>CM044887.1:27244540-29969051 GCA_024500025.1 Syzygium aromaticum | reverse complement strand
ACGGAATTTTTACCGTTTGAAATTTGTGACGGATTTTTATTTGCGGAAATTTTTTGTCGTTCGAAAATTTGCAACAGATATAGAAAGTCCGTCGCAAATTAGCGACGGACACAACATGTCGGTATCAAATTTGAGACGGATTTTTGTTTTCTGTTGGAATTTTTTTGTCGGTACAAAATTTAACCGTTCGAAATTTGTGACGAATAATTTAATCCGTCGTAAATTTCCAACGGACAAGATTCGACCGTCGTAAATTTGCGACGGACATACGCGTCTGTTGCAAATTTGCGACGGAAATTATACGACCGTCGCAAATTTGCGACGGTCCACTTAGGCCCGTTGGAAATTTGCGACGGATTTTTTGTTTTCCGTCGGTACAAAATTTGCGACGGACAGATTGAGTCCGTCGCTAATTTTGCGAGCGACACTTTACCGTTGGTAATTTGCGACGGATAATTTAATCCGTCGTAAATTTACAACGGAAATCGTCCCCGTCCCAAATTTGCGACGGACACCCTTATGTCCGTCGCAAATTTGCGACGGATTTTTTGTTTTCTGCCGGGACTTTTTTTGTCGACACAAAATTTGCGACAATTTTGTTGAGTCCGTCGCAAAATTTGCAAGCGAAATTTACCGTTCGAAATTTGCGACGGATAATTTAATCCGTCGCAAATTTGGACGTACTTCCTTGTGTCTGTCGCAAATTTGCGACGGACATCAGGATTTGCGACGGATTTACATATTTTCCGTCGGAAATTTTTTGTCGGTACAAAATTTGCGACGATTTTGTTGAATCCGTCGTAAATTTTGAGAGCGAAATTTACCGTTCGAAATTTGCGAAGGAAATTTTATGGCCGTCGCAAATTTGCGACGGAGCACTTGTGTCCGTCGTAAATTTGCGACGGACCACTTGTGTCCGTCGCAAATTTGCAAATTATTTGCCCACAAAAGCCCGATCTCCACGCCCCCGAGCTCCGCCGTCGCCATCGCCGCTGTCGCGCCGTCGCCGCCAGTAACTCCCTCCCCCGCCCGAAGCCAGTCGCCACCCCCAGTCGCTGGCCAGCCGCCCCGCAGCCCTCCCCGACCTCCGCCCGTTGCCGGTGGCCACCCCAGCCATCCCATCGCCCTCCCAGCCGTCGGCCGCCCCCCGGCAGTGGCGCCCTCGCCGTCCCAGTCGCCATCGCCGACCACGCAATTGCCGCCTTGTAGCTTCCTCCCCCGCCCGACCGTCGGCCGCCCCTCCGCCGGTCGCTCGCCGTCGTCGCCCCCGCCTGCAGCCGTCTCGCCCGTCGCTCGCCCCCCCCCGCTGGTCGCACCCTCGCCGTCCCAGCCGTCGCCGCCTCGTAGCTCCCTCCCCCGCCTGATGCTGGTCGCCCAGCAGGCCCGCCCGACCGTCGGTCGCCCCTCCGCCGGTTGCTCGCCCCCCTCTCCGCCTCGCCGCTGTCGCCCCCGCCCTCGCTGCCGCCGACCAGTAGACGCATCCGGCCAACCGCCGCCAACGCCGTCGCCACCGTCACTGCCGTCCGGCCACCGGCCGCCTCCCACTCACCGGCCAGCCGCCCGCCTTCCACTTGGGGGCCGACGCCGTCACCTTCGCCCGACGCCCTCGCCGCCACCCGACGCCGTTACCGCCGAGCTCCCCCGTCGTTTGCACGGTTGTAGCTAAGTACTTGACCGACCAGTCACCATTTGGGTCTACGCCCGCGCCGGGACCGCCACTGTTCAATTGGCCAGTTTTTATTGTACTTAAACCAAGTAAGCAACTCCTTAAACCCTAGTTAATATAATTAGGTAATTAATCAAACTTGTTTAGGGATTATTTATGATCACTTTCGTTGGTTAGGTTACGGGTCGATTTTAGGATTGCATGTGGATTTGATCGATGGTCGACTGGTTAATTTGTTTATTATGTGGATGATTAAGCATTGAATGACGATAGAGTAATTGATTAAGCGTTTTCACAAAAATACTTGAAAATTGAACAATTCTATAAAAAATCATGAAAAATTACAGAATATTAAAACAATGGTATATGTTTGTAACAAATATGAAATTTGACCGTAAAAGTTTTTTAAAATTTTTAACAAATTAAAATTTCGTAATATCATAAAAAGGCAAAAATTAATAGTGACCACTCATTTTTGAGTGAAATTTAGATTTATTAGTGTTCCGGGAAGAAAATTATTTAAAAATGAAAAATTTTTATAACCTTATTAAATAGCTTAAAATAAATGTGGTCACCCGTTGGGAGGGAAATTTTTTGTTATTTGGGTGAAAAAAAGTTAAAAAACTATAAAATATCAAAACTGTACATAATTGCCTACAAAACATGTGGTCATCAACTTGCATTGAAATTTAAATTTTTTTCGAAGGCAAAAAAAAATTTAAAATTTAAAATTTTTCAAAATTTCACAGAATACCTTATAATACCTGTGGCCACCCACTTGTAATTATATTTAATTTTTTTAACGTGCCCTAAAAAATATTAAAATAAAGAATGACAAAAATTTTGAAAATTTTATCTATTAGCTTAGACTACCTGTGGCCACCCAATTTTAGTATGGAAAATTTTTTTAATTTCACGGAAAAAAAGTTTATATTAAAAAATCATAATTTTAAAAATTTTTCAAATTTTAAAATTTCAGAATTTTACAGAATGTCTTAGAATATCGATGGCCACCAACTTATAGTGAAATTTTTTTTTAGATCCCAAAAAAAATTTAAGAATAGTAATAATTTTTCTCTTACAAAACTTTACAGAATGACTTGGAATACCTGTGGCCACCCACTTCCAGTGAAATTTAAATTTTGTTTACGTGGTCATTTTTTATTTTAATCAAAATGAATGCGATTCATATAGTGATGTTTGATATCTGTGGCCACCCATATCGTGCTCATACATTGATGTTTCATACCAAAATGAATGAGATTCATAGTATATTTGTTCGTAGGAAATTGCACGTCATAAACACTCGTCTTCCGGTCATTGCAATAAAACATTTTCTCAGTCTTTTTATCAAAATGGTAAGTTTCGTCATGTACATCACTATGTGTCAGTAATACGTGTCTACAGTTCTTTACATATTCGTATAACCTTCGTATTTGTCAATATAAACGTGGAGGTCACATGCCTAGAAGACAAGCCTCTTCCTCGTCCTCGTCCCCGTCCCTTTCCTCTTCCCATGTCCCGTCATCTAACCCTCAACCACAACATGGTCCGTCACAATATGGACATGTTGGCCCTTCCTCCAACGCTCAACATGTTACAGGACTTGACCACATGCGAACTGAATGTCCTTCAGTTCAATCTCCTTTAGCTCCCTCTGCTTCCGTTTTGCCTCATTATCCGGCGGAACAATCGAATATTGACGGAAACAGAGGTCAAGAAGATAACCGATTCTTCATATGCCCATTTGGAGATTTGTAAGTACTTCATTTTTATTTTAGTATATGTAATATTTATGGCTTTAGATATTGATGTCAACTGAATTATCGATGTTGCACAATATAATAATTTTGCAGATTCACAGATGCGACGTTTGTTGTGAGGGAATTGAACAAAATAGTAAAAAACTTTTGGATGGGAGAGTATACTACTTATAGAAAGGTTCCACAAGAAGCGAAAGAAATGTTGTTGAATGAATTCAATGTAAGTTTTACATATTTTATTTTCTCACAAATTAAGTTTGGTGTAGTATATTGATGGTGAAGAATGATGTAAACGGACTGTAACAATTCTATAGTTTTCAATACCTAAAGGACCATATATTTTCCTCGACATGAACTTTACGAAATCTGTCTATATTTGTCTGGTGCATGGTTATAGGTATGTAATCATCATAATAACTTTCAATTTGTGTTTTTAATCATTGCAGCGGAAGTACAAGTGGGAGGAAGCGGAAGACAATGAAGTGAGAAGAATTTTCGATAAGAAAATCAGTGATTTTATGCGAAATGTCATGAATAGAGCGAAGATCAAGCAAGTGAAGCCGTCTTTCTTTACAGCTGAAAATTGGGCGGCAATTAACAGATTTTGGGCATCTGAACAGAGTCGGCAACTCTGTGAGCAGAATAAGAATAATCAATCTTCTAGTTCTAGTGATGGGTCTACCACATATACTGGGGGCTCTATCAACATTGCGGAGCATCGCAAACGACTGGTAAGTCTGTTAAATAAGTTATAAGTTAATTTAATTCAATTACTCATGTTTACATTTTGTAGGCACAAGAATTGGGGACGGAACCGATATTTGTAGCTACATTTGAACGCACGTTTCAAAAGAAAGATAAGACATAGACTGGCGATCGAGCAAAAGTTGTTAAGGTATGTAAGGTTATACTTTGGCTTATATGTAAACTATAATGAAAATCGTGAATGCTTTTAATATTTATGGTAGTGATTTTATTTTCATCTACATTGTTAATGTAGGAAAAATATGATGAACTTGTAATGAGCAGCGCTAGTGGTAGTGATAATTGTTCTGAGTCCGGGCCATCAGTTGATAATATGGTATTATGGATGGAGGCAACAGGTGGGGTGAAAAAAGGAAAAATATTTGGGATGGGATCGTTGTCAAGGATGTACATGCCGAATAGTCCTGAAAGTTCATCATCCACTGCGACTAGTCGAAGGAGGTTACGACAAAACGAGCAATTGACCCAAGAAGTGTATCGTCTGAATAATTTACTTGTTCAGAAGGACGAACAAATAAATAACTTGGAGCAACAAATGAGACTCGTAATGCAACACCTTAACCTCGACCACTATGACGATCCTCCTGTACCTCCAGTCAATCCAATAGGTCATGGGCACAACGATGACCAACACATTGATGCCGAGAATGCTGCTGATGATGATTTTTTTCAACCTTTCTAGTTAAAATTCTCAAAATCGTGGGTAAGTTTGCTTCACAATCTTGGTTTTTCATAATTTCACTCATATTCATATGTAAGAACATTCATGTTCGTCCTTAAACGTAGTTTTGTTAACTCTCTTGTTATTTTATATCTAGTTCCACATCCATGCATAAACGCTATTTTTATATTCTGGACTGATTTATGTATAAACATTTCCTCAGGCTTCGACAAAAGTAACTACTTTTGATGTCCTGCCAAGGTACCAAAGCCGCGTCTTCTTGTGTATGGTTTTTCTGCGTCTTCTATGGTTGTCCTGTCTCTTAGTTCATGTTTTGAATGTATTGTAAGATTGGCTATCAAATAATATTATGTCAAACTCTGCAACTTTCATTCAGTTTAAAGTTTCAATTATATGTCATTGTGGCTGGTTTGTCAGAATTTATGATTTATTCGTTTTTCAGTTTCAATTATATGTTATTGTATCCTTTGTTTGATGTGGACAAGAATTTATGGCCAAAATGACGAAAAAATAGCGACGAATGTTTTACGCCGAATTTTGCGATCATTACAGTTCGTCGCTAATTTGCGACAAATACATTTTGCAACGAATTTTGCGACGAAATTTGCGACGAATAGTATTTGTGGCTAATTTGCGACTAATTTTGCGACGGAGTTAATTCGTGGCCAATTTGCGACGAACATTTGCGACAAATTTTGCGACGGATAGAGGTTGTCACAAATTTGCGACGATATTTGCGACGGAATTTTGCGACGAAAGATGGGACAGATCGACTTCGTTGGAAATTTGCGACGGAATTTCTAACGAAATTTGCGACGGAATTTTGCGATGAAATTTGCGATGGATCTACTTCGTCGCAAATTTGCGACGAACATTTGCGACGGATATAGTTCGTCGCAAATTTCCAAAGAAATTTGCGACGAATTTTGAGACGGATAGAGTTCGTCGCAAATTTGCGACGAATTTTGCGACGAAATTTTGCGACGGATAGAGTTCGTCGCAAATTTGCGACGGAATTTGCGACGAATTTTGCTACGAATTGTATTCGTGGCTAATTTGTGACGAATTTATTTTCGTCACAATTTTGCGACGAACTTTTAAATTTTCCGTCGCAAAATTTTGCGAAATTCGATTTGCGATGGATAGATTCCGTCGCAAATTTCCGACGATATTTGCGACAGAATTTTGCGACGAAAGTTGGGACAGATCGACTTCGTCGGAAATTTGCGACGGAATTTTGCGATGAAATTTGCAACGGATCTACTTCGTCGCAAATTTCCAACGAACATTTGCGACGAATATAGTTCGTCGCAAATTTCCAACAAAATTTGTGACGAAATTTGCGATGGATAGAGTTTGTCGCAAATTTGCGACGAACTTTGCGACGAATTTTGCGACGAAATTTTGCGGCGGATAGAGTTCGTCGTAAATTTGCGACGAAAGTTGCGACAAATTTTGCGACGGATTGTATTCGTGGCTAATTTGCGACGAACTTTTAAATTTTCCTTCGCAAAATTTTGCGACGACCTAGTAGCGACAGAATTTTTTCTGTCGTAAAATTCGTCGCAAATTCGATTTGCGACGGATTTTGCCAAATTTTCCGTCGCAAATTTCGTCGCTAATCCGGTGTTTTTTTGTAGTGTAATAATAAAGGGGCTTTGGATTGAATTCAGTTGTGACTTGAGTTGGATTAGGGGCTTTAATGAAATTGAGCCTAAGGGTGCGCATGACAAACTTTCTGTGTCTATAAATTGATTCCACTCAGAAATAATTCTTTTTAATTTTGTGCTTGAGAACTAATTCTGAGTATTTGAAGGCATTTGGTAACGGTTCAAAATTTCCATTCCTAAAATAGAAAAAGAACAGAAATGCGTTTAGTAACGGCACAAAATTTCTTTTTATTAATAATATTTTAATATTTCTTTCCTTCTTTTTTCTTTTTTTTTCTCCACCTTCTTGGCCATGGCCGGCCACCGGTGAGGGCATTGCGATCCTCGCCGACAAGGGCGAGGGCGAGGGTGAGATCCTCGTGACCTGGGCGAGGGCGGCCCTCGCCAGCCTTTTCTAGCCCTCGCTCGAGCTGGCAAGGGCCACCCTCGAGGCTCGCGGCCTGGGTGAGGGTCACTCTTGCCGGATCCGGCTAGGATGGCCCTCGTTGGCCTTTTCCAGCCCTTGCTCGAGCCAGCGAGGGCAGCCCTCGAGGCTCGTAGCCTGGGTGAGGGCCGCCCTTGGTGGATTTGGTGAGGGCTGGATTTTCGCCGTCGCCCTCGCCAAATCCGATTACGATGGCCCTCGCCTAGGCCACGAGCCTCAGGGGCAGCCCTTGCCGACTCGGACAAGGGCTGAAAAAGGCTGACGAGGGCCGTGCTCGCCGCTAGTGGCCTAGGCAAAGGTCGTCCTCTTCGGATCCGACGAGGGCGACCCTCGCCTAGGCCGCTAGGGTCCAACCCTTGCCTGTGGCCGGCGAGGGCCACGACGACCTCGCCGACCCTCACCTGTGTCGACAGTTATTGGCTAGTCAAGAAGGCTGAAGAAGAATAACAACAGTGAACAGGAAAGAAGAAGAAGGGAAGAAAAAATTTCTCATCCAATTCTGATTCTTGTTCCCCCAATCAAGAAGCAACTTTTTTTTGCTTATTAATTCTGCTCCAAAACTGATTTTGGGAATAATTTTTTGCAAATTTGTGCCTGAGAACAAAATGTTTACCAAATAGATTCCTATTCCAAAACTGATTCTGTGAATATAAAAATATAAATAATCACTATTTGGCACGTTGTCATGCGCACGTTGTCATTCCCCGACTTTTGGATTGAGACCGAAAATTTAACCCGTCTTCTTTGGAGCCCGAACTTAATTCGTATCTGGGAAATCCAAGCCCAATTCAAATCTGTGAGAGAGGCTATGTTGGGTAACCAGGACAAAAGTCAAAATAAGATAATATCCCATGGGAAGGTGGGATAAATGTGGATATGATTTCTAGCATATATGGTATAAAAGCTATTTTTCTTGAATAACAAACTTCTTAAAATTTTACAATTATAAAATAGTTAAATATAAATAATATTTGAATTATAATATAAAAATAAAATTCAAAATAACAACAATTTTCATTTTATTATTCCTACATATATATTTGAATTTCTTTCTATTCTACAACATTGAATATATATATATATATATATATATATATATATATATATATATTTAGCACTGATATATGTTACATATCTTAGATATATTAGTATAATTTATTATTTTAAAAATTTTTATTAAGAAATGATAGAAGGATATGAAAAAGAAATTAAAAAAGAGAGTAAAAAAAATAAAAAAATAAATGAATAAAAATGAAGTAGAAGAACCTAAATTTTAAATGAACAAATTCAAACTTGAAAGGATCTTTCTAATCGTCCTTCAAGAATGAGGGGCAATGAGACTTCTAAAAAAAAAATTACATTCTTTGTCTCATTCTCCTCCGTATCTAGTTCAGGTTAAAACTTCACAACTCCTCCGTAATTTTTTGCTTTGCATAAGGCTCCATGAAAACAGTGAGAGAGTTGAAACTCTTTCTACTTTGTATCACTTTGATTCATGTCAAAAGTTCACAACGAGCACAAAAGTATAAACTCCTTCTCCTTCATAGTTTTGTAGTTCAAGTTGAAGTTTCACGAAAGTGGCAAGAGGGTCGAAATACTATACTTTTTGGAATTTCAAAAGTTAATGAGGATGTTTTCTCTCTCTTACTAAATTTAGCATTTGTTGGTTGATCTACTCTGTCGATGTTTCTGGTGCTCATCTACATTGCTTATCATAGTCGAACTCATGGCTCTGGAATGTTGAATGAACTCATTTGCTATTTAAGATTTTGATTGTACAATAATGCTGAATTGATTGATGGAGGTTATATCAGTTCGTGAATTTGTGGTTTTTTTAACAATGAATCATAAGAGATTCTTACCATCTTTATTTGTGCATTTTCAGGTTCATTTACATTAATATGATGTTCATACCAAATTATAGACGAGATAAGATATAAAAGTATTAGCTTTTATTATTGTGATTCGTCAAATAATGGAGAGCATATAGCAAAATCCCTAGATTTCCTATCATATCTTATCCATTCCTAAGAGTCTGCAATCAGTCTATATATGGAGTAGGCCCAAAGGCCTCGCCCAAGTCCCCATATTTCAGAAATAATAAATAATAAAAAATTTTGAAAAAAAAATATTCAAAATTTGGTTCAAATAGGGTTTGATTAGATTGTTGGGTTTAGTATTAGATTTAGCTTAGTTTCACTTCATTAGAATTCATATAGTTAGGAACGCTTTTTTAGTTTAATTCATGTCTTTAATTAATGGACTGTTGACTTGTGTATTCGTTTTAATTAAATTGTTAACTCTAGTTTTGTTTAGCATCACTTAGAATTAGTTTAGTTGATTAGTCTTAATATATAAAATAGATTTAGTTCGAAAAAATAAAAAAATAGTATTTTCGAAACATCATTTTAAATAGAAAAAAAATCATATTAAATAGCTTAGTTGAATTTAGGATTTGTTTCAAACAATTGAATAGGTGATGTGGAAGTGTCGTAACCTAGGAGAAACTCGAGGGGGATTAAATGAGTGTGCTTGCCAAAGTGGTATCTCTTTGAATTGCCAGTAATCACCTTTCCGGCTGGTTTAGCGTAATAGATATTGACGATTGCGTGAGTATGCTTTTTGCATCTCGCCTTTTGTGGTATTCTCTATGTACGTATTTTTCATGTTTCACGTTTTCAAACATCTGGACGTTGCTTAAAGAGTTAACGTCTGCTTCGAATTTTACACGAACAATGTTTTTGAAACATTGTTGGCCTTGTATTTATAACTACCAGAGTTTTAATCCAAATATTTTTCTTGTCAAAACCATCGTGAGCCTATTCCTGAGTTTATTAGATTCCTACTTAACTTATGTTAAAACAGTCAAAGAGGTTTATATTTTGTAATAGCTGCGAAATTCATGGTTAAAGAGTATAATGATACTTTTGCAATAATTAATTTTTTCATGAGTAACTTTCGACAGAGTTGTGTTCCTTCTGGATCCTCTCTTGTTTCTACTTAAATCTGGGCTGAGTAGCTATCATGTAAATTGTTGTATGGGGAAATGAGTGGTGTTATTTCTTCTTCGAGCTTGTGACATCGTATTTCGAAAGTGATAAATTATTGCATTTTTATGTTGAGTATGAAGCGTAATTGTACTTAATTGCAGTTACTACGTGGATTTATATTTCATTTTGGGTTTCTGTTAACCCCTGAGTTTTAGTTGACATTTTTGGAGCAACATGTACTACTGACAACGGTGATGATGTGAAGACCATTTACTCTGCCAATTTATGTTGAATGTCCATTCATGCATGATGATAATTAGAGACTTGATTGGCTTTTACATTGGGAAGGAGAATCTCCTTTAGTTGATTGCTGTGGAGATGAAATTTACATCTGTTTCTCTTACCAAAAAAAAAAATAATAAATCTGTTTCTTTACACCCGTAGCCAACAGTAAATCTAAATTAATAAGAAGGATGTCTTTTGTGAAATACTTTTGTTAAAGGGTGACTGTTGTCAAGTCTATTGCATTTTATATAGTGGATTTCTCGCTATATTAGAAGGATACAATGATGCTAACTAAATTTTAGATTCATATAAGACAATCCGGAAACAAATATATTTTCAATGTGGAGGTGCTGTAACTTAAAAAAATTGTGGGGGGAATGACAATCCTACTAAACCAAAAGCCAACTTGGTTGGAAGCAGATGATCTGATGGCACAATTGCTGCCATCATTCCCAAGCTAATATTGTAGCTAATGTGAAAGAATGGATGGTAGACTCAGGTGCTACTAGGCATATATTTAAAATCATAATGCTTTATCCCCCTACACTCTAATAGAGGAAGGAAAAGAAATATTTATCTTGGTGATTCGAGAACTGCTCAAGTTCTTGGGAAAGAGAAAATTCTTCTCAAGCTCATATTTGAAAATGACGCTGAGTAGTTGAGAAACTTCTTGGTAGATGTTCCCTAGAGAATAAAACAACACCTTCTATGATTGCCAAGAGCATAGCCACTGCAAATAATGAAACTTTCAATGGTAAAAAGAGACACATCCAGTTGTGACTTGATGTGGTAAAATAATTACTTAAAGATGGAATTATATCCATCATTTATGTAAAGTTAGAAGGGATTTTGACCAATCCTCTGACTATTCATCGAGGAGAATTGGACTTAAGCCAATTGAAGAAAATCAATAATGATGGTAACTCAACATATATGATTGACAATCTCCTGAATTAAGTTCATATGGGTAATAACAAGTCACTTGTTGATCTATGATGGACTATTAAAAATTGTGTCCCTCCTAAGGTGAAAATACTGCAAGACTGCGATGAAAAAGAAGCCGAGCTAAGCTCTTAATAAATTTCATAGCCATTATTGGTGGTATATTAAACTACAGAATACACTTGATAGAATAATCTATATAAGTGTGGAGAGAGGCTGCTCCTATGAGAATTATTTGCGATAATTTCTAGAGCACTTATGAGTAAACCAACCACACACATGGTCTATTAGAGCAAAATTGCGTTGAACAACAAACTTTATGGGAATGTAATGTGATTGGTGAAAATTTTAATTTATAAAAAGAAATTATTGGTTCATAGAAGTTTCAAACTTCACTAATGATTTCGTGAATTATATTTCATTCTTTGTAGGGCTGGTTCATAGCCTAACAAGAACCACTTCCGATGCATTACACTTCAATAACCGAGTATTTTTCTTTTTTTTTTTCTTTTCAAAACTTTTTGAAATATGTTGGGGATTGTTGAATATTTCAGCAGTTTTGAAATATTTGATAGTAACGGCTTTGATAGTAGTCATTTCCACCATGAAAGCCATCATTTTGCAACGGTCATATAATAGCTTTCTAATGACTTTATAATTGCTTTATGACGGCTTTTTAATGTTTGATTTATTTCTTCTTAAACCCTCAATTATTTTATAACAGTTTTATAACGGTCATCATTTTAATTATCAATTGATTATGGAAAATGGCTCTCTCTTTATTTTAGCTGTGACATATCAAAACAAAAATATTTTTGTTTCTCATTACATATCTATCTTTCTTTTCTTTATTTGATTATACACATGACGTTGTTCATGTTCCTTTTAATATTTAGTGTAGAGTATAAAAGAAGGTAAGAAGGTCCGTTGTATCTTTGGAGGATAGTTGCTAAAGCCTATCGCACCGAGTTTCGTTCTTTGAGGGGACAGAATTATCCTCAAGAGCAGTGCTTGCACACCTGAGATAATTGATTTTATTTTTTTCATCTTTTTCTATAGATTTCTAACAATTCTTATTTTTTTATTATCTAATATTTTTCCAACACCAAATCCCGTACCATGATCCATTTTGCCATTATGATTGCACAAGATGGATTTGTTTGAGACCCTGGTCAGCCGCTTGCCTACATAAGTACTTAAGACCACCCATTTCGAAGTCAATGGATCCTTGGCCATCATTAGCACTGTCCGGGGAGTAAGAACAAGGATGGAGAAGACATTAGTAGAGAAAAAATGGTGATTGTATCACAAACCATGCTGATCTTGGAGTCGCTGCTCATACGGGAAAGGACTGCTCCTGCCCTCCACGATCATGACGGCCATATGTTGGCCGGCCATTTGGGTAGAGTCGTCACACTCCATACTCATCTTATCTCGTATTTTTGCGTTAGCTCGTTTTAGTTTTATTTTGAATCAGCCCTTTTTGTTCTTGTATTCCGAAAGATATAAGCTTGTATATAGCTCGCCAACACCCTGGCTTAGCAACAATCAAAGATCGAGCGGCGATACCCCACTGCAGGACTTGTCAAGGATGGTGGAAGAAATCTTGATTCAAGCTTTTGTTGGATATTTCAGCAGTTTTGAAATATTTTTTTATAATTTATGATTGCTATAAAATTATCATTTTATAACGGTTCTGCAACGACTTTGTAACGTTTGATTTAATTCTTCATAAAGCCTCCATTATTTTATAACGGCCATATAATGGTTACTTTTTTAATAATTACCAAATGTTTTATGACGGTTCTTAACGGCCCTCTTTCTTGTGCCTATAAATTATTACTTTGAGTGTTATTGGAAAGTGAAATATATACATATCAAAACAAGAATATTCTTTGTTCATTCTTTATCTATCTTTTCTTTATTTGTTGGGATATACACATAACGTTGTTCCCATTTCTTCTAATATTTAGTGCAGAGTATAGAAGAAGGACTATTATATCTTGGGAAAATAGTCATAGAGCCTTATGCACCGAGTTTTGTACTCCGAGAGGCAAAATTATCCTTAAGAACGGTGACTAGCACGTTTCAGACATTGATATTATTTTCTCATCTTTTTCAATATAATTTTCACAATTATTCTTATTTTTTCATGCTATCTAACAATATTCCCAACAACCTTAAGGATAATGCTTCTCTTGTGCATTACGACGTGAGCTCCGAAGTGATTTGGTGACATCGCAATTGGGGAAGCGATGCGGCGAGCCTGAACGTCAATCCATGTGAGGTGGAGGTGAGGCTAAGCAACGACATGTGGGTGACGAATTCCGAGGGCTTGCTTAATGGAATTCAAGACAGCCAATTTGATTCTCCTATTGAGGATTGTGGGAATAGTTCGTCTCGTTTACAGAATTTCGTCTCCAACGAATAAGCTAAGTCCAACATTTTGTTCTTTTGATTTTTAGTAACCTTATATGTGTATATTTTCAGTTTACACCTATCGCCGATTTTTTATTGACAGAGGCATTGGCCGCTGAAATCAGTAGGAAGCACCATACATCGTCTCGCTTTTCTCAGCAAAATATTTGAAGCTATGTTAATGTTGTGGTAAATTCTATTTGTGGTTGCTTTTTGCATTTACTGTCGTGTGTATGCCATGTGTATGCCGTGTGCATGCTCATGAAAATAGAACACGAAAAAATATAGAATTTCTCCGGCATTGGAATGATAGCAGATTCTTGCCTTCTTGACAGCGTGGAATTACGCTTGATAGAAAGAGAAGGGAATAACTGATTGATGATCTTCGTTGGTCAGAATTGGCAAATATTGAGGTGTATCATTAGTCAATTGAATAGTTGTTGCCATATTCTCTCAGACTATGCTTGCTAAAGTGGTATATCTCTAAATTGCTATTAATAACCTTTCTGGCTGGATTAGCGTAAGAGACATTGATGATTGCGTGAGTATGCTTTTCGCATCCTGCCTTTTGTGGTATCCACTGTATATATATTTTCCATGCTTTGCGTTTTCAGTCATTACGACGTTGCTTCAAGAATAAAAGTCTGCTCCGAATGTGAAACGTTGTTGGCCTAGTTTTAGTCAAAACGTTTTTCTTGTCAAAACTATCATGAGCCTATTCCTAAATTTGTTAGATTCCTACTTAACCTATGCTTAAAATAGTCAAAGAGGTTTATGTTTTGTGATAGCCGCGAAATTCATGGTTTAAAAAGAGTAATGTCACTTATGCAATGATTGATTTTTCCACACGTAAATTTCGATAGAGTTATGACACAGTTTTATATTGCATAATTAAATCGGCTACATGTTTTGCGTTGAGAACGCATTGTTGAGACGTTTTTGGTGATGTCTAGATATTAATAATAAAAAAAAAAGAATATACTTTCAGGACCACATTGGTCATGGTTTTTTTCTTGTACTGCTGGATGCTAGTTTAATTTTTTGAAATGTTGTATCTGGGTTTAGAGAAGCTATTAATGAATACCGGAAGGCTATTTCAATGAATCAAAACATGCCTAATCTATGTAATTCAATCTTCTCTAGATCTCAGTGAAAAGTGTGACATTCCGAATTTTGACCCATTTTTGGGATTTATAAAACGTGTAATTTGTCAGTGCGCTTATAGTAAAAATTCCACCTGGGAACTGATCACTCTCAATTATTGTTTTAAAAATTAAGATTTCACTAGAATCACACTCGATCGAATTTGGCCATTATTTAGAGTCCGAACTTTGGTGTCGAATTTCTCGAGGTTCCGGGACGAAATAAATTGGACGGTGTCGATATTATTGTGGCCAGCCTCAAGTTTGCCAAGAATAGTGGAAAAGTGAAATTTTGACTGGGTGCGGATTTGGACTAGTAGACCTCCCTCGAGGTAGTTTATTTTAATTAATTTGGCCTTTATCATTTATTATTTTCTAGGATTAATTTGGACCGTAGAATCAATTTCGGATTTGAATTCTGACCTTTGAATCGCACTCGAGTTCGTGGACTTTTCTTTAATTCTCTCTCTCTCTCTCTCTCTCTCTCTCTCTCTCACCGCACTCACCAACCCCCCCATGCACACATCCCATCCCCCCACGCCCTATGCAGACTTACCCTCTCTCTATCTCCTCTTTCTTTTTCTTTCTTCCTTCTTCTCTCTCTCCTCTCCTTCTCTTCTTCTTCTTCATTGGTCCTTCCTACGCTCGACTGCTGCCCCTGCGTCGGTCCTGCTCACCTGCCGCCACTCGCCGGACTGACCTTCGCCACTCGTCGCCACCACGTGCCGTCCGGCCGCCACCTCCGCCCTGCCGTCATCGCCACAGCAACCCCCCCTCACTCTCCTCCTTCTCCGTAACTCCTCCTGCCCGAGCTCGTCCATCCCGCGCCTCACCCTCACTCGTCACCGCCAGCTCGACCACCACCCCACCTCCGCCGAACACCACCCCACCAACCTGCAACGCCGCCATCCTCCTTGTGCCGCTGCGTCGCCAAGCAGCTCCACCCCGACTCGATCTCCCTCCCCTCCCAAGAGCGTGAGCTTGGCTCGCCGCCCCACCTGTCGACTCAGGCCGCCACCCCAGTCCACCCAGCCACACCCAACCATCGCCGCCACGAGCGAGCCCAGCCTATTGCTCAAGCTCGCCGTGCCCGATTGTTGCGTCGCCATGCCAACCAGCTCGCCACCCGCCGGCTTAGCCAGCTCGCCCGTCACCGCCCCAACCACCACCATAACCCTGCCTTGCCGCCATTGCCATCCCCGCCAGCTCGCTACTCAGCCCAGCCCCTCTCCCCTCGCCACCACCGACCAACTCCCTCCTCTTTCCTCCGAGCCTGTCGCCAGGGAGCGGCGGTGAAGCTCACCGCCGCGTCACGTCGTTGCTGCTCACTGCCATTGCCGCCACTGACGCTGCCGTCGCCGGCCAGCCAACCCAACCCGCAGCCAAGGCGCCTAGGCCACCACCCAACCACCACTCGGCCGTGGCAGAGTCGCCCCGGGGTGTGCCCATTGCAGTGATCAAGCAGCCCAAGCCGTGCCCAGGTCGTGGCCGAGTCGCTTGGGCACGTCACCGGTCCAGCCGACCCATCGCCTAAGCGCGTCAGCCGTCCAACTCGCCTGTGCATCCAAGAAAGTATGGCTGGTGGTAGATTTAATGGTGGTGATTGTGTAGCCAATTGTGGAGTACTAAATGACCGGATTGTCGTGGCGTGTGTGGGCGAAATTGAAATTCGTATATGGCCAGCTTGGATGTCAAGTGTGTGGACTGGTGTGACGGACTTATGATGTGACTGGGTTTGGCATGATGTGTTGATTTGTGAATTGTGATATGGTGAGTGTGTCTTGAGTTTGATTGGCACAACTTGTAAGAATGACGAATTATGTTATGGTGCATGTGCATGTGAAAAAACCCGGATTGATCTGAGGGCTGCCAACCTGAGGCGTGGTTACGCGGATGTGGTGAAAAAGACATGACTAGACCTGAGGCGTAGTTACGCGGGTCATTGGAAGGGGAAAAATGTTCTAAGGCGTGGTTACGCGAGACCAAGCCCGACTTGATCTGAGGGCTGAGCCTGAGGCGCAGTGGCATGGGCTGTGAGATTGTGCCTGAGGCGCAATGGCAGGGGCAGTGTGAAAGGACCTAGGAGGTCTTGGGAGGTTGTTCGACCACGCATACGAACCGAGTGTGATTGAATTGACTAATTAAATGTATGATCGAATTAGTTGGATTGATCGAGTACTAGTGTGGTTGGCATTTGAATGATTGTGATATGCTATTGCATTACCATGTTTGACTAACGTGCAGAGTCGGTATGTGTTTGTTGGCGAGGTAAGTACAATGGTGTGAATTCCTTATGCTATGGATGAGACTGCATGTATGACTTGTCTGGGTACACATTGGCCTACGTGGGGTTTATGGTGATACTTATTGAGATCGTTCTCGCGGTTATTATATAATCATTTCAGATCCGTGACTGCGAGTGAGAGGAGACACTACAAGGGTATCTCGGAGATCGACGACGGGTCAAGTACACTATACTTTGAGTTTCCCTTTTTTGTAGAGGAGTTAAGTTTGCGAACCATTGTCCCTTTTTGATGAACGTGATTATGTTGTTGTGCCCTAGCTTGAGGCTTGTCTTGTTGTGAGCATTGTTTGTATCTACCCAGTATAGGAATTATAGTTATTGATTTGTACTATTGCTACCCCTTCGTCATTATTAATTGTCTGAATTATTTCATTTTGTTTCCGCACGTGCTTAATCTCTGATGTTTGGGTTGGGTCGGCAATATGCCTTCTGGGATGTTGCGTTTAATACGACCGTGAACGGGATGTCGCGGGCTCGACGGGGTCCGGAGTGTGACAAAAAGTTTGTGCCTTTGTGGTAGGGGTCTCTATATATAGTTTTTGCTATGAATTAGTTAATTAGGGGCATATATCGAAGCGAAGAATTACATGTATTTTGCGTAGTGTCTTTTATCATATTCACTGTGTATGTGCTCGCGTTAATACGCTAAATTACAAATTATGATTCATTATGCATGTTTATAATGTTGAGAGTGAACAGAATGTAATTGTGGATGGAAAGCATGAAAATGTCGGCGTGATGTGCAATTGATGCTACCGACATGTGAATGTGTAACTTGTGACATGTGCTTTCATGTAAAATGTTCTCTAGGAATTGAGTGTGTTGTTTTATGTGTGTGAATGTGAGATTGAATGAGCAAAAAGTTTGGACCAAAAAGAAAGATACGAGGGTCAATCATAAACTTCAGATTGTAATTTTACAGCCATGTGAACATAAAACTATGGCATCTACATAGTGGATTTTCCGCTGTATTGAAAGAATACAGTGACATTAACTAGATATTGAATTCAGGTGAGACAAAATCCGCTATAAAGGTGTAGACGCTATAACTTGGAAATTAGCCACTCAAAAAATTATAAGGGAAATGACAATCCTACTAATTTGCCAGATGATCTGATGACGCAATCGATGCGGTCATTTCCCAAGCCAATATTGTGGCCAATGTGAAACAATGAGTGGTAGACTCAGTTGCTACTGGGCATATATGTGAAAACATAATGCTTTATCCTCCTATACTTTAGTAGGGGAAGGAGAAGAAAATATTTATCTTGGTGATTTGAGAACTGCTCAAGTTCTTGGGAAAGAAAAATTCTTCTCAAAAACTCACATTTTAAAATGAGGCTGAGTAGTTGAAAAACTTCTTAGCAAATTTCCTTTGGGAATGAAACCACACCGTCTATGTCTAGACATTGTGATTGTCAAGAGGCAATAACCATTGCAAAAAATGAAATTTTCAATGGTAAAAAGAGACATGTTCGATTGAGACATGATGTGATAAAGTAATTACTTAAAGATGGAACTATGTCCATCGATTATGTTAAATCAGGAGTGACTTTGGCCGATCCTCTAACTATATATCAAGGGGAATGGGACAAGCCAATTGAAGAAAATCAACAATGATGGTAACCCAATCTATGTGATTAACGATTCCATGAATTAGGTTCATAAGGGTAATAACAAGTCACTTGTTGATATAGTGATGCCCTATTAAAATTTTATGTCCCTCCTAAGGTGAGAACAGTGCAAGATTGCAAAGAAAAGAGGCCAAGCTAAAATCTTAATGAAATTCCATAGCCATTATTGGTGATGTATTAAACTACAGAATACACCTGATGGAATCACCTACATAAGTGTGGAGTGAGATTGCTCCTATGAGAATTATTGGTGATAATCTCTAGAGAACTTATGAATAAACCAAGCACACGCATGGCCTATTAGCGCAAAACCAAGTTGAACAACAAATTCTGTGGGAAGTGTAATGTGATTGGTAAGAATCATAATTCACAAAACAAATTATTTTTTTTTTTGGTAAGGTTCACAAAACAAATTATTGGTTCATAGAAATTTCAAACTTCACCAATGATTTCATGAATTATATTTCATTCTTCTAGGACTAGTTCATAGCCTAACAAGCACCAGTTTTGATGCATTACGCTCCAATAATGTAACGATCTGGGTCCCACTCGCAAGATATTGTCTGCTTTGGACACTAAGTCCTCACAGTTTTGTTCCTCCGAGGACAGCCCATACTACTCCCAAAAAAGGCCTCTTGCAAGTTAGGATTTCTCAAGCTTTTATAAACAAACCCAAAGCTCCATCCCTAGGTGATGTGGGACAAGAGACATGCCCCCCTTATCATCCTAGAAGCCTGCCGAAAGTCGCTCCTTGTCCAGGTCCTCGAATTCCGGTGACCACTCCCCGCCCTCGTCGGACTGGGTCATTACAAATAAGCTAGCATTATTTTATGTTTTCATTTCAAAACCTTTTGAAATATGTGGGGGATTGTTGGATTTTTAAGCAGTTTTGAAATATTTGTTATAATTTATGATTGCTATAAAGTTATCATTTTGTAACGATTTTGCAATAGCCATATGGCTTTGTAACGTTTGATTTAATTCTTCATAAAGCTTCCATTATTTTATAATGGCCATATAATGGTCACTTTTTTTTAATAATTACCAAATATTTTATGACGGTTCTTAACGGCTCTCTTTTTTGTACCTATAAATTATTACTTTGAGCATTATTGGAAAGTGAAATATATACATATCAAAACAAGAATATTCTTTGTTCTTTCTTTTATCTATCTTTTCTTTCTTTACTGAGATATACACATAATGTTGTTCATGTTCTTTTTAATATTCAGTGCGGAGTATAGAAGGTCTGTTGTATTTTAAGAGAATAGCCGCTAAAGCCTTACACATCGAGTTTCATACTCTAATGGGCAGAATTATCCTTAAGGACAGTGACTAGCACGCCTCTGAAATTGATATTATTTTCTCATCTTTTTCAATAGAATTCCCGCAATTATTCTTATTTTTTCATGTTATCTAACAATATTTCCAACAGCTTTAACCTTCCTGCTATTAACAAATCCAACTTATTTAGGGTAAGTAAGTTTGATGAAAAATCATTTTCGGAAAATTGTTTCTGGACTTCCAGCGCTCGGATGATAGAAAGTTACTCAATGGACGGAAAGCATTTTTATGAAATGAAAATAAGTTTAGATAAGGGACACTTACTTCTCCTTTTAGCAAGGAGAATTTGTTTTCACCCATTTTCTCGTCTCTCTATCTCTCATCACTTTAGTCTCTCTCTTTTTTCTAATAAATCTCCACTACCATCTCTTGGATATAGTTCATTAATGCTCATGTTCTTCTACTTTCCCAAGAAAACATGACCATATATAATGTTTTACAAATATGATTTCATAATTTATTTTCTAATTTCTTTGTAATTCTTGTTATTTTTATGAGTAATAGATTAAACAAAAAATATGTTGATTCCATCAATGCGTGTCCTTTTCAATGATACCAGCTGAACCATGAAATCAAAATTCTCAGCTTGTTTTCATCACAAACAAACACTACAAAGTTTACTTCCTCTGACAATAAATTCCTTGAAAACATTTCCCAACGACAGGAAGTTTTCTGTGAGACAAGATGATGAAAACATGCTCGACTCTATTCGGAACACAGTTATAAGCTCAAACTCATCATTAGTCACTTGGTCTGACGAACTTTACATCCACTGAATCGTTCTTGTTCCGGATTATAATCATGAAACGGGAATCACCGTTAATCCACCAACAGTTGCCAATTGATCCTCCATCTGACGGTCTCGCTTGTTCGGAGATAATTTCATGGACAGCTTTCATCTTTTTAGGCATATCAGTTCATTTCTTATATTTTCTGCAGAATTTTCACCTCGTCTTGTGCACGCATACTTGGTATTGGAGAACTGGGCAAGAAGAGAAGAAAACACGAACTGAAATTTGCGATTCTGTTCGTGAATAAATACTGTTTCTCCACCATAAATGCTGCAGTATTTAGAGGAATACGCAAAACCACACGGCAAGGTTCTTAAACTTCTTCCCATGGTCTCTCCTAAAATAAACCAAAGCGAAAGGGATAGAAATTTTTTTCGACCGACAAGAAAAGTGATTCAGACAATCGTTTAAAAACATAAACAGCAATTATGAAAGAGGAGAATACGAACAATCATGCCTGTTTTTCGAATCAACGGTCGTAACCCATCGTCACAAAGTGATTTTCTAGAATTAATATAAATACTAATGAACCTGAAACAATATAGATCGTTTTTCGGGATTTTTTATTTCCAAAAATTACCATCCTCAATTTGCCCGGTGCAAAGCGCCAACAGCCAATCTTTGGCTATACACCTTTTTTCTTTTTCTTTTTCTTTTTCTTCCATTCTCTTTTCCACCAAATTCAGAACACGTCAGAATTATTATCTATCTTGATACTTACGCGTTAATTTTTTAGTTGAGCGGGAAAAAGGATACCAGCCTCCTACAACTCTGTATCTATGAGCGCGCACATGCGAGCGAGAGCGGCGAACTAGGGCCAGGCGTGGCTACATGGTGGTGGTGCCATTGCCACGGTCATCGCTTGCGGGGTACTTTCTTTAGCAGTACACATTCGTCACTCTCCGTGCGCCCACGCTCTTGAGTACGTGTTGTGAGCCGGACAAGGTCCGGCCAACCTCAGCAATGGCATATGGTGCCAACGTACATACAGTGATAATTTGACTATCACTTCAAGCATTTCTGTTTGTTCTTTTAATATAAAAGCTAACATGAACAAGAAAGACATATACTTAAAAATCCATTTGATAAAAAGAGTTTAAGGACGATATCAAGTGATTGGTACAAAAATTAAAGCCTCTGGTTTACATAATCGAATTGATATAAAATTTAAGGAAAATGACACAAACAGTCACTGAACTTTGACTCAATGTGCAATTTAGTCCATGAACTTTTAATTTGTTCAATGTAGTCCATGAACTTTAATCCAATGTTCAATATGGTCTTCGAACTTTCAATTTATTCAATGTGATCCCTGAATTTTTGGTACATGTTCAATATAGTCTTTGAACTTTATAAAAATGTTCAATGTAGTCATTTCATTAATTCAAGTTCAGAGACTATATTGTATATTTTCATATAGTTCAGGGACTAAATTGAATATTTATTAAAAGTTCAGGGACCAAGTTGAACAAATTGAAAGTTCAGGGATTACATTGAACATTGAGTTAAAGTTCAGGGACTGCATTGAACAAATTAAAAGTTCAAAGATCAAATTGTACATTGAGCCAAAATTCAAGGACTGTTTGTGTCATTATTCCTAAAATTTAGGAACCCAATTTATTGAAAAGAATATGATAATGGACGATAGGTAATTGGTAAATGTTCAGCACCTTTGGTCTAATTATCCCGAATACAATATCTGAAATGTCCATTTTAATGATGATGCTTAATATATGAGTTAATCTATGGTTCCTTTAAGAGAGATTGTCTGAGTTCAATATAGTCGTTCTTTCGAGCCCCAGACAGGCCGATCTAAGGTCCGCCATGGACGGCGACGATTTGCTTGCGATGGATGGGACCCCCAATAGAGAGAAAGGAAGAAAGAGAGCCTGACAGGGCCTGCGATAATTTTGGTTCTCTGTTTTTTCTTTTCTTTTTTTTTTGTTGTTGTATTCCGATCCACCTCTCCACTCAAAATGAATTTGCCAATGATGGGTACGAAAATTAGTAAAAGTTGGATTTCTAGGCGGTACAGGTGGATCCAAGTTGACTTTTAGCTATTGGAGCATAATTAGGAAAGATGGGCAAGCCCGATTGAAATGGTAACAATGTATTTTAAACTATGGCTGAAACACACACAAATATATATATATATATATATATATATATATATATTATGTTATTATAAAAATCTCTACCATAGATCAAAATTTATATTGAAGGTTTTCCATCCACGGACAATATAAGTTGATTTTTATGCTAAGCTCTCTCGCTCTACTTCTGCCTTCATTAATATTTTCCTTTTTCTATAATTTATGATTCCGTTAATCAACGCTGTTAAAAATTTTACGTGGCGACTTAGTGGACAACGAAAGCCAAATGGTGGTGACGTGGCCCCGTTTTGGTCGCCAAATTATCTGACGTGGCTGAAGTTACAAGAACGACGTCGTTTGCCTATGTCTCTCTTGGTTCCCCCACTGGAATCGATTTGGGGCTTTGGGGTTTATGCTGATCGATTCTGTGTGTCAAGGAAGCTCGATGCGTTGCTGAAGCTCGATTTGTTCGAAGGTCGTTCACTCGCTGAAGGCAATTTGGGGCATTAGGGTTTAATATGTTGCCCGATTCTCTCTCTGTGTCAAGGAAGCTCGATCCGGCCGAAGCTCGTTTGCTCGCTGAAGGAGATTTGGCGCTTTTTCTGGGGTTTTCCTGCTGGATTCGGTCTCCAAAAAGAAGTTCGATTCTAATTCGGTAATTCTCTAAATCTGCTACGTAGCATATTGTTTTAGAGCATGACATGTCGAACCAAATTGAACAGGGATTTGGTCAGTGCAAAGATGTAACAAAAAAAATAAAGGCATGAGTGGCATTTCTTCAAGAATAGTTTACGATTGTTGGAGAATCAGAAATGAGAGGTGAATCGTTTGCTGAAGCTCGATTTATTCGAAGTCATCCCATTACAGTTTCGTCTTAGAGCTCTCGCATTTCCACTGGTAGGCTGCACGACGAATCAGATACCATTTTCCATGTCCATTAACATGCGTATGTTTTTCTCTCACCTTTGATCAGGAGCCTTTGTTAGTTGAAGTAGATCAGTTCCTGTAAGCTACCTATGTTATGGTCAGCAGGATAGGCTATCTTCTGCATGTTAACTAGGAAGTAGATCGATTCCTGTAAGCTACCTATGTTATGATCGTAACAATGCTTCTCGTTCTCTCTTCCCAAACATTTAGAATAGCCTAAGTTGTGCACAGAACTTGTGCAATTTGTACAAGTATCAAGTTTAGTTGTTCCAGAAAGCGGGATACTCACACTCTGCTCTTCAACTTCGTCTTATTGATAGAGTTCCTTGTGCTTCTGAGTGCCTGACCTTGTGTATTTTATCTTGTAACAGGATTGCTCCCTTGCTTATGTGTTTTTCACTGAATAAAATCTTACTTATCGAAGCAAAAAAGAAAAGACAACGTCTGATTTCAAGTTGTAATGATGAGGGACTCACTTATCTGAATCTGATGTTGTCCAGTTCGATTCTTTCTTTGATTATGTCTCGCTTTTCCCCAAACCCCCTATCTTTCTTCATCTTCTGGTCTCTGGGTGTTTATGCGCGCCGTAGTTCCTTTGAACGATAATATTGTATTATCAAATCTCTTTTGCTTTGCAGTGATTTTTCAAAATTGCTTGCAGATATTACCACGGCGTCCCTAAGGTTGTTTCAGACCAAGAGCAAAAAGGCGGATGCGCATGCTGATCCAAAATGATTTAACAAGAATAATATGAATTCTTTGTGGTTGCAGAATTCCTTCAATTTTAGGGAATAGGATCCTCAGTCGCCATATCTTTTGCTTCTAAAATGGTAGAATCCCGACTGCTTTAACTAAGAAAAAACCGGTTCAGTTATGATTTCTTTTTATGAATCTTGCGAGACTTACCAATTTACTTTTACTTAATGGGAAATGCGCATAGATATTGACAAGCAAAACCGTATTAATTTAAAATGCATTAGTCATTTTCAAAATTTTGGACAGGAAGTCTCCACCAGTTTTTCGCATTTCCGGTAATGACTAGTTCAAGTGAACGCTTGCTGCAGAGCTGGGAAGAAATCCATTGCATTTAAACAAGTATAAAAGTTCTTTTCCTTCATTGTGTTTCATATTAGTACAAGACAAAAACTACAAAAGTCCAGTCACAGGAAAAAGGCCTTGTAATTCCATTACATAGCCATCGCTAACTCGATCTGGCACACTGTCGAACGCCACGAAACTTGAAGGCATTCCGATGCGCATCCCGGCAAAGCTTATCAGCCCCGCCTTGCCTGTCTAAACACATCTAGAAAGCTATCAAAAACTACAGAACTTGAATTTTAAGAAATTCTTCCTGAAACAAGATGGTACAGCGAGACACCGGCTTCCACTACATCTCTGGATTCAGTATCTCATCACGCTTGATTTTCCATTCAATTGTCAACATTAAAAGTGTATTGCTGGAACCATCAACTTTATCGAAGAAGTGAACAAATCAAAAGATCATATCAGACAAGCAACAAAAGTCAACATCGACACGAAGGAGGATTCTAATTTCTCTCATTTTGACCCTAATTTCAGACGGGAAAATAACTACGACAGATTCGCTACGAGAAGGATCATCTCACAGGCAGTAAAGCACGTAAGGGCGCTTCTTTCATCACTGTAGCATGAATGCCTTTTCTTTTCCCCACGCCCATGATGTATTAAAACCCACCCATAATGAAACACGTCGATGCTGAACATAGTAAGAGGGCAAAGGAATCATCAGCAACCCCCATGACTAGAGCACTCGTTTTCAAACTTACAATTAATCTTCTCGTCATCTTGGCCTTCCAATCCGACATTGTTGCCAATCTAAGGCAACGAAAGAGCGAAGACAGCTTTACCAAAAAAAAAAAAAAAAAAGAAAGAGCGAAGACAGAACCTCCTTCCGGGATTTCTGGGGGTCCAAGCTGTGTATAGGTTGATACGTCGTCCATCACTACACGACCATGGACAAACGTCATTGCTGGAGCTGTAACGCGATGCGCCGGCTATGGTGCTATTCCCATTTGAATACATTGATAACCCTTGCAAAAAAAAAAAGTTAAGTGGAACGAACTTGAAATCATTCCTTCAATGTAGCTAATTGAATTATACGTCAGCGGCTACTGGCTAACAACAAATCACCCTTGCTAGTTTAGAATTACCAACTATAGACAGCACAATGCGAACTCGAGATCAACAGGAAAAAAACACGATGCACATAACTTAAGAATTGAATTTTCAGCATATTTGAAGGATAGAATCTCCAGGACAGTATGTTTGACAAAATACTGATATTCGAAGGGCCCTTTGAAGTCTTCTGATGAAATGGATGTGTCCGGTTACAAAACTGAGATAAAGAACCAGCTAGAAAGCAGCATGAACTGCTGCTCAATATCAACCAAATCCCTGTTCATTTTGGTTCGACGTGTCATGTTATAGAGAAACTCAAGGATGTGACGTCGCAGATTCAGAGAATTACCAAATCAAAATCGAGCTTCTATAAGGTCACCGAATCCAGCATGAAAACCTCAGAAAAAGCCCCAAATCACCTTCAGCGAGCAAACAAGCGGCGAACAAATCGAACGGCATTGGTCTCGAAACTTCAGCCAAGTAAGATAATTTCACCATCAAAATAGCTTTTCACTTTCACTATAGTCACGTGGGCACTATTGTCCACATAAAGGTAAATATGTCACACGGTATAAATTTGGGGTTTTAAAGTTACAGAAAAAAGTTTGAGTAAATGTGTCATAGCATACATAATTTAGAATTTTTAGTTACTTTTTCCTCTTTTTTCTATTATCAAGTTGTTCATCTCGAGAACACCTACATAGAAAAATTAAATGTTTAAAAATTTAGTTCTATGATGAAAGTTATATTTCACGATTGCAGATATTTGAATAGTCAATTGTTTAAAATAATAGTTTGTATATGTTGACACATATATTTTGACTATCCATTTAGAGTTTAATTTCACAAAAATTAGGGATTAATTTTTAACCCCTAAAACAAAAATAGCTTTCATTAAATTGCATAGCTCACAAGTATTGGGAGCACTTGCATTAATAGTAATAAAATCTATTAAAATTTATTCTTAAAAAAATTAAAACTAAATTAAAAAATGCTGGGCCGGGCATCTTTTCTTTCCTTTCTCTCTGCTTGGCCCTGGCCCTGGCCCTGGTCCGGCCTGTCGCTTCCCTTTTCTTTTTGGCCCGGCCCGGCCTTTGCCCCCTTTTCCCCTTCCTCTTCACGCTCAGGACAGGGAGGCAGAGGGACGTACGTGCGAGCAGAGGAGCAGCGACAGAAGGCAGAACGTTGGCGGCTGACACGGGCAGGCGCAGGGGGTGGCGGTCGGCGACGGGCCAACCACGGCAGGCTGGCAATCGGGCGTGACCGACCGGCCGTAAGTGACCGAGAGAGAGGGGGATCGAAAGATGGACGGTGAGTGAGAGAGGTTCCGAGGGTGGGAGCCGAGACCGAGAGCGAGCGAGGGATCCGGGATCGAGAGTGTTCCTCTGGTAACCACTGCGCTGGAGCCGTTGTCGACGAGACGGTCATCCGACGTTTCCTCTTCCTCGAGTCGAAGTTGCGGTAGGATTTGTTTTGTCCATTCTTTTTGAGGTTTTAGGTCGATTCCCCGAGGTTCCCGGCTCGGAGGGGTGCGAGGCGACCGAATGTGGTCCGATCTATCGATCTCGACCCCATTCGCCGCCGCCAAGCCGGGAAGGGTGCACCACCGCGACTACCCCTGTTTTTCCCGTTTATTGTGGGCTGCTCTGTTTTTTGGGGCACATCGGGCGGAGCTCGCGGCCGACCGGCTCGCGCGACCTCCGGCCGTACCGCCCCCGAGTTCTACTCCTGCTTTCCCATATGTCTTGTGTTGAGAACCCTGGCCGAGTTTAATTCTCGGCCAGGTTCTACTCCCTCAGCCGGACCAAGGCAAGCGATGCCGCTCGCCTTCGTCGGTCCCGTCGCGGGCGAAGTTGAGACAAAGAGTCCGGTCGGCCGGGTTGGGCGTGTTGGCCCGGGTCGGTCTCTAGGGTTTTCGTTGGTTCGGGCCGGTCATGGGTGGGCCGAAAAAAGCACAGTTAACTAAGTTAGGTTTAACTTAATAATTCATTAATTAAACTCCTTAGGTGACGAGACTAGTTTGGAGAGGTCACGACAGTCTATATATAGGTTTTCTTTGCAATATCTATAAAAAAAAATATAAGACTAATTTTGAGGTTACACGATTAAGTTGACGGAACAATTCATCCATCTAAGCTATCAAAAGAAAAATTAAATGTTGTAAAAGTTATTTTTCATGATTGCGCATATTTTGGTGATAAATGTTTAAAACAATTGTTTATATGACATTTAGATTCCATTCGGGATTACCTAGAGGCTGGATATTTAAGTTGTTGGCAGAAATTCCTGCATCTAAATTATAAGAAGAAAAAACTAAAAAAAATTAATTTTTTGAAAGTTCTATTCCATGAATTGGGCATATTTTGGTACTAATTGCCTCTGTATGTGTAGATTCTATTTTGAAATATCCATAGGATGAAAATTTAAATTGATCCGGTCATTTTATCAATAGATTTTTTGTAACAAGGTAGGGAAACGTAATTTTGCATAGAAATTGTCCGTATGCTTTAAGGAAATACAATATCATATTGGACCCGCTACAACCAACTATGACCAAGACTTATACGCTCAAATCAAATTCGTCATGATCTGGTCCGATAATTAGGCGTCACTTCCAAATGTCCTCGGCACGAAACATGCTCGGCCCATATGTGGATTTAACCATTTGGTATAGCAGGGGAAGCTGTAGTGCTATGAATAGAGCCACGGGGAGGCAGGTCAGCAGAGTAACGGGAATGAGAACCCACTCCAGCCTCTTACCTAGCACAATTGTGAGAGTTGCAGCGAAGGCCACCAACATGCAAGCCAAGGAGAGGAAGAGAAAACAGAGGCCCATTATAATCTTCTTAGGCAATGATTCAAGAAAATCTGGTGACTCATACCGCGAAGTTAAGATGGCTAGGAATAGCAAGATGGCCGTCACGGAGAAGAACAAACCTAAAGCATCCGAAATTGCAAAAACCAGGAAAGAGCCCTCTCCTAACAACAATGGCACTCCAGTATTTTGGTCATTCCCTCCAGGCACAGTGAATGCAGCAGCGAACAATATTGTGGCAATTAAAGTTGAGGCGAGCATACATGAATTTGATGTGTCCTTCACCCACTTCTCTCCTTTCTCACGCAACTCGTTGTGTTGCTCCACGAATATGTCCCAATATGATTTGGTACCAAATGTGACGAGTCTCACAAAAGGTTGAATCCACTTTTCCACAGCCTATCCATAAGAGTCACAAACATGAATTACAATTAAGTGGATTAATTATTGAAAATTTTCAGAAAAAACTTATAAAGGAACATTTCAAGGAAATTAAGACTTATTCAATACTTAATGTGAAATTGCTTATAGGTTAAGTCCTTCTTTGCTAGAAAAATTTCCTAGGGTCACCTTCTTCTAAGCTTCGATGATGATTTCATGCTTCATTATAGTCAAATAATATAACTTTTATCCAGTTTGGAGTCTTCTAGAGGAATTTATGGAAAAACTATGAAGAGCAAAGCAAGAAATCCAAGAATGAGTTTTTTAGTACTTCTATGTGTTTGTTTAGTCCTATGTGTTGTATTTTGTTACTAGAGTCATTTGAACGAGGGCGGCTGACCCTCGTTGGCGGTCCAGCAAGTGTCGTTGCACTCGAAGCGACCCCGACGAGGGTCCCCAAACCTTGCTAGTGGCAAAGGGGGTGGACTCTTCTTGTTCCTCTTTGACGATCTCTTTCTCTCTATGCTTTAGCCTTCTTCTTCTTTTTTTTTTTTTTTTTTAACTCTAGTCCTTTTCTATTTGCAGTTTTTGAGATTTGGTACCTATTTTGCGCAATATTAGTGCCACTTGTGTAAAACGTATAAGAAAATAAAAAAAAATGCCACATAGATGTTCTGTCCATAAAAAATTGACAGAGCTAATGAAAGGACTAATGTGAAAAATAGTGTCAAGCTTTAGGACTTATTAAACATGAATTCAAAGCTTTAGGACTTTAGGTAATTGTCCAAAGTTCTTTTTTTAACGACAAAGAGGAATAGTGTTGAAATGAAATAAAGGTAAATATATAGTAAAAGCTTCATGAATTATTTTTTTTTTTGTAGACAACGGTTTGCATGAGTAAATTTTAGTTAATAGTTAAATTAACTAATGAGAAGTGTTCTTGAATTAATAGCGAATGAAAATAGTGGCCATAAATGAACTTATATAACCTTTTGATTGAAAAAGAGAAGATTCAATTCATATTACTTTAATTAAATCATTATCCATCTACATACATTTAATTATATATGAGCTACACTATAATCTTAAATAATTCAATGGAACGAGCAAAGCTATCGTGAAAGTATAAGCAAAACTGATTTAAATGTTTTTTCGGGCTCCACCTTAATATGTGGGCTATAAATGATGTGATTTGCATAATAATCTGCTAATAGCATGTTGGCGGACACCGATAGAAACAGTCGGTAGAATTTAATAAAGAGTCACTTGGATTAGATTAAGTGGTGGATCATAGTTGTATTAGTAAAATTGAATTATGATTAGTATCAATCAGTGTCAATGCCCCAATGTCTCTAATCAGTCTCTCCTTTTTTTTTGTAAATTGTTTTGAGGATGTAGCGTTGCTTCTCAACTTACCTTACTAATTTATGTTTAGCATGTGGAATTTAAAAGTTCTGCGTACCAACAAAGCGTTGGCTTAGTTTGTAAAAGAATTTCTTGTTCTTATAGTGGGCTTGGATTAGCGATGTCAAACAAGTGAGTTGGGTCAGGTTTGGATCGAAAATGGTCTAACCCATATTGACATTTAACTCGTTTTGACCCATACTTATGTAGTGCAAATCTAGCGACCCAAATCCAACCCAACCCAATCCATACTTGACCTGACTGACCCGTATTGTTAAAAGACTTTAATATTAAATCCAATTTAGAAAAACTTGCTTCTTATAAATTTTTTAAATATATATATAACTTTTATAATTTAAAAAAAATTATGATTTTTTTTTATTTTTTCTTTCTTTCTTTTCTTTTTTTCTTTTGTGTCAAGTGACCTGGTGACCAACATTGTCCGACAATCGGCGATGACGAGCGACCGGCGACAATCAGAAACTGGCGACCGGCGATCGTTGCCGGATTTCCTAGAACAAAAAAAGGAAAAGAAAGTAAAAGGAAAAAAACTTAAAAAATAAAAAATTATGAAAAACCAGAAAATTAAAAGAATTAAAAAAATGACTTATCTATTTATGACTCACTTAAACTTATTAAATAACTAACACATTTATGACCCATTTAAAACCCATTTAAGATCAATTTAAATTGTTAACTAATCCATTTATGACCCACTTAAACTCGTCTTTAAAACTTAAGGTAATCCATTTATGACCCACATTATTAAATATGGGTTAAAATGTGGGTTTTAGATCCATTTTGCCACTTCTAGCTCGGATTCAAGTCATATTGAAAGCATTTCAGAAATGAAGTTCTGAATGCACCATACGGATGTAAGGTAGTCTACCCTTAAAATCACCCAAGAAGGTAGACGTCGTGGTGCACAATAGCTTAGCTGGATATCGCTTAAATACTATAAAAAAAATTGTTTTATGTATATTCTCAAGACTATCAAATAAAGTTCTAGCTATCATATTTTAAAGAATTTTTTCAAGAAGATATAATATTTATCATTAAGCGCCGTTTAAATGTATGAAAAGAAAGATACTTACCTTAAACCATTGGAGTTCTCTTTGCATTTGAAAAACTGCTCCGGCAACTTCAGTTGCCGCATTGAACTTAGGGTCGTATGCAGCTGCTTGGCCCATCACATGGTTCGATTCGTCCCACGTAGGCGCCGGAACTATTGACAACTCATTGGTTGAGCTTACCTTTAAAAAGAGTCCGAGAGTCCTTTCTTGGCGAAACTTCACAGCATGTGCCATCAAACTACTACCAAGAGGCGAAATCCAAATAAGCTCAGGGAAAAACTCAATACAGAGCTTCACTATTTCTCTAATTCCCCTGCTTGTAGCTTGAAACAACAGACCCTCTTTAAAAAACTGGGCGATCTCGGTAGTATTCATATCAGAGATTGCAATGCAAACTTGTTTTGCCAACTCAATTGCCGCCATGTGTCTCAGCTTCATCTCGTGAACTCTCTTGATTATAGGAACTACAAAATGTCAAAAAAAAAAAAAACAGAAAAAGAAAATGAAAAACGCAGGGGCGGCAATTGGATTTAGAAAAAACTTCTCCAGCTCTGGGTTTTTCGTAGACACCAAATTGCATCTAACAACAGTTTACTAATTGTCTTTGACCACAAAAAAAAAAAAAAAAACAGTTTACTAATTGTCATAATTTCTCACATTCAGAGCTTGGTTTGTCGGGTGAATGGGAAAACGATCTCATTCTTTTTCCTTTATCTTTTACTTTTAGGAAAGCGATTTTGAGCTTTTTTCTCCTTTGGGATTCAGTCCTCAATTTCAAAGTGTGAGTTTTAGATTCCTGATGCAAAGCGCAAGAAAAAGTATAAAATCATTTCTGGCATTTTCCAAGAAAATGTTTATATCATGTTTGGATGAAAAAAAAATGGATGTGAAGAAAGTAGAAGTGATTAGAGGGTAGTGATCTTCCGTCAAAGTTCAAACGACCCTTTACAATGTTAATCATTATTAAAGGAGTATAATTATAAGACTTAACCTGACAGAACAACTCTAAAAATAATCACGCTAACGACATCTATCTAGCTAGAGTAAATCACAGTAATCTTTGCATATATAAGATTATTTTAGATAATATTATTCGAATATGCATAGCAACTAGAAATAAAAAAAAATCATATTAATCGCGCGATCCAGTATTTTTATTTATGCTTAGCACAAGAGCAAAAACTTTCTTTCTCCATCTATTGTATTTGCCTCTAACAAATCAAAACTTCCACATGAGGTCACATAATGGCTCATAGTGAGAAGAGTTAAATTGACTCAACTCTAACATAACTTTTAATCTGATAGAAATACGCAACACACTATCTTCTGTTTTCTTTTTGTTCTTGGACAAAAATGGAAGTATTAGGGACAAGGCTAAACGGTATGTGGGGTGCATACAAAAGTTGTGTGAAGATGACAAGTGCAACTATGGGCAAAAGTTGTGAATAAGTTTTGGGAACTAAAGGATTTATTTTAGTGGTCAGGTAGTGTTTTGGCTAATTTTCGCTCGCTTCGAGTGGTCCACCTTCTCGGATAATCTTAAGAGCGCATTCTTCAATATCAGCCCTCATATATTTAGGATCTTATTTTCTGGAGTGCTTCCAACAAATTTAAAATACAAGAATATAAGAAGAGGACAGAACTCCTTTAATATCTAACCAACAGCTTGTTGACATAGGATACATAACTTGGGGTGGAATTCCGGGATGCACGATTTTGTTGGGACCCACGAAATTCGCTTCCCCTCAAATATTCTTCTAATCGAAGCCCTCCCAAACAAATTATTTCGATTTTTCCTACCTGCTCCTATTCCGATTCTTCTCGCCTTTTTAAAGTTGCGATTGAATGATAACCCCTGCCATCATCTATTGCAACCTTATTTCATAGTCAATAATGTGAGGGGCTTACCCCCGGTCGCATTCCCAATTCTGGCACCCTCGCAATGTGTTCTTTCGTGATGTTTTGAGATGAAGTAGCAGTCCAAGAAAAAATATTTGGGCTTTAAGCACTTCACCCGTAATGGAGGAAACAAATACACATGGATTCATTTTTCTTATTTTTTCAGAAAGATTTATATGCTTGATAGAGATGATAAGCGAACATGATTTCACCAATCAAGTTTGAAGGAGAAGTCTTAGGTTTCGGTAACTCTTATTCGATATTTTCTGCTTAGATCATTAAGCCACAAGCAAGAGATTCAAAGGTTAACATCAAATCTCGCCTCAATTTGCAGTTTCAAGTATTCTTTTTTTTTACTTTTTTTCAACAATTTCGCCAATCTTGTAATTAAAATTTGGTGAATATCTGAAATCTTTCAAAATATAAAAATATTAATACTGAAATTCATATATAACTTTGTTTAAGTTTGAATAATTTTTTGAAGGATTTTTATTGTTCCATCAACATTCTGAAGAATAAGTTACACATTCACTGTTGGATGATTGACCAGTGGAAAAATTTAAGTACAAAACTAACTTCAAACACAAATACGACCCATCCTATGGTGAATGTGTAATGGTTTTTTCACACATGGTGGGCCTTACACAAATTCTTTTCCAAATTATGGCAAAGATTTAAGTGGGAGCTTTTCTCAACTTATAAAAGAAGTAAAAAACAAACAAGCCATAGTCATTTGGTTGAAGTGAGAGGGACAGAGATAGCGACGCTATCTTGATAAAATGGAAGCGTACCTACAGATTTGGCGGCATTCCAAAGTGACCTTGTAAGACATTGAAGCACTGTAATCAGATTGCAGAAAAAACCCGGTCACCATATTTGAAATCATTATAAGACCTCGTAATTCATTACTTATATTGTCCATTTAATTAATTTTTATGAAACTTATGCACTTGGTTGAATCATATATGGTTCTCAGGGATAGCTGATCCATAATGTAGTTCGGATTTCATGCCATTATGAACGAAAATATATTTTTACAAAGAAACAGTCATTTCCGGTTTCTTTTGCTAGAACGGAGGGAATCAATCTAGGAAAATTGACTTGAAGTTCAAAATCATGAAAGGTCCAAAGATTAATGCCCAACAGCAAAAATGCATACCCACCCGGATCCGAATTTTCATCTGTTGGTTTGTAGTTCAAGTCCACCGGAATACCTTCAGTTCAGAAACAAAAGACCAGGTGATGAGCCAGGTATGATCATCTTGAAGGGAATCAGTAACGAAGGGATGCGAGTGCAGAAAGTACGGACATCTGTATATCAATGCTTCCAAAACACTGAGCCTGGTTCCGCTGGGAAAGTGACTCGGCAGCACCGCCAACACGTGCAGTATAGATGGGTTGGCATACTCGGTGTTTTTCACGGTAAGTAAGCGAGGGTACCGCCGGACTAGATAAAGGGCGATATCTATCCCAATTCACCAACAAATTGATTAGGAAAAAAAGGTAAGTTTAAGTCTCTATTCGTTTTGCAGAAAATGTGATGTTTTGGAAAATGATTTTCAGAAAAATGATAATATTTTTCGATATTCGGCTGAAATCTAAAAACCAAGCTGAAAAATATTTTTCGCCATTTGATATCTGATTTGATTTTCTAGGGAAAATTAAAAAAAAGCCGAATTTTTTAAATTATTTTCCTTTTCTTTTCTTTTTACTTTTGCCTTTTCCGGCGAGCTCGAGCATCGCCGGCTTATGGCGAGGCTTGAGCTCACTTGTGGGCAATTGCTGTGGCCGGCAACCGACTGAGGACAAATAAAAAAGAAAAAAAAATTAAATACCCAATTTAAACAAAAAGAAAAGAAAAAATAAAGAAAAATGTATATGGTGAAAGAAAGTGAGGTAAAAAAGATATGAAAAATGTTTTTTGTTTTCTAAAAAGCGGAAAACAGTTTCCTCACTTTTGAAGGCGTTTTTTTCATTGGTGAAAAATATTTTTCTTGACTAGCTTATTTTGCATGAACTGAACACTAAAAAATCTGGAAATTACTTTTTTGAAAGTTATTTTTCGTGAAACGAACGAAATCTAAAACGAAAGAAAACTGATGGAATTAAGATAAAGAACGATGGTGATCTTACCATGATGACCAGAGTAGGTGAAATCTAAAATGGGTTTAATCGCAGAGGGACCGCTGAAAGGATTACTTGGCCCATCATTTGTCGTACTTTTTGCCAGGAACCAGGCAATCTCCTTATGCATAGAAGCTTCCAGAGAAGATATTGCCAAAGGAACACGTCCTTCATCATCTGCAAGTTGCGTCAACTGAGGATTACTTCTAAATAATGCCTTGACCTTCCTTATCCTTCCACACAGGACAGCATTGTGGAGGGCTGTGCGGCCATTACAATCAACCATTTCCAGCGCGTCCAGACATGGAGACAAGAGCTCAACCAGGTTCTCCAGAAATTGGTCTTGTGCACTCAAAGCGGCTATGTGAAGCACTGTTTCTAATCTGCTTGTTATTTTGGCCGTCTTTGAAGCAGAATCTCGTTCAAAAAATCTTTTAGCAGATTCCCAATCACCCTTGAATGTAGCTTGCAGCAATGGTCGGTAGTAGTGTCCATCCACTTCCTCTTTCGATATTTCTGCAATAGATGCAAACTTTTCAGGCCATGTTGTCAATATGTTTTCCTTGAAGACATTGAGAAGGGTCCCAGAAAAGAACAATTTCATGAAGATCCGCCCCTGTAGTAATTTCACTCTGAAATTACTCTTTTGAGGGATAACACACCTGGAGCACCTCCGGATTCAGAAGGGGCTAATCCAACGCTTACACGAACATCTTCAATATATGTAGGAGAAAGAGTGAGCACAAAATCCTTCCCATACTGATTATTTTTATCTTTTCTCTTTTTCCTAGCCAAGGTCAGGGTTATGTCTATTCGATGATAAAGCAAAGACAAAGAACCATGATAAAATAAAAGTTTCCAGCATGTTTTAAGACGGCATCACTAATATCTATTTTTTTCTCGGCTGTAACATGCAACATGTACCTGCAGGTTGTTCTGCTTGATCCGAATTTCTTGATCCATCACTTGGCTGCGCCGCCATTGGGTTGCTCTCCTGGTTAGAGTTTTTCAACAACGAAGTCAACGGAGAATGAAAAAATGGGTAAGATATTAAGCTATTAAAGAGTTTTAGTCTCCCTTGGGGGGAGTCCCACTCCTTCCTTATATACAGGTACCTGCCTCAAAGTAAAGGCGAGCCTCTACAATTCCAACAAGCAAGCATATTTTTTTTTCCACTTTATAGCGGTTGGATTACTTGAGTGTAGAAAAGTTTACCTTTTGGAATATAAGCTAGAACCCTATACTAGTGGGCAAGTAACCTCGGATTCTAGTGCCACAGATCATTAGGTTCACTCCCTAGTGATAAAATCATTACTTTACAATGACTCTGTCCCTCTTTCTCACTAGAGAGTTCATTCCATCCTTTGACGTCATGGTCAAGTTGAGTCTTTACCAAGTTAAGTTGCTTCTTGTGCTTGGGAAAGCTGTTCGGACAACTTAATTTGCAAGCCTTTAGTCATAAAATTCATCAGCAAAATGAGCACCTCACTTTTGTCAAGCCCAAAAGCAAAAGTAAAGAACTTCAATTTGATCCAAATATATTATCAAGAAAATGGAAGATGAAAACAAAAAATAGTTTTCATTAGAACATTTTTGTGAACCAAATGCACCCTAAATACCTTTGGGGAAATTGTCCCATCAGTTCTAGATTTATTGTATGGATGCTGCTGACACCTAAATTTTGGCTAACAATTTGATAATCAGTGCATAAACAATTAGGGATTAATCTCTAACCTCTAAACAAAAATATCAAAATTAGATTTCATAGCATAAAGTTTATAATCATGTAGTTTGATTACATATTTGCATTGGATTGGCGGTGGATAGACTTAAATGGATGGCTTTGAACTTAATGAAATTAGACTAAGCCCATGCTCAAGAAAATTCTTGGCCAAGCCCATGGACATTATAAGAGCTGAAATTTTCATTGAAAAATGTCAAGTTGGAATAGTTGAATTATTGAATTATTAAATAATATACTTGGAAGATAATTTATATTATTTTATGAATATTCTGCTAGAGGAAATAATCAGAAGATTGCCTAAATTGAGTATCAGAATCAGGAAATAATATATCTTGGCTTTTGTAAGATAATCCTGACTAACTCTTATAAATCGATGTGTTAGGGTTCACAACGGAAGGAGGCACATTTGTCGCGACCTAAAAAAATCGTGTTTTCGATCTTAGGCTAATGGATTACTAGATCAATTAAATTAACTAACCTAGCCCGAGTTCTCCCAAACTCTACCAAATCGCAACTTAGGTCCAATTGTAAGCATGCAAATATTTTCAATGGGAGTCGCCACTAATCATTTAAGATAGGTTGATTAGAAACCTAAATAAAATAGCGGGAGAGTATTATTTTATTCCTGCGAACCAGAAATTATAGATCCGGGAACTTGGTTACGTTAGATTACCCTAACGCCCTTTTGGTACCAATTTCAATAAAAATACTCAATTTGGCAATTTTGATAAATCCTGACTTAGAGTTCAAATGTGCAAAAACTTTCAATTTTTGATTTTCTTTTATGAATTTTTTTTATTTTCAAAATGAAATTCGGAATTAAAAATGCCAATTATATAAACATGCAATTTTAAACTAAATAAATTAACCTATTCTAGAGCAATCTTTTTGGTATTTTTTTTTTACGAAATTCGAAATTAGAATCAACCCGAAATGAATTATCAAGGTTAGAATAAAATCTAATTAAATTAGGAAACAGATTACTCTAATTCCTAATTTAAATTAGAAATTATCTTATCTTGCTAGCAAATCTCGGTTGTCCTATTCTATTCAAAAAAAAGTCATCTAGATATATTCCAAATATGTAACATTATCTTCTAGTATGATCAATTCAAGTCCTATCTAATCTTTTTTTTTTTTTTTGAAATTTTCTTTTTAAAGGAAATAAATCAAACAGACAGATAACCACCACGATCAAAATCAATCCATGCGATCCGCAAGATTTGTTTTATTAAATTCAAATTGGGCAAATTTTTTAGTAAAACGAAAATAACTGCTAAATCTTTCGAATTAAGTTTCGATTTGAAGCCTGACAGATCGATCCTAAAATTCGAAATACCCGCTATGGAAATAACTCTATCTAAAGCCTGATAGATAGATTTATTTCCATGTGTGCGGTTGCGGATTAGGAAATTTTCCTAATTGATCACATCTTAAAAAAAAAATTGATATCTTAAATATCTTGGATATATTTAAAAGATTTTGAAAATTCTAAATTCTATCCAAATTTGACAAGTAATAGATATCCAAGATTTCAAAAAAAAGGAAATAAATCCTAATTGAAATAACGCCTATTATTCAAATATGCAAAATTAGATATCAATAAACACGAATTAGGCAACAAAATATTCAGATCAAATCGGAATAAGATAATTACCCGATTTACAGATTTCTTTCCAAATTTGAATTTGCAGCGGATTGAGATTGCAGATCGGATGACCGGCAGTGCGTCGGGAGCGGCGGCGCGGCATTGGGAACGATGGCGTCGGGATGGTGGTCTACGACTTGCAGTGGTAGACGATAGCAACGACGAGCAGTCTTGGGAAGTCGCGGAATAGCAGTAACTCACCACGAAAGGGCAACGGACGTCAAGGATGGTAGCAACTTCGGAGGATGTTGGCGGGAAAGCGCTGCGATGTACGCGCGGGCAGCAAGCACAGCAACGAACGAGAACTGCTGTGATGTGCGCGTGGGCAGCTATGCTCACCGGAAACCTGCAAAATTTCAATTGAGATCACAAGACCAGCATTCACTGCCCATGACAAGCTCTGGATATCGCTGGGCGTGCTGGATCAGGAGTTCGGGCGTGTCCAAGAAGACCACAAGGCACCGGAATTACTGGTGAGCGAGGATCAGGGACTGAAGGAAACAACCACCGATTGCTAGAGATGTCAGACAAGTTGTCCGACAGCCTAGGAGCTGCACCAGATTTGGCGGGTCTCGACCAAAGCTGCTGGCACTCGTGGTGTAAGCGGCGTCTCAAGCGGTGGCTACTGAAAGAATATCGACGGTGGTACAAGGTTGCAGTCGAATGCTTCATTGAAGCGGACGAAACACCAAGGGAAAAGGAGGAGACCGCTTTTCCTTTCTTCTTTTTTTTTAAACTCTGTCCTGCTTTCTCCTCTTTTGTGTGAAGTGAAACCCCCCCTCTCCTTTTACGTCTCTTCCATGTCAGAACACCAAAACACTTTTTCTTCTTTTTTTTTTCTTTCTGTCTCTTGCTTTCTGACTTTCTCTCTATGCTTTCACGCCTTCTCTATGGCCATGTGTCTCTGAATCCCCCCCCCCCCAAAAGACCATAAGCATATATTTATAATGTAAACCTAGGTCAATTAGTCGGGCTTTCTAGTCTTAACGAGCTTAAATTTAGGCTTTATCCTTTAATTTAATTCTAAGTGGGCTGAATTAATTCGGGCTTTTTCTTTAATTAAGCTTGATGGGCTAATTTAAGCTCAAATTAAGACAACCCAGCCCTTTTTGACTTGTAATTTTCGGTCCTTGCCTTCCGAGTGAGCCGAGTCTCGTTCAGTGCCCGAGCTCGATTTACGTGATGAATTTTAAGCTCGCTTATCACCTCTGATCCAATGCGGAATGCAATTAATTTATATGAACCTAAGCTATATGCTATGCAATTGCAATATTTTTGTTTAAGGGTTAAAATTTAATCCCTAATTTTCTATGCAAATTAACCACTAAATGATGCGCCAAAATTTAGATGTCAACAACTGCCCCTCTTTGAGTGGAGGCTCGCAGAGGTTTCGCTCAAAGACTGAGACCTAAATTTAAACTATGCAAAATGATGAATGATTTGATTTTTTTTTTTTTAAATGCAATGAAGTGTGCTATGCGAACAATAAGGAACATATGCTAAAGCTTCTCACTTCGTGTAGAGCGGTGAAAGAGCCTTACATACGGATCACACAAAAAGCGTCCACTGAGGGAAAGCTTTATAATGCTGTGAGCTCCCTCGATCTCCAAACTTCTAGTCTACTGGAAGTAAGGTTCTCGAGGTACAGGATTGCCTATCTGTTACCTGTAGTTTCCTACAGATGCGAAATAAAGCATGATTAAAAGGGACGTGTTGCCTATACCACTGGGCAATCACGAAAAGGATCATGTCACATCTTCCATTGGGTGAACATGAGGCTAGTTGGGCCACCTATTCTACTGGGTGAACACGAAATGAGAAACTATGCTGCCTGTTCTACTGGGCAAACATGAATTGGGGTGTGTTGTCTATTCCACTGGACAACACAAAATGAGAAACTATGCCGCCTGTTCTACTGGGCAAACATTAAATGGGGTATGCTGCCTATTCCACTGAGCAACATAAAGAAATATGTCATCTATTCCACTGGGTGAACATATGAGAGACCATGTCTCCTATTCTGAAGAAAGAAACAATGAAGAATAATTAGCAAATGTACCTGAATTCTTCTTATGTTATGGGAGAGCCAATTGCATTGCATTTGTTTTTTTTACCTGAGAAAAGGTTAAACTAGCACATGCACAGGGGCAAAGAAAACATATTTCATGAATCTGCCTGCATTACCAAGCTTCACTGGAGAATTTATCAATAAGAACAACAATTTCGTCCTTTTGACAATTTGATCACATTAAATGAAGACCTTTAATCAGAAAGGACTTTCCACTCACTTTCAATGAAAGGCTTTTGACTCGACCTTTGATGCGGGTATAAGAATCACTCAAACTTACTTTATTGTGCTTGATAAGGGTTCGGATATTCTTAAAATCAATATGACTTGACCAATTCGAGAGGTCTTTATAAAGACTGAAACGTAGGCTTGGTCAAAGGTTTCACAATGGGGACTCATGAGAGTCATGGCTTTGAAAGAAATGATATCACTAGCTGCTCCGGGTTTATAAGTCAGGAATGCTGCAAAAAAAATGAGATAGAAAAATCTTGTTCACACTTCTTCGAGCAACATTTATAAGCATTTGAAATTCTACGTTAACTCTAGTGCCTTATTCTGAAGAGACTTTGGTAAAGGGTTGTAACATAGATTCGGGTAGGTTTGAAATGAATGACCTATTTCCATCAAAGGGGGTATTATGAACATAGAAATTGGTGATCATCCAATCATGCTACTGGTACCATTGATCTATCTCTAGCGATTGCCCCACAAATGAACCTTCAAATGGTCTTTTCCTTGCATATCGACTCAGTTTTCGCCGAAACCTTTCTTTCTCTCATAATCATTTTTTTTAGAGAGAGATTTTCTTTTCGAAAGATTTTCTCCCTCTTTTTAAGAGAGCTTTTTCCGAGAGAGAGAACTTCGATTTAATGGAGTCCTTTTGCGTCCTTTCCGATGAATTTTCTTTTGAGCTCCCATTTGCCTCAAGTCACCTCGAACTTGCTTTCAGATAATTTCATTTGTTTATCATAGGAATGATCATCAATCGGGTTGAAATGAATTCACCGCTCAAATTGGGTATGCAAAAAGCATAATGTGTAAGGATATAGAAAGAAGTGCTCCTCGTCATATCTAAGGCACTCGAGCTAACACAGAATTTGCATGCAATAAATATACTTGAAGATTGATGCAAGCGAAAGTAAGAAAATTCTAATCATTTTGAACTTTCTAAGAAATTGCCCTAGTATGGGATTGTTCTTGACAGGGGTAACAAATGAAACTCCGTTCAAAGGGTTAAGCAAATGACAACCTGTAGTGTTTAGATAAAGGGAATGAATGCCTCTCATCATTTTGGTCGTCATACTTTTCGTGAGATAATCCTTTACCTTGTCAGCACGGAATTTTCACTCAACTCGCATTAGGGATTATTATTTAGGACATGTATGGAAATGGCTTGCCTTTCGTCATCTTGAAGTCTCTCATACAATATGATCACTCTATTAGGACAGAAATAGATTGCCAGATCAAAAGCCTTCCTCAGACGAAGCTTAGTAACAGAACAAGAAAATCAATTGATTCATGAAATTCGATCTGAGACAAAGTCAGAATGAATACAAATCAAGTGTAATACTTCTTCACAGAATCAGAATTAACTGGACTGGAAAAAACACGACCATCCATCTCGGCCAAAATCAAAGCACCTCCTAGAATGACTTTCTTCACAATGTACGAGCCGCCATAATTTGGGGCGAATTTTCCTTCTATAAGAGGAACTATCGGCAATAACTTCTGCAGGACAAGGTCGCTTACCTGAAAATGTCGAGGCTTGACTTTCTTGTTGAAAGATTTAGCAACTCGTTGTTGGTAGCACTGGCCATGACATATAGCTCTAAGCCTTGTCTCATTAATCAGGTTCAATTGGTCTAATCTCTGCTGCATCCAATTTGCTTCTGACAATTGTACCTGTGAAAGAATACGTAACGAAGGAATTTCAACCTCAACAGGTAAAACTGCTTCCATACCGTACATAAGAGAATATGGAGTTGCCCCTGTAGATGTCCGAATAGAAGTCCGGTATGCCATAAGTGCAAATGGTAATCTCTCATGTCAATCACGATAATTCTCAGCTGTTTTAGCCAAAATTTTCTTGATATTCTTGTTGACTACTTCGACCACTCCATTCATCTGCGGATGATATGGAGAGGAATTCAGATGCTTGATCTTGAACTCCTTGAATAGAACATCAACCAATTTATTATTCAGATTCGACCCATTGTCAGTAATTATGGTCTCAGGTGCACCATATTGAGCAATGATGTCTCGGCGAATGAACTTCACCACATTCCAGGCCGTCACTGTTGTATAGGACATAGCTTCAATCCACTTCGAAAAATAATCGATAGCGACCAGGATAAACCGATGTCCATTTGACGCTTTAGGATTAATCGGGCCAATCACATCAATGCCCCACATAAAGAATGGCCATGGTTCAGACATCTTATGCAATTCATTCGGGGGAGTATTAATCTTGTCGCCATGGATCTGGCATTTGTGATAACTTTGGACATGTTGAATGCAATCACTCTCTAAAGTGAGCCAATAATAACCCATCCTCATTATCTTCCTTGCTAGCATATGACCATTCATGTGCGGACCGCATAGTCCTTCATGTATTTCTAGCATCAAATGAACAGTCTCGGTTGAATCAACACACCTTAGTAAGATCGAATCATAGGACCGCTTGTATAGACATTCTCCGCTCAAGAAGAACTTTGACGCCATTTCTTGATATACTTCTAGTCAGATGCGGTACTTTTGTCAGGAAATTCCTGTGTTTGAAGATATGCCTTGATATCATGATACCACGGCTTGCCGTCAGGCTCTTCTGTCGTGGCCATGCAATAAGCCGATTTCTGTAAGACCTCTATCTTTAAAGGTTCAACTTCTAACCCACTTGTCACTCGCAGCATTGCCGATAAAGTAGCCAAAGCATCGGCAAAATGGTTTTGAGTCCTCGACAAGTATTCAAACGAAATGTCTTCAAACTTTTCCACCAACTCCTCTAAATAGGCATGATAGGGCTGCAATTTAGCATTCCTAGTTTGCCACTTACCAATGGTCTGAAGAATAATGAGGGCTAAATCTCCGAACACCTTAAGTCGAGCTATTCCTATTTCGATCGCAGCTTGTAACCCGAGGATGCATGCTTCATATTCAGCGATATTGTTCGTGCAAGAAAATATCAATTTTGCCGCCACTGGATAATGTTGACCACCTGGGGATATTGAAACTGCCCCGATACCTGATCCTGATAAGTTTACGGCCCCATCAAAATACATGGTCCATACATACTCATCAATTGGCATGACTCTATCCTCTAGTGGACCCAAATCCTCATTTTTCCCAGGATTTTCATCCAGGACATCAGCAATTACTCGTCCTTTGACTAATTTTTGAGACAAGAATTGAACATTAAATTCTGAGATGAGAATCTGTCATTTTGCCAGTTTTCCAACTAAAGCGGGTTGATTGAGCAAGTATTTGATAGGATCACACTCCGTTACAAGCAGTATCTGATAATGCAAAGTGTATTGCCTCAATCTGTGTAGCACCCAGACTAGTGCGACGCACGTTCTTTTTGCTTCAGAATAGTTCATCTCAGAGGCGGTAAACTTCTTACTCAAATAATAAATCACACGCTCTTTTCCATCATCTTCACTTCTTTGAGCAAGCATGACGCCTTGGGACTCGCTGTGGATTGTAAGGTATAGGGTTAGAGGTTGCCCTGGCGTTGGCGGAATAAGCACCGGCGGATTCATCAAGTAGTGCTTAAGCTTGTCGAATGCCAGTTCACACCCTTCATCCCATCTAACTAGCGCATTCTTCTTGAGAAGTTTAAAGAAATGCTTCGTTGTCTCAGATAGTTGAGAAATAAATCTGGCTATATAGTTTAGTCGACCCATTAAGCTACGAACTTCCTTCACCGAAGATGGAGATTTTATTTCGCAAATAGCCTTCACTTTTGACGGGTCAATCTCAATCCCTTTGTTATTGACAATGAAGCCAAGTAGTTTGCCAAAGGCTATCCCGAACACGCATTTTGCCGGATTGAGGCACAATTTGAACTTGCAAAGCCTGTCGAATAATTTCATCAAAGTTTCTATGTGATCTTCTCCACGCCGAGTTTTTGCAATCATGTCGTCAACATAGATCTCAATCTCATTACGCATCATATCATGAAACAACGTGACCATTGCCCGCTGGTAAGTTGCTCCAGCATTTTTGAGACCAAAGGGAATCACCTTGTAGTGAAATGTCCTCCATGGAGTGGTAAATGTTGTTTTCAACTTATCATCCTCGTTCATTAAGATCTGATTATAACCTGAGAAACCATCCATGAAGGAAAATAGTTCGAACCCGGCTGTGCTGTCCACAAGCACATCAATGTGTGGGAGTGGAAAATCATCTTTAGGGCTAGCTTTGTTCAGATCTCGGTAGTCAACGCAAACTCGAACTCGTCCATCTTTCTTCAACACTGGGACTATATTAGCGACCCATTATGAGTATTGGGTAGTCTCAATAAATCCCACGTCAAGAAGCTTCATGACCTCTTCCTTGATCTTCTTTGCCAATTTTGGCTTAGCTCTTCGCGGCCTTTGCTTCACGGGCTTAACCGAAGGATCAATCGGTAGACAATGTTTGACGATCGATCGGTCAAGACCCGGCATATCAGTATAAGACCAGGCAAAGATGTCTTGATATTCCTTCAACAATTGGGTCAAGCGTTTGGCCACATCTTTAGGGAGACATGCCCCAATCTTCACCTCTCTAGGATTCTCAATGTCGCCAAGATTGATCACCACGATTTCTTCAATAGTCAGAGGCTTGGATTTCTCATGAATTTCCAAGTTCCGTTGTATTTCTTCATCATTCGGATCAGAATCGTCTGAGTCATCGGATTGACTCGCATCACATATATGAGGATCCATGATTCCCGACCCTTCGCATGCCTCAAGATTAGCCCTGAAACATAAAAGAAAGGAATCAAAAAGACAAGATAGGGCTTAACTACATGCAATTTTCAAAAATTGATCATTGCTTAAATTCATTTTTCTTTCGAAAACCTCGAGACGAGAATTCTTGAGAAGCCCAACCCTCAGTTCTTACCGTAGATGACAAATTTTTCCAATCGTTGGTTATCGTCATCGGGTTGGTTTGGGGTACTTCAACAAGATTCAAAATGATAAAATCTTCTGTAATTTTACTAATATCGAATCAATGAATTACATCTTATTGGATTGAAAAACCTAAGTGCAACATGAATTGAAATGAAAATCGAAAACAATAAAGATTCCTATGCATGGGAGATACGAAAACTGGAAATAATTACTCTTGAGAGCTAGCGCCCATCTCATCAAGTGGTCCTTCAGTGATTGCATCAATGGAGGTCTTAGCAAACCAACCAGTGAGGTAGGGTATACCATCATTAAAGTCAAAGTTCACCACCCTCAACTCCGGCTTCTTGAAAATACAGGGTGGCTGGTCATCCTCAGAATCATCAGACAAACTGACCAAAATCGCTTTACCATGCTTCTTAGGCGAGTCAGTTAGGGCTGGTGGCGACTTAGGAAAGATAAACCCGAGATCATTCTCAGTAGGGCTCGGCTTTAAATGCTCATATCCCTTTACTACTCTAGTTGAGCGAAAGATGTGGTCAATAGGAGGTGGTAAGGGACTTTGACCTACTCCTCTTTAGCCTCTGCAACAACCGAGGTCTTGTTCGCGGCTTCCTGGCCCATGATATCCCAAATCAGCCTTGTAGGATTGTCCATTTGTCTCAATCGAGGCACGAATGCCTTGACCTTCCTTCCTAAGACCCTGATCTAGCTCAAAACCATTATCGACCATGACCTTGGCCACCATGATAGCTGCATTAGAAACCTCAGGAACAGGCAATGGTATATCAGAAGAAGCTTGAACAACTTGAACTATCTCAAATGAATGATAGCTATCCTCCTCAACATGATCGGGCTCTATATATGGGACCGATGTCGCATTGAAGATTCGGTGATCTTCCTCTCCATAAATTGTAACCAACTTTGCCTCAGCCACAAACTTGATCTTCTAATGCAAACTGGAAGGCACTGCGTTTGCATTGTGGATCCATAGCCGTCCTAACAAGAAATTGAAAGCAGAAGGGATATCCAACACTTGAAAAAGAATATCGAATACAGAAGATCCGATTTGCAGCTCTAAGTTAATCTGGCCTATCACATCATTTTTTGCTTCATCAAAGGCTCGAACAGAAGTTTTGGCTGCTTGCATGATAGATGGCTTAATGCCTAGCCTTTTCAAAGTAGCTAATGGGCATAAATTCAAAGCTGACCTGTTATCAACAAGCACCCTAGCCATGTGTGTCTCATTGTACTTCACTGATATATGAAGCGCTTTATTATGACCACGTCCTTCAACTGGGATTTCCTCATCAGAAAATGCTCCTTAATCCTTGAGGATGATCGTCTCGACAAACCCCTCTAGCTTATCTTCTTCAATAGTTTCGGGCACATGAATCTCACTCAAAACCTTCATCTGAGCACCACAATGCTTTTCTAATGTTTGAAGAAGTTCCAACAACGAGACTTGTGCAGGCAATTTTCTGAGCTAATCAACCACGCTATATTCACTAGCCTTAATCACAGCTACGAATTCCTTCGCCTCTTTCTCGGCCACTGGCTTGGCCGGTAGATTATCAGCATAGGTTCGCCCCGACCCTGTTATCAGATCAACACCGTATAACCATGGAACCATCTTGTTACTTTCATAAGCATAGGGCTGAGGTGATGCCAACACCAATACTTCAGAAGCAGCGGGTATAACGATCCCGAGGTCATCATCAGAGGCATCCTGAAGAGGGGGCATGTCAATTAGCTCAGGATCCAACTTAACTTGTTCATCGGTTAGCATTATCACTTCTTCATTCCAGTCAATGATGACCTGAGATATAGTAGCCACTACCTCGAATTCATCTGTCATCCCAATCATTCCCTCTCTTACCAACTCATCCACCTTTTTTTCTATTTCACCGAATGACACCACTTCACCGGTCGAAACATAACCAGCTCGGACTAAAGCGTTGAACATATCCTCGAAAGAGACCCTGAAGTCTTGAACCTACTTGACCCTCGGGCCAAAGACAACATTTGCACTGCTCGAATGATCAGGGAGTGGATTGTTCTGCACGTTGGGCTTACCGACTAGCTGTAGTGCAAATGCTCCAGTCTCGAGTAGATCCTGTACTCGATATTTGAGCACTTAGTAGTCGTCTATCGAATGTCCTACCTCACCTCTATGGTAATCGCATTTTTTTAACGGATCGTACCTTGCAAAGCCGGTAGCGTTAGATCTTTGTGGCTTCGAACTCAGCAAATTCTTCTTCCTTAGCACCGCCAATACCTGAGATAACGTCCCAAGAAGTGGAGTAAACTGGCGAGGTTTGCGCTGCTGGCGGGAGTCCTGCTAGCCTTGCCGCCCATAAGAGGTTGTCTGTTAGGTAGTAAACTGTAATTTCGGGGTCTGAGCTAGCGTCTTCTGTACATAAGTCATGTTGACTTCGGGGGCATGCTCTTTGTCTTTCTTACTAGTAAATCTCTTGCCTGATAAACCTGACTCACTATACCATCCTTTCTTGAGCCCGGACTCAATCTCCTCACCCATGGCTATCAGCTGACTAAAAGATTGGACAGCCGTCACTAACATTCGTGAACGAATCGGCTGCGGTAGAGTGGACACAAACAATTTCATTAAGTCACGCTTTGAGGGTTCAGGCATGATCTGTCCCGCCATGTTCCTCCAATGAGTGGCATACTCCTTTAGTGTCTCGCCCTTTTTCTGCTCAGCTCTCTCTAGGTCCTCCCTTGTAATGGTGACATCGAGATTGAACTTAAAGTGCTTGGCGAAAAGGTTTGCCACCTCTTCCCATGAATCCTTCCGGTTGATCTGGTGGTTGGTATACCACCTCATTGCAGCATCCTTCAAGCTTGCTTGAAAGGTTTTGATTATTAAAAGTCCATTAGAAACATATCTGTTCATGAGCCCCTGGTACATCTCGATGTGCTGAATTAGGTTTGAGGTGCCGTCATACTTCTCGAAAGCAGACATCTTGAATTTATTGGGCACTTGGACCCGAGTAAAAACAGACAAATCAACAGGCGGAACACTTTGAGTTTCCTCCACTTCACGTAACCTCTGGTCGACCTTAGCCATCAATTTAGCATTCTCATCATTGGAGGGTGGATGAAGAACATCGGCCGCCGGAGACGCACTAGTGTCAGTCAAAATGACATCGTCCAGTTGAAAGGATGGATTAGTATTTACTGCAGAAGCTTTGTCAGGGAAGAGACCTTGACGAGTTGGAGGTGGAATCTCCGATTGAGAGGCAATATTGATCTGTTGCTGCTTGGCCATGAGATCACTCATCATTTTGGACATGGCAGCTGCGATCTGCTCATTGATTGTATTCATGTATTCTTTCAGCTTTTCGTCAATCATGGCTGCAATCTCGGCTTGATTGGCCATCCTTCTTTTGGTCACCGATCGAGTATTATGAGGATGAGGGGGATCCATGGCAAATTATCTACAAAAGTAACGATCGAATGAATACAACGAGTAAGAATAATGAGTCGGTCCATAACATCCCCTAGACCCTTAAGATGAAATTTCTTTCAAAAGACCGATTCGTCCAGTAAATCCCGAAATTCCAAATTGCTTCATTCAATAAAAACTTGAACTAATTCCAAAATTTACAAATTATAGCTTAACGTTTTTCATTGAATTGCTTAAAATAGAAAATGTCTCAAAAGAATTCTTATAAAAAATCATTCAGAAACGACATCTATTACTAGAAAACGTTAATAGTAAGCTAACATTTCCTCCTAAAAAAAAGATAAACTCCCTAAACTAAACAAGAAATCAGATGGTCTTCCTTTTTTTAGAGGCCACGTGATCTATAGACAAATGGGCCTTCAAGGCATGCCGTAATCGTGCATTCTCTTCAGCCAGAGCATCTACCTTATCCTGGGCCTTTATCGCCTTTTCTTCACTGATTTTGATTTGAGTCTGAAGGGTATGTCGTACCATCACGACCAGGATCTTCGGGAGTATCTCAGCAGAGATGGTATGATACTGAACATACCGGGCCGTGGCAAAGTGACGCTTCATCCTTCCGGTGGGCTCATCTGTGGGCCAAATCAGCTTCTAAGTGGAACAATTCTGCCAAGCCTCAGAATGACGCCTAAGTTCGACTCTGTACGACTCGCCTTTCTTGAACTGGACTTGAAATTCATTAGGCCTGAGTGGAGGTGGGACATCCTGCAGAACTCGAAATTGACGTGTAACCCAAAGGGGTTGATAGCAGGTTGCCCCATAAATGCCCATCAAAGGTATGGGCTTTTGATCGCCATGGTATAGTCGAGTTTCGACCTCCCGAAACCACACAACTTGCCAAAGGAAAATCTTAGAGTTTGGATCCTTGAACAGATGGACCCATTGCGTATAGTGCAAACTCTTAATTTGATTTTGTATTTGTTTGAACCTTAAAATAGAGTTATCAGTCATGCCCATTTCAAATACAGTCATATCTTCCCCAAATTGAGAAAGATGTGAGAAAAGCCAGATTTGTAAAAGCTCAATCGGGGCTCGAAAAGTTCTATCTTTTCCTTTCTTGAATCGTATCAGACATATGAAAGTCTCTGCTAGAATTGTGTTTATAAAACTAACTCCACCACATATTAGTTTTACTGTCCAAGCTATGACGGGATCAATAGCATTTTAACGGAATGGAAAAATGATAAGTCCAAAAAAAGTTAAGATAAAAATTTTAGATCTCATGAGGACGGAGTTATTTTTGAAACACTCAGTAAGAAAAGATAATGGGCATGCTTGACAATTACCCCTTAGCACTTTTTCAATTTCCTTTTTAGTCAAATTCAAAAATTCAGCAAGTACTACCACAGGATCTACCTTAATGGGTGGTTCGACTATATCCAACTCAATTGATTTCCCAATGGCAATATTGTATTCTTCTAGAGTTGGTGTGAGCTCAAACTTATCTTCCAACACAGATGTGGTTGTCTCGGGGCACCAAAAATGAGCGAGTGCCTGCATGATCCCGCTCTGAACATCTATATCTAGGATTGGCAGCATGAATCCAATGTGTTTGAGAACATATTGCTGACCATCTGCTTCAATTGGCTCCATAACTTCTTGAGCTCCAGCTTCGGAGTAGGCACGAAACGGATATCGAGGCGACCCATTCTTATATAGACCACGTGCCAAATAACTCAACCTAAATCATGGACCGACTCAAAATAAGATGAAGAAAACCAAAGATAAAGCTTGAGAAATTACCGTCTTTAGGGAGAAAATGTCAATCACAGAGACATGCACATGAATCGTGAGTTTAAATCTTATCCTATCTATCCTAATGGCTTTTGCAAAGTGAAATGATGAACGGAACGACGCGTCGCAGCCTCGCGTACAATCATCATGACTAGTTGCAGCCTCGCATACAATAGTCATGACTAGTCGGGTCCAATCACTTCGGCTTGGTTCGGTCGACAAGGGCAATCCCCATGCGTTGTAGCCTCACGTGCATGAGGACGACCCTTGAGCCATTTTTTGGAAAGATTTTCGGGATTCAAATAGGATAACCTTTAGCGAAACTTTACCGCCAAGGTTAAAGAACTACCTAAATACCATCTTAAAACTATGGTGTGACCCAGGTCCGGTCACAGGTTGTGTGTGGTGTAGTGCAAATACTGTAAATCATGCACAACAATTATATGCAACCACCACTTCAATAGTACGAAAATTAAACCAAATTCCACTCCACCAAACCTGCAAAACAAATGGTTAGCCAATCACTACTCCCCTTATAACTCCCATCCTGCAAAAACAATTAACACCTAAGAATGAGAATTCAATTAAATTTTGCCAAATCGAGTAATTTTTGTCTGAAAATTTTTTTTTGGCCTAAGTCCTCTTTAAATTTTCAAAAAAAATTCTAGCGTCCCCAGTGGAGTCGCCAAGCTGTCGCGACCTAAAAAAATCGTGTTTTCTATCTTAGGCTAATGGATTACTATATCAATTAAATTAACTAACCTAACTCGAGTTCTCCCAAACTCTACCAAATCGCAACTTAGGTCCAATTGTAAGCATGCAAATATTTTCAATAGGAATCGCCACTAATCATTTAAGATAGGTTGATTAGAAATCTAAATAAAATAGCGGGAGTACTGTTTTATTCCTGCGAACCAGAAATTATAGACCCGTGGACTTGGTTACGTTAGATTACCCTAACGCCATTTTGGTACCAATTTCAAGAAAAATACTCAATTTGGCAATTTTGATAAATCCTGACTTAGAGTTCAAATGTGCAAAAACTTTCTTTTTTTGATTTTCTTTTATGAATTTTTTTATTTTCAAAATGAAATTCGGAATTAAAAATGCCAATTATATAAACATGCAATTTTAAACTAAAGAAATTAACCTATTCTAGAGCAATCTTTTTGGTATTTTTTTATCGAAATTCGAAATTAGAATCAACCCGAAATGAACTATCAAGGTTGGAATAAGATCTAATTAAATTAGGAAACAGATTACTCTAATTCCTAATTTAAATTAGAAATTATCTTATTTTGCTAGCAAATCTCGGTTGTCCTATTCTATTAAAAAAAAAAGTCATCTAGATATATTCTAAATATGCAACATTATCTTCTAGTAATTCAAGTCCTATCTAATCTTTTTTTTTTTTTGAAATTTTCTTTTTAAAGGAAATAAATCAAACAGACAGATAACCACCACGATCAAAATCAATCCATGCGATCCACAAGATTTGTTTTATTAAATTCAAATTGGGCAATTTGTTTAGTAAAACGAAAATAACTGCTAAATCTTTCGAATTAAGTTTCGATCTGAAGCCTGACATATCAATCCTAAAATTCGAAATATCCGCTATGGAAATAATTCTATCTAAAGCCTGATAGATAGATTTATTTCCATGTGTGCGGTTGCGGATTAGGAAATTTTCCTAATCGATCACATCTTAAAAAAAAATTTGATATCTTAAATATCTTGGATATATTTAAAAGATTTTGAAAATTCTAAATTCTATCCAAATTTGACAAGTAATAGATATTCAAGATTTCAAAAAAAAGGAAATAAATCCTAATTGAAATAACGCCTATTATTCAAATATGCAAAATTAGATATCAATACGCACGAATTAGGCAACAAAATATTCAGATCAAATCGGGATAAGATAATTACCTGATTTACAGATTTCTTTTCAAATTTGAATTTGCAGTGGATCGAGATTGCGGATCGGATGACCGGCGGTGTGTCGGGAGTGGCGGCGCGGCGTTGGGAACGTCAGTGTCGGGATGGTGGTCTACGACTTGCGGTGGTAGACGATAGCAGCGACGAGCAGTCTTGGGAAGTCGCGGAACAACAGCAACTCACCACGGAAGGGCGACGGACGTCAAGGATGGCAGCAACTTCGGAGGATGTTGGCGGGAAAGCGCTGCGATGTGCGCGCAGGCAGCAAGCACAGCAACGAACGAGAACTGCTGTGATGTGCGCGCGGGCAGCTATGCTCATCGAAAACCTACAAAATTTCAATTGAGATCACAAGACCAGCATTCGCTGCCCATGACAAGCTCTGGATATCGCTGGGTGTGCTGGATCAGGAGTTCGGGTGTGTCCAAGAAAACCGCAAGGCACCGGAATTACTGGTGAGCGAGGATCAGGGACTAAAGGAAACAACCACCGATTGCTAGAGATGTCAGACAAGTTGTCCGACGGCCTGGGAGCTGCACCAGATTTGGCGGGTCTCGGCCAGAGCTGCTGGCACTTGTGGTGTAAGCGGCGTCTCAAGCGGTGGCTACTGAAAGAATATCGGCGATGGTACAAGGTTGCAGTCGAATGCTTCGTTGAAGCGGACGAAACACCAAGGGAAAAGGAGGAGACCACTTTTCCTTTCTTCTTACTCTGTCCTGCTTTCTCCTCTTTTGTGTGAAGTGAAACCCCCCCCCCCCCCCCCCTTTTTATGTCTTTTCCATGTCAAAACACCAAAACACTTTTTCTTTTTTATTTTTCTTTCTGTCTCTTGCTTTCTGACTTTCTCTCTATGCTTTCACGCCTTCTCTATGGCCATGTGTCTCTGAATCCCCCCCCCCCCCCCAAAAAGACCATAAGCATATATTTATAATGCAAACCTAGATCAATTAGTCGGGTTTTCTAGTCTTAACAAGCTTAAATTTAGATTTTATCCTTTAATTTAATTCTAAGTGGGCTAAATTAATTCGAGTTTTTTTTTAATTAAGTTTGATGGGCTAATTTAAGCTCAAATTAAGACAACCCAGCCCTTTTTAACTTGCAATTTTCGGCCCTTGCCTTCCGAGTGAACCAAGTCTCGTTCAATACCCGAGCTCGATTTACGTGATGAATTTTAAGCTCACTTACCACCACCAATCCGATGCGGAATGCAATTAATTTATATGAACCTAAACTATATGCTATGCAATTGCAATATTTTTGTTTAAGGGTTAAAATTTAATTCCTAATTTTCGATGCAAATTAACTACTAAATGATGCGCCAAAATTTAGGTGTCAACAACATTCACGACCATAGAGAGACGGCCACCGTTGAGAGAGAAAAAGTGAGAAAAAGCTACAAGAAGGAGACCTCTCTTTCACGATCGTCCCTGACGTTCGGTGGCTGTGCTGCTATGCCTCTTGCCTTGCCGCTGCGCCTCCCAATTCCCAGCGAAGTGGTCAAGCTTGGCCAAAATTCAGCAAGCATCCGAGTCACTACAGTTCTCTGCTCCCTGTTGCCGCTTCCAGTGCTGATCGACGAAGCCACGCGACTGCTGCTCTCGGCCCAATCCACCTGATTCTGTTGCTGTCTTGCCGCGACGACTTCAGTCTGACGTCTTTTCACGAGCAGACTGTTTTTGCCATTGAGCTATCTTCCTCGCGGTGGGCTGCAATAACGCCAGTTTTTCTTCAGACGATTCCCTCGAGTTTTGTTGCGAACTTTCAGCTCGATACACACGGAGTCACCGAGGAATAGACAAGTGGAAAATTTGATTGTGGGGCTTTGAGTGTCAGAGTTAAATAACCAAAGAATATCATCACAAGAGCAACCAGATTATGTCAAAAGTTGAGTGGTTAGCAAAGCTTGTTATTGCTAAAAGTAAAAAGACCAAAGAAAATTTTCTTTGGGAACACTCGGTGGGTTTTCCTTGAAGATGTTGCAAGTGCTCCTTGCGCCGCCGCACCTCAACGACGTCCAGCAAGCTTGCACTTTTACCGTTGTGATTAATCTTTCCATTGCTGATTTCTGTGGAGCTTACTGTCACTGACCATGCGAGCCAAGCCCGTCGACAACACCGCATCATCACCACCGCGTCCGCTGTCAATCGCCCATTGCCGGTCACCCACGACGACCGCAATCCCGATCCACTGGTGATTCAAATTTGGAAAGAAATCCGCAAATCAGGTAAAAATCTTTATTCAATATATTTTGCAAAATATTTAGATTCTTATTTTGAATATTTTGAATATTCCGTGAGTATTGCGTGATTAGCTAGATGCCTTAGGATAATGTTTGTGATATCCACAATATTCTAAGATACCCCAAATTAGGAGTTCTTCCTAATTTAGCAGCGTACTTGGACGATTATCTAACCTTAACCCTAAGGTACAACATGTGGCGGTACGGAAAGATCATTATTTTATTCATAACCACTTGGATATAATAATGGATCTTATCTGCTTTCCAAATTCAAACAATCGATTTTTCGTCGATATCTATAACCCTATAGATATGACCGTTAGTTCGATTGCCTTTCCTAATTCAAACATGATAAGAATAATTTTGCGGATTGTGCGAATTGGTTGATGTGTAATGGTTATCCCTTGTGTGATTTATTTTCCTTTTTAAAAAAATCCAAAATATGTTAGTTAGGATTTAGAGTAGAAATTTTGCATGTTTAGGGAATCCTAAATACATCTAAATAACAGGATAATTATTTGATTTAAGTTGGGACTTAAGACAATTTATTATCTAGTTTAAATTGGGGATTATTCTAGTCCTAATAGATTATTTAGGATATTTAATAATTTCGAATTTTGATTAAAAAACCAAAAAAGAAGTTGTTCTAGAATAAATAAAGCTGCTTGTTCTAAGGTAGATCGTATGTTAATTTAAGCATTTTATTTATTCCGAATTTCAATGGAAAAATGCCAAAAATCAATCATTTGCCCGTCACTAGAAATAGGTCATATTGCCGTATGACGTATAGTCTACATGTTAGGATTCATTAATCGCATGTCATAATTTGCATGTCATGGCACGTAGGTTAGTTTTCATCTTAATCAAGAGAAAACATTAAAGAACATATTGAGTGAATTGCTTTGTTAATTAGAAATCATATTATGACTATCTGTGTGATTTTCTAGCTAACAATGCAGATGCTTGCATTGCTAAAAGGTACGTTGTTCTGCTAATCTAGCAATTTATTTAATGCTTTCCTTATTGAGTGTTAAATTGGTGGATTGCACACTGGCATGGTCACCTTACGTGTTAGCATCTAGGTAATAAAATGGATTCAGACCTCAAGCTTAAACATTTTTTTGAAAAAAAAAGGTACCGAAAAATCGTTATACTAAATCCAACATAATCAAGTCTCTGAGCTTAAAATCTCTGGTTCATTGACATAAAACATACCTCTCTATATTTTATTTAGGTTTCTAATCGACCTACTACAAATAGAGTAGTGGCGACTTCAAGCATGAAAACTTTTGTATATTAAAAACTTAAACCCTAAGTCACGAATTGATAAGGTTTGGGAGTACCCGAATTAGGCTTAGTCTTAATAATCTATTAGTGGTGCACCTGCGGGAGGTTAGGTTGCAATGGATGCCAATTCGGTCCTAGACTTTTCAATCTTACCATTTAGTTAATGAATCAATTAGCTGTACTTGGTGGCCACAAATTGGTTTTGCAATTTTAGTTCGGAGAAATTAATTTTTTTCGGTCCTTGTAGGTTGGGAAATCTCAATTTAATCTCTACATTTCGTTCTGTTACAGTTCCTATCCTTATACAGTTCCTTTAAAATGTGTTATTATGTCACCTTGTCAAAATTACAGGGACAAAACGTGTTATTTACCCAAATAATTTTAAATAAGTTCCTTTAAAAAGAGAACAATTTTAATTTTTGATGATTTAGTTAAACATTCCAAATTATTTAGAAATCTTTTTCCGTTGATGGCCTTGCCATTGGCCGGCAAGAGCTCGGCAACCCTCCCCGGCCAGAGTTGTAAAAAAACAAAGAAAATAAAAAATTAATAAAAAGATATTAAAATATTATTAGAAATTATTCATGTTAGTGTCAGCCATGCCACATAGGACGGTCGGCATCTATGTTAGCGATTTATGGCCAAAATTGGCTGAACAGACTCAATTAGCAAAATATGAAAATGTTTAAGACTCAATTGGTACCATTAAAAATTTAGCATAATTAAAAAATTTAGAACTGAATTGATAAAAGTGCAATAGGTTTAAGACTTTTTGGACAATTTCCCGTAAACCCACTACTTTGGGTAACCATGGAGGATTCTTTGCAATGACGCCTTATGAGCACCATAAATTTCTAAAGTAGAGAAGTGTATTTTACACTACCAAAAAACAAGGATTTAGCCATGGAAAATTAGCGACGGAAAATTATCCGTCGCTAATTTACGATGGAATATGCAACAACAAAAAAATCGTCCCTAATTTGCAATGGAATTTGCAACAAAAAAAAAATTTGTCGCTAATTTACGACGGAATTTGTGACGAAAAATTTTCCATGGCTAATTTGCGATGGAATTAGTGACGAAAAAAGAAATTTGTGATGAAAAAAAATTCGTTGCTAATTTGCGACAAAAAATAAATTTGTTGCTAATTTGCGATGGAAAAAAAATTTGTTGCTAATTTGCAGCATGGTTCAAAATATATGTAAGTTGCCTATGGACTAAAATCAAGTTATTAATATTTTATACATCATTTATTAAAATATATATTATTGACTTTGCGTGTGTGACCTTATGTTCACAGTATTCATGATCAAGTTGAAGAGTAAAGATTGCTATATCATCTGTCGTGAGGTCCAAAGTCAAGAGTACGAAATTGGCTAGTATATTTCATAAATTGCTATAATTTTCACACTCAATAATATGGAATGGGAAAAACCACAGTAAATAGTAGTGTGTGTATTCGGTCATCTAATGGTGGCAGTTTAAAAGATGATTTTCATAGCTTGTTGGATAAAATCATAGAGATAGAATATCATAGACTATTAATGCGAGTTGTATTATTTAAGTGCATATGGTTCGACCCCTTCAAAGGAATGAAGGTTTATACGAAATTTAATTTAGTTGAAATAAATCACAGGAAAATGTATATGAAATATGAACAATTTATTTTGGAACAACAAGCAATTCAAGTATATTATGCATCATATCCTAATTTGAAACGTGACAAAACCGATTGATAGGTTGTATGTAAAACCAAATCACGAAGAAAAATTGAGGAACACTAGAAGGATACAACATATCAATAAAAGGAAGTTTGTAACACGGTTGAAACTGAGAAATATAACATTCCAACTTTACGAGATCCATGTGAAGCAATGATAAATGTGGTTCCAATTAAAATTCAAGAATCAAATTAAAAATGTGTTCCAACATCTGATTTTGAGACGAAGAATAAAAATGATGATGATGCTTAAAAGAAGATGAAGATCAAGATGAAGACAAAGGAGAAGACAAAAGTGAAGATAAAGGTAAAGATGAAAGTGAAGGTGAAGATCAAGATCAAGACAAAGATGAAGATTATGATTTTTGAGACTTTTTTTTACTAATTATGTGTAATTATTATTATTATTGCGACATGTATTTATTATTGTTGTCATAATTATTGTTGTTATTATCGTTATTATTATTATTGTTGTTGTTGATCATTATTATTGTTATTATTGTTAATGTAATAGGTCATCGGTAAATGGCAACAAGCAAAATACTATTCATGCAATGATATTTGCGATATTTTATTTTTCATTGGATTTGGATCGTCGCTAATTGACTAAATTAGCAACGACATTTGCGACATTTTTATTTGTTGAATTATTAAAAGGTCATCGCTAATTTTGTGGCTAATTGGCGACAAACTGAATTCGTCGGAGAATTTTTTATTTGAAGAATTTTTAATATGAAAGGTTGTTGCCGTCGCTAATTCCGTCACAAATTGGTAACGGATTTGAATTCGTGGCTAATTAGCCATGGATTTAGTGACGAAAATAAAGTCTTGCGGCACTTTCCCAACTATTTTTATTTTTGTCGATAAATCCGTGGCTAATTAGCCAAGGAAATAAAGTCTCGCAGCATTTACCCTACTAGTTTTATTTTCGTGGCTAAATCCGTAGCTAATTAGCCACAGCAATAAAGTCTCGTAGCATTATCCCTACTATATTTATTTCCGTGGTTAAATCCGTGTCTAATTAGCCACGGAAATAAAGTCTCGCGGTATTTTCCTGACTATTTTTATTTTCGTAGCTAAATCCGTGGCTAATTAACCATGGATTTAGCCACGAAAATAAAGTCTTGCAACACTTCCTGACTATTTTTATTTTAGTGGCTAATTAGCCACATAAATAAATATAATAGGGAAAATAGCCACGGAAATAAAGTCTCGCAGCATTATCCCTACTATATTTATTTTCATGGCTAATTAACCACGGATTTTGCTACGAAAATAAAGCCTCGCGGCACTTCCTGACTATTTTTATTTTCGTGGCTAAATCCGTGGCTAATTAGCGACGGATTTAGCCATGAAAATAAACTCTTGCTTCATTTTTCCAATTATTTTTTATTTTCATCGCTAAACCCGTGACTAATTAGCCACGGATTTGGCGACGAAAATAAACTCGCTTCACTTTTCAGACTATTTTTATTTTCGTCACTAAATTAGCCACAAAAATAAACTCTTTTTTTACTTCCCTGATTTTTTTTTAAATTTCGTTGCTAAATCTGTGGCTTTATTTAGCGGCAAACTCTTATGTCCGTTGCAAAATTCCCTAATTTTGCGACCCGCCCTCTCTCAAATCTGCCCGCCCTCACCCCAATTTCTCTCTCTCTCTCTCTTATTCCTCAGATTCCCCCCCTTCCGCCAAACACCTCTCCGTCGCTCCCTCCTCCCATCCACTAGCCATGATGGCCACCCTCACCGCCACCCCTGCCGCTGTCGCCTCCTCCTCCGTCGCCATCCGCCCGTTCTGCTCCCACAAGTCCTCCCGTGCTCCCGCCGAGATCCGGTGCTCCGTCGCCGAGGTCCCCGTGATCTCCCAGCGGAGGGCCGTCGGCGGGGGGCTGGTTGATTGCGTGGTGGTTGAGGGCAGGATCAGCGGGCTCTGCATTGCCCAGGCACTTGCCACAAAGCACCGCGACAGGGCCCCCAACGTGGTCGTCACCGAGGCCAGGGACCGCGTCGGCGGCAACATCACCACCGTCGAGAGGGACAGCTACCTGTGGGAGGAGGGCCTTTATAGTTTCCAGCCATTCCGAGATTTGTACGTTCCCATTCCGAGATTTATACGTTCCGTCGGTCCCATTCCGAGATTTGTACGTTCCGTCTACTCTGATTTTGTGACCTTCTTATTGAAGTTCTCGAGTATGTTCATGTGTCAACTGATAGATACATCGTCGGATTATTATAATGGTTGTCGTTGCTCTTGTTTCGTTAGAATTGGGTATAGTCTTGATCGAGAAACGGAGATGATGTTTGTGAGTTTATAGGGTAAATGGGTTAGGATAGGGTGCTTTGCAAGTGTTTGATGAATGACCCAGTTCTCCAATTTGCGAATAGACGTGCAATTTTGGACCTTTTTTTATGCTGTTGCGAATAGCGGGGCAAGGCTTGAATCGGCATGAGTTCTTTCTTGGGTGTTTTTCCTTTTTTTTTTATGGGGAAAAGGAAGAAAATGGAGAAGACAAAGCAATGGTTGGATAGATGCTCAATAACACTCAGACTTCACTTGCAGAAGGTAGTGCTTCATGTGTTAATTTTTGTCAAGCTTTCGTTGGATAGATGTTCATTCTCTTGCTTGTCATTTCAGAGAAAGAACGCAATCGCCAGTTGACAAAGCCTGTAACTGCTGAAAGGTAGGATATAGTTCTATGTATTGTTGATATTCAATAGTTGTGTACTTTTTCTCTCACTGACTATGCAAATTTCTCTTTTATAAGTAATGTCCCTGCTCTAATCATTTAAGTATCACTCAGTGTTTTTATGCATGTTCTTGATCTGAATCCTGTGGCATGTTCCTACTGTCGGGAGAAGAATGAAAGCATCCAGAACAAACTTGAGTCATTTTCGAAGAAGCAGAAGTTGCCCATAACAAGCGCTTTGGCCATGTCAGACGCTTCAGACCCTTCTACAGGTAATGGCTCTCTTCTCTGTTATCTTGCATTCTTAGAATAACAATGCACAAACTGCTGCTATTGATTATGGTTTTTCTGTGATCTTGTAATTGTCTCTATTAACTTGTGGTTTCAAGTGAAGGATGAGCTTTTGATATTATTCTCGTAAAAAGCAATGATTGCACCACTAGAAGCTATTTCATTTGGGCAGTGACATTGGAAAAATGAGTTTACCAGGAAGTAAGGGAGGATATTATGACTCATTTACGAGATGATGTATAAGGACACATATAACTGATTCACGTTGACTGAGTTTGGGTGGACTAGAGTTTGGGCATTTTTAACGACAAATACAGCTTCGTTTTCCATTTTCAGTGCCTTTTCTTGATCTATTGTTCAGTCTAACCACCTTACATTTTTTTTTACTTATCAAACTTCAGAGAAAGTAGTAGCACAAGATGCAAACTCAAAAAGAGTGACTAATCGCATTGTCCCTGCTCATAGGAGGTAATACTCAGCTGTTTATTCTTATTGATTTTACTGATTGAGCTACTTCAGTATGGCTAGTAATGTCAATTTTCTATCAGGTCAAAAGTAAGGGGTGTGCTCCTGCAAAACCCTGAAGATGTATAGCTAGACGTGGGAAGTTATCCTTCAAGATGGTTTACTTTGTTCTGTAAGTACAACATTAGGTGTCGGAATCAGGAGCAAGATGTTACACCCAACCCTTAGGATAAACGCTTAGTTTTTTATTTTTATTTTTGAAGTTATAATTTCAAGTCTGTCCATGTTTGTGAAATCTAATTGAGCTGGTACATATTCTTGCCTAGAAGGTCTTGCAATTTATGGCGTATGAGTGGCAGGTTGCAGGATGTAGTGCACAGTGAGAGGCGTCTATATCTAGTGTTTGAGTACTTGGACTTGGATTTGAAAAAGCACATGGATTCGTGTTCAGAATTTTCTAAGGACAACCGCATGATAAAAGTGAGTGAGCTCTCTTACCCTCATGGAGGTTTATGCTTTGTGTAATTTTCACGATGGTGTCATAAGCTTACTTGAGCTTTAATTTACAGAACAATATTGCAGTAACTTATCTTGGTTCTTTTTGTTTGGGTGTGCTCTCTTCTGGATGGCAGAATAAATCTTAATTCTGCAATGACCAAAACGTCGAGTCCTGTTTGTGCACTTTTCCCCATTAAATGGCTAATGCATTAGACTTTTTCAGTGGACTACACACTGCGTTTGCAAAGATGGGTTAAAAATATCTTCATGGATGTCTGATTGCATTCCTTGATAGGCGAGTGATCTTTACACTGTGGACCTTATTGTATGTTTTGCTATCAGTGAACCTATAAAAACTGGTAATGGACCATCCTCTATTGAAGATTGTAGATGATGGTCTTCAGTAGAAGATGGTCGAGATCATGTCTCCTTTGGTGCCCTGAACCAATGTAATGAAAACGGGGGAAGGATACTAGAAGTTCCAAAAGTTGTGTACAGTGCTCATTTTGGTGCAAAAAGTTTCATTTGGATCATTTAAGTGCCAAAATTTTTGAAAAATGATCATGTAAGTGCCAACTCCAGTTAGTTTGGCCAGAAATTTGACGTGATTCTGAAGCTGATGTGGCTCGTCAGAGATGTAGTCAGCACATACAGTCAGCATTTTTTATTTTAAATAATTTTTTTTTCTTTTCTTTCTTCTCCCTTTGATCACCGTTGGTGACCGGAGGCCAGCCACCTGTCGCTTGGCCTTGCCCGGATGAGGCCAAGCGGCCGGTGGCTAGCCTCCGGTCACCAGTGGTGACCAAAGGGAGAAGAAAGAAAAAAAGAAAAAAAAGAAAAAAATTCAGGAAAGTATTTAAAAAATCGTAATATATACGTGGAAATGCCACGTAGACTAATTTTGTTAAACAAAATTGAACTAAGATTAAAAATTTAATTATAAATGCTACGTATTAATTTGGCCGGAATCTTTCGCCGTTGGCATCAAAGTGATCATTTTTCTTTCGATTTGGTACTTAAGTAATCTAAATTGAACTTTTAGCACGAAAGTGAATTCCGTACATAACTTTTGGCACTTCTACTGTTCTTCCCCCTAATGAAATGTATGAAGTGATATTAAATTGCCAATCCAACTTTCTTATCATTGATGCAATTGCTGGATTCCAGAAAATGCTCTGCAAGGATCCTAGAAGAAGCAAGATGCTCTGCGAGAACTTCACGATCTTATTACCTCGAAGAGATCTCGAGCATGGCAAAATACCCTTGAGAGGATTATGTTCAAGTACATTGAGCTATGTGTTGATATGCGGAGGGCAAGATTGGCCAAGGATGTTCAAGTACATGGAAAATGTAGATGAATGTATTTCATTTTCATATTATTATAATATTTTGATGTTATTAAGTGCTTAATCAATGTTAAATGCAAATTCTAGAAATTATTTTTGCTTTTAATTACATTTAAAATCGAAAAATAAAATAAATGATTTTATCATATGATCACAATTATAAAAAGTTCGTGGCAAAATTAGCGACGAATTTTGCCACGAATAATTAGCGACGAAAGTTGAAATTTTTCATCACTAAATTTTGCGACGTCGAATTGGCAACAAAACTTTTTTTGTCGCAAAATTCGTTGCAAATTCATTTATGCAACGAATTTTGCCACGAATAAGTTCATCGCAAATTAATGACAAATTTTGCCACGAATACAGGTCGTGGCAAATTAGCACGAATTTTGCCACAAATAATTAGCGACGAATTTTGCCACGAATATTTAGCGAAGAATTTTGCCACGGATATTTAGTGACGAATTTTGCCATGAAAAAATTTTTACCGGTTCGGATTATATTCGGTTTGGTTCAAATCAAATACACACCTAAAAGGTTTGGTTCGGTTTGGTTTTCCTGAAAATCTGAATCAAGCCGAACCGTTGACACCCCTATCACCTAGGGCCTTTGTGGCCTCGCTGCCTAGGGCGAGGCATTTGTGGCTGGCGCACAGAAAAAAAAAAAAACAAAGAAAAAAAAGGAAAATAAAAAATACAAAAAATACAAGAAAAATAACAATTTCTTTTCTCTTTTTCCTAGCCAAGGTCGGGGTTATGTTTGTTCGATAATAAAGCAAAGAAAAAGAACCATGAGAATATACAAGTTCCAACATGTTTTAAGACCGCACCGGTTATATCTGATTCTTTCTCGGTTGGAACATGAAACATCTACCTGCAGGTTGTTCTGCATTATCCGAATTTCCTTGTTCTTCACTTGGCTGCGTCGCCATTGGGTTGCTCTCCTGATTAGAGTCTTTCAACAACGAAGTAAACGGAGAATGCAAAAATAGGTAAGATATTCTGCTATCAAAGAGTTTTAGTCTCCCTAGGGGGGAGTTCATTCCTTCCTTATATACAAGTACCTCCCTAAAATTAAAGGTGAGCCTCTACTATTACAGCAAGCAAGCTTTTATTTATTTTTTATCCACTTTATAGCAGTTGGATAACTTGAGTGTAAAATAGTTTATACTTGGGAATATAGACTAGTCCTATACTGGTGAGCAAGCAGCCTTGGGCTCTAGTGCTACAGATCATTAGGTTTTGTCCCCAGCAATGGAACCATTATTTTAAGATGACTCTATCCTCTTACTATAGAGTTCATTTCATCCCTTGACATCATGATCAAGTTGTGTCTTACCAAGTTAAGTTGATTCTTGGGCTTGGGAAAGCTATTCGGTCAACTTAATTCGCAACCCTTTAATTGAAGCCCAAAATAAAGCTATCAGCAAAATGAGCACCTCACTCTTGTCAAAGCCCAAAAGCAAAAGCGAAAAATGTCATTTCAATTCAAGGTAGAATCTTTCTAAAGAGATAGCTATCATGCAAAATATAGTTACACAATTGAAATTTTCCAATTGCTTGCTTACATCTCCAAAACTGTCAATGAAATACGTTTGGTAGAAATTTTGGTTGTTGTATTTTCTAAACTTTGAACCTTAAAACTGAAAACGACCAAAAATTGACCTTATTTTGTATAGGACGCCAAAAATGTTTTTATAATTTTCATTTCCGTTGAAAACTTCTATTTTTGCACTCACCAAATATATTATCAAGAAAATGGAAGATGAAAACAAAAACAGTTTTCATTAGACGGTTCTATGGTGACAATTATGTCACTTTGTCAAAATTACAGGGACAAATTGCCCAAATAATTTTAAGTAAGTCTTTTTCAAAAAATAATTATTTTAATTTCTGATGATTTAGTTGAACATTCCAAATTACTTAGAAATCTTTTTCGGTTGATGTAGTTTTTCAAAGCAATCCTTATACGAAATAATGTCAATTTTGGTCTGTTTCAATTCTAAGGTTCAAATTTTGAAAACACAGAAGCCAAAATTTCTACCAAACGAATTCTCATTGAGAAGTTTTGAAATGACAACAAGAAATCGCAAAGTTTTCTCGTACCAAATACTCCCTTAGAATCCTACAAATTATTCTTCTTTCACCCTCTCTCCTTCTTTCACAAGTTTATAAAAAAAAATGTCCAGACACTTATTAAGTAATAAAAGAAAGAAATATTATATTTTCAATACTTCACCGTCCATGATGTTGCTTATACTACTTTGAAATTAACACACAAAAAGCAAAAATCGCCTACTGGGATCAAATTACAACAACAAAGGAAAGAACGGAAAATACATGGCGGTGGTGCCACTGGTGGCAATGTCAACCCACGGGAAAATTACCAAAAAAGTTGTAAACCTATTGTACTTTTGTTAATCCAGTCATGAACTTTTTAATTGTATTATGTAGGACAGCCGGCATCCACGTCAACGGTTTCTGACCAAAATTTGTCGGATGATTTCAATTAGCAAAACGTGAAAATATTTAAAACTAAATTGGCATAATTAAAAGTTTGGAACTAAATTGACAAAAGTGCAGTAGGTGTAGAACTTTTAAACAATTTTCTTGTCAACCCACTACTTTGGGTATACATGGAGGATTCTTTGCCGCGATGGCTCGTCAGCACCGTAAATTTCTGAAGTAGAGAAGTATATTTTCGTGGTTGAAGTCAAAGTCATTATGTATTCTCATGGATTTCCTTTTATAGATGTCATATTTTAAATAAATAAAAAAGGATGGAACGTTTTTCATGTCCATCGTGGGTCGCGGGAACAACACTTTCTCTTTTTGACTACTTTCTCTTTTAGAATTGTTCACATATCGTGCAAGGAACCGTCACTCGTACAATTCTCTTTTGCTGAATGGCGATTTCATTTTCCAATTCTATGACATCAACAAATTAATGCAAACTCCTTTTCTTTACAGAAGTGTAAATTTGGAACTTCTATTAAAAGAAGATACAAGTGTCGCATAATTATTTTTTCCTTTTCTTCCAACATCCGCTGCTTTGCAAATAACGCAATTTCAATGGATCTTTATTATATTTCGTCCAAAAAAAAAAAGGGATCTTTATTCAATGCACTAGCGATGTAAAAATTTCTTTACATAAGCAGGTTATACACCTTTTATTTTTAACATGTAGATTTACTCCATAAGCAGATTTTTCTTTCCATTCTGAGACTGTTTGTGTAAAAAAGACTTTACACATATGGTGTATGTAATATAAATCCTGTTTCGATGGGCTTTTATTTTGTACAATGATGGTGTAAAGTTTTCTTCCGATAGATAGGTTTTAGATAAGAGACGAGGCCTTGGCATGGAAGAGTTAAGAGAGAGAGGGTGGTTAATATTTGAGCTTTGCTGCATGGACCGACAATAGAGTAAAACATTTCGACTCCCTCACAATGGCACCCTGTAAATTTTATGAACTTCGAGAGGGTGGCTTTTTTGTGAGAAAGAGTCGTATCATTTTTGGTCCACCGAATTCAGACCAGGTTAGTCCTTTTCCTTTTATGTCTAATGGGGCTCAGTAGTTGCCTAAAGGCATGTGGCTCTGCAGGCAAGGTGGGAACCGGCAAACCCCGGCCAGAAAAAAAAAAAGGTGTTCTATGGTTAATAGTAACAAGGAAAGGGCGCAAAAGTAGGAAAAAAGAATAAATTAACGAATAAAGAAGAAGACTGATAGAGCTTAATATAGAAATTAATTTAAATTATCATAGGATGGCAAAGCTTCAATTCAAATTTACAATCTATGGTAGAGATTTTTATGTAAAAGCATAATTTTGTGGATCTTTGTACATTACCATTTTAACCACCGTTGAAAATACATGGTTATTGTTACCTAATTTTCAGTTACGGATATTTTTTGAAATTTTGGGTCGCAGCCAAGGATGGTATTGGATTTGCTTTTATAATGTAGAGACGGTGCACTGTCAAAACAGTGAGGTTTCGAACAAGGGAAAATTTCAATGGACAAGTGAAAGAAGGCCTTGCCCATCTTTGGTAATTATGGTTGAATATCTAAAAAAAACAACTCAGATCAACCTGTGCAACCTAAGAATCTAACTTAAATAGTTTTCGTACCTACATTTGGCAATTTGATTTTCACTGGGGACGTGTTTTCCTCCATTGTTGGTCAGAAAAGATTTCCTCCTATCAGTTCATGTGGGTTACACGGTTGAATGTTACCCATACATAACTCTAAAATACAACAAAAAAACAAAGAAAAGAAACAGAGAAAACCAAGATCAACCCACCCCCTCTCTTTCTTCCTTTCTTTCTACTTGTTCAACCAGGCTGCTGCAGTACTGCCACACTCCACCTCGCCGTCTCCGGCGATCTACCTCGCTGCATCCACTGGCGCCTCTACTGTGGTCCCGTTCATCACGAGTGAACCGTCGCCGACCGAGCACCAGTGGAAACAGAGGTGGCAGAGAAAGCCGGGCTTAGAAGAACAACTTTAATGAACTCAGGCAATTTCTCTATTTTCAAAAGATGGAACTATCAATTAACTCATTTATATAATCATCATCATTTAAATGGAGATATAAGATATTGTAATCGGGTTAATGAAACCAAAGGTGCTGAATGTTTACCAATTATCCATCGTATGTAATCCCTTTTTGAAACAATTGGGTTCCTCTATTATGTACTTTTTTTTATCAATTAGCTAATGAAAATCAAAGGCTCTGAATTTTTACCAATCATTTGATATCGTTTTTAAACTCTTTTTATTGATTCGATTTTTGAATTATATGTTTTTCTTGTTCATGTTAGTCTTACTATATGTCAAGTTGACTCCCTATGTGGCTAATAAAAAGGAAAAATTATCAAAAATATCCTAAACCTATTGCACTTTGTACCAATTTTGTCCTAAACCTTTTAATAATTTGCCAATATAATCCACCTGGACAATTTTAGCTGAAAATTGATGACGTGAATGCTGGCCGTTTTAAGTAGCAGGGTTGACGCTAGCGTGGAATTTTTTTTTTCTTTTCTTCTTCTATTTGTTTCTGTATAAGTATTCTTGCCTTCACTTGGTCGCTTGATACAGAGACACTTGTATGATTGTTTGCTGCAATTCATGCGTGAAGCCCACCAACAGGTGAGAGTTGCTTAAAAAATACTATAATATATATGTTTAACTTATGCACAAATGACTGTATGGTCCTTACCCAAAAAAAATGACTGTATGGTATGTTAATCTTTTTCAAAGACGAAGAAGCTTATCTTAGCTAGTTAGGTTACTCTTATCTTCAGCCGATGAAATTCTTTATTGATTTATTTCATGGATCGAATAGAATGTTAGTGAAAATCTGAGTGAGTGATCCAAATATAAAAATATCTATACTTGCTAGCGTGGAAATTCTAGCATGCGCCAATCGCACATCATTCTCAACACATAAAAAAACTGATTCAGCAGCACTAATTTCTCCATCCTACCCAAGAACCCTCCTCTTTTCATTGAAACCACCGAAGAAATTTCTTGAACATTGAAAAGAATTTACGGGTCAAAGTTCATAACGGTCCTCTACTCCCTATTGCTGACCCAACCTCAGTGCACCTCCCCATCGCGCCCACCACCCATCTTCAATGCTTGGCTCCTACTGTCATATCTCTGTGTATGCATAACTGATTAAGCCCCCATGGATGAGAGAGAGAGATGTCGCTACCTTGCCTGAGGTGTTCTTAAGAGGAGCGGGACTACCGATTCGCCACACAGGACCAGGGGTCCCTCTAATCGAGGTGCTCGCTCTCGTTCGGAGCGGGTTCTCCCAAACCATAACCGATCGCAACGTTTGAGAAATTCAATTAATTAATAAATTTTTTTATCTAATTGGAGTTGCTACTAATCTATTTGGCACCGGTCAGGAGCCAAATGAAGTGTAGGAGGACTCTTCACTTCCTATGAATATGAGATTCTAAGTTCTTGGAATTGATTACACCAATTGTCTAATTAACGTGCTTTCGGTACCGATTCTCAATCTTTCAAAGATGTAGTTCATGTGACCTTTGCTCATTTTATTATCCTATGCCACTAAATGATATCCATGCATGGGCATGCAATCAATTAATTAAACAATCACAATGAATGCGATACGGATAAAGTGTGAGAAAACAAAACTAACATGATGTTAGGCAAAAAATATACATTGCCTCGTTATTGAAGCCTGGGGCATAAACCCCTGTGAGCTAAATCCAAAATCTATTCTACGTCTATTTCTAAACTAAATGATTGCTATTATTCTTTTTAGAGAACTAAGTAATATCCCCAAAACACTAAGTGTAATAGAAAAGCATCGTAACATGAATCAGATCTAATCTCTAAAATGCAATTCATGGAAATCAAACGCTACTCAGCTATACAATCATAAACCAGGAAAACAACACGCCCGAATTGACTAGTCAAAGCTCTCACGGGATACTACCTTTCATCACATACTGAACATATAGGACGTACATGATGTAACTACATTGATCATGAGATGCAATCTATAATAAGACTACAACCGAACATGCTTATACTAATGCAAACAATTTCTATTCGTGAAAAGATTATCGACATGCCCCGAATGGCTTAGATGTGTATGAAAACATTTATTCATGAAAATTCCGCTCTTTTTTAGATGTAGCAATTATCCTGATGCATACTAAATCAACGGAAAAGTAACGCAAGGGATAACTAAAAAGTGAATGAAGTGGTCCATCTTGAAAGATGAGGTCGAGACAGAGCAAGTATTTACTTGTTTCACAGATAGAACTTCTCTATCTTGTTTTATTTTATTATTTTGTATCCACCACACTCTCAATGTCCATACTAACGCCTCAAGAACATAATCCAATCTCTGAACCTGTTTTGTATAGTTCGAGGCATTTGTTTCACAAAAGATGAATGATTTGGAAATCATTTTTCTAAAAACGATCACTTATATCGTTTATGAAAATGAATAAACGAATAATATATGCATCGTCCACAAAAATGTTTAGACATAAATTATTGTCGATATTGAAAATATTTTTCATTGGCTAATTATTTCATGCAATATAAATTATCACTTTTAGAAAAATATTTTTCAAATCATTCATTTTTTGAAAAACAAATAGAGCCTAAAAGCATTTGAACAATGGTCTCCTCATACCGGGTCATTACAACTCCGAATTTTTGAGTCACGAGCACAACACTAAAGGCTCCAATAATGTAGTTAACTTTAGTAATGACAGAAACGCACTATACTAGAACAGAACAAAACGAAAGACGAAATCTGGATAGCAAGTATTTGGCATGAACGAACAGCACATCAATCACACATACCAGGACATACGAAGAGCAAGCACGCACAGAAAAGACATAATCCGTAGCTCAGACACATAGGTACGAATACAACACAGTGAGCACATCAGCAACTCAACGCATTCAATATGGACATACAACCGATGAGCCTATCGGTAACGCAGCACGCTCAAAATGAATGCTCATATGATGACAAGAGCAGCAACTCAATGCTCATGCATCGTGCACTCGGTATTCAAGACAGCCGCATTCGCTCAATACACTTGCAATTTCAACAGAGAACTACCCAGCAGCATTCTCATAATAACTTTGCGATTCGGCACGACAAACATAGATCGACATATAGAGAAGCACAAGAAGTATGCGTGCACGGATCAAATCCATTCTCGTTCAAGAGGCCCTCAGTCAAGTTCCGGAATACTCAGTATCAGATTCATCTCATGTACACACTGGATACGCATCCAATCCGAGAATTTCAACAACAAATCCTAAAATGAATAGCTACTAAATTCTGAAATGAAAGGAAACGAAACAAAAGTAAAGTATAAGCGATGAAAAGAGTGAATCGATCGAGCAAAGGAAAGCTCTCGGTCAGAATCTGAATCGAGACGCACACTGATCTGGTTCAGGAATTTTATCAAACAGGTTGTAGATATTTCGGCGAAAGGATCTAGATGCAGAAATAAGAGACATGTCGCTCTCTGGCTGACGGAATCGAGCACTCGGTCCCGACCTTCAGCAAAAACAGGGCATGCTAATTTAGCCGGGCTAAGAGTAATAGCTAACTGCGATTGGCGATCAAATCAAAGGAGTAAAGCTTCAGGAGTTGTAGCACCAAAGACTGGAACCAGCTACCGGAGGGAGAAGGAGAATCCCGCACTTCGATGACATTGGCCAGAAAATAGGGGCGAACAGAGCACTTCTTCCTGTGGCTGCGAAGCTGGTGGTGTTGGGGAAGCGGCCTGCGATGACAATCGGCGACAGAGAGAGAGAGAGAGAGAGAGGGAGAGGGGCAAGGATTCATAGAGGAAATCGACAGAGAATCACAACTAAACGGGAGAATTCCTTCCCTATACTCTCTGCTCTGAGGTTCAAATGCGAAGAGTCTATGGCGGTCGGCGATCGGAGACGAGCGGCGGCTACCGGTGGACTGGTGGTGGCCGACTTTGAAGAGGGAATCGCGACCTAGAAGCTCCTGGAAATTGATCACACGAGAAAGAATTTGCTGAGCTCCGTGTATGTGTGTTCCCGCTGCTGTATTCTACGCCGCCGAATGCATATATCTTAGAAATACGTACATGCGGACTGTCGCGAGATGGGCCGAAATTTCATTTAATATTTATTTATTATTTTCATATGTTTCTTATTTTTACAAAAAAGCATGGCCAATTTGGCGGCGAAAATTCAGGTGTATTAAACGGATGAGAAAGGCTTCTATTTGAGTTTTTATCAGATGGATGAAAATTTGTGTAAAATTTATGAGAAAAAACCCACTATTTACATATGGACAGGAGGAGAGATTCCCTCAATTAGAGCTAGAGAAGCATCTAAGTGACAAGTAATGTATCCTATGTACTTATTGGTGATTTAGTAGTCAATTGTAGTCGAGTAAACTTCTAAAATAAAACTTATACACATTCTAGTGTAGATTGAACAGTATTTGCCACTTTTAAGATAAGTTACAAATATGCTTGGCAGCTATATACTATATAGTCCCCATCGTATACAAATTGGTTGCTACCATTACTTTCAATATTGCCCCTGGCAAGGTCAATCCCAAATGTATGTGCATCCGGGCACCTCGGAGGTCCTCATCATCCTCCAGAGGTTGATCTGTGCCGGGTTCATCTCGTCGCCGGCGAACTCCATCTAGTTGAAGAGCCTCAACAGTGGGGATAGCAAGGTTTTCCCTCGGGGGCTATTGCACCCCCAATTGGATGCTGGTAAAGGTCCAGCACTTGCCATAGTCAGCTTCAGCAGTCCGTGCCCTGGGCTTCAAATCTTTGGACTTTGCTCTCTTCTCTAATAATTTGCCTTCTGAGTTGGTGGAGGCCGCCACTTTCCTTGATGATGCTCAGGCTAAGAAGCTTAAGGGTGTTCTTGGTGGCACCGGCTAAGTGGCTTGATTTCATTTTAGTAGAGAACCCATCCATCAACAAAAACCACCTTTCCAAGCCTCTTCGAGATGAAAAATGAAAAAAAAAGAAAAAAAAAAAGAGGAAAATAATAATTCGGATTATATGCTCGCCGTTCACGGCTTTCTCTGGATTTTCCTTGTGAGGTTGTTTTGGGTTCGGGCATGTTGAAGTTAGTAGTTCGAGTTCAGATTGATTATTAGTGCTTTCTAACTTGTTATCCCGTTTGGACTTTGGAGCAAATGCTTCCTCAATTTCTTGACAGATAATGCGGTTGAATTTCTTGACAGATAATGCTCAACCGCGCATTATAGATATGATTTACAGTTGAACTGGGATCCTCTCCACTAAGGGATAAGCTAACATTCGTTTCTGCATCCATCTAAGGACGGCTTATGTCATGCCGCGTGTTCCCCCAGCCAGTGAGCTAGTGAGATGGCTTATTACAATGAACGGGTGCATCTAAGATTTCTCATTTATTTATTTTTTCTCCGACAATATTCGATTTACATTAAAACTGTCGATTTGATTGGTTGTTTGATCAGAAATTCATTAATTTTCGAATGCAAGTAACTCTTTAATCCATATTTGAGATGCGGCCAACCCTCATGCCATTGGAAGCTCGACTTATAGTTGTTAGGCACAAGTTTTGTTCAGTTTAGATCCTTGGGTTTTGATTTCACCATGTGTTTTCCTCCAAAAGGTGGCTATGTTCGTTCGAGACGAACAGGGGTATTGGGCGAACGATGTCTTATTGGAAAGCTTACAATAAACCTAGGTGCTCACGAATTTTCTGGGTGGGATGAGCTAATTGAGAGAAATTGTACTAGCATGGAACTTTCAACATGAGTTCAGTACATATATAGTGGGTAAAACTCACGCAAGATTGTTGACTCACGTGGCATGCTCATGTGCAAGTTTTATTGAGGGATTTGCTTTTGATAGTTTAGCAAACTTCTAACGCTAACAGATATCTAATCTTAGCAAATATCTAATTCTGCATCTCTAATTCATATGCATATATTGAAATACCTCGAGGCTAAATATTTAAGTTGATGAAAAAAATTTCTTGCATCTAAATTATATTTAAAAATAAAAAATAATACACTTTAAAAAAGTTACATTTCCATCTTTTTTTGGTCAGAAAGTTATATTCCATTATTAAGCACATTTTGATACTAAATGTTTAAAAATAAGGGTTTATGCATATATAGGTTCTATTTTGAAATATCTATAGGCTGAAACTTTAAATTGATCAAATCATTAATTAAATAGATCTTTCCGAACAAGGTAAGAAAACATAAGTTTGCCTAGTAATTGTTCATATACTTCGAGGAAATGCATTAAATAACACATTGACCCCGCTACAACCAACTATAACGAAGACTTATACCCTCAAAGCAAATGCATCAATCACTGATCTTATTCAGTATATTTGACTCCATCCCAAATGCCGTCGGGACGGAAGATGCTGGGTCCATAAGTGGATTTAACCATTTGGAATAGCAGGGGAAGCTGTAGTACTACGAATAATTGCACGGGTAGAGAGGCCAGCGAAGTAATGGGAATGAGAACCCACTCCAGTGTCTTATCCAGCACAATTGTGAGAGTCGCAGCAAAAGCCACCAGCATGAAAGCCAAGGAGAGGAAGAGAAAAAAACAAAGGCCCATAATGATCTTCTTAGGCAACAATTCAAGAAAATCTTGCGGCCCATACCGCGATGTTAAGATAGCTAGGAATAATAGGATGGCTATCACAGAGGAGAACAAACCTAATAAATCCGAAATTGCAAAAACAAGAGCAGAGTCCTGTCCTAACAACAATGGGACTCCAGTTTTATCGTCATTGCCTCCGGGCACGGTGAATGTAGCAGCGAACAATACTGTGGCAATTAGAGTTGAGACTATCATACATGAATTTGATGTGTGCTTCACCCACTTCTATCCACTCTCAAGAAACTTTTTGTGCTTCCCCACAAATGTATTCCAACATGGTTTCCCCTTGCTATGGTTAGTTCTCATGATGAAGGCGGTTCTCATGCAATGGATAATCCAGCTTTCCACAACCTATGCATGAAAACTCACAAATAGGAGTTTCGATAAGTGGATAAAGTATTGAAAATTTTCAAAAAAACAAACAAGGGAGCATCTCAAGGAGATCAAGATTTATCCAACAATTGATGCAAAATTGCTTAGAGATCAAGTCCCATCTTTATATCTAGATCATGTCGAAACAAAAGACAAGCACAAAACGAAAAGAAAAAAAGGAACTTCTTACTGTACTACTTCTACCATAAAGAGAGTGTTAAATATGTCTTGAATTTTATGTATTCGGTCCTGTTTATGACCCGACCCGATATATTTTTTTGCGACCCTAAAAAGGAGATTTAGTTCACGACGCGGAAGATTGAGCTGATAGGCCCAACCCGTAGCAAGCGAACAAATTTTTATAGTGGTCTGCCCGAGTCGAAGTAAACAAAGGAATGTCTCGGGGAGTTCGGGGGCTATGCTCCCGAGAAAATTTTTTTGGGAAGCCCTATTTATACCGCGGCTAGGTTTTCTCATTAAATAGAGAGAGAATTTTGTTTTCTGAAGGTTTGAAGAGTCATGAGGTTTTGTCAAGTCGTTGTTTCGACTTCTGAAAATTGTACTCTCTCTGATTATAGTGGAATCTTGATTTGTCTCGTCCGTGAACGTAAATCACCTTGTGATCGAACCACGTAAATCCCGTGTTTCGTATTTGTTTTTCCGCACCTGTTTTTTTAACAGAGAGTAACTAATATCGAAATTAAATTCAATCTCACAACAAGAGGGTCAAAATTTTAGAATATACATAAAACTTCCCATTGAAATATTTTAATGTGAGTCTGAAAGTGAAGAAGGTGTAACTACAATGACGAGAGAGAAACATTACATTGAAGAGAGGGAATTTTGGCAAGTTAACTAAAAAAGGAGCGCATGAGAGTGAAAATAGCCCGACCCTATGGTAATTTAGCTTGTTATTAAATATATGAAAAGAAAGACACTTACCTACTGACACCTAATTTTGCCCACCTCGTTAAATTGATACTTAAATGATAAATGGGCCAAACTAGGCGAGACAAAATTATTAGGAAATAAATATTTTAAAAAAAATCAGAGAAAGGCTGGCCCGCCTCGGTCCGGCAGCCCCGATCCCCATTCTATCTCCCTTTTATTTTTTACATCAACCCTAACCTTCCTTTTTCTTAATTTTTTTTTTCCACTTGGGCCCGCATGTACCCAGTCATGGCCCCATTGTAGACTACAATCACAACAAACAAGCATATCTTCTTCTTTTTTTCCACTTTATAGCAGTTGGATTACTTGAGTGTAAAATAGTTTATCCTTTGGGAACATAGACTAGTCCTGTACTGGTGAGCTCCGCCTTCGTCACGCCTGGATTTCTCTACACACGCCAACAGGACCGAAGGCTCCTCTCTCTGGCATCAGGGAGCTCTCATGATTCTTCTCCCTCACCTCACCAGCTGAGCTAGGTCCGCGGAGCTCCCTCACTGTAACACCGGTGATTAAGTTCCCAAATAAAAGTGTAAATTTACTATGTTAAATGTGATTAAATGATAAACCCATGCCATCATCTATTGCGACCTTATTCCATAGTCAATGACACTAGGGGCTTGGCCCGGTCCCGTGCCCAATTCTTGCACCCTCTCAACGTATTCTTTCGTATTGTATTGAGATGAAGTAGTAGTCAAAGAAAATAAAATTTAGGCTTTTCAGCACTTCACCGATAATGGAGGAAACAAATACTTAGTAGAGATGATATGGAAGTACATTTTACTTATATGAACTAGAGATTTAAGGGATTCAAGCAATTGATTATGTTAGGCTAATTTAACAACCTTTCGGTACCTTTTCTCTTAATATCAAAATATTTTTGTATGCAAATTTGGTTAATTTTAATTCTAAGTCACTAACATGTGAGAGGTGATCATGTGGGTGCACAATCAAGAAAGTAACACACAATAATCAAAATAATAAATAAATTGCTGAAGATTTGAAGAACCTAGATGCGTTAAGCAAAGCAAAGCATATCACTATCCATTGTCGCAAATTTTATACAAACTATAACTTAGAAAAATATGTAGACATGATGAATGTTATGCATGATTATAAATAAATTAATAACAAACTAGCATGCAATTTATTCAAATTTTTTATAGTTTTTCATTTAATCAACACGCAGGATACAAGAAAACGCACAAATTTATGTACACTAATTAAATTTCTAAATGTCATGCATGAATAATATGGCTAGATGATACAATGAATTCTAAATTAAATGCCATGAAACCAACCATGTGTTAATTCTAAATGTTATCCATGTGAGATATCAATTAACATTAATCCTAAATGACAAGCAACTTGCTAAATGCCATGTGTTGACACCTAAATTTTGGCACACCATTTAGTGATTAATTACGTAGAAAATTGGGGAATAAATTTTAACCCCTAAACAAAAATATCAAAATCGCATAGCATATAGTTTAGGATCATATAGTTTAATTGCATTCAACATCGGACCGGCGGCAGTGACTAAGTTGAAAATCCATTGCATAAATCAAGCTCGAGTACCGAACAAAGCTTGTCTTGCTTGGAAGATAGGGGCCAAAGATCATGAGTCGAAAAGGCCTTGATTATCTTAATTTGAGCTTAAATCAACCCATTAAGCTTACTTAAAGAAAAATCCAAATTAATTCAGCCCATTTGGAATTAAATGAAAATTAAAGGATGAAGCCTAAGCCAAAGCCTATTAGGTCTTGAAAGCCTGGCCAATTAACCTAGAGTTGTGATATAAATATGTGATTATACTCCTTAATCATGGAGGACTCTCGCAATTTTCAAAGACAAAATCTTTGAGAGTACGAGAGACACATGTGAGGAATCACGGGAGCAAGAGCAAGAGAGAGAGAGTCGGTTGTGCACGCGCCAGCCTTCACCACACCGCCTTGTGCCCATGCCATGCCACCACCTTCCTCGTGGCCAGACCTGCAGCCACGAGAGTCCCAAGCCCGCCTTGCCCACTACCAGCACTATCTCAGCCCAGGTGACGAAGCTGCTGATCCAACTACGAAAGAGTGACCCGAGCTACCCGACGATGTTGCTTCTCTGCTGCTTTCCCCCTCGACGACGGTCTTCGTTCCACGCGACAACTCAAACCGTGAACTACGGATGCAACCCTGTTGTCCGTAAGCGAGTCTCATCCTTCAAAGGTTCTTAGTGGGGTATCCAACTCTTGGACGACCATCTCACGTTCTTCACACACACAAGAATAATGGCCGAGTGAATCGAAAAAGGAAACGAAAATAAGAAGTGGCGGATTGTTGGAGGACGTGGATTGCTTGGTCAAATATCAAATTCTGGGTGGAAAGAAAAGAGGCCACGAGAAGGTAGAAAACTCACGGATTGGTCAAGCTTGGAATTAGTGGGCCTGCACAATACAGATTTCCAAGCCGAGCCAAGCACTAGCAAGCTTGTCCCGCCGGCTAGCCTCTAGACGAGAGCCACCTTTGGTTAATCCTGGCGTTCCCTGTTGCTTCCCTGGCCGTGGAATCCCTACACCGTTGCGGCCCGTGTTTCTGTTTTGCAGATTGACTAGAGCGCCACCACATTGTCGCCGCCACGCCCGCCATCGACCACTCACCGTCGATTGCCCCATCCAGTGATCCGCAAAGCCCAAGTTCGACCCGAATTCAAATTTGGAAGTTATCCACGAAATTAGGTAAGATTATTATCCAAATATTTCTTTCAAATATTTAACTTCCTAATTCTCAAGTGTTTAAATATATTGCAAATATTCTGTGGATAGGTAGATATCTTAGGATAATGTTTGTGATATCCGCAATATCCTAAGATATCCCGAATTAGGAGTTTTATCTAATTTAGCAACGTATCTGGACGGCTATTTGACCTTAACCCTAAGGTACGATATGCAGCGATACGGAAATCGTTATCTTATCCATAACCACTTGGATACAATAATAGATTTTATTCACTTTCCAAATTCGAATAATTAGTTTTCCATCGATATCTATAACCTTATAGATATGACAGTGAATTTGATTTCTTTTTCTAGTTCAAATTTGATAAGAAGAATATTGCGGATTGTGTGGATTGTTTGAATGCAGCTGTTATCTTTGTTTGTTTTTGTTTAAATATAGAAAATCCAAAAATATGTTAGTTAGGATTTAGATTAGGAGTTTTGCATATTTAGGAAATCCTAAATGTATCTAGAAGATAGGATAATTGTTTAATTTAAATCAGGATTTAAGATAATTTATTTCCTAGTTTAAATTAGGTGTTATTCTAATCCTAATAGATTATTTAGGTTATTTTAACATTTCGAATTTCCATGAAAATCCCAAAAAGAATTATGCATGTTTAGGATAGGTTTAGGATAACTTTTTTTAAATAAGTCGATAGGATAACATTTTTACTTAAATTAGGAATTAAAGTAATTTATTTCCTAGTTTAATTTAGATATTATCCTGATCTCGATGGTTCGTTTTGGGGTGATTTTAATTTCGAATTATCATAAAAAAATACCCAAAAGAAGTCACTTTAGCATACATTAAATTACGTTTTCTAGAATTGACTGCATGTTAATTTAGGCATTTTTTTTAATTACGAATTTCATTGGAAAAGTATCAAAAATAAATCATTTGCCGTCATTAGAATTAGGTCACATCATCACATGACATACAGTTCGTATGCTAGGTTATATTAATCGTATGTCATTTTTTGCACGTCATTGCATATAGGTTAGTTTGCATTTTAATAAAGCGCAAGCCCCAAAGAACATCTTGAGTGCCTTGCTTTATTAATTAAAAATCATATTAGGATTGTCTGTGTTATTTTCTACTAACAATGCATATGCTTGTGTTGCATTATGGTATGTCATTTTCTTAATCTTGCAATTTATTTATTACTTTCTTAAATGTTAAATTGGTGGTTTGCACACCCACATAAACACTTTGCATGTTAATGATTAGGTAATAAAATGGATCTAGACTGCATGCTTAAATATTTTTTTTGAAAAGAAAAGGAACCTAGAGGGTGTTAGACTAGATCCAGCGTAATCAAATCCCCGAGCTTATAATATCTAGTTCGTAGGAATAAAACATATCTCCCTATGTTTTATTTAGATTTCTAATCAACCTACCACAAATAGATCAGTGGCGATTCCAAGTATGAAAACTTTTGCACGTTAAAAACTTAAACCCTAAGTCGCGAATTAGTAGGGCTTGGGAGAGTTCGAATTAGGCTTAGTCTTAATAATCCATTAACTTGAGAAATTTAGGTCGCGACACCATGCAATATAAAGTTTTACAAAAATTAATTCTCTTGATTAATGCAATCTATATTAGACTCCCTAAACAGATGACATACTGTGCATGTATGAACGTGCACTAATTCCTATGTGCGAGATGACGTACTCTGCATGTGTGACTGACATAAAGATAATCATGAATTGATTCTATAATGAAAACTGTATGAAATGCTTTTCTTTTTCTTTTTCTTTTTCATTTAACAAAAACAGCAAATTTAAATCCCGGGACTCTATGTGTGACCAAATGAACTAGTCATAAAATTATTACGAGACTATTATTATGAGAATTCAGAATAGCAAGTAAAACGAGAAGCCCCCTCTCGACAGTGCAGAAGGAGGAAAAAAACAAAAAAGACAAGGAGCGACCAAGGCATTCATCTGTTTTCCTGGGTCAACCGTGACTATCTTAGAGCGTTACTAGGTGAGAATTTGCTATTTCGGCGTCTCTTCAATCATATTTCAATCGAAGTGTATGTCCCTCAAACATGTGTCCAGTCATTAGACAAATATACATGTTTATCCAAGTGGGATGATTTGCTCAAAACCGGGAAAATTACCAAAAAAGTCCTAAACATTTATTTTTTGCCAATTCAATTATAAACATTTTACAATTGTGTCAATTCAGTTCATCCGGTCACTTTTAGCCAGCCGATGCTGACGTGGACTCCGGGCGGTTGATGTGACAATATATTAATATTATTTTTTGAATTTTTTTATATTTTTTTCTCTTTCTTTTTTTTTTCCTTATCTTCTTCTCTGGTAACCTGTCTGGCGACTAGCGAGAGGCTGAGGGCAGGTGAGGTCGACCTCGCCGGCCATGGGCGAGGCTAGCCCTCACCGGCATTGGTGAGAACAAGACCTCACTCGGCCATGGCGAGGTTCACCTCGCCAGATCTGGGCGAGGCCTCGCCCGGTCATGGCGAGGTCAACCTCGCCCAGCGACGGCGAGGCCACCCAAATCTAGCGAGACCTCGCCTGGTGATGGTGATGTCTTGCCAGATCCAGGTGGCCTCGCCAGATCTGGGCGAGGTCGACTTCGCCTAACGATGACGAGGTCTCGCCAGATTTGGGCAACCTCGCTAGATTTGGGCGAGGTCGACCTCACCCAACCATGGTGAGGCTCGACCTCGCCGTCGCCGAGCGAGGTCAACGTCGCCATGGTCGGGCGAGGTTGAGCTCACCCAGCGACGGCAAAGTCTCGCCCAGATCAAGCGAGGCCTCGCTGTCGCTAGACGAGCTCGACCTTGCCCTCGCTAGTGCCAGCAAGGGCCATCCTCGCCCATGGTCGGTGAGGTGGAACTCATCGACCTTAGTCTCTCGCCGGTCACTAGAAGATAGGGGAAAAAAAAAGAAAGAGAAAAAAATAAAATAAAAATTTGAAAAATTATTAAAATATTGCCACGTCAGTCGGCCAGTGCCAGTCAACGTCCACGTCAACGTCAACGTCGGTCGGCCAAAAGTAGTCGGATAGACTAAATATACACAATTGCAAAATGTTTATGACTGAATTGGCCAAAAATAAAGATTTATGACTGAATTGGTACAAATATAAAAGGTTTAGGACTTTTTTTGATACTGAATATGATGTGCCCACTCGGTTGAATATGGTTGTTGTCCCATGACGTCCGCTATGCCCGCTCGACCGAATGCCCGTGTATCGTTAGTCTATAAAGCGGCGTGGCGATGCTTTATTTCTGTTCAGAGTGATCCTAGCCTGGACAAGGGATGGTTATACTTCATCGTCCGTATGGATGCTATCTGATGTAATCAATCGCCGTTGATTTTTATGTGTTTAAAGCTTTAGTAAGAATCAACCTTTTACGAGTGCAAGTTTTGTCGTAAAAATCAGAGGCACGGTGCAAAGATTTTTATGCCATGCATGCTAGATTGGTATAGTGAAAAAACAAATCAAGGAAACGTCAACAAGAAATTTAAATGAGAATTGATAATCCAAAATTATATGGTCACTTAAAAGGAGAAAAGGTCTGACCCAAAAAAAAAAAAGTGGAAAGTTGATACGCACTCAAATAAAAATTTGTAATTTCATATTAAATGTCGGTAAAATAAAAGAAAAGTTAGTTTTTTGTCGGAGATGAGGGAAGTTGGTAAGTTAAAAAAAAGAAACAAACTTTGCTAACTTCCTCAAATAAGAATTAGTAATGCAAAAATTGTGGGTATTTAATCAAAGAAAATTGCTAGCTACTTATATTAAGGTTGGTAACTTTTAAAAAGAATACCTATACTATTTTTTGTTTCTTTAAAAAAATTAGTAAAATGTGAACTGGACCTTAAGAAAACTTCATTGACTTAAATTTATTAACAAAAATTAGTAAAATGTGAACTAAACCCTAAATAACCGATTCCATTAGACCGAACCGGAACCTGTGGTCCGGTCCGGTTCCTAGTCCTATGACCAACCAGTTTGGTCTTCCCAATTTTGGGAACAAGATTGGGAAGTGACAAAAATGAAGCCCACAAAAGATTACCAAAAGAATGGGAAGTGACATTGGCGCCCACTGTCATGCCCCAAACCCTAATGAGCACGCAGCATTCCTCCGAGATCGTCAAGTATGCGACATCCCAGGACTTATCACCGACCCAATCAAAATACTAGCGATTAAATGCACGCGGAAGCAAATACGGACACTCCATACAGCATTCAAATAGACGGGGTAGTAAGGAAAACATTTCCCATAAAAACCAGCAAGTCACTTACAAAAACTCACAATGTTAACCCTATGAAGTTTACACACTTACAAGCCTCATACGAAGCCATTTCCTAATGAGGCCATGAATACAAAAGAAGTTCAACTTAAACTCCTCTATAACAGGGCATCCAAAAGGATGATATATCCAATGCTCAACATCACCCCCGGTCTCCGAACCGCATGTGACGACTACTGGTCATTCCAAACCTAAAAATGTTTAATAATAGGGGATAAGATAAATCTCAATAAATAACTACCTATGCCTTGCTTAGGCTAACATGTACCTCCGAACAATCCTAATCATACAATATTGACATCCAACATGTCATAATAATCACAGGTGCCCTTACCTCGCTTCGGCACATACGCAAGTCCTACACGTTAGAATCCCACCATAACATGGTCAATTGCTCATCAAACGAGCACATTTAAATTCATAGCATATCATAAGAAACATACTCAATAATGCGGATTTTGAGTATTCATCAATGCATAGCATACGTTCACATTTATCAAGATTATAAATGACCCATCGGGCCTCCGAACTCCTGCCGGTCTTCTGGATCAAATCCCCCCCGGCAAGCCGGGTATCCGATGGCATTTCACTTAGGAGCATTGATTCGACCTCCACCACAATCGGCAATGACTAGAACCCCCGCCTAGCCGGCATCCGAACTCCCGTCGGGCATCATCTAGAACTCCCACCTAGACCGAACGTGTCGTGTTCACACACACACACATCTCATCAATCAATATCGATTCTTATCTTTATAAATTAGCCCAATGTCAACTAAATCCACCAAAATGTCATGGTAGCACCGATCAGTTCCCGAGACAGAGAAAAACTGAGTATGTACAAAACCGGAGCCAAACTAGGCAGTTGTGTAGTGACCGAAATCCTTTTATAATAAATGGTAAATCAACTCCAAAAATTATAAATTTTGGATATGTCGTATAAAACATCTTGATAAACATTTTCTGTGAAGAATTCAAAACTCAGTTCCAACTGTAAACACCTCTTTCTTGTCACTTGAAGTAAGACGAAATTTAACCTGTCTGGTCAGGCAGCCTGGCCATCAAAATGCATTTCATTTAGTACACAAATCACTTTGGAAAATCTTGAAATTTTTATATGTCATAGGAACAAGTGTTCTTAACAAGTTTTATGAAGGAAGTTTGTTGAAACAAGACCTGAAAAATTTTATAAAAATTCGGAAAGACAATAAGGTCGGATGAACAGTAAATCCGACAAACTGAATATGGTCTAAAAATGGACTTACGAATGACCGTAAATGATCTCCAAAAATTCTAGATTTAATTCATATTATACTACAAGATGTCATGAGAAACTTTCATGTATAACACTTCCTCAAATTTGTCCCACACAAATTACAGAAAAAACAGAAAAATCTAGCGACGCAACAGCAACCTTACCAGAAATCAACCAACAAGCACCACCAAGCAAATCAAGCACAACTAGCTACTAAATTAACTATCCACAGCCCTAATCCACCCCTAAACATGTCCATTAGTATCTCATTATCCTAACCAAGTGTTGACACCTATTTTTAATTTGCCCAAAATTAAATTACACAAAATTTAGGAATTAATTTTCTTTAATTCCTAAGACAAAAAAATATTTCTATTAAATGCATTGTATATAAAAATTAGACATGTTTGTGTTAATTAGGTTTATTAAAAAAAAAATTTAGTTTAGTTAAAAAAAATCGCGCTGGGCCAGCCCGGCCCGGCCCCTTTTATTTTCCTTTTTTCCTTTCCCCTCCCCCCCCGGGGCCTTGGCCCTTTTCCTTTTCTTTTCCTTTCTCCCCCCCTCCTCGCGGGCCCAGCCCAGCTTCCCCCTTTCTCTTTTCCTTCTCCCCACACACAGGCCCAGTCGACCCAGCCCCTCTCCGCCTGTCCCTTTCCCTCTCCCCTGTTCCCCCCTGTCGAGGCCGCAATGCGGCAAGCGGCCAAGCAACGCTACCCCGTCACTATCACACCAGAGGAGGGCAAGGGGGGCACACCGACGGGACCGGCTTTAATGGCTAGTCCTGTCTACCCAGAAAATCCAGTCGCTTTCCCCTTGTTTTCCTCTCCTCGCCCCTGTTCCTCTGCCCCCTCTGCAACTGCCCCCCTGCATCGGCCTAATGGTCGTGAAAGTCGTGGCCAGAATAGGCCGGTGTAGGCCGTCATCACGCCTACATAGAGGTAGAGAGTAAGCGTTGTCGCTGGCTATAAAAGCCAAAGAGAGAGAGGGAGAGCCGGTCGGCCATTTTCCAGAGAGAGAGAGAGAGAGAAATAGAGAGGGAATAGGGAGAGAGAGAGAGAGAGAGCTGCCAAGGTGACGTCGGAGCAGGAAGGGGAGCCAGTAGCCTTGCCGTCGCTCCCAATCCACCGAAGATGCTCTAGCCGCGCCAGTGAACTTTCCTGGCTCTTACTACCCCTGTTTTCCATTGTTTTGGCACTCGGTTTGGCCGGGGCCCGCGCCGATTGTTTCGTGCGAGTCCCGGCCCATACTGTCATCCTCCGCCATCCGTGCGTCGTCATCAAAGGTAGGAATAGGTTTCCCGAGGATGGCGGAGCCTCAAAGCAGGTCGGAATCTCCTATTTTGATCGCGACTACCGGGTGTCGACAAAATGCCTTTGAGAAGCCGGTTTTTTAATCCGGTTGCTTGCCGGCGAGCGGCTGTCGGAGGACGACCCAAGTGGTCGGCGAGGCCTGACGAAGTTCCCAAAAGCCAAATGGGGGGCGGCACCGGTCTGGGCATGCCGGCGAAAGGCTGAATTTCGGCTTCGCCGGCGTCTGCTCATGCGGGTCTGACTAACCCGGTTCAGTTGACCCAACTCAGGTCAACGTCCTGGGGTGGATCCGTTGACCCGGGTTGATTCGGCCGATCTGGTTCATCTGATTTGACCCGGGTCAACGCATTGGGTTGGATCCATTGACCCGGGTTAGTTCGACCGACCCGTTTCATTTGATCCGACCCGGGTCAACTCCCCGGGTTGGATCCGTTGACCCGGGTCAGTTCGACTGACCCGTTTCATCTAATCCGACCCGGGTCAACTCCCCGAGTCGGATCCGTTGACTCGGGTCAGTCCGACCCGGCCTGGATTTCTTTTTATTTTATCTTTTAAAAAAATTAAAAATAAATAAATAAAAAATTTTAAATTTTTTTTCCACAATATATATTTTTTTTTTTCTGAAAAAAATTAAAAAAATTAATTTTTTTTTCTTTTTCTTTTTCTTCTTTTTTTTATGTGATTTGTCTGATTGTTTTAATTTATTGTTGTATTATTATGCATATTATTATAATTGCATAAACTGCTATGTTTAAATTAAACAAGCCTATAGGGTTATACCGTAATACTTTGCATGTTGTCACTACTGTTTTATTATCGCCATGCATGTTTTTAATTTAGACTTTAATTGCATAAACTGTTATGTTTTGGATGTCATCTGACTTAGTTAGAACTAAAACTTTAGGCTGCATGTTTGCCCCTGACTGCTAATCGCTTTTGATTATGCACTCGCTTGATCACCTCACACGTTAGGAAAAAGGTCCTAAAATCAATCCAAATCACCTGACAAATGTTTTCAAAAAATGAACAGGGTAAAATGGTACCGAAATGGCATTAGTTATCTAATTAGTATAACCAAGTCCCCAAACTCAATCAATCTCTAGTTTATAGGAATAGGGTGATTCTCCCATCACCCTATTTGGGTTTCTAATCGACCCACCCCAAATCGATTAGTAGCGACTCCTTGATATAAATCATTTGCATGTTAAACACTAAAACCCTAAGTCGCGATATGGTATGGGCTTGGGAGGGCCCGAGTTAAGTCCTGAACTTAAACTTAGCACGTATCAGGCGAGACCCTCATTTTTCGAGCATATTCAAAAACGACCCAGGAGTTTCGGTCGCGACAAACTGGCAACTCCACTGGGGACATTCTTTTAATAGTTGACTTAAGCCAAATTTTTGCCCCATTCAAAATTAATTTTTTGTATGGCAGCAAGGAATCCAAGTATGATCCTAACATTAAGGTGTTATTTGTTCTTGCAAGTTCAAATTAATTGTTTATAAATTGTTGTGCATGTTTTGATGATTTAGCACTACACTATTACACACACAACCATGTTACCAGACCTGGGTCGCAATAGAGCATTTTAGGATGGTGTTAAGAAAGATACAACCTCGAACGCGAGCTCGATGTAGAGGTTGCCTTTCTTTTTCCCGAAATTTATTTCTAAAAATCGTAAAGAAATATATTTAGCCACTATTCACGTGACTATAAGATATTTCCTTCGATTTGGCCGAGGTTAAAAGGACTTGATACCAACGCGAGTCTGCGACGGTCAGGCACCCTTTTAATTTCATTTTGTTCAATCAGTCTAAAATAGAAATCGAACCTCACTCTTCATGCACATGTCGTTGTGATTGACATGGTTCAAGGAAAGGTATATACTCTATCCCTTCTTATTTTATTGTACAGTCTACTTACTCATTTGACTTGTTACTGTTAAGCGACCCATTGATTGCATTCTATATACGATGGAAAGAGCTGATATCAAATTCGTCCCCACTCCCACAAAAGAGCTTCTGGTATGGTGGGACCAACTCGACCAAAATGGCCAATAGTATGTCAAAGCAAGAATCGGTCGCCTGCTCCCACTGCTCAAAATCAACATCCATTCTGGCATGATGCAAGCTTTAGCACATTTCTGGTGCCCACAGACGTCTACTTTCATATTCAGTAAATTTGAGATGATCCCGACTTTAGAAAAGTATAGTATTGCCATCGGAAAACCTTTGGGATATGAACTCATCAAACCGCTTTTAGGCATATTCCCTCTGCCCGAATTATCCCAATTTTTGCGAACCAAGAGCGACACTGTGAAGAGAGTCATTAAAGCCTATTGTAATGCATGCCCATGGTTTTTCTTAAATGAATGTTTTGAAAGCCAACCTATGAGCCAAAAAGCCAAAATTTTTATCCTTGCTTTTATCGGGTGTGTCCTCTTCCCCAATCGCAGAAATTCAATAAACCCCTCAATAGCTTTTATGGCTAAATAAATTTGCACCGGCTTGAATTATGTTAATTCGATTTTGGGGGAAACATTTTTGTCTTTAAACCGTTTTAAACAAAATGATGACAAAACCATGCGGGTCGCCCCAGAAATTTTGCAAATCTGGTTTTTATCCCATTTGAGAGGATTTGGACACCTTATGCAGCTTTTTGAGGTTGATGACCTCATGCACCCGATACAAAGATTTGAGGTTTTAAAAAATAATTTCCCTGATAAGGATTACGCCACCTGGATAAATTTTTTGAAGGACCCCGATCCTAAGACATTCCTATGGTATACTAAATGGCTCCATGAGGGTCAGGCTCGGTATGCCTATCAGTTCTACAACCCCGTTCCACTGCTCGGTTTATCGGGCGTCACCTCATACTACCCATACCGGGTAGCCCGTCAATACAAACCCCTTCAGGAGGTCCCACCACCCCTCAAAACAGACATGTTTTGAGTTCAATTCACCCACTCGAACTACAATTATGTCGATGAAATTCATGTCACCCAGGGGACATGGATTGAATGCCATCTTGAGAACATCCTAGTGTGCCTAGACTGTTGAAGAGGCAGGAAAAAGTCCACCATGCTTCCCTGTTCTACATTTTGCACCATCAAATCCTGCCAGAATTGCAGCCAAGGGTCCCTGATGTAACTAACAAGCCCACTCGCCAAGTACAAATTAATCAACTCGAAAATACTATGGAGACGAAGGATACGCTTATTGCGGAGCTTGTGTGCGAAAATAAGCGACTCCGAGAGACTGGAGCTTTCCCATCGTTTATAGAATGAGCATCCGGGAAAGGCTCCTTTTTATTAAAAATCCATTGTATTTTATATTTTCCTAGTATTAATGTTTAGGGGTTTTTGTTTTATTCCTTAAGAATGTTTGTAAGTTGTAATATTATTAATGTAGCTCGGACCGTTTTTATGCCTTATATATTTTTTTTGCGACTTCATGACACCACTGCGGCCTTTGGCCCAGTGGTATCTGGGTGTGAAGCCGTAGGGTCCAAGGCAACCGAGGTTCGAATCTCGGGGACGTCGCTCGTAATGAATATATAAATAAAAACATTTTTTCTCATTTTTTTCTTCACAAACAAATAAAATATGCAATAATATCATTATTAAGTCATGAAATAATTTTTTTATATACACATTCATTTCAACGTTTTCACAGGTAATTATACAAAATGGCCGAAGAAAACGCCCGCCTCGATAATATGGAAAGCAAAATGAAAATGGTTTTCAATGTGCTGGAAAACATCACCAAGCAAATAGAATCCATCAGTGGCAAACTCACGCCTGTGCCTGCAGCAATTAAAGTGGTGCTACCTCCATCCTCCATTGGGAAAGATAAGGCCTTTGCCAGCGACAGTAAAATGCCCCTGCTAGAAGAAGATTCGATCCCCCTTGCTGTCAGGAAGGCTGAACCTGAAAACACCTCGAAGACAGAGCATGACAAACGCCTTGCAAAGGTCGAAGAAATGCTGAAACAACTACAAGGTCCGCAGCATGCTGTCCCGCTTGACTTATCTATATACAAACGGGTCAAAGTACCAAAAAAGTTCAAGATGCCAGAGTTCGAGAAGTATGATGGCACTTCATGCCCCAGACACCATTTGCACATGTGTCATGTACGGATGACTCAGTACGTGGATAATGAACCCCTCATGATTCAGACATTTCAGGCAAGTTTAACGGGGCCTGCCTTGACATAGTATATGTCAAAAGACGTAGATACTTTTAAATCGTGGGATGATGCCGCTGATGTATTTCTTAAGCAATACCAGTTCAATCTCAATATCACTTTTACTCAAGACGATCTGGAACGTACCAAAAAGAAGAAGAGTGAGTCCTTCAAGGAGTATGCCACTAGGTAGAGAAACTTAGCCGCCCAGGTTACCCCACAACTCACTAATCATGAACAAGTCAAGCTGTTCATCAAGTCCCTTCCGTATGAGTACGGCCACCGCCTGGTTGGTGCCACTATCGAATCTCTTAATCGTCTTGTTCCTGTGGGTGAACGAATCGAAATGGGATTGCTTGACGGATGGTTTACGGACCCCGCTTCCACTAGTAGGAGGCTCAGCACGAGAAAGGAGAAAGAAACCCTAGCAGACGCAAATAATGCATACACCCAGACCGTTCAGCCCCCACGAACAGTTAAGGTGAATAGTGAGCAGCAGCCAACTTCAAGTCACCAACCTTTGAAGCGATATAATAAAAGGCAATTCACTCCGTTTCTCGGATCTCCCTCTTAGGTTCTGGCCATGCTCCGAAAGAAAAACCTGCTGTCTACCGAGCCAAAACGTCCTAACGCAGAAAGTTTCTCGAATTACGACCCGTCCAAGAAGTGTGACTATCACATGGGCAAGGTAGGACATTCAACAGACGACTGCTATACCCTCAAACACCGAATCCAAAATCTGCTTGATACCAAAGCCTTTTCGTTTTAGACATCCAAGCCAAATGTCCAAAACAATCCACTGCCCGAACACGAAAACAGAGTTAATCCACTTCTGACCCTTGTCAAATTAAGAGTGAGAGGGTGTACACTGTTGATATTTATAACGCCCTAGTGAAAGCGGGGTATTATCCTACTTGTGAAGTACTGCATTTGTCCTTAATAAAAGAAAGGGTTGCCAGCATAGCGAAAGCAAGTGTGATTATGCGTGTCAAGCACACCGGTATAGTGGCCACTATCTCCGAGATCATCATCAATTGGGACGATGAACTTTCAGCCTTGAATGCCGAAACAAGTACATCCAGCCCCACGCTTCTAAACGAACCTTCATCCGATAACCCAGAGGAGGAAAATGAGTTGACGATTGAGGTACCCCTAACCGAGGGGCATACAGTGATAGAGGTACCTCAACCTTACCGATATGAGAGTGACAAAGCAGTCCCATGGTCCTACAAATTGGAGGCTGATCTAGTTACTAGGTTTAGACAAACATAAGCTCAAGCCGACGAGCAGCCTCCAAAGCTTGTCACTGATGAAGAAGCCAAAGAATTCCTGGCCATTGTCAAAGCCAGTGAATATTGTAAGGTGGACCAATTGCGCAAGTTGCCCGCCCAGATCTCTTTGTTGGAATTACTCCAAATGTCCATAAAGCAGAAGTCCCTGATGAAAATACTCAGCGAAGTAAACGTACCAGAGTCGATTGAACATGACAAGTTGGAAACATTCGTAGGGTCCATCCTTTTGAAGGATCAGATAACATTCTCGAAAGAGGAATTTTCCGCTGAATGAAAGGGGCATACCAAGGGTCTCTACATCTTCGTCAAATGTAGAAACTCCCATGTAGCTCAAGTTCTTATAGACAATGGATCAGCGTCGAATATCTGTCTGCTGGCAATCCTGCACCGCCTTAATGTGGACACGTCCAAACTCCGTGCCTTCAAAACATCAGTTCGAGCGTTTGATGGAATGAAGGACACCGTAGGTGAGATTGACATTGATGTCCATATCGGCCCAACAGTATTCAGCATTTTGTTTCAAGTAATGGACATCCCCACTGCATTCAACTTTCTACTGGGTCGCCCCTTGATTCATTCCGCTGGAGCTGTACCGTCTAGCCTTCACCAAAGTGTGAAATTTGTGGCCCAAGGAAAGTTGACCACAATCATTGGGGAGGAAGACCATCAAATCTACCAAGAAACTGCTATCACATATGTTGAGCCAAACGGGAAAGTGGAATCTAGCTATCAGTCCATTGAGCTCGTGTCAACTGTGCACAGGTGTCGAGGAACTTCTCCCCCTGCCCCTAATATGTCAAAAGTCTCGATCATGGTAGGGAAGGTTATGACTGAAAATGGCTTCACTCCAGGCCAAGGACTCGGCAGAGGAAGCCAGGGCATCCGGGAGCCTATTCAAGCCACCAGAAATCATCGTACGGTTGACCTAGAGTATCGCGAGGGAAACCCACAGGTTTACAAAGGGCACGCGAAGGGTCAATCTGGCTTGTTATTTCCCCATATTCAGGAGACCTTCCCGCCGCCTGCTAAATTGCTACAAGATGAGAAAATTTATCTTAATCGCTCAGGAAAATCAAAAGAGAAGTTCAAGCAGCCTGTCAAATGCTCAAGTCACCCAAGCTTCTCGGTTCCTACTGCAAATCTTGATACTGACCAACATCAGAACTCAAACAAGCTCCTGATTAAGGAAGATTGTGGACAAGAAGAAGCGATTGATAGTGTGGTCGCCCTATTTGACGACATTCTTATAGGAGCCATACACGAAGACTCAACCTCAGAAGCGAGTGCCTACTCGTTTGATTTGTTTGCATGTTTGCGGCAACAGTTAGGCGACCTACAGGATTTGCTGACAATCTTAATGGATACCATTCACCGAATCTCGGATATGACACCACCGTCATCCGACTAGGAGCAGGCGACTCAAGAAATTGGATCCGAAGGAAATACACCATTAGGGGCCCTTCTTGACGCAATTTGGTGAGACATCCAACTCTTATAGTGGCAGGGCAATGTACGACGATACTCGTCAGTTCCCAAATCCATGGAGGTGATATTCCTTATCCTTTTGCAGAAGGGGCTAATCGCAAGGAGGCCAAAACACCCTACTCCTGAGTACTTCATCAATTATAACTCCTCCAAGTCATGTTATTATCATTTGGGAGAGCTTGGGCACTCACTGGATGATTGCGATGCTCTGAAAAATAAAATTCAAGACTTACTGGATGCCAGAGTATTCGCTTTCTGTGCCCCATGGCTGTGTCATGGTGAAGATGATCTTTTGGTTGTACCTAGCCTTCGTACTGCTGCTCTTAAGCTTTCTAATGTGGCGCGCAAGGGAAAGGCGATTATGGATACCCTGGGCCAGCCCAGTGGTAAATTCGACTATTACGTTGACTACCAATTGCCATCAAGTTTTTATGAAGACCAGCAGAGTAGCATTCCTAGCAGATGGAATGATACGGAAAAGCTAACACCATTAAAGAGAGGAGCCGAGAAGCTAGATTCCTGGAACGATACTTTCGAAAATTTCTTTGCCGACGCAATAGACGAAGGACCAGCGGAGGGAATGGGTGCGAGCCCGCTTGAGTAGAGTTCCTCTCCTCTTTTTGCATGAACCCCCAAAAAGGGACTATCCTTGTGTTTTGTTTTATTTTGTTTATCGTCATTTCTGTTGGAAGAAATGTCTTTTTGAACTCCCCCTCTCTTTAGAGGTTGTAAATCCATGTGTTGTAAATAAATAATGTTTTAAGGGCATGAGGTAATATCCTAAACCGGTCTATTGATGATAACCAGCCACGAAAAAGAAGGTATTATGAGGCCCAAGCTATCTCATGCCTCCTCATTTCTAAAACTTTTCAAAAATCAAAGACATTTCTCGACTTGAAATGCTTCAAGAGGAAGAGAATAATGAAAAAGCCATATCCCCATTTGTTTTTCTGACCAATTTATCCTGTGTTCCAGGTGTGAACTTGCAACTTGCGAGGGAATTAGTGTGGTCCAGCCCAATGATGTAGATACTTACAGCAGCGATTCGGACGATTCAAGTGATGACCCCACTGAAATCCGAAGAAATTGGGAGTAATATGAACAATTCAAACCCCTTACAACTGAAGACACTGTTACCATCAACTTGAGCGGTACTCAAGATCCAAAAGAAGTCAAGATTGGAGCCAACCTTCCCAAAGAAAAAGCTATGCGTCTAATTGCTCTTCTCAAGAATTACCAAGACATTTTCGCATGGTCTTACTCTGATATGCCAGGACTAGACTCCCAGATTGTTGAACATAGTTTGCCCACCAATCCCAACATGCCTCCCAAGAAGCAAAGGTTACGAAAGACTAAGCCCGAGCTGTCAAAAAAGATCGAATAAGAAGTGATGAAGCTATTGAAAGTAGGATTCATTGATGTTTCGCAATACCCTGATTGCGTAGCAAACATCGTACTAGTCAAGAAAAAAAATGGTCGAATTCGAGTCTATGTTGATTACCGTGCCTTGAATAAGGCCAGTCCAAAAGCCGACTTCCCACTCCCCCACATAGATGTCCTTATGGATAGCACTACTGGATTCGAATTATTTTCTTTTATGGATGGATTCTCCAGGTATAACCAGATAAGGATGAATGAGGAAGACAAGGAAAAGACTACGTTCATCACTCCATGGGGGACCTTTCACTACAGGGTTATGCCTTTTGGTCTGAAGAATGCCGGCGCAACATATCAACGTGCTATGGTCACTCTCTTTTATGACCTGATACATAAAGAAATTGAAGTTTATGTCGATGACATGATCACTAAAACTAGATGCGGAGAAGACCACGTTGAGGCCTTGAAAAAGCTATTCAGTCGCTTACGCGAGTTCAAATTACGCTTGAACCCTGCAAAGTGTGTGTGGGGCGACATCTGGCAAATTACTCAGATTCATTGTGAGCAGCAAAGGAATCGAAGTCAACCCCTCAAAAGTCAAAGCAATATGTGAACTACAACCCCCGTCCACAGTAAGGGAGGTCAGAACCCTTTTAGGAAGGTTGAATTACATCGCTCGATTCATCTCGCAACTCTCTGAGACTACACGGTCTTTCTTCAAACTCCTTAAGAAAGACGTCCAGATTAATTGGAATGAGGATTGTCGAGAAGTATTTGAAAAGCTGAAGCAATATTTGATGAATCCCCCAATATTAGTTCCACCAGTCCCAGGGCATCCTTTGACTCTCTAATTAACGATTCATAGTGAATTGTTAGGAGCCCTGTTGGCCCAGAGCCAACCTGATGATGGAAAGGAACGAGCCATCTATTATTTGAGTAAGAAATTCACCATCTCGGAACAGAATTATTCCGAATCAGAAAAAACCTGCGTCTCACTGGTATGGGTGCTACATAGGCTCCGACAATATACCTTGCACCACCAGACATTTCTGGTAACTAAAAATGACCCTATCCAGTATCTGCTTAACCGACCGGCGTTAGTGGGAAAATTAGCCAAATGGCAAATTCTGATTTCAGAATTTGACATCTAAATATCGTCACAGAAATTGGTGAAGGGTCGGGTGATCGCTAATATGTTAGCTGAATGCCCTGGGGAAACACATGAAGATGATCTTCCAGATGACCATATTTTATCAACAGAGGAACATACGAGGTCCATGTTTTTTGATGGAGCAGTAAATCTGTCTGGTTTTGGCACAAAGGCAGTCTTGATATCCCCAGATGGGCAGCATTATCTGATAGTCGCAAAACTGGTGTTTCTTTGCACCAACAACATTGACGAGTATGAAGCCTGTGTTCTCGGCTTACAAGCAGCAATTGACATAAAAATAGCCAAACTAAAAGTATTTGGCAATTCTACCTTAATCATACTCCAGACTATGAGTGAATGGAAGACTAAGGATACTAAACTAGTACCCTATCATGACTATCTAGAAGAGTTGGTTTCAGTAATCGATGAGATTTCATTTAAATACCTGTTTAGGTCTCATAACCAATTCGCCGATGCGCTGGCTACACTGTCATCCATGTTACAGGTTACCAATGGTATGAAAATAGAACCTCTGAAGATTAAAGTCCTGACCAGACTAGCCCATTACATGATCGTAACCAAAGAACCTGATGGTAAACCATGGTATTACGATATCATGAATTACATTAAAGAACAGCAGTTCCCTGAAGGGAGTAGCCTTGCAGACAGGAAATACATAATGAAGATGGCAACAAAGTTCTTTGTTGAGGGTGAGAACTTGTACAAGAGATCCTATGACTCTGTTTTGTTAAGATGCGTGGACACAACCGAAGCAACACGTATCATGCAGGAGTTACACGAAGGAGCATGCGGCCCGCACATGAATGGACACATGTTGGCCAGGAAAATAACAAGATTGGATTATTACTAGCTTTCCTTAGAAGGTGACTACATTCGACATGTTCGAAATTGTTACCGTTGTCAGATCCATGGAAATAAGATAAATGCCCCTCCAACAGAATTACACCAGTTGTCTGAGTCATGGCCATTTTCAATGTAGGGCATTGATGTGAACGGTCCAATTAATCCAAAAGTGTCAAATGGCCATCATTTCATCTTGGTCGCAATTGATTATTTCTCTAAGTGGATCGAGGCCGCATCATATATCAATGTTACTGCTCGAAATGTGATGAAATTCATCAAGCGAGACATAATCGCCCGTTATGTGTCCCTGAAGCCATTGTTACAGATAACGGGACAAATCTGAATAACAAGCTTATTGATGATTTACTCGGTGAATTCAAGATCCGTCATCTGAATTCATCTCCCTATCGTCCTCAAATGAATGGGGCTATTGAAGCTGCCAACAAAAACATTAAGAAAATCTTAGCCAAAACTGCTGAGAATTACCGAAATTGGCATGAAAGATTGCCTTTTGCATTAATGGCATATCGAGCATCAATTCGGACATCTACTGGGGCAACCCCTTTTTCCCTGGTATATGGCATGGAAGCAGTCCTGCCTGTTGAGGTGGAAATCCCTTCACTACGGATATTTTCCCAAGTGAAATTGTCTGAGGCAGAATGGAAGCAACAAAGACTGAAGTAACTGAATATGATCAATGAAAAACGATTGAAGGTTGTTTGTCATGGGCAATGTTATCAGCAGAGGGTAGCCAGATCATTCAACCAAAAGGTGCGCCCAAGACACTTTGAAGCAGGCGATCTCGTCTTGAGGAAAGTGCTACCATTACCTCTCAAACTCGGAGGTAAGTTCGCCCCAAACTACATTGGTCCCCATGTTGTGAAAAAGGCACTCCCTGGAGGGGCTCTAATTCTGACTGAGATGGATGGGCGCCGATTCTCCAACCCAGTCAATTCTGATGCAGTGAAGAAGTACTATCCTTGAAACAATTTCTATGTTCCTATTGATGACAAGGGAATTGGCAGAAAAGTTATTTATAAGGACACTCCTGCAGTAAGTCTAACTGGAAAGGACTTCGCATAGGATAAAGTAATGCCAAAGCTGATCCTAGCAACCACGGAAATATTAATGGTAGCCATGCTCACATCTGTCCAAGATCTTTAAAATAGAGATTAGCTTTGCTGCAAGTTCCTCATGCAAGCAATTGCACATGCCCTGTGCAGTCAGGAATCAAAGCATTCACGAGAAACTTTTCAACATGCTAGAACCGCATTAACACAACCCGCGCTAACAATAGAACCGTCTATTCAGGAGCATCCCTAATTATAGAGAATTTCATTCGAGCTTCGAAACCCAGAGTATGGAGGAGCAGACTGAAATAGAGAAGACTCAACAAAGTAAAGAGGAGAAAAGACTCTGCTAGTTGTGAAGACAAAATGGAAGAGGGGTAATTTGTATCGTTCTCAATTTACTCTCAAACATCTCATTGCTATCATAAACTCATGTTTTGACGGAAGGGAATTATTGACATTTGAGAAAACTCAAGGAGTTGTCAATCTGGTCTCAAATGAAGGAAACCATGAAGGGTAATGTTGTATCGTTCCCAATTACTGTCCCTCAAAGAGCCATTCATTAACATGGTCTTTCTTATTACCTTGCAGGTTTACCTTGCCATTACAGCATAGGTAAGTATCTCTTTCCTTACAAACTTTTCACATGAAAATAGAAAGAAACAAGAAGGAGGAATCATGTCAAAATAAATAAGTGTTTAACCTTCCTTCAAGTGTGTTGCACATCTTTTGAGAACAACTTTGCACAGTAATTTTACCTGTTTAATTTACCAATTCACTGTGGAAATCTTGACAATTCGACGAACGATGATGGACTACTTCGATGTATTGAACGAGAGGTATTAGGATGATGAGAGGCAATCTTTAGTCTATACACATTATCACGTACCAAACTCTTACAACATGAGAGAAGAGGTTTCATTTCTACAAGGTAATGGGATTTCTCGCATAAGGTACGATAGCCAAAATGATGAGAGGCAGTTCATTTCTCTGCCCCATACACTACCATCGATCCTTTGTTTGAGTATTTTTGAGCCCACACACTTGGACATTCATTTTAAATAACCCCTGTCAAGAACCATCCTACATTGGGGTAGCTTGAGGTAAATCAGCCTCACAAGATGGATTCAAACTTAGAGGAAACAAGAAAAATGCCCTTCCCTTTCGATCACCGTCCCCGCGGCTTTAGCCTCGTCATCTTAATGAATTTGGCGATCCTCAACAGGGTCCTCCAAGACAAGCACACCATTGATGGTAAAATAGTCGAGGCTAAGAGGGCTTTGTTAAGAGAGAAACGGCAAACTAATGCCCATCCAAAATGCCAATATCTTATTGATAACAATGATGTTTTCACTGAGCAAGACAAGAAAGATAAGGAGTTTGTAATATCTAAAAGTTTCTATGATCATCAGCTGCGACAACTCGCACAAGGCAAAAAGATGTATAGAAATTTTCTTGCTCTCACTTGTGTTAATCTTTGAGTGTTGTTATTACAGGTGAACTCTCGCGATAATTTAAATACCCTAGGATGACGGAGAGCAATTCTTTTTTCTATCCCATACACTTATATCCCTTACTAGCCCAATTGAGCCAGTAATTTCATTTCATATGAACCCAGTTGGTGATCATCCCTCACACTGGGGCAAAGCAAAAATCACCACAGTTTGAGCATCAAAGTTCAAAGTACCGAACGAAGATGGAGACTCCAAGAGTCTAATAATGTTATTCTGTTCAAAATTGTTTAGGCTAGTCCTGACAACACCAAAGGAACAACAAAAATGCTGAAAACTAGGGGCATGAAAAAGCAGTGTGCTAGTAGAAGCAAGGCCAATGCCCATGAATAAAAACAACAAAGAAAAAGAAAATGAGAAGAAGAAAAACGATGATAAAGATGAAGAGAAAGGAGTCTCTAATTTTTGGATAACTGCTGTGAAAAATAATGAAGTTTTAGCTAAGGAGATCTCTGAGCGTGATGAAAGTGCTCTCAAACACCTCAAAGTTGTTAAGCAGTGTAGAATAGACGATCCCAAAGGGTTTAAACTTGAATTCTTCTTCGATACAAATCCCTGCTTTAAAAACCCTGTCTTGGCAAAGATCTACCATGATAGACGAAGAAGAACCTATTCCGGAGAAAGCAACTAAAACAGAGATAGAATGGTATCTAGGAAAATGCTTGACGCAGAAGCTCCTCAAGAAAAAGTTGTCAAAGAAGTTAAAACACAGGATTACCTAAGGAGTTCGCCAGAAGGATCCTGACGGTGGAAAAAAAGATTGGTGACAATGCTGGATGATTACCAATTCTCACCCTTACACACATTTTTGAGCCTAACGATCATTTCATTCCTCAACCTGTCAACCAAACCCATGTTACATCCCTCATAAAGTCTCTTCTGACTAGGGTGCTTGAATTAACGTGGAATTTCAAATATTTATAAACAACGCTTGAGGAAGTGCGAGCAAGACTGCTTCTATCTCTTTTGCAGGGTTCTTAACTTGTAAACCTAAAGATAATTGCATTATTTTCTTTCATGGCCTTGACTTGGACTGTCACCTTTGTTAAGCCGTTGACCAAGCCAATATTACAACCCTAAAAAAGACCTCTCGGATTGGCAGTGTCGTACCGCTTGCGAGAAAACTCAGACCCTTACAGATATGATAACGGTCAGATTGAGTGTTTTGATGTTCCTGCATTAATGGATGGGACAAATAACCCTTTTCAATGAGAGCGAGTGGAAAGTCCTTTCTGACTGAAGGTCTCTCATTCAGCATCTTGAGAAGTCCGCCTTGGGAGTAAGAATTGTCTTGATTGACCCACAGTGGATGTTTGGTGACGTAAACATGGCAAAATCACCTTGCATAAATACATATTTTGCAGTAGCCTAGCTTGTCTATCCCTAATGAAAGCATGCATGTTTGTGCTAACTGTTTTTGACAACCCAGATTTTTAATTTCCAGTGATTGGACAAGAAAATTCAGGCACTGGAAAAAACTCTCATCATCATCCTAAGAGAGATGCCCCAAGAAAGGTTGGTTATTCAGCAGATGATGTATTAAACCTTCAGATAAGAAACTCCGGGCTTTTCATCAAATTTCTTTTCAAACTACCCAGGGAGTCAATCAGGTATTGCTTTGAAAATGAAATGCATCTTGACTCGCGGTCAAGATATTTCATATGATATTCTAGAATAGCCATAGCTGTCTATTTCTCTGATAAATACATATGTCTTTGCACAAACAAAAACTTGTCTGACAGGAGACATGCCTTTAAGGGGCCGGAACATGTCCAGGTGCTCATTATTTGAGCCTTTTCAAGATCTGCTAGCGAGGACCCACCAGGCAAACCACCAAATCCCTGGGCGAGGACCTCCAGGGACGTGCCCAAGTACCCCTTATAAGATGCAGGTACTCTGGCAAAGCAAAATCCAGTCAGTCAAGGCGACCGAAGAAAGGTTCGGATCTGCGACAAACGAAATCCAACTCACGACCGAAGATAAGTTCGGAACCTGTGCAAGCGATTTCCCCCTGATCACGGCAACCGAAGGTAGGTTTGGGTCCGCGGCATATGAAATCCAACTGGCGACCGAAGATAGGTTCGGGTTCTAGGCGAGCGTTTCCCCTAGTCAAGGCAACCGAAGAAAGGTTCAGGTCATAGATAAATGAAATCTAGTCGAGGCGACCGAATATAGGTTCGGGTCCTAGGCAAGTGATTTCCCTAGTCAAGGTGACCGAAGAAAGGTTTGGGTCCTTGACAAACAATTTCTCTCGTCGAAGCGATCAAAGATAGGTTTGAGCCCCAGACGAAGGAAATTCAGTTGAGGCGACTAAAGATAGGTTCGAGTCCTCGATGTTTGACACCAACTATCTGAAATTACTTTACCCTTCAGCAAGGTAAGTAGCCTTAGGTATGTTTTTATTTGCTTTAGCATGCATCATTTTATCGCATCGAAAAATGGGATTCACAATCTTGCCAAAAACAACATTCATTGAGCATGCATGGATCAAATTTAGGCGTCATTTTATCTTTGAATGCAACCTCTACAAGCACAATTTCTGCAAGCTCACCTTCAAAGAGGGGCAGCTGTTGACACCTATTTTTAATTTGCCCAAAATTAAATTACACAAAATTTAGGAATTAATTTTCTTTAATTCCTAAGACAAAAAAATATTTCTATTAAATGCATTGCATATAAAAATTAGACATGTTTGTGTTAATTAGGTTTATTAAATTTTTTTTTAGTTTAGTTAAAAAAAATTGCGCTGGGCCGGCTCCGGCCCCTTTTCTTTTCCTTTTTTCCTTTCCCCCCTGCGGGCCTCGGCCCTTTTCCTTTTCTTTTCCTTTCTCCCCCTTCAGCGCGGGCCCAGCCCAACTTCCCCCTTTCTTTTTTCCTTCTCCCCACGCACGAGCCCAATCGGCCCAGCCCCTCTCCTTCCCCTCTTCGCCTGTCCCTTTTCCTCTCCCATGTTCCCTCCTGTCGAGGCCGCAGTGCGGCAAGCGACCAAGCAGCGCCGCCCCGTCGCCATCACACCAGAGGAGGGCAAGGGGGGCACGCCGACGGGACCGGCTTTGATGGCCAGTCCCGTCCGCCCGGAAAATCCGGTCGCTTTCCCCCTGTTTTCCTCTCCTCGCCCCTGTTTCTCTACCCCCTCTGCAATTGCCCCCCTACACTGGCCTAATGGCCGCGAAAGTCGCGACCAGAATAGGCCGGTACAGGCTGTCGTCACACCTACACAGAGGTAGAGAGTGAGCGTCGTCACCGGCTATAAAAGCCAAAGAGAGAAGGAGAGCCGGCCGGCCATTTACTAGAGAGAGAGAGAGAGAGAATAGGGAGAGACAGAGAGAGAATAGAGAGAGAGAGAGAGAGCTGCCAAGATGACGTCAGAGCAGGAAGGGGAGCCAATAGCCTCTCTGTCGCTCCCAATCCGCCGAAGATGCTCCAGCCGTGCCGGTGAGCTTTCTTGGCTCTTACTACCCATGTTTTCCCCTGTTTTGGCACTCGATTTGGCCGGGGCCCGCGCCGATGGTTTCGTGCGAGTCCCGGCCCATACCGCCGTCAGTGCGTCATCGTCAAAGGTAGGAATAGGTTTCCCGAGGACGGCGGAGCCTCGAAGCAAGTCGGAATCTCCTATTTTGGTTGCGACCACTGGGTGTTCGACAAAATGCCCTTGAGAAGCCGGTTTTTTAATCCAATCGCCGACCGACGAGCGGCTGTCGAATGACGACCCAGGTGGCCGGCGAGGCTTGATGGAGTTCCCATAAGCCAAATGGGTGGTAGCGCCGGTTTGGGCATGCCAGCGAGAGGCCGAATTTCGGCTTCGTTGGCGTCTGCTCACGCGGGTCTGACCGACCCGGTTCAGTTGACCCAACCCAGGTCAACCTCCCGGGGCAGATCCGTTGACTCGGGTCGGTTCGGCCAACTCGGTTCATCTGATTCGACCTGGGCAACATACCAGGTCGGATCCGTTGACCTGGGCCAGTTCGACCGACCCGTTTCATCTTATCCAACCCGGGTCAACTCCCCGGGTCGGATCCGTTGACCCGGGTCAGTCCGACCCGGCCCGGATTTCTTTTTATTTTATTTTTAAAAAAAACTTTAAAAAATAAAAAATTTTAAGTTTTTGTCCACTGTATATATATATTTTTTCCGAAAAAAAATTTAATTTTTTTTCTTTTTGTTCCTTTTCTTTTTCTTCTTTTTTTATGTGATTTGTCTGATTGTTTTAATTTATTGTTGTATTATTATGCATGTTGTTATAATTGCATAAACTGCCATGTTTAAATTAGACAAGCATATAGAGTTATGCGGTAATACTTTGCATGTTGTCACTACTGTTTTATTATCGCCATGCATGTTTTTAATTTAGACTTTAACTGCATAAACTGTCATGTTTTGGATGTCATCTAACTTAGTTAGAACTAAAACTTTAGGCTGCATGTTTGCTCCTGACTGCTAATCGCTTTTGATTATGCACTCGCTTGATCACCTCACACGTTAGGAGAAAGGTCCTAAAATCAATCCAAATCGCCTGACAAATGTTTTCAAAAAATGAACAGGGTAAAATGGTACCGAAAGGGCATTAGTTATTTAACTAGTGTAACCAAGTCCTTGAACTCAATCTATCTCTAGTTTGTAGGAATATGGTAATTCTCCAATCACCCTATTTGGATTTCTAATCGACCCACCCCAAATCGAGTAGTGGCGACTCATTGATATAAACTATTTGCATGTTAAACACTAAAACCCTAAGTTACGATATGGTATGGGCTTGGGAGGATCCGAGTTAAGTCCCGAACTTAGACTTAGCACGTATTAGGCGAGACCCTCATTTTTTGAGCATATTCAAAAATGACCCAGGAGTTTCGGTCGCGACACCAAGGCTTGGGGAGCACTTATTCTTAGCCTAAGCAAAAAACCGAGCAACGGGAGCAATAGAGAGCCTCGGCATGACAACAGCTACTCTGGCAAAGCAACAGTGAGGGTTGATGGCGGATGACAGCTTAAGTGGTCGGTGATGGTGATCGTGGGTGGTGGTGATGGCTGAGTAGTGGTGATGGCGAGAGGGAAAAGGGGCTAGTCTAGCGGTGAGCAGCAGCAAGAAACTGAAGCAGTGAAGCAGAAACATCAGCCAAAGAAAGAAACAGAAGCAGCAGCGAAGTAGAACTAGTGGATCAGAAACAAAACACACGAAGAAGAAACAGCTGCTAAGAAGGAAAAGAAAAGAAGAAGAAGAAAAGAGAGAACGGAGTGGGTGAGAGTCAAAGGCGTGGGCAACAGCAGTAGTGAAGTAGCAACAGAAGCAGCAGCAAGTCAGTAACCATATGGGTTCAGTAGAAACAGCCACAATCACGTGAAGGAAGGAAGAAGTCAGTGGAAAAGCAATTAATAAGTGGGGGCAGCATGGGAGCTCAGCGGGAAAGAAGGGTCAACTAGCGTGGGGCAACAACAAAGTCAGCAGTAGAAGTAATCATGTAGAGGAAGAAACAGCACGTGAAGGCAGAAGTAACGTGAAGGTGCAAAGGAAATTAGTGGGGAAAGAGGAAGGAGTCAGCGAGAAGGATAGGTCAACGGCATGGGGAGGAAAAGCAACGTCATGGGGGATTGGCGGGGGAGGAGGAGAGGAGAGAGAGTGTGTGTTCAACATTATCTCAACCAATAATTTGTCCACATTTTCCCCTATTCCGGAATTCCGATCGACCCTAGGATTGGCCACGTTTAATGAGATGTCGTCCGACAAATTAGTCGTAGAAATTTTGAAATTTCAATACCTGATTCGAATTCTAATTAATGGTCAAATTCAATCGAATGCGGCTTTAGTGTGTTTCAAACTAATGGGCGACTTTTAGGAATTTACGCGTATCAACTCGTGGCCGATTTGATATCGAGCCATATCTAAGTTTACTCGAGCCATTGTGACATCGGTTGTTATGTAATTGTGATGGTCAATCACTAGCTTCAAATGACGCGATCGTTCGAATTAGGTTTAGGATAGTTCGAAATTCGTACAATGGCCAAGCGAAATCACCCGCGATCCGATTGCACGACAATTGTGAATAGTTCCGTAACCATCCTTGGATCGGCCTTTAATAGCCCAAAATATTACCTCACCAATCCTTATGGTTGAAGTGCCAATCCATGGCCAAAGTTCTTAGGTCTACATACTTGATTCCTAGCTAATCGTTCCATAACAGTTAGTCTACTCGAGAGTGATCAATTTTGAGCAAGATTTAACTGAAAGTGCATGAAAGAAATATTCATTTCATAAATCTCGAAAATGAGTCGAAATTCAAAATATCACAACTCTTCCCACCTTACAAAAATTTCGTCATCGAAATTTACAACCAAACTACATTACTCAAACAAATGGGGGTATTGACGTCGCATTAATTTCTCACTTTCCCAGGTGACTCCTTCAGCCCGTGATGCTCCCAAATCACCTTAACTAACATAATTATCTTATTTCTCATTATCTGCTCCTTCCGATCTTCGATTCATACCGGTCATTCCACGTATGACACCCTGTCATCCACGTCTATTTCTTCGTAATTCAGTATATGGGTCGAGTCCGATTCGTACTTTCTTAGCATGGACATGTGGAAGACGTTATGGACTTGAAATAAATTTAGCGGCAATGTGAGCCAATAGGCTAAATCTCCAATCCTTTCTAAGATTTCAAAGGGGCCTACATACCTTGGGCTTAACTTCTCTTTTTTACCAAACCAGGATAGTCCTCTCATTAGCGACACTTTAAGAAAAAGGTGATCTCCTACTTAGAATTCTAACGGTCTTCTTCTCTGATCGGCATAATTCTTTTGGCGTCTTTGTGCAGTCTTTAGTCTCTCGCAAATGATCTTAACTATTTCAATTGATTGCTGGACCAACTTTGGGCCTGTTATACTTCGCTCTCCAACTTCATCCTAACACACTAGCATTCTACAAGCCCTACCATAAAGTGTTTCAAATGGTGCCATTCCGATACTCTACTGATAGCTGCTGTTATAGGCAAACTCCACCAAATGTAACTGTTCTTTCCATTTGCCCTGAAAGTCCAACACACATATACGTAGCATATCTTCCAAGGTTTGAATTGTCCTTTCAGACTGTCCATCTGTCTGTGGATGGTAAGCTGTGGTAAACTGTAACTTTGTTCCCATTGCTGTTTGCAAACTTTTCCAAAAGGTAGTAGTAAATCTCGAGTCTCGGTCTGAAGTAATTGTCACAGATACCCCATGAAGACAAACTATCTAACACATATAGAGCTTGGCAAATCTTTCCATTTCGAAGTCTTTTCGCACCGCTAGGAAGTGCGCTGACTTTGTTAACCTGTCAACGATCACCCAAATAGAATCATGGCCTCTTTGGCTTCTGTGACATCCTTAAGGTAATCCCATGACAAAATCTATAGTAATATGTTCTCACTTTTGTGACATCCTCAAATTTCGACCCTATTCAGGATGTAATGAATGGTTATTTCATTAATGCACAATGAGTAGAATTAGGCTCTGAATTGATTCTTGAATCATTCAAGGGTATTCCAAGCTTTGAGAAAGGCGAATTAAGGCTTCGTTGCATGCGACCAAAGCACTCAATCATTGATTGACAATTCGACCGTAAGGATTGTTGAAGGATAACCATAAGCCATTTCAAGCCGATCTAGGAATGGTTATAGATCGATTCGACAATAGTATATAATCGGATTGCAGGTGATTCTGCACGATTACTATATTGATTTCGAATGACACTAAACCAATCCCTAATGATCGTATATTTCGAAACGGGCTATTGCCCCCTCATGTTTACATGACAACCGAGAGTTATTCATAGATTGAGAATGCTTAAGCGTGGATTGATTTGGAATCAACTACGGGTAAAACGCATGAAATCCCTTAAAGCCGCCCATTGTTCTAATTATGCGAAAGATGCATTTGAGTGATTTTAACCACAAATTCTAATCCAGCTAAGGATATTGGACTTTAAAGGATTAAGAGACAATTATTAGAAAAATTCTGGGAATCGCTTATTTATCAGTAAACCGAAAAACCTTGGAAAAGTGAAATTCGGGCTAGAAATTGGGGTCCGCAAGGGGGCCCACGAATTTCTAAGAGCCCAATGGGCCTCATGGACTATATAGTCGGCCACAAGGGCCAATGGAAGGGAAATTACGGTTTTACCCTTTTGGGCCAAACTTAAGAAGTTTTGGAAATTTGTGCAAGAAAAGCTTGAGACAAGAAGTCCGCAAGGAACTAAGCCCAATGACAAGGCACAAGGAGGATTTCAGCCCAAGAAGAATTAGCTTAGCCCAAGTTTAAGTCCACCAAAACTTTCAAGCCCGTTAACCTTTTCAAGCCCGTTTCTCTACAAATTGGACTCGTTCAAGCCCAAGCCTAAGCCCAAGTTTGTTGACCTGAGCCCATGCCCATGTGAATAGTGCACATGAATAGTGTCAAGGGCTGAAATTACCAAAATAGCCCTCTCATCTTCTCTTAATTACCAAATTGCCCTTCTAGAAGCTTTTTGCAAGATTGATTCCTAGCCATTGGATCTTGACTTGTTGGGCAAGGATAGATCTTGGTCATCCATTTTAAGGTGTCTTGCAAGACACTTTCTCTCTCTTCCTCATTTCTCTCATTTTCTATCTTTTCTCTCTCTCTCTCTCTCTCTCTCTCTCTCTCTCTCTCTCTCTCTCTCCCCATTGGCCTCACCATTTTCCGCCACCATCACCGCCCCTTTTGGCTGCTGTTTTAGCCTCCGTTCACCCCCATCTCTGCCACTAAGCCACGCCATGAGCTGCCCTTGCCGAGCCACCACAATGTGCTGTACGTCTGAGCCGTTTCCTCGCCAATTCGCCCTCACCGTGAGCCAAAACAGCCCACAAAAGCTGTGGTGCTACTATCCATGCCGTCGTCACTACCTCGTGTCATTTTCGAACCGAGCCACGCATAAGTCTCATCGCTGCCATCGCGCCCGTGTCATCGGAATCATTTCCGGGTGAGCTAACGCTTTAATCCCTTGATTAGTACGTTAAACTTGTTTAGGGTTTGATTAGACTAAGTTAATCTTGCTTAGTGCTAATTAATTAAGGATTAGTTGATAAGTTATTATGATAAGTGATAAGAGAACTCGATAAGTTACCGAGAAAATGTGATAAGCTATCGAATTTTTAGTGGTAAGCTATCACCAATATTGCGATAAACTATCGAGGATTTGATGATAAGCTATTGGATTATTTTATTAATAATTTTATATTATTAAATAAATTAATTTTGGGAATTTAAATATTAATATTTTATTACTGTTTTTGTGTAGAGTTTAATAATAAATTGTGATTATTTTAGACTTGAATTGTGATGCCTATGTTAGAAATTGCCATATAAATTAGCTTGTATGGCTAAATGAATTGTATTGCCATTTTAAAGGATGGAATTGCGGACATATGATCAGTAAATCCCGAGGTGTCGGGATTGTATATCAATTTTTATGAGTTAAATAAGGTGTTGATGTTTGAATTGGGAAGTATGCAAAGTTTGATGGATTAATTATATGTATGTTATCATGTATGAATTTATTACCGCATTTTTATGTGTGGAAGTTGCAGCAATTTATTGTGTGAGCACGAACCACATTTGCATTTGGCTAAATACTGAGATATAAATGAGTTGTGTGTTTGTCGTGCTCGTGTGATCACATAAAAGAACCTGTCACCCAGCGGGGGTCTAAGGATGTAATGTGTGACATTGTGCGAAAAGTAAGTGCAATATGTGACATTGTGTATAAGAGAATAGTACATCATATACCCTATTACATTTGCGAAATTCAAAGATAAAGAATTGGCTTGAGTGGTTGATGTGCCTGCATGGTCACATGAAAGTCCATCTAGGCGGGGGTTCTAGACGATGTCCGGCAGGGGTTCGGATGCCATCTAAGCGGGGGTTCTAGACGATGCCGTGTCGCGGTTAAGGCCGGACCGATGCTCCTTAAGGAATGCTGTCTGGGCAGGGGTTCCAGATTTTGCCGTGCCCGACAGAGTGGGACGATGCCTGGTTATGTCGGAAGACACCAGCAGGGGTTCGATTGCGGCCCTGAGTGGTCGTTTAATAATATGGACTATTATGAGTGCAATGTGCATAGATGAATGCATTGTGCCTGAAAGTGATAATTATATGTGTTTTGATTATTAAATTGATGTTGTGCATGCTTATGCACTATGATATGTCTCTGGTTTATGCAATCATGTGATCTTATTATATGCTCATTGGAGCGATTACGGAGTTATGATGGTTATTAGAGGGCTAACCTGATGCGAGTAATGTGGGTTATGCCATAGCTCAGTGAGGTCGTAGTAATCGGAACTTGCGTAAAAGAGTATGTTGCATTGCACCTAATTATGGAATGAAATCATGAGGCACGGTATGGGATGGGCCAAAATGGTTTTACTTCATAATCAGGACTCGTATGGATACCTCATACATGAGAATTACTGAGCATGTTCTGATTGTATTACGTGCTTGTTACATTATGATTGCACGTGTTGGTTTATTATATGCAGGACACGTGTGTGTGCCAAGAGAAGGTAAGAATGCCTACAATTGTTCAATGGTACATTTGTTTATGCTGGCCTGGGTAACCTACTTGTGTTTATAGTTAAGGCAAAGAAGGGGTTGCTTTACTATTGATCTACCATCAATAGATTGCTGCATGTTTAGGAGCGCCCGAGACGTGTTAACTTCCTAACCGAGGCTTAGGTCGTCAACTTATTGAGATTTATCTCATTTGTTGATGTTAATCATTTTTTCAGGTGCTCAGATATGAGTACATGTTGTGTTTCATAGGAACCGACTGTTTTGAAAGAAAACACCTTTTGAGGTTGCCCTCATAGATAGAGAAGTTAGGTTAACCCCCTACCTTTTGTGGTTGTAATTAGGAAGATCCATGCAATGGACCTGTAATATGTTAACCCGATGTACTGCTGATGATGTTGTATATATTGAGGTGTGTTTTTCTGACTATCCCTGTTGTTGTGATTGGGTGGATTATGATTGCTTCCCCTTGCGTTTAATTGAAAGTTAAAATGAATAGGTCGGCGACGCGTCCTGGGACGTCGCAATTCCATGACCAAGTAAGGATGTCCACGCGCTCGAGAGTTCGGGGCATGACAACTTCCATTCGGGGATTTTCAAAGGTCGCAATAACCCTCCAAGCTTGCAATGTTGTGCTTTTACTTGTTGACACGTTAGGCATTTAGCCACATGCCTAGCTACATCCACCTTCATGCTATTCCATCAATAATGTTGTCGTAGGTTCTGATACATCTTCGTGCTTCCCGAGTGGATGCTGTAATTACTATGATAAGCTTCTAATAGGATTTCTTCCTTAAGCTCTACATCGTCAGGCACACATAGTCTTCCTTTAAACTTCAAGATCCCGTCCTTGGATACCTGAAAGTCCGGTTTCCTCTTGGTAGCGTCCATTTCTAGTTTCTTCTGAATTTCTGAGTCTGTAGACTATAAAGCTTTAATTTTCGTCAGAATTTCCAGTTCGATTCTCAATGTGGCAAGTAGACTTGATACATGACTCACCTCAAACTTAAACTCCGAGTCTTGTACTCCTTCCAACAAGGTCCATTCCTTGATCATTATATGTGCGATGCTCGACTTGCGGCTTAACGCATCTGCTACCCAATTGGCCTTCCCGGGGTGATATAAGACATCACAATCGTAATCCTTAAGGAGTTCCATCCAGCGATGCTGTCTCATATTTAACTCCTTTTAAGAAAACAAGTACTTAAGACTTTGGTGATCCGTATAAATCTGAAATTTCTCTCCACACAAGTAGTGTCTCCAAATTTTAAAGGCAAAGATAATCATGATCAATTCCAAATCGTGTGTCGGGTAGTTCAATTTGTGTGGTCTCAATTGTCGGGATGCATATGCCACCATTCTTCCATGTTGCATTAGTACACACCCTAATCCTTTTAGCGACGCATCGCTATAGATCTCATATCCTCCAGGTCTTAATGGGATAGTCAATACTGGTGCAGTTATCAATCTATGCTTTAGCTCCTAAAAACTCCTTTAACACCTGTAAGTCCATTCGAACCTTATTTCCTTCTTCAGCAGACGTGTCAAGGGTGTTGCTATTGCCGAAAATCCTTCCATGAAATGTCGGTAATAACCCGCTAGACCCAAAAAGTTTCGAACCTCGGTTATCGTCATAGGCCTCGGCCACTTTGTGATGGCTTTAATCTTTGTCAGGTCTACTGAGATTCCATCCCCAGAGACTACGTGTCCGAGAAATACCACTCAATTGAGCCAGAACTCACACTTACTAAGCTTGGCATAAAGTGTGTTTTCTCTTAACATCTATAAAACCTTGGTTAAATGCCACTTATGCTCTTCTGGGCTCTTCGAGTACATCAATATATCATCTACAAAGACTATGATGAACTAATCCAGGAATTCCTTAAACACACAATTCATCAAGTCCATAAAGGTAGCAGGAGCATTAGTCAATCCAAACGGCATAATAATAAACTCATAATGTCTATATCTCATACGAAATGCCGTTTTCGATATATCCTCCTTCTTAATCCTCAACTAATAGCAGCCCATTCTTAAGTTTATCTTGGAGAATACCGATACCCCTTGCAGTTGATCAAACAAGTCATCTATTCTTGGTAACGGATATTTATTCTTGATGGTCACTTGGTTCAACTGCCTATAGTCGTTGCATAAACGCAACAACCGGTCCTTCTTTCTCACAAATAAAACCGGTGCTCCCCACAGCGAAGCACTTGGACGAATGAACCCTTTACCCAGTAGTTCTTGCATCTGAACTTTCAACTCTTTCAACTCCAACAATACCATTATGTAGGGCACTCTAGAGATTGGCTCAGTTCCAGGGGCCAACTCGATTACAAACTCCACTTCCCTTTCAGGTGGTAATCCTGGCAATTCTTGAGGAAAGACATCAGGAAAATCACACACCATGACTATATCATCTACCCTCGATTCCCCAATTAACGAATCAACCACAGTTGCCAGGTAACCTTGGCATTCTTCATCTAACAACTTAGTCACCTCAAGCGACAAAATCTAGGGGTTCAAGGTTTCTCCTCGGTTTCCTACAAACCCATATCTAGAGTGACCGATCGAATTAAATTGGATCACCCTGCTACCACAATCTATCACAACTCTCTGTTTAACCAGCCAATCTATACCAATAATAATATCAAAATCAAACATAGCCAAGACAGCCAGATCAATCAAATTTTCCCTACCACCAACAACAATCTTATAGCCTAGGCATCCTAACGATGTTAGCACTTTATCCTTTAAAGGGGTTGTAACAAGCAACATTACTTCTAATGTTTTTGGTTCAATCCTCGTCAATTCAACAAATTGTTTTGATATAAAAGAATGCGTTGCTCCCGGATTGAATAAAGCATAAGCAGCATGATCATATAAAGAGATCGTACCTATAACCACGCCAGGCATCTCCTCCACCTCTTTGCGAGCCATAACATAAATCCTTCCTTGAGCTGGGGTCGGTTCTGATTGCTCTATAGGGCAGTTCCCGCTTGATGTCCCAACTTCGGTTGTTGTTGATGCACTGGCGGCCTAGCTTGTTGGTTTGGACAATTCTTCACTTGGTGACCTTGTTGGTCACATCCGAAACATGCTCCAGTCTAGCCCAGGTAAGGGCCATTCCCGTGCCTCCTTCCACATAATCGATAGGCAGCGTTAGAAGAATAGTTCTGCTTCCCAATATTTTTCCTAACGAGAGGGACAAACCGCCTATTTCCAATCATAGACCTCTTTCTAAAGTTGTGGTTGTCCCTGGCCAGGGTTTACCGCGATCCAGAGGCGGCAACCGATCCATCAAATCATGCTCAATTGCTTGAGCTCGGTCATAAATCTCATGATAGCCCCTCAAATTCAGTGAGATCATCTGACTGCGGAGGTCCGGCTTCAGTCCATCTTGGAACCTCCTGGCTTTGTCTATTGGGTCCTCTACCATTCTTGAGGCAAACTTAGACAGCCTTGCAAACTCAGCCTCTTCTTGGTCTACCAACATCTGACCCTGGCAAAGTCTCATGAATTCTGCCAACTTCTGCTCTCAAGCACTTTTTGAGAAATACTTGCCATTAAAAGTCTCAATAAAAATGGTCCAAGTCAGAGCAATACCAGCAGGGAACACTTGGCCTCTTGTGGCTCTCCACTAGTCGCTTGCATTTTCCTAAAATTGATATACTGTTAAGGTTACTTTTTCCTCTTCAATGCATCCCAGCACTTCGAAAACTTTTTCTATCTCTTCTGCCCATCGAGGTGTAGCCTCATTATCACCTCTACCATCGAACCTCGGAGGCTTCAGCTTCAAGAACTGTTCAACCAGCTTAGACATTGGCCTATTTGGATTTACTTGGCCCTGAGCAGGATGCCCACCGTTCCCATCATTCCCATTGTTTTCATTGGTCCCATTAGCGGCGGCTACTACGGCCTCAGTAGCAACAACAACAGTAGCATTCCGCTCTTCAATCTGTCTACCCATTAAAATCTTGAATTCTTGTAGTACCCTCAGAATTCCATCCACCCAAGGATCCTTTGCAACTCTAGCTCATGGACCCGATTGGCCCCTTGTCCCCCTTCCTCGACTGCTCATTCTCACGGGGTTCTCTCACCAGACACCTAAACTGCTATAATTTCGTCTAGGAATTAGAGACCTAAGCCATATCTACTCAAGTCTAGCAGTTCTAGGCATAAAATCACAATAATGAACATAGGACAAGCAGCCACCATAACAAGCATCAAGAGCATATAATGAGTGGGATTCTTGATCTTATCGTACTCATTGTAGTGCTTGAAATCACGAATATCACCAAACAAGCATCCAACAATCACAAGCACATATTCACATGGCATGTATTAAGAATGTTAAACTTGTGATCAAACAAGTCTCTCTAAGTGACTACTCTAAAGTCATCATCCTTATCACTCCAGGTTTCGAGCAACTTGGTTCAAGCTAACCATGCTTTGATACCAATTAAATGGGGATGTCACATCTTGAACCCTAACGAGCACGCAACATCCCTCCGAGGTCGTCAAGTATGCGACATCCTAAGACTTGTCGCCGACCCAATTGAAACACTAACGATTAAACACATGTGGAAGCGAATATGAACACTCCATATAATATTCAAATAGACAGGGTAGTAAGGAAAACATTTCCCATAAAAACCAGCAAGTCACTTACAAAACCTCACAATGTTAACCCTAGGAAGTTTACACACTTACAAGCCTCATACGAAGCAACTTCCTAACGAGGCCACAGGCACAAAAGGAGGTTAACTTAAACTCCTCTACAACAGGGCATCCAAAAGGACGATACATCCAATGCCCAACATCACCCCCAGTCTCCGAACCGCACGTGACGACTACTCGTCATTCCAAGCCTGAAAATGTTTAACAACGGGGGATGAGATAAATCTCAATAAGTAACCATCAAAATGCATTTCATTCAATATCCAAATCACTTTGGAAAGCATTGAAATTTTTATATGCCATAGAAACAAGTGTTCTTAACAAGTTCCATGAAGGAAGTTTGTTGAAACAAGGCTTGGAAAACTTTATAAAAATTTAGAAAGATAAGAAGGTCGGATGAATAGTAAATTCGGCAGACTGAATACGGTCCAAAAATGGACTTACGAATGACTCTAAATGATCTCCAAAAATTCCAAATTTAATTTATATTATACTACAAGATGTCATGAGAAACTTTCATGAAAAACACTTCCTCAAATTCAGCTCATATAAATCACAGAAAAAATAGAAAAATCCAGAAATGCAACAGCAACCTTACTGGAAATCAACCAACAAGCACCGCCAAGCAAACCAAGCACAGCCAGCCACTAAACCAACTATCCATAACCCTAATCCACCCCTAAACATGTCCATTAGTAACCCATTATCCTAATCAAGGCTTAGGGAGCACTTACTCTTAGCCTAAGCAAGAAAACCGAGCAATGAGAGTAATAGAGAACTTCGGCATGGCAACGGCTACTCCGGCGAAGCAACAGCGAGGGCAGACAACATATGGTAGCTCAGGTGGTCGGTGATGGTGTGAGGGTGATTGTGGGTGGTGGTGATGGCAAAAGGGAAAAGGGGCTAGTCTGGCAGTGAGCAGCAACAAGAAATCGAAGCAGTGAAGCAGAAACATCGGCCAAAGAAAGAAACAGAAGCAGCAACAAAGTAGAACCAGTGGAGCAGAAGTAGTGGATCAAAAACAAAACACACAAAGAAGCAGCAGCTGCCAAGAAGGAAAAGAAAAGAAGAAGAAGAAAAGAGAGAGAGAGGAGTGGGTGAGAGTCAAAGGCATGGACAACAGCAGCAGTGAAGCAGCAATAGAAGCAGCAGCAAGTTAGTAACAATATGGGTTTAGCAAAAACAGTTGCAATCATGTGATGGAAGGAAGAAGTCAGCAAAAAAGTAGTTAACAAGTGGAGGCAACATAGGAGGTCAGCGGGAAAGAAGGGTAAGCCGGTGTGGGGTAGCAGCAAAGTCAGCAGTAGAAGTAATCATGTAGAGGAAGAAACAGCATGTGAAGGCAAGAGTAACGTGAAGGTGCAAAGGAAATTAGTGGGGAAAGAGGAGAGAGTCAGTGGGAAGGATAGGTTAGCGGCATGGGGGAGGAAAAGCAACATCGTGGGGGTTTGGTGGGGGAGGAAGAGAGGAGAGAGAGAGTGTGTGTTCAACATTATCCCAACCAATAATTTGTCCACATTTTCCCCTATTTCGGAATTCCGATCGACCCGACAATTGGCCACGTTTAATGAGACGTTGTTCGACAAATTAGTCGTGAAAATTTCAAAACTTCAATACTTGATTCGGATTTTAATTAATGGTCAAATTCAATCGAACGTGGCTTTAGTGTGTTTCAAACTAACGGGTGACTTTTAGGAATTTACACGTATCGATTCGTGGCCGATTTAATATCAAGCCACATTTAAGTTTACTCAAGCCATGGCGATATCGGTTGTCATGTAATTGTGATGGTCAATCACTAGTTCCGAATGACGCGATCATTCGAATTAGGTTTAGGATAGTTCGAAATTTGTACAATGGCCAAGCGGAATCACCCACGATCCAATTGCACGACATTTGCGAATCATTCCGTAACCATCCTTGGATCGGCCTTTAATGGCCCAAAATATTCCCTCACCAATCCTTATGGTCGAAGTGCCAATCCATGGCCAAGTTCTTAGGTCCACATACTTGATTCTTAGCTAGTCATTCCCTATTGATTAGTCTACTTGAGAGTGATCAATTCTGAGCGATATTTAACTGAAAGCGCATGAAAGAAATATTCATTTCATAAATCTCAAAAATAAGTCAGAATTCATAATGTCACACCCACAATCTTCTATGGGCAATGCATGCACATATGTGCATGCATTAAAGAGGAAAAAGAAAAATTGTATATGAGCTCAAATTCGAGACATAATTTAACAGGTAATCCATTCACTTACTCATCTCGATAGGGTCACGACACTATATCTAAAGAGGTCGTTTGGCTCCTCACAAGGAGTACAACAAACAATGAGCCAAGTTGCCCTTTTTCTAGTATTATGAGGGGGTTGATACTCTCTTATATCTTGCCTATGTTGGTCATATTGGTAAGATCACAGACACTCGCTTCATGTCTATTCTTCTGTACTTCTTTTCCTTATTACTTTGTTGGTAAATTGGGTCAAATGTCTCTCTCTAATTGTTGCATCGATATCATCCTCAGTTAGCTTAGGGGAGAGTATGATCCTCTTGTATTTATGGTCAACGAATGTGAGCAAAAACGAGATATGTCTACTCAGTTCATGTATCGCTTGTATTCTTGTATCTACTGAATTTATGTATTTCTTAGATTTGTGTATTTACTTAATTCATGTATCTCTTGGATTCTTGTATCTATTTAATTTATGTATCTCATGGATTCTTGTATTTATTTAATTTTTAATTCAGGTATCATTTATGTACGTGAATTCTTGTATTTATTTAATTTTTAAAACTCTATAAATAGAGTTAAAATTCTTCATTCCAAGCATCATCGAAAACACCTACATCTCTTCTCTTCAATTTTCTCTAAATGTGCTGGTTTCAAGAAATGTTTGACAGAGTTCTGTTTGCATAGTGTAATTCAAATGGGTTCAAGGTGTTGTATCTTGGGATACATAGTTCGTGAAGCTACTTAATACCATTGGCAAAAACTAATCACCTTAAGGATATTTGGTTAGCCATACCTCGCCTCTTGTTTATTTTGTTATCGTTTTTTTGAATTTATTTTTTTTATTACAACAAACAGTTTACGTATTCTTCTTTCCCCAATACCTAAATTCTTCTTCTTCTTGTTCATCTATATTTCCAACAATCTTAAGGTGATTATTCGTTTTTACTATTTGTTGGGTTTATCAGAAAATTGAGATGGCCGATAACAATCAAGTACACAATGATGTCCGGAATATTTCTAGAGACGTTCCTATGGTCGTTTTGACTGGTGAGGTTCAGACCTCGTGGCCTGATGTTGTGGCAGCAAATGCTGCGAGCCTTCAAGCTGAAACCACTTATGGTGGTACAGGTTCAAGTCATTTGACAGATATACCCAGGACTATTTTCCAAATAGTACAGGCAAAATGGCTTATGCTTCAATTTATGGAGGGATGGTTCAATAGGCTTTGCCTAGTTTGATGGTACCACCTCCAATGACATCGAATGAGAAACTAGAGAAATTCACCAATGTGGGCTTTAAGCAATGGCAGCATAAGATGTTCTTTTATTTGACCATGCTGAATCTAGTCAAATACTTATTGGAGGTGTGCCAAATAATTAGACCATATGAGCAAGATGTCACGATGCTTGGGGCATTGGAGGCTTGGAAGCATGGGGACTTCCTATGCCGAAATTTTATCCTTAACTGTTTGATGAATTCTCTATACAATGTTTATTGTAACATTGAAAGTGCTAAACAGTTATGGGAATCCTCAGAAAAGAAATACAAAACTGGGGACGTGGGCACTAAGAAATTTGTGGTTGCCAAATTCTTGGAATTCAAGATGGTGGATTCTAAATCTGTCATGAATCAGGTCTAGGAGTTGCAAATAATTCTGAACGACATATTTGTTGAGGGAATGATACTTGGTGAATCATTCTAAGTGGTAGCTATTATTGAGAAACTGCCTTCAGGCTAGTCAGACTTCAAAAATTATTTGAAGCACAAATGAAAAGAGATTAGCCTTGAAAATCTCACTCTACACCTCAAAATCGAGGAGAAAAATAGGAAGAATGCAAACCTCATATGGAACTGAAGGCCAACACTGTGGAGTTTTCCAGTTCCAAGCAAGATAGGAAGAGGAAAAAGTCCTTTCAAGGAAAAGGCAAACATAAGGAATAGTCCTAGAAATTCCAAGAAACATGTTTAATCTGCAATAAGCTTGGCCATCAAATTAAGGATAGTAAGAAGCGCCCAAACAAAAGCAAAGGTGGTGGTGCAATCAAGCAGCTGAATCTGAAAGAGTAGGAAGATAATGAGAGACTAATTACTGTGGTGATGTCTGAGGTATTCTTGATGTCGAACAATACTGATTGGTGGTTGGAACAGGTGCCACAAATCACATTTATGTGGATAAACACATGTTCTCATCTTATGAGAAGACTAATAAAGATGAAATGATTTATATGGCTAACTTTACATTAGCAAAAATTGTCGAGAGAGGAAATGTGATCCTGAAGTTCATCTCTAACAAGGAGATCATCCTGCAAAATGTGTTGCATTTATCGAAGATCTGGAAGAATCTCATTTCTAGCCCCATACTTGTCAAGAGAGAGGTTTCAACATTTTATTTGAATTTAACAAGTTTGTACTTTCCAAAGGGGGATGTAAGTGGGGAAAATGGTACTGTATAATGACATGTTCAAAGCCAACGTGACTATCATTGATGTAAACTCGAAATTCTTACACCCAAAGACTATTAATAAAGAGAAGTCTTTAGTTTACACTATTGTATCTCCTTATATATGGCATGGCAGATTAAGACATGTAAATTATGGTACAATAAAGAAAATAGCAAACTTGAGGCTAATTTCAAGGTTTGAGTTGGATGCCTATTACAAGTATGAGACTTATGTTGAGGCTAAGTTTGCTAAGAAATCTTTCAAATCGATTGAAAGAATGAGTAAACCTCTACAACTAATCCATAGTAATCTATGTGATTTAAAGGTTGTAGAAAGTAGAGGTAGAAAGAAGTATTTCATCACTTTTATAAATGATTGTATTCGACTTTACTATGTTTATTTATTAACTAGCAAAGATGAGGCTATGAGCATGTTTATCAAGTATAAAAATGAGGTTGAGAACTAACTTGATGGTCAAATCAAAGTGCTAAGGTGTGACAGAGGAGGAGAATACAATTCTTTCGATTTAAAAGAGTTATATGCTAGTTAGGGGATAATTTTCCAAACAACTACACCTATACTCCGCAACAAAATGGAGTCGTTGAACGGAAGAATAGAACTCTAAAGAAGATGGCTAACGCCATGCTCTTAAGTTCGGATTTACCTCAAAACTTGAGGGGGTAGGCAATTTTAACTACAAACTACATTTTAAATGAAGTACCTTATAAGAAGACAGGTAAAAATGGAATTGAAGGTTGTCATCCTACAATTTTTTGAAAGTGTGGGGGTGCCTAACTATGGTGGTAATTCCACCTCCTATACAAACTCAATTGGGACCTAAAATGGTGGATTGGATATTCATCGATTGTGCTCAAAATAGCAGCGCATATAGATTTTTAGTTCATAAATCTAAAAATGTGGAAATCCATGTCAATACTATCCGAGAATCAAGGATGCTAAATTCTTTAAGGATATATATCCTGCAAAAAGAAATCATGGTGAACCTTCTCGAAAGAGAATTAAAAATTTAGAATCTAAGTATGAGGAAGTTGAGGCCGAAGAAGCTGAACTTCGAAGGAGCAAGATGTTGCAGATTGAAAAATCTTTCGAACCTGATTTTCTAACAAACATGTTAGAAGGTGAGCCTCAAACGTATCAAGAGGCAATGTCAACTGCAAATGATCCTTATCGGAAAGAAGCTATTGACAATGAAATTGATTCCATTCTGAGTAATCACACTTGGGAATTGGTTAATCTTCCATCAGGAAATAAACCAATTGGATGTAAATACTTTGAAAAGAAGCACAAAGCCGATAGTTCTTTAGATAAGTATAAAGTAAGGCTTGTTACCAAAGGATTTAGACAAAGAGAGGGTTTGGACTACTTTGGTACTTATTCACCTATAACAAGAATAACATCAATTAGGATGTTAATTTCTATAGCTTTGCTATCCAATTTGTAGGTACATCAAATAGATGTGAAAACTGCATTCTTGAATGGTGATCTCAATGAGGAGATTTATATGGAATAACTTGAAGGATTCAAGGTCAAATGACAAGAACACAAAGTGTGCAAACTTGTCAAATCATTGCATAGACTTAAACAAGCTCCTAAATAATGATATGAGAAGTTTGACTGTGTGATGATCCAAAATGGATATAGAATCAATAAGTGTGACAAATGTGCATACACTAGATCCACAATCGTTGAATGTGTACTTATTTGTCTATATGTCGATGACTTGTTGATTTTTTGGAGATAACGCTAAGTTATTAAAATCACCAAGAATGTTCTCAAGAAGAATTTTGAGATGAAAGATTTAGATGTTGCAAATGTTATACTCAGCATCAAAATTCTAAGGAATTCTGATGGTCTTGGTTTAACACAATCTCATTATATAGTAATTGAGAGGTTTAAAGGATTAGGTATGAAAGATGTGAATAATCATTTTCTTCTACATCTAACTTTAAGAATGAATACTGGAAATGGTATCAAGCAGCTAGAGTACTCTCAAATGATCAGTAGCATCATGTACAATATAAACTGCACTAGACCATATATTGCGCACTCAGTAGCAAAATCGAGCTAGTATACAAGCAATCTTGGCCATGAGCATTGGAATGCTATTTTGAAAGTGTTAGGTTATCTGCAAAGAACTAAAGACTATGTTCTATAATATGGCAAGTATCCAGCTGTTTTGGAAGGTTATTATGATGCCAACTGGATTTCGAATTCAGATAAATCAAAATTGACTAGCGATTATATGTTCACGCTAGGAGGTGCCACAATATTGTAGAAATCCTCAAAACAAACTCTAATAGCATGCTCCACAATAGAATTAGAGTTTGTAGCTTTAGATAAAGCTGCTGAAGAAGTATAGTGGCTTCGACAGTTGCTTGAGGATGTTCCGTTATAGGCAAAACTTGTGCCTTCGATATGCATTCACTATGACAATCAAGCAGCGATTGCAAAGGTACAAAATATGATATATAATGGTAAGTCTAGACACATTCGTCGTGGACATAATACCGTAAGACAATTTCTCTTGAATTGAATAATTTTTTTAGACTTTGTGAAGTCAAAGGAAAATGTTGTCGATCCGCTAACAAAAGGTTTATTGAGGAAGCAGGTAAACTGCGCATTGAGGGAAATGGGGTAAAAAGTCTTAACTCAATAAAGAGTTTCTAAGGTGGAAACCTAACCTAGCGATTGGAGATCTCATGGATTAAGTTCATTAGAACAACGAAAATTTTGGAAACTCTAGTGTGCGCATCGTCTCCCACACCTATGATGCAACAGTGCTTCCTACAAAGTTTGAAGGGTACAACTATGCGTTTAATGATTCTTATAGCTAGGAATTCAACATCCTAGTAAGGTATGGTAGGATTCCTTCAATAGGAAAGCACCTATGTGCATGGAGCTGGCCAACTCTATGAAAATCTTTAAATGCTAGATTTTCTAAAGCACGCATGAATCCTGAGAGGTTCAGGGCCAAAAGAATGAATGCAACCGAGAACCAATCTTGATTCGGAGATACTTCAGTGTGAGGTCTATTGTCTGGGCTTACACTAACAACTGGCAGTTCGAGGCCTAGTCCATCGACTTGTTAAGTATGTTCGATAGGTTGGTTGATACACCCCTCAAGTGGAAGAGTTGAGACTACAAATCTTCAACTTATCTCATAAAAATGAAAAACATGCTTTAGGAAGAGCATTAGTGAGAGCATAAGCTAGTTGGTCAGCTATGGATATAAACAGCACATTGAGTTGTCATTTGGCGACACGATCATGAACAAAGTGAAAGTCAATTTCAACATGTTTTATACGAGCATGGAAAACCAGATTTACAAATAGATAAATGGCACCAATATTATCATATCAAAGGATGGGAGGACCTTGAAGAGGGAACCTAAGCTCTTGAAAGAATGACTCGAGCCAAATGAGTTGAGCTACAACATCAGCAAGAGCTTTATACTCAGACTCTGTGGAAGAGTGCACTACGATTCGTTGTTTTATGGAGCTCCAAAAGATCAAATTAGGATCAAGAAAAATAGCATACCCTCCAATTGACTTCCTATCGTCAGAGATACTAGCCCAATACGCATTAGAAAAGGCTTGCAAGTGATTATCATTGGATTGGGAAAGAAGCACACCAAATGACCTTGTATGTTTGAGATAGCGCAATATGCATTTCACCATTTGCCAGTGGTCTTCAGTTGGTGCATGCATGAATTGACAAGCTTTATTAAAGGCAAACGAGAGATCTAGTCTTGTCAATGTCACATATCGCAAGGCACCAACTATAAACCGATACAAAGTAGGATCAAACATCATACCACCCCCTTTCTCAGATGGTTTTGTAGTCGTGGCCATAGGAGTTTGGATAGGCTTGCACTCATACATCCTAGCCCTGTCAAGAAGATCATTAATATAACGTCATTGAGAGAGAAGCAGCTCGTTAGAGTGAGAGACAATCTTTATCCCAAGGAAGAAGTGGAGTGGGCTGAGATCCTTAATTGAGAACTCTATAGATAATTTTTCTAAGATTGCACTGATAGTAAAAGATGCATTACTTGTAACCAGAATGTCATCTACATAGATCAAAAAATAAAGGACATCAGTGCCTCTTCGATAGATAAATAATGAGGGATCTGTTTATGACGCTAAGAATCCCAAATGAAGCAAAAACTGTGAGAGTTGTTGAAACCAAGCTCTCGGAGCCTACTTAAGACCATATAGAGAATGATGCAACTTGCAAACATAGTCATGACAAGTTGGGTCCTGAAACCTAGGTGGTTGTTCCATGTACATCTCTTTAGAAAGAACCCCATGAAAGAAAGCATTATGCACATCCAGTTGTCGCACTTGCCACCCTTGAGAGACAACTAGAGATAATATTAAGCAAACAGTGCTAATTTTCACAACTGGACCAAAGGTTTCTGTATAATCCAAGCCATGTTGCTTATGAAAACCCTTAGCGACTTGGCGAGCTTTATAGCGCTCAAGATTGCTATATGACTTGCGCTTAACTCTATAAACTCACCAACACCCTACGAGGTTCATATAGGAAGTGCGAGGGACCAAAGACCATGTGTCATTTTTTAACAAGACATGAAATTAATCGGTCATAGTTGCACGCCACTCAGGGATTTTGTTGGTTTGGGTGAATGAGGTTGGTTCGATGAGAGGGGTGGTGGTAGTATTGAGAAGGACGAGAGTGAAGTTGCATGGTGTGGGTGCATGTTGGCTTAGGTAGGGGCGTGGTGGCAGTGGCAGTGGTGGAGAGGATGATAAGGAGAGGGAATAATAAAGTTCAAGGAGGGGCCTGCTTCTTAGGGTAGTGCAGGAGCTAATGTAGGAGTCTGTGACCTCACTATATTAGTAGGTGGAGGAACGTCAATAGGAGCCGAAGACCACGGTACTAGGATAGGTGTAAGAAGTGATGAATTAAGAGATGGACCGAGAATGGAAGGAGTTGCAAAGGGAAAATAAGTTTCATCGAAACGAACATGTTGAGCAATAAATCAATGATTAGTGATAGGGTCAAGGCAGCAATACCCTATGTGAGAGGAAATGTACATAAGAAAATACAAGGAATTGAGCAAAAATCTATTTTATGGGCGTTATAAGGATGTAAATATGGGAAATAGTGACACCCAAAGATTTTTAAGAAGGAATAATTCGAAGGGCAATTGTAAACCATTTGAAAGGGGGAGATGCAATTAGTGACCTTGGATGGCATCCAGTTGATAAGGTAGATCGATGTTTCAAATGCGTAGTGCCACTATTGGTGAGGGACAGAGCTATGAGCTAATAATGTCAAACCGATTCCAACTATATGCCTATGACGACGCTCAGTCGCCCCTTGTTGTTCATGAGGACGAGGGGCGGAGATGCAGTGAGCAATACCAATTTTTGAGAAAAAGGAGAGAAGGGCACAAAATTCCCCACCCCAATCCGTTTGAATGACTTTTATTTTTTGTGAAAATTGACGTTCAACAAGAGCTTGGAACGTATGAGAAACAGAGTAAACATCTGACTTTACTTTAAGAGGATAAAACCAAATAAATTTAGTGCAATCATCAACAAAAATAACGAAATAGCGATGACCGTCGGTTGAAACAAAATGAGAGGGACCTTAAACATCACTATAAATTAAATCCAACGAAAATAAACTACAAGTTGGAGACAATCCTAAGCACTGACGACTAGCCTTGCCTGATTGATAAGATGTACATAACTAACTCAACCGTGTTGACTTACAAAGGCAAATTATTCTCCTTGATCATAAATCATAAGATACGCTCATGGGGATGGCCAAGATGTTGATGCCAGCCTTCCATGGAAGCCCGTTTCGCAATACTGGCAATAGACATTGAAGATTGTTGGAGCATGGTGTAAAGACCACCGCTACTCGGGCAAACTACTTTTTTAAAAGTTATATTCTAAGATTTAGCATATTTTTGTACTGAATGTTAAAAAGAATTGTTTGTGTCTGTGTAGATATTTTGAGAATCTATAGGCTGATAGTTTAAATTGATCAGACCATTCTATAAATAGATCTTTGATAACAAGGTAGGCAAACATAATGCATAGTAATTGTTTAAATACTTTGAGGAAATACATTCAGTTCCGCATTGGCCCCGCTACAAACAACCAACTATGATGAAGACGTTGATCCTCAAATCAAATTCGTCAATCACGTGATCACGTCCAATAATTATGCCTCCCTCCTAAATGCTCTCGGGACGAAAGATGCTAGGTCCATAAGTGGATTTAACCATTTGGTATAGTAGGGGAAGCTGTAGTACTGCGAATAAAGCCACCGGGATAGAGGTCAGCAAAGTAATGGGAATTAAAACCCACTCCAGTCTCTTATCCAGCACAATTTTGAGAGTTGCAGCGAAGGCCACCAGCATGAAAGCCAAGGAGAGGAAGAGAAAACAAAGGCCCATTATGATCTTCCTAGGCAAAGAGTGAAGAAAATCTTGCGCCTCATACCGCGAAGTTAAGATGGCTAGAAATAGCAAGATGGCCGTCACAGAGAAGAACAAACCTAATGCATCCGAAATTGCGAAAACCAGGAGGGAGTCACGTCCTGACAACAATGGGACCCCAGCATTGGTATTGCCTCCAGGCACAGTGAAAGCAGCAGCGAACAATACTGTTGTAATTAAAGTTGAGACGAGCATACATGAATTTGCTGTTTCCTTCACCCACTTCTCTCCACTCTCAAGCAAATCTTTATGCTTCTCCACAAATTTATTCCAATATGTTTTCCCCTCGTCGTAGTTGGATGTTACGAAAGGGATGCTCCAGCTTTCCACAGCCTATGTATAAAACTCATAAATAGAAGTTTCAATAAGTGGACAAAGTATTGAAAATTTTCAACAAAAAACTGACTAGGCACATCTCAAGGAGATTAAGACTTACACAACACTTAATGCGAAATTTCTTCAGAGCTTCGATGATGATTTGGTGCTTCATTTTAGTCAAATAATATATACATGGAAGGCACTACGTTTCTACTTTCTAATAAAATAAAGTTTGATGAAATTTGGAGTCTTATAGAAGAATTTATGAAAAAATGTATTAGAAAAATTGTCCAAAAAATCCTAAACCTATTGTTCAATGACCAATTCAATCACAAAACTTTTAATATTGCTAATTTAGCTCTAAATCTTTTGAAAATTTGTCAATTTAGTATTAAACCTTTCAATTATAACAATTTAGTTCTAAATTTTATGACGATTTGACAATATAATCCTAAATCTTTTGGTTTTTTCAATTTAATCTTTCCAATTCATTTTGGCCGGAAGTCACTGATATGGCGATCTAATCAGCACCAACCGTCCTATGGCATCCTACATGGCACTACTGTAGGACAACTGGTACTAATATAGATAGCTTTTGCAATTTTCTATTTTTTTAAATCTTTAAAATTTTTTGAATTTTTTGTTTTATGTTTTTCTTCTTTTCTTTCTCTTTTTTTTCCAATTCCAGACCAACAAGGTTGGCAACCAACCCTCACCGACCAACGGGCAGGATGGCTATTTACAAAAAAATTTAGAAAATAAGAGAAAAAACAAAAAAAATCAGAAAATTTTAATAAAATATAAAATTGCAAAAATTCTCCACATTAGCACTGGCTGGCCGCCGACGATGCCATGTAGGACCACCAGTGTTTACATCAGTGATTTCCAGTCAAAATTGATCAGAAAGACTAAATTAACAAATTGTCAAAAAATTTAAAACTAAATTGGTGTAATGAAAATGTTTAAGACTAAAATGGCGGCTGAATAAAAGGTTTAGGTCGTTTTAGAAAATTATCTCAATAAATATTAAGAATTGGTCAAGAAATTAGAGGATGAGTCTTTTAGTACTTTTACGTGCTTTATTGTGCCCTATCCATTGTATTTTGTTTCTAGAGTCATTTGAGTCGAGAGTCGATGGTTGTGAATTTTTTGTAACTAAACACTTGGATTAGAGTTTTGTTAACTCTGTATATCTTTGATAGATTCTATTAAGTGGTGAATTGCATACCTCATATCTTGATGTGGATTCCTTAGGTAGTGAGCATCTACCCTTTATATGCCCCATATTCTCAGGTGAATTCCTTAGATGGTGTGCATTTATCTTGAGGGTATTCTTTAGGTGGTAAGCATTTCTATTATCGCACGTGTGTTAACTTCTAATCTCCGACCCCTTTCGTATGAGTTGGTGTCATAACGTAGGCTATGGCTGGTTGTCTTTATTGTGGACTCAGTGGTGACCGTCGGGATGTCCAACTAGAAGATTTGAGTAGACAAGTACAACAACTCCAAGAATAATCGGAGAAATTTCAATTGTTGTGACGTGATGATCCCCGTTATGACCCCAGAGAAGAAGACAACAAAGAGGAGATTACCTCTTTCGTGATGTTTGTCCCAATGCAACTAGTGAAGAGGCTCTGTTGTGCCATTGATAAAGGAACGATGATTCTTACGATTTCGATGTCAAATTCAACGTCTCGAAAGACTTCATCTATTGGCTTGAGAAATGTGGAAAGAAAAAAGTCACAATGTTTCTCCATTTGGGATGCTTTGTTCAACTATGGTACTTGCTTCATATTCATATTGAGTAAATTACTCGATCTGTCATAAACCTATTGTATATATGTCAATTCAATCATAAATGTTTTAATTTTATCAATTTAGTCATAAACATTTACATGAAATTTCAATGTAGTCCTTTCGGTCAATTTTCGTTGGAAATCGCTAACATGGTAGTCTAGTCATTGCTTGACGTCCTATGCGGCACACTGTCACGTCAGTAATGTCAAACAAAAATTGACTGTAAGAACTACATTGAAATTTCGCGCAAACGTTTAAAAGTTTAAAATGACATCCATACGTTAACTGATTAGATAATTTCCTTTTTCATATTTTTCAAGCGTCAATTTATGTTTGGATTATATGTATTTTGCATTCTTCTGAATTCTGCAAATCTGTTCTTCTTCTTATTTCTTTGATTGATTGATGTATTTGGGAGTTATCATGGTCTTTGTCATCATGATTCATACACTATAACTAACCCTATCAATCTTTTTATTTATCCCTTATCATTTTCTCATTAATTCGTAGCGCACATATTCGTTTTGTTTCTATAAAGAAAATTATATATAAGTTAATATATCGTGTGTAAAAAAACTACATGAAGAAAATTCAATTTCAAGCGTCCAACGGATGGTAATCAAGTGCATTGCTAATTGGGAGTTATGTCTTCATATTACAAAATTGATTGTTCAAAAGTAAATCAAATGACATGCTATATGAATGGATAGTTACATAATAGGAAAAGACGCAACTCAACCTCCCAAGGTTGGTGCAATTGGTTAGGAGCAGGAGATATTCAACTTAGAAATTGAAATTCAACGTTTCAAATCTCACCAACTGTTTGCAATTTGTTTTGAATTAGAATTAGCCACACATGCCAAATGTTTGAATTTAATCCGTTTGTGAGGTTATAAGGGTCTTCCAACGGTGGTCTGCAGTGGAGGGTGACGATGCCCATGCGAGGGCCACTCGAGCCTCTCCTCGAGTGTGCTGGCGAGCTACGTTGTCGCCACCATTAAGCAACCAAACCTTGCCAGTGACAAAGGGGGCGGCCCTTTCTTGTTCCTCTTTGATGATCACTTGCTCTGTACTTTTTGACCTTTATCATTTTAACTCTAGCTTTTTATTTTTAGTTTTTGTGATGTGGTGCCTATTTGCGCCATATCAGTGCCACTTGTGAAAAAAATTTAAAAAATAATAAAAAAGCAAATAAATTTTCTGTCTATAAAAATTGATGGAGCTAACGAAAGGACTAACGTGAAGGACAAAAACATGCTTTAGGACTTATTAAGCATAAATTCAAAGTTTTAGGACTCAAGTGCGGGATTGACACAAATTTTAGGACTCTTGTTGCATGTAATTGTCCCAACTTTTTTTTTCGTGACAGGGAATTCAGAGTTGAAACGAAATAAAGGTAAATAGGGAAGCGTGTCAAAAAAGTCCTAAACCTTTTGCATTTGTGCCAATTTAGTCCTAAACCTTTTTTTGGTGCTAATTCAGTTCTAAACTTTTTGTATTTATGCCAATTTAGTCCAAAACATTTTTTTGTGCCAATTTAGTCATAAACCTTTTTACATTTATGCTAATTCAATCCTCAACATTTTGTCTTTATGCCAATTCAATCAAACCGACCAATTTTGGCTAGATTTTGCTAATGTGGATGCCTGTTAGCCAGCAGCCGATCACCAGCATTGACGTAAACAACTTTAATAATATTTTAATTTTTTTGAAATTTTTATTTCTTTTTTTCTTTTTCCCCTCCCCTCCCTCCTTCCTCCAACCGATCGCTAGACTGGCAATCAGCCAGAGGCCGGCGAGGTTGGATCTCGCCAGATCTAGCAAGGTCGTGCCTCGCCATGGCTGGGCGAGGCCCAACCTTGCCGGATTTGGCGAGGCTCAAGCCCTCACCAAAGGCCTTCGACCTCATGGCCTCCGGCAAGGTTAGGCCTCGCCCAGCCGTAGGCGACGCTCGAGCCCTTGTCGAAGGCCTATGGCGAGGGCTCGAGCCTTGCCATGGCTCAATCACCTTCGTCATCGTCGGCAAAGGCGATCCTTGTCGGCCTCTGGTCTAGCGATCGACTGGAGGAAGGAGGTAGGGGAGGAAAAAAAAAGAATAAATAATTCAAAAAAATATTAAAATATTATTAAAGTTGTCCACGTCAGTGCTGGTGATCGGCTATTAGCCGACCAGAGTCCACGTCAGCAAAATTCGACCAAAATTGGCTGGAAGAACTGAATTAGCACAAAGACAAAAGATTTAGGACTGAATTAGCATAAATACAAAAGTTTTATGACTGAATTAGCACAAATATAAAAGGTTTATGACTGAATTGGCACAAAAAAATATTTAGGACTAAATTGGCACAAATGTAAAAGGTTTATGACTAAATTTGTAACAAAAAAAAATTTAGGACCAAATTGGCACCAATTTCAAAGGTTTTGGACTTTTTTAACACTTTTCCCAAGGTAAATATATATAGTAAAAGCTTCATGATGTCATTTTTTTTTTGTAGACAAAGGTTTGCATGAGTAAAAATTTAGTTAATAGCTATATTAACTAATAAGAAAGTGTTCTTGAATTCATAGCTAATCAAATGAAAATGGTGGCCATAAATGAACTTAGCTAATCTTTTGATTGAAAAAGAAAAGATCCATGTCATACTGTTTAAAATCATTATCCATCTACTTACATTCAATTAGATTGGAACTACACTATAATCTTAAATGCAAAATATGATACAATGGAACTAGCAAATCTATCGTGAAAATATAAGCAATATTGATTTTTTTTTTGGGCTCCAAATTAATATACGTGGGTTATACATGAAATGATCTGCATAATAATCCCCTATGCATGGTGGCAGACACCTACGCAAAGAGTTGGTCGATTTTAAGAAAGAGTCACCTGGATTAGATTATGTGGTGGATCATAGTTGTATGAGTAAAATTGCAATTTAATTGATCAGTTTCAATAAGTTTTTAGTGCCCCAATTTCGCTAATTAGTCTCCCTTATTTTCTGTAAATTGTTCTACGGATGTAGTGTTGTTTCTCAGCTCACTTTAGTAATTTATGTTTAGCATGTAGAATTTATTTTTATGTAACAACAAAGCGTTGGCTTAGATGGCAAATGAGTTTTTCTTCTAATTGTGATCTTGGATTTAAGTCATATTGGAAGCATTTCAAGAGTAAAGTCCTGAAAGCACCTAATTGTTGTGGGGCAGTCCGCCCTTAAAATCACCCACAAAGGTGGGCCTCGTGGTGCGCAAGAGCTAGGCCAAACATCGCCGGACTGCCATAAAAAAATTGTTCTATGTATATTTTCAAGACTATTCGAATAAAGTTATAGCAATCATATTTTAAGAAATTTGTCAAGAAGATACTATGAGAATTATCATTAAGCGCGATTATTAAATATATGAAAGGAAAGATACTTACCTTGTACCACTGGAGTTCTCTTTGCATTTGAAAAGCTGTTCCGGCCACGTTAGTTACCGCATCGAAACTAGGGTAGTACTCTCTTGCTGCGTGCTCTGCTACTGCCTCCATCATCTCCTTCGATTCTTCCACTGTAGGCCCTGGAACTAATGATAACTTATCGGTTGAGCTTACCTTCAAAAAGAGTCTAAGAGTCCTTTCTTGGCGTGCCTGCACAGCCCGTGTCGTCAGCCTATGACCATCAGGTGGAATCCAACAAAGCTCCGGGAAAAACCGAATACATAGCTTCACGATTTCGCTGATTCCCCTGTCTGTAGCTTCTCCCAGCACGTCTTGTTCTCGGAAAAAATCCTTGATCTCGGTGGATTTCCAATGAGAGATCGCAATGCAAACTTGTTTTGCCAACTCGATTGTCGTCTCGTGTCTCCGCTTCACCTCGTGAATCCTCTTGATGGTGGGAACTACAAAATGTAACAAAAGAGAAAACGAAAAACTAAGAGGCGGCGATTGGATTTACTTTAAGAAAAAAACAGTAGTCCAGCTTTGCATCCCAATTTTTTTGCTATCAGACACAAAAGTTTACTAATTGTCGTATTTTCACACAAAAGCCCCTACCACATTTAGAGCTTGGGTTGGCGGGTGATTGGGGAATGCGATCTCATTCTTTTCAATTTTTTTTCACTCTTTCAGAAAAAGCTATTTTGATCTTTTTTTCTCCTTTGGGATTCAGTCATCGAATGCAAAGTGTGAGTTTTAGTAATTACCGATGCAAAGTACAAGAAAAGGTATATAATCATTTTTGGCATTTTCCAAGAAAATGTTTATATCATCATGTCTGGATGAAAAGAATAATTGGATGTGAAGAAAGTAGAAGTGATTAGAGGGTAACTGAAGAAAGTGATCTTCCTTGAAGTTCAAACGAGGTTTTATAATGTTAAGAGAATATAATTATAACTTAACCTGGTAGAACAGCCCTGAAAATAATCACGCTAATGACATCTGTCTAGCTAGAGTAAATCCCAGTAGTCTTTGCAAATATAAAATTATTTTAGGTAATATTCTTCAAATATGCATGGAAGCTAGTAATAAAAAAATCATATTAATTGTACAAACATTGTATAGTTAGTTATGCTCAGCAAAAGAGCAACAAAATTTTCTTTCTCCATTCTGTCTCCAACAAAGTCAAAACCTTCACATCAGGTCACATAATGGTACGTGAGGTTCGAGTTTATTTGTTACACCTAAATGACATAGTGAGTAAATTTGACTCTATTCTAAAATAACAATAGCTTCTAATTTTATAAAAATACGCAACGACACTATACTTCTGTTTCCTATTTGTTCTTTGACAAAAATAGAAGAATGGGGACAAGGCCTAAGGGTATTTGGGATGCATACAAAAGTTGGGTGAAGATCACAAATGCAAAAGTTAGTGAATAAGTTTTGGGAACTGTAGGAACCTTTTATTGTGTGATGTTTTGGCTAATTTTTCTCCCATATCAGCCTGATGTATTCAGATTATTTTCTGGAGTGCTTCCAACAAATATTACATATAGAATTATAAGAAGAGGAGAAAACTCCTTTATTATCTAACTAATAGCTCGTTGGTATAGGATAATATAACTTGGGGTGGAACTCTGGGATGCACAACTTTGTTGAGAGCCCCGAAATACGCCGCCACTGAAATATTCCTCTATTCCAAGCCCTCCCGAACAAATTATTTTGAGTTTTCCTACCTGCTCCTATTCCTATTCCTTTTTAAAGTTGCCAAATAGAAGTGTAAATTTACTATGTTAAATGCGATTCAATTATAAACCCATCCCATCAATGACGCTAGGGGCTTGGCCGCGGTCCCGTGCCCAATTCATGTACGCTCTCAACGTATCCTTTCATTTTGTGTTGAGATAAAATAGTAGTCAAAGAAAATAATATTTATGCTTTAAGCACTTCACCCGTAATGAAGCAAACAAATACACATGGGTTCATTGTTCTTATTTTTTCCGGAAAGATTCCCATGCTTGATGGAGATGATGAGGCAAACATGATTTCACCAATCAAGATTAAAGGAGAATAACCACTAACGTTTGCCCTAGTAGCCACCCTTTCTACTTGGAAATAGAGAAGTGGAGAGTTCGATTTCCTATCTTTTCATAAGAAGTTAGGAGTGGGGACGTTTAGTTTCAGATGTAGAATTCAATTCCTACGCCCTGCAAATAGGCCAAGTAAAACTTTGAAACTAAGTTAAGAATTAAAATATAACAGACCAAAATAAAAAAGAAAAGAAAAGATTGAAGGAGAATTCCTTGGTATACGTAACTCTTATTCTATATTATCTGCTTTGGTCATTTAGCTATAAGTTAGAAATTCATAGATTAATTTGCAGTTCCAAGTATTCTTCTTTTACTTTTTTTTTTTTACAATTTCACGACTCTTGCTATTAGAATTCGGTGAATATTTGAAATCTTTCCAAATATAAAATGTTAACCCAGAAAATCATATTTAATTTTGTATGAGTTTGAATAACTTTTTGAAGAACTTTTATTAGCTCTATTGATGGTGTAAAGAATAAGTCACTTATTCACTATCGGATGGTTAGTAGTGGAAAATTTTAATTACAAAGCTAACTTCAAAGATACATCTCACTCATCCAATGAAAAATGTGAACGGTTGTTTCGTACATGCAACGGGCCCAACACAAATTCTTTCCAAATTACGGCAAAGAATTAAGTAGGATCTTATTTCTACATCTAAACGAAGTGAAAAACAAACAAGCCACAGACTCATAGTTGGAGAGAGAGGGACAAAGATAGAGATGGTATGCTGACAACATGGAAGCGTACCTATGATTTTGATGGCATTCCAAAGTGACCTTGTAAGACATCGAAGTACTACAATCAAGTTACAAAGAAATCCAGTCACCGAATATGAAATCATTGCAGAACCTCGTAATTTGTTCCTTACAATGTTCAGTCAATTAAAGGTACAAGATACTTATGCACTTGGTTGAATCATATGTAGTTCCCAAGATATAGCTGATCCATAAAGCAGTTTGATTCCATGCCATTATTCAAGTAAAACTAGGTCAAGGAACCAGAGTATATCCTACAAATAAACAATCATTTACGGTTTCTTTTGCTAGTACGGAGGGAATCAATCTAAGAAACTTGAGTTAAAGCTCAAAATCATGAAAGGTCCTAAGATAATGCCCGACAGAAAAAATGCATACCCACCCGGATCCGAATTTTTATCTGATGGTTTGTAGTTCAAGTCCACCCGAACACCTTCAGTTCATAAACAAAAGAGCAGGTGATGAGCCAGGTATGGTCATCCTGAAGGGAATCGGTACTAAAGGGATGAGAGTGGAGAAAGTACGGACATTTGTATATCAATAATTCCAAAACACTCAGCCTAGTTCCGCTGGGAAAGTCAGACTCCATCCTCGCCAACGCGTCCAGTATAGAATAGCCTCCATCATCTTCCCTTCTTTTCATGGTAATTAAGTAGGGGTACTTGCCGACTAAATAAAGGGCGATATCTGTCCGAATTCACCAGCAATGTTGATCAAGAAAATAAGCTAAGTCTAGAATGAAGGAAAAAATTGATGGAATTGAGATAAAGAACGATGGTGATCTTACGATGATGACCAGCGTAGATGAGATTTAAAATGGTGCCAATCGCAGAGGGACCGCTAAAGGGTTTACTTGGTCCGTCGTTTGTTGTATTTTCAGCCAGGAACCAGGCAATCTCCTCATGCATAGAAGCTTCCAGAGCAGATATTTCCAAAGGAACACGTCCTTCTTTATCTGCAAGTTGCGTCAACTTAGGATTACTTTTAACTAATGCCTTGACCATCCTTACCCTTCCACACAGGACAGCAATGTGGAGGGCTGTGCGGCCATCAGAATCAACCATTTCAAGCTCTTCCGGATATAGAGACAAGAGTTCAACCAGGTTCTCAACAAATTGGTCTTGTGCACTCAAAGCGGCTATATGAAGCACTGTTTCTGATCTGCTTGTTATTTTGGCCTTCTGTGAAGCAGGATCTTGTTTGAAAAATCTTTTAGCAGATTCCCAATCGCCACTGAATGCAGCTTGCAACAATGGTCGGTAATAGGGTTCATCCACTTGTATTCCTGCGATGGATGCGAACTTTTCAGGTCATTAAGTCAATAATTTTTCCTTCCAAACATCGAGAAGTGTCCCAGAAAAGAACAATCTCATCAAGATCCGCCCCAAATATTAATTTCACAATTAAATAACTCTTTCAGGGGATAATGCACCTGGTGATCCAACGCTTTCAGGAGGATCTTCAATATCTGTAGAAGAAAGAGTGAGCACAAAGCCCTTCTCATAATGATTTTTTTTTCCTCTTTTTCCAAGCCAAGGTCAGGGTTATGTTTGTTCAATGATAATGCAAAGAAAAAGAACCTTAAGAAAATACAAGTTCAGCATATTTAAAGACCAAAGTGCTTATACCATCTTTTTTCTCGGTTGGAAAATACAAGGTCAGGGTTATGTTTGAAGCAGAATCTTGTTCGAAAAATCTTTTAGCAGACTGCCAATCGCCCCTGAGTGCAGCTTGCAACAATGGTGGGTTACAGGGTCCATCCACTATGTTTTCCGATATTTCTGCAATGGATGTGAACTTTTCAGGCCATTTTGTTAGTACGTTTTCCTTGCAGACACTGAGAAGTGTCCCAGAAAAGAACAATGTCATCAAGATCCGCCCCACATACTAATTTCACAATGAAATAACTCTTTTGAGCGATACCGCACCTGGGGCACCTCTGGATTGAGAAGGAGCTGATCCAACGGTTATATGAACATCTTTGACAAACGTAGAAGAAAGAGTTAGCACAAAGTCCTCATACTGATTGTTTCTCTTTGTTTCCGAGCCATGGTCACGGCTATGCTCGATGATAAAGCAAAGAAAAAGAACCGTGAGAATATACAAATTCCAGAACATTTTAAGACCAAGTCACTTGTACCGTAATTTTTCTTGGTTGGAACTTGAACATCTTCCGGTGGTTCAGCAAGATTAGAGTTCCCATGTTGTTCGCTTGGTTGCGTCGCCATTGGGTTGCTCTCCTGGTTACAGTCTTTCAACAACCAAGTAAACGGAGAATGCAAAAGAGACTTTCGACTTTCCTAGAAAGTAGAAGCTGTGATGTCAATCGGCTTAGAAAGGCCTCTTATAACGAAGCTCGGCTTTTCGACCACTTGCCGAATAATGCCTTGAGCCTTGCTTGTTTTTATGTTTATTTATTCACTAATATATCTGTTATAACATAGCATGTGGTTCTCGTACGGTCTCTGTCTCATGCCTCATGTGGTTGTTATGTTGACTTCAATATTTGTTAATTTATCGAGTCGCCGTGGCTGGTGGTTTCTGTTCACAATAAGCACGGGAAATTGCGAAATTTGCTAATTAAATGTATCTGTATCATCCTCAACCCAATTCTGATGTATTTCATTCCGATATTTTTTTATGGATGGCATTTTATCATTTTCATGTTGATCTTAACTTTTCAATAATCTTTACAGCAGCTAAGTAATTGTTCTAATTTTATGCGTATTTAACTCATCGTGTCCTCTGAAAATGAATTATGAAATAGATTTCTAAATGCGTACCCAACATAATTTTGGTTTATCCCCATTTGATATTATAAGGATTCATCTATTGGTTAAGAATAGAATCAGGGAGGATGCACATGTTTATATTGTTTTGTCTAGATGGGAATTATTTATGTTTGTCCTGTTATTTACACATGATATATGGAATATCTCGGCCCATGAGCTTGGTAAATACAAATAGTGTCGTTGGACATCAATGCTTTTGCTTTTCTCGAAAAGTAAAAGTCACATAATTTTTTGAGGATAATGTACTAAAAGTCCTAAAACTTATCACGAAAGTGCAATTGAGTAAAAAAAAACTTTCAAAAAATACAATCAAGTTTCAAAACTTGTCACGAAAGTGCAATCAAATCCTAAAAATTTTAAAATGTGCAATCAAGTCCTAAAACTTGTCATAAAAGTTCAATTGAATCATAAAACTTTAAAAAAGTGTAATCAATGAAATGACTTAATTGAACCAGTTTGACAAGTTTTAGGACTTGATTACACTTTTTGAAAATTTTATTACTCAATTGCACTTTTGTGATTAGTTTTAGGACTTACTTATACGTTTTGAAAATTTTAAGATTCAATTGCACTTTTGTAACAAGTTTTAAAACTTTTAATGCATTTATCCCATTTTTATTTTATTTTTTTGCTTTCCGTGAGACTTTTTGAATGGACCAATTAAAGCAATGAGTCAGGTTGCATTTGGGTGATCGTAATGGATCTAACCAAAATCAACTCATTTAACTCATTTTTATGTTGAAGATCCATACTTGATCGGATCCAAATTAAAATCATACCTAACCTAACCCAACTCAAACTCTAATCATTAGCAATATTCCTCCTTAAATATGGAAACATTGAAAGCAACGAAAATATTTTATTGTTTATAATTTTAATTCCGAAACATTTTCTATTATATTCACGATAAATCATTGTCGAATTTATTTTGTGAACTATTTTCATCCTCAAATGAAATGAGAAATTTCAAATATTAAGTGAATCATCTTTGCATTGGATAACACTGTCTTGGACTATAGATAATGTATATCTTGAGAAAACATAATGACGAAGGATTTTGCCGCATAAAATTTGGATTTTGATACTAATAGAGGAGAAGGAAATATTTTTACAGGAACTTTATTCATTTAGATTTTAGAGATTTATATTTTTAAAAATTCTGAACACATTAAAAGATGCATATATTACATTAAATCTCTCCCTACCAATATATACGATGGAAATCTTATTAATATATACGATGGAAATCTTATTACTATACCTCATTAATTCTATACAACGTCGCCGTTCCCTTTCTAGTTTATGTGCCCAATTGATATGAAAAAAATGATTTGCTAACATTTGACAAGGGGATTCGACCGGATTAAACAATTTTTGTCTTACGTTTTCATTTCCTTTCGATTTTTTTTTCCGATAAGTCAGTATATATTTCAGAGGTTAAAGAGCATGAGAGAAAACCCGGCTACATGCTCAAAAAATCACACATTAACCACTAAGAACGCAATTGAAGAGAAAGGGTCTGAATCTATTTATCCAAGATAGCTTCCTAATCTCAGAAAAATCAAGAAGTCTTCCTCTAATTGCACTCCTAATTATCATCAAATTTGGCATCAAGATTTACAACAAATGGAGCATTATGCAAGCACTTGTTTCGAGTCATCCATATACAACATAAAAAAAAGCATTTCAAGAAAGCTCGAGCAGCGAGGCAACGGTTTCCCTTGAAAGTTAGACATAGCCCAGGAAGACTCCACTAACTATTTATGTTTGTGGTCCCCTAAGTTGAACGAACATAGGTTAGAGAAAGGCTCTGTGCATTAACTCTAGTTTTTCTTCCCTATGATATAAGATATTTATGTGGACGTGGACTCGAACTTAGAAAGTAATCCTTCACAAATTGTTCAATTACCAACTTCTCTAACTCAACCAGTGCCAGGTATGCCATTGCCAAGGACAATTTTTTCACCGATCCGGATCGTTTGTTAAGAAGAGATTGGGCATTTGGAGGCGAAGTTGGTAAAAAAGATATCAAATCGGGATAATTCCTTATGGACATACCAAGATGTTATTGTGACCTGGTATATTTTATGCGCCTTCTTCTTTTGTAGTCTGATAAGCTTAATTCCGCAACGACTTCATTGAGAATTCTTCATGAAATCTATCTGTGGTGGAAGCAAAGAGCGACACCGAACGTGCAGGGGCTGTGAGGAAATCTCCCACCGCTAGATGGACTTGTCTAACTTTAGTGTTTTCTCTTAGGCTCCATTAATTTCTCAGAAAATATTTTCCAGGAAAACATTTTCTTCATTTTCCGGCGTTTGATTTGCTTAAAAAAAATGAGTCAACGGAAAATTTAATCCTAATCAACGGAAAACCTTTGCTTAAATTTAGGAAATTGATTTTCATTTTGAAAAACCGGAAAAAACTTTTTCCAAAATATGACTAGATATCGGTACTTGAATCCGAAACTCAATGCTTGGGCACCAAAACCCCGATGCTAGTACACCTATGACAATTTTACCTTAAATTAATTTTTTGATCATAAAAAACTCCAAATTGGTATACATGTAGCAAATTTACCCCAAACTAATATTTGACCACTAAAAACCTCAGATTTGTACAATTGTGACAAATTTACCCTCTGTTAGTTTCACAAAAAATCACAAACTGGTACACTTGTAATAAATGGAGGGTAAAACATAAAACTAATACGTCAGTGAACTACCACGTTTCATTCAACAAAATAATTTAACAATAAAATTTAATGAAAATAAACTGAAAGTAAATTTATTATAAGTGTACCAGTTTTGGGTTTTTTGTACTAAAAAAATTAATTTTTAGTAAAATTATCACCGGTGTACCGTGTACCAATTTAAAATTTTTCGTGATATTAACCCTTAAGATAAAAAGTAGTGAAGATTAAGCGAACAGCAACATACATCTCCACAAAAAGTTGAGCAAAAGCCACATTGCATTTATCTACTGAAAAGGACAAGACAATGAAATAACCCAAATACATTTACATCCCAGCTAATTTGTTGAGCAAAAGTCATAATCGTCCTGAGGTAGAAGTGGGGTTACATCCCCAACTACTCTGGTAGCTGTCTTCCCAATCGCTTAGTTAAGAAAATGGTTGAAGCCACGATTGGCCAAGGGGGAACATTTGTGATATATGCCCCTTAGGACACTTATTTTCAGTGGTGGTGTACTGTGAAACGTGATTCTCATGGTGTGTAACCACTTATGACTATTTAAGTGTTAGCTACTCTGCTGTACTTTTGTTGTAACGTATCAAATGTTGTAAAGTGTACCTCGTATGAAACTTAAATCATGGCCATTCATTGGTTACAGGTGAGATAATTATGGGTGTGGCCCCTGAACCTGTCAACACCCGATACGTGGCAACAGACTCCCTCTCTACTCGCTGCCTAAGAAGATGATGATAGGGATGGCTTCTCTACTTTTCACCCCATTTTCTTTTGTTGGCAAGGACGAGATCACAATCCAGTCAAGGGAAAATTTGAAAAATTTCTCATGGTTGGATTTCTATAACTGTTGGTAAATTTCAAATTCAATTGCTGAAAAAAGTATAACCAGGAACTTGATTATTAGGTAACTTGTCAATAACTTACCAACACTACTGAGGATTTACGAACTTCCAAATGAATTAGTATATTAAACAATTCTTCTAAAAGTCTACATGCACCAAAAGTGAATTACCAACACTATAATACACATAAATATTACCATAACTTAAATAATTTATCAACTTCTCTTAATTATTATCTTCACATCCTTGCAATCTAAAATTTAAATCTGACTCCCGTTTTTCGTGTAGATGAAATCAATTTAAATCTGACTCCCGTTTTTCCTGTAGATGAAATCACGGTGTTAAGTGATAATAGTGTACCTGCTTCGAATAGACCAATAGGCTTATCATTACCATGGCCAGGAGGCACTTGAGTCTTCCTTTGATACCGGAGAAAAATTCAAGCAGCGTACAAATAAAAAGAAGGGCAATGCGGTGACCTTGACACTTTGAGTAGCCAATTCCACGAGTTTTCTCCAGCTGGGGTGAAAATCAATGAACAATAACCCTGAGATTTAAACAATGGTAAATTACAAAGATCCAAATAAAATCATGTTACTACAAAAACCACTACTAAAGAGTATAAATATAGACTGAAGCTTTTCCATCCTCCGACAATTTAAATTAAAATCAATGCTAAGCTCTATCGCTCTTTCTTCTTGCTTAGACAACTTTTTCCTGTTCCTATGTTTGGGCACACATGGGCAGTCCGCCCTTTCTTATCCACAGAACACCCTAGACACAAAACGAAAAGGACTACCCAGTCCGAATTTGGTGGGCCGAAAATGATCCAATTCTCTCTCACCAAAAAATTACCCTGGAAGTTCATAAATATTACTGAGGTGCAATCATAAGGTGGGGGGTTAGAACCGGACCAAATCGAATTTTCGTGCATTTTCGGTTCAATTTGGACTTTGATTTGAGGAATGAAAAGATAATTGTTTTTTTTTTATTTCAGTTCGGTTACCAAACCGAACTTAAAATTGGCCCTTCTCAATATTATAATGTACACAATCTCTCTCATTTTTCACAAATCTTTTCTTAATATTATCAAAAAGAAAACCAGACCAAATTGAACCAAACTGAATCTTCAATTCAGGTTATACTTGGTTTGGGCGTGATTCAATTCAAAGTTAATGCACACTCAAACGGTTCAGTTTGATTCAAATTCTCTAAAATCTGTATCAAATCGAAGTCATACCTATCCGTGCCGTGTTGAAAGGGAGTCGCAAGGTCTTCAGTCACTCTCGTATCCCTTCCATTGCCGATATGCCTTGTTTCTCATCTCTTCATGTTGAGACACCCATCAAGTGTCTGGACGCGACCCGGCTTTTCTACGGAGGATGTAAGCAATGACGTCTTGCCATCTCCGGAGACGAGGCCAGGATGTCGCATCCTTGGGTTCGGTGAGGACCTTGACTCCAATGACAACTTTTAAGTAAACCAAATGATGTCCAAAAAGAGTTGTACAAAAGACGTCTTTGGGTGACACGTGTACAATTAGCGAAGATAAGGTGCTCAATAATTTCATCCATAATTGCACTTTTCAGACAAGTCATCGTCTCACGGTGCACTTGAAAAACGTTCCATCTTTATTTTATTTTTTTGAATATGAGCTAATTTCTTTGCTTAACTTTCCATCTAAATTTCTATCCTCCCCATTTTCATTGTTTTTTTCAAAGATTACATAAATTTCATATTCAGTTAAATAATTTTTTTCTTAGAAAAAATAGTGATGTTTAGCTTTTGAGAATACCCACATTAAGTTAGTGTTCTCGAATTGCATGTACCACTTGTACTTAGCTTTCAAATAATTCTAACCAACAAAGTTACGTCCGCTACAATTCTTCTCTCCTCCTCCGTAGTGGAGCACATAAGTGGTTCAAGATAACACTCCAGAATGCTGCCATAAAACAAACTATACACACCTCGGACCTTTTTCATTGAAGGGTAGGATTGTCTTGATCTAAGGTGTATATTAAATTTTTCAATACATACCCGGTTTGAGATTTGACGACACAAAAAATCTTCTTAAGATGATACCAACGACTTGTAAGTTACATCCTCGGGGTGAGGATCTTTCAATTTCCACCCATCTGTAGTTGATAGTCAATGGCAGCATCCTTGACTTCAGTGACATATTTAAGTCGCCCAATGTGTAGCCAAAAAAAGTGTTGTACAAAGGATGTCCTTACGCGACATGTGTCCAATTCAAGAAGATGAGGTTCTCAATATTTTCATACATACTAATTGCACATTTTCAGACATGTCCATGTCTCACGAAGCACATGAAAAACTTTCCATCTTTATTTTTAATTATGAACTAATTTCATCTATTAACTTTCCATTTGAACTTTTATCCTCCCCATTTTCCTTGCTTTATAAAAAATAACATAAATTCCATTTTCAATTAATTATGTTCCTTAGAAGAATTGCAATGTTAAACTTTTGATAATACCCACATAAAGCGGAACGTATATATAAAATTTATTGATTGAGGATGGCGATGTTCTAATTTTATTAAGTAACATTAAATATGTCAATACATCTCTTTTTACAAGGAGACATCTGCGCGATTCAAACTCGAATTATGTTTGGAAGATTTTTTCAATTTGCGACGAGATAAAAAGCTCTTTGAAGTAGGATTTATTTTACACAAATTATCAGTTTAAAAGTCTTTTTTACACAAGAACAATCCTGTGGGGCTATAAAATTCTAGCCAGGAAGCAAAAACTCTTCACAGGAATCTTGACGAGGCAAAAAGGTAATAAAACTCTTGTAAGGACACAACCAAATAGCAAGAAAAACACCATAAAAAGGGGTGAAACCCAACATCAGAAAAACACCAGACAATACAAACAACTACAGATTTGGAACAATTTGGACTCGTAATAACTTGCCTAAGTTGAATTGAAGCTCAATTTTGATAAATCTTGGTCAAACAATCATGGATTTGACGATGAACCAAGAGAGATAAACATCATTGTGGTCCACATAAGCAGTTCAAACATCTTTTTAATCACTTAAGCCCCGTGGACACCACATTAGCTCTATTTGCCTTTCGCTATCCACGAAAGCACCCTGTGGGATTTTTAACAGCATTATTTAATGGAGCCCTGATGAGATAGATATGTCACATGAGTGCAAGTAAAAAAAATAAGTTTAAGAAAAATGTGTCGAGTTTGAAATTTTGTATGGCTTTTTTTCCAAAAGAAAATCACTAGAAACTATTGAGATAAAAAGCAGTGAAGATTAAGCAAATAGAAACATACGGTCTCCACAAAAAGTTGAGCAAAAGTCACATAGCATTTATCTACTGAAAAGGACAAGACAATGAAATAACCCAAATACATTTACGCCCCGGCTAATTTGTTGAGCAAAAGTCATAATCGTCCTGAGGTAGAAGTGGGGTTACATCCCCAACTACTTTGGTAGCTGTCTTCCCAATTGCTTACACTACAAAAAAACTCAGTTTTTGCGACGAAAATTTGCGATGGGAAATTTATCGTCGCAAATTTGAGACTAAATTAGCGACAGATTTAATTTTCCGTAGCAAATTAGCGATGATAAAAATTCGTCGCAAATTTGCAACGAATTTTATTTCGTCGCAAATTTGAAGATGAATTAATTAATCCGTTGCAAAGTCCGTTGTAAATTTGCGACGGAAAATCGTTCGTCGCAAATATGCAATGCAAACTAAGTCCGTCGCAAAATCCGTCATTAATTTGCAACGAAAATTGTTCCGTTGCAAATTTATGATGGATTTTGCGACGAAATAAAATTCGTCGCAAATTTGTAGTTTATCAAACCCTAGATCTTTTGTGCAGTTCCTCCCCATCCACATATTTCTATCTCTCTGTCTCGCTTTTCTCCATTTTGCGTATGTATCAAAGCCGCAAAATCCGCGCATTCACAAGTCAATCCCAGTGAAGCTTTTGTACTGGTAAGTATCATATCTAACTTCGTGAATATGCATTGTTAGATTGCAATTTTTTTTTATATTATAGACAATTTTTTGCTTTTTTTCCGTAACTTTGTCCCCGGTCCAACGACCGGCGATACCTCGCCGACCATGAGGGGAGACCGGACAAGCGAGGTAATTTTTAGTTATCCATCGCAAAATTAGCGACGGAAATTCGTTTCTGTCGCTAATTTTGTGACGGAAAAGATTTTCTGTCGCTAATTTGCGACATAGAAAAACTTATTTTAAATAACATACTGGGGAAAAAATTGGAAAAAATTCGGGCAAAATTAAAATTATTTTAAAATGATTGTGAAGTAATTATTTATTGTAGGTACGTGTCAATTTGAAGGTGCCGCAATCCATGTGAACGGTGCAATTGTCATCAAATTGACCAATTTGTACTACAAATATTTCAGTCAAATTTTTGCCTGAGTCTTCTTTACAGGGTGAATTTTTTTATTTTTTGCCAATTTCAAAGTAATTGTTTCGGCCACACAAAAATTTTAATTTTATTACTTTAATGGTTGTAATTACGTACAGTACATATGATATTTGTAATATTTGACGCGATCTTTTTGTTTTTATACAAACACAATGCAAAGAGAAAAGGTTTGGATGTATAATAAGAACTTACCTGGACGTCGAGGATTGACAGATGAGTTTCGTACTGGCTTGGAACTATTTGTATACTTTACTAATATTAAATATGAGTTTATAGATAGAAATAAGTTAAGGTATCCGTGTAGAAAGTGCGTTAATGGTAAATTTTTTGTGTATGATAAAGTTAGAAAACATCTTTGTAGATTTGGGTTTACTCCGAACTATTATAATTGGACTTCCCATGGTGAACCATTTATATCTGATGAAGGATATCGAAGAAGTGACCAATCCATAGTTAGGAATGAATGTGGCTATTATGATCAATTGAACCCATACGAGAGGATGGTGATTGATGCAGCTAGTCAAAATTTTGTTGTAGACGCGCATCATGCAAGTACTAGTTTTACTCCAACACGTGATGAGAGCCTTAGCCATGCATCACAATCGGAAAAAATCAGAGTAACGTGTTTTAATGAGAATGTCTATAATGAAACTTCTCCATCTAATCAGTTCTCGGATGTGTTGAAAGCAACAGATTAACCTTTATGGGCAAGTTGTGAGAACCACACTAAGTTATCATTGACAGCAAGAATGCTAAATATTAAGGCAGAGCATAATATGTTTGCGGATTGCTTCAACTCTTTTGTTGAAGTAATACGAGAAGCAATGCCTAGCGATAACATAATGCCTAGTGATTTTTTCGATATGAAAAAGCTAGTGCATAACTTAGGTCTTCCGGTTGTAAGGATTGATGTATGCAACAGGGGTTGTATGTTATATTAGAAAGATGATGAAAATGCAGAATCTTGCAAATTCTGTAGCCACCCAAGGTACAAGACTAACCGGAGGCAGGGTCGTAATCAGAAGCGTAGACCATGCAAGCAAATGTTTTATTTGCCCTTAATCCTCAGGTTGCAAAGGCTGTGTGCGTCATAAGCCACTGCTGAGCACATGACTTGGCATACAAAGTATGAAACAGAAGAGGATTTAATGTATCATCCTTTAGATGCAGAGGCATGGAAACATTTTGATAAAACATACCCTGATTTTACGATGGAGCTGCGAAACATCAGGTTAGGTTTCTGTGCTGATGGATTTGCCTCATTTGGGAAAGCAGGAAAAAGTTATTCATGTTGGCCAGTTATCTTAACGCCATACAATCTTCCACCTGGTATGTGCATGAAAACACCTTATATGTTCTTGACATTGATCGTGATTGGACCGCAAAATCCGAAAAAGTTAATAGATGTTTATATGCAACCATTGATTGAAGAGTTGCAGCGTTTATGGGAGGAAGGGGTCATTACATATGATGTATCTATTGATCAAACATTTGTAATAAAGGCTGCTCTGCTTTGGACAATAAATGACTTTCCAGCTTACGGAATATTATCTAGATGGAGTACCGCTGGAATCTTAAGATGTCCGATATGTTTTGAGAGATCAAAGTCATTTAGATTAAAACATGGAAGGAAGCCCAGCTATTTTGACTGTCACAGACAATTTTTATCGATGAATCATCCATTTATAAGGAATAAAAAAGAATTCATCAAAAATAGGACTGAAAGAACACATCCACCATTGAGGTTGACAGGCTATTAAATTTAGGAGCGAGTGCAGGACCTTCCATCTATTGTTGAGAACCCGCACCACACAACTTTTGCGTACGGCAGTACACATAAGTAAACAAAACGCAGTATATTGTGGGATCTATCATATTGGAAGGCCTATCTTATTCATCATAATCTTGACATCATGCATATAGAAAAGAATGTTTTCGACAATATCATAAATACTGTGATGAATGTCTCCGGAAAAACAAAAAACAACTTGAACGCAAGAAAAGATATGCGAGATATTTGTGATCGGCCAACACTAGATGTGGATGCAAGCAGCAGAGGAACAAAACCAAAATCATTTTATACAATGGATAAGGAGTAAAGACGAATTGTTTGTCAATGGTTGAAATCTGTGCGGTTTCCTGATGGATATGCTTCGAATCTCGGGAGATGTGTTGATTTGAATTAATGCAAGTTGACAGGTTTGAAGAGTCATGATTGTCACATATTGATGGAAAGACTCATTCTAATAGCTTTGAAGGAAGTTCTACCGAACTTTGTATGGAGCGCCATTACAGAATTGAGCAATTTCATACATGATATTTGCTCAACAATGTTAAAAGCATCGCACATGGAGAAACTTGAGAGAGATATTCCAATTATCCTTTGCAACTTGGAAAGGATATTTCCGCCATCATTTTTTGATTCGATTAAGCATCTCTTAGTTCATTTGCCTTATGAGACCAAAGTTGCAGGTCCCATCCAATTTCGATAGATATATCCATTTGAGAGATAATTTTTTGTGATCAAATCTAAAGTTCAAATTACTTTATATTATATATTATGTTCCGCTAAGCTTCTTTCTATTTCAACTAGATTCTTATATTATTTGAAGAAAAAAGTGAAGAATAAGGCACATGTTGAAGCTTCAATTTGTAATGCATATATTGTGAAAGAAGTTACAACATTTGCGTCATACTATTTCGAGCCGCACGTGCAATGCAAAACCCGGAGACCAAGCAGAAATGATGAGGGCCCCATTGATCCCAATTACAAAGCTTTCTCTATTTTCAATTATCTTGGTCGACCAAGCGGCGCATGTTAGTATCGTTACTTAACAAGCGAAAAATTTCATGCAGCTCATACATATATTTTGCTGAACTGTCCAGAAGTCGAGGCATATTTCGAGTAAGTGTAAATTTGCAAATATATGCATTATGTGTCAAATATTTGCCAATATTTACATGGTATGTATTACTAGGATTTTCCGAACTTCAATATATAGACTACCACCAAATGAGTATGCCCGTATGTGCGATGAACAATTTGCAGCATGGTTCATGACATATGTAAGTTGTCTATGGACCATAACCAAGTTATTCAAATAGCATACATATTTTATTTATATTATATTATTGACTTTGTTAATATGTAACATTAGGTTCACAGCAATCATGATACACTTGCACAGCAAGGAATGTTATATCATCTGGCATGGGGTCCATAGTTAAGAGTGCGAAATTGGCCAGCATATTTCATAAATGAATATAATTTTCACACTCAAGAATATGGAATGGGAAAATCCACAATGAATAGCGGGGTATCTGTTCGGTCATCCAATGGTTGCAGTTCAGCAGATGATTTTTATGACTTGTTAGATGAAATTATCGAGATAGAGTATCCTGGACTATTAATGATGCAGGTTGTGTTATTTAAATGCACGTGGTTCGACCCCATCAAAGGAATGAAGGTGCATATGACGTTTAACTTGGTTGAAATACATCACAAGAAAAGGTACATGAAATATAAACCATTTGTCTTGGCACAACAAACAATTCAAGTATGGTATGCATCATATCCTAGTTTAAAACATGACAAAACTGATGGGTGGGCTGTATGTAAAAACAAATTACGGAAAAAATCGAGGAACACTGGAAGGATATAGCCTACCAACAAGATGAAGTATGTAACACGGTTGAAATTGAGCAATATAACATTCTAACTTTACGAGATCCCTTTGGAGCAACCGTAAATGTGGATCCAACTGAAATTTGCGAATTAAATGTAGAAGAATATTCAGAATCTGATTTTGAGACAGATGATGAAGACGAGGACGAGGATGAAGACGAAGACGAAGATTAAAATTTTTGTTAGCAAATAGTAACAAAATGTCTAATTATTAATGCGTTAACTGTTATTTTCCGTGTCATTATTTTTGTTAGTGTTCTTCTTATTATTGTTATTGTTGTTCTTACTATTGTTATTAATTATGGACGTCGATTATTCATATTAATTTAATTGGTCATCGTAAAATTTATCGCTAAATGACGACAAGTGCAATATTATTCGTGCGATGTCATTTGTGATATTCCATTTTACATTGCATTCGGCTCATTGCTCATTTTTAAGCAATAACTTATTCGTGCATACTGTTCATCGAAGAATTCGCTACACAATTTATAGACGGAATTGAAAATTTCCTTTATTTTTGGCATCCGAACTAAATCAGATGCCAAATTTTGTATGGGGAAAAAAATATGTCGCAAATTGATTCATCGTCAAAAAGTCCGTCTTATTAGCGACGAATCCATATCTGTCCGTCGCAAATTTGCGACGAATCCTCTTAGTCCGTCGCAAATTTTGGACAAAAAAATTCAGTCCCAAATTTGTGATGGACAAATATCATCCATCGCAAATTCGCAACGGACAGACGTCGCAAATTTACGACGGAATATCTTAGTCCGTTGCGAATTTTGAACAAAAAATTTCAGTCCCAAATTTGCGACGGATAAATATCATCCGTCGCAAATTTGCGACGGACTTGCTTTATCCGTTGCAAATTTCGAATGGGAAAAATTCCCTCCCAAACATATTTGCAATGGATTTTTGTGTTCCGTCACAAATTTAAAATCGACAAAAATTCCCTTTGATATTTGCGACGGATTTTTTTTTTCCCGTCACAAATTTGCGACGAAAACCCAACGTTCGTCGTAAATTAACCGTTCCCGTCGCCGTCCGAGTTGCCGTCGCCGGCGCCGGACAAATTGCGACGGACCGACACTGTTCGTCGCAAATTTACAACGGAACAATCGCATCCGTCGCAAAATCTTCTTCTTCTTCCTTAGCTAGCCTCGCACGATCGGTTCATCTGTGCAGCTTCCAATCCGTCGCCGTCCCCGCCGGACCCTCCCCGCAAATTTCTCCCAACACTGTTGCCCCCCGCCTCTCCTCGCGCCGGCCCGGCCAGATCTGGCCACTCGGCCACTGTCGTGGTGCAGCTGGGCGCGCGACCTCCCGCCCTGCTGTCAGCCCCCGACGCTCCCGGCCGTCACCCCCCGACGCTCCTTGCCGTCGCCCCCCGACGCTCTCGGCCGTCGCCCCCCGACGCTCCCCGTCGTCAACCCTCGACGCTCCCCGCTGTCGCCCCCCGACGCTTCCCGCCATCGCCTCGCAGCTCCCCACCATCGCCTCGCAGCTCCCCACCCTGTCTCGTCGCCCCCCGCCGCTCCCCGCACAGCCTCGGCCAGCTCGTGCCATCGGCTCGGAACTCCCTTCCCCACCCCACCGCCTCCCGGGCGCTGCCCTGGCCAGATCTGTTTGCCCAGCCGCCGCCCGTTGTTCAATCAGCGTTGATTCGCTACCCGGCCTCCGTCGCCGTTGTCCAACCGTGGCCGACCGCCTTCGCTGGCGCCCATTCCGCGGCCAGTTGCGTCCGGTGGCCGCCCAGTTGCTGGCCAGCCACCGCCCGTGGCCGCCCATTCACCTTCCAGCTACGGCCCGACACCGTCGCCGCCTGACACCGTACGTAATGCCATTAATCCTACATACTGTACTGTGTACTAATCAGACATGTTTAGTGATTGATTAATGCCTGTTTGGTTAGTTAAGTTATGGGTCGATTTATACATTGCATGTGGCTTTGATCGATGTTCAAATGAGTAATTTGTCAATTATGTCAAATGTTTAATTTGTGTAATTATGTCGCCGAATGGCTAATTTGTCAATTATGCTAGTCAAAATAAAATGTATGAAAATGGATTAATTCTAGTGGAATTAATAAAAATAGTAACAAAATGTTCAGCAAGCAGATTTGGAGAAAATATTAAAGTTGTTACTAATTGTTTTTTTATAATTAAAAAAATAAATTTTCAAAATATCACAAAATGACAAAAAATAACTGTGGCCACAAACTTTGACTGAAATTTACAATTTTTTAGGGGAACAAAAAAAAGAAAAATAATGAAAAATTGAAAAGTAAAATAACTTTTCAGACTGATGTACAATACATGTGGCCACCCCGAGAGTAGAAAATGTAATTATTTTTTCCATACTAAAAAATGAAAAAATCATAACAAAAATATAAAATTTGAAAACGGCATAGAATTGCTTAGAATACATGTGACCATCCACTTTTAGTGAAATTCAATTTTTTTAGGTTGCCTAAAAAAATTAAATATTTAAAAAATTTCAAAAATGCACAGAATGTCTTATAATACATGTGGCCAAATACATTTAGTGCAATGTTAATTTTTTAACATGTTGGAGAAAATTTCAAAATATGCAAAATTAAAAATTTTCATAACTTTACAGAATGACTTAGAATACCTGTGGCCACCCACATATATTGAAATTAAATTTTTTTTCGCTCCCGGGAAAGATAAAAAAAATTAAAAAATTTTCAAAAAATTGGAAAATTAAAAAATTTCACAAATTTACAGAATGTTGTACAAAATCCATGGCCAAACCCCATTTTAGTGAAATTTAATTTTTTTTAGTTCCCCAACAAAAGTGTAAAATTAATAACATTTTTTTTAATAAACAACTATACTGCATTACGTAGAATACATGTGGTCACCCATGTTCAGAACAAATGAAATTTTTTTACGTTCACAACGAAATTTTAGGGGGCAAAAAAATTCAATAAATCAATCAGATTTCGCTTTCACGTGTCATTTTTTGTCAAGCATACTTCCAATTAATTTTTGCCAACATTTTCAAGATATATTTGTTCGTAGGAAATTGCACAACATAACCACTGGGCATTTGGCTCATTTTGACGAAACATTTTCCGCTTCTACACCAAAATGATAAGTTTCGTCATGTAAGTCATGTCTCCGTAATACGCGTTAATATGTTTTTACATATTTGCCTAACTTTCGTACTTATCAGTTTAAACATGGAAGTCACATACATAGAAGACCAGCCTCTTCCTCATCCTCGTTCTAGCCCATTTCCTTTTCCCCTGTCCTTTCATCTAACCCTCAACCACAATATCCTTTATCGCAATATGGACACGTTGGCTCTTCCTCCAACACGCAAGAAGATGTTAGGGGAGTTGGCCACATGTGAACTGAATGTCCTCCGCTTCCATCTCCTTTAGCTCTATCTCTTTCCGTTCCACCTTATTATTTAGCGAAACAATTGCACAATGACAGAAATACGAGTGAAGAAGATAACCAAAGCATTATATGCCCATTTGGTGATTCGCAAGTACTTCATTTTTATTTTAATATATGTAATATTTATGGCTTTAATATGGATGTCCCGTTATGTCACGCCCCAAACCCCACGGTACGTAACATCCTTACCTTGGTCGATAACTGCGATGTCCCAGGAAGCGTCGTCGACCCACACCCATACAGAGATCAAGCACAAGCGGAAGTATATATAAAATATATATATAAACCCAGACAATTACAACATGAGCCACGGATAGTCAACAATTAACACCTCATGGAAAATAATTACACATTTATATTACTATTCAAACACTCTTTGTACAATATTTACAAGTACAACAAAAACTGCACACGATCAGTAGCCACTTGGTTCAAAAAGAGGTAAGTGGCTAAGGAGGTTAGGCTAAAACTAAGGAAGAGGGTTACAGTCCAAAAAGTTTCGGCCCTCATCACCCATAGGCTAAGGACACTAGACACTCCTATAGCTCCCAGTCAGGATCGGACGACTCGGTAGGATCATCTGACAACTCCTCGGAGGCATCCTCGCTAGACCCTGACTCCTCCGAATCCATGGCCTCTGCCGCCATCCTCTCCTTTTCTGAATCCAGCTCTAACTCCAGATCAAAATACCATCCTAACTCCTCATCATCCTCAACTCCTATCTCAGCATCAAATCTTACCTCCGCGACTTCTCCGTCCTCGTCTATGTCCTACTCCATGGCCTCGGGTTCGTCATCTTCCTCCTCATCCATAGGTTCGGGGTTCTCCGCTAGCACATTAGGCACCTCATCCATCTCTTCCTCCTGCCTCATCCACTTGGGCGTGGCCTCCGGATTGATCACCTCACCACCCGCTGTAATTGGCTGCAACAACCCAACACTATCGACCGGGATATCGAAGGTCCTGAGGGGCTCTCCCTCATTCCCAGCGGCGTCCCGGTGGCACCATGCCATGTACTCATGTTTCTGATAAAAATACTCGCTTATATTTACAACCATTTCCGATCGGTATCTCACAAAAGCCTCCCCATTTCCCGAGGGGTAGGTACTAGTATACTGTCGGATCTGCAACGAGATCCCAAAAAGTGGCGGGGGTCTCTCCATTCTCACGGCCGAGGGTCTGAAAAGTTTCGGTTTAAACAACCGTGAGACGAATCTCAGTGAGTTCAACCCCTAAACCTAGGCTAGGCTAACATGCAATTTCCTGACCGAAAATAAACACTCAAGGCCACAATACAACAATAATCAAACAATTCTCTGACCCTGCAGGTTAGATAGTTGAATAAATAATAAACACGGCACATACATGGCACACACAGTCACACGTACGCCAAACACATGCTTATGCACCGAGTCTCACATACTCGCTTATTGATCAATGCATGTTTATGCATGCAAATGCCGTTGACATGTCATGCGCATTTCTCTGACCCACTGGCCTACACTGACACACTTGCCCAATTCATTATTATTTATTACGACTCGAGTCATCACTTTTTCACGGCCCGGTGCGTCTAGCCTGCTCCAAAGTGCATGAGGTGCAGCAACCGATCTGGCCCAGTATCTCTAGCCTGCTTCAAAGTGCATGAGGCGCAACACTGACTTCTTGCGAACCAGAGCCTGCTTCAAAGTGCATGAGGACGGTATCAACCCGAAGGTCACTTAGGTGATCACACAATTCATTATTATCTGAACCCAGCGTATAACACTTCAGGGTAATTTAAGTGATCACATACTCATGGCAGACATGCATTCTCGCACAATTTCCCCAAATGCCACACTCTAGTCATACATAATGCGTGTCCATGTTATGCAATGCAATGCACCATGAGCACTAATGAAATTCAATCACAACCAAGCACAATTTATGTACAATCAATCAACCCGGTAATTTTCTAATGAACTCCTAAACTGGTCAATTAATCCAATTTCTCTCCCCAATAAATCCTCAATGAATTGTCGTAATTTTCCCGACAATGATTTTTACCAGTCAATTCTCAACCCAATCTAAAATACACTGATAACACCTAAACCAGTCCAGAAAAGCGCACTATCAATCCTAATCCGGGTTTAGGAATTTTACTCACCTAATCCAAGCTCGCAACGACGGGGAACGGCGGCCGATCACTAGTGAACAGTGAAACCGGCGGCGAATTCCCGGCGACGGTGTACGGATCGGGATGAACAGTGTCCCGTACGTCGACGTGAACAGTACCACCTGTACGGACAATTGTACGAACGGCTGGAATCGGTGGCCAGCGAGGCGCCGATGACGGCCGCGACGTGCCATACGGTCGGGATGAACAATGACCGTACTGACGTGAACAGTAACTGTACTGTCACTGTACGGCCGAGGTGGAACGGTGACATAAGAAGGTGCTAGACGGCCAGGTGTCGACGAAACGACGATCGGAGCTCCGGCGTTACTGTTTGCGGAACGGGAGTGGTGAATAGTGGCTGTTTTGGTTCTATTTTGGCTGAAATCAAGGCTAATGGTGGCTGTACAGAGATAGAAATGGTTGCTGGTGGTGCTGGCTTGGCGGGGACAGCTCCGGCCGGTACTGTTCCGGCGTGAACAGTACCGAAAATGCAGAAACGGAAGCTGCAAAATCAGAAAACGTGAAGAAGAAGAGGAAAAAAATTCTGGGAAAAATGGCTGAATGGTTCTGCACGTGAGAGAGAGAGAGATATCTGGTCAAATGGGTCAAAGCTTGACTTAGTGGAGTCCAAGTGTCAAGATTTAGGGCTATTTGACACTTTTGCCCTTGATCCAAGGGCTAATATTGATTCATATTCAATAATTCAAGGGCATTCTGGTCATTTGTCCTTAACCATGGTTGACCAGACCTGGTTTAGCCCTAACTAATCTTGGTTAATCCCAAAATTAAATCCAAAATTCGGAATTAATAAAAAATGGCCTAGGGGCATTTTCGTAATTTTCCAATCCCGAATTGAAATTCCAATTTTCGCACATATGCGTTCCATATGTGCGTGGCCAACATAATATGACGTAAGATTTCCAAAAATAGTCTCTTAAGCCCTTGAAAATCGACATTGGCATCCGGGCCCTATTCCGTGAACGAAACTCGTTAAATCTCCAATTTCAGAGTCTCTCACTAACGGGTGGCTGTTTAGAGGTTACGCGTGTCGACCTAAGGTTATCCATATCATGATGGCCTCAATCATTGAGAGAGAATGAGAAATTATCATTAGTTCCAGAGGTCACGATCGCTCGGTTCAAGTTTAGGATTGGTTGACCACTTATACTTTCAATTTGGCAGAATCACCTGCGTCCCTATTATTCATCGTTGGCCTTAGCCAAATCCAATCCATTACTCTTTCCTAAGATCGGCCCACGTTAGACCAAAATATTTCCTCAGCGTCTCTCATAATCGGTATCCGTTTCACGATAGGGTCCCCGGTCTGCGTACTGTTTTCTAGTTAGCCATACCCCATTGGTTAGTATCCCAAGAGTGATCAGCTCTGGGCGAGACTTATTAAAATGAAATGTGAAATAACGTCAGTTTTATTGATCCCGGAATCACATCGAAATTCGGGCTGTTACACGTTAATTTTCGATGTTGCACAATTTCCGTGTATGTGCAGATTCACAAATGCTCCAGTTGTTGTGCGGCAGTTGAATAAAATAGTAAAAAACTATTAGATGGGCCAGTATATTAATTTTAGAAGTGTTTCACAAGAAATGAAAGATTTGTGGTGGAATGAGTTCAAGATAAGTTTTGTATAGTCTATTTTCTCACCAACTAAGTTCGGTGTATTATATTGTCTGGTGCATAGTAATGGATATGTGACCATCATAATAACATTCAAATTTTGTTTTTATTGATTGCAACAGAAGTTCAAGTGGGATCAAGAGGAAGAGAATGAAATCAGAAGAATTTTCGACAAGAAAGTTGGTGATTGTATACACAATGTGATGAATAGAGCGAAGACCAAGCACGTGAAGCCGTCATTCATTACAGCGGACAATTGGGCGGAAATAAACAGAATATGGGAAACTGAAAAGATTCGATAAATCAGTGAGCAGAATAAGAAGAACCGTTCTTCTAGTTCTAGTGACGAGGCAGCAACATATGCTGGGGGCACTATCAACATTGGGGAGCTTCGCAAACGATTGGTAAGTCTATTATATAAGTTATAAGTTAATTTAATTCAATTATTCATGTTCACATGTTGTAGGCATAGGAATTAGGGACAGAACCAACATTTGCAGCTACATTTGAACGCACATTTCAAAAGAAAGATAAGACATGGACTGGCAATCGCGCAAAAGCTATTAAGGTATGTAAGTTTATACAGTGGGATTTTTGGAAACTATAATGCCAACCTTGAATGCTTTCAATATATATATTTATATATTTATATTTATATATATGAAGCTATTTTATTTTCATCTATATTGTTAATGTAGGATAAATATGATGAACTTTTAATGAGCAATGCTAGTGGTAGTGCTGGGGGTGCTGCATCTAAGCCATCAGGTGACAATATGGTATTATGGGTGGAGGCAATGGGTGGGATGAAAAAGGGAAAAATATTTGAGATGGGATCAGTGTCAAGGATGTACATGCCGCATCATGTTAGAACTTCATCATCCAATGCGACTGGTCGACGGAGGTCACGACATGACGAGCAATTGACACAAGAAGTAGACCATCTGAGAAATGTACTTGTACAGAAGGACCAACAAATAAATGACTTACAACAACAAATGGAAATCGTTATGCAACACTTCAACCTCAATCACTATGAGGTTCCTCCTGTACCTCCTGCCAATCCATTAGGTGATCGCTCAATGATGATCAAGACGATGATGCTACGTTTGCTGATGATGATGATGATTTTCTCGGTCCTCTCTAGTTAAAATTCCCAAAATCGCAGGTAAGCTTGCCTCACAATCTTTTAATACATAAGTTGACTCATATTCATATGTAAAAACATTGATGTTCGCCCTGAATCGTTTTTTGGTTAACCCTTACTTGTTTTTTTATACGTAAATCCACATTCATGCATAAACGCTTATTTTATATTCTGGACTTATTAAATATCTTTATTTATGTATCCACATTTCATCAGGTGTCGACAGAAGTGACTTCTTTTGGTGTCCTGCCGAGTACCAAAGCTGCCCTTCTGTAGGTGTCCATTGTCCTTCAGTTATTTTTTTCACTTATATGTCATTGTGTCTGCTTTGTTCGTTTTTTGTTTCTGAAATGGAATTTATAGTTGTCTCGTGTCCTTTATTTGTTTTGAATGTATTACATGATGTCCATTAATGCATTCCTATTAATATTGACAAGATTTCTTAACAGAAATGGTGTAAAATTTACGACGAATATTTAGCGACGAATTTTCAACCATTACAGTTCGTGCTTCATTTGCGACAAATAAATAGCGACAAATCAAGTTCGTGGCTAATTTGTGCAGAATATATCATGCGACAAATTTTGCAACGGATTTTGCGACGAATTTAGCGCCAAATTTTGTGAGCACATTTGCAATGAATTTTCCGATAATTTTGCCACAAGATTTGCGACGAAATTTGCAACAGATTTTCCGACAATTTTTGGCGCAAAATTTGCGACGAATTTTCTGATCAATTTTGCGACGAAATTTTGCGATGAAATTTGCGACGAATTTTTTCGACGGATTGTTATGACGAAATTTCTGACGATTTTTGTGACGAACTATTTGCGACGGATCTTGTTCGTCGCAAATTTGCGACGAATTTTTGCGACGGATAGTGTTTGTCGCAAAATTGCGATGACTTTTCCGACGAATTATTTGGGACGAAATTTGCGACAAATGAATTTCCGTCGGAAATTTGCGTCGAATTTTTGCAATGGAAAATGTCCGTCGCAAATTTACGATGAAATTTATGATGAAATTTGCGACGAACTATTTGCGACGGATATTATTCATCGCAAATTTGCGACGAATCATTTGCGACAGATAATGTTCATTACAATTTTGTGACGATTTTTGCGATGAATTTTGCGACGAGTTATTTGCGACGACTTTTGCGACAAACATTGAAATTTTTCGTCGCAAAAATTTGCAACGACCTAGTTCCGTCGCAAATTTCGTCACTAATCATGGGTTTTTTTGTAGTGTTAGTTAAGACATTGACTTGGGCGTTGAAATAGCTGAAGCCACCATTTTTTTTTTTGTTAGAAAAGGAAATGACTTTCATTACTAGAAATAAGTACGTGAATACACTTCGTTTGCTTCAGAACAAAGAAGCTCTAAGAGAGGTAATCTATTTTTACTTTGAGCTTTAACCACCCAATCAGCAACTCTATTAGACTCTCTATTAATATGGACTAACTTTAAATCCTTGAAAGATTTGAGGAGCGAGTGGGCTTTTTGATAAGGCCTTGTACTTCCCAGCCGATTTGCGCTCTGCCAGTGAGTGCGCTTATCAGATTTGAATGGTCTGACTCCACTTTAAGTGAGACTCCAGTTCACGTGGAGAAATACATGAGAGCTTCCACCATGGCTTGCGCCTCCGCCTGAGCTGCTGAAGACGCCCTAATAGATCGCGCAAAGCCATCAATTAGTTTCCCAGAGTTATCTCGACAGACACCTGCCACTGCACCTTCATTTGTTCCAGGCAAGTAGGCTCCGTCGATATTAATTTTTAGTTCTTCCGGTTCTAGTGGCCGCTATTGATGGAGGCGAAAGCTTGCTTCTGTTGTAGTTTTCTTCTTCCCAGGGAGCCATCGATCATGATTTCGTTTCATTGCAATTGCTTCAGCCATTACTTCCTCTGGGTTTGGCTTTTGCACTTGAAAAATAGAGTAGTTTCGAGTTTTCCAAATTTGCCAAAGAACAAACGTTAGAAGCTCAAAAGAAACCGAGGTATGTTTAAATTCAGCTAACCACACTTCGAATCGTGTTAAACCTTGAGCGGAGACATTGATGTTCAGAGCTATATTTTTCCAAATTTTCCTCGTCCATGGACAAAGAAGGAGAGCGTGTTCTACCGTTTCAAGGCTTTGATTACAGAGGCTACAGAGGGGGTGAGGTAAGATTTTCCTTTCTGAAAAGGTTATCCTTGGTGGCAAGGGCATTTTGGCAAGCGCTCCATAGAAAAAATTTTATTATGGGGTATGTGTGGGATTGTCATATCTTCATCCACAGTGATTTGGGGATTTGATAAGAGGAAGATGCATTTTCTGAAACTTAGTTGATTGTTTTATCTCTGCCACTGTTATATGCACTCTTTACCGTAAAATTTCCTGATTTTGAAGGTGTCCACGCCATTCTATCTTCCATTTCATGGCTCCCCAAGTCAATAGCTAAGATTTCATTGCTGATATCTAGATCAAAAAGTTCATACACCAGTTGCTCATTCCAGCATTCCTCTTCTTTTATAATTAGATCTGACACCATTTTAGGTTCGTTTATGTTCGAGGGACCCCCAATCAAACCCCGTTTAAGCCATCTGTCTTCTCTAATATTAATCTTTTCCCCATTGCTGACTACCCATCTGATCGATGGTTGTATGGCATCTCTTCCAATAACAAGGCTTTGCCATCCCCAAGAAGGTCTACTTCCTTTCATAGCGCACCAAAAATTCTCTCTTGGAAAATATATTCCTTTTAGAAAATGACTCCACAAAGATGAAGGAGCTTGTGATATCCTCCATGCTTGTTTTCCCAACATAGTCTTCTTGAAAGTTAATAGATCTCGAAACCCAAAGCCTCCAACATCCTTTTTATACTTCAAAGTTTCCCACCTCTTCCAATGTAAACCCGTTTGCTTTATGTTGTTTTTCCACCAAAACGCAGCTATCTTTTTCTCAATAGCTTGGCAAACGGAGACTGAAATTTTGAAAATTGACATCGCATACTGAGGTAGTGCTTGTACTACTAATTTAATGAGGACTTCCTTTCCCACTTTTGATATCAGATTTTCCTTCCAACCTTCAAGCTTCTTGTTTACTCTCATGGTAATCCAAGCAAACATCTGTTTTCTCGATTCCCCCTAATCAGATGGAATGCCTAAATATTTGCCCATTTTTTCCATCTCAAGGACTCTCAGTTGTTCTGTCATATTTCTTCTTAAATTCTGTGGGCATTCCTTACTGAAAAAGATTTCCGACTTGTTTAAATTGACTGCTTGGCCTGACACAAAGCAATATTGGTTCAGAACTAAAGCAATATTTTGGCATTCAGTGATTGTCCCATCTAGAAAGAAAATTGAGTCATCTGCGAATAACAAGTGGGATAAAGTGGGCAATAATTGTTGAAACGAATTCCTTTGATGTTTTCATCCCCCACAGCTTTTTTCATCAGCATAGACAGTACATTTGCAACCAATATAAATAGATAGGGGGATAACGGATCACCTTGTCGGATACCCCTCAAAGGTTGAAAGTAGGGCAATGGCTCTCCATTTAATTTAACACTGAAAGTCACCGTGGAAACACATTGCATTATCAAGTTTACCCATTTTGTTCAAAAACCAAATTTCAACAAGTAAGCTTCTAGGAAGTCCCACTCCATTCGATCATATGCTTTTTTCATATCTAGTTTCAACACCGCCTGGAACTTTCATTCTCTTTCTCACCCTTAGTTGATGAAGCACCTCTTGGACAATTAGGATGTTGTCTTGGATTTGTTGTCCACTAACAAAAGCACCTTGCTCTTCACAAATCAGATATGGAAGCCAAAGTTTTAATCTGTTGGCTAGGACTTTTGAGATGATTTTATAAATAAAATTACATTAACTTATAGGGCGATATTGTTCCAGTGTCTCCGAGTTAGGTACTTTGGGTATAAGGGAGATATGAGTCTTGTTTAAAATTGGATTTAACATTCCAGACGTAAAGGGAGATATGAAGCCACCATTGGCCAGGAGGAATATTTGTGATTGTTGACACCTAAATTTTGACAATCCAGTCAGTCATTCATTGTATAAAAAATTAGGAATCAATCCTAGTCCCTAGACTAAAAAATTAGTTAAATTGCACATAAATTAGGAACATTTAAATTAGTATTTAGGGTCATATAGTTGCATTTGCATTGGAGTACGGCAAATGGACTTGAGTGAATGATTCTGAACTTAACTGGACTAAGCCTGCAATGGTCGAAATCATGTGTATCAAGTTAGGAAAATTTGATGAAAATTTGAAGTGATAAAGCCTGATATTATCAAGATTTTGGTCACATGGCAAATAAGAAAGAAGTAATTGGCATAATTCCCGTGATATTTGTGAGATTAATTATTTGAGGGAATAAACAATTGAGAGCAAGATTTAGTCAATAAAAGGGATATTTCACTGAAAAGAAAGAGGAAAGAAAATATGCATGCGTTCAAAGATTTGTTGTTGACAAAAAATAAATAAAAGGGGGAGGAGGCCACAAAATTAAAAAAATACACGGCCACAATCGAGAGACACGAAAAAGAGAGAGGAGAGAATACAGAGAGAGCCGAGAGGAGGCTATGCATATTCAATTCACAACCACAATAAAGGGAAATAAAAAAAAGACAGAGGAGTCGTGTGGCCATTAGAGGGGAAAAATCGTGAGTGGGGGATTTTCAAGAGCAGCCATGTTGAGAGAGAAAGAGAGAGGAGTTTTGGTACACCAAGCCGTGATTTCCCTAACGTGACCTTTGAGCAGCATATCGAGAAGACGAGTCCACTGTGAGCCTAGCCGTGTCCCATGAAGTCCAAACTAGGTAGTCCCTCAGCCACTAGTCGGCTGAGTACACGTCGGTCGATTGTCCAATCATTCGAGCACCACGGCCGGTCACTGAGCTCAAGCCATCCGTTGTTCAAATTCGGAAACATCATCCGTGAAATATTTCAAATTAGGTAATATGTTATCTGATTAAATTTCAATATATTAAGTTACCTAATTTGAATTTATTGTGATCTCAATTAGATGTCGTGTCGATATTCTCATATTCATAAATATTTTTGAAATCCATGAATTAGGAATTATTTCCTAATTTCATAACATGTTATGGTCACCAATCCAATCTCATGCCCGAGATACAATTCGCGATTGCACAGACAATCGTCAATCCGATCTCCCGCCCAAGATACAATTCGCGATTGCGTTGAAAATTAGCCAATCCGATCCTCATGCCCGAGATATGATTTGTCAATTTATTTTTCAAAATTTGAATGGATATGGATGATATCTTGGGTGATTGGATGCTATCTTTGGCTTTGGTTTGAATCTTTGTTTTGATTTGATTTGAAAATCCCAAAAAGAATAATGCGTGTTTTGGATAGGTTTAGGATAACTTTCTTTAAATAAGTCGATAGGATAACCTTTTTATTTAAATTAGGAATTAAAGCAATTTATTTCCTAGTTGAATTTAGATATTATCCTGATCTCGATGGTTCGTTTTGGGGTGATTTTAATTTCAAATTATCATAAAAAATACCCAAAAGAAGTCACTTTAGCATAGGTTAAATTATGTTTTCTAGAATTGATTGCATGTTAATTTAGGCATTTTTTTAATTCCGAATTTCATTGGAAAAATAGCCTGTCATTAGAATTAGGTCACGTCATCACATGACATATAGTTCGCATGCTAGGTTGCATTAATCGCATGATATTTTTTTGCACGTCATTACATATAGGTTAGTTTACATTTTAATAAAACGTAAACCCTAAAGAACATCTTGAGTAGCTTACCAAAAAAAAAAAACCCTAAAGAACATCTTGAGTAGCTTGCTTGCTTTGTTAATTAGAAATCATAATAAGATTGTTTGTATGATTTTCTACTAATAATGCAAATGCTTGTGTTGCTCTAAAGTACGTCATTCTCCTAATCTTGCAATTTATTTATTGCTTTCTTAGATGTTAAATTGGTGGTTTGCGCACCCACATGAACACCTCACATGTTAGTAATTAGGTAACAAAATAGATTCAAACTACCTGCACAGACATTTTTTGAAAAGAAAAGGTACCGAAAAGGCTTAAGACTAGATCTAGCGTAACCAAGTCCTCGAGCTTAGAATCTTTGGTTCATAGGAATAAAACATATCTCCCTATGTTTTATTTAGATTTCTAATTGTCCTATCATAAATAGATTAGTGGCAACTCTAAGTATGAAAACTTTTGTATATTAAAAACTTAAACCCTAAGTTGAGAATTGATAAGATTTTGGAGGGCCCAAATTAGGCTTAATCTTAATAATTTATTAGCCTGAGAAATTTAGGTTGCGACAACTTGGCGACTCCGCTGGAGAATATGAGTGAAAACTCTTAGAGGACTTAGGCAAGTTTTTCTTTTTAAAAAATATTTTTGTTTGGCAGCGAGGATCCCAAGTACGTTCCTAACGTTTAAGGTGTTAAATGTTTTTACAGAATTAGAGTTATAAGGGGTGGAGTATTTGTTAATCACTTTCTTGCAGGAAGGTGTTGAGATTAGATATTTTAATTTTGATATTGAAGCACTATTTGCATATGATCTGTTGTGCATGTCTGTGCATTTTCACTACACTCTAGCACACATAACCTATCGCCGGACCTGGGCCACATAGGATCACCTAGGATGGTATTGAAATGGATACCACTTCGACTATCCGCCCGCGGTACGAGTTACCCATCTCAATCCCAAAATTTCTTTCTTAATGTCAAGAGATTATCATCCTGGTCCGCATGCCTGCGACATGGGTCAGCTCTTTGACGATGCCAGAGTTACGAGGACCCGACTTAGTCCGCATGCCCGTGGCTAGTCCGATCATCCTGGTGGCTCCACTTTGTTAAGCCTTCTAGAGTAGAAATTGAGCCCCACGTATCATATGCATGTCTATGTGATTGCCATTATCCTACAGGGTGAAGTAAGTTTTCTAATCCTATGCTTTGCAATTTACTTACTTTTTCATATATTTGGTCAGTCCATGATAGGTCTAGGTCGATCATAATCTTTGAAAGTAATAATCATTGAATTTTTTTGAAAAGGAAAGAAAAAGAAAAAATAAAGCTTTGAAAAGAAATTACTTTCAATTCTTATTATTATTTTCCTAGGTCTGTCATAAGTCATTATTTCCTAAAAAATTTGCCATCATTTTCACAAGTACATGGAGTAATGAAAAATGTCATGAAAAATGGGAATAAAAAGGGACAATTAGACTAAGTCATAAACTGATCATTTTGAGGAAGCATACTTACCATGCTCTATTTTTGAAATAGGTTATTACAGACCGTCAACATTCCCCAATCCGTACTCTCTCAAGAGCAAAAATGACTAACCAAAATGAGCATACTCGTGTTGCTGTCCTTGAAACCAAGATGAAGCAAGTCCTGAATGTGCTTGAGAATCTCACCAAACAAGTTGCTTCCCTACAGACAAGCATTTCCACACTATTTGCACCTGCTCAACCAAGTGTAGAGATTGTACTGCCCGATGACTCTCCTCCTGTTGAGTCAAAAGATAAGGGAAAAACAGTTACCATTGGCACTTCCTCGACCAAGAATGGCGCAACTTTAATTGACAAAGCTTGTCCAATCATTACAAATTGGGGTGTACATCTTCTAAGCCACCAAAAAGTGATGAGGCTGAGCGCATTGATAAGCTTGAAGAAAAATTCCGTCAAATGCAAGGCTTTGATGATCAACTCTCACAAGGTCTTGCTCACATTGTCAAGTTTCAAGTCCCTAAGAAGTTCAAGGCGCCTGAGTTTAATAAGTTCAATGCCTTTCCTGTCCTAAGATCCATTTATAATACTACACGATGAGAATGGCATCGTATGCCAATAATGTGACACTCATGATCCACACTTTCCAAGATAGCTTAACTGGACCCCCCTTACAATGGTTCGTTTTAAAGAAGATTCACTCGCTCAAGACATAGGAGGATTTGTCTGATGCCTTCATCCGTCAATACAAATTCAATATTGAAGTGGCCCCGTCTTGTGAGGATTTGATTCGTACTGAGAAGAAAAAATCTGAAACCTTCAAGGCCTATGCCACTAGGTGGAGAGCTCTAGCTATGCAAATTATTCCCGAGTTAACTGAGAAAGAGATGCTCAATACCTTTATGAAGACTTTACCATTCGAGTTTCGTAATCGAATGTTGTGTTCTAATTTTATTTCTTTAGCTGAGCTGATATCAACGGGAGAACGTATCGAGATCGCTCTGCGCGACAGTTGGGCCACTAAGCAGACTACCTCTGCTAAGAAATTCACCCTCAAGAAAGATAAGGAATCAGCACCTAAAGTAAACGTAGCTTACTCTCAACAAAGCTGTGACATTACCCCGACAATGTAGTTTGCTGGCAAATAACAAGGTGGACACCAATTCACTAGTCGACAATAAGGTACTAAAAGGAATTTCACGCCTCTGCCTGGGCCATTATCCAAAGTTCTACCTGTCCTCCAAAAGAGAAATTTGCTTTCAAGTGAGCCGAAACGCCCAAACTTTGAGCGGTTCTCTGGTTATGACTTCTCTAAGAAGTGTGAGTATCATATGGGGGAGGTCAGTCATTCTACTGATGATTGTTACATACTGAAGTATAGAATTCAAGACCTCTTGGACACAAATGCATTCTCTTTTCACAGTGATCAACCAAATGTCCAGCGGAACCCTCTACCCAACCATATTGGAAGCACGAATGTTGTTATTAAGTAGAGAAATTTTGTACTCCTCAGCGAATGAGTCTTTCATGCTTTCTAGGATTTCAATTCATGTTTATGTTTTTATTCGTAGGGCTTCGATTACTTGCATTTCCCTTCTAATAATGTAATTCATTCAACTCTATTCAATGAAATTACAAGTTTATTTGCATTTTGAGGGCATGTTGAAGTATACCAAACTAGCCTGATAATGATATCCAACCATGAAAGGAAAATATCATCCAAGGAGAAATTCTGAGGGCTGGGCTTTCTCATGATCCCTCCAAAAAAAGACTTTTTGAAAATAAAAAACATTTCATTGCTTTAAAAAAAAAAATTTCCAAAGCGTGCATCAAATAAACCCTGTTTGTTTTTCTGATTTGCTTACTTTATGTCTCAGAACATAAATTCTATAACTCTTGATGACAAGGGGGCATTTGAAAATGACACATTAAGTTCAAATGATGATGACCCTATAGGGCAAATGATCACCTCTTACTTGGGCATGATGTTATCTACAAAGAGTGAAAATGAGTGCCCGACTGTAGGAGCAAGTTAAAAAGGACAATCCGTCTTTGAAGAAAGAGGTACATCGCGTTCCTAAATGTAACTAATTTTGAAAATGACATTATCTCCCTCTTCTCTTGCAGATGATGAACTGAGGGACATGTTGAACTTTCATGATGATAATGGACTGACAAAATCCAACTGAGATAATGCCATGGTTCTAATTGGAATCCTCTGAGTCTCAATTCACGTCTGTTTAGTATCCTATTCATGCACGCTTTCTTGTGCAGGGGCAAAAGCAAAGATGGAGCATTTCTACGTCCATCCCTTCCAAATAGGAGTAGTCAAAAGGCTCTCAATTCTAAAATGTCTCTCTATGTTGTTGTTCTCACACCTTTTGCAGGGACCATTTATTTTGAATTCTTAATGCCATATTTCTCATACTTATGATGAAATTTTTTAGTATGATAAATCTATTCTGAAGTTTTAAACTGTTTCATGTTAAAAGTTGCTGAGCTCTTTTGAAAAGAAAATTTGCGTAATATTTTACCTATTTAACTCACCAATTTCATGTGGAAATTTGTCAATATTGACAATTCAATAAATGATGTGGAATGATTGAGTATGCTAAATGAGATGTCTCGGGATGATGAAAGGCGAACCCTATCCTATACACAGTCCACTGTTTATACACTGTGATCTGAGTGGGAAAATCCATGTCTACAAGGGAAATGGTTCTCTCGCAAAAGGTACGACAGCCAAACTGACAAGAGGTAGTTCATTTCTCGATTGCAAACACTATAGATTATCCATTATTTCACCACTTTGAGTCCAAACACATGGTGAAGTTCTTTCAAATTACCCCTGTCAATAACCACCTAAAATCGGGGCAAACTGGAGGTTAGCTGACATCACGAGGTGAGAAAAATGAATAGAAATTTTCTTGCTCACACCTACATCAATCTTCAAGTGTTTCTATTGCAAATGAACTCAAACATTAATTCAAGTGTCTTAGGATGATGAAAAGTGGTTCTTTCTCTATCCTATACACTTTATCCATTGCTTAGTCCAATTGAGCCTGCAATTTCATTTCATAAAAACTCAGTTGGTGATCATCCCCCACACTGGGGCAAGGTAAAAGCCATCACTGTCCACGCAGCATATCCGGAGCGCCGATAGAAGACGAAGACCCTAAGAGTCCAAATGTTAGTCATTCGGTCAAAACAAGCCAAAATGTGGTTGGCCAATGTATGCATTGTAGATAGTGTGTGCCAAAAGTAAAAAAAAAAAAAAACTAGGGGACATGAAAAAGCAGTATGCCTAGTAAAAGCAAGACCAATGCCCATGAAAAAAAGAAGAGAAAAAAAAATGAAGAAAAAGGAGAGAACTTCGGAGGAGAAAATATCGAGATATGATGTGACAAAGTCACAAAGATATCCACAGTCTTAAGAAGTCAAGTGACAAGCTCTTGAGGCCAATGGAGCATCAAGCAAGAAGACAATCCCTGGCGAAAAAGAGGACCGGTGATAATGCCTTGATGATCACCAACTCTCACCCTGTTTATACACATCTTTGAGCTTGATGTGTCCTTTCATTTCTTAACCAATGAACCTAGCCTACGTTACGTCATTTGCAAAGTCTTTTCGGATTATGGCACTTGAATTAACGTAGAATTCATATGTTTATAAGCTTAGCTCGAAGAAGTGCGAGCAAGTCTATTTCTATCTTATTTTGCAGGGTTCTTGACTTGTAAACCCGGAGATGATTGTAGAGTATTTTCTTTCAATAGCCTCGACTCGAAGAGTCTCCTTGTTAAGCCATTGACCAAATCGACACTACGGTCCTAATAAAGACCTCTTAGATTGGTAAGGTCATACCGCTTACGAGAATACTCGGATTTTTGTTGACATGATGATGGTGAGATGGAATGATTCTCATAAAATAGCCCTTCTGAAAAAGAGTGAGTGAAAACCCTTTTTAACTGAAAGTTTCTCATTTAGCACTCTTAAGAAATCCACGTTATGAATGAAAATTGTCTTAATGATAATTCTCCCCAATGGAAATTTGGTTATGCAAATATGGTAAAACCATCATGCATAAACCTCAATTGAATTGATGAATTCTGAAATGTGTGTTCTAGTGTAGCCGTGATTGCTAATCTCTTTGATGAATGCATATGTGTTTTTGCTCTAGTCATGTCCAACAGGTAATGTTTCATCGAAGACTGAAGAGTTCCAGATGCTCGAGTTGCTATCTCGAATTTGTCTAAATATTTTCAATATTCAAAATACCTTATTGTAGTTTTAGGTATCATTTCCGAAAATCCGAAGGGAATTTTCGATCCTATTAATCATATCTGATTGCAATTTCAGATATTTTTCTCGAATATTCGAAAGGAATCATGGAGCCCGTTCAAATATCTGATTAAGGTTTCAAGTATTATTTTCGGAAATCCAAAGGGAATTTTCGATCTTGTTAATTATATCTGATTGCAGTTTCAGATATCTTTCTCAAAGATCCAAAGGGAATCATCGATCCTGTTCAAATATTTGATTGAAGTTTCAGGTATCATTTCCGAAAATCCAAAGGGAATTTTTGATCTTATTAATCATATCTTATTGCAGTTTCAAATGTCTTTCGAAGATTCAAATGGAATTTTCGAGCTCATTCAAATATCTGATTATAGTTTCAAATATCTTTTCGAAGATCCGAAGGAAATTTGCAAGCCCATTCAAATATCTGATTGTAGTTTCAGATATCTTTCTTAAAGATCCAAAGGAAATTTTCGAGCATATCCATATTTGATTACAATTTCAGTTTTAAGTATTTTTTTCAAAGATCCGAAGGGAATTTTTAAGGCCATTCAAATACCTGATTGGTGTTTCAGGAATCTTTCTTAAAAGTTTGAAGGGAATTATTCAATACCTTTTATCGAAATCCGAAGGGAATTTTTTAGTCCATCTCATCTCAAGCATCTTCTCTACAAATCCTAAGGGAATTTTCGAGATTATTTCAAGTCTTATTTCGAAAATCCGAAGGGAATTTTCGAGCTTTCAAATACTATTAGGAATTCTAGATACTTGGCAGGTTTCAAAAGCTGTTCCATATCCCAATTTTGCTTTCCCAAATCTTCAGGTAAGTAAGGTACCGCATGAAAACCACTCCGGTTCTGTCTAAAACTGGTTTTTTGTTCCTATAATTAGTTTTGGACCAGAAATCCGTTTGGTAACGCAATTTCATTTTTTTTTATTTCTGGGACAAGTTTTTGTTCCAGAACCGATTCTGAACCATAAATCAGAACAAAGAAAAAGTAGGTTTTCTATTTCTAGACCAAAAATGAGAATCATTTCTAAGAGAACTCTTTTTTCAAAACACAGGTTCATATGAAAATCACGATCCTTGAGGTGAGAAAAAAAAGTAAAAAATCAAAATTTTCAAAACTTAACAGAATGATTTAAAATCTGTGGCTACCCACTTTGAGTGAAATTTAAATTTTTTTAGGTGCCAAAAAAAATTAAAAAAATAAAAAATTTCACAAAATGGCTTAGACTACCTACAACCATCCACTTTGAGCAAAATTTAATTTTTTTAGATGCAAAAAAAAAATCAAAAAAAAATCAAAAAATGTAAAATTTAAAAAGTTCACAGAATGTCTTAGAATACCTATGGCCACCCAATTTGAGTGAAATTTTATTTTTTTAGGTATCAAAAAAAAATTTTAAAAAAAAAATAAAAAATCAAAAATTTCAAAACTTCACAAAATGGCTTAGAATATCTGTGGCCATCCACTTTGAGCAAAATTTAAATTTTTTTAAGTGCCGAAAAAAATAAAAAAAATAAAAATTTCAAAATTTCACAGAATGGCTTAACCTGTGGCCACCCACTTTGAGCGAAATTTAATTTTTTTTAGTTGCCAAAAAAATAAGCAAAAAAATATAAATTTTAAAACTTCACAGAATGGCTTAAAATATCGATGGCCACCCACTTTGAGCGAAATTTTATTTTTTTAGATGCCGAAAAAAAAATAAAAAATTTCAAAACTTCACAAAATTGTTTAAAATACATGTGGCCATTCACTTTGAGCGAAATTTAAATTTTTTTCGGTGCCAAAAAAAATAAAAAAATAAAAAATTTCAAAACTTCGCAGAATGGTTTAGAATACCTGTGGCCATCCACTTTGAGCGAAATTTAATTTTTTTTAGATGCCAAAAAAATTAAAATAAACAAAAAAGTAAAAATTTCGAAACTTCAGTGAATGGCTTAAAATACCTATGACCACCCACTTTGAGAGAAATTTTATTTTTTTAGGTGCCGAAAAAGGTAAAAAAAGAAAAAAAAAATTTTAAAACTTCACAGAATGGCTTAGAATACCTGTGGCAATCCACTTTGAGCGAAATTTAAATTTTTTTAGGTGCTGAAAAAGATAAAAAAAAACTTCACAGAATTACTTAGAATACCTATGGCCACCCACTTTAAGTGAAATTTAATTTTTTTAGGTGTTGGAAAAAAATAAAAATAAGCAAAAAAGAAAAAATTTTCAAAACTTCACAGAATGGCTTAAAATACCTGTGGCCACTCACTTTGAGTGAAATTTTATTTTTTTAGGTGCCAAAAAAATAAAAAATAAAAAAAGCAAAAAATAAAAAATTTCAAAACTTCACAGAATGGCTTAAAATACACGTGGCCATCCACTTTGAGTGAAATTTAATTTTCTTTAGGAGCTAAAAAAATAAAAAATAAAATAAAATCATAAATACGATTTGGGCATCTAAAAAAATTAAATTTTACTCAAAGTAGGTGGCTAGAGGTATTCAAAGTCATTCTGTGAAGTTTTGAAATTTTTTATTTTTTATTTTTTTTGCACCTAAAAAATTTTAAATTTCGCTCAAAGGGATGGCCACATATATTCTAAGTCATCCTGTGAAGTTTTGAAATTTGTGATTTTTTGCTTTTTTTTCACCTCCAAAAATTAAAATTTCACTTAAAGTGGGTGGCCACAGGTATTCTAAGTCATTCTGTGAAGTTTTGAAATTTGAGTTTTTGAATTTTTTTGGGCACCTTAAAAAATTTAAATTTCAATCAAAGTGGGTGGCCACATGTATTCTAAACTATTTCGTGAAGTTTTGAAATTTTTGATTTTTTGATTTTTTTTTTTGGGCACCTAAAAAGATTTAAATTTCACTAAAAGTGGGTGGCCACAGGTATTCTAAGCAATTATGTGAAGTTTTGAAAATTTTGATTTCTTGATTTTTTTTGAAAAAATTCAACAAATTTCCTTTTTGCCCGAAATCTGAATTTTTTTATTTTCTTGACATTGTGATGATTTTTTCTGGAATTTTTCAATTTTTTGGGATTTTCTGAAATTTTTTTAAAGATTTTTATGAATTTTTTGAATTTTTTTATTGTTTTTATTCCATTTCTAAAAAAATGGATTTCTGTTCTTGGAAATAGAATTTTCTGTTATTTATCAAACGGGTTTTTGTTTCAAAAAATAGAAATTTTGTGCTGTTATCAAACGGATTTCTATTCTATAAATAGAAATTTTTTGTCGTTATCAAACTGATTTTTTTTCTTAGAAACTCATCCAGGAACCAGAAATAGAAAAATCTATTTCTGGTTCAACAACTCATTCCGAAACAGAATGGTTGTCATTCGTTACCTAAATGCATGTATGTTTTCTATTTTTGCATTTGCATTTTCATATCACATTAGAAAATGGGTGTGGGCTCATTGAGATCCCATTTACTCGGCAAAAAGACTAATTTTTCTCATTGTATTTGCATAGTCAAAATTTAGGTATCATTTTGTTTTTGAATGAAACCTCTTTGAGCTACTCATTAAAGAGGGACAACTGTTGACACCTAAATTTTAACGATTCAGTCAGTCGTTTGTTGCGTAAAAAATTAGGGATTAATCCTAGTCCCTAGACTAAAAAATTAGTTAAATTGCACATAAATTAGGAACATTTGAATTAGTATTTAGGGTCATATAGTTGCATTTGCATTGGAGCGTGGTGGATGAACTTAAGTGAATGATTCTGAACTTAACTGGACTAAGCTTATGGTGGCCGAAATCATGTGTATCAAGTTAGCAAAATATATATATGCCCCAAACGGGCCCAAAACTTAAACATATACGAAATCTCTTAATTTTGCACCATACGGGCCAGTTTAAATAAAAACCTAAACTCGTTAAGGTTTCGAAAGCGCTGCTCCTGAGCCCTCGCCCGCTGACTGATGAGCGAGGCAGTCGTCCGCTGACCGGGTAGCAGAATCCCCGTCGGAGGGCGCTGCCCTCGAATCCCCGCCTGCTGATTGGGCAACGGGGCACCTGTGTTAGGGGTACTGCCCCCAAACCCAAGCATTCTGCATGCAGAGGTCACATATCGTTAGATAATACTTTAATTTTTCTAAACTCATTTGGGCGTATCCAGTATGAGAAACAAGATTTCTCGAAATATTCGTCAACTCTAATAAAATTTACTCTCGAAGTTCACAAAAAAAATTACTGAGGTGCCATTGTGAGGGAGTCGAAAAGGTTTCCCAGTCGCTCCATTATCCCTTCCATGTAGAGAGATGCCTTCTGTCTTATCTCTCCCGACATTTCATGCTGAGACACCCAGCACGTGTCAAAATCCATGTCAGGATAGGACCCAACTATCTGCTTGAGGATGTAAGCAATGACGTCATACGAACTTTGGAGAAGAAGCAAGAATGTCGCATCCTTGGGGGCGAGGAGATTGAGGAGCTTTGGCAGCATATCCTTGACTCCAGTGACATCTTTAAGTCGTCCCATGTTGGGCCAAAAAGGCGTTGTACAGCGTCTTTGCGTGACCCGTGTACAACTAGAGAAGATAAAGTGCTCAATAATTTCGTGCATTATTGCGCAGTTTTCAGTTTTCAGACATGTCTCTGTCACGAAAACTTTACATCTTTATTTTTTAAAATATGAGCTAATCTCATTACTTAACTTTTCCATCGAAATTTGTATCCTCCCCATTTTCCTTTCTTTTTCAAAGATAAATGCAAAATATAAAAAAAAAAAATAATAATAAAAATAGCATTTCATTGAGATTAGAATCGGATTTAGGGTCATCTCAATACGTGCTTTCCCTTTAAGTTCCGTTTACTGATTTTCTCTTGGTGAGTATTTCGCTATAATTTGCGATTCATCTTAGACTTGATTTTAGCTTATGGAGATTTGTTGTCCTGAGACTCAATAATAAGGCTATGTATATTTTTTGCCCGACATCGTATTGTGTTTATTTTCTTGTACTTTACCTTTATCGCATTAATTGTGAATAGGCAAATATCCCATGAAAATTGATAGATTTAGAATCGGTACTAAAAGGGCATTAATTAGATAATTAGTGTAACTAAGTTGCCCATTCACAAAACTCGAATTACTAAATAACGTGGAAATGGTACATTGGAGATAATTAAGAATTTGCATGAAATTTTTTGAATTAGAACATACGGCTTATATTCTTGGAGGCTATATTTGCTTGATGACCGAAGTGGAGCCTAAACTACTACTAGTGAAGATGATTGGAGTGCGTAGCGAAAGCAAAAAGCTTACAAAACACTACTAGGAAGAGCTTTTATAACCAGGATGAGCACAGAAATTAGAAAACCTAATGCAAATTCAAAATTCAAATTCAAACTTAGGCAAAATCTTATAGAAATTGATTTGTTACAAGTGACCTTCTCATCTTCAAAGCTTCAGAGTCAATCTCGTGTCCCGTGCACAGTCTTACTTGAAAGGATAAGAAAATTTTATGCTTTATGTGAACATGTAAGATTATTAATTACAGCAACAAATTTGAGGTTTCTGTTAAACTGGTGTTGCTCTTTCTTGACATGTTGCTATTTTACTTTTCGTGTCGCGAAAGGAGATGATATGATGGAGCATCGAAATGGGAGTCCATTTTAGGACTATGAGATAAGTTCTTTTTCTCATGAGTCAATGTCGAATCATGACAGCATCTTGTTAATGTCTGCAAAAGTCCTCCGAGATTAAGAGAAACTCATGCCCTAAATTATTGGCTGTGCATGAATCGATTGAAATATGACTAGTGACTAGGCATCTACCATTCAAAGGTGAATTTATTTTGGCAAAATCCTAACGTATTACTTAGGATGACGATTCGGTATCACGGACTCAATTTAATAATTTTATCTTTTTAAAGAATTGAAATAATTGAGTATACTTGGTTTGATGTACAAAATCATATCGATACGTCATGCGAAGTAGGAGCTAGACTCTTGGGTTTGGTGTGGCCGGGACTTCCTTAAGATTGAGCCATTAATTTCAATTTGCTAGGCATAGATCCCGATGAACGGACATGGGGGATTTTAAAATTAGAACAACTGATGGAATAGGAATCCAACTATTGTGACGCAATGCCACACCTTTCCCGGTGGATGTATCTCTTCCGTATCTTTTCATGTTGAGACAGCCTGCCGAGTGTCAGGACGCCACCCGATTTTCCTATTGAGGATGTAAGCAATGACGTCATACAATCTTTGGAGAAAGGGCCAAGGATGTCGCATCATTGGGTCGGCAGTGTCTTTCAACTTCAATGACATCTTTAAGTCAGCCCAATGTTGGGCCAAAATGGTACCGTACGAAAGACGTCATTGCATGACACGTGTAAATTAGAGAAGATAAAGTACTCAATAATTCCCTTCATAATTGCACTTTTTATACATATCGCTGTCTGCACGTGAAAAACGTTCCATCTTTCTTTTATTATTAAAATATGAGCTAGTTTCATTGATTAACTTTCCATCTAAATTTGTATCCTCCCCATTTTCTTTATTTTTTTCAAAGATTAAATAAATTCCATATTAAGTTAATTATTTTATTTCCTTAGGAAAAAATTGTGATGTTTAGCTTTTAAGAATACCCACCTTAAGCTAGTGTTCTCAAATTGCATGTATCATTTGTACTTAGTTTTCATACAATTCTAATCAACAAAGTATAGTAATATTTTGCGACTTTGATATTTTAAATCTACAGTCACGATTCTTCTCTCGACCTCCGTGGTTGGAGCACATCAGCAGTTCAAGATAACACTCCGGAATGCTGCCATAAAATGAGGTACGCACACCTCATACCTTATTTCATTGAAGGGTGGTGTTGTCTTAATTTAAGGTGTAAATTAAATTTTTTAATACATACACGGTTTGAGATTTGACTAAACAAAAAAATCTTCTTGAGATGACACCAACGCCTCATAAGTCACGTAGACGGGTTGAGGAACTTCGGCAGCATCCTTGACTTCAGTGACATCTTTAAGTCGCCCAATGTAGAGCCAAAAAATTATTGTACAAAGGATGTCCTTACACATGTGTCCAATTCGAGAAGATGAGGCACTCAATAATTTCATACATGATAATTGCACATTCTCAGACATGTCCGTGTCTCATAAGCACGTGAAAAACGTTTAATCTTTATCTTTAAATACGAGCTAATTTCATTGATTAACTTTCCATCCGAACTTCTATCCTCCCTATTTTCCTTGCCTTTTCAAGGATAATATAAACTCCATTTTCAATTAATTATTTTTCTTAGAAGAAATTGCAACGTTAAGCTTTTAAGAATACCCACATAAAGCTGAATGTTTATAAAAAAATTATGATTGAGGATGACGATCTTCTAGTTTTGTTAGGAAAAGTTGAAAATGTCAATGTATCTCTTTTACGTGAAGGCGGCATCTGCGCAATTCAAACTCAAATTATGTCTGGAAGATTTCTTGAATTGGCAACGAGATAAAAGTCTTTTTGAAGTAAGATTTATTTTACACAAACTGTCAGCTTAAAAGTCTTTTTTACACAAGAAATCCCAGAATGAGAATGTAAACTTATTTATGAAATAAATATGCATCCTAAATATAAAAATTAAGTATGTGTCATTCTAAAAAACCTGGTTATGTAAAGAAATTTTGACAATGTTAGAGCACTAAATAAAAATCCACTGAAATATGTTGTTTGCAGAGAAGGGGATGGTGGAAGAAAAGCAATACGCGGAGCAATTGTAAAACACTTATTGACCAGGTATTTGCTTTCCGAGAAAGATCTGATGATGAGCTGCAATTGTTGTTGAACAAACACATGTGATCAGGTAGCACTGGTTGAACTTGATAAACAACAAACTGCGAAGGAGTTCACTCGAACATCATATCCAGCGTATGCAAAATCGATTTCCTTATTTTTACATGATTTTTTCCCTCGCTCCATTTCAATGAAGGATAAGAGAGTCTGGGATGATTTATGTTGTCATATTTTGGAAGTTTGCAATGTTGATCGGTTTATGTTCGTCTTGTTTATGAAGGGTGCAATGTTTAACTGTACATTTGGTCCTTAACTTGTTTGTTTTGAGCGGCGATTAGGGAGGGATTCTTTCAGGGATGAGAAAGGCTTGCGACAGAGACCAATTTATTTGGTCACGGATATTAAGAGTTCTTTTCTAGACTTCTCGCTAAATCTGTCGAAGGGAAGAGGTTACCTTCACATTGTTGCGGTCTAATGTTAAAGCCCCTCACGATTTCTCTTGCGGATGAAATCACGCTATCCAGCGATAGTATTGTTTGCACTTCTCTTCAATTTCAAAAGTCATTAAATTAACGATCGGCTCAAGTCTTCCTTTCATTACCAATGAGCCTATTAAATCCAAGTACGATGGCCTTTGAAAGCTCTTAACAACAAGCATCAACGAGAGCGCCAAGTTCATACCAGTATCCCAGTCCCAGGTTCACAGCGGTGCCCTCAACTACTCCATTTGCACCGAAGTTACAAAATACCGTTGGTATATAATCCTGATCAGATTACAGACTACCGGCAAGATTTAGATGCACCAAATATATACGAAGAGTTAAAAGGATGACAAAACTGAATAATGCAAAATATAATCCATCTCTTCGAATGAGCATGTAAGAGGGTAAAATGGTAACTTTCTCGTTCTGGCCAAAATTTCATTTTTCGACCGTACCAACCCCAAATATATTTGGCCATACTAAAATGATGTTATCCTCGCCAATTAGTCACGTACGTCCACAAAAATCGACATCCAAGTCCGGATCAAATTTTATGATCAAAATTGCCCAATTTAGAATTTTAGGGTCTCTCACTAACGGGCGGCTATTTAGGAGTTACATGTATCAACCTAGAGCTACTCGAGTCATGATTGTCTCAACTACCGGGGAAACACGAGAATTTATGACTAGCTCCGGAGGTCATGATCGTTCGGTTTAAGTTCAGGATTTGCTCACTACGCGTACTCTTGATCGTGCGGAATCACCCGCGATCCAATCGTACCGCACTAGCTAAACTAAATCCGTCACCTTCCCATGATCGGCCCACATTGGTCCAAAATATTTCCTCTACGTTTCTTGGAATCGAAGCTCAATTTGCGATCGGGTCCCTGGTCCACACACCATTTTCCTAGTTAGCAATTCTCTATCGATTGATATCCCAAGAGTGATCAGTTCTAGGCAAGACTTACTAAAATTAAATGAGAAATAAAATCAATTTCATAATCCGGAAATGGGTTGAAATTCGGGATGTTATACACAAAATTTATTTCTTGGAAAAGAAAAAGAATAGAGAAGTGTTTTGGCACAATCTTGAAATTTTTTTGTGAAGCGGAATTTTTTTAAGTTTTTTAAATAATTTTCAGAGATTTTTCTAATTTTTTCGAATTTCTTTTCTTTTGTCGCCGGGCCTCAGGCGAGCCTCGACCTCGCCTAGCCACCATGAGGTCAACTATGCTTGGCCATAGCCCAGCCTTGGCAAGGCTCGCCTAAGACCAGCGAGGACCCCACCGACCATTGCTAAGACCCAGCGACCAGCTAGAGAAGGAACAAGAAGGAAGGAAAAAAAAAAGAAAAGGAAAGGAAAAAGAAAATGATCATGTTTTAGAAATTGTTTTCGAAAACAAAAAAAAAATTTACTTCTTGTTTTTATTCCAAATTTATTCCCTAACCACTTATCTATTTCGGGGAATAGAAAAATTAACTGACTTTACCAAATAGATTTCTGTCTTTTCCTTTTCTGGAGAACAAAAAATCAGAAAAATAAAGAAATATGAGTGTTACCAAATAGGCGCATGACGTCTGCATTTTCGCTGGCAGTTGAACATGCGTTTTTGTAGAAAAAAATAATAATACATGGAGTAAATGAAAATATAAAAAGGAATTGGGTCCAATCCAGTCCTTTTTGCAAGGACCCAGACGAGCACGTCAGACCACAAGCACGGCCCATCAGACTAGCTCATTAAACTCCAGTTGGGCCCAAACCTCTCGGCCTCTCCTACCTCGGCAATTGGATTTGGAGTGAGATTTCTCCACCGTCTCTACTCCAGCCCAAGACGCAATCGCTGCTCCATCTCGCCGGCCGGCTCACCCACCGCATTTCCGGCCTCGCCGCCCTTAAGCAAGCTCAGTCTGGAGTACAACTTGTTCTCCGGCAACCTCCCTTCGCAGATAGCGAATCTCACGAACCTCCACGTCCTGAAACAGGCGCAGGATCGCCTCCCCAGCGAGATCGCCGCCGGCCTCTCTCTCCACTTTCGGTACCTCGACCTCTCGTCCAACTTCTTCTCCGTTTGGTGAGTCTCTGGAGTCAGAGTACCTCTGCCTCATTTAAAATCTATCGGATGGAACTTCACTCTCTGCGATTGCTACACGTTCTTCACCCGAGCATTAGAGTGCCGAGACCAATGCGCTTAGTAGGGTGACACCTTCGGCCATTGGCACCCTCCAGAAGCTTCAGGCAATCGCGCTTTCCCGGAATAATTTATCCGGTTCAGTGTCGGTTTCATTGTTCTGCAAACGAATCAGGTAATTCGCCCTCTCTTAGGACCGTTCAACTCGGGTTTAATGGGCTCTCGCCGTTGTTTATCCCAAGACCATGGCATGTTTCGGCGTCATGTAAGTTCTGGATTTTCAAGAGAATTTAATAACAGGCACGTTTCCTCCACGGTTGACCGATGTATCCGCTTTGACTAAGTTATCAAAGAATTTGCTTTCGGGTTCGATTCCTGGCGAGATTTGACGTTGTATAAAGGACCTGAGTATGGGGAATAACTCTTTTAGTGGAGCCATATCTGTTGAGATCCGAAACTGTAGTTCTTTACAGGTGCTTGATCTCAAAGGGAATAAACTTTTTGGGAAGATTTCTTAATTTTTCGGAGAATTCAGAGGCTTGAGAGTTTGGTTACTCGGAGGTAGTCTGTTCTCAAGTTTACTTCCTGCGAGTATCAGTAATCTCATAAGAGCTTGAAGTTTTGAATTTAAGAAGCAACAGCTTCTTTGGTAGTTTGCCGGAGCAAATAATGGAGATGAGCATCTTGATTACATTGGACTTGAGTAGAAATAAATTCTTAGGGTCGATTCCATTTGGTTTGAGCAAGCAGAATTTGTCTGGCAAGTTGCCAAGTTGCCATTTGAGCTTGCGGGTTTGCTGGGTTTTCAAGTCGTTGCTTGACAGCAGAGTATGTTATCTGGTGAGGTACCTGAAGGGTTTAGTAGTTTGATTCTCTAACTGTACAGTTCAAGAGAACTTGGATTCAGCATGTCCATTCCACGTTAGATAGGACTGGCCCAGCATCTTTAAAATGGGACAAAAACCAATGGTGGTAGCGGTGAATGTTATGACTCTGGTGTAGGTTACCAACGCATGGGATTAAGTCATGAAATGTTACTCTTCCGTTGTTTCTGAAGAGCTACGCTCATACGCTTCTGCTGGTGTTTGCTGACCCTCTTGAAGATGTAATGACCCCCTCATCACCGCCAGGTCGTTTCTTTTCCAATTGAGTTTTAGATCTCTTTGCGTGCATGGATTTTCCACTGTTATATTTATGTTCTGTCTTCACGGGTAGCTTGAGCCGAGCCACAGACATGCTGACTTATCGCGCGTCATGGTTCGAAGCTGAATCGTTGCCTTCACCAGAGTGATGTTGGCTGCCGCACGGATGCGGTCGCCGAATGGCCGCAATAAACTCCTAAAACTTCGCTGGTCATCACGAAGGTGGAGGAGAACACTTTCGGGGTGAGTGTTCACTCTTTTTCTCCAATTGAAAAGTCTCTCTCCAAGACCAAGATCAAGAACAAGAGGTATATTCTTGAACCCATTATTTTTCTTTCCTCGCTCAGGAAAGCTATGAATGTCTACGGATATGTTGAAGACCCATTTTCTTTGTGCTTTGCTTAATTCTCACTTCGCCCATTTAAGAAAAAAGAAGGCAACGAGGCGACAGGTTCTTGATCACTAAGTTGTTTCGAGAATCCAACTTCTTCTATTGCCATGCCTCCCGCCAATTGCATTGTTGAGCTGTTTCTCATGTTACTAATTTGTGAATATGTTGAAAGACTTGTTGGTTGACTCCAAGGTTAGTGCACTTGTAGACCTTAGTGAGAGATTTTTTTTTTTTTTCCATTGTGTTTGTCGCTTTGACTTGATATTTAGATGTTGCTCCATTATTGTTTGGTCTAGATGGGTTTCAGTTTGCCTTTCTTTATGCTGGGTCAAAATTCCCGAGCAAGGTTAAGCGATCTCGACGGTTCCGCGACATCCACATTACTCATTTGCCTTAGTCTCAAGTCATAGTCATATGTTTGCATTTGGTTTGACTCCATTGCATTGCATTTAGCTTTTAAATTATACATTTAATATAGTTGTATTTAGATCAAGCATACCTATAAATGCAAAATAAAAATTAATGATAAAAATTGCCCTACATTTAAATTAGAATCACACGTAAGGGTTATCTCAATGCATGCTTTTCACTTTAAGCTCCGTTTAGTGATGTTCTCTTGGGGAGTACCTTTTTATAGTTAGATATTAGTCCTAGACTTGATTTTGAGCTTTGCTCATGGGATTTCCTATCCCAGGATCGATAACGAGATCATGTATATTTTTTTCCTGATATTGTATTAGGATTATTTTTTACACTTCACCTTTATCACATTGATTATGGTTGTCTACTTTTACAATTGCGCACCCACGCATTGACATCAATCAATGGTGTAAGATTATAAAATGGGCAAAGATCGCATGGAAATCGCTTTCGAAAGATTGAGAATCGGTACATAAAGGGCGTTAATTAGACAATTAGCATAACCAAGTCCCTAATCTTCGAATCTCCAGTTCATAGGAAGTCACACTTCGCTTCACTCCTAACACTCCAATTAAATAGAAATTTTTCATTAATCAATTGAAACCCACAAATGCAACGTGGCGATCGATTAAATTTGAGAGAATCTGCGCCAAACGAGAGTGAGCACCTCAACTGGAGGAACTTCTCAATTCTCGTACAACAAATCGTTAGACCCGCTCCCCACTAAGAAACCACCTTCGGGACGGTTGCAATAGTGAGGGAAAAGGATACCAACCTCCTACAACTTCTCATGTATGAATGTGGGCGCACGCCCGAGAGAAAGTGGCCAACGAGGGCCGGGTGAGGTTACACAGTGGTGGCGCCATTGCCCAACCAGCAGCAATGGTCAGACATCCCTCATTGGGCTCAAGTCGAAGGCATTGTAGAGAGAGGCAGGCCAGGGTCTCACTCAAGACAATGGCTGGGTGATGACCGCCCTTCTATTTTTACTTTCTTACGTTGGCAAACCCTTTTGCTTTATTTTCTCTATAATTTATCTTATTTCGCGTTTTGAATTTTCTTGGGTTTTCAGTAGCCACATAGGGTATGAACGTGGCATTTAGTGATAACTTGACTACCTCTTCAGCAATTTTATTTATTCTTTTAATGTAAAAACTAACATGAACAGAGAAAAGCATATGATTCAAAAATCCAATCCATAAAAAGAATTTAAGGAGGATATAAAATGATTGGTAAAAACTCAGGGCCTTTGATTTTCATTATCTAATTGATAATAAAATATATAATCTAACTACTCAATTAACAAAAAGTGATTACGGACGAAAGATAATTGGTAAAAATTCAGCACCTTTGGTTTCGTTATCCCTATTGCAATATCTTTTATGACCATTTTAATGATGATGTTTAGTTTATGAGTTTTTTAATAATTCCTTTAATCTTTTGAAAGTAGAGAAATTGTCTGAGTTCAATATAGCTGTTCTTTCGAGCCTGCCTCTCCCTCCTCTCTCTTTTTTCCACCAGTGTCCCCCCTCTCTAACCCTAGATCGGGCGGTTTGAGGTGGATGGGACCCAACAATAGAGACGTCAGTGGATGCGGCGAGGACAAGCGCTGGAAACAGTGGGGGCGGAGTGTGGTGATGGTGCAGCCACGGCCATGGTTGAACCTGTAGAGAGAGAGAGAGGAAGAAAGAGAGAGGGGTGGGCTGATTTGGTTTTCTACTTCTGGTTTTCTTCATTGTTTGACATGATTAGAGTACATGTGGGTAATGTTCAAGCCTGTAGTCCACACTAATCATGACTTAATAGGAGAAAGATTATTTCCGATCAACATCGAAGGAAAACATGTCCCCAGTAAGAATTAAATTGCCAAATATAGGTGAGAAAACAAGTTGAGTTGGATATCTAGGTCGTAGAGGTGGATCCAAGTTTTTTAAGATATTAAAGCATAATTAGCAAAGACGGCGAGCCTTTCTCTAACATTCCCACAAGATTTCTCCTTTTTCAGGACCATCAATAGCTCAATGTTTTGGTAGTGCGCCGGCTCTACATTATAAAGTAAACCAAATACCATTCTAACTTTGGTCCGAAATTTCCAAATGGATCCATAACTGAAAATTAATGCACGATAATCAAGTATTCTAAGCAATGGTCAAAACGGTAATTTACAATGATTTACCCATAGACTATAAATTGAAATTGAAGCTTTTCCATCCTCTACTATTTTATTGATTTCTATACTAAGCCCTGTCCCTCTCCTTCTTCCTCCGTTGACTCTTTCCTTTTCCTATTTTTGCGCGCGCCTAGGCGTGCGGCCTTTCCTTGCCTATTGTCCGAATTTGGAGGATCGAAAATCCGATTCTCTCTGTCTAAAAATCCACCCTCGAAGTTCATAAAAATTACTGAGGTGCCATTATCGGGGAGTGGAAAAGGTTTTCAGTCACTCTTTTATCCCTTCCATGCAGAGAGATGCCTTCTCTCTTGTATCTTCCAACATTTCATGTTGAGACACCCGGCAAGTGTCAAAATCCATATCAGGTCACGACCCAACTCTCCCCTTGAGGATGTAAGCAATGTGCCATACGACCATGGAGAAAAGACAAGAATATCGCATCCTTAGGGGTAAGGAGTAGGTGTGAGCAACCCAAGTGACCCAATCATACCGAACAAGCTGATTTTTGGTGGTTTCCGAGGGTACTAATCCGTTTTTCAATTTCATAAAATTGAAAGCGGTGATTTTCGATCCAATTCCTAGATCCAGGGGTGGAATCACCCATCTTGAATCAGACTGGGTATTATTATTATTTTTATTTCTTAAAATCTTTAAAGAAAGAAATCATAATGCTCTTTAGTCTTTCCCCTCATAATGCTCTTTAGTCTTTCCCCTCTCTTTCCAGTTTCCAGTTTCCAGTTTCCCTTTCCCCTCTCACGAGTCACGCCTTTCCCTCTCTTCAGTCTTCCTCTCGGCTCTTTACCCACCCATCCCTTTCTTTCCAACTGCCTTCTCACACTTTTCCCCCTCTCTTCCCTCTCGGCTCTTTCCCCTCTCTTTCCAGTTTCCCCTCTCATGCCTTTCCCTCACAGCTCTTTCCCGTCCCTCTTGCTCGAACTCTCTCCCTCTTTATTTGCTACCAGTCATTCTATCTCTCTGTCCTTTTCCTTCTTGAGCTATGTCGTTCGTATTCTGTCCCTCTTCATTTGCGACTACCGGAACCGTCGGTCCGGTTTCAAAATTTGAGAATCGATCTTTCTAGTTTGATTCCTGATTTTTGGATGGGATCAAGTCGCACTGACAACCGATTACCCCCTAATGAGAACCTTTGGCAGCATATCCTTTAACTTCAGTGACATCTTTTTAAGTCATCCCATGTTGGGCCAAAAAGGAGTTGTACAAAGTACGTCTTTGCGTGACACGTGTACAATTTGAGACGATAAAGTGCTCAATAATTTCATACATAATTGCACATTTTCAGCCATGTCTCCGCCTCCCGATGCACGTGAAAAACTTTCCATCTTTAATTTTTAAAATATGAGCTAATTTCATTACTCAACTTTCCCATCTAAATTTGTATCCTCTCCATTTTCCTTTCTTTTTCAAAGATAAATGCACAATATAAAATAAAATAAAAGAAAATGATAAAAATTGCATTGCATTGAGATTAGAATCACATTTAGGGTTATCTCAATACATGCTTTCCCTTTAAGTTCTGTTTAGTGATTTTCTCTTGTGAGTATTCCTCTATAATTTGGGATTCTTCTTAGACTTGATTTTGAACTTAGGTTATGGGGTTTTCTTGTCCGGGGGATGAATAATGAGGCTATGTATATTTTTTGTCCGACATCATATCGGGTTTATTTTCTCGCACTTTACCTTTATTACCTTTATTGCATTGGTTGTGATTAGGCAAAGATCCCATGAAAATTGAAAGATTGAGAATTGATATTGAAAGGGCATTAATTAGATGATTTGCATAACCAAGTCGTCGTTCACAAAACTCGAATTACTAAAGAATGTGTAAATGGTACATTGAAGATAATTAAGAATTTGCATGAAATTTTTTTGAATTAGAACATATGGCTTATATTCTTGGAGGCTATATTTGCTCGATGACCGAAGTTGAGCCAAAACTGCTACTAGGGAAGATGATTGTAGTGTGTGAAGAAAGTAAAAAGCTTACAAAACACTACCAGGGAGATTTTTTATAAACCAGGATGAGCACAGAAATTAGAAAACCTAATGCAAATTCGAAATTCAAATTCAACTTAGGCAAAATCTTATCGAAATTGATTTGTTACGAGTGACTTCTCATCTTCATATCTTCAGAGTCAATCTCATGGCCCGTTCATGGTCTTACTTGAGACAACAAGAAAATTTTATGCATCATGTGAACACGTAAGATTATTGTTTACGGCTACAAATTGAAGGTTTCTATTAAACCGGTGTTGTTCTTTCTTGACATGTTGATGTTTTACTTTTCCCGTTGCGAACTGAGTCATACCGGATCACGATAGCATCTCATTCATGTTCGCAAAAGTCCTCTGAGCTTAAGAGAAACTCATGCCCTAAATTATTGGTTTGTGCATGAATCGACTGAAACCTGATTAGTGACTAGGCATCTACCATTCAAACATGGATTTGTTTCAGAAAGATATTAACATATTAATTGCGAGTGCCAATTCGATGTCACGGACTCAATTTAATATCTTTGTCTTCTTAAAGAATCAAAACAATTGAGGATCCTTGATTTGAGGAAGATTTTCAAATAAAAGCCTGAAGTATCCTTCTTAAATAAAAGTCTGAAATAGATCTTATTTCAAATAAAGACATAAAGTAGCCAAATTATCTCAATAAGAGCCTAAAGTGGCCAAATTGTCTCAAATAAGGATTGCGGCCTACCAATGATTATTTCGATCATCAGAAAAAGGGTATTTTAGTAAAAAAAAAATTAGGTATATTTTTAAAAAAATTGAATTTTTTTACTTTCTTCTTCTTTTCCTTTCTTTTTTTTTCTTTTTCTTTTTTTCTTTTTCCCTCTTCCCTCCTCCGGCCATTGCCAATGACATTCATTGGCCTTAGGCAAGGGCCGCCCTCAACGGCATTGGACAAGGGTGCCCTCGCCTAGGCGAGCAACATCCGCCCTCACTTAGGCTGGCAAGCAAAGTCAGGCCCTTTTTTGAGGAAAAAAATTCAAAAAAGCAAATGACAAAAATGCCCTTTAGCCAGCAATGTTAGGCTCTTTTTTTAGACTAATATCGTCACTTCATGCCCTTCTTTAAGACAAAGTCCACTTTATGTCATAATTTGAGAAAATGAGGGTACTTCATGTCCTTATTTGAGACAATGTCCATTTCAGACCCTTATTTGAAAAAACGATGGCACTTCAAGCTTTTATTTGGAAGTTTTCCTCGATTTGATGTACGAAATCATATCAATGCATCACATGAAGTAGGAGCTATACTCTTGGATTTGGTGTGGCCGGGAAGTCCTTGAGATTGAACCATTAATTTCAATTTGCTAGGCATAGATCCCGATCAACGGACTTGGGGGAATTTAAAATGAGAAAAACTGGTGGGATAGGAATCCAACTATTGCGACGCCATGCCACACCTTTCTCAGTGCAAATCAGGGTGGAAATTCTTTGATTTTGTGGTGTGGCAGTGGCCAAAAGTCTCCCAACGGGAAAAAAAATATACAAAAAGAGGTGAAGAGATATGATCTTTCCCATGTTATTCAGAAAGTATGAATCCCATGGCGGTGAATATATCGTCATTATCTCTTAGAAATGGAAATGTACATCTATTTATTGAATAAAGTTATGTGCAGAAAGTATAAATTAATTATATATCATCATCTAAAACTTGCTTGTGCAAAGAAAATTTTATATTACTCTTTTATAGAATAAAAGTCCAATGAAATAGGATTCATTTTACATGTGTTGTCAATGTAAAAAGTCATTTTTAGATATACAGTCTCAGAATGGAAAACCTTGTTGCTAAATATCAAAATCATATGTGTCATTTCATAAAACCTACTTATATAAAGAAATTTTTACACATCTAGTGCATAGTGTACCGAATAAAATTGGGAAAATGACACAAATAGTACATGAATTTTTGCTTAACATGCATTGTGGTTCTTGAACTTTTAATTTGTTCAATGTAGTCCCTAAACTTTAATTTAATGTGTAATTTGGTCTATGAACTTTTAATTTATCAAATGGGAAAATGACACAAATAGTAAATGAACTTTGGCTCAACATGTATTGTGGTTCTTGAACTTTTAATTTGTTCAATGTAGTCCCTAAACTTTAATCTAATGTGTAATTTGATCTATGAACTTTTAATTTATTTAATGACATACAACTTTGACCTTAACTTACTATGATGAACATAACATGTGACATTCCGAAATTTCGCCCATTTAGGATTTATTAAATAGCTTATTTTATTAATGTGCTTGTAGGCTGTCTCGCCCGGAACTGATCATTTCTAGGATACTAACCTATAGGGAAAGGCTAATGAGGGATTTAAATTCGTACGACTAGAGGAATTCAACCGTAAACTGAATTTCAACCATAAAATCGTCGATGTGATATTTTGAACCAATGTAGGCCAATCTTAGGAAAGTAATGGGCCGATTCGTTATTATCATACACATGGATCACGGGTGATTTCGTTTGACCTCGAAATGAATTGACGAACGATCCAGAACTTATTCCGAATGATCGCACTCATCGAAACTAGTGATCGATCATTGCAATTTTATTGACAACCGAAGTCGTTACGGTATGAATAAATTGCACGTGACTCAATTTAGTATCAGTCACGGGTCGATTCTGCGAATTTCCCGGAAAGCCACCCGTTAGCCTGAGATATGCACAAATTACATTACATAGAATTCAACTATTAAATTAAGACCAAATTGGACATCGGAAAATTAGGAAGTCACGGCAGAACATTAGGACGACGTTGCGGTTGTAACGTGCAATTTTGGATGAGGCCGAATCCTTCAGAAAAATTCAATTTGGGCAAGAAAATGGAAAAGTGACCATTTTACACCTAAAGATTTCTAAATGGCTAGTTATATGGGCAAAGGGTATTTTGGTCATTTTACCCTTAAATTTGGAAAACACACTTTTGCCCTTGGACTTTTTGAGAAATTCCAAGATTGCCCTTGGATATTTTGGATGAGATTCGATCTGGGTCGTTGATTCCAAGATAAGATCGAATCTGGACCGTCGGATGAAAAGATTAGAGAGGGACATTTTGGTCATTTGGCAAAAAGTTGGTCAAAACTTGGATATTAAGCCAAGACTCTCTCTCTCTCTCTCTCTCTCTCTCTCTCTCTCTCTCCCCTCATTCGCCCCCCACCATGAGCCTCTCCCTCTCCCGCCGTGAGCTCTCCCCCACCTATCATCGCCGTCCGGTCGCCGTTCACCGTTCGCCGCGCCACCGCCATCCCCACCGAGCCCCACACCGCCGTTCTCTCTCTCTCCCCCTCTCGGTCTCTCTTGGCCGTGAGTCTCACCGGCCGCCGCCCGAGCCACCATCGCCCGCCGTTCCTCATGATTGTTGCCAATCGTCACCGCCGCCACAAGCCGCCGTTAGATCTTGATTTTGCTGCCGCTTTCGCTCTAACCGTGTTAGTTTAGAGCTCAGTAAGTTCAATCTAAACTTTATCTAGTATATCGGGTTAGTTCAGACCTAGATAGACACGGTTTGGCACGTTTTTAGTGGTGAAATCGAATTGCAGGCCTTAGGAATTAAAGTAGAAAATTTTGGCGAAAATTTGGGGCCGAGTGATGGATGTGATTGCGTGTTTGGTAGGCTGTGTGGTGCTGTTTGGGACGCAGATTGTGCCGTTAGGTCCGGCTCGGAATTTCATGCAAGTGCCGTGAAGAGCCGGAAGTGTGATAATGCGATTTTGGGTGCAGAAAAGACAAATTGCTAGCTGTGGTGTGCCATGTGATGTGCTGTGAGGTGCCGTTTGGTGTGTGGTTGGTACCATTAAGACCGTCTCGGAATTTTATGAAAGTCAATTGATTTGAAAATGTTTGGGCGTGGAAAAATGCAGATTTGCGCGTGATGGTTCATTTGTAATGTGATTGTGTGGATGTGATGAATTTGGTGCAATTGTGTGCACGTAAATTAATGTGAACGTGTGCGAGTGTGAGATTGGGATTAGGCCGAGAAATTCTAAAACTCGAGTCGCGATTATGTAGGCTAGTTGCATTTGGCGCTGACTGAGAATTGAGAAAGCAAAAAATGAGATTGGCCAAAGGCACGATCAGCTCGGGTGAGATGGGGATCGGGCCAAGTCATTTTAAAGCTCGGGTTGCAATCACATAAGCCTGTCGTATTTGGCGCGGTCTGAGGAAAGAAAGTGAAAATGGGATCGCACCGAGGCGTGTGATGCTCAGAGTGCGATCAAGTGGGCCTGAGGCGTGAATACACAGGCCGGGAAAGTGTTTGAGAATGAGATATGTGATGGGAAAAGTAAAAATGGGATCGAACCGAGGTGTGTGATGCTCGGGGCGCGATCGAGTGGGCCTGAGGCGTGAATACGCTGGCCGGAAAAGTGTTTAAGCAAAGGTGGGTACGACAAGTGGGTTGGTAATGTGGTGTCATTGACGTATGGATTGACATGTGGAAAGTTGTGTGTTGTGGCATGTGCATAAGAATTTATTGTTTGTGGATGTGGACTAATGTGTAAGTTGCATGTGCCGTGATTCCAGGCATGTCTGTTTGTGGATAGTTGTTTGTAGATTGGTTGGTTGCGTGTCTAGATGTGTCTGGAATTACGTGGTAGCATAGATAGGATTTAGATTGCAACTTATTGAGAAATGTCTCATGGTTGTATAAACCAAACCATTTCAGATCGCCCGCTTGAGTAATGAATTAGCCGCCACCATCGCCGCCTGAGCGTTTTGGTATAGTCATGCACACCGATAATAATTTTGTGAAGTACCCTACGGATGATCAGTACACTTGGAATAAGCATACCTCGACTATGTGGGTAGACGTAGGACATCCCCCTTGGCAGGCTCATACTTACACTGCGTGGACGTTTAGAGATGGGCCAGATGAGTTCAGTCCTGTCACCGGTTTCAACGTCCCCTTTGATGGAATTGGGGACTGGGACCCAACAGTTGTTCCCCGACCTGATGGGGAATTGATGAGTACAGAGCTTAGTATAGCCCAGTCCGGACACTACCCTATTCCCGCAATGCCGGGTTCTTCAGTGAATGACTTAAACTCAAATCCGAAAGGTTCCTAGGTAGGATTTGACCCTATGGATATAGACTTGGACGAGATACCAAAGGGTGAGCCGAAGGAGGAGCATGGCGAGGATCCTAGTGAAGCGGAGCTAGGCGAGGACGAGCCAGAGGCAGAGCCTGAGGATGGCGAGGAAAACATATCTGAGTACGACTACAATCCCTACTTTGTATCAGAGATCGAGCCAGACAAGGGACTAGTCGCAGAGGATTCGGATGAGATCTCTAGGGAGTGGGGTGACATAAATCACCCGATAGAGATCGAAGTCGAATCGGAGTCCTTAGTGGAAGCGACGATCCAAAAGGAGTTAGAACCGAGTGATAGTGAGTCGGATTCTGAGTGGAAACCGTCCCGTGAACGCCGAGGCTAGTAGGGTAGTGATGAGTAAGTGTTTGAAGGGTATCATTTTTGAAGGATAGGGTATCTACCCTTTTTTTTTGGTGTATGGTTTGTAGGTGGTTGGAATGGGTGTGCATATAGATGTTATGGACTCGAAAGATGGCAGAAGGGTGTTAAGTATACTTGTTTGTGGATGTTGTAAATATATGTGGTAAGGCAATGTTTTAAATATTTGGCGTTTGGCGTGCTAGTTATCCTGGTGTTCTCCAATTTCATTGTCAGGGTTAATTAATTGTTTCCACCGCGAATAACTCTGATTAGATCGTAAAGTCGGCGACATATTCCTGGGGCGTTGCACTCATTCAACTGTGTATTGGGATGCCATGCGCTCGATGGGGTTTGGGGCGTGACATCCCGATTGAATTTGGTATCAGAGTAAGGATAGCTCGCTTTAAGTTAATCAGAGCTTGGAGTGATAAGGAGTGGAGACCCAGAATAGTGATAGTTGGTCAGGGATACCTTAGTGAGCCATAAATATACCTAGTGCTACATGTATTCCAGACTGTTTGTTGTGATTGTGAATGATTGATTGTGTTATTGGATGGAGTGCAGGTGCGTCTGGACTTGAGGTACGTGCATGAACCCTATTGATGTGGTTTGGTGCTGTGTGATTGATTGCCTGTTAAGTGAATTACTGTGTGAATTCACTACCTAAGGCTAGACTTGATTAGTTGGCCTAGGTCTCTAATTCCTGTATGGAATTATAACAGGTAGTAGAGTAATAGAAAGCTGGAACTATGAGCAGTGCAGGAAGAGATGTTAGACGAGGCCCAAGAAGGAGCGCAGGAAGAGGAGCAAGAGGTCGAGGTCGCGCTCGTGCTAGAGCTGTAAAGGACCTCGAAATGGGTGTTAAAGCAGTAGAAAACCCAGAAGTTGGTGCTGGAGCTGCAGTAAATCCCGGAGTTGATATAAGGGTTGCAGCAGATCCTCGAGTAGATGGGATCCTAAGGGCCCTCGAGGAAGTTGGAATTTTAATGGGCAAGTAAACTCAAAAGTGAGATGCCATTATTGCCCAAACTGTTGAGACCACGACAGTCGCTGCCGTGAATGGTAATAATGGAAATCAAAGATAGGGGCAGGTGAATGCGAATCGACTAATGCATCAATTAGTCAAGTAGTTTTTGAAGTTGAAGCCCCCTAAGTTTGATGGTAGAGGTGATTTAGAGGCTGCGTCACTATGGGTAGAAGAGTTAGAAAAGGCTTTCGAAGTACTAAGATGTACTAATAAGGAGAAAGTGACATTAACGGCATATCAATTGCAAGGGAATGCAAATAATTGGTGAAAGGCCATCAGAGGACGAGTATTTCCGGCTGGTGTTGCACCGAACTGGGCAGTGTTTGGAGAGGCTTTTAATAGTAAGTATTTTTCTGAGAGTGCCTAAGAAAGAAGTTGGCGGAGTTCATGAGACTTTGCCAGAGGCATAGGACAGTGGATCAGTACGAGGCTGAATTCACTCAGTTGGCTAAGTTTGCCCCGCGAATGGTGGAAAATCCACTAGATCGGGCTCGGAGGTTTAGAGATGGGTTGAGATTAGATCTTCGTAGTCATATGATTTCTCTGAACCTGAGAGACTATAATGAAATTTATAAGCGAGTCTAGGCGATTGAATAGGATATAGCGGATAGAACTGCCACTTCGGGATCGAGGTTTGCCCAAGGAAAGGACAATCGTCGTTTGGGGAAGAGGCCAATGATGAACAATAGACGTTTTGTTCCCTCTGCTAGAAGGAATAATGGGAAACCTACCCGTTTTCAGAATGGTCCATGTAGGGTATAAGGAGAAAGGCATGGAAATGGACTGTGTCCAAGTACAAATATGGTATGTTATAGATGTGGCGGAATGGGCCATCAAGCGAAGAATTGCCCTAATAATAGACAGGCTAGACAGCCAACATTACCGCAGCCGCCCAAAGTTGAAAATCAGATTGGGCCGTTTGTACTCCCGAACCAGAATAGACCGCCGACCCAAGGACAAGTATATGCAATGGCCAGAAGGGAAGCAGAGAATGCGCCAGGCGTAGTCATAGGTACGGTTTCTCTCTGTGATCATGCTGCGTATGCTTTATTTAATCCGGGGGCGCCACATTCATTTGTGTCTGCTCAATTTATTAAATTGACCGGTATAGAACCGCGACTGCTTGATATGGTGTTATGTGTGACTACCCCCTTGAATGATAAGATTCTAATTTCGTCGGGGTACCTAGAATGCAAGATTGTAATTGGTGATAGGGAAGAGAGAATTGATTTAGCAGTCCTAGCGATGTATGACTTCGATATGATAGTGGGAATAGACTGGCTAGTTAAGCAGATGGCAGTGATGGATTGTAGTAATAGGGTAATCCAATTTAATCCTGTTGGATATCCGGAATTCAAATTTGTAGGAAGTCGAGGAAGGACCTCGATTCCTTGGATTTCGTCACTGGAAATGATGAAATTATTGAGTAAAGAGTGTGAAGGATTTCTAACAGTTGTAGTGGATTCGACGGCTGAGGAGCTGAGGCTAAAGGATATAGCCGTGGTACGCAATTATCCCGATGTCTTTCCTCAGGAATTGCCAGGATTGCCATCAGAACGGGAAGTGAAGTTTGTGATCAAGTTGGCACTTGGAACTGAGCCAATCTCGAAAGCACCTTATAGGATGTCATTGTCGGAATTAAAGGAATTAAAGATGCAGATGCAGGAGTTATTGGACAGAGGATTTATCCATCCAAGTGCGTCTCCATGGGGAGCGTCGGTTTTGTTTGTAAGGAAAAAGGATGGATCGTTGAGGTTGTGTATTGATTATCGTCAATTGAATCAGGTGACGATTAAGAATAAGTATCCTTTGCCAAGAATTGATGATCTGTTTGATCAGCTGCAAGGGACTTCGGTATTCTCTAAGATTGATTTAAGGACTGGGTATCACTAGTTGAGGATTAAAAAAAAGGATATACTGAAAACGGCATTCAGGACAAAATATGGGCATTACGAGTTTACAGTAATGCCGTTTGGATTAACGAATGCTCCTACTGCGTTTATGGATTTAATGAACAGGGTGTTCAAGGAATTTTTGGACCAATTTGTCATAGTTTTTATAGACGACATATTGGTGTATTCGAAAAGTCCTGAGGAGTACGAATTCCATCTGAATAAGGTTTTACAGATCTTAAGAGAGAACGCATTATATGCTAAGTTTAGCAGGTGCGAGTTTTGGCTCAACTGAGTCGCATTTCTTGGACATATGATCTCAGGAGATGGAATTTCGGTAGATCCAGCGAAAATTGAGACCGTAATGGAATGGCCAAGGCCAACTACAGTAACTGAAGTTCGGAGCTTTTTGGGTTTAGCTGGATATTATAGACACTTTGTGGAAGAGTTTTCGGCAATAGCAACACCGCTAACACATTTGTTGAAAAAGGAAACAAGGTTTGAATAGACAGACAAATGTGAAAGGAGTTTTCAGGAGTTGAAGTATAGATTGACAACGGCACCGGTGTTGACTATTCCGTCAGGACCTGGAGGATACGAGATCTATAGCGATGCGTGGTTGAAAGGATTGGGGTGTGTGCTAATACAACGTGGGCAAGTAGTAGCCTATGCATCAAGGCAGTTGAAGCCACATGAACTGAATTACTCGAAGAATGACTTAGAGTTAGCCGCAATAGTGTTCGCCTTGAAGATTTGGCGACATTATCTGTGCGGAGAAAGATTTCAAATTTATACTGACCACCAAAGCTTCAAGTATTTATTTTTGCAGAAAGAGTTAAATATGAGGCAGCTACGTTGGATAGAACTGTTGAAGGACTATGACTGTGATATTCTATATCACTCCGGAAAGACAAACCGGATAGCGGATGCATTGAAACGGAAATCAAGCATTGCGCACTTGATGGTCAAGGAATGGACCCTATTGGAGAAAGTGCGAGACTCGGAGTTTAAGTTTGAAGTAAGTTGAGTCTCAAGCCTGCTACCCACGCTCAGGATCGAGTCGGAAATTCAGGCTAAAGTTAAGGCCTTACAATCTACGGACTTAGAGATACAAAAGATTATGGAGATAGATGCTACAAAAGATTATAGAGATGGATGCTAATAATAGAAAATCGGACTTCCAAGTATCCGAGGACGGGATATTGAAGTTCCGAGGTCGTTTATGTGTGCCTGACGATGCAGAGCTTAAAGAAGAAATTTTGTCAGAAGCGCATCGGAGTAGTTATAGTATCCATCCGCAGAGCACAAAAATGTATCGGAATTTAAGACAATATTACTGGTGGAATAGTATGAAGGTTGACGTAGCTAGACATGTGGCTAGATGTTTGACGTGCCAGTAAGTGAAAGCGCAACACTATAAGCCAGGAGAATTGTTGCGACCTTTGGAAATCCCAAAATAGAAATGGGAACATATCACAATGGATTTTGTGATGGGATTGCCGAGGAGCCAAAGAGGCCACGATTTTATATGGGTGATTATCAATAGATTGACTAAATCGGCACATTTCCTGGCCGTGCAAAAGGACTTCGCACTGGAGCAATATGCTGACCTGTATGTGCAATAGATCGTTAGATTACACGGGGTACCGGTGACTATTACATCGGACCGTGATCCCAAAATTACCGCAAACTTTTGGAAAAGTCTGCAGACGGCATTAGGATCGAAGTTGTAGTTTAGTACTGCTTATCACCCGTAAACAGATGGCTAGTCTGAGATGACGATTCAGACTTTAGAGGACATGCTTCGGGCATGTGTGTTAGATTTTCAAGGTAAGTGGGAAAAGCAGTTGCCATTAGTGGAATTCACGTATAATAACGTTTTCAGCAAAGTATTGGAATGGCGCCGTTTGAAGCGCTGTATGGAAGGACATGTAGGACGCCCGTGTATTGGAATGAAGTGGGAGAAAGGACTATAATCGGGCCAGAATTGGTAGAATAGTCGATTTAGATTGTTAAGATCATATGCGAAAGGTTGAAAACTGCGCAAAGCCGTCAAAAGAGTTATGCAAACAAAAGGCGAAGACCTTTAGAATTTCAAGTGGGGGATCACGTATTCCTTAAGGTGTCGCCCATGCGAGGATTATCCCGGTTTGGTAAGAAGGGAAAATTGAGTCCGAGGTACATAGGATCTTTTGAGGTGTTAGAGAGGATTGAGGATTTAGCGTATTACCTTGTGTTTTCACCAAACCTATCACAAGTGCATAACGTGTTCCACATATCGATGTTGAGAAAGTACGAACCAGACCCAACACATGTACTGAACTATGAAGAGATAGAAGTTGATGACATGGTGTCGTACACCGAAAGACCGGTAAGAATTGAGGATCAAAAAGAACGAGTTTTGAGAAATAAGACAATCCAATGGTCAAGGTAGCATGGGAGCATCATGGGACTGAAGGCGGGACTTGGGAAAACGAGGAGTTGACGCAACATAATTACCCCCAATTGTTTGGTAGTTAGTTGGATTGTAAATTTCGAGGACAAAATTTCTGTAAGAGGGGAAGAATTGTGATATTTCGAAATTTCGCCAATTTAGGATTTATGAAATAGCTGATTTTATTAATGTGCTTGTAGGCTGTCTCACTCGGAACTAACCATTCTTGAGATACTAACCTATAGGGAAAGGCTAATGATGGATTTAAATTCATACAACTAGAGAAATTCAACCGTGAACTGAATTTTAACCATAAAATCGTCGATGTGACATTTTGAACCAATGTAGGCCGATCTTAGGAAAGTGATAAGCCGATTCGTTATTATCATATACGTGGAACAAGGGTGATTCCGTTTGATCCCGAAATGAATTGACGAACGATCCAGAACTTATTCCGAACGATCGTACTCATCGGAACTAGTGATCGATCATTGCGATTTTATTGACAACCGAAGTTGTTACAGTCTGAATAAATTGCACATGACTCGATTTAGTATCAGTCACGGGTTGATTCTGCGAATTTCCCGAAAAGCCGCCCGTTAGTCTGAGATATGCACAAATTACATTACATAGAATTCAACTATTAAATTAAGAACAAATTAGGCATCGGAAAATTAGGAAGTCACGGCAGAACGTTAGGACGACGTTGCGGTTGTAACGTGCAATTTTGGATGAGGCCGAATCCTTCAGAAAAATTCAATTTGGGCAATAAAATGGAAAAGTAACCATTTTACACCTAAAGATTTCTAAATGGCTAGTTATATGGGCAAAGGGTATTTTGGTCATTTTACCCTTAAATTTGGAAAAGACACTTTTGCCCTTTGACTTTTTGAGAAATTCCAAGATTGCCCTTGGATATTTTGGATGAGATTCGATCTGGGCCGTTGATTCCAAGATAAGATCGAATCTGGACCGTCGAATGAAAAGATTAGAGATGGACATTTTGGTCATTTGGCAAAAAGTTGGTCAAAACTTGGATATTAAGCCAAGACTCTCTCTCTCTCTCTCTCTCTCTCTCTCTCTCTCTCTCCCCTCCCCCCCCCCCACCGTGAGCCTCTCCCTCTCCCGCCGTGAGCTCTCCCCCACCTATCATCGCCGTCCGGTCGCCGTTCACCGTTCGCCGCGCCACCGCCATCCCCACCGAGCCCCACACCGCCGTTCTCTCTCTCTCCCCCTCTCGGTCTCTCTTGGCCGTGAGTCTCACCGGCCGCCGCCCAAGCCACCGTCACCCGCCGTTCCTCATGATTGTTGCCAATCGTCACCACCGCCACAAGCCGCCGTTAGATCTTGATTTTGCTGCCGCTTTCGCTCTAACCGTGTTAGTTTAGAGCTCAGTAAGTTCAATCTAAACTTTATCTAGTATATCGGGTTAGTTCAGACCTAGATAGACACGGTTTGGCACATTTTTAGTGGTGAAATTGAATTGCGGGCCTTGGGAATGAAAGTGGAAAATTTTGGTGGAAATTTGGGGCCGAATGATGGCTGTGATTGCCTGTTTAATATGCCGTGTGGTGCTGTTTGGGATACGGTTTGTACCGTTAGGTCTGGCTCGGAATTTCATGCAAGTACTGTGAAGAGCCGGAAGTGTGATATTGTGATTTTGGGTGCGGAAAAAACAAATTGCTTGCTGTGGTGTGCCGTGTGATGTGCTGTGAGGTGCCCTTTGGTGCGTGGTTGGTACCATTAGGACCGTTTCAGAATTTTATGAAAGTCCCGTGAAGGACTGAAATTGATTTAAAAATGTTTGGGTGTGAAAAAATGCAGATTTGTGCGTGATGGTGTGTTTGTAATGTGATTATATGGATGTGATGAATCGGGTGCAATTGTGTGCATGTAAATTAATGTGAACATGTGCGAGTGTGAGATTGGGATCGGACTGAAACATTCTAAAACTCGAGTCACAATCATGTAGGCTAGTCACATTTGGCGCTAGCTGAGGATTGAGAAAGTGAGAAATGAGATTGGCCCGAGGCACGATCCGCTCTGATGAGATTGGGATCGAGCCGAGTCATTTTAAAGCTCGGGTCGCGATCACGTAGGCCTGTCGTATTTGACGTGGGCTGAGGAAAGAAAGTGAAAATAGGATCGGACCGAGGCGTGTGATGTTCGGGGAGCGATCAAGTGGGCCTGAGGCGTGAATACGCAGGCCGGAAAAGTGTTTGAGAATGAGACATGTGATGGGGAAAGTGAAAATGGGATCGGACCAAGGCGTGTGATACTCGGGGCGCGATCGAGTGGGCCTGAGGCGTGAATATGCAGGCCAGGAAAGTGTTTGAGGAAATGTGGGTACGACGAGTGGGTTAGTAATGTGGTGTGATTGATGTATGAATTGATATATGAAAAGTTGTGTGTTGTGGCATGTGCGTAAGAATTTATTATTTGTGGATGTAGACTAATGTGCAGGTTGCGTGTGCCGTGAGTCTAGGTATGTCTGTTTGTGGATGGTTGTTTGTGGATTGGTTGGTTGCGTGTCTAGATGTGTCTGGAATTACGTTGTAACCTAGGTAAAGTTTAGGTTGCAACTTATTGAGAAGTGTCTCGTGGTTGTATAAACCAAACCATTTTAGATCGCCCGCCTGAATAATGAATCAGCTGCCACTGCCGCCGCCAGAGTGTTTTGGTATAGTCATGCACACCGTTAATAATTTTGTGAAGTACCCTATGGATGATCAATACACCTGCATTAAGCATATCTCGACTGCGTGGGTAGACGTAGGACATCCCTCTTGGCAGGCTCATACTTACACTGCGTGGACGTTTAGAGATGGGCTAGATGAGTTCGGTCCTGTCACCGGTTTCGACGTCCCTTTTGATGGAGTTGGGGACTGGGACCCAGCAGCTGTTCCACCGCCTGATGGGGAATTGATGAGTACAGAGCTTAGTATAGCCCAGTCCAGACACCACCCTATTCCCGCAGTGTCAGGTTCTTCAGTGAATGACTTAGACTCAAATCCGGAAGGTTCTCAGGCAAGATTCGACCCTATGGATATAGACTTGAACAAGATACCAGAGGGTAAGCTGAAGGAGGAGCATGGCGAGGATCCTGGTGAAGTGGAGCTAGGCGAGGACGAGCCAGGGGCAAAGCCTGAGGATGGCAAGGAAAACATACCTAAGTACGACTACAATCCCTACTTTGTACCAGAGATCAAGCCAGATAAGGGACCAGTCGAGAGGAGCCGGGTGAGATCTCTAGGGAGTCGGGTGACATAAATCACCCGATAGAGATCGTAATCAAGTCGAAGTCCTCAGTGGAAGCGACGATCCAAGATAAGTCAGAACCGAATGATAGTAAGTCGAATTCTGAGTGGAAACCGTCATGTGGACACCGAGGCTAGTGGGGTAGTGATGAGTAAGTGTTTGAGAGGTATCATTTTTGGAGGATAGGGTATCTACCCTTTTTTTTTGGTGTGTGGTTTGTAGGTGGTTAGAGTGGGTGTGCATATAGATGTTATGAACTTGAAAGATGGCGAAAGGGTGTAAGTATACTTGTTTGTGGATGTTGTAAATATATATGGTAAGGCAATGTTTTAAATATTTGGTGTTTGGCGTGCTAGTTATCCTAGTGTTCTCCAATTTCATTGTCAGGGTTTAATTAATTGTTTCCGCCGCGAATAACTCTGATTAGATCGTAAAGTCGGCGACGTATTCCTAGAGCGTTGCACTCATCCGACTGTGTATTGGGATACCATGCGCTCGATGGGGTTCGGGACGTGACATAACATAAACATAAACATAAACATAAACATGGCGGCAAGAGAAACATCCAAAATGAAGCACCAAGGTTGTGACTAGGTAACACGAATGGATTCAACTGAAGACACGCTGGTAAATCACTAAAACAAACTCGAATAACTGGCAAGAAGGTGACCCTAGATCAACCAAAGAGACTCGCTGCTAAGGGCCATGGCTTGAGAACTACACTGCACACGCTCGAATGCCTTGACCGGGCTAGGTGAATCGATATACTAAACATGACAAGCTTGCGATGCCTGATAAAGCGAGGCAAGCAAGTCCGCTTTAGCTTTAAAATTCGGTTCCAAGCATCGGAGTACCGGCGAGCGGTTCAAAATGGAAAATGAATGAGATGAACACATACACGCCTTACCTTAAATGACGGGAGAAAGTGGATGAACAAGCTCGAACAACTCACGGCTCAGGGTCCCTCAACTCACGGCCCCAACTCAAAGTTGAAGATCGGTTTCTTCTTCCTTCTTCTTCTTCTTTTTATAGACAATTGATAAATTCAAATTATTGGTATGAAAGAGAAATAAAAGTTGGTAAAAGATAGGAAAAGTCATTTTTTTTTGTTGGAGATGAGAGAAAGTTAATAACTAAAAAAACGAAATAAACTTTGCTAACTTCCTAAAATAAGAATCAGTAATGCAAAATTAGTAGGTAATTTAATCGGAGAAATGTTGATAACTACTTCTACAAAGGTTGGTAAATTTTACATAGCGTTTGTGAGATGAACTTTTTTGTATGTAAGACAAATGAAAATTGGTACCTCAATCCCACGAACTTTACATCGTGTGATCCAAATAGAATTTAATTAGACGATTAAAAACATGCTCGACGCCATTCGGAACGCGATTATTAGCACAAATTCATTGTGAGTCACTTGATCCCACGAATTTTACACCCACCGGAATCGTTCCTTTGTCGGAGTATAAACACGAAACGGGAAATGCCGTCAATCCACCTTCAATTGCCACTTGATCCTCAATCTTTAACGGTCTTGCTTGTTCAGAGAAACTTTCATGAACAGCTTTCATCTTTTTAGGCGTATCAGCTTATTTCTTACGTTTTGTGCAGAGTTTTCAGCACTGCACGTGCACCCACGCTTAGTATTAATTGGACAATCGGGGATGAAGACAACAAAAAAAAAAAACACGAACTGAAATTTGCTCCAGTGTTTTTTTTAGCATTAAAATAAACACAAATAAACATGGAAAAAGTAAAAATCATTTTTCGGAATTTTTATTTCCAAAAGTTTACATCTCAAATTTGCCAAGTGCAAAGGATCATGTGCCAATCTTTGACATTAAAACGTTACAAACGCTGTTTTTCTTTTTCTCCCATTCTCTTTTCCACCAAATTCAAAAGCACTACAAAATTACTATCTATCTTGATACTTACGCATTATCGTTTTAGTCGATAGTATTGACACCTAAATTTTTGCCAGCAAGTCGAACATGCGCTTTTGTTAAAAAAAACAAGAATAATAATTAAAGAAATAAAAATAAGAAAAAAGGTTCCAATCCGGTCATTCTTGCAAGGGCCCAGACCAGCCCGTCAGACCACAAGCACGGCCCATCAGACTAGCTCATTAAACTCCAATTGACTACCCCCTTCAGCATTTTTATTTATTCTTTTAATATGAAAACTAACATGAGCAGAGAAAAGCATATAATTCAAAAATCTAATCGATAAAAAGAGTTTAAGGAGGATATAAAATGATTGGTAAAAACTCAGGGCCTTTGATTTTCATTATCTAATTGACAAAAAAAATATATAATCTAACTACTCAATTGATCAAAAAGTGATTACAGACGAAAGATAATTAGTAAAAGTCTAGCATGTTTGGTTTCGTTATCCGGATTGCAGTATCTTGTATCTCCTTTTGAATGATGGTGCTTAGTATATTAGTTTATTACTAGTTCCTTTAATCTTTTGAAAGTAGAGAAATTGTTTGAGCTCAATATTGTTGTTCCTTCGAGCCCACCTCCCTCTCTCTTTTCCCCTAGTGGCGCCCACCCACCCTCCCCCTAGTCGGGTGGTTTGAGGTCGGGCGTGGTTGGCAACGATTTGCTCGGAGGTGGTGCTGCAGCAGCAATGGTTGAACCTCTATAGAGAGAGAGAGAGAGAGAGAGAGAGGGGGGGAGGGAGGGGGTGTGGGCTGATTGGTTTTCTACTTCTAGTTTTCTTTATTGTTTGACATGATTAGGGTAACATGTGGGTAATGTTCAAGCATGTAATCCAGTCACTAATCATGACTTGACTGGAGAAGATTATTTCCGATCAAATATCAGAGGAAACATGCCCCCAGTAAAATGATCCGATTCTCGCTCACTAAAAAATCACGCTCGAAGTTCACAAAAAAAATTACTGAGGTGCCATTTTGAGGGAGTCGAAAAGGTTTCCAGTCGCCCCACTAGTCCCTTCCATACAGAGAGATGCCTTCTGTCTTATCTCTCCCAACATTTCGTGCTGAGACACCCAGCACATGTCAAAATCCTTGTCAGGACACGACCCAACTCTCCTCTTGAGGATGTAAGCAATGACGTCACTCGAACTTTGGGGAAGAGACAAGAATGTCGCATCCTTGGCGGTGAGGAGATCGAGGAGCTTTGGCAGCATATCCTTGACCCCGGCGACATCGTCAAGTCGTCCCATGTCGGGCCAAAAAGGTGTTTGTACAAAAAGACGTCTTTGTGTGACCCGTGAACAACTGGAGAAGATAAAGCGCTCAAACATTTCGTACACAATTGCACAGTTATGCCCCCACTAAAATAATCCGATTCTCTCTCACTAAAAAATCATCGTCCAAGTTCACAAAAAAAATTACTGAGGTGCCGTTGTGAGGGAGTCGAAAAGGTTTCCAGTCGCCCCACTAGTCCCTTCCATACAGAGAGATGCCTTCTGTCTTATCTCTCCCAACATTTCGTGCTGAGACACCCAGCACATGTCAAAATCCTTGTCAGGACACGACCCAACTCTCCTCTTGAGGATGTAAGCAATGACGTCACTCGAACTTTGGGGAAGAGACAAGAATGTCGCATCCTTGGCGGTGAGGAGATCGAGGAGCTTTGGCAGCATATCCTTGACCCCGGCGACATCGTCAAGTCGTCCCATGTCGGGCCAAAAAGGTGTTGTACAAAAAGACGTCTTTGTGTGACCCGTGAACAACTGGAGAAGATAAAGTGCTCAAACATTTCGTACACAATTGCACAGTTTTCAGTCTTCAGACCTGTCTCTGTCTCCTGATGCACGTCAAAAACTTTACATCTTTATTTTTTAAAACAGGAGCTAATCTCATTACTTAACTTTCCCATCTAAATTTGCATCCTCCCCATTTTCCTTTCGTTTTCAAAGATAAATGCAAAATAAAAAATAAAATGATAAAAATAGCATTACATTGAGATTAGAATCGCATTTAGGGTTATCTCAATACATGCTTTCCCTTTTAAGTTCCGTTTAGCGATTTTCTCTTGGTGAGCATTCCTCTATAATTTGGGATTCTTCTTAGACTTGATTTTGAACTTAGGCTACTGGGGTTTGTAGTCCAGGGGCTCAATAACGAGGCTATGTATATTTTTGCCGGTCATCGTATCGGGTCTATTTTCTTGCACTCTAATTTTATAACCTTTATCGCATTGGTTGTGAATAGGCAAAGATCCCATGAAAACCGAAAGATTGAAAATTGGCATTGAAATTGTGTTAATTAGATAATTAGCGTAACTAGATTATGTGCAAAAAATATAAATCGATTATGTGTCATTGTCTAAAACTTGATTGTGCGAAGATAATTTTCCACACCTTTTACATAATAAAAGTCCGTTGAAATAGGATTCATGTTACATACACTGTTGAAGTCAAAGCCTTTTCTACACAAGCAGTGTTAAAATGGAAAATCCTGTTTATTGAACAAACCTGCTAAAAATAAAAATCGTACGTTTCATTCTATAAAATCTGCTTATATAAAGAAATTTTTGAACCGTCAGTGCACTGAACGAAAGTCCATTGAAATATGTAGTTTGCAAAGAGGAGATGATGGAAGAAAAGAAAAAAAAATTGACTATGTGAAATACACTAGCATCTTTTTTTAGTAATTTTTCCAAGTTTACACTTTTGTAAATAAAAGAAATTTACTTAAAATTTCTGATGTCATAAAATTTGGAAATGAAGTCGTCATTCATTAAAAAGAGAAGATCCATGACAACACAAATTGACTTCGACTTCAAGTTTTCATCCACGAAAAATTACTTCTCTGCTTTAGATTTGAAAAGAGGCAAGAGGGTCACGTCCTTCTGGTGAGGAACTTTGGCAGCATTCTCCCGCTTCAATGACATCTTCTGTCGGCCATTTAGCTAGTCACATCGTACCTATCTGTAAAGCATTCTACAAATGCTCACTATTATTGAATGATGTAAAAGTTTGGAATATCCTCAATCTACACTTTATAAGATAAAATTCTGCCAAAAGTATAATAGAGATAACTAAGAGTCAATTGCCATGTACAAATGATCTTCTGAATCTCTTTTCTATCTCTCCTCTTGCGTGACATGAATACAATTCAAGAAGAGTCCTCAATAATTTCATACATGATTTCACACTTTCAAACTTGCTCATGTCTCACTGTGCAGATGAAAAACGTTTCCTCTTTGTTTTTACTAATTCCACTAATTAACTTTCTATCTAGATTTTTCCTCTTCATTTTCCTTATATTTTCAAAGATGAAATGAATTCCATATTCAGTTAATTATTATCTTTTTAGGAAAAGTTCCGATAAGCTTTTGAGAATACCCACATTAAGCTAAATGTATTTAAAAAAGTTTAATTAATTGAGGATAACAATGTTCTCATTTTATGAGGTGAAGTTAAATATATCAATATATCACTTTTATAAGAAGGACACATTAGTGCAATACAGACTCAAATTATGTTTGGAAGACTTTTTGAGTTGGCGATCAAAAACAAAAAGGTAAAGAAAAAAAAGGTGAAAAAGAATGGTTTTCCCCGTGTTGTTCAGAAAGTACGAACCTAACAGAGATGAATAAAAAATATTATAGATATATATTACCTACATCGTGATCGTAAAAGTTTTTTTTTTTCCACAAACAGTTTTAGAATGGAAATATAAACTTGTCAATGGAATACAGAGTTACATGCAAAATAAAACTTTACATCCACAAATCGTTCTTGTTCCGGAGTATAATCACAAAACAGTAAACGCCGTCAATCCACCAACAATTGCCACTTGATCCTCAATCTTGACGGTCTTGCTTGTTCGGAGATAATTACACGGAAAGCTTTCCTATTTTTAGGCATATCATTTTATTTCTTACTTTTTCTGCAGAAACTTCCCCACTTCTTGTGCACGCGTACTTGGTACTGGAGAATTGGGGATGAAGAGAGAAAAACACGGACTGAAATTAGCGATTCTGTTTGTGAATAGATACTGTCCTTAAAGGGGTTTAGTTTCTCCACTGTATATGCTGCAGTGTTTAGAGGAACACACTTGTTTGACTGGTAAAGCCGCAAGAAGTTTAAGACGGCGGTTTTTTAAACTTCTACCGAAAGAAATACCGAAGCGATAGAGGACCATCGTCACTGCCTGCCGGGCCACCTTCATTTGATAGTACACAATGTGTCACTCGAAGCGCGTGCGCTCTTGATGCGTGATGTAGTGAGCCGGACAAGGGTTCGGCCAGCCTTCGGCGCTACGCAATGGTCGGGCGATGTTACCGCCCTTCCATATTGCTTTCTTTCATTGGCAAAGCCTTTTCGCTTTATTTTCTTTAGTTCTTATTTTGCATTTTTAGTTTTCTTAAGTTTTTACTAGCCACAGATGGTGTCAACATGACATGGAGTGATAACTGGATTACCCCTTCAGCATTTCCTGCTTATTCTTTTAATATGAAAACCAACATGAACGAGAAAAACATATAATAAAAAATCCAACGATAAAAAGAGTTTAATGATGACCTCATATGTTTGGTAAAAACTCAAAGCCTTTATCTAATTGATGAAAACTACAATGATCCAATCCGATGAGGACGGAAAGTGGTCGCCGAGACAGAGAGCTCGGATAAGGAGTGGCTCCTGCAAGCTTTTAGTATGGTAGATGGGGCAAGAACAAATCAAATTGCACACCAAATAAGAGGAAAGTATGCTTGAGATATGTAAAAACTGGAATTAATTTACAAAGCTGCCTTTTTGACATAACAACAAATTTTGTTTTGGAGCTCCAAAATTAAGCGTGCCCAAATTATAGTACTATGAGAATGGGTGACTTTTTTGAGAAAGTACTTGCTTATTTGACAAATGACAAAACAGTGAGACTTGGTATGGAACGGATCAAAGTGGATAATATCTCAAGCAAGTTAATCTCGGGATGTCACAAAAAATAATATATAAATTAGGAACCCAAGTTTAAAAAATTATTACGGATGATAGAATATGGTAAATATTTAGTATCTTTGGTTTCACTATCCGATTGCTATATGTTATATGCCCACCTTAATGATGTTGCTATATGAGTTCATTAACATTTCCTTTAGTCTTTTGAAAATAGAGAAATTTTCTGAGTTTGGATATAGTTGTTCATTTGAGCACCGCACCGCCCCCACACCACAACCTCCTCCGTCGTAGTTGTAGCACATCAATGATTCAAGATAACACTCTAGAATGATGCCATAAAACCAGGTACGCTAAACTGGAACCTTATTTCATCGAAGGGTAGGGTTATCTTAATTTAAGTTGTAAACTAAAATTTTCAGTACATATCCAGTTATTTTAAAAACCCCTTCATCTCCAAGGTAAACCCTTTCGTCTTTCAAAAACTCTTCCATCTTTTGACGCTCTCATGTAGGCTCTCAGCTTCAATTTCTGAAGCTAAGAGCCTACTTCGCCTTTGATTTTCTTCTTTTTTTTTTTGCTTTGACTATCTTTTCTTTTCTCCGCTGCTTTATTTTGGGAGATTGTATGTGTAAATAAATTTCTGCAGCTGATCTTGAGTGAACGTAGAGTCTAGTTCAACCATTTGTCTAGTCGATAGCCATTGAGGAAGATATCCGTGACATGTATTTATAACCTCTCTGAGATTAAACCACTATTTTCTTCCAATTTAGATTTAGGTCTAGATTTGGGAGTTTTACTCTCCCGATTTAGATTTAGGTTTAGATTTGAGAATTCGTTATGTATATTTGATATGTGTTCTTTCAACATATTAATATTGGTATCTTTACACGGCGATGATGATGAGGATATTGAATCTAGATATGCACTGCAAGCCGTTACAAATGGAGTGAGGAATCTTGGCATGTGCTTATCACTGAATCTGATGATAGGCCGTCGAACGTTTACGGTAGCAGATATGTTCTTAATAAGTGTGAGTGTACTTTTAGCTACATTGTATTTTGTGCTTTGTTATTTGCGTTCTAGTATTTACTTTATTTAGCAGTTTTTTGGAATTTGTTAGATTTGTATGTCTTCTACGTACATCTTGGATATTATTATGATGGGTAGAATCTTTTTTTCAACAAAAAAAAAAAAAGAAAAGTGCATATCCAGTTTAAGATTTCGAAAACAATAAATCTTCTTGGGATGATTCCAAAGCCACATGGACACACCTCAAATTTGGAAGGCTCACATTCCCGTAAAACTACTAACCACGGAACACCCTAGACATAAAAGTAAAAAGCCATAGGAGTGAGCATGGTCTGAACGGGTGATTTTCATCTCGAAACTGTGGACCGCCCACTATTGAAACTGAGAATCGCCCGTCAGTTCCATGGACCCACCCGAGAACTGAACTGTCGATCCGGTCCGATTCCCGAGTAAGTTCATGGAACCAGTTCTACTAAGTTTTCCTAGACAAATCAAAAAAATGGACTGGTCTAATTCTTGCCTGATGGTGGATTTTCTTCACTATATGCTACTTTGACTTACATTAATGCACATGAGCGATGTATCTTAAGTGTACACGGAACACCCTTACTTTGGCATTTGATTTCACCAGTTTGATGCAGAAGTCATGCACTTCTATCTAAAATGGTCTGATACAGAACTGCCATCTACAACTTTCCAAACTTTTACACAATCTACTCAAGCCCCAAGAGTCAAGAGGCTCTCATTTAAGCTAACAAATTGAATGAGCCTAAACTCTTAGAAACAATGACAACAAGATTTCCCTCAAAGTTCAATTACGCATCACAACAAGATTTGTCACAAAGTTCATAATTTCACAAGCTTCACATCAAATACATCTGTAGCTTATATTATATATCACATGTGAGAGTTTTCCACAAGTTCACAATAGTCAGCAAACAAACAAAACAACAACTCTCATATTTTCTCTTTTCTTTTTTATTTTTTATCAGATTTTTAATTAAAAATTTTAAAAATAAAAATATATTATTATTATATTATCGGTCCGGTCTGGGTGGGCAGGTGACCGATTTCACAACGAGAACCGGGAACCGGACCAGTACCCACCGGTTCCAAAAACTGGGAACCGGATTGGTTCCTTTGGGAACCAACTCTCTATCGCCAAAAAACCACAATCAAAATGTTTTTAGACTATTTGTCGATCCATGTAGCAAAGCTTAAATATTAAACCCCTTTCTCTCTCTCTTCGTGCCGATGCCTTCTCTCTATCTCTTCCATATTTTTACCTAGCAAGTGAATAAAATTTCACATAAGGGCTCAAAGTATCCTCACTTTCTCAAATAAGAGTCTAAAGTGGACATGTCAGTCTCAAAGAAGGACTTAACTTCACTGGCTGATCAAAGACATTTTCGTCCTTTACTTTTTATTATTTTTTTCCTTTTTTTCTTTCCTTTTTACCGATGGCCGGTCTTAGGCGATGACCGGCAATACTGAGAGAGGGCTGGGCGAGGCCGCCCTCAAAAGCCACAGGCAAGGGCAGACGACTCTCGTCAACCATAGGCAAGGCCGGTCCTTGGTCGCGTTGCCTGTGGCTAATGAGGAGCTGGGCGAGGTGACCCTCGCCAGCGGCTTGTGTAAAAATTGAGTCCTTTCGCTACCTCCATCCAATTTGACTAACAAATGTTACAATGTTTTTTTTTTTTTTTTAAATATTTTATCTCTTCCACATGGTGTCTTACGTGGCGTTAAGGATTAAAGCACTAAAACTAGTCATGGCCACAATTCAAGATTGGCCTGTTCCGGTTCGTGGCTATCTGTGAACCGGAACCATCCAGTTCCGGTTCGTAATTTAAAAATTTTAAAAAAAAATTATGAAATAAAAAAAATTATGAATTATAAAATTATGAAATAATGAATTATTCAATATAAATTGTAATCAAAATGTAAATTGTAGGGGTGATTGATTCCCAGTTCGGTCTGGCTTCACTCGAAACCAGGAACCGAACCGGTAAGACCGATCCCTTAATTTTAAAACTAGGAACTAGACTGGCAAATCATAGAACTGTGAATCAGACCATTGGCCCGGTTTAGTTCTAGGTGGTTAAATGGAACTCTTTGCTCTTAACTAGCAAAGGATCGTAGTCACAAAAGGCATATAACTTCACATGCTTATGGCTTGGCTTGGGTTTTATACACAACCACTTTGATGATATCTTCATTCCCATTCGATATGGGACTCTTGGCATTTGCATGAAGACAAGCCAAGAGTCTCACATCGAAGATATTTAAGGCAAGCCGAGAGTTTCACATCGAATGGGAACGAAGAGATATTAGAATCATTGTGTATAAAACCCAAGTCGAGCGTTGTAATTAGAGTTCAATACACCCAAGTCAAGCATTGTAATTAGAGATCAATGCACTTACAATGCATGGCAATTAGAGTTCAAATTGTTTTATAAAAAAATAAATAATGAATTTTTTAAAATTTCATTATTATTATTTTTTAAACAATTTGGAATTGGAATCGAAACTTGCGATTCCGAGTTAATTCCAAAATTGTTGAAACTGGAACCAGGCCCGTAGGCCACGGGCCGGTTTTGGTTCCTAACCATGGGCCCGGTCAACGGGCGAGGCCTAGATTTGACTAGGCCGGTTCCGGGCCAAAATCGGCCTGTGGTCATGACTAACTAAAACAACGTCGTTTTGATCTAAATTCTAATTTTTATACAAAATCTTAATAAAATGAGGTTAAAAATCCAAAAAAATTTCCATAAAAAAGACAAACTCAAAAAAGAAAAAAAAAGATAAAACTTAGAAAAAAGGAAAACACAGAAAAAAAAACCCAAGCAGCCCTCTCGCCTGTATTTTTTATTTTTATTTTTTTCTTATTAAAAAATAAAATTCTTGATTTTTAATTTAATATAACTAAAATTTAGGTTAAAATTGTATTTGGACGAAAATTCCATTCACCAACCATCTGGTTGGCGAGATCATACCTTCATGTGAAATTATCGTACTACTTCAGGCTATTTTTAAAAATAAGATTTAGTTCAGGTTTTTATTTAAAAAAATAAGATATTTTTATTGGTATTTTCGCTAGCAAGTGTCATAATAGCACGAGGGACGGGACCTAACTTTCCTCCGAGGACGTGCGCAATGACGTCACACAAACTTATGAGAAGAGGCAAGAATGTCACGTCCTCGTGAAAAGGAACCTTGGCAGCTTTTTTTACTTCACTGATATCTTTTGTCGGCCATTTAGCTTGTATTATTGTTCTCATTTGCATTTAGTGGGGCATCTAAAAGTTTGTAATGTCGTCAGCCAGCACCAAGAGTTGATTAAGAGTCAATTGACATATACGCTTTCCAATGATCTTCTAAATCTCTTTTCTCTCTTTCCTCTTGCGTGACACGTGTACAATTCAAGAAGGGTCCTCTGTAATTTCATCCATGATTTCACACTTTCATACGTGCTCACGTCTCACGATGCACGTGAAGAACGTTCCCTCTTTATTTTACTTTTTTTTTAAAATATGAGCTAATTTCATTAATTAACTTTCCATCTATATTTTTATCCTCCCCATTTTCCTTTTTCTTAAAGTTGACATAAATTCCATATTCGCTTGATTATTCTTTTTCTTTTATGAAAAATTCTGATATTAAGCTTTTGAGAATACCCACATTAAGCAAAATGCATAAAAATATATTAATTAACGATAACGATGCTCTCAATTTATGAGGTAAAGTTAAATATTTCAATGTATCTCTTTTACGAGAAGGACACATTAGTGCAACAAAGACTTAAATTATGTTTGGAAGATCTTTTGAGTTGGCAATGAAAATAAAAGCAAATAAAGGAGATGAAAATAGCGATTTTCCCATGTTGTTCAGAAATCACAAAACTAACGGCAGTGATTAATATATATCATTATTATAAAAGTTTTTTTTTACACAAACGGTTTCAGATTGGAGATATAAACCTGTTTATTAAATAAAGTTATATATTGATAATGAGTCATTATCTAAAACTTTCTTGTGTGAAGAAAATTTTACACCATTGTAGTACCTAATAAAAGCCCGTTGAATTGGGATTTATATCACACACAATGTCTATATAAAAGTGTTTTTTACATAGAGAGTCTCAAAATAAAAACATCAGCCTATGTATGGAATAAACCTACATGCTAAAAATAAAAATTGTATATGTGTCTTTCTATAAACCTGCTTATGTACAGAATTTTTACACCACCAGTGTATTGAATAAAAATCCGTTGAAATATGTAGTTTGCAAAGAAGGGGATGGTGGAAGAAAGCAAATATATATATATATATATATCTGCAATTATGCTTGTATCTTTTTTTAGTAAATTTTCCTAATATACACTCTTGTAAATAAAAGGAACTTCCATAAAATTTTCAAGGTCATAAATTTTTAAATGAATTTGTCCTACAGGAGTTGCTTTATATATATACAGAGACCATGGCGACGAATGTTACATCATCTACAGCCTGAACTTTCGCTCCATCTCCATCCACAAGTCTGATGTATAAAAAGAGGAGATCCATGAGAACAGAAAATAACTTCGACTTCAACCCCACAAAAGTGCTTCTCCACTTAAGATTTTTTCATGCCCGCGAGATGGCGGTCTTCCATCCCCAACTCTTGATTGGTGTCGTTGGCTTTGGAATCCTAAAGATCATACATACTTCCAGTAATTCGGTGAGATATTGTATTCTCCCTCTGTGGTCGCCAAAAGACTTTGGAAAAAGTACCAAAAAATTCATAAACCTATTGCATTAGTACCAATTCAGTCTTAAATCTTTCAATTAGATCAATTTAATCCTAAAACAGTTTCACATTGGTACAAATTCAGTTCATCCAGCTAATTTATGCTGCAATTGCTTATGTGAATGTCGGCCGTCTTATGTGGCATGACTGACGCTGACATTAATATTTTTTTAATTTGTAAATATTTTCTAAAGATTAAAAAGTATTTAAAAATAGGTTCAGGCACTAGCACCGAGGTTTCGGGCTTGGCTTCAATGGACCAGGCGTGGGCACTAGGGATTCGAGTACCGGCACCGGGGTCATAGGCCCAGTCTTAATGGACCCGGGTCCGGGTGCTGAAGACCTAGTCGTGAACACTAGGGACCTGAGAACTAGCGTTGGGATTTCCATGCCCAACCGTAGAGTTTCGGGTCAACATATGATACCTAGTCATATTAAAAATTGGAAATCATTTTCCCAGGCGAATTAAATATTGAAAAATAAAGAAAATATTTTTTCAAAAAATATTATCTGCGAAATAAATGGCATGTCAGTAAAAAGAGAATGCTACATCATTGCAGCTGGAAATTCGGCTCCATTCACATGTCTATGTATAAACAGAGAAGATCCATGACAACACAAATTGACTTTGATTTCGACTTCGACTTCAAGTCTTCGTCCACCTAAAATTACTTCTCTGCTTTAGATTCGAAAAGAGGCAAGAGTGTCACGTCCTTCTGGTGAGGAACTTTGGCAGCAGTCTCCTGCTTCAATGACATCTTCTGTCGGCCATTTAGCTAGCCACGTCGTGCCTATCTGTAAAGTTATTGGATGATGTAAAAGTTTGGAATATCCTCAATCTACACTGTATAAGATAAAATTCTGCCAAAAGTAGAATAGAGTTGACTAAGAGTCAATTGCCATATACCAATGATCTTCTGAATCTCTTTTCTATCTCTCCTCTCGCGTGGTATGAATACAATTCGAGAAGAGTCCTCAATAATTTCATACATGATTTCACACTTTCAAACGTGCTCATGCCTCATAGTAAACGTTTCCTCTAGAATAATTACAAAAAAAGTCTTAAACCTATTATAATTGTGTCAATTTAATCCTTAAACATTTTTTTGGCCAATTGAGTCCTAAACATTTTATATTTGTATCGATTCAATGTATCTGATCAATTTTTGGCTATAGATGTCCATTGTCTTACATGATGCGGCCAGTACTGATGTAAACATTTTTAAATAATATTTTAAAATTTTTAAAATTTTTCTTTTCTTTTTCTTTTTTTTTTCTTTCTCTTCTTCCTCTAGCTAGTTACCAAGATTCGGCGAGGTGAGGGCTCAAGCCTTGCCATGGCTAGAGGAGGCTCAACCTCGCGAGCCTGGTGGTGGTAGACCTCGCCCAGTGACAGTGAGGTCGACCCTTGCCAGGGGCAATTGATGCTTGACCTCATTGGCCCTCGCTTCTAGCCGATCACCAGACCTCGGCAACTAGCTAGAGGAAGAAGAGAAGAAAAAAAAAGAAAGAAAAAGAATAGAAATAAAATAAAAAAAATAAAAAAAAGCATAGGCTCAACCTCGCCAGTCCGATGATGGTAGACCTCACCCCGTGATAGTGAGGTCGAGCCTCACTAGGGTCGAGTGAGGTTGAACCTCGCCGGCCCTCGTCGTTCGACAATCGGCTAGAGAAAGAAAGGAAGAAAAAACAAGAAAGAGAAAGAATAGAAAATAAAAAAAATATAAAAAAAAAAGACGAAGGCTTGACCTCACGAGCTTGGTGATGGTAGACCTCACCTAACCACGGTGAGCTTGAGCCTTGCTAGGGGCGAGCAAGGCTTGACATTAAGCTTTTGAGGACACCCACGTTAAGCTAGTGTTCTCGAATTGCATGTATCACTTGTACTTGGTTTTCATGTAATCATGACCAACAAAGTTGAGTTACTCTGTGATTTTGATATTTCCAAGCTACCGTTACAATTCTTCTCTCCTCCTCCATGGTTGGAGCACATAAGTGGCTCAAGATAACACTCCGGAATGTTTCTATAAAACGAGGTATGCACACACGGACCTTATTTCACCGAAGGGTAGGATTGTCTTGATTTAAGGTGTAAGTTAAATTTTTCAATGCAAAAAATCTTCTTGAGATGATACTGACGCCTCCAAAGTCATATCCCAGGGGTGAGGAACTTTGGCAGCATCCTTGACTTCTTTTGTTTTTTGCTAACAGCGGCATTCTTGACTTCAGTGACATCTTTAAGTCGCCCAATCTCGAGCCCAAAATTTATTGTACAAAGAATGTCCTTGCGCAACATGTGTCCAATTCGAGAAGATGAGGCACTCAGTAATTTCATACATAATAATTGCACATTCTCATGCATGTCCGTGCCTCAACGTAAAAAACGTTCCATCTTTATCTTTAAATGTAAGCTAATTTCATCAATTAACTTTCCATTTGAACTTTTATCCTCCCCATTTTCCTTGCTTTTTAAAGGATAACATAATGTCACGCCCCGCACTCTACGGCGTGCCACATTCTTCGCAAAGGTCAATTCGTGTGCGACGTCCCAGGACGCGTCGCCGACCCAACGCCCAACACAGAGATTTAAAGCACATGCGGAAGTAATTAAAACCACCCGTACATTAAAATACACATAACCAAGGATAGCCATACAACAACCAGCACGGACAATTATACATTTGCTTTGACATCGGGAAACATATACAATATTCATGTACAGCCTATGCCCAAAAATCAAAAGCGATTTAACAGCCGCTAACGTAAAAAGGGGGGGTACGTGGCTCAGCGATCAAGCACTACTACTAGCCGGGCTCCTCCCAAAATGCATCGGTATATTTGCCATCCTCAAGGCTGGGGGTCTGAAAAGTGGTTTTATACAACCGTGAGAATAAATCTCAGCGAGTAATTCCCTAAACCTAAATTAGGCTAAAGTGCACCTCCTAACGAGTACTAAACGAAGCATAAATCAGAACGTAATTGACTCAGGCCCTCGAGTCTAAATCTAATTCATACTGGACCCTGCAGGTTAGGCATTTCATATATATACAATCACAACAGCACCAAAGGAATTAGATTGCGGCACGTATACGCTTATCACTCGGTCTCGACTCATGTAATGCATATGCTCGTGCTTGCATTCATGTTCATGCCTCAATAATGCAGTAACGCACACTTGCATGCTAGCATTCTGCCATTTACCAATTTCTCCTTCGACCCGCGTTAAACGCATCAGGTCCGACCTGCGTAAAACGTATCAGGTTCATCACTTCGAGATCGATCTCTGGCCCTCGTAAAATGCATCAGGCTCATGGCACATTACCTGTGTAAAACGCATCAGGTTGGTCATCTTCCGGTAACCCGGGTATCGTCCCGCGTAACACGTCTCAGGACGGGTTCACTACCCCGAGTAAAACGCATCAGGGTCTATTGTGATCACACATTTACAAGCACCAATTTATATCTGAACCCTGCGTAAGACGCATCAGGGCATTTTAGGTGATCACAATGCACATGTCACTCAGGCACGCTCGTATATGCACATGCCATGCTAATGCTTGAGATGCACACTCATGGCCATAACGTTCACATCTGGGCATTCACTTACACCGCACCACTTACTCAAATCACGATGCAATCATGCGCACTTGCACCACGCATATTCAATTTCATAAATCAACATGCCCAATCAGACAATCAATTCAAATAAGCCATTGCATCAACTCGACACACAATCCATGCACAATCCACACAACCGGGTTAACAAGAACTCTCACATTTGAGGCCCACCAAGCGATTCCATTTTTAGTCCCACTAGACATACGACATGGCATCATACAATCACATTCAAGCCACGTTTAATTTAGCATCCTCTCGGGTGATCATCGTTCCCTAAGCCGTTCATCCTAAAATCTTGAATAAACAATTATGGCCCGAAGTCTCTCGATACTAAACCACCCATGAACGTTTTGTCTTAGGCGCTCAATTCACTGCCAACTCATCACATTAGGTTTCCCAATTTGCCACAAAAACAGCTACCACTTGGCCTACAAATCATATCTACTGAATCTGCAATTTCGCCCAAATTAAGGTTTCTAAGCTTAGCCGCTATTCAACACACCAGAAACCACTAGACCTCGATTAAAACATCACGCTAGGCCACCAAATACGCCACAACATCCGCTCTTAACAGCGTCCACCAACTAACCCCCAAATTGATCGCGCCTCACCTAAATTAAATCCCGTCGTGGCCATCCACTATACCGCAATTTCTAGGCTAATAATTATCACCAAAATGCTCCATTATGCTCCCCATATTATCAATCTAAACAGCCACCACAAGACCGAAAACGGCGCGCGCTAACTCCCACGATTTAAGCCTGAGCTCGACCGAACTTGAGCCGTTTCGATCCAAATCTGTCCAGCCCATGTATCGCGCCTCTCGGGCCACTAATTCTCCATCAATTCATCATACTAATTCACCGAATCGACCACAATCACAATCCCGAGTCACCTCCACAATTTAACCCCAAATTACCTTAATTAACCCCTAAAACCCATCTAGAAATGCAAATTATCCTAATTAGGGTTTATGGTCAAACTCACCGGATGTCCTAAGCTTAAAACGGGCTGAACACCCGACGAAAAGGGGCTGGGCAGCGGCGGTCCCTCGCCGGAACAGTAACGGCGGCAGTGGCTTCGGTGAACGGCGCGAGCGACGATGACGGTCTAAGCTAATCCACGGCGGGGCGGAGAGGAGAGAGGAGGGGTTGCCGACTGAGGTGAGGGGGACGGCGGTCCACGGCGACGGCACCGGCAACCTCGCGGCGGCGTCGGGGCGGCGCTGCGAGTCGGCAAACCGCAGTGACCAGGTGTGGCGAGCTCGCGGATTGAGGGGGCCGGGCGCGACGAGCTCAAGTAGAGGCTGAGCTAGCTCGCGGCGGCGACGGCGGCAGTCGAAGCGGTGGGGACGACGGCAGCGACAGCCAGAAGTGGCTGGGCCATGTCGGGCGCGGAGGGCAGTGGCGACGGCTTGTTGTCGCGTGCGCGTGAGGGAGAGGAAGGGGACAGTCGGGGCGGCGGCCGGTGGTCGGCGCGACGGCGACCGAGCTTGCTGGCAGCGCCGGCGGTCAGGCGGGCTCAGGCGACGTCGGCTGGGTGAGCAGGAAGAAGGAGCAGAAGCAGACGCAGAGACTGAAGCAGACGCGGCGAAGAAGAAGGAAGGGAAGAAGAGAGAGAAAATAAAAAAAAAAAAAAGAAAGAAGAAAAGAAGAAAAAGGAGGAGAGAGGAAAGAGAGATAGTGTGTCAGGGGGGTTGGTCTGGCAGAGGGGGGGTGGTGACGTGCACGGCTCGGGAAAAGCAGAGGGAGAGAGAGAGAGAGAGAGAGAGAATAAAATAAGGAAAATATTTGAACATTCAAATATTATTTGCAAACCAAAGGTTCAAATTCAAAACCGAAAATGGTCTATCGGTCCAAAATAAGCCTCGCACATAAAAAGGGACAAAGGCCAAATTAATTGAACCAAACTATAACGAGAGAGGTCTACTAGTTCAAATTCGCACTCGGTCAAAAACTCCCATTTTTCCATCATTTCTGACAATCTCAACGCTGGCTACCATAACATTGATACCGTCCAATTTATTTCGTCTCGACACTCTCGAAAATCGACTGTCAAGTCTGGGATCTATATAACGGCCAAATTCGATCGAGTGCGATTCTAACGAAATCTCTATTTTTAAAAACAAAAACCAGAGAGTGATCAGTTCTCGGGCGAGATTCTATTATAAGCGCACTGACGAATTACACGTTTTATAAATCCCAAAAATGGGCCGAAATTCGGGATGTCACAACTCTTCCCCCCTTACAAAAATTTCGTCCTCGAAATTTATGATCCAAACTCGACTACTCAAATAATTGGGGGTACTGGTGTCGCATCGCCTCCTCGCTTTCCCATGTGGCACTTTCCGTCCCGTGATGTTCCCAGATAACTTTGACCAACGGAATCGTCTTGTTTCCCAACACTTGTTCCTTTCTATCCTCGATTTGCACTAGTTTTTCCACGTACGACACTCTGTCGTCTACGTCTATTACTTCATGATTCAGCACGTGGGTCGGATCCGGTTCATACTTCCTCAACATCGACACGTGGAAGACGTTATGAACTTGTGACAAATTCGTCGGCAAGGCGAGACGATAAGCCAACGTTCCAATCCTTTCCAAAATCTTGAATGGGCCTATATATCTCGAACTCAGCTTCCCTTTCTTGCTAAACCGAGATAGCCCTCTCATTGGCGAGACCTTAAGAAATACATGGTCACCAACTTGAAACTCCAACGGTCTACGCCTTCGGTCCGCGTAACTTTTCTGATGACTCTGGGATGTTCTCAACCTTTCCCGGATAACCTTTATTGTTTCCACCGATTTCTGAACCAACTCTGGACCCGTTATACTTCTTTCCCCCACTTCATCCCGACACAACGGTGTTCTGCACGCCCTGCCGTAAAGTGCCTCAAACAGTGTCATCCCGATACTCAGCTGAAAACTGTTGTTGTAGGCAAATTCCATCAAATGTAACTGTTCTTCCCACTTGCCCTGAAAATCTAATACACACGCTCACAACATATCTTCCAAAGTCTAAATAGTCCTCTCAGACTGGCCATCTGTTTGAGGATAATAGGCCGTACTGAATTGCAACTTAGTTCCTATGGCTGATTGCAGACTTTTCCAAAAATTCGCGGTAAACCAGGGATCACGGTCCGAAGTGATCGATACTGGTACTCCATGAAGACGAATAACTTGTCACACATATAACTCTGTCAACCTTTCTAGCTTGAAGTCCTTTCGCACTGCTAGGAAGTGAGCTGACTTGGTCAATCTGTCTACTATTACCCAAATAGAGTCATGCCCCCTCTGGCTTCTGGGCAATCCCATTACAAAATCCATTGTAATGTGCTCCCATTTCCATTCCGAGATTTCCGACGGCTGCAACATTCCACCAGGTTAACAATGTTGTGCATTCACTTGTTGGCACGTCAAACACTTGGCCACATGCTTGGCCACGTCTACTTTCATTCCGTTCCACCAATAGTGCTGTCGGAGATTCTGGTACATCTTAGTGCTGCCCGGGTGAATACTGTAGTGGCTCCTATGAGCTTCCAACAAAATCTTTTCCTTAAGTTTCAAATCATCTGGCACGCACAATCGTCCTCGAAACCTAAGGATTCCATCATTTGACACCTGAAAGTCTGGTTTCCTCTTAGCGTCATCCATACTCAAAAGTTTCTGAATCTCAGGGTCTGTGGACTGCAACGCCTTGATCTTGGCTTGCACTTCTGGCTCAATCCTCAATGTCGCCATTAGACTGGAGAGGTGTCCTACTTCGAACTTAAATTCTGAATCCCGCGCTCCTTCCAGTAAAATCCATTCTTTAACCAACAATTGCGCAATGCTCGATTTCCTGCTTAAGGCATTCGCTATCCGGTTGGCCTTCCCGGGGTGATACAATATGTCGCAATCATAGTCTTTCAGCAATTCCATCCATCGTCCCTGCCTCATGTTCAATTCCTTCTGCGAAAACAAGTACTTGAGACTCTGATGGTCCGTGTAGATCTGGAACCTTTCTCCACACAAATAGTGCCTCCAAATCTTAAGCGCGAAAATAATGGCGGCCAATTCCAAGTCGTGGGTCGGGTAATTCATCTTATGAGGTCTTAACTGTTGTGATGCATAAGCAACTACTCTTCTATGTTGCATTAGCACGCATCCCAATCCTTTGAGCGAAGCATCACTATAAATCTCATACCCGCCCGGTCCTGAAGGAATTGTCAACACTGGCGCCGTCGTCAACCTCTGCTTCAGCTCCTGAAAACTCTCTTCGCATTTTTCGGTCCATTCAAACTTAGTCTCTTTCTTAAGTAACCTCGTCAATGGAGTGGCTATTGCTGAGAACCTTTATACAAATCTCCGATAATAACCTACAAGTCCTAGAAAGCTTCGAACCTCAGTAACTGCCGTCGGCCTCGACCAGTCAATTACTGCTTCAATCTTTGCCGGATCCACAGAGATTCCTTCTCCGAATATTACATGTCCAAGAAACGCTACTCAATTCAGCCAAAACTCGCACTTGCTAAACTTAGTATATAGTGCGTGCTCTCTTAACGTCTGTAGAACCTTTTCCAAATGTACTTCATGCTCCTCGGAACTCTTTGAATATACTAAAATATCATCGATGAAGACAATGACAAACTGATCCAAGAATTCCTTGAATACCCGATTCATTAAATCCATGAAAACAGCAGGGGCATTAGTCAGTCCAAATGGCATCACTGTGAACTCCTAGTGCCCATATCTAGTCCTGAACGCTGTCTTTGGAATATCCTTTTTTCGAATCCTCAACTGGTGATACCCTGTCCTTAGGTCAATCTTAGAAAATACCGAGGCTCCTTGCAACTGATCGAACAGGTCGTCAATCCTTGGGAGGGGATACTTATTCTTGATGGTTACTTGATTCAGTTGACGGTAGTCAATACACAGCCTTAGTGACCCATCTTTCTTCCTAACGAATAATACTGGCGCTCCCCATGGAGGCGCACTCGGTCGGATAAAGCCTTTGTCCAGTAGTTCCTGTATCTGAACCTTAAGTTCTTTCGACTCTGACAGCGACATCTTATAAGGTGGCTTCGAGATTGGCTCAGTTCCTAGGGTTAATTCAACCATAAACTCCACTTCCCTTCCAGGTGGCAATCCCGGCAATTCCTAAGGAAAGACATCGGGAAGATTACACACCTCGTTTATGTCCTTTAGCCTTGGTTCCTCAATCAACTAGTTAGTCATCAAATCATTACCTTTCTATACCCCAAAGACCAAGCTCAATCTATCCAATTTCAATTCAACAGTCTCCCAAAAACGATTCACATCGGTCCTTCACAAAATCTGAAATTTCTAAGCAGCATTCATCCTTCCAAACCCGTCCAAGAATATCATCAGTAATCCATAAATCCTTAAACCGATTGCGCCTATTCACCATAAAATTAATTATAAGTCTTTCATGACCACTCAAGCGATAACTTCAAATTCACCTCCTATTGCACCCAATATCACCTCGTAACGCATACCGACTTTCACGGCGCATTATTCGCTTCCTTCTCAGCCAAAACATATACTTTTCCTTACATCCTTAGTCGATTCTGATTAATTTTCAGGGCAGCTCTCGCTTAATGTCCTACCTGCGATCGCTGTGATTGCATTAGTGGTCTAATCTATCAGTTCAGCAATTTCTCACTCGATGACCTTACTGTCCACATCCGCAACATGCTTCACTTATACCTTGGCAAGGGCTATTTCTACGCCTTTTTCCACAAGACCTACATACGGCGTTGGAGTAGTAGTTCGGCTCTCCAAAGTTCTTCCTTACCGGAGGGACAAGTCTCATATTCTCTGCCATAGACCTTTTTCCCAAGTTCCTATTGTCCTTAACCGGCGCGTACTGCGATCCAGAAGCGGCAGCCATTTCACTCATATCCATTTCACCCATCGAGCCCTCTCACACAGCTCATTGAAATCCCTTAAGACTCAAGAGTACTAACTGATTGCAAAGTTCCAATTTCAATCCATCCCTAAACCTCTTTGTCCTATCCACATGGTCCTTGACCATCCTTGGTGCGTACTTAGGTAGCCTTACAAACTTGACCTCGTACTGATCGACTGACATCCAGGAGAAACTCTGTCTTTTCCTGCTCTTGTGCACTCTCCGAAAATTACTTCCCATTGAAGTCCCCTACCAAAGTATCCCCCAATATTGCAAAGCCTTTTTCCAACTCTTATATCTAAAGTGATGTAGTCTCGGGGTCACTTTTCCCATCAAACTGCGGAGGTTTCAATATCGAAAATTGCTCAACTAGCTATTGCATCTGTCTGACTGCATTAACTTACTCTCAACCTTGGTTCCTATCATTCCCATTAAAATTCCAACTTCCTCATGTGCCTTCAGAATTCCATTCACTCTGGGATCCTTTGCAACTCCAGCTTGCGGACCAACACGACCTTGACCTCGACCTCAACCTCGACCTCGACCTTGACCGCTCAAACTCACAGGGTCACACCACTCACTTACCCGCTATAATTCCATTCAGGAATTAGAGATCTATACCAAGCTATACCAGTCTAAGGTCCTAGGCAAGTATACACAATAGCAGTCAAGCAACCAGCATGCGATCTTACACAATAGCACAACATCTCAACCAAGGAGATTCGTGTACTTACCTCGGGTCCTGCCGCACCTGCACTTTACGGGTCAATTTAAGCAACCAATCAATCAAGACACTGACAGTCATGAGGTACACTTAGCACGCGAGGTCAACCTATGGGCTACCTAAGGCCATCGTTCCTTATCACTCCAGGTTTCGACCAAATTGGACCGAGCTGACCTTGCTCTGATACCAAATCAGGCGGGGAATGTCACGCCCCGCACTCTACGGCGCGCCACATCCCTCGCAAAGGTCAATTCGTGTGCGACGTCTCAGGACGCGTCGCCGACCCAACACCAAACACAGAGATTTAAAGCACATGCGGAAGTAATTAAAACCACCCGTACATTAAAATACACATAACCAAGGATGGCCATACAACAACTAGCACGGACAATTATACACTTGCTTTGACATCGGGAAACATATACAATATTCATGTACAGCCTACGCCCAAAAATCAAAAGCGATTCAACAGCCGCCAACGTAAAAAGGGGGGGTACGTGGCTCAGCGATCAAGCACTACTACTAGTCGGGCTCCTCCCAAAATGCATCGGTATATTTTCCATCATCAAGGCTGCGGGTCTGAAAAGTGGGTTTTATACAACCGTGAGAATAAATCTCAGCGAGTAATTCCCTAAACCTAAATTAGGCTAAAGTGCACCTCCTGACGAGTACTAAACGAAGCATAAATCAGAACGTAACTGACTCAGGCCCTCGGGCCTAAATCTAATTCATACTGGACCTTGCAGGTTAGGCATTTCATATATATACAATCATAACAGCACCAAAGGAATTAGATTGCGGCACGTATACGCATATCACTCGGTCTCGACTCATGTAATGCATATGCTCGTGCTCGCATTCATATTCATGCCTCAATAATGCAGTAACGCACACTTGCATGCTAGCATTCTGCCATTTACCAATTTCTCCTCCGACCCGCGTTAAACGCATCAGGTCCGACCCGCGTAAAATGCATCAGGTCTATCACTTCGAGATCGATCTCTGGCCCGCATAAAACGCATCAGGCTCATGACACATTACCCGCGTAAAACGCATCAGGTTGGTCATCTTCCGGTAAACTGGGCATCGCCCTGCATAACACGCCTCAAAACGGGTTCACTACCCCGCGTAAAACGCATCAGGGTTTATTGTGATCACACATTCACAAGCACCAATTTATATCTGAACCCCGCGTAAGACGCATCAGGGCATTTTAGGTGATCACAATGCACATGTCACTCAGGCACGCTCGTATATGCACATGCCGTGCCAATGCTTGAGATGCACACTCATAGCCATAACGTTCACATCTGGGCATTCACTTGCACCGCACCACTTACTCAAATCACGATGCAATCATGCGCACTTGCACCACGCATATTCAATTTCATAAATCAACATGCCCAATCAGGCAATCAATTCAAATAAGCCATGGCATCAACTTGACACACAATCCATGCACAATCCACACAACCGGGTTAACAAGAACTCTCACATTCGAGGCCCGCCAAGCGATTCCATTTTTAGTCCCGCTAGACATGCGACATGGCATCATACAATCACATTCAAGCCACGTTTAATTTAGCATCCTCTCGGGTGATCATCGTTCCCTATGCCGTTCACCCTAAAACCTCGAATAAACAATTATGGCCTGAAGCCTCCCGATACTAAACCACCCATGAACGTTTTGTCTTAGGTGCTCAATTCACTGCCAACTCATCACATTAGGCTCCCCAATTTGCCACAAAAATAGCTACCACTCGGCCTACAAATCATATCTGTCGAATCCGCAATTTCGCCCAAATTAAGGCTCCTAAGCTTAGCCGCTATTCAACACACCAGAAACCACTAGACCTCGATTAAAACATCACGCTAGGCTACCAAATATGCCACAACATCCGCTCTTAACAGCGTCTGCCAACTAACCCCCAAATTGATCGCGCCTTGCCTAAATCAAATCCTGTCGTGGCCATCCACTATACTGCAATTTCTAGGCTAATAATTATCGCCAAAATGCTCCATTATGCTCCCCAAATTATCAATCTAATCAGCCACCACAAGAACGAAAATGATGCGCGCTAACTCCCACGATTTAAGCCTGAGCTCGACCGAACTTGAGCCGTTCCGATCCCAATTTGTCCAGCCCATGTATCGCGCCTCTCGAGCCACTAATTCTCCATCAATTCATCATACTAATTCACCGAATCGACCACAATCACAACCACGAGTCACCTCCACAATTTAATCCCAAATTACCCTAATTAACCCCTAAAACCCGTCTAGAAATGCAAATTATCCTAATTAGGGTTTAGGGTCAAACTCACCGGATGTCCTAAACTTGAAACGGGCCGAACACGCGACGAAAAGGGGCTGGGCAGCGGCGGTCCCTCACCGGAACAGTAACGGTGGCGGCGGCTTCGGCGAACGGCACGAGTGGCGGTGACGGTCTAAGCTAATCCACGGCGGGGCGGAGAAGAGAGAGGAGGGGCTGCTGACTGAGGTGAGGGGGATGGCGGTCCACGGCGATGGCACCGGCAACCTCGTGGCGGCGACGGGGCGGTGTGGCGAGCCGGCGAACCGCAGTGACCAGGTGTGGCGAACTCGCGGATTGAGGGGGCCGGGCACGGCGAGCTCGAGTAGAGGCTGAGCTAGCTCGCGGCGGCGACGGCGGCAGTCGGAGCGATGGGGATGACGGCGGCGACAGCCAGGCACGGCTGGGACATGTTGGGCGCGGCTGGGCCACGTCGGGCGCGGAGGGCAACGACGACGACTTGCTGTCGTGCACACGTGAGGGAGAGGAAGGGGACAGTCGGGGCGGCGGCCGGTGGTCAGCGCGACGGCGACCGGGCTTGCTGGCGGCGTCGGCTGGGCAAGCAGGAAGAAGGAGCAGAAGTAGACGCAGAGATCGAAGCAGACACGGCGAAGAAGAAGGAAGGGAAGAAGAGAGAGAGAAAATAAAAGAAAAAAGAAAGAAGAAAAGAAGAAAAAGAAGGAGAGAGGAAAGAGAGATAGTGTGTCAGGGGGGTTGGTCTGGCAGAGGGGGGGTGGTGACGTGCACGGCTCGGGAAAAGTAGAGGGAGAGAGAGAGAGAGAGAGAGAGAGAGAATAAAATAAGGAAAATATTTGAACATTCAAATATTATTTGCAAACCGAAGGTTCAAATTCAAAATCGAAAATGGTCTATCGGTCCAAAATAAGCCTCGCATATAAAAAGGGACAAAAGCCAAATTAATTGAACCAAACTATAACGAGGGAGGTCTACTAGTCCAAATTCGCACTCAGTCAAAAACTCCCCTTTTTCCATCATTCCTGACAATCTCAACGCTGGCTACCATAATATTGACACCGTCCAATTTATTTCATCTCGACACTCTCGAAAATCGACTGTCAAGTCCGGGGTCTATATAACGGCCAAATTCGATCAAGTGCGATTCTAACGAAATCTCTATTTTTAAAAACAAAAACCCGAGAGTGATCAGTTCTCGGGCGAGATTCTATTATAAGCGCACTGACGAATTACAAGTTTTATAAATCCCAAAAATGGGCCGAAATTCGGGATGTCACACATAAATTCCATTTTCAATTAGTTATTTTCCTTAGAAGAAATTGCAATGTTAAACTTTTGAGAATACCCACATAAAGCTGAATGTATATAAAAAATTTATTGATTGAGGATGATGATGTTCTAATTTTATTAAGTAACATTAACGACGTCAATATATCTTTTTCACGAGAAGGAGACATCTGTGTGATTCAAACTTGAATTAGGTCCAGAAGACTTTTTGAATTGGCCATGAGATAAACAGCCCTTTGAAGTAGGATTTATTTTACACAAATTGTCAGTTTAAAAGTATTTTTTACACAACTAGGATCCTGTGGGGTTATAAAATACTAGCCAGGAAGCAAAAACTCTTCACGGGAATCTTGACGAGGCAAAAGGGCACTAAAACTCTTGTGAGGGCATAACCAAAGAGCAAGAAAAACACCATAAAAGGGGGTGAAACCCAGAATCAGAAAAACACCAGATAGTACAAACAACCACAGATTTGGAACAATTTGAACTCATAATAACTTGCCTAAGTTGAATTGAAGCTCGATTTGGATAAAACTTGGTCAAATAATCATGGATTTGGCGAGGAACCAAGAGAGATTAAACCATTGTGGTCCACATAAGCAGTCCAAACAATGTCTTGCTACTTGGACGCCACATCAGATCCATTTGCCTTTCTTTGTCCACGTAAGCAGCCTTGTAGGATTTTTTACGGCGGTATTTGATGGAATCGTGATGAGATAGATGTGTCACACTAGTACAAGTAAAAAAATTTAAGAAAAACCTACTTGTGTGAAGAAAATTTTATGTTGACATTGTACACTCTACAGAATAAAAGCCCTTTGAAATATGATATATATTACATAAACGGTCAGCATAAAAGCCTTTTTTACACTACACAAGGAGTTTTAGAATGGAAACACAAACCTGTTTATATATTACGTGCCCAGTGCGCTGTATAAAAATCCATTGAAATATGTTGTTTGCAAAGCAAGGAATGGTGGAAGAAAAGAAAAAAATAATTATGTGTTACCTTTGTATCTTTTTTTAGTATATTTTCCCAAATTTACACTTTGTAAATAAAAGGTATTTCCATAAAATTTCTGATGTCATAAAATTTGGAAATGAAGACGTCATTCAGGGAAAGGGAATGGTACAGCATCTACAGCTAGAACTTTGTCTCCATCCACAAGTCGGTGTATAAAAAGAGTGATGGGTATTGTGTATTGGGCCGCCTATGATGGGCTAGCCCAGCCCATAAAAGAGAATAACCGCATTTAGCAGTTATTCTCTGAAGACAAAATAAACATACGTAGAAGTGTGGTTTGTGTTCTGTGTGTGCAAGCATTGAACTTCAGAAACTCTCATTCTCACAAAAGGACAAAAAAAAAGGAATTTTGTTCAAGATTGTTCTCTATCAAGGCTGCAATAAGTGCATTTAATCTGTGAAAAAGAGGTATGTTCGTTCTTGTAACATACTTCGTACGATCAGTGATTCATGTGCAGAATGGGCTCGTTTTTCTGCATTTTTGCATTATATTCAGGAATTTGTTTCCATCATTGGTATCGGAGCATGTGTTCTTGTTTTCTGATCTTTTGATATGTTTATAAAACAGATTTTTTTGGCCGGTATTCGTGAAACGGCGTCGACGAACGCTCAGGTACGAAAAACCGATACCCAGCCGTATTGTTCGAAGTGGTTTCTCGATTTCCGTGCATCAAAATTTATTTTTGAAAGTGTAGGATTGTAGTACTCGTCGAGACGAGCAAAACGACGGGTGGCAAGCCGGGGGGCGCCGCACGCGCCCCCACGTGTCGCCACAAACGGCGGCTCCATCGGCACGTGCGTCACACATGCGCAGTGGTTGCCGCGCACACGTGCGACGCACGCGCCATGTGAGCGCGTGCGTGATGTGGCTGACATCATGCTGACGTCAGCCACGCCGGTGACCTTTTTGGTCCGTTTGACCCAACCTAACCCGGATATTTTTGACCCGACCCGACCCGGATTTTTTTTGACCCGATCCGACCCGTGACCCAACCTGTTGACTCGTTAACCTGACCCGATCATCCATTGACCGTTGACCAGCGTTGACCACCGTTGACCGGCCAAAAAAAAAAAACTGAAGGGGGGCATAATGTGTTTCTTGCAAGTATTATGATTTATTAATAATAATCATTCGATTTTTTTTTCTGCATTTGTTGCAGGAAACATGGTAAGAAGATATCGAACCCTTATTATGGCTAGGACGCCTGAACAAAAGGAAAGACTCGCAACGTTGAGAGCTGAGTTAGTTGCTTATTAATGGGAAAATGGTGATTTGGCTAATCACGTGGTCAAGGTCAATAAGATGATACAGGACATCATCTGGAAAGGTTATTGTATACCGAACTTTGAAAAGATAAATGCTCTTATTAACACCCTTCCATCTGAATGGAGAAATGTGTTGCATCGTCCGTGGGAGGTCAATGTAGTCCCAGACTACAAGAAACTTGCAGTGGCTTTTGTGAGAGAACATTATAGGATTGAGGCAACAAAGACTTCGACCCTAGGGATGAATATGACTTGGCGTAGATTGAATGCACCATGGAGCAAGCTTAAGGGATACCCGCCAGTCTTTTCTTGGTTACCAAAGAAGGAGGTTAATTTTTCTGAGGATTTTTATGAATCTTTCCATGTCTATAGGAAATTGATAGACGGTTGATTTTTTTTTTATTGTGTTATTTTTAGTTTGGATTTAGATATCCTAGGTGAATTCTTTTTATGTTGGTATTCTTGTTCCTTTCCTTTGATGGATTTGTTCCTCGTATAAATAGTTTTAATGAATAGATGTCGTTGGATCCTTTTTTATGTTATGAATAGTTTATGGTGCTATTATTTTAAAATATTTGTCTTATTAATATCATATGGTTGAGTGGGAGTTCTAAAAGTTTTTAGTAACTTTAAAGAACATAAAATTTTACCTTAATGATTATATTAACGATAATTTCACATAAGAATTTTAGATGATGATTGGAAATATAGTGAACTTTCGAATCTAAAAACTATGTGAAATTACTCTTTAATATATTCAGTTGATGCATAAAAGAGTGGCATTAATAATTCGTGCTATATGTCTGAAATGTTCAGATACCATGACTTCAGCCACTAAGAACAACGTAGCTGAACTGAACAAAGGAGAGAAATTGAACGGCGAAAATTATGAAATATGGAACATAAAAATCCAATATGTGTTAGAAGAACAAGAAGCACTAGAAGCTCTTAACCAACTTATGGAAGAACCTGAGGATGGGAACACTGCACAGCATAAGAGAGACAAAGATGCATTTGCTGCATGGAAGAAGAAAAACTCGATTGCTCGCATCACGTTGCTGAGTAGCATGGAGAATGATATCATGCGAGAATTCAGGCGGTTTGAGAATGCCAATGAAATGTGGGAAGCATTGGCAGCAAGATTTGGTCATATATCGGTGACCAAGCTGAGACAGCTCACTATCAGGTTTGACTTGTATAAGAAATCTCATGGTCAGTCCATGAAACAACACTTGAGGAAGATGTCAAACATGATTATTGAGTTGAAGGATGCTGGACACATTCTGACTAATGAACAGCAAGTGCAAGCAGTGATCCGTTCCTTGCCTCAAAACTGGGAGCACATGAAGGTGCACCTGACCCATAATGAAAACATCAAAACCTTTGAAGATGCCATGCGCCATTTTGAGTTAGAAGAGGATCGCCTCTTGGTAGCGAAACTAGAAACCAATATCTATTATGCTGGATCTAGCTCACATGGGGTTTCGGGCTCCAAGCGCAAGCGTGTCGAAAGGTTCATGAAGTGGAAAGGCAAGGGAACAAATTCTTCGGGCAAGAAACCAAAATTTAATCAACATGACAAAGGAAAGCGTCCTTTTGGTAAGAAGATGTCGAGGGTGAAATGCTACAACTGTAGCAAGAAAGGCCACTTCGCTCGCGATTGCGGCGAGCCAAATAAGGTAAACTCTATTTACATTTTTGAGAACTTTGTCTATGTGTCAAGTTTTGTATTTTTAACTGAGTCTAATCCTTTGTGGATTGTAGATTCGGGAGCAACAGACCATGTAGCGAAAGACAGAAATGCCTTTGTGGAGTTCCGACGGGTTCCGACTGGGACAAAATGGATCTATGTAGGGAACAACTCTAAAGTTGAAGTTAAAGGGATTGACACTTGCCAGTTGATGATGCGTGGTGGAAGCACTTTGTTCCTACATGATGTATTATATGCTCCGGAGATTCATCGGAATTTGGTGTCTGTTTTAGTGTTGATTAAACTTGGTTTTAATTTGAATTTCCATAATAGTGGTGTTGATTTATATTTGAATACGAATTTTTATGGTTGTGGATACTTTTTAGATGGTTTTATTATATTAAATGTTAACTATGGTGATGTTAACGTTTGTTATTCCCTATTCTCATCTTCCAATTCTTGTGAAAATGATGTGAATGTGTGGCATGCTAGACTTGGTTATGTTGGCCAACAACGAATGCAAAGCTTAACCAAAGAGAGCTTATTAGGCAATATTGAAAAAGTTGATTTGCCTATTTGCGAGCATTGTCTGGCAGGGAAAACAACAAAAAAATCATTCGGAAAAGGTATAAGAGCTGAATTTCCTTTGCAACTAATCCATTTTGACATCTGTGGTCCAATGAATGTAAGAGCAAGGCATGGGGTTGTGTATTTCATCACATTCATAGATGATTATACTCGATTTGGATATGTCTATTTGATTTCCCATAAATCTGAGGCATTAAGTTGCTTCAAGAAATTTATGAACTTGGTAGAAAATCAATTAGATAAGAAAATAAATACGTTTAGATCCGATCGAGATCAAGAATATTTATCTAATGAGTTCAAAAATTTATGTGATGAAAAAGGAATAGAAAGACAGTTATCTATTCCATATACTCCGCAACAAAATGGTGTTGTCGAGATGAGAAATAGAACCCTATTGGAAATGGTTAGGTTTATGATGGCACAAGCTAAATTACCTATCACTTTTTGGGGTAATACTTTGTTAATTGTTGCCTATATACTTAACAGTGTGCCTTCTAAATCAGTTATTTCCACTCCATGTGAGTTATGGACAGGAAGAAAACCCGATTTAAATTTTCTTAAGTCTTGGGGTTGTACTGCTTATACTCACGAACCCTATTATAAATATGGAAAACTAGGTCCCAGAGGTAAGAAGAGTATTTTCATAAGATACTCAGAGTACTCAAAAGGGTATGTGTTTATAGGTGAGCAAGAAAGTGGGAGTATAACTGAATTTGAATCACGAGATATCACATTCTTAGAGAATGAGTTTCCTAAAAAGGGCGAAATAGGTGAGGACTACTCACTATTTGAAACCTTGGATCCTGATAATGAAATCGATAAAGTTCGACCAAGTATGAGCAATGAGAGTAATGAGGAATTAAATTCAACTCAATCTCAATTGCAACCGTTTGATGAGATAATACCATCATTATCTAATCCAAGTGGCAGCATAATGGAGAATAATGTGCCACGTGTACAATCTCTTGTACAGCGAACAAGTCGCAAAAGTGTCCCTCGACGACGTTTTGACATTAAAGGGAAAACTTTTATGGTCGCTCCGCAAGATGAAGATGAGCCAAGGAATATAAATGAGGCTCTAAGTTGCCCTAACAAGGATAAATAGATGAATGCAATGGAAGAAGAAATAGAGTAAATGAAGTCAAATCATGTTTGGGAACTGGTTGATCTTCCAAAAGGACGCAAATATATTGGGAACAAACGGGTTCTCAAAATAAAGCGAAAAGCTGATGGCTCAATAGAAAGATATAAGGCTCGCCTTGTGGCGAGAGGGTATAATCAGCAGGAAGGAATTGATTATGAGAAAACTTTTTCTCCTGTAGTAAGATTTACCTCAATTCGCCTTATTCTGGCACTAGTAGCAAGTATGGATCTTGAATTACATCAAATGAATGTAAAGACTGCATTTCTAAATGGAGAATTAGAAAAAGAAATTTACATGGAGCAACCCGTTGTCTTCATTGTGAAAGGCCAAGAACAAAAAGTATGTCGACTTTTAAGATCGATATATGGCCTTAAGCAGTCTTCAAGACAATGGTATACGCGTTTTCATAATGCCATAGTGGCTTATGATTTTACAACAATTGATGAAGATCATTACGTATATAGTAAAGGATCCAAATATCAATTTGTGATATTATCATTATATGTTGATGACATACTGATTGCTGGAAGCAATATGGAGTTGGTTAATACTGTTAAAAGTTGGTTATCGTCCAGTTTTGAAATGAAAGACATGGGTGAAGCTGCATATATTCTTGGAGTTAAGATTTCAAAAGATCGTTCCAAGAGATTATTGTCTCTTTCAGAAGAGACTTATATCAACAAAGTTCTTGAACAATTTTGTATGCATAATTGTAAACCCATGGATACTCCTATTGCAAAAGGTGAAGGATTGAGCCGTAGGTTGTGTCCTAAGACTCCACAAGAGAAGGAACAAATAAAACGTGTTCCTTATGCTAGTGCTGTTGGGAGTTTAATGTACGTTATGATGTGTACAAGACCTGACATATGTTTTGCAGTTGGAATGGTAAGTAGATACCAATCCAATCCAGGTCAAGCATATTGGAAACCCGTCAAAAGAATCATAAGGTATCTAAAGGGTACTGTTGATTATTCTTTGAGTTATCAAGGAAAGGATCTGCGACTTGAAGGCTACTCAGATGCTGACTGGGGAGGAGATTTAGACGAAAGGAAATCTACCTCTGGATTTGTATTCTTACTGAATAATGGCGTCATATCTTGGAGCAGTAAGAAACAAACATGTATAGCATTATCCACCATGGAAGTCGAGTTCGTGGCATTGTCGGCAGCAGTACAAGAGGGAGTTTGGCTTAAGAGATTTTTGGATCATTTAGGTGTTGTTGAGCATGCTGTAAGCTCATTGTTAGTCAATTGTGATAGCCAAGCAGCGATAGTATATACCAAGGATCCGAAATATCATGGCAAGACCAAACATATAGATACCAAATACAATTTTATTAAAGATATGGTAGCACGAAAAGATGTGAACTTGCAGTACATATCTACGCATATAATGATAGCAGATCCTATGACGAAGCCAATTCCTAGAGATGTTTTCATTGGTCATGTAAAATCTCTAGGACTGCGTAGATGCTAATATACTGAATAATGTATTTTTCCTGAATGTTCACATTTAAATGAAATTGTTATTTCATTATTAATGCCTGTGAATTTGTTCTTGATATTTATGCATTTTAATACTTAGTGTATTATGTCAAGCAAGTATGTCGGACAGATAATATTAACTCACTCACACGAGTAATCGCCTCTATTTACTGTGTGATAAGTAGAGATAAGACAATTTTTAGGCTTATTATCTAGGTGATAATTGAGAGCTTAAGCTTAAAATATAAATGTTGCCTTAGCTAAGTGCTAAGATGAGGACATAATATTTACTTTGTCCGAAAGTAAGATAATTGACATATTTTACTTTATCTGTCTTTGATGCCAGATATGAGTTCTAACGGATTCTTTAGAAAAGTAGATACGTGAACTCAAGTTTGTACATTGAGTATGTCTAAACTATTATCTGTACGGTATTGCATAAAAAGACATACGCTCCATAGACAAGGAGTTAATACCGTAATACGTATTTCATACTACGTATGCATGAGTCGACCGATAAGAGTAGCAAAAGTTTTGATCTCAACTTTATGCTGTGTGAGACTCTTGAGGAAATGAGTTCCTTATTTAGTGCCCTCACGACTCTGACTTATTCTCAAAATTTCTATTCAGTGTTCGCTATCTTAGAGTGTTATCAATGGTTATGAATGATTCGATCTAATAGGGCATTTCTAGAAAAGCGTACTGAACTGAAATATAGAGGTTTAGGGAAAAAGGAAGATCAATTTATTTATGATGTCACATCCTATTTTTGTATTAACAGGTCGACCAATTATGATTTTGAGTAAATCATAGTTGTAAATACAATATACGAGATACTAAAAGAGATCGAATGAAATATAAATGTGACTGATTGATCTAGGGTACTGCATACTATATCTACTTGAAAATGTAATGTCCAATTTGAGCTGCTATGTATTCCTAACAAATGCATGGCAATGAGCTCTCGAAGTATGTTGGTCGCACGGATTATTTGCTAGTATGAACATTGCAAAGAAGAGAGAGTTAATATTTAGCCCACCATGTACGAGTGGGAGATGATGGGTATTGTGTATTGGGCCGCCCATGACGGGCTAGCCCATCCCATGAAAGAGAATAATCGCATTTGGCAATTATTCTCTAAAGACAAAATGTGAGAATTGCAAAACATACGTAGAAGTGTGGTTTGTGTTCTGTGTGTGCAAGCATTGAACTTCAGAAACTCTCATTCTCACAAAAGGACAAAAAGAAAGGGATTTTGTTCAAGATTGTTCTCTCTCAAGGCTGCAATAGGTGTATTTAATCTGTGAAAAAGTGGTATGTTCGTTCTTGTAGTATACTTCGTACGATCAGTGATTCATGTGTAGAATGGGTTCGTTTTTCCGCGTTTTTGCATTATATTCAGGAATTTGTTTCCATCAAAGAGAAGATCCATCATAACAGAAAATAACTTCGACTTCAACCACGTAAATGAACTTCTCTGCTTTAGAAACCATGGATACCCTAGGCACTTCCTTTGTGAAACCATTGTCAGGTATGTTTTGCTCTTTCCTTTTCCTTTACTGATCTAATTTGATCCCATAAGGAGATGGAAAAATTGGAAAAGTTTTGCTTTTTGTGTGTTAATTTGGAAGCGATATAAGTAATGTCATGAGCAATATCATGGAAAAATAATGCAATGAAAGTTGCGCATTTCTTTTGAAAGATTTTATGAGACAACACTGCCAACTGTTCTAAAAACTTAAGTTATTAGATGGATTGGTGATTTATTATTTAAATATTCCAACACTTCCCCTCATGCTTAGTTTGATCTTTTTACCAGTACTAAGTATGGAAATATTTAATTGGAAAGACAAAACTCAGGACCTCCCACTCTGGTACCAAGAAAGATTTTATAAGATCACACTGTTAACTGTTTTAAAAGCTTAGGTTACTCTTTATTTACTGCTTAACAAGTTTCTGAACACTTTTGACAAAATCCCTATTAAAGAGAGAGAGAGAGAGAGAGAGAGAGAGAGAGAAGAATAGTTTGCTTAGAACCTGACGGCATGTTTGGTACGAGGAAGTTTTCCAATTTCTTGTTTTCCTTTCCAAAAACTCTCAATGAAAATATGTTTGATCGATATTTTGGTTGCCGTGTCTTTAAAACTTAACACAGAGAACGACCAACTACACCAACGAAAAATGACTTCTTAATAATTTGGAAAGTCCAACTAAATCATCATAAATAAAAATTATCCTTTTTTAAAAAAACTCGGTTAAATTTATTGGGGCAAATAACACTTTTTGTCCCTGTAAGTATGACAAAGTGACTTAATTGTCACCACAGAACGGTAGACGAATGAAATTATAACCATACAAAAATATAGAGATTAAAGCGAGATTTCCCAACCTACGAAGACTGGAAAAATTTAATATCCCCGAACTAAAAATGCACAAGCGTTGTGTGGCCACCAAATACAGCTAATTGATTCATTTTCTAGGGCCATGGGCATGATTATTCCTTCCAAGTAAACAGTAAACACGCAAAATGCATTGCTCAAAGTCAAAATCTCCTAATTTGGTTTGACTTGGCTCCAGAAGTTCCCTTCTTGTTGTTGATGATGATCCAACTGTTTTTGGTCAATCCTAGTTACATCACTTAAAAGTCCTCAATAACTAGTTCATTAAAATTAATTACCAAGAAATTTCCACTTGTCAAAGAGTTTTGTCCAAACAATTACTTTGTGAGCTCTAATTATTTTCTATGTTCACTTAATGTACATATTGAGTTTGCAGCTGATTTTCTAGAAAATAAATTTCAACAAGAGCAGAGGGCAAAGCCAATTGGTTTTTGATTAGTTGATTATCTATCAACAAAAAAGTACTTTTTTACTTCCAAAGAGTTAAAGAAGGCGCTCATAATTTATGATGGTACTGCGGATAAGGTCAATGCCAACGAAACATAATTCATTAAAAAACACATTGTACAAGACATGAATAGAAGGCCCTAGAAAACTAGTTCATGATACAATGCCTATAACGCAGAAATTCGCTTAAGTTTAAGGTAATTTTTTTTTGTTTAAAAGTTTACCATATCAGTTATACAAAAAATTCCATGTAATGAATGAGCCTAATACTAGTCATATATAGATGTTTTAAAGCATACAAAGCGTGATTAATTTTTCTAAGGTTTTTATGTTGATTTTTCTTTTTTGGTAACAAAGAGGTTCATGTAGACGTGAGTTCAGAAAGCAAGGCCACTGATAAAACTTCCCAAGTCAGTCATGGACCAATTGAAGGTTTGTCGGCAGGAAATGAAAAGATTGATTACGGAAATATGAATTCGTATTCACATATATGAGAATTATATTGGAATAAGAATAATTTTGGATTACCTTTTGAAAAAATGGTAATATTTTTCTTTCGAGTAATAAGACTATTCCAACAGTCGAGGAGAAAGAAAGGTAATAAATGCAAAGAAAGGCACCTTTCACCCAGTTGCGAATTGTTTGAACCAAGATTCTAGATGGATCCATTCCGCAAGACTTCTTCCAACACGATGCCCTGTGTAAATTAATTATGATCAAGTCGATGATAAGACATATATCATTACTTTGAAATCTGGGGCACAGATCCGCAATGAAATAAACAACAACGGGAAGAAAAAATCAAAAAAAAAAAAATCAAGCTATTTCCAGTTCAACTTGATTAATACTTGTTAAAGACGGTTCTTCAAAATCATTTAAAACCATTTTTAGTTGGTTATGGTTTCTTATTACTCATTTTGACCGATTCATAAGTTGAAATGACTTATTTTAAACCCAATCAAGCAAATATAAGTGGAAAACTAGATTAGTAGACCCATTTGCCAGCCTAGTGGGAGATTTGATGAGAAGGGTGTCATGCAAAAAAAGTCTCACATTGGTGATGTGATGAAAAGTGAAGCGGTTAATATTGTCCTAATAAATCTAAATAGATATATTAATAGGGTCGGATTCGGCGATATCCCTAGACGAAGGAATCGAACTTTCGTTAAATTCAACTCTCTAGTATCATTACATGTTATATTCAACTCTCTAGTATTATTCCACGCTGTTAACTTCTCAAATTGTGGAAAATGCAAGAATATTCTTTCCCACGGCATGCTAGAATATTCTTTCCTACATGGAAATGCTTATATAAGACTAATGTTTTATCTAACATATCATTAGCAATCTCAACCTTTGACATTCCAACTCCAAAAGAAGTTTATTGAAAAATGAAGAGAGATGCGTGTATGGATCGAAAGATTGAAGAAACAACACTCATGAGAGGAATGGAAAAGGACTGACTTCAAGGGATCAACCCGAGCGATTTTGGATTCACCCACACGTTAATGAAATCGATCACAAGCCCAAGAAGCAGGATGTCATCGCAGTCATCAAGTCAACAAGCTTCCCCAGCATCTGAAAGAAGACACCGAGAGGAGAGGCTCTATGAAGCATCGCTCGCCGGGCGTGTCGAGTCGTTGGCTCATTTGCTGCGGGAAGACCCACTCATCCTGGCTCGGACTTCGGTCACTTGCTTCGATGAGACACCGTTGCATTTGGCCTGCATGCTCGGTCATGTACACTTTGCCAAGGTTCTTTTGGCTCATAAACCGGACTTGACTATGGAGTTGGACTCGCAGGTATATTAAAAGACCTTGCTGTGTTTGTTTGATATCCTTTTCTCAGATCAAATTGAACCCAGTTATCCTCTCAAACCAGATAATCAACGGAATCACAACTGTTTTGGTTCGGGTTTTACAGCTTTTAGGCTTTTAGCCATGTTTAACGTAAACCGTTAACTATTCTTCAATGGCTTATCACTACAGAGATCAAACAAATAATTTCTTGTTTGTTGAATAAGATTTAGTACCTGTAACGTAGTATTTTGTTTTCCAGTTTTCATGATTTGTGGGAAATCAATCCAAACATAAATTGCAAGGAATTAAGAATATTCAGATAGAAATTGAACCGTAGATTTCCTGGTTAATTCAGCCTGAATAATCTTGAGGACACACGGGGTATATGTGATTTGAAAGTGCGATATCTATAAATCATTTGAACATGGAAATTTTCCATTCAAAGTGTCCTTCATTAAGAATGCTCCATAGCTAAACACTTTACTTTTGCAGGGACGTACGCCTCTTCATTTGGCATCCGCGAATGGGTACGTGGAAATAGCGAGGGAACTGTCACAATCAGACCCCGTCGCATGCCTAGTCCTCGATGAAGATGGGAGGACCCCACTTCATCTTGCCGTGATGAAGGGCCGAACTGACGTCGTGAGAGAGCTGGTCAAGGCAAGGCCGGAGGCAGCCACATGCAGACTGAGCCACGGCCAAACTGTCCTCCATCTGGGAGCGAGGCATAATCGTTTGGAGACTCTGAAAGTTTTGGTGGAGATGGTGAGAGATGGTGATTTGTTGAATGCTCAAGATGACGAGGGTAATACGATTTTGCATTTGGCCACTGCAAACAAGCAAATAGAGGTACTCTTTTTGCTTCGAATTGCTTACAAATTGTCATGACCGCAGACATTGGACTCCAATTGAACATTTTGTGTAGATAAATTTTGGCTTATTCTCATTTTTGTGTAGACTTAAGCTTTCTGCATGAAAATATACTAATTGAAGACAATTGTAAGAAATATCTCTGTTTCTTATTTCTTTTACCATTGATAAGAATGCTCGTATTTTGTGCAGACCACGAAATATCTGCTTCAAAGAAATGAAGTGGCAGTGAACACAGTGAATAGAAATGGCTTCACTGCTCTGGACATAGTGGATCACTTTCCAAGGGACTTCAAAGTAATGGAATTGAGAGAATTGCTGGTGCATGCTGGAGCTGTAAGAGCCACAATATTCCCTGCATCAACAACTCACCAAGCAGTTGATGGTACAGATGAGAAAAATTCAACTGTTGAAATTGAACCCGCATCTTTAGCACTTCCCTCCGCCAATACTGCTCCGGTGAAGGCGGTGCCGGCGCGGTCTTTGACAGGTGAAATCAGGAAGCAGAAGGAAGACACCCACAAGAAATGGATCAAGGAGAATCACAATTCTCTGATGGTAATGCTTTGTATAGATGTGTTAAAGTAGCATTTGCTGGTGATTGTTAGAAGTGTGTGGTAACTTTTCGGGAAAATTACCAAAAAGGTCATAAACCTATTGTAACTATGCCAATTCAGTCTTAAATCTTTTTTTTTTGTCAATTCAGTCCTAAACATTTTGCAATTGTGCCAATTAAGTCAATCCGGCCATTTTTGGCTGGCCAGCGCTGATGTGGTAATTTTTTAATATTTTTTTTTATTTTTTTGACATTTTTTCTCTTTCTTTTTTTTTCCTATCTTCTTCCCTGATCGCTAGTCCGGCGACCGGCCAGAGGCTAAGGCTGGCGAGGTGGAACTCTCTGGCCATGGGTAAGGCTGGCCCTCGCCGGCACTGGCGAGACCACCCAGATCTAGCAAGACCTCGCCTTGGCAACGGCAAGGTCTCGCCAAATCCACCTTCGCCATCGCTGGGCGAGGACGAGCTCGCCCGGCCATGGCAAGGCTCAATCTCGCCCGGCCATGGCAAGGCTCAACCTTGCCCATGGTTAGCGAGTTCCACCTCATCGACCTCAACCGTTGGCTGGTCGCTGGTCGGCAGACCGGCGATTGGAGAAGAAGATAGAAAAAAAAAATAAAGAGAGAAGAAAAGTAAAAAAAGTGAAAAAAAAATCAAAAAAAAATTATTTAAAAATTACTACGTCAGTGTTGGCCGGACAGCTGACACCGGCCAGCGTCCACGTCAGCACTGGCCGGCCAAAAGTGGCCAGATAGACTGAATTGGCACAATTGCAAAAGGTTTAGGATTAAATTGGTTAAAAAAAGGTTTAGGACTGAATTGGCACAATTGTAATAAGTTTAAAGACTTTTTTGGTAATTTTCCCCAACTTTTCACAAAGATTATAACTATATTTATCATCTTAGCTTATAACTTATTGATTTAAGTTTAAAATCGAATTTGAGCGGGTGGCACATGAGCGTGACTAGATGGTTTTGCACACAGAGAAAATGAATAGTTATCTACAATAGGTGGCATAACATAGAGAAAGTGAGGTAATTTGAGAAAATAGTGAAAAGAGACCTAAAGTGAATGATTATAAGAAATGAAAGGTAATTTCTATAATCTAAAAGTGATGAAACATTATGGTGTTTTCCTTTGAACATCTATAATGTCATATAAAGTAAATAAGATTTTTAAACGTCACAATCTTTTGCTTTTCTCAAAATCTTCAATTACTTATTTTACATATACTTATCCATGGGTAAATATGTAAATCAGTAAGTAAGTTTTACTTTTCACACTTTTCATTATGAAGATTTAAATTGTTTCTATCTTATAACAACTTTCTCAAGAAAAGTTCAAATTATGGTATATTTTTAAACTTTCGCGTACATATATATTTTATTATGTCTCTTCTTTATGTAATCAAACAACAATTTCTTTCCATTAAAGTTTTCTAATGAGGTAGTTTTGCTTAATTTTTTGTATGTCAATTCGGTGCATACACATAACGCGTGTATATATTTGCTAGTATAGATATAAATGCACTATTATTTCTGAAGAGAGCTCACTACAATTTTCTTGCATTTATATAATATAAATGAAAATCAATCACTTGAATTTATGTATTCGTTGGAATGACTGATTTTGATTCAATGATCTTCATATATACAAATATGAGCGAAACACTATTTCTTAAAAAGAGGTCACCCCAGATTTCATCACCATGCCTAATGTCACTATTTGTTGTGTATCTCACTATATTGATGTAAATATTAGACGTAACTAAGCAACATTCACAGAAAAAGTTTAGTAAATGAAGCGTAAAGTTGGATAATGCAAAGGGGAAAGTGAGAAAATTAAGGGGACCCATGTGTTGCTCTTGGAGTACCACTTTTCTAGTGAAAAATCATCATAAAGTTTTGGTAATCCGTTGGGATTTGCGGTTCTCCTTGCAAACTTTTCAGCAAGTGGAAATCCTCAAAGTTTTCTTATTGTCGATACCAGATAATACATTGCCAAAGTATTGCTTAATTCACAATCTAAATTTACCTTTCGTATTACGACAGATAGCTGCAACGTTGATCGCAGCCATGGCTTACCAAGCCGGCCTTAGCCCTCCCGGCGGTGTGTGGGACAATGATCAAAAAGCAACAGACGGCTCCATCGAATACTGGGCAGGAACGTCGATAATGGCCGCAAACTTTCCATACGGTTACCCAAAGTTCTGGACATACAACAGGGTCTCCTTTCTAGCATCCCTTAGCACAGTCTTCTTGCTCATAAGTGGGTTGCCCTTCAGGAAGAAGATCTTAATGTGGATTCTGATGGCCACAATGTGGCTGACCATCACATTCATGGCACTCACGTACCTTGAGTCCATGAGGGCCATCTTGTATCTCCAGAACCGGGATCCTGAAGAGTTGAGGCCAATCACAAAAGTGGTTCGCAACGCCATGTATGTTTGGATTGGCATTTTATCGAGTGTTTTCCTAGTTCACACCGTTCGGCTCCTCAAGATTGTCCTCCAGATTGTGAAAAATCCACAAGAGTTCAAAGAAAATATATCAGGGTTTCTGAGTCGGTGCAGATCTAGGACCTTTTTTAAGATCTAGTGTATTTATATGGTGGGATAAAGTATTACTACATAGTTTCGATGCATGTATTCTATCAAACTTAATCCCCATGTCATAATGTCATTCGAGTACCGCTAGTTATGTGAAACATTTGATGAGACTACTAAACCAAACGCATCGTTCTTGAGCCTCCTCATTCAGGATATCTCGCACACGTAGCCAAATCTTTCTAAAGAGAGTGTGAACGCCTGGCCGCGAAGTAACTTGATTCATTCCTTCCGTGTATACTGGGAATTAGTAGGTAAATGCAAGATTGGGAGCTCTTTTTTTTTCTTACTATTAGAATTGTCAGGTAAGTCATCCTTCAAGGTTCTAATCTCAGTCTGACCTGATGCTACTAGTATAGGTTGAGCAATTCTACGATTAAGCCCACGCAGCTTCACATATCTCTTTCCAAATACACCAACCAACCAAACCCACCTACCTCAAAAGCATCAACACTTCTTTTCTGTTTCCTTTATATTCTTCTCCCATGTTGATAGATGTCCAAAAGCCATCTAATCAAAGCTAGTGAGCCTCTCTGTCTAATCGATTTTCAACTCCATGGCACCAAGCCAAAATGCAGTCACCCCATCCACGTGAACTTCCTACACTATCTTTACCTGCTTCATCTTAATGAAGTGATACAGACTTCACAGAACACACTCATTCTTGTCCGCAGGCCGCGCAAACCTATCCTCCTCAAGCTCCTTACCAAAAAAAAAAAAAAACCTATCCTCCTCAAGCTTCGGAATCGAAGCAGCGTTGGTTTCATATGTTATGTTCGCATACCAGATTCCCTCACGTGTGCTTCTTCTAAAACAACATAAAAGCTCTGATTTAATAACCGCTGGCCAAAGGATTTTTTTCTTTATATAGACAAGTAGAGGAGGGAGAAGGTAGAAATGGAACCTGAAATCTCATGCACTGATCTGTTGTTCCTAATCACAAGACAAAGGAATGGTACCATGTCATCCCAAAAAAGCACAAAAATTTACTGTTCATATGCAAACTGATTACAGACGATGGAAAGAACAGAGAGATGAAAACAATTGCAAAAACAGATCTTCCGTACCTTAGACTGGTGATAATCAGTCCATAACAATTGGAAGGTCGGAGAGTTCTCACAGGCAGAAGCCAGCATTGCCATCTGTCTTAGACAACCACAATGTGTGGTTTCGATCAGCAAGCCCATAGCTAATGCAGCTCATCAACTTCACTCAACCCATCTTGGCAAACCAAATCTCTGATGGCCCAAGCATTCGGGGAGGTCGCGACAATTTCGTACCCTCAACTTAACGCAGCCTGATGGTTTCGTTTGGGAGAATAATATTGGGGTTGCGTATGTGTGGGTTAAGAGTCGTCATTTCCTTCCATTTAGCACCTGTTCCATGAACACGGGATGAGATGCTCCACAATGTGTCACCAGGCTGTGCCTTAGCTTTTGCTGGAGCAGTAGATTTAGAAGAAGCAATCTTCGACTTCAGAAACGGATGCTTATTGCTCTTTCCCATTCCATTAGCGACCAACCAACGGGAACCAGATTGTTGCTGGTTTGTACTTCCCCAGAGCTTTCTCTTCCCAGGATCAGTCTTGAGACCAGCAACATGGACTTCAGTAATCTTATAATGGGGAATTTCTTCCACCTCAGGTTTCGTTTCTTCTGTCCCCTCCTTAATTTCTTCCTTCTTTTTGGACTCAGACGACTCATTCTCTTCATCGTCATTTTATAATTCGGAAACCTTGCGGTATATCCTTGGCTTCGGTGGAACGAACACTCTCTCGACCTTAATCAGCGCAAGCATTGGTGCACCGACTGGTTCATAATTCCGCAAAGGATCCCGTAGTTGCACCATCAATGCAACTGTGAAATTATTCCCCAAAAGACCACACTTCCTACCAGAGCCCTTGCCCCGCCTTCTCTCCCCCTTTGACCCACCACGCATCCAGTCCAAGGAGTTGGCATGATGCGCGGCAAGAATTTTAGAAGTTCGCTCACTAATTTGATCTTCGTCATCAAGTTCTCCAGAGTCCAACCTCATCCATTCATCAAGACTTAGGGATAGGCTCATCAACCCTTCATCTTTGTCGTCGCTACTCTCCTTTATATCCAACAGCTGCAATCCACCAGTTCCCTCCAGACCCAGCGACCCACTGATATCCACACCCATGCCCCGTAGAGTCGAGACGTCTCCAATTGATTGTGCACTGATATTTTAGTCAAACACGTAGGATGATAACATGACATGCAATCGACATGAAAAGTGTGGTCCCTCTCGCGTATCGCCACCGACCTAAGCTAGGGTTTTCGCACAACGTGGAGCTCGCCCTTTTTTACTTTCAAATCTTTGACAATTCTGTTATATGCTTAATCCGAGCGTTTCTATCAATCAATAGGGTAAACGAGACGGGACGGAAAAGGAAAAAGAGAATGCGACAGGATAGGGTTTTAGGCTGACAACTAAGTGTTGGAGATCATTATAAGTGTTGGAGATCATTACCTAGATTAAATTAGAAGACAAAAACTTCTTTTTTATTTTTCCTTTAAATACGAAGTAATTAAACACGCTAAAGGGTAAAGAAAATGACACGGTTTTATTCTTTGACACACAAGTAATGCTTGTTTACGAGGGCATTCCTCAAAAGTAATGATCTAAGATATGAAACAAATGATACAGTGGTTGTCTAGTTCTTTCAATTTCACTTTATTTAATATCAATGTTTTAATTGAATTATAATAGGGATATGTGCACAAAAAAGTCCTAAAATTTGTCACGAAAATGCAATTGAGTCCCAAATCTTATAAAAAGTTTAATCAAGTTCAAAAACTTATCAAATTGATGCAATTAAGTCCTTTCATTAACTCCGTCCAATTTGGTTAATGGGAAATGCTGACATGACATTTTTTTTTAATATTTTATCTCTCATACGTTGCGCTAACGTGGCTAAATCATAAAACATAAAAATGACATCGTTTTGGTATAAATATAATTTTTAATATAAATTTTCTTTAAAATAAATTTTACTAATAAGCCGAATTTTATAATAAAATTTTAAAAAAAGGGAGAAACCAGATGGCGCCTCCTCCCCACCCTTGCAGGGAAGGCCAGCGAGGGTGGGGAATGGCTAGTAGCAGCCGCCATCGGCGACCTTAGCCAGACTAGGGAAAAGACCATTTACCCTTGCCTAATCTGGGGAAGGGCCACGACCCTTACCTAGATCTGACCAAGAGCCTATAGGCCCTCACCGATCCATGGCTAGCCATCCCGGTGATGGTGGGGCGGCAGTGGCGAGGCCCTGCAGGCCCTCGTAGTTTCGAGTTCCTTTCTCTCTTTTTTTCAAAATTAAATTATCTTTTAAATTTAATTTAAAAAATATTTAGAATTTTTTTTTGGTCGCCAACATGCAAATTATGTTCTCTTCACAAACCAAAATGAGATATTTTCCACGACCTTGTAAGATATGTCAGCGATTAGTATCTTTCCTCCATTTTGGGCCCAAAGAGATGGATTGAAAATCATTATCAAAAAAGACTACGAAGACTTTGACAAAAAGTAATATTTTTACATAGAAATATATTCATTCAAAAAAGATTCCATGTTAACCGTAAATGAAAAGATTAATTACGGAGAGAAAGAAGTGTGAATTTGTATTCGCATACAAGAGAATTATATAGGAATAAGAATAATTTTGGATTACCTTTTGAAAAAATGGTATGAGACCTTATGGTATGGATACGTTGGACCCAAAATTTGTGGGTCTTCCTCCTGAGCTTGGCTGGCCTGTTGTGTTCCAATCAAACCTGGGTGAGCCAAGGTGGAGATTTGGTTGAGATGATAAGTGCAAAAGGATACACAAGTTAAGGGGAACGCAGAAGGCTCACATAAGAGAAAATTTATCAAACGGGTGAGTCGGGTTTGGATGGATCAAAAGAAGTCCAACCCAAGTCGATCCATTTAACCGATATCAAACTATTTTCATGTGATACAATTTTGATGACTCATACCCGATCTTTCCTCCATTTTGGGCCCAAAGAGATGGATTGAAAATCATTATCAAAAAAGACTACGAAGACTTTGACAAAAAGTAATATTTTTACATAGAAATATATTCATTCAAAAAAGATTCCATGTTAACCGTAAATGAAAAGATTAATTACGGAGAGAAAGAAGTGTGAATTTGTATTCGCATACAAGAGAATTATATAGGAATAAGAATAATTTTGGATTACCTTTTGAAAAAATGGTATGAGACCTTATGGTATGGATACGTTGGACCCAAAATTTGTGGGTCTTCCTCCTGAGCTTGGCTGGCCTGTTGTGTTCCAATCAAACCTGGGTGAGCCAAGGTGGAGATTTGGTTGAGATGATAAGTGCAAAAGGATACACAAGTTAAGGGGAACGCAGAAGGCTCACATAAGAGAAAATTTATCAAACGGGTGAGTCGGGTTTGGATGGATCAAAAGAAGTCCAACCCAAGTCGATCCATTTAACCGATATCAAACTATTTTCATGTGATACAATTTTGATGACTCATACCCGATCTTTCCTCCATTTTGGGCCCAAAGAGATGGATTGAAAATCATTATCAAAAAAGACTACGAAGACTTTGACAAAAAGTAATATTTTTACATAGAAATATATTCATTCAAAAAAGATTCCATGTTAACCGTAAATGAAAAGATTAATTACGGAGAGAAAGAAGTGTGAATTTGTATTCGCATACAAGAGAATTATATAGGAATAAGAATAATTTTGGATTACCTTTTGAAAAAATGGTATGAGACCTTATGGTATGGATACGTTGGACCCAAAATTTGTGGGTCTTCCTCCTGAGCTTGGCTGGCCTGTTGTGTTCCAATCAAACCTGGGTGAGCCAAGGTGGAGATTTGGTTGAGATGATAAGTGCAAAAGGATACACAAGTTAAGGGGAACGCAGAAGGCTCACATAAGAGAAAATTTATCAAACGGGTGAGTCGGGTTTGGATGGATCAAAAGAAGTCCAACCCAAGTCGATCCATTTAACCGATATCAAACTATTTTCATGTGATACAATTTTGATGACTCATACCCGATCTTTCCTCCATTTTGGGCCCAAAGAGATGGATTGAAAATCATTATCAAAAAAGACTATGAAGACTTTGACAAAAAGTAATATTTTTACATAGAAATATATTCATTCAAAAAAGATTCCATGTTAACCATAAATGAAAAGATTAATTATGGAGAGAAAGAAGTATGAATTTGTATTCACATACATGAGAATTATATAGGAATAAGAATAATTTTGGATTACCTTTTGAAAAAATGCTAATATGTTTCTTTAGATGAATAAGACTATTCCAATAGTCGTGGAGAAAGAAACATAATAAATGCAAAGGAGAGGCACCTTTCACCCAATAGCGAATGTCTGGAACGAAGATTTCTAGATGGATCCCTTCCACAAGATTTCTTCCAACGTGATGCCCTTGTGTAAATTAATTATGAACAAGTCAATGTTAAGTCATATATCATCACTTAAAAAAAATCATATTTTGATCAAAATGACGTCATTTTAGCTTTATTCTTCTTCTTTTAGCCACATCAGCACGACGTAGGAGAGAGAACATAATTTTAAAATGCCACATTAGCGTTTTCCATCAGCTAAATTGGACAGACGCAACGGAAGAACATGATTGCACTAATTTGACAAATTTCAGGACCCAATTATACTTTTGTGACAAGTTTTAGAACTTCTAATACACATATTTCATTATAATAAAAAAGTTGGAGCATTGTTCACATGCCCAGATAAGATATTAACACACTCCCATTCTTATTCATAAGCTTCACACTTGAGAAAGTATTATTAATGGGACGATATAAGAGCGAGCTACATAGGATGAATTGATATAAGGAAAAAAAAAAGGATAATTATCACCTTTTTGGTGCCACGATTATATGGATCTAAATTGAAATGCACCTGTGAGAGTGTTATGTGTGGTGTAAAGTGGAACAATTAATATTATCCTAATTGGCTTATAACTCATTGCCTTAAATTTTAAGTGTATGTGGATCTAACTGGACATGTTAATAATCTCGGACTTACCCCATCAGGCTTTCACTGCGCCTCCCGACAAATGGTATGAGACCTTATGGTTTTGATACGTTCGACCCAAAATTTGTGCGTCTTCCTCCTGAGCTTGGCTAGCCTGCTATGTTCCAATCAAACTTGGGTGAGCCAACGTAGAGATTTGGTTGAGATGATAAGTGTGAAAGGATACACAAGTTGAGGGGAACGCAGAAGGCTCGCACGAGAGAAAACTTATCAAAAGGGTGGGTTGGGTTTGGATGGGTCAAAAGAGGTCCAACCCAAGTCGATCCATTTAACCGATATCAAACTATTTTCATGTGATACAATTTTGGTGACTCATATCCAATGCGATCAATCTAGATCTAACACATTCCAACCTAATATAGACTCCAGATCTTAGTAATTTTTCCCCTTCAAAAAGAGGGATGTAATTTTCATATGAACCAAATCTAAGAAATTAATTTTATGTGTGTTACTTTCCTTGAGATGCATATTATGTTTTCTTCACAAACTGAAACAAGATATTTTCTACAACCTTGTACGATACGTTGGCGACTAGTACCTTATTTCCATTTTGGGCCCAAAGAAATGGACTAAAGATCATTATCAAAAAAGACTTTGATGACTTTGACAAGATGTACTATTTTTATGTAGAAATATATTCATTCAAAAAAGATTCCATGTTGACAGGAAATGAAAAGATTGATTACAAAAATATGAATTCGCATTCACATAAATGAGAATTATATAGGAATAAGAGTGATATCAAACTATTTTCATGTGATATAATTTTGGTGACTCATATCCGATCCGATCAATCTAGATCCAACACATTTCAACCTAATCTAGACTCCAGATCTTAGTAATTTTTCCCCTTCAAAAAGAGGGATGTAATTTTCATATGACCCAAATCTAAGAAGTTAATTTTATGTGTGTTATTTCCCTTGAGATGCATATTATGTTTTCTTCACAAACTAAAACAAGACATTTTCCGCAACCTTGTACGATACGCCGATGACTAGTACCTTTTCTCCACTTTGGGCCCAAAGAAATGGACTGAAGATCATTATCAAAAAAAGACTTTGATGACTTTGACAAGATGTACTATTTTTACGTAGAAATATATTCATTCAAAAAGGATTCCATGTTGACAGGAAATGAAAAGATTGATTACGGAAATATGAATTCGTATCCACATATATGAGAATTATATAGGAATAAGAATGATATCAAACTATTTTCATGTGTTACAATTTTGGTGACTCATATCCGATCCGATCAATCCAGATCCAACACATTCCAACCTAATCTAGACTCCAGATCTTAGTAATTTTTCCCCTTCAAAAAGAGGGATGTAATTTTCATATGACCCAAATCTAAGAAGTTAATTTTATGTGTGTTATTTTCCTTGAGATGCAGATTATGTTTTCTTCACAAACTGAAACGAGATATTTTCTGCAACCTTGTACGATGCGTCGGCGACTAGTATGTTATCTCCATTTTGGGCCCAAAGAAATGGACTGAAGATCATTATCAAAAAAGACTTTGAAGACTTTGACAAGATGTACTATTTTTACATAGAAATATATTCATTCAAAAAAGATTCCATGTTGACAGGAAATGAAAAGATTGATTACGAAAATATGAATTCGCATTCACATATATGAGAATTATATAGGAATAAGAGTGATATCAAAGTACTTTCATGTGATATAATTTTGGTGACTCATATTCGATCCAATCAATCCAGATCCAACACATTCCAACCTAATCTAGACTCCAGATCTTAGTAATTTTTCCCCTTCAAAAAGAGGGATGTAATTTTCATATGACCCAAATCTAAGAAGTTAATTTTATGTGTGTTATTTTCCTTGAGATGCAGATTATGTTTTCTTCACAAACTAAAACAAGATATTTTCCGCAACCTTGTATGATACGTCGGCGACTAGTACCTTTTCTCCATTTTGGGCCCAAAGAAATGGACTGAAGATCATTATCAAAAAAAGACTTTGAAGACTTTGACAAGATGTACTATTTTTACATAGAAATATATTCATTCAAAAAAGATTCCATGTTGACAGGAAATGAAAAGATTGATTACGAAAATATGAATTCGCATTCACATATATGAGAATTATATAGGAATAAGAGTGATATCAAACTATTTTCATGTGATATAATTTTGGTGACTCATATCCGATCCGATCAATCTAGATCCAACACATTTCAACCTAATCTAGACTCCAGATCTTAGTAATTTTTCCCCTTCAAAAAGAGGGATGTAATTTTCATATGACCCAAATCTAAGAAGTTAATTTTATGTGTGTTATTTCCCTTGAGATGCATATTATGTTTTCTTCACAAACTAAAACAAGACATTTTCCGCAACCTTGTACGATACGCCGATGACTAGTACCTTTTCTCCACTTTGGGCCCAAAGAAATGGACTGAAGATCATTATCAAAAAAAGACTTTGATGACTTTGACAAGATGTACTATTTTTACGTAGAAATATATTCATTCAAAAAGGATTCCATGTTGACAGGAAATGAAAAGATTGATTACGGAAATATGAATTCGTATCCACATATATGAGAATTATATAGGAATAAGAATGATATCAAACTATTTTCATGTGTTACAATTTTGGTGACTCATATCCGATCCGATCAATCCAGATCCAACACATTCCAACCTAATCTAGACTCCAGATCTTAGTAATTTTTCCCCTTCAAAAAGAGGGATGTAATTTTCATATGACCCAAATCTAAGAAGTTAATTTTATGTGTGTTATTTTCCTTGAGATGCAGATTATGTTTTCTTCACAAACTGAAACGAGATATTTTCTGCAACCTTGTACGATGCGTCGGCGACTAGTATGTTATCTCCATTTTGGGCCCAAAGAAATGGACTGAAGATCATTATCAAAAAAGACTTTGAAGACTTTGACAAGATGTACTATTTTTACATAGAAATATATTCATTCAAAAAAGATTCCATGTTGACAGGAAATGAAAAGATTGATTACGAAAATATGAATTCGCATTCACATATATGAGAATTATATAGGAATAAGAGTGATATCAAAGTACTTTCATGTGATATAATTTTGGTGACTCATATTCGATCCAATCAATCCAGATCCAACACATTCCAACCTAATCTAGACTCCAGATCTTAGTAATTTTTCCCCTTCAAAAAGAGGGATGTAATTTTCATATGACCCAAATCTAAGAAGTTAATTTTATGTGTGTTATTTTCCTTGAGATGCAGATTATGTTTTCTTCACAAACTAAAACAAGATATTTTCCGCAACCTTGTATGATACGTCGGCGACTAGTACCTTTTCTCCATTTTGGGCCCAAAGAAATGGACTGAAGATCATTATCAAAAAAAGACTTTGAAGACTTTGACAAGATGTACTATTTTTACATAGAAATATATTCATTCAAAAAAGATTCCATGTTGACAGGAAATGAAAAGATTGATTACGAAAATATGAATTCGCATTCACATATATGAGAATTATATAGGAATAAGAGTGATATCAAACTATTTTCATGTGATATAATTTTGGTGACTCATATCCGATCCGATCAATCTAGATCCAACACATTTCAACCTAATCTAGACTCCAGATCTTAGTAATTTTTCCCCTTCAAAAAGAGGGATGTAATTTTCATATGACCCAAATCTAAGAAGTTAATTTTATGTGTGTTATTTCCCTTGAGATGCATATTATGTTTTCTTCACAAACTAAAACAAGACATTTTCCGCAACCTTGTACGATACGCCGATGACTAGTACCTTTTCTCCACTTTGGGCCCAAAGAAATGGACTGAAGATCATTATCAAAAAAAGACTTTGATGACTTTGACAAGATGTACTATTTTTACGTAGAAATATATTCATTCAAAAAGGATTCCATGTTGACAGGAAATGAAAAGATTGATTACGGAAATATGAATTCGTATCCACATATATGAGAATTATATAGGAATAAGAATGATATCAAACTATTTTCATGTGTTACAATTTTGGTGACTCATATCCGATCCGATCAATCCAGATCCAACACATTCCAACCTAATCTAGACTCCAGATCTTAGTAATTTTTCCCCTTCAAAAAGAGGGATGTAATTTTCATATGACCCAAATCTAAGAAGTTAATTTTATGTGTGTTATTTTCCTTGAGATGCAGATTATGTTTTCTTCACAAACTGAAACGAGATATTTTCTGCAACCTTGTACGATGCGTCGGCGACTAGTATGTTATCTCCATTTTGGGCCCAAAGAAATGGACTGAAGATCATTATCAAAAAAGACTTTGAAGACTTTGACAAGATGTACTATTTTTACATAGAAATATATTCATTCAAAAAAGATTCCATGTTGACAGGAAATGAAAAGATTGATTACGAAAATATGAATTCGCATTCACATATATGAGAATTATATAGGAATAAGAGTGATATCAAAGTACTTTCATGTGATATAATTTTGGTGACTCATATTCGATCCAATCAATCCAGATCCAACACATTCCAACCTAATCTAGACTCCAGATCTTAGTAATTTTTCCCCTTCAAAAAGAGGGATGTAATTTTCATATGACCCAAATCTAAGAAGTTAATTTTATGTGTGTTATTTTCCTTGAGATGCAGATTATGTTTTCTTCACAAACTAAAACAAGATATTTTCCGCAACCTTGTATGATACGTCGGCGACTAGTACCTTATCTCCATTTTGGGCCCAAAGAAATGGACTAAAGATCATTATCAAAAGAGACTTTGATGACTTTGACAAGATGTACTATTTTTATGTAGAAATATATTCATTCAAAAAAGATTCCGTGTTGACAGGAAATGAAAAGATTGATTACGGAAATATGAATTCGTATCCACATATATGAGAATTATATAGGAATAAGAATGATATCAAACTATTTTCATGTGTTACAATTTTGGTGACTCATATCCGATCCGATCAATCCAGATCCAACACATTTCAACCTAATCTAGACTCCAGATCTTAGTAATTTTTCCCCTTCAAAAAGAGGGATGTAATTTTCATATGACCCAAATCTAAGAAGTTAATTTTATGTGTGTTATTTTCCTTGAGATGCAGATTATTTTTTCTTCACAAACTGAAACGAGATATTTTCCACAACCTTGTACGATGCGTCGGCGACTAGTATGTTATCTCCATTTGGGGCCCAAAGAAATGGACTGAAGATCATTATCAAAAAAGACTTTGAAGACTTTGACAAGATGTACTATTTTTGCATAGAAATATATTCATTCAAAAAAGATTCCATGTTGACAGGAAATGAAAAGATTGATTACGAAAATATGAATTCGTATTCACATATATGAGAATTATATAGGAATAAGAGTGATATCAAAGTACTTTCATGTGATATAATTTTGGTGACTCATATTCGATCCAATCAATCCAGATCCAACACATTCCAACCTAATCTAGACTCCAGATCTTAGTAATTTTTCCCCTTCAAAAAGAGGGATGTAATTTTCATATGACCCAAATCTAAGAAGTTAATTTTATGTGTGTTATTTTCCTTGAGATGCAGATTATGTTTTCTTCACAAGCTAAAACAAGATATTTTCCGCAACCTTGTACGATACGTCGGCGACTAGTACCTTATCTCCATTTTGGGCCCAAAGAAATGGACTGAAGATCATTATCAAAAAAGACTTTGATGACTTTGACAAGATGTACTATTTTTATGTAGAAATATATTCATTCAAACAATATTCCATGTTGACAGGAAATGAAAAGATTGATTACGGAAATATGAATTCGTATCCACATATAGGAGAATTATATAGGAATAAGAATGATATCAAACTATTTTCATGTGATACAATTTTGGTGACTCATATCTGATCCGATCAATTCTGATCCGACACATTCCAACCTAATCTAGACTCCAGATCTTAGTAATTTTTCCCCTTCAAAAAGAGGGACGTAATTTTCATATGACTCAAATCTAAGAAGTTAATTTTGTGTGTTATTTTCCTTGAGATGCAGATTATGTTTTCTTCACAAACTGAAACAAGATATTTTCCGCAACCTTGTATGATGCATCGGCGACTAGTATGTTATCTCCATTTTGGGCCCAAAGAAATGGACTGAAGATCATTATCAAAAAAGACTTTGAAGACTTTGACAGGATGTACTATTTTTACATAGAAATATATTCATTCAAAAAAGTCCACCGGAATACCTTCAGTTCAGATACAAAAGAGCAGGTGATGAGCCAGGTATGATCTTCTTGAAGGATAGTAATAATGAAGGGATACGAATGAGGAAAGTACAGACATTTGAATATCAATGTTCCCAAAACACCGAGCCTGGTTACGCTGAGAAAGTGAGACTGCATTCTCGCCAACACACCCAGTATAGATAAATTTCTTCTTTTCATGGTAAGTAAGCGAGGGTGTCGATGAACAAGAAAAAGGGTGATATCTGTCCAAATTCACCAACAAAGTTGATCAGGAAAATAAGCTAAGTCTAGATTGAAGGAAAAAACAGATGGAATAAAGGTAGAGAGTGACATATTATCACCATAATGACCAGCGTAGGTGAGATCTAAAATGGGATTAATCGCAGAGGGACTGCTAAAGGTATAACTTGGCCCTTCATCTGTTGTTGTTCGTGCCAGGAACCAGGCAATCTCCTTATGCGTAGAAGCTTCCTGAGTAGATATTCTCAAAGGAACACGTCCTTTATAATCTGGAAGTTGCGTCAACCTAGGATACCTTCTAACTAATGCCTTGACCATCTTTATCCTTCCACAATGGACAGCATTGTGGAGGGCCGGGTGGCCATCGGAATCAACCATTAAAAGATCTTCCGGATTCAAGCGTTCAAGCAGTTTCTCAACAAATTGGTCTTGTGCACTTAAAGTGGCTATGTGAAGCACTGTTTTAAATCTGCTTGTTATTCTGGCTGTCAATGAAGCAGGTTCGCGGTCAAAAAATCTTCTTCTAGCATATTCCCAGTCACCCTTGAATACAGCAGCCAACAATGGTCGGTAATGGGGTCCATCCGCCATCTCTTCCGCATTTCCTGCATTGGATGCAAATTTTTCAGGCCATTTTGTTATTACTTTTTCCTTGCAGACATAGAGAAGTGTCCAAGATAAGAACAATATATCAAGATCCGCCCCAAATATTAATTTCGCAATGAAATAACACTTCGATTTGGTCGTCGCTTCCACGAACATCTTCAATATATGTAGGAGAAAGAGTGACCACAAAGTCCTTCCGATACAGATTTTTTTTTTTTTGGATCTTTTTTCCTAGTCAAGGTCAGGGTTATGTTTGTTCGATGATAAAGTCAAGAAAAAGAACCATGAGAAAAGGCAAGTTCCAGCATATTTTAACACCACAGCGCCTATGCCATAATTTATCTAGGCTGGAACATGAACACGTACCTGGTGCGTGAAAAGGTGCATGCGCTGCCATTGGGTTGCTGTCCTGGTTGCAGTCTTTCAACAGCAAAGTAAACAGAGGATGCAAAAGAGACTTTCTACTTTCCTAGAAAGTTGAAGCAGTGATGTCTATCGGCTTAAATTGCAGGGCCTCTTATAACTAAGCTCAGGAGTTGACCATTTCCAGAATAATTTGGTCGTTTACTTTGCTAATATATAAAAATAATGTGGTATCCTGTTATTTTACTAATGGTGTTTCTATTGACGAACGTGGAGTTGTTGAAAGCACCAAAACTTTTTCTTGACCATTTTTTAGAATAGAATGGTGGGTTACACCCTTTGCCCAGAAAACTTCTTTTATTGACTTGACTACTCCTATTGTTGCAGTCTGCGCAGCATGTTTCGGTTCACAGTATATATTTACGATATACCATATGGTTCACATTGATGAAAAGTCGTCAGTGATGTAAAAAGACAATTTTACAAGTTCTATATGAACTTCTCTCTGGCCAGATACTCCGATAGTGATTCTATTTTCAGGTGATGACTAAAGGCTACCAGCCAATAATTGATTTGGTTTGTTTAATTCCAATATTTTATCTTCTATGGATGACGTCTTATCATTCAAATGTTGATCTTAACTTATTCTGGTTTTATGCTTATTCAACTCATCTTGTCCTCAGACAATGAGTCAAATGAAAATAGATTTTTAAATGCTGTCCGCCATTAAGTGATTTTGATATTTTAGGTAGCAATCATTTGGTTAAGAATGGTAGCAGGGACCACGTGCATGTTTACATTGTTTTGTCAAAATGTTTACATTAGTCGTGTCCTGGTTCCGTTTCACAAAAGCATGGGAAATTGCGAAAATCGCTAATTATAAGCGTATACGTCTCATTCTCAACTGAATTCTGATGTACTTCCTTCCAATATTTTATCTTTTACGGATGACATTTTATCATTCACGTGTTGATCTTAATTTCTCAGGAATCTTTATAACAACTAAGTAATTGTTCTGATTTTATACGTATTCAACTCATCGTGTCCTCAGAAAATGAATTATGAAATAGATTTCTAGACGCCTACCGAATAGAATTTTGGTTTATCCCCATCTGATATTAAATGTATTCATGTTTTGGTTAAGAATGGAATTAGGGAGCATGCGCATGTCCATATTGCTTTGTCTTTTTTTTTTTTTTGGATCGAAAGTCTATATTATGTCAAGATGTGAATTATTCATGTTTTCCTCGAGGGCTGCAACTTTGGCCACATAGATCACATGCATTCTCCAGCCAGTTCAAAATATCCTTTTAAAAAGTTTATTGGTCGTGCCCCAATTGTTTCGATGACGAAATTCGTTAGAGTAGAGTTGACAAGTTAAAAATTTGCCGATACTGGCTGCAAGCTCGAATGCTTTCGTTTTTTGCCCCAAGTCTTTGACGTATAGCCCAATATTGGATTGGGACCCAAAAACATGTCAATGACAAAGGGTACGTCTTCCATCAGAAGAGAGAGAGCTTGATCTCTAGATTGTAGAGCAAAAAAAGAAGAAAACAAGAGGAAACCTAACTCCAATGTCATTGGACATAGGGCAGGTGAATTTTAGCCTGCGACATGTGAATTATATGTCATGAAATTAAACGTGATGATGAAGACTCGCGACCAATACTCACTTGATTAGGAGCCCACAGTTCAAACGAATTTCTGCAAGAGTCCAAGTTCAGCCAAAAGACACTAGGCAACTCCCAACACACACGGTCAAAAACAAGAAGATACTTGGCTGCTGAAGAGGATTCGGCCAACACACACACACACACACCAGGCAATTCACTCACGCAATAACACACAAGATTGGGAATTTTGAAACGGTGGGAAGTGTGTGGTCACTGGTCAGTGAAGAGTAGACATAAACATAAACATGAACATAAACATGGCGCCGAGAGAAACATCTAAATGAAGCACAAAGGTTGTGGCTAGGTGACACGAACGGATTCAACTTAAGACACGCTGATAAATCACTAAATAAAGTCAAATAACTGGCAAGAAGGTGACCCTAGATCAACCAAAGAGACTCGCTGCCAAGGGGACTCAGCTTCAAGGAAAACGACGATCACCAATTTTCCTTTGAGCGACAAAATCGGAAGACGGGACTCCATGAACTAAACCATGGCTTGAGAACTACACCGCGCACGCTTAAATGCCTTGACCGAGCTAGGTGAATCGATATACTAAATGTGACAAGCTCACGATGCCCGATAAGGCGAGGCAAGCAAGTTCGCTTTAGCTTTAAATTCGGTTCCAAGCATCGGAGTACCAGCGAGAGGTTCAAAATGGAAAACAAATGAGATAAACACATGCACACTCTACCTTGACTGACCGGAGAAAGTGGATGAACAAGCTCGAACGACTGTAATCACGGCTCAAGGTCCCTCAACTCACCGCCCCAACTCAAAGTTCAAGATCGGTTTCTTCCTTCTGTTCTTTTTTATAGACAATTTTGATAAATTCAAGTTATTGGTACAAAAGAGAATAAAAGTTGGTAAAAGATAGGAAAAGTCTCTTCTTCTTTTTTTTGTCGGAGATGAGAGAAGTTGACAACTAAAAAAAATGAAATAAACTTCGCTAACTTCCTCACATTAAAATTAGTAATGCAAAATTAGTTGGTAATTTAATTGAAGAAATGCTGATAACTACTTCTATTATGGTTTGTAACTTCTAAAAAGACTTTGTGAGATTAACTTTTTTATATGTAAGACAAATAAAAATTGATAACTCAATCAAAAAATTGCTGAATTTAAGGAAAAAAAACAAAAGTCGCTAATTTTTTTTTTTTTTTTTGGTAAGGTAAGGATAAAAGTCGCTAATTTTACACCTATTTATTTAAAGAAAATTTTACACCGCCAGAACACAGAATAAAAATCCATTAAAATATGTTGTTTGCAAATAAGGGGATGGTGGAAGGAAACAAAAAGGATAATTATGTGAAATTACACTTGTATCTTTTCTAGTAAATTTTGCAAAATTACACTATTAGAATTATAAAATTATAGGAATTATAAAATTTTTGATGTCATAAATGTGGAAATGAAGTCTACATTCAGTAATTGCTATAAATATATATTTATAGATGGGCTTTGCTAGCATAACAGTTTTTGGGCTACTATTATTCTAACAACATATTGTGAGCCATAAATTCTTGAAGGAGTGGACCCCACAATATTTTCTAATTATTTGTTATTTATTCATTTGTGATCCAAAATAGATTGTTATTCTTACAATAGATTTAGAACAGTCACATAAGCATTTATCTATATAGACGATAAATGAGGTCATAAAAGCGAATATCCAAGAGAACGGAAAATGATGTAAAAATACTTCTCTGCTTCAGAATTTTTTCATGCTTGCAAGACCGTGGTCTTCCATCCCCAGGATCATCCCTAGATGGGTTAGGACTCAAAACTCTTTGATAATTGGAGTCATTGGCTTCACAATCCTAAAGACCAGCCACATTACAAGTTATCGGGTGAGACATTGTATTCTCCCTTTGTGATCACCAAAAGACGAGTTACGCCAAATTTTGCAATGTCTTGAATGCCAAAGGCTCAATGGTTTCAATTAGTGATTAAGTCCAATCGAGATGGCGTGTTAAATTGTTAAATATGACTTCAAATAAAAAGTAAATGGATTTTAATATACCTTGAGACCTCGAAGACTTTACAAAACTCAAATTACTAAATAATGCGCAAATGGTACATTGGAGGTAACTAAGAATTTGCATGAAATTTTATTGAATTAGAACATGTGGCTTATATTCTTGGAGGTTATGTTTGCTCGATGACCAGAGTTGAACCTAAACTGCTAATGGTGATGATTGGAGTGCGTAGACAAAGTAAAAAACTTACGAAACACGACTGGGAAGCTCTGATAAACCTGGATGAGCACAGAAATTAGAAAACCTAATGCAATTCGGAATCCAAATTCAAACTTAGGCAAAATCTTATCCAAATTGATTTGTTACGGGTGATCTTCTCATCTTCATATTTCCATAGTCAATCTCTTGTCCCGTGCAAAGTCTTACTTGAGAGGAAAAGAAAATTTTATGCTTTATGTGAACACGTAAGATTGTTGTTTACGGCAACACATTTGAGGTTTCTGTTCAACTAGTGCTGCTCTTTCTTTACATGTTGATGTTTTACTTTTCCCGTTGCGAAAGAAGATGATATGAAAGAGCACCTAAACGGGGGTCCATTTTAGGACAGTCAGACAAGTTCTTTTTCTCCTGAGTCATGCCGGATCATGACAGCATCTCATTCATGTCCGCAAAAGTCCTCCCAGATTAAGAGAAACTCATGCCCTAAATTATTGGTTGTGCATGAATCGACTGAAACCTAAATAGTGACGAGGCATCCACCGTTCAATCGTGGATTTGTTTTGGAAAAATCCTAATGTATTACTTAGGATGCTAATTCGGTGTCACAGACTCAATTTAATATCTGTATCTTCTTAAAGAATTAAAACAATTGAGGATCCTCGATTTGATGTACGCGATCATATCATTACGTCACGTGAAGTAGGAGCTAGACTCTTGGGTTTGGCGTGGCCAAGACGTCCTTGAGATTGAACCATTACTTTCAATATGCTAGGCATAGATCTCAATGAACGAACTTGGGGGATTTTAAAATGAGAACAACTGATGCGATAGGAATCCAACTATTGTGGCGCAATGCCACACCTTTCTCAGTGCAAATCAGGGTGGCAATTCTATGATTTTGTGGTGTGGCAGTGACCAAAAGTCTCCAAACGGGAAAAAATACGAAAGAGGTGAAGAGACATGATCTTTCCCATGTTATTTAGAAAGTACGAATACAGTGGTGCTGAATATATCGTCATTATCTGTAAGAAATGGAAATATAAATCTGTTTATTGAATAAAGTTACGTGCAGAAAGTATAAATTAATTATGTATCATTATCTAAAACTTGCTTGTGCGAAGAAAATTTTACATCATTCTTTTACAGAATGAAAGTCCGTTGAAATAGGATTCATTTTACACGTGTTGTTACATAAACAGTCTCAAATGGAAAAACCTATTGCTAAAAATCAAAATCATATGTGTCATTACATAAGACCAGCTTATATAAAGAAATTTTTACACATCCAGTGCACAATGCACTGTATAAAATTGGGAAAATTACACAAATGATATCTGAACTTTGGCTTAATATACAAAGAAATCCCTGAACATTAACTCAATGTGCAATGTGATCCATGAGCTTTTAATTTATTTAATATAGTCCCTGAACTTTTGACACATGCTCAACTTAATCTTTGGATTATATGAAGATGTTCGATGCTGTCCTTAATCTCAAAAAAAAAAAGAAAATGAAAGGATGACATTAACATTTGAAAATAGTCCGAGGATTATATTGAACATGTACCAAAAGTCCATGGACTATATTAAATAAATTAAAAATTTATGGATTACATTGAACATTAGGTTAAAATTTAGGGATTATATTGAACAAATTAAGAATTCATTGATCGTATTGCCCATTGGACCAAAGTTCAGAGATCAGTTGTGTCATTATCCTAATAAAATTCTATGAAATATGTCATTTTGCAAAGCAGCGGATGGCGGAAGACAAGAAAAAATGATTATCTGAAATTATAAATGTGACCTCAAGTAACTAATTGATATAAAAAAAATGTATACAATTCAGGAATCCAATTGATTTAAAAAAAAATGATCACAAGCGATAGATAATTAGTAAAAGTTCAACGCTTTTAGTTTCATTATCCCGATTGCAAAACAAGTCCCCTATAAAAATTAAATTGCCAAATGTAGGTACGAAAACAAGTTGAGTTAGATTACTAGGTCGCAATGGTTGATCTAAGTTTTTCTTTAGGTATTCAAGCATAATTAGCAAAGACAGGCAATGCCTTTTCCAACTTTCTCCGTGAAATTTCTCCTCCTTGGAAACCATCAGCAATTCACTATTTTGGTGGTGCACCATCTCTACATTATAGAGTAAATCCAGTACCATTCTCAACTTTGGCCTAAAATTTCCAAAAAATATCCATAATCGAAAATTAATGAACAATAGCCTTGAGATTTAAACAGTGGTAAACTACAAAGATCCAAATAAAAATTATGTTACTACAAAAGTCTCTACCATAGATTATAAATATAGACCGACGCTTTTCCATCCTCCAACAATTTAAATTAAAATCAATGATAAGCTGTATCACTCTTCTTCTTCTCGCTTCGATAACCTTTTCCTTTTCCCATGTTTGGGCACAGATGGGCGTGCGCCCTTTCCTTTGCTACTATTATCCATGGAACACCCTGGACACAAACATTAGGAGGGGCGTTAGAACCTAACAGAATTGAATTTTCGTGCATTTTCGATTCAGTTTTGACTTTGGTTTGGATAATGGAAAAAAATATCTGTTTTTTTTTTTTATTTCGGTTTGGATAATTTCGGTTTGGTTACCAAACCGAACTTAAATCGTCCGCTCTTAATATTAAAATTTACACAATTTCTCTCCTTTTTTCACTAAATGTCTTCTTAATATTACAAAAAAGAAAATCAAACCAAATCGAGTCTTCAATTCGGGTTATATTTGATTCGGGCACAATTCAGGTCAAAATTAATGCACACCCAAATAATTCAGTTCAGTTCAGTTCAGGTTTGCTCAAAATCCGTATCAAATCGAATTGTAGATACCCCTAAAGAGGGAGTCGCAAGGTCTTCTGTCACTCTCGTATCCCTTCCATGCCGATATTCCCCGTCTCTTATCTCTTCCATAACTTTTCATGTTGAGCCACTCCATGAAGTATCAGCCAGGATGCGACCCAGCTTTCCTATTGAGGATGTAAGCAATGACGTCGTCCGATCTATGGAGAAAGAGCCAAGGATGTCATCCTCATCCTTGGGTTCGGTGAGGACCTTTGGCAGTGTCCTTTGACTTCAACGACATCTTTAAGTCAGGCCAATGTTAAGCCAAAAATGTGTTGTACGAAAGACGTCCTTGCGTGGCATGTTCACAATTAGAGAAAATAAGGTGTTCAATAATTTCCTTTATAATTGCACTTTTTAGATATGTCGCTGTCCCCATGGTGCACGTGAAAAGCGTTCTATCTTTTTTATTATTATTAAAATATGAGCTAATTTCATTTATTAACTTTCCATCTAAATTTGTGTCCTCCCCATTTTCCTTGCTTTTTCCAAAGATTACATAAATTTTATATTAAGTTAATTATTTTTTTCATAAAAAAATTGTGATGTTCAGCTTTTGAGAATACCCACATTAACCTAGTATTCTCGAATTGCATGTATCATTTGTACCTAGTTTTCAAATAATTATAACCAACAAAGTTGAGTTACATTGTGCGACTTTGATATTTCAAATCTATCACTAAGATTCTTCTCTCCTCTTCCATGGTTGGAGCACATCAGCGGTTCAAGATAACACTCCGGAATGCTACCATAAAACGAGGTTTGCACGCCTTGGACTTTATTTCATTGAAGGGTGGGGTTGTCTTGATTTAAGGTATAAATTAAATTTTTCAAATACATATCCTGTTTGAGATTTGACAAAACAAAAAAGTCTTCTCGAGATGATACCAACACCTCATAAGTCACATCCTTGGGGTGAGGAGCTTTGGCAGCATCCTTGACTTCAACGACATCTTTTAGCAGCGAATGATAAATAATTTATTATTATTTTTTTTGTTTTGGAGAATAAGTTCGGAACAAAAATTTATTTGGTAATGTAATTTTATTTTTTTATTTCTAGAATAATTTTAATTTAAAAAATAAATTTAGAACAAAAATAAGAAATAAAAATTTTGTACTTTTTTATTTATGAAACAAAAATGAAAAATAGAAACTTTTCTCATCGCTCACCCTCGCTATTAACCGGCTACCCCCCGCCTGCCTCCCACCGCCGTAGGCCGATCGTCTCCCGTCGCCGTCCTCTGCCATCGCCCGACGCCGGCCACCACCCACCCACCAACCACTTGCCGTCCTCCACTAGCAGCCAACCGTCCCCTCCTAATGCAGGCTGCCTCCCTCCGTAGGATGCTGTTCACCGCCAATTGTCGTCCTATATCGTCGACCGCCTCTCATCACCACTTGTCGCCAATCGCCATCCTCCGCCGACCGTCATCCTCTGCCACCAGTCACCTCCCATCGGCCACCTCTCTCCACCAACGATCACCTCCCACTACTGGCCACCATCTTTTGCCACCACCCACTGTCTGCCACCATCCTCCATCGCTCGCTGTCCTTTGCCAGTTTTCGAGAAGGAAGAAATTTTTTATCTTTATTATATGCGTACTTTTGTTCAGAAACTCGTCTAAGGGATAGAAATAAAAAATTCTATTTTTGATCATAAATTTATTTCTAAAATAAAATGGTTGTCATTTACGCCACAAGGGACCTAATGTTAGGCTAAAAAAGTGTCGTACAAAGGATGCCCTTGTGTGACATGACATGCGTCCAATTCGAGAAGATAAGGTTCTCAATAATTCATGCATATTAATTACACATTTTCAGATACGTCCGTGTCTCACGTTGCACAAGAAAAACGTTCCAACTCTATTTTTAAATACAAGCCAATTTAATCGATTAGCTTTCCATCTGAACTCTTATCCTCTCCATTTTCCTTGCTTTTTCAAAGATAACATATATTTCATTTTCAATTAATTATTTTCCTTAGAAGAAATTGTGATGTTAAGCTTTTGAGAATACCCATGCAAAGCTGAATGTTTATAAAAAAAAATTATGGTTGAGGATGACGAACTTCTAGTTTTATTAGGATAAGTTAAAAATGTCAATGTATCTCTTTCATAAGAAGGTGGCATCTGCGTGATTCAAACTCAAATTATGTTCGGAAGATTTCTTGAATTGGCAACAAGATAAAAGCCCTTTTGCAGTAGGGTTTATTTTACATAAACTGTTAGTTTGAAAGTCTTTTTTACACGAGCAATCCCAGAATGAGAACATAAACTTATTTATGAAATAATATACATCCTAAATATAAAAATTAAGTATGTGTCATTCTAAAACACCTGGTTGTGTAAAGAAATTTTGACAATTTAGAGCACTAAACAAAAATTCACCGAAATATGTTGTTTGCAGAGAAGGGGATGGTGGAAGAAGAGCAATACATGGAGCAATTGTAAAACACTTATTGACCAGACATTTGCTATCCGAGAAAAATCTGATGATGATCGGCAATTGTTGTTGACCAAACACATGTGGTCAGGTTGCCCGGGCTGAACTTGATAAACAACAACAAACTGCGAAGGAGTTCACTCGATCATCACATCCAGCGTATGCAAAATCAATTTCCTTATTTTTACATGATTTTTTCCCTCGCTCCATGTCAATGAAGGATAAGAGAGTCTGGGATAATTTATGTTGTCATGTTTTGGAAGGTTGCAATGTTTATCGATTTATGTTCGTCTTGTTTATGAAGGGTGCAATGTTTTACTGTACATTTGGTACCTTAACTTGTTTGTTTTGAGCGGCGATTGGGGAGGGATTCTTTCAGGGATGAGAAAGGCTTGAGACAGAGACCAGTTTATTTGGTCGCGGACATTAAGAGTTCTTTTCTAGACTTCTTGCTAAATCTGTCGAAGGGAAGAGGTTACCTTCACATTGTTATGGTCTAATGTTAAAGCCCCTCACATTTTCTCTTGTGGATGAAATCACGATATTCAGCGATAGTACTGTTCCCACTTCTCTTAAATTTCAAAAGTCATTAAATTAACGGGCGGCTGAAGACTTCCTTTCAAAAACAAGTATTGTTTGCCGCTAGAGTCTCAGCCACCACCTTGCGGCTACCAGTGAATAATAGCGGCTTCAAAATGTGATCAGCATTGCCCATGGGCCATGACCATGAGGGACGTGAATATTTTCTTGATACCAGAGAAAAACAAGGAGCAGGGTATAAACAAAGGAAGGGTAATGCTGAGACTATGGCATTTTTGAGCGGGCAATTCCCCAGTGAAACACAAACCGCTCAAAACATCTTATTGACAGCACTAAAACGGAACCGAACAAGATGATCGGTGAACGGAATAGTGTGAACAATATGTGGTGTAAAATCATCGGCTATGTGAACTCGTAGCTAGCTCGACTAACTAAAGAGAAAGCCAAGACAAAGATATCTGCTTCTCTGGAGCCGGGGGACCTTAATCTATTGTAATCTTCTTGCCCTGGCATCCAAAAGCATATGCAGCGCAACAAAACCAATACACTCGGCAAAATGATTACGGCAAACAAACCGAATAAGCCCATTAAATCCAAGTACGATGGCCTTTGAAAGCTCTTGACAACGAACATCGACGAGAGCACCAAGTTCATACCAGTATCCTAGTCCCAAGATATAGGAAAAGTAAAAAGATGACAAAATTGAATAATGCAAAATATAATCCATCTCTTCCGACAAGTATGTAAGATAAAGAACCACAACTTGTAAAGATAAGAAACGCCACTTAGAGGGGTTAGAAAATACTGGCCATGACGCAAAAACTTCACAGGAGTCTTGACGAGGCAAAAAAAGGTGCTAACTCTTGCAAGGGCGTAACCAAAGAGCAAGAAAAACACCATAAAAGGGGGCGAAACCCAGAATCAGAAAACACCATACAGTGCAAACAACCACGGAGTTGGAACAATTTGAACCCGTATTCACTGACCTAAGTTGAATTGAAGCTCGATTTGGATAAATCTTGGTCAAACAATCACGGATTTGGCGAGGAACCAAGAGAGATAAACACCACTGTAGTCCACGTAAGCCATCCAAACAATGTCTTTTTTTTATCACTTAAGCCACATGGATACCACATCAACTCCATCTACCTTCCCTTATCCACGTAAGTAGGCCATAAAGGATTTTTAACTATAGTATTTGATGGAACCGTGACAAAGGGTAGACCTATCAAAATAGGTCATAAATGCATTTTTTTAATCCATATTTTATGGACTGAGTTCTTTTATAAGTTAGTTATATTCTGTAAATTGGTCATAAATGAATTTAGAATAATAAAGACAAAAATAATATGGGTATTAAATGAATTCACAACTTATTTAGATCTAACCCGCATTTGTAATTCTCTTTTCATTCTTTTTCGCCTTCACTCGATCCCGCGCTCGCTCACTCCGCTCTCTCACCTCAAATATGAAAATGTTTTAGCAATATGAGTTGGATCGGTTATGAGTTACTAGATTTGTTTTGCATGGATATGGGTCAAAATGGATTAAATGGGTCGATTTGAGTTGAATAATTTTCGACCTGACTCGCCCGCTGATAGGTTTGCACACATGTAAAAATTTGGAGCTTTTGGTGATGCAAAAAGTTTAGAGTGAATATGTCATAATCGGTATAGCTTGGAATTTTTAGTGACTTTTTAAAAAAAATGGAGAAACTATTGAGATAAAAGAAGTGAAGATTTTAAGCAAACGACAATATAAAAGCTGAGAAATAGTCACATAGCTTTATCTATCCCAACTAATTTGTTGAGCAAAAGTCATTGTGGTCCTGAGGTAGAAGTCGAGTTACATCCCAACTACTTTGGTGGTTGTCTTCCTCATCACGTAACGAAGATGTTTGGACTTAAGCAGCTTCTTAAAAAACTTCATCTCCTAAGATCTCTCTCTTGAGCTTCACCGGATGTAAAGCATCAATGGAATATTCCCTCCTCTTTGGAAAGATAAATATCATAAAAAAAACAAAAATTAAGAATGCGAGGCATGCGAACACTAACACATTAAAATAAAGAGCGCATTCATACAGTAACATTCCTAACTACTTTGGTAGCTGTCTCCCTAGTCGCTTAATAAAGACTTTGAGTTGGGTCTTGAAGTGGTTGAAGCCACCACTGGCCAGGAGGAACATTTGGGTTGTACTGTGAAACGTGATTCTCAAGGGGGTTCACCATTTATTTATGACGATTCAAGAGTAGGTACTCCGTCGTACTATGGTTATGGGGAGTCACATGCCGGAAGTGTACCTCGTTTGAAGCTTGAATTATGGCTATTTGTTGGTTGCCAGTGTACCTCGTGTGAAGGTGTTGTTTGATGTCTATTGTCGTATAATTATGGTGAAATAATCATGGGTGTGGGCCCTGAACCTATCATAGCAGCGTGAGAATTAAATCGAAAAATCGAACTGAATAAAATGTTTTATGCAGTTTGATTCAATTCAGTTCAAATAATCAAAACTAACCATTCTTTGTTTTTTCAATTCAGAACCGAACTGAAATTAACCTTTCGGTTTTTATCCAAAGCTAAAAGGGCTAAAACCATTCTCCATCCGTGTGACTGCGAGAAGATGAAACACGTGGACGATCAAATGGCATTCGGATCGACAACAACGAAGAATCGAAACAAGAGGGAGGGTAGAAGAAAGTAACTCGTGAGAAAAGGATATGAGAGAGAAAGGACGAAGGAATCCCCACAGAGACGAGGGGGAGATTGGCGCCGGGGACGGCGAAGTGGCAACGATCGGAGGGACAGCAGTAGGCCAGGTTGGTGAGAGCGAGATCGGCGGCGGGAGTGCTGGTGACGATCATGGTGGACGGCGACGAGGACCGGAAGTACCGATCTTCCATGGCTGTGATCGGAGATTCGACGTTGAGCGAATAAAAGAGAGGCTCTAAAGAACCGATCTGCCACGGCAATAGTCCACAAATTCTCAAACTTTCTCGATTTTTGCAGCAGCCCAACAGAAGCCAGGTCTCAGAAACGAGGAATCAACAGCGCGAGAAGTCAAAATCTTCAATCAAACAAAAAACGGACAAATATTCGACAAGTTCAAGCCAAACACATTACCAGAAACCGAGATCGAGAGGCTCCGAAGACCCCCAGAAAGATTAGCACCAGTAGGAACGAGCTTCGAAATCGCCAAAAAACACGATTGGGAAGCGGCTAGAATCTTCCGGTGAACGCTACAGTGGGGGAAGAAGATGGAAGAAGAAGAAGGGAAGTACTTTTTTCCTTTTTACTTTTCCAGAAAATTAAAAAATAAAAAGCAGGAAAAAGAAGAGACATGTTCAAATAAAAAGTAAAAAAACAAATATCGAAAATTGAGCCGAACCAAACCGAATAAAATCGATTTTTCTGTTCAATTCATATTCGATTTAAGTAAGATTCGATTTGATTCAAGGGTGCACCTTTAACGGTTCGGCTTGATTCAAAAATCGAACCGTTTACATCCCTAGGCTATTAACACCCAATGCGCAGCAAGAGACTTTGCTACTCACCGCCTAAGAAGATGATGATAGGCATGGCTTCTCCATTTTTCATGTTGGCAAGGATGAGATAAGAGACCAGCCAAGGGAAAATTTGAATAATTTCCTTGCGGTTGGAAGATCTCTATAACTATTGGTAAATTTCAAATAGTGCCGGTGAAAAAAGTTATAATCGATAACTTGATTATCAGGTACCTCGTGAATAACTTATCAATAATATTAAGAATTTATTAACTTCTGAACACATTAATATATTATCAACTCTTCTGAAATTTTACAAGTGTCATAAGTAAATTATTCACTATGATAAATATCAATTCAATGACTAATCAACTTCTTTAAATTATTACCTTCACATCGTCGCAATAAAGAATTAAATCTGGCTCAGGGGATTTTTTTTTTTTCCGGATGAAATCATATTTACTGACATTGCTGTTTCTACTTCGAATGGACAAATGGATTCATCGTTACCATGACCATGTGATGAATGCGAGTCTTCCATTGATACCAGAGAAAAGTGGAAGCAGGGTATAAATAAAGGAAGGGCAATGCTGTGATTTCGGCCCCTTGAGTAGCCAATTTTGCTGAAAAGTTTTTAATCGAATTGCTGACAACGCGGATTAATCAAAATGGCTGATATTAAAACGCTCTAATCGGATGGCTGACAAGAAACATGATAAAGTTGTCATGTACAAAAGCGCGAGACTGAATCTATGACTCCATTCATTTCACGAAAAATAAATTCCGTCAAATTATTTTCCAGATTTTCAGATGTTCGTTTCACCGAAAATAATTTCCCACGAAAAACATTTTCCGTCCTACAGACAAAACTCTTTCACTTTTGAGGAAAATGACTTTTTCTTTCTCAAAAGAGTAAAACATTTTCCAGGAAGCCTTCTTTCACCATTTATTTTCACCATTTTCTTTTTCTTTTCTTTTTTTCTTCTTTTTTTTCTTCCTCAACCGGTCGCGGGCAATGGCGGCGGCCGGCCCACGACCAGCCAACACGAGCGTCACCACAGGTCGACGAGGCTATACCTCGCCAGATTCCGGTGAGACTTCAGCTCATTTGATCCTGCGCGGCCGAGCCCACCCAAGGCTGGTCGGGTGAGCTGGGCAAGGCTCACCTCACCCGAGGTCGCCAGACGTCGGCGAGGCTTGAGCTCGTTTGCCTCAAAAGAGCTCGGGCCTCACCAGATTCTGCGAGCTGGGTAAGGCTCAAGCCTCGCCAGAGCCTTGCTGATGTCTAACAACCTCAAGCAAGGCGAGCCTCGCCTAGCTCGTCGAATCTAGCAAGGCCCGAGCTCACCCAATTGGCCTTGGGCAAGCTCGGCCATGCAGGATTAGGCAAGCCAGAGCCTCGCCATAGGTCGGCGAGGCTTGATCTCGCTGGAATCTAGTGAGGTTGAGCCCCGCTGGCCTGTGACGAGGCTTGAGTTGGGTGGTCACCGACTGACGTTGTGGCCGACGACCAGCTGAGGAAGAAAAAGGAAAAAAAATTAAAGAAAATCTTTTCCATACCAAACAACAAAAAGTATTTTTCAAAACCTTTTCAGATTTTAGCCGAATACTGGAAAATTGTGTCATTTTCCAGGAAAATGATTTTCGGGAAAATATTTTCAAGAAACGTAACATTTTTCACGAAACAAATGGAGCCTATATGTCATGCACTTAGATTGGCGAGCTTGGAATGGGTTGAAATTTGGTGTCGTTCAAATGGGTTTTCAGGCCTTTTAGGTTTTAGACAACTTTCATTATTTTAATGTTATTTTAATGGCGTTTTCGTAATTTTCACGTTTCCTATTGTAATTAGGTGTAACACCATATAAAAGGGTGTTTAGGGTTTCGTTATAAGCAGAATTTTGGAAGATTTGAATTCCTTATAATCACACTTGAGAGGACGAATTGTTCCTCTATCAAATATTCCTGTTTAATCAATTTTTTATCGCGATTCGGCATCATTTGGTATCAAAGCACAGGTTGCTTGAATCAATGGTTGAATAGAATCGCGTTGGTCGTGGATGGTGGGCTCGTGGTGGCCGAGGGTGTGGAGTCGTTCCTGAAGTAGATAAACAACCGCGTCTAATAGATCTGTGAGACGTAAAAATTGAAGAACAAAGAAGATGAATTTAGGATTTTGACCAACAACTTGAGGAGGTTAGGTTGGACATTCAATCCAAAGAAGGAGCAGTATCTGAGAATCCATTCGATGATGAAGGAGAGGACATCAACCCTTTCGGGGTTTTGAACCAGGAACGGAATCGAGGAGTACAACCTAGAAATTAGCCCTTTTCTCATAATTTCGGGGTGAAGATCAAGATTCCTGAGTTTCATGATAATGCTCATCCTGATGAATTTATTAACTAGTTACATACAGTAGAGAGGATCTTTGATATTAAGGATTTGACAGAAAAGCAAAAAGTTAAATTAGTGGCTATTAGGCTACGAAAACATGCCTCGATATGGTGGGAGCATGTGAAAAGGCAATGTGCTAGAGAGGGGAAATCAAAAGTGAATCACTGGGATAAAATGAAGAAATTGTTGCAAAAGAAATTTTTACTTACTCATTATAGATAGGAGGTGTTTATTGAGTATCACAACATTAAGTATCGAGATTTAATGGTCAAGCAGTATATTGAGGAGTTTGATCAATTGCTGATGCGTTGTGATGTGGCTGAGGAAGACGAGCAAACAATTGCTCGATATTGGCGGGGTTGCGGTATGAAATTTCTGATGCTGTCCAATTGCAGCAATATTGGACCTAAGAGGATGTATGCAGGTTGGCCTTGAAGGTGGAAGATCAGTGTAAAAGGAAGGACGTGAGCTCCAAATTTTAGAATCGATGGTTAGGCAAAGAATCCCGAGGAAAAGCGGGAACATCTACAACTAATTCGACACCAGCTGCAATTAAGGTTGCGAGTTCTATACCTACATTCAAGGAGGGGCAGAGTAGTGTTGGAACTAGCAGAGGAGGAGCTGCAGCCAAGCGATGTTTCAAGTGTCAGGAACTCGGGCATTTTGCTATTGATTGTCCTAACCAATAGATTGTGATGCTTGTTGATAATCCAATCTTTGATGAAGGTCTAGTCTATAATGAATCTGAAGGCGAACAAGAGGATGCCGATGCGAAACAGGGTGGGATTATCTATGTTGATTCCGGTGAGTTCCTAGTTGTTAGAAGAATCTTAAATGTTGCTGTGGCGAACGATTAATCGTGGCTTAGACATAATATTTTTCATACTAAGTGCACTAGTGAAGGAAAAGTATGCAGCATGATAATAGATGTGGGAAGCTGCGAGAATGTGGTGTCCATTATTATGGTGGAGAAGTTGGGGCTGAAAACAAAAGATCATCCTTAACCATACAAGTTGTCGTGACTTAGGAAAGGGAATGAGATAAAGGTGAGTAAGAGGTGTCTTGTGCAATTTTCGAATGGAAAAAATTACATTGACGATGTGTGGTGTGATGTGGTCCCAATGAATGCTTGTCATATTCTATTAGGGAGGCCGTGGCAATTTGATAGAAAGACACAACATGATGGCTTTAGAAATACCTACACCTTCAAGAAGGATGACCGGACCATTACCTTAGGTCCTTCAGATTTGATAAAGGATGTGAAGAATAATCTGCTATCCAGATTAGAATTTCAAGAAGAGACAGTGAACGCGCCTGAGCTTTTTGCCATTGTGGTGATGGAGCAGAATTTTGACAATCCCGAAATTCCTATCCAAGTTTTCCCCTTGCTTAAGGAGTTTGCTGATATCGTACCGGAAGAAATGCCACCTGGGTTGCCACCCATGAGAGATGTTCAGCATTGTATTGATTTCGTCTCGGGAGTTGTTATTCCCCATAAGGTAGTTTACAGAATGAGTCCTGAGGAACATAAAGAGCTACAGAGATAAATGCAGGAGCTGTTAGAGAAAGGTACAATCCGAGAGAGCATGAGTCCCTGTGCAGTGTCGGCCTTGTTGGTTCCTAAGAAAGATGGGTCGTGGAGGATATGCATAGGTAGCAGAGCTGTCAACAAAATCACAATCAAGTATCGATTTCCTATCCCACGATTTGATGACTTGATTGATTAGTTACATGGAACGACTATCTTTTCGAAGATAAACTTGAGGAGTGGTTATCATCATATTAGGATGCAACATGGAGATGAGTGGAAGACGGCATTTAAGACTAGAGATGGTCTGTATGAGTGGATGGTGATGCCTTTTGGGTTGTCTAACGTGCCGAGCACTTTTATGATGCCGATGAATCATGTTTTTCGTCTTTTTATTGGCCAATTTGTTGTCGTTTATTTCGATGATATTTTGGTTTTTAGTACTTCGATTGAGCAACACATGCAGCACTTGAGAAAAGTATTTGAGACCTTGAGAGGGCAGAAATTGTATGCCAACACCAAGAAGTGTCACTTTTTAACTGATCATGTGACCTTTTTGGGTTATATTGTGTTGAGGGAAGGCATTCAGATGGATCCAATTAAGGTCAAAGCCATTACAAATTGGGAGGTTCGGAAGAATATTCATGAATATGCAACTTTCATGGACTAGTGTCCTTTTATAGGAAGTTTATTCGAGATTTTAGCACTATCATTGCACCTCTTACGGATTGTCTGAAGAGAGCCAAATTTGTATGGACCAAAGAGGTAGACGCTGCGTTTTAGTTGTTGAAGAAAAAGGAGACTGAAGCCCCAGTTCTAGTGCTTTTAGATTTTGGTGAAGTTTTTGAGGTGCATTATGATGCCTCAGGTGTTGGTATTGGGGGTGTCTTGAGCCAGAAAAATAAAACCATGGCGCTCTACAGTAAGAAGTTGAATGAAGCGAAGAGAAAATATTCGACTTATGACAAGGAGTTTTACGCCATAATGAGAAGCTTGGAGCATTGGAGGCACTATCTTATCTCAAAAGAATTTATTTTGTATTTTGATCATGAAGCCTTCAAGTACATTAATAGGCAGCATAAGTTGAATGCTAGATGCAAAGTGGGTGGAGTTTCTTTAGGTTCAATTTTGCCATTAAACATACGATAGGAATACTGAATAAAGTAGCATATGCATTGAGCAGAAGGCATTCTCTACTGTCTACAATGCAGGTGAGAGTTTTGGGCTTTGATTCTTTTAAGGATTTGTATGTTGATGATCCTTCTTTTGGAGATATTTGGAGGAAGTGCAAAACAGGGCCATTTAAACAGTTTCTAGTTATGGAGGGTTTTCTTTTCAAATGCAACAGATTATGTATCCCTTGGTGTTCTTTGTGGGAATCCATTATTACTGAGAAATCATGTAGGAGATTTAGCTGGGCACTTTGGAGTGGATAAGACGATGGCCTTGCTGTGTGAGGACTTTTATTGGCCTCAAATAGAGCGTGATGTGACTCGATTTGTAGAGAGGTGTAGAGTATATCATATGGTAAAAACTAGAGGTATCAATGCTAGTTTATATATGCCTCTACCTGATCTCGATGTTCTATGGGAGGATGTCAGCCTTGATTTCGTCTTGGGATTGCCAAGAATACAAGCGGAATAAGGATTCCATAATGGTAGTTGTCGACAAATTTTTGAAGATGGCTCACCTTATTCCCTATGACAAGACCTTTGATGTTTCATAGCTTGCTCGATTATTTTTGCAAGAGATTGTTAGGTTACATGGAGTTCCCAAGTCCATAACTTCATATCGTGATGTGAAGTTTGTGAGTCACTTTTGTGGCACTCTTTGGAAGCACATGGAACCAAATTGCAGTTTAGTTCCTCTCACCATCTCCAGACTAATAGGTAGACTGAAGTTGTCAGCCGAAGCTTAGGGAACTTGCTGCGAAGTTTGGTTGGAGATAGCCCGCGACAATGGAATTTGGTGTTACTTCAGGCTGAATTTGCCTACAATAGATCACAGAATTGAACTACAGGCAAGAGTCCTTTTGAGATAATCTATGGGCGTAATCCAATTACTCCTCTGGATCTCACACCATTACCAATTCACAAGTAGTTCAATTCAGAGGCAGATGAGCACGTCAAGCAGATCAAAGAGCTATATTCACAGATACATAATTAGATCAACAAACAAAACATGAAGTATAAGCAGCGAGTGAATAGACATAGGAAAAGAGTCGTTTTCAAAGAGGGTGATCTAGTGTGGATTCACCTTAGAAAAAAGCGTTTTCTAGCTAGCAAGTTTGGCAAATTGCAATCTAGAGTTGAAGGACCATTCAAAGTTCTTGAGCGAATTAATGACAATGCTTATAAGATCGAGTTGCCAGGTGAGTACAATATATCCGGGACTTTTAATGTAGTTGATTTGTCACCTTACCATGCAGATGAGGAAGAATTTGAGGAGATTGATATCAATGAAGAGGAAGATGACGAAGATTCGAGGGGCGAATCTTTTTCCTAGCAGGGGAGGATAATGCACTCAAATTGGCGAGCTTGGAATGGGCTAAAATTTGGTGTCGTTTTGATGGGTTTTAAGGCTTTTTGGGTTTTAGATAATTTTTGTTATTTTAATGGCGTTTTCGTAATTTTTGCATTTCCTATTGTAATTATGTGTAACATCATATAAAATGGTGTTTAAGGTTTCGTTATAAGCAAAATTTTGGAAGATTTGAATTCCTTATAATCACACTTGAGAGGACGAAATATTCCTCTATCAAATATTTCTGTTTAGTCAATTTTTTATCGCGATTTGGCATCAATATGTGTGATCTTTCTCTGTCGTTTCACTATACAATTTTCTGCTGGTTCCAAAAGTAGCGTTAAGGTTAAACAAAGAAATGAAGAAGACCAAAAAAAAGAAGCGGATCTCCCTTCAAAATCTAAGAAGAGACGTAAATAAACAATTAACGGGCACCAATAAGCATGCGGCCCTGTTAGTAAAGGAAATGGGGGTAGAGACGCTAGCACAAGTGTAGGGTTCGATTTCTGTGCTTTGCAAGAGAAAGAGCAAAAATCAGAGAATGAGAAAAATTAAAGATAAGACATACAAAAAAAAAATGACAGACAACTAATGGCAATCTCATAATTGAGATGAGAAGTTATAATACTCGGAAATTCTTGCTGGAATCTAACTCCAACCAACCAAATGCATTACATTGGTTGATTTTGTAAGTGGTAGAATATTTCAATGTTAAACCACTCATTCATCTAAAAGTTTAAACTTTTAGAATAATAAAATTTTACATGGTATCAAAATAGGAGGTTTTGAGTTCGAATCGAATTTATCTAGCTTTTGTTTGCCTTCCTAATGAGATATTTCTATGCTTAGTTTTAGGGAAAAAGACCAACTAAACGTTCATTTAAAAGAGGAGAAGGCCGGGCTTGGGACTTTTTATGGGCCACCTCTATCTTGGGCACCGATAGTTCTCTTCTTATTAGGTTCGAAGAGCCAATTTCTTTTGATGAGCCCAATTGAACCGAACTCGGAGGAAAATCTGGAATGGGAGAGCACACGCGACAAAGCTCGGTTTGGATAAATCTTGGTCAAACGATCTCGTGTTTGGCGTGGAACCGAGAGAGAGAGATAAACACGAACGAAGAACCCTGAAATTCGCCCGAATTGACTGAAGAGACAGAACAGAACGGCACTATTGTGATCCACGTAAACCATCCAACCGACGTCCTTTTATCACTTAAAAGTTGCATGGACGTCACGTTAGCACCGTTTGCCTTTCCTTATTCGTGTAAGCAAACATGTAGAAATTTTTACGGCGGCATTTGACAGAACTGTGACAAAGGATAAACGTGTCACCCAAATATAAGTTTGGAGTTTTTGGTGATACGAAAAAAGACACATCACATTCGGCATAATTTTTTCCAATAAGAGAAAAGAGAAACTGTTGAGATAAGAGAAGTGAAGATTAAGCAGATAACCATGTATGGTCTCTGTAAAAAGCTGTGCAAAAGTCCCACAGCATTTATCTATTGAAAAGAACAAGACAATGAAGTAACCCAAATACATTTACATCCCAGCTAATTTGCCGAGCAAAAAGTCCATGATCTTCATGGGCGAACAGTTAAAGTGAATTTACATCCCAAGTACTTTGGTAGCTGCCTTCCCCATCGCTTAGTTAAGGCATAGACTTGGGCGTTGAAATGGTTGAAGCCACCTAATGGCTAGGAGAACATTTGTGATTTGGATCGTCAAATGCATCGTGCCCTTAGGACACTATTGTCTGCGGTGTACTGTGAAACACGATTCTCGCGGTGGTTTAACCACTTATGACTATTCAAGTGTAGCCACGCCGCCGTACTTTGGTATGGGGTGTCACTTGCTGTAAGTGTACCTCGTACGAAACTTGAATTATGGCTATTTTTTGGTTGCAAGTGTACCTGGTGTCAAGGTGTTGTTTGATGTCTATTGTCAGCGACGATTTGCTCGGAGGTGGTGCTGCAGCAGCCATGGTTGAACCTCTAGAGAGAGAGAGAGAGAGAGAGAGGGGTGGGCTGATTTCGTTTTCAACTTCTAGTTTTCTTCATTGTTTGACATGATTGGAGTAACATGTGGGTAATCCAGTCACTAATCATGACTTAATAGGAGAGATTATTTCCGATCAACATCGGAGGAAAACATACCCGCGGTAAAATGATCCGATTCTCTCTCACTAAAAAACCACCCTCGTTCGACCAAAAAAAAAAAAACCACCCTCGAAGTTGACGAAAAAATTGCTGAGGTGCCATTGTGAATGAGTCGAAAAGGTTTCCAGTCGCTCCATTATCCCTTCCATGCGGAGAGATGCCCTCTATCTTATCTCTCCCGACATTTCATGCTTAGACACCCAGCACATGTCAAAATCCATGTCAGGACAGGACCCAACCATCCGCTTGAGGATGTAAGCAATGACGTCATACGAACTTTGGAGAAGAAGCAAGAATGTCGCATCCTTGGGGGTGAGGAGATTGAGGAGCTTTGGCAGCACATCCCTGACTCCAGTGACATCTTTAAGTCGTCCCATATTGGGCCAAAAAGTTGTTGTACAACGTCTTTGCGTGACACGTGTACAACTAGAGAAGATGAAGTGCTCAATAATTTCATACATAATTGCGCAGTTTTCAGTCTTCGGACATGTCTCCATCTCGTGATGCACGTAAAAAACTTTATATCTTTATTTTTTAAAATAGGAGCTAATCTCATTACTTAACTTTTCCATCTAAATTTGTATCCTCCCCATTTTCCTTTATTTTTCAAAGATAAATGCAAAATATAAAAAAAATGATAAAAATAGCATTACATTGAGATTAGAATCACATTTAGGGTTATCTCAATATATGCTTTCCCTTTAAGTACTGTTCAATGATTTTCTTTTGGAGAGTATTTCACTATAATTTGAGATTCGTCTAAGATTTGATTTTGAACTTAGCTTATGGGGATTTGTTGTCCGGAGGCTCAATAATAAGGTTCTGTATATTTTTGGCCAAACATCGTATCGGATTTATTTTCTTGCACTTTACTTTTATCACATTGATTGTGAATAGGCTAAGATCCCATGAAAATCAAAAGATTGAGAATCGGTACTGAAAGGGTGTTTCGTAAATAAGTTGCCCATTCACAAAACTCGAATTACTAAATAATGTGCAAATGGTACATTGGAGATAATTAAGAATTTGCATGAAATTTTATTGAATTAGAACATATGGCTTATATTCTTGGAGGCTATATTTGCTCGATGACCGAAGTGGAGCCTAAACTACTACTAGTGAAGATAATTGGAGTACGTAGAGAAAGTAAAAAGCTTACAAAACACTACTAGGAAGAGCTTTTTTAAACCAGGATGAGCACAGAAATTAGAGAACCTAGTGCAAATTCGAAATTCAAATTCAAACTTATCCTAATCCAAATTCGAAATTCAAATTCAAACTTAGGCAAAATCTTATCGAAATTGATTTGTTACATGTGACCTTCTCATCTTCGTAGCTTTAGAGTCAATCTCATGTCCCGTGCACAGTCTTACTTGAGAGGATAAGAAAATTTTATGCTTTATGTGAACATGTAAAATTATTGTTTACGGCAACAAATTTGAGGTTTCTTTTAAACTGGTGTTGCTCTTTCTTGACATGTTGATGTTTTACTTTTCCTGTTGTGAAAGGAGATGATATGATGGAGCATCTAAATGGGGGTCCATTTTAGGACTATGAGACAAGTTCTTTTTCTCTTGAGTCATGCCGGATTGTGACAGCATCTCGTTCATGTCCGCAAAAGTCCTCTGAGATTAAGAGAAACGCATGCACTAAAATATTGGTTGTGCATGAATCGACTGAAACCTGACTAGTGACTAGGCATCTACCTTTCAAACGTGGATTTGTTTTGGAAAGGTCCTAACATATTAGATAGGTTGCCGATTTGGTGTCATGGATTCAATTTAATATCTCTATCTTCTTAAAGAATTGAAACAATTGAGGATACTCGATTGGATGTATGCAATCATATCGTTACGTCACGTGAAGTAGGAGCTAGACTCTTGGGTTTGGTGTGGCCAAGTTGCCCTTAAGATTGAACCATTAATTTCAATTTGCTAGGCTTAGAACCGAATGAGCGGACTTGGGGGATTTAAAATGAGAACAACTGATAGGATAGGAATCCAACTATTGTGACGCAATGCCACACCTTTCTCAGTGTGATACCATATGAGATTTTATGGGATCACAATCAACTATTCTAAATGTTTAAACTGTTAAATGAATGCGTGACATAATATTTAATTACTCTAACACTCTCCCTCAAATTTAATCTAGTCATTTTATCTAGCACTAAGCGTAGACATATTTAATTGGGAAAACAAATGACGCCTAGAAATATTTCAACTCAGGACTTCTAGCTTTAATACTATATGCGATTTTGGTGAGATCACAACCAACTGTTCTAAAAGTTTAAATTGTTAGATGAAAGTATGATATAATATTTAATTACTCCAACACAAATGAGGGTGGAAATTCTTTGATTTTGTAGTGTGGTAGTGGCCAAAAGTCTCCCAACGGGGAAAAATACAAAAGAGGTGAAGAGAAATGATCTTTCCCATCTTTTTCAGAAAGTATGAATCCAATGGCGGTGAATATATCGTCATTATCTGTTAGAAATGGGAATATAAATCTATTTATTGAATAAAGTTACGTGCAGAAAGTATAAATTAATTATGTATCATTATCTAAAACTTGCTTGTGCGAAGAAAATTTTACATCATTCTTTTACAAAATAAAAGTCCGTTGAAATATGATTCATTTTACATGTGCTTTCAATGTAAAAGTCTTTTTTACATTTACAATATCAAAATGGAAAGACCTGTTGCTAAAAATCAAAATCATATGTGTCATTTCATAAAACCTGCTTATATAAAGAAAATTTTACACATCCAGTGCACATCACACCAAATAAAATTGGGAAAATGACACAGTCGGTAGTTAAACTTTGGCTCAATGTGCAACGTGATATCTAAACTTTTGATTTGTTCAATGTGGTCCATGAACTTTAACCCAATATGCAATATGATTCATAAGCTTTTAATTTGTTCAATGAAGTCCTTGAATTTTCGGTACATGTTCAATTTATTCACTTGAATATATAAAAATGTTCAATGTTGTCATTGATCTTAAAAAAAAAATGACAGAACAACATTGACCATTTTCAAATAATTCATGGACTGCATTGAACATGTACCAAAAGTTCATGGATTATATTAAACAAATTAAAACTTATGGACCATATTGAATATTATGTTAAAGTTCAAATATCATATTAAACAAATTAAGAGTTCAGGAACCGTATTACACATTGGACCAAGGTTCGGGGACCAGTCATGTCATTATCCCAATAAAATTCTATGAAATATGTTGTTTGCAAAGCAGGGGATGGTGGAAGATAAGAAAAAATGATTAATTGAAATTACAAATGTGACCCCAAGTAACTAATTGATATAAAAAAAATGTACATAATTCATGAATCCAATTAAAAATGATCACGGGTGATAGATAATTGGTAAAAGTTCAGCATCTTTGGTTTCGTTATCCCGATTGCAAAACAAGTCCCCTTTAAAAATTAAATTGCCAAATGTAGGTACAAAAACAAGTTGAGTTAGATTTCTAGGTCGCACTAGTTGATTTAAGTTGTTCTTTAGGTATTCAAGCATAATTAGCAAAGATTTCTAGGTCATGCCTTTACTAACTTTCCCGTGAAATTTCTCCTCGTTCGAAGCCATCAGCAGTTCACTATTTTGGTAGTGTACCGTCTCTACATTATAAAGTAAACCCAATGCCATTCTCAACTTTGCCTCGAAATTTCCAAAATTATATCCATAACTGAAAATTAATAAACAATAGCCCTGTGATTTAAACAATGGTAAATTATAAAGATCCAAACAAAAATTATGTTATGACAAAAATCTATGCAATAGAGTATAAATATAGACCGAAGCTTTTCCATCTTCCGACAATTTAAATTAGAATCTATAGTAAGCTCTATCGCTCTTTCCTTTTCCTAGTTTTTGGGCATACATGGGCGTGGGCCCTTTCCTTTGCTGCTACTATCCACAGAAAACCCTAGACACAAAACGGAAAGGACTTGATAGAATGTTGGGCTTTTATTTGTGAAAATTGGGCCGCCCATGATGGGCTAACCCAGCCCACGAAAGAAAGTAACTGCACTTGGCAGTTATTAAGATGAGAACATACGTAATGTGTGTGTGTGTGTTGTTGCATTTTTTTCTATCAGAAGACATTTTTCACAAGAAGAAAAGCAAGAGGACTTTGCTTTCAATAATTCGAGGATTGTTCTCTCTCTCGACGCTGCGATAAGTGCATTTAATCTGTGGCAGAAGAGGTATGTTCGTTTTACGTAATTTATTTCGAACGATCGGTGATTCAAGTGTAGAATGGGCACGTTTTTCCGCAATTTTGTATGATATTTTAGGAATTTGTTTCCTTCATTGGTATCAAAGCATGTTTACTTGTTTCCTGATCTTTTGATATGTTCATAAAACGAATTTTTTGGCCGGAATTCGTGAAACGGCGCCGACGAACGCTCGGGTACGAAAACCGACACCGGGCCGTACTGTTCGAAGTGGTTTCTCGTTTTCCGTGAATCAAAACTTACTTTTGAAAGTGTAGGATTGTAGTACTCATCGAAACGAGAATTTTGATAGGTGGCACGCCGCCGGGAGGAGCCGCACGCGCCCACACGCGCCGCCGCAAGTGGCGGTCTCGCCGGCACGTGTGTGGCACGTGCGTGGCGGTTCCTCCCGCGCGCGTGCACCGCACGCGCCATGAGGGCGCGTGCGACGTGGCTGATGTCAGCCATGCGGTGCCCAATCGGGTTTCGTTGACCCGACCCGACCCGTTTTGACCCGATCCGACCCGTTTTGACCGGACCCAACCCGTGTTTGACCCGTCCGACCCGTTGACCTGACCCGGTCATCAGTTGACCGTTGACCGGCGTTGACCACCGTTGACCGGCGTTGACCGGCAAAAAAAAAAAAAAAAAAAAAAAAAAGGGCTGAAGGGGGGCAGAATGTGTTTCTTGCAAATACCATGAATTATAAATAATAATCATTCGATTTTTTTTTCTTTTTTCTGCATTTGTTGCAGGAAATATGGTAAGAAGATATCGAACCCCTGTTATCCCTAGAACGGCGGCTCAAAAGGAGAAGCTTGAGAATCTCAGAATCAAGCTAGCTCTTTACCGGTGGGATGCTGATGATGACATGATGACACACATCATCAAGGTCAACCAAATGATACAGGATATCATTTGGAACGGTTTCCTAATGCCAGAGTATGTAATGGTCGGAGCCCTAAAATGCACAATTCCTGATGAGTTGGGAAGAATGATTGATAGGGTATGGGACACCTTAGAAGGTCCGAGCTATAAGATGATTGTGGAGAAATTCATGATAGAGTACATACGGGTCGGGGCAAGAAGGACGTCAACCCTTGCATTGTATCGGTCTCGAGGCAATACATTGCCCGAATCTAGGGGTTTTCCGGGTGCCTCCATTTGGTTACCAAAGGAAATAAAATTTCCTGAGGTTTTTCATGAGTTATTTCCAGTTTATAGAAAGAGGATCATCACCTGATTATGTTTATCTATTTTTTTGTAAACTCTTATGGATATGTTCACTATAGGTTGGTGTTAGAAATCTTGGGAGGATATTTCTATGTTCGTATTTATGTTTATTTCCTTTGATGGATTCATTCCTTATGTACAAAGTGTTAGGTAAATGAATGTTGATTGATATTCATATTGTGAATAGTTTAAAGTACTATTATGTTTTAATATTTATCTTATAAGTATCATATGGAGTTGAGTGAGAGTTTTAAAAGTTTTAGTAACTTTAAATAACGTAATTTTACCTTAATGATTGCATTAACGGTAATTTCACATTAGGTTTTTTGATGATGATTGGAAACATAGTGAACTTTCGAATCTAAAGCCTATGTGAGATTATTCGTTAATATAATCGGTTTGTATAAAATTAATGCATAAATAAGTGGCATTAACAATTCATGCTTGTCTGTCTGATATGTTCAGATTCAATGGCTTCAGCATCAAAGAATATAGTTGCTGAACTGAACAAAGGAGAGAAGCTTAATGGTGATAACTATGAAATTTGGCATATGAAAATTCAATATGTGCTGGAAGAGCAAGAGGCTCTCGAAGCTCTTAACTTGGTTATGGAAGAGTCTGAAGACGGAAACACTGCACAACATAAGAGAAATAAGGATGCATTTGCTGTATGGAAAAGGAAGAACTCCCTTGCTCGCATCACGTTGCTGAGTAGCATGGAAAATGATGTCATGCGAGAGTTTAGGCGTTTTGAAAATGCTAAGGAGATGTGGGTAGCATTGGCAGCAAGGTTTGGTCATACATCTGTAACCAAGCTTAGACAGCTCACTATAAGATTTGACTCATATAAGAAGCCACATGGTCAGTCCATGAAGCAACATTTAAGAAAAATGTCAAACATGATTAATGAGCTGAAGGATGCTGGCCATATTTTGACTGATGAACAGCAAGTGCAAGCGGTGATTCGTTCTTTGCCTCAAAGTTGGGAGCATATGAAGTTGCACCTAACTCACAATGAGAACATCAAAACCTTTGAGGATGCAGTGCGCCACTTAGAGCTAGAGGAGGACCGTCTCCTGGTGGATAAGCCGGTAATTGACATTTACTATGCAGGTTCTAGCTCACAAGGGCCTTCGAGCTTTAAGCGCAAGCGTCCTGATTCGTTCAGAAGGTGGAGAGGCAAGGGAGCAAGCTCTTCGGGTAAGAAACCAAGATTCAATCAATATGACAAAGGAAAGCGTTCTTTTGTAAAGAAAATGTCGAGGGTGAAATGCTACAATTGTAGCAAGAAGGGATACTTTGCTCGCGATTGCGGCGAGCCAAAGAAGGTAAACTCCCCTTGCATTCTTGAGAACTTTGTCTATGTGTCAAGTTCTGTATTTTTAACTGAGTCTAATCCTTTGTGGACTGTAGATTCGGGAGCAACAGACCATGTAGCGAAGGACAAAGATGCCTTCGTGGAGTTCCGACGGGTTCCGACTGGAACGAAATGGATCTATGTAGGGAACAACTCCAAAGTGGAAGTTAAAGGAATTGGCACCTGCTAGTTGATGATGCGTGGTGGACGCACATTGTTCCTACATGACGTATTATATGCTCCGGAGATTCGTCGGAATTTAGTGTCTGTGTTAGTGTTGATTCGACTTGGTTTTAATTTGAACTTTCATAGCAGTGGTGTTGATTTGTATTTGAATACAAATTATTATGGATGTGGATATTTTTTGAATGGTTTCATTGTACTAGATGTTGACTGTGGTAATGTTAACGTTTGTTTTTCCCTATTTACATATTCCAACTCTTATGAAAATGATGTGAATGTGTGGCATGCTAGACTTGGTCATATTGGCCAACAACGAATGCAAAGATTAGCCAAAGAGGGCTTATTAGGCAATATTGAAAAAGTTGATTTGCCTATTTGCGAGCAATGCCTAGCAGGGAAAACAACAAGGAAACCATTTGGAAAAGGAAAAAGAGCTGAATTTCCTTTGCAGTTAATCCATTCTGACATTTGTGGTCCAATGAATGTGAGGGCTAGACATGGGGCTGTTTATTTTATCACATTTGTTGATGATTTTACTCGATTCGGATATGTCTATTTGATTTCTCATAAATCTGAGGCTTTTAGTTGCTTCAAGATATTTATGAACTTGGTGGAAAATCAATTAGATAAGAAAATAAAAGCATTGAGATCCGATCGAGGTCGAGAATATCTATCTGATGAGTTCAGAAATTTATGTGATGAAAAAGGAATAGAAAGACAGTTATCTATTCCATATACTCCGCAACAAAATGGTGTTGCCGAGAGGAGAAATAGAACCCTATTGGAAATGGTTAGGTCTATGATGGCACAAGCCAAGTTACCTATCACCTTCTGGGGTGATGCTTTGTTAACTGCTGCCTATATACTTAACCGTGTGCCTTCTAAATCAGTTATTTCCACTCCATATGAGTTATGGATAGGAAGAAAACCCGATTTAAATTTTCTTAAGCCTTGGGGTTGTGCTGCCTATACTCACGAGTCCTCTCACAAATATGGGAAACTGGGTCCTAGAGGAAAGAAGAGTATTTTCATAAGATACTCAGAGAACTCAAAAGGGTATGTGTTTATAGGTGAGCAAGAAAGTGAGAGTATAACTGAATTTGAATCACGAGATGTCACATTCTTAGAGAATGAGTATCCTAAGAAGGGCGAAATAGGTGAGGACTTCTCACTATTTGAAACCTTGGATCCTGATAATGAAATCGATGAATTTCGACCAAGTGGGAGCAATGAGAATAATGAGGAATTAAATTCGACTCAATCTCAATTGCAACCATTTGATGAGATAATACCGTCATTATCTAATCTAAGTGGGAGCGTAATGGGGAATAATATGCTACGTGTACAATCTCCCTTACGGCGAACAAGTCGCAAAAGTGTTCCCCGACGACGTTTTGACATAGAAGGGGAAACTTTTATGATCGCTCCGCAAGATGAAGATGAGCCAAAGAATTTAAATGAGGCTCTAAGTTGCCCTAATAAGGATAAATGGATGAATGCAATGGAAGAAGAATTGGAGTCAATGAAGTCAAACCATGTTTGGGAACTGGTTGATCTTCCTAAAGGACACAAAGCTATTGGGAACAAATGGGTTATCAAAATAAAGCGAAAAGTTGATGGCTCGATAGAAAGATATAAGGCTCGCCTCGTGGCGAAAGGGTATAATCAATAGGAAGGAATTGATTATGAAGAAACTTTTTCTCCTGTAGTGAGATTTACCTCAATTCGCCTTATTGTGGCAATAGTGGCAAGTATGGATCTTGAATTACATCAAATGGATGTAAAGACTGCTTTTCTAAATGGAGAATTAGAAGAAGAAATTTACATGGAGCAACCCGTTGGCTTCATTATGAAAGGCCAAGAACAAAAGGTATGTCGACTTATAAGATCAATATATGGCCTTAAGCAGTCTTCGAGACAATGGTATATACGTTTTCATAATGCTATAGTGGCGTATGATTTTACAATGATTGATGAAGATCATTGCGTATATACCAAAAGATCCAAAGATCAATTCGTGATTTTATCATTATATGTTGATGACATACTGATTGCCGGAAACAATAAGGAGTTGGTTAATACTGTAAAGAATTGGTTATCATCCAATTTTGAAATGAAAGATATGGGTGAGGCTGCATATATTCTTAGAGTTAAGATTTCAAGAGATCGTTCCAAGAGATTATTGTCTCTTTCGCAAGAGACTTATATAAGCAAGGTTCTTGAACGATTTTATATGCAAGATTGCAAACCCATTGACACTCCTATTGCAAAAGGTGAAGAATTGAGCCAAAGACTGTGTCCTAAGACTCCACAAGAGAATGAGCAAATGAAACGTGTTCCTTATGCTAGTGCTATTGGGAGTTTAATGTACGCCATGATGTGTACAAGACCTGACATATGTTTTGCAGTTGGGATGGTAAGTAGATACCAATCCAATCCAGGTCAAGCACATTGGAAAGCCGTCAAAAGAATCATGAGGTATCTAAAGGGTACTGCTGATTATTCTCTGAGTTATCAAGGAAAAGATCTGCGACTTGAAGGCTACTCAGATGCTGACTGGGGAGGAGATTTAGACGAAAGGAAATCTACCTCAGGATTTGCATTCTTACTGAATAATGGCGTCATTTCTTGGAGCAGTAAGAAATAAACATGTATAGCATTATCCACCATGGAAGCCGAGTTCGTGGCATTGTCAGCAGCAGTACAAGAAGGAGTTTGGCTTAAGAGATTTTTGGATCATTTAGGTGTTGTTGAGCACGCTGCAAGCTCATTGTTAGTCAATTGTGATAGCCAAGCAGCGATAGCATACACCAAGGATCCGAAATATCATGGCAAGACCAAACATATAGATACCAAGTACAATTTTGTTAAAGATATGGTAGCACAAAAAGATGTGAACTTGCAGTACATATCTACGCATAAAATGATAGCAGATCCTATGACAAAGCCAATTCCTAGAGATGTTTTCAATGGTCATGTAAAATCTCTAGGACTGCGTAGATGTTGATGTACTGAATACTGTAATTTCCCTGAATGTTCACATTTGAATGAAATTGTTATATCATTGTCAATGCCTATGATATTTTTATTTATTTATGCATTTTAATACTTAGTGTATTATGTCAAGTAAGTATGTCGGACAGATAAGATTAACTCACTCACACGAGTAATCGCCTCTATTTACTATGTGATAAGTAGAGATGAGACAATTTTTAGGCTTATTATCTAGGTGATAATCGAGAGCTCAAGCTTAAAATATAAATGTCACCTTAGTTAAGTGCTAAGATGATGACATAATATTTAATTTGTCCGAAAGTAAAATAACCCACATATTTTACTTTTATCTGTCTTTGATGTCAGATGTGAGTTCTAATGGATTCTTTAGAGGAGTAGATATGTGAACTCGAGTTTAGACATTGGGTATGTCTGAACAATCATCTGTACGGTATTGAATGTAAAGACATACGCTCCACGGGAAAGGAGTTAATATCGTAATACGTATTTCATACTACATATGTATGAGTCGACCGATAAGAGTGGCAAAAGTTTTTTATCTCAACTTTATGCCGTGTGAGACTCTTGAGAATATGAGTTCCTCATTTAGTACCCTCAGGACTCTGACTTATTCTCAAAGTTTCTATTCAGTGTTCGCTATCTTAGAGTGTTGCCAATGGTTATGAATGATTCGATCTAATGGGACATTTCTAGAAAAGCGTGCTGGACTGAAATAGAGAGGTTTAAGAAAGAGGAAGATCAACTTATTGTTAATGTCACATCCTATTTTTGTATTCACAGGTCGACCAATTATGATTTTGAGTAAATCATAGTTGTGAATGCAATATATGAAATACTAAAAGAGATCGAATGAAATATAATTGTGACTGATTGATCTAGGGGACTGCATACAATGTCTACTCGGAAAACGTTGTATACAATTTTGAGCTGCTATGTATTCCTAACAGATGCATCGCAACGAGCTCTCGAAGTATGCTGGTTGCATGGATTATTTGCTAGTATGAATATTGCAAAGAAGAGAGAGAGTTAATGTTTAGCCCACCATGTGCGAGTGGGAGATGATGGAATGTTGGGCTTTTATTTGTGAAAATTGGGCCGCCCATGATGAGCTAACCCAGCCCACGAAAGAAAGTAACTGTACTTGGCAGTTATTAAGATGAGAACATACGTAATGTGTGTGTGTGTGTTGTTGCATTTTTTTCTATCAGAAGACATTTTTCACAAGAAGAAAAGCAAGAAGACTTTGCTTTCAACAATTCGAGGATTGTTCTCTCTCTCGACGCTGCGATAAGTGCATTTAATCTGTGGCAGAAGAGGTATGTTCGTTTTACGTAATATATTTCGAACGATCGGTGATTCAAGTGTAGAATGGGCACGTTTTTCCGTAATTTTGTATGATATTTTAGGAATTTGTTTCCTTCAGGACTACCTCGTCCGAGGCGAGGGTTTGGTGAGGACCTTTGGTAGTATCCTTTGACTACAATGACAACATTAAGTCAGCCCGGTGTTGGGCCAAAAAGGTCTTGTACGATGGACATCCTTGCGTGACACGTGCACAATTAAAGATCATGAGGTGCTTAATAATTTCCTTCGTAATTGCACTTTTCAGGCATGTCGTCCTCATCGTCCGCAGATGAAAAACCATTCCATCTTTATTTTTTTTAAAATATAAGCTAATTTCATAGATTAACTTTCCATCTAAATTTGTATCCTCCCAATTTTCCTTGCTTTTCAATTAATTATTATCCTTAGAACAAATTGCGATGTTAAACTTTTGAGAATAGCCACATAAAGCTGAACATATATAAAAAAATTATTAATTGAGGCTGACGATGTTCTGATTTTATTAAGTAACATTAAAGATATCAATATATCTCTTTACGAGAAGGTGACATTTGCGCGATTCAAACTTGAATTATGTCCAGAAGATTTTTGGAATTGGCCATGAGATAAAAAACCCTTTGAAGTAGGATTTATTTTACACAAATTATCAGCTCAAAAGTCTTTTTTACACAAGTAAAATCTTGTGGGATTAATTATAAAATATTAGCCAGGAAGCAAAAACTCTTCACCTAAATCTTAACGAGGCAGAAAGGCAATAAAACTTTTGTAAGGGCATAACCAAAGAGCAAGAAAAAAACCATAAAAGGGGGTGAAACCCAAAATCAGAAAAACACCAGCCGTTACAAACAACCACAGATTTGGAACAATTTGGACTCGTAATAACTTGCCTTAAGTTGAGGCGAAGCTCGATTTGGATAAATCTTGGTCAAACAATCATAGATTTGGCGATGAACCAATAGAGATAAACATCATTGTGGTCTACATAAGCGGTTCAAACGTCTTTTTTTTTTTTTTTATCACTTAAGGCCCATGGACACCACATCAGCTTCATTTGCCTTTTGTTATCCACGTAAGCAGTCTTGTAGGATTTTTAACAACAATATTTAATGGAGCCTTATGAGGTAAGCGTGTCACATGAATATAAGTAAAAAAATAAGTTTAAGAAAAATGTGTCGAGTTTGAAATTTTTATGGCTTTTTCTCCAAAAGAAAATTACTAGAAACTATCGAGATAAAAAGCAGTGAAGATTAAGCGAACAGAAACATACGGTCTCCACAAAAAGTTGAGCAAAAGTCACATAGCATTTATCTACTGAAAAGGACAAGACAATGAAATAACCCAAATACATTTACGCCCCGGCTAATTTGTTGAGCAAAAGTCATAATCGTCCTGAGGTAGAAGTGGGGTTACATCCCCAATTACTTTGGTAGCTGTCTTCCCAATTGCTTAGTTAAGACATTGACTTGGGCGTTGAAATAGTTGAAGCCACCATTGGCCAGGAGGAACATTTGTGATGTACTGTGAAACGTGATTCTCACGGTGTGTAAGCTCTGGTGACTATTCTGCTGTACTTTTGTTGTAACGTATCAAATGTTGTAAAGTGTACCTCGTATGAAACTTAAATCATGGCTATTCATTGGTTGCAGGTGAGATGATTATGGGTGTGGCCCCTGAACCTGTCAACACCCGATACGTGGTAAGAGACCCCCTCTCTACTCGCTGCCTACGAAGATGATGATAGGCACGGCTTCTCTACTTTTCGCGCCATTTTCTTTTGTTGACAAGGACGAGTTCAGGATCCGGTCATGAGAAAATTTGAAAATTTTCTCATGGTTGGATTTCTATAACTGTTGGTAAATTTCAAATTCTGTTGCTGAAAAAAGTATAACCAGTAACTTGATTATTAGGTAACTCGTTAATAACTTATCAACACTATTGAGGATTTACGAACTTTCAAATGAATTAGTATATTAAACAACTCTTCTAAAAGTCTACATGCACCAAAAGTAAATTACCAACACTATAATAAACATATAAATATTACCATAACTTAAATAATTTATCAACTTCTCTTAATTGTTATCTTCATATCCTTACGGTCTAAAATTTAAATCCGACTCCCGTTTTTCCTACAAATGAAATCACGATGTTAAGTGATAATAGTGTTCCCGTTTCGAATGAACCAATAGGTTCATCATTACTATGGCCATGAGGCACGTGAGTCTTCCTTTGACACGAGAAAAATTCAAGCAGGGCACAAATAAAAGGAAGGGCAATGCTGTGATCTTGGCTCTTCGAGTAGCCAATTCTACAAGTTTTCTCCAGCTGGGGTGAAAATCAATGAACAATAGTCCTGAGATTTAAACAATGGTAAATTACAAAGATCCAAATATAAATCATGTTACTACAAAAATCTCTACCATAGAGTATAAATATAGACTGAAGCTTTTCCATCCTCCGACAATTTAAATTAAAATCAATGCAAAGCTCTATCGCTCTTCTTCTTCTTGCTTCAATAACTTTTTCCTGTTCCAATGTTTGGGCACACATGGGCGTGCGCCCTTTCCTTTGCTACTATTATACATGGAACACCCTAGATACAAAACCAAAAGGACTACCCGGTCCGAATTTGGTGGGCTGAAAATGATCCGATTCTCTCTCACCAAAAAATACCCTTGAAGTTCATAAATATTACTGAGGTGCAATCATGGGGTGAGATATTAGAACCGAACCGAATCAAATTTTTGTGCATTTTCAGTTCAGTTTGGACTTCGATTTGGATAATGAAAAGATAACTATTTTTTTTTATTCCGGTTCGTTTACCAAACCAAACTTAAAATTGTCCATTCTTAATATTACAATTTACACAATCTCTCTCATTTTTCATTAAATCTCTTATTATTATTACAAAAAAGAAAACCAGACCAAATTGAACCAAACCGAATTTCCAATTGGGGTTATACTCGGTTCGGGCGCGGTTTGATTCAAAGTTAATGCACACTCAAACGATTTAGTTCGATTCAGATTCTCTAAAATCCGTATCAAATCGAACCATTAAACCTTTTCATGCTGTGTTGAAAGGGAGACGCAAGGTCTTCAGTTACTCACGTATCCCTTCCATTGCCGGTATGCCTTGTCTCGTCTCTTATATCTTCATGTTGAGACACCCACCAAGTATCTGGACGCGAACCGGCTTCCCCACCGAGGACGTAAGCAATGACGTCATGCGATCTCCGGAGAAGAGGCCAGAATGTCGCATCCTTGGGTTCGGTGAGGACGTTGACTCCAATGACAGCTTTTAAGCTAACCAAGTGTTGGGCCAAAAAAAAGTTGTACGAAAAACGTCCTTGGGTTACACGTGTACAATTCGAGAAGATAAGGACTCGTTTGGTAACGTGTTAAACAGTAAAAATTTCTGTTCTTTTGTTCACAGAAATAGTTTGGGAACAGAAATGCGTTTGGTAAACTTTTTGTTCCCGAGCATATTTTTACAAAAATTTGTACTCAGAAACAGTTTTGGAAGAGAAATAAGAAGTAAAAAAAAGTTACTTCTTATTTTTTGGTACAATTTTGAAAATAAGTTTATTTTCTTGTTTATCTTTTCTTTTTTGTGTTGTTCTTCTCTAGGCTGTGGCCGGTTGCCGGCGGCTATGAAGAAAAAAATATTATTAATAAAAAAATATTTTATTGGCCATGGTTGGCAATATAGCAAAAAAAAGGATAAAAATATTTTAATAAAAAATATTAATAAAAAAAATATTTTACCGACCATGGCTGGCGACTAGGCCATGGCAAAAAAAAAGGAAAAAAAATTTTAATAAAAAATATTATTAATAAAAAAATATTTTATCGGCTGTGGCCAGCGACCAGGCCATGGGAAAAAAAAAGGAAAAAAATATTTTAATAAAAAATATTAATAAAAAAATATTTTACCGACCATGGCCGACGACCAGGCCATGGGAAAAAAAGGAAAAAAATATTTTAATAAAAAATATTATTAATAAAAAAATATTTTATCGGCCATGGCTGGCGACCAGGCCATTGAGAAAAAAATAGAAAAAAATATTATTAATAAAAAAATTTTAATAAAAAAATATTTTACTGGCCATGGCCAGCGACCAAGCCATTGAAAAAAAATAAAAAAATATTTTCAATAAAAAATATTATTAATAAAAAAATATTTTACTAGCCATGGCAAAAAAAAAAGAAAATTTTTTTATTAATAACAAAAATTTTACCAGCCATGGAAAAAAATAATTATTTTTTAATAAAAGTATTATTAATAAAGAAATGTTTTACCGGCCATGGCCAAAAATAATAAAAAAAATTATTTTAAATAAAAGTATTATTAATTAAAAAATATTTTACCGGCCATAGCCAAGAAGGAGGAGAAGAAAAAAAGAAAAGAAAGAAATATTTAAATATTTAAAATATTATTAATAAAAAGAAATTTTATGCCATTACCAAACGCATTTATATTATTTTACTATTTCAGGAATAGAAATTTTGAACCGTTACCAAACACCTTTAAATGCTCAGAATCAGTTTCTGGGCACAGAATAAAAAAGAATCATTTCTGTTCAGAAATAGTTCCTGGGCACAGAATAGTTGTCATGTGCAGCCTAAGATGCTCAATGATTTCATCCATGATTTACACTTTTAAGACAAGTCATCGTCCCATGGTGCACATGAAAAACGTTCCATCTTTATTTTTATTTTTAAATATGTGCTAATTTCTTTGCTTAACTTTCCACCTAAATTTCTATCCTCCCCATTTTCATTGCTTTTTTCAAAGATTATATAAATTCCATATTCAGTTAAATGATTTTTTTCTTAGAAAAAATTGTGATGTTTAGCTTTTGAGATTACCCACGTTAAGCTAGTGCTCTCGGATTGCATGTATCACTTGTACTTATTTTTCAAATAATTCTAACCAACAAAGTTACGTCCGCTACAATTCTTCTCTCCTCCTCCATAGTTGGAGCACATCGGTGATTCAAGATAACACTCCAGAATGCTACCATAAAACAAGCTACGCACACCTCGGACCTTATTTCATTGAAGGGTAGGATTGTCTTGATCTAAGGTGTACATTAAATTTTTCAATACATACCCGGTTTGAGATTTGACAACACAAAAAAATCTTTCTTAAGATGATACCAATGCCTTGTAAGTTACATCCTTGTGGTGAGGAACTTTCAATTTCAACCGGTCCGTAGTTGATTGTCAATGTCAGCATCCCTGACTTCAATGACATCTTTAAGTCGCCCAATATGTCGCCAAAAAAAGTGTTGTACAAGGGATGTCCTTACACGACATGTGTCCAATTCGAGAAGATGAGATTCTCAAAATTTTCATACATAAGAAATGCACATTTTCAGACATGACAATGTCTCACGAAGCACATGAAAAACTTTCCATCTTTAGTTTTAATTATGAGCTAATTTCACCGATTAACTTTCCATTTGAACTTTTATCCTCCCCATTTTCCTTGCTTTATGAAAAATAACATAAATTCCATTTCCAATTAATTATGTTCCTTAGAAGATATTGCGATGTTAAACTTTTGAGGATACCCACATAAAGCATAACATATATATAAAATTTATTGATTGAGGATGATGATGTTATAATTTTATTAAGTAACATTAAATATGTCCATATATCTCCTTTTACGAGAAGGAGATATATGGACATATAAAAAATTAAGTTCAAGAAAAATGTGTCGAGTTTGAAATATCCAGTAACTTGATTATTAGGTGGATTTCTTTAACTGTTGGTAAATCTCAACAAATTAGTTGGATTTCTATAACTGTTGGTAAATTTCAAATTCTGTTGCTGGAAAAAGTATAACCAGTAACTTGATTATTAGGTAACTCGTTAATAACTTACCAACACTATTGAGGATTTACGAACTTCCAAATGAATTAGTATATTAAACAACTCCTCTAAAAGTCTACATGCACCAAAAGTAAATTACCAACACTATAATAAACATATAAATATTACCATAACTTAAATAATTTATCAACTTCTCTGAATTGTTATCTTCACATCCTTACGGTGTAAAATTTAAATCTAAGTCCCGTTTTTCCCGCAAATGAAATCATGATGTTTAGTGATATTAGTGTTCTTGCTTTGAATGGACCAATGGGTTCATCATTACCATGGCCAAGAGGCACTTGAGTCTTCCTTTGATACTAGAGAAAAATTCAAGTACAAATAAAAGGAAGGGCAATGCGGTGACCTTGGCACTTTGAGTAGCCAATTCCACGATTTTTCTCCAGCTGGAGTGATCCAGCAACGTGAGCCGCAGATATATCACGCTTGAATGAATGGCCTTGAGCACAGTCGTTTTGATGACAAGGTTTTAGTCGAATTGCTGACAAAACATGCATTAATCAAATGGCTGACAGTGATACTAAAACACTTGAAACGGATGGCTGACAAAGTTGTCATGCACAAAACCACAAGGGATTGCGGAAATGGCCTTAACTCCACTTTTTTTTGGCTTCCGGCAGCAGAATCTACGTGTTTCTCCATAGTTTCTTTCCACAATATTCTCTTGGTCTGGAACATAGCGTAAAGGTTAAACAGAGAAAAGAAGAAGACAGAAAGAAAGGAGTGGACCTCCGTCAAAATCTAAGAAGTGGAGTAAATAAACAAGTAACTTGCGAAAAGCTGAAATAATGTTGCTACGACCATACCTTGTAAAAGTCTCAATGGGTGCTTCTTCTCACGACAAGAGTTCTATACCAATACAAGAGAGAATTGTATAACTTTTTTATATTGATAATAAAGAATACATTAGCATATTTATAGACTTTATAAGATGATTATTAAACAGTAACAGAATATTACAATATCAATTATAATCAATCAAAATCAATCAAGAATATGCGTAATCAAAGGAGGGTAATGCATAATCCTAAGAGATTTGCAAATTTAAGGGAGATATATGAAAATCAAGGAAGATATATAGAATATCCTTAATATATCTCTAACAAAGTCCTACACTTAATACGAAAATTGCTTGGAGGTTAAGTCCACACTTAATGCGAAATTGCGAAAAGCACTATGTTATTTTAGAGATTCAGTTTGCTGATCGGCACGTTCTTTTTCTAATGCCTCGAGTCATGTCATGTGGCGGTTATGTTGACTTAAATATTCTTTTTCGCATGCCTCAAGTCATGGGGTTCACACGTTGACCTCAACTCATCGTAACGAGACATGATATAGATTTTTAAATGCGTACCGAACACAGTTTTGTATTTTTTTTTGCTCAAGTCACGTGGTTCACACGTTGACCTCAACTCATCGTAATGAGACATGACATAGATTTTTAAACGCGTACCGACCACAGTTTTGTATTTTTTTGCTCAAGTCACGTGGTTCACACGTTGACCTCAACTCATCGTAATGAGACATGACATAGATTTTTAAACGCGTACTGAGCACAGTTTTGTTTTTTTTTGCTCAAGTCATGTGGTTCACACGTTGACCTCAACTCATCGTAATGAGACATGACATAGATTTTTAAGCGCGTACCGAACACAGTTTTGTTTTTTCCCATGAACTGATTTTTTATTTTGATATTCTATCTGTGCTACTGCTTGCTCGATATTCTCTCTGTTATGTCTGACTTCAATATTTATTGACTTCTGTATTGACTTCTATCTGGCCTCAGTTTTTTATTTTAAGCAACCATCTTTTGTTTTAAGGATGGATTCGTGGAGCATGTGCATGTTATGTGGTTGTTATATATGTTTGACTTCAATACTTGAATTCTCTCTGGCAAGAGACTCCGCTTGTTTTGATTTTAAGCAACCATTCTTTGGTTAAGGATGGAATGAGAATTATTTATATGTTGACCTCGGGGCTCCAACTTCGGCTGCATCGATGCCATTGATCACGTGCATTCTCCCGCAAGATATGAAAATTTCCTTGATATTTCTTTTTCCTTATTTTTGTTATTTTTTTTAGGAAATAAAATATTTAGAGCGGCTAACTATGCAGGCTTTGTATATTACTTACACATGATATATATGGAAGATTCCATCCCATTTGCTTGATAAATACGAGTAGTGTTATTCCATATAATCGCTTTAGCTTTTCCGGTGAAGTAAATAACCCTGTTCTAGAGAGAATATTTATGTTTTTGGCCCCCTAAATTGAACGAAATGCGAGTTTCAGATAGGCTATTTGAGTCAACTCTGGTTTTCTTGCCTCTATTAAGCATAAATCATCAAATATGACTTCGAATCATAATAAAAGGATTCTAATATGGCTTGAAGCTTCAAAGACTTTGCAAAATTCAAATTACTGAATAATGCACAAACAGTAGATTGAAGACAACAAGGAACTTTCATGAAGTTCTATTGAATGAGAACAAATGGCTTACATTTTTTGAGGTTGTGCTTGCTTAATAGTTGAAGCTGAACATACTGCTATGGGAGATGTTGGAGTGCGTACAAAAAGTAAAAAGCTTACAGGACACGATTGGAAAGCTTTTATAAACAAAGATGAGCACTAGAATTAAGAAACCTAATCTAATCCGAATTAAGACTTAGTTAAAATCTAATAAAAATTGATCTGTTACAGATGATTGTCTCATCTTTATATCTTCAGAGTCAAAATCTGATGCGCTGTTGTTGATTGCCGATGATTGTCCTCTTTTCCTTGATTCTTCATGTATCTTTAAATGGGTCATTCTGTTATGCGTTCTAATTTTTCTCCGCCAGTGTCTTTACTTGCACGTATTTGAGGGATGACTTGTAACTGCTCCCAATTTTCTAGTGGTGGATCCTCCTTAACTCATTCTTCAACATCTATGCAAGCTTGGGGTCACTCGATTTTTGCCACATGTCATGAACTTCACATAAACCTGCACATTGGAAACTCATGATTGACAAGCTCATCAAGCATTTCGTCGATGGACCTTATGTGTTAATAGTATTTTTATGGTCTTCATGATCTATGAACTTGTTAGGCATTCTACTGAATGGGCCTTATGAATTAAGTGTTTTGTCATGACCTGGTTTTAACTATTAATTTGATTACTTTTGAGTCCAAATTTTGGGCCTAAGGTCAATATTGACAGTTCAATCGGATATAGACTATGCCATATTTTTCGTGTTACCTGACGTAACTTTCCTCGTGGATGGGAAAGTCCTCAATAAATTTTCTTACTTAATTCCACATTTTCAGACATGTGCGCGTCCACCGGTGCACATTAAAAATGTTGCAACCTTTTTTTTTAAACATGAAATCCACAACAGGAAGTTTGGCTCCATCCACAAGTCGTTGTATAAAAAGAGAAGATTCATCAGAACAATTTACTTCGACTTCAACCATCTAAAGATACTTCTCTGCTTCAGATTTTTGCATTTTCGCCAGACAGAACGGCAAAGAATCGTCCATGGATACTCAAGGCAGTTCGCTTTTGAAACCATTGGCAGGTATGTTCAGTCCTTTCCTTTGTTGTTCCAATGTATTACTCAAAAGTCAAATCTCCTAATTTGGTATGACTTGGCTCCACAAGTTCCGTTTTCAGTAGTTCATGATACTTATTTTGGTGCAAGCTCTCAATGACCAGATCATCAAAATTAAGGTCTGAGTTTAATGCAGAAAATTCGGGAAAAGTGTCCAGAAAAGTCCTAAACCTTTTGCATTAATATTAATTTAGTCCTAAACCTTTTACATTGGTACCAATTTAGTTATAAACATTTTGAATTAGTACCAATTCAGTTATTTTGGCTAATTTTGACTGAATTTTGCTGACGTTGACGCTGGTCGGCCTATGTGGCACCACCTGGGCTGACACGGACAATTTTTAATAGTATTTTAATATTTTTTGATTTTTTAATTATTTTTTTTGATTTTTTTTTTCGTTCTTTTCTTTTTTTTTTTTTTCTTTCTTCCTCCCTTCCTTCCTTTGCTAGTAACCGGTCACCGGCCACAAGTGATACTGGCCATGACTGGGCGATGGAGACCTTAGCCTAGCTAGGCAAGGCGAGGTCCGGCGTGGCCTGGGCGAGGGCTCCTCTTGCCAGATTTGGCGAGGTCGGCCCTCGCATAGGTTGCCCTGGCCTACGTGAGGTTGGCCTCGCTAAATCTGAGCCCTCGTGAGGGTTGAGCCTTGCCAATGACCGGTGAGGCTTGCTAGAGGCCCCTTGTCCTCCAGCGAGCCTCACGTTGGTCGGCGAGGCTCGACCCTTGCCAGATCTAGCTAGGGTGAGCCTTCCCAACCTCCAACAAGCCTCGCGTTGGCCGGCGAGGGTGAGCCTTGCCCAGCCACTGGCGAGGCTCACCGTCACCGTCGCTGTCGTTGGTGAGGGCGAGCCTCTCCATTGGCCGGCAGGGCTCTCCAATAGCCCCTTGGCCTCTAACCGGTCGCTGGACTAATGATTGGCTGGAGAAAGAAGAAAGGAAAAAAAAAATTTAAAATATAAATAAAAATTTTAAAAATCGAAAAAATATTAAAATGTTATTAAAAGTTATCCATGTCATTGCCAGAGATGTCACGTAGGCTAGTCGGCATCCACATCAGCAAAATCCAGCTAAGGTTAGCCAGAAGGACTAAATTGGCTCAAAGACAAAAGGTTTATGACTGAATTGGCACAAAAAAAACATGTTTAGGACTAAATTGACGTCAATATAAAATATTTAGGACCTTTCTGACACTTTTCCCTAGAAAATTCTGTGCATTGAATGAGCCTAATACTAGCCATGTATAAATGATCTAAAGCATACAAAGTGTAATTAATTTTTGTAAGGTTATTTATGTTCATTTTTATTTTTTGTAACAAAGAGGTTCACATAGACATAGACATAAGTCCAGAAGGCGCGACAACTGATAAAGCTTGCCACAGATCAATTGAAGGTTTGTGACTTTGAACTTTTAATTCATTTTTCATAAATCTTGTGTGTTATGGATTTTGACTTTTTTGACTTTGAAACAGTAAATGGACGTGCTCATAGATAAAGGTATGCTAAAATAAAAGCTCACTTAAAAACACATTGTCCAAGATATGAAAGTTAGAAGGTCCCAAAAAAATAAGGGAAAATTCTAAATAAGGATATTAAGTTAAGCCGTTTTTTCAAAAAAAGATCCAAGATGAATATTATCTCAAATAAGAATATGAAGTGCCTAGCTTAGTCTCAAATAAGGACCCGAACTCCAAATCTTATTCAAAGTCGGGGGCATTTTCTTCTAAGCACTTGTTTTCTTTATTTTTTTTTTCATTCTTCACTTTCACATTCTCTTTATTTGTTTTCTTTTTTTCTCCTTTTTCTTTCTTCATCTTCCTCACACCACCGTCTTCGACACCTTCATCTGTTCATTCCCCACACTTCCAGCAACGTGAACTTGGCAAAGTCGCTCCAAAACGGCGCTTGAATCGGAAACCTCGCCTCACAATCATGAACAGTAACCAAATTCTCCTGTCCACGCTTCTTCACATAGAGCCCTGTGCGCCACTACTGCTACCACTAAAGCTACAATGACCATTTTGATAATCATAACTGTAACTAGGGTTTTGATGGATCCTGTAATTCCCTTTGTCGTAGTCATCATCATCGCTGAATCCGCCGCCACCGCACGTTGCGCCTTGTGAGAGGGTTGGGCCGGTTGGGAAGTGTCTGGCTGTGTGAGGATCTTTTGAAGCGCTTGCTCCAGTAGAGATCCGCCATGGATGAGCTCACAGGATCGCCTTCTGCATCGTCCATTGTTTCTAACCAGATGAAGAAAGAACAAGGAGAAAAAAGAACACAAAACAAAAGAGGAAATGAAAATGATGAAAGAAAAATAAAAATAAAGAAAAATAGTATTTGGACGAAAATACCTCCGACTATGAATAAGATTTGGAGTTCAGGTCTTTATTTGAGAGTAAATTAGGTATTTCGGATCCTTATTTGAGACAATAGGCACTTTGGGTCCTTTCGAGAAAATGCCTCCACTTCGGATCCTTATTTGGAAATTTCCCAAAAAGTAATTCTAGATGCAATGCTCATCTCAACAAAAAAATCATGATCTTTGTTAAGTTTAATGTTAATATTTTCTTTTTGTTTAAAAGTTTAACATGTAAGTTTTATACAAAAATTACATGAAATGAAGGATTCTGATACCAGTCTTGTATATATATGATGTAAATCATACAAAGTGTATATTAGTTTTTCTAAGGTTATTTATGTTCATTTCTCTTTTTGGTAACAAAGAGGATCACGTAGAAATAAAGATACCCAAGACGGACGCGGGCCAACTAATGTTTTGTCACTTTGAACTTTTAGTTTTCGTTTTTCAAAAATCTTGTGTATCATGCAATTTAACTTTTCTTAATCCGATGCATCTCACATGTCACAACATATTTATGTTCACATATAAATTCCAATATAATCTTTTCATTATTTTTAAATCTGAATAATATGTTGAATTATAATTGAGAAAGCCCAAATATGAAAATACCTTTTTACTTCCAAATAGTGAAAGAAAACGCTCATAAATTGTCCGTGGTATCGTGGATAAGATCATGGCAATGGGAAATAAAAACTCACTAAAAGATACATTGTCTAAGATATGATAGTTAGAAGGTCCCCCAAAACTACTTCATGATAACATACCTATCTTGAAAAAACTCATAATCTCCGTTAAATTTAATTTTAATATTTAAAAAAGGTTTTACCACGTCTGAAATACAGAAAATTAATTCCATGCAATTAATGAGCCTCATACTAGTCATATATAGATGATCTAAAGCATGCAACTTGTAATTAATTTTTCTAAGTTTATTCATGTTCGTTTCTCTATTTGGTAACAAAGAGGTTCACATAGACGTAAGGTTAGTAGGCACTGCAACTGATAAAGCTTCCAAAGATGGTCACGAACCCACTTTGTTTCAAGGCTACCTAAGGATCACAAATCAATCAAAAACTAAACGTTTGTCATTTTGAACTTTCAATTTTCCATTTTCATAAATTATTGTGTTTCATGCTTTTTGAGTTTTTTTCAATCCGAAGCATCTTAAAAAGGTTATTTATGTTCATTTCTCCTTTTGGTAACAATGAGTTTCACATAGAAGTGAGTTCAAAAGGCACGACAACTGATAAAGCTTCCCCAACACAGTCGCATACCAACTTTGTTTGAAGCATACTTGAGAATCACAAATCAGTTAAAAACTAAAGTTAGCATTAATTTTTTTCATAAAAGTTTACCATTTAAGTTTGATGCAAAAACTTCCATGAAATGAATTAGCCTGATACTACTCATGTAAAAATGATCTAAAGTATACATAGTGTAATTAGTTTTTTTTAAGTTATTCATGTTCATTTCTTTTTTTGCTTTCAAGTAGGCCCAAGATCAAATGGCACGGCAACTGCTAAAGCTTCCCAAGAAAGTCGTGCTGCAACTGAAGGTTTGTCACTTTCAATCCAAAACATTTTAAATTTTACAGTATACAAATATTGGCGCATAGATGCAAATGTAATCTTTTATAATTTTAAGATTCTGAATAATATCTTGAATTATTATTGAAAAAGCCCAACAAACAGTAATTTTTTACTTCCAAAGAGTAAACAAACCTGCTCATAGAAAAAGGTATGTTGACTAAATGCCAGCCCCTTCGCTTGCATCTACGTTTTATCGGAACTTTGAGCAGGTGCAATGGTTATACTTGACCTAAAAAACAAGAAGGGTGAAAGCGTGACGATTTTTAGTGCATAATTTTTTGTAGTCACACAAACGGCGAAGGTCAATGAAAACTATCGACAATTGTTTCGAGCCGTAGTGAAAGGTGATTGGAAAACTGCCGAGAGAATCCTCGATGCAGATGAAGAAGCAATGATGACCAAAGTTATGACCGTGGAAAAAACATCGATTTCTGTGCTCGAAGTTGCGGTTAGGGCCGCACAAGATCAATTTGTTGAGAACCTGGTCAAGCGCTTGTCTCGAGATAATATAGATACAGATTTCCTTTTCAAGAGGTCCCTTCACGAAGCTGCCCGAAGAGGAAGAATAAGGATGGTAAAGGCATTAGTAGACAAAGCTAACCCTGCACGTGCCCTGGAGCTCGCTATTTCACATGCCCCTATGCAAAAGGAGGTTATCTGGTACCTGAGCAGGCGTACAACATCAATGCCACGTTATAGGACCAGGAGGCACCTTATTATGGCTGGCCATTTAGGTAGAATTTTACACTCACTCATCTTTATCTCATTTCCTTCAATGCTTACCTGAATTAATTTTTTTTTGTTCTGGTGTTCCAAAAGACATAAGCTTGCATTTAGCTTGCCAATACCCCCGCTCAGCGCCATCCGAACTTAACGAAAACATGAGATTGTTGAGCGACTTGGCGAAGATGAAGTCTTACTTCCGTAGTGGAGCTAGAATCAATTTTTGGGAAAAATGTATTTACACATGTAGGTGTCTTGCGCGCTTCTTTCGTTAGATATGTACAATTTGAGCAACTCTATCCCCATGGTGTTGACTGTATATGTTCACCTTTTTAGGCATCCCTCTATACTTGATTGATACAACATTTGACAACTCCAAAGACTCAAAGATGGCTCCAGGTATTTCTATTAATCTGCTTAATGGATGGACTAACACGAAAAAAACCATGTCATTCAGGGATCCTATTGACAAGAAAGTCAAGGGACAAGGACTACCTCAATGTACACGCATTAATATCTAAACCATGATGCATGTCACAAATTGATTTCTAATATAACTTTTTTAAAGTTAGTCAAGAAGTCTTACTTGATTTTAAATTGCCAAGTAGAATTATTGAGAACTATAGATTTGGATTTCAAGTTATAGAGGCTGATTTATCCAAGTTGTTTTCTGACATATTCAAGCATTATTAAATTTTATTACGTGTGAAATTTTTATTTCATGAGTGTGGTATGTATCCTCTTATTCATCATTCATTCCCAATTTGCTGACATGATTATTCTCTTCTGTTTGTGGTGGTATCTTCAGCATCTAAGCGGTTCAAGATAGCACTCTGGAATTTTGCCACAAAACTAGGTACACGAACTATAGAAAAAGATCCTATTTAATTCTTGGGTAGAGATCTCTTAGCTTAAATTGTAAATTGATATTTCTATATATCCTTTTGATATTTTATCGTAGTTATTAATATGGAGTAGCTCTTGATTCTTATATTACATATGAGTTTTTATTCAATTCAATTCAATTCAATTCAAAGTCTAAATGATATATATCCATCAGGTGAATATGTAAAAATACTCAATTGAAAAAAGATCTATGGATCAGTCGCTAAATCTACCCATTTTTCAAAAGAAAAAAAATAAAAGAGAACTTTTTTCTCATGACATTGTATGATTCATCGATACATCCATCTATTCTCTTATGCAGGCATTTTGATTTTCAAGCCATATGAAGTTTTACTTTCTCTATTAATAACTTAAAATCCATCATTTTTTCCAAACTATATATATAATAAGAAACCAGCCCAAATGTGAAAGCTTCTTCAACATATTGACTCTTCATCCTTGGGGAAATTGATTGTTTTGTTGTTACATTCAGCACCTTTCATCAGAAGGATTGGGGAATCGAAGTGGAGGCACAAATGCTCGTTTGATTTTGCATATCTAGCTCTTACCGGGAAGAAAACTCATATGGAAACTCCCCAAATACTCGAGTATTTATTAACTTCAGGCATTTTACTTGATGCTGCATCTCTTGGAATCTCTGAAATTGTCGGGTTATGTCTTGAGCATTTCCCGGAGTTGATATGGGAAAAGAATATCTCACAATCACTCATGATGGAAGTTGTGAGTGGACGGCATGTTGAGTTGTTTAGACTGGTGAACGCATACAATAGAATTCCAAAATTGAGTGATAGTATTTTGACGGACCGCAGCTTGATGGAGGCAGTGGTAGCAAGGTCACCAGGATATGTATCGGCAAATATATATGGAACAGCTTTTCTTCTGCAGAGGGAGCTTCAATGGTATAAGGTCGGTTCACCTTATTTGTTTACCACCATTTTGAGCTCTTTTATTTACATTTACATTGATAGGTGTGTCCTTTATTGTTATGAAGGTACTGGAAGACAGGAGCGATCCTTTTTTTAAGAGTCTGACATTTAAGGTCGGTTCACCTTATTTGTTTGCCCCCTTTTTGTGCTCTTTCATTTACATTTACATTGATAGGAATCCATTATTTTTCTCAAGGTAGAGGAAGATACGAGCAATCCTTCTTGTAAAAGTCTGAAATTGATAAAAACAAAAGAAAAGGGAGGTAAAACATACTGGGAAGTTTTTGTAGAACAACGCCGAGATTTGCTCAAAGATGCAGGACAGTGGATGAAGGATACATCATCATCTTGTAGCCTCGTTGCGACTCTCATCATTACGATAGCTTTCGCTGCAGCTTTTACGATACCTGGAGGCAGCAACGGCAATACGGGGATCCCAATCTTTTCAAAGAAGGGCTCATTTATGGTATTTGCGATTGCAGATGCTCTCGCTCTCTTCTCCTCTGTCACCGCCACCTTGATGTTCTTAGCTATCCTAACTTCACGCTATGCAATCGAAGATTTCCGCCACTCACTACCCAGAAAAATGATATTGGGCCTCACTTTTCTCTTCCTCTCTTTGGCCCTTATGCTTGTGGCATTCGGCTCTGCTCTTACAATCATCCTGAGTGAACGATTGAAGTGGATTTACATCCCAATTATTTTGCTGGCTTCCTTCCCTGGAGTATTGTTCTTAATCCTACAGCTTCCCTTGTACGTTGAAATGGTTGAATCCACCATTTGTCCACGGCTCTACCAGCCACAGAAGCTTCGGAAATGATGCTATTATTGAACAAGGACATCCGCGATGTGATTTTTGTTTGAAATTGTTACTATGCGTGAAAGGGAAAAATAATGGTATTTACTTATGTTTTAAGACTTTTCAAGTGTGACACCAGCCATACTTAAATTAAAGTTTGATGTCTGCTGTCAAATGCGCACCTTGTCTCAATGTGTTATTTGATATTTTACCCCCAAACAGTGAGCAATTATTCATTTGTTCGTTGTCGTGTTAAGGTAAACCTAATTTTTGAAAGAATTGGCAACACCGATCAATAATTGGGTTCATCGATTCAAATAAAGCAATGATATATTCTCTATTGTTGGCGAGATAAAACTAGCCAAATCATGATAAGATTAAGGATCAAGGTCCAATGTGTAATAGCTATAATTACCATAAAAATCATAGGCTATGTTTAGCAACTATGATGTACTCTTCCTTATTTAAGGGGAATGACTCTCCCCAAGAATCTAAGAATTGTGGGGATTTCTATTGTGGATGTAGGCTTCCAAGGAACTTTTTCTTGGTTGACCGAACAATGTAAAATGCGCCAAATGGTATCAAAGCAAACAAGATCGACATCAAGCTCCTGTGCTCCATGCTGCTGAATTGGTTGTTGCACCTTGTATTTATAATCGATTAAGTTCTCTTGTTTTTTGTTTGTTTTGCACAATGACCAACACCACTCTTCCCATTGATTTGGGTCGTTCTGGCTTGAATGAAATGAGCACTTGACTCACCTCTATCCTTTTAACGGTCACAATTATCTCCCCTGGTGTCGGGTGATTACAATCGCTCTTGCAAATAGATCAAAGTTGGGGCATGTTAATGGCTTGATCAAACCCCTTCCTGTCACTGATCCTAATTATGCTGAGTGGCAAGTTGCTGATAATCTTGTCATGTCATGGATTTTTAACTCCATGGATCCTCAAACTTACTATATTTTTGCATATTCTGTGACTGCAAAAGCCCTATAGGACTCTCTTCGTGATATGTGTAAACATCAAGGTAATGCTTCCTGGATTTTTGGGTTGCAACAGGAGATTGCTCATACTGAGCAAGCCTTTGGACAATCATTTACTGAACATCTTAGCAATCTCCAATGGAAATGAGATGAACTCCGATAGTATCGTCCCCCGTTCAATATGTCGATGTGCATACTTAGCGAGAGGAACAAGATCACCTATTTTAGTTACTTGTTAGTATTCAACCTGAATATGAAGATGTAATTAGTGCTACTCTACCATCATTTACTAATGTCTGTGCCATTATTCAACAAGAAGAAACTCGTCGAAGGGTGATAATACTGAACCCAAATAGAACTAGTAGAGAGCAGCTAATGTTGGCTACCAAACTAGTATCGGCACTCGTTTTAATGGCGTCAAAGAGAAAAGCCACAGCCATAATACCAAGTTTCACTATTCCCATTGAAGCAAAGATGGGCATACACATGATCATTGTTGGGATTTGCACCCTCACTTGCGACCCAATGAGGACGAGGCCACAGATGAGACTACGGATCCTAAAGTTGCTAGTCAGGTCACTACTACAGATCTCCAAACATCTCTAGGACAAATAGCCTTGCAACTCCAACAACTAATATCTGCCAACAGTGTGTCTCAACCGAGTTCTGACTCGGGAAATATGGCTCAAACTTCTAGTAATGTTTTTGCCTTATCTACATCCTTCATGAATTGTTTTACAATTGATTCAAGAGCAATTGACCACATGTGCAGTAGTTCTCACTGGATAACTCATCTATATGAGGTTCCCATTGGTTTCTAGGCACCTATTACGGTTGCCAATAGTGAAAAGGTCCCTGTTCAAGGGGTTGGGAAACTAGATTTATTTTCCAAGTCTTATGATGTGATGCCCTCGGTATCCTCTAGCGATGTCATCTCGGTCCTCTACTCGTCTTTGGGACTTTGTCATTTATAGGTCACCTACGGCCTATCCCATATAGGCTTACATTTGTTATGATTACATTTCTCTAGAGTTTTGTACCTTCCTATCAGCTATAGATCCAAACATTGAACCTACAAACTTTCTTGAGGTGCAACAATTAGCTATGTGGAGAAAGGCCATATATGAGGAACTCCAAGCCCTTGACAAAAATCAAACTTGGGATATTATTCTATCACCTATTGGAAAACGTCTAGTAGATTGTTGATGGATTTACAAGATGAAGTATAAAAGTGATGGTTCAGTTGAAAGGCACAAAGCTAGATTGGTGACCAAAGGATACACTCAAACATACGGAGTAGACTACAAAGAAACATTTGCTCTTGAAGTAAAGATGAATACTGTCAGTGTTCTCATGTCAGTTACTGTCAATTGTGGTTGGTGTCTGCTCCAAATGGACATTAAGAATGTATTCCTTCATAGAGAGCGTGAAGAAGAAGTGTACATGGACCTACCTCCGGGTCACCCCTTAAAAATTCAAATATTATTTTTGCAAACTCGAGAAGGTGATCTGTGGTCTCAAGCAGTCACCTCGAGCATGGTAGGGAACCCTTTTGACGTTTGAATTTAAAATAAGTAAGTCCGACCATTCCCTATTTGTTAATAAAAATTCTAAAGAAATGTAGTAGTATTAATCTATGTTGATGATATTGTCATTACTGGTGATAATCTACAAAAGATTGAAACTTTCAAAAAATATTTATATGAGAAGTTCGACGTCAAGAATTGGACTGGTTGCAATACTTCCTTGGAGTTGAAGTTGCCAGTTCAAATGAAGGCTTATTTCTCCCCAGAGAAAATATGCATTGGATCTATTAAAGGAAACAGGAAAATTGGGGGCCAAACCTGCAGAGTCCGCTATGGACTTTGTGAACAAAGATAAAAAATACTATTCCTATGCAAGATTTTGGCCAATTTCAAGGATTGGTTGGTTAGCTAATTTATTTGATTATCACTCGACCAGACATTTCATATGTCTTTGGCATTGTGAGTTACTTTAAGCATGCTCCTACTGAAGATCACATGGAGCTTGTCGATAGTATATTGAGGTATTTAAAATCATGTCCATGACGTGGCATTCTTACGAAGAAACATGGTCACATGGAGGTTGCTGGATATGCTAATGCTGATTGGGCTAGCAATCCCAATGATATGAGGTCCACCACCATTTTTGTACTCTCGTAGGAGGTAATCTTCTTATGTGGAAAAGCAAAAAAGTAGAGTGTGGTTGCTCGTCCAAGTGCCGAAGCAAAATACAGAGCTATGGCATTTGCCACATGTGAATTGGTCTAGCTTCGCTTGCTATTGAGTGACTTGGGTCTCAAAGGACCTCGTGCTCCTATGAAGCTATTTTGTGATAACCATGCAACGACTCACATTGCATCAAATCTAGTCTTCCAAGAAAGAACAAAACACATAGAAGTCGATTGCCATTTTTTTTTTTTTTGAGACAAAGTTCAGGACAAAGCTATCAAGATTCCTTATGTTCAGGGAATAGAAGTCTACTGCCATTTTGTTTAAGAGAAAGTTCATAACAAAGCTATCGAGACTCCTCATGTTTGAAGCGAAGAACAACTTGCGGATGTGTTTACCAAACCCCTTTCTAAAGGATTATTTCAACAAATGTTGGCCAAGTTCACCTCAAAAGACATCTTCGCACCAACTTGGAGGGGGAGTGGTGGCAAGATAAACCTGCCAAATCATGATAAGATTAAGGAGCAAGGTTCATATATAATATGAAAATTGAAAATGTCAAGAGCCAAAGAATTGCCATCACATGCAAATCCATTTTCGTAACCGCCAAAATAGTGTTAGGATTCGCTACACAATTACAAAGAAATAGAGAGTAAAAATGAGAAAGAGAATTTGAGACCTAAAATTTATTCTGGTTCACCCTTAAACTAGAGCTACGTCCAGCTAAGGATTCTACTATATTTAGCATTTCACACCTCTCTATTACATCTCTCGATTACAAGATAATGATATATATATATATATATATATATATATATATAAAACCTCTTTCTAGGAAATTTTCTCCAATTTTGAAACCTATTCAAAATAGGAAACCTAATTGAATTAGGTGACTTTCCTTTATCGAGCTCAAATTATAAAAGCCCACTAGCGGCTCGGGAGTATGAACCATCCCCAACAAATAGGAGGGGAAAAAATGACCAAAAACTTCTATTTTCCGACTTAGTTAATGTAAATTCCCATAAAACAAAATGACCGCAACTGCTAATAACTGAAAAATTAGATTGTTAGCACTAAGAAGAAACAGAAGAACCCTACTTGTATTATTCGAAGAACTCTGCTTCTTATGTGATTGACCATTGCCAAAATTTGATAGGAGACAAAGCAATGTACATCCCCAAATGGATCTCATCTAACGTGAGAGAATTTTACTTATATCTATCTAGCGTAAGGACTTGAAGCTCACCAACGACCAACTTGAAGCTCGTGGTCAACGGACTTGAATCTCACGAGGAAGGACTTGAAGCTCGCGATGACGAACCTGAGAAAGAAGAGACAATGGCAAACGACGGACTGAAGCTCGTGAGAAGCAGGCTACAAGTGACGAGGATTGGGCGAGGAGCGACGAGGACTGGGCGCAGAGCTACTGAAAGCGATCCACTAGAGCAGCGGAAGAGGAAGAAAAAGAAGGAAGAATCCTAATCCCAATGCAATTTGTGGATTTTATCCAATTTTTTACTCAATTGTAAATTTTGGACAAAATTTCCAGTGTTCTAATTGCTGATTTTATGGGGAAAATTTAGTCGGCCGGTGAGTTCAGGCCCTTATTTGGACTATCTTGGCCATTTCATGCTCTTATTTAAGACGTAATCCAATCTAGACCCTTTTTTTATTAGGTATGCATATTTTTTACTAACACTTTGCAGATTATTTGGAAAATAGATCATAATGAGGTCGTAGTTTGTTTTGCTCTGGGATTAGCTTTAATTCTAGCAATTTATTTATTTATTGTCTTAATTATTGGTTGTTACATTATTTGATTGCATACCCCATGAACACCCATTGCATGTTTGTGGTTTAGCCTTAAAAATTAACCACCATTGCTTGCAAATTATTTTTGAAATAAAGAAAAAAGCTATTGAAAGGGCGTTAAATTAATGTATTATGATTAAGTCCTCGAATCCATTGAATCTCTGGTTCATAACTTGAGTTTCTAATCGACCCTAATTGATTGGTAGGGCTTGGGAGAGCCCTTGCTAAATGCGAGCAATTGCTTCGTGACAAGAACCTTCGTTCTTATTTAGTAGTCCATTAGCTTTCCCTCAGTGGTTCACCTCTGGAAGGTCGCAGCAATTATTCTATAAATAGATCTTTGGTAACGAGGTAGGGAAACATAATCGTGCATAATAAAGGTTCATATACTTTAAAAAAATACATTTAAGTATCGCATTGGCCCCGCCACAACCAACTATAATGAAGACCTATACCCTCAAAGCAAATTCATCAATCACTAATCCTCTTCTGTATATTTGACTCCATCCCAAATGCCCTCGGGACGAAAGATGCTTGGTCCATAAGTGGATTTAACCATTTGGTATAGCAGGGGAAGCTGTAGTACTATGAATAAAGCCATGGGTAGAGACGCCAGCAAAGTAATGGGAATGAAAACCCACTCTAGTCTCTTATTCAGCACAATTGTGAGAGTCGCAGCGAAGGCCACCGGCATGAAAGCCCAGGAGAGAAAGAGAAAAGAGAGGCCCATTATGATCTTCTTAGGCAACGAGTGGAGAAAATCTTGCCACTCATACCGCGAAGTTAAGATGGCTAGGAATAGCAAGATGGCCGTGACGGAGGAGAACAAACCTAACGCATCCGAAATTACGAAAATCAAGAGAGATTCCTTTCCTAACAACAATGGGACTCCAGTATTGCTATCATTCCCTCCAGGCACAGTGAATGCAGCAGCGAATAATACTGTGGCAATTAAAGCTGAGACGAGCATACATGAATTCGCTGTGTCCTTCGCCCACTTCTCTCCATTCTCAAGCAACCTTTTGTGCTTCTCAACGAATATTTCCCAATATGTGTTACCATCAGGTTTGGCAGTTCTTACATCAGGGATAATCCACTTTTCCACGGCCTATGCATAAGAGTCACAAACATGAGTTACAATAAGTGGATTAATTATTGAAAATTTTCAGAAAAAACTTGCAAAGGAACATCTCAAGGAAATCAAGACTTATTCAACACTAATGCGAAATTGCTTGCAGATTAAGTCCACTTTGCTGAAAAAATTCCAAGGGACACCTTCTTCTAAGCTTTGATGATGATTTCGTGCTTCAGTATAGTTAAATAATATATGCATGGAAAGCTCTATGTTTCTACTTTCAATGGAACCAAGTTTCATTCAATTTAGAGGCTTCTAGAGGAATTTCTGGGAAAAAATATATTAAGAGCTAGTCAAGAAATCTGAGAATGAGTCTTTTAGTACTTCTATTTGCTTTGTTGAGTCCTATGCATTGTATTTCATTTATAGTCACTTGAGTGAGAGCAGCCGACCATTGAGCAAGGGCGGCCAACCTTCGTCGGCAGCCAGCGAGGGTCATTGCACTTGAATCGACCCCGCCAAGGGTCCCCAAACCTTGCCGGTGACAAAGTGGGTGGCCCCCTCTTGTTCCTTTTCGACAATCTCTTTCTCTCTATCCTTTGACCTTTTTTTTTTTTTTTTTTTTAACTCTAGTCCTTTTTATTTTTAGTTTTTGAGATTTGGCGCCTATTTTGCTATTAGTGCCACTTGTACAAAACATAAAGAAAATTAATAAAAAATTCCATATAGATGTTCCGTCCATAAAAAAATTGATGGAGCTAACAAAAGGACTAACTTTGAAGAATAGGGTCAAGCTTTAGGACTTATTAAGCATGAATTCAAAGCTTTAGGACTTTACGTAATTGTCCAAAGTTATTTTTTTTATGACAAAGAGGAATAGAGTTCAAATGTAATAAAGGTAAATATAGAGTAAAAGCTTCATGATACATTTTTTTTAGACAATAGTTTGCATGAGTAAATTTTAGTTAATAGCTAAATTAACTAATGAGAAGTGTTCTTGAGTATATAGCTATTCAAATGAAAATCGTGGCCATAAATGAACTTGGTTAACCTTTTGATTGAAAAAGAGAAGATTCAATTCATATTACTTTAATTAAATCATTATCCATCTACATACATTTAATTATATCTGAACTACACTATAATCTTAAATACGAAATATGATCCAACGGAACAAGCAAAGCTATCGTGAAATTATAAGCAAAATTGATTTAAATGTTTTTTTTTTTTGGGCTCCACGTTAATATATATGGGAAATTCATGAAATGATTTGCATAATAATCCCCTAATCGCAAGGCGGTAGACACCCATATAAGGAGTCAGTCGAATATAAGAAAGAGTCACTTGGATTAGATTAAGTGGTGAACCACAGTTATTGTCACGCCCCGGACCTTAACGGGCTTGCGACACTCCTACGGCGATCATATTGAACGCAACGTCCCAAGAGGAGTCACCGACCTAAATAAGATATCTACATAAGTATGCAAGCGAAAGCGAAATAAAACTACCCAGACAAAATACAATGACGAAGGGATAGCAAAAGCACAAACAAAAATTTCATAACGATGGAAAATAATCACTTACAACATTCGGTCGGACAAACAGACATTAGACTCCTAGGATTAACATCCACCATTACCATAAAAAAGGGACAGGTGATAGGGTAAACTAGCTAGCTACACAAAAAAGGGTTCTACCAAAAAGCTTCTAAGCCCAACACCCAACGCTCCTACGGTGCCCAATCTAAATCAGACCCTGAAGATTCCGACTCCGTGTCAAAGTTGATCTCGATCGGCTCTTCCTCGTGCTCGGTCTCCAAGGGCTCTGGCACAGGCTCTTCAAATTCCTCCTCAAGCTCGAGGTCCGCAGGCGCTACGGGTTCTGGTGTGGGCTCGGGTTTAGGACCATGGTTCTCTGGGGGATCTTCAGTGTCCAGAATCTTACCATTGGGAGCATACACGTCCCTGGGCTCCCAATCTACGGCATCCTCATTGCCGTGCTGTTGACCCTCAAAACCCCGGATTGGGCCAATTAACTCTAACCTGTCCCGATAAAATCAGGCCAAATAAGTGTAGCGCTGTAAGTCCTCTAAGCCCTCATCTACCCAGATTGTAGTGAAGTGCCTGATGTAAGTCTGATTTGGACCTATGGGATACTCGGTCTCCTCATGCACCGTATGCTTAGGGACCCCAAAACGTCAAGGTGGCAGCATGATCAAGGTTGGGGTCGTGGATCTGAAATGGTTTGCACTACAATAATGAGAATAAATTTTAATAAACAAACAACCTATACCCTATCTAGGTCAATGCGTACCCAGACGAGTCTAAACATGCGATTTAATAGCCAACACATTCGAATCCACACAAACATACTTATCTCGCCTTTAATCAAGTACTAACTCTGCATATTAATCAAATCATAATAATGCAATAATAGCTCAAGAACATAATATAAACACTTGAGCACCATAACCACATATATTTACCCAATTCAACCAAACACATTTTGCATGTGTGTCTAACCAACTATCCATAACCTGCGTCAACACGTCTCAGGTCCAGCCCTCTGATCAATCCGGGCTCAGTCCCACATAATCACGCCTCAGGACATTTCTCTCGACCTGCGTAACCACGTCTTAGGTTAACAGCCCTCCGATCAATTCAGGCTCAGTCCCGTATAACCACACCTCAGGACATTTTCCTCGACTCGCGTAACCACGCTTTAGGTCATTTCTTGCATTTCTAGCCACACCCGCATAACCACGCCTTAGGTTGGCAGCCCTCCGATCAATCCGTGCTTTTCAATCAAATACATACGCCACTTAATTTAATCAATTTCACGTCAATCACATAGTCAACTAACTCCATAATATGCTTAATAGCCGCTCATTCCAATCAATCCATGCGAGTATTAAATTCGTTCCTCAAAGTATCACAAGTTAATCATATTGCACGACCATCATTCTAATGCATTTCAAGTGCTCAATTCTAAGTCATAAACTCACTACAGTGGCTCACAATTCCATCATTCAAGCCTGCCATATTCAGCCCACAAACCAATATGAGTCGAACCCCTCGAGCATAGAAATTCGCTCACAAATGCCACAACAAACCAGCCATGAACAGTCACAAATTGACCCCAAAAATCACCACCATTTAGTCTAAGAACTAACCACATACAATATTCAAATTGGACCCTAATTTAGCCATCAAACCAACACTAAACAATCCTTAAATAAATCTAATAATACCTATTATACTAGATAAGGTTTAGGGAGTCACTTACCTAAACTTTGGCCTAAGGAAAATCGGCAAGAGGCCAAAATGGCTAGGTGGAACAGTGATGGCTCAGCATGGCACGGGCACAACGGGTATGGTGTCCGGCCATGGCCAGGTGAGCGGCTAGGCGCATGGGCGAGCGGCTGGGCACGATTGGGAAGGCTCAGCCATGGCCAGGCAAGCAGGCTAGGCGCGTGGGCGAGTGGCTGGACATTGGCTGGGATGGCTCGGCCACGGCTTGGGCAAGCGGCTGACGAGCTCAGCCACAACTTGGATAGCGACTAGGCGATACGGCCGGCGAGCTGGGGCCGTGGTCGGATAGTGACGGTGGCGGCGATGAGCTCGGCCAGGCAAGCTAGGCTGGTAGCCGGCGACGGCAACGGGCAGCTAGGGCGGCGATGGGCGAGAGAGGGAGCTGGGGAGGTGGTGGCGAGCCGATGGTGGTCGGGGGTGGCATGGCGGCATTTCTAGTGGCTGGGCAAGGCCGGATGGGCCGGCTGGCGGCTCGGTAATGTTGGGCTGCGGCAACGATCTTGCTGCTGCTTGCGCGGAGGGAGGGAGAACAGTCAGGTCGGGGGAGTCAACTGGACAAACGGCGGTCCCGGCGGCGACGAATGACTGAACAGCAACGCACGGCGATCAGGTAGACGACGTGCAGCGGTCGGGCGTTGGCGAACGGTGGGTAGAAGGGGAGCAGGGCAGAAGTGGCGAAGAGGAAGGAGGAAGAAGAAAGAAGAAAAAGAAGAAAAAGAAAAGGAGGAGAGAGAGAGTGTCTGCATGGGGCAGGAGGGAGGGGACGTGCACAGGGGGAAGGGACACGCGGGCAAAGAGAGAGAGAGAGAGAGTCAACCCCAATTGAGTGCGATCCAATGGCCCACGTTTAAACTTGAAGTCGATCCGCTAGTCCACGAAAAATCCTAATTCATAAATTAGGGAAAAGCCAAAAATATAAACTAAAATACACTAAGATGGAGGTTTACTAATCCAAATCCGCATTCGGCCCAAATTTCACTTTTCACTAATTTCAGGCAATATCGACGCTGACCACAATAATATTGACATCGTCCAATTAAATTTGTCATGAAACTTCGAGAAATTCGACACCCAAGTTCGGGCTTTAAGTAATGGCCAAATTCGATTAAGTGCAATTCTAGCGAAGTCTCTAATTAAAAATAACTCAATAGTGATCAGTTCCGGGCGAAATTTTACTATAAGCACACTGACGAAATACACGCTTTATAAATATAAAAAATGGGTCGAAATTCGAAATGTCACAACTTTTTCCCCCTTACAAAAATTTCGTTTTCGAAATTTACAACTCAACCCAATTATTCGAACAAATGGGAGAATTAATGTCGCATCAACTCTTCGCTTTCCCATATCGCACCCTCGGTTCCATGATGCTCTCAAATTACTTTGACCATTGGAATTATCTTATTTCACAACACTCGTTTTATTTTGTCATCGATTCTTACTGGCATTTGCACATAATACACTCTGTCGTCTACATCTATTTCTTCGTAATTCGGCACGTGGGTTAGATTCGGTTCGTATTTCCTTAACATAGACACGTGGAACACATTGTGAACTTGGAACAAATTTGGCTTTAATGTGAGATGATAAGCCAAAGTACCAATTCTCTCTAAGACTTCGAATGGACCCACGTACCTCAGGCTTAACTTCCCTTTCTTGCCAAACCGTGACAATCCTTTCATTGGCGATACTTTGAGAAAAACGTGATCCCCCACTTGAAATTCCAAAGGCTTACGTCTCTGGTCTGCATAATTCTTTTGGTGGCTTTTGAGTGGTCTGAAGCCTGTCCTAAATCACCTTGATTATTTTGACTGACTGCTAAACTAACTCTAGACTTGTAATGCTCCTCTCACCAACTTCATCCCAATAAACCAGCATTCTACAAGCTCTACCATACAGCGCTTCAAATGGTGCTATTTTGATACTTTGTTAATAGCTATTATTGTAAGCAAACTCAACCAGATGCAACTATTCCTCCCAACTACCTTTAAAATCCAATATACATGCCCGCAGTATATCTTTCAAAGTCTAAATCGTCCTTTCAGACTAGCCATCTATTTGGGGATGATAGGCCATACTAAACTGTAACTTCGTTCCTAAGTCCGTATGAAGACTTTTCCAAAAAGCGGTAGTAAACTTAGGATTATGGTATGAAGTAATTGTCACTGGCACTCTGTGAAGATAGACTATTTGTTGCACGTATATCTTAGCATACCGTTCCAAGGCGAAGTCCTTTCGCACCGACAGAAAATGTGCTGATTTTGTCAATCAGTCGACTACCACCCAAATTGAGTCATGACCCCTCTAGCTCCTCGGTAATCCCATTACAAAGTCTATCGTGACGTGTTCCCACTTCCACTCAGGGATTTCCATTGGTTGCAACATTCCACCCGGTTTGCAATGTTGCGCCTTCACTTGTTGGCATGTTAAACACTTAATCATGTGTTTGGTTACATCCACTTTCATGCCGTTCTACCAATAATGCTGTCACAAGTTTTGATACATTTTCATACTACCCGGGTGAATATTGTAATTACTATGGTGAGCTTCTGACAAAATCTCATCTTTCAGTTCTGCATCACCGGGAACACAACCATCCATGGAACTTTAGAATCCCATCCTCAGGTACCTGAAAGTCCGATTTCCTTTTTATGACATCTATTTTCAGAATCTTCTGAATCTCCAGGTCCGTCGATTGTAAAGCCTACATCTTAGTTTGGATTTTCGGGTCAATCCTCAATGCGACAAGTAGACTTGAGACACTTGAAACTTAAACTCCGAATCCCAAACTCCCTCCAATATAGTCTATTCCTTGACCATCATATGCGCGATACTTGATTTCCAACTCAGTGTATCCGCTACTTTATTAGCTTTTCCAGGGTAATATAGAATATCGCAGTCATAGTCCTTAAAGAGTTCCATTCAAAGACATTATCTCATGTTCAATTCCTTTTGGGAAAATAAGTACTTTAAACTTTGATGGTCCGTATAAATTTGAAATTTCTCTCCACACAAGTAGTGTCTCCAAATCTTAAGAGCGAAGATAATCGCGGCCAATTCCAAGTCGTGAGTCGGATAATTCAGCTTATGCAGTCTCAATTGTCGCGATGTGTATGGCACTACTCTTTTGTGTTGCACCAGCACGCATCCTAATCCCCTTAGCGATGCGTCATTGTGGATTTCATATCCTCCCAGACTTGACAGGATTGTCAACACTGGCACGGTCGTCAATCTCTGCTTTAACTCTTGAAAACTCCTTTCACATTTATCCGTCCATCAAACCTCTTCTCCTTCTTTAGTAACCGCGTCAACGGTGTTGCTAATGCCAAAAACCTTTCCATGAAGTGTCAGTAATAACCTGCTAGACCTAAGAAGCTCCGAACCTCAGTTACTGTTGTTGATCTCGGCCAATTTGTGACGGTTTCAATTTTCGTCGGATCCATTGCAATTACTTCCCTGGATACCACATGTCCTAAGAACACCACTCGATAAAGCCAGAATTCGCACTTACTGAACTTAGCGTAGAGTGCATGTTCCCTTAAAATCCGTAGAACCTTTTCCAAATGTAACTTATGCTTGGCGGAACTCTTCGAATATACCAAAGTATCATTTTTTAACATGATTACAAACTGATCTAGAAATTCTTTGAATACCCTATTAATCAAATCCATGAAGGCTGCAGGGGCATTAGTCAATCCAAACGGCATTACTGTAAACTCATAGTGCCCATACCTCATCCTAAATGTCGTTTTTGATATATCGTCTTTCTTAATCCTTAGTTGGTGATAACCCGTCCTCAAGTCGATCTTTGAAAATATTGATACTTCTTGCAGCTGATCAAACAGGTCGTCTATCCTTGGTAGTGGGTACTTATTCTTAATGGTTACTTGATTTAACTGTCTGTAGTCAATAGACAACATCAAAGACCTATCCTTCTTTCTCATGAATAACACTGGTGCTCCCTATGAAGATGCACTTGGGCGAATAAAGCCTTTATCCAGTAATTCTTACATCTAAACTTTCAATTCCTTCAACTTTGATAACGACATCCTATAGGGCGCTTTTGAGATTGGTTTCGTATCGAGGGCCAACTCAACCACAAACTCTACTTCTCTATTAGATGGTAATCCCGACAATTCTTAAGGAAATATATCGGAGAAATTGCGCACCACGGCTATGTCTTTTAGCCTTAGCTCTCCAGCCATCGAATCAACTATATTCGCCAGAAATCCTTGGCACACTTCGTCTAACAGCTTAGTTGCCTAAAGTGACGAGATCAAAGGGATCAAAGGGATCAAAGTTCCTCCTCAGTTTCCTACAAACTCGAATCTAGGATGTCCAACCGGATTAAATTGGATCACCCTGTTACTATAGTCCATTACAGTTTTCTATTTAACTAACCAATCCATACCAATAATCACATCAAAATCATACATAGCTAAAACCGTCAAATCTATCATTTCTTCTCTATCACCAATCACTATCTTATAATTAGGGCATCCAAATGCAATCAACACTTTATCATTCAACGAAATAGTCACACACAACATAATTTCAAGCGGTTTCGACTCAATTCCAAATAATTTAACGAACTGCTCAGATATAAATGAATGCGACGCCCATGGATCAAATAAAACATATGCAGCATGATCACAAAAGGAGAGACCGTACCTGTGATCACGTCAGGCGCGTCCTCAGCTTCCTTCCTTGCCATTGCATATACCCGTCCTTAGGCCGGTGGCCTATTCTGATTGGCCAGTTGGATAGCACTGAACTGATTTCCATTTCGGGACGGTGGCGGCAGTAGTGTAGGTGACCTAGCCTGCCTGATGTTGGGACAGTCCCTCATCTGATGGCCCCTTCCGCTACATTTAAAACATGCTCTGCCCTTATTTGGGCAAGGTCCATTACCATATCTCCCTCCACACAACCAACACGGGGCATTCTGAAAGCGATCCGGCTTCTTGATATTTCTCTGAACATAAGGGACAAAATGATTATTTCCAGTCATATGTCTCTTTCCAAAACGACGATTGTCCCCAGCCGTGGCCTACCGTGATCCAGAGGCGGCAGCCTTATTCATCAAATCACACTCAATTGCCTGAGCCCGGTTATAAATCTCGCGATAGCCCTTCAAGTTCAGTGAGATCATTTGACTGCGGAGATCCGGTTTCAGTCTATCTCGGAACCTCCTGATTTTGTCCATTAGGTCCTTTACTATTCTTTGGGTAAACTTGGACAACCTTGTGAACTTAGCCTCGTATTGGTCTATCGATATCTGACTCTGGTGAAGTCTCATGAATTCTGTCAATTTTTGCTTTCGGGCACTTTCCGAGAAATACTTGCCATTAAAAGTCTCGGTAAAAATGGTTTAAGTCGGAGCAGTGTCAGTAAGAAATACTTGACCTCTTGTGGCTCTTCACCAATCGCTTGCATTTTCCTGAAGCTGGTATACTACTAGAGTTACTTTTTCCTCTTCAGTGCATCTCAGCACTTCAAAAGTTTTTTCTAGTTCTTCCACCAATCGAGGTGCAGCCTCAGTATCACCTCTATCATTGAACCTCCGAGGCTTCAACTTCAAGAATTGTTCAACTAGCTTAGACATCGGCCTATTCGCATTTACTTGGCCTTGAGCGAGATGCCCACCAGTCCTACCGTTCCCATTGTTTCCATTGTTTCCATTGGCCCCATTAACGGCGACTACAGCGGCCTCAGCGGTGGCAGCAACAATAGCATTCCACTCTTCGGTCTGTCTACCCATTAAAATCTCGACTTCTTATAGTACCCTCAGAATTCCATCCACCCGGGGATCCTCTGCAACTCTAGCTTGTATGGCTACACGACATCAACCTCAACCTTGAACTCGACCTCTTCCTCAACTACTCATACTCACTGGGTTCTCACACTCATCTACCTGTTATAATTCTATTCAAGAATTAGAAACCTAGGTCAACTATACCAGTCTAAAGTCCTAGGTAGTAAACCACAACAACAATTTACTAAACAGGCAGCCAATCACATATAGCACTCAATCGCAGCTAACATGGTTCGTGCACTTACCTCAAGTCCTGACGCACCTGCACTTCACACATTAATGCATAAGATCACTCAGCAACCACAATCATACAATCTGGGGTACGCATGGCACATGAGTCTCCCTAACTGGTTACCCGAAAGTCATCGCTTCTTATCACTCTAGGCTTCCACCAACTTGGATCGAGCTGACCTTACTCTAATACCAAATCAATGAGGGATGTCACGCCCCGAACCTTAATGGGCTCGCGACACCCTTATGACGGTCATATCAAATGCGACGTCCCAAGATGCATCGCCGACCTAAACGAGATATCCACATAAGTATGCAAGTGGAAGCGAAATAAAACAACCTAGACAAAAGACAATGACGAAGGGATAGTAAAAGCACAAAACAATAATTTCATAATGATAGAAAACAGTCACTTACAACGTCGGACATACAGCCATTAGGCTCCTAGGATTAACATCCACCATTATTATCAAAAAAGGACAGGTGGTAGAGTAAGCTAGCTAGATGCACAAAAAGGGTTTTACCAAAAAGCTTTTAAGCCTAGCACCCAACGCTCCTACGGTTTCCCAATCTGAATCAGACCTTGAAGACTCCGAATTTGTGTCAGAGTTGATGTTGATCGGCTCTTCCTTGTGCTCGATCCCAAAGGACTCTGGCACAAGCTCGGGCTCTTCGAATTCCTCATCGAGCTCGAGGTTCGTAGGCACTACAGGTTTTGGTATGGGCTCAGGTTTGAGACTAGGGTTCTCCGGGGGATCTTCGGCGTCTAGAATCTCACCATCGAGAGCATACACATCCGTAGGCCCCCAATCTACAACATCCTTGTTGCCGTGCTGATGACCCTCAAAACCCCGAATTGGGCCAATTAACTCCAACCCGTCCCGATAAAACCAGGCAAAATAAGTGTGGTGCTGTAAGTTTTCTAAGCCCTTATCTACCCAGACTGTAGTGAGGTGCCTGATGTGTGACATTCCGAAATTGTCCATTTGGAATTTATGAAATGAATGATTTTATTAATGTACTTGTAATTGATTCTCGCCCGGAACTTATCATTCCTCGGATACTAACCATTAGGGAAAGGCTAACTAGGAATTTAAATTCGTGTGACTAGAGAAAATTCAATCGTGCACTGATTTTCGACCATAGAATCATCAATGTGACATTTTGAGCCAATGAGAGCCAATCTTAGGATAGTTATGGGCCGATTCGTCACTGTCATACTAGTGGATCGCAGGTGATTCCGTTTGACCACAAAATGAATTAACGAACGATCCAGAACCTATACCGAACGATCGTATCCGATGGAACTAGTGATCAATCCTCACGATTTTATTGATAACTGAGGTCATCACGATCTGAACGAACTTGCATGTGATTTGATTTAGTATTAGTCACGGGTCGAATACGCGAATTTCCCAAAAAGCCACCCATTAGTCTGAGAATTGCTCAAGTTGCATTACGTAAAATTCAATTATTAATTAGAGACCGAATTGGGCATCGAAAAATTAGGAAGTCACGACAGGACATTAGGACGACGTTGCGGTTGGAACATGCAGCTCTGGATTTTCCCCAATTCTTCAAAAAAATTCAATTTCGACAAGAAAATGGAAAAACGACCATTTTACCCTTGGGAATTTATAGGGCAAGCTTTAATGGGCAAGGGCATTTTGGTCATTTTGCTCTAAATTTTGAGTTGGACAATTTTGTCCTTGGAATTTTATGGAATTCCCGAATTACCCTTGGATATTTTGGAAAAAATTCGATCTGGGCAGTCGATTTCAAGATAAGATTGAATCTGAGCCGTTGATTAAAAAGATTAAAGAGGGACAAGATTGTAATTTGGCAAAAAGTGGTCAAAATTGGTATTTTAGTCCAAGACCACCTCTCTCTTCATTCTCTCTCCTCTCTCTCTCTCTCTCTCTCCTTCGGCCTCCCCTCCACCGTGAGCTCTCCCTCGTTGATCCCTCCCCTTGGCCATGCCCTTATCGCACCGCCACCGTCCACCCGTCGACGCTGCGCCACGCCATCGATCCGCCGTCCTCAAACCACTGTCGCCCCCTTTCTCTCCCCTCTCCCTCTCGATTTTCTCTTTCTCTCTCTCTCTCTCTCTCTCTCTCTCTCTCACGGCCGTGAGTCGAGTCGGCCACTGCCCAAGCCGCCACCGCTTGCCAATTGCCCGCGATTATGAGCCGATTGTCACTGCCGTCATGAGGCTGCCGTTTACCGCCACTTTTTACTCTAGCCGCGTTAGTTTAGAGTCGGGTAAGTTGCGATCTAAACCCTCGCCTAGTTTATCGGGTAATTTCGGACCTGTTTAGACGCGATTTGATAAAAATTAAGGGCTGGATTGATTTGCAGGCCTTAGGATTGAAACCGAGAAGTTTTTGTGGAATTTTAGAGGCCGATCGATGGCTGTGATTTGCTATTTTGTGTGCTGTGATGTGCTGTTTGGCATGTGGTGTGCACTGTTAAGTCCGGCTCGGAATTTCATGAAAGTGTCGTGAAGAGCCGGGAGTGAGATATTGTAGTTTCAAGTACGAAAAATGTCAATTTATTTGTTGGTTGTGTGTTCGTGATGTGATGGTATTATAATGAGGAAATTAGGTGCAATTGTGTGCACGGATTTAATGCTCGAGTGTGTGCAAGTGTGAGACTAGGATCAGGTCGAGGCATGTTAAGCTCGGGTTGTGATCATGTAGGCCTATCGCATTTGACGCTTACTGAGGAATGAGAAAGTGAAAATGAGATCGGTCCGAGGCATAATTAGCTCGGGTGAGATCGGAATCAGACCGAGGCATTATAAGCTAGGGTCTCGATCATGTAGGCCTTTCGCATTTGGCGAGAGCTGAGAAAAGTGTGAGAATGGAATCGGATCGAGTCATTTCAAACTCGGGTCACGATCATGTAGACCTGTCACATTTGGTGCGGGCAGAAGAAAGAAAGTGGAAATGAGATCGGGCCTGAGGCGTATTTACGCGGGTCGTGATGGGAAAGTGAAAGCCTGATGCGTGTTTACATGGACTGGGAAAGTGATTGAGTAAGTGTTGGTACGACGAGGTAGGAGTAAATAAAATGGATGTGATGGGTGTGGTCGAGTGTGAAATGTGAGCTGGAAATGTGGCGTGATTGACGTGTGCATTGGCATGTGGATATGTGTGGAAAGCACGTGTGTTTTGAAATGTGTGCGAGAATTGAACGTTGTAATTGTGGACTAATATGCAGGCTGAGTATGCCAGGAGTCCAGGTTAGTGTGATTATTTGATTAGTGCTTATGTGAATTGCTTGATTTCGTGTCTGGATGTGTCTGGAAATACGTGGTAGCCTAGGTAAAGTTTAGGTTGCAACTTATTAAGAAGAATCTCATAGTTGTTTCAACCAAACTATTTCAGAGCCACCGCCCGAGTCATAAATCTTCCGCCGTTACCGCTTCAGCTTTTTGGAATCCCCATGCACACCGATCACGAAGTAGTAGAATATCCAATAGACGAGAATCACACCTAGATTAAGCACACATTTGTAGTTTGGGTAGACATGGGGCTACCCTTCTAGCAGGCTCACACTTATACCGCATGGATATTCAGAGACAAAATGGACGAGTTTGGTCCCGTCCGTGGTTTTGACGTTCCGTTCGATGGCGTGGATGATTGGGATTCGGCAGCTATACCCTCTCCTGATAGGGAATTGACTAGTGCGCAGGTTAGTGTAGCCCAGTCCAAACATCATCCTGCACCGGCTGCTCCTAATTCTTCAGTGGCCGAACCAAACCCAGCACCAGAAGAGTTCCAAGTTAGATTTGATCCGATGGATATAGACCTGGCAAGGCTACCTGAGGTAGGACCAGAGGAGGAGTACGGTGAGAATCCCGGTGGGGAGCCAGCGGAGGACGAGCCAGAGAATGAGCCTACATAGGAGCCAAAGGAGGACAGAGAGGATTCAGAGAAGGAGGAACAGGCTGAGGATCAGCCCGAGTCAGATGACGAGAACAATCCGATCTAGATTTGGGCCTAATTCAGAGTCGTCAGATGAGCAAGAGGATAAAGAGGATGCAGATGAGGATGAGGATGACAGTGAGTCTGAGTGGACACCCTCCAAAGGGTGTAGAGGATAGTTTCGAGGTTGGGGTAGGATTTTTGGAGAGTCCCATTTTTGGCATAAACTTACCCAGGCTGTTGATCCTTTTTGTATATCGATGGTTGATAGTTGATAGTTCAGTGTGCATACGTTTGCTTTTTGGTAAGTGAATAGCGGTATGGTATAGTTGGATATGTAAATGGATATTGTACATATTTATATCGAGGCCTAGTAAAGGGTTGGTGGTTTGGTAAGTTAATTCTCCTTAGTGTTCTCCAATTTTATTGTCCGAGTTTTTAAATGGTTTCTGTCGTAAAAAAAAAAATTACTCTAATGGGAATGTTGGGTCGGTGACGTATTCCTAGGACGCCGTGCTCTTTCGACTAAGAAAGAGGAATGTTGCGAGCTCGATGGGGTTTGGGATGTGACATCACCGTTTGGATTGGTATCAAATTAAGGTTAGCTCGATTTAAGTTGATCAGAACTTGGAGTGATAAGGAGTGGAGACCTAGAATAGTTGTAGTTTGCTAGGGAGACCTTAGGGAGCCATAGGTATACCTACTGCTACACGTATTCCAGACTGTTTGTTGTGAGTGCTGGTAGAACTGAATGCTTTAACGGTTGAGTGCATGTGCGTTTGGACTCGAGGTAAGTGCACAAACCCAATTGATTGTGGTTTGGTGTTGTATAATTGATTGCCTGCTAAGTGAATTATTGTATTAATTCACTGCCTAGGACTAGATTGCTATAGGTGGCCTAGGTCTCTAATTCCTATATGAAATTATATTAGGTATGAGAGTGGTAGAAAGCTGGGACAATGAGTAGCCAAGGAAGAGGTGTAGGACGAGTCTTGAGAAGAGGAGCAGGAAGAGGAACAAGAGATCGAGGTTGTGCTCGAGCTAGAGTTGTAGAGGACCTCGGAATGGATGCTAGAGCAGTAGAAAATCCTGGAGTTGATGCTGAAGCTGCAGTAAACCCCAGAGTTGATGTTAGGGTTGCAGCGGATCCCCGAGTGGAAAGAATTTTAAGAGCCTTCAAGGAAGTTGGAATGTTAATGGGCAGGTAAACTTAGGAGCGAGATGCCACTATTACCTAGGCTATTAAGCTGCAACAACCACTGCCACAAATGGTAATAATGGGGATAAAAAACAGGGGCAGATGAACATGAATAGGCAGATGCACCAGTTAGTGGAATAGTTTTTGAAGTTAAAGCCCCATAAGTTTGATGGTATAAGTGATTTGGAGGCTGTGTCATTACGGATTGAGGAATTAGAAAAAGCTTTCGAGGTATTGGAGTGAACGGATGAGGAGAAAGTGACGTTAGTAGTATACTAGCTCCAAGGTAATGCAAATGATTGGCGGAAAGCCACAAGAGGACGAGTATTTTCGGCTAGTACCGCCTAGACTTGGGCGATGTTTGTAAAGACTTTCAATAGTAAATATTCCCTGAGAGTGCCAGGGAACAGAAGTTGGCAGAGTTTATGAGGCTTCGCGAGAGGCAGAGGACAATGGACCAGTATGAAGCTGAGTTCATGAAGTTATTTTGCCCCGAGGATGATGGAGGATCCATGGGATAGAGCCCGGAGGTTCCAAGACGGATTGAAACCAGATCTCCGTAGTCAGATGATTTCGCTCAATTTAAGGGATTACAATGAGATCTACGAAGGGGCTCAAGCGATTGAGCAGGATTTAACGGATAGGGCCGTTGTTTCTAGGTTAAGGTTTGCCCAGTGAAGGGACAATAGTCACTTGGGGAAGAGGCTAATGACAGATAATCGACGTTTCGTCCCTCCTGCTAGAAGGAATATAGGGAAACGGGTCCGTTTTCAAAATGGTCCGTGTCGAATATGTGGAGAAAGACATAGGAATGGACCGTCCCAATAGGGGTATTGTATGTTTTAGATGTGGCGGAGTGGGCCACCAAGCGAAGAACTGTCCCAATAACAGACAGGTTAGGCCGCCTATGCTGCCACCACCGCCCAGAGTTGGAAATCAAGTTGAGCCGCCTTTACCTCCGAATCAGAACAAACCACCGACCCAATGACGAGTATATGTAATGGTCAGAAGGGAAGCGAAGAATGCGCCAGGCATGGTCACAAGTACGATCTCTCTCTGTGATCATGCTGCATATGCTTTATTCAATCCAGGGGTATTGCATTCTTTCGTGTTTGAGCAATTCGCCAGATTGACTGGTATGAAGTCGCGATTGCTTGATGTGATGTTGTGTGTTACCACCCTATTAAATGATAAGGTGTTAGTTTCGTTGGGATGCCCTGATTGCAAGATCGTGATTGGTGATAGAGAAGAGATGATTGATTTAGCGATTCTAGTGATGTATGATTTTGATGTGATAGTGGGTATAGATTAGTTGACTAAACAGAGGGCAATAGTGGATTGTGGTAGTAGGGTGATCCAATTTAATCCTATTGGACATTTGGAATTCAAATTTGTGGGAAATCAAGGAGGAACCTCGATTCCCTGGATTTCGTCGCTAGAAATGACAAAATTGTTGGATGAAGGGTGTGAAGGATTTCTAGCGGCTGTGATTGATTCGACGGCAGAGGAGCCGAGACTAGAAGACATAGCCGTGGTGTGCGATTATCCCGATGTCTTTCCTCAGGAATTGCCGGGATTGCCATCGGAAAGGGAAGTGGAGTTTGTGATCGAATTGGCCCTTAGGACTGAGCCAATTTTGAAAACGCCTTATATGATGTCATTGTTGGAATTGAAGGAATTAAAGGTATAAATGCAAGAGTTATTAGACAGAGGATTTATCCGTCCAAGTGCGTCTTCATGAAGAGCGCCAGTATTATTTGTGAAAAAGAAGAACGGATCATTGAGGTTGTGCATTGATTATCGGCAATTGAATCAGGTGACGATTAAGAATAAGTATCCCCTGCCAAGGATTGATGATTTGTTTGATCAATTACAATGGGCTTCGATATTTTCTAAGATTGATTTAAGGACTGGGTATCACCGGTTGAGGATTAGAAAAGAGGATACACCGAAAACGGCATTTAGGATGAGATATAGACATTATGAGTTTACAGTAATGCCGTTTGGGTTGACAAACACCTCTGCTGCATTTATGGACTTAATGAACAGGGTGTTCAAGGAATTCTTAGACCAATTTATCATAATCTTCATAGATGACATATTGGTGTATTTGAAAAGTCTAGAGGAACATGAATTCCATTTAGGTAAGGTTTTGCAGACCTTGAGGGAACACGCACTGTATGCTAAGTTTAGCAAGTGCGAATTCTGGCACAATTGAGTCACATTCTTGGACACGTGATCTTTGGGGAAGGAATTTCAGTAGATCCAACAAAGATCGAGGCTGTAATGAAAGTGGCCGAGGAAAACGACGGTAATCGAGGTTCGAAGCTTTTTGGGTCTGGCCGAATATTATAGACACTTCGTGGAAGGATTTTCAGCAATAGCAACATCGCCGACACATTTGTTGAAAAAGGAAACGAGGTTTGAATGGACCGATAAATGTGAAAGGAGTTTTCAGGAATTAAAACATAGATTAACAACAACACCGATGTTAACTATTCCGTCGGGACCTAGAAGATACGAGATATATAGTGATGTGTCGTTGAAAGGATTGTGATATGTACTCATGCAGCATGGAGAAGTTGTGGCCTATGCGTCAAGACAGTTGAGACCGCATGAGTTGAATTATCTGACACACGATTTGGAATTAGCCACAATAGTGTTCGCTTTGAAGATTTGGCGACACTATTTATGCGGAGAGAAATTTTAGATTTATACTGACCATCAGAGCTTCAAGTATTTATTTTCTTAGAAAGAATTAAATATGAGGCAGCGTCGTTGGATGGAGTTGTTGAAGGATTATGACTATGATATTTTATATCATCCCGAAAAGGCAAACTGGGTAGCGGATGCGTTGAGTAGGAAGTCAAGCATCGTGCATTTGATGGTCAAGGAATGGACTTTGTTGGAAAAAGTGCGAAACTTAGAGTTTAGATTTGAAGTAAGTTGAGTCTCGAGCTTGTTAGCCACATTGAGGATTGAACTGGAAATTCAATCTAAGATTAAGGCTTTGCAGTCTATGGATCAAGAGATATAGAAGATTATGGAGATGGATACTACTAAGAGGAAACCGGACTTCCAAGTATCCAAGGACGGGATCTTGAAGTTCCGAGGACGATTATGCGTGCCTAAAGATGCGGAGCTTAAAGAAGAGATTTTGTCGGAGGTGCATCGTAGTAGTTATAGTATCTATCCGAGGAGTACGAAAATGTATCAGAATTTAAAACAGTACTATTGGTGGAATGGCATGAAGGTAGACATAGCTAGGCATATGGCTAAATGTCTGACGTGCCAGCAAATGAAAGCGCAACATTATAAGCCTGGAAGATTGTTGCAATCTTTGGAAATCCCAAAATGGAAATGGGAACACATCACTATGGATTTTGTGATGAGATTGCTAAGGAGCCAAAGAGGCCATGATTCCATTTGAGTAATTGCCGATCGATTAACCAAGTCGGCATATTTCTTGGCTGTGTGAAAGGAATTCGCATTGGATCGATATGTTGATTTATATGTGCAACAGATCGTTAGATTGCACGGGGTACCAGTGACTATTACATCGGACCGTGATCCTAGATTTATTGCCAATTTTTGGAAAAGTCTGCAGACGGCATTAGGATCGAAGCTACAGTTTAGTACTACTTATCATCCGCAAACGGATGGTCAATCTGAGATGACAATTCAGACTCTAGAGGACATGCTTTGGGCATGCGTGCTGAATTTTCAAGATAAGTGGGAAGAACAATTGTTCTTGGTGGAATTCGCATATAATAATAGTTTTCAGCAAAGTATTGGAATGGCGCCATTTGAAGTGCTGTATGGCAGAGCATGTAGGACGCCCGTATGTTGGGACGAAGTGGGAGAAAGGACTATAACCAGGCCAGAGTTAGTCCAACAGTCGGTTGAGGCAGTTAAGATTATATGCGAAAGGCTGAAAACAGCACAAAGCCGTTAAAAGAGTTATGCGGATAGAAGGCGAAGACCTTTGGAATTTCAAGTAGGGGATTACGTGTTCCTTAAGGTATCGCCTATGAGAGGATTATCTCGATTCGGCAAGAAAGGCAAATTGAATCTGAGATACGTTGGACCATTTGAGGTGTTGAAAAGGATTGGGGATTTAGCCTATCGCCTTGCGTTACCAATAAACCTATCGCAAGTGCATAACGTGTTTCACGTATCGATGCTAAGGAAGTACGAACCGGACCCAACTCATGTGCTAAACTATGAAGAGATAGAAGTTGATGATAGGGTGTCATGCGTTGAAAGACCAATCAGGATCGAGGAAAAGAAAGAACGAGTTTTGAGAAGCAAAATGATCCCGATGGTCAAGGTCGTGTGGGAATATCATGGGACAGAAGGAGCGACATGGGAAAGTGAGAAGTTAATGCAACGTCAATACCCCCAATTATTTGAGTAATAGAAGGAGTTGTAAATTTTAAGGATGAAATTTTTGTAAGGGGGGAAGAATTGTGACATTCCAAAATTGTTCATTTGGGATTTATAAAATGAATGATTTTATTAATGTACTTATAGTTGATTCTCACCCGGAACTGATCATTCCTGGGATATTAATCATTAAGGAAAGGCTAACTAGGAATTTAAATTCGTGCGACTAGAGAAAATTCGATCATGAATTGATTTTCGACCATAGAATCGTCGAGGTGACATTTTGAGCCAATGAGAACCAATCTTAGGATAGTTATTGACCGATTCGTCACTGTCATAGGGTGATTCCGTTTGACCACGAAATGAATTGACGAACGATCCAGAACCTATACCGAATGATTGTACCCGATGGAACTAGTGATCGATCTTCGAGATTTCATTGACAACCGAAGTCGTCATGATCTGAATGAACTTACACGTGACTTGATTTAGTATCAGTCACGGGTTAAATACACGCATTTCCCAAAAAGCCACCCGTTAGTCTGAGAATCGTTTAAATTGTGTTATGTAAAATTCAATTATTAATTAGAGACTGAATTAGGCATCGGAAAATTAGGAAGTCACGATAGAACATTAGGACGACGTTGCGATTGGAATGTGCAGCTTTGGATTTTCCCGAATTTTTCAAAAAAATTCAATTTCGGCAAGAAAATGGGAAAACGACCATTTTACCCTTGGGAATTTATAAAGGGCAAGCTTTAATGGGCAAGGGTATTTTGGTCATTTTGCCCTAAATTTTGAGTTGGACAATTTTGCCCTTGGAATTTTATGAAATTCCCAAATTACGCTTAGATATTTTGGAAAAGATTCGATCTGGGTCATCGATTTCAAGATAAGATCGAATCTGGGCCGTTAATTAAAAAGATCAGAGAGGGACAAGATTATAATTTGGCAAAAAGTGGTCAAAATTGGTATTTTAGTCCAAGACCACATTCTCTCTCCTCTCTCTCTCTCCTTCGGCCTCCCCTCTACCGTGAGCTCTCCCTCGCCGATCGCCCCCCTTGGCCGTGCCCTTGCTGCGCCACCGTCTACCCATCGCCGCCGTGCCACGCTGCCAATCGGCCGTCCTCAAACCACCGCCGCCCCCTTTCTCTCCCTTCTCCCTCTTGGTTTTCTCTCTCTCTCTTACGGCCGTGAGCCGAGCTGACCACCACCCAAGCTGTCGCCGCTCGCCGATCGCCCGCCGTCGTGAGCCGATTGTCGCCGCCATCGCGAGGCCGTTGTTTACTGCCACTTTTTACTCTAGCCACGTTAGTCTAGAGTCGGGTAAGTCACGATCTAAATCCGTGCCTAGTTTATTGGGTAATTTCAAACCCGTTTAGACGCGATTTGGTAGAAATTAAGGGCTGGATTGATTTGCGGGCCTTAGGATTGAAACCGGAAAGTTTTGGTGGAATTTTAGAGGTCGATTGATGGCTGTGATTTGCTGTTTTGTGTGCTATGATGTGCTGTTTGGCATGTGGTTTACGCTGTTAAGTCTGGCTCGAAATTTCATGAAAGTGTCGTGAAGGACCGGGAGTGAGATATTGTAGTTTCGAGTGCGAAAAATATCAATTTATGTGTTGGTTGTGTGTTCATGATGTGATGGTATTATAATGAGGAAATTGAGTGCAATTGTGTGCACGGATTTAATGCTCGAGTGTGTGCAAGTATGAGACTGGGATCGGGCCGATGCATGTTAAGCTAGGGTCGCGATCATGTAGGCCTGTCGCATTTGGCGTTGGTTGAGGAATGAGAAAGTGAAATTGAGATCAATCCGAGGCACGATCAGCTCAAGTGAGACCGGGATCAGACCGAGGCATTGTAAGCTTGGGTTTCGATCATGTAAGCCTTTCGCATTTGGCGAGGGCTGAGGAAAGTGTGAGAATGGGACCGGACTGAGACATTTCAAACTCGGGTCACGATCACGTAGGCCTGTTGCATTTGGCGCGGGCTGAGAAAAGAAAGTGGAAATGAGATTGGGCCTGAGGCGTATTTACGCGAGCTGGGAAAGTGATTGAGTAAGTGTTGGTACGACGAGGTAGGAGTAAATGAAATGGATGTGATGGGTGTGATCGAGTATGAAATGTGGGCTGAAAATGTGGCATGATTGACGTGTGCATTGGCATGTGGACGTGTGTGAAAAATACATGTGTTTTGAAATGTGTGTGAGAATTAAACGTTGTAATTGTGAACTAATGTGCAGGCTGAGTATGCTAGGAGTCTAGGTTAGTGTGATTATTTGGTTAGTGCTTGTGTGAATTGCTTGATTTCGCGTCTGGATGTATCTGGAAATACGTGGTAGCCTATGTAGGGTTTAGGTTGCAACTTATTGAGAAGTGTCTCATAGTTATTTTAACCAAATCATTTCAGAGCCACCGCCCGAGTCATAAATCTCCCGCCGTTACCGTCGCGGCATTTTGGAATCCCCATGCACACCGATCACGAAGTAGTAGAATATCCAGTAGACGAGAATCACACCTAGGTTAAGCACACCTCTGTAGTTTGGGTAGACATAAGGCTACCCCTTTGGTAGGCTCACACTTACACCGCGTGGATATTCAGAGACAAGATGGACAAGTTTGGTCCCGTCCGCGGTTTTGACGTTCCAATCGATGGCGTGGGTGATTGGGATCTAGCAGTTATACCCCCTCCTAATGGGGAATTGACTAGTGCGGAGGTTAGTATAGCCCGGTCCGGACATCATCTTGCGCCGGCTACACCTGGTTCTTCAGTGGCCGAACCAAACCCAGCACCGGAAGAGTTCCAGGCTAGATTTGATCCGATGGATGTAGACTTAGCAAGGATACCTAAGGTAGGACCAGAGGAGGAGTACGACGAGAATCTCGGTGAGGAGCCAGCGAAGGATGAGCTCGCAGAGGAGCCAGAGGAGGACATAGAGAATTCAAAGGAGGAGGAACAGGTTGAGGATTAGCCCGAGTCAGGTGACGAGAACAATTCGATCGAGATTAGGCCTGATTCAGAGTCGTCAGATGAGCTGGAGGATGAAGAGGATGCAAATGAGGATGCAGATGAGGATGAGGATAACAGTGAGTTCGAGTGGACTCCCTCCAAAGGGCGTAGAGGTTAGTTTCGAGGTTGTGGTAGGATTTTTGGAGAGTCTCATTTTTGGCATAAGCTTACCAAGGTTGTTGATCCTTTTTGTATATCGATGGATGATAGTTGATAGTTCAGTGTGCATACGTTTGCTTTTTAGTGAGTGAATAGCAGTGTGGTATAGTTAGATATGTAAATGGATATTGTACATATTTATATCGAGGCGTAGTAAAGTGTTGGTGGTTTGACAAGTTAATTCTCCCTGGTGTTCTCCAATTTTATTATCCAGGTTTTTACTAATGGTTTCCGCTGCAAAAAAAAAAAAAAAATACTCTGATGGGAATGTTAGGTTGGTGACGTATTCCTGGAACATCGCGCTCATTCGACCAAGAAAGAGGAATGCCGCGAGGTCGATGGGGTTCGAGGCGTAACATGATGTAAGTCTGATTTGGACCTACGAGATACTCGATTTTCTCATGTACCGTATGCATAGGGACCTCAAAATGCCGAGGTGGCGGTATGATCAAGGTCGAGGTTGGGGATCTAAAATAGTTTGCACTACAGCAATGAGAACAAATTTCAATAAGCAGATAACCTATACCCACCTAGGCCAATGCGTACCTAGACGAGTCTAAACATGTGATCTGACAGCCAACACATTCGAATCCATACAAACATACTTACCTCGCCTTTAATCAAGTGCTAACTCTGTATATTAGTCAAATCATAATAATTCAATAATAGCTCAAGAGTATAACATAAACACTCGAGCGCCATAACCACGCACATTCACCAAATTCAACTAAACACATTTCGCATGCGTGTCCAACCAACTATCCACGACCCACATCAACACGCCTCAGGTCCAGCCCTTCGATTAATCCGGGCTTAGTTCTGCATAATCACGCCCCAAGACATTTCTCTCAACTCACGTAACTACGCCTTAGGTCATTTCTTGCCTTTCTAGCCGCACTTGTATAACCACGCTTTAGGTTGGCAGCCCTCCGATCAATCCGGACTTTTCAACCAACACACAGGCCACTTAATTCAATCAATTTCATGTCAATCATATAGTCAAATAACTCCATAGTATGCTTAATCACCGCTCATTCCAATCAATCCATGCAAGTATCAAATTCGTTCCTCAAAGTATCACAAGTTAACCACATTGCACAACCATCATTCTAACACATTTCAAGTGCCCAATTCCAAGTCATAAACTCACTACAATAGCTCATAATTTCGTCATTCACGCCGGCCACATTCAACCCACAAACCAACACAAGTCGACCACTCTCAAGCATAGAAATTCGCTCACAAATGCCATAATAATCCAGCCATGAACAGCCACCAATTGAGCCCAAAAATAACCAACATTTAGTCTAAGAACTAGCCACATGCAATCCTCAGATTGGGCCCTAACTTAGCCATCAAATCGACACTAAACAATCTCTAAACAAGTCTAATAATACACATTATACTAGATTAGGTTTGGGGAGTCACTTACTTAAACTTTGGCCCAAGGAAAACCGGCAAAGGGCCAAAATGGCTTGATGGAACAGTGGCGGCTCGACGCGGCACGGGCGCAATAGGCACGATGGCCAGCCACGGCCCGGCCCGAGACTCTTGGCCACGGCTGAGCATGCGGGCGAGCGGCTGGGCCAGGCGCGGGCACGACCGGGATAGCTCGACCATGGCCATGTGAGTGGGCTAGGCACACGGGCGAGCGGCTGGGCACGATAGTGATAGCTTGGCCACGGCCTAGACAACAGCTGGCGAGCTCAGCCACAGCCTGGGTAGGCGGTCGACAAGCTTGGCCATGGCCTGGACAGCGGCTAGGCGACACCGCCGGCGAGCTAGGACAGCGATAGGCTGGGCTAGGTGAGCTGGGCTGGTAGCCGGCAATGGTGACGGGCAATCGAGGCGGCGATGAGCGAGAGGGGGAGATGGGGTGGTAGTGGCGAGCCAGCGACGATCTAGGGCGGCACGGCGGTGTTGTAGGTGGCTAGGCGAGGCCGGACGGGCTAGATGGCGGCTTGGTAGCACCAAGCCGCGGCGGACACGGCGGTGAGCTTGCTGCTGCTTGCGCGGAGGGAAGGAGAATGGCCAAGTCGAGGTAGTCAGCGAGACGAATGGCGGTCCTAGAGGCGACGGACAATCGGATGACAATGCATGGCGGTTAGGCAGACGATGTGCGGTAGTCGGGCGTTGGTGAGTGGCAAGAAGAAGGGGAGCAGGGCAGCGGCGGTGAAGGGGAAGAAGAAGGAAGAAGAAGAAAAGAAGAAAAAGAAAAGGAGGAGAGAGAGTGTTTGCATGGAGTATGGGGGAGGGGACATGCACAGGGGGAGGGGACGTGCGGGCAAAGGAGAGAGAGAGAGAGAGAGAGAGAGAGAGAGTCAACCCCAATTGAGTGCGATTCGACGACTCACGTTCAAACTTGACGTCGATTCGATGGTCCACAAAAAATTCTAATTTATAAATTAGGGAAAAGCTAAAAACACTAATTAAAATACACTAAGAGGGAGGTCTACTAGTCTAAATACGCACTCGGTCTAAATTTCACTTTTCACTAATTCCGGACAATATCGACACTGGCCACAATAATATCGATACCATCTAATTAAATTCATTACGAAACTCCAAGAAATTCGACACCCAAGTTTGGGTTTTAAATAACGGCTAAATTTGATCAAGTGTGATTCTAACAAAATCTCTAATTTAAAAATAACTCAAGAGTGATCAGTTTCAGACAAAATTTTACTATAAGCACATTGACAAAATACACACTTTATAAATCCCAAAAATGAGTCGAAATTCGAAATGTCACAATTATAGTAATAAAATTGAAATGCAATTTAACTATGATTAATCTCGATCAGTTTTCAATGCCCCAATTTCTCTAATTAATATCCCTTATTTTAAGTAATTCGTTTTAAGGATGTAGTGTTGTTTCTCAACTTACCTTATTGATTTATGTTTAGCATGTGGAATTTAAAAGTTCTATGTACCAACAAAGTGTTGGCTTAGGTGGCAAAAGAGCTTCTTCTTTTCTCGGTGGTCTTGGATTCAAGTCACAATGGAAGCATTTCAGGAGTGAAGTCCTAAATGCATCATGCCAAAGTGGAGCAGTCCGCCCTTAAATCACCTAGGAAAATAGACCTCGTCGTGCGCAAAAGGTTGGCCGGATATTGCCCAACCACTATAAAGATAACGTTCTATGTATATTCTCAAGACTATCCAAATAAAGTTCTAGCCCTCATATATTAAGAAACTTGTCAAGAAGATATGATAATTATGATTAAGCATGGTTATTAAATATATGAAAGGAAAGATACTTACCTTGTACCATTGGAGTTCTCTTTGCATTTGAAAAGCTACTCCGGCCACGTTAGTTACTGCATCGAAACTCGGGTGGTACCCTGTTGCTGCGTGTTCTGCTGTTGCGCTCATCATCCTCATCGATTCTTCCAGTGTAGGCCCAGAACTAATGACAACTCATTGGTTGAGCTTACCTTCAAAAAGAGTCTAAGAGTCCTTTCTTGGCGAAACTCGACCGCATGTGTCGTCAACCTCTTACCACGACACGAAATCCAAATAAACTCTGGGAAAAATTGAATAAATAGCTTCACGAGTTCACTGATTCCCTTGGCTGTAGCTTGATACAGCAGATTCCACTCTTGGAACAAATCGGTGATCTCGGTAGGATTCATTTAAGAGATCGCAAAGCAAACTTGTTTTGCCAACTCGACTATCGCCACGTGTCTCAGCTTCAACTCGTGAACTCTCTTGATTATAGGAACTACAAAATGTCATAAAAAAAAGGAAAATGAAAATGAAAAACGAAGGGGCGGCATTGGATTACGAAAAAAGTTGTCCGGCTCTGGGTCCCAAATTGTTTTTTAGACATAAATTGCATCTAACAACAGTTCACTCATTTGTCATAATTTCCCACATTTAGAGCTTGGGTTGGCAGCTGAGTTAGGGGTGAGCAAGATGGACCACCCAAATCGAGACCTAACCGGATTGGATCGGACTGAATTGGACCGGATTGGATCGGATTGACCGGTTTGGTCCAATTTTCGGGAATATCGGTTCGGTTCGGTTCCTAGTTCCTAAAAGTAAAATCTGTTCCAGGGTGGTTCAATTCCTAGTTCTAGGATGGGAACTGGACCAGGCCAGACCAATAAATACATATATTTTTCAAAATTTTCATATATATATTTCTTTACTTTTTAAAATTTTTTTTAAAAAATATAAAGCCTAATTTAATTTCGCCTTTTCCAATAAGTGATTGGTCCTATTGGAACCGGACCGGACCAGACCATCGTTCCGATCCATTCCACAGTTTCAAGACTAGCCGGTCCAATCCCAAATCCTAGAAATTGGAAATCGGTCCTCTCAGTCCGATTCTTGATTTTTGGGTTGAACCGAACATGATCGAGAATTGCTTACCCCTAGGCTGAGTGGGAAAACAATCGCATTCTTCTTCTTTTTTTTAATCTTTTAGGAAAGCTATTTCGAATTTTTTTTCTTCCGTTGGGATTCAGTCCTCAAATCCTAACAGTGAGTTTTAGCAATTGCTGATGCAAAGTACAAAAAAAGTTATAAAATCATTTTTGGCATTTTCCAAGAAAAGGTTTCTGTCGTCTGTGTGAAAAAAAAAAATGGATGTGAAGACAGTAGAAGAGATTAGAGGATACTTGAAGTTCAAAGGAGGCTTTATAATGCTAATCATAATTAAGAGAACATTATTATAAGACTTAACCTAATAGAACAACCCTGAAAATAACCACGCTAATGACATCTGTCGAGCTAGAGCAAATCACAATAGTCATTGCATTATTTTAGATAATATTATTCAAATTTGCATAGCAGCTAGTGATAAAAGTATCATTTCAATCACACAATCCCTTGTAATGTTATTTATGCAGCAAAATAAATGTCTTTCTCTATTCTGTCTGTCTAGTGTCTAACAAAATCAAAACTTCCACATGAGGTCAAATAATGGTATGTGACGTTCGAGTTTACTTGTTACACCTGTGAATAGAATTAACTTTATTCTAAAACAACTTTTAATATGATAAACACGCAACAACACCATACTTCTGTTTCCTTTTTGTTCTTAGACATAAATAGAAGAATTACGAAAAAGGATAAAGGGTATTTCGGGCGCATACAAAAGTTGGGTGAATATGACAAATGCAACAACAGACAAAAGTTGCGAATAAGATTTGGGAATTATAGGATCTTTTTTAGTGGTAAGGTGGCGTTTGGGTTAATTTTCGCACATATCAAGTGGTCCACATTTTCGGGTAATCCTAAGAGCACATTCTCCCATAACGGCATGATGTGTTGGGGATCTTATTTTCTGGAGTGCTTCCAACAAATCTAAAATATAGGATTATAAGAAGAGGACAAAACTCCTTATTATCTAACTAACAACTTGTTGGTATAGGATATAAAACTTGGGGTGGAATTCTGGGATGCACAGTTTTGTTGGGATCCACGAAATTCGTCCTCACTGAAATATTCTTCTATTCCTGATTTTCCCTACCTGCACCTTTTCCTATTATTCACGCCTTTTTAAGTGATAAACACATGCCATCATCTATTGCAACCTTATTTCATATTGAATGAGGCTAAGGGTCTGCCCCCGGACCCATGCCTAATTCTTTCGTTGTGTATTGAGACAAAGTAGCAGTCAAAGAAAATAATATCTAGGCCTTAAGCAGTTGACCCGTAATGGAGAAAACAAATACATAATGGGTTCATTGTTCTTATTTTTCCAGAAAGATTTGCATGCTTGATAGAGATGATGAAGCGAACATGATTTCATGAATCAAGATTGAAGGAGAAGTGCTAGGTTTACGTAACTCTTATCCCACATTTTCTGCTTAGATAATTTTTCCTCAAGCAAAAACTTCCTACGTTAGGAACAAATCTCGCCTCAATTTGCAGTTTCAAGTTTTTTTTTTTACCTTTTTTTAACAATTTCGCAAATCTTGCAATTAGAATTTGGTGAATATCTGAAATCCTTGAAAATATTAAAATATTGACGCAGAAAATCACATATAACTTTGTTTGATTTGAAAAAAATTTGAAAGATTTTTATTTGGTCCATTGATGTTGTAAGGAATAAGTTTCACAATTACTGTTGGATGGTTGACCAATGGAAAAATTTAATTACAAAACTAACTACAAATGGTGAATATGTAACAATTCTTTCACACAGGCAGTGGGCCTAACACGAATTCGTTTCCAAATTATGGCAAAGAATTAAGTGGGAGTTTGTTCTACTTGTAAAAGAAGTCAAAAACAAACAAGCCATAGACTTTTAGTTGGGGAGAGAGGGACAGAGATAGAGACCTATCTTGATAAAATGGAAGTGTGCCTATAATTTTGGCAGCATTCCAAAGTGACCTTGCAAGACATGGAAGCACTACAATCCAATTACAGAGAGAACCTGGTCACTAGATATGATATCATTGTTAAGACCTCGTACTTCGTTAGTTACATTATTGAATTAATTAAGCTACACGATACTTGTGCCCTTGGTTGAATTATATATGTGGTTGAATCGTATATTGTTCCCAGGGGATAGTTGATCCATAAAGTAGTTCGATTGTAGGCCATTATTCAAGTAAAACTAGGTCAAGGAACCAGAATATATCCTACAAAGAAAGAATCATTTTCGGTTTCTTTTGCTAGTACGGAGGGACTCAATCTAAGAAAATTGAGTTAAAGTTCAAAATCATGAAAGGTCCTAAGATAATGCCCAACAGCAAAAATGCATACCCTCCCAGATTCGAATATTTATCTGTTGTTCAAGTCCGCCGGAATACCTTCAGTTCAGAAACAAGGTGATGAGCCGGGTATGATCATCTTGAAGGGAACCAGTAATGAAGGGATGCGAGTGCAGAGAGTACGGACATTTGTATATCAATGCTTCCAAAACACTGGGCCAGGTTCCGCTGAGAAAGTGAGACCCCATCCTCGCCAACACGTTCAGTATAGACGAGTCTACCCTTTTTTTCTGGTAGCTAAGTGAGGGTATTGCCCAAATAGGTAAGGGTGATATCTGTCAGAATTCACCAGCAAAGTTGATCAGGAAAAATAAGCTAAGACTAGAATGAAGGAAAACACAGATGGAATTGAGATAAAGAGTGATGGAGATCTTACGGCAAAAGGATACTATAAGTGCCGTAACTTGTGTACGACACTCACTTTGGTGTCATAATTTTTTTTCAGATCACTTTGGTACTAAGTCGGAGGAAAAACAATCACTTAAGTGTTATAATTTTTTTTTGGATCACTTCAGTGCTAAAATTTTTGAAAAACGATCACTTAAATGCTAAATTTTTTTAAAAACAATCATTTAAGTGCTAAAATTTTGAAAAACAATCACTTAAGTGCCAATCTTCGGCGAACTACGTCAGCTTCAGAAATTAATAAAAAAAATGCCACGTCGGATTTCCAGTAAAAAATTATGTACAGCACCGGAATTGGCACTTAAGTGATCGTTTTTCAAAAATTTTGGCACTTAAGTGATCGTTTTTCAAAAATTTTAGTACTAAAATGATCCAAAAAAAAATTATGGCACTAAAGTGAGCGCCGTACACAAGTTATGATACTTGTAGTGTTCTTTTGCCGAGATCTTACCATGATGACCAGCGTAGGTGAGATCTATAATAGTGTCAATCGCAGAGGGACTGCGGAAGGGATGACTTGGCCCGTCGTCTGTCGTATTTTTTGCCGGGAACCAGGCAATCTCCTTCTGCATAGAAGCTTCCAGAGCAGATATTCCCAAAGGAACACGTCCTTCATTATCTTCAATTTGCGTCAACCTAGGATTACGTCTAACCAATGCCTTGACCATCCTTATCCTACCACACAAGACAGCATTGTGGAGGGCTGTGTGGCCACCACAATCAACCAAATCAAGCGCCTCAGGATATGGAGACAAGAGCTCAACCGGTTTCTCAAAAAATTGGTCTTGTGCACTCAAAGCGGCTACATGAAGTACTGTCTCTGATCTGCTTGTTATTTTGTCCGTCTTTGAAGCAGAATCTCATTCGAAAAATCTTTCAGCAGATTCCCAATCTCCCTTGAATGCAGCTTGCAACAATGGTCGGTAATGGTATCGATCCATGCACCACGTTTTCCGATATTTCTGCAATGCATGCAAACTTTTTAGGCCATTTTGTTAATAGGTTTTGGGATATGTGTATTAGAAGTCCTAAAACTTGTCATCAAAGTACAATTGAATCCTAAAACTTATAAAAAATGTAATCAAATCCTAAAACTTGTCAACTTGATTAAATTGAGTCCTAAAGTTAACACCGTCAAATTTTCTAATAGAAAATGCTGACGTGGCATATTTAAATCAATTTCTCTATCTTACATGGCATTTATTATTATTATTATTATTATTATTATTCTTTAAATATTATTTAAATTGGATTAAAAAAGAAAAGAAAACTAAAATTTTATTTTAAAAACAATAATGGAAAAAAAAGGGAAGCCTCGCTAGTAGGATGCTGCCACCGCCGCCCATTGCCAGAGGCTGCCGGCGCCACTCATCACCGGCCCTGGGCGAGGGTGGCCGGCCTTCACCGGCCCAGGCAAGGGCCGACGAGGCTCGCCCACATCTAGGTTGAGGTGCCCAGATCTAGGCAACGCCGGCCCTTGTGGCTGACAACCATCGCCCTTCTGCGACCCTTGCTAGGCGTGGGCAAGGCATCGCCGGCCCTCGCATGGGGCCAACGTGGCTCACCTAGATCTGGGCACCACCCGCCCTCACTAGGGCCAGTGAAGCTCGCTAGGCCTCGCTAGCCCGAGCAACTGCTGGATTCGCCCAAATCTGGGTGAGTCTTGCTCGGGCCTAGTGAGGGTCGCTGGCCCTTGCCTGGGGTCGACGAGGCCTCGCTCGGGACCAACGAGTGCCGACCACCCTTGCTCAGGGCCGACAAAGGTTGCCAACGAGCACCGGCCACCCTCGCCCAGGGCTGGCGAAGGTCGCCGGAGTTGCCAACCACTCCGGCGGTGGGCGGCAGCAGCGATGCACCACCAACGAGACCTCCTCTTACTTTTTCTTTTTTTTTCCTTTGTTGTTTTTTAAATAAAAATTTATCTTTCTTTAGTTCTTTTATTTAATTTCAATGATATTTGAATGAAAAAATAATAATAAGTGCCATGTAGGAGAGAGAAATTGATTTAAATATGCCACGTCCACATTTTCTATTAGAAAAATTGACGGTGTTAACTTTATGACTCAATTGAACCAAGTTAACAAGTTTTAGAACTTGATTGCATTTTTTTTAAGTTTTATGACTCAATTGCACTTTAGTGATTAGTTTTAGAACTTTTAGTGTACATATCCTTCTTCTTGTGGACATTGAGAAGTGCACCAAAAAAGAACAATTTCATGAAGATCAGCCTCAGATATCAATTTCACCATGAAATAACCCTTTTGAGGGATAATTCACCCGGAGCAGCACCTCTGGATTGAGAAGGAGCTGATCCAACGCTTACACGAACATCTTCAATATATGTGGGAGAAAGAATGAACACAAAATCCTTCCTACATACCCTCCAAGGGGTTGGTGGAGTGGTAAGGACTTTGGATTTGTGGGTGACTGATCTCAAGTTCGAGTTCCTCTACCCTCCACTAAATTACACCCCTAACTGACATGAAGGATAGTTTGTGGGTTTTGGCTAGCTCTCCGCCAATTAGTGCCTAGCCGGTCAAACTCTTGTAGTGCGGCTGGTGTGAGAGTCTGGGTCATCAAAAACAAAAAAAAAACAAAATCCTTCCTACACTGATTTTTTTTTTTTTCTTTTCTCTTTCTCTTAGCCAAGGTCAGAGTTCTGTTTGCTCGATGATAAAGCAAAGAAAAAGAACCATGATAATATACAAGTTCCAGCATATTTTAAGGCCGCATCGCTTATGTCTAATTTTTTCTTGGTTGGAACATGAAACATGTACCTGCAGGTTGTTCTGCATGATTCGAATGTCCTTGTTTTTCACTTGGTTGGGCCGCCATGGGGTTGCTCTCCTGGTTACAGTCTTTCAACACACAAAGTAAACGGAGAGTCCAAAGGAGACTCTCTACCTTCCTAGAAAGTTGATGTCAATCGGCTTGAGTTTCGGGACCTCTTATAACTCAGCTCAGGGGTTAATCATTTCCAGAATAATGTCTTGGACTTTGATTGTTTTTATATGGATGAATTTACTGTTATAGAGAAATCATGTGGCATTCTGCTGTTGGTTCGCTCGAACGGTCTTTTTCTCATGCCTCATGTCATGTGGTTAAATCATGGATTGATAACGTCACATCATTGAGTGGCCTATTATTACGAAAATATCTGAAAACTATGGAAATTACAAATAGATTAATGCGAACATTAACAAATAAACGATCTCGAGAGTCGATCTTCGTATTCTAGTTATTGGATGGACGTACCAAAATAACTGATGAAGATATACATACGAAACCGGTCATTTCTCTTTCCAACGTACAAAAGTTCCGTCTAAGTCATGAGATTAAAGAAAAAGGATTAGAGAGAGAAATCGGTTTTCTTCCGGATTCATTTTCTAGTATGCTTGATATTCAGATTTCAACATCCGATGTTCTATGTTGAATGATGACTTGCTGATGGGATAATACTAACGAGCGACATCAGCGCTTTGGCTTTGACGACTTTGTGGAGCGAGTGCCATTTCCGCAATCCTCGTGCACATGGACATGGCAACTTCGTCATGTTTGTCCCCAGCCATTGGATTCACGTAGGATTAATGCGTGTTGTCAGTGTTTCCAAATCACTCCCGTTGGTAGAAAACTTGTGGAATTGGCCTCTCAAAAGTGCCAAAATCACAGCATTGCCCTTCCTTTGTTTATTGCCTCGCTTCAATTTCTCTTCCACCATCCTCTTTTTTCCATGCAACATATTTTAATAAAATTTTTAATCAGTGCACAAACATTGTCACAATTTCTTTACATACTCTGGTTTCTATAGAATGACGCATATTCAATTTTTATTTTTAGCACATAGATAAATTTCATAAATAGGTTATGTTCCCATTGTGAGACCGTTTGTGTAAAAGAGACTTATACCGACCGCGTACGTAATATATATCCTCTTCAAAGGGCTTTTATTTTGTACAATGGCAATATAAAAATTTCTTTGCACAAATAGGTTTTAGATAATGATACATAATTAACTTTTATTTTTTTGCATGTAACTTTGTTTTATAAATAGATTTATATTTACATGGTGAGATTATTTGTATAAAAAAAACTTTTATGATGACAATGAATGTAATATACGCATAAATTCGTAATATTTATATTCACTACCGCTAGATCCGCGCTTTCTGAGCAACATGGGAAAATCTCTCTTTGCCTTGTTTTTCTTCACTTCTCATGACCAATTCAAGACATCTTTCCAACATAATTTGAATCTGAATTACGTTGGTGCACCCTTCTCGTTAAAAAAAAATACATTGACGTCTTTAATTGTACCTCCTAAAATTAGAACATCGTCATCCTCAATCAATAAAATTTTTAAACACATTTAGCTTGATGTGGGTATTCTCAAAAGCTAAATATCACAATTTTTCTAAGAAAAAATAATTAACTGAATATGGAATTTATGTTATCTCTGAAAAAGCAAGGAAAATGGGGAGGATACAAATTTAGATTGAAAGTTTATCAATGAAACTAGCTCATATTTAAACAAATAGGGATGGAAGGTTTTTCATGTCCGCATCGTGGGATGCGGACATGTCTTAAAGTGTGCAATTATATATGAAATTATTGGGTACCTTATATTCTCTAATTGTGCACGTGTCACGCAAAGATGGCTGCTGTACAACACCTTTTTGGCCTCGTATTGGTCGACTTAAAGATGTCATTGAAGCCAAGGATGCTTATCCACCAACAAAAGAAAAAATAGTTAATATCAAGAAAAACTATAAATTGATATATTTATAATAAATTTATTTTAAATTATTTTTTTATTATTAAAAACTCCGAATTGATATATCAGTGACAATTTTACCCTCTTTTAGTGTAACATTCCGAATTTCGACTCATTTTTGAGATTTATAAAACGTGTATTTTGTTAGTGCGCTTATAATAAAATCTCACCCGGAACTAATCACTCTTTGGTTATTTCTTTTTAAATTAGAGATTTTGCTATAATCGCACTTGATCGAATTTGATCCTTATTATAGTCTAAACTTTGGTATCGAATTTTTGAGAGTTTCGTAGCGAATTTAATTGGACGGTGTCAATATTATTGTAACCAGCCTCGATATTGCCTGGGATATGTGAAAAGTGAAATTTTGATCGGGTGCAAATTTGGATTAATAAACTTTCCTCGTAGTGTGTTTTATATGATTATCTTTGGCCCTTTTTCCTAATTTATAATTAAGATCTTTTTCGTGGCCGTTGGATCGATTTCTAGATCGATTGTGGGCTGTTGGATTTGCACTTGAGTATTTTATTTAACTTTTTCTCTCTCTCTCTCCTCTGTCTCTATCTCCCCTCCTCTTTTCCCGCTCACATTTCCCCCCTGTCCAGTATGTCCTCTCTCTCTCTCTCTCTCTCTCTCTCTCTCTCTCTCGTGCGCACGTTTCCCCGGTCACGTCCCGTCCCTGCATGTTAGACTCCCCATGCAAACTGTCCTCTCTCTCTCTCTCTCTCTCTCTCTCTCTCTCTCTCTCTCCCTTTTTCTTTTCTTTTCTTCTCTTCTTTTCTTTTTCTTCTCTTCCATTTCTTCTTCCTCCTCTTTTGCCCAACTACTTCTGCTTTTGCTCACCCGACCTGTCGTCGTTCGCCTCGCGCCACCGTCGCCTCAACCGAGCTGCGCCGCTGCTCACCAGCCGCCGCACCGTCCGTCTAGCTACCACTCCGACCCGACTATTCTCTCCCTCTCCTTCGCGCAAGCAACAGCTCACCACCGCGCTTATCATGGCTCGACACTACCCAGCCGGCCTGTCCTACTTCACTCCACCGCCTGTGATGTCACCGTGCCACTGTCGACTGTCGCCGGTCCTGCTGTTCCCACCGCTGACCCTCTTTCCTCAAGCTCCTCTCCCCTCTATCTAGCTCACCAGTCGCCGCCGCATGCCGCCGTGCCGGCCGTCGCTGCTCCCACCACCACCACCCAGCACCCCTTGCCACCAACCGCTGCCGTAGCTCGCCGCTACCACCCAGCTTTCCCCCAAGCCGCAATCTCTGCTACATTGGCCGGACTGCTCGCCGCCACCCGCCGTCCTCCCGTTGCCGTTGCTCGTCGCCATTGCCGTCCGACCTTCGCCCCAGCTCGCTGGCCACCTGCCCAGGCTGTAGCTGCTCGCCTAGCCGTTGCCTCCAGCCGTGCCCAAGCCAGCCCAGCCGCTTGCCTACTATGCCTTGCCATTTGCCTGCTCGCCTGGCCGAGTGCTGCGCCAAGCCTGGCCAGCTATTTTGCCCACTGCGCCCTCGCCCGCGCCGAGCCCGTTATTGTTCACATTGGCCATTTTGAGCCCGTGTGGATTTTTCCCCGGCCAAACTTAGATAAGTGACTTCCTAAATCCTACTTAGTAGAATGGATATTTTTATACTTGTTTAGGATATGATTAGTACCGGTTTAGTGGTTAAACTTGGATTATGGCCAATTTATGAATGTGGTTAATTGGTAGATTGAATTGCAATGATTATGCAGCATATTTAGTGGCTAATTTATGTGGGTGTGATGATCAAATTGTCGTGGCGTTTATTGGTGAAATTGACGTGTGATTGAGCCGACTTGAGTGTTGAATTGGTGGGTTAGTGTGATGAGTTTGTAATTGGAATTGGATTTGTACGACGTGTGAGAATGGTGAATTGTGATGTAGTGTATGTGCATGTAAAATTGTCCAGTGAGAGGCAGAGCCCAGATTGATCGGAAAGCTGACCTGAAGCATGTTGACATGGGTCGTGTGAAAGTGTGAAATGTCCAGTGAGAAACGAAGCCCGGATTGATCAAAGAGCTGACTTGAGGCACGTTGACACGGATCGTGAGAAAGTGTGAAAGGTCCAATGAGGGACAGAGTCCGGCTTGATTGGAGGGCTGACCTGTGAGGTGTTAACCCGGATCGTGAAAAGTTGCTCGACCATGAATGCGAATTAAGTGTGATTGAATTGATTGAATATACGTATGAAAATGGCGAATTGTGATGTAGTGTATGTGCATGCAAAATGTCCAGTGAGGGACGGAGCCCAGATTGATCGGAGGGCTGACTTGAGACGTGTTAACGTGGGTTGTGTAAAAGTATGAAATGTTCAGTGAGGGATAGAGCCCGGATTGATCGAAGGGCTAACCTGAGGCGTGTTTACACGGGTCGTGGGAAAGTGTGAAAGGTTTAGTGAGGGACGGAGCCCGGCTTGATCGGAGGGCTGACCTATGGGGTGTTGACCAGGATCGTAGAAAGTTGCTCGGTCATAAATGCAAATTGTGTGTGATTGAATTGATTAAATATACGTGGTTATGGTGTTTGGGTGGTGATGTTATGTTCTTGAATTATTATTGCTTTATGGTGAATTGACTAATATGTAGAGTTGGCACGTAGTTCAAGACGAGGTAAGTATGTTTGTGAAAATTGATTGTGTTGGCTGGTGGATTGCATGTTAGACTCGTCTAGATATGCACTGGTCTAGGTAGGGTATAGGTTGTCTGCTTATTGAGATTTATTCTCATTACTGTAGTGCAAACAATTTCATATCCGCATCCGTGATTGATTTGGAGACGCTGCCAGAGTACCTCAGGGATCGAGGATGGGTCAAGTTACCCTGTCTTTTGAGCGCCCTGTTTTGTAGAGGAGATAAATTTGACAACCACCATCCCTTTTGATGAACGTGGTTTAAAATTAGTGGCATGGATGGTTGTGGTGTAAATGAAGGTTGTAAGCCTGTGTCAAAGTATATGAAATGCGTTTATTGATTTTCTTCAAGTACGACCCTGTTGTCATTGTTTATTGTCTAGAATGTTTAATTTCCGCTTTCGCTTGCGTTTGTCTTCCCATGTTTCATTTAGGCCAGCAACGCGTTTTGGGACGTCGCGTTCAACACGGCCATCGAAAGGGTGTCGCAAGCCCATTGGGGTTCGGGGCGTGACTTCTAATTTCCGCTAAATTTTACCTTTAAATTTTTTAGTTGAATAACACATAATAATTGATGGGTGTACGGGTTTGGAGTTTTACCCTCCATTTATCATAGGTGTATCAGTTTGTAATTTTTTGTAATACTAATATAATTTAATGGAGGGTATATTTGTTATAAATATAGCAATTTGAGATTTTTAGTGTTTAAAAAATTAATTTAAAGTAAATTTATCATAGTTTGAAGTTATTGATACATTTAAAATAAATATATTGATTTGAAATTTTTTGTACTATTAACTAAAAAAAAACTCAAGGGTACTGCCAAAGTTCCTCCCCACAAGGATGCGACATGCCAGGCGTTTGAGAATGAAAAGATGGAGGTGATAGAGACAAGGCAACGGCGTGGAAGGGATAAGAGAGAGACTGAAAACCTTTCGACTCCCTCACAATGGCACCGAATTAGGACAACGTCCTTTTTCCTTTCCTGTGGTTAATAGTTTTATTTGAATGTGAGCAATTCAAATTTGAGATACTCTACATGTGGCATTGGCATCCTCTCAGGAAGATTCTTTGTTTTGTCAAAAATTAGAATGGATATGTATGAAAATTTTGGTTTACACCCCTTCCTTTGTTTATACCCTGCTTCAATTTTCCTCTGGTATCGAAAGAAGGCTCACATGCCTCATGGTCATGCTAATGATGAATTTACGGGTCCATTCGAAGTGGGAATGCCACTATTACTTAATATTCTAAAGCTGGTAGCGATGTGAAGGCAGCTAGTCAAAGAAGTTGATAAATTATTAAATTACTAAAATGTTGTCACATTTACTACAGTGATGTTTATTTACTTACGGTGCTTGCAAAATTTTTTAGGAGAATTAATAAAAGCGTTAATACAAAAAAAAAATATAAACTGATATACCTGTAACAAATTTACCTAAAACATTTGACCACGAAAAATCTCAATCTAATACACGCGTGATACATTTACTCTCCGTTAGCGCTTATTAAATCTTATTGTGAAATTACTAAGTCGAATAACAGTTGGCAGTAAATTAGTTGATGTGACAAGTCCATGTAGAAATCCGTAACTTTCCTTCTTTGTTTCTTTAATTAACCCTAATTTGAAAACAAATAGGGATCATTATATCTTTCCCTCATAGCACGAAAAACCCTAGATCGTTTTCTTCTTCATTGAGCACACTCCTTCATCGTCGTCTTTGTCATTGTGGTTGGGCAACAAAACTCGTTTTATCACAAATTTATCCCTAGTAATCTTCTTGCCTTCAATTATTTTCCAGGTTTTTTTTGGTAAACTCATCCAAATCATTTTGTTTCTTCAATTAGCCCTAATTTGAAAACAAATAGGGCTCTCTCTCTCTCTCTCTCTCTCTCTCTCTCTCTCTCTCTCTCTCATAGCACGAAAAATCCTAGATCATCTTCCTCTTCATCTAGCACACATTATTGAGGTGTAATCATGAGCAGGGTTGTTAGAACCAAATCAAAATTGGAACTCAACCGAACCAAATCGAATTTTCAATTCGGTTTGGACTTCGATTCAGATAATGAAAAAATAATCGCTTTTTTATTTCGGTCGAACCGACCTTAAAATCGTCCCTTCTTAATATTACAATTTACACAATCTCTCTCCTTTTTTACTAAATATCTTTTTAATATTACAAAAAAAAAAAACTGAACCTAACCGAGTCTTCAATTTGAGTAATATTCGGTTCGGGCGCGGCTCGGTTCAAAGTTTATGCACACCTAAATAGTTCAGTTTGATTTAGGTTTTCTGAAAATCCATATCAAATCATATCGTCGATACCCCTTAATTGGGAGGGAATCGCAAGCCTTCAGCCACTCTCATGTCCCTTCCATGCCGATATTGCTCGTCTCTTAATCTCTTCCGTAACTTTTCATGTTGAGCCACCCATCAGGTATCCGCCAGGACGCAACCCAACTTTCCTATTAAGGATGTAAGCAATGACGGCATAAAACATTTGGAGAGAGAGGCAAGGAGTTGCGTTCAGTGAAGTAGTCATGGCCACGGGCCGATTTTAGCTTGGAACCGGCCCGTTGATCGGGCCCACGGTTCGGAACTGGAGCCAGCCCGTGGCCTACGGGCCCGGTTGCGGTTCCAACGATTTTGGAATTGGCCCAGAACCACCGGTTCCAAATTATTTTTTTAAAAAAATAATATTGAAATTTTTAAAAAATTCATTATTTAATTTTTTTTATAAACAATTTGAACTCTAATTGTCATGCATTGTAAGTGCATTGATCTCTAATTACAATACTTGGTTTGGGTGTATTGAACTCTAATTACAAGACTTGGCTTAGGTTTTATACACAATGATTCTAATACTTATTCATTTCTATTCGATGAGGGACTCTTGGCTTGCCTTGAACACCTTCAATGTGAGACTCTTGGCTTGTCTTCATGCAAATGCCAAGACTCCTACATCAAATTGGAATAAAAGACCATCAATAGGATTGTGTATAAAATCCAAGTCAAGCCATGAGCATGTGAAGTGGTATGTCTTTTGTGGTTACGATCATTTGCTAGTCAAGAGCAAAGGGTTTCATTGGACTGTCTAGAATCGGATCGGGCCAATAGTCCAGTTCCCTGTTCTATGATTTGCCGGTCCGGTTCCAAGTTCTAAAATTAAGGGACCAGTCTTACCGATTCGGTTCTCGGTTCCGAGCGGAACCAGACCGAACCAAGAACCAAACACCCCTACAATTTATATTTTGATTACAATTTATATTGAATAATTCATTATTTCATAATTTTATAATTCATTATTTTTTATTTCATAATTTATTTTTAACATTTTTAAATTACGAATCGGAACCGGCCGGTTCAAAAATGGAACAAGAACCGGAATCGATCGGTTTCGAACTGGAACTAGAACCGCCCCTGGTGGTTCCGATTTCGATTCACACATGGCCACGAATCAAAATCAACTGGTTTCGAATCGGAACGGGTTGATTTCGAACCGTGGCCATGCCTACGGTGAAGACCTATGGCAGTATCCTTTGGCTTTTAATGACTTGTTTAAGTCTATCCAATGTTGGGCCAAAAAGGCATTGTACGAAAGTCGTGCTTGCGTGACACATGTACAATTAGAGAAGATAAGGTCCTTCATAATTTCCTTCACATTTGTACTTTTCAGACATGTCTCTGTCCTACTGTGCACATGAAAAACATTCATTTTTTATGAGCTAATTTCATTAATTAATTTTTCATCTAAATTTCTATCCTCCCCATTTTCCTTGCTATTTTTTGAAGATTACATAAATTCCATATTAAGTTAATTATTTTTTTTCCTTAGGAAAAAATTGTGATGTTTAGCTTTTGAGAATACCCACGTTAAGCTAGTGTTCTCGAATTGCATGTATGTACTTAGTTTTCAAATAATTCTAACTAATAAAGTTGAGTTGTATTGTGCGACCTTGATATTTCAAATCTACCACTAAGATTCTTCTTTCTTCCTCCGTGGTTGGAGCACATCAATGGTTCAAGATAACACTCCAAAATGCTGTCATAAAACGAGATATGCACACCTCGGACCTTATTTCATTGAAGGGTAGGATTGTCTTAATCTAAGGTGTAAATTAAAATTTTCAATACATATCCGATGTGAGATTTGACAAAACAAAAATTTTCTTAAGATGATACCAACGCCTCGTAAAGTCACATCCTTGGGGTGAGGAACTTTGGCAGTATCCTTGACTTCAGTAAACATCTTTAAGTCGCCCAATGTGGAGCCAAAAAATTGTGTTACAAGGGATGTCCTTGCGCGACATGTGTCCAATTCGTGAAGATGAGGTGCTCAATAATTTCATACATAATAGTTGCACATTCTTAGACATGTCCGTGTTTCAACGTGAAAAACGTTCCATCTTTATCTTTAAATATGGGCTAATTTTATCGATTAACTTTCCATTTGAACTTTTATCCTCCCCATTTTCCTTGCTTTTTCAAAAATAACATAAATTCCATTTTCAATTAATTATTTTCCTTAGAAGAAATTGCCATGTTAAACTTTTAAGAATACCCACATGAAGTTGAACTTATATAAAAATTTATTGATTAGGATCACGATGTTCTAATTTTATTAAATAACATTAAAGATGTCAATATATCTCTTTTACAATAGGGAGACGTATGGGCGATTCAAACTTGAACTATGTCCGGAAGATTTTTTGAATTGGCCATGAGATAAAAGCCTTTTGAACTTGAAGAAGTAGGATTTCTTTTACACAAATTGTCAGTTTAAAAGTTTTTTTTATACAAGTAGGATCCTCTGGGGTTATAAAATACTAGCCAGGAAGCGAAACTCTTCACGGGAATCTTGACGAGGCAAAAAGGCAATAAAACTCTTATAAGGGCACAACCAAAGAGCAAGAAAAACGCCATAAAAAGGGGTGAAACTCTAAATCAGAAAAACACCGACAGTACAAACAGCCACAGATTTGAAACAATTTGAACTTGTAATAACTTGCCTAAGTCGAATCGAAGCTCGATTTGGATAAATCTTGGTCAAACAATCATGGATTTGGCAAGGAGCTGAGATAGATAAACACCATTGTCATCCACATAAGCAGTTCAAACGACGTCTGTTTTTTTCAATCACTTAAACCCCGTGGACGCCACATTAACTCTTTAAGCAGTTTTGTGGGATTTTTAACGGCGGTATTTGATAGAATCGTGATAAGCTAGATGTGTCACACAGGTACAAATAAAAAAATAAGTTTAAGAAAAATGCGTCGAGGTTAACATTTCTTATGGCTTTTTTTTCAAAAGAAAATTACGAGAAACTATTAAGATGAAAGCAGTGAAGATTAAGCGAACAGCAACATATGGTCTCCACGAAAGATTGAGCAAAAGTCACATAGCATTTATCCATTGAAAAGGACAAGACAGTGAAATAACCCAAATACATTTACATCCGAGCTAATTTGTTGAGCAAAAGTCATAATCGTCCTGAGGTGGAAGTGGAGTTACATCCCCAACTACTGTAGTAGCTGTCTTCCCAATCGCTTAGTTAAGACATTGACTTGGGCGTTGAAATGGTCGAAGCCGCCATTGGCCAGGGGGAACATTTGTGATGAAAATCATCAAATGCATGCCCCTTAGGACACTTCTTTTCAGTGGTGGTGTACTGTGAAACGTGATTCTCATGGTGTTTAACCACTTATGACTGTTCAAGTGTAGCTACTCTGGTGGACTTTTGTTATAGCGTATCACATGTGGCGAGTCTACCTTGTATGAAACTTAAATCGTGGCTATTCGTTGGTTGCAAGTGAGATAATTATGGGGCGTGGCCCCTGAACCTGTCAACACCCGATACGTGGCAAGAGACTCCCTCTCTACTCGCTGCCTAAGAAGATAAGGATAGGCATGGCTTCTCTATTTTTCGCCCCATTTTTTATGATGGCAAGGACGAGTTGAGGGTCCAGTCTAGGGAAAATTTGATAATTTTCTCATAGTTGGTGGATTTATACAATTGTTGGTAAATTTCACGATATTTCAGTAGTAGTAGTGTTCCTTCTTCGAATGGACCAATAAGTTCATCATTACCATGACCACGAGGCATTTGAGTTTCCCTATGATACCAGAGAAAGATTGAAGCAGCGTATAAATAATGGAAAGGCGATGCAGTGATTTTGCCGAGCTCATTCAACGCAATGAGGAGTTTCCAATCCAGCTGCTGACGACACGCATTAAAACACTTGAATAGGATGGCTGACAAGAAACATGACAGAATCGTCATGCACAAAATCGCGAGATTGCAGAAATGGCCGTAACTCCACTTTTCTCTTGGCTTCCAAACAGCCGAATCAATGTGTTTTCTTTCTCCGCAGTTTCTTCCCACAATTTTCTCCTGGTCCGAAACGCAGAGGAAAGGTTAAACAAAGAAATGAAGAAGACAAAAAAGGAGTGGACGTCCGTCTAAATCTAAGAAGAGAAGTAAATAAAATTGGCAACTAATGAATCGCATACTTGAGAAGAGATGTTATAATGTAGGAAAATTCTTGATTGAATCTGGATCCAGCGAATCAAATGCATCATAGTGGTTGATTTCATGAGATTCATTCACATAGAACTCACAAAATCAACAATTATGATTCACCAAATTTAATGGACTTGAATTAAAAAAATAAGTTTCTTGTCACATGATCTACAAAATACATAGGCGAAGAGTATTCCGACAATTAATTGTGTGAATCCTTTGAAAGACCCGTGCAATTATCTGTAATCTGGATTTTTGTAAGATTATGGTCGCTAGAAACTCAATGGTTTCAATTAGCGATTAAAGTCCAACCAAGGATGATCGATGGCTAATTAAATCGTTAAATATGACTTCAAATCAAAAGTAAATGGACTCCAATATGCCTTGAAATCTCAAGGACTTTGCAACATCCGAATTACTAAAAATTGCACAAACAGTAGATTGGAGACAATAAGTAATTTGCATGAATTTTATTGAATTAGAGCAGATAGGGTACATTCTTGGAGGCTATGTTTGCTCGATGTCTGATGGCAAAGATAACCTGTTAATGGAAATGATTGGAGTGCGTTGAGATGTAACAAGCTTACAAAACACGACTGAAAAGCTTTTGTAGATAAAAATGAGCATTGGAATTAAGCGAACCTACTCTAATTCGAAATTCAAATTCTAACTTAGGCAAAATGTAATCTAAATCGATATATTACGAATGATCTTCTCACCTTCAAATCTTCAGAATCAAAATCTGACTTGCTGTTATGATTTGTGCGATGTCTTGATTACTGATAATTGTCCTATTTTCCTTGTTTCTTCTTGTATATTTAAATGAGCCATTTCGTTATGCGTTTTGATCTTTTGCACGCATGAATTTTCAACAGTCTCGACTTACGCTCTACTGTAGGGATGATTTGTAACTGCTTTGGATTCTTTAGCTCTAGTTATCCCTCGGTCAATGAATCCTTTTTGACTTGACAGTCAACTTCTATGCATGCTTTTAATCAATCGATTATTGCCATGTGTCATATATTCCACTTAAACTCTACTCGGTAAAAATTCATTATCGACGAGCACATTAGACATTCTATCGACAGGTCTTGTGGGCTAACTGTATTGTCATAACCTATCAATGAGCTTGTTATATATATTGTCATGACCTGATTTTGGCCAACCGTTTGTTTATATTTTGGTCCAATTTACGATCCTGGTGTCAATATTAACAATTCAGCTGGACATAGATTTATATGATCTAAAGATTATGCCATATTTTTTCGAGCATATCAGAACGCGAAGTAATTTCACCTTGAGGATGTAAGCACTGATGTCATGCAAACTTTTTAGAAGAGGCAAAAATGTCACATCCTTGTGGGGAGGAACTTTCGCAGCAGTTCTGACTTCAATGACATCTTTAAGGGTACGAATGTATTTCTATTTCTATTCCTTAAATAAATTTTTGAATGAAAAATAATATTTAATAATGGTATAAAATTTTTATTTTCAAAATAGAAATTAATTTGATAGCGTCGATATAAAATTCGTACATTGACAGATGGTCGGCCAATGGCGACAGGGTGGGCGGCGAGGGCAAATTCTAAAAAAAATTGTTATTTCTATTTTTATTCCAAAAAAGAAAAGTAGAAAAATTCTATTTTTATTTATGTTTCAAATCTATTTCTGAACTAAAAATTTGTCCTGAAAATAGAAAAATAAAATTGCGTTGTTAAATAGATTTCTGTTCTAAACCTGTTCCAGGGAATATAAAAATAAAAAAAATAAAAAAAACATAATAGTTATCATTTGCGTCCTAAATCGCCCAACGTTAGACAAAAAAGTGTTGTGCAAAGATGTCCTTGCGTGACATGTGTACAAATTCGAGAAGAGTCCTCAATAATTTAATAAATAATTGTTCCGTTTTCTGTTATATGATTAGTTACTTGTTGGTAATATTCAAGCAAGTAATCCACTAATCATGAACAGCTAGCAGAAAATTACTTTCGACCAACATTGAAGGAAAACATGTCGCCAGTAAAAAATAAATTGCCAACTTGTCCAGGTACATAAACTAGATAAGTTGAATTTCTAAGTCGAGGTTTTCAAGATATGCAAGCATAATTAGCAAACATGGGCGATGCCTTCTCTAGCTTTCCCTTGAAATTACTTAATGTTCGAAACCATGAACAGCTCATTGTTTTGGTAGTGTGCCAGCTCCACATTTTTATAAAGTAAACCCACCTCGCCACTTTCGCCCGAAAATTCCAAATAACCATGCCTGAGAATTAATGAATAATAAGTATGTTGAATTGGTAATTTATAAAGATCAACATAAAAATTATGTTATCACAAAAATCTCTACCGTAGATTATAAATTTAAATTGAAGTTTTTCCATCCTCTGACACTTCAAAATAATTCCTATACTAAGCTCGATCTCACTTTTCCCTTCGTTCATCTTTTTCTTTTTTCAATTTTCGCTCATACGTGAGTGTGCCCTTTTTTTGCTAGTGTTCTCAAAATGCATGTATCCCTCATACTTAGTTTGCAAATACTTCTAACCAACAAAATTGAGTTATAGTTTGCAACTTTGTATTTCAAATCAACCCAAACAATTATTCTCTCCTCCTTCGTAGTTGCAACACGTCAAGGGCTTAAGATAACACTTTCGAATGTTGCCATAAAACTAGGTACGCAAAATTGCAATCTTATTTCATCCAAAACTGCCTAGTCCCAATTTGGTGGTTTGAAAATGATCCGACTCTCTCTCACCAAAAACCCTCGAAGTTCATAAAAATTACTGTGAATGGGAGTATTAGAATATTTCAATATTAAATTACATCTTTATTTTTCCTATTAAAATCATACCTTCAATTAATAATTTAAATTTTAGAATAATTGATAGTTATTCCATAAAACTTATAGGTCTATGTAGCAATGCTAAAAAATTAACTTACTCTTGAGGATGTAAGCAATGGCATCATACGAACTTTGGACAGGAGGCAAGAGTGTGACATCTCTTTTGGCAATATTCATCACCGATGGGGGACCTCTTCCTGCATTCTGGACTTTAATGACATCTTTTTAGTCGCCCAATGTTGGGCCCACAAAGTGTTGTACAGAAGGGTCCCTGCACAACACGTGTACAATTCGTGAAGGGCCCTCAATAATTTCTTACATAATTGCACATTTTCAAACATGTCCGTCACCCGTGCAAAAAGGGGAAATTTTGTTTTATTTAAATATGAGCGAATTTCATTGATTAAGTTTCCGTCTACAATTTCTATCCTCCGCATTTTCCACACTTTTCCAAAGATAACAAAAATGCCGGATTCAGTTAATTCTGTTTTTCTTAGAAAAATTAGTGAGATTTAAGCTTGTGAGAGTACCCACATTAAGGCAAATGTATGTAAAAAATTTATTAATTGAGGATGACGATGTTCTCATTTCACAAGATAAAGTTAAAGATGTCAATGTATCTCTTTCACGAGAAGGACACATTAGCCCAATCCAATAAAACCAATTGAAATATTTGTTTGCAAAGAAGGGGATGGTAGATGAAAAGAAAAAGATAATTATGTGTTCCACTTGTATCTTTATTTTAGTAAATTTTCCAAATTCACACATTTGTATATAAAAGTTATTTCCATAAAATTTCTGATGTCATAAAATTTGGAAATGAAGACGTCATTCAAGGAAAGGGAGTGGTACATCATCATCTACAGCTGGAACTTTGGCTCCATCCACAATTCGGTGTATAAAAGGAGAAGAGCCATGAGAACATAAACTATAACTTCGACTTCAACCGTGAAAATACCTTCTCTGCTTTCAGATTTTTACCTGCTCGCGAGACAGCGTAGCAAAGAATTCTCATTAAAAAAAAGGAGATGGCAACAACTTCGACTTCAACCCCAGAAATTTCAACTGATCCATCGCCACCATTGGATCCATCGCCGGGTATGTTCCGTCCTTCGCTTAGTTTTTCGATTTGATCCATAAGGCATAAGGCGATGGAAAAATTAGAGATTTTTTCGCTTTTTGAGTGTTGATTTCGAAGTAATATGAACAATATCATGAACAACATCATGGATAGATAATGCGATGAAAATTGAAACATTTCCTTATTTATTGCTTAATAAGTGTTCGGCCACTTTTTTCAAAATCCTAAGGGAAAAAGGAGAGGGTGTGAAAGAAGAATAATTTCCATAGAGCTTGAGGGCATGTATGGTACAACAAAAGTTTCCAATTTCGTGTTTTCCTTTCAAAATGCCCGATGAATATGCATTTGGCAGAAGTTTTGGTTGCCGTGTTTTCAAAATTTAACCTCAAAGCTGAAAAACGGCCAGAATCGACAATACTTTTTTTACAAAGATTGCTTAAAAAAAAACTACACCAACGGAAAATGGCTTCTAAAATATTTGGAAAGTCGAACTAAATCGTCAGAAAATAATATTATTTCTTTTGGAAAAAAAATCTTGCTTGAAAATTATTCGAGTAAATATACTTTTTGTCCCCGTAATTTTCACAAAGTGACTTCATTGTCATCAAAGTACAGTATAAGGACTGGAATTATAACCAAACAAAAAGTACAGAGATCAAAAGTGAGATCCTACGGGGGCCGAATGAATTTAATTTCCCCGAACTCAAAATGCCAAAGCAATGCGTGGCTGGCTACCAAATACAGCCAATTGATTCATTTTCTAAAGGTCGAATCTCCTAATTTGATATGACTTGGCTCGACAAGTTCCCTCACTGTTGTTGGTGATGACCACGTGGTCTTTCTAAATTTTAATTCTTTTTCTTGAATATTTAGAGTTTGAAATCGAACTCTAAATATTACCAAGTCAATGGTGCTTTCATTCTAATAAAAAAAAATGCTACTTTCATTACTTACAGGCACTCGATGACCACTTCACTAAAATTAATTATCAGAAAGTTTCCTCTCATCAGAGACTTCTATCCGAACAATTATCTCATGACCGGTAACGATGTATGTAAGGGTATAATAGGTACATAACAACAAAATAAAAAAAATTCAATATAGAAAAGTTAGAAGGTCCGACAAAACTAATTCTTGATACAATACCTATCTTGGAAAAAACTCATAATTTATGTTAAATTTAACATTAATTCCTTTTCATTTGTTTAAAAGTTTACCATCTAAGTTTAATATAGAAAATTCCATGCAATGAATGAACCTAATACTAGTCATGCATAAATGATCGAAAGCATACAAAGTATGATTGATTTTTCTAAAGTTGTCTAAGATCATTTCTCTTTTGGGTAACAAAGAGGTTCATGGAGACATCGGTTCAAAATGCACACCAACCGATAAAGCTTCCCGGAACGGTCTCAGACCAACAGAAGGTTTGTCACTTTGAACTTTTAATTTTCCTTTTATGTAAAATCTCATGTTACATGCATCTTTACTTTTTTTAATCCGAAAAGTATTAAATTTCACAGCATACAATTGCTGACATATAAATATAAATATAATCTTTTCATAATTTTTAAAATGTGAATATATCTTCAATTATAAATTGAGAAGACCAAAAAAGATATACTTTTTCATTTTCAAAGGGTCAAAGAAGACACTCATAATTTATGAATGATACCACGGATAAGATAAATGGCAACAAGAAATAACAACTCACTAAAAATCACATTGTCCAATATATGAAAGTTAGAAAGTCCCACAAAACCAATTCATGATACAATGCCTATCTAGAAATAATTCATGATCTTGGTTACAAGTTATATTTTTTTATTTGTTTAAAAGTTTGCTATCTAAGTTTTGTGCAGAAAATTCCATACAACGAATGATCCTCATACTAGTCATGTGTAGACGATCTAAAGCATACAAAGTGTAATTAATTTTCTAAGGTTTTTGTGTTGATTTCTCTTTTAGGTAACAAAGAGGTCCACATAGACGTGAGTCCAAAAGGCATGGTAGTTGGTATGTTTCGTTCTTTCCTTTGTTGTTCTAAATTGATCCCCGTAAGGCAATGGAAAAATTGGAAAAGTTTCACTTTTTGTGTGTTATCTCAAAGTAATGCAATCAATATCATAGAAGTAAATGTATTGAAAATTAAGATTTCAGTTTTTTTTTGTTTTTGCTATATAAGCAATGTGCGGCCACCAAATACAGCTGAACCATTCAATTTCTCGGGCACATGGGCAGTAAACAGTAGACACGCAAAATGTATTACTCAAAGTCGAATCTCCCAATTTGGCATGATTTGGCTCCACAAGTTCCCACTTGGATGTTTGGTGTGCTTTTTATTTTTAAATTTTATTTTTTTTCTTGAATATTTAGAGTTTGAAATCGAACTCTAAATATAACCAAGTCAATCCTACTTTCATTATTTAGAAGCACTCAGAGACTACTTCATTAAAATTAATTACCGGAAAATTTCCTCTTATCCGAGAGTTCTGTCTAAACAATTACCTCATGACGACTAATTATTTCCAGTGTTTCCTTAATATGCAAATTGAATTTGCAGTTGATTATCCTAGAAACTAATTTCATCAAGAGCTGAGGGTAAAACAAATATTTAATATAAGGATTGCTTTAAAAAACTACACCAACGGAGATGACTTCTAAATAATTTGGAAAGTCCAACTAAAATCATCAGATATTAAAGTTATTCTTTTTGAAAAATCTTACTTTGAAATTATTCGGGGAAATAACACCTTTTGTCCCTATAATTTAGACAATGTGACTTAAATTGTCATCAGAAAATAGTATAAGGACTGGAATTATAACCAAAGAGAGTATAGGGATTAATAGCGAGATTTTCCAATCCACAGGGACCGAAGAAATTTTGTTTCGGCGAACTGAAAATGCAAAATCAAGGTGTGGGCACCAAATTCAGCTCATTGATGCATTTTCTCGGGCCCATAGGCATGATTTTTCCTTCGAAGTAGACAGTAACAAGCACTCAAAAGTCAAATCTCCTAATTTGGTCTGACTTGGCTCCACGAGTTCCCCTACAGTTGTTAATGATGATACGACCGCTTTTTGTCAGTCCCAAGTTTCATTACCGACAAGCACTCAATGACTAGTTCATTAAAATTAATTACCAAAAAACCCCCCCCAACCAGAGAGTTTTGTCCAAACAATCAACTAGTCAGGACTAATTATTTTCTTTGTTTACTTAATATTCAAATTGAATTTGCAGCCGATTGTCCTACAAAGCAATTTCATCAAAAGCAGAGGGCAAAACAAATGGGTTCTAAATAGTTAATTACTTATCATTAAGAGACTACATGAGACTAATCCTTTGACGACATGATCCTCCAACTAGTCAATCCACTATAGTCATCCCCAAAATGAAATTGGGTAATGATATTCTGAGCCCAAAAATAACTTGCTAATAGAAACCGTTGTCACTCTATTATGACAAAATAAAGATAACATTGAAGAAGAAAATTCGCTAATAGATACATTCTCCAAGATACATGCAAGGTGTAATGTTTTTGCCACAAAAGAAAAGAAAAGGGATATGATTACTAGAAGTTCTAAAATTTATCATAAAAATACAGTTGATTCCTAAAAACTTATAAAAAATGCAATAAAATCTAAAAACTTGCTAAATTAGTTTAATTGAGTCCTAAAGTTAACAACGTTTGATTTGACTAACCAAAAATACTGATGTGATTTTTTTACTATTTTTTCTATCTTACGTGGCGATGATGTGGCTTTTTTTAATCATTATTTTGATATTAATTTTATTTAAATTAAATTAAAAAAATAAGATTAAAAAATTAAAAAAAGAGGGGAGGAGGACAGGCGAGGAGGGAGGGCTTGCCCTCCCCGCCACCACCCCACCATTGTCGGGAGGGGTTGAAGAGGGTGGGGGGACGGCAGGCGATGGGTCACCAGCCCTCGCCTAGACCTGGCCGAGGGTCGCCATCGGCAGGGGTTGGCCGCCACTTTATTTAAAAGAAATCCATGTAATGCATCGATATAATTACACTAATTAATGACATAAACTTGCATCCTATATGAATTCTAACTAATAAATTAATCGTATTAACTAATGAAATCGATATGTCATGTTTGGTTTTGTTATAATTATTAGGTGAAATTGTGGAGATAGATAAAATTCTGTATAGAAGTACTTTAAAATTATTTAATTATTTATGTTCGAAATTTACCATCTAAGGTCCTTACCAAAAAAGAAATTTACCATCTAAGTTTATTACTGAAAATTACATGCAATGAATGAGCCTCATATTAGTCATGTACAGACGATCTAAAGCATACAAAGTGTAATTAATTTTTCCAAGTTTATTTATGTTCATTTTTGTTTTTTATAACAAAGAGGTTCACATAGATGTGAAGTCAAAGGACACGTCAACTGATGAAGCTTCCCAAAATGGTCACAAACCAATTTCAGTTCAAGGCCACATGAGGATCACGAATCAATCAAAAACTAAAGGTTTGCCATTTTGAACTTTTAATTTACATTTTTTTATAGATCATTGTCTTTCATGCATTTTTGACTTTTTTCACTCCAAAACATTTTTTGTTTTTTGGTCAGACACTCTGAAACATTTTAAGCTAGTTATTTATGTTCTTTTCTCTTTTTGGTAACAAAGAGATTTGATAAAGCATCCCAAGATAGGCGTAAACCAACTTTGTTTGAAGTGTACATGAGGATCACGAATCAATTAAAAACTAAAGATTAATGTTAATTTTTTTTGTTTAAGAGTTTACCATCTAAGTTTAATACAAAAAATTTCATGAAATAAATGATCCCGATCCTAGTCATGTATAGATGATCTAAAGCATACAAAGTGTAATTAATTTTTCTAAGGTTATTTATGTTCATTTCTATTTTTGGTAATGAAGAGTTTCATATAGACGCGAGTTTAGAAGGCACAACATCCGATAAAGTTTCCCAAGAGGGTTGCCCACCAACCGAAGGTTTGTCACTTTGAACTTTTAATTTTCATTTTTCATATATCTTGCGTTTATGTATTTTGACATTTTTTTAATCTGAAATACTTTTAACTTTTAATTTGATGTGACTTGGCTCCACAAGTTCCCTCACTGTTGTTGGTGATGACCACGTGGTCTTTCTAAATTTTAATTCTTTTTCTTGAATATTTAGAGTTTAAAATTCTATGCAGTGAATGAGCCAGCTACAAGTCATGTATTGATGATCTAAAGCATTCAACGTGTAATCAATTTTTTCTAAGGTTTTTATGTCGATTTCTTTTTTAAATAACACAAAGGCTCGCGTAGATGTTAGTCCAGAAGGCACGGCAACTGGTATCTTCCGTTTTTTCCTTTGTTGTTCTAAATTGATCTCATAAGGTGATGAAAAAATTGGGAAAGTTTCACTTTTTGTGTGTTAATCTTGAAGTAATACAATCAGTATCATGGACAGTTAATGTAATTCAAAATTACGATTTTTTTGAAAAATTCAATGCAAAATGTATTTCTCAAAGTCGAATCTCCCAATTTGGCATGATTTGGATCCACAAGTTCCCATATAGTTGCCCGTGATGACCACATGGATGTTTGGTGTGCTTTTAATTTTTAACTTTTAATTTTTTTCCTTGAATATTTAGAGTTTGAATTCGAAGTCTAAATACAACCGAGTCAATCCTACTTTTATTGTTTAGAAGCACTCAAAGACTACTTCATTAAAATTAATTACCGGAAAATTTCCTCTTATTCGAGAGTTTTGTCTAAACAATTACCTCGCGAGGACTAATTATTTTCCAATGTTTACTTAATATGCAAATTGAATTTGCAGCTGATTGTCCCTGAAAACAATTTGATAAAGAGCCAAGGGCAAAACAAATGGGTTCTAATTAGTAGATGCTTATCATTGAGGGGCTTCACGTGACTAATCCTTTGAAGATATGATCCTCATACCAGTCAATTCACTATAGTCATCTTCCAAAAGAAATTATGTAATGTTATTATGAGCCAAAGATAACTTGTCACATGGAAATGTTGTCATATTATGACAAAGTGTTAAATTAAAATTAAAGAAGAAAATTCACTAACAAAACATCGTTTAAGGTATATGGATGGCGGAATCATGGAATGTACTTGCCACAAAAACAAGAACAAATGATATGGATTTGTAAGAAAGATTAGATCAGTTATTTTTCCCAACCGTTAAGTCTATCAATAAAGTTTAATCGATATACTTTATTGGGAAAAAACCACAAAAAACCCTAAACTATGCCACTTGTAACACATTTATCTTGAACTTTTTTTTGTGGTATGAAAAATCTCAAACTATGCCATTTGTGATAAATTTATCTTGAACTTTTTTTTATGATATGAAAAACTCAAAACTATGCCACTTGTGATACATTTTTTCTATAGTACTTTGACTCATGGGCATTTTCTTTTTTTTCCTTTTTTTTTTCTTTTTTTTTTCCTTTCTTCTCTGGCGGAGGGAAGCCGGCGAGAGCAGTCCTCGCCAGCAGTGGATTGGGTGAGGGTAGCTCTCGCCCGACACCGACGAGGGTCGCCCGACGCCGACGAGGGTCACCCTCGCTAGATTCGGCAAGAGTCACCTCACCCGATGCCGGTGAGGGTCACCCTTGCCAGATCAGGCGAGGGCAGCCCTCGCCCCACCCACCGCCGGCGAGGACCATCCTCATCGGCTTCCCTCTGCTGGAGAAGAAAGGAAAAACAAGGAAAAAAGGAAAAAGACGAAAATACCCATAGGTCAAAGTATTGTGGGATAAATGTGTCACAAGTGGCATAGTTTGGGATTTTTTGTGTCATAAAAAAAAGTTCAAGGTAAATTTGTCACAAGTGGCATAGTTTGGGATTTTTCGTGTCACAAAAAAAAGTTCAGCGTAAATGTGGTACAAGTGGCATAGTTTGGGATTAAAAATGTTCAAGTTAAATTTGTCACAAGTAGCATAATTTGGAGTTTTTCGTGTGACAAAAAAAGGTTCAGGGTAAATGTGTCACAAGTGGCATAATTTGAGGTTTTTTGTGGCATTTTCCCTACTTTATTTGACAAAAAATCCATTCAATGCATCAGTATGATAATAGCAATGATGTTATAAACCTGTATACTATATCAATTAGTCGTACAATTGATGAAACCAATGTAACTAAGTTAATTCATTTATTTTTATTTATGTATGGTTCTGTTAAAATTATTACGTGTAATTGTGGAGATAAATATGATTTTATATAGATTTAGTTTATGAGTGACATCACGGAGAAGATTAATGGCAACAAGAAATAAAAACTCACTAAAAAACACATTGTCCCCAGTGGCCATCCTTCCCATTTGGGAAGAGGGAGGTGGGGAGTTCGATTCCCTACCTTCTTAGGGAGGCTGGGTATTGGGAGTGAGGACGTTTAGTTTTAAATGTAGGGTTCGACTCTCATACTCTATAAAGAGACAAGGCAAAAATTTGAGAGTGAGTTGAGAGTTAAAGCAGGACAAGACCAAAAAAAAAAAAATACGAAGCTAAAAGGTCCCACAAATCTAATTCATGATCCAATACATATCTCGAAAATAAAACTCAAGTCTCTTTTACGCTTATCGTTAAATTTATTTTTTATTTAAAATTTTACCATCTAAGTTTAATGTAGAATATTTCATAAAATGAATGAGCCTGATACTAGTCATGTATAGATGATCTAAAGCAGACAAAGTGTAATAAATTTTTCTAAGATTATATATGTTCATGTCTCTTTTTGGTAACAAAGACTTTGACAAAGGAGGGAGTTCAAAAAGCCCAAGAACAGATGAAGAAGGTCTCCAATTAACTGCGTTTGGAGACTTCCCGAGCTTGAAGGCTTGTCACTTTGAACTTTTAATTATCGTATTTCATTAATCGTGTTTCGTGTATTTTGAATTTTTTCATCTAAAACATTTTAGATTTCACAGCATACAAATGTTAACATATATATTAAGATATAATCTTATTATAATTTTTAAAATCTGAATAATACCTTGAATCCTAATTGGGAAATCCCAAAAAAATTACTTTTATACTTTCAAAGAGTAAACGATCAGCCCATTGCTTGCATCTGCGCTTCAATGGAACTTTGAGTAGATGCAAGGTTACACTTAATCCTAGAAAAACAAGATGTGCGAAAGTCGGAGTACTTCTAATGTGCAATTTTTGCAGTCAAGCTGACAGCGGTGGTCCATGAGAATTATCGACGATCGTTTGACGCGGCACTGAAAGGTGAGTGGAAAGTTGCTGAGCAAATCCTCATTGAAAATCATGAAGCAATTGGGGCCAAAGTTATGACCATAGGACGTGTTAACTATACTGTGCTCGATGTTGCGGTTATGGCCGGACAAGATCAATTTGTTGAGAACCTGGTCAAGCACTTCCCTCAAGAAAAGAATGCTTCGAGTTTACCGTGTGCCCTTACATATGCTGCTCGGAGAGGAAGAATAAGGATGGTTAAGGCGTTGGAAAAGAAAGTTCATAGGCCTGCTAAATCCCCCACAACACATTTCAGCGATGATCCCATACACTCTGCCCTGTGTAATACTGCTTTGTACGCTCCAATGCAAAAGGGGGTTATCTGGTACCTGGCTAGACGTACAACATCCGTCCCGGATTATGTTACCCTGGGCTTCCTTGTTGCTGCAGGCTATATGGGTAGGATTTCACATTCACTCATCTTATCTCTTGGTTAATTGCATTAACTTTTTGTTCTTGTGTCCCCAAAGACATAGCCTTGTATTTAGCTCGCCCGAAGCCCAGCTCGGCGATACATGAGGATGGCACAAATGAGGACATTTTGGGATACTTGCGGTCTATGAAGCTTTACTTCCGTAGTGGAGCTAGTCTCAATTTTTGGGAAAAATTTATTTACAAATGTAGGCAATTCTTGTACTTCTTTTGTTAGATATGTACAATTTAACTCTATCCACAAAATGTTCACTTTATCTGTTCCCATTTTTTAGGTCTCCCTCTATGCTTGGTTGATACATCATTTGACATCTCCGAAGACATGAAGATGAATCCAGGTACTAATGTTAATCTGTTTAATGGATGGAATAAGACGTCAAAGAGCATATCAATTGGGGACCCTATTGACCAAAAGGTTAAGGAAAATGGACTACATCTAGTTATACAAATCGATATCTAAACCATGATATTTGTCACAAATTGATAACTAACATAACATTTTTAAATTTAGTCCAGAAGTCTTATTCAATGTCAAATTGCCAAGAGAATTATTGAGGTTTGTAGATGTGGATTTTAAGTCATAGAGGTTGATTAATTCAAGTTGTTTTCTAACAAATCCAAATATTATTAAATTTAATTTAAATGTGTAATTTTCATTTCATGAGTGCAATAGGAATCTTTTTGTTGGTCATCAATTTCTAATTTGCTGACCTGATTCTTCTCTCGTTTTAGTGGTGGTAGCACTTCATCGGTTGAAGATATCACTTTGGAATCTTGCCACAAAACCAGGTACATGAAATTGTCATGAAACTAAAGAAAAAGGATCTTATTGCATTCATGGGTAGTATTAGAATATTTAAATATTAAACAAGAGGTGGAGATATCTAAATTTAAAGTAAATTAATGTTTGCGGTGTATCCCTCTGAGATCGTTGTTAGTAATATGGACCGGCTCTTGATTCGTATACTACAATATGATTTGATTCAATTCATTTCAAAGTTTAAGCGATATGTAACAATCAGGTGAATCTGTGAAGATACTCAATTGAAATCAGACTTATCGATATGAATCTACCCATTTTTTCAAACGTTTCCATGATAGTGTGTGTTCATGGATAGATCCATCTATTCTCTAATGCATGCATTTTAATTTTCAAGTCTTATGAGTCTGCTCTGCGGATTAATATCTTAAATCCATCTTTTTCTCTCAAGTACTATATATATATATATGTGTGTGTGTGTGTCTGTGTGTGTGTGTGTGTGTGTAAGAGCACGATGCATTCGTGAAAGCCTCTCCATCCTTGGGAAAATTGCTTATTTGATGCTACGTGCAGTACCTTTTTTCAAAAGGATTGGAGAATCGAAGTGGAGGAACAAATGCTCGCTTGAGTTTGTACATCTAGTTCTTAACGAGAAGAAGCATCATATTGGAACTACCAAAGTACTTGAACTTCTATTAACTTCAGAAATTGTCCTTGAATTTGCATCTCGCGGAATCTTTGAAATTATCAGTTTATGCTTTGAGCAATTTCCAGAGCTGATTTGGGAGAAAAATTTCACCAAAAAACTGATGCAAGAAGCAGTGAATGGACGGCATGTCGAGTTGTTTAGAGTAGTGAGTGCACACAACAAGATCACAGAGATAAGTGAAAATTACAATACGAACCACCGACTAATGGAGGCATTCATACAAAGGCCACCGGGATGTGTACCGGCAGATGTTTCTGGAGCAACTTTTCTTATGCAAAGAGAAATTCAGTGGTATCGGGTCAGTTCACTTCTTGTGTCCAAAAAATTGATTTTGGCTAGAATAATTTGTTTGCCACCCTTTTGTCCTCTTTAATTTACATTTACATTGATAGGTGTCCTTTTATTTTTTCTAAAGGTACTGGAAGATATGATTGATCCTTCTACCAAATGTAACAAATTGACAATTACAAAAAAGACAAACTGGCAAAGTTTTGTAGAAAACCGCCAAGGTTTGCTCAAAGAGGCAGGGCAATGGATAAAGGATACATCATCATCTTGTAGCGTCGTCGCGACTCTCATCATTACGATAACTTTTGCTGCAGCTTTTACAGTACCTGGAGGCAATGACGGCAATACAGGGATCCCAATCTTTCTAAATACGGGCTCATTCATAGTATTTGCGTTTGCAGATGCTCTCGCTCTCTTCTGCTCTCTTACAGCCACATTGATGTTCTTAGCTATCCTAACTTCATGCTATGCCATAGAAGATTTTCTCTACTCACTACCAAGAAAAATGGTACTGGGCCTCACTTTTCTGTTCCTCTCTATGGCCTCTATGCTGGTGGCCTTCAGCTCTGCACTTACAATCATCCTAAGCGAACGATTGAAATGGACGTACATCCCAATTACTTTGTTGGCTGCCTTTCCGGTCGTATTGTTCGCAATTTTACTATTCCCCTTGTATGGTGAAATGGTCGAATCCACTTATTGGCCTCGCCTCTACCATCCCCTAAAGCTTTGGAAATGATCTATGCTATTATTGGACAAGGACATGTGTGATGTTATCTTTGTTTACATTGCTGTTGTGTGTGAGATATGACTATCATGGTGGTTACTTCTAATAAAGTTTAATGTAGCTTGGCATTTGCACACCTTGTCTCAATGGATTATACGATATTTTCCCCTCATACAGTGAGCAATTCCTTCATTACTCATTGTCGTATTAAGGTGAACCCAATTTTCAAAAGAATTGGCAATATGGCCATCCATTCCAAAAAAGCAACGATCCACACAAATTCGCTACACAACACAACATGGCCACCCACCTAGTGGCCTAACATAAGGAACTTCTGATGTAGCAACTCGAGCAAACAACTATTTCGGTTCAACGAAAGTTCAGCCTTTGAAATCAATCTTCACTCACCGCCCATAGTTGCACCCCATCCTCTCGTCCAACTCTTTGGTTTTGACCTTTGGCATCGTAGCCGCATGGACCATCGATTCCTCCTGCACTTTTGCTATCCTCATGCTCCGCTTCTGCTCTTCCGTGTCCCTCTCTGCACCCAACCATTCGTACTCCCTCACCCAGCGACTATGCATGATGCACGTCAGCACCAATCCCATCAGCAACATAGCCATCAAAACCCCGCACTCCAGCCTCACCAGGACTTTAGCCTCTCTCAGGTCTCTTTATGGTCTCAGCAGTGAAAAGCTTAACGTTTCTTTGGTGAACAGCTCCAGGACCCCAAGTACATGGCCAGAAAACGAAGCGAGGAGGATCAAGATGTGGGTCAAGAAGCAGAAGCCGGTGAGCTGGGAATAGAAGCCCACGAAAGGAGAAAATAATAGGTGGTCCGGGAACTCCACGTCACCGTGGTCCCATACCACTCATGAAGCACCACGTGGAGCTATGGGGTCAGCTCGCCAAGATGGAATTTCTGCACAAAAAATAATCTTCTCTCTCTCGCGAGCTCTGCCCATCAACCCCTATGCCTTCTCTCTCTCCTCTGCACACATTTAGTTCTTCTGTCCTCTTCTTCGTTCTTTCCTTCTCAGAAGAAAAAGAAAAGTCAACCCACTTTCCTCTCTCCAGCGAAGTATTTCAAATTTTGAATCTGTGATTTCACTCTCAGATACCAACAAGGTTATCTACGAGTTCAAGTTCTGGGCTCCTCCAGGATCTCCTCCTTAAGAAAGTATTAGACTCATTTGCTTTTTTTTTTTTTTTTATGTATGATATAACAATCGATTTTGGATGGAGTCATGGATCCAAAACTACTAGTTAGAAAGCTTGTCCCTTAGCCTATGTCACCGCTAAAAAAGAAAGCCCTTTTATCTTTTAACCAAAAATCCAACATTTTCTCCTATATTTCAGGTTATTTCTCGATTTTTGGGGACCCATCATAATTTCTATAAGCTTGATTTGGACCCCCTTTCACAGCTTAATTTCCTACTAGCCACAAAACTTTTTCTTTTTTTAAAGTTGGCCACAAAACACTAAGCATAGTGTCGTAGAACTGATTTATCCAATAACTTGAGAGTTTAAACGGCACTAGACATAACTTGTGAAGCATTGCTCCATCATTGAAGATTGGTGAGACGTAAAATGGAGGAAATTCATGAGGAAGAAATGTGAAAAACTAAACATAAAACCTCTATAATCTTATGTTGTTTGTGCTATCAATTGTTCCAAAACCTTAAGTTCGAATTTCTAAGAGAATGACATGGCATCGTTTTTTTTTTAATCCTTAGCTCACGTTTGGTTAATCGGAATGAGACAAATTAAGTGAATTAAAAGGAATTTGAAATGAATTGGCAATCATGATTGGTAAATAAAATTTGAATTATCATGTATGGTAACACCTTGAATTGAAATACAAGGTCTTCATGATTAGAAATATGATTATGGCGGCAAAGACGGGAATCCCCTCTTCCTAATGATTTTTGTTGAAAATATGTCTCGAGTTTGAGCTCAAAGCAAAATCTAAATATTCCGAATTAATATTTTACGGACGTCCAAAATTGAGCAAAAGGAAATATTGGAAATTTACTTTCCAAATATGTGCCGGAGGAAACAAAGATAATATCAACTTTCCTATATTATGTTGGGCTCTTGGGCTGAAATTGGAAAGTCCAACGTGGAGACAATATTCGGTCAACTTTGATTTCTTTCTTGACCAATATGTGCTGACCGAGCTGGACTTCTTCCGTGGCGGTGATATTAATGATTCTAAGGGTTTATTTTTCGGTCTTTCTATATATATATATATATATGCCGTGGTAGAAGGAAGAGAAGACTAGAAGCGCCGCTCCGCAAGCAAGTGCTTGGATGTGGGTTCGTGATTTTGTTCGTGGAATTACGCCAAGCGTTCAAGTGATCGTAGCGATTAAATCTTGTATTAAGATTTGTGTATAATTTTTTTGCGAGATTGAGAGATTATTTCGTGAGGAATTGTAGGGCTAAACACTGTATGCATTATTGGGTGTAATTGGGGCTTGAGAAATACTTAGAATGTATGAGTGACTCGAGTGTGGTTGTAATTTCCGTTGTATCGCTTGATCTATAGTGGAATTCTGTGCTGCTCTCCCCGTGGACGTAGGTCATTACGACCGAACCACGTAAATCTGGTGTTCGATTTATTTTCTTATTCTATCAATTTTATTGTTCGATCGCTTGGCTTCCGCAACAATTTTGATATTAAAAATCCTTCTTTTGCAAATTCCTTCTTTTTCATTCTCCCCTCTGCCCACGTTAACGAAAACATGGTAAAGAAGCCTTTTTCATTTCCAATGTCCATCTCCATTCATTCTTATTCTAAGTTACCAAACATCATAATGAACATGAATTAGGTATGTTTGCCATTCCACTCTCCTAGTTCCTAGTAAACAAACTTGGCCAGTTCTTGATCAAAAAAACCACTTGGCCTATAGATTAGACCACTTATTAACACAGAAAATTAAGCCATTGTTTCCTGTGTTGAAAGAAAAGGGATTTATTTTTCTCAAGTAAGAAAAGAAATTTTAGTCCCTCTTACTCCTATTTCCATCCAAAATTTTTTTCTAACCCATAATATATATTTTTTTATGTACTTCATCAAGGAAAAGAACCATATCTCATATTGTTTTCCTCCACCTCTGATTAAAGGAAACATTTGAAGTTAGATTTTTTATTGATGGATTACAAATATGGATGTCATCTACCTTTATTTTTTGTTAATTTCAAATGTGGGTAATGTTCGTACTTATGACCTATCAATCAGAGACTTGGTTAGAGGAGAACACAGTTCATCCTTTTGACTTACTAAGTCATATCATAGGACCAAAATCAAAACGGTCATACTAAGATTTTCTTATTGATGAATTACATATATCAACGGCACCTGGTGTGATATGCAAATCTGTACCAACCGGAGGAAGAAAGAAATCCCAGCCCAAAAAAATGGGTCATATTTTCTTAATCGCTGGTTGAAGGAAGCAGTCTTCAAGGCTTCGACCAGGCTTACTATTAGTGGGATCAAAATAAGAACATCGCCTACCTGTATATTTAGTTAAGGTCGCATCTGGGTAATATTCATATCTGCAGCATATAAATCGGATGTCTGATTAGCGAAAGATTTCTTCGGTTGAAAATGGAGGAAACACAGCTCAAAAGATATTAATGAATCTAGATGTAGCATTTTTGTATGAAGATGAAATTCTCACTCTAGATTTTTACATAATATACAATATAAAAAGAAGTGTAAATGACAAAATAGATGCCCTTATTTCTTTCGCCAATTTCCACCAATTCAAGCATCCATCAAATACACCAAATACTTGCTCCCCTCATTCAAACACTTAATACAGATCTAGTTCTCTCAAGGACACACTTTTGTCATGTGAGCGTCCTTGTCATTACTTTCTTGGTTAAGAAAAGGATAGTCCATGTATCCAACAACAAGGTCATGAGTATAAAAAGTTTCTCGGACGTACTTATTTAATGGTGCATTGATCTTGAACCTATGCACTAAATCGGGATTAGAAAGGAAAAGTCGACCGTACGATATCAAACACTCGTCGCCGTCGGTCACAGCTTTCATCCCCATCTCTCGAGTGAACCGGCCGGCTGACATAAATGTACCTTGATAAGCTCTTCTTAGAGTCCACATTATATTGGCTTCTTCATTTTCAGCATCAATTCGTTCGAGAGATGACATGAATCACGGTCGAGTGACATGGAGATAACCGAGTTTCGATCCCATATCTTCTTGGAATGTATTGAGTTGTTCGATCACTACGAGTCCCAAGTTGAGTGTGTTGAAAATAAATGCGGAAAAAACAAATACAGAACACAAGGATTTACGTGGTTCGATCACAAGGGGATTTACGTCCATGGAAGAGGCAAATCAAGATTCTACTATAATCAAAGAGAGTATAGTTTTCAGAAGTCGAAACAACGACTTAACAAAACCTCACGGCTCACCAAATTTTGCGAAAAAAAAATTCTCTCTACATCAATGAGAAAACCTAGCCGCGATATAAATAGGGCCTATCGGCCCAACCCTTCCGCATCACGAACTAAATCTCAATTTTCGGGTCGCACATAAAATATGTCGGGTCGAGTGATAAACCGGACCGAGTACATAAAATTCAAGACATATTTAACAAATCTCCACCTTGGCTTGAATTTTCCAAAATAAAACAATCAAGAAGCCAAACACATTCTATCGACATCCCTAAACCTACGTGAGCTAACTCGATGTAGGAAACAAGGGCTGCAATGAAAGAACATATCCACTTCAAAAACACAAATGTAGAACTTGCATTTACCTCACCACCGAAACCCCAGAAGGGGCAAACTCAACCAAGCAAGTCAATCAAGTTCAATCAATGCTTAAACTTGTTGGCAGGGACTGGGCTAGTCAACATATCAGCAGGATTGTCAGCTGTACCAATTTTTTTTACTGTCATATTTTTTTCAGCAATTGCCTCTCGAAAGTGACACCTAACATCGATGTGCTTAGTCCTCTCGTGATATGGTTGATTTCTAATCAAGTATATAGCACTCTAATTGTCACAAAAGACAACCGAATTGTCTTCCTGCTGGAGCCTAAATACCTTCTTTCATTGCTTCTGCTGTTGCCATATACTTTGCTTCTGTAGTGGATAAAGCAACTGTCGACTGTAGGGTTGACCTCCAACTAATAGCCGAACTAGATAGTGTGACAAGATAGCCAGTCAAAGATCTCCTCTTGTTGAGATCACCTGCAAAATCGGAGTCCACAAATCCCACAACTGAGGTACCATTGGAACTATTTCTATCAAACACTAGGCCCAACTCTGCAGAACCTCTAAAATACCTAAATATCCATTTCACTGCCTGCCAATGGACCTTTCCAGGATGCGCCATATATCTACTACTGCCTGCGCAATGTCTGGACAAGTGCATACCATAGCATACATAATGCTACCGACTACACTGGAGTATGAGACATGAGACATTGCAGCCTCCTCGACCTCTAATTGAGGTGAATGTAGAGTTGAAAGTCTAAAATGGGATGCCAACGGTATACTTACGGGCTTAGCGTTTTGCATGCTAAACCTCTCAAGTATTTTCTCAATATAACTCCTCTGCAAAAGATATAACTTCCCTCCTTTTTTGTCCCTCTGAATCTTCATTCTTAAGATCTTCTTGGCAAAACCCAGATCTTTCTTCTCGAACTCCTCACTGAGCCGTTTCTTCAAGATCAACACATCTGACATGTTCTTTACAGCAATGAGCATGTTATCCACGTATAAGAAAAGATAGACAAAGGATCCATCTGAACCCTTCTTGAAGTAGACACAACTATTATAGTTGCTCTTATAATAACCGCTTTCTATCATAAAGCTGTCGAATCTCTTATACCACTGTCTTGGTAACTGCTTCAGACCATACAAGGATTTCTTCAACCTACAAACATGATCTTCCTTGCCTTCTACATAATAGCTCTCGGGCTAAGCCATATAAATAGTTTCCTCAAGTTCGCCATGTAAAAAAGCAGTCCTCACATCAAGTTGCTCAAGTTCTAAGTCAAATTGAGCAACTATAGCCAGCAACACACGAATGGAAATGTGTTTTACCACATGAGAGAAAACTTCATCATAATCAATTCCCTCCTTCTGATTGTAGCCTTTAGCTACGAGCCAAGCCTTACATCTAGCATTTTCAACACCTGGAAGTCCTTCCTTTTTCTTGAAGACCCATTTACACACAATGGCTCTTTTTCCCTTAGGCAACTACACCAAGTCCCAAGTCTGATTTTTGTGAAGTGATTCGAGTTCCTCAACCATAGTAGCAATCCATTTCTTTGATTCTGTGCAAGTAACAGCTTTCGTATAAGTAGAAGGTTCCTGAATACCTATATATTCTACTGTCGTAAGAGCATAAGTCACTAGGTCAGAGAACCCATATTTCTGAGGAGGCCAGGTCTGCCTCCTTTCTCTGCCAGTAGCAATAGAGTATGGCTGCCCCACCTCATCTACAGCTTCCTCATCTGAACTTGAATCAACAAGAGCAATTTGTTCGTTCAAATCATTCTGAGAGGTTTTTTTTGGAAGCTCCACCTAAACCTCCACCTCATTCGTATCACTCTTATGTTTTCCTGCAGACTCATCAACAACTATTCTTTGATCAAGCATATGCATTTCATTAAAGGTAATACACCTACTAATAATGAACTTAGGTGAGTTAGGTTCCTAGCACCATAAACGATAACCTTTCACCCCATCAGCATACCTAACAAAAATACATTTCTTTGCTCTAGGTTCTAACTTACCATCCTTAACATGATAATAAGCAGGGCATCCAAAAAGCTTTAGATTAGAATAATCACAAGGCTTACCTGACCACATCTCAAAATGAGTCTTGCATTCTATTGCTGTTGAAGGAGAGCGATCAACCAGATAACAAGCCGTGTTAACAGCTTCAGCCCAAAAATCTTTTTCCATGCCAGTATTAGAGAGCATGCATCTTGCTCTCTCCAATAAAGTTCTATTCATATGTTTTGCCACTCCATTCTGCTGTGGAGTGTAACTTACTGTGCGGTGTCGAACGATACCTACATCTGTACAGAATTCATTAAAATTGCCACCACAGAACTCAAGGCCATTATCGGTCCTAAGACGTTTGATCTTCTTCCCTGTTTGATTCTCAACGAGGGCTTTCCACTTCTTGAAGGTTTCAAACACATCACTTTTTCTTTTCAGAAAGTAAACCCAAACCTTCTTGGAATAATCATCAATGAACGTCACAAAGTAAAGAGCACCACCCTTAGATGGAATTTGTGCTGGTCCCCATAAATCGGAATGGATATAGTCGAGCGTGCTCTTTGTCAAATGTGTCCCTGTACTGAATCTGACTCTGCATTGCTTGCCAAGAACACAATGCTCACGGAAATCTAACGAGGTCGTCTGCTCTCCACAAAGTAAACCACGTTTACTCAAAACTGTCATGCCACGCTCACTCATGTGGCCTAAACGTATATGCCACAATTTCGTTCTATTATTATCAGAAACGGAATTGCATGTGCCAATTAAAGGACCCATAACTGTTCTACCCTGCAAATGATACAAGTGATTCACCTTGCTTTCTTTCATCACAACCAGATTGCCTTTTGAAACTTTGAAAACTCCACCTCCACCTGAGTACATACACCCAATGGAATCCAAACTGCTCAACGAAATAAGGTTTCTCTTTAAGTCTGGTATATGTCTTACTTCAGTTAAGGTTTTCACTGCTTTGTCGTGGCACTTAATCCGAATAGTACCAATACCCACAACTTTGCATACAGCATCATTCCCCATCAAGACTGATCCACCATTCAATGGCTCGTATGTGGTGAACCATTCCCTATTTGGACACATGTGATATGATGCTCCCGAATCCATTATCCAAACATCATTGGACAAATTAACAGTAGAGCATGACGTAAGAACACTATCTGACGCATTAGACTCAGTTTCATTTCCAACATTCACCGAATCTTATCTTTGACCATGCTGCTTATCCTTTTTCTTGAGCGAAGGACAATCTCACTTATAATGTCCCTTTTTGTGACAATAGTAGCACTCAACGTTCATCTTATCTCCAGGTGGCTTAGATTTTGAACGACAAACAAATTTCCCTTGGGAAGTTTTATCCCTGCTCTTGGTCCTGCCTCTTACAAACAAACCATATGCTTTGTTTTCACTGGTATTTCCATTCAATTTTGCTCTCAGTTTTGCAGAATTCAATGATGCTTTAACATCCTCCAAAGTTATGGATTCACGTCCATAAACCATCGAGTTCACAAAATTCTCGTATGAGGCAAGCAGTGAACATAACACAATCAAAGCTTGATATTCATCTTCGAGTTTAATATCTAGATTTTTCATATCCAGAACAATTTTATTAAACTCATCCAAGTGCTCCTGAACAGACGTACCTTCACGCATCTTTAGGGTATAAAGACGCTACTTCAAATAAAGTCTCGATGTTAGAGATTTCTTCATGTAGAGACTTTCCAGTTTCTTCCAGAGATCGACCGCTGTTTCCTCATCAGCGATTTCTCGCAAAACCTTGTCATCTAAAGACAACTGGATCGCGCTATGCGCCTTCTCGTCCATCTCTTCAATCTTAGCCAAGGTCATACCGTCTAGATATTTTCCGTTCAACGCCCTAACCGTACCCTCTCGCCTAAATAATGCCTTCATCTTTATTCTCCATAAGCCGAAGTTGTTCTGTCCGTCAAAAGATGAGATCTGAAACTTCAAAGATGCCATCTCAAAGAACCCTAGAATTGAACTAGGCTTTGATACCACTTGTTGAAAACAAATGCGGAAAAAACAAATACAGAACACAAGGATTTACGTGGTTCGATCACAAAGTGATCTACGTCCACCGGCGAGATAAATCAAGATTCCACTATAATCAAAGAGAGTACAGTTTTCAGAAGTTGAAATAACGACTTAACAAAATCTCACCGCTCACCAAATTCTTCGAAAACAAAATTCTCTCTACATTAATGAGAAAACCTAACCACGGTATAAATAGAGCCTATCAGCCAAACTCTTCCACATCATGAACTAAATCTCAATTTTTAGGTCGCATATAAAATATGTTGGGTTGGGTGATAAACCGAACCAAATACATAAAATTCAAGACATATTTAACAGAGTGGATCGGAATTTGTGGCATCATGATAATCGATCATAGGCGAAATTCTAATTGCAACTTGATCATTGCCAATAGTTGCAACTACCGCTCGAACAATCTCCATCAAGAATCTATACCTATTTTCGATTGAACCGCCATATCCATCTATCCTATCGTTGATTCCATCCTTCAGGAATTAATCAATGAGGTAGCCATGTGCGGCATGGAGCTCGATCCCATCGAAACCTGACATGTGTCCAACATTGATGTCAAATGAACGCCATTTTTTCAACTTATAAAATGTTAGAACATCATGATTTGCTCATATCCATGTAGGTCAGGATGATGCAAAATACTTCTATAGGTGGACTACGCAGTGCCTAATAGGCACATGGTCACGATAAGGTCGAATGGGAGCTATGTGGATCTATCGATGTGATCATGACCACGTGTCGAGTGCACTTTGGCTTCAAGGTAGCTAACAATATATAGCTTTTAAGCATGATCTCACATCACTTGACTATGAGGTTATAATTTTCTTGTATCACATAGTCCCCTCCATCTAAATATTTAAACCTTTGGATTAGACATTTCTCACAATAGAATATCAAGAATCCACATGTTTATTGAGTGATATATTCAAATTTAACTACGAGAAGAACCCTTTTTTAACTTTTCGTCCTTAAGTGCACCAAGTCACGTTTTTGACGGAATTTTAACTTCGATTTTTTATGTCACTTCCTTGTAACCACTCGACTTTGACCAATGTAAACTCCACGTGAATCTTTATTCGATGCGCTTTAAAGAGAAAGATTACATAAGTCGAAAATTTTGAATATCATGTGATATCAAAATTAAAATGAGTGAAAATCAAAACAAGAAATCACGTTGCCTAACCTATCCGGATGGAGTTGATTGCTGTCTGGCGAAATTGCTCGACAACCCTTGGAATTTCAGATGTTTCCAAGGCACGAGGTTTGGAGAAATAGTCTCTGGTTCCATCAAGCATGAGTATTTTCCAGTTCTCCGATACGGAACGGTTGGTTGACGAAATTGGCGCACCCTCACCAGGCTGATATACTAATAATTTAGAAAAAAATTGTGATTAAGCAATAATATAACTCTAATTCACAAGATGCTAATATAGTAAAATGGATCGATCGAGAGAGAAATTTAGTATACAGTGAAAATTAAAGAAATTACTTTTATGGGATGCTCGACCGGCGTGCCATAATTGACAGAAAATAAGACCACCTCGGCGTGAACAGCATCCACCACCTTCTTCCATGCTTCGATTAGTTCTTCGGTGTAAATATACGTAGTAAAACAACCGACTACAACCTGAAATTCAACTCAGAAAAAAAAAGTATAAACATGAAAGGTGTGACATTCTGAAATTCAACCTTTTTTGAGATATATGAAACGTTTATTTCATCGATGCACTATTAGTTAAATCTCGCTATGAATTGATCACTCATGAAAAGATTAACCAATAAGGAGAGGCTGTTAAGGAATTAAGTACGCACGACTAGAGAACTTGGCCATGAATTGACAATTCGACCATAAGGATTGACGAGGGATAATTTTGAGCAATTATGGATTGATCAAGGAATGGTTATAGAATGGTTTGTCAATAGTATACAATCGGATCATGGGTGATTCCACCAGATCATTGTATGGATTGCGAACGACCCTAAATCAATTTTTAACGATCGTGTACTTCGGAACTAGCGATTGACCCATTACAATTACATGACAACCGAGGTCACCCATGACTCGAGAAAGCTTAAACATAGTTCGATATCAAATCAACCACGGGTCGAATACGCATAACTCTTAAAAGCCGCCGGTTAATTTGAGATATACTGAAGTTGCAATTGATTGATTTTTACCATGAATTAGAATTCGAATTTGGGTATCGAACTTTCCAAGATTTCAAGACTAACTTATTGGATGTTAATCCTCCGATTTATTGATTTGCTCGAAATTCTCTAAGGAAATTTCAGGCCAAGAATTGGAGCCCATGAGAAAGTGGGCCGAGCGAAGGCCCATTGTGCCCAAACAAATTCAAGTGGGCTCAATGAGGCCCACTAAGCTCACTTAGCATTTTCAAGTCCATTCTTTATCCTTTTAAGCCCAAATTTGTTTTGCCACTGTGGAGCCACCCGCCGAGCGCCATGACAAGCAGTGACCACCCCCTTCCCCACGCCCCCCACCCCCGCGGCATGTGCCATCTGTCCGAGCCATTTCCTCGCCGGTTTGCCTTCACCGCAAGCCAAAAATAGCCCACAAAATCTGCTGTGTTACTATCCATGCCGTCGTCGCCACCTTGTGTCGTTTCCGGACCAAGCCACACGTAGTCCTTGCCGCCGCAGTCGAGCCCGTGTCGTCGAAATCGTTAACGGGTGAGTTAACGCTCTAATCCTTTGATTAGTACGTTAAACTTGATTAGGATTAGTCTATATTAAGTTAATTAGATGAATAGTGATTAATGGTGATTAATTTAGTTGATAGGTTATCGACTAGCGATAGGTTATTGAAAAGTTTGACGATAACCTATCGAGGTTTTGATGATAAGCTATCAAAGTTTTTACGATAAGCTATCGAGGTTTTGACGATAAGCTATCAGTGTTTGAGTGATAAGCTATCACTATCTATTTGATAAGTTATCGCAATTAGGGCGATAAATGGATTTTATATGGGTGTTTTCTGCTTGATTTAAGTGTTGAATTATGCTTGTTTAATACTGCTTAAGGCCCGCTTTACCCTAAAAAATAATTGCTCTATGCGAAACCTTGTTATTTAATTTTTAAAGGAGTTTTTTTGGACATATAAATAGTAAACCTTGAGGTGTTAGGTTTATATGTCAAATTTTATAAGTGAAATAGGGCAAGAATGTTTAAAAAGGGAAGCATGCAAAGTTTGACGGTTTAATTATATATACATAATCACGTATGAACTTATTACTGCATTTTTAGGCATGAAAATTGCATTATTTTGATATGCAAGCACAACCACATCTGCTTTGGTTAAATGAGGAAACAAAAAACTTGGCTTGAGTGGTTTAGATACTTGCGTGATCACATATTGAGAAACCATCACCCCTGTATGAGTTCAGGCGTGCCTTGAATAGCCGTGATGAAACCCCCGACTGATTGCGGGCGTGTCTTGAATGGTTGTGATAAGACTCCCGATGGGTTTCGGGGCATGTCCTGAGTAGCCATGATTAATACCCTAATGAATCAGAAGACCCCCATGCGAGGATGGGCGTGCCCTGAGCAGCCGTAATGGATGCCCAATCATGTTAGAAGACCGACAACATTTGGGTCGTGCCGTGACCCTAAGTGGTCGTAATCACTAGAAAACGCTTGAATGCATTGTGAATGATAAAGTTGCCATGTGTTCTAATTAGGTTATATGCTTATTGCATGATTACGGCATGTGATGATTTATAATGTGTAGGGCATGTGCCAAGGCAAGGTAAGGATAATTACAATTGTGTGATCGCGTGTTTGTGTATACTGAGTTGCCTGACACTATGTACAACTAAACCAAAGCAAGGGGTTACATTGTTATTGATCTTCCATCTTTACAACGTTGTATGTTTTAGGTGCATCCAATGTGAGTTGACTTCCTAAACGAGGCTTAAATTGTTAACTTGCTGAGATTATATCTTATTATTGTTGTTTAATTATTTTCAGAACCCCGACTATGAACCAACCTCCCACTCGTTTTGAAGTGCCCATGGATATGGGTACAATTGTATCTAAGTATCCGGTTGGACTAGATAGGGCGTACTAGAAGCATGCAACCACCGTCTAGGTGGATGAGGACTTGGCAATGTGGAAGCCTCATGAGTTTATAGCTTGCTTCCTCAGGGATGGTGATGGGCTGTTCGAGCCTATTAAAGGTTTTGATGGACCACCTAATGGTGGAATGGAAGACGCGATATGGGATCCCTTGAATCTTGGCCCTCCAGATGGGGCTGTTACGGATCCGAAGTCCGATTTGGATTACTTGGTGTCCGATCCTGATAGCATGGAGTTGGATTCGGAGACGCCTCCTGATTATCACCGGATTTGATGATGGATTTGGATATCCCATCTTTTTTATCACCCCCTTTTGATAATGAAGCTAGGTTAACCTGACCATCCACATTCCTTTTTGCATGTTTGGTCTTTAAGGAAGTGGCCTTGTGATAGGCTTGTAACTATGTATCTTCCCAAGGTTAATATTATGTTTATAAAATGGCTTTGTTCGTTTCATATCTTAAAGTGTTTTCCTTGCTATCCTATTTTGTTGTTAGAGTTTTTAGTATGCTTCCACATGCATTTATTTGATCAATGTTAATTATTTAGGTCGGTAACGCGTCCTGGGAAGTTGCCATTACACGACCATTGGTGGGATATTAGCACTCTCGAGGATCGGGGCATGACATTTCATTTTAATTGGTATCAGAGCAAGGTTAGTTCGATCCAAATTTGGTCGATACCTAGAGTGATAAAGTGCAATGGGTGTTGGGATAGTTAGTTTAAAAAACATTCTATGCCTGTGCTTGACTATTTGGTTCTCTTGTTAGAGCGGGTTGTTCATGATTTCTAATTCCTTGCTGAAATTAGAAGTCTAGCTTATGTGAGAATCTTGTAAGATGAGCAATCCTGATTCGAGGATTTCTAGGAGAAGGGCAGTGCCAAATTAGGCTGGTGCCAGAGGAAGAGCATTAGAAGATCCCAGATTGGACAAAATCCTGCAAGGCCTAAAGACTATGGTGGGGCAACAAACTCATAACCAAGCTGATGCTATTGCTGTTGCTGTTGCTACACCTGTCGAAGTCTCGTTGGCTGGAAACGGGATTGGGGATTGACCAATGCATTAACTGATCAAGTAGTTTCTGAAACTAAAGCCGCCAAAGTTCAATAGGGCGGGTGATCCTGAGACCGCAACCTTCTGGATCAAGGAGCTGGAGAAATTTTTTGCATTGCTAAGGTGTTCTGAGGAAGATAAGGTAGCGCTAGCTGTTTACCAACTGCAAGATAACGCTAGCACTTGGTGGGAAGCTACCCAAGTTTCTCGAAGGTACGGCCCTGATGTGGGATGCTTTCGTCGAAACTTTCAAAGGAAAGTACTTCTCAAATTATGCACGAAAATAAAATATGGATAAGTTCTAGCAACTCCGTCAAAACCAACTATCAGTTGACCAATATGAAGCGAAGTTGGCAGAGCTCTCTAGGTACGCACCGAGGTTAATTGAGGACCCAGTGGATAGAGCGAGGAGATTCCAAGATGGTTTGAAATCGGAAATCAAGGACGATTGGTGCCTCTGAATCTCAAGGATGTCAATAAGTTATATGAGAGGGCCCAGCTGATTGAAAGGAATTTGGCCGAACGGGTAGTCGTATATGGATCGCGGTTTGCATTTAACAGGGATAATCGTTGATTCGATAAAAGACCAATGACTGGAGGAAGGCATTCTATTCCTCCCAATAGGAAGGATGGCATTGGGAAATCGGCATACAACTCAAATGGCGGGTGCCAATTCTGTGGAAGGAAACATGGAACAGCCCCAAGCCCATACAGAATTGGAGCATGTTTTGAATGTGGCCAATAAGGCCACATTGCAAGGAATTGTCCCTGTCAACAATTAAGGACGCAACCTCAACGGCCACAAGTGGGACAACCGGCTGGGAATGCTTCGTAGAACAACCTGAATCGACCACAAGCTTAGGGAAGAGTGTATGCTGTAGCTAGGAAGGAGACGGAGTATTCGCCTAACGTAGTTACAGGTGCGGTCTCTCTTCAAGATTATGTTGTTTATGCACTATTTGATCCAGGGACTTCGCATTCATTTATATCTAAGCAGTTTGTTAAGTTAGTGGGGCTTAAACCGAAACCTTTGGAAGTAATTCTTAGTGTTGCCACCCCACTAAAGGATGAAGTGTTGGTTATAGTAGGGGAGTCCGGGCTGTAAGATAATTGTTGGGGGTAGGAGGAAGTGATAAATTTATCGATTTTAGCGATGTATGACTTTGATGTCATTATCGAGATGGACTAGCTCGTGAAGTAAAGAGCCATAGTAGATTGTTGTAAGAGGATGATTCAATTTAATCCAATTAGTCGTTCTAAATATGAATTTGTGAAAAACAGAGGAGGAATCTTGATCCCTTTAATTTCGTCGCTTGAGGTAACTAGGCTATTGAATGAAGATGCCAAGGTTATATAGCGACTGTGGTTAATTCATTGGTTGAGGAACCAAGGATAGAGGGCATAGCTGTAGTGCGTGATTTTTCCAATGTCTTTCATGAGGAATTGCCTAGGTTACCTCCAAAAAGAGAAATAGAATTTGTAATTGAGTTAGCCCTTGGGACAAAGCCAATTTTCAAAGCACCCTACAGAATGGCGTTGTCGGAACTAAATGAATTAAAAGTGCAGATGCAGGAGTTGTTGGACAAATGATTCATTCTTCCTAGTGCATCACTTTGGGGAGCATCAGTTTTGTTTGTAAGGAAGAAAGATGGGTTATTGCGTCTTTGCATTGACTATCGGCAATTGAATCAAGTGATGGTTAAAAATAAGTATCTGTTGCCAAGGATAGATGATTTGTTTAACTAGCTTCAAGAAGCTTGGGTATTTTCTAAAATAGACTTGAGGATGGGCTATCATCAGTTGAGGATTTAGAATGAGGATATACCGAAGACGGCATTTCAAACGTGTTATGGTCATTATAAGTTTACTGTAATGTCGTTTAGTCTAACAAATATACGTACAGCTTTTATGGATTTTATGAACTGGGTGTTCAAGGAATATTTGGACCAGTCTGTGATCGTGTCAATTGATGATATTCTGATATATTTAAGGAGTTCAAAGGAACAAGAACAGCACTCGAGGATAGTGCTGTAAACCCTTCGAGATCAAAAGCTGTATGCAAGTTTAGTAAGGGTGAGTTTTGGTTAACTCGAGTAGCTTTTTTTGGTCATATGATTTCTGATGAAGGAATTTCAGTAGATCCGACTAAGATCAAAGCGGTTATGAATTGGTCAAGATCAACGACGATAACTGAAGTTCGAAGTTTTTTGGGATTGGCTAGCTATTACAGGCGGCTCAGGGAAAGGTTTTCTGTAATAGCCATGACTTTGATGCGATTGCTAAAGGACACAAAATTTGAATGGATAGATAAGTGCGAGCGTAGTTTTCAAGAGCTTAAGTATAAGTTAACTACTGCGCTTGTTTTAATGATACCGTCTGGTTCCGGAGGTTATGAGATATACAGCGATGAGTTGAACAAAGGTTTGGGATACATCTTAATGCAACTTGGAAGAGTAGTTGCATACGCGTCCCGACAATTAAGACCTCATGAGTTGAACTATCCGATGTCCGATTTGGAGTTAGCTACGATCATTTTTGCGCTAAAGATTTGAAAACACTACTTGTGCACAGAAAAGTTTCACATTTATACCTACCATCAGAGTTTAAAGTATTTATTTTTACAAAAGGAATTGGACATGAGGTAGCATAAATGGATGGAACTACTCAAGGATTATGATTGTACTATTCTGTATCATCCTAGTAAGGCTAACAAGGTAGCTGATGTACTAAGTCAAAAGTCATCGATCGTGCAGATGATGGTTTGAGAGTGGATTTTACTTGAAAGAATTCGGGATTCAAATTTCAAGTTCGAAGTAAGCCACCTCTCAAGTTTGTTGGCTACCTTAAGGATCGAACCAGAAATTCAAGTTAAGGATAAAGTGTTGCAATCAACGGATCCTGCAATTCAAAAGATTCTGCAAGGAGATGCAAATTAAAGATAGCTTGACTTCCGAGTGGATGAGGATGGAACGTTGAGGTTTTGTGGGCGACTATGCGTACCTGACAATGTGAAACTTAAGGACGAGATTCTGTCAGAAGCACATCACAGTAATTATAGCATCCATCCCAATAGCACCAAGATGTATTAGAACTTACGTCAACATTACTAGTGGAACGAAATGAAAGTGGATGTAACCAAACACGTAGCTAAGTGTTTGACGTGCCAACAAGTAAAAATGCAGCGTTGTAAGCCAGGTGGATTACTATGACCACTTGAGATCCCAGAATGAAAATAGGAACACATCACAATAGATTTCGTGATGGGTCTACCAAGAAGTCAAAGAGGTATTGAGTAGTTGATAGACTGACTATGTCAGCACATTTCATCGTCGTATGAAAGGATTTCGCCATGGACAGATATGTAGAATTGTATATACGCCATGTTGTTCGCCTACACGGAGTACTGGTGACGATCACTTCGGATCAAGATCCCAAGTTCACCGCGACATTTTGGAAATGCCTTTAAAGTGCTATGGGAACGAAGCTGCAGTATAGCACAGCTTATCATTCACAGGCGGATAGTCAATCAGAGAGAACGATTCAAACTCTCAAAGATATGCTTTAAGCTTGCGTTTTGGATTTTAAAGGGAGTTAGGAGGAACAATTGCATCTTGTTGAGTTCACTTATAACAATAGCTACCAACAGAGCATTAGAATAGCACCATTTGAAGCGTTGTATGGTAGAGCATGCAGAACTCCGATATGTTAGGACGAAGTTGGAGAAAGGATAATTACTGGTCCAGAGTTGGTACAGCAGTCAGTTGAGGCAGTTAAGGTCATCAGAGAAAAACTTAAGACAGCTCAAAGCCGTCAAAAAAGTTATGCAAACAAACGACGTAGACCTTTGGAATTCCAAGTAGGTAATCACGTCTTCCTTAAAGTATTACCTATGAGAGGAACTTCACGATTTGGCAAAAAGGGAAAGTTAAGTCCAAGATATGTTGGACTATTTGAAATTTTGGAACGAATTGGAATCTTGGCTTTTTGTCTAGCTTTGCCGCCGAAATTGGCTCAAGTACACGACGTCTTCCACCTGTCCATGCTAAGAAAGTATGAACCTGATCCAACTCACGTGCTGAACTATGAAGAGATAGACGTGGACGACAAAGTATTGTACGTGGAAAGACCGGTGAGGATTAAGGATAGAAAAGAATAGGTGTTGCGGACAAAGACGATCCCTTTGGTTTAGGTGATTTGGCAACATCACGGAACAGAAGGAGCCATGTGGGAAAGCGAAGAAGTAACAAGGCAATAATACCCCCATCTATTTGAGTAGTTTTGGTTGTTTGTAAAATTTCAAGGACGAAATTTCTTTAAGGGTGAAGAGCTGTGACATTATGAAATTTGACCCTTTTCGAAATATATGAAATGATTATTTTATTGATACACAGTTAGTTAAATCTCGCTCTGAATTGATCACTCATGAGAAGACTAATCAATAGGGAGAGGCTATTAAGGAATTAAATATGCACGACTTGAGAACTTAACCATGGATTGACAATTCGACCATAAGGATTGATGAGAAACAATTTTGAGCCATTATGGACTGATCAAGGAACGGTTATAAAATGATTTGTCAATAATATACAATCGGATTACGAGTGATTTCGCCTAACCATTGTATGGATTGCGAACGACCTTAAACCAATTCCTAATGACCATATACTTCGGAACTAGCAATTGACTCCTCGCAATTATATGACAACCGAGGTCATCCATGACTCGAGAAAGCTTAAACGTGGTTTGATATCAAATCAACCACGGGTCAAATACATGTAACTCCTAAAAGTTGCCCGTTAATTTGAGATATACTAAAGTTACAATTGATCGATTTTTACCATAAATTAGAATCCAAATTTGGGTATCGAACTTTCAAGAATTTCAAGACTAACTTATTGGACGTCGCCACATTAATCCGCTGATTTATCGATTTGCTCAAAATTCTCGGAAAAGGAAATTTCGGGCCGAGAATTGGAGCCCAAGAGGAAATGGGCTGAATGAAGGCCCATTGGGCCTCACGCCCAATGTGTCCTTCGGCCATTGGGCCCAAACAAATTCAAGTGGGCCCAATGAGGCCCACTAAGACCACTTTAGCATTTTCAAGCCCATTCTTTATCCTTTTAAGCCCAAACTTGATTTATACGAGCCCATTCAAAATTCTAACTCATATACGCGTATAGTATTTTATACTATACATGGTGAAATGACCATTTTACCCTTCTAGCATTAAATGAGAAGTTACAAAGAGGAGTGAAAAGTCTTGGAAATTATTGAGGAGAAATGATGAATTTTTGGGGACGTGAACTTGACTTATGGAAGAAGCCTTGCAAGAGAGAGTTCTCTCTCATTTTCTCTCACCCATTCTCTCTCTCCTCAATCCCCCTTCGTCCGCCCTCTTCCTCTCTCATTTTTCTCTCTTATTTTCCCTCTTTTCCTTCTCATTTCGCCCTCCCCCCCTCTCTCTCCCTTTCTTCCCCCTTCAGCTGAACCAGCAAAACCAACCCCTTAGCTGTTGTTTTGCCGCCGTGGAGCAACCCGCCGAGCACCATGACAAGCCGTGACTGCCGCCCCCCCCCCCCCCTCGGCCATGTGCCATCTGTCCGAGCCGTTTCCTCGCTAGTTCGCCTTCACCGCAAGCCAAAAACAGCCCACAGAATCTGCTGTGTTGCTGTCCATGCTGTCATCACCACCTCGTGTCGTTTCCGGACCAAGCCACGCATAGTCCTCGCCGCCGCCGTCGAGCCCATGTCATCAGAATTATTAACGGGTGAGTTAATGCTCTAATCCTTTGATTAGTATGTTAAACTTGATTATGATTAGTTTATATTAAGTTAATTATGTGATTAGTGATTAATTAGTTGATAGGTTATCAACTAGCAATAAGTTATCGGAAAGTTTGACGATAAGCTATCAGAGTTTTGACGATAAGCTATCGAGGTTTTGATGATAAGCTATCAGAGTTTTGACGAAAAGCTATCGAGATTTTGACGATAAATTATCGATCGTTGAGTGATAAGCTATCACTAATTAGGTGATAAGCTATCGATATTTATTTGATAAGTTATCTCAATTAGGGCGTTAAGTGGATTTTATATGGGTGTTTTCTGCTTGATTTAAGTGTTGAATTATGCTCGTTTCATAGGCCTGCTATACCCTAAAAAATAATTGCCCTATGCAAAACCTTGTTATTTAATTTTTAAAGGAGTTTTTGTGGACATATCAATAGTAAACCCTGAGGTATCGGGTTTATATGTCAAATTTTATAAGTGAAATGGCAAGGATGTTTAAAAAGGGAAGCATGCAAAGTTTGACTATACGTGATCACGTGTGAATTTATTACTGCATTTTTAGGCATGAAAGTTGCAGTATTTTGATATGCGAGCACAACCACGTCTACTTTGGTTAAATGAGGAAAAATGAACTCGGCTTGAGTGGTTTAGGTGCTTGCGTGATCACATATTGAGAAAACTGTCACCCCCGTATGAGTGCGGGTATGCCTTGAATGGCTGTAATGAAACCTCCGATTGATTGCGGGCGTGCCTTGAATGGTCGTGATGAGACCCCCGATGGATTTCGAGCATGCCCTGAGTGGCCATGATTAATACCCTGATGAATTAGAAGACCTTGGTGCGAGGACGGGTGTGCCTTAAGCGGCCATGATGGATGCCCAATCTTGTCGAAAGACCACAACATTTGGGTCGTGCCATGACCCTGAATGGTCATAATCACTAGAACACGCTTAAGTGCGTTGCAAATGATAAAGTTGCTATGTGTTTAGATTAGGTTATATGCTTATTGCATAATTACAGCACGTGATGATTTATAATATGTAAGGCATATGCCAAGACAAGGTAAGGATGCCTACGATTGTGTGATGGCGTGTTTGTGTATACTGTGATGAGTTACCTAACACTATGTATAACTAAGCCAAAGCAAAGGGTTGCATTGCTATTGATCTGCAATCTTTATAACATTGTATGTTTTAGGTGCATCCGAGGTGAGTTGACTTTCTAAATGAGGCTTAGATCGTTAACTTGCTGAAATTATATCTCATTATTGTTGTTTAATTGTTTTTAGAACCCTGACTATGAATCGACCTCTCACTCGTTTTGGAGTGGCCATGGATATGGGTACAGTTGTATTTGAGTATCCGATTGGACCGAATAGGGCATACCAGAAGCATGCAACCATCGTCCGGGTGGATGAGGGCTTGGCAATGTGGAAGCCTCATGAGTTTATAGCTTGCTTCCTTAGGGATGGTGATGGGCTGTTCGAGCCTATTAGGGGTTTTGATAGACCACCTAATGGTGGAATGGGAAATGAGGTGTGGGATCCCATGAATCTCGACCCTCCGGATGGGGCTATTACGAATCCGGAGTCCGATTTGGATTACTTGGTGTCCGATCCTAATAGCATGGAGTCAAATCCAGAGACGCCCCCTAGGTATCACCAGGTTTGATGATGGGTTTGGATATCCCATCTCTTTTATTGCCCCCTTTTGATAGTGAAGCTAGGTTAACCCGACCATTCACATCCCTTTTTGTATGTTTGGTCTTTGAGGAAGTGGCCTCGTGATAGGCTTGTAACTATGTATCTTCCTAAGGTTAACATTATATTTATAAATTGGCTTCGTTCGTTTTGTATCTTAAAATGTTTTCCTTGCTATCCCATTTTGTTGTTTGTTGTTGGGGTTTTAGGTACGTTTCCGCATGCGTTTATTTGATCGATGTTAATTATTTGGGTCGGCAACGCGACCTAGGATATTGCCATTACACGACCATTGGTGGGATGTTAGCGCGCTCAAGCATTGGGGCGTGACAGATGTTCTTGCTCTCTTCTCCTCTATTACAGCCACATTGATGTTCTTAACTATATTAACTTCACGCTATGCCATAGAAGATTTTCTCTACTCACTACCGAGAAAAATGGTACTGGGCCTCACTTTTCTCTTCCTCTCTTTGGCCTCATGCTGGTGGCTTTCAGCTCTACACTTACAATCATCCTAAGCGAAAGATTGAAATGGATGTACATCCCAATTACTTTGTTGGCTGCCTTTCCGGTCACGGTGTTCGCAATTCTACATCTCCCCTTGTATGGTGAAATGGTCAAATCCACTTATTGGCCTCGCCTCTACCGTCCCTGAAGCTTTGAAAATGATCTATACTATTATTGGACAAGGACATGTGTGATGTTATCTTTGTTTACATTGTTATTGTGTGTGAGATATGACTATCTTGGCGGTTACTTCTAATAAAGTTTAATGTAGGTTGGCAAGTGCACACATTGTCTCAATGGATTATACGATATTTTCCCCCCATACAGTGAGCAATTCCTTCATTACTCATTGTCCTATTAAGGTGAACCCAATTTTCAAAAGAATTGGCGACATGGCCATCCATTCAAAAAAAGCAATGATCCACACAAATTCGCTACACTACACAACATGGCCAGCCACCTAGTGGCCCTACACAAGGAACTTCTGATGTGGCAACCCGAGCAAACAACTATTTCGGTTCAATAAAAGTTCAGCCTTCGAAATCAATCTTCACCCACTGCCCATAATTGTACCCCATCCTCTCGTCCAACCGTTAGGGACCTTTGCCATGGAAGCCGCATTGGCCGTCGATTCCTCCTGCACTTTGGCCATCCTCATGCTCCGCTTCTTGTCTACCGCGTCCCTCCCTGCACCCATCCATTCGTACTCCCTCGCCCAGCGACTGGGTTTTGATTTTACCATTGTTTTCCTAAAAAAGGTGGCTATGTTCGTTTGAGACGAACAGGGGTGTCGGGCAAGCGATGTCTTACTGGATAGCTTACACTAAACCTCGGTGCTCAAAAAGTTTCATGGTAAGATGAGCTAATTCAAAGAAATTATACTAGCAAAGAACTCCCAGCATGACTTCGGTATCTATCTATCGGTTTATATATAAAAGTGGGAAAAACTCGCATGAGGTTGACTCCTGTGGCATGCTCAAGTGCAAGCTTTTATCTGGTGATTTGCTTGTCAATTTAGCAAACCTCTAAGCTGGCAGATATCTAATCTTAGCAAATATCTAATTTCCATCTTTGATTTTTATGCATATTTTGATAATAAATTGCTATCCGATAATTGAGTCGCTGTCCTGCAAATAATATACGTGAGCAACTTTGACCTATATGATAGTACATCACAAGCACACCAATCGAGAAGAGTCTTTCACGCCGTATGCTACAGTTCTACATGTTTCTATGCAACTCTCATATGGGAATCCCATGAGAAATTGGAAAATGTCTAATTAAGTGTATCTGTCTTATTCTCAACCTAATTCTAATGTATTTTATTCCGATATTTATCTTCTATGAATGGCATTTTATCGTTTACTTATTGACCTTAACTTCAGAGGAATCTTTACAGCAGCTAACAAACTGTTGATTTTATGCTTGTTGAACTTATCGCGTCCAAAAAATGAGTCATGAAATAGATTTTTAGACGCGTACCGGATACAATTTTGTTTTTTTCCCATTAACTAATTCTGATATTTTGTTTTGCCATCTTTTGGTTAAGAAGGGTACTAGGCAGCAGGTGCATGATTACATCGTTTTGTCAAGATACGAGTTATTTATGTTTTCCTGCTGACTCTTAACTTTGGCTGTATTGATCAACTGCGTTTACCTGCGGGATTTGAAAATTTTCCTCTTTATTTTATTTGTATTTTATTTTATTTTTTTTAAAAGGAAATGCTTAGGGCTGCTAACCATATGCGCTTTGCCGGTTACTTACACATGATATATATGGAAGATTCCAACCCATGAGCTTGGTAAATATAAGCGATGTGGTTCCACATCAACCCTTTGGCTTTTAGGGAGAAGTAAATATCTTTTCAGATTTATTTTTGAGAATTAAAATAATCTCAAATAAACCTGAAAATGTAAAAATCATTTCTCGGAATCTTCATCTTCAAAAGTTACCATCTTAAATTTGCCAGGTGCAAAGCGCCAAGTGCCAATCTTTGACTTTAAACTCCGACCCGTTAAGCTCTATTTGGGCCCAAAACTTTCGGCCTCTCCAACCATGGCTGAGCCCACGTCATCTCGGCCTGTCGGCTATTGGATTTGTAGTGAGATTTCTCCGCCTTCGCTTCTCGGGACGCAGTCGCCGCTCCATCTCGTCGGCCGGCACACCGACTGCATTTCCGGCCTCGCCACGCTGCGCAAGCTCAGTCGCAGTACAACTTGTTCTCCGACAACCTCCCTTCGGAGACAGTGAACCTCACGGACCTCCACGTCCTGAAACTGGCGGCAGAACCTCCTCCCCAGCGAGATCACGGGCGGCCTCTCTCTCAACCTTCGGCACCTCCATCTCTCGTCCAACTCCTTCTCCGTTCGGTGATTTTCTGGAGTCCGAGTCCCTCTGGCTCAGTTAAAATCTATCTGATGGAACTTCGCTCTCTGCGATTGCTACTTGTTCTTCACCCGTGCAATAGAGCGCGGAGAGCAATGCGCTTAGTAGGGTGATACCTGCAGCCATTGGTACCCTCCGGAAGCTTCGGCTAATCTCGCTTTCCTGGAATAATTTATCTGGTTCAGTGTCGGCTTCATTTTTCTGCAAACGACTCAGGTAATTCTCGGTCTCTTAGGATTGTTCACCTCGGGTTTAATGAGCTCTCGTCCGTTGTTTGTGCCAAAACCATGGCATGTTTCGGCGTCATGTAAGGTCTGGATCTCCAAGAGAATTTAATAACAGGCACGTTTCCACCATGGTTGACCGATGTATCCACTTTGACTAAGATATCGAGAAATTTGCTTTTCGGGTTCGATTCCTGGCGAGATTGGACATTTTTATAGATTGAAGGACTTGAGTGTTCTCACTTGGATGTTTGGTGTGCTTTTTATTTTTAAATTTTATTTTTTTTCTTGAATATTTAGAGTTTGAAATCGAAATCTAAATATAACCAAGTCAATCCTACTTTCATTATTTAGAAGCACTCAGAGACTACTTCATTAAAATTAATTACCGGAAAAGTTCCTCTTATCCGAGAGTTCTGTCTAAACAATTACCTCATGACAACTAATTATTTCCAGTGTTTCCTTAATATGCAAATTGAATTTGCAGTTGATTATCCTAGAAACTAATTTCATCAAGAGCTGAGGGCAAAACAAATATTTAATATAAGGATTGCTTTAAAAAAACTACACCAACGGAGATGACTTCTAAATAATTTGGAAAGTCCAACTAAAATCATCAGATATTAAAGTTATTCTTTTTGAAAAATCTTACTTTGAAATTATTCGGGGAAATAACACCTTTTGTCCCCATAATTTTGACAATGTGACTTAAATTGTCATCAGAAAATAGTATAAGGACTGGAATTATAACCAAAGAGAGTATAGGGATTAATAGCAAGATTTTCCAACCCACAGGGACCGAAGAAATTCTGTTTCGGCGAACTGAAAATGCAAAATCAAGGTGTGGGCACCAAATTCAGCTCATTGATGCATTTTCTCGGGCCCATAGGCATGATTTTTCCTTCGAAGTAGACAGTAACAAGCACTCAAAAGTCAAATCTCCTAATTTGGCATGGCTCACCTACAGTTGTTAATGGTGATACGACCGCTTTTTGTCAGTCCCAGTTTCATTACCGACAAGCACTCAATGACTAGTTCATTAAAATTAATTACCAAAAAACCCCCTCCAGCCAGAGAGTTTTGTCCAAACAATCAACTAGTCAGGACTAATTATTTTCTTTGTTTACTTAATATTCAAATTGAATTTGCAGCCGATTGTCCTCCAAAGCAATTTCATCAAAAGCAGAGGGCAAAACAAATGGGTTCTAAATAGTTAATTACTTATCATTAAGAGACTACATGAGACTATCCTTTGACGACATGATCCTCCAACTAGTCAATCCACTATAGTCATCCCCAAAATGAAATCGGGTAATGATATTCTGAGCCCAAAAATAACTTGCTAATAGAAATCGTTGTCACTCTATTATGACAAAATAAAGATAACATTGAAGAAGAAAATTCACTAATAGATACGTTCTCCAAGATACATGCAAGGTGTAATGTTTTTGCCATAAAGGAAAAGAAAAGGGATATGATCACTAGAATTCTTAAAATTTATTATGAGAGTACAATTGATTCATAAAAACTTGTAAAAAGTGTAATAAAATTCTAAAACTTGCTAAATTAGTTTAACTGAGTCCTAAATTAACAACGTCTGATTTGACTAACGAAAAATACTGACATGATTTTTTTACTATTTTTCGTATCTTATGTGATGATGATGTGGCTTTTTTAATCATTAATTTGATATTAATTTTATTTAAATTAAATTAAAAAAATAAGATAAAAAAATTTAAAAAAAGGGAGGAGGAGGACAGGCGGGGAGGGTGGGCTTGCCCTCCTCGCCACCACCCCACCATCATCGAGAGGGGCCGGCAGGGGTGGGGGGACAACAGGCGAGGGGTTGCCAGCCCTCGCCTAGACCTGGCCGAGGGCCACCATTGGCAGGGGTCAACCGCCACTTTATTTAAAAGAAATCCATGCATTGCATTGATATAATTACAGTAATTAATGACATAAACTTGCATCCTATATGAATTCTAGCTAATAAATTAATTGAATTAACTAATGAAATCGATATGTCATGTTTGGTTTTGTTATAATTATTAGGTGAAATTGTGGAGATAGATAAAATTCTGTATAGAAGTACTTTAAAATTATTTAATTATTTTTGTTCGGAATTTACCATCTAAGTTTATTACCGAAAATTACATGCAATGAATGAGCCTCATATTAGTCATGTACAAACGATCTAAAGCATACAAAGTGTAATTAATTTTTCCAAGTTTATTTATGTTCATTTTTCTTTTTTATAACAAAGAGGTTCACATAGACATGAAGTCAGAGGACACGTCAACTGATGAAGCTTCGCAAAATGGTCACAAACCAATTTCAGTTCAAGGCCACATGAGGATCACGAATCAATCAAAAACTAAAGGTTTGTCATTTTGAACTTTTAATTTACGTTTTTTTATAGATCATTGTCTTTCATCCATTTTTGACTTTTTTCACTCCAAAACATTTTTTGTTTTTTGGTCAGACACTCCGAAACATTTTAAGCTGGTTATTTATGTTCTTTTCTCTTTTTGGTAACAAAGAGATTTGATAAAGCATCCCAAGATAGCCGCAAACCAACTTTGTTTGAAGTGTACATGAGGATCACGAATCAATTAAAAACTAAAGATTAATGTTAATTTTTTTTATTTAAGATTTACCATCTAAGTTTAATACAAAAAATTTCATGAAATAAATGATCCCAATCCTAGTCATGTATAGATGATCTAAAGCATACAAATTGTAATTAATTTTTCTAATGTTATTTATGTTCATTTCTATTTTTGGTAATGAAGAGGTTCATATAGACATGAGCTCAGAAGGCACAACATCCGATAAAGTTTCCCAAGACGGTTGCCCACCAACCGAAGGTTTGTCACTTTGAACTTTTAATTTTCATTTTTCATATATCTTGCGTTTATGCATTTTGACATTTTTTTGATCTGAAATACTTTGAACTTCACAGCATACAAATGCTGGCATATGAATTCAAATATAATTTTTTGTAATTTTTAAAATCTGAATAATGGCTTGATTTATAATGGAGAAAGCCAAAAAAGTAGTTTTTACTTCCATAGTGTAAACGCAGGCGCTCATTGAAGAAGGCATGTTGAGTAAATGACACCCCGTTGCTTGCGTGCGCATTTCATCGAAACTTTGAATTGGTGCAATGATTACACTTGACCTAAAAAACAAGAAGTGCGAAAGTCTGAGGACCTTTAACGTGTAATTTTTGCAGATATGCCAATAGAGGTCAATGAAGATTATCGAATATTGTTTGAAGCCGTAGCGAAAGGTCATTGGAAAGCTGCCGAGGAAATCATTAATAAATCTCTTTTTTCTGTCGAAAAAATAGCGAAGTAAATAAATATTGTGAAGTAATGATGGCTAAAGTCATGACCGTAGGAAACAAATCCGTTAATCTGCTGGAATTTGCAGTTGTGGCCGCACAAGATCAATATCAATTGGTTGAGAAACTGGTCGACCGCTTTGATCCAATAAATAAAGATCAAACATATAAAGACTCCATTTGGAGTAGTGTCCTCTACCATGCAGCCCGGGAAGGAAGAATAAAGGTGGTAAAGTCATTAGTAAACAAAGTTGGATCCCAATCTAATATTGTAACCAATGCCCTGTCAGATGCTATTTCAAATGCTCCTATGCAAAAGGAGGTTATCTGGCACCTCGCCAGGCAAATAGCATCCGCCCCAGATTTTTACACCATGAGCTGCCTTATTCTAGCCGGCCATTTGGGTACGATTTCACTCTCACTCATCTTAGGAGAAATTATATTATCTAATCAGTTCTAAACCTATTGTACGAATGCTAATTCACTTCTAAACTTTACAATTTCGTCCGGAATTTTTGTACAAAGTTTCAATGTAGTCCTTCTGTCCAATTTTCGCCCGAAATTGCTAAAGTGACTGTGTGGCACATTGGACAGTTGACGATGACTCGACTGCAACATTAGCAATTTTTAGCAAAAATTGACCGGAATGATTATATTGAAATTTTATGCAAAGATTTGGATTAAATTGATAAAATTGAAAAGTTTAAATTTAAAATGGTATCCATATAATAGGTTTGAGACTGATTGAGTAATTTTTTCCTCATGTTATCTCACTTCCCTGACTTTTTACTTAAATTAACATTTTTGTTCTTGTGTCCGAAAAGGCATAGGCTTGTTTTTAGCTCGCAAATACCCCACAGAAGTGACATCCAAAGATAACGACAACCGTAGCTTGTTGGGGAACTTGGCAAAGATGAAGTCTTACTTCCCCAGTGGACATAGACTCAATTTTTGGGAAAAATGTATTTATAAATGTAGGTACTTCTTGCACAATTAGATATGTACAATTTGAGCAACTACATCCACACTGTGTTCACTCTATCTATTCCCAATTTTAGGTATCCCTCTATGTTTGGCCGATACATCATTTGACAACCCTGAAGAAACGAAGATGGATCGAGGTATTTATGTTAATCAACAGACAATGACTACATCTATGTATGCAAATTAATATCTAAACCATGATGTATGCCATAAATTAATATCAACATAACATTTGTAAAGTTAGTCGAGAAGTCTTATTCAATGTCGAGGTATCGAGAATTGTATATTTGGATTTCAGGTCCTAGAGGTGAATTGATCCAAGTTGTTTTATAACGGATTTAAGCATCATTAAACTTAATTATGCGATCAATCTTCATTTTATAAGTGTCATATGTATCTTTTAGTTTGTCATCAATTCCTAATTTGCTGATATGATTACTTAAGTGGCTCAACACATCACTCTGGAATTATGCCACAAAGCCAGGTATTCAAACCTACCATGGTATCTACTTAAATAGCACCTTTTTTCATCCATTGGTATAGATCTCTAAACTTGAAGTGTAAAGTTGACATTTTTAGAATATCCAGTTGAGATCATGGTTTATTACTATGGACCAGCTCTTGATTCGCATATTACGATACGACTTGATTCGATTCAATCCAATTCAAAGTCTAAACAATATGTATATATTAGGTGAATTTGTAGAACTTATTAGTCGAAAACAGATTTATCGATCGGTCCCTGAAACTACCCATTTTTCATAAAGAAAGAAAATAACTTTCTTTTGTCATAAAATTGTGTGCATTCATTGATAGATCCATCTACTCTCCGACGCATGCATTTTGATTTTTAAGCCACATGAAGTTTGCTTTCTCGAGCCCATCATTTTCTTCTCAACTACTATATATGCGTAAGAGCTCGGCAAAAATGAGATAACCTCTCTAACCTTTTGATTCTTTGTTGTGGGAAAACTACTTATTTGATGACATGCGCAGCACCTTTCATCAAAAGGATTGGAGAATCAAAGTTGAGGCACAAATGCTCGGTTGAGTTTGTAAATCTTTTTCTTACCAAGAAGAAGGAATATATGAAATCTCCGAAAGCAATAAAGTTTTTATTGACTTCGGGCATTGTCCTTGACTCTGCATCTCGTGGAACCCATGAAATTGTCAAGTTATGTCTTGACCATTTTCCGGAGTTGATGTGGGACGACAATTTTCCAAAAGAATTGATGAAAGAAGTTGTGAACGGACGGCAAGTTGAGCTATTTAGACTAGTGAACGCATACAAAAGAATTCCGAAATTGAGTGACGACATTTTTACGAACCGCAATCTGATGGAGGCAGTAGTAAAATGGTCACCAGAATGTGTACCGGCAAATGTTCCTGGAGCAGCTTTTCTTATGCAGAGGGAACTTCAGTGGTTCAAGGTTGGTTCACCTTATTTGTTTGCCACCCTTTTGTGTCTTTTATTTACGATTACATTGATAGGTGTCGGTTATTTTTCTCAAGGTACTGGAAGATAGGAGTGATCCTTCTTTTAAAACTCTGCAATTTAAGGTCGGTTCACCTTATTTAGTTGCCACACTTTTGTGCTCTTTATTTTACATTTACGTTAATAGGCATCCTTTATTTTTCTAAAGGTACTGGAAGATAAGGGTGATCCTTCTTTTAAAAGTCTGAAATTGGAAGAAACAAAAGGAAGGGGAGGGAAAACATACTGGGAAGTTTTTATAGAACAACGCCAAGATCTGCTCAGAGAGGCAGGGCAATGGATGAAGGATACATCATCATCTTGTAGCCTCATTGCGACTCTCATTATTACAGTAGCTTTCACGGCGGCATTTACAGTTCCCGGGGGCAACGACGACAAAACGGGGATCCCACACTTTTTAAAGAAGGATTCGTTCATGGTATTCGTGTTTGCAGACGCTCTCGCGCTCTTCTCCTCTGTCACTGCCACTGGGATGTTCTTGGCTATTGTAACTCCATGCTACACAGTCGAAGATATTCTCCGCTCGCTACCAAGAAAGATGATAATGGGCATCACTTTTCTCTATCTCTCTTTGATCTTTATGCTGGTGGCGTTCATCTTTGCTCTTACGATCATCGTAAGCGAACAATTTAAGTGGATTTACATCCCAATCCCTTTGCTGGCTGTCGTCCCTGTCTGTTTTTTCTTATACCTACAGTTTCCCCTGTATGTTGAAATGGTCAAATCCATCTATTGGCCTCCCCTCTACCGTCCCCGGAAGCTTTAGGAAGAAAAGAGAGTGGGACTTCAATTTCAGTCCAAAATTCTTTCGGACAAAGCGTCATGAGGATTCTTTAATTTTGACGCATGTTACTTTGATACTTAGTTTGATAAATATATTTGGATAATAACAGTTGTGTTCTTTCACAGTAATTATGATTCTTTAATTCTGACGCATGTTGCTTTGATGCTTAGTTTGATAAATGTTTGGATACTAACAGTTGTGTGACGTGACCCTACTGAAGCAGGGTCTGGGAGAGCAGGTTTAGAGGTAATGTTGAATTGGGACCGGTCATTCTCAATTGGCGCGGATTCTCCCAAATCCTTACCTCATGCGACATTAGGAGGTTCATTTAAATGATTAACCTATGAGAGTTCTAACTTATGTGGGAGTCGTCACTAACCTGTTCAGTTGGCTAGAAGCCAAGTAAGATGTGAGAGGGTACCTCCCGTCTTATGCAATTAGAGATTTAAGTCCATGGACAAATTTATCCTCCATTAAATTAAATTAATACTATAAAAAATTACAAATTGATACATACATGACAAATGGACAGTAAAATTCCAAACTGGTACACCCGTCAACTGTCATGTGTCATCAAATTCAGAAATTTAATGGTAAAATTTAACGGAAATTAACGGAGGCTAAAATTATCATAAATGTATCAGTTTTGGATTTTGGTAGTGAAAAAGTTAATTTATGATAAATTTATTGTAGGTGTACTAATTTGAGATTTTTGTGGTATTAACCCTTAAAAGTACAACTTTTCCAATGCTTGTGGCTGTCTCAAGAAGTCTTGTTGTAAGCTTCCAATGTATGGGTAATGACAAAGTTTTTATGGCAAAATCAAATATGAGACTTTTTTCTTATCGATGAGGTTCTTCAATTGTTGATGAGGTCTATCATTAGGCTTATCGATGATAGTGTCGTCGAGTTTGAATGCGCACTGACCTTCTTGATTGATTGAGTTGGTCTTGAATATGAGCTGTATCTAAATTCTTATCCACTAAGTGTCCATGCGATAATTTTATGTTGATTGTGATCCTAATGTGCGTGACGTGACCTACCCATCCGACTAGAGAAACGAATCACGAAACGAATCACAACACAAAGACAGTATGAATATATCAAAGTCACACATCAAAACGGGCAAGAAAGAATAAAAGTGCGGAAAGTAACTCGATACGAGTCAGGCAAAAAATATACACCACCATATTACGAGCCTCGAGACATGATCTCTCTCAAGCTTGACCCAAAACCAAACATGTGACTACTCTAAACTGAATAATAAATGCAAGATGCTAAATTAAGATAACCTTGTGATTTTGGTGATTGTTCTCCCGACGTGCACATATATAATCTAATGAATGTGGGGATAATAACAACGCAAGTACCATAACTTTTGTACTGCGCTCACTTGAGTGCCATAACCTTTTTTTTCGCTCACTTAAGTGTCACTTCGGAGCAAAATCAATCATTTGAGTGCCATTTCCGACAAATCATCTTTCAGTGATTTTTTTAATGTTTTTTTTAATTTTTTGTTTTTCTGCTTTTTTCTTTTCCTTTGTCAATTTTCCTTTTTTTCTCAGAGCTGGCGAGAGTCACTGGCAACCCTTGCCGGCTGCAAAGGCCTCGGCTAAATTGGGCGACGACCGCCTCGCCTTCGGCCGGTATGGCTACAAAGGCCCTGGGGCAAGGTCGTGAAGGCTATCGCTAGATCTAGGTAGCTGCGGGCAAGGTGTTGTGGCCAAATTTGATGAGGCTGCCCAGATTTGGTGACGGCCTTTGCGGCCTCTCCCGCGGTCGACGAGGCCACAATGGCCTTGCCCAAGCCTTTGCAACGGAGGGCAAGGTGGCCTTGCCCACAGCCTTTGCGGTGACCCTCGCCAACACTGATAAAAGAAAGCCTAAAAAGGATAAAGAAAAATAATTTTTTTAAAAAAAGTAATTCAAAAGTGTATTAAAAAATTATCCATGTCAACGGCGGTGAAACCACGTAGGATGATTGGCGACCACATCGAATTTTCCAACGAGGTAAATTGCCGATGACACTCAAGTAATCGATTTTTAAAATTTGTAGCATTTGAGTTAGCGAAAAAAAGGTTATGACACTCAAGTGAGTGTCGTACGAAAGCTATAGTATTTACGCTATTCTTATCCCGATGAATGTGTATGATATAAGCATGTCACGAAGGATTTCTTAATAGAATGCGACACGTAAATTATATGTACTGAAATTAAACATGATGATGACGACCCACGACCAATACTCACCTGATTAGGAGCCCACGGTTCAAACCAATTATAACAAGGGCACAAGTTCAGCCAAAAGACACTAGGCAACACCCAACACACACGGTCAAAAACAAGAAGACACTTGGCTACTGAAGACGATTCGGCCGACACACACACCAGGCGATTCACTCGCGCAATAACACAAAAGGTTGGGAATTTCGAGACGGTGGTAAGTGTGTGGTCACTGGTCAGTAATGGCATGCAACTTCGACCTTAACTTACTATGATGAACATAACATAAATATGAACATGGCGGCGAGAGAAACATCCAAAATGAAGCACAAAGGTTGTGGCTAGGTGACACGAACAGATTCAACTCAAGACACGCTGGTAAATCACTAAAATAAACTCGAATAACTGGCAAGAAGGTGACCCTAGATCAACGAAAGAGACTCGCTGCTAAGGGCCATGGCTTGAGAACTACACTGCACACGCTCGAATGCCTTGACCGGGCTAGGTGAATCGATATACTAAACATGACAAGCTTGCGATGCCTGATAAAGCGAGGCAAGCAAGTCCGCTTTAGCTTTAAAATTCGGTTCCAAGCATCGGAGTACCGGCGAGCGGTTCAAAATGGAAAATGAATGAGATGAACACATACACGCCTTACCTTAAATGACGGGAGAAAGTGGATGAACAAGCTCGAACAACTCACGGCTCAGGGTCCCTCAACTCACGGCCCCAACTCAAAGTTGAAGATCGGTTTCTTCTTCCTTCTTCTTCTTCTTTTTATAGACAATTGATAAATTCAAATTATTGGTATGAAAGAGAAATAAAAGTTGGTAAAAGATAGGAAAAGTCATTTTTTTTTGTTGGAGATGAGAGAAAGTTAATAACTAAAAAAACGAAATAAACTTTGCTAACTTCCTAAAATAAGAATCAGTAATGCAAAATTAGTAGGTAATTTAATCGGAGAAATGTTGATAACTACTTCTACAAAGGTTGGTAAATTTTACATAGCGTTTGTGAGATGAACTTTTTTGTACCTTACCCAAAAAAAAAATTGGTACCTCAATCCCACGAACTTTACATCGTGTGATCCAAATAGAATTTAATTAGACGATTAAAAACATGCTTGACGCCATTCGGAACGCGATTATTAGCACAAATTCATTGTGAGTCACTTGATCCCACGAATTTTACACCCACCGGAATCGTTCCTTTGTCGGAGTATAAACACGAAACGGGAAATGCCGTCAATCCACCTTCAATTGCCACTTGATCCTCAATCTTTAACGGTCTTGCTTGTTCAGAGAAACTTTCATGAACAGCTTTCATCTTTTTAGGCGTATCAGCTTTTTTCTTACGTTTTGTGCAGAGTTTTCAGCACTGCACGTGCACCCACACTTAGTATTAATTGGACAATCGGGGATGAAGACAAAAAAAAAAAAAAAACACGAACTGAAATTTGCTCCAGTGTTTTTTTTAGCATTAAAATAAACACAAATAAACATGGAAAAAGTAAAAATCATTTTTCCGGAATTTTTATTTCCAAAAGTTTACATCTCAAATTTGGCAAGTGCAAAGGATCATGTGCCAATCTTTGACATTAAAACGTTACAAACGCTGTTTTTCTTTTTCTCCCATTCTCTTTTCCACCAAATTCAAAAGCACTACAAAATTACTATCTATCTTGATACTTACGCATTATCGTTTTAGTCGATAGTATTGACACCTAAATTTTTGCTAGCAAGTCGAACATGCGCTTTTGTTAAAAAAAAAATAATAATAATAAATTAAAGAAATAAAAATAGGAAAAAAGGTTCCAATCCGGTCATTCTTGCAACGGCCCAGACCAGCCCGTCAGACCACAAGCACGGCCCATCAGACTAGCTCATTAAACTCCAATTGACTACCCCTTCAGCATTTTTATTTATTCTTTTAATATGAAAACTAACATGAACAGAGAAAAGCACATAATTCAAAAATCTAATCGATAAAAAGAGTTTAAGGAGGATACAAAATGATTGGTAAAAACTCAGGGCCTTTGATTTTCATTATCTAATTGATAAAAAAATATATAATCTAACTACTCAATTGATCAAAAAGTGATTACAGACGAAAGATAATTGATAAAAGTCTAGCATGTTTGGTTTTGTTATCCGGATTGCAGTATCTTGTATCTCCTTTTGAATGATGATGCTTAGTATATTAGTTTATTACTAGTTCCTTTAATCTTTTGAAAGTAGAGAAATTGTTTGAGCTCAATATTGTTGTTCCTTCGAGCCCACCTCCCTCTCTCTTTTCCCCTAGTGGCGCCCACCCACCCTCCCCCCAGTCGGGTGGTTTGAGGTCGGGCGTGGTTGGCAACGATTTGCTCGGAGGTGGTGCTGCAGCAGCAATGGTTGAACCTCTATAGAGAGAGAGAGAGAGAGAGAGAGAGGGGGGGAGGGAGGGGGTGTGGGCTGATTGGTTTTCTACTTCTAGTTTTCTTTATTGTTTGACATGATTAGGGTAACATGTGGGTAATGTTCAAGCATGTAATCCAGTCACTAATCATGACTTGACTGGAGAAGATTATTTCCGATCAAATATCAGAGGAAACATGCCCCCAGTAAAATGATCCGATTCTCGCTCACTAAAAAATCACCCTCGAAGTTCACAAAAAAACTTACTGAGGTGCCATTGTGAGGGAGTCGAAAAGGTTTCCAGTCGCTCCATTATCCCTTCCATGCAGAGAGATGCCTTCAGTCTTATCTCTCCCGACATTACATGCTGAGACACCCAGCACGTGTCAAAATCCATGTCAGGACACGACCCAACTATCCGCTTGAGGATGTAAGCAATGACGTCATTCGAACTCTGCGGAAGAGTCGCATCCTTGGGGGTGATGAGATCGAGGAGCTTTGGCAGCATATCCTTGACTCCGGTAACATCTTCAAGTCGTCCCATGTCGGGCCAAAAAGGTGCTGTACAAAAGACGTCTTTTCGTATATAATTGCGCAGTTTTCGGTCTTCAGACACGTCTGTGTCTCCGATTCACGTCAAAAATTTCACATCTTTATTTTTTAAAAGTGGAACTAATCTCATTACTTAACTTTCCCATCTAAATTTGTATCCTCCCCATTTTCCATTCGTTTTCAAAGATAAATGCAAAATAAAATATAAAATGATAAAAAAAGCATTACATTGAGATTAGAATCGCATTTACGGTTATCTCAATACATGCTTTCCCTTTTAAGTTCCGTTTAGTGATTTTCTCTTGGTGAGTATTCCTCTATAATTTGGGATTCTTCTTAGACTTGATTTTGAATTTAGGTTACCTGTAGTCCGGGGGCTCAATAATGAGGCTATGTATGTTTTTTGCCGGTCATCGTATTGGGTTTATTTTCTTGCACTTTAATTTTGTAACCTTTATCGCATTGGTTGTGAATAGGGAAAGATCCCATCAAAATAGAAAGATTGAGAATGGGCATTGAAATTGTGTTAATTAGATAATTAGCATAACTAAGTGGCCATTCACCAAACTCGAATTACTAAATGATGTGCAAATGGTACATTGGAGATAATAAAGAATTTGCATGAAATTTTATTGAATTAAAACATATGGCTTATATTCTTGGATGCTACATTTGCTCGATGACCGAAGTAGAGCCTAAACTGCTACTAGTGAAGATGATTGGAGTGCGTAGAGAAAGTAAAAAGCTTACAAAACACTACCAGGAAGAGCTTTTATAAAACCCAATGCAAATTCAAAATTCAAATTCAAACTTAGGCTAATTCTTATTGAAATTGATTTGATACGAGTGACCTTCTCATCTTCATATCTTCATAATCAATCTCATGTCTTGTGCATGGTCTTACTTGAGAGGATAATAAAATTTTATGCTTTACGTGAACACATAAGTTTGTTGTTTACGGCTACAAATTTGAGGTTTCTATTAAACCGGTGCTGCTCTTTCTTGACATGTTGATGTTTTACTTTTCCCGTTGCAAAAGGAGATGATATGATAGAGCACCTAAACGGGGGTCCATTTTAGGACTATGAGACAAGTTCTTTTTCTCTTGAGTCATGCCGGATCGTGACAGCATCTCATTCATGTCCGCAAAAGTGCTCCGGGATTAAGAGAAACTCATGCCCGAAATTATTGGTTGTGCATGAATTGACTGAAACCTTACTAGTGACTAGGCATCTACCAATCAAATGTGGAGTTATTTCGGTGTCACGGATTTAATTTAATATCTCTATCTTCTTAAAGAACCAAAACAATTGAGGATCCTTGGTTTGATGTACGAAATCATATTGATAAGTCATGTGAAGTAGGAGCTAGACTTTTGGGTTTGGTGTGGCCGGGATGTCCATGAAATTGAACCATTAATTTCAATTTGCTGGGCATAGATCCCAATGAACGGACTTTGAGGATTTTAAAATGAGAACAACTGATGGGATAGGAATCCAACTATTATGACGCAATGCCACACCTTTCTCAGTGCAAATCAAGGTGGAAACTCTTGGAATTTGTAGTGTGGTAGTGGCCAAAAGTCTCCCAACGGGAAAATAATACAAAAGAGGTGAAGAGAAATGATCTTTCCCATGTTATTCAGAAAGTATGAATCCAATGGCGGTGAATATATCGTCATTATCTGTTAGAAATAGGAATATAAATATGTTTATTGAATAAAGTTACATGCAGAAAGTATAAATTAATCATGTATCATTATCCGAAGCTTGTGCGAAGAAAATTTTGCATCATTCTTTTACAGAATAAAGTCCATTGAAATAGGATTCATTTTACATATGTTGTCAATGTAATGGTCTTTTTTTACTTATACAGTCATAGAATGGAAAAACCTGTTGTTAAAAATCAAAATTATATGTGTCATTACATAAAACCTGCTTATATAAAGAAAATTTTACACATCCAATGCACAATGCACCGAATAAAATTGGAAAAATGAGACAAATGGTACATGAACTTTCGTTCAATGTACAATATACTCCATGAATTTTTAATTTGTTCAATGTGGTCCCTAAAATTTAACACAATATGCAATGTGGTCTATAAGCTTTTAATTTGTTCAATGTAGTCCCTAAACTTTTGGTAAATGTTCAATTTGATCCCTTGACTATTTGAAGATGTTCAATGCCGTCCTTGATCTTAAAACAAATGAAAGAACAATGTTGAATATTTTCAAATAGTTCGGTGACTACATTGAATATGTCCAAAAAGTCTAGGAACTATATTAAACAAATTAAAAGTTCATGGATCATATTGAACCTTGGATTAAAGTTTATAGATCGTATTGAACAAATTAAGAGTTTTAGGACCGTATTACATAATGGACTAAAGTTCGGAAATCGGTTGTGTCATTTTCCCAATAAAATTCTATGAAATATGTCGTTTGCAAAGCAGGGGATGGTGGGAGACAAGAAAAAATGATTATCTAAAATTACAAATGTGACCCCAAGTAACTAATTGATATAAAATATGTATATAATTCAAGAATCCAATTGATTTTTTTTAAAAAAATGATCACGGACGAAAGATAATTGGTAAAAGTTTAGCAACTTTGGTTTCATTATCCCGATTGCAAAACAAGTCCCCTGTAAAAATTAAATTGCCAAATGTAAGGATGAAAACAAGTTAAAGTTGGATTTTTAAGTCGCACCAGTCGATCTAAGTTGTTCTTTAGGTATTCAAGCATAATTAGCAAAGACAGGCACCACCTTTTCTAACTTTCCCCGTGAAATTTCTCCTTGCTCGAAACCATCAGCAGTTCACTATTTTGGTGGTGCACCGTCTCTACATTATAGAGTAAATCCAATACCATTCTCAACTTTGGGTAGCCCTCGCCTGAGTTGAGTGAGGGCAACTCTCGCCAAACGCCGACGAGTGTTGCCTTTGCCAGATCCAATGAGGGCAGCCCTCATCCAACCCCAACGCCAGCAAGGGCGGCCCTCGCCAACTTCCCTCTGTCATGGCCGGCAGAGGGAAGAGAGACTAAAGGAAAAAAAACAAAAATGCCCTTAGGCCAAAGTATTATGAAGTAAATATGTCACAAGTGGCATAGTTTGGGGTTTTTCGTGTTATAAAAAAAGTTCAGGGTAATTTATCATGAGTGGCATAGTTTAGGGTTTTTGGTGGTATTTTCCCTTATTTATGAGCTAATTTCATTGATTAACTTTTCATCTAAATTTCTATCCTCCTCATTTTCCTTGCTTTTTTCAAAAATTACATAAATTCCATATACAGTTAAATAACTTTTTTCTTAGAAAAGATTGTGATAATTAGCTCTTGAGAATACCCACGCTAAGCTAGCGTTCCCGAATTGCATGTATCACTTGTACTTAGTTTTCAAATAATTATAATCAGCAAAGTCGGGTTAAATTGTGCGACTTTGATATTTCAAATCTACCACTACGATTCTTCTCTCCTCCTTCGTGGTTGGAGCACATCAGCAGTTCAAGATAACACTCCGGAATGCTGCCATAAAACGAGGTATGCACAACTCGGTCCTTATTTCATTGAAGGGTAGGATTGTCTTAATCTAAGGTGTAAATTAAAGTTTTCAATACATATCCGATTTGAGATTTGACAAAAAAAAAAAAATCTTCTCGAAATGGTACCAATGCGTCGTAAGTCACATCCTCGGGGTGAGGAACTTCGGCAGCATCCTTGACTTCAGCGATATCTTTAGGTCGCCCAACGTGGAGCCAAAAAATTGTTGTACAAAGGATGTCCTTGTGTGACACGTGTCCAATTCGAGACGATGAGGCTCTCAATAATTTCATACATGATAATTGCACATTCTCAGACATGTCCATGTCTCAGAAGCACGTGAAAAACATTTCATCTTTATCTTTAAATATGAGCTAATTTCATCGATTAACTTTCTATGTAAACTTCTATCCTCCCCATTTTCCTTGCCTTTTCAAGGATAATATAAATTCCATTTTCAATTAATTGTTTTCCTTAGAACAAATTGTGATGTTAAACTTTTGAGAATACCACATAAAGCTGAATGTATATAAAAAATTTATTGATTGAGGATGACGATGTTTTAATTATATTAGGTAAAGTTAAAGATATCAATGTATCTCTTTTATGAGAAAGAGCCACTTGTGTGATTCAAACTCGAATTATCTCCGGAAGATTTTTTGAATTGGCTATGAGATAAAAGCCCTTTGAAGTAGGATTTATTTTACACAAATTGTCAGTTTAAAAGTATTTTTTACACAACTAGGATCCTGTGGGGTTATAAAATACTAGCCAGGAAGCAAAAACTCTTCACAAGAATCTTGACGAGGCCCCTAAAACTCTTGTAAGGGCATAACAACAGAGCAAGAAAAACACGATAAAAGGGGGTGAAATAGAATCAGAAAAACACCGGGTAGTACAAACAACCACAGATTTGGAACCATTTGAACTCATAATAACTTGCCCAAGTTGAATCGAAGCTCGATTTGGATAAATCTTGGTCAAATAATCATGGATTTGGCGAGGAACCGAGAGAGATTAAACCGTTGTGGTCCACATAAGCAGTCCAAACAATATCTTGCAGCTTGGACGCCACATCAGCTCCATTTGCCTTTCTTTGTCTACGTAAGCAACCTTGTAGGATTTTAATGGTGGTATTTGATGGAATTGTGATGAGATAGATGTGTCACATGAGTACAAGTAAAAAAAACTTTAAGAAAAATGTGTTTGAGTTTGAAATTTTTCGTGGCTTTTTTTCAAAAGAAAAATACGAGAACTATTGAGATAAAAGCAGTGAAGAATAAGTGACATATGGTCTCCACAAAAAACTGAGCAAAAGTCACATAGCATTTATCTATGAAAAGGATAAGACGATGATTAAAATAACCCAAATACACTTACATCCCAGCTAATTTGTTGAGCAAAAGTCATAATCGTCCTGAGGTAGAAGTGGAGTTACATCCCCGACTACTTTAGTTGCTGTCTTTCAAATCGCTTAGTTAAGACATTGACTCGGTCGTTGAAATGGTTGAAGCCACCATTGGCCAGGAGGAAAATTTGTGATGAGGATCATCAAATGCATGCCACCATTGTCCAGTCAAGGGAAAATTTGAAAAATCTCTCGTAGTTGGTAGATTTCAAATATTATTTGCTGAAAAAAAGTTTGACTAGTAACTTGATTATTACTGACTGGTTAATAACTTACCAACATTATTGAGAATTTACTAACTTCCAAATAAATTAGTATATTAAACAACTCTTCCGAAAATTTACAAGCGCCATAAGTAAATTATCACCACTATAATGAACATATCAACATTCCAGTAACTTAAATAATTTATCAACTACTTTGAATTGTTGCCTTCACATCGCTACAGTCTAAAATTTATACCCAATTCCCGTTTTTCTTGTAGATGAAATCACGATATTTAGTGACAATAGTGTTCCAGCTTCGAATGGACCAATAGGTTCATCATTATCATGGCCATGAGGCACGTGAGTCTTCCTTTGATACCAGGGAAATGCTGTGATTTTGCAATTTTTAGTAGCCAATTCCACAAGTTTTCTTCAGCTGGAGTGATCCAGAAACGTGGCCACAGATATATTTCGGTCGAATGTGCCTTTCCTGACAAGTTTCTAATCGAATAGCTGACATCACGGATCCATCGAATGGCTGATATGAAAACACTTGAATCGGACGGCTGACAAAGTTGTCATGCGCAAAACCACAAGGGATTGCGGAAATGGCCTTAACTCCACTTTTTTTCTTGGCTTCCGGCAGCACATTCTACGTGTTTTCTTTCTGCATAGCTCCTGTTCCGGAACATAGCGTAAAGGTTAAACAAAGAAAGGAAGAAGACAAAAAAATAAAATAAAAGGAGTGGACCTCCATCAAAATATAAGAAGTGGAGTAAATAAACAAGTAACGGGCAACTAATGAAAATCGCATAATTTTTATGAGAAGTTATAATCCAGGAATTTTTTTTGTCTAAATCCTAGTCCAGCAAGGCAAATGGTTGCGAAACCCTGCTTCCTCACTTACGCGTTCCCACCCCTAAGATCATGCTTGCGAGACAGTGATCTTCGACCCCTATGATCACCCCTAGCCTTAGCGGCTCTTGATGGGTTACGACTCAACTAATCAAGTCATTGAATTCAGAATCCTAAAGACTAAACACATTTCTAGTAATCCAGTGAGACATTGTATTCTTCCTTTGTGGTCACATAAAAAAAGTCGTACGTGAATTTTTGCCAAGTTCTGATTGTCAAAAATTTAATGGTTTCAATTAGTAATTAAATGTCAATCGAGAATGATCGATGGCCAATTAAATCGTTAAATATGACTTCGAATAAAAGTAAATGGATTTTAATATGCTTTGAAACCTCAAAAGCTTTGCAAAATTCGAAATTATTAAATAATGCGCAAATGGTAGAATGGAGATAATTAAGAATTTGCGTGTAAAATTTCATTGAATTAGAACATATGGCTTTTTTTCTTGGAGGTTATGTTTGCTCGATGACCGGAGTTGTTCCTAAATTGCTAATGAAGATGATTGGAGTGCGTAGACAAAGTAAAAAACTTACAAAACACGACTGGGAAGCTTTTATAAACCAAGATGATCACAGAAATTAGAGTACCTAATATAATCCAAAATTCAAATTTAGAGTGGCTCATGCCCTAAATCATTGGTGGTGGATGAATCGACTGAAACCTGACTAGTGACTAGGAATCTACCATTCAAAACGGGGATTTATTTTGGAAAAACCCTAACTTATTACGTGGAGTGCCAATTTGGTGTCACGAACTCAATTAAATATCTCTATCTTCTTAAAGAATTGAAATAGTTGAGGATAGTCAATTTGATGTATCATATTATATCAATACGCTACGTGAAGTAGGAGCTAGACTCATTGGTTTGGTGTGGCCGAGATGTCCTTGAGATTGAACCACTAATTTCAATTTGCTAGACACAGATTCCAATAAACGGACTTCGGGGATTTCAGAATGAGAACAACTTATGGATAGGAATCCAACAATTGCGATGCAATGTCGCACCTTTCACAGTGCAAATCAAAGTAGCAATTCCATGATTATGTAGTGGTAGTGGCCAAAAGTAGGGGTGAGTATGGTTCTGCGGTAGAACTTGAAACTTGAAAACCTAACCGGTAGGAACCTATAGGTTCTAGGTTCCAAAAATTAGAAAACTTGTTTCGACGGGTAAATTCTAGGTTCTATATATACTTAGAACCTAGAACTTGAAACAAGGTTTTTATGTTTTTTCTTGATCTAAGTCTTCGCATGATCCTGTAGCATTTTATGGCATTAGATTATGAGTGTATAATCTGGAATCATTAGTCCGAGCTTTCATTTTATGACTTGTTGATGTTTCATATGATCACTGGATCATACCAGTAAGTGGTTGTCATTAAAAGTGATAATTCACTGTAATTGTTTAATTAATAATCCATGTGGAATCTTGGTAGACCCTAGAATCTATGACATAGTAGGTTTCAAGTTTTAAGGTATGTACAGTAGGTTTAAAGTTTCAAAAAATGAGAAGCCTGTTCTCATGGATTCCAGGTTCCACTTGAAACCTATACAGAATAGGAACCACTCATTCCTAATCAAAAGTCTCCCAACAAAAACACAAAAACTAAAAAAAAAAGGAAAAGAGAATGATCTTCCCCATGTCATTCGAGTCGTAAAAATCTAACGATGATGAATACAAATATATATTATATACATCGGCACAATAAAAGTTTTTTACACAAAAAGGTCTCAGAATGGTAATATAAATCTATTTATTGAATATAGTTATGTGCAAAAAATATAAATCGATTATGTGTCATTATCTAATACCTGCATGCTCGAAGATAATTTTCACCACCTTTTACATAATAAAAGTCCGTTGAAATAGGATTCATGTTACATACACTGTTGATGTCAAAGTCTTTTCTACACAAGCAGTCTTAAAATGGAAAATCCTGTTTATTGAAAAACCTGCTAAAAATAAAAATTGTACGTTTCATTCTATAACATCTGCTTATATAAAGAAAATTTTAAACTGCAAGTGCACTGAATGAAAGTCCATTGAAATGTGTAGTTTGCAAAGCAGAGGATGATGGAAGAAAAGAAAAAAAAATTGATTATGTGAAACTACACTTGTATCTCTTTTTGGTAATTTTTCCAAATTTACACTTTTGACAAATTTACTTAAAATTTCTGATTTCATAAAATTTGGAAATGAAATCGTCATTCATTAAAAAGAGAAAATCCATGACAATACAAATTGACTTCGACTTCGACTTCTAGTCTTCATCCACCAAAAATTACTTCTCTGCTTTGGATTCGAAAAGAGGCAAGAGTGTCATGTCCTTCTGGTGAGGAACTTTGGCAGCATTCTCTTGCTTCAATGACATCTTCTGTCGGCCATTTAGCTAGTCACATCGTACCTATCTGTAAAGCATTCTACAAATGCTCACTATAATTGGATGATGTAAAAGTTTGGAATATCCTCAATCTACACTATATAAGATAAAATTGTGCCAAAAGTAGATATAGAGTTGACTAAGAGTCAATTGCCATATATAAATGATCTTCTGAATCTCTTTTCTATCTCTTCTCTTGCGTGACATGAATGCAATTCAAGAAGAGTCCTCAATAATTTCATACATGATTTCACACTTTCAAACTTGCTCATGTCTCACGGTGCAGGTGAAAAACGTTCCCTCTTTGGTTTTACTAATTCCACTATTTAACTTTCCATCTAGATTTTTCCTCTTCATTTACCTTATTTTTTCAAAGATGAAATGAATTCCATATTTAGTTAATTATTCTTCTTTTAGGAAAAGTTCCGATAAGCTTTTAAGAATACCCACATTAAGTCAAATGTATTTAAAAAAGTTTAATTAATTGAGGATAACGATGCTCTCATTTTATGAGGTGAAGTTAAATATATCAATATATCACTTTTATAAGAAGGACACATTAGTGCAATACAGACTCAAATTATGTTTGGAAGACTTTTTGAGTTGGCGATCAAAATAAAAACTAAAGAAAAAAGAGGTGAAAAGAATGATTTTCCATATTGTTCAGAAAGCATGGACCTAACGGCGGTTAAATAAAAAAAATTATATATATATTAGCTACATCATGATCATAAAAGTTTTTTTTTTTTTAACATAAACAGTCTTAGAATGGAAATATAAACTTGTCCATGGAATAGAGTTACTTGCAAAATAAAAATTGTCACGTGTCATTATCCAAAACCTGCTTATGTGAAGAAAATGTACACCGCCATTGAATAGAATAAAGCCTGTTGAAATAGAGAGTACAAATCTTTTTTTTTTTTACACAAACAGTCTTAGAATGGAGATATAAACCTGTTTATGGAATAAATCTACATGCAAAAAACAAAATTGTATATGTGTAATTCTATAAAACCTGCTTATGCAAAGAAAATTTTATACCGTTAGTGCACTTGGAAAAAAAATCCTTGGAAATATGTTGTTTGCAAATCAGGGGATGGTGGAAGAAAAGAAAAAAGTAATGATGTGACACTTGTATTTTTTTTTAAAGTAAATTTTCCAAATTTACACTTTTGCGAATAAAATGAATTTCCATTAAATTTTTGATGTCATAATGAAATGAAGTCGTCATTCGGGAAAAGATAATGGTACGTCATCATCTACAGCTGGAACTTTGTCTCCATCCACAAGTCGGTGTATAAAAGGAGAAGAACCACATAGGATGGAGCTCAACACCCACTTCAACCTGGGAAAAAATTCTCTGCTTTAGACTTTTGCATGCTCGAGAGACGGCACGCCAAAGAATCCACCATGGATACCCAAGGCAGTTCGTTTGTGGAACCATTGGCAGGTTTGTTCTGATTCAATCACACAAAGCAATGGAAAAATTGGAAAAAGTTCCCCTTATTTGTGTTTTAATTTCAAAGTAATATAGGCAATATCGTGGATAAATAATTTATTGAAAGTTACCACATTTCTTTATTTCATTGCTTAACAAGCTGAACCTAAGATAATTTGCACGGAATTAGAGATAAAGTTCAGTTATGAACTTTTCGATTTTTTCAATTTAGTCCTAAATTTTTGCGCGAAATTTTGATGTAGTTGTTTCGACTAATTTTCACCCAAGATTGATGACGTAACAGCATATTAGGACAACCGGCAATGACTGGACCGTCATATTAACAATTTTCGACAAAAAAAGACCAGAAGGACTATATTAAAAATTTGCACGAACATTTAAGACTAAATTGAAATAACTGAAAAGTTTATAACTGAATTAATATATGTACAATAGGTTTATGACTAATTTAGCAATTTTCTTCCCTTAATAATTGGTGTATTAAAATTAATTACTAGAGAATTTCCTCTTATCAGAGAGTTTTGCCCAAACAATCACCTCTTAGGGACTAATTATTTCCTATCTTTACTTAAAATTCAAATTGAATTTGCAACTGATTGTCCACAATGCAATTTCATCAAGAGCTGAGGGCAAAACCAATGGGTTTTGAATAGTCAATTACTTCTCATTAAGAAAATACACGAGACTAAACCTATGAAGACATGATCCTCGAACTAGTCAATTCACTTAGTATCTCCAAAATAGAATTGGTTGTCACTATTATGACAAAGTGTAAAGATAATATTAAATGAGAAAATTCACTAACGAACACATTCCTCTAGATACATGGATGGTGGCATGTTCTTGCCACGAAAGAAAAGAAACAAATAATATAGATTTTGTAAGAAAAATCAAGTCAATTCTTTTTCCCAACCGTTAAGTCAACTAATCAAGTTTAATCAATACACTTTATTTAATAAAAAATCCATGCAATGCATTGGTATGGTAGTAGCAATAAATGTTATAAATTTATATCCTATATGAATTGTAACTTAAATCGTATTAGTTGATGAAATATATAGCATTAAGTTAGTTCATTTAATTTTAATTATGTTCAATTCTGTCATAATTATTACGTGAAATTGTGGAGATAGATAAAATTGTGTATAGAAGTAGTTTATAATTATTCCATTAAATTTAATGTTAATTTCTTTTTGTTTAGAATTTTACCATCTAAGTTTAACATTGAAAATTCCATGCAATGAACAAGCCTCATACTAATCACGATTAGATGATCTAAAGCATACAAAGTGCAATTAATTTTTCTAAGTTTACTTATGTTCATTTCTCTTTTTGGTAACAAAGAGGTCCGCATAGACATGAGCTCTGAAGGCATGGCAATTAAGAAAGCTTTCCAAGACGGTCGCAAACCAACTTCATTTGAAGACTACCAGGGGATCGTGAATCAATCAAAAACTAAAGGCTTGTCATTTCGAACTTTTAACTTTTGTTTTTCATAAATCTTGGTTTTTCATGCATTTTGACTTTTTTCACTCCAAAACATTTTGAAAAAATAATTTATGTTCATTTTTCTTTTTGGTAACAAAGAGGTTCCCGCAGAAGTAAGTTCAGAAGGCCCGACAATTGATGAAGCTTCTCGAGATGGGGGCAGACCAACTTTGTTTGAAGTGTGCCTGAGGATCACGAATCAATCAAAAGCTTCTCAAGATAGTGGCGGACCACTTAAAGGTTTGTCACTTTGAACTTTTTTTTTTCGTCAATCTTTTCTTATAATTTTTTAACTTTTTTAATCTGAACATTTTAAATGTCGCAGCATACGAATGGTTACATTTCAATTCAAATATAATGTTTTCTTAATTTTGAATTATGAACAATATTTGGAATTACAATTGAGAAAGCCCAAAACAAAAAACTTTTCACAGAGTAAATAAACGTGCTCATAGGAAAAGGTATGTTGAGTAAACAACAGCCCCTTCGCTTGCATCTGCGTTTCATCAAGAACTTTGAGCAGGTGCAATTGTCACAGAAACTGCGAAAGCCTAAGGACTTTTGATTTGCAATTCTTGCAGTTATGCCGATGCCAGCGATCAATAAAGATTATCGACAGTTGTTTGTAGCCGCACAGAAAGGTGATTGGGAAACTATTGAGAAAAAACTCAAGGAAGATCCTGAAGTAATGACGGCCAAAGTTATGGAAGTAGAAAATAAATCAGTTACTGTGCTTGATGTTGCGATTATGGCCTCACAAGATCAATTGGTCGAGAACCTGATCAAGTGCTTTCCTCCAGACAAAAAAAAGTTCGATTTCAGTATTTCCCTCCAGAATGCTGCCGAGAGAGGAAGAATGAAAATGGTGAAGGCATTAGTAAACAGAGTTGATGCTGAACTTGAAAGTGTACCCGGTGCACTGGAGATTGCTTCTCGATATGCTCCTAAGCAAAAGGACGTTGTTTGGTATCTGGCCAAAAGTATAAAATCCGCCCCAAGAGATGGTACCATGTCCAACCTTATTAAGGCCGGCCATTCAGGTAACTAATTAGACTCGCTCATCTCATTTCCTTCATTGTTTACTTGGATTAACTTTTTGTTGTTGTGTCCCAAAAGATATAGCCTTGTATTTAGCTCACCGATACCCAGGCTCAACATCACATGACGAAAACAATCTAATTTTGGAACACTTGGCGAAGATGGAGTCTAACTTCCGTAGTGGAGCTAGACTCAATTTTTGGGAAAAATCTATTGACAAATGTAGGTACTTCTTGCACTTTTTTTTTATCAGATGTGCACAATCCGAGCAACTCTATCCACGAAGATAGTCTCTAATCACTCTATCTATTCCCAGTTGTAGGTATCCTTTTATGCTTGGTCGATACATCATCTGACAAATCCAAAGAAACGAAGAAGCCTCCAGGTATTTATGTTAATCTGTTTAATGGATGGACTAACACGGCAAAAAGCATATCATCCAGGGATCCCATCGACAAAAATGTTAAGGGACAAGGACTACATCTATCTACACGAATAAATATCTAAACCATGATGTATGTCACAAATTAATATCTAATGTAAGATTTGTAAAGTTAGCTGAGAAATCTTACTCAATGTCAAATTGCCAAGTAGAATTGTTGAGAACTGTAGAATTGGATCTCAGATCGTAAAGGTTGATGGATCCAAGTTGTCTAGCATAGTTAAGCACTATTAATTTGGTTATTGTCAAATATATCTTTTTGTTCATCATTAATTCCTAATTTGCTGACATGATGCTTGTCTCCTCTTTGTGGTGGTAGCACCAGCACCTAGGTGGTTCAAGATATCACTTTGGAATCTTGCCACAAAACCAGGTACACAAAACTGCTGTGCTATTTATAGAAGAAGCACTTTATTTCATCCATGGGTAGAGATCCCTAAATTTAAAATGTAAATTGATATTTTCAATATATCCCGATTGTATGTAGTAATATGGACTGGCTCTCAATTTATGTATTGCAACACAATTCGATAAAATACAATTCTAAGTCTAAACATTATATATCTATTAGGGGAATCTGTAAAAATAATCAATCGAAATCAGATCTATTGATATGTTGCTGAATCTACCAATTTTTCAACAAAAAAAAAGAACTCTTAATTTCTCATGACATTGGGTGTTCATCGACAGATTCATCTATTCTTTGACGCATGCATTTTGATTTCCAAGCCATATAAAGTTTGCATCATCGTTTGGAAAATTGCTCATATGTAGGTGCAGCACTTTTGATCAATAGGATTGGATTGAGGCACAAATGCTCGCTTGAGTTTGCAAATCTAGTTCTTACCGAGATGAAGACTCATATGGAAACTCCCAAAATACTTGACCTTCTTTCCGACATTGTCCTTGAGGCTGCATCTCGTGGAATCTCTGAAATTGTCAAGTTATGTTTCGAGCATTTTCCAGAGTTGACGTGGAATGAAAATTTCACAAAACAACTGATAAAAAAAGTTGTGAACAGACGGCATGTGGAGTTGTTTAGACTAGTGAATGCGGCCAGCACAATTCCATTTTTGACTGCTAATACGATGAGGAAAGACTTCTTGATGAAGGCAGTAGTAGAATGGTCACCAAGATGTCTACCGACGGATGTTTCTGGAGCACCTTTTGTTATGCAGAGGGAACTCCAGTGGTTTAAGGTCGGTTCACCTTATCTGTTTGCCACTCAATTGTGCTTTTTAATTTACATTTACATTGATAGGCGTCCTTTATTTTTCTGAAGGTACTGGAAGATACAAGTGATCCCAATTCTAAAAGTATGAAATTTAAGGTTCGTTCACCTTATTTGTTTGCCACCCTTTTGTGCTTTTTATTTATTTAGATTTACATTGATAGGCGTCCTTAATTTTGCAGAAGATGCTGAAAGGTACGATCGATCCTGCTTTAAAAAGTCTGAGATCACCAGATGATGAAAAACCATATTGGGATTATTTTGTCGAAAAACGCAAACAATTGCTCGAAGAGGCAGGGCAGTGGATGAAGACTACATCAGCATCTTGTAGCCTTGTCTCGACTCTCATCATTACGGTAGCTTTTGGTGCAACTTTTCAAGTACCTGGAGGCAATAACAATAATGGGATCCCGAACTTTCTGGAAAAGGGCTCGTTCATGGTATTTGCGGTTGCAGATGCTTTTGCTCTCTTCTCCTCTGTCACCGCCACCTTGATGTTCTTGGCTATCCTAACTTCACGCTATACTGCAGAAGATTTCCTCATGTCACTACCAAGAAAAATGATACTCGGCCTCACTTTTCTCTTCCTCTCCTTGGCCTTTATGTTGGTGGCATTCGGCTCTGCTCTTACCATCGTACTAAGCGAATTATTCGATGAGAGCAAACGATTGATGTGGATTTACTTTCCAATTACTTTGTTCGCTGCCATCCCTGTTGTATTATTTGCGATCCTACAGCTTCCCTTGTATTTTGAAATGGTTGGATCCACCTATTGGCCTCGCCTCTACCGTCCCTTGAAGCTTTGGGAATAAACCTGGCCTATTAGTAGAGAAGGACATTTGTGATGATCTTTGTTTGCACTCGTTACTGTGTGTGAAATGCGAATATTATGGTGTTTACTCATGTTTTAAGACTTTTAAACTGTGACGTCAGCCATACTTAAACTAAAGTTTTATGTATGCTGTCAAGTGCACACCTTCTGTCAATGTGTTTTTTGTATACTTCATTTCTCATTGTCGGATTACGGTGAACCCAAATTTTCAAAGAATTGGCAACGTGGCCATCAATATTCATCGAATCAAATAGAGCAATGATCCACACAAATTCTCCATACTACACAAGATGGCCTTCGATCCCATCATGCTCTGCTTCTTCGCCGCCACGTCCCTCTCTGCACCCAACCCTTCGTTCTACGTCACCCAGCAACCATGCGCGGTGCACATTAGCACCAACACCACCAACTCCATCAGCAACATAGCCATCAAAACCCCGCACTCCAGCCTCACTAGGATTCTAGCCGCTGTTGTGTTTCTCTGTGATCTCAGCAGCGAAAGGCCTGATGTTTCCTTGGTGAACAGCGCCAGGTCGCCAAGCACCTGGCCAGTCAGCGAAGCGAGGAAGATTCAGACGTGGGCTGTGAAGCAGAAGCGAGTGAGCTGGGAATAGAAGCCCACAAAGAGGAGACGAGCGACATGGACAATATTAAGAGGAGCACGAGGCCGAGTGAGGTTGGGATATTCTGAGGAGGGTTAAGCAAGTGAAAGATGCTACACAGAGGATGAACAGAACGAAATTCAAGCAAGAGAGCAAGAGATTCGGGAATGAGCAAGAACTTAGTCAACTTTACCGTAAACATTTGATGAGACTTGCAAATATCACCTAGAGGGGGGTGAATAGGTAATTTGAGTACTTTTTGATCAATTTAAAGCGGAAGTAATTTATCTCAAGTAAAGTCTGAACAATGTTCAGATTTTAGTTAGACTTTGAGTGGTAAACAAATAAATGTTCAATAAAAGAGTTTTAGGGAAGAGAGAATATGCACACAGATGTACAATGGTTTGGCTTAGATCAAGCCAATGCCTACTTTTTGACGCTAACAGCCTACTGACTGGACTTCACTACATGATCAATCAAAAGATTATAAATTCAAAGTGATATTTAGATTGATCACTCTATCCCTCTTACAACAAGTCTCTCAACATCACAATTTTTGGCTCAAAAAAGACAAGTAAAAAATTGATCAGAGTTTACTCATATTTTGGAATGAATGATTTTGGATTTCGTCTTGTCTATCTTCTACTGCTTTTTGATAATTTGTCTTATTTTATACTCTTTCACTTCCAAACTAGCCGTTGGACAGTTTTCAGAGGATTATCTTCTAATCTTCTCCTTGGACAGATTTATATAAGAAGAATTGAGTAGCCGTTGAGTAACAAAGTCTAAATTCCGCTGATTTTGATCACCCATATAGTCAGAACTTTTGGTTTTCATAGGCAGAGCTTCAGTATTTAGAAATAAACTTGTTGTTGGGTTGATTGTCAATCAATTAAGGATATCTCACACTATTAATGTTCCTTGCAAAATAGCCTTTTAAGATCGAATAAATCAGTACTTTCTATTTGTGAAACCTAAGCCAGATTACTAGCCATTACGTTCATTATGAGTTAGCGATAGAGTATGGATAAGGTCTGATTCTTGATTCACCTTCGTAGTTCAAGTCGGGGTGGGTTGCCCTTTCATTTCCAATCATAGACTGGAATTCTTCAATTGCTATATACAAAGATTGAACTTTGTTTGTTGCTGTGTAGCACTTAGTCTTTTCCTTCCGATCATAGCAAAGTCTAAACATCCAAAAAGTGACTTCTCAAACTTAGAACAACTTCAAAAATGTTTGTTGGACTTACAATATCTCTTGGACAGTTTTGTCAATTTCAAAATATGTTAGGAATTTTCTCAATAATCCCCCATTTTTTATGGTGACAAAAATTTCCATGTCAATAAATAGATTTAATAAATTGTGAGTAAGATAAGTAACAAATATTTATGATATTGCATTGAAGTATAGAGAATAAATAAAAAAAGCCATTTAATTTGAATCAACGATTGTTATTGTGATTTTGTGACTTTTGTCCTGCAAATTATCCATAATATCTTGTCAAAATATCCTACCACCATACATAAGCATAATATTCAAAGCATCATATAAATATGCTGTCATTGCATGCTTTCTCCCCTTTTTTGTCAGCATCATAAATCATCAAAATAAGCAATATCAAGCCATAATAATAGTCCATAATATCAAATCAACTAACCAAATGTCAGTCAAACAAACCAAATGTTAAAATCAACAACCACACAGTTTTGAAAATAGATAGGCTAGAGCTTAAAAGGGGCTCAAACTAGTTGAAAGTTCTCCAAGTTCTGAATAGCATCCTCAACCTTAAACATGCATTGACCAATTGCCTTCTTGAGCATTGCCATAATCTGTTATGCTTGATGATCAACATTTTGCAGCTTGTCTTCAACAAAAGTCTTCAGGTTTTGCATATCATTACTTAAGGCAGATTGTTTGGCCTTGATTTCAAACAATACAGAAAGGATGGTCTCGTCAAGGGAGGTCTGTCCTTGGAAGTCTGGAAACTCTGGTTGTTTGAATTGAATCTCTTTATCTTTCTGAAGCTCCCCCTGAATAGTAGCAATTTTTGGTTGTTTCTCTAAGCCTTCAAGGTCTGATGCTGGTGGAGACTTGCCGTCCTGGGTTAGAGCTTGAGCATCACTAACATCTTTCTTCCCCTTCTTCTCTGTAGGACTTTCTTCATGCCGAACTTCTTTTTCATCATCTTCATCCCTCGTAATGGTCTCTATTTTCTCTTTTTCTTAGAGACTTGAGTAGACTAACCTTTCTTTATTTTCTCAAACTTTGCTGAGGGTTGTCCTTTCTTCAACTTCTCCTGCTTTGCTGATGCCTATTCTCTCTTCACCTTCTCAGGTTGTTATGAAGTCTATCCTTTTGTGTTCATCTCAAGTTGTGTGAATCTCAATTTCGAAATCATTTTCTCACCAATAGTCATTTCAAGAACACAATTCTTCTAAAACTAAGTACGAATTTCAATTTTAAGAAAATTAAAAATCCTTGTAACAAGGGCACCATATGGAAGTTTTCCTCTGTTCTTCAGCACAAATCTGTACATACGAAAAATGATAATGTGAGGCAGAGAGAAAATAACCTCATTTATGATGGCCCTAATCATTTTTGCTTCAAACTTTGAGAGGTCAGTCTAGGATGATGCCTTTGGCTTGAGACAATTGATGATGATCTTATGCAGAATCATGTTCTTCTTATTTAGACTTGAGTAAGAGATGTGTGTCTTTGAGTCCCGAGTGAAATAAGGATTGTTAGAGATGACTTTGTATGCTTCTTCATGGGTGACTTTAATAGGGACAAAATTGTATGACTTGGCACCAATGATTTCAGCAAGTTGAGATGCAAACAGATCATACTTATCAAACACAGTAAAGCTTATTATATTCAGAGAGGGAAATGACAAATTTGAATAGAAATAAGCAGTTAATTTAGGGTATACACGTGATGATATCAAGCAAAATTCTTCCATACCCAATTTTGCAAAGTGTTCTCTCACTGTAATGCCAATGGAATCAAGAAAGGGGAAATCCACAGTGTGATGATTCATCACTCTCCTGGATAGAAGAGGGTTATGATACTCCTAGTGCAATTTAGCTCTGAACAATTTGCCAGCAGAACCCTTTATCTCGACAGCAATTCCTGTTTTAATCTCAAAATTCCTAAATAGCTTGTCATCATCGTCCTCCTTCTTTCCTTCCATTTTCGACTCAGAACCACTCTTGGATTATGGGGATTTTAGAACAGATTCTTTCATTTTGGGTCTAGATGCTTCTCCTACTTTCTCTTTCCCGTTTTTGGACACATTTTCGTTTCAGAGTTACCCACAGGCAAAACTGACTGTAATGGTTCTGAAGTGTAGGAAAGCAGAAAATCTACCTCAGAACGAAAACCATTATCCTTGAAGAATCTAAACCTAACTTCGTCAGAAGCATTTCCGTTCTTGAGATAATTATAAACTTTCCAAACAGACTTGGAATCTTTAAAGTACAAATCCTCTTTTCCTGTAGAGACTGACGATTTAGGTTGAGATGCAGGAGGTGGAGTTGCTCCTTTTTCGGATTCTGTTTTAGAAGAATCGGTAATTTCCAGATGCTCTGGACTTCTCTTCATCTTCAATTCCATGTTTGCAATGCGTGCGGAGCATCGCGTCTTCTTGGATGCTTTAGATTTTGGAGACATTTCAACTTTGGAGTGGATTTTGGTGAAAAGGTTTTGATCTTTCACAGAGGAAGATGAGAGCAGAAAGAGGGTTTTTTTTGAGAACTTGAATCGGTAAAGATGAACCGTCATGACTAAATGGGAAGAAACAAGCGTTTTTTTTTTTAAAAAACTGAATTTTGGCAGTTTTTCTTCAAGATCCGACATTATAGGAAATTAAAAAATATGACAGAATAAGAATAATTTCAATCAAATACGCACATGATTATTTAAAAAAAAAAACCTTACCTGCCAAAATTTGAATATTTATGAATGGCAAGTTCTATTTTCCATTTGAGACTTAGCATCTGGCAAGTTGTCCAGACTTTGCATAGTTTGCTTGTCAGAATCTGATCCTGTTCCTATTTGATAAACTTCAAGCAAATTGATAAGTAATATTTAATATATTTTTAATAGATTCAAAGGAGTTTTTATCCAACGGTTTTGTAAAAATGTCAACTAGTTGATCTTTTGAATCGACAAATTGAATCATTACATCACCATTTTGAACATGATTTCTGATGAAGTAATGCTTGATTTCAATATGCTTTGCTCGGGAATGAAGGATTGGATCCTTGGTCAGATTTATTGCATTAGTGTTGTCACATTTGATCTCAGTACATGACTCTTCAATTCCAAAGTATCTCAGTTGTTATTTTATCCATAAAACTTGAGAGCAACAACTCCCAAGTGCCACATATTCTGCTTCTGCTATTGATAGTGCAACTATACCTTGTTTCTTTGAATACCAGGATACAAACATGTTTTCCATTAATTGACATGTTTCTGAAGTGCTTTTCCCGTCCACTTTACAACCAACGAGGTCAGCATCAGAGAATCAAGTTAGTGTAAAGTTTGATCCTTTTGAGTACCAAAGTCCTAATATTGGATAGGTTCCATTGTATTTAATTATCTTTTTAACAGCAGTAAGATATGACTCCTTTGGATATGATTGAAATCTAGCACACATATAAATACTAAACAGAATATCAAATCTAGAAATAGTAAGATATAATAATGATCCGATCATGCTTCTATATAGTTTTTGGTCAACCTTTTTACCTTCTCATCCTTGTCCAGTTTGGAAGAATGAGACATTGGTGTATCTATCTTCTTGTAATTTTCCATTCCAAACTTCTTCATAATTTCTCTAGCATACTTTTCTTGACATATAAATGTCCCATTGGTCGTCTACTTCACTTGAAGTCCCAGAAAGAATGTTAGTTCTCCCATCAAGCTCATTTCAAACTCATTTTGCAAAGACTTTGAAAAATCCTTGCAAAGTTACTTATTAGAGGATCCAAATATTATATCATCGACATAAATTTGGATGAGTAGAATGTCATTACCTTCTTTTTTGATAAAAAAGAGTTGTATTTACTTTACCTTTCGCAAAGCCATTGTATGTAAGAAAGTTGCTTAGTCTTTCGTACCAAGCACAAGGTGCTTGTTTTAGACCATATAGTGCTTTCTTCAGTGTATAGACCTGGTCAGACTTTCTTGGTTCTTCAAAATCAGGTGGTTGTTCCACAAATACCTCTTCTTTGATGTATCTATTTAGGAATGCACTCTTGACACCCATTTGAAATAGCTTGAAGTTATGAAAACAAGCATAGGAAATGAGTAGCCTTATGGCTTCTAACCTGGCAATTGGTGTAACAGTCTGAATTTTCGATCCTTTCCCGGGATTTATGAAATGAATATTTCGGTCAATATACTTATAGTGAGATCTCCATCGGAATCGCGCATTCTCGAGATGCTAACCTTAGGGGTAAGGCCATTACGGGATTGAGTTCGCACGACCAAAGAACTCGACCTTGGCTCGACCTTCGATCATAAGGATTGACGAGGGAATGTTTTGGGCCAATAGAGACCGATCTATTTGATTGATTGTGTCAGAAGGGAACTAGAGACAGAATTTCGCAATTATATGACAACCGAGGTCATCTTGGGTAGAGCAAACTTAAACATGATTTGACTTAGTGTCGATCACGGGTCGAGAGCGCGTAATCCCAATGAGCCACCCGTTAGCAAGAGACAAGTTAAAGTCGCGATTGATCGATTCTAGTCATTTTTTAGAATTCGGGCCCGGGAATCGAGAATTTTGAAAGTGACAATTTTTAACTACTGATGGCGTTTTTGGTGTGGCCAACCTTGGGGCCACCCATTTTTGCAAAAAAATGAATTTCGGTCTGGGACCGGAAAAATGACCATTTTGCCCCTGGGACCGCGAACGAATGTTAAGGGCTGGATTAAGTTGGGGGACTAAGAATTACCTAGTATGGCCGAAAATGAGGGGACAAGAATGCCCCTCATCCTTTTTGAGTAATTACCATTTTGCCCTTTTAATTATTGGATAAGGACAGAGGTGGGCAGTCGGATTTCGGATAAGATCAAATCTTGGCATTTGGATTGAATGGTAGTTAGAATGGTATTTTAGTAATTTCTAGTGGGGTTTTGAGATTAATTATTGGGGGCACCATTTAAATATCTATTTCTCTCTCTCCCTCATAATTCTCTCTGTCCTCACCCTTCCACCGATCGGCTCTCCCTCTCTCTCCCTCCCCGTGCGTGAAGCCACCTTGGCCAGCCACTAGCTTGCCGCCACCTGGTCGTCGCCCTCCCGCCGGTCACCGCCGCCGCTCCTCCTCTTTCCCGGCCGTGCATCCCACTGTTCGCCTGTCTCTCTTCCTCTGTTTCACTGTTCTGTTCGGCTCGGCTGCCATCGAGCCACCCCTGGCCATCCTCCCCTGGTCTATACGACTAGCTTGCCGTCCCCAGCCGCCCGTGAACCGCCCCCTAGCCACCTGTCCACAGTGGAGCAGCTGCTTGCCCGCCTGGCCGCCGGCAACGCTGCTGCTGCTGCTGTTTTAGCCCCTGTCCAGCCTTGTTTGTCTCGCCTTTTTGGGGTAAGTGACTTCCCCAAACCTTCCTTAGGACCTCAGGTATTGTTGGACATGTTAGAAATGATTTAAGGGCCGTGGATAGTTGATTTAGGCTGCGCATAACAATCATTCTGTGCCCAGGAACTATTTATGAACAGAAATGATTCTTTTTGATTCTGTGCCCGGAAACTGATTCTGAGCATTTAAAGGCGTTTGGTAACGGTTCAAAATTTCTATTTCTAAAATAGCAAAAGAACAGAAATGCGTTTGGTAACGGCATAAAATTTCTTTTTATTAATAATATTTTAAATATTTCTTTCTTTTCTTTTTTTTCTCCTCTTTCTTGACCATGGTCAGTAAAATATTTTTTAATTAATAATATTTTTATTTAAGATAATTTTTTAAATTTTTTTTTTGGCCATGGCTGGTAAAAAATTTCTTTATTAATAATACTTTTATTAAAAAATAATTCTTTTATTATTTTTGGCCATGGTCGGTAACATTTTTTTTATTAATAATATTTTTTTTCTTTTTTTTTGGCCATGGCTGGTAAAATATTTTTTTATTAATAATATTTTTTATTAAAATATTTTTTTCCTTTTTTTCCCATGGCCTGGTTGCCGCCCATGGCCGGTAAAATATTTTTTTTATTAATAATATTTTTTATTAAAATATTTTTTTTCATTTTTTTCCCATGGCCTGATCACTAGCCATGGCCTGTAAAATATTTTTTTTATTAACATTTTTTATTAATAATATTTTTTATTAAAATATTTTTTCCTTTTTTTTTGCCATGGCCTAGTTGCCGGCCATGGCTGGTAAAATATTTTTTTTATTAACATTTTTTATTAGAATGTTTTTATCCTTTTTTTTGCCATATCATCGGCCATGGCTAATAAAATATTTTTTTATTAATATATCTTTTTTTTCATGGCCGCCGGCGACCGACTATAGCCTAGAGAAGAACAACACAAAGAAGAAAAGAAAAAAAAGAAAAAGAAGAAAAGGAACTCATTCTCAAAATTATGCCGAGAAACAAGAAGCAACTTTTTTTTACTTCTTGTTTCTCTTCCAAAATTGTTTCTGGGCACAAATTTTTGCAAAAATGTGCATGGGAACAAAACGTTTACCAAACGCATTTCTGTTCTCAAATTATTTCTGAGAACAAAAGAACATAAATTTTCACTGTTTGGCACGTTACCAAACGAGCCCTTAATGGCTGGTGGTGCATGTTGGTTGATTTCCGGTAAGGTTGCTGTCGCGTCGCTGGATTTACCTATTTTTACTGTGACTTGTGTGGTCCGAATTTGAGGAAGTACTCTTCATGAAAGTTGTTCATAACATCTTGAAGTTTGACATATATTAAATATGGAATTTTTGGAGATCATTTAGTGCCATTCGTAAATCCATTTTTGGACCGAATTCAATCTGCCGGATTTACTGTTCACCCGACCTTCTGGTCTCTCCGATTTTCTATAAATTTTTCTAAACCTATTTTCAAAATACTTCATTCACAAAAATTGTTAGGGACACTTGTTTCTATGACATATAAAAATTTCAAGACTTTCCAAAGTAATTTGGGTACTAGTTGAGATGTATTTTGATGATCAGGCGAACTGATCGGACGGGTTGATTTTCGTCTGTTTTCAAATGACAAAAAGAGGTGGTTCTAGATAGAAATGGATTTTGTGTTCTTCACAAAAAATGTTCATCCAGATGTTTTATACAACATATCCAAATTTCATAATTTTTGAAGTTGGTTTACTATTTATTTCAAAAGGACTTCTGTCACTGTGCAACAGCCCAATTTGGACCAGATTTCGTATATTTTCGGTTTTTCTCTCTCTCTCGAGAATTATTCGATGTTATCGTGGCATTTTGACTTGAATAAGCTGGTATGTGTGATTGCGTGACTGTGAGAGTGTGGTGGGGTGACCGTGCAAGGAGACCGGGTGCCGAGTATGTGTGGCTGTGTGGCTTGATTGCGTGATGGTGTTGTGTGTGGCCATGTGGTACGAGTGGCTCGATGATACGAGATGGTTGGAATGATTGGAAAAGTGGTACTCTAAGGCGTGTTCGTTTACGCGGGGTAAGGTTCCGTCCTGAGGTGTGTTACGCGGGACGATGCTGTCCGGCCCGACGGGGTGACGATGCTCGGCCTGACAAGGTGACGATGCTTGACGAGGTCAAAAGACTATAGGCCTGATGTGTTTTACGCGGGCGCGGTAATTAAGGAAAGTGAGAGTGTAGGATTCCGTCTTGAGTCGTGTTCGTTTATGCGGGACGATGCCGTCCCTGACAAGGTGATGATGCCTGGCCCGACGGGGTGACGATGCCTGACAAAGTTAGAAGACCGTTGGCCTGATGCATTTTACGCGGGCGGTAGTGGTGGAAAAGTTGAGAATGAGTGGGATTTGGCTTGACGTACGAGGTTTGCGAAAGTGACGCGTGGTGTGAGCTAGTGTGCAAATGTGTTTGTATCGCATGATGTGATGCTCGCTTATGGGGTAAAAACTGTTAGGCATGGTAGGGGACATGCCCAAGTAAATTTTGCCTTATAATCGAGGCATGCGTACGGCTATGATGTATTCCTGTGGTATGTTGGTTGTATTATTGTCTAACGTGCAGGGACGTGCATGATGAGTTCCAGGTGGGGTCGTGTGTGATTATTAGTATGGTTGATTGTCGTGTGATATACGTGTTTTCGTCTGGCGATACGTGAGAGCTTACGTGGGGTTTGGGGTTGTACACTTATTGAGATTCGTCTCATGGTTGTATAACCACTACTTTCAGACCCCCAGCCGTAAACCCAGGGAGCCTGCCTCCTCTTTTTGGAAGCACGAAGAGCCATCATAGTGCCCAGTGGAATTGCAGGTGATGCCTAAGAGATCTTCCTGAGGATTGAGCCAGATGAATTAGGAGCAGATTGGAAGGAATGCGACCAGTAGGCTTTCCCTAAACTATTTTAGGGGTTGGTTAGAATAGGTCGACCTATAGTGAAGTTAAGTTAAGCAGACCCCTAATCCTTTTTGTTATGTCGGTGATTATGAATGGGTATTTGTTAAGCTTGGTTGTAATATGATGGTTGTATACTTGGTTCAGTGGTATGGTATGTTGTTGTTGTTGTTATTGTTGTTGTTTAGTTGTTCTGGTGATCTACCTCGTCGTCATCTTTTTAGTCTGGGGTTTTTTATTTTCGCTTCCACATGTGGCTTTGATGTTTGGGTTGGGTCGACGACGTTCCTGGGATGTCGCAACTATTCGACCAGAGTGGGATGTTGTGAGCTCGATGGGGTTCGGGGCGTGACAACTGGAGCATAGGTTTCATCATAGTCTATTCCTTCTTCTTGTGCATATCCTTTTGCTATTAGTCTTGCCTTGTTTCTAGTCACCTTCCCTTTGTCATTCAGTTTATTTCTGAAGACCCATTTAGTTCAAATCACAGTATGATTCTTTAGTCTTTGAACAAGTTCCCATACTTCATTAATTTTAAACTAATGGAGTTCTTCTTGCATTACTTCTATCTAGCTTTCATCTAAGAGTGCTTCATCAATTTCTTTCGATTCTATCTTAGATATAAGTACTAAAGTATTGATGTTTTCTTCGTATTTTGACCTTGTCTTGATGCCTTCTTCTACCTTTTCGATGATAAGATTTTTTGGATGACTGGATTTGTGTTTCCAGTTCCTATTGTATTTGTCTTTTTCCTCACCGTTAGCTTCTCAAGATGTTTGCTGAGTTTGATCATCATTTTTGTCATCTTCTGTTGACTAAGCATCATTTGGAGAGTTCTATTGTGATTCTTGTAAGTGCTCAATCACTTGAGATTATTCAGATTCAGCATCCTCAATTTGCTTCTGCTCATCAAATCTGACGTTCATAGACTCTTCCACTATCTAAGTATTTTTGTTGTAGACTTTGTAGGCTTTACTTGTAATGGAATAGCCAAGAAAAATTCCTTTATCTGCTTTCTCGTTAAACTTTCCAACATGGTCATTTGCATTTGCATATGAATATATGAAAATATGAAATGCTTGGTTTTTTGCCTTTGTAAAGCTCATCGGGGGTTTTCTCAATAATTGGTCTTAAGAAGACTCTGTTAATGATGTAATAAGCTGTAGAAACAGCTTCTGCCCAAAAGTAATATGAAATTTTGCCTTCAATCAATAGAGTTCTTGGGGATAAAGATACTAGGAGTGCCATAACTTTTGTACGACGCTTACTTGAGGGCCATAACTTTTTTTTTCGCTCATTAAAGTGTCACTTCCGGCCAAAAAAGATCACTCAAGTGCCACTTCCAGTGAAAATAGATCATTTGAGTGCCATTTCTGGCAAACCATCCTACGTGGATTTTTTTTATTAATTTTCCATATGAAGTGGATTTTTTAAATATATTTTTATTTATTTGTTTTGAATTTTTTGAATTTTTTTCTTTTTTATTTTTCTTTTCCTTTTTTTCCCTTTTTTTTTCAATGCCAGTAAGGGTCACTATGACCCTCGCTAGTTGTGAAGGCCTCACCCAGATTGGGCAACGGCCGCCTTCCCCTCGGCCGTGAAGGCCCTGGGTGAGGTCGTCGCAACCTTACCATTGGCAGGCGAGGCTGTGAAGGCCACCGCCAGATCTAGGTGGCCGCGACTGAGGCTGTGAGGCGAGTGAGAAGGTCCTCGACGGCCTCGCCAGTCGCGGTTGAGGCGGCGAAGGCCGTCGCCAGATCTGGCGAGGCCATCTCACTCGCGGTGGCCCAGGTTTAGCGATGGCCTTCGGAGCCTCGCCCGTCGCCGGCAAGGCCGCAAGTGAGTTGGCGAAGGCTCTCGCCGAATTTGGCGAGGCCACCTAGATCTGGCGACAGCCTTCGCAGCCTCGCCTGCCATTGACGAGGCACCGACGACCTCACCCAAGGCCTTCGCGGCCAAGGGTAAGGTGTCCTTCGCCTAATCTGGGCGAGGCCTTTGCAGCCGGTGAGGGTCGCCGGTGACTCTCGCCAGCATTGAAAAAAAATTTGCAAAAAAAAAAGTAAAAAAATTCAAAAATTCAAAAAATATTAAGATATTATCCATGTCAGCTCCGATGAAGCCACGTAGGATGACCGGCATCCACATTGGATTTCCAGCTGCCAAATGGCTGATGTCACTCAAGTGATCACTTTTTGCCGGAAGTGGAACTTAAATGAGCCAAAAAAAAGTTTTGACCCTTAAGTGAGCGTTATATGAAAGTTATAACACTCCTAGTGTCCTTATCCCAAGTTCTTGCCATTTCTTGTAAAGTGCAATTTTTCCTCTCCACAACACAATTTTGTTTTGGTGTATAGGGGGAAGAAAAATTATGTTGAAAACCATTCTCATCACAAAAATTTGCAAAACTTTGGTTTTCAAATTCTCCCCTATGATTAGTTTTGATGCTAGAAATTGCATATCCTTTTTCATTATGAATTCTTCTTGCAAAAATTGAAAAGTATGAGAAAGCCTTACTTTTATGATCAAGAAAGAATGCCTATGTAAATCTTGTAAAATCATCAATAATCACATGGCAATATTTCTTACCACTAATGCTCTTATTCCTTGTGGGGCCAAAAATGTCCATATGAAGAAGCTGTAGGGCACGATTAGTAGAAATGTGATGTATAGACTTAAAAAAACTTTTGACCTGTTTTCCCAGGGTACAAGCTGTGCATAATTCTTTCCTTTTGAAATTAAATTTTGGTAGTCCTCGAACAAGCCTTTTTGAAGACAGCTTTGATATTTGTTTCGTACTAATATGTTCTTTCCTTTTGTGCCACAATTTTGTGTCTTCCTTGATGGAAACTAAACATTGAGCAGTGTTAGATTTTACATCAAGAAGATAAATGTCACCGTGTCTTCGACCAGTGAATGATTGAGAACAATCTTTGCTTGATCCATAACATACATTCTCTTGAAAGTTGATCTTGAATCCTATATTACATAATTGACTTATGCTGATTAGATTATAATTAATACCTTTGACTAGAGAGACATCATTTATCAATAGGCCCCCGATTCTAACAGTTATTTTGCCTATTATTTTTCCTTCGTTGTTTCCTCCAAATTACACACTTCCTTTATTTAGCTTTTGGAGTTTGATGAACATGCTAGAGTCTCATGTCATGTGTCTTGAACATTCATTGTCCAAGTACCATTTATTTATTTTTCTTCTGGATATCTGAAAGAATTAGAAAAATTCAAGCTTTCTTTGGTACCTAAAGTTGTTTGGGTCCTTTGGAGTTAGTAGTATATGTTGTCTTAATCTAGCTTCTCCGAATTGTCTCTAGACATTAGGACAATCATACTCGAAGTGTTGTGGGTCACCACAATTTGAACACTTGAGTGCATTTAGCCAATAGGTTTTACAAAAATATTTTGAAAGTGATTTTTATAAGCTTGTCTAGGAGGTCTTTGCTTAAGTCTCTCATTGACCTTTGGAAAATCAATCAAAAAATCACTTTCCGTAGTAAAACTAAGTCCTGACTTGTTATAGTAAGGAACCTGTATAGAAAGTATATGTTCCAAAGTTTTTGAGCCATTTGAAAATTTGGAAGTAAGATTTGAGAATTCCTTTCTCAAGGTAATATTTTCTTTGGCAAGAGAATCTCGATTTTCTTTGATTTGATGAAATTCCTTTTTCAGAAAATTTATTTTATCCTTTTGTGAAACGTCCTGTTGCCTTAGCAATGAATTTTCCTTTTTCAATTTGGAGATCCTTTTAAGAGCAGATTTGAATTCTGAGCATAATTCATCAATATAATTTGATACTTCAATTGGAATATCTAGATACTTTACCTCAATATCTACCTTGTTTTCTAAGTCAGAGTCAGAATTTGAGTCCAAGTCAAACTTTGCCATTAGACAGATGTTAGCATAATCATCATCACTATCTTTACATTCTATGTCTCTCTATGTTTCTGCTTTGAGAGCCTTCTTCACTTTTTTCATATTACCCTTTCTTTTCCTTTAGAAGCGGACAATTTGGCTTTATGTGTCCATGTTTTCTATAATGGAAGCAAATCACATCTTTTGCAATTTCTATTTCGTCAGGGGCCTTCTTTTTTCACTAAACTTCTTTCCTTTGAGCATTTTTTCTTTCTTTTTCATTTTTTTGAATTTCTTGATGATAAGTGCCAACTCTTCATCACTGTCTTTATTTGAATCTGTATCATCAAAATCAATGTTAGATTTTAAGGCTAATGACTTCTTACCTTAGGATTCATTTTCATTCATTTATTTGTTTATGCAATGGCCAGAAGGGAAGCAGAGAATATGCCAGGCATGGTCACAGGTACGGTCTCTCTCTGTGATTATGCTGCGTATGCTTTATTTGATCCAGGGGCGTCACATTCGTTTGTGTCTACTCAATTTGTTGGATTGACTGGTATGGAACCGCGACTGCTTGATGTGGCGTTGTGTGTGACCACCCCCTTGAATGATAAGATTTTAGTTTCGTTGGGGTGTCCCGATTGTAAGATTATAATTGGTGACAGGGAAGAGAGAATTGATCTAGCAGTCCTAGCAATGTATGACTTTGATGTGATGGTGGGGATGGACTGGCTAGTTAAATAGAGGGCAGTGATGGATTGTGGTAGTAGGTTGATCCAATTTAATCCTATTGGACATCCGGAATTCAAATTTGTCAGAAGTCGAGGAGGAACCTTGATGTCTTGGATTTCGTCACTAGAAATGACGAAATTGCTTAATGAAGGGTGTGAAGGATTTCTATAGTGGATTCGATGGTTGAGGAGCCGAGGCTAAAGGATATAGCCGTGGTGTGCGATTATCCCGATGTCTTTCCTCAGGAATTGCCGGGATTACCACCAGAAAGGGAAGTGGAGTTTGTGATCGAGTTAGCACTTGGAACTGAGCCAATCTCGAAAGCACCTTATAGGATGTCATTATTGGAGTTGAAAGAATTAAAGGTGCAAATGTAGGAATTATTAGTCAGAGGATTTATTCGTCCAAGTGTGTCTCCATGGGGAGCGCCAGTTTTATTTGTGAGGAAGAAAGATGGGTCACTGAGGTTGTGTATTGATTATCGACAGTTGAATCAAGTGACCATCAAGAATAAATATCCTTTGCCGAGAATTGATGATCTGTTTGATCAGCTGCAAGGAGCTTCGATATTTTCTAAAATCGATTTAAGGACTGGGTATCACCAGTTGAGGATTAGAAAAGAGGATATACCGAAAACGGCGTTCAGGACGAGATATGGTCATTACGAGTTTACTGTAATGCCGTTTGGGTTGACGAATGCTCCTGCTGCAATTATGGATTTGATGAACATGGTGTTCAGGGAATTTTTAGACCAATTTGTCAGTCTTTATAGACGACATATTGGTGTATTCAAAGAGTCCTAAGGAGCACGAACTCTATCTGAGTAAAGTTTTGCAGACCTTGAGAGAGAATGCATTGTACGCTAAGTTTAGCAAGTGCAAGTTCTGGCTCAATCGAGTTGCTTTTCTTGGGAGATGGAATTTCGGTAGATCCGGCAAAGATTGAGTCCATAATGGAATGGCCAAGGCCAACGACAGTAACTGAAGTTCGAAGCTTCTTGGGTCTGGCCGGATATTATAGACGCTTTGTGGAAGGATTTTCAGCAATAGCAATACCGCTGACACATTTGTTGAAAAAGGAAACGAGGTTTGAATGTACAGACAAATGTGAAAGGAGTTTTAAGAGCTGAAGCATAGATTGACAACGGCACCGGTGTTGACTATTCCGTCAGGACCTGGAGGGTACGAGATATATAGTGATGTGTCGTTGAAAGGATTGGGGTGTGTGCTAATGTAACATGGGCAGGTAGTAGCCTATGCATCAAGGCAATTGAGGCCACATGAACTGAATTACCCGGCGCATGACTTGGAGTTAGCCGCAATAGTGTTCGCTTTGAAGATTTAGCGACATTATTTATGCGGAGAAAGATTTCAGATTTATACTGATCACCAAAGCCTCAAGCATTTATTCTCTTAGAAAGAATTAAATATGAGGCAGCGACGTTGGATGGAGTTGTTAAAGGACTATGACCGTGATATTTTATATCACCCCAGAAAGGCAAACCGGGTAGTGGATGAGTTGAGTTGGAAATCAAACATCGCGCTCTTGATGGTCAAGGAATGGACTTTATTGGAGAAAGTACGAGACTTGGAGTTTAAGTTTGAAGTAAGTCGAGTCTCAAGCCTACTAGCCACGCTTAGGATTGAGCCGGAAATTCAAGCTTAAGTTAAGGCCTTACAGTCTACGGACTTAGAGATACAAAAGATTATGGAGATGGATGCTACTAAGAGAAAACTGGACTTCCAAGTATCCGAGGACGGGATATTGAAGTTCCAAGGTTGTTTGTGCGTGCCTGATGATGCGGAGCTTAAAGAAGAAATTTTGTCGTAGGCGCATCGGATTAGTTATAGTATCCATCCGGGGAGTACGAAAATGTATTATAATTTAAGGCAATACTACTGGTGGAATGGCATGAAGGTAGACATAGCCAGACATGTGGCTAAATGTCTGACTTGCTAGCAAGTGAAAGCGCAACATTGTAAGCCAGGAGGATTGTTGCGACCTTTGCAAATCCCAGAATGGAAGTGGGAGCATATCTCGATGGATTTTGTGATGAGATTGCCAAGGAGCCAAAGATGTCACGATTCTATCTGGGTGATTGCCGATAGATTGACTAAATCGTCACATTTCTTGGCTGTGCGAAAGGATTTTGCACTGAATCAATATGCGGACTTGTATGTGCAACAGATTATTAGGTTGCATAGGGTGCCAGTAACTATTACATCGGACTGTGATCCTAAATTTACTGCCAATTTTTGGAAAAGTTTGCAAACGGCATTAGGATCGAAGTTGTAGTTTAGTACTGCTTATCATCCGCAGACGGATAGTCAGTCTGAGAGGACGATTCAGACTTTAGAGGACATACTTCAGGCGTGTGTGTTAGATTTTCAGGGTAAGTGGGAAGAGCAGTTATCCTTAGTGGAATTCGCGTATAATAACAGTTTTCAGCAGAGCATTGGAATGGCACTGTTTGAAGCGTTGTATGGCAGGGCTTATAGGACGCCCGTATGCTGGAACGAAGTAGGAGAAAGGACTATAATCGGGCCAGAGTTGGTAGAACAGTCGGTTGAGGTTGTTAAGATTATACGCGAAAGACTGAAGACTGCGCAGAGCCGTCAAAAGAGTTACGCAGACAAAAGACGAAGACCTTTGGAATTCCAAGTAGGGGATCATATGTTCCTTAAGGTGTCGCCCATGCGAGGATTATCCCGGTTTGGTAGGAAAGGAAAGTTGAGTCCGAGGTACATGGGACCTTTCGAGGTGTTAGAAAGGATTGGAGATTTGGCTTATCACCTTGCGTTACCGCCAAATATGTTGCAAGTGCATAACGTGTTCTACGTATCGATGTTGAGGAAGTATGAACCAGACCCAACTCACGTGTTTAATTTCAAAGAGATTGAAGTCGACGATAGGGTGTCGTATACCGAAAGACCGATAAGGATCGAGGACAGGAAAGAATGAGTCTTGAGGAATAAGACGATCCTAATGGTCAAAGTAGTATGAGAGCATCATGGGACTGAAGGCGCAACTTGGGAAAGCGAGGAGTTGATGCAACGTCATTACCCCCAATTATTTGATAGTTAGTTGGATTGTAAATTTCGAGGACGAAATTTTTGTAAGGAGGGAAGATTGTGACATTCCGAAATTTCTCTTGTTTGGGGATTTATGAAATGAATTATTTATTAATGTACTTGTAGCTAGTTTCGCCCGGAACTGATCATTCCTGGGATACTAACCATTAGGGAAAAGCTAATGAGGGATTTAAATTCGTACGACTAGAGGAATTCGACCGTGAACTGAATTTCGACCATAAAATCGTCGAGATGACATTTTGAGCCAATGTAGGCCGATCCTAGGATAGTGATGGGCCGATTCGTTATTATCACACACGTGGATCACGGGTGATTCCGTTAGACTCCGAAATGAATTGACGAACGACCCCGAACTTATTTCGAACTATTGTACTGATCAGAACTAGTGATCGATCCTCACGATTTTATTGACAACTGAAATCGTTACGGTCTGAATAAATTGCACGTGACTTGATTTAGTATCAGTTACAGGTCGATTCTGCGAATTTCCATCAAAGCCACCCGTTAGTCAAAGATATGCACAAGTTACATTACGTAGGATTCGATTAATAAATTAAGACCAAATTGGGCATCGAAAAATTAGGAAGTCACGACAGAACGTTAGGACGAAGTTGTGGTTGTAACGTGTAATTTTGGGTGAGCCCAAATCCTTCAGAAAAATTCAATTTCGGCGAGAAACGGAGAAAGTGACCAATTTACCCCTAAGGATTTCTAAAGGGCTAGTTTTATGGGCAAATGGCATTTTGGTCAATTTACCCTCAAATTTGGAAAAGACAATTTTGCCCTTGGACTTTTTGAGAAATTACAAGATTGCCCTTGGATATTTTGGATGAGATTCGATATGGCCGTTGATTTCAAGATAAAATCGAATCTGGACCATCAGATGAAAAGTAGAGAGAAGGGCATTTTGGTCATTTTGCAAAAAAGGTCAAAACTTGGAGATTAAGTCTAGACCTCTCTCTCTCTCTCTCTCTCTCTCTCTCTCTCTCTCTCTCCCCATTTCTGTCTCTCTACCTCACAGCTCCCTCTCTCTCTCTCCCACCAAACGCCGCCGCCCTCTGCCGCCATGCCGCGCCGACGCTCGCCGTGTGCCACATCACCGTCTGCCGAACACCCTGCCGCCGTGCCACCGCCGTTCTCTCTCTCTCTCTCTCTCTGGCCGAGAGCTGCCCAAGCCACTACCGTGAGCCAGCCGCCGCCGCTGCTTGCCGTACGCTCATCACCGTTGCAAGCCGCCGTTAGATTTTGGTTTTGCCACCGCTTTCGCTCTAACCGTGTTAGTTCAAAGCTTGGTAAGTTCAATCTAAACCTCGCCTAGTTTATCGGATATTTTCGGACCTGTTTAGGCGCGATTCGGTAAAAATTATGGGTTTGATGGAAGAGCGGGCCGTAGGATTGAACTCGAGGATTTTTGGGAGAAATTTTAGAGGCCGAGTATGGCTGTGATTGGTTGTTCTATGTGCTGTGAGGTGCTGTTGGGTGTGTGAATTGCACCGTTAGGTTCGGCTCGGGATTTTATGGAAGTGTCGTGAAGAGCCGGAAGTGTGATATTGTGATTTTGGGTGCAGAAAAAGACTGTTTGCTGGCTGTGTTGTGCCGTGTGATATGCTGCGAGATGCCGTTTGGTGCGTGGTTGGTACTGTTAAGTCTGTCTCGAAATTTTATGAAAGTCCCGTGAAGGACGAAAATTGATTTGAAAATGTTTGAGTGTGGAAAATTACTGATTTAAGCGTGATTGTGTGTTTGTGATGTGATTGTGATGTTGTGGGGTGTGAGGTGCAAGTGTGTGCACGGAATTCGATGCAATTGTATGTGAACGTGAAATTGGGATCGGGCTGAGGCATTATAAGCTTGAGCAGTGATCACGTAGGTCTGCTGCATTTAACATAGGCTGAGGTTTGGGAAAGTGAGAATGAGATCGGTCCGAGGCACGATCAGCTCGGGTGAGACCGGGATCGGACCGAGGCATTATAAGCTTGGGTTTCGATCACGTAGGCCTGTCACATTTGGTGCTGGCTGAGGAAAGTGTGAATGTGGGATCGGACTGAGGCGTGTGATGCTCGGGGCGTGATCGAGTAGGCCGAGGCACGATGACGCGGGCCGAGAATGCGATTGAGCATGAGATATGTGAAGTGGAAAGTGTGAACATGGGATCAGACTGAGGCGTGTGATGCTCGGGGCGCGATCGAATGGGCTGAGGCGTGTTGACGTGGGCCAAGAAAGCATTTGAGTAAATGTGGGCACGATGGATTGGTTGTATATGTGGTGTGATTGACGCGTGAATTGATTTGTGGAAAGTTGTATGTTGTGGTTGCGCGTGAGGCTTGTTTGTTATGATTATAGGCTGACGTGCAGGTTGTGTGTGCCATGAGTCCAGGTGTGTATGTTTGTGAATTGTTATTTGTGAATTGATTGACTGTATGTCTTTACGCGTCTAGAATTACGTGATAGCCTAGATAGGGTTTATGTTGTAACTTATTGAGAAGTGTCTCATGGTTGTATAAACCAAACCATTTCAGATCACCCGCTTGAGCAATGAATCAGCCGCCATCGCCGCCGCCAGAGCGTTTCGGTATAGTCATGCAGACAGAGAATAATTTTGTGGAGTACCCTATGGATGAGCAGTACACTTGGATCAAGCATACTTTGACATTGTGGGTAAACGTAGGACATCCCCCTTGGCAGGCTCACACATACACAGCTTGGACGTTTAGAGATGGTCTGATAAGTTTGGCCCCATTACCGGTTTTGACGTTCCCTTTGATAAAGTTGGGGATTGGGACCCAGTAGCTGTTTCCTCGCCTGATGGGGAATTGACTAGTACAGAGCTTAGTATAGCCGAGTCTGGACACCACCTTATTCCAGTAGGTCTGGGTTTTGCGGTGAACGACTTAGACCCAAATCCAGAAGAGCTCCAGGCAGGATTCGACCCTATGGATATAGACTTGGACGAGATACCAGAGGGTGAGCTGGAGGAGGAGTATGGCGAGGATCTTGGTGAGGATCCAGGTGAGGACGAGCCAGAGGTAGACACTGAGGATGGTGAGGAAAACATACCCGAGTACAACTACAATCCTTTCTTCGTGCCAGAGATCGAGCCAGACAAGGAACCAATTGCAGAGGAGCCGGATGAGATCCCCGGGGAATCGGGTGACATAAATCACCCGATAGAGATCGGAATTGAGTCGGAGTCCTCAGTGGAAGCGACGATCTAGGAGGAATCAGATTCGTGTGACAGTGAGTCGGATTCTGAATGGTCGCCATCGCGAGGACGTTAGGGCTGATCAGGAGGTTGGAAGTTGTTGACCAGGGGTACCATTTTTGGGAGAGTTGGGTGTCTACCCCTTTTTAGGTGTATGATTATGTTGGATGGAATATGTTGTGAGTTTGCTTGATAAACGAAGTTGGTAGTGGAAAGGGTACAGTGTGCATGTAAATGGATGATGTAAATATTTGGTATTGTAATATTTTTAGTGTTGGCGGTTGGGCGTGCTAGTTTAGTCATTCTGGTGTTCTCCAATTTATTTGTTTGGGTTTAATTGTTTGTTTCTGCCGCGATTAACTCTGACGTGAGAAAGTTGAGTCGGCAACGTATTCCTGAGATGTCGCATCATTCGACTCATGATGGTGAGGTTTCGAAAGCATTAGTAGAGTTAGGGCGTGACATGGAGCACTCTTGTTAGCTATAAAAATCGTTAGCTCAGAAGTAAAGACATTTCAATAAATGAGCAACATGCTCTAATACCAATTGATGAGACTAGTAAATATCACATGGAGGGGGGGTTAATAGGTGAATTGAGTACTTTTTGATCAATTTAAAGCGGAAGTAATTGATCTCAAGTAAAGTTTGAACAATGTTCAGATTTTAGCCAGACTTTGAATGGTAAACAAATAAATGTGCAATAAAAGAGTTTTAGGGAAGAGAGAATATGTACACAGATTGTTGACACCTAAATTTTGACCGACCATTTAATAATAATTTACATAGAAAATTAGGGATTAAATTTTAACCCCTAAACAAAAATATTAAAATTGCATAGCATATAGTTTAAATTCATATAGGTTAGTTGCATTCTGTATCGGATCGGTGTTGGTGAGAAAGCTAAAAATTCATCGTGTAAACGGAGCTCGAATAAAACTCGGCTCACTCAAGGGATTGGGGGGCCGAAAATCACACATCAAAAAGGCCTTGGTTATCTTAATTTGAGCTTAAATTGGCCCATCAAGTTTAATTGAATAAAAGCTCAAATTAATTCAACCAACTTGGAATTAAATAACAATTAAAGGATAAAGCCTAAGCCTAAGCCCATTAGGACTAGAAAGCCCGGCTAATTAACCTAGGGTTGCGAAATAAATATATGATTATACTCATCAATCAGAGAGGGGAGCCTCTCATAATTTTCAGAGAACACAATTTTTTAGAGCAAGGGAGGCCACAATTGAATACTCGGCCACGTTGAGAGACGGCAGAGAAAAGGAAATAGAGAGGGAGGCTGGTGTTGCTTCCTCGGCAACACCTGCCATAAAACACGAGGAAGAAGAAGTTGGTGACTGAGTGCATTGGTCATCCACACTTCAACAATTCTCGCCCAAGTCCAAGCTTCTTCACAGGGGCAATACACGTTAAGGAGAAGAAGACAAGAAAAGGGGAGGCTGATTCTTCATCAATATATAATATTAGCATCCCATTATTATTCTTTTCCTCTTTCTATTTTCACTCCCCACTGAATTCCACGTGTAGAAGATGCTAAATGATCATTGAAGAGAACACGATCATAGAAAGCCAATTGGTGGAGGTGTGGTAAGTAAAAGAGAGACTTTGACCACCGCTTTGAAAAGGAAGACTTCTTCGTGAGGCAAACAAGTGGCTTCGAGGAAGAGAAAGAAGCCACGTTCATTACTAAATTACAATATCGCATAGGTTGCTTTGTTGAACAAAGAAAAGTTTTCTAGTGAGTACAACAGCCCAAGATCCGACGTTGTCCTTCCTTTGCTTCGCCTATTTTTTGCAGGATTACCGTGAAGTTCTCTATTGGACTAGCAAATTCTGAAGTTCTCTATTGGACTAGCAAATTCCGATCTTTTATGGCGATCCTACAGCCTTGGCATTGATCCATCGAATTCTGTTATTGCACATCATCCACCACCGTGTCACTGTCGTGAAAACCATCGCCGTCGTCGCCGCCGGTTCACCACCGTTGGCCAATTCAAGTGATCCGCAAATCCAATCCGGAATCGAGTTTGAATTTGGAAGATATCCACAAATTAGGTAAGATCATTATCAAAATATTTTCTGAAATATTTAATTTCTTAAGTTTTCGGTGTTTGAATATTTCATGAATATTTTGGTGGATAGCTAGATATCTTAGGGTAATTTTGTGATATCCGCAATATTTGAAAATACCCGAAATTAGGAATCATTCCTAATTTGGTAACGTATCTGGACGACTATCCGACCTTATCCCTAAGGTACGATATGCGGTGATACGGAAAATCGTTATTTTATCCATAATCATTTGAATACGATAATAAATTTTATTTGCTTTACAAATTTGAACAATCAGCTTTCCGTCGATATCTATAACCCTATAGATATGACCGCTAGTTTAATTTCTTTGCCTAATTTGAATTTGATAAGAAGAATCTTGCGGATTGTGTGGATTATCTGAATGTGGTTGTTATCTTTGTTTAATTGTTTTCCCTTTAAATAAAAAAAATCCAAAAATATTTTAGTTATGATTTAAATTAGAAATTTTGCATGTTTAGGGAATCTTAAATATATCCAAAAGAATAAGATAATTATTTGATTTAAATTGGGATTTAGGGTAGGATACTTCCTAGTTTAAATTAAAGATTGTTTTAATCTTAGTGAATTATTTAGGATATTTAATAATTTCGAATTTTCATAAAAATACCAAAAAAGAATCATTTTAGGATAGATCAAATCATTCTCTCTAGGATAGATTGCATGTTAATTTGAGTAATTTTTAATTTCGAATTTCATTAGAAATTACCAAAAAATAAATCATTTATCCGTCATAAGAATTATGTTACGTCGTCGCATGACATATAGTTTGCATGTTAGGCTGCATTAATCGCATGTTAATTTTTGCACGTCATTACATATAGATTAGCTTTCATTTAAAAAAGTGATAATCTAAAAAATATTGAGTGAACTGCTTGTTAATTAGAAATCATATTAGGATTATTGATGTGATTTTCTAGCTAACAATGCAGATGCTTACGTTGCTTCGAGGTAAGTAATTCTCCAAATCTTGCAATTTATTTAATGTTTTGATTATTGGATGTTACTTTGGTAGTTTGCGCACTCGTATGATCACCTCACATGCTATGACTAAGTTAAAATGAATCCAAACTGTTTGCCAAAATATTTTTTTTGAAAAAAAAAGGTACCGAAAAGGCATTAGACTAGATCTAGCTTAACCAAGTCCCCGAGCTTAGAATCTCTTATTCATATGAATAAAACATATTTCCCTATATTTTATTTAGGTTTCTAATCGACCTACCGCAAATAGATTAGTGGCGACTCCAAGTATGAAAACTTTTGCATGTTAAAAACTTAAACTCTAAGTTGCGAATTGGTAGGGCTTGCGATGGCTCGAGTTAAGCTTAGTTTTAATAATTCATTAGCCTGAGAAAATTTTAGGTCGCAACAGTTTGGCGACTCCACTGGGGACTCACTTAAAACTCTTAATACACTTAGGCCAGTTTTTTTTTTCAAAAAAATATTTTTGCTTGGCAGCGAGGATCCCAGGTACGTCCCTAACATTTTAGGTGTTAAATGTTTTTGCAGAATGGGAGGTATATGGGGAGGTGTGATTGTTAACCTTTGTTTTGTAGGGAGGTATTTGGATGTATGATTTATTTTATGCACGAAGTGCTGTATGATATACCCTGTTGTGCATGCCTTGCATTTACAGTACACTGCACACATTACCCGCTACCGGACTTGGGCGGCACAGGTTTAGGATGGTACTGAGACAATGGACACCCCGACCACATTTGTGTGGTACGGGTCGCCCTCCTTGGTCTCGAAAGTTCTTTCATGGTGTCATTAAGTTTCCACCACGGTTGCACCTTTGCAACCTAGGTCGGCTTCTTAACTAAGCTGGAGACAGGGGAACCTTGGCCTAACTATAACCATGACTGGTTTAGCCCGATAATCCTCGCGTCTCCACTTTACAAGCCAGAGTCTAGATAGAAATCGAGCCTCACATTTCATGTGCATGTCCATGTGATTGCCATGGTGTTACCTGGTAAAGTACGTCTTCTGAACGTTTATCTTGTAGTTTACTTATTTTCTCATTTTTTTTTGGGTTGGTCCATGATGGGTCTAGATCGGTTTTCAATTTGAAAGTAATAATCATTGAGTCCTTTGAAAATAAAAAAAAATAAAAACAAAAGAAGGCTTTTTGGAGAATTTATTTTTAATCTATGTCTTAATCTTCTTGGATGTGTCATAGGTCATTATTTTCACAAGAGGTTGTCATCATTTTTATAACCAAAAAATGGCAAAAAAAATGCTTTAGAGAATTTGTTTTCAGTTCATAGTTTTTAGGGAGTCTTAATTTTTGGTTTTCCTAGTTTTATGATTAGGGAATTCGATGCGTCTATTTCCTAGGTTATGTCTAGAGTGTTATTTATATTCCTTTACTTAGAGCACTTTTCATAAAGTCTCGTTCATATATGAGAATTTTTATGAATAAATGAAGAATGAAAAAGACTAGAAAGCGTGTCATGAACCAACCTTGTCTTGACCATGTGCTTATTTAGTTCATTTTTCTTGAATCAGGTGACTACGGATCATCCACAGTTATCGATCTATCGCTTGAGCCTCGCCAAGGGGTAACCTCGACGAGTTCCTTCATTGTTGCTCCTCTGCCACTGTGAGCTCACCGCTCAATATAAACCGCAGCTCCATCCACCACTTGCCGTTCTGGTGGCGACTGCGGCTTCTCTGCATAAATGCCGTCCTTGTCTTTGTTTCTTAAAGCCTCATACATCGGCCAACCGCCAAGCCAGATCGCCCCTAGTTGTGAGCCACCATCGCAAGGAAGTTGATACTCAAGCTAAGTGATTATGGATCGTCGACCACCGGCCGTTCCCATTTGGCCATGAGAGAAAGTGCTCAGAGTGAAGTACCAAACCACCTCGCTAATATCGAGAAGGACCTGAAGCAGGCCTCTGTCATTCTTTAACAACTCTCTAGGCAAACGGCGCATCTGTCGGACTGCTTGAAACAACTCACCATGACCCGTCCCTTTCCTCAAGGGCCAAGGGTGATGATTCAAACGAAGCCCTTCAGCACCAACTCGAATGACAAAGCAGTCGTACCTAGCAGTACTATTGAGTCCCCTAATCCTAGGGAGTTGAGCACCTTGCATCCAAAGTTCGTAAAACACGAACAAGGTGATCGGGATCCACTCGTTCCAACATCGCGGCCCTAGTAAAGCAAAGCACGACTACTCCCTGGATGTCAAGACAGCCCACCGAGACACCCGTTCTCTAATTGACGATAAAGTGCTAGAAGACAATTCACTCCTCTCCCCGGGTCTCTATCCCAAGTATTGACGATCCTCTTGAAAAAGGGACTTGCTTTCCACTAAGTCGAAGCGGCCTAATCCTGAGCGGTTCTCCAATTATGACCCATCCAAAAAGTGTGACTGTCACCTGGGAGAACTCGGTCACTCCACTGATGACTGCTATGTTCTAAAGCACAAGGTTCAGGACCTCTTAGATACTGGGGCATTCATATTCCGTGCTTCGTGGCTTTGCCAAAGCTAAGACGATCTTCTCATAGTTCCAAACATTCGGACTACACCCCCGAGTCCTGCAAGAATGATGCATGAAGAGAAGGAGGTGATCGATACTCTGGGGCAACCGAGCGGCAAGTTCGACTACTACGTGAAATATTCGACTCCCCCAAGCTTCCATATTAACCCGCATGATATCGTCCCAGATGGATTGGGGGTATGAATGATCCAACACCTCTAGTGACAGAAGATCCTGATGATGCAATAGAGGGAATCACTGCCCTATTCGATAATTTCTTTATTGAAGCCGTCGAGGAAGGACCGTTGGAGGGAATGGGCACTAGCCCACAAGAGTAAAACCTTCACTTTTTTCGCACACTCCCCTGCGTGGGAATTTTTACTGTTTTCTAGAACTTACCCCGTCTTAGGAGCTACTTTTTGAAAATTTTCATTTCTAGGACTCATTGTTGCAATTTCCATTCAATAAATGTAATTCATTTGGTGATAATCAATGAAATTACAAATTGTTTTCATTTTTTGAGGGCATGTTAAGGTACATCAAACCAGCCTGGTAATGATATCCAACCGATAAAAGAAAAATATAGTCCAATGAGAATTCTGAGGCCTGGGCTTCTTCATGCTTCCTCGTGTTAAAATTTTTTTTGAAAAGAATTTAAAAAAAAAGAGTAAAAAAAATCAAAAATACACTATTTAGCCATGTTTGTTCTTCTGAACCCCTTACTTTATGTTTCAGGGGCAATCTTGTGACACGTGAGGGTATAGGAACGGTTCAATCTGATGAATTATATGCCATCGAGCCTGATCTCGATGACACTGACGAACTCAAAGATTCCTTAGAAATGATGTGTGGCCTAGAACGACATGAAAGATCCAAAGTTCTCACGTCTGACCAAACTGTCATTATTAACTTGGGTGATGTAGAGGAAACCAGAGAAGTGAAGAGAGGGGCAAATCCCTCTGAGAGTGAGACGAAACGCCCGATCCAATTGCCACATGAATAGGCAAGTCTTTCAACCAAAAAGTGCATCAAAGACACTTTAAGGTAAATGATCTAGTTCTGAGGAAGGTACTCTCGGTCTTTCCTGATCCCGGAGGCAAATTCACTCCAAACTACATCGATCCATACGTGGGTAAAAAGATGCTTCCCAGAAGTGCCTTGATTCTGGCAGAAATGGATGATCGTGAGTTTTCCATGCCTATTAATTTTGATGCTGTAAAGATGTATTATCCTTGATAAGATCTAACATTTTTGCAACAAAAGTTTTCAAGTGTTTGGTTTTATACTCTGTGTCACAAACATTTTACTTATGAATAAATGCGTTCAATCAATTTAAAGATGGAATGTGTGCGTTGGCTTTAAATTTTGCTTGATCATTTTATCAGTCTGCATCAACGATTTCAAAAGGGAAATCTATTTAGGCAATTTGATAACTCATGTAGAATGAATTGAATGTATTGAATGAGGTACATCGGGATGATGAAAGGCAAGCCCTATCCTATATACAGTCCCATGCGCTAATCCCCAGTGAGTTGAGTGAAAAAATTCCATGTCTGTAAGGTAAAGGGTTATCTCGCAAAAGGTATCGCAACCGAAGTGATGAAAGGCAGTTCATCTCCCTATCCTAAACACTACAGTTTATCCATTGTTTTACCATTTTGAGCCTAATGTTTGGAGAAATCCTTTCAAATTACCCATGTCAAGAACCACCCCATATCGGGGCAAACTGGAGGTAAGTTAGCATTATTAGGTGAAAAATGAATAGAGATTGTCTTGCTCTCACTTGCATCAATCTTCGAGTGTTGCTTTTTTAGATGAATTCACACGAAATTCAAGTGCCTTAGGATGACAAAGAGCATTTCTTTCTCTATCCTATACACACTTTATCATTTGCTAAGCTCAATTGAGCCTGCAAATTCGTTTCTTGAACTCAGTTGGTGATCATCCCCCACACTGGGGCAAGGCAAAAGTCATCATTGTTCAAGCAGCGTATTCGGAGCATCAATAAAAGATGAAGACCCCTGAGAGTCCAAATGTCAAGTAATTTGGTAAAAACAAGTCAAAGTGTGGTTGGCCGATATATGCATTGTAGACAGTGTGTGTTAAAAGTCAAAAAAAATAAAATAAAAGGGAAGGGCAAGAAAAAGTAGTGTGCCTAGTAAAAGTAAAGCCAATGCCCTTAAAAAAAGTCGAAAAAAGGGAGATCTTTAGAGAAAAAATGTCAAGATATGACATGTCAAAGTCATGAATCCCAGTGGAGCAGTAGTTCTACAAGTCTCAAAGGAATCAAGTGACGAACTCTCAAAACCAATGGAGCATCTACCGAGAAGACAATCCCTAGTGAAGAAGAAGACTGGTGATAATGCTGAGATGATCACCAACTTATTCACCCCAATTATACACATTTTGAGCCTAATGATCCATTCATTTCTCAACTCATGAGCCTAGCCTATATTACGTCCCTTACAAAGTCTCTTCAGATTATGGCACTTGAACTGACGTAGGATTCAAATGTTTATAAGCTTAGTTCGAAGAAGTGCGAGCAAGTCAATTTCTATCTCATTTTGCAGGATTCTTGACTTGTAAACCCGGAGACAATTGCGGAGTATTTTCTTTCAATAACCTTGACTCAAAGAGTCCCCTTTTGCTAAGCTATTGAACAAGCCCACGTTATAGTCCTGACAAAGACCTCTCAGATTGGTAAGGTCGTACCGCTTGCGAGAATACTCGGACCCTTGTCCACATGATGATGAGATAGAAAGATTCTAAAAAATCGGCCTTTTTTAATGAGAATGAGTGAAAACCATTTTGGATCGAAAGTCCCTCATTTGACATTTTCAAGACACCCACTTGTGAGTTCGGATTGTTCTATCATGATTTTTCCTAGTGAAATTTAGTAATGCTGATTTGACAAAATCGTCATGCATGAAAACCAGTTGAATTTATAGTGCATGAGTATATGTGTTCTTGATTGCCTATAAATGCATATTACATGTTGTCTAAAACAGTGTCTAGCAGGAGACACACTCTCAAGAGTCGGAGATATTACCAGGTAAGTATATCTCTATCCTTTGGATGCCTGTGACTATCCAGGTATCTCTAACCTGATCGAGCAATTGTCAGGTCCTGGATCATTTTGTTATGATTTCTAGATGCCTTTGACGATATCTAGGCATCTATTGATCAAGCCTTTTCTGGTACCTCTGATGATATCCAGGTACTTTGTTAAGCAATCTCTAAGCATTCGGGCTAGCCCCTCTGTTCGTCAAATCGTTAAATACCTCTGACGATATCTAGGTATTTATCGATCAAGTCCTTTCAAATATCTCAAATGATAACCATATATTTCGTTAGGCACAACTTTCAAACAAATTGGAAAATTCCTTCTTGAATACCTCTAACGATATCCAGGTATTTAGTAGTTGACTTTTTCCGAATACCTCTGACGATATCCAGGTATTTCGTTAAAAGTAAAAATGTATTCCAATTTGTCGAATCGCTTTTCAGGTACCTCAGATGATAACTAGGCACTTTATTAAGCTCCCTTTCTAGCAATTTGGAGAAAGCCATGCATTAGGCGCCTTTGACGATATCCAGGCTCCTAATAAATAATTTTCTCGAATACCTCTGACGATATATAGGTATTTCGACAAAAGGTGGGATAAATGCCATTTCGCTAAACTATCACCGGACGCCTCAGATGATATCTAGGCATTCAGTGGAAGGTTCGTTTCGAGTATCTCAGACGATATTCAGATATTCGAAGTGGTCTTCCATTTTTGGTCTTAAGATACCTCAAACGATATCCAGGTGTCTACTGATCACCATCTTCGATTACCTCAGACGATATCTAGGTAATTCGAATTACCCTTTATGTGTCCTAATTGAGTTGCAGGTCACCAGCGTTTATTAGGCAATACCTTTGGGATAAAGTCCAAACATTTGCCAAACAATTTCAAGAATCACAGCAATGCCTCGATTTACTTTACCACTCCTATAAGGTAAGTAACTTTAGGTACGTCTACTAATTAGTTTTCATCGTTTCTCTTTTCGTGTTCACTTAGTGGAATAGGAGACATGATCTCTCTCATGTGACATCCCGGAAATTTTGACCCAATTTTGGGATTTAATAAACGTGTAATTCGTCAGTGTGCTTGTAGTAAGTCTTACCCAGGAACTGATCACTCCCGGTTATTATTTTTAAATTTGAGATTTCGCTAGAATCACACTCGATCAAATTTCGCCGTTATTTAGACCCCGAACTTGGTAGTCAATTTTCGGGAGTTTTGGGACGAAATAAATTGGACGGTGTCGATAGTATCGTGGCCAACGTTGAGATTGTCGGGAATGATGGAAAAAAGGGGAGCCATGTGCAAATTTAAACTAGTAGACCTCCCTCATTATAGTTCGATTTAATTAACTCGGCCATTGTCCCTTTTTATATGCGAGACTTATTTTAGACTGGTAAATCGTTTTCGATTTTGAATTTGGGCCATCGGATCGCGTTTAATATTTGAGTGTTTATAATTTCTTTTCCCCTCCTTTTTCTTTTCCCTCTCTTTCTCTCTCTTTCTCCCTTCTTTCCCCCACGCATACACTTTCCCCCCATCATCACGTCTGTCCTTTCTCTCTCTCTCTTTCTCCTTCTCTCTCTCTCTCTCCTCTCTGGTCACCGATCACGCACGTCTCCCCCCCCACTTGTAAACGTCCATTCACGCACGCCCATTTTTCCCCCTCCTCTAACACCGCCCAACGACTCCTCCTCTCTCTCCTCTTCTTCTTCTTCCTTCCCTTCTCTTCTCTTCTCTTCCCTTCCCCTCTACTTCCTCTTCAGTTTTTCCTCGCCCGATGAGCTGCGTTTGGCCTCTACTTCGCCAGCCGTCGCTCCGCTCGTCATCAGTCATCGCCGCGCGCTGTCCGGCCGCCACCTCTGCCCCGTCGCCGCCACCCACAGCCACCGCCAGCCGCCACTCTCCCTCCCCTCCCCTCCTCTGCAGCCCCAATCGCCCCACGCCACCCCCACCAGCCACTGCCACCGTCGCTGTCTTGCCCACCACCACCCCGGCATCCCTTTCCGCCGCCGTGCCGCCCGAACACCATCGGCTCCGAGCCTCATCGCCGCAGCTCTCTCTCTCTCCCTCGTCACCCCACTCGACCAACTCTCCTCTCTCTCTCCGAGCTGGTTGTCGGAGAGCCGCCCTGCACACCGCCACCGCCAGCCGCCAAAGCAAGCCCAACCGGCCAGCCGACCAGCCACCGTCGCGCCCGAGCCGAGCTCGTGCCCGCGTCCTTGCCCCGTTACTATTCATTTTCGGAGGCCCGTACTGTTCATCCGAGCATTGTTTACGACCCGTTCACCGAGTACTGTTCACGACCAGTATTGTTCATCCGAGCACTGTTCATGGCCCGTTACTGTTCACCGAGTGCTATTCACGACCCATACTGTTCATCCGACACTGTTTATCGGCCCGTCTTGAGCCCATGCGGGTTTTTCTCCAGGCCAAAACCTGGTAAGTAATATCCTAATCTCTAATTAGTATAATGGGTACTAATAGACATGCTTAGGGATTTATTCAGTTTAATTTAGTGATTAAATTAGTAATTAGATTAGTCGGTGATGATACGACTAGTGCGTGAATTATGTGGCGATTGGTAGATCAATTTATGATAAGTATGTGGCTAGTGTGGTGCATTGATTGATAATATTGTCGTGGTGTGTATGGGAGAAATTGGCATGTGATTGTGACCGGCTTGAATGTCGGGATTGTGAGCCTGTGATTTAGAATTGGAATGGTTTTGGGAGCTTATTACTAGCTAATGTTGATGGGTCAATAATTGGCTTGTTGTGGCATTCGTGGGTGGGCTCGATGTTCATATGTGGTTGGCGTGAATGACGGAATTGTGGGCCAATGTGATGTGCTGTGATGTAAATTGGATTGCACGGCTCGTTGATTGGCGAATTGTGCTGTGGTGCATGTGCATGTGAAAAAGCCCGGATCAATCGGAGGGCTGCCAACCTGAGGCGTAGGTTATGCGGGTATGGCAAACAAGGCATGACTAGACTTGAGGCGTAGGTTACGCGGGTCATTGGAAGGGAAAAATATCCTGAGGCGTGGTTACGCGGGACCGAACCCGGCTTGATCTGAGGGCTGAGCCTGAGGCGCAGAGGCGCGGGCTGTGAGATGGGGCCTGAGGCACAGTGGCGCGGGCCGAGTGAAAGGACCTAGGAGGTCGTGGAAAGTTGTTCGACCACGCATGCGACCTGAGTGTAATCGAATTGATTGAATTGATTAATTGATTGGGTGATCGGACTGCTTGAATTGATCGAGTGCTATTGTGGCTGGCGTGTGAATGACTGTGGTATGTTATCGAATTATTATTATTATAATACATTTGACTGACGTGTAGAGCTGGCACGCGCTTGATGGCGAGGTAAGTACTTTGAGGTGAATTCGGTATATTAAGAATTAGATTATATGTACTGCTTGTCTGGGTACGCATTGGCCTACGTAGGGTTTAGGGTATTACTTATTGAGACTCGTTCTCACGGTTATTATATAACCACTTTCAGATCCGCGACCGTGATCGATTTGGAGATGCCGCCAGAGTACCACAGGGATTGAAGAATATGTTAATTTGCCCTGTCTTTTGAGTACCTTTTTGTAGAGGAGATAAGCTTGTCGACCACCGTCCCCTTTGAAAAGTGTGGTTGGGATTTGGTAGCCCAGTTTATTGTCCTGTAATAGTGACTACCTTATTAAGTTATATAATTATTGTTTTGTGCTATCCCTTTGTCATGTTTCGTTGTCTGGGTTGTTTCTGTTTGCTTCCGCGTGTGTTAAATCTCTGATGTTTGGGTTGGGTCGGCGACATACCTGGGATGTCGCGTTCGATGATCGACCATCGAGGGATGATCGCGCGCTCGTAGGGTGCGGGGTGTGACATCCCCGTTTGATTTGGTATCAGAGCAAGGACGGCTCGATATTAATTTGTTGAAGCTTGGAGTGATAAGGAGTGATGACCTTGGGGTAGCCAATTAAGGAGACTTGTGTGCCATGCGTATCCCAGACTGTTCAATTGTGATTGCTGAGTGGCATGTGCTATGACGTGTGAAGTACAGGTGCATCAGGACCTGAGGTAAGTGCATGAATTATGTTGGTTGAGACTGATTGCTGTGAGTGATTGCTTGCATGATTGATAAATGATAATTGCGATTAGTTGCCTAGGGTTTTAAAACTGGGATAGATGGCCTAGGTTTCTAATTCCGTGTGGAATTATAGCAAGTGAGCGTTTGTGAGATTCGGTAAGATGAGTGATCGAGGCCGAGGTAGAGGTTGAGGTAGAGGCCGAGGTCGAGGTCAAGGTCGGGTAGTTCCACTGGCTGAACTTATGGGAGATCCTAGGGTAGACGAGATCTGGAGGGCGCTGGAAGAGGCAGGGATATTGTCAAGACGGTAGTCAGGAGAAAGGAGTGCTACTATTGCCGCTGCAGCGGCTAGCGAAGTTGTTGGGAATAACGGGAACCGAGGGAACAATGTGATGGATGGAAATCCTGGTCCGGTGCGACTGAATGCGACTAGACCCATGTCCAAACTTGTGGAGCAGTTTCTGAGGCTGAAGCCCCCGAAGTTCAATGGTAAAGGCGACTCCGAGGCCGCGCTAAGGTGGGTGGAAGAGCTAGAGAAAGCCTTCGAAGTATTGGGTTGCACTGAGGAAAAGAAAGTGACCTTAGCGGTTTACCAGCTCTAGGAAAACGCAAATGATTGGTGGAGGGCCACCAGAAATCAAGTATTCCCCACTGGTGCGACGCTGAATTGGACCATCTTCACTGAGGCATTCAACGACAATTATTTCTCGGAAAGTGCCCGAGAGCAGAATCTAGCGGACTTTATGGGACTTCGCCAAGGCCATATGTCAGTAGATCAGTACGAAGCTGAGTTCGCAAGGTTGTCCAAATTTGCCCCTAGGATGGTAGAGGACCCAACCGACAAGGCGAGGAGGTTCCGAGATGAGCTGAAACCAGACCTTCGTAGCCAGATGATCTCCTTAAATTTGAAGAGCTATCATGAGATCTATGAGAGAGCTCAGGCGATTGAGCGAGACCAAACTGAACGGGCCTCCGCTTCTGGATCGCGGTATGCTCTGGCTAAAGACAACCGCCAACTCGGGAAGAGACCTATGGTGGGGAATAGTTGCTTCGTCCCTCCCGCTTGAAGGATTATCAGGAAACCAAACCGCTACCAGAATGCCCCGTGTAGGCTATGCGGGGGAAGGCACGGGAACAGACCATGCCCAAGTAGGGGCGGGGCATGTTTTACATGTGAAGGGAGGGGCCACCAAATGAGAGACTGCCTTAACAACAGGCAGGCCAGGCCACCTGCATTACTGCCACTACCGCCCCGGAACGGAAATCAAGGTGGAGCTGCCCGACCGGCCAATCAGAATAGGCCGCCGGCCCAAGGACGGGTGTATGCTATGGCAAGGAGGGAGGCTGAGAACGCGCCGGGCGTGGTCACAAGTACGGTCTCTCTTTGTGATCATGCTGCATATGCCTTGTTTGATCCGGGAGCGTCGCATTCGTTTTTATCTGAGTAATTCGTTAAATTATCTGGGATTGGGCCAAAGCCGCTAGAAATTATGCTATATGTGACTACGCCATTGAGTGATAAAGTATTAATCGAATTTGGATGCCCTGAGTGTAAGATAGTGATTGGCGATAGAGAAGAAAGAATAGATTTGGCAGTTTTAACTATATATGATTTTGATGTGATTGTCGGGATGGACTGGCTAGTGAAACAAAGAGTCGTTATGGATTGTAGTAACAGGGTAATCCAATTTAATCCGGTTGGACACCCTAGATTCAAGTTTGTGGGGAACCGAGGAGGGATCTCAATCCCCTGGATTTCTTTACTGGAAGTGACTAGGCTACTAGACGAAGGGTGCCAAGGATTTCTGGCAACTGTACTTGACTCAACGGTTGAAGAGTCGAAATTAGAAGATATTGCAATGGCGTGCAATTTTCCCAATGTCTTTCCTTAGGAACTGCTGGGATTGCCACCAGAAAGAGAAGTAGAATTCGTCATCGAGTTAGCCCCTGGGACTGAGCCAATTTCGAAGCCGCCCTATAGGATGTCATTACCAGAGTTGAAAGAGTTGAAGATTCAGATGCAGAAACTACTGGACAAAGGCTTTATCTGACTGAGTGCGTCTCCATGGGGAGCGCCGGTACTATTCGACAAGAAGAAAGATAGGTCGCTAAGGTTGTGTATCGACTACCGTCAGTTGAATCAAGTAACGGTCAAGAATAAGTATCCCCTCCCAAGGATTGACGACCTGTTCGATCAGCTGCAAGGAGCCTCGATATTTTCTAAGATTGACCTCAGGACAGGATATCACCAGTTAAGGATCAAAAAGGAGGATATTCCAAAGACAGCATTCAGGACTAGATATGAGCACTATGAGTTCACAGTGATGCCGTTTGGACTGACCAATGCTCCTGCTACTTTCATGGACTTAATGAATCAGGTATTCAAGGAATTCTTGGACCAGTTTGTCATTGTCTTCATCGATGATATTTTAGTGTATTCAAAGAGTTCCGAGGAACACGAAGTACATTTGGAAAAGGTTTTACAGACGTTGAGAGAGCACGCACTATATGCTAAGTTTAGCAAGTGCGAGTTTTGGCTAAACCGAGTAGCGTTTCTTGGACATGTAATATCCGGAAAAGGAATCTCTATGGATCCGGCAAAGATCGAAGCGGTAATGGACTGGTCGAGACCGACAACAGTTACTGAGGTTCGAAGCTTTCTAGGACTGGCAGGTTATTATCGGAGATTTGTAGAAAGGTTCTCAGTGATAGCCACTCCATTGACAAAACTACTTAAGAAAGAAACTAAGTTTGAATGGACTGAAAAGTGCGAAAAAAGTTTTCAGGAACTGAAGCAGAGGTTGATAACGGCACCAGTGTTGACGATTCCTTCAAGACCGGGCGAGTATGAGATTTATAGTGATGCTTCTCTCAAAGGATTGGGATGTGTACTAATGCAACATGGAAGAGTAGTCGCTTATGCATCGCGGCAGTTGAGACCTCATGAGATGAACTACCCGACCCACAACTTGGAGCTGGCCGCCATTATTTTCGCGCTTAAGATTTGGAGGCACTACTTGTGTGGAGAAAGGTTCCAGATCTACACGGACCATCAGAGTCTTAAGTATTTGTTTTCTCAAAAGGAATTGAACATGAGGCAGAGGCGCTGGATGGAATTGCTGAAGGACTATGATTGGGACATATTGTATCACCCCGGGAAGGCCAACCGGGTAGCGGATGCCTTAAGCAGGGAATCGAGCATCGCGCGATTGTTGGTTAAAGAATGGATTTTACTGGAAGGAGCGCGGGATTCAGAATTTAAGTTCGAGGTAGGACACATCTCCAGTCTGATGGCGACATTGAGGATTGAGCCGGAAGTGCAAGCCAAGATCAAGGCGTTACAGTCTACGGACCCTGAGATTCAGAAAGATCTGAGTATGGATGACGCGAAGAGGAAACCGGATTTTCAAGTGTCAAAGGATGGAATTCTTAAGTTTCGAGGACGATTGTGCGTGCCCGATGATTTAGAACTTAAGGAAGAGATTCTGTCAGAGGCTCATAGGAGCAACTATAGTATTCACCCGGGTAGCACTAAGATGTACCAGAATCTTCGCCGGTACTATTGGTGGAATGGAATGAAAGTGGACGTGGCCAAGCATGTGGCTAAGTGTTTGACGTGCCAACAAGTGAAGGCACAGCATTGTAAACCTGGTGGAATGTTGCAGCCATTGAAAATCCCAGAATAGAAATGGGAGCACATTGCAATGGATTTTGTAGCGGGACTGCCAAGAAGCCAGAGGGGGCACGACTCTACTTGAGTAATAGTAAACAGATTGACCAAGTCAGCGCACTTCTTGAAGATGCGAAAGGACTTCGAACTAGAAAGGTTGGCGGAGTTGTATGTGCGACAAGTTATTCGTCTTCATGGGGTACCAGTATCAATCACTTCAGACCGTGATCCTCGGTTTACTGCAAATTTCTGGAAAAGCCTGCAATCGGCCATGGGGACTAAGTTGCAATTCAGTACGGCCTATCATCCGCAGACGGATGGCCAGTCTAAAAGGACTATTCAGACTTTAGAAGATATGCTGAGAGCGTGTGTGTTAGATTTTCAAGGCAAATGGGAAGAACAGTTACATTTGGTGGAATTTGCCTACAACAACAGTTTTCAGCAAAGTATCGGGATGGCACCGTTTGAGGCACTTTATGGCAGGGCATGTAGAACACCATTGTGTTGGGATGAAGTGGGGGAAAGAAGTATAATGGGTCCAGAGTTGGTTCAGCAATCAGTGGAAACAGTAAAGGTTATCCGGGAAAGGTTGAGAACAGCCCATAGTCGTCAGAAAAGTTACGCGGACCGAAGGTGTAGATCGTTGGAGTTTCAAGTTGGTGACCATGTATTTTTTAAGGTCTCCCCGATGAGAGGGCTATCTCGGTTCGGCAAAAAAGGGAAGTTGAGTCCAAGGTACATAGGCCCATTTGAAATTTTGGAAAGGATTGGAACATTAGCATATCGCCTAGCCTTGCCGCCAAATTTGTCATAGGTTCATAACGTCTTCCACGTGTCAATGTTGAGGAAATACGAACCGGATCCGACCCACGTGCTAAATCATGAAGTAATAGACGTGGACGACAGGGTTTCGTACGTGGAGAAGCCAATGCGAATCGAGGACAGAAAGGAACAAGTGTTAAGAAACAAGACGATTCCGTTGGTCAAAGTTATCTGGGAACATCACGGGACGGAGGGCACCACATGGGAAAGTGAAGAACTGATGCGACACCAATACCCCCATTTGTTTGAGTAGTTGGGTTTGAATTGTAAATTTCGAGGACGAAATTTTTGTAAGGGGGGAAGAATTGTGACATCTCGGAAATTTTGACCCAATTTTGGGATTTAATAAACGTGTAATTCGTCAGTGTGCTTGTAGTAAGTCTCGCCCGGGAACTGATCACTCCCGGTTATTGTTTTTAAATTTGAGATTTCGCTAGAATCACACTCGATCGAATTTCGCCGTTATTTAGACCCCAAACTTGACAGTCAATTTTCGAGAGTTTCGGGACGAAATAAATTGGACGGTGTCGATAGTATCGTGGCCAACGTTGAGATTGTCAGGAATGATGGAAAAATGGGAGTTTTTGACCAAGTGCAAATTTGAACTAGTAGACCTCCCTCGTTATAGTTCGATTTAATTAACTTAGCCCTTGTCCCTTTTTATATGCGAGACTTATTTTAGACCGGTAAATCGTTTTCGATTTTGAATTTGGGCCATCGGATCGCGTTTAATATTTGAATGTTTATAATTTCTTTTCCCCTCCTTTTTCTTTTCCCTCTCTTTCTCTCTCTCTCTCTCTCCTTTCTTTCCCCCGTGCACACACTTTCCCCCCATCATCACATCTGTCCTTTCTCTCTCTCTCTTTCTCCTTCTCTCTCTCTCTCTCTCCTCTCTGGTCGCCGGTCACGCACGTCTCCCCCCCCACTTGCAAACGTCCACTCACGCACGCCCATTTTTTCCCCTCCTCTGACACCGCCCAACGACTCCTCCTCTCTCTCCTCTTCTTCTTCTTCCTTCCCTTCTCTTCTCTTCTCTTCTCCTCTTCCCTTCCCCTCTACTTCCTCTTCAGTTTTTCCTCACCCGACGAGCTGCGTTTGGCCTCTACTTCGCCAGCCGCCGCTTCGCTCGTCGTCAATCGCTGCTCGTCGTCGCTGCGCGCTATCCGGCTGCCACCTCCGCCCCGTCGCCGCCACCCACAACCATCGCCAGCCGCCACTCTCCCTCCCCTCCCCTCCTCCGCAGCCCCAATCGCCCCACGCCACCCCCACTAGCCACTGCCACCGTCGCTGCCTTGCCCACCACCATCCCGACGTCCCCTTCCGCCACTGTGCCGCCCGAACATCATCGGCTCCGAGCCTCACTGCCGCAGCTCTCTCTCTCTCTCTCTCGCCACCCCACTCGGCCAACTCTCCTCTCTCTCTCCGAGCTGGTTGTCGGAGAGCCGCCCTGCACACCGACACCGCCAGCCGCCGGAGCAAGCCCAGCCGGCCAGCCGACTAGCCACCGTCGCACTCAAGCCGAGCTCGTGCCTGCGTCCTTAGCCCGTTACTGTTCATTTTTGGAGGTCCGTTACTGTTCATTTTGGGAGGCCGTACTATTCATCCGAGCACTGTTCACTACCCGTTACTGTTCACTGAGTACTGTTCACGACCAGTACTGTTCATCCGACACTGTTTATTGGCCCGTCTTGAGCCCATGCGGGTTTTTCTCCGGGCCAAAACCTGGTAAGTAAAATCCTAATCCTTAATTAGTATAATGGGTACTAATAGACATGCTTAGGGATTTATTCAGTTTAATTTAGTGATTAAATTAGAAATTAGATTACTCGGTGAGGATACGACTAGTGCGTGAATTATGTGGCGATTGGTAGATCAATTTATGATAAATCTGTGGCTAGTGTGGTGCATTGATTGATAATATTGTCGTGGCGTGTGTGGAAGAAATTGGCATGTGATTGTGATTGGCTTGAATGTCGGGATTGTGAGCCTGTGATTTAGAATTGGGATGGTTTTGGGAGCTTATTACTAGCTAATGTTGATGGGTCAATAATTGGCTTGCTGTGGCATTCGTGGTGGGCTTGATGTTCATATGTGGTCGGCGTGAATGACGGAATTGTGGGCCAATGTGATGGGTTGTGATGTGAATTGGATTGCACGGCTCGTTGATTAGCGAATTGTGCTGTGGTGCATGTGCATGTGAAAAAGCCCGGATCGATTGAAGGGCTGCCAACCTGAGGCGTAGGTTATGCGGGTGTGGCAAACAAGGCATGACTAGACTTGAGGCGTAGGTTATGCGGGTCATTGGAAGGGAAAAATGTCCTGAGGCGTGGTTACGCGGGACCGAGCCCAGCTTGATCTGAGAGCTGAGCCTGAGGCACAGAGACGAGGGCTGTGAGATAGAGCCTGAGGCACAGTAGTGCGGGCCGAGTGAAAGAACCTAGGAGGTCGTGGAAAGTTGTTCGACCACACATGCGACCTGAGTGTGATTGAACTGATCGAATTGATTGAATTGATTAATTGATTGGGTGATCGGACTGCTTGAATTGATCAAGTGCTATTGTGGCTGGCGTGTGAATGACTGTGGTATGTTATCGAATTATTATTATTATAATACATTTGACTGACGTGTGGAGCTGGCACGCGCTTGATGGCGAGGTAAGTACTTTGAGGTGAATTCGGTATATTAGGAATTAGATTGTATGTACTGCTTGTCTAGGTACGCATTGGCCTACGTAGGGTTTAGGGTATTATTTATTGAGACTCGTTCTCACGGTTATTATATAACCACTTTCAGATCCGCGACCGTGATCGATTTGGAGATGCCGCCAGAGTACCACAGGGATTGAAGAATAGGTTAATTTGCCCTGTCTTTTGAGTACCTTTTTGTAGAGGAGATAAGCTTGTCAATCACCGTCCCCTTTGAAAAGCGTGGTTAGGAATTGGTAGCCCAGTTTATTGTCCTGAAGTAGTTACTACCTTATTAAGTTATGTAATTATTGTTTTGTGCTATCCCTTTGTCATGTTTCGTTGTCCGGGTTGTTTCTGTTTGCTTTCGCGTGTGTTAAATCTCTAATGTCTGGGTTGGGTCGGCGACGTACCTAGGACGTCGCGTTCGATGATCGACCATCGAGGGATGATCGCGCGCTCGTAGGGTGCGAGGCGTGACATCTCATATGTTCACCAAGTAGAATAGATGACATATCTCTTTGTGTTGCTCAGTAGAGTAGACAGCACACCCCATTTCATGTTTGTCCAGTGGAACAGATAGCATAGTTTCTCATTTTGTATTCACCCAGTGGAATAGGTGGTACAACTAACATCATGCTCACCAAATGGAACATATGACATGATCCTTTTCGTGATTGCCTAGTGGTATATGCAGCACGTCCCTTTCAATTATTTCTATCATATCATGCGTTGTTTTGCATCTGTAGGAAACTACAGGTAACAGATAGGCAATCATGTACCTTGAGAACCTTACTTCCAGTGAACTAGAAGTTTGGAGATCGAGGGAATTCATAGCATGATAAAGCCTTCCCTCACTTGGGCGCTTTTTGTGCGATCCGTATGCAAGGCTCTTTCACCGCTCTTCATAAAGTGAGAAACCTTAGTATACGTTCTTTATTGTTTGCATATCATGCATCATTGTATTTGAATAATTGAAATTAAAACCCCCACCGAAAAAAAAAAAAAGAGAAGAAGGAGATCATTCATAATTTTGCATGGTTTAAATTTAGGTTTCAGTCTTTGAGAGAAACCTCTACGAACCTCCACTCAAAGAGGGGCAGCTATTGACACCTAAATTTCGACCGACCATTTAATAATAATTTGCATAGAAAATTAGGGATTAAATTTTAACCTCTAAACAAAAATATTAAAATTGCATAGCATATAGTTTAAGTTCATATAGGTTAGTTGCATTCTGTATCAGATCGGCAGTGGTGAGAAAATTGAAAATTCATCGTGTAAACCGAGCTCGAATGAAACTCGGCTCACTCAAGGGATTGGGGGACCGAAAATCACACGTCAAAAGGGCCTTGGTTGTCTTAATTTGAGCTTAAATTAGTCCATCAAGTTTAATTGAATAAAAGCCCAAATTAATTCAATCAACTTGGATTTAAATAAAAATTAAAGGATAAAGCCTAAGCCTAAGTCCATTAGGATTAGAAAGCCCAGCTAATTAACCTAGGGTTGCGATATAAATATATGATTATACCCATCAATTATAGGGGGGGCCTCTCATAATTTTCAGAGAACACAATTTTTTAGAGCAAGGGAGGCCACATATTGAATAGTCGGCCACGTTGAGAGATGACAGAGAAAAGGAAATAGAGAGGGAGGCTGGTGTTGCTTCCTCGGCAACACCTGCCATAAAACACGAGGAAGAAGAAGTTGGTGACTGAGTGCACTGGTCATCCACATTTCAACAATTCATGCCCAGGTCCAAGCTTCTTCACAGGGGCAATACACGTTGAGGAGAAGAAGACAAGAAAAGGGGAGGCTGATTCTTCATCAATATATAATATTAGCATCCCATTATTATTCTTTTCCTCTTTCTATTTTCACCCCACACTGAATTCCACGTGCAGAAGATGCTAAATGATCATTGAAGAGAACACGATCATAGAAAGCCAATTGGTGGAGGTGTGGTAAGAAAAAGAGAGACTTTGACCACCGCTTTGAAAAGGAAGACTTCTTCGTGAGGCAAACAAGTGGCTTTGAGGAAGAGAAAGAAGCCACATTCATTACTAAATTACAATATCGCATGGGTTACTTTGTTGAACAAAGAAAAGTTTTCTAGTGAGCACAATAGCCCAAGATCCGACGTTGTCCTTCCTTTGCTTCGTCTATTTTTTGCAGGATTACCGTGAAGTTCTCTATTGGACTAGCAAATTCCGATCTTTTATGGCGATCCTACAGCCTTGGCATTGATCCATCGAATTCTATTTTTGCACATCATCCACCACCGTGTCACCGTCGTGAAAACCATCGCCGTCGTCGCCGCTAGTTCACCACCGTTGGCCAATTCAAGTGATCTGCAAATCCAATCCGGAATCGAGTTTGAATTTGGGAGATATCCACAAATTAGGTAAGATCATTATCAAAATATTTTCTGAAATATTTAATTTCTTAAGTTTTTAGTGTTTGAATATTTCATGAATATTCGGTGGATAGCTAGATATCTTAAGGTAATTTTGTGATATCCGCAATATTTGAAAATATCCGAAATTAGGAATTATTCCTAATTTGGCAACGTATCTGGATGACTATCCGATCTTATCCCTAAAGTACGATATGCAGTGATACGGAAAATCGTTATCTTATCCATAATCACTTAGATACGACAATAGATTTTATTTGCTTTCCAAATTTGAACAATCAGTTTTCCGTCGATATCTATAACCCTATAGATATGACTGCTAGTTTAATTTCTTTGCCTAATTTGAATTTGATAAGAAGAATCTTACGGATTGCGTGGATTATTTGAACGTGATTGTTATCTTTATTTAATTGTTTTCCCTTTAAATAAAAAATTCCAAAAATATTTTAGTTATGATTTAAATAGAAATTTTGCATGTTTAGGGAATCTTAAATATATCCAAAAGAATAAGATAATTATTTGATTTAAATTGGGATTTAGGGTAGGATACTTTCTAGTTTAAATTAAAGATTGTTTTAATCTTAGTGGATTATTTAGGATATTTAATAATTTCGAATTTTCATAAAAATACCAAAAAAGAATCATTTTAGGATAGATCAAATCATTCTCTCTAGGATAGATTGCATGTTAATTTGAGTAATTTTTAATTTCGAATTTCATTAGAAATTACCAAAAAATAAATCATTTATCCGTCATTAGAATTTTGTTACTTCGTCGCATGACATATAGTTTGCATGTTGGGCTGCATTAATCGCATGTTAATTTTTGCACGTCATTACATATAGTTAGCTTTCATTTAAAAAAGTGAAAATCCAAAAAATATTGAGTAAACTGCTTGTTAATTAGAAATTATATTAGGATTATTGATGTAATTTTCTAGCTAACAATGCAGATGCTTACGTTGTTTCGAGGTAAGTAATTCTCCAAATCTTGTAATTTATTTAATGTTTTGATTATTGGGTGTTACTTTGGTGGTTTACGCACTTGTATGATCACCTCACGTGCTAGTGACTAAGTTAAAATGAATCCAAACTGTCTGCCAAAATATTTTTTTGAAAAGAAAAGGTACCGAAAGGGCATTAGACTAGATCTAGCATAACCAAGTCCTCAAGTCTCCGAGCTTAGAATCTCTGGTTCGTAGGAATAAAACATATCTCCCTATGTTTTATTTAGGTTTCTAATCGACCTACCGCAAATAGATTAGTGGTGACTCCAAGCATGAAAACTTTTGCATGTTAAAAACTTAAACCATAAGTTGTGAATTAGTAGGGCTTGGGAGGGCCTGAGTTAAACTTAGTCTTAATAATCCATTAGTCTGAGAAAATTTTAGGTCGCAACACAGATACATAGTGGTTCGGCTTAGACTAAGCCTATGTCTACGCTCTTACACTGACAGTTTACTGGCTAGACTTCACTAGATGATCTATCAAGAGATTACAAGTTCTGAGTGATATTCAAATGGATCACTCTATCTCTCTTACAACAAGTCTCTCAACATCACATTTTTTGGCTCGAGAAAGACAAGTAAAACACTGGTCAGAGTTTGCTCATACTTTGGAATGGATGATTCTAGATTTCTTGTCTCTTTCATTGCTCTTCGACAATTTGTCTTCTTTTATACTCCTCTACTTCCAAACTAGCCATTGGACAATCTTCACTGGATTATCTTCCAATCTTCTCCTTGGATAGATTTGTATAAGAAGGATTAAGTAGCCGTTGAGTAACAAAGTCTGAATTTCACTGATTTTGACTGCTTATACAATCATAACTTTTGATTTCCATAAGTAGAGCTTTAGTATTTAGAAATAAACTTGTTGTTGGGTGGATTGTCAATCAATTAAGGATATCTCGTAATATTAATGGTCCTTGCAAAATAGCCTTTTAGGATCGAATAAATCAATACTTTCCATTTGTGAAACCCAAGCTAGATTACTAGCCATTGCGTTCATTTTGAGTTAACGATAGAGTCTACATAAGGTTTGATTCATGATTTGCCTTCAGAATTCAAGTTAGGGTGGGTTGTCCTTTCATTTCCAATCCTAGACTGAAATTCTTCAACTGATGTATTCAAAGATTGAACTTTGTTTATTGCTGTGTAGAACTTAGTCTTTTCCTTTTGATCATAGTAAAGTCTGAATATCTGGAAAGTGACTTCCTGAACTTAGAAAAACTTCAAAAATGTTTGTCAAACTTATAATATCTCTTGGACAATTTTCTCAACTTCAAAATATGTTAGGAAGTTTTCTCAACAACATTTTCTTTTTTGTTTATGGGGGTCTACTTGGGTGTTTGTTATATGATGGAGTTGGGCTTTTTGTTGTTCAAATATAATGGGTGCTGATGAATGGATATAGAGCAAGTGGTGAGAATTTGAACTTTAAAGAGAGGCAAAGTTCCAAGTTCCATGGCTAGGACATAGGTTGGAAAGGGCCCTGCTTTACTTATTTGTCGTCTTGGGTTGGTGCAATGGGTGGGAATCACTCATTTCACTTCCTCCCATGCGTTTCAAAAGCCGAATGGCAGAAAATTGTTAATAAGGCTTATTAAAATATGAGCGAAAATTTCCATTAAAAAAATTTGTTAGAGAAGATTTTGAAAGCCTAAGCCCTTTCTCTTTCTACAAAATGACACGAGAATTGTATCAGAGACTAGAGAGAGAGATGAATGAAAAATTGGTTGCTGACAGTGTATAAATGAGGGAAGATTCTGAAAGCTTCCCTCCCTCCCTGTATGAAAGTATGGAGAATTTATTGAGAGAGAGAGAGAGAGAGAGAGAGAGAGAGAGAGAGAGAGAGAGAGAGAGAGAGAGAGAGAGGCGTGAAAATTAGGATTGTAAGAGTGAAACATTGAGATAGAACATAATGTTGTCAACTAATCAAAAGTATATGTTAGAAAAATATTCATAAAAATGCACATAATCAAGAAAATGTTTTGAGCTACATTTTGCACATCACTTGAATAGGTACTTGCTAGCATGTCTAGTGCATCTCCCGACTCTAGCAAATGCCAGAAGCATAAAACAAGAAGGAAAACGAGATAAGTTCCATAAAAGCATATGCCAATCTACAGCATTTTTTAAAATAAAGAAGTGATTGCTCAATTGCACGATCAAAGTCGTGTATGAAATGTGCACGAACATCCATGACAAAATATGATGAGAAATGCCTAATCACCGTTCAAATCATCTTCCTTGACATGAAATAAATCCCACCGACATTGACTGTACTTTGGTGAAAAATGAAGAGTAAAAACAACTGATGAAACAGATTGCATATACTTAACCACCAAAATACTTCACTTATATGCATTAACATTATTTGCCTAATTCCTTTAAAAAGCACAAAATTTAGGTCCTATCATATTTCTGACCCAAACTTTTTTTTTATTTCATAAAAAATCACCAGTTTTCACTCTGAATACTCTGACTCTTGTTAATTTTCCGTCAAATTTTATCATTAAAAGTGTTATGTGTGTTGACATCTAAATTTTGACTATTCCACCGAATCATACATTGCATAGAAAATTAGGAATTGATTGGGCCTAACCAAAAATATCAATATTGTGCATTCACATTTTTTGTATTCCGTCACTAAGAGCATACCATTTTGCATCAAATTCGGTGGAAATAATGTCAAGCTGTGGGAATTGGGATGGACACAAGATAACGGTTGACCAAGAATCAATCGAAAGTCATGGGGAGAATTATAAAAAAAAGTCATAAATATATCGCAATTGTGTCAATTTAGTCATAAATATTTTTTTTTCTAATTGAGTCTCAAACCTTTTGCATTTGTGCCAATTAAGTCTATCCGGTTAATTTTGATCAAAAATTGCTAACATGGATACCGTCCATCCTATGTGATGTAGTCAGCACTAAGATAAACAATTTTTAATAATATTTTTCAAATTTTTTGTTTTTTCTTTTCTTTCTCTTTCTTTATTTTTTTCCTTCCCTTCTTCCTTTAGCCGATTGTTGACCTTTGGCAAAGCTTGCCCCTACCGGCCTATGGCTAGGGGGCAAGGCTTGCCATCGCCGGGCTAGCGAGGGCAAGTCTCACCAAGTGATAGCAAGGTCGAGCCTTGCCAAGGGCGGCCGAGGTCGCCTCTAGCTAGTCATTTGTCATTGCTAAGGCCCGGCGACCGACTAGAGGAAGAAGGGAAGAAAAAAAAAAAGAAAGAAAAAGAAAATAATAAATGAATATTTAAAAAAATAATAAAATATTATTAAAATTGTCACCCAGATTGCTAATGTTGCTCCACAACCTCCAATTACCCTTTCATAGCAACAGGCAATCATCAAAATCCCTTTTGTTTTTGTTTAGAATAATAATATTCATTCATATCTTAAGTCTTAGCTTGCGAGTACAACTACAAAGCATCAAAACAAAGTGGACACCATAGATCGGGAGAGGGGTAGAGGGTCCAAATTTGTGGCAGGGAATTTTTTCTTTGAGCCTTAACTATCTAGTCTACCACTTTGTTGGACTCTCTATTACAATGGGCCAACTTAATATCAAAAAGTTTTTCAACAAATCTTTAGCTTTCAAGATAAGCACATGTATATCCCACTTGAAATAATCTGCACTTGTGAGAGCTCTTACCATGTCTAAAAAATCTGATTCTAGTTGAAGGCAATGCATAGCACGTTCAGAGAAGAAAACTAGCGTTTCTACAAGAGCATTGACCTTGGCTTGAGGTGCAGAGCTGACCCGTATTGTTTTGGCAAATCCATCTTCAATTCTTTCGAGGCTATCTAGCATCACACTGGCAATTGCTCCCGTCGTTGAACCTCCAGTAAAAGAAGCATCGATATTGATCTTCAGTACTCCTTGTTTCGGGTTTCACCAAATCTGAGGTAAGTCTTGACCTTCAACATCTTTTCCTTTTCTTAAATTGCTTCCTCATGCTTCATTATGTGTTAACTGAGCTGAGTTCACCAACTGCTATGGATTTGGTTTTTGTCTTCGGAATATGAAATTGTTCCTTGATTTCCAAATAAGACAAAGGACAATCGCAAGTAGCTCGAAAGGTACATTTGTGATGCTAAAGTTCAAGAGCCATTCTTCAATTCTTGGGAGACCTTGATTGGGAATCTTGATTTGTAGCGAAGGATTGGACAAGACTTGTTTCATCCACGGGAAGAGAAGAAAAACATGCTCAACAGTCTCGGGATGTTGCTGACATAAATCACTCTTCGGTTCTGGTACAATACTCCTTCTGAATAGATTTTCATTTGTTGGTAAGGCATTTTGGCATACCGTCCATAGGAAAAATCGAATCTTTGGCATTGTGTTTGCCTTCCAAATTTTAGCCCACAAAGCTCTGGGGGTTTGATATGAAGAAGATGCCTGATTTGGGTTTGCTTTCTTCACAAGTTCTCTATTCCTGTTATAGCTGCTCTTTACTGTATAGGACCCAGATTTGGCATTTAACCAAACTAGTTTGTCTTCAATGTCATGTGACCTCGGTGGGATTGTAAGAATTTCATTGACAATCTATTCATCAAATAGCTGTTGTAGCATTGGTTTATTCCACTTTGACCCCCCCTGGACAATTAACTCCGCTACCCTATTAGGCTCTCCACTATTAGCTGGACCACCAATAACTCCCTTGTGTAGCCATTTGTCTTCTCTAATGTTAATCTTTTCCCCATTACCCACAAACCACAAATGGAAGGATGAATGGATGCTCTCCCCATCAGTATACTTTACCACCCCCATGATGGTCGAGTCCCTTTCCCAGCATGCCAGAAGTCACAATTAGGGAAGTAAAGCCTTTTCAATACTTGAGTCCATAATGAGGATGGGTTTTGAATAATTCGCCATACTTGTTTTCTTAACATAGCCCCATTAAAAATCATTAGATCCCCGAATCCAAGTCGCCCGCTATCCTTCCTTCGTTTTGGCATGTCCCAATTCCTCCAATGTAGTCCAGCTTGTTTTTCACCATTTTTCCACCAACAAGATGCAATTTTCTTTTCAATTGCCCTGCAAATGGAGACGGGGACTCTAAGCTCATAGTTTATATTCTGTCTCAAACTTTATAGACAATCGCTGCTAAAATACACCGCTGACTTGTTTAAGTTAATTGATTGCCCAGAAGTAAAGCAGTATTGATTCAAAATAGCTACAACATTTTGGCATTCCATAATTGTTCCATCAAGGAAAATGATTGAGTCATCTGTAAACAAGAGGTGAGATAGCGTGGGGTAAAATCTATTCAACTTGATCCCCTTTATACTTCCGTCCTCCATTGCCTTTTTCATCAAATAAGATAACACATTACCCACCACGATGAACAAATAGGGAGAGAGGGGATCACCTTGTCTAATTCCTCTTGATGGTTGAAAATAGGGTAGAGTCTCTCCATTTAGCTTGACACTAAAGGACACAGTAGTGACGCATTACATAATCCACTTCACCCATTGACAGCAAAAACCCATTTTTAGCATGCAAGCTTCCAAAAAATCCCATTCAACTTTTTCATAAGCTTTTTGCATATCAAGTTTAAGCACTGTTTGGAACTTTCTCTCTCTTTCTTATTCTCAGCTAATGTAGCACCTCTTGGACAATTAAGATGTTATCCCGAATTTGTCTTCCACTCACGAAGGCACTTTGCTTTATAGAAATCAAGTCTGGCAGGCATATTTTCATTTGATTAGCCAAGACTTGTGTTATAATCTTATACGCAAAGTTACAAAGCTAATGGGACGAAATTGTTCCAGTTTTTCTGGGTTTTGGATCTTTGGGATGAGGGATATACATGTTTTGTTCAACTCTGAGTTGAGATACCCTGATTGAAAAAAAGTTTTGTGCCCCCCTGAATACTGCTTGCTGTAGCTCTTTCCAGTTATGCTGATAAAACTAGTCGTTTAACCCATTTGGTCCTGGAGCTTTTATAGATCCCAACTGGTAAGCTGCTTCAGTTACTTCCTCTAGTGTCATTGGCTTTGTCAACATCTTGTTCATGTCCTCCCCTACCAGAAAAAGGCATTCCTCCTATGTTGGCTAGAAATTTTGAGGGCCAACTGATTCAAAGAGATTGCTAAAGAAATCAAATGTTTGCTGCTTTGGTTGAGTTAAATCACAAATCCATTCCCCTTGTTCATTTTTTAACATGGAAATTTTGTTCCTTTGTCTCCTTTGAATTGTTGTGGCATGGAAAATTTTAGTATTTGTGTCTCCCCATTTCAGCCAATTTACTCTCGATCTCATGCCCCAGTGCATCTCCTCTTGTCTCAACAACTTCTCGATTTCATTCTTTAGAAACTGCGTCCTCTCTCTTTCACAATGCAAGTGTCGGTTGTTAGAGATGTCTTGAAGTTCTCTCTTTAAAAGGTTGTTGAGTATGTCTTAAATTCTTTACAGGCTTGGGCCAACTTTAGGGTTTGGGGGCAATATAAATTTTTCTTTTCTCAAGTTATTAGGTTAAGAAGTTGAGAGAGAGAGAGTCTTTAGTTTTAGAACCACCTTTTGTAATCCTCAATATTATATAGTAATTGCTTCTTTTCTCCCCTTAGTTTTTCCCTCAAGGGTTTTCCACGGAAATTTTGGTGTTCTTTATTATTTTTAGCTTTAATTTCGTTATTGTTTCCACATCAGTCATAACAATCTAATATTAGAGTCGATGGTATGTTCTGGTGTTTGGTGGGTGAAGTTAGGCGTAATTTCCGGGCAGTGGGCATTGTGGTGTAACAATGCAAGCTCGGTGGTAGACTTCATATCTTGATGCAGATAAATATGCCAGAATCAAGGGGGAGCTCACATGTGAGGGGGAAATTTTTAGAATACACATGTGAGTTGTGTTATAGAAATCCCACATTAGATAATTAGTGTGGTATAGAGCAGTTAATATATCCTAGTTGACCCATAACTTATTGGCATAAATGTTTTAGTAAAGATGGGTCTAACTGGATATATTAATAGGCTCGGGCTTAAGCTCCCTCTAAGTGATCTCTCTGCCCGAAAGGTATCGAGCTTTTGTTGTGCACTCCTAGAGTTGAAAACATTAGGTTCAAAGCTCATCTAGTTGCCAAAGACTATAGTCAGATTGTGGAAGTTGATTTTAATGATGTGTTTTCACCTGTCATTAAACACAACTCCATTTGGGTTTTTCTTGCGTTAGTTGCTATGCATGATTTAGAGTTGGAATAAGTCGATGTGAAAACAGCTTTCTTGCATGGTGAACTTGAAGAGAAAATCTATATGGATCAAGTAGAGAGTTTTCAATTTGAAGGTAAAGAAGATCATGTTTGTCTATTGAAAAAGTTTTTATATGGCTTGAAGCAATCACCTAGACAGTGGTATAAAAGGTTTGATCCGTTTATGGTGCAAGTTGGCTGTTGCAGGAGCAAATTTGATAGTTGCGTATATCTATTCAAACTTCCAAGTGGCACTTTCATTTATCTATTATTATATGTCGATGACGTGTTGATTGCAGTGAAAGATAAATATGATATACAAAATTTGAAGGCACAATTAATTGCTGAATTTGATATGAAGGATTTAGGTGCAAAGAAGAAAATTCTTGGTATGGAAATTCACCGAGATCGAAAAAGGGGAAAATTGTATCTTTCCCAAAAAAGTTACATTGAGAAGGTGTTAGATCATTTTGGCATGAAAGATGCCAAACCAATACGTACTTCTCTTGCTACTCATTTTAGATTATCAACTAATTTATGTCCATAAATAGATGAGGATATAAAATATATGTCACATGTTCCATACTCTAGCGCGGTTAGCAGCCTTATGTATGACATGGTTTGTACTCGACCCGATATTTCACATGTTGTTAACGTGGTAAGCAAATATTTATTATGCCGAGGAAAAGCTCATTGGCAAGCTGTAAAGTGGATTTTGAGATTTTTGAAGGGTACTTTTAATTTTGGTTTAGAGTTTGGGAAAACTAGTAACACTCTTACGGGATATGTTGATTCTGATTATGTAGGTGATCTTGATAAAATGAGGCCTTTGACTAGATACATTTTTATTATTAGAGATTGTGCAGTTAGTTGGAAAGCTACTTTACAGGATACGGTTGCTTTGTCTATTATAGAGGTAGAGTATATGGTTATTACAAAGGCTGTTAAAGAACCTATATGGTTAAGAGGCTTATTTGGAGAGTTCAGTGTAGATCATGGTGTGACTATTGTCCATTTTGATAGTTAGAGTGCTATACATCTTACCAATGATCATATATATCATGAGAGGACAAAACACATTGATGTGCGGTATCACTTTATTCGAGACATTCTTGCTGATGGCTATATCAAGGTCTTGAAGATTGGTACATAAAATAATCCAGCTGATATGTTGACGAAGCCCTTGTCTATTGCTAAATTCAAGCATTGCTTGGATTTGGTTAATGTTTGTTACAACTGAGTTTTTACTCTAGCGGGAGGAGAAGATTGTTTATTGTTGATGTAGAATTTATGCCAAGGTGGAGATTTATTGAGTATGTCTTAAATTCTTTATGGGCTTGGGCAAACTTTAGGGCTTGGGGGCAATATAAATATTGCTTTTATCAAGTTATTAGGTTAAGAAGTTAAGACAAAAAGAGTCTTTAGTTTTAGAGTCACCTTTTGTGATCCTCAATATTCTATAATAAATTTTGCTCCTCCTCTCCCCATGATATTTCCCTCAATGGATTTCCACGTAAATTTTGGTGTTCAATTCTTCTCAGTTTTAATTTCGTTATTGTTTCCGCATCAGTCATAACAAAGATCTATTTTCTTCTTTCCATTGGAGAACTTTGTTTTGCTCCATTTAGATAGAGCTAAGGATACTACTTTCAGCCTTTTCAACAAGTCTTCATTCTCCAATTCTGCCGAATGCCAAACTTTTTTAATGATGTATCCACATTCCTCATCTTCAAGCCAAAATGCCTCAAATTTGAATTCTTTTTCCTTTTCATTGGCTCGGGAAAGAGAGATAATAAAATAAGACTATGGTCTAACCCTATGGCCGGTAATGCATATGCTTCAGCATTTGGAAAACAAATTCGCCAGTCCATGGTGCACAATGCCCTGTCCAATCTCTCATTGACATGATTATCTCCATCCCTATTATTTGCCCAAGTAAAAGCACATCCCTTACTTTCTAGGTCCATCAAAGAACACGCATTGAGAAAAGTCTCGGAAAGCATTGAGTCGATAGTATTCCACAATAAGCTTCCCTACTTTTTCCCAGTGATAAAGGATTTCATTGAAGTCTCCTATGCAGACCCATGGTAGATCATTCAAGAGGCTAATGTTGTACATATCTTCCCAAAGAGCTAGTCTTCTCTGGAACTCATTTGGTGTGTGTATAAAGGTCAGTTGCATTCTCTGTTTTGTTTCCTCTAATACGTATACCACAGCTATAAAGAATTCAGAGTTCAATTCCACTATTATAGATACTTTCTCATCCCCAAAAAATAGCCATACCCCTTGCAATACCCATCGGATTCACCAAAAAACTGTTTTGAAGTTATAGCTGCCTTCTCAAACAATGTACTACTAGTTCTTGATTTTTGGTCTCTGTTTGAAACACTTTATTGGGCTTTTCTTGAGCCATGAGGGCTCTGATTGCTTGAATTGACAAGGGATTGCCCAACCACTGACAATTCCAGCATATAATTCATATGTAACTCGGTGGTTTATTAGGGCTAGCCACCAAAGCCCATTCCATTGTTCCTCACACCACATGAATAGGTGTATCCAGCAATTGAGTCTCATCTTGCATCTGTGAGTTTGCCATTTGTGTTTCATAGGGGCTGCACCTTCGTTTCTTCTTGGCAGCAGATTTCTTAATCTCTTTAAGCTTCTTGTTCTGAGCAACTTCTGGATGCATTTGCACATCAGGGGAGGGCGAGCCACTGCTCTAACCTGGATCAGGCAAATTGAAAGGAATAAAGTCCTCACCTTGCTTGGCCTGCAACTGCATACTTGTATTCCCAGACACAATGTTCTTTCCCTTTTCTACTTGAACATGATTCGGCTGAGATAAAGGGTGCTGGATATTACTCGTAAAAAGCACAATCTGGAAGGAATGTACTAGAGTCTCAAGGATAATTTCCTCCTCTATGTCCTCCTCATTTGACTCCCCATAAAAAAAGCTTCATAAAAGGACTATGACCCTGTACTTCGGCCTTTAGCCACTGGCCATAGAGACACTTATCCTTAGTTTCCAAGTTCTCATCTTTGAATTCCACTTCTTCACAATAATTGGCGTAATGCCCCAATCTACCGTAAGAGTAGCAGAAGTTAGGGAGCCTCTCATACTTATAATCCAACCAGAGCTTTTTTCCTCCCTTACTAGCAATAAATCCAGATTTTAAGCTAATAGGACTTTCGCCTTCTCAATTTTGTGAGCAGCAACACCCTTCACATCAACCTTCACATCCATAACCAGACCAAAACTTTTAACAGCTCTGAGAACCACTTCTTCTGAAAGCCATTCAAATGGAAGTCCGTCATAACGGTGTGGAGTCATATATGGCTCATATTTTTTGAGTATCAATAGATGGCTCGAAAAGGACCAAGGACCAGTCTCATACACCCTCAAAAGTTCTGCCTTAATCATAAAAGTAATGGCATAAATCCCAGCTTCCAAAGGGGAGATGGTTACATTCTCAAGTCTCCATGCTCTCCTCATAGTGTTTTGGAAAGCTAGAAAGTTTATCTTTGGGTTTTGAAATAGCTTGCCGACGAGGGTAAGCCTACCTTCTATAATTTTCCTTGTAGGAACCACCTCATCCATTGCAGTAAATTCTGTTCCTGACCAAAGTCTGCCTAATCGTTTACTGAGTACTGCTATTCGAATTTCTGATTCCTCCTCTCCCTCCATGATCAAGTTCCAAAACAAGTCAGAGCATACAAGATGACTTACCTGAGAATAAAGGTATTCGAGTCAAATCTTAAAGACCCACTAAGAGCGATCTGGAGAACACCGTTGCTTTTTGATATAGACTTCAACCTAGAAATTTGCTGGACGAGTCACCGACCATAAAACACCTTTACCATAACCTCACTGGTAGTGCTCGAAAGGATAGAGTCAGGCAGAAAGGTTGAGGCATCGTGACTGGGTTTTGGCCTTAAGTATCGATTAGGGTTTATGGTTTGTCGGGATTCAACGGAATTTCTACTCCCTTTGTTGAGAAGGAGCCACTAGTGTAGAGAAGTGCCTTCATATCGTGTGAATCACAAGGGGCTAAATAGATTCGTGAATACGAGGATTAGGGTTTTATGAGACCTACCACCAAGGGCAGAGGAGAGCTCTTCGAGACGAGAGAGAAACTTTTGGTATGATTTATCAGAATCCCCTTTGGTGAGCTTAGCCAAGACCCTCATTTTGGTTTGTAGTTTTTCAAGCTTCAAGAAGCCATTTTTATTGGCCACCACCTTAGCTTAGCCATCTCTGAAGCTTTGTAGACCTATGTCATGGTCTTAATCTATTATCAACTGTTTTGGGAATGGAAACTACAAGAGCATTGTCCTTCTTGAAGTTGCAAATGGAGACCATTGACAATCTCCATGTCGTGCAGTAAAAGGTCACATGATTAAAAGTGGGCTAACATAATGCAAATATCAAACAAAAAGAAAACCAAGGTAAAATACTGAATTACAACCACAGTGACAAATTTGCTTTTGCCTAGAGTACAATCTGTCTTAATCTTCACCAAACGATCATAAAAGAAGAGGCAAATAAACTTAACTTCTACTATAAATATTAACAAAAGAATCTCATTTATCCACAACAATGCTTAACATATCTTCTGAATTTTTCGATCTCATGCCACTGTACATTTTGGACACTTCTACCTGCACGAAGAGAAAAACAAGAAAGTAAAATCGCCCATTATAAAGAAAGGGAACGGGATAAGAAACAGATGACCTGAGGAAATAGCAAGAAAATCAATAAAAACTCAATCGACCTTCTCTTGAATTGCAAATTACTGAGGTCCATCACTCAACATCTTTTCACCACTGCCACGTTGATATTGATAAAAGGAATGAACTTTGATCAGATCAATGATTTACCAAACAAATAAGCAAAGCAAAGTTTGCTATCAAAAGAAATTTTTTGGTAGATCACTGTCCGACTAGAGGTACATCTCTAATCACTTTGCTTGAATAGATCCTTTCTTTTGCTTTTGTGAATGAACAATTTGATGGAAATCATCCATACTTATAGCCTATGATTCACTCGTTACCAAAATAAGAATTATGTTGCCGACCTATGCACTTACATTTCATCATGTTGGATAATATGCCAACCTAATTATCACTCAAAATGGGTTGGATTCATTGCCAATCATCCAATGTAAAATATTCGGTTAGGTTTTAATTCATATCGATCATCCTAATTAAATGCTTATTACTTATTAGTTATCGGAATAAGAATAGAGTTACAGATCTATGTGCTTACATTTCATCATGTTGGACAATATGGCAACCTAATTATGAGTCAAAATGGGTTGGATTAGTTGCCAATCATACGATGTCAAATATTTGGTTGGGTTTTAATTCATGCCTATCCTCCTAATTAAATGTTTATGATTCACTCGTTACCAGAATAAGAATAGTGTCGCTGACCTATACGCTTACATTTCATCACATTGGACAATATGCCAACCTAATTATGAATCAAAATGGGTTGGATTAGTTGTCAATCATACAATGTCAAAAATTTGGTTGGGTTTTAAATCATGTCAATCCTCCTAATTAAATGCTTATGACTCACTTATTACCATAATAAAAATAGTGTCACTAACCTATGCGCTTACATTTCGTCACGTTGGACAATATGACAACCTAATTATGACTCAAAATGGGTTGGATTCATTGCCAATCATAAAGTATCAAATATTTTGTTGGGTTTTAATTCGTATTGATCCTCTTAATTAAATGCTTAGGATTCACTCATTATCAGAATATGAGTAGTGTCGCTCACCTATGCGCTTACATTTCATCACGTTGGACGATATGCCAACCTAATTTTGAGTCAAAAAGGGTTGGGTTAGTTGCCAATCATACAGTGTTAAATATTTGGTTGGGTTTTAATTCATGTTGATCCTCCTAATTAAATGCTTATGACTCACTCATTATCAGAATAAGAACGGTGTCGTTGATCTATGCGCTTACATTTTATCACTTTGGACAATATGTCAACCTAATTACGAGTCAAAATGGGTTGGATCTGTTGTCAATCATACAATGTCAAATATTTGGTTGTGTTTAAATTCATATCAATCCTCCTAATTAAATGCTTAGGACTCACTCGTTATCATAATAAGAATAGTGTCGCTCATCTGTGCGCTTACATTTCATCACGTTGGACAATATGCCAACCTAATTATGAGTCAAAATGGGTTGGATTAGTTGTCAATCATACAATGTTAAATATTTGGTTAGGTTTTAATTCATGTCAATCCTCCTAGTTAAATGCTTATGACTCACTCGTTATTAGAATATGAATAGTGTTGTTGATATGTGCACTCACATTTCATTCTATTGGGCAATATGTCAACCTAATTATGACTCAAATGGGTTGGATTAGTTGCCAATCATACAATGTCAAAAATTTGGTTGGGTTTTAATTCATGTCAATCCTTCTAATTAAATGCTTATGACTCACTTATTACAATAATAAGAATAGTGTCGCTGACCTATGTGCTGACATTTCATCATGTTCGACAATATGTGCTTACATTTCATCATGTTGGACAATATACCAACCTAATTATGACTCAAAATGGGTTGCATTAATTGTCAATAATACAATGTCAAATATATGCAGGTTTTAATTCATGTCAATCCTCCTAGTTAAATGCTTTCTAAGTTAGTGACTATAAGGAAGCAATCATTGATTTCGTTTAATGTTAGGGCCGTATTTTTATCAGTCGCAAGTGATGAAAGTGCGAAGAAACTCACTCCATTCCAATTTTGACATGTAATAGGCATGAAAATGGCCATGCTCTTGATCTATCATCATCGCTTTTATTGTTCTCAATTCCAAAATGGCCATGAAGTCTAAGGCCAATATAATGTGTCCATTTGGTCACGTCTTGGTAATTTTTACTCCCTCGGTATTTTCTAGGAGGAGATGAAGAGGGTTTCTCCCTTATTCCCTCTTTACTACTCTTGTATCATTTAGTACATCGATGTCAGAGCACTAGATCGATATTAGCTAACCATAAGCAAAATATATTCCTTTTAAACACTAGCAAAAGGGCACAAACGCATGTGAGAAAATTTTAAAGAAAAAGCTCACATGATTTGCTTATTTAGGGGGAAAATTAAAATCTAAAATGTATTTGTGATTTAGGGAGTACGATGGACTTGTGTTGGCCCTTTCAAATTGCATTTTTCCATTGTTGAGTATGGTCATTTTGTGCAATGTTTGAGGTTAAAAGATCCTTTGAATGTGCTTTATAACACAGAGAGAAAATAAAATAAATTATTTTAAGCCCTCTTTAAAAATGAAGTTTTATGTGATGCAGCGATAATTGATAAAAGGAAAAGTGACAAAGAAAATCGGGTCAAATTAAGTTTGAATTATTATCAAGGTGGTTGACCTTGTGGTAAAGTCATCACCTATATTCTACTTGAGCATGAGTACATTTTGATGCTGGCATTTTCGAGAGGTTAACTTGACGGACTCCTCCAACTTTCGAGTCTTAGGTGGTAGAGAGTAATTATGACTCAATCAGAATATTTTACGATAGGTGTCCGATAGATTTTTGTCACCTCCCAACTCTTTTATTCATGGCTGAGAGAGAGAGAAAGTGAGAGCGTGGGTGAGTGAACCAGTGACCCAAAAACTTTTGGAGGAAAAAGTGAGTTTTTAGCCATTATCTTAATCGACGAACTGGGCTTTAGGTTGAAATTATGAAGAAATTGAGCATCAAGATGAAACCAAAAACTAAACTTTCAGTCTTGGAGATATCACCAACTGTAGCGTGGCTGGTACACGACCCCACTTTATTAAGAGAAAGTCAAACACGACGTAAATCCCCCCCCCCCGTTTCAAAAAAAAAAAAATTATAAGCACGTTGAAACGTTTCACTAACCAAACAAAATGATGTAAAAAATCGCCATGAATATGATCATACGATAGGAGTACTGCAGATCTACTAAATTTCACCAGGCCCACGGTTTGTAGGTATGGATCGGAGCCCATCAACCCAAATCATCATCATAAACCTCAAAAAAATCTCTGACTGACCGGCGAACACCAATTGAAGCAACGTTTAATCAATCCCGGCCAAAGCAAGGCAGTGCAACTACACACGGTCTGAACTGAAGCTCGCTGCAATGTCAAAGATTGAGACCTTCAAGACTTCGTGAACTTTAATGGCCTGCTGTTGACAGCTTCCGGGTTGCAGCAGTCGCTGCACAAGCAGCTTTTCAAGAAGCTGTCGACCAATAACTTCGACGGCAGCGCGTGCTTCCAAAACGAGCTATCCAAGGATGGGAATCAGAGTGGGCTCGTCCTCACTTCGGACATGAGGGGCAAAGAGTTCGACGTCTTCCTTGTCGACCGTGCTTGGAATTTCCGGCTCTCCCATGCGTCCAAGCAGGTTCTTGATTATCTGTTTTGACCCATGTTCGGTTTTTCTTTTCGAAATAGTGGAAATGGGCATCGGATTTTTAAGTCTATGCGATGACAAGCTAGTGTTTTGACCGTTTAATTGTGATTGGAGAATGTAAATTGAGTTTAGTGGAAGGTTGAGGAGACTTATGTAAATTGTACACATAACAAGTTTGAAGTTGGTATGATTTCGTGACAGTTCCTTGTGATTTTTTTAAAATTTTAATGATAGTGGTAGTGTTCAAGAGAAAATCATTTCGATGGTGATATGTTCCTTTTGCCTATAATATGCAGATTAAGTTTATTCATGAACCTTCTACGTACAACTCCTCATCTATGAATGTGTGCTGGCGGGAGGGAGAGTGGCAAACGAGGGCCGGGCGAGGTGACCTAGTGGTGGTGCCATTGCCCAACCAGCAGCAATGGCCTGACATATCCCTCATCGGGCTCAATCCAAGGCATTGTTGAGAGAGGCAGGCATGGGTCTCACTCGCCTCAATCATGACCGCTTGCAGGGCACCTTCCTTTGCATATCATTTAGGCATACTATTGACAAAAAAGTTAAGGGACATTGACTACATCTATTGATACAAACTAATATCTAAACCATATATGTCACAAAATGACAACTAATATTGCATTTCTAAAGTTAGTCAAGAAGTCTTATTCAACGTCAAATTGCCAAAGAAGAATTATTGAGATTTGTAGATTTGGATTTCAGGCCATGGAGTTTGATTGATCCAAGTTGTTTTGTAACAAATCCAAACATTATTAAATTTAATTATACGTGCAATTTTCATTTCATGAGTGCAATAGGTTTCGTTTTGCTGGTCATCATTCCTACTTTGCTAACATGATTCTTCTCTCCTCTTAGGTCTAGTTCTTGAAGAGAAGAGGAAATCTATGGGAACTACCGAAGTACTCGAGATTTTATCTACTTAAGGCATTGTCCTTGACGCTACATCTCGTGGAATCTCTGAAATTGTTAATTTATGCCTTGAACATTTTCCAGAGTTGATGTGGGAGAGAAATTTCACTATAAAATCGATGCAAGAAGTAGTGAAAGGACGGCATGTTGAGTTGCTTGGGGTAGTGAATGCACACGACAAAATCGCAAAGTCGAGTTACGACCTTCTTATGAACCACTACCTGATGAAAGCATTCGTGCAAAGGCCACCAGGGTAAGTACCAGGAGAAACATCTGGAGCAGCTATTCCTATACAGAGGGAAATTCAGTGGTATAAGGTTGGTTCGCTTGTCGTGTCCAAAAACATGATTTTGGCTAGGATCATTTGCTTTCTGCCCTTTTGTGCTCTTTAATTACATTTTACATTGATTGGCCTTCTTTTATTTTTCTTAATGTTCTTGAAGATAGGATCAATCCTTCTTTCAAATGTAGGAGATTGAGTAATAATAAAAAGACATACTGGGAAAGTTTTGTAGAAAAACGCCAAGGCTTGCTTAAAGAGGCAGGGCAATGGACAAAGGATACATCATCATCTTGTAGCCTCATTGCGACTCTCATCGTCACGAGAGCTTTCACTGTAGCTTTTACAGTACGCGGAGGCAACGACGGCAGTATAGGGATCCCAATCTTTCTAAAGAGGGATTCATTCATAGTATTTGCGGTTGCATATGCTCTCGCTCTCTTCTCCTCTATGACAGCCTCATTGATGCTCTTGGCTATCCTAACTTCACGGTATGCCACGTAAGATTTCCTCCACTCGTTACAAAGAAAAATGATACTAGGCCTCACTTTTCTCTTCCTTTCTTTGGCCTTTATGCCGGTGGCTTTCAACTTTGCTCTTACAATCATCTTGAGCGAACGATTGAAATGGATGTACATCCCAATTACTTTGCTGATTGCCTTTCCTATCGTATTATTCGCAACGTATTATTCGCAATCGTACAGCTCCCCTTGTATGTTGAAATGGTCGAAATCACCTATTGGCCTTGCCTCTGCCATTCCCTAAAGCTTTGGAAATGATCTATGCTACTATTGGACAAGGACATCTATGATGTGATCGAAGATGTGATCTTTGTTTTCGTTGTTACTGGCATGGCAGTTAATTATAATAAAGTTTAGTGTAGGCTGGCAAGTGCACACCGTGTCTTAGTGTGTTATTTAATAGTTTCCCAACGCGATAAGAATATTAGAATTGCCAAAAATTATGTATAACGCTCACTTTAGTATCAAAAATTTTCACCGGATCACTCAAGTATCAAATCGAAGAAAAAACGATCACTTAAATATCAACGGCGAAATATTTTGGCCAAAATTAATACATGGCATTTTTCATTAATTTTCACTGCCTAGGTGGCTTTTCCATTAAAAAAGTAAAGTCCACGTGGACAATGGGGGTGCCCTCAATCATAAAACGACGCCGCACTCTCTCTTTCTCTTCTCTATCTCTGTCTCTCTCTCCCTCTCTTTCTCAGTCGTTCTCTTTCGCTTTCCTTCTCTCTCATTCAAGTTCTCGTGGTGATCGAACCACCCTTTGCGGTGATGCTACGACTGCCGAATCTTGCAAATCTTGCGGTTCATGACCTTTGTCGCCGATAGAAATTCGTCCTCCATGCCGGACGATGCGGTCGCGGTAGATGCTGAACAAGGTTCGACTAGGCCGGATGGATAGGGACTCATCCTTGTCCCTATACGACGTCCCAACTTGGTAGAGATGAAGAGCGAGAGGATGGAGATTGTGCTAGGGTTTACAAGTTCCTTCACGAGATTGGGATTGTCCTCAAAGGGCTAGAGCTTCCGGTCACGATTAAGGTCATGAAGGAGCGAATTGATTTTCTTCACAGATTGGGGCTAACGATCGTTTTGAACTAAAGTTTCTGTTGGTTAACAGAGTTCGATTTTGATCCCAACGCTCTGTTTCTTGTTATTAGTCCATAGGAAGTCTCACTCGAGGTCTGATCCAATGGCTGGCGCTAACGCAATTGCTAGGTCCGCCGCGAAGGCGATTGTCTCCGCCGTGATGGACTCCCAACCGTAACCTTGGGATGGCCACAGCGGGATTCCCCCGCCGGAGCTTGAGTTCGTCGAGTATGACTACAACAGCCTTGTAGAGGGGTGTACGCTCAAGTACATCGGCCACATGTGGGAGCAGTCCATGGCTTTCTTCCCTCAAATCTATTCCTTTGTGTTATTCTCAAGTTCATATTCAAATCTCACTAAACAAAAGCGATGTAAATGAATCTAAGGTCCTACTATGATTTGAACATATGATGAACACTTCAGCCAATAGATTTAAGCAATTTTGTCAAGTACGCTTCACAACTTCATGGAGACAATTTCAACAAATAGCTTGCATGCAAAGAGAGGAATGAAGTTGCTTTGTTGCGGAGGGGTTCTTGGTTGCGCTTAGTGGTCTAGCTACACGAGGAGGTGCAGCTGGTTGATGCTACTGGTTTGTACTTGCACCAGCACGTGTTTGTGCAGCTTATGCAAGCACAAAATTACACCATCACTTGTTTATACCTGTACTTGCTTGGCACTAAAATGATCACTTTTTAATAATGATCGGCACTGAAATGATCATTTTTTAACAACGACTAGCACTAAAGTGATCATTTTAAAAAAATATTTGGCACTTAAACAATCATTGTTTATAACTTTTAAATGACGTTGTTTAGGGGTTATATGTTGATTGGGTACACTAGCGACCCACGTAGGATTGAAAAATTAATAAAATATGGCTACGTCAGATTTCCGGTAATCCGGATCGGAATTAACACTTAAGTAATTATTTCTTATCCTTACCTTACCCAAAAAAAAAAAAAAATGATTCAAAAAAAAAAAACTTTTGATACTAAAATAAATGTCGTACGTAAATTTTGACACTTTCAGTGTACTTTTCCCTGCTTTTACCACTACAATACTTCACTTATGTACATCTGACATTGTCAGAACAAAATTGATGATATTCAAAGGCTTCAAAACTCATTCTTCACTGCACCACTGAGCCCTGTCATCCCTCCTTTATATTCCGCTTCTGTAGTATAATACGAAATTTAGATGAACAGCTGATGCCGCAATTAAATATGAACATATGCTAAGAAACAAACTCAAATCATTAAGCCATTACCATCTCCAATCTATATGCAAAAGCATATGCTAAAATCCATGATTAAGAAAAAATTGAAAACCCAAAAATTGTATAATCACGTACCTAATGGTAATAAATCATTTCAAAAGCATGATAAATAATGCCAATTGATAACATATCACACATGCGTGTAAAGAAAAACCATATTAGACCTCGCTACCTGAGAATAAGCAACTTCTGAGGCCAACATGAACACTCAAAATCAAAACAATCACTTTCTTAGCCATGTTCAAAATTTTCATGTCAAACTATCATCCTGTGCACATCAGCTAGTAGTTCTCATTCCAACGCTGTTCAAAGGAGCCAACCAATAAACATACCATCACTTCACCAATGTCCACTAAGCAGTATCTGGATAGCTTAGAATGGATTCCACTCTATCTAGCAATGCTTGAAACTGTCCAGATTTCATGTTGAATAATCGCCCATCAGTACCAACCCTGTTAAATGAAACACACAACTTGAACCATAGAAAAACTTAATAAAAGAGAGTGACATACAGCACGGAAGTGCATGACCGACACTGTAAGTTCACTGCATATCATAAATCATCATGCTTTTTAAATTCATGACATCAAATGGGTGATAGAAATAGAACTTGCATCGGTGTTATATAGCTCACCTAGTTTCTTCCAAGAGCAAAGCAGTGGAATTGAGAAGGAAGAAATTTAGCCTGTTATTTCTGGAAAAACGTAATCAGCCCTCCACCAAATCGAAAATGTACACCTGGACAAAGTCCAAGAGTGGTCTTATTTCTAATTTGAGATGGACCATCTCCACAAAAACACGTGGTGAGCTTCCATTTCCAACCAATTACATTTAACTGAAAATTGTGGCCTCCACCAACCTGTAATTTTCCAAAGCATACCAAGCTGACTCCCTAGAAGCTTTAGCCAGCATGATCAACACCCACAGAAGTTAAGACACTCATTGAAGATTGAGAATATTCAGCCTCGCCAGCACAAATCAGAGATGAGATCGAAGAAGCCTCAAACCTGGAGATTCAAGAATTTTGTGACAGGAATCTTTTTCGAGAAAATGCGCACATCTTGATGTACAGACTTGCTGCAGACGAGGAAAAGATTGATGAGACTCCTGCATGGAATGTGGGGCACTTTCGATGACCAACTCTTTACATGAACAGTGAACAAGCTTATCTCATATAAAATCAGTATAGTTCTTATATTTTCTGCAATTCTGTTCGTGAATACATACTGTGCTTGAAAGTGTTCAGTTTCTCCACTGTGAATGCTGCAGTGTTTAGAGGAATACACTTCCTTAATTAACAAAGCCACAAGAAGTTTAAGACGGCAGGTTCTTATACTTCTTCCGATGGTCTCTCTAAAGAAATATCAAAGCGAAAAAAAGAAGAAATTTTTCGAGTGAGAACTAAGAAGAAAAGTGATTAAGACAATAACTTGAAAAAGTAAATTGCAATTACGAAAGAGGAGAATACGGACAGTCATCACAGTCTCAAACTGATGATCGATTATGTATCTTCAGGTTTTTTTTTTTTTTTGAGAATTAAAGTAAATACAAATAAACCTGAAAATATAAAAATCATTCTCGAAATTTTTATTTCAAAAAGATAAAAAGAAAAACAGAAATAGCCCAAAAAATAAATTCATTTTTGGAACTTTTATTTCCAAAATAAACCCGAAAAATAGATTGGTTATTGGAAATTGTATTCCCAAATCGAACCCATAAAAGAGATGCTTTTTTAGAGTTGTTATTTCAATTTGCCCTGTGCAAAGCGCCAATCTTTGACTTTAAGCAATAAAGCACCTTTTTTTTGTCCTTTCATTCCGCCAAATTCTAAGCACTACAGAATTACTACCTACCTTGGAATTTTGTTTTTTGGTCGGACCTATTTTGATGTTTTACACGTTAATATTGTAGTTGAAAGGGAAGAAGGATACATAACGCCCGATAACTCCTTATCTATGAGCGCGCGCGCACGAGCGTGAGCAGAAAACAAGGGCCGAACGAGGCTACATGGTGGTGGTGCCATTGCCCAACCATTGGCAATGGCCCCAACATCCCTCGTCAGGCTCAAGCTTGCAAGGCACCTACCTTTGGCAGTACACATGCGTCACTCTCTGATGGACTAAATTGAGCATTTTCATATAGTTCACGCGCTAAATTGAACACATACCAAAAGATCATGAATAACATTGGACAAAAATGTTACTCACGATGGTGGTGCCATTGCCGGACCATTGGCAATGGCCCAACATCCCTTGTCAGGCTCAAGCCAAGGCACTATCGAGTGAGGCATGCAAGGGTTTTCACTCGCGACCATCGTCACCGCTTGCAAGATGATGCTTGTATCGCTTACAAGAATGAATAAGAGAAAAGAATCTTTGTTGTTCATGAAAGTATTAGACATAAATTATTATCGATAATTAATCTTTTCTCATGAACTATTTATTTCAAGTGATCGTTTTTAAAAGGATGTTTTCCGGATCATTTAATTATTTTCCGTAAAACACACCAGAGCCGATTAATACGTACATGCCCTGAGTCGTTTGGCAGCACATATGCGTCACTCTCTGTGCGCGCGCCCTTGGGTGCGTGACGCAGCGAGCCGGACAAGGGTCCAGCCACCATCGGTATTGCAATGGCTGGACGATGTTAACGTCCTTTCTATTTTTACGTTCTTTCATTGCCGAAACCCGTTCCTTTAATTTCTTTACGTTATTTTTCTTATTTCGCATTTGTTTTAGTTTTATTAAGTTTTCTTTATAGCCATATAGGGTGCCAATGTGACATACAGCGTTGACTACGACTTCAGCATTTTTGTTTATTCGTTTAATCAAAATTAACAACGGGAAAAACGTAGAGGTTTCATTATCCAATTGATAAAACAAAATACTACAATTTAGGAACTCAATTGATTAAAAAATTGATTACTGACGACAGATAATTGGTGAAAGTTTGGCCCTTTTGGTTTCATTGTCCTTATTACAATATCTTATAGGTCCTTTTCTATGATGATGCTTGATATATGAGTTCACTGATAGAGTCCATTTAGCCTTTTGAAAATAAAGAAATTGTCTAAGTTCAATATAGTTGTGCCTGAACTTTTAATTTTTTTTTTTTTTTACCATATTGAACTAATTAAAAGTTCAAGAAAGACATTGCACATTATGCTAAAGTTTAAGGGCTATTTGTGTCATTTTCCCAAAGGAAAAAAGAGAGGGGGTGGGCTGATTTTGGTTTTCTCCGTTCCTTTTTTTTTTTCCTTTTGTATGTTTAGAGTTACAAACCGGTTACATTCAAACACGTAACCCACCAATCATGAACTAATAGGAGAAAATGTTTTCCAGCCAACATCGGATGAAAACATGTCCTGAGTAAAAGTAAATTGCCAAATGTAGGTACGAAAACTAGTTTAGTTGGATTTCTGGGTTGCACATGTTGATCTAAGTTGCCTTTTTAAGATTTCACGCATAATTAACCAAATAAGGGCAAGGCCTTCTCTCGCTTGTCCCGTGAATTTTCTTCTTGTTCGGAACCATCAACACCTCTCACTGTTTTGGCAGTGCACCATCTCTACATTATAAAGTGAATCCAATACCATTCCCGTCTTCGGCCCAAAATTTTGAAAATTGTCCATAACTGAAAATTAGTGAATAATAACCATGTATTTTAAACGATGGTTACAATACTAATATACAAAAATTCACGAAAAAATTGTGTTGTTACAATAATTTCTACCATAGATTATAAATTCGAATGGAAGCTTTTCCATCCTATGATATTTAAATTAATTTCTATACTGAGGTCTATCGATCTTCTACTTCCTTCGGTAATTTATTCCTTTTTCCTATTTTGGCGCCCTTTCCCTATTACTATTAGGGTTAATACTACAAAAAACTCCAAATTAGTACACTTGTGATAAATTTATCAAAAACTAATTTTTTAAACACCAAATATCCCAAATCGATACATCTGTGATAAATTTACCCTCAGTTAGTTTATGTTAAATTTTACCGTCAAATTGTTGAGTTAAATGATACGTGATAGTTGATGAGTGTACCAGTTTGGGATTTACTTCTCCATTTGTCATAGATTTACTAGTTTATGATTTTTTATGGTATTAATCCAATTTTACGGAGAGTAAATTTATCACAAGTGTACCGATTTAGTATTTTTGATGGTCAAAAAATTGATTTGGAGTAAATTTATCACGGATGTATCAATTTAGGATTTTTTGTGATAAAAAAATTAATTCAAGATAAATCCGTTATAAGTGTATCAGTTTAAAGTATTTCGTGATATTAATCCATACCGTTAGCCACAGGACACCTTTTGCTTTTCCTTTTGCTGGCTGGCAGGAAAGGAAAAGGACGATCTGGTCCGAATTCGGTGGACCAAAAATGATCCGACTCTTTCTCACCGAAAAACCACCCTCGAAATGTTGTCAAGACTCCATTGTCGGTCCGTGCAGCAAAGCTCAAATATGAACCACCCTCTCTTTCTCTCTCTCTCTCTCTTATTTCTACAACCTGTCTGTCGGAAGAAAACTTTACACCGCCATTGTACAGAATGAAAGCCCATCGAAACAGGATTTATATTACATACACTATAAGTGTAAAAGTCTAAGAAAGGAAACGAAAATCTGTTCACGAAATAAATCTACATGTGAAAAATAAAAGTTGTATAACCTGCTCAATGTAAAGAAACTTTTACATCGCTAGTGCATTGAATAAAGATCCAATGAAATTTGTTATTTGCGAAGCAGGGGATGGTGGAAGAAAAGAAAAAATATACATAATTACGCGACACTTGTATCTTCTTTTTAGTAACATTTCCAAATTTACACTTCTGCAAGTAAAAGGAATTTCCATTAATTTGTTGATGTCATAAATTTTGAAAATGAAATCGCCATTCAGGAAAAGAGAATGGTACGAGTGTTGGTTCCTTCCGTGATATGTGAACAATTCGAAAAGAGAAAGTAGTCAATACGAGAAAAAGTGTTGTTCCTGCCACTCACAATACACGTGAAAACCGTTCCATCTTTCTTTTCTTTTCTTTTTCTTTTTTAGATATGACATCTATAAAAGGAGATCCATAAGAATACATAATGACTTCAACTTCAACCACAAAAATACACTTATCTACTTCAGAAGTTTACAATGCTCACAGGGCGTTATGGCAAAGAATCCTCCATGGATACCCAAAGTAGTGGGTTGATTGGAAAATTATCCAAAAAGCCTTAAATCTATCGCACTTTTTATCAATTCAGTTCTAAAACTTTTAATTGTGCCAATTGAGTCATAAACATTTTTATGTTTTACTAATTGAGTTCATCCGGCTAATTTTTGCTGAAGATGTGGATGTCGGCTGTTTTATGTGGCACAGCTAATGCTAACGTGGATAATTTTTAACAAGGGTCGCCGAGACCTTGTCTACCGTGGGCGAGACCATCGCGGCTGTGATGGTCGAGGCGAGGGCCTCAACCCTTCTTAATGCTGACAAGGGCTTCATGGCCCTCATCAGAGACGATAAAAAAAAAAAAACATAAACGAAGGTAAAGAGAAGAAAAGGAAAAAAAATTAAAAAAAATTAAAAAAATTATTGAAAAAATTATCCTCGTCAGAGTCGGCTGTGCTACGTAGAACAATCGGCATTCATGTCAGCGATTTCCGGTCGCAGTTCACACATATGTCACTCTATGTGCGTCCGCTCTCTTGTGTGCGCGATGTAGTTAGCTGGACAAGGGTCTGCCTACCTTCAGCAATGATTGGTTGATGGTGCCGCCGTTCAATTTTACATTCTCTCTTTGCCAAAACCATTTTGTTTTATTTTCTTTATATATTCTCTTATTTCGTATTTTTTGTTGTCTTGAGTCTTTAGTAGCCACATAGCGTGTCAACTTGACATGTAGTCATAACTTGATTGCCACTTCATCATTTTCACTTATTCTTTTAATGTAAAACAACACGAATAGGAAAAATGCATAATTCAGAAATCCAATCAATAAAAGGAATTTAAGGACGATATCAAATGATTGGTAAAAATTCACAAATGAATTGATTTTCATTAGCTAATTGATAAAAAAAAGAGAGTATAATATAGGAACCCAATTGATTAAAAAAATGATTACGGACGACAGATAGTTGGTAAAGATTCAGTACTGTTAGTTTCGTTGACCCGATTACAATATCTTGTATCTCCATTTAAATGATGATGCAATATATGAGTTAATATTAATAGTTCCTTCGGTCTCTTGAGAACAGAGAAATTGCTTGAGTTCATTGTAGTTGTTCTTCCAAGCCCGCCTTTCTCTGCTGTATCGGTTTCCACCGGCGCTTGGTCAGCAACGATTCGCTCGCGGTGGACGAGATCAAAGTAGAGACGCGCTAGTGGATGCAGCGGGACCGAGCGCCGGAGATGCCGAGCTGGAGTGTGGCGATAGTGCAGCAGCCTGTTTGAACAAGTAGAAAGAAAGGAAGAAAGAGAGGGGGCGGGCTGATTTTGGTTCTCTGTTCTTTTTTTTTTTTTAATGTTTTGTTATATGTTAGAGTGATGTATGGGTAACATTCAAGCATGTAACCCACATGAACCGATAGGAGGATATTTTTCTGACCAACAATGGAGGAAAACATGTCCCCAGTAAATGTTAAGGTAATCGGAGGATGCTCATTCTAGAGTTGTTTGGTTACCTTAACCCTTGGGATCATTGCTCCCTTAAGGTCTCTACCGACTAGCTCTACTAGGAGCTGAGCGGCAGCATTATGCAAAGAAATTTTTACATCGCCAGTGCATTGAATAAAAATCAATTGAAATGTGCTATTTGCGAAGCAGGGGACGGTGGAATGTGGAAGGAAGGAAGAAAGGAATAAAAGAAATAAATAAATCATGCGACACTTGTGTCTTCTTTTAGTAAAATTTCCAATTTTACACTTCTGTAACTAAAATGCATTCCCATTGATTTGTTGACGTCATAAAATTTTTTAAAAATGAAGTCGTCATTCAGGAAAAGAGAATGGTACGGATGTTGTACCTTGCGTGATATGTGAACCAATTCGAAAAGAGAAAGTGTTGTTCCCACATGAAAAACGTTCCATCTTTACGTGTTAAACACGACACCTACGGCAGGAACTTGGGCTCCATCCACAAGTCCGTCTATAAAATAACTTCAGACTTCAACCACGTAAAAACACACCTATTCTGCTTCAGGAATTTTACAGTCCTATCCTCCATGGATCCCCAAAGCACTGGGTCGACATTGCCACCGCCGCCAGGTATGTTCCGTTCTTACTTTTGTTGTTCCGATTTGATCCCACAAGGCGATAAAAAAACTTGGAGGTAAATTCGCTTTTTGTGGGTTAAAATTTTACCATCCAAGTTTAACACAGAAAATTCCATGCAATGAATGAGCCTCATACTAGTCATGTATAGATGATCTAAAGCATATAGGGTGTAATTAATTTTTCTAAGTTCACTCATGTTCCTTTTTGTTTTTGGTAACAAAGAGGTCCTCATAGACGTGAGCTCAAAAGGCATAGTAACTAATAAAGCTTCCCAAGATGGCCGCGGACCAACCGAAGGTTTGTCACTTTGAAATTTTCATTTTCGTGTTTCCTAAATCTTGTGGTTCAAGCATTTTGAATTTTTTTTTATCCGAAACATTTGAAATTTAACAATGTACAAATGTTAACATTTCAATTCAAATATAATCTTTTCATAATTTTTAAAATCTAAATAATATCTTGAATTATAATTGAGGAAGCTCCAAAAAGAAAACTTCTTTACTTCCAAGAGTAAAAGAACGTGCTCGTAACTAATGAATGATATTGTAGATAGATCAATGGCAACGAGAAATAAAAACTCGCTAATAACACATTTTCCAAGTCATAAAAGTTAGAATCCTACAAAATACAATACGTATCTCAAAAATAATTCTCGCGATCTCTGTTAAGTTTGACGTTAATACATAAAATTTCATGCAATGAATGAGCCCGACGGTAGTCATGTTTAGATGATCTAAAGCATACAAAGTGAAATTAATTTTTTTAAAGTTATTTATGTCCAATTCTCATTGTGGTATTAAAGAGTTTCATCTAGACATGTGTTCAGAAGGCACGACAACTAACAAAGCTTCTCAAGATAGTCACGGACCACTTAAACGTTTGTCACTTTGAACTTTTAATATTTGTTTTTTCATAAATCTTGTTTACATTTTAACTTTTTTAATCCTAAACATTTTAAATGTCGCAGCATACAAATGCTTCATTTCAATTCAAATATAACGTTTTCTTAATTTTGAATTATGAACAATATTTGGAATTACAATTGAGAAAGCCCAAAACAAAAAACTTTTCACATTCAAAGAGTAAATAAACGTGCTCATAGGAAAAGGTATGTTGAGTAAACAACAGCCCCTTCGCTTGCATCTGCGTTTCATCAAGAACGTTGAGCAGGTGCAATTGTCACAGAATGTGCGAAAGCCTGAGGATTTTTTATGTGCAATTCTTGCAGTTATGCCGATGCCAGCGGTCGATAAAGATTATCGACAATTGTTTGTAGCCGCACAGAAAGGTGATTGGAAAACTGTAGAGAAAAAACTCAAGGAAGATCCCAATGCAATGACGGCCAAAGTTATGAAAGTAGAAGATGAATCAGTTACCGTGCTCGATGTTGCGATAATGGCCTCCCAAGAGCAATTGGTCGAGAACCTGATCAAGCGCTTTCCTTCGGGATATGAAAATTTTGATTTCAGTGTTTCTCTCCAGAATGCTGCCGTAAGAGGAAGAATAAAAATGGTAAAGGCATTAGTAAACAAAGTTGATGCTAAACCTGAAAGTGTACCCGATGCATTGTGGATTGCTACTAAATATGCTCCTAAGCAAACGGACGTTATTTGGTATCTGGCCAAACGTACAGAGTCCTCCCCAATTTATGGTACCATGTCCAACCTTATTATGGCCGGCCATATGGGTAAGAAATTACACTCGCTCATCTCTTTCCCCTTCATTGTTTACTTGGATTAACTTTTTGTTGTTGTGTCCCAAAAGACATAGCTTTGTATTTAGCTCACCGATACCAAGGTTCAGTGTTACGTGACGAAAACAATAGCATTTTGGGATACTTGGCGAAGATGGAGTCTAACTTCCGTAGTGGAGCTAGACTCAATTTTTGGGAAAAATCTATTGACAGATGTAGGTAGTTCTTGCACTTCTTTTATCAGATGCGCACAATCCAAGCAACTCTATCCACAAAGCTAGAGTCTCTAATCACTCTATCTATTCCCAGTTGTAGGTATCCCTCCATGCCTGGTCGATACCTCATTTGACAAATTCAAAGAAACGAAGATGCCTCAAGGTATTTCTGTTAATCTGTTTAATGGATGGACTAACACGGCAAAAAGCATATCATTTAGGGATCCCATTGACAAAATCGTTGAGGGACAAGGACAACATCTATGTACACAATTAATATCTAAATGTCAAAAATTAATATCTAATGTAACATCTGTAAAGTTAGTCAAGAAATCTTACTCAATGTCAAATTGCCAAGTATAATTGTTGAGAATTGTAGAATTGGATCTCAGATCATAAAGGTTGATGGATCCAAGTTGTCTAGCATAGTTAAGCACTATTAAATTTGGTTATTGTCAAATATATTTTTTTGTTCATCATTAATTCCTAATTTGCTGACATGATGCTTGTCTCCTCTTTGTGGTGGCAGCACCAGCATCTAAGTGGTTCAAGATATCACTCTGGAAACTTGCTACAAAACCAGGTACACAGAACCGCACGGTATCCATAGAAGAAACATCTTATTTCATCCATGGGCAGTGATCCCTAAATTTAAAGTGTAAATTGATATTTTTAGTATATCCCTTTGAGATCATATGTAGTAATATCGACTGGCTTTCAATTTATATATTACAATATGATTCGACAAGATTCAATTCTAAGTCTAAACATTATCTATCTATTAGGGGAATCTGTAAAAATAATCAATTGAGATCAAATCTATTGATCCGTTGCCGAATCTACCAATTTTTCAGGAAAAAAAAAAAAAGAACTCTTAATTTCTCATGACATTGGGTGTTCATCAACAAATCCATTTGTTCTCTGACGCATGCATTTTGATTTCCAAGCCATATAAAGTTTGCTTTCTTGATTACTATCTTAAATCCATGATTTTCTTCTCAACTGCTATATATATATACGCACACACATAAAAACATGGCACAAATGGGAAAGTTTCTTTAACCTTTTGATTCTTCATCGTTTGGAAAATTGTTTATCTGATGTAGGTGCAGCACTTTTGATCAATACAATTGGATTGAGGCACAAATGCTCGCTTGAGTTTGCAAATCTAATTCTTACCGAGATGGAGACTCATATGAAAACTCCCAAAATACTTGAGCTTCTTTCAGGCATTGTCCTTGAGGCTGCATCTCACGGAATCTCTGAAATTGTCAAGTTATGTTTCGAGCATTTTCCAGAGTTGACGTGGAATGAAAATTTCACAAAAAAACTAATAGAAGAAGTTGTGAACGGACGGCATGTAGAGTTGTTTAGACTAGTGAACTCAGCCAGCACAATTCCATTTTTGACTGCTACTACGATGAGGAAAGACATCCTGATGAAGGCAGTTGTAGAATGGTCACCAAGATGTCTACCGACAGATGTTTCTGGAGCACCTTTTCTTATGCAAAGGGAACTCCAGTGGTTTAAGGTCGGTTCACCTTATTCGTTTGCCACTCAATTGTGCTTTTTAATTTACATTTACATTGATAGGCATCCTTTATTTTTCTGAAGGTACTAGAAGATACGAGTGATCCCTCTTCTAAAAGTTTGAAATTTAAGGTCCGTTCACCTTATCTGTTTGCCATCATTTTGTGCTTTTTTATTTATTTTTGTATTGATAGGCATCCTTAATTTTTCAGAAGGTGCTGCAAGATACGATCGATCCTACTTTAAAAAGTCTGAGAATGCCAGAAGATAAAAAACCATATTGGGATGATTTTGTCGAAAAACGCGAACAATTGCTCAAAGAGGCGGGGCAATGGATGAAGGATACATCATCATCTTGTAGCCTCGTCTCGACTCTCATCATTACAGTAGCTTTTGCTGCGGCTTTTACAGTACCAGGAGGCAATGACGATAAAACAGGGATCCCGATCTTTCTGAAAACGAGCTCATTCATGGTATTTGCAGTTGCAGACGCTCTTGCTCTCTTCTCCTCTGTCACTGCCACCTTGATGTTCTTGGCTATCCTAACTTCACGCTATGCTGCAGAAGATTTCCTCATGTCACTACCGAGAAAAATGATACTGGGCCTCACTTTTCTCTTCCTCTCCTTGGCCTTTATGTTGGTGGCATTCGGTTCTGCTCTTACCATCGTACTGAGCGAACGATTCCTCTTGAGTGAACGATTGATGTGGATTTACATCCCAATTACTTTTTTCGCTGCCATCCCTGTCGTATTATTCGCAATCCTACAGCTTCCCTTGTATTTTGAAATGGTCGAATCCACCTATTGGCCTCGCCTCTACCGTCCCTTAAAGCTTTGGGAATAATCCTGGCTTATTAGTAGGCAAGGACATTTGTGTTGTTTACACTGGTAACTGTGTGTGAAACATTATGGTGTTTACTCATGTTTAAAGAATTTTAAAGTGTGACATCAGCCATACTTAAACTAAAGTTTAATGTATGCTGTCAAGTGCACACCTTCTCTCAATGTGTTTTTTGTATACTTCAATGCATATTGTCGTATTAAGGTGAACCAATTTTTCAAAGAATAGGCAACGAGGCCACCAATATTCAATGGGTGTTCATCCATTCAAATAGAGCAACGATCCACACAAATTCTCCATACTACACAAGATGGCCATCGATCCCGTCATGCTCTGCTTCTTCGCCGCCGTGTCCCTCTCTGCGCCCAACCCTTCGTTGTACGCCACCCAGCAACCATGCACGGTGTCCATCAACAACATAGCCATCAAAATCCCGCACTCCAGCCTCACCAGGACTTTAGCCTCTTTCGGGTTTCTCTGTGATCTCAGCGGTGAAAGGCTTGCCGTTTCCTTGGTGAATAGCACCAGGACGCCAAGCACCTGGCTGGACAGCGAAGCAAGGAAGATTCAGACGTGGGTTGTGAAGCAGAAGCAAGTGAGCTGGGAATAGAAGCCCACAAAGAGGAGTCGACCGACATGGACAACGTTAAGAGGAACACGAGGCCAAGCGAAGTTGGGATATTCTGAGGAGGGTTATGCGAGTGAAAGTTGCTACGGAGAGGATGAACAGAACGAAATTTAAGCAAGAGAGCAAGAGATTCAGGACTGAGCAAGAACTTAGTCAACTTTACCGCAGACATATTCTTTTTTGTTTATTGGGGTCTACTTGGGTGTTTGTATACGATGGAGTTGGGATTTTTGTTGTTCAAATAGAATGGGTACTGATGATTGGATATACAACAAGAGGTGAGGATTTGAACTTTAAAGAGAGGCAAAGTTCCAAGTTCCATAGCTAGGACATAGGTTGGAAATGGACCTGCTTTACTTATTTCTCGTCTTGGGTTGGTGCAATGGGTGAGCATCAGTCATTTCGCTTTCTCCCAAGCGTTTCAAAAGCAGAAAGGCACAGAACTGCTGATGCTGCAATTAAATATGAACTCATGCTAAGAAACAAATTCAAATCATTAAGCCATTACCATCTCCGATCTATATGCAAAAGAATATGCTAAAATCCATGACTCAGAAAAAAATTGAAAACCCAAAATTGTATAATGATGTACCTAATGGTAAAAATCATTTCAAAAGCATGATAAATAATGCCAATCGACAACGTATCACACATGCATGTGAACAAAAACCATATGAGACGCCACTACCTGAGAATAAGCAACTTCTGAGGCCAACATGGATGCTCAAAAGCAAAACAATCTTTTGCTTAGCCATGTTCAAAATTTTCCTGTCAAACTACCATCCTGTGCACATCAGCTGGTAGTTCTCATTCCAATGCAGTTCAAAGGAGCCAACCAATAAACATACCATCTCTTCATGAATGTCCACTAATCAGTATCTGGATAGCTTATAATGGCTTCGACTATATCTAGCGATGCTTGCAACTGTCCAGAATTCATGTTGAATAATGGCTCATCAGTAACAAGATGAAACACACAATTTGAACCACAGAAAAACTTAATAAAGGAGAGCGACATATAACACGGAAGTGCATGACAGATACTGTAAGTTCACTGTATATTACGGATCATTATGCTTTGCACAAGCAAAATTTTCATTCATGACATCAAATAGGTGACAGGAATAGAACTTTTTTGGGTGTTTTAGATTATCTAGGTTCTTCCAAGAGCAAAATTGTGGAGTTGAGAAGGAAGAAACTTATACTGTGATTTCTGGAAAAACGTAATCAGCCCTCCACCCAAATCGAAATTCTACAACTGGACAAAGTCCAAGAGTGGTCTTATTTCTAATTCGAGATGCACCATCTCCACCAAAACACGTGGTGAGCTTCCATTTCCAACCAATTACATTAAACTGAAAATTGTGGCCTACACCAACCTGTAATTTTCCAAAGCATACCAAGCTGTCTCCCCAAAAGCTTTAGCCAGCATGATCAATACCCACAGAAGTTAAGAGAGTTATTGAAGATTGAGAATATTCAGCCACGCCAGCACAAATCAGAGATGAGATCGAAGAAGCTTCAAACCTGGAGATTTAAGAATTTTGTGACAGGAATCTTTTGGAGAAAATGCGCACATCTTGACGTATATAGACATGCAGACGAGGAAAAGATTAATGAGACCCTGCATGGAACGTGGGCTTTTTCGCTGACCAACTCTTTACATGAACAATGAACTAGCTTTTTATTTTTTATTTTTTTTGTCCAAAGACAGATTTTATTCATCATAATAATATCCGAGAGGTATATAGAAAGCATATAAACCTAGCAAATCCCTAACAACTACGGAACAAAGCAAATACTTGAACACAAATAACAAAGCACAAAGTACAGTTTGCAGCTAAAAGCACTCTTATCCTTCAAGAACAAATCTTCCACCGTGAACTTTTAGCAGTCGAGCATATGCCGAGATCCCCCGTCCATTTGCAATGGCTTGCGGTGTGCGTCTAGGTTCAACATTCTCATCACCATCGCTATGCAAAGACACCAACATCAATATGTTAAAAGAACACATATTAAATACCTGTAAGGTACTCCCAGATCTAAATATAAATCTAAATCGGAGAGTAAAATCTCAGATCTAGACCTAAATCTAAATCGGGAAAAAAGAACAACCTAATTTCGAAAAGAATGTGGAGTCACTTCACAAATATCTTTCTCGATAACTATCAACTAGATGAATGGCCGAACTAGACTTCACGTTCAACCAAGATTAGCTACAGAAATTTATTCACACACACGATCTTATATTTTCTGTAGAATTTTCACTACTTCTTGTGCACGCATTCTTTCTGCAACTCTGTTCGTGAGTACATACTGTGCTTGAAAGTGTTCCGTTTCTCCACTGTAAATGCTACAGTATTTAGATGAATACACTTCCTTAATTAACAAAGCCACAAGAAGTTTAAGTCTTAAACTGCTTCCACTGATCTGTCTAAAGAAATATTGAAGCGAAAAAAGCCAGAAATTTTTCGAGTGAGAAGAAAAGTGATTAAGACAATCACTTGAAAAAATAAGTAGCAATTGTGAAAGAGGAAAATACTAATTGTCATCCCTCTTTGTTTTTGAGTTAACGGTGAAAAATTAAGAAACATGGCTTTTGGAATTTTAAGGAACATGACTTTTGGAATTGCAAATTAGGTCAAAACTCAAGAGCTATTTGTCATTTTCCCAAAGAAAAAAAGAGGGGTGGGCTGATTTTGGTTTTCCCCGTTCCCTTTTTTGGGCCTTTTATATGTTTGGAGTTACACACCGGTCACATTCAAACATGTAACCCACCAATCGTGAACTGATAGGAGAAAATGCTTTCCCACCGACATCGGATGAAAACATGCCCCGAGTAAAAATGAATTGCCAAATGTAGGTGCGAAAACTAGTTTAGTTGGATTTCTGGGTTGCACAGGTTGATCGAAGTTGTCTTTCTAAGATATTCACGCATAATTTACCAAATAAGGACAACGCCTTCTCTCACTTGTCCCGTGAATTTTCTCCTTGTTCGGAACCATCAACACCTCTCACCGTTTTGGCAGTGCACCATCTCTACATTATGAAGTGAATCCAATACCATTCCCGACTTCAGCCCAAAATTTTGAAAATTGTCCATAACTGAAAATTAATGAATAATAACCGTGTATTTTAAACGATGGTTGCAATAGTAATATACAAAAATTCAAAAAATTCTATTGTTACAATAATCTCTACCATAGATTATAAATTCAAATGGAAGCTTTTCCATCGTATGATATTTAAATTAATTTCTATACTGAGGTCTATCAATCTCTTCTCCCTTAGTTAATTTATTCCTTTTTCCTACTTTCCCTTTCCCTATGACCATCAAAGTTAATACTATAAAAAACTCTAAATTGATATATTTATAACAAATTTACCACAAACTAATTTTTGAATATAAAAAATCTTAAACTAGTACACTTATGACAAATTTACCCTCAGTTGATTTCAGTTAAATTTTACCGCCAAATTATTAAGTTAAATGACACATGATAGTTGATGAGTATGCCAGTTTGAGATTTTACCTCTCTATTTGTCATAAGTTTACTAATTTGTAATTTTGCATTGTATTAATCTAATTTCATAGAGGGTAAATTTATCATAAATGTACAAGTTTGGTATTTTTGATAGTGAAAAAATTAATTTTGGGTAAATCCATCACGGGTGTATCAATTTAGGATTTTTGGTATTTAAAAAATTAATTCGAAATAAATTCGTCATAGTTATACTAGTTTAAAATTTTTCATGAAATTAACCTATATTAGGGATGTAAATGGTTCGATTTGATTCGGTTTTCTTGAAAAACCGAACAGAACCGAACCGTTAGGAGTGCATTCTTGAACCGAATCAAATCTCGCTCGAACCGAATACGTACGGAACCGAAAAATCGATTTGGTTCGGTTCAGTTTTCGATTTTTTCTTCTTTTTTCGATTTTTTTTTTTGCTTTTTCTCACAGCTTGGTTTTCGGTTTTGGGTCCCTCTTCTTCCTCCTCCTCGTCTCCTTCGTCCTCTTCTCCTTCTTCTTCATCCATGGCCAATCTCTCTCACTCCTCCACCTTCTTCCTCATCCTCCTGCACTTCATCTCTCCATCTCTCTCAACCCCACGAGAGCAATCACCCCACAGCCCCCCAGCAGATCTTCAACATCCATGCCTCATCCTCCCACAAGCCCTCCCTCTTCTCCACCCACCACCACTGGTACTCCTCCCTCCTCCATTCCCTCCCACCCTCAGACCCTCCTTCCCAGATCCTCTACACTTCCCGAGCCGCCGCCGGCAGCTTCTCCGCCCGCCTCTCAGGCCCCCAGGCCGAGGCCCTCCGCCGTGCCCCCGGGGTCCTCTCCGTCGTCCCGGACCGCATCCGCCACCTCCACACCACCCGGACCCCTCACTTGCTCGGCCTCACCGGGAGCACCGGCCTCTGGCCGAATTTCGATTATGCGGACAACATCATAATCGGGGCTCTCGATACCTGGATCTGGCCCGAGCGGCGAAGCTTCTCCGATTCGGGCCTCCGTCCGGTCCCCGGTGCGTGGAGAGGCACGTGTGAGGTCAGGAACAGAGAGAATAAAGCAGAAAGAGAGAGAGAGAGAGAGAGAGAGAGAGAGAGAGAGGGATAGAGGAGAGAGAAAAGTGAGTGAGAGAAGAGTTGCGAAGATAGAGGAAAGAGAGAGAAAAGTGGGTGAGAGGACGGCTCCTGACAGTGAGACAGGAGAGAGTGAGGAGAGAGAGTGTACGCGAAAAGAAAAAAAAGAAATACAAAGAAATCGCGATCCGACTCGAACCAAGCCAAACCGATATATCAACTAATCAAATTTTTTGTTTTATTTTCTTTATATATTCTCTTATTTCGTATTTTTTGTTTTCTTGAGTCTTTAGTAGCCACATAGCGTGTCAACTTGACATGTAGTCATAACTTGATTGCCACTTCATCATTTTCACTTATTCTTTTAATTTAAAACAACACGAATAGGAAAAATGCATAATTCAGAAATCCAATCAATAAAAGGAATTTAAGGACGATATCAAATGATTGGTAAAAATTCACAAATGAATTGATTTTCATTAGCTAATTGATAAAAAAAAGAGAGTATAATATAGGAACCCAATTGATTAAAAAAATGATTACGGACGACAGATAGTTGGTAAAGATTCAGCACTGTTAGTTTCGTTGACCCGATTACAATATCTTGTATCTCCATTTAAATGATGATGCGATATATGAGTTAATATTAATAGTTCCTTCGGTCTCTTGAGAACAGACAAATTGCTTGAGTTCATTGTAGTTGTTCTTCCAAGCCCGCCTTTCTCTGCTACCTCGGTTTCCACCGGCGCCTGGTTAGCAACGATTCGGTCGCGGTGGACGGGACCAAAGCAGAGATGCTCTAGTGGATGCAGTGAGACCGAGCGCCGGAGATGTCGAGCTGGAGTGTGGCGATAGTGCAGCGGCCTGGTTGAACAAGTAGAAAGAAAGGAAGAAAGAGAGGGGGCGGGCTGATTTTGGTTCTCTGTTCTTTTTTTTTTTTTAATGTTTTGTTATATGTTAGAGTGATGTATGGGTAACATTCAAGCATGTAACCCACATGAACCGATAGGAGGATATTTTTCTGACCAACAATGGAGGAAAACATGTCCCCAGCAAATATTAAGGTAATCGGAGGATGCTCATTCTAGAGTTGTTTGGTTACCTTAACCCTAGGGATCATTGCTACCTTAAGGTCTCTACCGACAAGCTCCACTAGGAGCTGAGCGGCAGCATTATGCAAAGAAATTTTTACATCGCCAGTGCATTGAATAAAAATCAATTGAAATGTGCTACTTGCAAAGCAGGGGACGGTGGAAGGTGGAAGGAAGGAAGAAAGGAATAAAAGAAATAAATAAATCATGCGACACTTGTGTCTTCTTTTAGTAAAATTTCCAATTTTACACTTCTGTAACTAAAATGCATTCCCATTGATTTGTTGACGTCATAAAATTTTTTAAAAATGAAGTCGTCATTCAGGAAAAGAGAATGGTACGGATGTTGTACCTTGCGTGATATGTAAACCAATTCGAAAAGAGAAAGTGTTGTTCCCACATGAAAAACGTTCCATCTTTACGTGTTAAACACGACACCTACGGCAGGAACTTGGGCTCCATCCACAAGTCCGTCTATAAAATAACTTCAGACTTCAACCACGTAAAAACACACCTATTCTGCTTCAGGAATTTTACAGTCCTATCCTCCATGGATCCCCAAAGCACTGGGTCGACATTGCCACCGCCGCCAGGTATGTTCCGTTCTTACTTTTGTTGTTCCGATTTGATCCCACAAGGCGCTAAAAAAACTTGGAGGTAAATTCGCTTTTTGTGGGTTAAAATTTTACCATCCAAGTTTAACACAGAAAATTCCATGCAATGAATGAGCCTCATACTAGTCATGTATAGATGATCTAAAGCATATAGGGTGTAATTAATTTTTCTAAGTTCACTCATGTTCCTTTTTGTTTTTGGTAACAAAGAGGTCCTCATAGACGTGAGCTCAAAAGGCATAGTAACTAATAAAGCTTCCCAAGATGGCCGCGGACCAACCGAAGGTTTGTCACTTTGAAATTTTCATTTTCGTGTTTCCTAAATCTTGTGGTTCAAGCATTTTGAATTTTTTTTTATCCGAAACATTTGAAATTTAACAATGTACAAATGTTAACATTTCAATTCAAATATAATCTTTTCATAATTTTTAAAATCTAAATAATATCTTGAATTATAATTGAGGAAGCTCCAAAAAGAAAACTTCTTTACTTCCAAGAGTAAAAGAACGTGCTCGTAACTAATGAATGATATTGTAGATAGATCAATGGCAACGAGAAATAAAAACTCGCTAATAACACATTTTCCAAGTCATAAAAGTTAGAATCCTACAAAATACAATACGTATCTCAAAAATAATTCTCGTGATCTCTGTTAAGTTTGACGTTAATACATAAAATTTCATGCAATGAATGAGCCCGACGGTAGTCATGTTTAGATGATCTAAAGCATACAAAGTGAAATTAATTTTTTTAAAGTTATTTATGTCCAATTCTCTTTGTGGTATTAAAGAGTTTCATGTAGACATGTGTTCAGAAGGCACGACAACTAATAAAGCTTCTCAAGATAGTCACGGACCACTTAAACGTTTGTCACTTTGAACTTTTAATATTTGTTTTTCATAAATCTTGTTTACATTTTAACTTTTTTAGTCCTAAACATTTTAAATGTCGCAGCATACAAATGCTTCATTTCAATTCAAATATAATGTTTTCTTAATTTTGAATTATGAACAATATTTGGAATTACAATTGAGAAAGCCCAAAACAAAAAACTTTTCACATTCAAAGAGTAAATAAACGTGCTCATAGGAAAAGGTATGTTGAGTAAACAACAGCCCCTTCGCTCGCATCTGCATTTCATCAAGAACTTTGAGCAGGTGCAATTGTCACAGAAAGTGCGAAAGCCTGAGCACTTTTGATGTGCAATTCTTGCAGTTATGCCGATGCCAGTGGTCAATAAAAAATATCAAGAATTGTTTGTGGCCGCACAGAAAGGTGATTGGAAAACTATAGAGGACATCCTCAAGAAAGATTCCGAAGCAATGACGGCCGAAGTTTTGAAAGTAGGAGATGAATCAGTTACTGTGCTCAATATTGCGATTATGGCCTCACAAGATCAATTGGTCGGGAACCTGATCAAGCGCTTTCCTCTGGGATATAAAAATTTCGATTTCAGTATTTCCCTCCAAAATGCTGCCATGAGAGGAAGAATAAAAATGGTAAAGGCATTAGTAAACAAAGTTGATGCTAAATCTGAAAGTGTACCCAATGCACTGTGGAATGCTACTAAATATGCTCCTAAGCAAAAGGACGTTATTTGGTATCTGGCCAAACGTACAAAATCTTCCCCAATTTGTGATACCATGTCCAACCTTATTATGGCTGGCCATTTGGGTAAGAAATTAAACTCGCTTATCTCTTTTCCTTCACTGTTTACTTGGATTAACTTTTTGTTGTTGTGTCCCAAAAGACATAGCTTTGTATTTAGCTCAGCGATACCACGGCTCAGTGTTAACTGACGAAAGCAATAGCATCTTGGTAGACCTGGCGAAGCTGGAGTCTAACTTCCGTAGTGGAGCTAGACTCAATTTTTGGCAAAAATCTATTAACAAACGTAGGTACTTCTTGTCGCTTTTTTTTTATCAGATGCGCACAATCCGAGCAACTCTATCCACGGAGATAGTCTCTAATCACTCTATCTATTCCCAGTTAAAGGTATCCTTTTAAACCTGGTCGATACATCATTTGACGAATCCAAAGGAACGAAGAAGCCTCGAGGTATTTCTGATAATCTGTTTAATGGATGGACTAACACAGCAAAAAGCATATCATTCAGGGATCCATTGACGAAAACGTTAAGGGACAAGGACTACATCTATCTACACACATTAATATCTAAAGCATGATGTATGTCACAAATTAATATCTAATGTAACATTTGTAAAGTTGGTCGAGCAATCTTACTCAACGTCAAAATGCCAAGTAGAATTGTTGAGAATTGTAGAATTGGAGCTCAGATCATAAAGGTTGATGGATCCAAGTTGTCTAGCATTGTTAAGCACTATTAAATTTGGTTATTGTCAAATATATCTTTTTGTTCATCATCAATTCCTAATTTGCTGACGTGATGCTTGTCTCCTCTTGTCAGCACCTAAGTGGTTCAAGATATCACTCTGGAATCTTGCCACAAAACCAGGTACACAAAACTGCGGTGGTATTTATAGAAGAAACACCTTATTTCATCCATGGGTAGACATCCCTAAATTTAAAATTGTAAATTGATATTTTCAATATATCCCGATCGTATGTAGTAATATAGGCTGGCTCTCAATTTATATATTGCAATGCAATTCAATAAGATTCAATTCTAAGTCTAAACGCTATATATCTATTAGGGGAATTTGTAAAAATAATCAATTGAAATCAGATATATTGATCCGTTGCTGAATCTACCAATTTTTCAACAAAAAAAAAAAAAGAACTCTTAATTTCTCATTACATTGGGTGTCCATCGACAGATTCATCTGTTCTCTGACACGTGCATTTTGATTTCCAAGCCATATAAATTTTGCTTCATCGTTTGGAAAATTGCTTATGCGTAGGTGCAGCACTTTTGATCGATAGGATTGAATTGAGGCACAAATGCTCGCTTGAGTTTGCAGAGCTAGTTCTTACCAAGATGAAGAATGATATGAAAAAAATGGAAACTCCCGAAATACCTGAGCTACTTCCCAGAATTGTCCTTGAGGCTGCATCTCGTGGAATCTCTGAAATTGTCAAGTTATGTTTCGAGTATTTTCCAGAGTTGACGTGGAATAAAAATCTCACAAAAAAACTGATGGAAGAAGTTGTGAACGGACGGCATGTGGAGTTGTTTAGACTAGTGAACTCAGCCAGCACAATTCCATTTTTGACTGCTGATACGATGACGAAAGACATCCTGATGAAGGCAGTAGTAGAATGGCCAACAAGATGTCTACCGACAGATGTTTCTGGAGCACCTTTTCTTATGCAAAGGGAACTCCAGTGGTTTAAGGTCGGTTCACCTTATTCGTTTGCCACTCAATTGTGCTTTTTAATTTACATTTACATTGACAGGCGTCCTTTATTTTTCTGAAGGTAATGGAAGATACAAGTGATTCCTCTTCCAAAAGTTCGAAACTTAAGGTTGGTTCACCTTATTTGTTTGCCACCCTTTTGTGCTTTTTTATTTATATTTATATTGACAGGCATCCTTAATTTTTTAGAATTTGCTGCAAGATACGATCCATCCTTCTTTAAAAGGTCAGAGGTTGCCAAATGATCAAAAACCATATTGGGATGATTTTGTCGAAAAACACAAAACATTGCTCGAAGAGGCAAGGAGATGGATGAAGGATACATCATCATCATGTAGCGTTGTCTCGACTCTCATCATTACAGTAGCTTTTGCTGCAATTTTTTCTATACCGGGAGGCAACAAAGGAGAAACAGAGGGCCCAAGCCCGAGCCCAAGCCCATGCCCGAGCTTGAAGTTAGTAGGGGTCCCGAACTTTCTGTGTGAGGACTCATTCATGGTATTCGCAGTTGCAGACGCTCTTGCTCTCTTCTCCTCTGTCACCGCCACTTTGATGTTCTTGGCTATCCTAACTTCACGCTATGCTGCAGAAGATTTCCTCATGTCGCTACCGAGAAAAATGATATTGGGCCTCACTTTTCTCTTCCTCTCCTTGGCCTTTATGTTGGTGGCATTCAGCTCTGCTCTTACCATCATACTGAGCGAACGATTCCTCCAGAGCGAGCGATTGATGTGGATTTACATTCCAATTACTTTGTTCGCTGCCATCCCTGTCATATTATTCCCAATCCTCCAACTTCCCTTGTATTTTGAAATGGTCGGATCAACCTATTGGCCTCACCTCTACCGTCCCTTGAAGCTTTGGGAATAATCCTGGCTTATTAGTAGACAAGGACATTTGTGATGATCTTTGTTTGCACTTGTTATTGTGTGTGAAATGCGAATATTATGGTGTTTACTCATGTTTTAAGACTTTTAAACTATGACATCAGCCATACTTAAACTAAAGTTTTATGTATGCTGTCAAGTGCACACCTTCTGTCAATGTGTTTTTTGTATACTTCATTGCTCATTGTCGGATTAAGGTGAACCCAAATTTTCAAAGAATTGGCAACGTGGCCATCAATTTTCATCCATTCAAATAGAGCAACGATCCACACAAATTCTCCATACTACGCAAGACGGCCATCGATCCCATCATGCTCTGCTTCTTTGCCGCCGCGTCCCTCTCTGCGCCCAACCCTTTGTGCTACGTCACCCAGTAACCATGCGCGGTGCACATCAGCATCAACACCACCAACTCCATCAGCAACATAGCCATCAAAACCCCGCACTCCAGCCTCACCAGGACTTTAGCCGCTTTTGGGTTTCTCTGTGATCTCAGCAGCGAAAGGCCTGACGTTTCCTTGGTGAACAGCGCCAGGACGCTAAGCACCTGGCCGGACAGCGAAGCGAGGAAGATTCAGACGTGGGTTGTGAAGCAGAAGTGAGTGAGCTGGGAATAGAAGCCCACAAAGAGGAGACGAGCCACATGGACAATATTAAGAGGAACATGAGGCCGAGCGAATTTGGAATATTCTGAGGAGTTATGCAAGCGAAAGACGCTACAGAGAGGATGAACAGAACGAAATTTAAGCAAGAGAGCAAGAGATTCGGGAATGAGCAAGAACTTAGTCAACTTTACCGCAGACATTTTCTTTTTTGTTTATGGGGGTCTACTTGGGTGTTTGTTATATGATGGAGTAGAGTTTTTTGTTGTTCAACTATAATGGGTACTGATGAATGGATATAGAGCAAGAGGTGAGAATTTGAACTTTAAAGAGAGGCAAAGTTCCAAGTTCCATGGAAAGGGCCCTCCTTTACTTATTTCTCGTCTTGGGTTGGTGCAATGGGTGGGCATCACTCATTTCGCTTCCTCCCATGCGTTTCAAAAGCCGAAAGGCACAGAATCGTTAATAAGGCTTATTAAAATATGAGCAAAAATTTCCATTAAAAAAAATTGTGAGGGAAGATTTTGAAAGCTTAAGCCCTTCCTCTTTCTACAAAATGACATGAGAATTGTATAAGAGACTAGAGAGAGAGATGACTGAAAAATTGGTTGGTGAAAGTGAAGAAATGAGGGAAGATTCTGAAAGCTTCCCTCCCTCCCTATATGAAAGTATGGAGAATTGTATTGAGAGAGAGAGAGAGAGAGAGAGAGAGAGAGAGGCATGAAAATTAGGATTGTAAAAATGAAACATTGAGATAGAACATAATGGTGCCCACTAATCAAAAGTATATGTTAGAAAAATATTCATAAATATGCATATAATCAAGAGGCATGAAAATTAGGATTGTCAAAATGAAACATTGAGATAGAACATAATGTTGCCCACCAATCAAAAGTATATGTTAGAAAAATATTCATAAAAATGCATATAATCAAGAAAATGTTTTGAGCTACATTTTGCACATCACTTGAATAGGTGCTTGCTAGCATGTCAAGTGCATCTCCCGACTCTAGCAAATGCTAGAAGAATAAAACAAGAAGGAAAACGAGATAAGTTCCATAAAAGCATATGCCAATCTACAGCATTTTTGAAAATAAAGAAGTGATTGCTCAATTGCATGATCAAAGTCGTGTATGAAATGTGCACGAACATCCATGACAAAATATGACGAGAAATGCCTGTTCACCGTTTCAAATCATCTTCCTTGGCATGAAATATATCCCATTGACATTTACCATACTTTTGTGAAAAATGAAGAGTACAAACAACTGATGAAATGGATTGCATATACTTAACCACCAAAAAACTTCACTTCTATGCATTAACATTATCGGCCTAATTCCCTTAACAAGGACAATATTTAGGTCCCTTCATAATAATTCTAACCCAACTTTTTTTTGTTTCATAAAAAATTACCAACTTTCCCTCTAAATACAAATCTTGCACCCGTTAATTTTCCATCCAATTTTATTGTTAAAAGTGTGACGTGTGCTGACACCTAAATTTTGACTATGCCGCCGAATCATACAATAGAAAATTAGGAATTGGCCGAACCTAAACAATAATATCAATATTGTGCATTCACATTTTTTGTATTTCATCGCTAAGAGCATACCATTTTGCATTAAATTCGGTGGAAATAATGTCAAGTTGTGGGAATTGGGATGGACACGAGATAATGGTTGACCAAGAATTAATAGAAAGCCATGGGGAGAATTATAAAAAAAAGGTCATAAATCTATTGCAATTGTGTCAATTCAGTCCAAAACATTTTTTTTTTGCTAATTGAGTCTCAAACATTTTGCATTTATGCCAATTCAGTCCATCCGATCAATTTTGATAGGAAATTGTTGACATGGATGCCATTTGTCCTACGTAATGTAGTCGGCGCTAACGTAAATGATTTTTAATAATATTTTTCGAATTTTTTCTTTTTTTTTCTTCCCTTCTTCCTCTAGCCAATTGTCGGCCTCTAGCAAAGCTTGCCCCTTTTGTGTCACGCCCCGAACCCCCGTCGAGTCCGCAACATCCCGCCTCCGGTCGAACAGTTGCGATGTCCTAGGTTGTCGCCGACCTCATCTAAACATCAGAGATTTAATTGCGCACACGGAAACCTTAAAATACCCGGACAAAATTAAACTTGGAAACATTGGGAGAATATACATTTCCATTTCTTGTTCAACTTGTTCCAAACTATATACAATATTACAAACCTTAGTCTACCAGTGCACATTTTACTGAAACTATCGAAATCAAAAAGGAACCGATGACCTATCATTCGTCCTCAAAATTGGTTCTCATCAAAAACTTGGCCTTCCAATCGACACCCATCGGAAACTTTACTACTCCGTACTCCGTGTGCACTGGTAATCCAAAACGTACTGTCGGTGGTGGTGGTGGATTCATGTCTCAGGTCTGGGTTCTGAAAATTGTTTGGTTTACACAACCATGAGAATAAATCTCAGCAAGTACACCCCTAAACCCAACCTAGGCTATCACGTACCTCCAAATAATTACGCGATCACACACATTCATGTACACCCATATCACGAAACAGGCACATCAATTAAGACTATCAGGGTCAATAATGCACACATTCGCACTCAGTCACGATTTCGTCGTATGCAACATGCGTATGTGCCAATTCTCATCCCATTCTTCCTTCCATTCTCATTTTCCACTTTCTCAATCCTCGCCAGTGGCCCGCGTTGTAGTACACGCCTCAGGCACACTACGATTATTTATCACTTCACTTCCGGCCTGTGTACTCATTCACGCCTCAGGCCCCGATCGCGACCTGAGCATCACACGCCCCAGGTCCGATCCCAACTCAGCCTACGCCAAATGTGATAGGCCTACTGATTAAAATCCAACTCAGCCTACGCCAATTGCGATAGGCTTACATGATTGAGACTCAACTCAGCCCACGCCAAATGCGACTGGCCTATATGATTGGAATCCGAGCTTATGATGCCTCAATCTAATCCCGATCTCACCCGAGCTAATCGTGCCTCGAACCGATTCTCATACATGCTTTTTCAAGCCTCAGCCTGTGCCAAATGCAACAGACCTACGTGATCGCTGCTCGAGTTTACGATACTCGGCCCGATCCCATTCTCGTTCTGTCATACCTTCACATGCTTTCCCACAATCACTTGTCATACCACACTTCTCCTTACTCATGCACATGCTCGATATGCATTTACCACACGTGACTAGCCCATCATACGCGATCCATGCATGCATTGAGTCACACGCAGACAAAGCGCACTCAACAATTCACATGGGCAATCTCAATAATTAATTCAATCAACTCACGTGTGTACCCAACAAGCATGTATAGACACTCAATTGCACCATAACACACTCAATTAAATCACCACAATTTATAAATAAATCAGACACGCCTCAAATATGGTAATTGCCTTTTTTCTCCAACCAAATGGCATCGGATTAATTCCGATCCTTCACGGGACTTTCTCGCCATTAAATACCGGTTCTAAAAATTCAACTTGCGTCTCGAACCGAGCATCACAGTCTCATGAACAGTGAATCACAGCTCCTGAACAGTGATTCGTAGCTTGAAATTCCCTCAAATCGTACTCCAAAAATTTCGAATTAATTCCTTCAGGCCCGCCATACAATCCCGGTCTAAAACCCCAACGTATCACATCCGCACAAGTCCAATTTCACCCAAAAAATCGAATTATTCGGCGATACCCAAAATCCTAAATCGGGATTAGAAAGCGACTTATCGCGTTCTAGGCTAAAACGGCTAGAACGGAAAGCGGCGGCTCTCTACGGCGAAGGCGAACAACTCACGGTTGCTTTTGGCTTGCACGGCGGCGATCCGGCGGCGGCGGCGAGGAAAACCGGCGGAAATGGGTCACGGGAGAGAAAGGAAAAGAGAGGGAACGGTGGCTGGTGGTGGCGGTTTGAGGCTGATACGGCGGCTAGGCGGCAGCGAGAAGGCGGTCCGGCGATGCAACTAGCGGCGGCGCCGACGAGGAAGCTCACGGCCAGAGAAAGCCGATGGCCAAGGAAGAAAACAAATGAAAAATATGAGGGGGAGGGGGCTGATCGTGGAAATGGAGGAGAGAGGGGGAATGGCCGAAGGTGATGATGTGAGAATGAAGAGAGAGAGTGGAAAGTTGACTTTTTAGTCCAATTTTTCAAAAATGACCAAATTGCCCTTTAATACTTGGTTCACATTACTCATTATCCAATAATTGAGGGGTATTTTGGTAATTCACTAGGCTGCATTATTGGGCTGGTATTATCCATAAAATATCCCCAAAATTCGGAACAGAAAATGGCCCAGGGGCAAAATTGTCATTTTTCCGGTCTCGGGGCGAAATTCCAATTTTCGCACGTATCAACCCTCCATATGCGTGGCCAACATAATGTGACGTCGGAATCGCGAAAATAGCTTCTTAAGCCCTCGAAAATCGGCTGCGAAGTTCTGGGAATAAAATAATATTATTTTCTAAATTTTTGTCGAAATTCCAATTTTTGATCAAAACCCTTCCTGGCATGCGTGGTCACCCAAAAACGGCGTCGGCCTCGAAAAATATCATCATTTGACCTCAAAAAGCAACGCTAGAGTCCAGAGGGGCAAAATCGTAATTTTTCACCCCCGGACCAAAATTTCAAATTTTTAGTCATACTAACTCCAAACGTGTGTGGCCAGCATAATATGACATTATATTCCCAACTTTGTCTCTCAAACCCTCAAAAATCAACATCGAAATCTGGGCTATTACAATTCTTCCCCCTTACAAAAATTTCGTCCTTGAAATTTACGATCTCATTACTACTCAAAATTACAATCCTTACTGCTATTCAAACAACTGGGGGTACTGACGTTGCATCATTTCTTCGCTTTCCCACGTTGCGCCTTCAATCCCGTGGTGCTCCCAGACAACCTTGACCATCGGGATTGTTTTATTCCTCAGAACCCATTCCTTCCGATCTTCAATCCTGATCGGTTTCTCGACATACGATACTTTCTCATCCACTTCTATCTTTTCATAGTTCAATACATGCGTCGAGTCCGGTTCGTATTTCCTTAACATCAATACGTGGAACACATTGTGTATTTGCGACATGTTTGGAGGCAACGCGAGGCGATACGCTACATCTCCAATTCGTTCCAATACCTCGAAAGGTCCCACATATCTTGGACTCAACTTCCCTTTCTTACCGAATCGGGACAATCCTCGCATGGGCGACACCTTTAGAAATACGTGATCTCCTACTAGGAATTCCAATGGTCTCCGCTTTCTATCTGCATAACTCTTTTGACGGCCTTGCGCTGTCTTCAGCATTTCACGAATGGTCTTAACTGCCTCGATCGATTGCTCCATTAATTCCGGCCCCGTTATCACTCGTTCTCCCACTTCGTCCCAACACACTGGCGTTCTACAAGCACGGCCATATAACGCTTCAAATGGCGCCATTCCAATACTTTGCTAGAAACTATTATTATAAGCGAACTCTACTAAAGACAGTTGCTCTTCCTATTTACCTTGAAAATCCAGCACACACGCCCTGAGCATATCCTCTAGGGTCTGAATTGTCTTCTCAGACTGGCCATCTGTCTGAGGATGATAAGTTGTACTGAACTGTAGCTTAGATCCCAACGCCGTCTGCAGACTTTTCCAAAAACTAGCGGTAAACCTAGGATCACGATCCGAAGTTATAGACACTGGTACTCCATGCAGGCGAATAATTTGTTACACATATAACTCCGCATATCGTTCTAATACGAAATCCTTTCGCACTGCCAAAAAGTGTGCCGACTTAGTTAATCTGTCGACAATCACCCAAATAGTGTCATGGCCTCTTTTACTTCTTGGCAATCCCGACACAAAATCCATGGTTATATGCTTCCATTTCCACTCCGGGATTTCCAATGGTCGCAACAATCCTCCAAGCTTGCAATGTTGCGCTTTCACCTGTTGACACGTTAGGCACTTAGCCACATGCTTCGCAATATCCGACTTCATACCATTCCACTAGCCACATGCTTCGCAATATCCGACTTCATACCATTCCACCAGTAATATTGTCTCAAATTCTTGTACATTTTAGTACTACTTGGGTGGATACTGTATTGGCTACGATGCGCTTCGGATAAAATTTCTTCCTTCACTCCTGCATCGTCTGGCACACACAACCTTCCACGAAATTTCAACACACCATCCTTGGATATTTGAAAATTCGGTTTTCTCTTAGCAGCGTCCATCCCCATAATCTTCTGTATCTCTAGGTCCGTAGACTACAAAGCTTTAACTTTAGCCTGGATTTCTGGCTCAATCCTTAACGTGGCTAACAGGTTCGAGACTCGACTTACTTCCAACTTGAACTCTGAGTCTCGTACGGTCTCCAACAGAGTCCACTCCTTGACCATCAAATACGCAATGCTTGATTTCCGACTCAATGCATCCGCTACTCGATTTGTCTTTCCAAGGTGATAAAGAATATCGCAATCATAATCCTTCAATAATTCCATCCATCGTCATTGCCTCATATTCAACTCTTTTTGCGAAAATAAGTACTTGAGGCTCTGATGGTTAGTATAAATCTGGAATCTTTCTCCGCATAAATAGTGTCGCCAAATTTTCAGGGCGAACACTATTGCTGCTAACTCCAAATCATGTGTCGGATAATTCAATTCATGGAGCCTCAATTGCCCAGATGCATAGGCTACCACTTGCCTATGTTGCATCAACACACACCCTAATCCTTTCAATGACGCATCACTATATATTTCATATCCTCCCGGTCCTGATGGAATCATTAATACTGGTGCCGTTGTCAACCTGTGCTTTAACTCCTAAAAACTTCCTTCACACTGGTCCGTCCACTCAAATCTCGTCTCTTTTTTCAATAAATTTGTTAACAGCATTGCTATCGATGAAAATCCTTCCACGAAGCGACGGTAATATCCAGCCAGACCCAGAAAACTTTGAACTTCTGTCACCATTGTCGGTCTAGGCCACTTCATCACAACCTCAATCTTTGATGGATCCACAGCTATTCCTTCTCCGGAAATTACATGACCGAGAAATGATATTCAACTTAGCCAAAATTCGCACTTGCTAAACTTAGCGTATAGTGCGTTTTCTCTCAAAGTTCGCAGTACTTGATGCAAATGGAATTCATGTTCCTCCAGGCTTTTCGAGTACACCAGTATATCGTCAATAAAAACAATCACAAACTAATCTAAAAATTCCTTAAACACCCGATTCATTAGATCCATAAAAGCAGCAGGGGCGTTCGTCAATCCGAACGGCATCACCGTAAATTCATAATGCCCGTATCTCGTCATAAATGCCGTCTTCGGTACATCCTCCTTCTTAATCCTCAACTGATGATATCATGTTCTCAAATCAATTTTAGAGAACACCGAAGCCCCTTGTAACTGGTCAAACAAATCATCAATCCTCGGCAAAGGATACTTATTTTTAACTGTCACCTGATTCAGCTGCCTGTAATCTATACACAATCTCAATGATCCATCTTTCTTCCTTACAAATAAAACTGGTCCTCCCCATGGAGATGCACTAGGTCTAATAAACCCCTTGTTTAGTAACTCTTGCATCTACACATTTAATTCCTTTAACTCCGACAGCGACATTCTATAAGATGCTTTCGAGATTGGCTCAGTTCCAGGTGCCAACTCGATTACGAATTCTACTTCTCTTTTTGGCGGTAATCCCGGTAATTCTTGAAGAAACACATCGGGATACTCACACACTACCGCTATATTCTCAAGTCTCGGCTCCTCAGCTGTTAAATCCACTACTGCAGCTAAAAATCCTTAGCATCCTTCATTCAACAATTTTGTCATTTCCACCGAGGATATCAACGGAATCGAGGGTCCTCCTTGACTTCCCACAAATTTAAATTCCGGATGTCCAACAGGATTAAATTGGATCACCCTATTATTACAATCCATCACCGCCCTCTGCTTAGACAGCCAATCCATTCCTACTATCACATCAAAATCGTATATATCTAGAATCGCTAGATCAATCAATTCCTCCCTATCTCCAATCACGATCTTACAGTTTGGACAACCCAACGAAATCAACATCTTATCATTCAAGGGGGTCGTCACACATAGCACAACATCAAGCAACTGCGGTTCTATTCCAATCAACTCAACAAATTGCTTCGATATAAAAGAATGCGATACTCTAGGATCAAATAAAGCATACGCAGCATGGTTGCATAGAGAAATCGTACCTGTGACAACCCTTGGCGCGTTCTCAGCCTCTCGTCTAGCCATTGCATACACTCGTCCTTGTGCTTGAGGCCTACTCTGATTCAAATTCGCTGTCTGGGCCGCTCCAGTCTGATTTTCATTCTGAGGTGGTGACAAAGCAGACGGTCTATTCTGCCTGGAATTGGGGCAATTATTTATGTGATGCCCAAATCTTCTGCATCCAAAACAAGCTCCACTCCTGGTTGGACAAGGCCCATTTCCATGCCTACCTCCAGAAATCCTACACTGACAATTACCAATCCGGATTGGCTTTCCAATATTCCTCTTAGCTGGTGGAGTAAAATGCCTATTATCCACCATCGGTCTCTTCCCAGGATTACGATTATTCCATCCTGGGACGAATCTCGATCCTGATGCGGCAGCCTTATCTACCTAATCTCGCTCAAAAATCTGGGCTCTATCAAATATCTGCTCATAAGTCCCTAGATTTACCAGTAGCAATTGGCTACGGATGTCCGCTCTCAATCCATCCAGAAACCTTTGTGCCTTATCCTTAGGATGTTCCACCATTCTCGGCGCGAACTTAGACAATCTCGCGAATTCCGCCTCATACTAATCTACCGTCATCTGACCCTGGCGGAGTCTCATAAATTCCGCGAGTTTTTTCTCTCTAGCACTAGCTAAAAAGTATTTCTCATAAAATTTTTCAATAAAAATAGCACAAGTCTTGACTGTACCTTCAGGAAAAACCCTATCTTTGGTGGCTTTCCACCAGTCATTCGCGTTATCTTGCAACTGATAAACTGCCAAAGTCACTTTCTCATGATCATTACACTCAAGCACCTCAAAGGCCTTCTCAAGCTCCTCTACCCATCGAGGTACAGCCTCAGGATCTCCTTTTCTAGAAAACTTAGGTGGTTTCAGCTTCATAAACTGCTCTACCAGTTGGTGCATAGGTCTATTTGCAACCACTTGCCCTTGATCCTGATTCTCATTATCATTAGCAACAGCAATGGGCTCGGCAGCTTGGGCAATCGGGGCAGCTCGTTCCTGAGTCTGCCGTTCTAATATATCACAAATCCGCTCTAGCGTTCTCATGACTGCCTCCATCCTAGGATCCTCAGCAGGTCTAACTCCCACTCTAGGGTTTGCTGCTACTCCAGCATCTACCCCTAAGTTATCTCTCGTTCCAGCACCCATTCCAAGATCCCTAACGGCTCTAGCTCGAGCACGTCTTCTACCCCTGGATCCTCTCCCAACGCCCCTTCTTGGGACTCTTCCTAATCCTTTTCCTTCGCTGCTCATCGTCACGATTTTACCACTCTATTACCTGCTGTAATTCCACTCAGGAATTAGCAGTCTAAACCAATTAGCTCAATCCGATTCCAAGCAGCGAATTAACACGAAAACTCACTCAACAAACAATTTTCCCCACTACCAATCACGAAGTCACTATCACCAGAGTTTGAATACTTACCTCAGGTCCAGACGCACTTGCAATTCCATTACCACACACAATTGTCTTACACAAACAATCACAACAAACAATTTGGAGGCACGTGTAGCTTACTCTACCCTACACCCCACTGAGATTTCCCAATTCCTACCCCAAGGTTTCTGCTCCTTATCACTCCAAACTTCGACCAACTTTGGATCGAGCTGACCTTGCTCTGATACCATTCCAAACGGGGATGTCATGCCCCGAACCCCCGTCGAGTCCGCGACATCCCGCCTCCGGTCGAACAGTTGCGACGTCCTAGGTTATCGCCGACCTCATCTAAACATCAAAGATTTAATTGCGCACACGGAAACCTTAAAATACCAGGACAAAATTAAACTGGGAAACATTGGGAGAATATACATTTCCATTTCTTGTTCAACTTGTTCCAAACTATATACAACATTACAAACCTTAGTCTACCAGTGCACATTTTACTGAAACTATCGAAACCAAAAAGGAACCGATGACCTATCATTCGTCCTCAAAATTGGTTCTCATCAAAAACTTGGCCTTCCAATCGACACCCATCGGAAACTTTGCTACTCCATACTCCGTGTGCACTGGTAATCCAAAACGTACTGTCGGTGGTGGTGGTGGATTCATGTCTCAGGTCTGGGTTCTGAAAATTGTTTGGTTTACACAACCATGAGAATAAATCTCAGCAAGTACACCCCTAAGCCCAACCTAGGCTATCATGTACCTCCAAATAATTACGCAATCACACACATTCACGTACACCCATATCACGAAACAGGCACATCAATTAAGACTATCAGGGTCAATAATGCACACATTCGCACTCAGTCATGATTTCGTCGTATGCAACATGCGTATGTGCCAATTCTCATCACATTCTTCCTTCCATTCTCATTTTTCACTTTCTCAATCCTCGCCAGTGGCCCGCGTTGTAGTACACGCCTCAAGCACACTGCGATCATTCATCACTTCACTTCCGGCCCGCGTACTCGTTTACGCCTCAGGCCCCGAACGCGACTTGAGCATCACACGCCCCAGGTCCGATCCCAACTCAGCCTGCGCCAAATGCGATAGGCTTACGTGATTAAAATCCAACTCAGCCTACGCCAATTGTGACAGGCCTACATGGTTGAGACCCAACTCAGCCCACGCCAAATGTGACTGGCCTACATGATTGGAATCCAAGCTTATGATGCCTCGGTCCAATCCCGGTCTCACCCGAGCTGATCGTGCCTCGAACCGATTCTCATACATGCTTTTTCAAGCCTCAACCTGTGCCAAATGCAACAGACCTACATGATCGCTGCCCGAGTTTACGATACTCGGCCCGATCCCATTCTCGTTCTATCACACCTTCACATGCTTTCCCACAATCACTTGTCACACCATACTTCTCCTTACTCATGCACATGCTCGATATGCATTTACCACACGTGACTAGCCCATCATACGCGATCTATGCACGCATTGAGTCACACGCAGACAAAGCGCACTCAACAATTCACATGGGCAATCTCAATAATTAATTCAATCAACTCACGTGTGTACCCAACAAGCATGTATAGATACTCAATTGCACCATAACACACTCAATTAAATCATCACAATTTATAAATAAATCAGACACGCCTCAAATACGGTAATTGCCATTTTTCTCCAACCAATTAGCGTCGGATTAATTCCGATCCTTCACGGGACTTTCTCGCCATTAAATACCGGTTCTAAAAATCCAACTTGCATCCTGAACCGAGCATCACAGCCTCATGAACAGTGAATCACAGCTCGTGAACAATGATTTGCAGCTTGAAATTCCCTCAAATCGTACTCCAAAAATTTCGAATTAATTTCTTCAGGCCCGCCATACAATCCCGGTCTAAAACCCCAACGTATCACATCCGCACAAGTCTAATTTCACTAAAAAAAATCGAATTATTCGGCGATACCCAAAATCCTAAATCGGGATTAGGAAGCGACTTACCGCGTTCTAGGCTAAAACGGCTAGAACGGAAAGCGGCGGTGCTCTACGGCGAAGGCGAATAACTCACGGTTGCTTTCGGCTTGCACGGCGGCGATCCAGCGGCAGCGGCGAGGAAAACCGGCGGAAATGGGTCACGGGAGAAAAAGGAAAAGAGAGGGAATGGTGACTGGTGGTGGCGGTTTAAGGCTGATACGGCGGCTAGGCGGCGGCAAGAAGGCGGTCCGGCGGTGCGGCAAGCGGCGGCGCCGGCGAGAAAGCTCACGACCAAGGAAGAAAACAAATGAAAAATATGAGGGGGAGGGGGCTGATCATGGAAATGGAGGAGAGAGGGGGAATGGCCGAAGGTGATGATGTGAGAATGAAGAGAGAGAGTGGAAAGTTGACTTTTTAGTCCAATTTTCCAAAAATGACCAAATTGCCCTTTAATACTTGGTTCACATTACTCCTTATCCAATAATTGAGGGGTATTTTGGTAATTCACTAGGCTGCATTATTGGGCTGATATTATCCATAAAATATCCCCAAAATTCGGAACAGAAAATGGCCCAAGGGCAAAACCATCATTTTTCCGGTCCCGGGGCGAAATTCCAATTTTCGCACGTATCAACCCTCCATATGCGTGGCCAACATAATGTGGCGTCGGAATCGCGAAAATAGCTTCTTAAGCCCTCGAAAATCGGCTGCGAAGTTCTGGGAATAAAATAATATTATTTTCCAAATTATTGTCGAAATTCCAATTTTTGGTCAAAACCCTTCCTGGCATGCGTGGCCACCCAAAAACGGCGTCAGCCTCGAAAAATATCCTCATTTGACCTCGGAAAGCGACGCCAGAGTCCAGAGGGGTAAAATCGTAATTTTTCACTCTCGGACCAAAATTTCAAATTTTTAGTCATACTAACTCCAAACGTGTGTGGCCAGCATAATATGACGTCATATTCCCAACTTTGTCTCTCAAATCCTCAGAAATCGACATCAAAATCTGGGCTGTTACACTTTGACCTTTGGCGAGGGAGTGAGGCTTGCCATCGCTGGGCAGGCGAGGTTGACCTTGCCATTGGCTGGCGAAGGTGAGTCTCCCCAAGCGATGGCATGGTCGAGCCTTGCCAAGGGCGAGCGAGGCTCGCCTAAGGCTAAGGTTGCCTCTAGCTGGTCGTTTGCCATTGCTGAGGCCCGGCGATCAGCTAGAGGAAGAATGGAAAAAATAAAATAAAATAAAATAAATAATAATAATAATAAATAAATAAATAATTTAAAATATCATTAAAAATTATCACGCAGACCGTTGACGTTGCTCCACAACCTCCGATCACCCTTTCACGACAATTGGCAATCATCAGAATCCCCTTTGGTGAGCTCAGCCGAGACCCTCATTTTGGTTTGTAGTTTTTCAAGCTTCAAGAAGTCATTTTTATCGGCCACCACCTTAACTTAGCCATATCCGAAGCAATGTAGACCTATGCCTTGGTCTTAATCTATCATCAACTGTTTTGGGAATTGAAACAACAAGAGCATTGTCCTTCTTGAAGTTGCAAATGTAGAACATTGACAACCTCCATGTCGCGCAGTAAAAGGTCACATGAATAAAAGTGGGCTAACATAGTGCAAACATTAAACAAACAGAAAAACAAGGTAAAATACTGAATTGCAATCATGGTGACAAATTTGCTTTTGCCTAGAGTACAATCTCTCTTAATCTTCACCAAACGATCGTAAAAGAAGAGGCAAATAAACTTAACTTCTACTATAAATATTAACAACAGAATCTCATTTATCCACAACAATGCTTAACATATCTTCTGAATTTTTCGATCTCATGCCACTGTACATGTTGGACACTTCTACCTGCACCAAGAGAAGAAACAAGAAAAAAAAGAGAGTAAAATCGCTCATTATAAAGAAAGGGAATGGGATAAGAAACAGATGACACGAGGAAATAGCAAGAAAATCAATAAAACTCAATAAACCTACTCTCGAATTGCAAATTACTGAGGTCCATCACTCAACATCTTTTCACCACTACCACATCAATATTGATAAAAGGAGTGAACTTTGATCAAATCAGTGATTTACCCAAAAATAAGCAAAGCAAAGTTTGCTATCAAAAGAAATTGTTTGGTAGATCACTGCCCGACTAGAGGTACATCTCTAATCACTTTGCTATAGAGCCTTTCTTTTGCTTTTGTGAATGATAAATTTGATGGAAATCATCTATATTTATAGCCTATGATTCACTCATTACCAGAATAAGAATAGTGTCGCTGACCTATGCACTTACATTTCACCTCATTGGATAATATGCCAACCTAATTATGACTCAAAATGGGTTGGATTCTTTGCCAATTATACAATGTCAAATATTTGGTTGGGTTTTAATTCCTATTGATCCTCCTAATTAAATGGTTAGGACTGACTGGTTATCAAAATAAGAATAGTGTCGCTGATATATGTGCTTACATTTCATCACGTTGGACAATATGGCAACCTAATTGTGAGTCAAAATGGGTTGGATTAGTCGCCAATCATATGATGTCAAATATTTGGTTGGGTTTTGATTCATGTTGATCCTCCTAATTAAATGTTTATGACTCACTTATTACCAAAATAAGAATAGTATCACTGACCTATGCGCTTACATTTCATCGCGTTGGACAATATGCCAACCTAATTATGACTCAAAATGGGTTGGATTAGTTGCCAATCATACAATGTCGAATATTTGGTTTGGTTTAAATCATGTCAATCCTCCTAATTAAATGCTTATGACTCACTCATTACCATAATAAAAATAGTTTCGCTGACTTATGCGCTTACATTTCATCACGTTGGACAATATGCCAACCTAATTATGACTCAAAATGGGTTGGATTCATTGCCATTCATACAATGTTAAATATTCGGTTGGGTTTTAATTCATATCGATCCTCCTAATTAAATGATTAGGACTCACTCGTTATTAGAATAAGAATAGTGTCGCTGATCTATGTGCTTATGTTTCATCACGTTGGACAATATGGCAACCTAATTATGAGTCAAAATGGGTTAGATTAGTATTCAATCATACAATGTTAAATACTTGGTTGGGTTTTAATTCATGTCAATCCTCCTAATTAAATACTTATGACTCACTCCTTACCAAAATAAGAATATTTTCATTGATCTATGCGCTTACATTTCATCGCATTGGGCAATATGCCAACCTATTTGTGACTCAAAATGGGTTGGATTAGTTGCCAATCATACAGTGTCAAATATTCGGTTGGGTTTTAATTCATGTCGATCCTCCTAATTAAATGCTTATGACTCACTTATTACCATAATAAGAATAGTGTCGCTGACTTATGTGCTTACATTTCATCACGTTCGACTATATGCGCTTACATTTCATCACATTGGACAATAGACCAACCTAATTATGGCTCAAAATGGGTTGGATTAATTGTCGATCATACAATGTCAAATATATGGTCAGGTTTTAACTCATGTTGATCCTCCTAATTATATGCTTTCTAAGTTAGTGACTATAAGCAAGCAATCATCAATTTCGTTTAATGTTAGGGCTGCATTTTTATCAGTTGCGAGTGATGAAAGTGCGAAGAAACCCACTCCATTCCAATTTTGACATGTAATAGGCATGAAAATGACCATGCTCTTGATCTATCATCATCGATTTTATTGTTCTCAATTCCAAAATGGCCATGAAGTCTAAGGCCAATAAAATGTGTCCATTTTGTCACGTCTTGGTAATTTTTACTCCCACGGGTATTTTCTAGGAGGAGATGAAGAGGGTTTCTCCCTTATTCCCTCTTTACTACTCTTGTATCATTTAGTACATCGATGTCAGAGCACTAGATCGATATTAGCTAACCATAAGCAAAATATATTCCTTTTAAACACTAGCAAAAGGGCACAAACACGTGTGAGAAATTTTTTAGAAAAAAGCTTACATGATTTGCTTATTTAGGGAAAAAAATTAAAATCTAAAATGTAGCTGTGATTTAGGGAGTACGATGAACTTGTGAGGGCCCTTTCAAATTGCAATTATTGAGTATAGTCATTTTGTGCAATGTTTGAGCTTAAAAGATCGTTTGAATGTGCTTTATAACACAGAGAAAATAAAATAAATTATGTTAAGCCCTCTTTAAAAATAAAGTTTTATGTGATGCAGCGATAATTGATAAAAGGAAAAAGGAACAAACAAAATCGGTTCAAATTAAGTTTGAACTATTATCAAGGTAGTTGACCTTGGGGTAAAGTCATCACCTATTTTCTACTTGAGCATAAGTACGTTTTGATGCTAGCATTTTGGAGAGGTTACATTGATGGACTCCTTGAACTTTCGAGTCTTAGGTGGTGAAGAGTAATTATGACTCAATCCGAATATTTTATGACGGGTGTTTGATAGGTTTTTGTCGTCTCCCAACTCTTATATTCATGGGGGGCACCGGGCGTGACCCAAAAACTTTTGGAGGAAAAAGTGAGTTTTTAGCCATTATCTTAATCGATGAACTGGGCCAAAGGTTTAAATTATGAAGAAATTAGATGAAACCAAAAACTAAACTTTCAGTCTTGGAGATATCACTAACAGTAGCCGTGGCTGGTACACGACCCCACTTTGCTAAGAGAAAGTCGAACGCGATGTTAATCCCTCATTTCAAAAAAAAAAAAAAACTTTATAACCACGTTGAAATGTTTCACTAACCAAACAAATTGATGTAAAAAATCGCCATGAATATGATTAGTACGATAGAAGAATTGCAGATCACTAAATTTCACTAGGCCCACGGTTTGTAGACATGGATCGGAGCCCATCAACCCAAATAATAATCATAAACCTCAAAAAACCCGCGAATGACCGGCGAACACCAACTGAAGCAACGTTTAATCAATCCAGGCCAAAGCAAGGCAACGCAACTACACGCGGTATGAACTGAAGCTCGCTGCAATGTCAAAGATTGAGACCTTCAAGACTTCGTGAAAGTTCATAGCCTGACTGTGGACAGCTACCGGTTTGCAACAGTCGCTGCCCAAGCAGCTTTTCAAGAAGCTGTCGACCGACACCTTCGACAGCAGCGCATGCTTCCAAATCGAGCTATTTGAGGATGGGCATCAGAGTGGGCTCGTCCTCACTTCGGACTTCATGGGCAAAGAGTCCGCCATCTTCCTCGTCGACTATGCTTGGAATTTCCGGCTCTCCCATGCATCCAAGCAGGCTCTTGATATCTGTTTTGACCCAAGTTTGGTTTTTCTTTTCGAAATAGTGGAAATGAGCATCGGATTTTTAAGTCTATGTAATGACAAAGCTTGTCTTTTGACCGTTGAATTGTGATTGGAGAATGTGAATTGAGTTTAGTGGAAGGTTGAGAAGACTTCTGTAAATTGTATGCATAACAAGTTTGAAGTCGGTATGATTTCGCGACAGTTCCTTGTAATTATTTTTTTATTTTTAATGATAGTGGTAGTGTACAAGAGAAAATCATTTCGTTAGTGATATGTTCTTTTTGCCTATAATATGCAGAATAAGTTTATTCATGAACTTTTTTGTTATCATTGAAACATGCATAGGCAGCAATCGGAATAAGTTCGCCACACTTCCTCAAGCCTCGAGTAAATTTTATTCTATTGGCTTGTTCACCTGTAAACCCTGCCGGGTTTTCTTACTGTAACAGTGACGAAAACTTGAGTGAGAGAATCTTAGGACTGCTCGGTCACACTTCTTGTGCTTTCAGCACAGACATTGTCTGATTTGTGCAAATATGGATACTTCTTAAATGACAAAGTTTGATGGTGTAACACCCAATCTGCCGTATCCAATGGCCTATGACAAGAGTAGAGGCAGACTTCATTGGCTAATCCACAAATCTGAACTCAACGAGACTCGAAAGTCACCTGTAGATAGAATTCACCCAAATTATGCTCTTTTCACCTTAACAAATTTGTTCACGTCCTAATAAAATAATAACTTGCCAACTTATTCCACATTTTATAAGTGTTTAGTCAACTACCAACACGCTAAAGAAATTCAGCTAAATTAGTAAGTTGGCGATTTCTTTTGCATTTTATAAGTGTGGTTAGAGAACTATCGACACTATAAAGAAGTTACCAACATTCCAATAAATTAGTAAGTTACCAAGTTCTTTAAAATTTTACGAGTGTAGATAGTAAAATAACGATCCGATAAGAAATTTACCAAACATCTCATTAGCTTAGGAAAATCACGATCCTCTACTTTTGCAATCCTCATGCTCCACTTCTTCTCCACCACGTCCTTCTCTGCGCCCAACCCTTCGTACTCCCTTACCCAGCAACTGTGCACGGTGCACGTAACACCAACACCACCAACTCTATCAACAACATAGCCATCAAAACCCTGCACTCCAGCCTCACCGGGACTTCGGCCTCTTTCGGGTCTCTCTGTGATCTCAGCGACGAAAGGTCAAGCCTTTCTTTGGTGAACAGCACCAGGACGCCGAGCACCTGTACTGCATATGTGAAAGCAGTGAAGTGATCGCTCATTTGCACGCTCAAAATCGTGTAGGAAACATCTCTTGATAGGATGTGGCAACAAATGCCTAAACACCGTTCCAAATCATCTACCTTGACACGAAATAAATCCAATTGATGGCGGCAAGACTTTTGCCTCTACAAATATTTCGTAGATGACTGTATATTTAGTAAATGTAGAGAAAAGGAAGGGATGTGAAAATGAAGAGTAAAAACAACTGATTAAACAGATTTGCATAGAATTGTAACACTACAATGCTTCACTTATATACATCGACATTGTCAAACAAAAGTGATGAAATATGAAGGCATCAAAACTCATTCTCCACTGCGCCACTGAGCCCCATAGTCCCTCCCTATGTTCCTGCTTCTCCAGCTGTGTACAGAATTCACACAAACAGTTTATACTGCAATTAAATATGAATATCTGCTATGAGAAAAACTCAAATTATCAAACCTCTATGATCTGAATGCAAAAGAATGTTCTAAAGTCCATGACTCAGAAAAAATCGTAAACCCAAAAACTGTATAATCATGCAACTAAATGGTCAAAAGCATGATAAATAATTCCAGTCGACACCATATCACAAATACGTGTGAACAAAAACAACATTAGACCCCACTACCTGAGAATAAGCAAATTCTGAGCAATAAAATTCTTTGCCTAGTAGTACTCATTTAAATGCTAGTAGTTCTAATCCTAATGCAGTTCAAAGGAGCCAACCAATAAACATACCAGCTCTTCACCAATATCCTCTAAACAGTATCTGGATAGCTTAAAATGGCTTCCACTCTATCTAGCGATGCTTGCAACCGCCCAGAGTTCATGTTGAATAGTGGCTCATCAGAACCAAGACCCCTGTTACACGGAACACACAACTTGAACCACAGAAAAACTTAATAAAGAAAGTGAAATAAATCATGGAAGCGCATGACCCACACCCGTATGTTCACTGTATGTTATAATCATCATGCTTTGTCCCAGCAATATTTTAAAACATGACACCAAATAGTTGATAGAATTAGAACTTGTTTTGGTGTTCTAGCTCATCTAGTTTCTTCCGAAAGCAAAATAGTGGAATTGAGAAGGAAGAAACTTACCCTGTGATTTCTGGAAGAACATAATCAGCCCTCCACCCAAATCGAAAATCTACACCTGGACAAAGTCCAAGAGTGGTCTTATTTCTAATTCGGGATACACCATCTCCACCCAAACATGTGGTGAGCTTCCATTTCCAACCAATTGCATTTAACTGAAAATTGTGGCCTACACCAACCTGTAATTTTCAAAGCACAACAAGCTGACTCCCCAAAAGCTTTACCAATTATCGCTCAATTCCCACGGAAGTTAACAGACTTATTGATGATCGAGAATATTCAGCCATGCCAGCACAAAACAGAGGTGAAATCAAAGAAGCCTCAAACCTGAAGATTTAAGAATTTTGTGACAGGAATCTTTTTTGAGAGAATGCGCATGTCTTGATGTATAGGTTCATAGACAAACTTCCACCGACGATCTGGGGATAGAGGCTTGAACACAAGCTTTGTTTGAAAATCATTCCTTGGAGCATTGTAAAACTGAATTATAAAAATAAATCAAGAAGTCATAATGAGACTATATTCCATAACTGCATTAACTGAACAAGCAGAGTATAACCAGGCCTTAAAGGCTCCAACAAACACTTTGCTTGATGGTCAATCCTGGGAGCACTATAAGACAAACCCAAAGTTTTGAGAACCATAAATCATAATGAATCATAGACACATACACAAACATTAAGCACAAATATACTCTTAATTGTTCCACTTAAGCTGAAGTATGGTGAACGAGGACAACAAAATCCAAATATCTGGTGAATTAAAATTGCAGTCAGAGATTATAAAAGAACAAGAGAGACAACAAGAAAAAGAAAGTCTATGTTCATCTACTTCAATATGCAACTTATACTGACAGAAGCTGTATTAAGTCAATCAGGACGAAGTAGTGAACACAAAGCCAAGCCAAGCTATTGGTTCATAGAAATTATATCGATTAGCATATGTCAATGCATTCTATGTGAATAGCTGTAAGGCTGTAACATCATGCGTGACAAATCTTATTCAAGTCTGATCAACATGCTAAGCCAAGTGAGGTTCAAACTCATGGAGATCACCAAAAAAAAAAAACTAAAAACCTAAAAGTGCTCCCGTTAATCTACTCAACTTCTAACATCTTCACTGATTAAACATCAGTGAAAACCGTAACAAAACCTCTTTTATCTCCCATGAAAACATGGATTGTTATCTGAATAGTTCAACACTCTCTGGATTCTCCCTTACATGGCTATAACACAGAGCCCTAAAATGGACTTCTACGCACTGAAGCAAACGAGAGGGCCTCAAGTATGAACTCACGAAGTTCTCACGAAGTTGCCACGTCAAATTTTCAGGTCAATCTATCTGAAAACTTAAACTAGATGGAAGCATCAATAAAAAATCCTTTAACATTTTAAATTCTCTCCCACATGCATGTTCGAAGAGTAGTCAGTAATTTAGGCAGCCAGTGCCACAATCTCTGACATTGATTAAACAGCGAAGTTGTACCATCCGCACACTAAAATATCCAGCACTTGTCTTCAAGACCAAAGAACGAGTATGACACATCAAATTAGACAGGAACCACATCCAATATGCACACCCAATACAAGTCGGCAACATAATAATTAAATTAAGATTGAACAAGATATTCACATCAAAATTGAACCAAGCTTCAGACACCATATGCAGATGACCTCAGAACGAAACATTTCATTCATTCCTTCCAAGCGTTTGGCAAAAATGGTTTGGTGCATCTATCCACAGCTCACTCAAACAAAATTTAGCCACTAGATCACCCTTTTTCATTCATCCAGGCCAATCATACTTGCTAGAGAACAAACTTCAAATATGTGGCAAAACAAACGCAAGCAGAATTTAGACAAATCAGAAGAGACACCTCCAGATTAACACCAACTCGGATTCCCTGAATTTCTTTCCGAAACTTGAGGAACAATTCGGAGGGCATCAAATTGATGTTGTACAGTTCATCCCACGAAGTGGGTTCTTCGCCGGCGGGACTCGTCTCCATGTTCAAGCTCTCAACACTGCAAAAATCAATCAAGAACGGTTCTTTATTACAATACAAAAATCGCCAACACATTTCACCCAAGACCCAACTCTCAAAATCGAAACTTCGACACTCATCAACTAATCCGACACTTCTTCGGAGATACTACAGTCCATGTGGAGTCAGTTTTTTGGGTGCCTTGACATGAACGAAGCTGCTCTGCGTCTGTCAAATTCACCTCACAATTCGCATCAAAACCAGTGATAAAGAGTCTAAAGCATACCTTCGAAACTAGAAAAACAGGACCCTGTTGGCGCCTGTCGAACAGCGGTTGAATGGCGAGGTAAAAATTTGGGATGAAGGTCTCGCCTACGAGAGGCAAAATGATGGCGGTACCCGGGCAATTTGGGGTTTGCTTTGTTTGGATTATATATACTACGCGAGTACGAAAGAGTCTCGCTGAAAGAAGGAAAACCGTTTTCGTTGTGTGAGCTGAGTAATTATAGTGTCTCATTTGGATCAATTTAACTATAAATATATCAATGGAAACTATTTACCATTTCAAAAAAGAGTTAATATCATTAGAAATTTCAAATTGATACGTGATAACACATTTACTCCAAATTGAATTACCTCTCCAAAAAAATAATCACAAAAAAGTACTCCACAACACGGTTGCCCAAACTAATTTCCGTATTGGAGATATGACTAAGAGTAGCCATGGCCGGCACATGACCTCACTTTATTAAGAGAAACTCATACGCTATATAAATTCCCTGTTAAAAAATACTTTATAATCAAGTTGAAACGTTTCACTAACTACACCAACGATGCAAATCCCCTTGAATGTGATAATGCGGTAGGAGTATTGCAGATCCAAATAATTTCTCCAGGCCCACAGTTTGTAGATTTGGGTTGGAGCCCATTGACCCAAATCATCATCATAAACCTCGGAAAAGCCTCAAATGACCGGCGAACACAAATTGAAGCAACGTATAATCAATCCCAGCCGAAGGAAGGCACAGCAATTACACATGGTCTAAACTGAAGCTCGTTGCAATGTCAAATATTGAGACCTTCGAAGACTTCGTGAAAGTTCATGGCTTGCTGCTAACGTGGATGCTAGTGCCATTAACTTGCTATCAAATTTGTGTAATGGTCCATCCATGTTAGCAATCTCTCTCTTATTAGGGGCACACCATCTAAGATTCAAGGCAATCGCAACCTTTTGGAGGTCACATCAAGTTTGAGGTGACGCCCCTTAGAGAGGGACGAAATTATTGTAACGATGGCCAGAGAAAGAGAGACGAGGCGTTGCGGTGGTCATGGCGATGTCACGGCCACAGGTCAACGACAAGGTAGTAGTAACGAACAGCAATGATGATAGTGGTGATAGGCGATGTCAATACCTAAAGAAGAAAAATACAAAAGACAAAAAATTAATTAACCATACACCACAGGTGTTAAAATAAAATTTTGAGAAGCTTTTGCTCATTATTGATTTGATTGGTAATGACTGAGTGGGTTGTTATGTATTTGGATGTTTTCTGGATTTGTACCACAACTGGTTTTGACCACAGGACAAGTGGATTGGAAAGATTTTTGATCCAGCACAACTTGTCAATTGAAGTTTTATTAATCGTTTGTTCTTTTTTCAACTTTTGGGTAAGTGTGGATGTGATGCCGAAACGCTATATCATAATTTGCATAGGCAGGCCAATCGTGATGATTACAATTTTCGGAAGCTCAATTCATCAAATTACAAGCATTAAGATTGAGACATTCTGTATAATTGGCAGAAGAATTCTCTGATAGTTATTACCAAAAAGAAAACGTTTCACATGGCAAGTATTCAAAATACTTGAAAATTAAAAATAAACTGGGAAACACACGTCCTTAAATACGGTGCTCAATTAGTACATATTCATATTTTTCTTTCCTTTTCCTTCGCAAAAAAGGATTGAAAATTTATATTAGTGTAGTTTTTACGGAGCTTACAAAAACTCATTTAAGTTTAAACTAGATCTCCAACAAATCAACCATATTTCGGAATTGGAACTACAAGAGCATCGTCTTTTTTCGACATTGCAAATAGAGACCGTCGATAACATCCATGCTGTGTTATAAAATGTCACAAAATGAAAAGTGGGCACTAACATAGTACAAACATCTAACAAACAAAAAATATCGTAAAACACAGAATTGAAATCACAATAAAGTTGTTTTTGCCTAGATTACTATCTCTCTTAATCTTCACCTAACAATCATAAAAGAAGATAAATGAACTTAACTTCTACTATAAGAATTGATACAATAATCTCATTAATCCACAACGATGTTTAGCATATCTTGTGAATTTTTCGATCCTCTTGCCACGTACGTGTTGGACACTCCTACCTGCATCAAGGGAAGGAACAAAAAGGAAAAAATTGTTCATTACAATAAAAGAGAATGAATAAGAAATAGAAGAACCTAGGGAAACAACAAGAAAATCAATAGATAATCAACATTCTCTCAAGTTGCAAATTACTGAAATACTTCACACGACATCCTTGCACACTTCCATGTCGATGTTAACAAAAGGGATGGACTCTGATCAGATCGGTGATTAACCAGAAAATAAGCAAATCAAAAAATGATGTCAAAAGAAATTTTCTAGTAGTTCACTTCTGATCGGATCGGTGATTAACTAGAAAATAAGCAAATAAAAAAATGCTGTCAAAAGAAATTTTCTAGTAGATCACTACCCGAACAAAGGTGTATCTCTAATCACTTTGCTTGAATAGTGCTTTTCTTTTACTTTTGTGAATGATCAATTTGATGGAAATCGTCCATATTTATAGCTTGTAAATCACTAGTTACCTAAATAAGAATAGTGTCACCAACATATGCGCTTACATAATGATGATGGACTACAGATCAACCTAATCATGACTTTGGATTAGTTGCCCATAATGCCATGTCCAATAGTTGGTGGATTTTAATTCATGTCGATCCTCCTAAGTAAATGCTTTCCAATTGAAGTATGACATACACAAGTAATGATTGATTCCGTTTCATAGTAGGTTCACATTTTATTAGCCACGAGTTGTAAGTGTAAAGAAACTCGCTTCATTTCATGGATTTGATTTATTCCGGCAATCACAACAGATGAGCAAGCCGCATTGTTCTCAATTTCAAATTGCAAGAAGACCAATAAGAAAACTTACTTCAATCTTGGTTGAACCCATTGAGGACCAGTGGGCAACCCAAATTCCTCGCTCGGTAGTGATTGAGGACCATGACTTCCCTTTGATAAATTGGCATAATTGTTAGTGATAATTTACTGATTTTAAAAATATTTCCTTCCTACTTCTACTAATACTATTTTATTCTTTATACTAATTCTAAAGAGATAATTGCTAGTGATAATTTATTGATTTTAAATTGTGTGTTCTTTTCCCAACTTTTGGATAAGCGTAAATGTGATGCCGAAACGCTATATCATAAATTGCATAGGCAGGTCAATCATGATGATTACAATTTTCGGAAGGTCAAATCATCAAATTACAAGCATTAAGATAAAGACATTCTGTATAATTGGTAGAAAAGTTCCCTAAGATTTATGACTAAGAAGAAAACGTTTTACATCGAGAGTGTAAACACATGGTCTAAAATCTTAGGAAATTTATCAAAAGTGGTAGAAAATTTATATCGGTCCAGTTTTTACAGATCTTACAAAAACTTAGTTAAGTTTAGATTGGATCTTCAAACAAACAAAACAGGTTTTTGGGAATTGGAACTGCAAGAGTATTGTCCATCTTGAAAATTGCAAAAAGAGACCATCAATAATATCCATTCCATGTAATAAAATGTCACACAACAAAGGTATGCACTCACATAGTACAGACATCGATGAAGAAAAAAATATCGTAAAATACAGAATTACAATCACGGTAATAAAAATTGTTTTTTCCTAGATTATGGTCTCTCTTAATCTTCACCAAACGATCATAAAAGAAGACAAATCAACATAACTTCTACTATTAGAATAAATACAATAGTCTCATTAATCTACAATGATGTTTGACATATCTTCAGAATTTTCCGATCCTCATGACCCGTACATGTTGCACACTTCCACCTGCAACATGGGAAGGAACAAACAGGAAAAAATCGCTTATTACAATAATAGAGAATCGAATAAGAAATAGAATAACCTAGGGAAACAACATGAAAATCAATAGACTCCATAGGCATTCTCTCAAGTTGTAGATTACTTAAGTACATCAAACGACATCTTTTCACACTACTTTGTTGACGATGACAAAAGGAATGAATTTTGATCGGATCAAGGATCTCCCAAAAAATAACCAAAGCAAAAAATGCTGTCAAAAGAAATTTTTTGGAAAATCATTGCCCGAACAAAGATCCATCTCTAATCACTTTGCTTGAATAGAGCTTTTCTTCTACTTTTTTGAATAATCAATTTGGTGGGAATCATCCATATTTATAGCCTGTAAATCACTCATTACCTGAATAAGAATAGTGTCGCCAACATGTGCGCTTACATAATCATGTTGGACCATATGTCAACCTAATCATGACTTTGGATTAGTTGCCCATAATGCCATTTCCAATAGTTAGTGGATATTAATTCATGTCGATCCTCCTAAGTAAATGCTTTCTAATTTAAGTGTGATATATACAAGTAATGATTGACTCCGTTTACTATTAGGTTCACATTTTACTAGCCACAAGTTGTAAGTGCGAAGAAACTCGCTCCATTCTATGGTTTTGATCTATTCTGGCAATCGCAACAAATGAGAAGTCGCATTATTCTCGATTCCAAAATGCAAGCAAGACCAATAAGAAATCTTACTTCGCTCTTGATCGAATGTCAATTGAGGACCAGTGGACAGCCCAAATTCCTTGATCAACCATTGATTGAGGTATATAACCTCCACTTCGATAAATTGGCACAATTGTTAGTGATAATTTACAAATCTTAAACATTTATTCTTTCCATTTCTGCTAATATTGTTTTATTCTTTATATTAATTCTAAAGAGATTATTGAGACTTAATAAGTTTATCCGACCCATTAAAATAAGCATATAGAAATATTATCATTCTACAAGTAACAAGTAGGGTTTTCCATGGTTACGTTTGGATTATACAATTAACACCAAACCTTATCTTTTTAAAGAAATATCGACCAAATAAAATTAAAGCAATAAGATCACGACCCACATCAAATTGATAGTTTTGATTTAATCTCAATCAACCTTGATGACCTATGCGCTTACAATTCATCACGTAGAAACATACGTCACCTTATTTATAACTCATAGAGAGTTGGTTAAGTTGTCAATCATGCATGACAAATATTAGGTTGGGTTTAAATTCATGCTGATCCTCCTAAGTAAATGCTTTCCAAATCAGTAAATATGCGAGTACTTATCCACTTAGTTAATATTATGTCTGCATTTGATTAGTCGCGAGTGAAGTAAGTGTAAAGAAAGTCACTCCGTTCCAAATCTGACACATAATAGGTATGAAAAAGGTCGTGGTTTTGATTTATTATGTAATTTACACGTAATATGCGCTTACAATTCATCATGTAATTTTTTGTCGCAGGGGTGTTTTCTTGAAGGAGATAAACAGGGTTTCTCCCTTATTCCCTCTTTTCTATTCTTGTAACATTTAGTACATTGATGTCAGAGTACTAGATTAATATTTGCTAACCATAATCAAAATACACTTTTTAAACACTAGCAAAAGAACGCACGCATATGTGTGATAAAAATGGTAAGAAAAAAACTTATGCAATTTGCTTATTTAGGGGAATCAAAGTTCTAAATGTACCAGAGATTTACGGAGTACATGGGAATTCTGTTGGTCCGTTCAAATTGCATTTTTCGCATTATTAAGTAGTAAGTCATTTTGTACAAAAATTTGAGGTTAAAAGATTGTTTAAAGTTGCTTTATAATGTATAGTGATAATTAAGTAAATAATTTTAAGCTCTCATTGTAAATTTTATTTTTAGGTAATGTAGTCATAATTGATAATAGGAAAAGTGACGAATAAAGTCCGTTCAAAGTAAGGTTGAATTACCTTTGGCTTTGTGATAGAGTTGTAACCTATCTCTCTCAAGAACATGAGCGCGTTTCAATGAGCACATTTTGATGGGGGAAAAGGTGATGGACTCATCATTCTCGGACCTTGGACTTGGTGGTGGTGGGAAGTAATTGTGATTGAATGCAAACATTCCATGACTGTGTTGGATATGTATGAGATACTCTTTCCATCCAAGGAGCTCCAAATAATAGATAAAATTAATTGTCATTTGTAACCTTACAAAAACTCATTAAAGTTTAAACGGATGTTTAGCAAACCAACCGGCTCTTCGAGGTTTGAAACTACGAGAGCATCATCCTTCTCGAAAGTTGCAAATGGAGACCACCGGAAAGACAGAACATAAGTGTCGTATCTTTCAGTCACTTTGGCATAACAACTTGTTTAATTGATCACTTGATAGGCATAATTTTTAAAAATCATTCATTTGAGTGATGTCGGAAATTTCGATAGTTAAAAATCCTTGTGGCATTAAATTTTGTGGCAAACGTCCGTGGTTTCCATTACCTGAAAATCCGAGTGACATTCAAATCATCCATTAAAATTATGGCACTTGTGGTGAATATTTTTTTTTAAGTTACGGCACTTAAATGATTCATTAAAGTCATGGCATTAAGCACCCTATAAAATTTAGGGTTAATATCACGAAAAACCCCAAACTGGTACATCTATGACAAATTTACCCCAAACTATTTTTTTGACCACAAAAAATCCTAAACTTGTACACATATAACAATTTCACCCCGAACTATTTTTTTTATCATAAAAACACCCAACACTGGTATACTTGTAACAATTTACCCCCAAATTAATTTTTTAACCATCAAAAACCCCAAACTGGTACACTTATGACAAATTTACCCTCCGTTAGTTTTCGTTAAATTTTACTATCAAATTGCTAAGTTTAATAACACGTGATAATTAACATGTGTACCAGTTTTGGGTTTTAGCCCTCTGTTTGTCACAAGTTTACAAATTTGTGATTTTTTGTGATATTAATATAATTTAACGGACACTAACGGAAGGTAAATTTGTCACAAATGTACCAATTTAGAGTTTTTAGCGGTCAAAAAATTAGTTTAAGGGTAAAATTGTTACAGGTGTACCAGTGTGGGGTTTTTTGTGATCATAGAAATAGTTTTGGGTAAAATTGTCACAAGTGTACCAGTTTGGAGTTTTTGGTGGTCAAAAAAATAGTTCGAGGTAAATTTGTCACAGGTATGCCAGTTTGGGGTTTTTTGTTATCAAAAAAGTAGTTCGAGGTAAAATTATCACATGTATACCAGTTGAAGGTCTTTCGTAGTATTAACCATAAAATTTATGATACTTTTGATATCTTTTTTTTCGGAAGCGATTGATAGCCTGTGTACTAAAAGATCAGATAATCAAAAGTGGGCACTAACATAGTACAAAACTACAAACATCGAAAAGGACAAAATTACAATTGTGGTAATACTAAGTTGCTTTTGCCAAGGTTACCGTCTCTCTTAATCTGCACCAAACGATTGCAAAAGAAGACACACTATTATAAGAATAAATACAATAGTCTCATTTATCTACAACAACACTCAGCGTATGTTCTGAGTTTTTCAATCCTCATGCCACATACATGTTGGACACCTCTACCTGCGACAAGTGAAGGAACAAAAAGGGCAAAATCAGTCATTACAATGAAAGGGAATTGGATAAGAAATAGAAGAACTTGAGGAATAGCCAAAAAAATCAATAACTACTCAATCGACATTCTCTGAAGTTGCAGCTTATTGAGGTACATCATACGATTCTTTTCATACTACCATGTTGATGTTGACAAAAGGAATGAACTCTGATTGGATCAGCAATTTATCAGAAATTTGTAAAGCAAAATTCATTGTCAAAAGAAATTTTCTAGTAGAACACTGCCCGAACAGAATACATCTATGATCACTTTGCTTGAATAGAGCATTTCTTTTGCTTTTGTGTATGATCAATTTGATGGGAATCATCCATATATATAGCCTGTGAATCACTCGTTACCTAAATAAGAATAATATCGCTAACAAATGTGCTTACATTTCACATATTGGACCAAATGGCAGCCTAATCATGATTTGTAAAAGGTAGGATTAGTTGCCAATCATGCAATACAAGATATCTAGTTGGGTTTTAATTCATGTCGATCCTCCTAATTAAATGCTTTCTATGTAATGATCAATTGCGTTTGATGTTAGGTACGCATTTTGTTAGTCGTGGGCAATGTAAGTGTAAGGAAACTCACTCCAATCCAAATTTTACATATAATAGGCATGAAAAGTGCCATGGTCATGGTCTATCATCATCAATTTTGTTGTATGTATTGGAGTGTGATTCACACTCTCCAGCAATAGGACAGCACGGGGTCCTATTCAATTAGGGTGTGGTTCGTACGCCCCAAGCTGCTAGAGGGCTAGCCCACAAAAGGAAATTTTCCCATTCAATTAAGTTTCTTATTTTGAATAGGTTTACTAATTTAATGGTTTCTTAATTGGAGTAGGTTTCATATTTTGAATAATATTATTGCATATATATATATATTCTCTTTCTCTTGTAACAAAAAGATGTAATAATGCGATGTGCTAATTATAGTAGAATCCCCAGCTAGACGTAACTCTAGTTTAAGGATGAACTAGGATTAAGCCTTGTGTGTTAAATTCTCTTTCTCGCTTTTACTCTTTATTTTCTTTGTGATTGTGTGGCAAATCCTAACGATACATAATTCCAAAATTCTAGCAAGACCAACAAGAAAGCTCCTTAGCTGTCACGCCCCGCACCCTACAGCACGTCACATCCCTCGCAAAGGTCGATACGAGTGCGACGTCTCAAGACGCGTCGCCGATCCAACACCCAACACAGAAATTAAAGCATATGCGGAAACAATACAACACCTGAACAATTTAAAACCATGAAACCAAGGATAGCCACGCAACAAACAATATGGACAAATATACACTTGCATTGACATTGGGAAACATATACAATATTCATATACAGCCCATGCTCAAAAATCAAAAGCGGGTCAACGGCCACTAACATAAAAAAAAGGGGTACGTGGCTCTGCGGTCAAGCACTATATCTAGCCGGGGCTTCTCCCAAAACGTATCGATACGCCTGTCATCCTCAAGGCTGGGGGTCTGAAAAGTTTGGTTTATACAACAATGAGAATAAATCTCAGCGAGTAGGTTCCCTAAATCTAAACTAGGCTAACATGCACCTCCTGACGAGCACCAAACAATACACAATCCATAAAATGAGTGACTTAGGCTCTCAGGCCCAAATCCAAAACTTACCTTGACCCTGCAGATTAGGCACTTATAATTCACAATAATAATACAGAACTGAATCACGGCACATGCAGACGTCACTTGGTCACAACGCATGTCATGCATATGCCGGTGCTCACACTCGTGCTCATTTCTCATCAATGCACTTCGCACACTTGCACCCTTTGCACACTTGCAATTTATCAATTCTCCTCCAACCCGCGTTAAACGCATCAGGTCCGACCCGCGTAAAACCCATCAAGTCCATCACTTCGAGATCGATCTCTAGCCCACGTAAAACGCATCAGACTCATGGCACAACACCCGCGTAAAACGTATCAGGTTTGGCCATCTTTCGATAGTCCGGGCATCGTCCAGCGTAACACGCCTCAGGACGGGTTCAATGCCCCTCGTAAAACACATCAAGGCTTTATGTGATTACATATTTACATACACCAATTATTATCTGAACCCCACGTAAAACGCATCAGGGCATTTTAAGTAATCACATACTCATGTCATTCAGGCACACTTGGATATGCACATATTATGCCAATGTTCGAGATGCACACTCATGGCCATAACGTTTGCATTTGGGCATTCAAGAAATTCGCAATGAGCATTGCACAACACCACTTGATCAATTCACAACGCAATATGCTCAATTCAATATATCACAAGCCCAAGTAAACGAATAATTCAATCCAGCCATGACACAAACTTGGTACACAAAAACACGAAATTAGATTAACATGAATTTGCGCACTCGACGCCCGCCAAGCTACTCCAACCTTGGCCACACTAATCATAAGACATGGAATCACATAATTAATCACAATCAAAGACAATTCAGCCACTCAATCAGTCAATCCAATTATTTCTGGAAATGACACCGTTAAACCCCAAATTGATCATGCCTTGTCCAATTAAATCCCGATATGGACAACCACCAAACGGGCCACTCCAGGCCATTTATTCCACTCCTAAATCGGCATCTTATGCCACTAAATCACCCCATAGTCAGCCGTTGCTCGGCCCTCATAACGTGCCCACAATAATCCACCTATTAGCCCAAATCAAATCCACCTTTAATCGCCATCAACCAGCCCACTCTAGACCCTCAAAACATGTTTAAATCATCGCTTTAGGTCACCAAAATCATCACATTAGACCCCAGGAATCACCATGAAAACAGCCACCATGCAATCCACCAATTACATCCGCCAAATCCACATTTATGCCCAAATCAAAGCACCTATACTTAGCCAACGTACAGCACATTATGAGCCACTAAACATCCATTAAAATATCACACTAAGCCATCAAATTAGCCACAAGGTCAGCCCCCTAACATCCTCCACAAATTAACCCATAAATTACCCTAATTAACCCCTAAAATCCATTTAGAAATGTAAATTAGCCTAACTAGGGTTTAGGGTTGTACTCACTTGAAATCCTAAGCTTTAATCAAGGCTAAACAAGCAGCAATGGTGGCTGGGCAGTGGCGGCGATGGGCGGCTTTTCCGGTGGTTTGCAAGCGGCGGCGGTCATATGCGTAGGGGGCTGCTCACACGGCTGGGAAGAGGGGAGAGAGAGAGAAAATGGGCCGGCCGGCTGGTGGTGAGGCGAGGGGGACGGCGGCACACGGCAACGGCACTGGCGGTGGCACCGGAGGTGGCTTCCCGGCGGGCGGTCAAGAGAGATCACGGGAGAGGGAGAGAGGAGAGGGTGGCTGGTTGACTTGGAGGAGAGGAAATGAAGGGAAGAGAGAGAGACTAGAGAGTATATAGAGTGAGTGAGATGGTGGGGTGGTTGACCAACTTTTTCATAATGACCATCTTGCCCCTAATCCAAGGGCTTCGATTAAAACTTGCTAAAACTCTTGGGGGCATTATAGTCCTCAATTTCCAACATTATTGGGCTGAAACAAATCATTATAAAACCTTAAAATAATCTCCAATTAACCCCAAAATTCGGAATCCAAGCTTAGGGGTACAAGGGCAAAACGGTAATTTTCCGGTCCCGAGTCAACTTTCCAAATTTCAACTCTATTGATTCCAAATATGATTGGCCACATAAAAATGACGTCGTCCTTGCAAAAATAGTCGTGTACGCCTACAAAACTCAATACTGAAGTCCGGACTCAATTCCATGATCAATTTAACTCAATTTGCAGTTTTAGCGTCTCTCACTAACGGGCGGCTGTTTAAGGGTTACGCGTATCGACCTAGGCTACTCAAGTCATGACGATGTTGATTTCCCAGAGAACACGAGGATCTATCGCTAGTCCCGGGAGTTGCTGTCGTTCGGAATAAGTTCGGGATCGTTCACCGCGCGTACTCTCGGTCGTGCAGAATCACCCTCTATCCTATCATACGTCGTCGGTCGAACCAATTCCGTCACTCTCCTTGAACCAGCCCATATTGGCACAAAATATCCTCTCGTCGTATCTCGGAATCGGACTCAATTCACGGTCGAACTCTTGGTTCCATGTACCGTTATTCCTAGTTAGCCTTTCTCTATTGGTCAATATTCCGAAATTGATCAGATCCAGGCAAGACTTACTGAAACACAATGAGAAATAATATCAATTTCATTGATCACAAAAGTGGGTCGAATTTCAGGACGTTACATTAGCTCACGCTTGGTCAAATGTCAATTGAGGACAAGTCGATGACCCAAATTTTTGCTCGGCTAGTGGTTGAGGATCACAACCTCCACTTTGCAAAATTGGAACAATTTTTAATGATAGTTTGCTGATTATTACCACTTAAGAAGTTTATTCTACAAAGCATAATAAGTATACAGAAATACTATCATTTTATAAGAAAAATTCTTGGTGATATAGTTAACAGAAAAATATCTATTTGACAAGTAGAGTGTTCAACGGTTGTGTTTGGATAATATTATTAACTCACACCAAACTTTTTCTATTTGAAGAAATATCGACCAAATTTTGATTTGTTCTTAATTAGCCTTATTGACCTCGCTTACATGTTATCAAGATGAAACATACGCTAACTTATTTATGACTCACGAAGAGTTGGATTAATTGCCAATCATGAATGCCGAATATTTGGTTGTGTTTTAATTTATGTTGATCCTCATATTTAAATGCGTTTTAAGTTAGTGAATACACATGTAGTTATTGATACAATTTAATATTATGTCTGCATTTGATTAGTCTTGACTGATGTGCGTGCGAAGAAAGTCGCTCTATTGCAAATTTGACATGGTCTTAAACTATTTATCATCGATTTTACCGTTCTCGATTCCAAAATGCAAGCGAGTGCAATAAGAATGCTTAGCTCATTCTTGGCAAGAATGTCAATTGAGGAGCAGCGGACAAGCCAAATTCCTTGCTAGGCCAATGATTGAGTATGATAACCTCGCCTCTGACAAACTGACACGATCTTTTATGATAATATACTGATTTTATAAATAAATTCTTTCTACTTTTACTCATACTGCATTTTTTCTAATACTCAACGAAAAGAGATTATTATGGCTCGAAAAGTTTATCCTACCTAGCTAAATAAGCATACAGAGATACTATAATTCTATAAAGAAAATTTATCGGTGATCTACTTGACACAGAAACATCCATTTGACAAGTAGGATGTTCGATGGTTCCATTTGGATAATATTATTTATGCAAACTAAACTTCATTTAGTTGAAGAAATATTGATCAAATAAAATAAAAGTCATAAGATCACTACCTATACCTATATCAATACCGAGAGTTTTCATTTGTTCTCAATTAGCCTCGATGACATGCTAGGAGTAAATTACCTCTCAATTATAAAATTTTTAAATGGATCATCATCAAACTAATCAGCTTTTTGGGAATTGGAACTACAACAGCATCATCCTTCTTGAAAGTTGCAAATGAAAACCGATAGGAGAAGGACACCACAAACACGATAACTTTCATACGGTGCTCATTTTGGTGGCATAATTTTTCAACCGATCATATGAATGTCATAACTTCTTCATTGATCGCTCAAGCATAATAATTTCAAAAAAAACGTTAACTACAAGTGCCATAGTTTTAATGTAACATCAAATTTTGAGGCAAGAGAAATCGCTGAGATTACTCAAGTGAACGCCTTTTCGAAATAATGATGCCTAAGTAATCAATTAAAAAATTATGACGCCAAAGTGAACATTGTACCAAAGTTATAATACTAGTGATGTCATTTTTCTAAACCATTAATAACCGCCATGTCTTGGCGTAAAAGGTCACATTATTAAAATGGCACTAACATGGTACAAAAGATAGATGGAACAGGAAAAAATTGTAGTACACGGAACTACAATCATGATTATAAAAAGTTGCTCATCTTAGATTACAATCTCTCTTTATCTTCACCAAACAATGGTGACGCCTCTTAGAGAGGGATGAAACAATTGTGATGATGGCTAGAGAAAGAGAGAGACAAGGCGTTGCGGTGGTCATGGTGATGCTAGGGCCATTGGTCAGCGACAAGGTAGTAGTGATGAGTAGCAGCGATGATAGTGGTCATAAGCGACGTCGATGCCTAAAGAAGAAAAGAGAGAGATGGGAAAAAAAAAGAAAAAAACAAAAGAAAAGGGATTAATTAAGCATATACCACAAATTATCTCAAAGCATAAATTATCTCATTTGAAAGCTCAGAATGTGTACTTTAAATCATTAGAAGACATCAAGTCGAAATTCCAACGTTCTCATATAGAAACTGCTACATCCTTGAAATCTGGCAAAACCGGACAGTTTTGTACTGTTCACGAAATCAGACTTAAAATCATAGTAAATGAACTCCGAAAATTCTCAAATTTGAATATGTCATAAACAAGACCTTAACAAACATTTCTCGTGAAGAACACAAATTCGAAATCTTTCTGTAAACACCATTTTTAGTAGCTCAAAAACAGACTAAAAACAGTTCGCTGAAACAGGATTCTAGTTTCTCAAATTAAACTCTGTCCAGAATCCAAATGATCTCGAAAAATTTCCAAATTTATACACATTATAGAAAAGGACGTTCTCAACAGCTTTTGTCAAGGAAAATTTTCCAAAATCGGCCTAGAAAAGCTTGTAGAAAATCAAGAATGTGGGAACATCACCGAAATACCCATTCTGGGTAGTTTTGCATGGTCCGAAAATCAGACCATCGTACCATTCATATTAACTCCAAAAATTCTGAAATTAAAGTATGTAAAACTTCAAGATGTTTGCAACAACTTTCAAGAAGAAAGCGTTTGGAAATTCGGATCACAAAAGTCTCCCCAAAAATAACAAAATGAAAGGGTACAAAGGATCCGAAATTGGATTTTCCAAAACAAGAGTAAAACTTTAGTTCCAATTGGAAAACCACCAAACTTAAACCATAGCCATTTTCCAGGGACTGAAATTGAGGATGTGACAGTTGTCCTCCTCATGCAATCTTGTCAATTCTTGGGAATTTGCCATACATCAACTCTTTTTGTCCTCACAAATTTTGCACAAGGGGAGGAACAAGTCATTCTTTAAATAAATCAAATTTAACTTGGAATGATTACAACCTTTTACTCGAGGGGCACCATTTGAAGACTGATTCTTGCTTGTGTACATCCATGCCTTGAAGGATCATTTCGCAAACCACCAATAATCATCTCCATGCCGGATTAAATGCTGAGAAGCTATTTGACGGCACAAAAATTACAGCTACTAATGCTCAGCAATTCCAAATGGATCATAACTCATTCCTCTTCTTGTATTTTGAGAATATCGTTTGAATAGTCCACATCCATATATGTGGACCCGTCAAAGAGCTTCCCCTGAGTTATAGATGTCACCAACCTAGGAAGTAGCCTTGGTGACAAGGAATCTTCGCACATTTCTTCTTTTGAGAAGGTTGTCAAATTGATATAAGATTCTCCAAGATGAGAAATTTCTGTGGACTCTGCCGTGAGAACAACAAGGATTACACGAATCACAAAATTTAAGAGCGTTTCTTCACCCATGTTGACGATTGAAAAAAGAAGTGGATTCACAAATGTGACCCTAAGGTCAAATTTCAAATTTAGGAATGTTCAAATGTCATCCCTCCTCAGACTCGTTTTCCAAAAATGGTGAAGCATAACAGCTTAGTGGATTCTTGAAATGGAGCTCTTTATGAACACTAGGGTATCATTGTCTATACCAAGAGCCGCAAGTCCTTCTATCTTTCATCGGTGGGAGACTAGCCTTTTCCATATTGCTTCAAGGCAAGCATGAGAGATCGTGATGATCTCTTATCATTAATCAAATTTGCGATCTCCTTTTTTAAGCTCCCAACCATTGGCTCAAATTCTGAAAATATAATCAAGTACAGCTGGTCTTCACTTGTGTCGAGGACCCTTATTATGTACAATGTTGTGGTGCATATCAGATCTTCACGCCTGAGAAGCCTTCTTCTAATGTCCATGATTGCTAGTAGTGGAAAGTTTCCCTGGTTTACAATGTTCAGAGAGACCTCAACAATGAAAATTATTCCTCCAATCCTGTGGTTCTTTAGAGCAACAAAATGAGAAACTTTATGATGAAACCATCGTGGAATCTCACTCCCAGCGATATTCAAGTTGTCCAAATGCTTTGGAGCAACCTTTTCAATTCTTCTCTTCACTGTTAGGATGCATGCCTTGCAACCAACCAGGAATAAAATGCCTTAGACGCTTCATAAAGACCGGAGACATCAACTAAATCGCTGCAATTAGTAAAGTCCAGCTCCATCTAAACCATCCACATTTGTCAAGTCGTACATGCGCTCCAACACATTACAGTTCACAATATTTGACTCAAGCAAGCTAGCGAGAAGTGGAGGCAGATACAATGAGATAAATCGAGTGTTTTTTTTAGAAGTACAAGGCTCCCTTAGACTAGATGGAAAGCTGGAAAAATCATTACGACCCAAATCCAAATCCTACAAGGAGGCAGTCCTTTCAAAATTGTCAGAGATTCTTCCCAAAAATCCTCAAGCATGAACACCCATTTCCTTCAATAAACAGCACTTTGTAAACGACTCTGGAAGAACAATATGATTTAGGGCATTGGGTTGATTAGGTTCAACCAGTTCTGGATTGTCTTCCACATTTAGAAGCTGTCCTTCTCATTTTCAATGATGTCAAGCTTGTGAACATCTTAAATTCCTGGGATCATTCTATGACAGAAGTTCCTGGTAAGTAAACCAGACTTTTCAACTTCCCAAGTGAAGCAGGTAGTTGCTAGAGTTGTGCTTATTGACTTAGTCTTAAGGTGCGAAGCCTTTCAAACATTCCTATAGACTCTGGCAGTGTTGTTATCATGGTGTTATCCTAGAACATATCGATGAGGCTCGACATATCTCTAATGGACTGTATTTTGACCGGGATAAGTGACCCACAGTAACAAGTAACTCTATCAGCAAACTGGGACCAAGGAAAAGTTGTGTAAATGATCTGAGATTCCCAATCATATTTGAAGTGTCACAAGCGATCTGCACAACATGAAACTTAGTTTCTCAAGTTATGTTCAAGACTCTATTGAACTAGGAATTTCTTTGATTGTTGAACCATCAAGAGCAATGTTCCCTAGAAAACTTAGTTCTCCTATGCAATCAAGAAGTTGTTCCCTAGACGAGCAAATTTCGTCATCCTCAGAATGCATCACATTCAAGGTGAAATGCTTCGTGTAGTTTCTGTAGATCCTAGATCTATCGCACCAATGTTGATGGGCACGTGTAGTTGTACCATGAATCAACAGTGTCTTGGTGAGCCCCAGAAATTCCAAGTTCATATCATGAACCCACCATCAAAGAGCCAGCCACTACGGATGAAGAGCGTGCGGTAGCGCTTTAGCAATTTATGCAAGTGCATCAAATGTAGATCTAGGAGGCTAACGTGCCTAAAGCCTTAGTTGCTTTGAATCCAGAAGCCGCCTTTATTCTGGTTCAAAATCTCAAGGATGCGAGCAGACTTCATCATGCAAGTGTTTGCATGAATCAAACACCAATTCAATGTGTGCTCCAAGAGATTATTTATGGAGTTTGAGAAGACGGACAGTATACTTTGAAACTTCAAGAAATTATGTCTTCTAGACCTGCCAACTTCATTGCTAACCCATTGTGAGTAATGATTCTTTTCTTCTGTTATCCTTCTGGCAAGTACAATGAAAATCACTTTGTACTCTCTACGACGCAATTTCTTCAATGCTCATGCCTTGCTGCATGCGCCTCGAGTTTAAAAGGCCCACACTTTTGTTTTGTAGGGAAAGTGAATGTTAATCTCGAACAACCCTTCCATTTTACCTGTTTTCATGAAAGAAAATGGAAAACAAGTCAATTGCTGCAAGAGAAGTTCATATTGGAACGACGACATTTTACCATCCTAGAATGTTTCTCCAAAGTCTCCGTGGAAATTCAATCCATATGGGTAGCTTGTAGCATCTCCAATGGACCCAAAGTAAAAAGCTATTTATGACCTTGAATTTGAGTTGCATGATTTACAAAAACATTCAATTGGGTTCACAATCAATGCCCAAAACGCGAAACATGATTCCTACTAAGAATAAAGACAATGACAAAGTACAAAAACTCTTGCATAGAAGAGTGCAATAAACAAATCTCGTCCTAGCTTCTAAGTCCACTTCTTGGCATGGTCGAGCGAGAAGATTCCAAAGAAGGGCTGTTGTGTATAACCTTCAAAAGGAAGACAATGTCAGTACGTGAATGAAAAAAGTGATCTTATAACGAAAGCAAGGCGATAATACTTGCCCCATGGTCCCTATTTGCGGGGATTTGGTATTTCGCCAAGATTTCATAGTAAGAGGATACATCATTAAAAGATCAAATCGTAGCTATCAATCGAATCCCATTTTATTCCAAAAGTTTCATACGGAAGATGTAGCATCAATTGTGAAAGATTGATTTGTGATTTCAATTTTTGGAAAGACGAGCCAATTCTTATTTTAAGAAGAATACACAAAATGTGTTTTGAATTCCGATTCCGAAATGTGAACAGGAAAGAATTTTGTTGAAAATGTTATTTCAATTTTATGCCTCAAAATAAAATCTTGACTTGGAAGATTTTTATACAAAATGTGATTTTAAGCCTATTATTGAAAATTTAGACAAGATCATATGTTTGGTAGGGCCAAATCAGAGATGTTTGAGATTCATGCTCCAGGCTCACTGTCAAGAGTGATTGCCCGAAATTTTCAATTATAAGCTTAGATCACCTAAGGCATTCGATTGATATCTACAAATTTTACAAATGAAAGTTTCAACCAAAAGTGAACAAGTAAAGAGAGAAACCATACTTACAGTGGATGACAAACTTTCAATCACATAAACATGCGAATGTAACATATGGCTAATTCCTACTCTAGACGGCTGAACAAAGTGAAGCTAAAAGGGTGATCTGACCGTCGTAATCTCGCGTTGGTATCAAACCCACTTAACTCCGACTCAGTTGAAGGGGATATCCTATAGTCACGCAGTCATGCAGACAAGGATAAACACTTACGATACCAAGAGAGAATTTTCGGGAAAAAGAAAGGCAATCTCTACATCACAGTCTCATGTTCAAGGTTATATTTTTCTTAACACCATCCTAAAGTATCATATCGCGGCCCAGGTCCGGCAGCATGACTGTGTGTGCAACAATATAGTGCTAAAACATTTAAAACAGGCACAACAATTTATAAACAAATGATACTTCAAGAGTTTGAAAAAAAATAAACATTCATTCCCAAACCTCAAACCTGCAAAACGAGGGGTCAACAATCATTCATCACCTTATAACTCCCAACTGCAAAAACATTCACATTAGGGGCATAATTGAACAAGATAAACTGCCTAAGTCCACTAAGAATTCGATTCATGTCCCCAGTAGAGTCGCCAAGCTGTCACGACCTCCTTGAACCGGCCCCACCGCCTAAGGGGTTAGGCTAATGAATTATTAAGTTAAACCTAGCTAAGCTCTCCCAAGCCCATACCAATTCACGACTTAAGTTTAAGTTGTTAACATGCACATCAATTTCATTTAGGAGTTGCCACTAATCGGTTTGTAGTTGATCGATTAGGCACCCAAGTAAAGCATGGGAGAAATGCTTCACTTTTACGAACTAGAGGTTCAATAGGTAAGAGGACTTGGTTATACTAATTAATAAACTAGTGCCCTTTTGATATCTAACCTTGTTCAATCACTGCCTAACGTGTTCTCACTTACTAGGAGTCTCAAAATTCCATCCCTATTCAAGTTAAGGGAAGCAACCGTCAATACCTAAACCTAACATGCATGATCAATCACGTTCGAGGTTAAATTAAACACGCAATTTAAAGTGCATGAACCAAACAACGTACAACTAAACATGACACTAATCAAACAATAGGACAAAAAGCCAATTGCAAAGCCCAAATGATATCTTTTGATTTTCGAAAAAAAAAAATTAATTTTTAATTTTAATTATTTTTTAATATTAAATTAATATAAAAAGGGACCCGGGGGATCTCCACATCTGACCCAAATCTGGACCAACCTGGGCGCGCCGGCCTGGGTCCACAACCGGACTGGGCTCATTTGTTAAGCCTGGTCTAAAAAAAGAAAATTTTTAAAAGGAAAAAAGGCCCAACCCAAAAAATGTTCTAAAAAGGAAACAAAAGCCCAAAACCCACTAGGAATAAAAAGACAAAAAAAAATAATTTAGTCCAATTTCCAAACTCGGCCCATCCGCGAAAGCCCAACACCTAAAAACCCACTCTAATAACTAAAAGGCTCAAAACATTAAAACAAAATAAACCTAAAACCAAGCCCAAACGCTAAACAAAACCCTACCCGATTTCGATCTGCAAACCCATCTCGACCGCGAGCCGCCAACTCGACTTGCTGGAAACCCTAGTGCCCGTGACCCGTTCGCCTGACTCAGTTCACCATCGCCGACCCGATTCGCACAAAACCCTAGTGCCCGCGACCCATTCGCCCGACCTGATCATTACCCTCTATCGCCGGGAAACTCAGCCACATGGCTGGAACGCCGGCCTCCGCTCCGACTTAGAGCGCACGTTCGGCGTTCATGGTTGGGATCGTTCCCGGCCACCGCCCACCGAGCCCTAGCCTCCGTGGCCAGGGTTTCCGGTTTAGCAGCCAAGCCCATGGTCGGCCGCCGCCCATCAAGCCCCAGCCTTCGTGGCCGGGGTTTCTAGTCTAGCAACCGAGCCCGTGCTCGGCCGCTGCTAGACACGACCTAACTAGGGAGGTCGAGGAGGTTGGGGCTTTTGGTTCTGCGGCCGAGCCCCTTCTCGGCCGCCGTTCGACTCATGCCCACCGAGCCTACATGGCCGAGTTTCGTCCTTTCACGGCCAGGCCTATGTTCGGTCATCGCTCGGCTCGCCTCTACCAGCCAAATGCAACAAAAAATAGTTCGGGCATTTTGACAAATAGATGGCGTGCGCTGTAAAAATGAGAGATTTCCAACTCGGTTGAGACTCAAACGCATTCGAAATTCACACATACAATTGCATAAACAATCAGGATCAAGCATGTGGTATCACAGGCCAGAACTCGCGCGAGCCGAACGGCCACGAGCTCCAACCAGTGAGCCCCAAAAAACAGAGTACACAGACCAGAACAGGGGAAGGAGAGCTGGCCGTTTGTGGCACTCCCTATTCGACTCGGCAGCAACGAACGTTAGCGAACGTAATAGATCGGACACCGTTCGGTCACCTCGCACGCCTCTGAGCCGAAATCCTCAAGAGATCAACCCCCGAATCACACCAAATGAGACTCGAAAATAGCTACCGCTTGAAGTGGGGTGCACGTCGGAGTTTCGCCGGCCACGGTTGAGGTGCAACCTTCACCGACAGGAGGCTTTCCGACTTCGAATCTCACTCCCCGAACTCTCGATCTCCCTCTCTCCCCCGAATCTCTCTCTCTCTCGCCCCCTCTTTAAGGCCGGCTGGTCGGCTAGCCAGCAGGCGCGCATGGCCCCTGCCACCGCTAGCCTGCCGCGGTCGGCCGATCGTCAAACCCGCGGATCGTGCCGGGCAATCCTCTCTGTCACTCCGCGCCTCTCTGTCTTCTGCTCCCTTTGTCCTCTATTCCGACTTCTGTTTGTCTTGGTCAGAACGCATTCAGGGAGGAGAGAGGAAGAGAGGCTGGGCTTAGGGGAAAGAAGAAAAGAGATGGGCCGAGCTGGGCCCAGACGCAAAGAAAGAAAGAAAAGGGCGTTGGGCTGACATTGCCCCAATTCACCCTCTTTTTCTATTTTTCTATATATATTTTAAATTTTTACAATGATTTTTTAAATAAAATAAATTAAAAGAAAAATATGTTTCACTAAATTCTATTAATGCAAATGCTCCTAATATCTATGTGCCATGTAATTTAATGAAAATATTTTTGCTCATGAGTTAAAAACAAATCCCTAATTTTCTATGCATTTAAATTCTAAATGACTTGGCAAAATTTAAGTGTCGACACTTAGTTCGCTAAATAGAAAAATATTGATTTGTATATTCCTACATCGTACTTTCTTGTATTATATATGCCTCCATGTACATGTAAGAAAGATGTAGAAATACGATTTCAGTCCTCAAAAATTTCTTCTTCATTTTCAATCATGGTACCAAAGCCATCGTTTTTTGCCTAGCTTCCACAAAATTCTTTGATTGCCTCTAGTCGGTCTTCTAACCTTGTTATTGCAAAAGACGCAACCTGCAATACAAAGTTAACACTCCAAGTAGGAATCCAAAAAGTTTTTTTATCAACGACACCGTGCCGAAGAATCATAATTCTAGTTCTAGAGAAAGCCATGATCCGGACGCACCTATCTTCAACATTGATCCGGGTCAAGGGGAGCAGACTTCCGTTTCAACGCTAATTATAGGCAAAGTACACTTTTTTAACACTAGCAAAAGGGGCCACGCATATTCGTGACAAAAATAGAAGGCAAAAAAACTTATGCGATTTGCTATTTAAGGGAATCAAAATTCTAAATGTACCGGAGATTTATGGAGTATGATGGGACTTGTGTTGGCCCGTTCAAATTGCATTTTTCCCATTGAGTAGTAAGTCATTTTGTGCAAAAATTTGAGGTTAAAAGATTGTTTGAAGTCGTTTTATAATGTATGGAGATAATTAAATAAATAATTATAGGCTCTCTTTGAAAATTTTATTTTAGGTGATGTAGTCATAATTGATAAAAGGAAAAAGTGACGAATAAAGTCCATTCAAAGTAAGGTGAATTGCCTTTGGCCTTGTGATAGAGGTATAACCTATCTTCCTCAAGAACATGAGTAAGTTTCAATGCTGGCATTTTGATGGGGCTTAAGGTGACGGATTTGTCAATCTCGAACCTTCGACTTGTCATGGAGGGAAGTAATTATGATTGAATGCAAACATTCCACAACTGTGTGGGACCTCACAGTAACCCTTATGGGGGGTCACTAGCGCCTCCTAACTCTTGAGTTAATGGAGAAAGAGAGCCAAAAACTTGTGGTGGAATTTGTGAGTTTTTTACCGTTCTCTTTGTTGATGAATTGGGCTTGATGAAGAAATTATGAAGAAACGGATCTTGAGGGAGAAACCAAAAACTATACTTCCTGTCGTGGAGATAACACGAATTGGCATGGCAAGTACATGACCCAAATTTATTATGAGAAACTCATACACGTTATGAGTCGTCATTTTCATAAAAGATTCTTTCTAATCACATTGAAATATTTTTATAATTAGACAAAATGCTTATGATCATACAGTGGGAATCGCTAACCCGTTAAAATCAATCAGGTCGAACTAGATGGATTTATTTTTGGGTTTTTAGTGGTACTAACTCATATTTTTAATGATACCCATTTGAAAGAGATAATTAAATGTACGGAGATAATATGATGTCCATTTGATGAGTACGGTGCTTAATTTGGTTCTGTTTGGATTATGACCAAAATTTATCTATCAGAAGATATATACAACCAAACAAAAGTAAAGCAAAACAGCCGCAACCTATTTTTTCTTATATGGACTTGTTCGCAGTTTAGGTCTTCCTCAAGCTCAGACCGAATAAGAAACTGAACATTCATTTGTATGCAACTGATAGAAAATTTTGGAAAACATCATCATATCACCATGATAATGCGTATAATGACATAGATTTATCTTTGCTAAAAGAAAGTCGAAAAAACAAGTAGTCATGTGGATAGTTTTTTCGAACTTGTCTTTATGGTTCATTATCATCTCTTGATTTTTTTCTATTCAATTTAATCCCTCAACTTTTGAAAATCTGCTCAAAGTCCTTCCGTAAAAAAGTTAAGAGATTAGCTAACGTGGATGTTAGCGCTGTTAACTTGCTGTCAAATTTACATAATGGTCCATTCATATCATCAATCTCTCTTTGTTTAGGGGCTTACTGTTTAACAACCAATTTTGCTCGTTATTGATTTAGACGGAATGTTTTTTCACTACAAAAAAACTGGATTTTTGCTACGAAAATTTGCGACGAAAAAATTTTCGTTGCAAATTTGCGACAAATTTTCCAACGAAAATTAAAATTCGTTGGAAATTTCCAACGAAAACGTTTTCGTCGCAAAATTTGTTGGAAATTTCCAACAAAACAATTTTCGTCGCAAAATTCGTTGGAAATTTCCAACGAAAAAATATTCGTTGGAAATTTTCAACAAATTTTGCGACGAATTCAAAAAAACCCGGTATTGTTCGGCATTTTTTATATTCGTTGGAAAATTCGTTGAAAATTTCCAACGAATTTCAATTTTCCGGGCCATTATTTCAGTTTGTACAATTTTCGTTGGAAAATTCGTTGGAAATTTCCAACGAATTTTCCAACGAATTACAAAAAAACCCATTATTATTCGGCATTTTTTATATTCGTTGGAAATTTCCAACGAATTTTCCAACGAATTTCAATTTTCCGGACAATTATTTCAGTGTGTACAATTTTCGTTGGAAAATTCGTTGGAAATTTTCCAACGAATTACAAAAAAACCCGTTATTGTTCGGCATTTTTTATATTCGTTGAAAAATTCGTTGGAAATTTCTAACGAATTTCAATTTTCCGGACAATTATTTCAGTGTGTACAATTTTTGTTGAAAAAGTCGTTGGAAATTTCTAACGAATTTTTTCTCGTTGGAAATTTCTAACGACTTTTCCAACGAATTCCAAAAAAAACCCATTCTTGTTCGGCATTTTTTATATTCGTTGAAAATTTACAACGAATTTTTCAACGAATTTTAATTTTCCGGACAATTATTTTAGTGTGTACAATTTTCGTTGCAAAATTCGTGGGAAATTTCCCACAAATTTTACAACGAAAACCCTACTTCTTCCTTATTCAATATTTTCGCGCTCGTTATTCCCACAACTTTCAATTTCCACATTCACACACACACACACTCTCTCTCTCTCTCTCTCTCTCTCTCTCTCTCTCTCCTTCGCCTTCACCTTCTCCCTCCGTCTCCCCCTCCGCCTCCCCCTCCGACTCCTCCCCCGCCGCCCCCCTCCGACTCCGGCTCCGGCGCCATGAACACCAAGCCTCCGACGCCCCCGACGCCATCAAGCCTCGTCGCCGGCGAGGCTAGGAGACGACGACGGACTTGACGAGCGGTGGCCCCGAAGCCTGCTCCCGCCCCTGCTACTTCTTCTTCTTCATCTTCGGCCATGGCGAGGGCCGAGCTCGCCATGGCCAGCGAGCTCGGCCCTCACCGGCGACGAGGCTTGCCCTCGCTGGCCATGGCGAGGGTCGAGCTCGCCATGGCCAGCGAGCTCGAGGTCGCCCAAATCTGGGCGAGCTTGGCCCTCGCCGGCGACGAGGCTTGCCCTTGCCGGCCATGGCGAGGGCCGAGCTCGCCATGGCCGGCGAGCTCGAGCTCGCCCAGATCTGGGCGAGCTCCGCCCTCGCCGGCGACGAGGCTTGCCCTCGCGGGCCATGGCGAGGGCCGAGCTCGCCATGGCCGGCGAGCTTGAGCTCGCCCAGATCTGGGCAAGCTCGGCCCTCGCCGGCGGCGAGGGCTATTTTTCGATAAAAAAAAAAAAAAAAAAAAAAAATATTTTGACCAAAATAAAAAAAATTTTCAATGGAAAAAAAATTTCCACGATTTTTTGTTCGACCAAAAAAAAAATTGTAATTTCCAACGAAAAAAATTCGTCGGAAAAAAAAAATTCGTTTCCAATGAATTTAGCCACAAGTTTTCCAACGAAATTTTCCAACGAAAAAAAATTTATCGCAAATTTCCAACGAAAATTGAAATTTTTCGTTGGAAAAATTTCCGACGACTTATTACCAACGAATTTTTTTTCGTTGGAAAATTCGTTGGAAATTCGTTTTCCAACGAATTTCTCCAAATTTTTCGTTGAAAATTTCGTCGGAAAAAACATGTTTTTTTGTAGTGTTTGGGTTCGTACCACAATGGCTCTGACCACGGGACAAGTGGATTGAGAAGATTCTGATCGAGCACACCTTGTCGATTGAAGTTTTCTTCATCGTGTGTTGTTTTTCCAACTTTTGAGTGAGTGCGGATGTGATGTCCAAACGCTATATCATGAGTGGCATAGGCAGGCCAATCGTGATGATTATAATTTCTGGAAGTTCAAATCATCACATTACAAGCATTAAGATTGAGACATTCTCTATAATTGGCAGAAAAATTCTCTAAGATTTATGACCAAGAAGAAAAGGTCTTACATGGCAAGTGTTTAAAATGCTGGAAAATTAAAATAAACCGGGAAGCACATGTCCTTTAATGTGTTGCTTAATAAGTAGATATTCATATTTTTTTCACAAAAGGGATAGAAAATTTATATTAGTGTAGTTTTACGGAGCTTTCAAAAACTACTTTAAGTTTAAATTGGATCTCAAGCAAGTTAACCAGGTCTTTGGGAACTGGAACCATAAGAGCATCGTCCTTTTTGGACGTTGCAAATGGAGACCGTCTATAAGATCCACTCCATGTCCTAATATGTCACGTATAAGATCCATTCCATGTCCTAACATGTCACGTAATGAAAGGTGGGCACTAACATAGTACAACAATCGAACAAACAGAAAAATATCGTAAAATACAAAATTATAATCATGGTAATAAAAAAAAATTTACCTAGATTACGATTTCTCTTAATCTTCACTAATGATCATAAAAGAAGATAAATGAACTTAGCTTCTACTATAAGAATTGACACAATAATCTCATTAATCCACAATGATGTTTTGCATAGCTTGTGAATTTTTCGATCCTCATGGCTCATACATGTTTGACGCCTCTACCTGCAACAAGGGAAGGAACAAAAAGAAAAAAATCACTTATTACAATAAAAGAGAAAGAACAAGAAATAGAAGAACCTAGGGAAACAACAAGAAAATCAATAGAAACTCGATTAGCATTCTCTCGAGTTGCAAATTACTGAAACACATCACGCAACATCTTTTCACACTTCCATGTTGAGGTTGACAAAAGTGATGAACTCTGATCGGATCAGTGATTTACCAGAAAATTAGCAAAACAAAAAATGTTGTCAAAAGAAATTTTCTAGTAGATCACTGCCCGAACAGAGGTACATCTCTAATCACTTTGCTTGAATAATACTTTTCTTTTACTTTTGTGAATGATCAATTTGATGGGAATCATCCATATTTATAGCTTGTAAATCACTCATTACCTAAATAAGAATAGTGTCGCCGACATATGCGCTTACATAATCATGTTGGACCATATGTCAACTTAATCATGACTTTGGATTAGTTGCCCATATTGCCATGTCCAATAGTTGGTGAATTTTAATTCATGTCGATCCTCCTAATTAAATGCTTTCTAATTGAAGTGTGATGTATACAAGTAATGATTGATTCGATTTAATAGTAGGTTCACATTTTATTAGCCACAAGGAGTAAATGTGAAGAAACTCGCTCCATTCCATGGTTTTGATCTACTTCGGCAATCGCAACAGATGAGCGAGTCCATTGTTCTCAATTCCAAAATGCGAGCAGGACCAATAAGAAAGCTTACTTCACTTGGTTGAATGTCGATTGAGGACCAGTGGACAACCCAATTTCCTTGCTTGGCCAGTGATTGAGGACCATAACCTCCACTTTGATAAATTGGCATAATTGTTAGTGGTAATTTAATGATTTTAAAAATATTTCCTTTCTATTTCTACTAATACTATTTTATTCTTTATACTAATTCTAAAGAGATTATTACGACTTGATAAGTTTATCCTACCCAACAAAATAAGCATACAGAGACACTATCATTCTATAAAAAAGTTTCCCTTTGATCTAGTCGACTCAAAATTCCATTGGACAAGTATGATTTTCCATGGTTCTGTTTGGATTATACTTATCGCCAAACCTTATCATTTTGAAAAAATATCAATCAAATAAAATTAAAGCAATGAGATCACAACGCAAATCATGGGTAGTTTTGATTTGTTCTCAATTGTCCTTGTTGACCTATGCGCTTACAATTCATCAAGTTGAAACTTATGTCATCTTATTAATGACTCATAAAGAGTTGGATTAGTTGCCAATCATGCATGTCAAATATTACGTTGAGTTTTAATTCATGTCGATCCTCCTAAGTAAATGCCTTTTAAAATCAGTGAATGTGCGAGTAATTATTGACTCAGTTAATATTATGTCCGTATTTGATTAGCCAAGAGTGATATAAGTGTGAAGAAAGTCACTCCGTTCTAAATGTGACACATAATAGGTATGAAAAGGGCCATGATCTTGATCTACTATCATTGATTTTATTCTTCTCAACTCTAAAATTGCTATAAGACTGATAATGTGTCAATTTTGCCGCATCTTGGTAATTTTTTCTCCCACGGGTGTTTTCTCGTAGGAGAAAAACAAATTTTCCCCTTATTCCCTCTTTTCTATTCTTGTAACATTCAGTACATCGCTGTCAAAGTACAAGAATAATATTTGCTAACCATAAGCAAATTATACACTTTTTAAACACTAGCAAAAGGGCGCACACATGTGCGATAAAAATGGGAAGAAAAAACTAATATGATTTCCTTGTTTAGGGGAATAAACAAAATTCTAAATATACCGGAGATTTATGGAGTACGATAGGACTTGTGTTGGCCCTTTCAAATTGCATTTTTCCCATTGTTGAGTAGTGAATCTGTCAAAATGAGTCATAAATCTATTTCTTAACCCACATATTAGTATTGGATCATAAATGGATATAAGTGTGTGATCATAAATAGGTTGTAAATGGGTCATAAATGAGTTTACAACTGATTTAAACTCAACTCATCTCTCTCGCTCTTATTCAATTTTGCGCTCACTCACTCGGCACTTTTATTTCAGTTTGGGTATGAATTTTCCTAGATTTAGTTAAATATGAAAATGTTTAACATTATAGATCTGATCAGATATGAGTTGGATATGGGTCGGGCCATGTATGGATATGAGTCAAGAAAATTGTATTACGCATAAATTGGTCATAAATAGGTTAATGGATTAATTTTGGTCGGACCATTTATGACCCGACCCACCCATTTGACAGGTCTATTGAGTAGTTTGTCATTTTGAACAAAATTTTGAGGTTAAAGATTATTTGAAGTTGCTTTGCGATGTATAGAGATAATTAAATAAATTATTGTAAGCTCTCTTGGGAAAATAAAATTTTAGGTGATGCACTCATAATCAATACAAGGAAAAAATGATGAATAAAGTTCGTTTGAAATAAGGTTGAATTTATTGGCCCTATGATAACCTATCGTTCTTGAGAACATGAGTACATTTAATGCTAGCATCTTAAAGGGAGTTATAGTGACGGACTCGTCAATCTCGGACCTTTAACTTGTCGGCGGTGGAAAGTAATTAAAGCTTAATTTGAACATATCGTGATCTTGTGAAACCTCATAGTAATGCCTATAGGGGGTCGCTAGCACCTCCCAACTCTTGAATTAATGGGTGAGAGAGAGAGAACTTGTGGTGGGATATGTGAGTTTTTATCCGTTCTCTCTAATGATGAATTGGGATTGAAGATGAAATTATGAAGAAACCAACCTTAAGACGAAATCAAAAAGGGATAAAGACATTATGAGTGTCATAACTTTCGTATAGTGTTCACTTGAGTGCCGTAACTTTTTTTTTACTCATTTAAGTGCCATTTTCGGCAAAAAGTGATCACTTGAGTATCATCAGCCATTTGGTAGCCGGAAAATCTGATGTAGACGCCAGTCGTCCTACATGGCTTCACCGGAGCTAATGTGGACAATATTTTAATTTTTTTGAATTTTTTATTATTTTTCTTTTTCCTTTTATTTTGCAAATTTGTTTTCAATGCCGGCAAGGGTCACCGGCGACCCCCGCCGACTGCAAAGGCCTCGTCCATATTGGGCGAGGACCGCCTTGCCCTCTACCGTGAAGGCCCTAAGTGAGGCCGTAGCGACCTCGCCGGCGGCGAGTGAGGCCATGAAGGCCGTCGCCAGATCTAGGCGGTCGCGAGCAAGGCTACCTCGCCAAATCTGGGGAGAGCCTTCACCGCCTCGCTTGCGACTGCGAAGTCCCTGGGCAAGGCCGTCACGGCCCCGCCAGCGGCAAGCAAGGCCAAGAAGGCCATTGCCAGATTTGGGCAGCTGAGATTTGACGATGGCCTTCGCAGCCTCAAGAGAGGCGGCGAAGGCTCTCACCAGATAAGGCAAGGCTACCTCACTCACGGCCGCCCAGATCTGGCAACGGCCTTTGCGGCCGAGGGTAAGGCAGTTGTCGCTCAATCTGGGCGAGGCCTTAGCAGCCGACAAGGGTCGCCGGTGACCCTCGTCGGCATTGAAAAAAAAAATGAAAAGAAAACTTCAAAAAAATTCAAAAAATTCAAAAAAATAAAATAAAAATATTTAAAAAAACTCACATCAGATGGAAAATTAATAAAAAAAATCCACATATGATGGTTTATAGGAAATGACACTCAAATGATCTATTTTTGTCGAAAGTGACACTCAAGTGATCTTTTTTTTCCAGAAGTAACACTTGAGTGAGCGAAACAAAAAATTTATGACACTCAAATGAGTGCCGTACGAAAGTTATGACACTACTAGTAACTTTATCGCAACCAAAAATGATAGTTCAGGTCTCGGGGATATCACTAATAGTTGACATGGCAGGTACACTACCCAAGTTAATGAAGAGAAGCTCATACGCGATATAAGACGCCATTTTCATAAAAGACACTTTATAATTACGTTGAAACATTTTTATAATCAGACAAAATCATTCGTACAATCTCCATAAGTATGATCATACAATGGGAGTCGAAAACCAGCTGAAATCAATCAAGGCCAACCAGATGGATTCAGTAGTTTTGCGGATCCACTTCATAATTTTTCCAGGCCCACGTTCAGAAGATTTGGATCCTAGCCCATCGGCCCAAATCATCTGCATAAACCTCGGAAAAACCTCGAAAGACCGAGGCACGCCAAACTTAAGCAACGTAACAGCTAGCACGCACGGTCTGGAACTGAAGCTCGCTGCAATGTTGAAGATCGAGACCTTCGACGACTTCGTGAAAGTTCACGGCCTGCTGCTGACAGCTTCCGGGTTGCCACGGCCGCTGCAGGAGCAGCTTTTCAAGAAGCTGTCGACCGACACCTTCGACGGCGGCGCGTGCTTCCAAATCGAGCCGTGCGAGGATGGGCGTCAGAGGAGGCTCGTCCTCACTTCGGGCTTTGTGGGGAAAGAGTCCGACGTCTTCCTTGTCGACCATGCTTGGACTTTCCGGCTCTCCGATGCGTACAAGCAGGTTCTTGATTTTCTGTTTCGACCCATGTTCTGTTTACTTTTCTGTAATGGTGGAAATGGGCATCGGATTTTTTAAGTGTATGTAATGGCAAAGCTAGTGTTTTGACTGTTGAATTGTGACTGGAGAATATAAGTTGAGTGTCGTGAAAGGTTAATAAGATTTCTGAAAATTGGAGTTGGTATGATTTCGCGACATTCCTTTGTATATAGTAATAGTGTTGGTGTACAATAGAGAATTATTTCCTAGGGTGATATGTTCCTTTTGCCTTTAATGTGCAGAATAAGTTAATCCATCAACATCTTTTTTTGAATAGTAAAATTGTAAATCCCACTGGGTTTTCTTACTCTAAAACTTTGATGTCGCATTTATTACAGCTTCAGGAAGTTTCAGGGTTGGCTCCGAGGATGGCTGTTTTAATGTGTGTCGATGGCGATCTGAATGTAGATGAAGAAGCTGAAGGGAGAACTTCAATAGAGGACACTGGCAGCATGTGCATTAAGGATATACTGGAACATGAACTGTGTAAAGCAAAAGAGAACAAGGTCACTGTCAGATGGTTGGAGCTTGATGAGCTCGATATTGATGATGACACGCTCGTATCTCTCGATTTATCTGCTAAATTTCCGGTTGGTGTTAACTACCTTCATCCTGAATTAACTTATACTAGTGTAGTTGGAACCTTTGAGAATTACTAGTTCATGCATGATTATTATGTTGTGCAATCTCATCTTCCATAACTATGGTTGAAAAACTCTTATCATTTGTTATTTATAGACTAAAAATTAACATTACCAAGTTTCGTGGACTATATGCACAAGCAACCATCATTTCCTTACAACGTACTTGCTCTGGAGATTATCTCCGGTACCATCTTTGAGCTTTTTGTGATGTGATGAATTTATGGTTTACATGCTCATTTTTTCTTGCATTAGGATTTACTTGCTCTTAGCCTGTGTGGAAACAGGCTCGAGAGTGCAGATATCATTTTTCAGGAAGTTACCAAATTCAAGCATCTAAAAGCTCTGTGGCTCAACAATAATCCAGTTGTAGAGAAATGGTATGTGCATTTGTGCCCAATTAACTTAGAGCAGGCTTTTAGAGGAGGGAAAGTTGAACGGTTTTACCTTCAGTGATGGCTGTCTGGCAGATAAAATTCTTCAGGCTTGTCCTGGGCTTGAAATCCTTAATTCTTCTTTTACTCGTAATTTTGGAGAATGGGCATTGGGATTTTGTGGAGAAGTCTATGGGAAGGATAACCCAGGCCAGCACTGTGGAAGTGACCATAAGTTGCATGAAGTGATGTCTCTCGATATTTCTAACAGAGGCATTCACAATCTTGTTAATAAGGTCCGTGCCTCAATTAGCTTACTGTTCTTGGTGACTTATTTGTGTTTTTATTTTTCATACGTTTTACCCTTTCTGCAGGCATCTTCACCTGCTATGATGCCATCTCTTTCATATCTGAACCTTCGGGGAAATTCACTTCGAGAGAATTCAGCTGGTGAATTGTTGGAAGTCTTAAAGCAGTTTCCTTCCTTAAATGCTCTTGAGGTGATTATTTTGCTTTTGTTGATTAACCCTTCTCAGAACTTACCACAAGGGAACTAGCTGAATGGAGTTTGAAAGTTTTAATATTTCAATAGAGGTTAATTATTTATGTAGGTGGATATTCCTGGACCTTTTGGTGAAAGCGCAATAGTGATTCTGGAATCACTCCCGAAGCTTTCGTTCCTTAATGGTGTTTCTGCAACCAAAATATTAGAAGCTGGGAAGCATGTGATTGACTCTATCCTTGAACCACGTCTTCCGGAATGGAAACCAGAAGAGCCCCTCGTGGATCGGGTTGTCAATGCAATGTGGCAATATTTAATGACTTATAGACTTGCAGATGAGGAAAAGATCGATGAGACTCCTGCATGGTATGTGTGTTTTTTTCGATGACCCGCTCTTTACATGAACAATGAATAGCTAACATATATAAAGTCAAGGTTCTCCTATGCCTAGTATGTCACCATGGGACATGTCCTCCTATGCCTAGTATGTCACAATGAGACATGTCCATATGTCTTTCCTGTTTATCTTTGTAATGTTCACGCTTTCAGTATATTTTAATTGATTATTGACTTGAAATGTCATGCCGTTCGTTTAATACTGCCTGAAGACATTTGACCATCTGAAACGGCATATCTGTTTCAGCTTTGTTTTTATTCGTTGAACTCTCTAAGAACTTTGTGCAGATATCAATAGCTGACAGGACCAACCATATTATTCTGTGAACCCCATTATTATTCTATGTATTGCCAATTGCTATTCTATGAGTATGGAATAGCATGTGGATCTGCCTATGGAGTACTTCATCAAGGATATCTTTTGTTGTAATATAATGACAGTGCTATCTCTCTGATGGCATAGGTATGTGATGGATGAATTGGGCTCTGCTTTAAGGCACAGTGATGAGCCAAATTTCATGGTGGCCCCATTTCTCTACATGCCTGAGGGAAACCTAGCATCAGCTGTGAGGTCAGCTACAACAATATCCTCTTCAACTTTGCCTTTTTTGGCATCGTTCTGCTGGACAACCTTGTCTTCTATACATGAATGCAATGTTTGATTCCTTTTTTGGGCCAATGAATGTCGTGATTGAATTATTGTCACATTCTGTCTGTAATTTCACAAGTTACGGAACTTGTGTTTTTTTCCTCTAGCCAAACTAACTCATGTTTTTTGTCATCAATCATTGTTCCAGGTTCGTCCAACCTTTATATTGTCAGTTTAGATGTCCCCTTTTTTTTATATAGTGAAACAGTGGCAGAGTCATCTTTATAATGGGTCTGCTCTATTTTTCCAGCTATTCTCTCTTATGGCCAATCCAGAATGTTCAGCAAGGTGATGAGTGCACCCGTGATTATCTTTATGGGATTGGAGAGGACAAACAGCGATCTGCCAGACTTAATGCTTGGTTTCATACACCTGAAAATTACTTTATTAAAGTACAAGCATGTTATTTATTGAGTTACAATTTTAAATAGCTGCTTGTAGATTTGTCATTAATGCTTGTTTGTTCATCCAGGAATATGAGAAACACCGTAAGGAATTGGAATCCAGAAGTTTTACTCCCCCATCTGTAATGTCTTCGGTGACTAAAAGCCTGATTGAAGGCAACAGAGGTCCTTTACGTGTGTACACTGACATACCTCAAGTTGAAGAATTTCTTAAACGGCCTGAGTTCATCCTCAGTATGTACTGGATTCAAACTGCTTTTAAAACTTGCCCCCATCATTCTTCCTTGCTGTCTTTTAGTTTGACTTGTGTTGTAGTGACTATTATTGTTTGAGGAGCTGTCATTTCTCACTAATTGCTCACATTAACTCAATATTTCTGGTTGAATTAGTGGAGGTTGGTGACACTTATCTAACAAGATGGCAGGACAATATTGTTTCCTGATTATTTGATACAGGCTTCATGTTGCTAATATTCCCCATGATTGTGATCTCTGAGTTTCCATTTTCTTGAAATGCAGCTGATTGCTTAGTGATTAGCTAACTCATTTTCGATCTGAGTTACAAGTAGCAGCATTTTCCGATTCTTTTTTCACCATTATGTCTCATTATTTTTTATATTTTCTTTGATTCACAGCCTCTGACCCAAACGACGCACATATCATCTGGACGAGTATGCAGATCGATGAAGATACAAAGAAAGCCACTGGAATAACAGATGACCAAATTATTAATCAGTTCCCTTATGAGGCTTGTGTTGTGATGAAACATCATTTGGCTGAGACAGTTCAAAAGGTCTGAAAGATTCAGGTTTCTCCTTTTTGCATCAGCTATGTTTCTAGAATATTATTCATTTTCTCCATCATCCTGCAATTTATGTGTTCTTCCTGAAGCTGAAAATTAGTTGCTGTTACCAAAAATTTAACTCTGATATTTATTTTCCCTTCTACATTGTCAGGCATATGGATCTCCTGACTGGATACAGTCAACTTATAACTTGGAAGTGCAGTTGGCTCAACTTATTGGTGACTATTACATACGTAAAAGGGATGGGCTTAACAATCTGTGGATTTTAAAGCCTTGGAACATGGCACGGACTATTGACACTACGGTCACTGATAACATATCAGCCATAATCCGTCTCATGGAGACTGGTCCAAAAATATGTCAGAAGTACATCGAGCATCCTGCTTTGTTCCAAGAGAAAAAGTTTGATCTTCGCTATATAGTACTAGTCCGCGGTATGAACCCCTTGGAGATATTCCTTTCTGATGTATTCTGGGTAAGGTTGCATTTCCTGGTCTATTAATAGGATTTACATCAATCAAACTTTCTTAATCCAAGGCTTGTCTCATCTAGATACTCACTGCATCGAACAGTTCTCACTATTTGCTCTGAAATTGTCTCAAATTTTAGGTAAGGTTGGCAAACAACCCATACTCTTTGGAGAAGAACAGCTTTTTTGAGTACGAAACTCACTTTACAGTAATGGTGCGTCTCCTGCAGCATCTTATTCTATATGATTTACCTAGTTTTTTGGCAGTGGTGTGCTGTTGTGCACGCTTAGAAAGTTCAACCCAGGATTTAGATGAAATGCTCGATTTTATGCAATTTTCTTTCATGAAAAAGGAGTTATCGATGGTTTTATTGGTAGGGAGTCAATATGAATTAGGGATATAGAGTTAGAAAGAATCACTGATTCTCTAATTGTTTCTATATTTTTCAGAATTATCGCGGAAGAATCAATCACAAAAACACGCCTGATTTTGTAAGGGAGTTTGAAGTGGAACATAAAGGTAGTCAAGTCTTGGCTTTCATTGCCTGACAAGAAAGTTCCTCTCTTGTGCTCAACTTTAACTGGATTCTCTTAATCGCAGTTAAGTGGCTTGACGTGCACGAGAGGGTAAAAAAGATGATCAGGTCAGTATTTGAGGCGGCTGCATTTGTGCATCCTGAGATGCACTGTCCAATGTCTAGGGCCATATATGGAGTGGATGTCATGCTTGATAGCTCTTTCAAACCCAAGTTGTTAGAGGTATGCAACTAAATTGAGTCTTTCTTTTGTAAATATCTCAGACCTGCTTCTTTTTCTTTCTTAATTTTATCTGGTTACCCGGCAGTTGGCAGTGAATTATGAAATCCGCTACAGATGAGAGGAGGGACAATACAATTTGTGTTCACTCATGACAATACAAAGTCCTCATTATCACTAATCTTCTGTGACACATGCTATGTAGGTGACCTACTGTCCTGACTGTACAAGAGCTTGCAAGTATGATATGGTATCTGTCTTTAAAGGTGAAGAATTGAGAGGTTCCAACTTCTTCAATGATGTCTTTGGTTGTCTTTTTTTAAATGAAACCACTCACGTTAGTCCATTGTAATGGTTTTGGCAGAGATGAACGTACTTTTCTATTGTATGGTAGAATTATACAAGGTTTTTGGTGAATTTTCTTTTCTTCAATTGATATTATCTTGGTCTGTCATGTGGTAAAATTAAGGGACGAAAAAACCAGTGTCACATAATTTTATTTCCACAAATATTGTCGTTGTGTTGCTTTCCCTGTCGCAATAGCACTTTGTCCCTTTGGCCTTTCCCAAATCAACTGTGAAAAGAGTCGTATTGCAAGAGAGAATTAGAGGGCAATGAAATATTTTCCATAGTTATAAGGATCACGATTTCACTCATTTCGTTATTATAAGTGTCACCGTTTGAACTTGTTCGTACTTGTTAATCGGCATTAGAGCTCTCTTTCACTGATTGGCTAATATGCCTGAATGATGATAAGGTTAATAATATTGGTGAACCATCGGAATGCAAAACCAATTTCGTTTCTACAGAGCAAGGTGGAGAAAAAAGAGCAGAAGGAATTATTTTCTTTAGAGATAAGTGTCACGAGCCAAATGGAGGAATACTTAACCGTTTTGCTGCCTTAACCCTAGTCCTAGCCGAGTAAATCTAACTGTAGCGTGGTAATGAGTTAAAGAATATAAATAACAATATGTACTGTAGGAAAAGTGTGGTAGAGTTATGGCTTTTAGTGAAGAACATTTTTTTCCTGGGAAATTTACCTTTGAATCGTTATCTTCTTAATTTCTCTAATTTTCTTCAAACGAGACAATGGAGTGCGAGTGAATGTAGGGTAATGATGATAACGCGGGCCCAGCTCGAACTCGAGCGCGGAGAAGTCCATGCCCAACCAGCACACGTATGACGGTTCAGTACAAGATGGCCCTGAGAACCTGATTAGGCCCGAGAATGGCTGCATATTTCTAGGAAGACCATGTGAAAATGGCCCCGAATCAACAACTTTAATGATGCTCACTTGAACCCTAATCGATTACCTTCTCTAAGCTTTTTTCTCGAGGAATTAAGCTTCAAAGAGTCGATCATGACCTGAACCCTGAAACATCTTCACCTTTGATGTGCATTCAACGCATTTAGTCGCCTCTATCCTCTTCGAGGAATTCCAGGGAGTATTGTTATCCTAACCTTTCTATTACCATTCCCTAAGTAGATCGTGCACTTGCCAGTACGGCAATGCTGAGAGCTGATTTAAGCGCATGGTGGGTACATACGTTTACACTAGGAAAGTATGGATCGCTATCATCGATAGTCCTGTATAGTGCTGATACAGGGTCATTGAAACGATGAACTCGTTACATATAGAAAGATTTGAAGTTTTAGAGCGTGCCAATAACCCTAGTGAGTCCAAAGAAAGAGGCAGATATAACAACGTGGTGAGAGCTTGGCTGCATTTGTCAATAGCTTGATTCAACGTGAACACTTTACATCCTCTACATGTCCCAACTTCTAACTCCCTGAAGATCAGTGAATGGGCATTGATATGGTGAGTCCTCCCTGTCCTCCACAAGTCCACACTCCTAACAAGTGAACAGATATGGTCAGTCCTTTCTATCTATATTGCTTGAACAATGATTAGGCCTTCAGGGCCGTGACACCGTAATCAAGATGTTCTAACATCTAGAAGCTATTTGAGCAATGACTAAGCAGATACTGTACAAGTATCATCCTATATTTGACAGCAAAGCTTATCCAGGTCCTTGCTGCTCTTTTTAAGCTGCTGAACTATGTGGCTCGCTGCTTGTTGCTATCTTCTTTTGCTGTTCATCCAAGGCTCGTTCAAGCTTCAAAAAGTCAAATCATCATCTTAGAAGAAACAATTCATCAATGACAGGTACAAAAGGTGCAATGCACTACATAATCGCTGATTTATAACCATCAGCATGATGAAGAAAATAAACAAAACAGTACCTTCGCTGCCCGAGTGCTCCACTCTCCTATAATAGCTCTTAGCCTCTCATGTTCTTCAACATACTGTTGTTCAAGAATTAATTGTAGTGAAATGTCATCACAAGCACGAAAGAAAACGACCTAACTGTAGTATAGAAGACAAATGTGTAATAACTTGCAAAGCAAATTCCAGGTGCCATCCACTCCAACAGTTCCTTTCCTAACCAGCCTAGCAAGGATTAAACACTTGAAAGAGGTTATATTTTCTTAGAAGGATTTTCAATTCACAAGGCAAGTCTATAACCTACTTAGTAAAGGCCTCACAGAGCAGAACTTTAACTGTAACTAGTGGGATATGTGCTAAAAAGTAGGCAAAACAGTTCCTATGAGATAAGGCAGGTCCATCCCCAGCTCAACCATGTGAGACAAAGAATTAAGGGAAATCCGTGTTAAAGGAGAACAATTCTGTTTGATTCCTAGAGAGGGGATGTGGAGTTTACTGAATTTCACTAGTAACTTCTTTTTGTGGGGTAACAACTATTACCTTGTTTTTTTAATCTCACCCTTCTCAATTAAGTCAAAAGATTCATCCTGTTTCCACATTTGTTTCTGATATTAAAACAGAATTGGAGTGATTGTTATAGAGTCCATAAAAGTATAAGTCCATATTTTATACCTGATTGTTAGTTGTGCGAACACGCTGGATCTCAGAGTCTCTCTCAGCTATCAAAGACCGAGCAAGCCTAAGCTCTGATTGCATTTGATCCATCTACATTATGCCAAAAATGTCACTCTAACAGAACACTAGATATAATATGTCAACATTGCCCATCATGATCTTGGATTCAACTGACCATGGAAGCACATGTAATATCAAGGGGCAAGGATAAAAAAAATAAAGCCAGAGTCAGGAAGTGCGGAAGAGGGATATTGCAAAGGTTATGAAGGTGGAGATGCAACCCAAGATAGTGTCTTCAATCATGAAACACCTACTGAAACTTCATAAAGAGACCAAGGGATTTGATAGAATTATCAGAATTTAAACCATTATGATAGTTTGAGAGTACAAATTGATCAATGGTATACATCACTGAGTTAAATTGTGAAATAACTAGGAGTTTGATCAAGAGAATTTTTTACATGTATATAGGGGACAAAAATAGTACAACAGAAAACAAAAATCCGAAGATGCAAGGTATCCCCTAGATGTCTCATCCGTTTATAGGCTCACAGCTTCAAGAAATTGAATACATGAATCTAACTTCCTTGTTTATTACAGTGATACCTCTTTTACAAAATGATTATAGCCATATCATTGCAAACTTACTTTTTGTGATACAGCAATCATGTGGAGAAACCTGTAACAGTTTCCTCCACATGATCATTAATATAAATCACATCAAGACATTAATTTTAGCAATTAAGTTTTCGTCTTCCAGGTTCCATTCACTAACTTGAATTTGATTGGGCCTAGCCTTAAGAATAATGCAAATGATGGCAGCAGGTTGCCCATCTACACCCTGAATTAGGCTGCACTTTCACATTAAAGAAATCATACTCCAATGATAGGACATATTACCTCAGCTGAAAGCGTCCTTAACTCTTGATCACGAGCTGCCAATAGGTGGGCCAGATCAACCTGAAAAGCAATCACTAAAAATCATTATTGCTCATGACCAACTAACGGTCGTTTGGTTATAGGAATATCAGTGTTCAGTAGGTACTCGTACAACTTAAACCATCACTCTAATACAGTTGTCTGAAATGCATTCACATCCAGGAACATACATAAAAAATTGTTTTCATCCTCAGCTACGTTGGCTAACTTATCTAAGAAGAGAGGCTGATCATCCGGCTCCATATGAATCACATTGAGATTGGCAGGCTCACCCGCAGAACATGCTATGCAAGAGAGAGTGGTAGAGTATAGAATTGAAATTATTCTTACAGAACAATTTCATCTCTACAAGCACACAACACACTCAACACTCGTATAATCATAATTATCAATTTGTTACTTTCTTTTAGACTTTATATTCGACTTGGTAAACCTTCTCAAGAACTTTCGCACTCTGTTTTCAATCATGTAACTCAAGAAGGAGAGCCAAAAGATATTACCTGTGGAGTGCTTCCGTCATTGGATCGCTCATATTTGCTCAAGGATTCTTGCAGTCGAAGAACCTGCAGGACAATCCTACAGTTTGGTTATCTTGATATCTTTAACAACAGTATAGTGGCATATCAAGAGATAAAGGCCTGGGGGCCTACCACGTTTCTCCACATGTCAAATGGTAATTTGTAAATCGCCTCACTATTTCATTATACATACAAAAGTTGAACAAGAGAAGATGTAGTATGAGATAGCCCAGTAGAGTGGAGCATGGGCATTCTGTGTGGGCCCAAGGTCCATGAATTGAATCCGGACGACACTCTCTTTTAGCATTACTTTTCTTTTTTTGCTTTCCTCTTTCTTATTGTCTTTTTTCTTTCAATTCAAATAATGACATTTTTTTTTCTATACTGCTCTGAGTGAGGATAAAGTCTTTTCCATCATTTTGCTTTTTCCTTTGTTTTCGTCTGTTTGTTTTTTTCAAAGTTAATTACAGACAAATTTACTTTGTTCTATTTTTCCAGCCTGTCATTGAATATATCATTGTACTTCGTCATCTTGCCTAATTAATCTACCCATGTGTGCTTTATGATTTTCATTTTATAATTGTTAGCATTATCAACGGTTAATTCTTTCGAAATTTTGTGATACCCATTCAAGTTTGAATAACTCTACATCTGCTATATCTTATCAAGAAAAGGCATTGCTTGGATGTTATTGATGAGTGCTTTTTTTATTCTACGTTTTTTCATTATTTATCTTTCTTGATATTTCTTTGATTTTTAAATTTTTCCAATTTCCTTGGTTGTTTCCATCTTATTACCTATAGATAGATGAACCAAAACAATGCCATTTATTATCATCTTTCAAGAAAAAAATTATTTATCATCTTTCCTGTCAAAATTTAAAGAAAAATATTTTAAATTTAGAAATAGGATTTTTATTAAGTCCACAGCCGATGTCAAAGATAAGTTATACATTCATCGGATGGTTAGCATGGGGAACTAATTTGGTTATGAAACTAACTAAAAACACACGTCTCAATTTTTTTCTGGTTTTGTTTTGTCTTCTGCTAGAATTTAATTTTCATATAATAAATATTGATATTGAATTAGTATTCATGTCGAAGGATGGGAAGGCCACCCATACTTTAATGTCAATTACGGCAAGGTTAAATCATATACGGTTGATTGAATTTGTTTGATCCTCAGGCAACAAATATTTGACATTTCATAATGCACTAGATTTAGATTCTTCGAGTATAAATAAATTTGACATATGTTTCGCCGATGTCATTAGATGAATGAAATTTCATTAAGTTCTGCAGCATCACGCTGGCAATTTCTAGTATATATAGAACACTCTAAGAAGTGATCTGCCAATAATTGAAACAGAAAGAGCTCATAGACATCTTGCCACAAGGGATCAACAAGTGCTAACCAAAATCATAAACACCCATTAAGTTTTCAAAAATAGAAACACCAACCTCCTCACTTAGAAAATGGAGGTTCTCACGTTGATACTGCAATAAAGCCATTTGCTGATCAGAAAGCCGTCCACCATCATGGTATCTGCAGCACATACTATCACAACAACGTATCATGAAATCCATTAAAGCATCAACCAGTATTCGTGGAAATACTGTCTGTTAGATCAAAATATATTTTCAGCCCATCAAAACTGCTCCAACAACGTCGAAATATAAGGACCCAAATCGCAAGGCCAGAAGACGTATATTACATGACTCTCATGATTTAAGAAATAAAAGTAGACCTATCGAATTTCAGGCTTCAGAAAGAATAACAACCTTACGCTTTCCAAAGGACTTGACTGTTGAAGTGGAGAGTACAGTGACTTTAAAACATCAGGATGAGAATTTAAGGTATTGTAACGGTGCACATATCCTGCATGCACCAACAAATAGAAAATTCGAAGATGATATATTACTGATACACAATAGTTTAACTCTCACGATATCAAGTGAAGAATACCCAATATAAACATGCTCGCATGAGCTCCTATCTTGATCATGGCACAACGAAGAAAAATTAAAGTACAACAACAGAATGTATTGATGCAAGACAAGCGCATATCAAGAGGTTCTTAGAAGTTTGACGTTTATTATGATGCATGTCTACTCACCAATATATACACTCATAAAAGACCCAGCACATATCGCTTCTATGACCATGATAATCCTGCATGTTCATTAAAAACGAATTTATTACGCATAGAAATGAGCAAAAATTTTCGATCACAAAAAAGTTACGCAAAAATGAGACCACCAAAACCAGAGTTAAATTTTATGCGCTCAATCCTAGCGGGTACAAAAATCTAGAAGCTAAATTAATGGGGTAAAAAATACAAACAAAAAGAATAAGAAGCAAAAGAGGAAAAAGTCTGTTGTTAGACTGATAAAGAAAGGAAAATATGTCAGCTACAGCAGTAAATCCAAGCAACATTCAGCAATCAGTTTCATGCAAAAGAACATAGAGCAAGTCTAACAAACAGATTCCTTGACTCATCAAATGTTTGACCTCTCCTCAAGAACTTCATTGTGCTATCTAAAACCCAAGTAAACATTCAGCAACTGGTTCTCGGGAAAAAAAAAGGATAATTTCAGATGACATGCATGGTTCTTGATTTGTAAAATATCATTCTGCTTGATAGGTTTCTCTTATGCTTTCATTAAACAAAGATAAAACTAAGGTTAATCATCCATTTTGCATAATCTGCAACAGAAAATTTCTATTCTAGAACTTCTCCATGCTATATACGCTACATACATACCAATGCTATTCGTCCAGAAGAGCCATTGATATAGTTGGGTGGGTATCATACCTCAGCATCACAGGTATGGAGAGAAAACTGACGTAGGAATTCCAGACAATGACAAGTAGCATAGCAGCGGTTCCTAGCATCCAAAAGAAACTCAAGTCAGTAGCAGTAGCATCATAGTCAACTTACTTTTTTATACATATCCCTCTTAAGTTTTGCCTCTGATAGAAAAGCTAATAGAACATTATAACAATATTTCCTCTGGCATAAATGACAAAAGGTGCTCATAAATTAAGGAAAACCTCAATCGTTTGCCCATAGCATTGGCACATGACCACAATATCTAACAAGCAAAACCAGCACTACATGGTTATACTAGTTATCTAGTCATGAAGGCCTAATATGTTTCCACAAAGACTACTCCATGTCCACATTAGAATTATCTTTGAGTTATATCCAAGAATATTTTCCTATGTAGCTATTGCTCCCAATCTTCCGCATATGCATTTACAAAGATCGAGAAGCCTCTTATTCTACCATACAAGTCACAATGAAAAGAAGAGATTGCTTATATGCAGGGAAATTTAAGAGCAAAGATATGAAATTTCTTGAAGTGTGTCAGATATCTCATTTGTGTGTAAGCCATGGACTAAAGATGACTCAAATTACGAGGAACTATTAAGCTTTCAATGTTTAGGGCCGTGATGATTTATATCATGTATGGTAGTCAACATAAACAAATGGATTAATAAATGCGAAAAACATAAAAGTTGCTGCCGGTGTTAATAAGCATCATCTTATTTATCCAAATGAGAAAATCAAGAAATTGAAACCACATACCATATGCTGTGAATGCAAAAGGTAGACGGACAATATGCTTCAACTTCTGGCTGAAACTGTAGTAACCCTATCCAAAGAGGAAATCTTACGGTAAACAAATAGTTACAAAACCACACATATCTAATTAGAAGGCAGCAAATGATTATAGCAATGCCACCTCCCTATTTCACTCCATAAGATTGTTGCAGAAATGGGAGCACAGATTACCTGCAGTCGTATTTTTTGCACTTGGTAGACTAGATACTGTTGAAAGATTCCTGAATAAATGACACATTATATGAAAAAAGAATCAACATTTAACAAGATCTTTGTATAGCAAACAAATGTGAGCTGTCTAATAGCACCAACAAAGAAAAAAATGCATAATGGGGCCAATTTTGGAGGGAGAAAGAGGATTGGGAAGTGGTATATAAACACAAGAAGCAAATGCGGAATTTAGAAATGTATTTTGGCAACACAAAATGGTAGTGCTACTTTAGAAACATATATCATAGAAGTTACCAAGTGACGTCCAAACAAGTGCTGCAACATCATCAAATTTACAGGCTTTACACACATATCTCTCAGCGCACTAGCGCAGGATGGCATCCAAAGTATGTCCCCCTCCTCTGAATCCAACAAATTTCAGGTTCATGTAGCAAAGTCAAAGCACATTTGCTTGATCTACTCTGTTATACTGTATAAGCAGAAATTTTATATCTTAAAGTGATTGGGTGATGAATGGTAATGAGATGATGTGGCCTTTTGAGAGTTTTTCGATGACTTTTATATTTTCTCCAAACAAACCTTTTTTCCTCTATATTTATTCATATTCATTCTTGCCCAACCCTAAAACTACTATTTGTTTGCAATTTTTTAGTATAAATAAATGGATGGAATAGTGAAGATAAGTACAAGGTTGATGCTCTCCTGAGGACTTTTAGTGATTTTAATTTTCTTCCAAACTCACATTTTTTTTATTTACACTTTATTTTTTATCCTCACGTTTGACTTAAAATTATTATTTTATCTGACCTTATGTAGTATTTAGAACAGTGCATCATGAATAAACATTCAATTGATTAAGTGTGCATGAACATTGATTAATATAAGTGAAATCAAAGTCTTGACGTGGTTATTGCAATTTCAAGATTGGATAAAAATTATTAATCTCATTCACGAAAGCAAATTCCACTATAATACACAAGTATAAAAATGATTTTTGCATATCTCATGATATTTTGTAGTTCTGTTAATTTAAGTTCTCCGTGTATTTCTTTTTCTTCTTTTGAAACAAATATAAACACAAAAGGTATTAATAAGTAAAATTTCAATTGGTCGTGCATGGCTTAGGTTCTACTTTTTTGGAGAAAGGAAATTTGATTAACTAAATATAAACATATGGCTTAGGTTCCATATGTCAATCAGGGAAAGTACAGGATCAACATATAGCACTTGTAATGTATTGCATCATCTTAAATTCAGCAAGAATGATCTTCTAAATGGCTGTAGGCAGAAAACGTTTTGTGTCCAGCATATTTATAGTTATTTTCCATAACTGCAAAGTGAGATACATCATACTCTAGCTATAATATTCAAGGCATAAACCAAATCTTATTATGAAAAACACCCCAAAAGCTGATTCAACTACGACTGTTGCCTGAAATAATAATAACAGCAATCAAACATTTCTCGCTAGATGTGTTTAGCTATATGAATTCTCTAATTTTCTTGTCATACGTTTAATAGCTTGCAGATATTCAAGGTCCTTCCAAAAAGTTTTCACCCGTTACTTCTTGGGTCTTCTCCCACTCTTCTATCGGCAAGTCAAAGTTCCTACCAGAGCATTTCAAGGCCCTCATGTCACTTGCTCAAACTATTCCACACAAAATTTCTTCCATGTCATGAGAAAAGGGGACCTCTCCCATAATTCAATTCCAGTTTTATCATCTTTAATATGCACACTTCTGTTGCATTCTGCATGCTAAAGAAATCAAATGTGTTTCTCCAGTTCATCCTTAGGATCTCCAACCATTTTGTAAAGAGAAGTCACTGTACCGGAATTGACCATTCTTTGCTTCTTCATTTCCAATTCTTACAGTTCAAACAGCTTTATTTACTAGAATTGCACTCCATAGACTGTCTTTGACCCACTTAGATTAGATAACTTGGACTCCATGGCTACCCTGGATAATTCCATCTTCCCCTCACTTTTTCTCTATACATATCCACAATCACTATACCATTCACAAAAGCATACATCAGGAAAGATCATGTGTATATACCTGAATCTAGTCACACTATTGCATGGAGAAAAAGGAAAAACAACAGGAAGTTCAGCGTAAGTGCTAGAACCCCACAAAAATAAATTAAAAACTCTCTTTTTGCAAAGGGTAAGGATCAATGCAAGTACCTGTGACTATCATTAAGGCGACATTACAACTGCAAAGCAAAGGCGGGATCAGCAAATCTATAGCTTCGAAGATCCATGGGGCTGCAATAGCCAAAACAGCATAACCGACCTAAAAAAACAAACATTCAGCGACCAATTCGCAACAAAACCACATGAACATCCACGCATTTCACAACTCTCGCTTAATCATCTGCAATGTACTTGCCAACAAGAAACAGTACGCAATGCTGCCGTAAATCCGCGTGCGCTTCCGGTGACCGAACAAAGGCGCTTCGTGCAGTATATCCAGGAACCTGCAAGACCCAGAATCACGCATCAACACTAAATGCTTTCTCGGTAGAAAGAAGTTCCGGTTCGGAACAATTTCAAGCCAAAACTAGTTAATCGACCCTCAAACTCCCGAGTCAATCGAAGTCACCCGTCACCCGAAGCAACCCATCGAAACCCAGAAGACAAAATCCAAAATTTCAGCTCGCCGTCGATACTCACAGCGCGTTGTCATCCGGGGACGATGCCGCCGCCGAGGAGTGTCGCTCCGTGGCCATCCTCGTCGACTAGATCCTCGCCACCCCGCTCCCAGAGGGCCGCGTCGATGATCTCCGAAAGAAGGAGAAGAAGAGTGGGTGCGCAGTGAAATTCATTCGCATTCGCACGGGCTGCGAATTCGCATCCGAGCTGACGAGAAATTTCACGCGATGGGACTGCGAAAGTGAAAGTCTTTCCGATCGTTTTCTTCTAGCGTGACACTCAAACGAAAGGGAGAGAGAGAGAAAGAGAGAGAGAGAGAGAGAGATAGCTATATTTCCTTCTCTTGCCCGTTTTTGTCTGCCATTTTCGGCATCTTTCATAGCTTGAAGCTTTGGAAAACGGCCCAATGATACGTTTCCGTCTTGCAGGCCTAACTAAATCTATCGTCCTTCGTCAAGCCCATGATCTTGCTCGCAGGCCGAACGCCATCAAAACTGGAGTCTTCTCCTGTAATGCCAGGAGAAGACCAAAAAGAAGACAGATTTGCGGGAAGACAAGCGCGTCACGATCAGACCGAGTCCCGGTCTGATTTCCTATGTACCTTTGTTTTCATGTAATGTTCGATCCATTCGTGTGATTTCAGTTTCTAGATTGATGCGATTTCGGTTCCCAGGACTTTGTTTCGATTCCCGTGAACTACTTACCTTTCTCTGCGCCTACCATTTGAAAGATTTTAGTCCCGTCGATCGGGTTCCCTTTTCTTGCGCTTTTCGTGTGCGGGTATGGTGCACAGGCAAGGAGCTATATCTCTCTATTCAATTTGCTTCTCTGTCTTCTAAAGTTCTAGATGCATGGTCGAGCAGCTCAACTACCACCACAACAAATGTTCAGGCCATTTGGAGGATACCCCAAACTTAATGTAACATCGAGAAAGATATATAAGCACGACCATCTTGGGTAGAGGCTAAGCTGGCCCTTTGATACTCGGTTCATATGTTTTCGAGTTGTTTCCACAACTCAAGCATCGAGGAGTCAAAAACTACACACCTAAACACGTTCATCTTATGCGCAAGTCAGAAGTTCGAGTCCAATTTGAGCAATAATAGGTTAGAAATTTTTAGGTTGAGAACTTAGGATGTTTTAAGTGTTTATGAGTGTTAAGAGAGCTAGTTTTTAACTAGAACAACGTCATGTTGGCGTCACGTGAGGCAAACAAGCACAGGAAGTCAATGTATGCGATAGCATTATCACCATTCAAACTATCTGATTTATATTATTAAAAAAGACTTTACAAATGTTCGTAATGAGAATAAGTTTAGACACTAAAATGATTGAGAAATTGGAAGATCGAGCTTCGGTTGTCTTCTCTTGTTATCAACACTTTCAAGATACAATGAGATGGGTTTTTCGATGTTTATTAAGTCGACAAGGATCGTGTGTTCCAACTTAATTGTACTTCACAATCATAATAAAAACAACACGCACGTTTAAAAGGCTATATTTACATCACTCTTCCCCTCTCTCTCTCTCTCTCACTTGTATCACATGATCCTATTAGCTTTGCTAAAAGGAAATTTGACTGCAAATCGAATTGGATTTCGTAAAGCAACTCGTGCTGGTCACATGCTGACACGGCGCCGACGCTGGTTCTTGCTTTGTAAAGATTCTCAGACCCAATCAACCCTCTCATCTGTCAGATCGAAATTCGGCAAGATTGATTGACGTTGACCGTTGACCAAACAGATGAGGCCTAGCTGGCAACTTTCTCCCTTGTATTCTTCTTCTTCTTCTTCTTCTTCTTCTTCTTCTTCTTAGAATGCTGCGTGCGCATATTTCCGAATTGCTTGCCTAAAAATTTTGCGGAAACCAAAATGCAATTTTAATTCTGTGCAAATTAAGAATGTGAATCTGACCAAAAAAAAATTAAGAATGCGATTTATTACACGTGTGAGAAACGCACCTAGGAGATCAAACCCGTCATGCTTTGTCTTTGGTGGTTGAGCTGAATACAAGGTTCGATGATGTACCATGAAAAGTATTATGGTCTTCCTAGAAGTTGTTGCATTGATTATGAGCAAATGGATCGAGAGGTTAGGTAGTCTTTTTTTAGTTTGTAAATCGCCATGAATTAAGTTGCTACTAGAATCTAGGCCTTGCCGGATGCACGGGACCAATTCGGTTATACTCATCGATACCTTTTTATTAGAATTTATTAGAAAATAAGGAAAAAAATGACTCGCAAAATACAATAAAAAAAATTTATGATAATGGGAAAGCCACTATAAATATGAACTATATATTATACTTGTGTGACGTATAGTGGAATTTTGTTTCGTCAATGTTGAGATTAATGAATTGCAATAACCATGTAGGTATTTCGAATTCACTAATATTAATCCATAGTTATGCATGCTTAATCGGTTGAATTTTCTGTTTATGATTCCCTTCCCAAGGTGAAGGTTAGAAGGAAAACTAAGGTTCAATTAGAAGTGAGAATGAAAAAATATATATATAGTGTGGATTTTGAGAAAAGTAAACATTTGAATAAATTCTCGACCACCCTTGTTTTCCCTTTACTATTTAGTATTTTTTGCAATTTCTATTGATTTGGGTTCAATTGTAAAATAAGAATATACAAAATAAAATGTGAGTTCGGAAGATAATCAACGTCATTAGAAATTAATGATGAGTATTCCATCCATTTATTTAGAAATTACTATTGCATGCAAATTGTAGTTTAAGGGATAGGTACAAAGAAAGAATAAAAATGAATGCAGATAAATAAAAGTTTGTTTGGAATAAAAAATAAGAGTCGTTGAAAAGCTTGTAAAGGGCCCCGCAATTTGATTACTATTAAACGTCCAATCACTTTAATATAAACAGAGCATGGAAGTAGGTAAGATCTCTAATCAAGACGGTACAATTTCTTTAATGACATTTAGTTGCATTTTAACTCACATGATCAATTAAGACTTATATGTTGCAACATAGAAGATGAAAGCGCTTGTAAAAGAAAATCTTAACAATTTGTGGTAGCACTAATTACAAAAGGCAATTTAACAATAAGTGAGATTAATCAAACTAAAGTCGGTGGTCTGAGCGACACCAACTATTGAAGTAACGCGATCTTATGAAACAAAATTTTAGGTCATCAAGGTAGCAAAATGCATTGTATCTTTCTACATTTATTTGCTATAGTTTGGGGTCATAGTTGGTGAAATTCCATGGAGAAGGTCAGGTAGTTGTGGATGGATTGATTTGTTCATCCTAACTTGACCATGCTAGAGAACGATGTGTATGACAGTGACATAAACCAAGAAAGGACATCCCAATCATGAAATGTCTTGACGAGATTCCAACTAGGGAAATTGGGTATTTGGGAAGTAAATTAGTGGGTAAACAGAAAATAGCCCTGATTGATGTAAAACAAAACCATAAATTTAATATTATTAATTTCATGCTCTAATTAGATATAATTTTGATTTTCTTTTTAATCCAAGCCATGGGTATAGAGACCCTGTTATCTGAAGGCTCATGGAACATTCTGCAAGTCCAATCAACTTGTTAAGTTCGGATTTTTGGTCTAGACAAGCACGCAGTTGGTAGAATTCAAACTATAAATCACCGAATAACTCAATCACTTGCGCCAATTTTGACGGGTTCTAATCAATTTATAATTGCAGAGTTCTGTAGACGAAACCACAGAAGAACCTGCTATTTTAATGTCCTGCTCCTAAGTAGCAGCAACGAGACTCTAGCCTTAGAGAACAAAACAGAATTGTCGAAAATTGTCTTTTTTGAGACGAATGAACGGCACAACTCTTCATTTTATATATACTATCAAATGTGCACACGCTTTGGATGTGCGCAAGAAATTGACATTTAGAAAATTAAGCAAAGTAATTTTGTCATAAAATATTTGAATCGTCAGAGAAGGGAAATTATTAAGAAAATACACAACATAGAGAAAAATGTGTCAATAAATGTAGAAAAAGAAGAATGTTTCAAGAGTTAATATCTTTTCAAGGAAGGTTGTTGCATGGTAGAAAATCACAAAATTTTGATACTAAAATATTTGAGAGATAATTATGAATTTACGCCTCTCTCCATGCCTAGAATATGTGTAATATGAGTCATTAAGGACATTTAGGGGAAGAAAAAAATAATTGAGATTATTATAGTCAGAAGGTTCTCTTTACTTTATATAAAATTGCAAATATTCATATCTGCTCGAGCCCATGAGTACTATGTGCATATAAATTGCTCGATAAAAATTGGTCACACAAAATTATGAAGGGAAGTCTATAATTGTTCTTGCCTGGGAGTTTTTGATGTTGACTTCATATTCAAGTTTAAATCTGGATGGGGCTATTTTCACACTCTTTTTTTTTGGCTAAAGCACGCCCTTTTTAGTTACTTGATCAAATTATCCTCTAAATACTAAATAATTCAAGTACTTATCTCTCTCTCTCTCTCTCTCTCTCTCTCTCTCTCTCTCTCTCTCTCTCTCTCATGTGTTTCATCTTTATCATGTGCATACACACAGAGAATTGTACTCTCTCTCTCTCTCTATGTGTTTCATCTCTATCATGTGCATACACACAGAATTGCACCGGATAATCATTTCAACTAATTCTTGAGTATTTTTTTGAGTCTCTCAAGAAGTGACTACATTTTTTAGATTCCCATTTAGCAAAAACTATATATATTCTTCTTTCAATGGGTTTTTCATCTTTTTGGTAGAATAAAAAAATTTCCTTTTATTCAAAATTCAAAGAATACAAAAGGAAAATCTTTAAAGTAAGCTAAAATATTCCTCTTTTGGGCAAATATCAAGTAGTATTTAATTGCTTGATCACGAAAATTCATTTGGAGAAGAAATTGATTTTTTGATATTTTCAGAGCAATCTCGAAAATATTATGGTACACTCCATGATGTAATTCTTTGGAATACAATTGATATCTGCACCCGTCATGATCCGTCATCTATTGTACCCACGTGGCCGGCATCGGAGTGCGGTGCAAGAGATGCACAAAGGTTGATACAAATCGGTTCGTGGCAATAGGGTGGGGGTGTCTATGTCAGCAATCCAAGGATGATATTATTATTATTATTATTTTAGAGGATCTTCAATGGCCGAGGATGGTCTCCCGTGCTCAAACTGGTCGAGAACTAATGCACGCTTTGCATGATAATTGCAGTAGGCCAAAACTAATTACCATACCCAAGAGATTTGTATGCCTCGCTCGGAGAACAAGTAACCCGAGCTAAATTGTGCGTCGTCCGATCACTGACGAAGCTGATCTGCTGTTCCGGCTCATCAGGCGCCTCACGGGCTCGTCCTCAGCCAAGAAACCATGGTCCGTGATGCAAACATATGCATACACATATACACGCGCATATATGGATTATTACTGTTGCTAATTTCCATTGTGCTGATGTTCTTCCAATCATTTACTCACTACCTAAAAACATATACCATCCGATCCTATAATCTCCTTGTCTTGTCCTCCCCCTCTTTTCTCGCTGTCTTTTCCCCTGTCGAGACAAGAGACTCACCATCAAGAAGCAACAAGAAGAAAAATAGGAAGCGGGGGGACTGGGGAAGTCGGGAGCGCGGCTAAAATCTCCACCAGAACCCGCGGCCGAAAAGACGAAACTGCCCCTTGACTTTCCCCGAAGGTTGACGCGGACTTCGTCATCGGGAAAGCTGGTCCGCCTCTCACCTACTCCCGCATGGACCAAAACGCCCCCGTACAGGTATACGTATGGTCAACCGTATGCGCATCTTGGCATGAGGTCTTTCCACGCATCGGAGGGTCGGGATCGATTGATCTGGTCAAGAACCTTATGCGATCCGGGTGGTGAGGGACATGCAAAATGTGATACCATGTACTCATTCGTGACATTGTTCTCTTCTTCTTTTTTTCCATTATTTTGTAGAACTTCTAGAAGCTAGAGCACCGCGGACGGACGTACCAAAATTTAGAGGAAAATTCAAACTCATGTGCCCACTTATGTTATAATTAATCATTGTGTCTCATCATTAAAAGACAAGAATAGATTTGAGGAAATGTATTTGTTATGACCACGTCCACGGTGATCATTGATTGTTAAGAGCATTTGCCTTCATGGACGGTGTGAACAAACCCTAATTTAAATGGGTTTCAATGATATGAGAGAAGCTAGAAATTTGTTGACTTGAATTTGTCTTCGGTGAGGGCCTTGAACGGCATAATTCTTGCCTTCGAGTGATGTATGTGTGTCTGAGGGGAACAATCGGGCCAATTCAGTATGAGGACTGGGAACCGGTTCGATTCACGATTCTTGGCCTTGAACCAATTTTGAACAGGGTTCAAGGCCAAATCATGGGTATATCCGGCTCAAAACCAAAACCTTATGAGTCATAATTGAGAATATAAGCATGCCATTATGGTGTCCTGACAGAGAACTTTTGCAAAAATATGTATAAGATAGAACAATCAAATAAAAAAATGAAACATGAAAAAAAAAAAAGTAAATCGGTTCTGAAATGAGCTCAAAACACCAGTTAGTTTGATCTCAAAATCGATCAATTTAATTCTTGATTTCAAGAATTGACAACCAACTCTAACGAGATCCGAAACCTACCTATCCTAAAACCGATTACCTCTATACATGTCTACATCTTCCAACCCTTTATTAATTCATGAAAATGACTTGTTGGATTTATTCATTCTAAAAGTCATGGACTAGAGGCAACAAAAAAATTATGCAAGCCCCACACCAATTTGACACCTTCTAATATTTTTTCTACCTAATAAAAGCTGATGCAGTCAAGAGGTTCAATGTAGTCTCTAGCAAGTTTCAGGGACTAGTCTTGAATGTACCACCGGTCCACCTGGTTCCCAAAATTTGAAAAGAAATACCAATACCAAGCTTCTGATCCAGATTTTCATAGATCCTCCCCACAAAGTCAAGGGGGGGGCAGGACAGTCTTTTGCCCCTTGAACCAACTATGTGGACTTATCACCCTTTACTCTTTCATACACCAATAAACTAAAGCCCCTCTCCTACATAAACATATGCAGCACAGTGGAAGAATTCCATGTGGTGTGTGTGGAACATTTAGTCTATAAATATAAAACCCATTCACTCTGCCAGACACCCTAGTTGTAACCTTTTTCTTCTTCCTCCTCTTCTTTCTTGAACTTTATGTCTGCAATTGGACTGGAGAGCAGTTGGTGATTTGAGAATCATTAGCCCCCAATCTGTCTCTCTGCCTTTAGAAAGTCCCACCAACCATCTTGTGATCTGCAACACCCAGATCTCTTATATCTGACCTCTCATTGTTTGTCAGTTCTTCCATATCTTGACAAGAAAGATTGGGGATGATTGCTTAGTGTTTACATCCAAGAAGTGCTAGTTTTGAGGCTTTCTGGATCGGTTCAATCAGCAGCTTTTCTGCAAATGGCTGTGAAGAAGATCTCATGGGGGTGTGTGGTCCCGGGCTGTTGCAAAACAAAGGAAGAAACCAAGGGGTGCAAGCCCAAGAAGGAGGTGACAAAGCAGAACTCATTCCAGAGGCTCTATCTATTGGATTTGAGCAACCCCAGTTCAACAACACTCTCGGAGGACCTCTCGATATCGCTCGCTGGATCAAATCTCTATGTGTTCACCCTCCAGGAGCTGAAGCTGATCACGCAGAGCTTCTCGTCGGGCAACTTCCTCGGGGAAGGCGGGTTTGGGCCCGTGCACAAGGGATTCATCGACGACAAGCTGAGGCCAGGACTGAAGGCGCAGCCCGTGGCCGTCAAGCTCTTGGATTTGGAAGGGTTGCAGGGTCATAGGGAGTGGTTGGTATGTCCAAAGACCTTACTGTCATCCGGACAAAGCCGGAGATGTTTTCCTTACAAATGATGTGATTTTAATGATTTTGATTCTTTCTTATCCACAGACGGAAGTGATCTTTCTTGGGCAATTGAGGCATCCTCATCTGGTGAAGCTGATTGGTTATTGCTGTGAAGACGAACATAGACTTCTGGTCTATGAATACATGCCTAGAGGGAGCTTAGAAAACCAATTATTCAGAAGTATGTATTTGATCAATTCACAGAGTCTAACAATATTCTCTCACTTGTAACTTATAAGGAAACTAATGCATCGGTATCGGTTTTCAGGGTATGCGGCAACATTACCGTGGTCTGCAAGAATGAAAATAGCGCTCGGCGCAGCGAAGGGTCTGGCGTTCCTGCATGAAGGAGAGAACCCGGTCATTTATAGAGATTTCAAGGCATCGAACATATTGTTAGACTCTGTGAGCATCTATTCAATGTCCTATTTGTCTTCTTATCCCCAACTTGTGTTTTCCTTGGAATTGAATTATACTGTCGCTTTGTTTCTTATTGATTTTTGCAAATTTTATGCAGGATTATACGGCAAAGCTCTCAGATTTTGGGTTGGCAAAAGATGGTCCAGAAGGTGATGACACACATGTCTCAACCAGAGTGATGGGGACACAAGGCTATGCTGCCCCTGAATACATCATGACTGGTATTTTTTTTTTTCTGTAAAATTACCCAAAAAAAGTTCAACTCTTTTTTTTTTCCTAAAAAGCACGTTAATTCATAACTTCAAGCCCTACAGTGGGCGAACTTTTAATAATTTATGTCTTGAGCATTTGTTACCTCATGTGTAAAGAATTCATGATTTTTGGCACGTCAATAGGGTTGCGATGACAAATTTGTACACCTATAGACTAAGTAGTTCGGTTTAAATCAAACATTTCGTGGTGGGTACAAAATCTTTATGATCACGTCTGATAGGGATAGTTATTTTTTATCACCCCTACCACTCTTTTAAGTATATAAAGAAAAAATACGACATGCATTACGTCATTATAAACACCATATGTTACATCACTAAAGTCAAATTTGTGCCCATTTACCTTTTAGGCCATTTGACGGCATTGAGCGACGTCTATAGCTTCGGTGTGGTACTCCTGGAGCTCCTGACCGGAAGGAAGTCCGTGGACAAGAACCGCCCGCACCGGGAGCAAAACCTTGCGGAGTGGGCCCGGCCCATGCTGAACGACCCCAAGAGGCTTGCACGGGTGATGGACCCGAGGCTCGAGGGGCAATACTCTGAGAGCGGGGCGCAGAAGGCAGCCGCGCTGGCCTACCGGTGCCTGAGCCACAGGCCCAAGATGAGGCCAACCATGAGCACAGTGGTCAAGACCTTGGAGCCGCTCAAGGACTTTGATGACATCCCAATTGGCCCATTTGTCTACACGGTCCCGGTGGAGATTGATGCATTGCAGAAAGAAGAAGGGAAAGAGAAGGAAGCGAAGAGAAGGAATGGGCATCGTCACCACAACCATCAACTTCACCATGTCCACAGGCGCCATCACCATCACCAAGATGTTAGGTCTCCAAATAAGTCTCCAATTCACCCTGATTCTGCTCACAGACACAACCAAAGGAATGGATTGAATTCTCCCTTGAGAAACTGTTGAAGTTCAACGTAAATAAAAAATGAAATCTATCGCGGCTGGACATAGATTTGCCAAATAGTGTCCATTATAGGGTCAAGTGCAAGGTGTAAACTCTTGCAAGTCAGGACAAGAAGGCTGCTTTTCTCATTTCTTTTTTGTCTTTCGGATAGTTGACGAGTACCTAGAAGACACTATTGTATTTTGAAAATGTAAAAAGTGATTTTCTTTTACACGTAACTCTTTTCTCTTTAAGCGTCCCAGGGTCCCCTTTTTTCTATGATTTGGGTACTCGAGGGAAACATGTATAACTCGATCAACTTATGTGTCCATAGAAAATGCCATTTGAATTTCATGTAATCATTGAACCTATATCTTAGTTCAAATGAAATAAAAAGAATCGTTGAAAGTTGGGCAACCACCTACTTTATGTATTGACTCCTTATAAAAATGAAAACGCTCGAGATTGTCAAGAAGACAGCTAAGCAATTTGAACACATGTTGTGACATATTTTACAAGTGACAAACTACCTCCTCCCTTTCCCGAAATAATATTATCATTATCTCATTCTTGATTATACAATTGTATTTTTTTTTTTTTGTGGTTTGAAGTGATTTGGGGACTATCTTCCTCGGAAAATAATAATTATTACTTAATGCTAAGATATATTCTTGATGGCACGATTCCCTATAATTTACACGTCTGTGCTGAGATCATCATGTAAGGAGAGAGATGATTCCAAGTATAGAACATGCTGAAGAAATCAATCTAAAAGTCAAATTTGGCAAACCACTCGCGATCATGGAGGAATCGATCGAGGAATCTTAGTAGTGCGTGTTCCTCCGTATAGACCAATAATTTATGGGCCTTTTTGGTTCCCATCAAGATTTTTCTTTTTTGTCGTGTGCAGAAAAATCAGCGATTTCAAACTTGACAGGAAGATTAACGAGCAGATTTAGCAAAAGGAAGGACTAATTGGTCGAGGGAATAGATGTGATGGTTGAATTAGCCGACATGTTTTATTTCAATTTCTCAAAAGCAGACAAGCGCGGAATAATAGGACTCATTTTCCATGAGATTCGGGTGGAAAAAATTCTTTGCGCTAGATTACAATTTCGATGCTGTCGTCAGAATTAAGCAGCTCGAAGCTCTGATAAAAAGGGGGATTGGTGATATAGTCGTGCGTGTGCAAGTTAGCAACAGCATAGCGCTCTACTCGGAGATCTTAAACGAATTATTGATGAAAGAAGGCGAGACATCGCACTATTGCTTATAAACTACAACAAGCTGAAGAGTTTATGAGCTTAATATTATTGAAGATGACTCATAAAATGTTTTATAATGCTCGTATGATTAGAAAATTCCTGGTGGGTGCGTCTGGTACAAGTAGTTACCAGATAAGTATGTCCTTACTGACTGCGGTCTCGGATATGCAAATCCCAAGAAGTATGGTCAAGTAACGTTATTGATTTTTTATGTTGTGATGGTAAGTTCAATGAGAGAGTAAGAAAGTGCACATTTCAAAGCTATGCACAAGATGAATGAGGCTATTGAATGTAGTGATATGAATGAAATTCACATATTGTCAGTAGAGAAGTTACATTTGATGAGGTCCCAATAATTCTAGGTAAGAGTGATTATTATCAGTAGCGACACGAATGGCAGTCGTAACGAGGTGGAGTCTATAGAGCCAACGGTTGCTATAGTTGTATGTATGCAAAGGTGGTTTTGCTTTATCTGCGGTTAGATAGGTTGTGTTGGAAAATCCTTGTAGAATAATTAAAGGCACACATAGAGTTGATATTTTAACGAGGTCCATAGTTATGGCGAAGTTCAAGTGCAGTTTGATCTTGGAAAATGTTTGTGGTGGCTGAGCTCACGAGGGCTGGCCTATGGGAGAATAGAGGTGATCAGATTCCAACGGAATAATTGTGACTTTGCTCAAACATCAAGTCAAAGTTAAAATTATTTAAAATATGCCTCGAGTTTGAGCTCGTAAAAGCTAATCCATGGGCTTCCTAATTTTATTAGTTTTTATAAAATTGTGTTTCCTATTTTTTATACAAATCTTTTCTTTATAAGAAGTGAGTCTCCTTCGTGAATTGCATTCAAGAGGAGCTTTTGGTGTTCAAGCCAATAAATCTTGCGGTATGATTTGTGAGTTCATTTGTGAGGTTGAGATATTGTTTTACGAGATATCGTGGGAGTAAACACTATGTCATTTATTAGATGTAATGAGGGAATGGAAAATACTGAGAGTGTTTGAGTGACTCTAATAAAATTGTAATTTTTGTTGTATTGTTTAATCTACAGTGGAGTCCCGCTCTACTCTCGCGTGAAGTAAATGCCACCAACCAAACCACTTAAATTCGGTTTCCAATCTATTTCCTTGTTCTTATTTATTTTATTGCTCGATTCCTTATTATTTTCGCCATATGAAACTCAGTCGTGCTTGTTTCTCCACACAATCCAGTAACTTGAGGGCTTTTTTGTTCCTTATCATAAAAAAATTAATTTCAAAGTTTAAATTTTTTTTTTGTCTTGTGCAAAAAGGTTAGCGATCTCAAACATGATAAAAAGACTAATTTGCAAATTTAGCAAAGGACTAATTGGTCAAGGGAATAGATATGACGGTTGAATTAGGCAACATGTTTTTCATTTAAATTTCTCGAAAGCAAATAAACGCGCAATAACAGGACCCACTTTCTATGCCTTCCTTTCGTCCAAAATTATAAGACGTGGAAAAAATTGTGGGTACGTCAGATGGAGGTTTTACTTTTTGAGTTTTTATATTTTAATATATGATATTTTCGTTAAAAATGAATATCTCGAATCGTTAGGTCTGTTTATTGAGACACATCTAAGGTGGCCTTGGTTTTCTTTATCCTTAAAAATCGATTTTCAATGGGAAAATCATAAAGTCGCGTTGTTTCGATAGGCTTTGATAATAAATAATGCGGAAGAGAAAATTATTTAAATTTTGTATATACGATAAAATTTTATACAAAGTACTACATGAGCCTATTTACTTTACCAAACGACTATTTAGGTAACGTATCAATTACTGATATGAACGATCAAAAGAAAATACAAAGAATTTTCGAGGGAAATATCTCAAATATCTTTAGGAAATATCAAAATGATCTGGGTGAGTCGGAGGAAGTCAACTTGAGCTTGGATAAAAAGTCGGAAAAAGCCTGGGTGGATTGCCAAAGCGATTCGAAGAGAGAACTGGTTGACATTAACGTGGCCGTTACGTGCTGGCGTGGCTGCTGCGCAGGCTTCATGGCAAGAGACTGTCATTGTGGTAGGAAGCTGTCGTCGTGGCGGGGCAGGAGGTTGCGTCACGTAGGAGGTTACCGTTGCGGCAGGGGACTGCCATCGCACCGGAGGTCAGCAATGCTGGGGATGGACTTCAGAGAAGGATATCACTAGTTATTGAAAAATAAAAAAAAGACACAAGATAAAAAGGTTTACTCCAGATGCATCGAGAGCGCACGTGCACCTCAATATTGTCCCAAGATAAGAATAATGTGGAAATATCCTAAATATCTCTAATAAGTTTGTTAGGGGGAAATGTACCAAAAAAATCCTAAACATATTGTATTTGGATCAATTCAGTCATAAACCTTTCAATTGGATCAATTCGGTCCTAACATTTTCACATTGATACTAATTTAGTATAGCTAACCAATTTAAATCGAAAATCGATGACGTGAACGCTAACAATTCTACTAGCATGACCAGAGTAGCCGGCCCTGGCCGTGATGACCTCGTCCAGGGCCATTGCAACCCCACCATCTCTAGGCGATTGGCCCTCACCCAGATCTGGCAAGGGCTTGTTGGTCCTCATCGACAAAAATGAAGAAAAAAAAGAAAAAATTATAGAAAATTCAAAAAATATTATAAAAAATGCCCACGTCAGTATCGGCCATACCACGTAAGATGACCAGTATCCAGCCTAAATTGGCCAAATGGACTGAATTTGTATCAATGTGAAAAGATTTAGAACTAAATTGGTGCTAATGTAATAGGTTTAGAGCTTTTTCGGTACTTTTCTTGCTTATTCAGTGACACTAAACCATCTTATAATTGATGCTTAATTTTCTATGAAAATGATTATGATATTTTATTTGTAAAAAATGACAATAAAAAATTGAGCTCCAACTTGTATACTTTTAAGAAAAAAGGTATTTAAGGTTACAAAATCACATGTCTGATATTAAAAGTAAAAGCCAAAATTCCGATAAGATATCTCCAAGAAAAGAACATCACAAATACCAGAATTTTCGTACGGTCCTTATTTGAGTGCTATAACTTTCTTTCGATCATTTGAGTACATTGTTTATGGCACTCACCCGGGAGCCATAACTTTTTTTTCCAACCCCTTGAGTGCTATATAACTTTTCAATCGATCATTTAAGCGTCATAACTTTCGAAAAACATCAACTACAAGTACCATGCCATGTCGGATTTTCAACACTTGGATGAACGTTTTAAAAATATTATGGTACCTAAGTGATCAATTAAAAGTTATAACACTCAAGCGAATGATTTTTAGAAGTTGTGGCACTCAAGTTATTGAAAAAGAAATTATGACATTTACGGTGTCCTTATTTCATATATGTCTTGTATATCGCTTCAAAAGGAAGGGAAACGAACAAGCCCGTAATATATGAAGCCCACCCATCAAATTTCACAATCACTTGTCATGTCCGAACCCCGAAAAGGGATACGAAAATTAATAAGTAATCATGCACTACGACCGACCTACTGTACATCATAAGAACATATTTAAGCTAAATTAGGCAAATACTATTTTCACTGTCGCGATCTAAATTTCTCGGGCTAATGGATTATTAAGACTATGCTTAACTCAGGCCTTCCCAAGCCCTACCAATTCGCAACTTATGATTTAAGTTCTTAACGTGCAAATATTTTTATACTTGGAGTCGCCACTAATATATTTGCGGTAGGTCAATTAGAAACCTAAATAAAACATAGGAAGATATGTTTTATTCTTACGAACCAGAGATTCTAAGCTCGGGGACTTGGTTACGCTAGATCTAATATAACGCCCTTTCGGTAACTTTTCTTTTCAAAAAAATGTTTTGACAGACAGTTTGGATTCATTTTAACTTAATCACTAGCATGTGAGATGACCATACGAGTGCGCAAACCACCAGAGTAACACCCAATAATCAAAATATTAAAAAAATTGCAAGATTTGGAGAATTACTTACCTCGAAGCAACGTAAGCATTTGCATTATTAGCTAAAAAATCACATCAACAATCCTAATATGATTTCTAATTAACAAGCAGTTCACTCAATATTTTTTTTTTGATTTTCATTTATTTAAATGAAAGCTAACCTATATGTAATGACGTGTAAAAATTAACATGCGATTAATGCAGCCTAACATGCAAACTATATAACACGCGACGACGTGACATAATTGTAATGACGAACAAATGATTTATTTTTGATAATTTCAAATAAAATTCGAAATTAAAAATTACTCAGATTAACATGCAATCTATCATAGAGAAAATGATTTGATCTATCCCAAAGTGATTCCTTTTTGGTATTTTTATGAAAATTCGAAATCATTAAATATTCTAAATAATCCACTAAGATTAAAACAATCTTTAATTTAAACTAGGAAATATGCTACCCTAAATCCCAATTTAAATCAAATAATTATCTTATTCTTTAGGATATATTTAAGATTTCCTAAGCATGCAAAATTTCTAATTTAAATCATAACTAACATATTTTTGGATTTTTTTTATTTAAAGGGAAAACAATTAAACAAAGATAACAACCACGTTCAAATAATCAACGCAATCCACAAGATTCTTCTTATCAAATTCAAATTAGGCAAAGAAATCAGACTAGCGATCATATCTATAGGGTTATAGACATCGACGGAAAGCTAATTGTTCAAATTTGAAAAGCAAATAAAATCTATTATCATATCCAAGTGATTATGGATAAGATAACGATTTTCTGTATCACCGCATATTGTACCTTAGGGATAAGGTCAAATAGTCGTCCAGATACATTGTCAAATTAGAAATGATTCCTAATTTCAGGTAGTTTCAAATATTGCGGATATCACAAAATTACCTTAAGATATCTAGCTATCCACCCAAATATTCATGAAATATTCAAACACCGAAAACTTAAGAAATTAAATATTTCAGAAAATATTCGGATAATGATCTTACCTAATTTGTGGATATCTTCCAAATTCGAACTCGCTTCGGGATTGGATTTGCGGATCATTTGAATTGGCCGATGGTGGTGAACTGGTGGTGACGACGGCGATGGTTTTCACGACGGTGACATGGTGGTGGATGATGTGCAATAACAGAATTCGATGGATCAACGCCAAGGTTGTAGGATCGCCAGAAAAGATCGAAATTTGCTAGTCCAATAGAGAACTTCACGGTAATCCTGCAAAAAATAGACAAAGCAAGGGAAGGACAGCGTCGGATCTTGGGCTGTTGTGCTCACTAGAAAACTTTTCTTTGTTCAACAAAGCAACCCATGCGATATTGTAATTTAGTAATGAACGTGGCTTCTTTCTCTTCCTTAAAGCCACTTGTTTGCCTCACGAAGAAGTCTTCCTTTTCAAAGCGGTGGTCAAAGTCTCTCTTTTTCTTACCGCACCTCCACCAATTGGCTTTCTATGATCGTGTTCTCTTCAATGATCATTGGGCATCTTCTACACGTGGAATTTAGTGGGGGGTGAAAATAGAAAGAGGAAAAGAATAATAATGGGATGCTAATATTATATATTGATGAAGAATCAGCCTCCCATTTTCTTGTCTTCTCCTCCTCAACGTGTATTGCCCCTGTGAAGAAGCTTGGACCTGGGTGTGAATTGTTGAAGTGTGGATGACCAGTGCACTCAGTCACCAAGTTCTTCTTCCTCGTGTTTTGTGGCGGGTGTTGCCGAGGAAGCAACACCAGCCTCCCTCTCTATTTCCTTTTCTCTGCCGTCTCTCAACGTGGCCGAGTATTCAATATGTGGCCTCCCTTGCTCTAAAAAATCGTGTTCTCTGAAAATTATGAGAGGCTCCCCTCTGATTGATGGGTATAATTATATATTTATATCGCAACTCTAGGTTAATTGACCGGGCTTTCTAGTCCTAATGGGCTTAGGGTTAGGCTTTATCCTTTAATTTTTATTTAATTCCAAGTTGGTTGAATTAATTCGGACTGATTTAAGCTCGAATTAAAATAACCAAAGCCTTTTAGACTTGTGAATTTTGGCCCCCAATCCCTTGAGTGAGCCGAGTACTCGAGCTCGGTTTACACGATAAATTTTCAGTTTTCTAGCCACCGCCGGTCCGATGCGGAATGCAACTAACCTATATGAACTTAAACTATATGCTATGCAATTTTAATATTTTTGTTTAGGGGTTAAGATTTAATCCCTAATTTTCTATGCAAATTATTATTAAATAGTCGGTCAAAATTTAGGTGTCAACATTCACACAAGAGGCAATTTACAAGTCTTGTCATATATGGGAATCTCGCAATGCATCAATTATCCACGCATTCATGAATGTACTTCCTCTCAAGAACCAACTTCTCTTTCATCAATTCATGACTTTCTTTCCACCTAACTATGTAAGGAAGGAATGGAGGCTGCAACTAAATCCGCCTTGAAGTTCGTCGAGATCGCCATCTTGGTGTTCCTGGCTTCCATGATCGAAAGGCGCCGAGGCGATGCCAATGTGATGCGCACGCGATGAATATTGTGGCCACCGTGCTCGGAAGGATGTCCTTGGATATGAAGTGGGACTTCATACAATCCGAAGGTTCTGGCGTAGGATATTGCTTTATGGGGTTAGCTCCATATGCTCTTTATATATTGGTCTAATGGTTCACGAGCACGGACCCGTGTGCTTTCTATAATCATCTGCCAATGTAAGTTGGGGAACTAACACGTCTATGGAATTACTTGCTGATAGTAAAAAAACTAATAAAGTATATATTTATATATATGTATATAGAATTTTGCTTCACTAATATCTTTTTTCAAGAGAATATAAAATGATATAAGTTACATTTGGTTCAGCATTAGAGCTTTGGGTCTCAAAGGCACTTGAGCTAAAATTTTGGTGTTTGGTAACACAATTTCAAGGGCCTTTGGTACAAAGTTTTGCTTCGCAAACGCTCCAAACAAGGCAAGTCCCCCTTGAATTGGTTACTTTAGGCTATAGCGTTTCCAGAATGCAACTTCAGGGACCAATGAAATTTTGTGCCTTTGAACATTGCCCTCACTGAACTATCTAAATTCCAAATTCACCCTCACAGAGAAAGCTAACCTGTATGGGGTCATGCGACACAAGCATCACGTCGCTTGGGCTCGCACAACCTCGCAGCCCTCTATTCTCCTTTTTTCTTTTTTTTTTCTTTTTGTTTTTTGGTAAGGTATTTTCCTTTTTTCTTTTCTTTTTTCTTATTTGAAATATTGCTTTTCAATGGCTATATTACAAGTTTTTTACCAAACACTACGTGCTTTTCATGAAAATCCTTTGAGTCAATGCCGTCTGCATAAATGCAAAATCTCTGGTTCCAAGCTGCCCCAACCGCACCCTTTACCGACACTTAATAAATAGATCATTAAGAATCGCCTTTGATCATAACCACCATGGCACCATGGTGCCCGGCATCAGAATTTGCTTGAAGATCTAACAAGCCAAATTCGCTGGAATGGAAAAAAAAGTGTCAAAAAAGTCTTAAATCTTTTGCATTTGTATCAATTTAGTCCTAAACTTTTTTTTGGTGCCAATTCAGTCCTAAACCTAAATATTTTTTTGATGTCAATTCAGTCTTAACATTTTATATTAGTGCTAATTCAGTTCTAAACATTTTCTCTTTATACCAATTTAGTCATTTCGGCCAATTTTGGCCAGATTTTTTCTAACGTGAACGTTGGCTGGTCATCGGCGCTGACATAAACAACTTTTAATAATATTTTAATTTTTAATTTTAATTTTTTTTTATTTTTTTTTCCCTCCCCTCCCTCCTTCCTTCCTCCAGCCGGTCGTTAGACTGACAACCAGCCACTGGCAAGGCTGGACCTCACTAGATCTGGCAAAGTCATGCCTCACCCAGCTGCTAGCGAGGCTCGACCTCATTGGAGGCCGCGAGGTCGGGCCTCGCCCTCGTGGCCATTTGGTGAGGCAACCTTGTCAGCCTCTGGCCTCTGGCCAATCGTGCAAACCGGCAACTGGCTGGAGGAAGGAGGAAGGAGGGAGGAGAGCGAAAAAAAAAGAAAGGAAAAAACTTCAAAAATTATTAAAATATTATTAAATGTTGTCCACGTTAGTGTTGGTGGCCGGTCGGCGTCCACATTAGCAAAATCCATCCAAAATTGACTGGAAAAACTGAATTAGCACGAAGACTAAAAGTTTAAGATTAAATTGACACAAATGCAAAATGTTTATGACTGAATTGATACTAATGCAAAAGGTTTAGGATTGAATTGACATCAATACAAAAAATTTATGACTGAATTGACGTCAATGTAAAAGGTTTAGGACGTTTTTTATACTTTTCTTGGCTAGAATGCCACTTGATAATTGCCAAGAAAGCTTTTATCGTCGTTGCATGCGAAGACTATTTGGTCAAGACAATCTCATTCACGTTCACCGCGTAAAGACATTTTAACTTCTAAGAATTTGCGGAAACCAAATCGTAATCTCTCCTCTACTTCCGCGAAGTTGCACAGAAACTGTCCACACGACCAGATTCCTCAAACACACAAGAAATTCTCATGAATTTCTATCTCTATTTAAGAGCAATTATTTGCCCAAGATCTTCCTCGTAATTCTATCTCAGAAGTTAGAACCCCCGAAATCATGAGAGGAAAATGTAGAGGAGCAGCCGTCTCTTGAATCGGGGGAAGCAAGAGGAATGCAGGGGTACTTGCGCAAGGACAAGGCGCTCCCGAGGCGGCGAAGGCACCTGCGTCGTGGCCGGCCCCGCCACGAGGAGAGGGTAGAAGGCACGGTGGCCATTGCCGTCCGCCTCTGTTTGTTCCTCCTCTTCATTGCCGCTGTGGCTTCATGCACTTATCTTCTCCTTAACCTATTAGGGTTTGCCAACACATAACCCAATTTGATCCGAGTGATGATCGGATGTGATCAAGAGAAGGATCTATCTCCACACACCTCCGGCCACCAGGACCGCCGATCGTAGTCGAGTCTCAATCGTGATACTAAGTTTGTACTAGGTTCATAGGTTGGGGTCGTTGACTTATACGTGCACATCTATCGGCTCCGAAGATTATGGGGTGCATGGGGCTAGATCCATCTTGTACTTGTTAATTAATTTTTTCTTTTTCGAGTTTAAAACAGTGTCATCCTTAGATTTATATCTATAGTAGTAGTATTTGATATATTATGTAATGTTGAATATCTCGGGCTGATGAAGATCTAAGGTAACCTTGTTTTCTTAAAGGAAAGTCGAAAATTGGTGTTGTTTCGACAGGCTTACTTGGTGAAATTGAGCCATCTAATATTTCATACATAAATTTCTGCGAAAATGAATATAATATTTTAACTAAATATAATTGCAAAAATGAGCTCTAATTTGTTCTTTTTTTAAAAAAAAAAAATAGGTACTTAGGGTAACAAAATCACACATCTCATATTAAAAATAAAAGTTAAAAGTCGAATAAGATATATACTATCTTTTTATTTAATGAAGAGTGGAAATGAACAAGCGCATCGTTTATAAAGCCAATTAATCGTACCTTTTGGTTACACGAAACTTATATATATATATAATTTAGCCACTCAATCGAATCCATCCACCGTCCGGTCAAAAACGCACAAAGTAAAATGATAAAAGAATGAGCGTGACATGACAGAACCAATGAAGGAACTGGTAGTTGGCAGAGGTAGACTATCAAACTTGACATGCTTAGATCTTTAATAAACTACGCAACCGCAAACTAAGGTAGAGTGCTCACAATTAACATACAAAAAGTACAAATTTCAGACGTTTCTTGCATTATTGATTTGCTCTCTCCACCTTATAATCTATGCAGTGGACCTCTCCCATACTTTTCTATAACATGGTACTTCAAAAATATTTAATTATTTATAAAGCCTACATGTAGTTTTTAAAGAAATTTTTTAGGTTGTTAAAAAAAATTTTGAGAAAATGACATAAACAGTCTCAAACTTTGATCCAATGTGTAATACAGTCCCTAAATTTTAATTTATTCAATATGATCCTTGAACTTTAACTCAATGTGCATTGTGATCCCTGAACTTTTAATTTATTCAATGTCATCACTAAACTTTTGATATGTGTTCAATTTAGTCCCTTCATTATATAAAAATATTCAATACTATTCTTGAACTTGAATTCATTAAAGGACTACATTAAATATTTTTATATAATTTAGGAACTACATTGAACATGTCTTAAAAATCCATGGATCATATTGAACAAAGCAAAAGTTCAAAGACCACATTAAATATTAAGTTAAAGTTCACGGACTACATTAAACAAATTAAAAATTCAGAGATCACATTACACATTAAATTAAAATTTAAGAACTATTTGTATCGTTGTCTCAAAATCTTTTCACCTGTTATAGATCAAAGAAGGCAACTTAGTCACCATCACCGATATAGAAGTGAGTGGTTCACAACGCATCCATTATCAATGCATTTATGAATGTACCTCCTCTCAGGGACCAACTCTTCTCTTTCATCAATTCATGAGTTTTGTTCTACCGAAATGGACCAACATATGTAAAGGTGCTCCTATAGATAAGTCACACCCTTTCAGACAAAGCGCCCGAAAACCACGCTGCTGAATTGCTTCCATAAACACGCTTGGTTGGAGCAATGGAGAGCACAACTTAAAAATCCGTGTTGAAGTTCGTCTTTGATCGCAATTCTTGGTGTCTATCGTTTTCATTGGTTAAAAAACATGCCTTCTTAGCATTCATGGCTACATTTGGATTTGGCATTGCCCGAGGCGGGTGAGGCCGAGTCTATCTCAACAACACTATATCTGGTGGCTCTAGCCCTGACCCAAACTACAAGACTGAGAAAGGGTTGGGCTCGCGGCATTGGTAAGGCACGGGTAGATTAAGAGAGGGTTGGGCTCGTGCGACCAGTGTCGGCGAGTGCTGCAATATCGTATCAGTGAGGGTGAGCCTTCCGGCATCAGTGTGGCAATGTAATGCGAGGGGAGGTTGTGCGTTCGGTCGTCTTCTTTCTACGGAGGCCGAAGCACGTTTTCAGGGGCAAAGGGAACAATGGGAAGAAATATCGAGCAAAACGGAAAATAGGGACAACCAATATGGATCGTCCATTTGTTGAGCGGCTAATGTGTTTAAATCTGAAGACGGTAAATTAATTATAATTTAGGCTATGTTTGTTTCATGAAAACTGAATGATTTGGGAAAAAATTTCCTAAAAACAAACGGTGACCGGATGATGCAATACCCAAATGCAGATGAACTTGCATATGATCTTAACCACTACACATCATGGGGCTGCCATAGGAATTTGCTTGAAGGGATGTATGAACTCAAACAAGCTCCTAATTCACTAAAATGCCACTTGATATTTGCCAAGAAAGCTTCCAAAATACCTTTAACTCTTCTTCTTTTTTTTTTGGTAAGGCCTTTAACTCTTCTTTTATCGTCGTTGCATGCAAAGATTATATGGTCAAGGCAATTCATACACGTCCACCGCCTAAAGACCCTCGTTTGATCCGATTGCTCGAAACCAAAACACACTCTCCCTTTTACTTCCACGAAGCTACGCAGAAATAGTGTTAACATGCGACCCAATTCCTCAAACCAATGAAAAGCTACGCAGAAATAGTGTTTGATGTATATGTGCGCGTCTGTCGGCTACGAAGATTATTGGGTGCATGGGGCTAGATCCATCTTGTACTCGTTAATTAATTTTTCTTTTTTTTTTCCAGTTTAAACAATGTCATCCTCATATTTATATTTATAGTTGTAGTATTTGATATATTATATAATGTTGAATATCTCGGGCTGATGAAGATCTAAGGTAACCTTGTTTCCTTAAAGGAAAGTCATAAATTGGTGTTGTTTCGACGGGCTTATTGGGTGAAATTGAGCCATCTAATATTTTATACATAAATTTCTGCGAAAATGAATATAATATTTTAACTAAATATAATTGCAAAAATGAGCTCTAGTTTATTCTTTAAAAAATAGGTACTTAGGGTAACAAAATCACACATCTCATATTAAAAATAAAAGTTAAAAGTCGAATAAGATAATACTATCTTTTTATTTAAAGAAGAGTGGAAATGAACGAGCGCACCGTTTATAGAGCCAATCAATCAAATCTTTTGGTAACACGAAACTTTATATATATATATATTAGCCGCTCAATCGAATCCACCTTCCGGTTAAAAAGCACAAGTAAAACGATAAAGGAATGAGCATTACACGACAGAACCAAAGAAGGAACTGGTAGTTGGTAGAGGTGGACTATGAAACTTGAAATGCTTCGATCTTTAATAAACTACGCAACCGCATACTAAGATAGAGTGCTCACAATTAACATACAAAAAGTACAAATTTCAGACGTTTCTTGCATTATTGATTTGCTCTCTCCACCTTATCATCTATGAAATGGACCTCTCCCATACTTTTCCATAACATGGTACTTCGAAAATATTTAATTATTTATAAAGTTCAACCCGACTCGATGAGAGAGCCTACATGTAGTTTTTAAAGAAATTTTTTAGGTTGTTAAAAAAAATCTTGAGAAAATGATATAAACAGTTTTGAACTTTCGTTTAATGTGCAATGCCATCCCTAAAATTTTAATTTGTTTAATATGATCCTTAAACTTTAATTCAATGTACATTGTAATCCCTGAACTTTTAATTTATTCAATATCATCACTAAATTTTTGGTACGTGTTCAATTTGGTCTCTTAATTATTCAATATTATCCCTGAATTCGAATTAATGAAAAGACTATATTAAACATTTTCATGTAATTTAGTGACTACATTAAATATTTTCATATAGTTTAGGGATTGCATTTAACATTTTCATATAGTTTAGGAATTACATTGAATATGGCTTAAAAGCCCAAAGATCACATTGAACAAAGTAAAAGTTTAGGGACCGTATTAAATATTAAGTTAAAATTCATGAATTACATTTAACAAACTAACATTTTAGAGACCACATTACACATTAAATCAAAATTCAAAAATTATTTGTATCATTGTCATTGTCCTAAAAATCTGTTCACCTGTTATTGATCAAAGAAGGCAACTTAGTCACCATCACCAATATAGAAGTGAGTGCCTCACTACGCATCCATTATCAATGCATTTATGAATGTACCTCCTCTCAAGGACCAACTTCTCTTTCATCAATTCATGAGTTTTGTTCTATCTATCCATATGTAAAGGAGCTCCTATAGATAAGTCACATCCTTTCAAAGTATTAGGGATATATATTAGAGATATCGATCTTCCCTGATTGATAATGTTAGAGATATCAATCATCCCTAATTGATTCTATTTGCTGTTATTTGATATTGTAATATTTTGTTGCTTTAGATAGTTATCTAGAATAGCCCATAAATAGGCTCATGTATCATCAATATTAGACACATAGAAATATACAGAAATTCTCTTTTCTACTTTATTCTTATCGTGGTATCAGAGCCAATATTTTTTTGAGGAAGGGGCCATGGTGTTTTTGTAAGCTCGGGAAGCCTCTACACGCACCGCCACGCGCCACCACGTCATGGGCCCTCCTACGCCGTCGACTGTAAGTCCATTTTCTGACGTCAATAGTTGGATATAATCCAAAACAAACACCATAGACAGGTTCTCCATCCTTCGGCCAGTCTAGAACAGCAGCGAATGTTGCCGGAAACCTCTGCACGCACCCTTACACGCCTCCGAGGTCCTCTACGCATGAGATCCACGCGCTGTGTGAGACTCACGCGATCCACCTGTTCAAACCAGTGACGTCATCATAGCATTGTGACGCTAACCAACCATTGACCGGCATTGACCGGTGTTGACCAGAACGGTTTATTTATTTTCTGACCGGTTCGATCTCTTTTGGACCGGTTCTTGGCATTTTCAAACCGGTTCCTAAGGTATTTTGACGTCCTGAATCCATTTTTGGCCTTATTTTTTCAATATCGACCTTGGAAATATCGGTTTTCTCATAATTCATTATATTGGGTATATTCTAGTTTATTACATATCATGGAAAAATTGGAAGTCTTAGTACCCATTCAAATCATCTTAAATAGATCAAACTATATCTTATGGGCTCAAGAAATGTCAAGTTTTCTGAAAGGATGTAAGCTTTGGCGTTACGTCACTGGAGATATTCGCGAGCCTGTTCAGGCTACTAGTAAGACTGACAATAAATTTGCTGATCGATTGGAGGAGTGGGATAGCAGGAATCATCAGATACTCACATGGATTCGAAACACTTCGATTCCATCAATCAAACTTCAGTTTGGTTGACTAGATACAGCAAAGGAAGCTTGGGATCTTCTTTCTGGTCGTTATTCCACGTCTAACATTGCTCATCAATATCAATTGTTAGGGAATTTATATCGCATGCATCAAGAAAGAGGTCAGTTTGTTAACGAACTTTTATCTTTGATGCATGCTATATGGGATCAGCTAACCTTATCTAAGCCTAAATGGGAGTCAACTACTGATACCTGCTTGTTTACTGAATATCGTGATCAAATGCGTGTAGTGCAATTTCTGATGGCACTTAATGATTAATTTGAACCTGTGCGAGCTTCACTTTTGCATCGAGATGCTTTACCTCGTCTTGAGGCAATTGTTTTAGAACTATTGACCGAAGAGACTCGACTAACTACTTTAAAAGCACAACGCGTTACTCTATCAGTCTCCACTCTTACAGATGCAGTACTTGCCACTTCTGGTTCTTCCTCATGGTGCAAGCCTTACTGTACGCACTGCCATCGATTTGGTCATTGTGCATCCAATTGTTATCAGCTACAACCTAAGCAACCTATGAGAACAAACAACCAATCTCGATTTAGAGGTCCACATGTGCATTCATCCACTACTACTGCTACTATTGAGGATTCTTCCAACTGTTCATCAATTACTCTATCATTAGATGATCTTCGATCCACAATCCGTTCCATTATTCAAGAATCTGGTACTTCTAGTCCCTCTGTACCTAACTCCTCTGCTGTGTCGGTTAATCTAAGTACTTCTGATTCGTGACTCTTTGATTCTGCCTACTAAAATCACATGACCTCCAACTCCCATTTATTCAAGTCAAAATCATACACTTCATAAGCACCTATTATTCATACCGCTGATAACTCTAAGATGCTAGTGAGTCAAACATGGAACATTTTGACTTCCACATCATCCTTGCCCGATACATTTTATGGTTCCCAAGCTCTCATTAAACTTGATATCTGTGGGACAGCTATGTGACCTTGGTTTTGACATTCATTTTTCTTCGAATGGTTGCTGTGTGCAGGATCCACAGACGGGATAGACAATTGGGACAGGCTATAAAGTGGGTCAAATGTTTAAACTTGTTTCGTTAAAGCTTCCCAATTCCTTCATTAGTTATGCTGCCATAGTATCATCTGAAACTTGGCATTCTCGTTTGGGTCATCCTTCTTATTCTAAATTAAGTCCTTTAATTTTAAGTGGTCATTTAGGTTCCGTTGATAATAAATCTTTTGATTTCTTGCCTTGTAAATTGGGAAAATATCATGCTTTACCATTTAATATTAGTAAATCTGTCTCTTATGCTCCATTTGATCTCATTCATTCAAATATTTGGGGACCTTCTCCTACCCCCACTATGGGTGGATCTCGTTACTTTGTGATTTTTGTGGATGATTATTCTCGTTTTACATGGCTATATCTTATGAAGAATCGATCTAAACTTACTCATATCTATGGTAACTTTGCTGCCATGATCAAAACACAATTTTCTCAAGATATCAAAGTTTTTCGTACTGATAATGCTATGGAATATAGAGACAGAGAGTTCCTTAGAATTGTTTCTCAGAATGGTACTGTCATTCATCGTTCTTGTCTAGGAACTTCTCAACAAAATGGTCGAGTAGAGCGTAAACACAGGTATATCTTAGATATTGTACGAACTCTTTTAATCTCAACATCTTGTCCAGAACAGTTTCGGGGAGAGGCCTACCGTACTGTTATATATACTATCAATCGTATTCCGTCACCTATTATAGGTAACATTTCTCCTTACGAGCGTTTGTATGACAGTGTTCCCAATTACAATCTACTTTGAGTTTTTGATAGTGCATGTTTTGTACATCTTCTTCCTAATGAACGCACAAAGTTAGAACTTCTTGCTCGTTTATGTTGCTTCCTTGGATATGACATTGAGCATAAAGGGTATAGATGTTGGGATCGTATCTCAAATCATCTTCGTGTGTCTCATCATGTTACATTTTGGGAACATAGATGTTTTCCTCTCTCCGTCCTTTTGAATCCTCCCCTGCTATTCCAACTGTCTGTTTCTTCACTAATCCTTTTGTAGATCTATCGCCAAAAGATAACACAATCGATTCTTCCTCTTTGGAATTGCCCTCTCCTAATTTTGATGTAGGTATTTTTGGAAATCCCACTTCAGCAGATCCTGACATGTTTGTGCCATCCGCAAATTCTTCTTCTCCTGTTCATCGTTCCACCCATGTAAGTCAACCTTCTGTTTGACTTCGTGATTTTCACTGTTATTCTACAATTGCTTCTTTTCACGAGCGTCGCACATATAGATAAGCTTGTACAAATCCTCTTTGGCAACAAGCAATGGCGGATGAGTTGCAAGCATTAGAAAAATCTCGTACTTGGGATTTGGTTGATTTGCCTCCTGAAAAGGCGGCTATAGGTTATAAATGGGTGTACAAGATCAAAACCAAGGCAAACGGTACAATTGAACGGTACAAAGTTAGACTAGTGGCAAAAGGTTTCACTCAAGAATATAGCATGACTGTGATGAGACATTTGCTCCAGTTGCAAATCTTACTTCTGTTCGTAGCCTTCTTACTGTTGTTGCTATTAAGTGTTGGCCTCTGTTTCAGATGAATGTCAAAAATGCATTTCTCAATGGTGATCTCACTAAAGAAGTCCATATGGAGCCTCCTCCTGGATATACTCACACTCCTAATAAAGTGTGTTGCCTACGCCGTGCATTATATGGACTGAAGCAGGCTTCTCATGCATGGTATTCTAAGTTTAGTTCCACCATGGAACGTCTTGGTTTTACGTCCAGTCCCTATGACAATGCACTCTTTGTTCAACAAACATCTCGTGGGTATATTCTGCTATTATTATATGTGGATGACATGGTTATTACCGGTGATGATCATAATGGTATTATGAAACTTCAGCAGTATTTGAGTCAACAGTTTGAAATGAAGGATCTTTGACGACTCGGTTACTTTTTAGGTTTGGAGGTTACGTCAGATTCCTCTAGCTATTTTCTTTCTCAAGCAAAATATGACACTGATCTTCTTTCTCGAACTAGACTTACTGATGGCAAAACTGCTACAACCCCCATTAAGACTAATGCCAAATTTGATGACAAAGATGGCACTCCTCTTCCAAATCCTAGGCTTTATCGATAGTTGGTTGGCAATCTTGTATACTTCACTGTTACCCACCCGGACATCACTTATGCTATTCATATCGTAAGTCAATATATGATTGCGCTACAAACAACTCACTTTGCTGTTGTTCTTCAAATTCTTCGCTATGTCAAGGGTACCTTATTTCACAGTCTTCACTTTTTTGCTAACTGAAGCTTAGAGTTGACAGCTTATTTTGATGCTGACTGGGTTGGCGATCTTCTTAATCTTCGATCTACTTCAAGCTACTGCTTCTTCTTAGGAAAGTCTCTTATTTCCTAGCGAAGCAAGAAACAGACTACCATCACCCGATCAAGTACTGAAGCAGAATATTGCGCTCTTGCTGAAACAACATCAGAATTACTATGGTTGCAGTGGTTATTGGAAGACATGGGCGTCCATCAAAATGGTGGAATGACTATTTATTGTGACAACCAGAGCGCTATCCAAATAGCACATAATGATATTTTCCATTAGCGTACCAAACATATTGAAATAGATTGTCATTTCATACGCTCTCACGTGTATCGTGGTATTGTTCATTTTGTTCTCACTACATTGGTTGATCAGACGACAGATGTTTTCACTAAGGCATATCCACCCTGGCGTTTTCAAGATCTCTTTTCCAAACTTCAGTTGACCTCTTCTATGTCATCTTGAGTTTGAGGGGGAATGTTAGAGATATATATTAGAGATATCGATCTTCCCTGATTGATAATGTTAGAGATATCAATCATCCCTGATTGATTCTATTTGATGTTATTTGATGTTGTAACATTTTGTTGCTTTTGATAGTTATCTAGAATAGCCTATAAATAGGCTCTTGTATCATCAATATTTAAACACACAGAAATATATAGAAATTCTCTTTTCTACTTTATTCTTATCACAGAGAAAGTGCCTAAAGACCACGTTGCTGAATTGCTTCCATAAACACGCTCGGTTAGAGCAATGGTGAGCATGATTGAAAAATCCATGTTGAAGTTCGTCTTTGATCGCAATTCTTGGTGTCTATGGCTTCCGTTGGTTAAAAAACATGCCTTCTTAGCGTTCATGGCTGCATTTGGATTTGGCGTTGCCCGAGGTGGGTGAGGCCGAGTTTGTCTCGACAACACTATATCTGGCGGTTCTAGCCCTGACCCAAACTACAAGACTAAGAAAGGGTCGGGCTTGCGGCATTGGTGAGGCAAGGGTAGATTGAGGGAGGGTTGGGCTCTTGCGATCAGTGTTGGCGAGTGCTGCAATATCGTACCGGTGAAGGTGGGCCTTCTAGCGTTAGTGTGGCAATGTCATGCGAGCAGAGGTTGTACGTTTGGTCATCTTCTTTCTTCGGAGGCCAAAGCATGTTTTCGGGGGCAAAGGGAAAAAAAGGGAAGAAATAACGAGCGAAATGGAAAATAGGGACAATCAATATGGATCATCAATTTGCTAAGCGGCTCATGTGTTTAAATCTGAAGGCGGTAAATTGACTATAATTTAGGCTATGTTTGTTTCACAAAAAATAAATGATTTGGGAAAAATTTTCTAAAAACAAATGATGGCTAGATGATGCAATACCCAAATGCAGATGAACTCGCATATGATCTTAACCACTACGCATCGTGGAGCTGCCATAGGAATTTGCTTAAAGGGATGTATGAACTCAAACAAGCTCCTAATTTACTAAAATGCCACTTGATATTTGCCAAGAAAGCTTCCAAAATACCTTTAACTCTTCTTTTATCGTCGTTGCATCCGAAGATTATATGGTCAAGGCAATTCATACACGTCTACCGCGTAAAGACTCTCGTTTGATCCGATTGCTCGAAACCAAATCACACTCTCCCTTTTACTTCCACGAAACTACGCAGAAACAGTGTTAACATACGACCCAATTCCTCATACCAATGAAAAGTTCATGACTTTCTTCTCTATTTAAGAGCAAGAATTTTCTCTTGGAACCCTAAAACAGGGAATGAAAAGTGTAGAAGAGAAGCCGTTTCTTGAACAAGCTCCAACGTCCTTCTAATTCCTCTCCTCTTTGGGTGTTCCTCTCCTCTTTGGGCGTTCTTGCCTTTTTGGATTTGGAAGGAAAGGAAGCGAAAGAAATGCAAGGGGACTTGCGCATGGACATGGCTCTCGGAAGGCGGCGAAGGCGTCTACGTCGTGGTCGTGGCCAGCGCCACCTCGAGGAAGACGCTGTTGCCATCCGCCTCTGTTTGTTCCTCCTCTTCGTCGCCTCCGTGGCTTTGTGCGTGTACTTTCTCCTTAACCTATTAGGGTTTGCCAACAGATAACCCAATTCGATCCAAGTGATGATCAAGTGCGATCGAGGGAGGATCTATCTCCATGCACCTCCGACCGCCGGGGCCGCTGATTGTCGTCGAGTCTCAAAGCAATCATGATTCAAGTGGGCTCAAAGAAGAATCTTATAAGCGGCCTCGGAGTTGGACTTATTGACATATATGTGCGCATGTTTGTCGGGTTGAAATTAATGGGGTGCATGGCCCTTATCTTGTACTAGCTACCAAAACAACGCCAAACTTCTATGATTGCCACTTATTTTTTGAGGTTCTTGCTTCATAAAATATGTCCATTAATAAAATTAGCATGATTCCTCCTCGTTCTTCTAAGAAAGTCAAGGTCAACTTCACAAATTATTGGCATTTACCTCCCTCAGACTTGTCTTTTTTTCTTTTAGGAAAATTGTCCCAAAAAATCCTAAATATATTACATTTTTGTCAATTCTATCCTCACAAACCTTCGGTGAGGGCAACCCTTGCCGATGGTTGCCTTTGGCTAGTCGCCGGCTATCGCCCAAACCCAACAACCAGCTGGAAAAAGAAGAAAAAGGGAGGAAATAAAGAAAAAGAACGAAAATAAAAATAAAAAATCTAAAAAAATTAAAATATTATTAAAAATTATCAACATCAGTGCCAACCGTGCCATATAAGATAGCTGGTGTCCACATCGGTGATTTTTTATAAAAATTGATCGAATAGACTCAATTGGCAAAACGTGAAAATATTTAAGACTTAATTGGTAAAATTAAAAAGTTTTTAGGATTGAATTAGTAAAATTGTAATAGATTTAAGAATTTTTGGACAATTTTTCCTTTTTTATTTCGATAACTCACAATTTCATATTGAATCAACAGCAAAATAGGGGAGCAAACCCTATTACATGCACAAGAATATGTACACCAAGTGGTCAAATCCTAATTAGCACAGAGTGATCAATGCCTATCAACATTCACCTTCTTTCCAACATCTATAGAATCGATCAATCTTCCTCGTATAGCCATTTTTTAATTTGTAACACCATCGAGTCATAATTTACAACAATATCTAATAAGCTAAATATGGTAGGGAAAATTGTCTAATTGATGCAAAACCTATTCTGTGATTATCAATTCAATCATAAACTTTTTAATTTTGTCATTTTAACCCTAAACCTTTGCCCAAAATTCTAATGCAGTCCTTCCGACCAATTTTTACCATAAATCTATGACATGGCAATGTAACATGAAGGACGGCCGACATGACTGGATAGGTGTAGGACTAAATTGGCAAAAATGGGTAAGCATGAGACTATATTAACATCCGTACAATAAGCTTAGGATTGATTATGTAATTTTCCCGAATGTGGTACATTCACCGCAAAGATATAGTATAAACTAGCTAATTGTAATCAACGTCGTAAGTCTTCATTTGAGTCATAATTTTGGGCTTTGTGAGTCGCAATAGTTGAACACCATTCCGACAACTCAACCCGACAAAGATAAGAGTCCATCTAATGATCCAATGCCTCCTAGGCTTACCAGAAAGCCCACGCGCATTATTTGTCTACCCACCTTCACATAATTTTTCCCAAAAGCACATTACTAATTCCACCAACAATATACATGTACACTCTTAAGATCAAATTGTACTTAGCTAATTGCTTACATGGTGATATGCAGATAGGTTCTTCCATAAAGATCTGTTCCGTTTATGGGATTATGTACCTCAAGAATGTACACTAAAATGTGATAAAGCCTCGCAAATTAGTTTTGAGTCATCACATATGCGCATTCTCTTAGGGTCATCCCTAAGGGTGTGTGTGTAGACTCGTGTTTCTCTGGTAATTTCTCAGTATGTGTGGGGGACAACGGGACCGTCGCGATTGACCAAGGTTTGTTGGGTGCTCAAATAGTCCTAAACACCTTCATTGATTATAAAAAAAAAAAAGACAAAAGATGAAAAGAAAAGGAAAGTTATCATGGCAGGGATCGACGTATCCGTCGTCCAAAACGTCTCTTAGAAAAGGCAAAGAATTCTAGACGACTCACTCAACCTATGAAAAAGACAGTGTTTTACAAAAAGAGGTTGGAGTTGGAATTACGGTTTTGACGAGTCAATATACAAAAAGTGTAATTAAGTCCTAATTCTTGTCAATTGGTCCAATCAAGTCTTTCCGTTGATTACAGAATTTCAAAATTTTAAGACTCGATTGCACCTTCGTGACAAATTTCGAGACTCGATTACATTTTTTGAAAGTTTTAGAACTCGATTGTACTTTCGTGACAAGTTCTGGAGCTTAATTATACTTTCATGATAAGTTTCAGGAATTATACTTTCATGATAAGTTTCAGAACTTTCGGTACACTCATCCCAAAGAAAGGAGAAGAGTTTGAACAACAAGAAAAGGAAGGAGATTGACGGACGACATCTGCAACGTCTCTCAAAGAAGGCAAAGAATTCTGGACGGCTTACTCAAGCTACAACAAAGACAGTACTGTACAAAAAGAGGTTGAGGTTGAGGTTGAGGTTGAGGTTGAGGTTGAGGTTGAATTAGGGTTTTGACAGGGCATTGTCACCATGACTGCATCATGGCGTGAACTGATGAAGTTAACAGCGATATTATGTGGTAAGGATGACTCCATCTTTCCTACTCCAGGTCCAAGAAGGCCCTCTGGGTCAGGCCATTCTCCTTTAAATTGCCCCAAGCCCACGTTTCTTGGTTGAAGTCTTCACAAAACACACTCTCTCTCCCTCTCTCTCTCTCTCTCGGTCTCTGTGCTTCGGATTCGGCTTTGAACCATGGCGGCACTGGACTCCGACGTGCCGATGACCCCCGCCGGCGAGGCGTCGAGCAGCGACGCCCCTCTTCTTCCCGCTCCTCTTCCTCCGGCGTCTTCTTCGTCGGCGTCGTCGTCGTCGAGGAAACCGAAGCGGTTCGAGATCAAGAAGTGGAACGCCGTCTCGCTCTGGGCCTGGGGTACCTTCCCTCGAACCCTAACCCTGTTCCCCCTGCTTCCTTGTCGCTTTTTGAGCAATGGGTGTTGATCGAATCTCTCTGTCTCCCCCTCTGCTGGTGGTTGCAGATATCGTCGTGGACAACTGCGCTATCTGCAGGAACCACATCATGGATCTGTGTGAGTTTCGATCGGCTACCGCAGTAACGTGGTTTCGAAGCTCTTTAGGTTGTTTGTGATCTCTAAGGTTGTATTTTTTTGGTTGCTGTCGTCAGGCATTGAGTGCCAAGCTAATCAAGCGAGCGCCACTAGCGAGGAGTGCACGGTTGCTTGGGGTAAGCTTTGATTTCTCGATTCTATGTCCGTTTAGGCGCTGGCCTCGTGTGTTGCGGTTGTTAGATACTTGCTGTTTGATGATGGGATTGTGAGGATTGCGCTAATGCTAGAATTTGGAACTTAACTGATGATGAGCGGTGAATGTAGGAACATTGAGACTATAATTAAGTGCATTTGCTTTGATCGATGTTCTCGAATCGAAGCATGTAGAGGGTTGTGTCGATTACTGTTTATCACATGAGCATATTGGTGTTCATTTCTATTTGAACGCACACATTATCATGTTTCATCGCAAAATCATAAAAGTTCTGTTGTTATGCTAAAGTGCAGTTTCCGGCGTGAAGATCTCTGTGATTGACAATGCTATGTTTCCTAATTGTGAATTTTTTTTGTCTAGTTGCGTTGGTCTTGTTTCAATCCCTTATCAACTGTGGACTTAGTAATTAGATTAGTCTTTCTGAATAGGGATCGACGGCAGAATGGAACGTCTTTGACGATTTTCATACCCATTGTTCTGGGCTTATTTCTCTGTTATATTCACCCTTTTGGAAATTTGAGCTTTTTAAGATGATATGTTCCCAAATAAATTGATGTTTACACCTTACCTAAAAAATAAATTGATGTTTACCAACAGTCCATTTCGCCTCGCAAGAATAAGACTTGCCATGATCGATATTAGCATAATGGAAATTAGAAAGAAAAAGCGCACAATGAAGTATGAGTGCACTTTTTGCTCTCAGAAGAGTAGGAGTTCGTTGCCATCAGTTGTATTTTCGTTACTACTTGTGTTTGTAGTTTACATTGGCATATTGGCTACTTTCCTTTGCTGAAATTTTCTATGTGGGGGCACTGTCGAATTACTTCTCTAAGATGTCCTGTTTACCTGCCCAAGTGCGACCACAGTAATAGTTTATGTACAACATTTATTACGAACTGTTACTCCTGGGTTCTGTGACCAATGAAAGAGAAAAAACTTCTGGGTGCTTGAGAGTCCGTTGCTTAATATTCTAACTGGGAATACTATATTATAGCATGTTGTCTTTTGGGAGGTAATAATCTGATGGTTCCTCGTTGCTCTTTAGTTATAGTTGTAAAATCATTTTGAGAAAGGAATGCTCTGCCCTCAATCATCACAGGGCACACTTACATGGACAAGCTTTTCGTCTTCTTTTATGAGACTGGATTACCATGAAGATGATTGTTTTGCTCAATTATAGTCTATCTAGGTTTCTACTATCATATGATAAATGATTTTAATAATTTAAGGTCCGTTGTTCTTTTGAAGAACAAAAGAAAGGTCCATTATTCTTTTGTTATCTCTGGCAATAGTAGCTTGTTTATTTTGGGCAACTGTTCCTTGGCTCATCAAATCTCTCTTCTTGATGCTATAGGAGTTTGCAACCACGCATTTCATTTTCACTGCATCAGCCGATGGCTCAAGACTCGTCAAGTGTGTCCATTGGGTATGTTTTAAGCTGTGTTCCCTGTCTCTCTCCAATTACACATTGCTGAATTGTTTAGGTATCTGGTCTGATCTTTCGATTGTGCCTTGCATCCTACAGATAATAGCGAATGGGAATTTCAGAAGTATGGTCATTAGAGCCTTCCGTTCAACATCCTTTTGCTGCTATTTCAATACTGCACTGACGTCGGAAGGCACAATGTGTTGATCTGTCGGAACATTTGACTCTCGGCCCTGTAACCTTCCCCGCTCCTCTTGTTCGAGTTTCATTGGATGGAGAGTGAACAGAAAACATTATTTGCAATTAATGCGAATCTCTCCATCTCTCTCTCGCGCTTATCTGCGCGCTGCTTTATCAGGGTTCTGCATGTGTTATATGATCTTACTTTAGACGTTGGGCTGAGATTTGGTGCTCTAGTTAGGCTATGCTTCTTCTTTTGAGGCGGCGTGAAAGCCACCGTGCATAAGCATCTGTGCCGTCTTTGTTACCCTTGAGCTCCTGATGCTGCTCTTCAACACAATACACTCTGCGCTGCCAACTTTGCAGTGTTGATTAATGACTCCGATTAGTATGTTATTATCTCATACCCAGTTCAATGGCATGTATATACTATTGAATTCCTGTCATCGTAGTAACTGAACTGACATTCTGGGGAAGTGCAGTTGCGTAGTTGACCGCTTGTAGTCTTGTAACCTGCCATTCTTTCGCGGAAGCGCAGGAACTGGACCTGAGTCTTAAATCCATATATGACTCAATGGGTTTTTTTTTTTTAAATGAGTCGTATATAGTCACTTCAAATTTGAAGAGTCTACCCGTTACGGGTTCTAAAATTTAAAGCACTGAATAAATGGGCCTAACAACCCACTAGGGCTGATATTCTCTTCTCTCTGCCTCTTCGCTCTCGCCTTCTCACTAGTTGCTGTCATCCTCTCCAGTTTGCTCCCCGAACCCTAAGCTCTTTTGCTTCCACAATTCGTCTTCCTCGCCACAACAATCACTTCCTAGTCACAGTCTCTTAAACCCACGCTAAACCTCTCACGTCTCTCCGGGCCCGAGCTCCCAATGGCCACCTCTCGTTGAAGTGCCGTCAGCTTGATTACTTAGACCACCAACAGAGGTTCGCCTCTTCGACATCGTCGGACAATTCCACCTCCTTCTCTCCTTCTGGAGGATCCTGGAGCCTCCGCTGTTCGAGTTTGTCGCCGACGTGGCTGTGTCGCCTTCGTTGGAGAACGGCCTCAAGAGGCTCAAGATAGAGGTATTGCCCAATGAGGAAATCGAGAGCACGAGCCGAGGAAGGCATGGGGTTGCAGAGGAGAAAGGGAGAGACGCAAGCAAGATCGAGGTCACGAGGACCGCTGGGTTGTTGAATTCACGGGAGAATATGCAAGTTGAGCCGCAAGGGTGCCCGAAGTTCGGGTTGACTTCAGTTTGTGGTTGGAGAAGGGACATGGAAGATGTCGTTTCAGTCGAACCTTCATTCTGTAGCGAAAGTCCGTGGTAACTTTTAAAAAAATTTTCCGCGTTAGTCCGAATACTTTTTCTTTGTCACTAATATAGGTTAAATTTGCTATATGCTTAAATTGCTATAGTTAAAAAAGCGAGTTGTTAGATGGGTTTGGGTTGGTCCTGAATTAGGTTGGGTATGGGTTATTTAATTGTATAGAAAATAAAAGTGAGTTAAATGGGTGAATTTGGATTGAACCCATTTATGATTCACCCAAGTCCAATCCAACCCACTCATTTGTCACCGATTCTACATTTGAAACTGTGCTTCAACGACAAACAAATTGTATGGAGAAAGTCAAAACGAAACGAGATTGAATGGAGCACAAAAGGAAAATTTAAAAGAGAGAAACGTCGCCTGAGAGATTCGAACTCTCGCGGGGAAACCCCATGTACTTAGCAGGCACACGCCTTAACCACTCGGCCAAAGCGACGCTTTGGTTGATTCCGTGATGCTATTAAGTATATTTAACTTCAATTTCTCACCTTCACACCATCCTGATGGGGCATTAAAAGAAAACGAACGGCTATCTCGAATTTTTTATATCATTACGTACGCACCACGCCCATTGAGGGCCATATGGTAGCTAGGTCCACATAACACTTGCGAAATGCAATAGTAATGTAAATTTTCTTGTCATTCTCGTGACTTTAGATTGCATACTCTTTATGCTTATCGATGATATAACTTATTTGATTCTCTTCTCACGCACTATTCCAAGCCAATTTTTTTTTTTTTCGGGGTAAAAGAAAACCTTTGGGGGGCCGACCGAGGCAACCAACTATATATCTGTCTTACGTGCCGCAAAATTCAACCCAAAGTCGTGACGGACCATATAATGAATTTGCAATTACACGTGATTTTGGTAAAGGGCAACCTCTCATTCCAAGTGCGCATCCCAAATTAGACATTAAACAATCATCCTAACTACCATAAGGTGGCTTTCTAGCAAAAAAAAACTACCATAAGGTGGCGTGGGCCATGCGATATTCCAAATACTCGTGAGTGATTTTCTTGTCATTCTTGTGACTTTAGATTGCATACTCTTTATGCTTACCGATGATATAACTTATTTGATTCTCTTCTCATGCACTATTCCAAGCCAACTTTTTTTTTTTTAGGGTAAAAGAAAACCTTTGGGGGGCCGACTGTGGCAACCAACTATATATCTGTCTTACGTGCCGCAAAATTCAACCCAAAGACGTCATGGACCATATAATGAATTTGCAATTACATGTGATTTTGGTAAAGGGCAACCTCTCATTCCAAGTGCGCATCCCAAATTAGACATTAAACAATCATCCTAACTACCATAAGGTGGCTTTCTAGCACAAAAAAAACTACCATAAGGTGGCGTGGGCCATGCGATATTCCAAATACTCGTGAGTGATATGGTAGGTAATGATGCACCATGATAATTCTATAAAGCAGGTGAATTGTGAAGCACTGACGCTAAGTAGCCATTTACATACAAGAAGCGGTCCCATTCTCGATTGTTAATCAGTAATGCTCTTCCCGAGTGGGGTGACGTTAAAATTAGGTTGTGGGGATAGAGATAATGGAGGCCGGGCCTATTTTGATTAGGGATGAATATGATCCGGGTAGTGGGTAGGCAGTTTCCACCCTAGAACCGAGAACCGCCCACAAAGTACTGATTTCGAAAAATTGAAATTGGGAAGTGCCAGTTAGTTCCATGAATCCACTCGAGAATTGGATCGGCAGTCTAGTTCCAAAGTGGATCCATGAGCCAGCCCCCAATTCTTACAAAATTGCAAGGGGAAAGGTAAGAATAATAATAAAAAAAAATCTGCATGAAGGTCTTACTTATTAAACACAAAATGATATTGTAATTTTAGAATGAATGCTCACATTTTTTTAATATATATTGGTTTGGTTCGAGTGAATGGTTCCACCTATGGAATTAGGAACCGGACTAGTACTCACGAGTTCCAATATTAGAATTGGGAACCAAATCGATCCTTATGGAAATCACTGGATCCGGGCCTGTCTAGTTCGATTCCTGGCGGTTCACGGTTCTTTACGCACTCCTGTTCTTTATAAATCAAAACCACCTAATAATGCTTAATAGATACCCTTATGAACAAAGTTAAGAGCCGATTTTTGGTCATGTATAGATTCCGGGTAAAATTAGGTCTCGATCCCTCTACAGAATAAATTTGACAAAAGTTAGTGCACATAAAATTCGTCATTTAAATAAGTCGGGTCGTATTCAAGCAATCGACACGGTTCCGCAACATATCTTGATTTTTTTTCATTTTGCAAGTCAATCTTGCCATCTTCAACGTGACGACACTTGTTTTTATGGAAACAATCTTTGGATTTTTGGGCCTCGAGGAGGAGGAGGAGTCGGTGAAAAGTACAAAAAGCGCAAAGGGTGGCGTGCGGTTCCGCCGTGCTGCATCTGTTTCAGGGAAAATCTGCGGTTTGGAAATTTGTCGAAGATTTTGATATTTTTATGGTGCGCGTCCCGAGATGCAGAAGATGGCTCAATCGTCGCCACCATCTGCGGTCTCATCTCATGCTTTCCTGCTCGCCCATGCCGTCCATGTGAAATCATTGTTTTTGTTTTTTACTGCTTTTGCTCTGTCTTTTGCTTTCAAATGTTTGAAAGTCTTCCCACCGCTCTCCTACCTTGGTCAGTGACAGCACGCGCCTTTGCTAAATCCAAATCCAATGTTGGACTTCGTTTAAACTCTTCAGTCTTTCCCAAATTCCACCTTCTTAGCTCACGGTTTGGAAGGCTTCTTTTTTCCGCCTCATGTATTGTTCTTACTGGATTGTCTTTGATCGGCGGACAAGTAGTCCATCTGAAACCATTCTCGGACTCTGTTTTTTTCCTGCAAAATGAGTTGATAAAAATTGCTTTCATCGTTTACGATAATATACGCCTAAACATTAGGAAAATAAGCCTTTTTCGGCAAAGAAATATTGAAAAGAAGAAACCTAGAGATTGGGGAAAGGTGTCCATGTTTGCGAGTACCCATGATTGTACTTAGGGGTGAGCGGTTCCAGATTCCTTACAAGTTTCACATGAAACCTGAAACCTACCTTCAGATACAGGTTCCCTATTTTTTTGAGCCTAGAACCTATATGTCGGAATTTAAAACCTGGAACCTTCCCTGTCACAGGTTCCAGTGTAGGTTCGATAGGTTCTAGGATCTAATAGGTACTTTTTTTTTATTGCATTTTAGTTAAACAAAACAAAAATAAACGCAACAATACTAAATAAGCTTGTCATTCATCAAGGAGAATACAAAAGACTAGTTTTCCTAACATCACGATTCAAATAAATATAATTAAAATGAAAAATCATTGCGTAAATCGATACTAGGGGTGAGCAGTTCCATGCTCCATATATATTCCACACATGATAATAGGTTCCTCATTTTTTAAAACTTTAAATCTACCGTATCACAGGATCAAGAGTCGATTCCAAAGTCAACTCAAGTTCCACCTGTTTTATTAATTAAACAATTACAATGAATCATCACATTTAATAAGCACAGCTTATTGTAATAATCCACTAACTACAATTTATATTTAGATACATGAAGAATATGAAATATTAACAAGTCATAAAATAAAAGCTCATACTAGTGATTTTAGATCATACACTTATCATATAATACCATGAAACACCGCAGGATCACAAGAAGACAGGTTCAGCTTACAAGTTCCACCTACCTAGAACTTGGAACCTACTTGTCAAAACATGTTCTCCAATTTTTGAAATCCAGAATCTACCCTACATACCTCAAAATCTGGAACCTACATGTTCCCATTAGTCAGGTTCTCAAGTCCCAGGGTAGAATTTAGAACCATGCTCCTCCCTAGTTGTGCTGCTAGCATGGTCTCCATTGGGAAGGGCGGGGGAGAGTGCGAGTGAGGTAGGGAACACTCCTAATGTGGCTTAGTATGCACTCTTTGGTGTTCTTACGATTCAAGCGAGGGTGGATCCATCCTCGCTCCAGGTTGCACGACCCATGGGAAGATGGACTTGGGCCGTTCTTTGCCCGAGATCGACTCAAGCCGGGTGGATTCACCCTTTGCTTGGCTTGCGTGAGATGGGCATCGATGGTAGTTTCGCTAGGTAAGGAGGACCACCCATTACTTAATTCCTCAATCGCAAGACCCGGGCAAGTCATCCATCATTCTATCCCGGTCTCATCCGGACAAATTCGGACGGACGTCGCGAAACTATCAGATGGTATCGGTGGTGACCTTAAATTCGGGCCACCAAACGCCCTCCGTGGTGGGCTCATGACGGCAGGGGGGAAAATCGACGCGCCCTCGCGCGTGGTGGAGGTGGGGGAGGAGGAACGTGAGTTCAAAGCGAGCGAGTGTGTCAGCGGCTGGCTGGCTGGCTGGCATGCACGAGGTGTGCGGGGTGAGCGGTGTGGAGATGGGGCGGGTACGGCCGCACTCACTCGTCTTGGATTGGGCCCGTGTTCCGGGTCAAAATTGTTGACCGGGGAAACCGAAAGGGACAACAGAAAGGAAGGAAAGTGGGGTAGCCGTTGGCCCTTGAATTGGCTCGAGATCTCTCGTCCCCCACGCGCAACACGACAGCATCATCCCCTCCTTCCCACGTAGAGGTGTGTGCCGCCCTCTCGTTCCCCATCCTGCCCCTCGATTTTGTCCGAAATTATCTTTTTCACTCTTTCGAGAAGAACCAAAGCTACTCGTTCCTTCATTTTGAAAAAAAGGTCACCGTCGAAAGTATTGAAAGGAAATTGTAAGTGAAAGTACTAAAACTCAGAGCGCAATCCATTCTTGAATTTTTCAGAAAAAATTCAATCGAGCTATAAAGTTTGTTACGACAATGCAATCGAGTTCTAAAACTTTCAAAAAGTACAATCAATGTGCAATCAAGATGTAATAAGTTGTAGGACTTAATTGTACCTTCTTGACAAATTTAAAGACTTTCGGTATACTTCTAAGTGAAATTATAAGTGAAAGTCTTAAAACTTATCATTAAAGTGCAATCGAGTCCTAAAACTTTTAAAAAATGCAATCAATGTATAATTAAGTTTTGATAAATTGTAGGACTCGATTGCACTTTCTTGACAAATTTTTAAGACTACCAGTGCACTTATTTCTAAAAGGAAATACCTATCGCCATTTGAAAGCTTAAGACACCACTGAAAATTACATAAGCTTTGAAAAATCGTAGAATAACCCGAGATGTCAGTTGACTGATGTCGAATTTCACAATTGAAAAAAAAGAAAATCAGATCAAATCAAATGCCAAATTTCATATGGGTAAAAAATATCATTATAATAAAAATCCTCATTATCATTTGACATAGAATACCCAAAAAAAAAACCTATGTTAGCAATGTCGTGTCAGCGGATCGTGTCATATGAAACATAAACTTTTCCATACCGCAATTGAGAAATGTACCGTGCATCAAAAGGGCTCGTGACATGATTATATTAAGTTATGCGAACGGGACGTTACATGACTGAGTTAGTATTGACTAGTGAGCATCTCACCAACTGAGTGCAATGGCAATATGCGTAATAAGGGGGAAATCCAAGCCCATTCTCCCAAAGAGTTGGAAATATAACCCCGACACGAGTTCTCTCTCTCTCTCTCTCTCTCTCTCTCTCTCTCCTTCCCATCTTCTTCCTTCCTCTGACACTGTCCCCTTGTTAGCCCACTGCGTCCCTTCCACTCTCTCTCTCTGTCTCTCGGCCATGGCCAACCACCGCGTCCGCTCGCTCGTCCCTCTGCAATGCCTGGCGCTGCTGCTGCTCCTCTCGGTCGCCGCGGCGGCGGCGGCGGCGGCGGCGAAGAGGACGTATATCGTCCACATGAACTCCCACCAGATGCCCCCCTCCTTCGCCACTCGCCGCGACTGGTACGCCGCCAACCTCCACTCCCTCTCCTCCTCCTCCGACGACGCCGACGACGCCGCCGAAAACGCCCTCCTCTACTCCTACACCGCCGCATTCCACGGGTTCGCCGCCTCCCTCGGCCCGGGCGAGGCCGACTCGCTCCGGGCGTCCGCCTCCGTCCTCGGCGTCTACGAGGACACCGTCTACGACCTCCACACCACCCGGACCCCCGCGTTCCTCGGCATCACCGGCGACCTCGGGGTGTCGGAGGACCCGCAGGAGGGCGGCCCGAGCGGCGGGAAGAGGCGGGCCTTCGGCGACGTCGTCGTCGGTGTCCTGGATACCGGGGTGTGGCCGGAGTCGAAGAGCTTCGACGATGCGGGCATGCCGGAAGTGCCGGCCCGGTGGAAGGGCGAGTGTGAAACTGGCCCGGACTTTAGCCCGAAGTCGTGTAACAAGAAGCTGGTCGGAGCTCGGTTCTTCTCCAAGGGATATCACATGGCCTCTGGTAATTAGTCACAAATTTGATATTATTCATCAAGTGTTTGGCTTTAAATTCTCTCTTCTTCTTTGATTATCTGTGCTAAGGTAAGTAAGTAATTACTGTGGTGGGGTTCAATTTTTAGTAAGGATGAAGCATAATCTAATCGAAAGCATGTCATTCGTGTCTGAATTGGGTGATCTGCAGAAATTTGAAATAATCATCGAATTTGTGCTCTCAGAAAAGTTGCTTGCTTGAGTTATAATCGAACGGTTCTTGCATCTCTGGGTGGTGACGACTTTGCATTTTTGTTTTGGGTTAATTGAAGGCGCGAGTTTCTTGAAGAAGCCTAAGGAATTGGAGTCGCCGAGAGACCAAGACGGGCACGGGACCCACACGGCCAGCACCGCCGCCGGGTCGCCGGTGACCAACGCCAGCCTTCTCGGGTACGCCAGCGGGACGGCGCGCGGGATGGCCGACCACGCTCGCGTGGCCGTTTACAAGGTCTGCTGGATCTCCGGCTGCTTCGGATCGGACATCCTCGCGGGGATGGACCGAGCCATCCTCGACGGCGTCGACGTCCTCTCGCTCTCCCTCGGCGGCGGGACCGCCCCGTATTACCGCGACACAATCGCCATCGGCGCGTTCACCGCCATGGAGAAGGGCATTTTTGTTTCTTGCTCCGCTGGGAACAGCGGGCCGGCAAGGGCCTCACTCGCCAATGTGGCGCCTTGGATCATGACCGTCGGCGCCGGAACAATCGATCGTGATTTTCCGGCATACGCCCTGTTAGGCAACGGCAAGCGCTACGCTGGGGTCTCCCTCTATTCGGGGCCTGGGATGGGGCATAAACCCGTGGCCGTGATTTATAACAAAGGGTCCAATAGCTCGGGCAACCTGTGCTTGCCCGGGTCGCTCAACCCAGCCCTAACGCGTGGGAAGGTGGTGCTGTGCGATCGGGGGGTGAACGCCCGTGTTGAGAAAGGTGAGGTGGTGAGGGACGCGGGCGGAGTGGGGATGATACTGGCGAACACGGCTGCGAACGGGGAGGAACTGGTGGCGGACAGCCACCTGATCGCGGCAGTCACCGTGGGGAGGAAAATGGGTGATGTGATAAGGGAGTACGTGAAGAGCAGCGCGAATCCGACGGCGCTGCTCGGCTTTAGAGGGACGGTGGTGAACGTGAGGCCGTCACCGGTGGTCGCAGCGTTCAGCTCCAGGGGGCCCAACATGGTGACGCCGCAGATACTGAAGCCGGACGTGATCGGGCCGGGGGTTAACATATTGGCCGCCTGGTCGGACGCGATCGGGCCCACCGGGCTGGAGTCCGATGCCCGGAAGAGCCCGTTCAACATAATGTCAGGTATGGTTTTGCCTAACGGTTGGATTTCCATTTATGAAGTTTCTCACTTTTCCTAATGCGATGTTGACGTGTGCAAAAACTGTTCCTGGGCGTACTCCAATTACTTTAATGTATTGAGTCTGCTTGAGCAATTTGCAGAAGGCTAGGTTGTCGTGCATAGGCTGCTGTGGGGGTACCACCTTCCATGTGCCTCAAAAGTCTATAAATAATGGAGAGGGTGGTCCCAATTGATGAACCAAATTGTATGCATCTAACGGTAATCCATGGTGTCGTTGCAATCGATTGTTAATCCTCAGATGACATTCTTGACATTTGCAGAGAATTCGCCTACGATCGGTCAGCTATTATCGATCTAAATGCGACTTATGTGGCATAGTTTCAAGCGTATCGATGATGCGGTATTGTGTAACTGTGAATGCTATCATCGCTGAGATGCTTAACCGGTTTTTTTGAAGGTACATCCATGTCATGCCCACACATAAGCGGAGTCGCGGCACTGCTCAAATCTGCCCATCCAAATTGGAGCCCGAGCGCGATCAAGTCCGCTCTCATGACCTCCGCCTACGTCCTGGACAACACAAGGTCTCCTCTCCGGGACGCGGCCGGTGGCGGGTTCTCCACTCCTTGGGCTCATGGTTCGGGCCATGTGGACCCACAAAAGGCCCTCTCACCTGGCCTCGTGTACGACCTCACGGCCGAAGACTACATCGCCTTTCTCTGCTCCCTAGACTACACCATCGACCACGTGAAAGCCATCGTCAAGCGCCCCAACGTCACATGCTCTCGTAAATTCTCCGACCCCGGCGAACTCAACTACCCGTCATTCTCGGTGGTGTTCGAGGACAAGAAGGTCGTGAGATACACTCGCGAGCTGACCAACGTGGGGGCCGTGGGGTCTGCGTACGAAGTGTCGGTCATGGGCCCGTCAACGGTCGGGGTGACGGTGAAGCCGAGGAAGCTCGTCTTCCCGAATGCTGGGGACAAGAGGAGGTACACGGTCACCTTTGTCTCGAAAAAGGGCACGAACCCAATGACGAGGTCGGAGTTCGGCAGCATCGTTTGGAGCAATGCCCAAAACCAAGTTAGGAGTCCGGTGGCTTATGCTTGGACCAAGTTGGTGAGCTGAGTACAGTCGATGTTTTCTGGCTTCCGGTGCAGTGTTTCGACTTTTCCCCTCGACTGGCTCAGTTACGAGCTGCTACTTATGACTGAAGTAGCTTAGCTTTTTCTCAACGGACTAGGTCGGAATCAGTACGAGGCCGTGCTGTGCCATGCCGTGTTGCTATTAAACCGGCAATTCTATATGTAGGCGTAGGATTGAAGGGAGCAAGAGTGAAATTTGTACTTTGATTTCATGGTAAACCGTATCGATACAGCAGAAGTGTGAGCCTGAGGTCTTTGTTTTTAAAATACCTCAAACAAGGAACTATGGGACCGACAAGGAAGGTTTTTTTTTTATGGAAGCACCCCTAGTATTGTTTACTTATGTTGTTATTTGCTTGGAGGCTTTTGTTCATGTCCCAATACTCTGGTCTCAGCCAGGCGAAGTGTACTGATCTGGTGCTTTGAGCGAAGAAAGGACCATGAGAAGATTTTGCAAATTCTTAGGTATCGAGAACGACACCACCGGTTTGAAAATTACTAATTTCTTAGTTCAATCCTCGAAATTCTAAAGTACCCCTTGTCAAATGATATAGATTTGATCAAAATGACGTCATAACCCAAAAGCATTTATATCCGGACCACATACTCTCACCGGCGGAACTCAACCGCCACTCGCTGGTGGCACGCCGATTGCTTATCGATGGCTAAGGCAATGTTGGGGTTTTTGAGAATATTTCCGGAATTATGACAGTTGAGCGAGAGGAAAGTTAAAAGAAAAATAGTTCCTTGAATTTCGGAAATGTGACATTCAAAAATACCTCCAAAGCACCTCAAAAATTTTGCCAGGAACTTTAGAGTTCCAAAGGGCTTTGCAAATGCTAAGCCAAATGCACCTGAAATTATTCAAAAACATGAACAGTAATCATCTGGGTCCAACTATAATTTCGAAAGATTTGTACCCCACCTGAAAATCGGTCAAGAACTGCAAATGCTACCTGAATACAGTATCGCAGATAACGATTTGAGTGTGAATAGGCTAAAAAGAACGAAAAGTGTGAGGAGTAGGCTCAAGAAGCAGAGTGACATGTCACTGCCAAGCAGCTCAAATGAGTGATCTGTTCAAATGAGTAATTATCCAATATCTCCAAGTCCCGTGATCTCAAGTATGAGCGCCACAATGCCTCTCTTCAAAATGGCGAGAACAATCGATATGACAAGAACAATGACTAGTCCGATCATAATGAGGATAATCACCCGATGTGGCAAACGTACTCCCAAAATGTGGCTTGCGTATTTATCTGCGTCGAATTAAGAGAAAAAGGTAACTCGAGAAATTGTTCTACCTGACCTCCAAATTAAGATAAAATATACTAACCTTGGACTAGGAGATTCTCCTCTAACCTGCCCCTCCTCGGCATCACCTCAGGTGGGGTTCCTTCCTCCGCCACTCGTGCTATGGTGTAGGTGTAGAGGAAGGGGTTGGAGGAGAAGGGGTGGAGACGGCATCGGAGGAGTAGGCGGGTGCGAAGATGGCGTTCGACAAGGCGGAGACGGCACCAGAGGAGGGAACGGAGATAGCATCACAAGAGCAGGAGAGGGAGAACACCAGTAGTGTCGGGCACAGCATCACAGGAGTAGTAGAGGGAGAACATCAGTAGTGTCAGGTTCACAAGAGTAGGAGAGGGAGAACACCAGTAGTGTTGGGCACAGCATCACAAGAGTAGTAGAGGGAGAACACCAATATTGTCAGGGGCACCATGGCCTCAAGTATGAGTGCCACAATGCCTCTCTTCAAATTGCTCTTCTTTACATTCCTCATCCTATCTAGTGCGGCGGTGGCACGGGTGGTGGTAGCGACACAGGTGGCAAAAAAAACCCCTAAGCCTGAATAACGAAAAATGAAAAGAAAAAATGAAAAACAAATTAAAAGTTAAATTAAAAGAAAAAGTTAAAATCTAGGATAAACAAATTAAAAATTGAAAAACATAGTAAATAACATAAGCCTCGATAATGAAAAAAAGAAAAGAAAAACAATAACTCTATTAGTAAGATCTTAACTTTTTCTATTTATCAATTTTTTAAGCTAACTTAATCACTTTGAATTTAAGAACGGATGTTAGAGATAATTAGGAAATGTCTAGGACAAGTTCAATTGTTACAAATATCTTGATAATTTTATTGATTATTTATATCTTTCAAGATTGTTCGTATATCACACGTGTATCGAACGTGTATTGCACACGTATGCTGCATATATGTTGCACATGTATCTTCATTTGATTTTGCATATATTGATTGAGACATTATCCTAAAATAATTATCTAATAAAGCCTATAAATAGACTGATATATTCTTTATTAATATATACATATCGAAATATATATAATTAAGTGTTAGAATATTTAAATAATAAATCATGCTTCCATTTAAAAACTTAAGATTTTAGAAAAATTGACAGTTTTTCCACCAAAATCTCACTTGCCCCATTGTTTATTATGTGGTTATTTGCTTCATGGCTTTTGTTCATGTTCCTATTCTCGGGTCTCAGCTGGGCAAAGTGTACTGATCTGTCTTGTGCTTTGTGCAAAGACAGGAACATGACAAGGTTTTGCAAATCTTTAGGCATTGAGAACGACACCACCGGTTCGATAATTACTAATATCTTAGGCCCAAGAAGGAGAGTAACATGCCATAGTCAAGCAACTCAAATGAGCAATCTGTTCAAACGAGTAATTATCTAATATCTCTGAGTTACACGATCTGAAATATGAGTGCCACAATACCTCTCTTCAAAATGGCGAGAACAATCGATATGGCAAGAATGGCGACTAGTCCGATCACAATGAGGATAATCACCCAATATTGCAAAATGTACTCCCAAAATGTGGTTAGTGTATTTCTCTGTATCAAATTAAGAGAAGAAAGTAACCCATGAGATTGTTCTACCCAGCCTCCAAGTCAAGATAAAATGTACTAACCTTGGACTGGGAGATTCTCCTCTACCCGTCCCTCCTCGCCGTCACCTCAAGGGGTTTCCACCTCCGCCACCCATGCCGCGATGTAGGTGTAAAGGAGGGGGTCAGAGGAGGAGGGGGTAGAGACGGCATTGGAGGAGGGATGGAGATGGCATCCGACGAGGCGGAGACAGCATCGGAGGAGGGGGCAGAGATGGCGTCGAAGGAGTAGGAGGGGCTGAGACGGCAAGGCTGGAGACGGCGTCGGAGGAATAGGAGAGGAAAACACCAGCAGTGGACGCCATGGCCTCAAGTATAAGTGCCACAATGCCTCTCTTCACAATGCTCTTCTTTACATTCCTCATCCTATATAGTGCGGCGGTGGCACTGGTGGTGGAGGGAACCCCACTTGAGCTATCACCAAGGAGGGATGGGGGAGAGGAGAAGCTCCCAGGTCAGTATGCAGTTTTCGGCTGGTGATGGCCAACGAGGGACCCCGGCGGCCCTCGCCTTACCTTGATGTTTTGCCCGTTTTATGCTGAGAAGTGGGTGGATGAGGTGGTGTATTGCATTTTATTCGTGGATACAATGAAGCATGAGTCAAGCATGACCCCCAAACATGCAATGTTTGACTGAATATAATTATGAATTTTTCGATCTTTTTCTTTTCGCAGAAATTTTCATCATGAATTAACGCTAAATACTAAACTAGACACGTCAATCACATCCTAAACAACATAAACCTAGACATCGAAAATAAGAAAAGAAAATCGATAACTTTATTAGTAAGATCTTAACTTTTTATTTTACTTTTTCTATTTACCGATTTTTCAAAATGACTTATGGCATATTTGGCAACTTGCCAAATAGTAACTGATTCTGTTCTTTTATTCCCAGAATCAGTTTGAGAACAGAAATTCATTTGTTAAATTTTTTGTGCCTGGGCACAATTTTTTGTAAAATTATGCCCAGAATCAGTTTTGGAATAAAATTAAGAATAATAAAAAAATAATTTCTTGATTCTGGAACAATTTTTTCGGAACTTACTCTTCCTGGTTTTTTTCTTTTTTTTGGTTTGTTGTTGTTCTTCGGCTTCGCCACCCGTCGGCCATCGGTCACAGGCCAGGGCCAGTGAGGGCATCTCGGCCCTCCTCGGTGGCTGACGAGGGTGGCTCGCGGCCACAACTGCGAGACCGGCCTCGCCTTGGCTGGGTAAGACTCGACCTCGTCGTCGCCAAGGTTGGCGACGAACCTGAGTGGCCAGGCTTACCTCGCCGTCACGACTGGTGAGGCCAACGGAAAGGGCCCTGACGCCCTCTCCAATCCTGGCTTGTGGGAGGTTGCTAATGCCGGCAGTCGGCCATGGCCAAGAAAGGAAGGGGAAAGAAAGAAAAAAAAATATTAAAAAATTTAAAATATTATTAATAAAAAGAAATTTTGCATAGTTACCAAACGTATTTATGTTCTTTTTCTATTTTAAGAACATAAATTTTGGGCAATTACTAAATGCCTTTAAATACTTAGAAATTATTTCCGAGCACAAAATCAAAAAGAATCATTTATGCCCAAAATCTGATTCTGGACACAGAATAATTGTCATGTACAACCTTAATCACTTTGAGTTTGAAAAGGGATGTTAAAAATAATTAGGAATTTGTCTAGGATGAGTTCCATTGTTACGAATATTTTGATAATCTTATTGATTATTTATATTTCTTAAGATTGCACATATATCGCACATATGTTGCACGTGTATTGCATGTATGTTGCATGTGTATTGTACATGTATTGTGTATTTATCTTGATTTGATTTTGCATATCTTAATAGAAATATTATCCTAGAATAGTTATCTAATAAAGCCTATAAATAAGCTGATGTGTTATTTATTAATATATACATATCGAAATATACATAAATTAAGTGTTAGAATATTTAAATAATAAATTAAGCTTTCATTTAATAGCTTAAGCTTTTAGAATAGTTAGTGATGGACCCACCAAAATCTCACTCGGTATTGGGGTTCTGGGTTTGAATTTGAGAGGTGAGGTTAGAGATAATTAGGGATTTCTCTAAGATTGTTAGAGATATTTTGATAATCTTATTAATTATTCATATATCTCAAGATTGCACGAATACCGCACGCATATTGCACATCTATTGCACATACATCCCCTTTCTCATGAATGCAGAATTAAAAGAACAACTAGATATAGCTTGACGATGTTTGGAGTGATACGAAATCCGAATATAATCAGATGTAGCCTGGATAAAAAAAATCCCGCTTTGGAGTTGGGATAGATTCAAATAAGATATGTGAAATTTGAAAAAATGAAAAATAAGGATGGGGCGTTTGTTTCCCCATTTCTATGCTTTTTAATCGCTCTTACTCTCTTTTACCCAATGCCACCAACGTCTCTCTCAAGTTTCGATTTCTCGCACTAAAATGTTCACCACGGAACCAAAGCAGGACCAACACATTCGCGAGGTGGGACGGAAATGACTTTGTATGTAGCCGTATGTAGCGGAAATGACCACCACAACCGTTAATAACTTTGTATGTAGCTGAAGTGCCGCAACTTGGAAGATGAAAGAATTATGTCCGTTTTTCAATCCTCAAATTCGCGACGGAAATGACGACCCAAAAAAGGTGCCAAGTGTCACGACACCATTGCTTAACATATATGCTTGCACTAATTTTATTAGCCGAGTATTTTAAGGTGCGTTTGTTTGAGGGAAAATATTTTTTTGAGAATCCATTTTCTGGACTTTCTTGTCAAAAATGATAAGCTAACCGAAAACACTTTTCAGTCAAGAAAAGCATTTATGTATAAAATTAGAAAAATGAATTCCCTAATCTAAGAAGATGAAAACACTTTCTGAAATTATTCATATTGAATTTATTACTATTTTATTCTTTTCTTTTCTTTTTTTTTTTTTCTTTTTCCTTCTTCCTCCCTTCGCTGGTTAGCGGCCTCGGCGACAAGTCACAAGTGTGAATTGGCGAAACAAATGCATTTTGAAATTATTTTCCAGATGAGATCCAAATACCAAAAACCTTTTTCGATCACATAACACCAAACAAAGAAAAACTAATCATTTTTCTGTAAAATGATTTTCCGGAAAATATTTTCCTAAAATATTACGTTTTTCGTGAAACAAACGTACCCTTAATAGCATTTATTCTCTTTAATGTTAGAAACATGTTTAAATTTTTTTTTTTTATAATTGACTTTCCTATAGATGTTTAAGGAACTCGATAATGAAGAAAGCAGAAACAACCTATAATTTTGTGACATCAATTTAAATTTTATTGTGCATTGAAAAGGTGTATTTTGGAAGCTAAGCTAGTAAGGTAATTAAAAGCTAAAAATGTTGATTACGAAACCTTAACAATGATCGAGACAATAAAATTAAATTACCCACAAATCAAAATTAGACAAGAGTAATACGTGCGTACATACGTACGTACATATACACAAAGTAAAATACCAACTAGTCGCATCATACAAATATCACAAACATCTTCGTTGTATAGGGTATTTATACAATCTGTTTTCTCTTAAGGGACTGTAGAATAGATTATACACCTTGCCAATATTATATTGAGTTGTTTTGTAATATAAAAAAAAGTGGTAGCTGTAATTAGACTGTAGAATGTCCAATTATTCAGAAGCATTATCTTTATTACAAAGTACATAAAGAACACAAGGCCGTATATGAAACCTTAAACTCCAATTTAAAGATTTCTACCGCACGAGAAACACAAATTGTTAGAATATTTAAATAATAAGCCTTACATTAATCTGAATACATGAATTTTTACAATAATTTACAGCGGTCCCGTAAAATTTATTATGATATCAAAACAAAAAGTCTCGAGTTCAAATCTTTCCTAATCCCTTATTTGTCTCCCCTATTATATATTTCCATGCTTTAGTCTAACTTACTTGTGAGGATGAGTATTAGAATCTCTGAAAGGACAATTTAAGCTTTCAGATTATAATAGTTGGCAATGGAATCACACAATTTCGTGGAGGTATAAAAGAATTCGTTGGAAATATTGACAAATAACAATATACTCGTACATGTGGATGAAAAAATCACTTTATTAAAAAAAATTATTAAGCTCAAAATACTGATTAAGTACCAGAAGTAGAAACATGTTTAAAACTTTTTTTTCAGAACGAAGCATTGGAGCTTCGCCTATGCCTTCAAAGTCACGAAGGTGCTATACTAACACCCCTGTTTCTCGGATTCATGTTAGTAAACCAGATAGGTGGTTTAGTATTGAATCTGCCACCCGAGTCGCTCCAGCGACTACTTTTGTCCCTTTTCAACTCAACGAATGGATAGTTCCCTCCACGATAGCATGAATTAGCAGATAGCATGAATTAGCAAATGGACACGTCGCCAATTCGACTATTTCGTTATCTTCATCGGACCTTTCCGCATTCTCTTATGAACGACTCGAATATGGCTTGAGGAGGAACAAGACCAGGAATATTCATATAAACTTTGTGCTAGTAACATAAATAGCAAGGGTCACAACATATATCTTTACAGTTACAACTGCAACAACAGCTTACCTTTGGGCACTTAAGGCAGGAGGAACTAGGCCAGGAACAGCAAGAGGAACTAGGCCAGGAACAGCAAGCGCAACTAGGCCAGGAACAGCAAGAGCAACAGCAAGAGCAACTAGGCCAGGAACAGCAAGAGCAACTAGGCCAGGAACAGCAAGAGCAACTATGGCAAGAAGGAAAGGACAAGGTACAACTTCTACTACAGCAAGAGATGCCTTTACAGCAATCAGATTTGGGACATGAGCAACACCGGCACTTGCGTACGGAGCAACTCGGACACGAGCAACATTTACACGAGCAGCATGAGTTGCAATTGCAGCTACAGGGCAATTGAACCGGGCACACAGAATAGCAGCAGCAGCAAACCCATGAGAGGCTAAAACAGGACATTCCGCTGCAAAGCCCGGGAGCAAAACCACAGTATGTCAGGAATCATCTTAAGTTGACAGTTAACTCTATTGGAACAAAGAAGTCACACTGTCCTTCCCAATGAGCTTTTGAATTATACCCTCGAGGTCGTATATTAAGGACCGACATTCACAAACAAGGCGATTGCAGATAAAATTCTCCATAAAAAAGGATTTATGATTAGATGAGTTTCTTCCCCTAGTTTTTAGATGATTATCAGCGTGATAAAATGATAAAAAATAACAAACACACAACAGAGTTCAGCATGCAATATCCGAAGATAATGTAAAGCCTTAGATGAAGACAGTTCATGAAAGGATCACCAATGACAACCAAAACTGAAAGGGTCGAGAAGTTTTTGCAATATACTTTTGCAGGGAGAAGGGTTGAAGAGGCTTACTAAAACAACGCAAGCGTTTAGCATAATATAGCAGCAAATTCATGACAGCATACTACAGTGATCAATCTTCTACATACTTTTCAATTGTATAGAACGGTATGGCAAGTACACAAAAATGTATCTTCTGTTTGCAACCAAATGAAACTATGGAACTACATTCAATTCAATCAAAGCTATCCAAATGGTGTGAATCTAATACCACATCGGCATGTGACAGAATATGGGATGATTAAACACACTCTTCTTCGGGTGAAGTATCTGAGTCTGGATTAAAATAAGCAATTCGTTCACAGAAGAAAAAAGCACAGAGTATCGACAAGTTCATTGAAGAACAACGATACATAAAAGAAAATCCTACCAGAGCCACTTCCAAAAGCGGCAAGATCTATTTCCCTTCTGGTATCTGCATGAAATTGAACCAAAAGGATAAAAAATACCATCTCAATTCTATCACAGGTTCCATAATCCAATATTCTTACGTTGGTATGAGAGGTTCAGGGTTTGCCACAATGAAATCAGCAACCCTGCAAGGCCGCCAAATTCAAACAGAAAAAAGAGTTAGATGATGGACACGGAGTGAGTTTTCCAACCAACATCGAAATTAACCGTCTATATTAGGTATTAAACAAGGAATTGCAAATTAGGCATACTCTTTGCAGCATCTGGAAGCTGGTCCATCAAGAGACTTTAATTCCTCCTGCTCCCAGCAGAGATTCCACCCAAATGTTTAGATTACATAACCATAAAGTTTTCAGGAAAACTTCTGAAAATATAGGGGAAAAACAGAGAAAGAACAAGTGAAGATGATCAAGCACAATGCATTAACGTTATTAGAAGCACTCAACTCATAAGCTCCTCTTTACCAAAAAAACACTCATAAGCTCCTCATCTTCACAAATTAAACTCTTTGTTAAAGGGCTTAATTTACACTAAAAACTTTTCCACCACAATTTGCTTCCCAAGGATCTGTCTCAGCACTCTTATACTTATACACATCAATCACAGCAAGCAACAAATCCATTTCCCGAAATCACAAAATATTTCCTTTTCTTTTTTCATTTTCCAGGTACAACAAGTAAGCCATGCTCCATAAGAAACTCTAAACAGCAAAACTGAAAAAGTAAAGTAAAACAAAAAACAAGAAACCAAGCCAAAAACTCGAAAAGCTGAGGACCACCTCAAGATAACCAATCTCTCTCTCCAGCATTTGCACCTTCGCAGCCTCCCGGCGCTTACCATACAAGTCCGGATACTCCGGCGGCGACTTCGGGCGCGGCGGCGGCAGCGACGGCACCGACGACGAGTAGCCTGGCCGAGCAGCCATCCAACACCCGCACTTTCAACTCGAACCAAAATCAAATCGACGGAAGATCCTCTATGCGCAAAAACACACACTCACACAATACACAAGACCACAATAACCACAATAATGAAAAAGAACAAAAAAAAACAAAGAAAAAATGACTGCACACGCGCAACACCCAGTGAACAATAATGCTTTGAACTGTTGGGTGACAAACCAAAAGAAGCTGAGGAAATGAAACGTTAGGTGAGAGAAATTGAATGAGTGCAATGGCAATATCAGGGGGCATACAAAAAGGTCAGTGGCATGGGAGGTAATTAGTGGCTTCTGACAGGGATAAATACGACCCGAGCCCGAAAAGATCACTGCCGAAGCAGCAGGACGTGGCAGGGGCTGAAAGCGGCAGTGTTTTAATGCAGAGTGCCAAAAAAATGAATGCAAAATCACTTCACTCGCACTGCGTTGCGTGTGAAATTTTTCAACTTTCTCATTGTGCTCCTCTACAACGCAACAAAAAAGCAAATGGGTTTCTTGACAAACAGTCCTTTCGATCAAATTCAACTGATTAGCCCCCCGAAAAATGGAAAAAGATCGGACCTTTCTGGAGACAAAACAACTGGAGAAACTCCGTTCTGTTCTTTTTTCCCCAATTTTTTTTCCCTTTTCTTGCTATTAATAATGGTAATGACAGCGGTTCTGGGGAGAAGAAGTAGGAGTCGCAGTAAATCAGTAGTAGTAAAGACGGCTGTGAAAAAGGCCTGCAAACCCAAGCGTGTATACGGCGACATTTTTCTCTTTTCCTGTTCTCCGAGGGAAGAGTTGACAGTTTTTGGTTTCGAATAAAGAACTGAAATGAACTGTGAGGAAAGAACCAAGAAGAACGCTCCTTCCTGGCTCCCTCCCCCACTCTCTGTCTCTCTCTGAAATGTGATGTGAATGCATCTGTGTTTATTTTTTCTCCCTTCTCAGAGCAGGAGGGAAAGCGGAAAGCACGATGATCGTACCTCAGACGACACGTGAAAGCTGCTTAAGAGAGAGAGAGAGTGTGCGTGAGAGACAGAGGGAGAGAGAAACGACTGTTCTGTTCTGGGTGTCTTACGAATCCAGCTCTGACTTTGAGATGGAAATTGGTTTATCAATTGATTAAATTTGAAAAACCCAGAAAGGAAAACATAATGAAAAGGAGCAAAGAAATGAAAATACCGATTGTGGGCTCATTCGTTTTTGCAGTAAAGATTCGAACTTGACCCTCAAACTCGAGGAAAAAAGCATATGGGGATGAGCCAGGAGAAGCTCACCTCCTTGATATCGAGCCTAAATCGTTGAATATAGACATCTACGAGCCTAAAAATTCACATCACCTACGTGCGAGTTCATTCAAAATATATGAATATAGACATCTAAAATGAAATGAAATTGTTCATGACCTTTCTAAACTTGGCAGTATATTATCTTATTTTCAAAAGTTTCGGGGTCTAGGTTTGAATGCTATTGGATTAAATATTGTCCTAAGTCAAATCCTACGAGTCACTATTATATTCCAAGCCTGTTTGCGTGGAGTCACGTTCCTTTTAGAGAGGCTATAAATTTTTTGAAATCGAGTATCTAGCTCTTCCTCAGCTTTTGACTGACAAGTGTTGATAATGGGTGTTAATTAAAACAAGCTACAAATATAGGGCTTTTATTGAAATCATAATAAAGCTGCTAGTGTACTAAGACGTGTGAATACATAGGACCCACGATGTCCCCTAACAGCGACATGACATGGCTCTATTAGATTAGTTCATTTGAATTGACTATTGGAATCTATCCAAAAAAAATGTCTTGGATTGATTATTTCAACAAGCATTAGATGTTTGAGTAGATAGCACTCGCATGAATGGATAACATAAAGGGGGCCTATGACATGAATCGGGAAACACGGGGACAAAGGCCATGATAAGTATGCTATCCCATGCACACGGCTTTTGTGGCCTTAGATAAGGACTGTTTTTTAATCACAAGACTCCCTTTCGAATTTTGATTCACACCATAGAAGTAAGAAGAATTTTGATATATAGGTTTCACATAGTGGGAAGTGCAGAGCATATTATCAGGATTATAAAAAAATTTATGCCGTGACATTATGTAGTATTTCGAGAGTATAGTTTTGCTCGGAGTGGTCTAGGATTAAATTCTTGAATGCACCAAGCTATTATATGGTAGTGCACTTTTAAGATTGCTGGGGGAGGCAATTTAATCAAATTGCGTGAATTTGGCTTGGACACCACTTGCTCGCTTATCCAAAAATAAATGAATTTTTTTTATATCATGAATCAATGAATGTAATAAGGATAAACATGTAACGATCACAACTTTTGTGAGAATTTATAATTAAAATACAGAAAAGTAGGCATAACACTTTACTTCATTTCATTTTTCGATAACTTCGAGAAAAGAGTGCAAAGATCCGGCTACTACTATTATTATTTTTTACGGATTACACTTTATTTTTGTGTTAATAAACCTTAATATGAGTTTAGTGCTTATAGATTATCATTATTTTCACATGCATTACTACTTTTGCAATTCCATAATATCCAAATTCATAGGCGAAATGGAGTTGACTGATGCTCTAAAACCTTTTTACAGGTGCAAAAGATTGTACGTGTGCATGTATAGATATGTGAGACTAATCAAGGGAAAAATTTCCATGATTCATTTTGTTTCGTGAAAAATGAATAATTTAGAAAATAATTTCTCAAAAATTATCTCTTGTATTGTTTGAAATAATTAATCATTGAAAAAATATTTCCATTATTGACAATAATTTATTCTTAAACATTTTCGTTGGCAAGTTCAATTTTTTCATCAATCCATTTTTGTAAACGATAAAATCGATCATTTTTAGGAAATGACTTTCCAAATCAATTATTTTTGGCGAAACAAATAGAGCCCTTATATCTTAAAAAGATTATAATCGTCTCCTTAAGAAAAAGAAAGAAAAGTAACCTTTTACATGTCCATCATAATCCGAGATATTAATCAACCTTTACAATTATATGTGACTATTTGTATTTATTTTAATATATATAAGTGCATTAGTCGCATTATTTTTTATTGAAATGGTTACAATTTTGAAATGCAAATGTTCTAAACAGACTATCACTAAGACTTTTCGTATATGGATTCTTGCTAAATGTGTGTAAGGTTGGCATAACTGGATGAAATCACATGTCATTAAATCTCTAGGGTTAGCACAATTGATTAGGTCGTTGGAAGATTTCCAACTCAGGAAATTGAAGTTACCTCTTAAAATCCTACAAAGTGCATGTCAAATGCTCTGGAAGGCCGCTTGTAGAGGTCAAAGGTTCAAACTTAACGATTCACAAGGCGTACGAGGTATTTCATGAGTCTCCAAATAATCATATTTCCTCGCCCATATCCTGAAATTAACCAAAAAAAAAAACAATCATACCATTTTAGTGCAGTTAGAGCCAAACTACGTAACAAGGAACCACTTTTATTATAAATATACGAACCCCTTGCCTTTTTTTTTAATCTATGTACCATTAAGAAAATTGAATTTTTTTATGTTTGTGTGGATAAAATAGTATAAAATCGATATGAAATGACTGTAGCGCCTTATTTGTCAGCTACTCAGTAATCCCATAACTAATGCTAAGTACTGACTATTGACGTTATCGTGTGCGTTTGTTTTATAGAAAATAAATTATTTAAAAAATATTTTCCTAAAAATAATTACTTATATTAAAATTGTTGATTGATGAAAAATATTTTTATTATAGATAATAATTTATATTTAAACATTTTGATGGATAAAAAAATATTTTAAATTTATGCATTTTTGTAAGCGATACAAATAATCATTTTTAAGAAAAAAAATTTCAAATCAATTTTTTTCTACAAAACAGAGGCAACCTTCGTGAAGAGCCTAGACTTTGTCCGTGCCATCTTCAATGTGCAATGAATCTTTAATTAGTGGAGCGGAAACCTTCAAACTTCGAAGGTGGCAATGGACTTAATTGATTTGTTATTGTGACATGACATGATTGTCTCGTAAAATACTCTATCCTTCGACAAACATTTCTCTGTTCTAAAAATACATTTGATCATATTATATTTGGATTATTTTTCCTTTTACTTAATCTGAATCTTGCATATTACTCTCTTCGTTTTTGTTTTAAGAATTCAAAACACTTAAATATACACAACATACCAATATTAACACATAAGTCAACATATTTTTCATTATTTCCTAAATGTGTATACTTTTAAATTTTTTATGGCAAAAAAAAATTCCCAATTAAAAACAAATAGGCCCTTGATACAAATTCTCACTATATGTAATTGAAACATGCCAAAAAAATTTTTAGGATAAGTGCACCAAATATCCTAAAACATGTTGCGAATGTGTAATTGAGTTTTATAATTTTCAAAAAGTGCATTCAAGTTGTAAAATATGCTAAATTGGTATAATCGAGCCTTTTCATTAACTTTGTCAATTTGCTTAATAGAAAATGTTGATACGACGTATCTTATTATTTTTGCTGCCGCCACCCATTACCTAAAAGGGCCAGCGAGGTCACTGGGTCCTTGCTAATGTGTTGTGATCCTACTCCAAAATTGCGGTGAGGGTTACACTCTCTCCCAAATTCGAGGGCTAGGCTCTCGCTTGGGGCCAAAGAGAGCCCTGTTGCACTTTTTTTTGTTCAACTTGGATTTTTTTTATAAAAAAATTTTAGCCTTTTTATTTTTTAAATTCTAATTTAAGTAAGATTCGAGGAAAAAAATAATAAAAGAAGTGCCACACAGTAGAGACAACAATTTTAAAAAAAGGGTCAGATCAGAATTTTTTTTTTGGTTAGGCAAATTAACAGAGTTAATGGAAGGACTCACCTGCATTAATTTGACAAATTTTAAGACTCGATCACATTTTTTTAAAAAATTTTAAGACTCAACCTCACCTTCGCGAAGACTTTTAAGAAGTTTTGGTGTATTTATCCCAAAGTTTTTAAAATTGACAAACTAAGATTTAAGCCAAGTCGAAAGCCATGAATTTACTCCGGAGGAGGGATAGTGGACCCAAATTTATGTTAGAAAAATGGAGGGAGGAGGGAGGCGGGCTGGGATGGGAAGATGAAACGACAGGTCGTCTCGCTCTTTCCCAAAGTACCACGGATGGAGCAGAGTCGCATGGCCTTGGCAACGACGTGTCGGAGGAGGAGGAGGAGACGACGGTGGCACCGTCGGCAACGGCGGCGGCAGTAGGTTTTTTTGGTCAGAACCACCACATAAATCTGGATAAAAATAAGCCCAGACGCTCCTTGTGTAAATGCTACGCCGTGTCGTTTCAGAAAAAAGGAGAGAACAGTATTCATCGTTTGTGGCTTTCCCTCTTTTTAAGTTTAGTGAATCTTTTTCATGATAAAGAAAACGTGCAACGAAAAAAAGTAAAGAGCACTCCATTTCCCGCTCGACCTTTTATTTGTATTTTTTATTTTAATTCTTTCTAAAGGGTTCAAAAGAGATCGATTTCCCTCCTCTTTGGTGGATGCATCATGAGATAGAATCGATATAGCCGCATCGATTTCATTTTGTATGATGTGAATCGAGATATGTTTAGACATTTTCAAAATATTGCTTCCACTTTTATCGTCCGAGATCGAATCTATTGCATTTTTCTCGATAGGACATTCAAATTCGTATTAAAAAATGAAGAAACTCATTCTATTAAACATTACATTTAATGTCCAAAAGCCAATTTTACCATTATACACATACCTATAGATTAGTGGAATAGGATGGAAGAAAAGTCACGAACATTTTGAGGCCTGAATTGTCTGGTAGGGCAGGTTGAGGCTTGAAGCTCGAAGATCGGGCTAAGCTACCTATTCGAAGCTCACCCATTAGCTAAAAAGATTGCGACATGTATTATAAAACATCGGCACATTTTAAGTGCACTTATCGAATAAAATAAGTAGTTGAGCCTAAAGTTTAGATAGGCTAAGGTTTGCCTTACCTTATCGGGGTAGTGCTAGATTCTTAGTATTTGGTAAGGATTACCTCACTAGGATCGAGTGTTGCCACCTACGAGGTTACAAGGCCTTGTTTAATGATTCAACGACTTGTCTACTGGTATACCCCTTATTTTCTCTTCAATGTGTTTTTCTTTTGAGAAGAGATTTGGAATACGGAGAGAACTTATAGGGAGAGTCATCTACTATAACGGAGAATTCCTTCTCCCATTTCTTCTTGAGTCTTAGATCCTGCTCAGGACCACCCATGTTATAGTTAAAGAAAGATAAATAAAAGTAAAATGAATTACATAATGTACTCTTAATTGGGGAGTACTTCTGGTCAATGCTCATGGGCGCCGAGGTATTCTCAGGGGCCCAGCATAACATTTGTTTTTTTTTCATGGATGATGCCTGATGGGCTTCTTCGAAATTATTCACCATAAATATATATGCATCTAGTAATAATGACAAACCAATATAGACCCCCCAAAGATTTTCATGTCCACTGCTTTTTTGGACTCAAGCTTTTTTACAAGTATCTTTCATGCCCTTCTTGTTCTTCTTTATGTCATTTTCCTATTTTTCTTTATTTTTTTTTTCTGTTTGTCCTGTCTCCCTATGTATCGAAGCCTCTCCCTTGTGCCAACCTTAGCCTTTAGAGGACCTAACCTAGAGGTTATATTGGGTTTAATATAAATTTTAATCTCCAAGCACTCGCTATAAAAATAAGGGTACTCGTCTTTCTCGCTTAAGGTCCGAATTCGAAGCACCACATTTACGTATTCTCTCGAAACAATCATCGAAAATACGGTCTTGTATTTCTTTGATAATTACTTAGATGTATATAGGACTTAGGACTGCCGCACCCTAATTAGTTGCTCAGAGTGTCTCGAATGTGTCCCCTTGCTGTAATGCTGATGGCTGTCAGCATCTAAGACAGCTTGAGATCCTTCTTTAGAGTACCTTTTTTTTGCTTTGGAAGTTTTTCGATGGTGGGGGGCAACGTCAAATCGGAAGGACTCACTGACGTTGATTTGTTTGTTTTTTTAATTATGAGTTTTCATTTCTTGACGGGACGCGGTTGATTATCGAGTTGCTAATGCAGGCTTAACACGCATGTTCTTAATGACGACCATTCGTCGTCCAATTGTTCTGGCTTGTTTACAGTCCTAAAGGAAGCCAGGGGAATATAATCGGAGAGATTTTTAGAAGTATTAAAAGTACCACTATTTTTCAACGACGATTGAAGGAAGCTGTCTCCTCCAACTGTTAAAACAAGGACATGGTTGCTCTGATTGCAGAGATCTCTCTCAGCCGACCCCGAAGGAGGATGGACTTTCATACAGATGTACTTTTTGTGAAGTTTTTCAAGGTTCTCCCCCTCAAAATTGGCTTGGTGGGTGGGGATTAGAATTAGGGTTTTCGTGCGCTGTCTATATCTTTAGTAATTATTTATATGTAAGTGATGATTCCTCGTGAGCAAGAGGTAAAACTATTTCATTTGAAACATTGTGTGGACCTTGATATCCCTTTAAACGTAAAATATATAGAGGGTATTTCGTCTTTTTGGAAAAATAAAAAATACTTAGGAAACTTAGGAGAAGCAAGGCGTACAAGTATGATCACGTTAAAATAAAGAACGTAATCCGGCTGCTCGTCATAATTTGTGAAAAGGCACAAACAACCACTGTTAATAGGAAACTTCCCCTAGTTTGGTGAGGTTGCTAGTGTAGCCATCAAGTAAGAATCCAAGTCAAGCCCCCGGAATGTGTCACAATGCTTTGGCTTAATAAAGATGGCACACATAGTTGCCAAGTAACTTCGTCCTACAAATAATTAAAAGAAATTAATTCTCCTCCATCTCTTTCAATAGAGATGGAGTTGCACTGGTTGCAAAGATATCTTCGCTGCTTTGCTTTCTTTCTTACGACCACGTGGGGAACCCGTGCCATCCTTACTTGGGCCGGTTGTTACTTGGCTTTGATTGACGAGTTTTTAGTGCATAACCATAATATGAAACGAAAATAAAAAATTGGTTTCTCATTCTCCCTCTTAATATAATATCAAGATAGCACAATTTAAATCTGCGTGCGAATGTGTTGTATGTTCTTTTAGATTATTTATATGTAAGAGGTGAGGGGTCACATTTATCAGTTAGATTGGATCCATCACTTATACAAACAATGAATTTTCATATATCACATTTCACGAAAGGTGCATATGAAGATCCGGATGATAGAACGAATGTATCAAATTGTGAGGGAACGAATTTAAACTTTGAGAAAAGGCTGTTCCATAACTAATTAGTGGCTCCTTGTGCGGATTTATTTGAGCCAAAAGGAGGGTCCTCATAGTTCCACTGAATATGTGTGCCTTTAGAATTAGCCCTAGGGTATAAAGTTCCCCATTAATTTGTGAATGAAAACCTATGTTTTTCAACAAAAGGAGATAATGCCTAGTCGTGCCAAAGTGAAAAAAATAGTCAATGTCTTTGGTCCAGTCCTAAAGGGTGCTTTTGGCTAAGCTGCCCCATTTTTCAAAAAAGCTTATGAGAGAACTTCTTCCGTACTTTTGTCACTTAAGAAGATTATACCTTTCCTTCTCTTTATGAACTCTTTCCTATGATGCAGAGAGTGCCTAGCCACTATATATATGTGTGTGTGTGTGTGTAAAGAACATGCAAAATGGTGATGCAGATTTTTATCGGATGCTTGAGTTAATATGATTGATTCGCTTTATTAATCACTTAATTAGTCACGGGAACAATGAAAATTGATTCATATAGACATGAATCCTTAAGTTTATGATATTGATTAAGTTTACAAAATTAATTTAATTTTGATTATGACTCATATATATGCACATCTTGTGTTTTCGTCCAATAAGTTGAACATGTACGTGAAGCAGCAGTCTTCATTTGCAGCAAGAAAAGCGTAGTTGAATGCCAACACTCCAAAGAGATTCTCTAGGCTTCATAACTAAAAGATATCATTGACGCGTGCTTTGCCAAATATTCAAAGCTCGCCAAGCCTAAGTTTGAAATTCTGCATAAGCTTTGGATTTGAAAAATCAATAAATGAAACTTTCATGTTGATTCTTGCTTCTTCTTTTCCTCCATCTGCAACGCACTTACGTTCTCTATATAATCTAGCCACGACGTCCTCTATATAATCTAACCACGAAAGTTTTTCTCTCGTTCATGAAGCAAGAAACAGTATTCACAAGAACAATCTGTTAAGAGAGCCTGAGTTCGCAGATGATGGCAATAGTGAGCAAGGTGAATTGCTTGCTGACGGAGGCTGCCCTGGTCGTTCGGAGGAGGCCGCATGCCGTCAGTGGTGGAGGGTTCGTGGTGACGGATTGCAGTAGCACGCGAGTGGTTTTCCGGGTTGATGGATGCGGAGTTCTTGGCACGAGCGGCGAGCTTGTCATGAAGGACGGAGACGGGGACACCCTCCTTCTCATCCGCCGCAAGGTAAAAAAGCATCGCATAATTCATATGTGCATTTCTTCTCTAATTCGTCAGATGTTGAATTGAGATTGTCCTTTCTTATTGATGAATATAGTCAGTGTCCGAAATTCAAGCCCCTGATGATAATTCTTGTGATATTTTGATGAACAACCCTCAAATCTTTTGGACAAGTTTTAATCTCTCTCTCTCTAAATTAGGCAGGAGGGATCGTGCAAGCAATGAGCATCCACAAGAAATGGAAGGGCTACACATATGACTATGAAGGTGCCCAGAAGCTGGTGTTCAGCATCAAGGAGCCCCATTCATTATCCTCATTATCATGCTTCTCCAGGAGCTCATCATCTTCTGCCATCAAAATCTCCCTGGAGCCCAGGAAAATCAACGGTCTAGATGGGAACTTCCACATCAAGGGCCACTTCCCTGATAGGGATTGTAGCATTGTTGACTCTGGAGGCAACGCAATAGCACAGGTCCGAAAAATATTTGCTAAGTTTGCTCAATATGAAAGTACTCAGCTTTAAAGATACTAATTATACCTATTGCGAAAAAAGTGATGACCTCCTTCGATGCCCAGACTCATTTAATCACTTCACTAGCTTTCATTCGCATAGAACACATTTACTCATGTTATCTTATTTTGTGAAATTCACATGAAACGTACTATGATGTACCGTACAAACTCAATGCGGGTGAAAAGTAATGTAAGGACACGGAGAGAGATACTCGAGTAAGCCACTGTGTCGACATACGCACTTTTGGTTTCAAAATAGAGATGGCAAAGAATCACTGGACTAATGTGCCTGACATTGCTTCCCAGAGAATATAAACGTCTCTCTGAGCTAGAGTCCTGAGTAGCATCCATCGTTGTCTTCTATAATGAGATTCATTTAAGGTGAAAGTAATTGACATTGTCTTTGTTTCTGATGTGAATCACAGATACAAAAAGAGATGGGCGCATTGATGGCAAGCAAAGATGTGTATCGTGTGATTGTAAAAGCGGGAATCGACCAAGCCTTTGTTTGTGGAGTCATTGCTGTTCTTGACCACATCCATGGCGAATCCACCGCCTGCTGAAACGCCAGAACTGCCCAAAACCCTGATAAACAGAATATTCTTGAAACGTAAAAGCAAGTCTTGATTAGTGTATTTGGATGAGTATGCCGAGTAGGATGTCTATACTGTAGTAGTTTATACTGTACTAGTTAACCACGCAAAGGTTGATCGAACTTCTTTCTTTCTTCTCAAGATTTGACCAACAAAAGTAGCTTATTTTTCTTTTCGGCTTTAAGTATAGATGACCTGGATGGTTGAACATGTATCAACAAGTGAACCCATCTGAAACTTTTCAGCATAAATGCAACTTCAATGGACTTTCAATGGTCCCAACCAAAAGAGGGATGCACAAAGATGCGCTTGATGTCCAACCAATTTGTTCCTTTTTTGGGCCCAGTTAGGCCACTGAAAGGGAATGCTATGTGTCTTCATCAACACGCCCAAAGAGAGCGAGACATTCTCGGCTTTTGCTCTAATTAATAGGGACTGACCCGAAATGGAGGGACTAGCGACAGAGAAGAGAGGAACTCAACCCAGAAATGGGAAGTCTGCAATAGAAGCTGCACATCGCCATGTGCATGGAAACTTGTCCTGTCAGAAAACTTCTTCTCTTGTCAATGATCCCTTAGATGGATTGCATAACTTAAATTGCTCTAGCCTAACTAACTTTTGGAAAAAAAACCCACTTCTTTTTTCGGACATTCACCATTTACATTTCCATATTCACATGATGACATCCCTAAAGAGTTGTTTGGCTTCCTAATATGCAAATGTAAAATGGGGAAATTCAGACATTTGCTACAATGATTGGAATTGCATTTACACAAGCATTAGATAGTTGGGGGGCAGTTTCCAATTGTGCAGCGACATAGACTTCGTATCAAGATAGAATCCGACTCGCCGATGCTTGTTAGATCTTTGCGATAGGAAAACCGTATCAATGATATACTAAGATCAACTTCGTACGATCGGTCGAAATCACTCGAAAAACCAATCACGAGTTCGACTCACGCACTAGTGCAGCTATGCGCCGATCCTATTGAATTTCCGGTTTAGCAATGACATATCTAAAGTCGAGTTTACCCGTCTGTACTACCTTTTGGTGGAAACCAGTAGTACAATTGTCTTCTTGTACTACGAACGATCCACCGACACCACCTCGTACAGCATGCTTGCGACTCGTACTGCAGAATCCATGGTCGAAGAAGCACAACCCGACAAGCAATGCTGTTGCGTGGGCTTCTCGGATCTTTCTCTCCACTCATGCAATTTTCATTGGACGTTGCAGAAAGCTAGTGATGTCTGATGGGTCCCCACCACGAACCCGCTTCCTTCCATCCGACGCAACCCGGATTCATGCTCTGCTTCTTGCACCCGAGGAGATTCAAAACGGGATTGAATCGAAAAGACAAAAGAAATTCGAAATGCCCGTGACGATTTCGTATACACAAACAAGATCATTCATTCAGATCCAAGAACTATGTTTCGCGTCGACAATCGCGGATTGATACAACAGATTCGGAGATGAAATTACAACGATGAGGAACAGAGGAGATCGGACAAAAGACAGTTGAGAAATAAGAGATTTTTTAAGGAGGAGCAGGAACAACCTCAAGCGCAGGCGCACGGATTATCCACAACCACGGCCCCACCCTCGTCCGCGAACCTGAACACGTAGTAACCCACCGTCAGCCCCGCGACGATCGCCAGGAACACCCCACCGTTGAACGACATGATCGCCAGCATCAGCAGGTATCCGATCGCCGAGTTGGCCCCGAAGAGCAGCGCCGCCCCGACCCTCGCGGATCTGGCCAGCCCGGATGCGCCGGCCTTCTGGAGGAGCGGGGACGCCGCGGCGGCGGCTGCAGAGGCCGGCGGGGGGGCGGCGGCGGCGGCGGCGGAGGAGGCGAGGGATCTGAAGCGGAGGCGGCGGTCCTCGAGGTACTGGTAGAAGGCGGAGAAGAGGAAGCAGGCGGCGAGGGAGAGGAGGTAGCTGGGCCAGGAGTCGGTCCGCCATGAATCGAAGAGGAGGGTCACGTACCTGCTCCAGTAGAGGGTCATGTGCATCATCTTCGCCCTCTTCTTGTTCGAGCCTTACACACAAAGGAGAGAGAGAGAGAGAGAAACAGAATCTAGAGAGAGAAAAGCTTGGCCGTGTCCGTACGACTTCGCGTTTGAGACAGAGGACGAAGGGACGCGACTGTTAGAAAGATCCATCGACATTTTTAAAATTTTTTTTTTGGGCATTTTTCAGAAAGATCCATCGACATTTCAATTCTGTTCGATCCATCGACTGTTAGAAAGATCCATCGACATTTACGAAGGATACATCGATTTTTTTTTTAATTTTTTTTTTGGCGTGAATGGGCTTGTTTGGGCCCTTTGGAGATTCCTATTGGGCTTTTTGACTGATCGAGCCCATACCGAAGTACGCCGACGGCATCATGGTTCGGCTGGCGACCGAGGAGGCACCCGGTTCGACTCCTCATGCTTGCGTCTCCTCCGATCGCATCAAGTGCCGGTGGGACAGGACAACTTCGCGATTGGTATTTTGACATCCCTGGCCGTGCTGGTGAATTGGGGTCCTCGCGCTTCGAAAGGGCCTTAAAAAGTCTGGAACTTCCAGTCGTGACTCGTGAGCAGAGCATAATCTCTTGAGGATGTAATTCCTTGCGGCCTCTTAGTTTCGATGTGGATTGCCCCGTCTTTGATTGGGAGAAAAAGATAGGGGAATATGACACAAGTAATCCCTGAATTTTGGTCTCATATGCAATGCAGTCAATGAACTTTTAATTGTTTAATGTGGTCCATAAATTTTTAACCCGATGTACAATGTAGTCCTTGAACTTTTAATTTGTTTAATGTCATCATTGAATTTTTGATATATATTCAATTTAGTCCCTAAACTATATCAAAACATTTAATGTGGCCCGTCCATTAATTTAAGTGTATGGACTATATCGAATATTTTTATATAGTCCAGGGACTATATTAAACATGTACCAAAAGTTCAGTGACCAAATTAAACATAAGGTTGGAGTTCAAGGACTATATTGAACAAGTTAAAAGTTCTAGCATCACATTATACATTAATGGAAGTTAAAAGTTAAAAGTTCATGGTATCGTTTAATTTTAAGCTACAACTGCCAACAAATGGTTTTTCATTATGTACAAGTGGACTAATGCGATCTTAATCACTTTAAAAAGAAAACAATAATTTTGTTGAGAGGTAATTACTAGGCTCACATGAAGGTGCAAAACATAAACTTTGGCAATGATAATGATAGATTTTATGCATGAGTATTTGCGAGAATTTCATCGGTTCTCTCTTCATTTTTAACGTCTTCAACAATTCTTATTTAAGTCAAACAAAAAAATCAATTTACAATATTGTTTCAGTTTCTCTTCGTATACTTTTTTTCGATAAATTCTTAGCTAGTGACTACCGATTACGCAGATTTTTGTCAAGTTGTGGTTGTCAGATATGCAATGGTTGCGTATACCGGTTAAAGTCCAATCGAGGACGATCGATGGCCAGTCAAAGTGTCGAATTCGAGTTCAAACCAAAAGTAAATGGATTCCAATATGGCATGAAGCCTCAAGGACTCTATAAAATTCGAACTGCTAAAATAATGCACCCTTGCATATTGGAAACTAATAATAAAATTGCATGAAATTTTATTGAGTGTAATCAGATGGCTTACATTTAAATTCGAGTTCAAACCAAAAGTAAATGGATTCCAATATGGGTTGAAGCCTCAAGGACTCTATAAAATTCGAACTGTTAAAATAATGCACCCCTGCATATTGGAAACAAATAATAAAATTGCATGAAATTTTATTGAGTGTAATAAGATGGCTTACATTTTGGAATGGCATATGCTTGCTCAATGACTCAAATTAAACATGAATTTCTTAACGAAGATGACTGGCATGCATAGAGAAGGTAGAAAACTAAAAAATCACGATTGGAAAGCTTTTATAATCGAAGGTAGGTACTGAAGCAAAAAAACCTAATTTAATTTTAATTTTATATTCAAACTCGGGCAAAATCTAATAAATTGATACGTTATGAATCTCACATTCAAAATATGATGTGCTCTGTGTGATTTTTTTTTTCTTGTTGTGAATGTTCTTATTGATGCTATCTGATTACTTATTGTCGTATTTTAAAATGGGTCATTTCATTATGCATTCTGATCCTCCTTTGGAGGACTCCCGGACTGCCTTTTTTTTTTTTTTTTTTGGACTTGCGTGTTGCTATAGAGATGATTTGTAATGACCACCAATTCCTTAGCTACGGTTATTCCCGGTCAATGGATCCTCCTTACTTCAGTCTTCAAAATTCCTTTGAGTTGATCGACTGTGACCATGTGTCATGTAGTCCACTTAAATTATGGCCGTTGAAAACTTATGATCGACGAGCTGATTAGGCTTTCTATCAATAGGTCATGTGGGTCAATTATATTGTGATGGTCTTTATGATACATGAGTTCGTTAGGCATCCAATCAATTGGGTCTTGCAGGTTAAGCTTATTGTCATGACCAGATTTGAGTCATTAACTTTTTTATGTTTGAATTCAAATTTTGAACCTAATGTCCACACTATCATAAAATTTACCCGAGGATGATAAAGAATCAGCAAGGTAGAGTAATCTACCGCTTAACACATTGCATCACCTACCTAAGAAAAGCAAGTCACCCGGTTGGTTTTGACACTTCACCTATAACAAGACGGTAAAAGGAGAAGGAAAAATTCACAGAACCTAAGGATGGACTAAATGGCAATTTCATGTGACAAGGAACTTGCTGGTCCTAGAGTTGGCAACTTCACAGAAACGCAAGTGACAACATACTTTCAAAGCCAGCCACATATGCCACACGAATTTACTTTTGTGGTCTGTGGGAAACCCTACACCATGGAAAGCTGGTCCAAATATTTGAACATCTGATGGATAAACTGGCAAACATCTGTTTCTAGATGTGCCAGAACTTACGAGGCCTACAATAACGACTCATTAAAGGCCAAACATGCAGTTCCTCGTGGAGGTTACAGGAACAATGCAATATCATGGGATCATGTCATCAGTCGATTTTAGGGTTGTGGTGTAGTAATCAATTTAACTATGACACGCTAGAAAAGTGTGGATATGTATCCGTCTTTGAGGCAGGCCTAAAAGCCTCGCCTGTCCCACCATGTTCTGTAAGAGTTCAAACCGACGAAAAATTTTGTCTAGACATAACCAGAAGCTTTAAGCCGCAAAGCAACATGGAACACGATGACACAAGTCATGGACTTTAATACTAACAGTGAACGGATCAAGCACAATGAGCGAGCATGTCCGCTCTCTTCACCGTAGACCAGACCAAGAGGAGTGAGATTGCGAAAGTGAGAGAGACATCATTCCCACATGAAAAATTCTTGCAAATCCCGTGTGCTAGTAACAAAAGTAATAAAACCATGTTCTGTGTCCTCGACATTGCCATAATATAGCTATCAGCAGAGGAATCTTCTTTGCAATTTCATCCTGGGTCAGTGCAGTAGTCACCATGCATTTCGTGCATTCTTTTCACTTTCAGCGCACGTCTCTTTCCTCATACTTTTACTACTTTCCAAATTGAAATCCTGATCCATCTAACACAACTGGCCTTACCAGAATTTTCCAGAAAAAACCAGCCAAGTTCATCATCCAGCCAACTTTTCATCAGAGAGACGTGGGAACTGAGAAGATCTCCTCTTCTTTTTCCTTCCGTGAGTAAAACTCATCTACAAGGTTGTCTAACTAAAATTTGCTTTCCCTTGCAAAATTACATTCATCAAACTAGTCAGAGTCACTTGGGAAAAGAGAAAAATCCACAATAAAATAACAGAAACTGAAGTGAACTTTTCAGAGATAAACTTTATGGACGTTGCTCCTTACCAAAAAAAAAACTTTATGGACGTTGCTTGGTGGATTGGTGATGGTTTTTCTCAACGTTTCCTTCTATTGAAACCGAAAGCACATGGGCGTGAAATCTTGGCATGGATATGAAACCCTCTTTGCAGAAAATTTATGCATCAAAGACTTCGAATTCTCCAAGCAAGAAGTATATTCGAAGATAAAATCATCAACAAAGCTACTTGAGAATACCTAACTAAGACATCAGATCAGGGTATTGTATGTACATAAAAAACCAGCATATGCATAGCCAAATTCAGTTCATCATCCAGAAATTCGAATTACAGGAAGAGCATAAAACCTGGATGCCTATACCAGAAGCAGAGTTCCTCGGCTCCGTGTATATACATATATATTTTAACTCAATCAACTGGATATAGAAGAGAAGCAGCTCCCTGACCGAAGAAGTGCTGGTTTAGTGATTCTCCCGACTGCATCGATCCCTTGCAAAGCAGTGCTTGAATTTGACCGGAGGGCCCTCGGCGAATCCAAGCTGCGCCGGATCAGTTTCCCCATGGCAAAGATGGGGTGCTCTGTCTCCTTCATGGGATTGGATGACTGGAACTTATTGCAAAAGCTGATGTGCCTATTCAATGCCTCCTCAGTGGATATGAGCCTGTCTGCTCTCAAGACCTCATCCTTCACCGCCTGAATGCAGAGCCCACAAATCCATCTTCCTTGGTACTGTTCTCGAATTCGGAGGATATATGCAGGGGTGCATTCTTCTGTGAATCCACAAGAAACACATTTTGCAGTCTCCGCTTCAATCAAAGGAGGTGCCTTGGCCGTCGTCGTCGTCCTTGGTGGTGGTGGTGTTGGCGTTAGTGTTGGTGGTGAGGCTTGTGATGATGTCTCTGAGCCTGAGATGGCCATAGCTTGTGAGATAACATTGAGTCGAAATTGTCCTTCTCTAATATAACATGTCAGGAAGGTGGAGGAGGAGAACAAAGTGGACGTAGATTTGTGTGGGGTTTATATTATGTGGGCATTATGCTTCATTTCGTTATCATGAGAGTTGTTTCCATGTGGAGTGGGGACATAACATTCGCGAATAAAAATTCATATTTCAAGAAATGTGTAATAAACGAAGAAGAAAGTTCACTTTGCACAAATTTTTACATTGTGAGTAGTTCTATTTAGCACGGCATTGATAAACGTGAGTCTATGATATGGGGAAAAGAGTAGCATATTTAATCAGGGTCCGTGACCACGATGGTTTTATCTATTTGTCTCAAACGTGTAGATACCTTGCGTGGTGGGGTTCGTGGAGGACTGTGCGTGGGCTTTGCTATTTGGTAACGTATCTAGTGGGTTGTCAATCATTGATGAATTTGGTAATAATTTAGTAGGATGGTGGGCTTGGAAATTCAACAAACAGTTGGAGAGCAGCTGACTACTGCTCACTGGAAGGGGACAACAAACCGTGATTTTGGCAACTGTGACCTTCACTAACTTAGCATATTCATACGTAAGCATGAGGATCGCTACTTGTATTATATTAAAAGATTGCTAACAATCGCAAGGAATACTTCTCATATTGTAACAATGTCTTGAACAGGAGTTGGAGGATCTGCGATATCTAAAGAACTGCATGGGTATGATTCTGAATCGCTCATGAATTACATGATAGATTGTGGTTCCATTGAAATGGAATCTTTAAATCATATTATGGTTAGAGTCCCTCTTAAATGGATGATCATGTGGACCTCAAAGTTGGATCACAAGATTTAATGGTTCAGATGATCTTGGTCCACATGATGCATAGACCATGAATAACTACCTAGTGCGAAAACTTCGTTGGAGTGCCAAGGTAGGAGTTTGGCTACACTCGAAGACCCCGAGTTCAGATCATTTACAAAATCGCAGACTAGAATTATAAATTATTACATTGATATACTCCAATTTCACAAGACAACCTTTAAATGGGAAGACTCCCGATCACAAACTTATTTTTTTCTATGTTGTGTTTGGTAGAGAGGAATAAAATGTTATCAGAGAATAGAAAGGAATTGAATAGAACGATGACTCTGGTATTTTTGTTTGATGAATTATAGGAGTGGAGCTGAATAGAATATATATTCTTGTGTTTGGTTGTAAGGTAAAATTGTCATGGGAATCAAATTAGAAACATTGGGCAAAGTAGGTGGGGGAGTTGTTTTTGTTTCCCAGTTGCAGAATCGTGCAAGACTCTTGTCATAGTGGGGAATTTTCTTAACGCATTTGAGGATGGGTTTATAGAATGGAGACACGGGCTTGAACGAGTGAAGTTTTGCCTTAGCAGGAGTGGGCTTGTTTTTAGCTCAAGATGGAGGAGAAGTTTGAAAGGGGAGAGGTATCATGCTTGGGTGGTATGTAAGACACCAAAAATCTGTACTTACCACCATCTTCTCCAAAGGGTCCTATAGATGGATCGCCGTTTTCCCACTTTTGGAAGAAATCATGCCTAGATGAGCGGGGTTTTTTCTTTTTTCTTGGTGGTCTGTCATCCTTTTCTTCAATTGGGGCTAGACATAATTTGCACTGGCAGTCTAGGTCCCACGGGCAATGTTTTGATAAGGGATCCTTGAAATAGACAATAGGACGTCCTTCAAAATTAAAACACTATTTCAAGCCTTTCACCTTCACCGTCGTCTTCAGGGATGTACGGCTGCATCATCAAGATTATAAGAAATATGGAGGAGCAAGTTTCCATCCTAGGAGTGGTCAAATATGACTACTATGCCGTCCTTCTTCTTGGTGAACTTGGATTCTGTTGCTTGGATCAGTTGAGTATTCTAGTGAAGCATTTCATAGCTAGTCACCCACATGTTTGGGAGAAGCTTGACTAACTCTGCTTGAGAGATCTATTTGGGAACATGGACACACGAATGTGTCTGATTATTATCAACAGAGATCACATGAGCATATTCTCTTCTGGGCAAAGTCAGATCCAAAGCATGATTCCGGACTCTAGACACTATTTGGTAATGGAATGTTGCTACAACATAATCTAAAGTCTAAGGGGCTCTAGCAATTTGTAGATGAATCTTCAAAGTGGTAAGCGAACGTGGATCTGAAAGAGCCTTGTTGAATTAGGAAACAGTATTATGAACACAATTTCTACATTTAAAGTGGTTTTGACTGTTCCAATATAAGCATGTTGGTAGTCTAGAAACTAAGTGTCGAGTAGTGTTGAGTTGCATGTGTGAGTTGCATTAAAAAATCCTACGTCAGAGAATTTATATGGTGTGAAGCAGTTAATACATCATAGTTAGCTCATAATTCATTAACTTAAACTTTTTGGTGAATGTGGATTCAATTAGATATGTTGACTAGTTTGGATTTGGGATCTCTCTTGGCGATCTCCCCAGGTGAAGGTATTGGACTTCTACTACTTGCTCCCAACAATTGGTATCAGAGCCGGACTTAGCTAAGTTGGAGCGAATCTAAGAGGCGACTTCTTCATGAATTGCACCTTGAGAACTTTTAGTGTTGAAGCCAATTAAATCTTGTGAGTAAGATTTGCAAATTCATTTGCAAAATTGAGAGATTATTTCATAAAAAATTGTGAGATTATATATTATGTGAGTTATTGGATGTAATAAAGAGTTAGGAAACATTGAGAGTTTTAAATGACTCGAGTGTAGCTGTAATGTTCGTTATATTTCTTAATATATAATGAAATTCTTTATTGCTCTCCTAGTGGATGTAGGTCGTCTCGACCGAAAAGTCAAAGCAACAAATAGTGCCATTCTTTGTTGATAGTGTTTAAATTTGATGTCCGATTTATTTCGTTGTACAATTTATTTTTTTATTCGATTACTTGTTTATGCAACAAGTAGTGCCATATCGGGCTACTAAAGGGAGTCATTTATGGTCATGAAAAGTCAAAAGCAAGGTGAATTGTACCAAAGTGTAGGTGCGTGTAACCTCGAGTAAGGCACTTGCGCATGAATTTTGGGGGAATTTGTAAATTGACAAAGTGTTCTTGCTAAGTGGTCGAGATAGCATGTTGATCAAAGCGAGTTGATTGAACATATTGGATGAGTTTTCTTATATAATGGATGGAAGAAGAGGATGCGTATTGAACATATTGGATGGGTTTTCAGATATAATGGATGGGAGAAGAGGATGCGTAGCAAAGGCAATACGGATTTACAAGAGGGAGATAGAGTGTTAAAGATCTTATCATCTTCATTGAAGTTGGATACTTATGAAAGATAATCGATCTATAAGGCATTTGATTTATATACGAAGAGAGTTTGGGGAATCAAGAGTAACGGGTGTGTCAATAACAACCGGAGTGTTATTTCGCAGGTAGTGCTTTTGACATGATGGTGAGTTTCCTCCTCGTCAGCACTGATGCATTTTCAATATATAATTATAATCTCAGCTGAAGATTTTGAAGGCGAACCTAATATAAACATCTCTTCTAGTTTTGTTAGAAATCCTGCTTTGTCAACATACGCCACTATAGATTCATGCAATCGGCTCCAAAATTTCTTTGACATTTGCTATCACTCACCACGTACGACCTTGTCCTGTTAAATTATTTTTCGAGTTTGAGACCTCGGACTTTGGACCATCTTAGTTGGACCTTGATTCCAACTCGAATTGCCTTCTCTTCACCGACGTCATGCTTGGATTTTTCAATGGCGATTAAGAGACCGAAGTTGAATTCATTTAAAGAGCCGTGCAGTCACCGCAGTGTACGTCTCACCCTGGCCACAAGAAATGGAAAAGGTTAAGATTTGGTTTTTTTTTTTGACTGAGTCAAGATTTGGACTTCTTGCAATTATACGTAGGGTGTTTCATAGATTGGTGGGACATTGGAGCAAAGCAAGGAAGAACGCAACAATCACTTGCTTTTGGTTCCTTTGTTTGGCCGCACGTACGAGCAAGTAACACGGTGATTTGTGCTGAGAGTTCTACATCCAGGCTAAGTTGTTTTTGTAAACACTGCACATTTGGGTGTATATTCTCGGGCTGTGAAACACTTGGGTGCGGGAACGGTTTGTAAGTGTAATTCTTCATTTAATTAGTGGATTATTGACGGCCGGCTTTCCCTATAGAGTAAGTTAATTAGAAAAATCCGAATCACGTAAATTTCTCGTGTTTGTTAGCATTCCTCACTTTGCTTCTTTGTTGATTTCTCTCTCTCTTGATCTAATAAGAAAGATCCAGTCAGCTTCCGCGATATATTACAACATGTCTGTTTCTTGCTCTCGGTTAAAAATTCAAACCCATCTTATCGATTCACGGTTCTCTCTTAAACTAAGTACAGTTGCATAAATTCCCGTCAAAACCATATCTCCTACTAGAGTTAATCCCTGTCTCTCTTTCATACTCTATAACCATGGCTCTACTCGGCTTCTTGAGGCGATTTTTGCCGCCATTTTCGGGCTTTGTCTTTGCTTGCCTCCTCGCCATAGCGCTCCAAATCATTGTCTTTTCGCCGATATCTCCTGACGTGCTCCATTTACCGGAACCATCGTCCCTTGCTTCTCTTCCCACAAACACCAACTTGCAGGTACTTAGAAAAGCTCCATCACAAGAGTTTCTAACTGTCATTTCTTCGATTTCTCAGTTCTTCATTAATTTAAAAGCTGTTTGGTTCATGCAGGGTGTGCGTAAACTCGGAGAGGGTATAGTGAAAGGTCCGGAAGATGTATGCGCAGACGAAGATGGCGTGCTCTACACTGCGACTAGAGATGGTTGGATCAAAAGGTTGCACAGAGATGGGTCCTGGGAAAACTGGACCATGTTGAACAGTCAGACACTCGTGGGGATTACAGCAACCAGAGAGGTGGTATCATTGTGTGTGATGCTGAAAAGGTATGCATGGTAAGATACAAGAGAAGATGATCTTGGTTTATGAAGAAACCGATTGTGAAGTGCTTATTTGTAAGCTATCGATGATGTGATTTGGCCAGGGTTTGATCTGGGTTGATGCAGATGGCCATGCGAACGTCCTCTTATCACATTTTAATGGATCTCAATTAAGGTAATGCTTTTTTTTTTTTATCATTTTGATTACCAGTAGTTTTTTCTTTTTCCTTTTTGTTTTATATTAATGGGGTGTTCAAAGTTCTTTGACTACCGAATAATCCCCACTGGGTGTAGTAGTCCTCCCGTCCCACACTCGCCATTTAATTACCGGAATTCTGGGGTGACCCTAAGAGAATTCGCAAGTGTAGTATTACCAATAGGTTGGTGCTTATCTAATTTTCAAGTTTAAGGGGCAAAATTATAGAACATGAAAAATAATCATGTTCTGCGACGAGTATGGATATTATAGAAGAAAATGCAATTATTTAGACTATGTTTTTTTTTTTTTGTTGGAATATTTAGACTAGATTGAAAGGTATATTGTTCCATTGAAATGGGTCAATCGAATTGAAAAAGAAAAAGAAAACACGTAGAATTCCATATTCTTTTAGAGAAAGATTTGGAGAGTAATTTTTTCAAAAGTATTGGTATCATGATCTAAATTTTGGAGGAGGGGGTAAATTTGCGCATTAAACGTATCTCTTCATAAAATAGTTGACAATCAGCAATCAATCGAGAATACTTGGATTACACAATGTCACAAAATATATTCTAATTTCACCAATTGCACGCATGGGGCCGTGCGCGCACAAATACTCCAAACAACTAAGGTTCCGTTTGCTTAGCAGAAAAAAGAATGGTGTGAAAAATATTTTTTGAAAAATAATAATTTGTATCGCTTGAAATAATTAATTAACAATTTATTTCTAAATTCGTTCATTCATTTTCATAATTAATATAAGTAATCATTTTTTAAAAATATTTTTTAAATTATTTATTTTTTTCGAAACAAACCGAGTCCAAAACTGTAATTTTTTCTCTGTCTTCTCCCTACCTCTTTGCCCCCTTGACCCGCTTAGCCTTGCTGTCTGTCTGTCTGTCTGTCTGTGTCTGTAATTGCCGCATTTCAGCTTAATGGCCCAGGTCATAGGAAGACAACTTCCAAGAATTGCGATCGAGGTTAAACGTGACAGCTTAAGAATAACCCACGCGTAAGCCTTTATGCGACTCAGTCAAAAGAGGATAACTTGCAAGAATGGCAGCTTTTTCATTGCCATGATGTGCCATGTTTGGCCAATGCTTTGGGGAATCTTTCTTTCTGCTTCCTCTCTTGTGATCGACAACAACGTGTGATGGGTCTTTGTTCAATAGTGTCCAGACAACAACACGAATGTTGCAGTCGTGTTGATTGTCCTTTTGTCGATCGATTCGCGTTGGTTCTGAGATTTTTTTCTCGACCTCTTCCTCACAAAGGAAAGTGGACAAGAGAACATGGTGCATATGGAGAAAGGCACCAGTTTGCACTTCGTTGACCTCTTGTGAGATTACATTCTCTTGTTCTTTAAAGATATCAAGACAGTCTAAAAGATCATAAGGAATTGTTATCAGAATTGGAGGCCCGTGGAGGACTCGGGCCAATTAGATTGCTAGCCTCGTGAATAGGTCTACCTAATAATAGCATAGATAGTGGAGTAGTTTATCTTAAATCATAAAAGCTGACGAAAGCATAGAGAGCAATCTATTTACAAAACCATGTTATTTTTTTTTACAATGATTGCTACATATAGATTTGCAAACGACGTCATCGAAGCATCGGATGGGAGTCTGTATTTCAGCGTAAGTAGCACCAAGTTCGACATCCCCAATCTGTTCTTGGACATCCTCGAGGCGAAACCTCATGGCCAGCTTCTCAAATTCGACCCTTCATCGTCGCAAACTTCGATCGTTGTTGACAAGTTGGGCCTCGCAAATGGTGTCGCTCTCTCTAGGGACAAAGATTTTCTCATCGTCTGTGAAACTTGGAAGTGAGTACACCTACTAATGCCCAATTTATAGAACTTATATATTGGCATTTTTCTTGAAAATATATATTTTGATGCATTTTCAGGGGAAAAAAAAGAAAACAATGTGATCCAATTTGTTTATGCGCATATGTATGTTTCGCAGATTTAGATGTTTGAAGCATTGGCTAAAGGGAGATGTAGAAGGAAAAAGGGAAATTTTCGTCGACAATCTTCCAGGCGGACCTGACAACATCAATCTTGCCCCGGATGGATCTTTTTGGATTGCCCTAGTGCAGGTATATGCGCAAAATTTTCGCACTTAATAACTGAAAATCTAAACCCAGCGTCACTACTGCTCCGAATCAGACACATCCATTGAATGCCCCTGATTTTGGCAAAATTACAGACATGCAATTGTAACGAGTTCGGCTCCCATCGGACCCGTTTTTCTGATGATCTTTCACTTCTCTTTGTAAATTGGTGCAGTTGACATCTGAACGGTGGGAGTTTGTGCACGCCTCCAAGGCAGCCAAGCACTTCATAGCAACATTCCCAAGTACGATCAAGAAAGTGAAAGGAGCGCACACAAAAGCAAGTGTTGTGAATGTAGGAGCTGATGGCAAAATAATCAAGAAGCTTGATGATCCTGATGCAAGAGTCATTTCCTTTGTTACCTCAGCATTTGAGTTTGAGGGTCATCTTTACTTGGGAAGTCTCAACTCCAACTTCATTGGAAAATTGCCACTTATCTGATGATGCTGCGTAACGTAACGTTCACTTCAATTTGTATTTCATGTGATAACAGTTCACCAATCTCAGTAGAAGGGAGTATTTCGCATGGGAGGCAGTTGAGCTTACACATATTATAGCACCATTTGCTTCACTGGTCCTGACTTGTGAAACTTCGATGCTTCAAAGAGGCGGATTCCGTGACAATTTCTTAGAAATTGTTGAGTAGACCGAATTTACCGGATGGTCGAGCATTTAGCAAACTGTTATTTGAAAAGAATGAAAGACCTGAAGAGTGACTGTAAAACTATAAACAGAACCATAGACAAAATGAAGTTTGCTCACATAATTACACTTCTTGCGATCAAAATGAGATCTTGTAAGTAGGAGATGTACGGGAGAAATCAATGAATGAAACTGCCATATAGTTGATAGCAAACATTAAACAAGCTATGCTAGTTAATTTCTATGCTAAAGGAGGCAATTGAGATGAGCAAAATTGTGGAACAGAGAGCCTACCGCAACCGCAACCTCATCCTTTTCTCCATATTCTTCTCGACTGTCTTCGGCAATTTATCAACCGCTCTATCCCTTGCCTTTCTGCCTTTCATAAACTCAGAGAAGGAAGGATTAGTGGCAACCTTGCAGCAGCAGAACTTTGCACTGAGGAAACACAAGGAGGATTCTCCAAGCTGATGCCACTAGGAACTTCTTCATTTATGGCCTCCGTTATTATTTGATTCAGTGAAGATGAAGCTGAACCTGAAGATTCTTGTTTAGGTGGCATATTCTCCGAACGTGAGTCATCACTGACTCTCAGCCGATTTGTCACATTCGTAGAATTGGTTGTTGAGAGCTACCTTACTGTGTTTGCCACTTGGGAAAGATAGAACAACTTCCTGCTCTTTCCATATTTTTTGCAGCACTCGTTCTCAAGGTTTGGCATCAGCAGAAAGAAGAACAACATCACTCACGTGTCAGTATTACTACAGACTACGGCCAAATCCCCTTGAACATAAAAAGATGGATACCATGACCTACCTTTCTATCTAAGCCTTTCTTCTGGTCGTAGGTTTCCTCAGCATGCTCCCAAAAATCAATCCTCTCATTTACTCCTGTTGAATTCTTAGCCGGCAAACATGGGCAGTCGATAGGGTCATTTGTAGTTGCTGATAGGAGACATACGAAAAATTATGGAGTGTTGAGCCTTGAGATGTCGGTAAGTGAAACTCATTCGACAAAAGAATTAAACTTGTAGTGAATATCGATGAATCGAAAGTGAGGTAAGTATTCAAAGTCATGAGGCCAGCAATTTAGGCCACAATCATAATGGCCCATTTGTTGGAGAAACATAAAATTGATTATTGGTGTGATTGAGCATGTCGGTTGCTAGAAGTTACAAGCGTTAAAGAAGAGTCATAAAAACTTCAACGTGACTTCGGTTTTCTTCAACAGATTAAGTTATTTTATTATTTTTCTTAATGATTGTGGAATGTTATGTTTCTTTATTAAATGTAATCATTGGAGTTTATGAACTTTAATTCCTATATAAAGGGATGAAGTCGTGAGTTGTAAATAAAGCCAAACACGAAGCCATAAAGACAAAGCATTCTAAACAAAAGTTCTCCTTCCAATAATTATTTGTGCTCTTTTTCCAAGTTTCCAAAGTTTATTATTATTCTTTTGGTTCCAACATTTGGTATCAGAGCTAGAAATGGCATCTACTAGTTCCATTCAGTTACAACTTCCAAAGTTGAAAGGGAGAAATTTCAATAACTAATCCGTCCAGATTAAGGTTCTTTTCAAATCGCAAGATCTGTGGAACTTGGTAGAAAACGGCTACATCGAAATGGCCAATGCTGAAGAATTCGATGCTTTGAGCAGGGAGGAGAAAGACTCTTTGGTAGAATCTCGGAAAAAAGATCAGAAAGCATTGTTTGCGATCTTTCAATCCGTAGAGGAAATGATATTTGAAAAAATATCGAGCGCGGAAACCGCGAAAGCAGCGTGGGATATTTTGCAACAATCCTACAAAGGCGATGATCGTGTCAAACGTGTACGGCTTCAAACACTTCGAGGAGATTTCGAGTCTTTACGTATGAATGACTCTGAATCAATCTCGGTGTACTTTGATCGTGTGCAGACCATTGTTAACCAATTGAGGGTTAATGGTGAACAACTCCAAGATGTGCGAGTTGTAGAAAAGATCTTGAGGTCTTTGACCAAAAGATTTAATTACGTTGTCGTGGCAATTGAAGAATGGCAAGATGTGTCAACTATGACGTTGGAGCGGTTGATGGGTTCATTGTGCTTGCATGAGCAAAGAATGAATCAAAGTCCGTCGATTCGACTCTCGAGCAACACTACAAAAAACTAATTTTTTTCCGACGAAATTTCCAACGAAAAAAAATTCGTGGGTAATTCGTCGTCGGAAAATTTTCCAACGAAAAATTTGACTTTTCGTTGGAAATTTGCGATGAAAATTTTTTCGTTGGAAATTTCATTGGTAAATTAGTGGCTAAATTCCTTGGAATTTTCGTTGGAAAATTCGTCGCTAATTATTCGTTGGAAAAGTCGTGGCAAAATTCATTGGTAATTATTCGTGAGTAAATTCGTGGGTAAGTTCTTTGAAAATTTCGTTGCAAATTTCGTCGCTAATAATTCGTTGGAAAAGTCGTGGAAAAATTCGTCAGTAATAATTGCTCGTAAAAATCGTGGGAAATAGAATTTCCAACGAAAAAAAATTCGTTGGAAATTAAGTGCGGAAAAATTTTTGGGACAACAAAATCATTTAAATTTGCGACAAAAAATGGAGTCGTGGCAAAATTCGTAGATAATTTTCCAATAAAATCGTTGGAAATGTCGTTGGAAATCCTTTAAATGTCCGAAAAAAAATTAATTTTCGTTGTTAATTTCTGACAAAAAAAAAATTTGTCGTTAAGTTTGTTAGAGAAATAGTTGGAAAATTCGTTGGAAATATTTCGTTGGAAAAATTTTGTTGGAAAATTCATTGGAAAAATTTCGTTGGAAAAGTTTCGTTAGAAAATTCGTTGGAAAAGTTTCGGTGGAAAAGTTTCTTTGGCAAATTCGTTGGAAATTTTTCATTGGAAATATTTTGTTGGAAAAATCGTTGCAATTTTTTTGTTGGAAAATTCGTTGCAAATTTTTTGTTGGAAAATTCGTTATAAATATGTCGTTGGAAAATTCGTTGCAAATTTTTCGTTGGAAAATTCGTTGGAAATATTTTGATGAAAAATTCATTGCAAATTTTTCGTTGGAAAATTCGTTGCAAATATTTCGTTGGAAAATTCGTGGAAAACCATCAATAATTTGTTGCAAATTATGTCATTAATTGGTCGTTACAAAATTCATCCGTAATTATTCGTGCGAAAAGTCGTTCCTAATTTGCAGCAATATATTTTTTGTCGCTAAATTGCGACGAATTTTGTTTCGGAACAACTTCTATTTGAAATCTAATTAGATATGCAATATTAATTTCTACAATGCATATAAGTTGCAAAGTCTTACATGATGGTATTAAATATTCAATCTCATAATACATAGAGTAAGCAAGAATGAACATCAAATAATACATTGAAAGGACAGGGAATAACCATAAGACATTGGCAGCTTCAGTACTAAGCATGGCATCAGGAACAGTGAGCTGTATCGACAACTGATGAAATATGGAAACAAAAATAAAGATATGAAATTTGTCCAAAATATAAAAAAAGCATTTATGCATTGACGTAGAACTAGCTATAAAAAAATATTCTTACTTAAGGGGGACTGATAATAAAATTACCAGCATCAGTATTATCACCAATCGCCGCATCATGGTGTGGCTCATCAATATGCCTATGACCGGCTATATTAACGGGAGGTACTGAAGGAATGTCATTGCGATCGATGTCAAGGTGTCGCATGATATATTGCATTTGTGATTGCATCACTCTTATTTGTTCGTCCTTCTGTCCAAGTAAATGCTTCATTTCTTCGTCTTTCTGTATAAACAACTGTTTGAGTTGGCACAATTCTTGAGTCATGTGCTCCTCATGTCGTGTTCTCCTTGCAGCAGCCGCATTGGAGGATGAAGATGCAGTAGCCTTCGTTTTAAACATCCTTGATAAGGATCCCATCCCAAATATTTTTCCTTCTTTCATCCCACCCACTGCCTCCAACCATAATGCCATACTGTCAACCGATGGCTCAGACACAGCAACACCATCACCACCACCACCATCATCACCACAACCAGAACCACTAGCAGTGCTTATCAAAAGTTGATCATATTTTTCCTATATTAATAGTATAGATAAAAATAAAATAAATTCGTATATATTACCATAAATATTAAAAATGTGCATGATTTTCATTCTAGTTTTGATAAAGTCCAAACTATAACCGGAACATACCTTAGTAGCTTTTACCCGATCGCCAGTTCATGTCTTATCCTTTTTCTGAAATGTGCGTTCAAATGTAGTTGTAAATGTAGGTACCGTCCCCAATTCATTTGCTTACAAAAATTTAACAAAAATTTGTCACCATTGAATTAAATAAACTTACAAGTTTAAACAGACTTACCATTCTTCTTTTATGCTTGCCGATGCTAATAGAGCCCCCAGCATATGTGGCTGACGCAGACCCGTCACTAGAACTAGAAGCTCGATTCTTCATATTTTGTTCACACCTTTTCTTATGCTTGTCAGTTTCCCAAGCTCTCGTAATTTCTATCAAATCGTCAGATGTAATGAAATCCGGTTTTTCTTTTGTTCTCTTGGCTTTATTTATCACATAACGCATATGATCACCGACTTTCTTCTTAAAAATTCTTCTATTTCATCTCACGTAAACTTACGCTACAATCAATAGCAAAAGCAATGGAAATTAATTATAATGGTCACAAGTGAGATATCCCTTACAATGCATCAAACAATTCGTGACAAATTTCATTATTGACCATCGGTATGCTACACCGAACTTACGTTATGAGAAAATGAATAAAAACAATATTAACATTAAACTCATTCCACCACAAAGTCTTTATTTCTTTAGGACCACTGCTGAAAGTTGAAAATTGCCCTATCCAACAGTTATTGACTATTTTATTAAGTTTCCTCACAACATGCGTAGAATCCGTAAATCTGAAAACATGTTATAACAATATAGAATAAGACAATCAAGCATATGGAAATTTCGAAACATGGACACTTTTATTTACATCCATAATTTAAATATACATACAAAAATGTATTACTTACGAATCTCCGCATGGGGATATAAGGAATCGGTTCTCTTCTTCCTCATTTGAGTATTGCACTGATGAAGCAGGTGGCACCAAAGGAGATGGAACTGAAGTAAAATCAGTTCGCATGTCCTCCAGTTCTTTCTGAATATGTTGTTGTGGGTCGAAGGATGGGCCAATGTTTTCGTATTGTCCCTACACATATGGTAGAACAGGGTTCGATGATAGGGTGGGGAAGAAGATAAGGCCGGGGACGAGGATGATGAAGCGGAGGGGTCTGGTCTTCTTTGTCAACTCCCACCCCGCATGTGACTTCCTCGATTATGCTGACAATTAGTAAAGAGGTTAGACAAATATTACAAAAAATATGAACAGGTATTAAGGACAAAAAATGAAATCATTTTCCTTACCATTTTTGTATTAGATATCAAGAAATAATTTTAAGAAATTGAAACTAACAAAGTACCGCCTCTGATAAATAGCCTAGTCACTGGTCCTCGTCGGAAGAACCTATTATAATTTAGATCACATCAGATGCCACTAAATTGTATAATGAAGCATATTTAATTTGCAAAACGAATTACAAGTCTGAATAAAAATTATAATAGCATCCGCGACCCCCCCACCCAGCCGGATTCCAACGGCTGGCATTTGGCTGGCCGGAATCCAGCCGGCTCATTCCGGTCGTTGGATTCCCGCCCTAGGATTCCGGTGGCCGGGCCAGCCCCCCGCCGGAATTTGGCCGCCACCCCACCCGGCCGGATTTCGACCGCCAACCCCTCGGAATCGCACGGTGAATCCCACGGCGGCAACCACCCTCACCCGTGTGGCCGCGCCCCCCACCCCCGGCGGCAACCCCCACCCCACCCTGGCCGCAACCCTCCCCTCCGCGCAGCCGCGACCCCCCCTCCGCCGCAACAGCCCCCCCCCCCTGCGTGGCTGCGACCCCCGCTCCCCTGGCCGCAAAACCACCCCTCCCCCCGCGCGGCCTGCGACCCCCCCTCCCTTGGCCGCGACTCCCCCTCCCCCGGTTGCGAGTCCCCCCTCCAAGCGACTGCGAGCCCCACCCACCCGTGCGGCCACCGCCTGTGAAACCCCTCGGCCGAGAAAGGGACAGTGAACGAACGGCGAGGACTTACTACAGACGGCGAGGGAGGGCGGCGACGGCGAGGAGGACGAGAAGAGAGAAATTTTGTCGAGCCCAAAATACTCGGTAGACACAAATGTGTTAAACATCGAACAAAATAAAAGCCTATCTCTATTTTCATTGCAAAATTCGTTGGAAATTTCCAATGAATTTTGCAACAAAATTAATATTTCTAATGAAATAAAACTTTCTAACGAAATTTGTAACAAATACCTAATACGTTGGAAATTTTGTTGGAAATTTCCCACGAAATTTCCAACAAACTCGAAAAATTACGAAAAATTCCAACGCTTTTTTTTGAAATTCCAACAACATTTCCAATGAATTATATATTCGTTGGAAATTCCAACAAATGTTCCAACAAATTTTCGTTAAAAAGACGGAAAAATTAATATAACTAATTTCGTTGGAAAATTCATTGGAAATACCAACGAATTTTCCAACGAAATTAGTTAACAATTAAATTATATACCCAAAACCTTTAATTCATTGGCAATTTCCAACGAATTAAAAGTTTTCGACAATTATATAGTTTTGGTTGGAAAATTCGTTGGAAAATTCCAATGAATTTTCCAACGAATTTTCAACAAATTAAAGAAAACGTTAAGTGTTAATTTGTTGGAAAATTCGTTGGAATTTTTCCACGAATTTTTCAACCAAAACTATATAATTGTCGAAAACTTTTAATTCGTTAGAAATTTCCAACGAATTTGCCAACGAATTTTATGTGAGCGAAAAACCAAAACTTTTAAAAATTCGTTGGACAAATCGTTGGAAATTTCCAACGAATTTGCCAACGAATTTTATGTGAGCGAAAAACCAAAACTTTTAAAAATTCGTTGGACGAATCGTTGGAAATTTCCAATGAATTTTCCAACGAATTTTTAATAGCATAAAGAAACGGGTAAGTTTTAATTTGTTGGAAAATTCATAGGAAATGTCCAACGAATTTTCCAACAAATTAACTATATAATTGCCGAAAACTTATAATTCGTTGGAAAATACGTTAGAAATTTTCAACGATTTTACCAATGAATTTTATTTTAAGCGGAAAAACCAAAACTTTTAAAAATTCGTTGGAAAATTCGTTGGAATTTTCCAACGAATTTTTAATCAATTAAGGAGAATGTTAAGTGTTAATTTGTTGGAAAATTCGTTGGAATTTTCCAACCAAAACTATATAATTGTCGAAAACTTTTAATTTGTTGGAAATTTCCAACGAATTTACCAACAAATTTTATGTGAGCGAAAAACCAAAACTTTTAAAAATTCGTTGAAAATTTCCAACGAATTTTCCAACGAATTTTTAATAGCACAAAGAAATGGGCAAGTGTTAATTTGTTGAAAAATTCGTTGGAAATTCCAACGAATTTTCCAACCAAAACTATATAATTGCCGAAAACTTATAATTCATTGGAAACTACGATGGAAATTTCCAACGATTTTACCAACGAATTTTATTTTAAGCGGAAAAACCAAAACTTATAAAAATTCGTTGGAAAATTCGTTGCAAAATTGCAACGAATTTTCCAACGAATTTTTAACAAATTAAAGAAAATGTTAAGTGTTAATTTGTTGGAAAATTCATTAGAATTTTCCAACCAAAACTATATAATTGTCGAAAACTTTTAATTCGTTGGAAATTACCAACGAATTTTATGTGAGCGAAAAATGAAAGCTTTTAAAAATTCGTTGGAAAAATCGTTGACAATTTCCAACGAATTTTCAATTGACGAAACTTACGGTTAATTGTTAATTTGTTGGAAAATTCGTTGAAAATTTTCATCGAATTTTCCAACCAAAACTATATAATTGCCGAAAACTATTAATTCGTTGGAAATTTACCAACGAATTTCATTTAAGAGGAAAAATCGAAACTTTAAAAAATTCGTTGGAAATTTCTGACGGATTTTCCAACGGATTTTCAATAGACCGAATAGACGGTTATGTTTTAAATTGTTGGAATTTCGTGGAAAATTTCCCACGAATTTTCTAACGAAACTAGTAAACAATTACATTAATAAAACAAAAATTTCAATTCGTTACAAAAATCGTTGGAACTTTCCAAAGATTTTTGCAACGAACTTGATAATGTCTGATGTCATAAACTTTTCAAAATTCATTGGAAAATTCATTGGAGATTACCAACGAATTTTCTAACGAAATTTCTTAACAATTAAATAATATTCCGAAAACTTTACATTGGTTGGAAAGTTCATTGGAAATTTCCAACAAACTTTCCGACGAATTTGATACTGCCCGACATCATAAACTTTTCAAAAATCGTTGTAAAATTCGTTAGAAATTTCTAACGAATTTTCCAACCATTTTTATTTCACCCTAAGAACTTTGTTTATTAAATTTTTGTTGTAAAATTTGTTGGAAACGAATTTTGCAACGTTTTTTATACAGTCCAAAAAAAAAGACTTACCATTGAATGAAATTATTACAGAACAATAACAACAGAAATATTAAAATTACGACAACAACAAAACATGCGTGTCGCATTACTACTAATAATTAAACATAATTAATAAAATGTCTCAAAAATCATACCCTTCATCTTTATCTTCATCTGCATCTTCACCTTCTTCTTCGTCTTCATCTTCTTCCTGATCATCATCTTCATCCTCTGTCTCCAAATCATATTGTGTACCAAGTTGAAAATTTGATTCCTGAATTTCAATTGGATCTACATCGATCATCGCACCACATGGATCTCGTAAAGTAGGAATGTTATATTCAACAGTTTCATTCATATGCTGTGTCCTTTCAGTGTTCCTCGATTTTCTTTCTTACTTTGGTTTTACATACAGCCCACCAATCGGTTTTGTCACACTTCAAACTAGGATATGATGCATAATAGACTTGAATTGCTTGTTATGCCAAGACAAATGGTTCATATTTCATATATCTTTTCTTGTGATTTATTTCAACCATATTAAATTTGGTATGCACATTCATTCCTTTTGCGGGGTCGAACCACATGCATTTAAATAAGACAATCCGCATTAACGGTTCATGGTACTCAATATCTATGATTTCATCCAACGAGCCATAGAAATCACCTTGCGAATTGTCACCAGTGGATGACTGAACACACACCTCACTATTCATTGTGGTCTGTTCCTTTCCATATTCGCGAGTATGAAAATTATACCCGTTAATGAAATACGCTGGCCAAGTTCATACTCTTGATTTTGGACCCCACGATAGATGATATAACATTCCTTGCTGCCAACTTGAGCATCAACACCGTGAACCTAAGGTGACACACACGCAATGTCAATAATATATATTTCAAAATATGATGTATTAAAAATTCGAATAAATAGGATTTCGTCTATATTCAACTTACATATATTTTGAACCATGTTGCAAATTGTTTCTGGCACAAACGGTCAAACTCATTTGGTGGTAGTCCATGCATTGCGTTTCAGAAATTCCTAGTAACAAATACCATTTATGTATTAGTAACGGTTTGAAACACATGACGTGTACGTACAAATGTACACTTACTCGAAGTATAGCTCCACTTCTGGACAATTCAATAAAATATATGTATGGGTTGCCAGCTTTTCTTCGCCTGTTAAGTGACGAAACTTATATATGCCGCTAGGTCGACCCAAATAATTGAAAATAGAGAATGATTTGCAATTAAAATCAATGGGACCCTCATCATTTCTTCCAACTCTTCGCCTCTTGCATTACACATGTGGCTCAAAATAATATGATGCAAATGTTGTCACTTTTTCCACAATATATTCATTACAAATTGAAGTTTCGACATATGCCTTATTCTTCACTTTTTTCTTTAAATGATATAAGAACCTAGTTGCAGTATAAAAAAGTTTATCGTTACATAATATGTAATAAAGTAATATCACATTTAATTTAAAAAAAAATTACCTCTTAAATGGATACATCCATTGAAATTGGACAGGACCTGCAACTTTGGCCTCATAAGGTAAGTAAACTAAGAGATGCTCTATTGAATCGAAGAACGATGGAGGAAATATTCTTTCTAAGTTGCAAAGAATAATTGGAATATCTCTCTCTAGTTTCTCTATGTGTGATGATTTCAATGTTGTTGAGCAAATATCATGCAAGAAATTACTTAACTCTGTAATGGCATCCCATACAAAGTTTGGTAGAATTTCCTTGAAGGCTATCGGAATTAGTTTTTCTATAAATATGTGCTAATCATGACTCTTTATACCTGTCAATTTGCATTCATTCATATCAACACATCTGCCGAGATTGGAAGCATATCCATCAGAAAATTGCACCGATTTCAACCATTGACAAATGACCCATCTCTGCTCCTTGTTCAATGTATAAACTGTTTTGGGTTTCGGTCCCCTGTTGCTTGCATCTGCATCTAGTGTTGGTCGATCACAAATATCCATCATATCTTTTCTTGCATTCAAGTTGTCTTTTGTTGTTCCAGTGACATTCATCACAGTATTTATGATATTGTCGAAAATGTTCTTCTCTATGTATATGACGTCACGAATATGATGAATAAGATGGGCATTCCAATATGGTAGATCCCAAAATAAACTGCGTTTAGTCCACTTATGTGTACTTCCGTACGCAAAAGTTGTGCCGTGAGGGTTGTCAACAACAGTTGGAAACTCTTACACGTGTTCCCAAATTTGATGCCCGGTTAACTTCAATGGTGGATGTGTTCTTTTGATTCTATTCTTGATGAACTCTTTTTTATTCCTTCTGAATGTATGATTAAGCGGCAAAAATTGTCTGTGACAATCAAAATAGCGGGCCTTTTTACCATGTTTTAATATGAAAGCCTTCGATCTCTCCATACAAATTGGACATCCTAAGATCTTAGCTGTACTCCATCCAGATAACATTTCGTAAGCAGGGAAATCATTTATCATCCAAAGAAGCGCAGCCTTCATTACAAATGTTTGGTCGGTAGAAACGTCATACGTTGGGACACCTTTAACCCATAGCTGTTGTAACTCTTCAATCAATGGTTGCATATAAATATCTATGGCCTTTTTCGGATTTTGCGGGGTAGGCACGATCAATGTCAAAAACATATATGGTGTCTTCATGTACATACCGGGTGGAAGATTATACGGAGTTAAGATAATTGGCCAACATGAATAACTTTTTCCTGATTTCCCAAATGGGGCAAATCCATCAGCACACAGATCTAACTTGATATTTCGAGGCTCTAGCGCAAACTTGGGGTATGTTCTATCAAAATGTTGCCATGTCTCTGCATTTGAAGGATGACACATTACAACATCTTCTATTTTATGATTTGCATGCCAAGTTATGTGTTCAGCAGTGGCTTGTGACGCATAAAACTTTTGCAATCTGGGGATTAAAGGTAAATAAAATATTTGGTTGTATGGTCTACGTTTCTGATTATGACCCTACCTCCTGTTAATCTTGTACCTAGGTTGGTTATAGAATTTGCAAGATTCTGCATATTCATCATCTCTCCAATATAACATATAACCCATAGCACATACATCAATCCGTACAACTGGAAGACCTAAGTTATCCATCAATTTTTTCATATCGTAAAAGTCATTTGACATGATGTTATCACGAGGTATTGTTTCCCGCATTACTTCAACAAAAGAGTTGAAGCAATCCACAGACACGTTATGCTCTGCCTTGATATTTAACAGTCTTGCTGTCACTGATAACTTCGTGTGGTTGTCACAACCTACTCATAAATGTTCATCTACCGTTTCCAACATTTCCCAAAAATTTTTACATTGAGAAGTTCCGTCACACACATTCTCATCACAACCTGTAACTCCTATCTCTTCCATTTTTGCTGCATAACTAGTTCCTACTTGTTCAGGTACAGGAGTAAAACTAGTACTTGCATGATTCAATTCTGAATCCAAATTATGACCGGCTTCATCAAACACCATCCCCTAATATGGGTTCAATTGTTCGAAATAGCTACATTCTTCCCTAACTGAAAATTGATTGCTTCTTCGATATCCGTCATCATATATAAATGGTTCACCATGGTTAATCTAATTATAATAGTTCGGAGTAAACCCAAATCTACAAAGATGCTCTCTAACTGTATCAATGGCTAGAAATTTTCCATTACTGACTTTTTACATGGACACCTTAACTTATTTCCATCCATTAACTCATATTTACTACTAGCAAAGTTCAAAAATAGTTCCAACCCGATACGAAACTCATCAATCAATCATCGCCGTCCAGGTAAGTTCTTATTATACATCCAACCCCTGTCTCTTTGCATTGTGTCACGCTTCAAAATAAAAAAATTATCATAAATTATTCAACATATCATATATATTGTTTAATATCTATTGTTAATTAAAACCATAAAATGCATAAAATTACAATTATGTTGTTTACAAAACAATTACTTTAAACTTGAAAAATTTGAAAAATTTACTATGTCAAGAAGACTTATAAAGTATTTGGCCGAAATCTTTGTAGTAGAAATTGGACAGTTTGATGAGAATTGCAACGTTCAATTGGATTGCGAGACCTTCGAATGGACACGTACCTAAAATAAAAAATAATTACATCAGATTCGTCTATTAAATACATTTTATTTATTCCTTTCTGTTTCTTTTTATCTTTTTTCCCTTTCTTCTTAGCAGGGTTGGTGACCGACGAGGTCGTCGGCCACCGCGAGCTTGGCCCTCGCCAGTCCCGGCAAGGGCCAGCCTCACCGCCGGCGAGCTCACCTAGAACTCTCATAGATATGAGCAAATTTCCAACAAATTTTGCAACGATTTTCTATCATGCCGAAGAATAACATGTTATTCAATTCGTTCCAAAATTCATGAGAAATTTCTCACCAATTTTGCTACGAAATGTGTACAAATCAAAATTAATGAATCGGTTTTTTGAATTTGATGCAAAATTCGTTCTAAATTTTCCAACGAATTTTGGAACGAATTTATTTTAACCGGAACAAGAAGGTGTTTTTTGACTTATTTGCAAAAATGATGGCAAATTTCAAACGAATTTTCCAACGAAAGTAGTACATAAAAAAATTAATATACCAAATATTGAAATTCGTTGCGAAATTCGTTGGAAATTTCCAATGAATTTTGCAACGAATTTCAAATATGCTTAAAAATAATGTGTTCTTGAAATTTGTTGCAAAATTCGTTAGAAATTTCCAACGAATTTTGCAACAAATTACACATATATTGGAAAATATGGTATAATGGAAATTCGTTGCAAAATTCGTTGGAATTTTACAATGAATTTAGAATATGCCTAAAAATAATGTGTTCTTCCAATTCGTTGAAAAATTCGTTGAAAATTTCCAACGAATTTTCCGACGAATTTAAAATATGTGGAAAAATAAGGTTTAATGGAAATTCGTTGCAAAATTCATTGGAAATTTCCAACGAATTTTGCGACGAATTTCGAATATGGCTAAAAATAATGTGTTCTTGAAATTTGTTGCAAAATTCGTTGGAAATTTCCAACGAATTTTGCAACGAATTACACATATACAGAAAAATAAGGTTTAATGAAAATTCGTTGGAAATTCCAACAAATTTTGCAACAAATTTCAAATACGCCTAAAAATAATGTTTTCTTAAAATTCTTTGGACAATTCATTGGAAATTTCCAACGAATTTAAAATATTCCAAAAAATAAGGTTAATGGAAATTCGTGGCAAAATTCGTTGGAAATTTCCAATGAATTTTCCAATGAATTACGAATATGCCTAAAAATAATGTGTTCTTCAAATTAGTTGGAAAATTCGTTGGAAATTTCCAACGAATTCTCCAACGAATTCTAAGGACTGTCGGCATGTTCGAAATTTGTTGCAAAATTCGTTGAAAAATTCTAACGAATTTTTCAATGAATTTGGACGACATAGAACAACAAAGAATTTTACAATTCGTTGGAAAATTCGTGGGAAATTTCCCACGAATTTTTCAACGAAATTAGAACACAACTAAATTAATGCACCAAAAATTGAACACAACTAAATTAAACTTAAAAAAATTTGCGCAAATTATCATGTCGAGAAGACTTACCAAGTATTGACAATTTTATGTGAATCGCAACGTTCAAATGTATTGGGAGACCTTCGAATGGACACGCACCTAGAGCCGCCACAGGCTTGCCCTCGACACCTAGTTGGAGCTGCTGGGCTCAGTCCTGGTGCTGTTCGCCGTTCGACGGTGTGGGCGGCGATGGCGAGAAGGACTGCGAGGTGGACGGCCAAGAGGATGACGAGAAAGCGAGTTTTTGTTCAACCAAAAATACTTGGTACACACGAAATGTTTGTTGCCGAATATACAAACATGTTTTTTTTTATTTTCGTTGCAAAATTCGTTGGAAATTTCCAACGAATTTTGCTTCCAACGAATTTTGTAACAAATTTTAAATTTCCAACGACTTTGATGTTTCTAGCCAATAATTGCATAGACCTATTTTCGTTGGAAAATTCGTCGGAAGTTTCCGACGAATTTTCAAACGAAAATAGAAAAATAATTGCACTGAAAATCTATTTCGTTGGAAAATTCGTTGGAAATTCCAACGAATTTTCCAACGAACTTAGTATAAACAAAAATTATTGTTCTGAATATTGAAAGTTGTTGCAAAATTCGTCAGTAATTTTGCAACAAATTTCAGTGAATCGGAACGATAGTGTTCAATATTTCGTTGCAAAGTTTGTTGGAAATTACCAACAAATTTTGCAATGAAATTGGTACATAACTAATTTAATGTGACCAATATTTAATTTCGTTGCTAAATTCGTTGTAAATTACTAACGAATTTTGCAACAAATTTTAAATTTCAAACGAATTTCACATTTCTGGCCAATAATTGCACTGAGTTAGTTTTGTTGGAAAATTCGTTGGTAATTCCCGACGAATTTTCCAACGAAATTGAAAAAAATAGAACAGAAAACTTCTTTCGTTGGAAAATTCGTTGGAATTTTCAACAAATTTTTCAACGAAGTCAGTCCTAACAAAATTATAGTACCGAATATCGAAATACATTGCAAATTTCGTCGGTAATTTCCAACGAATTTTGCAACCAATTTCGTTGACTCTGAACTATGATGTTGAATATTTCGTTGCAAAATTCGTTGGAAATTAACAACAAATTTTGCAACGAAATTGGTACATAACTAATTTCATGTAACCAAAATTTAAGTTCGTTGCTAAATTTGTTGTAAATTTCCAACAAATTTTGCAACAAATTTTCAATTTCCAACGAATTTCACATTTCTGGCCGTTAATTGCCCTTACTATTTTCATTGGAAAATTCGTCGGAAATTTCTAACGAATTTTCCAATGAAAGTGAAAATATTTGAACCGAAAACCTATTTCGTTGGAAAATTTGTCGAAAATTCCAACGAATTTTCCAACGAAATTGAAAAATTTGAATTGAAAACCTATTTCGTTGCAAAATTCGTTGGAAAATCCAACGAATTTTCCAATGAAGTTAGTACAAACAAAAAATTTTTGTGCTGAATATCGAAATTCGTTGGAAAATTCGTCGGTAATTTCCAATGAATTTTGCAACGAATTTCCGAATATTCCGAACAATTATTCATCTTTTTTAATTAGTTGGAAAATTTGTTGGTAATTTCCAACGAATTTTTCAAGGAAAAATATTTTAGTCGGAAATTTTTGACGAATTTCGCGACGAAAAATATTTCGTGGCAAAATTCTGACGAATTTTGCGACGAAAAATTTTTCGTTGCTAATTTCCGACGAAAATTTTTTCGTCACCATTTTCCGACGAATTTTTCTACGAAAAATTTTTCTTCGCCATTTTCCGACTAATTTTCAGATGAAAAATTTTTCATCGCTAATTTCTGACAAATTTTTAAATTCGTTGGAAAAGTTGTCGCAAATTTCCAACGAAAATTTTTTCGTCGCAAATTTTCGTGGCAAAAAACTGGTTTTTTTGTAGTGCAAGCTTTGCAGAGTCGGGTCACTCAATCAAGCTGAGGTGGCTATCAAGGTAGCCGAGGTCATGGAGGTGGTCGAGGACGTGGACGTGGAAATTTTAATTTCACCAGAAATTATAAAACACGTGACAAATCAAAGGTCAAGTGTTTTAAGTGTAACAAATTTGGACATCACAATCCGAATGTAAAGCAAAGGTGGTGTATGAGCAAGAACAACAAGCACATGCCATTGATGCGGAGGAAAATGTGGTGCTAGCGTGCAAGAAGGATGACTCAAGTATCGTGGACACCAACATCTGGTACCTTGATACTGGGTGTGGTAATCATATGTCTGGCCGAAAGGAGTTATTCTCGCAATTGGATGAGACGGTTTGTGGTGAAGTTAATTTTGGGAATAAATCCAAAGTTCTCGTAATGGGCAAAGGTAACATTAATATTACTGTTGCAGATGTTTTCTTTGTACCGGGACTTTTTTGGAATTTGTTAAGTGTTGGACAACTTTCCGAAAGAGGCCATAAAGTCCATGTTGAAAATGGAGTTTGCACCATCAAAGGTGTGAATGATAAGTTGATTACGATGGTGCAAATGACGAAGAACCGCATGTTCCCTTTGACTCTTCAGACGAAGAATCTTTTGAGTTTTCAAGCGATGATAAAAAATACAAACTGGTTGTGGCATCTTTGATTCGGTCATCTAAATTTTCATGGACTAAAATTACTAGTCCAGAAAAAGATGGTGACCGGCATGCCTCTGATTGACAGTCTAGATCGACCATGCGAAGGATGTCTTGTTGGAAAACAACATCGAGAATCCTTTCCAGTTGGAAAAGCCAGAAGAGCAAAACAACCATTGGAGTTGGTACATACAGACATCCGTGACCCTGTTGAGGTGGAATCGGTTGGACAAAAAAGGTACACGTTAATTTTTGTGGATGATTTTACCAGAAAAACATGGGTGTATTTTCTAAGAGAAAAATCGGAAGCTTTTGGCAAATTTAAAGAATTTAAGGTCTATGTTGAAAAGCATAGTGACTTTATTTTAAAAACGTTGAGATCGGATAGAGGGGGAGAATTCACTTCAAATGAATTTGACAAATACTGTAAATTTCATGGAGTGAAACGTCAATTGACTATTTAGCTATACTCCTCAACAAAATGGTATAGCAAAAAGAAAGAACATGACAATTTTTGAAATGGCAAGAAGTATGTGTCACGACCTACCTCACGAGGGTCGAACTCGGTAAGGCGGGTTTAGAGATAAGTGTTCATGAAATGGTTCATATGGAATATCACAAAAAATGATTTTATTGAAATATAAATCTTTTGACTATCCATATGACTCATTGATCATGAACGTGGATCTTCCCTAAATCCATATATCGCGTGACAGCGGATTGATTTTGTTTTTTTTAGGAGTCGCCACTAGCCTAGGTCGGGGGTCGGCTAGAATACTCAACCGAAACGCGGTAATTTCGTTTCGGTTTCTACAAATTCGGTTTCTACAAAAACTAGAGATCAAAGGTTCAGGGACTAGCTTACATTAATATTTCTATTAACGCCCTTTCGATACCGCTAAACTTATCATGGTTGTTATCTAAGTTGTTATGCATTTGTTCTTTACCATTTTCATGTTTAAAGTCTTAGTCCACTAGGTGATCATGCATCTTGTTTTTGTATTTTCATTTAAAATTCCAAACTAATCCTATCTTAGTCTAGAAAAAGAAAGAAACAATCAATTGTATTTAAAGACATTTTGTAAAACAAAAACTCAAAATATTGAAAAGACGAGCCAATTCTAAGTGCAAAAAAGTAAAAACTCGCAACTCGTCGGGTGTTTATTGCAACACAAATTGAAAACTAGAGACATGATCGGGGAAGAATGAATTGAGTACAAATTGAAACCGGATCGAACATCGGTCTATCGCCATCATCAAATGAATACAAATGGAAACCGGATTGGACATCGGTCAATCGCCTTGGATTTTTATCATTTCGGATTATCCTCCCATGGACCGCCTCTCGGGTATCGGTGTTTATATTCATAACATTCATTCATGACAAACAATGCACAAAGGAACAATCAAAGAAAAACAATAGTGCAAACAATTCACTAATCAAACACGGGCCTCGGGATCGGCTTTTGTTTTTCATGCATTTCGATTCATCACCCACATAATCATCTAACATTATTTGATCAATGGTTAACGATAATGAGCTACCATTTGCATTCACAAAACGGCAACTCATATCAATTAACCCTTAAAGTCGGGTTCTAAATGACCGCAATGGACTACCCACCGAATATGCACCGGGCCTAACATTCATCTAACAAACACATGCATGGCAATGAAATAAGCATGCATTTAGGCCCATGGGCTTTATTTCGAAGCCAATCAAACAATGAGAAATGGGCTTCATAAGGAGACCACTTATTCAGTTTTTATCAAATTCGGATTGCTTTTGTTCAGATGTGATTAACTATCCTAATGATGTCCAAATGAAGTGATTCAGAAATCATTAGAAAGCTTATGCCATGAGGATCAAAAGTCAAGCAGACCATTTTTTCTAATTCCTCACCGATTTTCCCGAAAATGACAAATTTACCCTCGGTGACAGACTGGACCCGATTCTGTTATGGAATTCAAAATAATGGAGGGAAAAATAACAAAACTTATCAAAACCGCGTGAAAATTTTTGTTCAGTTAGGATTCTCTGTGTGAAACAAGTTTCGTGTTTTGAGTTTTTACTAAAAGGTCCTCCAAATTTTTATAAAATTCGGTTTTTTCGAAGGACTCAATTGCAAACCAAATTTCAATCCGTGAAAACCTTTTGTGAAATTTTAAGCAAATTGACCCTCCAAAAATTGCTATTTGGCCCTCAAATTCTCCAGTCAACATAATGAGGCCCCAATGAACAACTTTGTAGTTTTGATTTTTTGCAAAAAAAGGACTCTAACTTTATCAAATTCGGAAAAACATCTTCTGAACTTTAAAGGAATGAAAATCAGATCTGGATACAGATACTGATCGAATTGTGTAAATTCCTTTTGAAAATCCAAATGACCTCTAATTTTGACAAAATTAGTATCAATGGAAAGATCTCGATCTCAGTGTGAACTTTCATGCAGAAAACTTTTCCAGATTTTGAACACACGAATTTATGAAAATCGAAGAACACACGAAGGTCAATCAGAAACTAGTCTGTCACTAGATTTATGCTTGGATGACGTTGCTAATCGTACCATGCTAACATGTTTGGAATTTTATGAAAATTTTATGATAAACAGATTAAGATGTGATATACAACTTTCATGAAGAAAGTTTTTTCAAAAAATGATCATAAAAAATCAGAAAAATCATATAACAGCACAACATCAATCAAGACATCATTAGAACAGATCTGCACATTACATTTCAGATTTTGATCCTAACTTCCGAAATAGTTTTGACATAGCAAATCAAGTCCAGTCAAGGCATATGATATATCAAATCGAAGCTTAAGACGTGCTCTACGATTCTCTAGTTCATCACTTCGCAAGATTTCGACATTAACGAGCCGAAATCGACATCACAAGCATGGAGGTTTCAGTGTACACGATTTTGCAAAAGTACACTTACCTTGTTCAACAATGCTCCGGCATAAAATCGAGTGATCCGGCCTCTGTGTTTAGATCAAGGACAGCACGGAGAAGTCTCGGAAAGCTCGGCCAACCTATGATAATAGATTGCACAAACTAAGTGAGAATCGGTCCGTTTTTGCACTATTGAGCTAGTAATGAAGAATCAAATCAAAAGACGCGATCCGGTGGCTGTTTAATGAGTCGTCGGACACCATGGCGATGTGAAGATGCCGGGGAGTGTAGTCGCAAGTCTTGCATCGCCGAAAGAGGTCGCCGATTAGCCGGTTCAGCCGCTTGAACCGGCTGATCACATCACCGTCAGCAGCGCCGGTGATGTTGCCGAGGAAGAAAACCGGCCGGAACAGCAAGTTCTGGCCACCGGCGAAGGTAGTTGGTCTTGCGACCAGCCTTGGGCCGCCGTAGGGGACGCCGGTGAGGTGGTGGCTCGCCGGAAAAGTGGCCGGAGAGAGGGAGATGGCCGGCGAGGGAGAGAGAGAGAGAGAGAGAGAGAGAGAGAGAGAGAGAGAAAACCATATTTGAAATGAGAGAGAATGCCAAATTTTAGAGGGAAAAAACACTATATACTTCCCCTAACTTTGAATCCTAGCCCTTAGATTGATCCAATGGCCTAAAATGCATCATTAATGATTAAGAATATTCCTTATGGGCTAAGGATTGGTGACATGACACTATGGATGGACATGATCAATTTTAGATGAATGACCATGATTGATTTGCTTATCCCCTAATTAATTTGCTTAATCCTTAAGGAAGGGCATTTTGGTAATTTTCACTTAGGAGCATGTTTGTAATTTTTGATCAAGGGCATTTTTGTAATTTTTGAGCTCAAATGGATGGGGCCGGCCTTGGCTAGTCGGAATGGATCGTCCATCTTCGAATTTTTAACCGAAAAATGGCCAGTCCAATCGGACCGGTTCAATTTGAATCAAATCGAATTAAGCCGATTAATCCTGAATTTGGCATGATTGAACTAGTTCAATCCTTGATTCATTTATTCCAATTTTGTGTGATTTGATGATTAATTGAGCTCATTAATATCGAATCCAATTGGATTGAACCGATTTGAAATTTATGCACAAATTGATCCAATTTAGCTTGTTTTTCTCAATTGCTCTTGAATTTGGGTAATTGCATGGCCAAGCAAGACTAACAAATTTAATTGAAGTCCAATTAACCGAATTGAGTCACAATTCATTAAATTGAATATTAGTCTAGAGTGGGTCAAGTTGAATTGCACTAATTGGACCAATTACTCTTAGACTACTTGATCATTGGATCACTAAATTGATCAAATTGACTCAAATTCATGTGAATCTTCCAAAATTGATTTTGAATTTGGATTTCATATAAGAAATTGGGCTCAATCGTGTCTCAATTGCGCAAATCTTGAAGAATCGATCCAGATCACTGATTAAGGCCAAAATTTGGGGTTTTTGTGTTTGACTTGGAATTACAAAATTGATTCCAAAATTGAATATAAAATGACTTCTAGATCAAATGTCATGAAGAAAACTATCCTAAAAAATGACTAGAAATGAAGTAATTTCATTTTTGGCCAATTTTGAATCAAATTCTGCAAATTGGGAAAAAGTTGATTCTAAACCGATTTTTGCAAAATTTCAAATACCAAAGGTAAATTGAATGTAAAATCAGATGATTTGTGAATTTTTGCATTTTCTGATTTTTTTTTTCAAAGTTTTGACCAAAAGTCAAACCCTAGTTAACTTTTCATTAGGAGTTTGATTTTATGATCAAATCTTTGAATTTTTATGAAATTTCAACTTCTAAAGTGAAATTGAACTTGAAATGACTCTTTTTATGCGAAAAGCCCCAATTTGACCTGAGGTTGACTTTTGGTCAAAGGGTTGACCAAAAAGTCAACCCGAAAGTCAACCGTTTGACTTTTCGGGTTTTTGCATGAAATGAATAGAAAATTGTTTACAAAAGCCTGGCCAACAAACAGAATTAAAAAACGACACATTTTGTTCAAGAAACGGGTTCCGTCGCGATCGGAAACCACAATCTCAAATTTTCTATTTTTGATGACGCGTAGGCTAAAAATTAGGTGTCAACAGCTGCCCCTCTTTGAGTGGGAGTTCGAAGAGGTTCCGCTCAAAGACCAATTGGCACCTGCAAATTTTTAGTCAACTCTATTTGGGAAATAAAAGAAACTAAAGACATTTGATCAGAGTCTTACCTGAAGCACTTACCATTAACCTTTTGGATTGTCAGCTCATTCATGTGTTTCTCTCTTCTCTCTCTCATGGGGTGGAATGAAGGAAAAAAAGAAAGAGAAAAGGGCTTTATAGGAAATCTATGGTTTAAGGATAACCAACAACCTAAGGACAAGATTTAAGGATGACTAGTAATCTAAAGACAAGGTTTAAGGATGACCTAGAACCGAAGGACAAGGTTTAAGGATCACCTAAAACCTAAGGACAAGGTTTAAAGATGACAAGGAGCATAAGGACAAGGTTTAAGGATGACCTAGAACCGAAGGACAAGGTTTAAGGATGACCTAAAATCGAAAATGGGGAGTATGGTTTAGGATGACCAAAAACCAATCCACTGGGGAAAAATATTTTCAAAGAAGTTCCGAGATTGTTTAACAACAAATCAAATGGAATCATTCTTATTTTGGTAAAAGATACTGACTATCAAAATCCTTAAGAGAAAATTTTAACAAAAGAATACTTTGAATAATCATTTGAAAAGGTTAGATAAAAATGCCAAATTAAAAATAACCTAATCAAAAAGGTCTTTCACACTGGCTCTCATGATGGCTTTGATTCCCTTTCATTAATGTGGGGAAGCTATTCAATTCTCACTGGTAATGCCTCACGAACCTATGTCAAAGGTTTTCGGAAACATTCACATTGAATACAAATTGATTGATCAAAAAGGTCATTCAAAAGGACCATAATATAGGTTTGGTCATGGGCTTACACAAAGGGTATTTGCTTTGAGGCCAAGAAAAGAAATATATCATCAACATCTTCAACCGGTTTACAAGTCAAGAATCTTGAAGATAAGACAAGATAGGATTACTTCCACTCCTTCTAGCGGTAGCTTCTTTGTGAAATCTTCACGTTAACTCAAACCATCCCAATTGGAAGAGACTTTGGAGAGGGTTGTAATGTCGGTTCGGGTTAGGCTCAAAAGGCTTCAACTTTTGTAGAAGGGGTTTGAAAGAGAAATGATGATTATCTTGGCATTATTACCAAATCATCCAAATTTGACATCATTTGACTCTTGAAAATCAAATTGTCTCGAGAGTCCATTTTTCTTGCAACATAAGAGCTTTGCTCTTTCTAAGCATCTTTTGCAATAAGAATTTTGTCTTCATCATAAGCATGTTGCTTTTTTTGCTTTTGCTTTTGATACATTTTCTTTTTCATGGGCATCGGCCTTATTTTTACCAGCCACACTGCTTTTCATGCCCCCTAATATTTATGTTTTGAGCTCTTTGGACTCTCGAGACATTTTATACATATTCACCAATTTTGCCAAATCTTCTTGGTAAATCATATGCATTGCCCCAATGTAAGGAGATAATCAACATTTTGGGCTTTGAAATGAACATGCTTAAGGCTCAATTTGGTTAAACAAGGGATAACTATGTTTGGGTAGAGGAAAAGAATGCTCTTCTTCACTTTGGGATGTTTCGAGCGTCCATAAAGATCCACCTGAAATTACCACAAGAAAGTTGATGCAAGTGAAAGCAATACAATCTTTCTTAATCTTTTTGCTCCGAAAAATAATCAATCACAACTTCTTAACTTGCCCCAATATGGGGTGATTCTTGACAGGGGTATTTTAAAAATTCTCCTTATTTGGCTCAAAGTGGCTAGCAAATGATAAAATGAGTGTTTATGATAGAGAAATGAAATACCTTTTATCATTTCAATCCATGTATTCAATGTGAATGAACCCTACGTTCTAAGACATAGTTTTTTTGCTCAATTCTCTCAAAATGTGTATAAGGACGTGTTTAATTAAAGGTTTGCCTTTTATCATTCTAGGCATTCCCACTCGACATTTTTAAGAAATCCCTGTTTTTCAAAGGATCTTTTGGTTAAATCTCCCATCTGTGGGGAATTTTGATAAATCAAAACATTTGAAAATATTTTTGACTCCTTTGGGGATGTTTTTTAATAAAATTTCAAACTTGAAAAACATTTTAGACAAAAAAGGTCCTTACAAAAATGATCTACTTCCTAAACTCTAGGGAAAAGATTGATTTTTTTTTTTTTTAGCTACTTCTTCGAGCTTGACTCATTGAGGTTTGGAATAACTTCCCTGGAGAATAATTGAGTACCTACAAAATGAACAAATATGCAAAAAAAATGCCATGTATGCATGATGAAAATGTCCTAAAGTGACTTGGATTCAATCCAAAAGTAGTTCAAAGGCTTCTTATTCAAGGAAAATATTTCTTGATAGCATCAGCATTTACAGGTTTTGGCAATTATCGGCTATCCATTTCTACAAGAATCAATGCTCCGTCGGGCAACACTTTCTTGACGACATACAATCCTTTATAATTGGGGGTGAATTTCCCACGATCTGAAATGATGGGTAGGACTTTCCTCAAAACTAGGTCATTGACCTCAAAATGCCTGGGTCGAACCTTACGGTTGAATGACTTAGCCACTCGCTCTTGGTAGCTTTGTCCATGGCAGAGGGCTTTTACCATTTTTTCATCAATCATGTTAAGCTGTTCAAATCTTTGTTGAATCCATTCTGCTTCAGAAAGCTTTATTTGCGAAAGTACCCTTAATGAAGGAATTTCCACTTCCACAGGTAAAACTGCTTTCATTCCATATACTAATGAGAATGGTGTTGCCCCAGTCGAAGTGCGAATAGAAGTTCGGTAAGCCATTAATGCGTACGGCAACCGCTCGTGCTAGTCTCGGTAATTCTTTGCCATCTTGGACAGAATCTTCTTTACATTCTTGTTTGCTGCCTTCACAGCTCCATTTATTTGTGGGCGGTAAGGAGAAGAATTCAAGTGGCGAATGTGAAACTTATTGAATAGTTCATCCACTACTTTGTTATTCAGGTTTGACCCATTATCTGTGATAATTGCTTCTGGAACCCCGTATCGAGCAATAATATCTCGACGAATAAATTTTGCCACACTTCTTGCAGTGACGTGGGCATAAGAATTGGCTTCGATCCATTTGGTGAAGTAGTCGATAGCCACTAGAATGAAACGGTGTCCATTTGATGCCTTAGGATTAATTGGTCCGATAATGTCAATCCCTCACATTGAAAAAGGCCATGCTTCAGACATTTGATGCAATTCATTTGGAGGAGCATTGATTTTGTCTCCATAAACCTGACATTGATGGCAACATCTAATATGTTGAATATAATCGACTTCCATGGTTAGCTAGTAATAACCTAACCTCATGATCTTCCTTGCTACAAGATGGCCGTTCATATGAGGACCACATTCTCCTTCATGTATCTCTTTCATTAATAAATTGGCCTCTTTGGTGTCTACACACTTCAACAGGACCGAATCAAAAGACCTCTTGTATAAAACACCTCCGCTAAGAAAGAATTTGGAAGCTAACTTAATCAAGTATTTTCGATCCGTAGCTCGACTTTCTTGGGGAAATTTTCCTTCTCGAAGGTAGTTCATAATGTCATAGTACCATGGCTGGCCATCAAGTTCTTCTATAACCATGCAATACGCAGGCTCTTTCAAAACATCGATTTGCAAAGGATCAATATTCAAACCATTAGTTACTTGTAACATTGAGGATAATGTTGCCTAGGCATCGGCAAATTGATTATGAGATCTTGGCAAATAATCAAATGAGATTTTTTCGAATTCTTCCACCAGGTCTTTAAGATACTCATGGTAAGGAATCAGTTTTGAATCACGAGTTTGCCATTCACCTCCTATTTGGAGAATGATAAGCGCGGAATCACCATAAACTTGTAATTTCTTAACCTTCATATCGATGGCTAATTGAAGACCAAGGATGCAAGCTTCATATTCTGAAATGTTATTGGTACAAGGAAATACCAACTTTGCAGCTACTGGATAATGTTGACCCATTGGAGATATCAAGACTGCTCCAGTGCCAAAACCAGAAAGGTTAACAGCTCCATCAAAATACATGGTCCACTTGTCTTGTGACACCAAATGGATTCTTTCATCAATTTCATATCAGTCGTCTAACTTTAAGGGACTTTCAGCTAACATGTCAGCTATGACTCACCCTTTGATGGACTTCTGAGACATGCTCTGGATATCAAATTCGGAGAGCAATATTTGCCATTTGGCAAGCCTTCCAACCAGCGCAGGTTTTTCCAAAAGATACTCGATAGGATCATTTTCATTCACAAGCAGGATACGATAGTGAAGAGTATATTGTCGTAATCTGTGTAGTACCCAAACTAAAGCTATACATGTTTTCTCAACTTCAGGGTATCGAGCTTTACCAGAGGTAAACTTCTTGCCAAGGTAGTAAATAGCATGCTCTATTCCATTCTTTAGTTTCTTTTGTGCTAACATAGCTCCCAAAGATTCATCATGAATGGTGAGATACAAAATCAAAGGTATACCTGGAGTAGGCGGTACTAAAACTGGTGGTTGTGAAAGATACTGTTTCAATTGTTCAAAGGATTTTTGACAATGTTCGTTCCATTCAACTTTGGCATTCTTTTTCAATAGCTTGAAGAATGGCTTGGCTATTTCAGATAACTGGAAAATAAATCTCGCAACATAATTCAGTCTTTCTAGCAAGCTTCGAACCTCCTTGATGGTAGAAGGGGGTTTCAAATTGCAAATGGCCTTCACTTTCGAGAGATCAATCTCTATGCCCTTGTTACTAACCATAAATCTAAGGAGTTTTCCAGATTTTGCCCAAATATGCATTTAGCGGGATTAAGCCTTAGCTTGAACTTTCTAAGTCGATCAAACAATTTTCTCAAGACTTCAATGTGATCTTCACCTTGTTATGATTTAGCGATCATGTCGTCGACGTAAACTTCAATCTCTTTATGCATAATGTCGTGGAATAGTGTCACCATGGCTCTTTGGTAAGTTGCCCCCGCATTCTTCAAGCCGAAGGGCATAACCTTGTAACAGAATGTTCCCCATGGGGTGATGAAAGATGTTTTAGTCTTATCTTCTTATTTCATTCGGATGTGGTTATAGCTAGAGAAACCATTCATAAAGGAAATAATTCGAATCCTGCTGTGCTGTCGACCAAGACGTCAATATGTGGTAATGGGAAATCATCTTTGGGACTTGCTTTGTTCAAGTCGCGGTAATTGACACATACCCGAACTCGCCCATCCTTCTTCATGACTGGGACAACATTAGCAATCCAGTCAGCATAATGAGTAACTTCAATGAAATCAACTTTTAATAGTTTCATGACTTATTCCTCAATTTTCTTGGATAATTCTGGCTTCGTCCTCCTAAGCTTTTGTTTCTTAGGCGGAATGGCAGGATCAAGAGGCAACGTGTGCTCTACAATGTTAGGGTCCAGACTTGGCATGTCAGCATAAGATCAAGCAAAGATATCCCGATACTCCTTCAATAGTTCGATTAGTCGATCGGCATCTGTTTGAGAGAGACTTGCCCCAATTTTTGTTTCTTTGGGATTTTCAGAATCACCCAAATTTATAATGACAGTTTGTTCTTCCGTGGGAGGTTTGGATTCTTCATGTTGGATCCATTCTCTTTTAATAGCATGGGAATCTTCTTCATTTCCAGGATCAGAATAATCAGATTCATATGAGTTTTTTGGACATGAATCCAAGCTATGCATATGACTATCATGATTATGTAAAGTGTCATGCCTGAGATGCAACAACAAATGGTTAGTATATGAAGATAAGAAATGCAATGCATGAAGATGTGATGAAAAAAAAACTTTTCAAATTCCAGATTTTCGAAAATTTCATGGGGAACTCGTCCTCATATCATTGGACATCCTTGTTCCAAATGATTATTTTGAAAATTATAGATCGTGTAAAAGCCCAGGTCTCAAAGCATCATCATAGGGCTGGTTTGGTATACTTTTGCACGTCTATTAACAAAACATGAGAATGCTTTTATTGATATGCAGTAAATGTCATATAGTGTTTGGATCCAAAGTTCGTGATCCGAATTATTATAACATATGAAATGAACGAAACAAATGAAATGAACAAATGGAAGTCCTTCGCAGGGGAAAATTAGATGGATTACAACTGAAAACAAAATAGAACACGGAAACATCCCTTACACATCGGGATCGGTAGGTAGATCATCCTCAAAACTTTCGGAAATGGCACCCACAGAACTCTCTTCAAATAGGTCGATGATATCATAGATATCTATTTCTTCATCTTGGAGAAACTTTGGCAATCCAGGGAAGAAATCTTTCAACGGAGGAGGGAGCAAATGTCGATAACTCTTTTCTTTGATTCTCGGGCTTTTCTGATCACCTTGATCCTGTTGATCGCCTTGGTAACCTAAGCCCTCTCGTTTCTTTCTCTTAGTCACCTTAATTGGTGTGAGAATGCCTTGGGACAGCTTTCCCAATCCTTTGCCAATAGTAAATCCATGTTCGATCAACACTTTGCTAGACATAAGGGCCGCCTTTGAATAGTGAGGTTTTCTCATAACAGTGCTTGCGGGCACATGAGATACTGACACCAACTCAAATGAATGGTAGCTTGATTCTCCTTTTACTTTTGGCTCCACGTAGGGAATTGCAGTATTGTTGAAGGTTTCGGTATCCTTCTCGCAATGGACAGTTATAATCTTGCCACACACGACAAAGCGGATCATCTGATGTAGACTTGAGGGTATAACACCCGCAGCGTGAATCCAAGGTCGTCCCAGCAACAAGCTAAAGTTACTTGGGATATCGAGCACTTGAAATTTTTGAGTGAACATGACTGGGCCAATCATTAGCTGCAAGCCAATTTCTCCTAGAGCTTCCTTCTTCATGCCATCAAAGGCTCTGACTGGAGTTTTAGAAGAACGAATATTATCCATACTTACACCTAGACGGCGCAAGGTTAATAACGGACAGATATTGAGAGCGGAACCGTTATCAATGAGTACTCTCGATATCCTTGTATCGAAGTGTTGAACAGAGATGTATAATGCTTTAGAGTGCGCTCGCCCTTCCGGCGGCAAATCCTTTTCGGAAAAAGAAATTTGATCCTTAAGAAGAATAGCACCTATAAACTCCTCCAGTTGTACCTCTCCAATTGTCTCGGGTACATGTACTTCATTAAGAATTTTTAACAGAGCGTTCCTAAGTTTCTCGGAAGACTTGAATAGTTCAAGTAACGAGATTTGAGCCGGCATTTTTCTTAACTGCTCGATTACTTTTGCTTCACTAGTTTTGAGAGTTTTGAGGAGTTGCTCCGCCTCCTCTTCGGTTACAGCCTTTTTCTCAACACTTTCACGAGATGGAAAACATCGGCCTGACCGAGTAACATCATCTATTTCATTAGACTCATAATTCCAAGGAACTGCCTTTGAGTCGTAAACAGGAGGTATAATTGCTTTCAAATTCTTGTCTTTCTTCGGTGGCAGCTCGATCATAACAGGCTCAAAGTTCTCATTAGAGATCTTTATATCTACGAAGCCATCAGCCATTAAATCTATAACCATAGGTTCCATAACATGCGCTTGGATTTCACTAGTAACATTCAATTCAATCACAACAGAATCAATCACGGCTACTATGCCATCATCTTCAAATTCGGACCCCCATCCACTTGGGACGATAGTCTTAGGGTCGATAAAAGCGCTTGGAGGAGGAGAGTATTTTACCATGAAGTCGTATTTACCACGCGGCTGTCCGAGAGTATCAACAATTTCACCTTTTTCAATTGCCTTCCTAACAAACTCTCGATCCCAGTAGGAGGTATGTCGTTCAAATTCCGAATCAGTATCGGAAAGGATCTCTCTATTATCTTCATCGTTCCATTCAGTTAGAACAGTGTCTTTCTCATGGGCCTTCTTTATAATTTCACGACCTCGACAAGCTTTCTTGCTCTCACATTCCAAATCATCATCGAAAAATATGTCACTCCATGGTTCATCAACATCTGGCTCGTATCCATTATCTTTTGGCTTAGAGCATGAGACTTCACCTGCGAATTTGCAAGAGAATTTCTCGGACGACAAATCAATTACAGCAGTCTCGATGGACCCTTCGGGTTTCCTTCCTTGAAGAGGCTGAATTATGCCTAAAGCAGCCATCTTGGCTAGGCAATACATTTTCTCATCTCGGGATACATTTCCTTCTTTCGGTTGATCTCCAGCTATAGTCAATAGCTCTTCCAACTTCACCATGTCGAACAAGAAAGGTTTCTCATTCTTGTCTCCAAATACCACATTAATGGCTTCGGTATGATTGGGGAGCAGATTTTGTTGAACATTTGGAGTAGCATCTTTAAACGACAAGATCTTCTTATCCAACAGGTTCTGAATCTTGATCTTGAGAGTATAACAGTTGTCTACATCATGGCCTTTCTCGCCCACGTGGTACACGCAAGATTTTGCCAAATCAAACCCAGCAAACTTTGGTGGGTTGTCTCTCGGGATTTCTTTTGCTACGAGTCTTTGTTTAATTACCATCGGCAGCAATTGAGACATAGGTCTTGGCAACGGAGTGAATTGTCTTTGTAGAGCTTTTCCTTTTCGGTCAAAATTTCGGGAAGAGACCCCTGTTTCCATAACGGACCTTTGAACCGGTGTGTTTAATGGCTTTTGAGTATTAGGATTTTGAATATAAGCAACCTCCACCATTGGCTCCTTATCCTTCTTTGGGATAAATCTGCGAGTCGTCATCTCGGATAATCGACCTTCTCGCATGATTCCTTCAATACGTTCTCCCAGTTCAACCATTGTAGGGAAATTGATGCAAGTGTTATTAAACATCTTATCGAAGTATTCTCGAGGTAGAGTTCGAAGAAACAGCTGCATGATCTCTTTCTCGGACAGCGGAGGTTTAACTTGGGACGCCGTAATTCTTCACCTTTGGGCATACGCTCTAAAAGTTTCGTTTCTCCTTTTATCAACCCGGATCAACTCTTCACGGGTTGGAGCAATTTCGGTATTAAACTTGTATTGTTGGAGGAATTTGTCTGCAAGGTCTTCCCAGGTGCAAATTTTCTCCAAGTTCAACTCAATGAACCATGTTAAAGCGGAATCAGCCAAATTATCTTGAAAATTGTTGATCAACAGCGGAGTATTATCGGAGTAACGAGCCATCTTATTCAAATAATATTTCAAGTGGGCCTTAAGGCACCCAGTTCCATCATACTTCCTTGAGAATTCGGGTTCCTTGTAAAAATCAGGGACTTTCACCTTTGTAAAAGGCAACAGCTTATCAAAGCCTTGGAGTTGGTAATCTTGCAACATGCATAAACGTTCTTCCAATTTTGCGATACGTCTCGCACTCTCTTCATCCATATGAACAACAGACGACTCCTTAGGTGAAGCTTCCAGACAGCAGGAATAGTATTAACGGGGACCTCTTCAGCCGGTCCTTTTTCAATAGGATCTATCATCGGTGCATTAGCAGGCGCATTAGGAGTAGAAGTTGCAGCAGCAGGAACCGCCGGCGTGAGATTCTTTACTTGGTTTGCAAGATCAGTTAAGAGCGCCATCATTTGCGCCATCTGATTCTCAATGGTAATAACGCGGCTACGAGTGTCCTCGTTCTCCATTCTTGCTTGGCGACGGGTGCGTATAATAGAATGTGTCTCAGCCGTATTTTAGTACCTTCTTGTTAAAAAAACAAAAATCAAGTTAGTATGCGGAAAATGAATATAAAACCCTTCAATTTTATATTTTCTTTGGATGAAATAGAGATAAGAAATATTCTCATGATCCCAATATCATGTGAATAATCTCTTATCACAATTTCTTCACAAGAAATTATACAATTAAAGGGGTAACGCACAATGATTAATCAAGATGCTCCATCTATATTCCATTGGAATCTCGGAAAAGAAAGTACACATAAAGGGAAATTTCACTATTAACAACAAAATTCGTGAAATACAATCCCTATAGATCAACAAGAAGAGAATCCTATTACATCATTGCTAAAATGAGTAAAAAGGAGACCTTATACATCAAATCTATAAAACGAAAATTACATGAAAGGAGATTTCCTTATGGAATATAGCAAAATTGTAATGGATCCTCTTTAGATGCGAGGCGAATTCGTTTGTTTTCTTGGGTCAAACGTTCAACCTCAGCTAAAGTCTCATCCTTTTCCCTAAGAGCTCTTACGGCTATAGCTTGTTGTTGAGTTGGCTTCTTGAAGACATTAGGGAGATCCACTTTAAGTTCGGGCTCGAGACGACGGTGTATGTACTCCGGCAATGCATGATGTATCTTCATTTCTCTTTCTAACTCGGACTCGTCGGTAATGTGAATCGGCTCTGGGTGACATTTGTACCACATATCAATGATGGACTTGATCATTTCCTTCAAATCCGCCATTTGTTCCTTTTGGATGACATCTTTGCGATAGTCAAAATGATATAATCCCAGCTTGAGGAATGGTGGAATCTTTTGAAACGTGCGATATTGACGGATCACCCTAAAAGGGTAATATGACGTGGATCCCGTGAGACCCAAAAGTGGGATTGGGTTGTCTGATCCGTTATTAAGGCGCACTTCGGGATTTCCAAGCCAACGAACATGCCATTGGATTTGATTTGGAACAAGGTTCTTGAAAAAATTAAACCAAGTTGAGAATAACCAATAAAGAAATATTTCTTCTTTTTCTCGGAAAAGCAAGATAGGATGACAATCTTTGGACACATCTATGACTTTCAAGCTCAAACCGAAGTCTTTGAGATGAGAAACCAACCAAATTTGGAGTAAACCTATTGGGGCTCTAGAGACACTATTTCTGTTTTGTTTGAACCTATTGAATGATATGAAGGTCTCACCTAGGATCATATTGGAAAATCTTTTGAACATACACACTTGATTGACAATATGAATTACAGAAGGATTCATGGTCTTTTTGGTGAATGGAAAAACCACAAAATCAAAGAATGCTAAGAGAAAGACTCGAGGAATTTGATTACCCACTTCCTTTGGCAAACTAGAAAAATGTCGTTCCAAGAATGTGAAGGAGAGTGCATTGGAATTTCCTCTAAGAATGCCTTTGATTTGGAGAATGTCAACTCCTAAGAATTGGCTCAAAAGAGTTATTGGATCTATATCTATCGGATGACTAACTAGACCAAAAGAACCGACTCTTCCAATGGCAATATCGTGCTCCTCAATTGTAGGGGTCAACCCATTTCGACCAAACACAAAAGTGGATGTCTTTGAGTTCCAAAAATGGGACAATGCTTTGATCATAGCAACACGAGGCTCGATGTATAAGAGTGCGGGAAGATATCCAATTCTCTTTTCCACGTAGTTCTTGTGCCTTGACTCGAGACTTTCCCACATGGTCACAAGAGCTCTTGGTACGGGGATGATTCGAATCTCCGACATATCCATTTTAACTAACCCTAATTCGGGGCATCGAGATTAATCACCACGTATTATAGAAAGGAATATAACATGGAATTGAAATGGCATAATTGAAGTTGTAGAACGATACAATCAACCTTACCACGAAGAAAAAAATGGCAAACACATCGACACATCGCATGAGGACTTGTGAGGTTTGACATCTAAGGGTAGGATTTTAAAGGTTTAAGGTCCCCACCTTAATTAGATAAGAAGAGTTTACCCACCACTACTAACGTCGGTCGCTGCACTTCTTACTAATTAAGATGAGCGGTATTGAAGAATGGATTACCACATGCATTCACATGCAGATTCCACTCTTAATACCTCCTAAAGGTATCCTAAAAGCGATCCGGGGTTTTAGACCGCGGGATGTGGGTGCATTGTGTCATGCTAAAGCAAGTAAACATGCATTTGAATTTAAAGCAAACAACACTTCAATATAATCTCATACATTCGACATTCATCTGAATGCCACCTACAAAACAAAAGGTTTGCACTCACTCCACCCCTTATGACTCCCACCTACAACACCATTTAACACATGGTTAGTGGAATAATCTCATTTTCCACGTGACTTTGACATGCGGTCGATGCTACAAAATGTAGATAAGTAAGATAACAACCAACAAGTTTATTACGGCTTTAATCGACTTAGGTTTGTAACCTAATCCCCAGCGGAGTCGCCAAGCCTGTCGCGACCTACCTCACGAGGGTCGAACTCGGTAAGGCGGGTTTAGAGATAAGTGTTCATGAAATAGTTCATATGGAATATCACAAAAAATGATTTTATTGAAATATAAATCTTTTGACTATCCATATAACTCATTGATCATGAACGTGGATCTTCCCTAAATTCATATCTCGCGTGATAGCGGATTGATTTTGTCTTTTTTAGGAGTCGCCACTAGCCTAGGTCGGGGGTCGGCTAGAATACCCAACCGAAATGCGGGAATTTCGTTTCGGTTTCTACGAAAACCAGAGATCAAAGGTTTGGGGACTAGCTTACGTTAATATTTCTATTAATGCCCTTTCGATACCGCTAAACTTGTCATGGTTGTTATTTAAGTTGTCATGCATTTGTTCTTTACCATTTTCATATTTAAAGTCTTAGTTCACTAGGTAATCATGCATCTTGTTTTTGTATTTTCATTTAAAATTCCAAACTAATCCTATTTTAGTCTAGAAAAAGAAAGAAACAATCAATTGTATTTAAAGACATTTTGTAAAATAAAAACTCAAAATATTGAAAAGACGAGCCAATTCTAAGTGCAAAAAGTAAAAACCCGCAACTCGTCGGGTGTTTATTACAACACAAATTGAAAACCCGAGACATGATCGGGGATGAATGAATTGAGTACAAATTGAAACCGAATCGGACATCGGTCTATCGCCATTGTCAAATGAATACAAATGGAAACCAGACTGGACATCGGTCAATCGCCTTGGTTTTTTATCATTTCGGATTATCCTCCCATGGACCGCCTCTCGGGTATCGGTGTTTATATTCATAACATTCATTCATGACAAACAATGCACAAAGGAACAATCAAAGAAAAACAATAGTGCAAACAATTCACTAATCAAACATGGGCCTCGGGATCGGCCTTTGTTTTTCATGCATTTCGATTCACCACCCACATAATCATCTTACATTATTTGATCAATGGTTAACGATAATAAGTTACCATTTGCATTCACAAAACGGCAACTCATATCAATTAACCCCTAAAGTCGGGTTCTAAATGACCGCAATGGATTACCCACCGAACATGCACCGGGCCTAACATTCATCTAACAAACACATGCATGGCAATGAAATAAGCATGCATTTAGGCCCATGGGCCTTATTTCGAAGCCAATCAAACAATGAGAAGTGGGCTTCATAAGGAGACCACTTATTCAGTTTTTATCAAATTCGGATTGCTTCTGTTCTTCTGTTCAGATGTGATTAACTATCCTAATGACGTCCAAATGAAGTGATTCAGGAATCATTAGAAAGTTTATACCATGAGGATCAAAAGTCAAGAAGACCATTTTTTCTAATTCCTCACCAATTTTCCCGAAAATGACAAATTTACCCTCGGTGACAGACTGGACCCGATTCTGTTATGGAATTCAAAATAATGGAGGGAAAAATAACAAACCTTATCAAAACCGCGTGAAAATTTTTTTTCAGTTAGGATTCTTCGTGTGCAACAAGTTTCGTGTTTTGAGTTTTTGCTAAAAAGTCCTCCAAATTTTTATAAAATTCGGTTTTTACGAAGGACTCAATTGCAAACCAAACTTCAACCCATGAAAACCTTTTGTGAAATTTTAAGCAAATTGACCCTCCAAAAATTGCTATTTGGCCCTCAAATTCTCCAGTCAACATAATGAGGCCCCAATGAACAACTTTGTAGTTTTTATTTTTTGCAAAAAAAGGACTCTAACTTTATTAAATTCGGAAAAACATCTTCTGAACTTTAAAAGAATGAAAATCAGATCTGGATACAGATACTGATCGGATTGTGTAAATTCGTTTTGAAAATCCAAATGACCTCCGATTTTGATGAAATTAGTATCAATGGAAAGATCTCGATCACAGTGTGAACTTTCATGAAGAAAACTTTTTCAGATTTTGAACACACGAATTTATGAAAATCAAAGAACACACGAAGGTCAATGAAAAACCAGTCTGTCACCAGATTTATGCTTGGATGACGTTGCTAATCGTACCATGCTAACATGCTTGGAATTTTATGACAATTTTATGATGAACAGATTAAGATGTGATCTACAACTTTCATGAAGAAAGTTTTTTCAAAAAATGATCATAGAAAATAAGAAAAATCATAGAACAGCACAACATCAATCAGGACATCATCAGAACAGATCTACACATTACATTTTAGATTCTGATCCTAACTTACCAAATAGTTTTGACATAGTAAATCAAGTCCGATCAAGGCATATGATATATCAAATCGAAACTTAAGACGTGCTCTACGATTCTTTAGTTCATCACTTCGCAAGATTTCGACATTAACGAGCTGAAATCGACATCATAAGCATGCAGGTTTCAGTGTACACGATTTTGCAAAAGTACACTTACCTTGTTCAACAATGCTCCGGCATAAAATCGAGCGATCCGGCCTCCGTGTTCAAATCAAGGACAGCACGGAGAAGTCTCGGAAAGCTCGGCCAACCTATGATAATAGATTGCACAAACTAAGTGAGAATCGGTCCGTTTTTGCACTATCGAGCTAGTAACGAAGAATCAAATCAAAAGACGCGATCCGGTGGCCGTTTAATGAGTCGTCGGACACCACGGCGATGTGAAGATGCTGGGGAGTGTAGTCGCAAGTCTTGCATCGCCGGAAGAGGTCGCCGATTAGCCGGTTCAGCCGCTTGAACCGGCTGATCACATCATCGGCAGCAACGCTGGTGATGTTGCCGAGGAAGAAAACCAGTCGAAACAGCAAGTTCCGGCCATCGGCGAAGGTAGCTGGTCTTGCGACCAGCCTTGGGCTGCCGTGGAGGACGCCGGTGAGGTGGTGGCTCGCCAGAAAAGTGGCCGGAGAGAGGGAGATGGCCGGCGAGGGAGAGAGAGATCGTGAGAGAGAGAGAGAGAGAGAGAGAGAGAGAGAGAGAGAGAGAGAGAAAACTAGATCTGAAATGAGAGAGAATGCCAAATTTTGGAGGGAAAAAAACACTATATACTTCTCATAACTTTGAATCCTAACCCTTAGATTGATTCAACGGCCTAAAATGCATCATTAATGATTAAGAATATTCCTTATGGGCTAAGGATTGGTGACATGGCACTATGGATGGACATGATCAATTCTAGATGAATAGCCATGATTGATTTGCTTATCCCCTAATTAATTTGCTTAATCCTTAAGGAAGGACATTTTGGTAATTTTCACTTAGGGGCATTTTTGTAATTTTTGAGCTCAAAGGGATGGGGCCGGCCTTGGCTAGTCGGAATGGATCGTCAATCTCCGAATTTTTAACCGAATTGAGTCACAATTCATCAAATTGAATATTAGTCTAGAGTGAGTCAAGTTGAATTGTACTAATTGAACCAATTACTCTTAGACTACTTGATCATTGGATCACTAAATTGATCAAATTGACTCAAATTCATGTGAATCTTCCAAAATTGATTTTGAATTTGGATTTCATATAAAAAATTGGGCTCAATCGTGTCTCAATTGCGCAAATCATGAAGAATCGATCCAGATCACTGATTAAGGCCAAAATTTGGGGTTTTTGTGTTTGACTTGGAATTACAAAATTGATTCCAAAATTGAATATAAAATGACTTCTAGATCAAATGTGATGAAGAAAACTATCCTAAAAAATGACTAGAAATGAAGTAATTTCATTTTTGGCCGATTTTGAATCAAATTTTGCAAATTGGGAAAAAGTTGATTCTAAACCGATTTTTGCAAAATTTCAAATACCAAAGGTAAATTGAATGTAAAATCAGATGATTTTTGAATTTTTGCATTTTCTGATTTTTTTGGTCAAAGGTTTGACCAAAAGTCAAACCCTTGTTGACTTTTCACTAGGAGTTTGATTTTATAATCAATTCTTTGAATTTTTCTGAAATTTCCACTTCTAAAATGAAATTGAACTTGAAAGGAATCTTTTTATGCGAAAAGCTCTAATTTGACCTGGAGTTGACTTTTTGGTCAATGGAGTTGACTTTTGGTCAAAGGATTGACCAAAAAGTCAACTCGAAAGTCAACCGTTTGACTTTTCGGATTTTTGCATGAAATGAATAGAAAATTGTTTACAAAAGCTTGGCCAACAAATAGAATTAAAAAACAACACTTTTTGTTCAAGAAACGAGTTCCGTCGCGATCGGAAACCACAATCTCAAATTTTTTATTTTTGATGACATGTCGGCTAAAAATTAGGTGTCAACAGTATGCTAAAGGCCAAAATTTGACCCAAGAAGTTTTGGGCAGAGGCTGTTGCGTGTGCTGTATTTGTGCTAAACAGGTATCCAACAAGGAATGTTCTTAGAAGAACCCCAGAAGAGGCTTGGAGTGGCAACAAGCCAGATGTTTTGTTCCTACGAGTATTTGGGTGCGTGGCATATCCCTAAATACCAGATGAACGTTGGAAAAAGTTGGATGAGAAAAGCCAGAAGTGCATCTTCATCGGCTACAGTGACATGACTAAGGGTTATAAGCTATATAATCCAGTCACCGAGAAGGTAATCATTAGCAATGATGTTCAGTTTTTTGAAGATGAAGCCTGGGACTGGAACCAAAAGATTGACCAGAAAAGCATCACCATCGAAGACAAACTATTAGTGGGAGAGACAGAAAAATCTTCAACTGAAGATCCATCATCTTTGCTTGGTACTTCATTTTCTTCACCAAGAGCAGTTTCAAAATCGCCAATACGTCGTTCACAGCGATTGCGGGGGATGCCATCAAAATTCAAGGATTATGTTGTCACAAGAGATGATGATAGTGATAGTGATGGAATCATTGATGAAACTATGATAATTTTTTGTTTATTTGCAGAATGTAATCCCATGTCCTATGATGATGCAGCAATCGATGAGAAGTGGATCCTAGCAATGGATGAAGAAATCCACTCCATTGAAAAGAATGACACATGGGAGTTAACTTCTTTACCACCTTGTAAGAAGCCCATTTGTGTCAAGTGGCTATATAAGACGAAGTACAAGCCTGACGGTCAAGTGGACCGACATAAAGCCAGGTTGGTTGTAAAAGGCTACAAACAAAAGTCAAGTATTGATTATTTTGAAGTATTTGCACCAGTGGCTCAAATGGATACCATTTGGATGATCTTCGCACTCGCAGCTCAGAATCGTTGGAAGATCCATCAAATGGATGTGAAATCAGTATTTCTCAATGGTGTTCTTGAAGGGGAAGTCTATGTGGAGCAACCGCAGGGTTATGAGAAGAAAGGGCATGAAAATCAAGTTTACAAACTAAAAAAGGCATTATATGGGTTAAAACAGGCACCTCGAGTGTGGTACACGACAATTGGCACTTACCTATTAGAGCATGATTTTCAAAAGTGTCCATATGAGCATACACTGCATATCAAGTCAAATACTAACGGTGACATAATAATTGCGTGCCTTTATGTTAATGACTTGATATTTACAGGGAGCTGTTCAAAGATGTTTGCTGAATTCAGGGAGGCTATGACTAGCTATTTTGAGATGACAGATTTAGGATCGATGTCCTATTTTTTAGGCCTTGAAGTGAAGCAAACAAATGATGGCATATTTATTTCACAACAGAAATATGCTAATGATATTTTGAAGCGATTGAAGATGGAATCACTTAAACCAATACGAACTCCCGTAGTAGAATGATTGGAGCTAAAGAAAGGAGCCGGTGAACTAGTAAATCCCACTTATTTTAAAAGCATCATTGGCAGTTTAAGATATTTGGCTTCTACTAGGCCATATATTATTTATGGCGTGGGAATTATTAGTCGGTTTATGGAGAAACCATACCAATCACATTTGCAAGCAGCAAAGCGAATTTTACGGTATATCAGTGGAACTCGTAATCATGGAATTTTATATTCTTATACCGATAATTTCAGTTTGGTGGGCTACACAGATAGTGATTGTGCAGGTGATATTGAGACTCGAAAGAGTACTTCTGGAAATGCTTTCTTTCTTGGATCAGGAGTAATTTCTTGGTCCTTGAAAAAACAACAAGTCGTTGCACTTTCGACAGCTGAAGCAGAATACATAGTGTTATCTTCAGCGGCATGTCAAGCAATATGGCTTCGTAGGATGTTGTGTGAATTAATGCATGAACAGATAGGTCCTACCAAAATATTGTGTGATAATAAATCGACTATAGCTTTAGCCAAGAATCCAGTTTTTCATGGCAGGACCAAACACATCGACATCAAGTATCACTATATTCATGATAGAGTCAAAGATGGCGAGATCGAACTTAATTTCTGTAGGTCAGAAGATCAGATTGCAGATATTTTGACGAAACCATTGAAGACGGAGACGTTCAAAAAATTAAAGATGATGCTCGGTGTTGTTGAATACCAAAATCAATTTTAAGGGAGGCTGTTGGAGAAACATAAAATTGATTATTGGTGTGATTGAGCATGTCGGTTGCTAGAAGCTACAAGCGTTAAAGAAGAGTCATAAAAACTTCAACGTGACTTCAGTTTTCTTCAACAGATTAAGTTGTTTTATTGTCTTTCTTAATGATTATGGAATGTTATGTTTCTTTATTAAATGTAATCATTGGAGTTTGTGAACTTCAATTCCTATATAAAGGGATGGAGTCGTGAGTTGTAAATAAAGCCAAACACGAAGCCACAAAGATAAAGCATTCTAAACAAAAGTTCTCCCTCCAATAATTATTTGTGCTCTTTTTCCAAGTTTCCAAAGTTTATTATTATTCTTTTGGTTCCAACACCATTCAATCATGAAGCCGATCCAATCACTAGTTCGTAAAATCGTGAATCTTGAAAGCCACTCCTGATAACGGCCGAGAAACAAGGGCCATTATAATTGTCAGGAAGAAGGGTTGCAAGCTGCGGAAGAAATCGTCGACGTGAGGCGAGTGATGAGGCCATAATTGTTGACGTAAATATATGTTGCTAAATTCTAAGAGTCACGTATGATGTTATTTACTTTTTTGTGATTGTTTTTAACCGTCATTAGTGTTTATAATATTACATGAGTTTCAAATAAACATTGAGACCCAACTCAACCAAAAGTTGGAAACGCAAAATTAATTTGTAACTTAATGGGACAAAAGTTCGTAATCACTCTGACTAAAGTTGGTCAATTCCAAAAGGAGTTGGTAAATTTAAAAGATAGAGAGCGACGCAAATAAACATGGTAATTAAGTAGAAAATTTGGTAACTTTAAAAATAAATCAAATAAGCATTAGAAATCAACTCATTCTAACAACCCAAGACTAATTGGTAACTTAAATAGAGAAAAGTTGGTAAGTTATTAAAATATAGATTGGTAATTTTAAAAAAAGTCAAATAAATGCTAGGAACTAATTCAGTTAAAAATTGGTAGTGACAAATTAGTTGGTAACTTAATCAGAAAAAAAATTGTTAAACCCTTATTGTTGTCAGTAATCTCTATTGGTGATTTAACTAGTTCTTAAGCAAGACGAATTAAAATTGGTAGCCTAATAGAAAAGTCAGTAAATTAAAAAGAAAAAAAACTAGTAAGACTTTCAAATGAGAGTTGGTAAATCAAACTAGTTAGTAATCTAATGGGAGAAAAATTGGTAAATTATACAAATAATCATTTGTGATTTTGCATGAGAGACGATAAATTAAAGACTTTTGAAAGAAAGACAAATATAATTTAGTAAAAGACAACAAAACTTGATAAATAAAAGGGGAAATGACATAAATAATCCATAAACTTTGATCCAATGTGTAATTTGATCCATAAATTTTTAATTTATCCAATGTAGTCCATGAATTTTAATCAAATATTTAATGTGATCTCTGAACTTTTAATTTGTTCCATATGGTCCATGCACTTTTGTTTCCTTAAATAAAAAAAACCAAACAAATGTTGCTAAGAACCTCAAATGATCAAAGTTGATAATTCAAAACGAGATGGTGATTTAATATAAGAAAGATAAAAATGATATATGAGCATATAAATAGGCTTTATTATATGACTATCTAAGATAATACATCAATCAAAATATAAACACTTAAATGAAGGTTTATACACAATCTTGAGAGATATGGAGAATCAATAGAATTATCAAAATATCTCTAATATAGAAAATTATCTTATAGAAATCCTTAATTTTCTCTAACAATAAATATAAAAGTTCTTTTCTTGCAGTCGGCTAAAACCCATCTTATCCATTGCCGGCTCTCTCTCTCTCTCAAAATAAGTGCAGAAATATAATCTCGTCAAAAACTTATCTTCTTCTAGGTTCCATCCTTGTCTCTCTTTCACTCTATAACAATGGCTCTTCTTGGCTTCTTGAGCCGCTTTTTGCCGCCATTCTCGGGCTTCGTCTTCACTTGTGTCCTCGCTGTAGTGCTCCAGATCTTCATCTTTTCGCCGATATCTCCCGACTTGCTTCATTTACCGGAACCATCGTCCCTAACTTCTCTTCCCACAAACACCCTCTTGCAGGTACTTGGAAAAGCTTCATCATACAGCAGGTTCGAACTATCATTTCTTCGATTTCTTGGTTCTTCATTTATGCGAAAAGCTTTTTTGGTTCGCGCAGGGTGTGGGTAAACTTGGAGAGGGCATAGTGAAAGATCCAGAAGATGTATTGGTAGACGAAAATGGGGTCCTCTACACTGCGACCAGAGATGGTTGGATCAAGAGGCTGCACCGAGATGGGTCCTGGGAAAACTGGACCATGTTGAACAGTGAGACACTTCTGGGGATTACAGCAACCAGGAGAGGTGGTATCATTGTGTGTGATTCTGAAAAGGTGTGCCTGATAAGACAAAAGAGATGATAATCTTGGTTTATGAAGAAATCAATTTTGAAGTGCTAATGTGTAAGCTCTCGGTGATGTGATTTGGCCAGGGTCTTCTTTGGGTTGATGAAGACGGTCATGCGATGGTCCTCTTATCACATGTTAATGGATCTGAATTAAGGTAATGTTTTTTTCAATCATTTAGATCAGCAATAGATCTTTTTCTATTTCAATTTATACCTCCGACCATTCCACACGCACCGATAATTCCCAAAAACACACAAATCTGCTCTTTTGCGACCGAGCGTGGTATTTATGAAGACTATTGAAGAAGATGAAATTGTTCTTCATGTATTGCTGAACTTTTACATGTATCTATATAGAATGCCCTAGTGCTCACATTTGGTAAGTCTACAATCAAGGAGAAACAAATATTCTACAGATAAAGAGAACCATACAGTTGATATTGCAACGGTTTAGGAGATTTGGAAGATTTGAAATTTATTTGATATCTCCAATAGTACTACCAATAAGTTAGTACACATTTATTGTGCAGGTTTGAGGGGGAAAATTATATAACATGCAAAATAATCCAGTTTCAAGACGATTATGGATATTTTAGATGAAAATGCATCTATTTAGACTATGATTTTTTTTCAAACAATTGTTGGTATGTTCATCTAAAATTTGTAACAGTGGTGGTCTTAGCTTAATGTTGTAGATGGAGGGAAGAAGATGAGAAAGAAATAAGGAACGATTACTGAATTAAAGCTTAAAATCACAAAAACCTGATAGCGTCCATTATCTAAAGGGATGAATTTACTCTTAACCTAGTTAGAGTCAATAACGCACTCATGTTATTAAGATGAGTCTAGAGATAATTTTGTATTGGCAACAAATCTTTGGACGTCTCTCTTATTTTGCGACTGACTAGCCATATTTTCAAGAGATTTGGCATGTTAGGGAGCAGTAGGGAGTTTGTGGTTCCACGAGAAACACGTGTACACTTCAGCAAATGATATCTCAAAATTTCCTTAGAATAGTATACTTGAGAGTTAGACTCAAAATGTCAAGTTAGTTCAAGATAACACTTTATGATAACGAAAATGTATACTAGTTAGATTATTTCATTTTTTGTAGATTTCCACCGTAGAATAGTTTTTCAGCATGCATGTCACGTGACTTAACATGTCACGTCAGCTATATACGATGAGTTAGACTATGTTGCATGTACTTATTACGTCCTGGCTTCGTAAACCTAATGTTGACTAGTCCAACTAAGAAAATTCCCGTACTAAGACCCTTCGATTCTCTAACTTGCCATTACCTAGGGAATTTGTAACACCATCCAAGGTCACTAGTCAATACACAAATCAAGCTCCATCTTAGAGAAAGCTATAGACATTAAACGTGACAGCTTAAAGATAAGCCATGGATAAACATTTGCGAATTAGTCAAAAGAAGAAAACTTAGAAGAGTGGAAGCTTTTCCTTGCTGTGATGCGCCATGTGTGGCTGATGCTTTAGGGTATCTTTCTCTTTCTCTTTTCTTCCTCACTTTGTCATTGACAAGGACGAATGATGGGTCTTTGACACTTTGTTAGTTAGCATCCAGACAATAACACAAATGTTGCAGTCATGTCAATCGTTCTTTTCTTGATCGATTTGCGTGATCCTGAGATTTTTCTCGACCTCCTCCTCACAAAGAGAAGTCGAGAAGGGACCATGGTGCGTGAAGAAACGCACGATGCTATACGTCATTCTCTATTGAACTCTTTCTACTTGAACTAATTTCAATTATAGGTTTGAGAAGTTTGGAAAGTTAGTAAGGACACAAAGGAGTTGAGCTCTATCTATTTGAATTTTGGCTAGCATGTTATTTGATACGCAAGATTAGCAGGTATTCTTATGAATAAGCTCTTGGGATTTCACTCGATAAATGATTTGCTTCACCATGAAAAAAGAAAAAAAAGGGGCTGAGTTCGCAATTAAGATAACACTACATTTTTTTTCAAATCCAAAAAAGAAAAGAAAAGAAAAGAAAAAATAGTAGGGGGTTTGTGAGATTAGATTTTCTTATCCTCGTATTCCTACAACAATAATGTTAAATATATCAAGAAAGTTAATTTAATAGGTCATAAGTTACTTGCTTATATGCTAAATTAGTGTGATTATTTAGTAGACTAATTCCCAGAATATTACGTGTATGTGATGTTGCTATCTCTATAAATACTGCGTAATATGCTGGATGGTGCGAAATCATTAAACACTAGCAATTAGACCCGATCCTGGCCAAACACCAATCGCACCTTGGGTAAAAATTATTTGCCCTAATGATTTGGGTTTGATATGTTTGGGCAACATTGGTAGATCAAATGCAATTACAATCATCTCGGTGGGTCGAGCATGGCATCGAATACCATCAAGTCCGGCTAGAAATCGGCTAGGTTGGAGGCTCTTGGGGGAAAAAGTGCCGAATAAGTCCTAAACCTTTTAGAGTAGTGCCAATTTAGTCATAAATCTATTTTTGGTGTTAATTGAGTCATAAACCTTTTGATATAGTGCCAATTCAGTCCTTTTGGCCAAATTCGGCGACTGGCTGGAGGAAGAGAATGAAGAAAAAAAATCAAAAAAAATTAAAATATTATTAAATTTTTTCCACGTCAGCGTTGGTCGCCGGCCGGCCGACGTTCACGTCAGCAAAATTCGGCCAAAAGGACTAAATTGATACTATATCAAAAGATTTATGACTCAATTGGCATCAAAAATAAGTTTAAGACTAAATTAGCATCACCCTAAAAGGTTTGGGACTTATTCGGCACTTTTCCCGGCTCTTGGGGGACTTGGGCCCATGAGATCGCCAGCATCATGAACATGTCTACCTAACAATGGCAAAGTCAATGATGTAGTTTATCTCATAGCACACAAACTGACATAAGAAAGCACAAGGAGCAATTTTATCACAAAACCATAAAAAATTCATGTTTTTTCTATGATTGCTACATATAGATTCGCCGACGACGTCATTGAAGCATCGGATGGGAGCCTATACTTCAGCGTAGCCAGCACCAAGTTCGACCTCCACAATTGGTACTTGGATGTCCTCGAGGCGAAACCTCATGGCCAGCTTCTCAAATTCGACCCTTCATCGTCGCAAACTTCTATCGTTCTTGATGACTTGGGCTTCGCCAATGGCGTGGCTCTATCTAGGGATGAAGATTTTCTCATCGTCTGTGAAACTTGGAAGTGAGTATACCCACCGATGCGCAATTTATAGAACTCATACATTGGAATTCCTCTTTAAAATAAAGCATCTTAGTGCAGTTTCGGGGAGAAAAAGGGAGAACCGTGGTGCCATTTTGCTTACGCGCATGTGTGTGTTTCACAGATTTAGGTGTTTGAAGCATTGGCTAAAGGGAGATGAAGCGGGGAAAACGGAGATTTTCATCGACAATCTTCCGGGCGGACCCGACAACATCAATCTTGCCCCGGACGGATCTTTCTGGATTGCCCTCCTGCAGGTATATTCGCAAGATTTTTGCAGCATAATTACCAAAACTCTAAACCCAAAGTGAATGCGAGGGTATCGGCTTCTTTTGAATCGTGTTTTTGGGATGCTCTATCACTGCTCTTTGCAAATTGGTGCAGTTGACATCTGAAGGGTGGGAGTTTGTGCACGCCTCCAAGGCAGCCAAGCGCTTTATAGCAACATACCCAAGTATGATCAAGAAAGTGAAGGGTGTGCACAGAAAAGCAAGTGTTTTGCATGTGGGAGCTGATGGCAAAATGATCAAGAAGCTTGACGATCCGGATGGGAAAGTCAACTCCTTTGTTACCTCAGCAGTTGAGTTTGAGGGTCATCTTTACCTGGGAAGCCTCAACGCTAACTTCATTGGAAAATTGCCCCTCATCTGATGATGTTGCCAATTTAACGTTCACTTCAATTGGCATTTCATGTAATACCAGTTCGCGAGGGGAGTATTTCACATGGGAGGCAGTTGAGCTTACATGTATCATAGCATCATTTGCTTCACCAGCTCCGAATTGCTAAACTACGATGCTTCCAAGAGAGAGATTCAATAACAATGTCAAAGACATCGTTTAATAGACTAAATTTATCTGATGTTTAAGCATTTAGCAAACTATTCTTTGAAAAATACAAAAGACCTGAGGCGCAACTAGGAAATTCGAACAGAACCGTGAGGTTTCCTCACATAATGAAAGTTTTGGCAATCAAACTGAGATCTTGTAAGCCAGAGACGCACGAGAAAAGTCAATATATAGTATTGCCATATAGTTGATTGCAAACGCTTAACAGGCTGTTTTAGTTAATTTCTAAGCTAAAGGAGGCAATTGAGATGAGCAAAATTCGATAACAGAGAACCTAGTGCAACCTCATTCGTTTCTCCATATTCTTCTCAACTGTCTCCGATTTAACAACTGCTCTATCCTTCGCCTTTCTGCTTTTCATAAACTCAGAGAAGGAAGGAATTGTTGGCAGACTTGCAGCAGCAGTAGAACTTTGCAACGGGGAAACACCAGAAGGATTCTTTGAACTGATGACACTAGGAACTTCTTCATTTACAGCCTCCATTATTACCAGATTGAGTGAAGACGAAGCTGAACCTGAAGGTTCTTGTTTGGGTGGCATATTCTCTGAAGGCATGTCGTCACTGATTCTGAGTCGATTTGTCAGATCTGTTGAATTGGTTGTTGAGAGCCACCTTATTGTGTTTGCCACTTGGGAAAGATAAAACGACTTCCTGCTCTTTCCATATTTTTTGTAGCACTCGTTCTCAAGGGAAGAAGCTGACTCTTCAAATTCATTCCTGCAAATAAAGTTTGTAGAGAAAAAGACTTCTTTAATCTATCTCTATGGCTTGGGTGTTTCTTAGACTGTATATGATGCATCAGACTGAAAATTCAACCAGATGAAGCTCTCTTTTGCAACCTTAAACTAGCAGTGAAATGTACCAAGAAAAACAAAGTGGCAGTGAAATGAATGTGACAAGAATCAGAAATTAGTAATATTACGTTGAAGAGCCAAGACGCTGCTGAGCCAGCCTCAAGGCTTTGAGCAATCTTTGCTTGCTAGCTTCTCTCAACTCTTCCGATACTTCATTCTTGTCAACTTTACTCATCTGCAAGAAGTCATCATAGCATCCGAGTAACTGACCATAAGAGCAACTTCTTTCATAATAGGACAAAATTGCAACAGCGACACATATCAGTTTCCCACTTCATCTGACGTGTAGTTTTTGGTTTGGCAACAGCAGAAAGAGGAACAATATTATTCATGAATCAGTATTACTACAGATAACTCCCATGAACATGAATAGAGGGATACCACGACCTACCTTTTTATTAAAGCCTTTCTTCTGGTTGTAGTTTTCCTCAGCATGCTCCCAGAAATCAATCCTCTCATTTACTCCTGATTTGAATTTTGAGATAGCTGAGTTCTTCGTAATGTCAATGCCATCTGCATTAGAATCATCACACATTGGAGAACGCGACAACATCGGCCAGAAAAGATTTAAACCAACTATTGCTTCAAACATAATTGGACAGGTGTCAGGTAAATATTTCTGTGCAAATATTACCATCAGAGTCAGAAATGTCTTCCTCCGTACAACTTGCTTCATCATCACGATTCCAAAATTCAGAATACTGTCCTTCATCACTCATATCTACCGTGCTGATCGATTAGAAAGTGCATAAGAATTAGCATTGAATCTTATGAATAATGTCACTTCTTGCAACATAAAACTAAAAAGGTTGCCTGCAAGATAAATTACCGAGGAGCTTCAAACAAAACAAAAACCACAAGACAAAACCTGTGCATCAGGATTTTGGAGAAGTGGTCTCTCTGACGAGAAGCACAAGCAGCTGTAAGCTCCTCCAACTGCCTGGCAACCTGGTTTGGATGTTTGCACGCATCGCACGAGTTTTTACAGAGGGAAGCAGGTACCTAACTTATGCATTGACACAACTTGTGTTTCAGTTCAAGATTTAGCAAACTCTAAAAACACCTTAGCACCAGTTACATTATGAAGCACAAAAAGTTACCACAACCTGTTCACCAAAACTCTCAAGAATCTTTCTGCGCCGGCACCCGGATCCTTCACAATATTCAACCATCTGCGCACCGATCAGTACCTAAAATCAGTACATACCTAGACAATGTAAATATATGAAGTCAATAGAAAAGCGATGAATCACCTGATTGAAGTCAGCTAGTAACTTTTTGAACAACCCATCCTGTGAACTGGAGCTTTGCGACTTCTTGTTCTTAGCCTTGCTTAGAATAAACTCCTGAAAGTATGTGTGAGCTCATCAAGAAATTTCATCGAGAAGAATCGCAAATTACAATCAGGAAGCCAGATACCCGACCATTCTCTTGCGATCATCAATCCCATAATACAATATACTTGTGGAGGGCAATTGATCTCGGCCAGCTCTACCTGATTCTTGATAAAATGCTTCCATCGACTTTGGAATGTTAAAGTGGCAAACAATCCTCACATCCTTTCTATCAATACCCTGCAAGTATAGGCCACATTCAATGATAGACAAGCATCAGAGGAAGAGTCACGCAGGATGATGAAATTAGAGTTAATTTGAGTGCATAGCCTTGTGTTATCATACCATCCTGAAGGAACATCAGAAGCAGAGTAACTGTGCATGCAGCAGAACAGCTCCAAGTGGAAGAACATAACCAAAACAAATAGTTACATCATATTCTTGATTGATAGAAGATTGTAAATCAAGGACAAGCAAGAAAGCAACTTAAGAATGATAGCATCATAAAGTGGGAAAGTTGACATGCAACTTACCCCAACAAAATTTATCCATTGCAAACAAATGGTCATGTCAAATCAGCAAAAAATTCAAGAATAATAAAAGTTGAGGCTATCAAGGGTTCTCTTACCCAAAAGCCACTGTGGCCACGACAACTTGTATCTTAGAAGAAATCCAATCATCTAAGATGGAACTCCGCAGCTTGTCATTCTGACCCGCATGGTAAGCTGAGAAGTAAAAACAGAATATATATCAATGGCCACCTGACAGTCTTGTATGACTTAAGAAAGAAAGTACAATTACCAGCACATGATATTCCATTTCCTGAAAGGTAAGCAGACAGGTTATCACACATTGTGCGTTCAAGGCAGTATATAATTGAGCAAACAGCACCAGACGTTTTGAGTTTCTTCAATAAGTCAGCGTATGCATCATCCAGAATATCTTTGTACCGTACTGCACCAAGAGAGACTTGTTCAGATGCAAAAAAACTGCAAATGAATTTTAGTAGAGTAGTTTGTAGAAAAAATGGCAACAATAGTTGCAAAAATAAGCTTTACTATGATGGTTATGAAAAAAGATCCAGAATCCTGATGCCTTTCGATCCATTACAAAATGTCAGTCCTGAGCGATCAGGATTTGCTAATATTACACAATGCCAAGTCTCCAAATTAAAACTTCGGTTGGAACCAGACCTTTTCAGGAAATATTTCTTGCAAAAGCTGACCAGTGAATTTACACAAGAAACTTTGGACCCCCAGAAAAAGATTATAAAAGAAAAAGGAAAAACAAGAGCTCTCCTTAAGTAATTTACAAGCAGCCCATTAAAGTGGCCTTTTTCTTTAGCAACTTAGAGAACCTTAGATCAGGACTTTCTCCTCAACTTCAGAAATCACAGGAATCATGCCAAAGTGATAACTCATTGGAGTTGAGACTGAGGACACAGAGAGAGAACTAGAACAGGGAGGAACGATTCCTTTGTGGCTTTTGATCGTTGAGAGTTTCTCTAACCAAATTATCCTAGAAGATGCAACTCAAACCTAGAATGCCAATACAAAAGGTACATTACATTCAGAGACTAACATGTGCATATGGGATGTGCCTGCACATTATCCCTTTTGTTATTTACCGAAGTGCCTCCTATCTACACTTTAGAAGAATAATTGCAGTTACCATGCCTTGCATCAACAGCCAAGCGACCCCAATATTTGTACGAACAAATAATGATATCCTTATGCTATTGTAAATACATTCATATTTGTGCTTTCTCTGCATCAGCCAGCTGAGCCAGAGATTGCCCTAGAGAAAATGGTTATTGCCAGCTAAAGCTACAAGAAATTTTCCTCATGAGCTTTCTCTGACTCCAAAAGCCTGCATCTAATAGCAGACTAAGTTTTATTTCCACACCGATTAAGGTCCAAAATATCCTTTAACTAACGATTTATGTCTCCACCTCTCTTTAGTTACGTGGGATGAACTAGAGGCATAACATATGAAACTTGAAGGACCCACCTTCATAATATATATTTGGACGGTTGAAGGACGATGTTAGAACCAGAGGGCTTTGCATCCCTAAGGATTGCATGACATCATTCTGCACCCTGAAAAGGAAATTGGTTAATTCTGGTAAAAAAATATAATGTGAAAAAACTTTATGGAATAGCCATTAGATCTGCTGCCACAAAAATGCCGACATCACGCCCCCTTACAGGCTTCTACTACTAAAGAAAACAGAAAATGATTGATGATAACGAAAATTCAACAGTTGAAACTCTGGTAATCAGAATTGGCTGGAGTCAATTTGATAATGAACCAGATTGTCTATGTATCCAAAAACAGAGAGGCACAAGAATTTCAACAAGAGGTACAAATAGTCTTTAAGGAGTTCAACGATGACTTTCCAGTCAAAAAAGGTCTTGGATCTTTCCAAACATGACCACAACTAAAGATTTGAACAATTCAAATTTTTTTCACAGGATTTTTATTTGGTGAACATCCAGTGCAAGAGATAGTTTGTATATTCACTATTGGATGGTTGTCAAGGCTGACATATGGAAGATTTTGATCACAAAACTATCTCCAAACACACATCACTCATCCCACGATGAATGTAAATTATTTACACTGGCAGCTGACCTACAATATTTCTTTTTAAAATTATCCTGAATCACTAGCAGAACTTTGGAACATGTCAATACCAATCAATGCGCATATTCTTGTTCAGTCAGATTGGGTTAGCTTCCAAGCATAATTGCCAAAAAGTATCGGCTTCTCAAATAATTCAAACTTGAGTACAAATAATGTTTGACTATATTTGTCAAGGGAAAAAAAATATGCATGCTATCTTGTTACATTCCTTCACAAATATTAATGCTCTCATATGATGCATGTCTTAATCATGTTGAGGTTTAGCTTTGGTTATTCCACTTCTATAAATGAGATATGGCTTGAACAAGTGACAACCCATGCCACCTAGGAAACAAAGCCTTTCAAGAGATATGTGGCCAAAACATGGAGAGCTATCTACTAGTCGGGTAAGTTTTCTTATATAAGAAATCTGGGTCTCTCCCTGTAGCAAGTAAGGTCAATTCTTCCATAATTCAGTCAAGACCACTTACTTAGGAACAGCAGTTGCTGTCAACGCCAGTATTGGTATGCCGGGCAGGTGATTCCTCAAAGAGGAAAGCTTCCGGTAGCTAGGCCTGTTTGAAACAGATCAAACACAAACAAAGGATGAAAAACTGTTTAAAGTTTAAAACTTCGATGAAAAAAGCCAAATGTGCGTGGGTGATCCGACCATCATAGTCCACAAAGCTAAGAGACAGACATTCAAGTGCTTGCTCACACTCGTATAATGTGCCTCAACAACTGCAACTAAACATGTCTCAATGTGTGTGAAGTGGCTGCCCATGCTTATGTATTTATATCAAGTTTAAAGAATAATTAAGAACAGGTGTCTCCATTTGGACAGCCTCATGATCACTGCTGTATAAATTCCACTTATATGTTCACATGTACCACCAAAGAGTCCATAAATGTTTCAAAATAATGCTCAAGAAGGTAACTCATACGGCTATCTAGAAAATTAAGCCTATTTTTAACACTGAAGAAACTTTAATTCTTATAAGATGCATAAGATTTGTGTGGCATCCCAAAGCTTTTTATGCATGCTTATTCACTTATTCACTAGGACTATCAATAAACAGCAACTAAAATCAATAAGAAGGAAGTTGGCTTTTATGCCTCCAATAAAAGATTTTTCAGTTAAGATTCTTATAGAATCTCTGCAGCTTGACCGATTTTGTCAAAAAAGCAAAACCATCTAGCAGATAGATTAAAATGTCTCCCTATTAGCATCACTAGGGACACCACACCAATTAAGAACAGGAGCATCAACAGGCATGAGTCAAAGTCGTACAATAACGTCCTAGATATGCACAGTAGGACACACTGAAATAGAGCAAAACCAACAGTGGGGAGATATAAATGAAATGAACAGTCAAAGACATCCAAAGCAGGAGCAACAAACATATCAATAAGTGGATTTCTGAATGTGGTGCAATTATAAACTGCAAGAAATAAATAAAATAGCTCTTTCAGTTCAAAAGACATAAACCATATTTGTTGCTCGAAACAAATAAATAAGCTACCTGAAATCATGGCCCCATGTTGAGATGCAATGCGCCTGAAATACCAAGAAGAAATGAGAAAATCATTTTTAGGGGTTGAGATTCTTGCTTTGGAACACAAGACATCCCAACTGTCCTTGTGAATAGTCTACACAAAATTCACACCTCGTCAATGGCGATCAGATTAAGCAACCCTCTAGAGTGAATTTTCATCAGCTTTGACATAAACCCTGGTGTGGCAATCAATTCCGGAGTCACGTATAGCAGCCTCAAGGAAGGTCTCCCAGACTCAAGGTCTTCATATATCTGAAAGCAAAAAGTAAAAGTTAAGAGGCCTTGTTAATTGCTTTTTAAGCATAATGTGCATGTTAAACAGATTAATGTTAGGACTCTCGAGCTCCACAAATCCTCAAGCATGATTATATCTCTCATTACCGATGCAAGACTCGAGATTCACCTTATTCTTAGTTTGAGTCGTTTGGGTAGACGAGAGAAATTCAGCAGAAATTCCTTTCTCCTTCAATGCACTCACTTGGTTTTCCTAACCAAAGAAAATTTGGTTGCATACACTTGAGAATTTTTACAAAGATCACAATAGTAACTATTAACGATAAGCTACCTCTCATGCTTACCATCAAAGCTGTGAACAAATTGAAGATCACCAATTAACACACATCAGTATGATCATCCTGTGCCAATAAAAACTCAACCAAAATCCCTTGCAGATGAAAAGAACCACTTAGGAACTTCATTTGTTATGAGGGCAAGAGGGCATTCACCTATCAAAGGACACACAACTAGCACAATCCCCGTTTTGGCCAGTGCAGGTATCTGGTAACACATTGACTTCCCTCCTCCGGTTGGCATCAGACAGAAACAATCCCTTCCTTCACTCACCCACAAGGCGCACATAAAAATCAGCAAAAACCCAATTGACAACACTTTCCCATTACTCTTTTTTACAAAATAGAAAAAAAAAAAACCCATCGGCATGCGTCGGTTTACAATGGTTTTATGAAGAAAACGAAAGAACATTCATTGATTAACAGAAAAGAATCAAGGGTTACGCATGTCGTCATGTGTTTGACCTGACAGGACAGCTTCAATGGCCTCTAGCTGCTTGCCTCTGAACTGGGCATGCCCAAAATGCCACCGCAGGAGCTTCACCAGAGCTTCTCTGCCCCATTTCTGATTCTTGCCCTCGCCGATGCTCGCGCTTTGCAATGGTAATGGCGACTTCTTCATCTGCAAGTTTTTTCTCTTGATCAAGGAAACCCCAATGCCAAAAAAATTCCAACTTTGATGAGATTGGCGAAGGTTTGCTTGATATTCTTGGAGACGGACCCGGCTTTGGTGGGTGGCCGTCGTTCTAGCAAAGTAGTAATAAGTCGCGAGAGCGAGCTTAATTAACATTATGGGATTAAGACACAAATTATCCCATAATTTTGGCTAAATGTGTAATATGATCAATGAGCTCTAAATTTATTTAATGTGATCCCTGAACTTTAATCCAATGTGCAATATTATCCATGAACTTTTAATTTGTTTAATGTGATCCCTAAACTTTGGGTACATGTTCAATTTAATCCTTAAACTTTATAAAAATGTCAATGTCGTCCTTCTATTAATTCAAGTTTAGGGAATATATTAAATATTTTCATACAGTTCAGGGACTAAATTGAACATACACAAAAAGTTCAAGGGTCACATTGTATAAATTAAAAGTTGACGGATGATATTGTATATTGAATTAAAGTTCATGGATCACATTAAATAAATTTATAGTTTAGGGATCACATTACACATTTAGCCAAACTTCAATGACCGTTTATGTCTTTTACCCTAAAGTGATTTATGTTAGTTTTCAAGTTAGTGGATAAACTGCCTAGGCCCAAAAAAAAAAAAAAGTTGCTGGATAAGCTTTTATTTCATGTCGTGCATATATGTACCAAATTGTTAAGTGCAAATACAAGATCAAGTAGTACATATTTATGATATGATATAGACCATAATCACAAGATGTTCTGCAATTAATTTAAAAGCATGTCGAAAGATCGGCATTGTCTTTGGATAAAAGTGCTTACCACAAATATGTTTTGTCGATAATCCAATTATGATCGTGCATTATACAAATATTTACCAAAAGGCTGTTGATATAGCAATATAATTTTGTTAATACTTGTTACTTGGTGAGATACTGTAGCAATATCGATCATATTACAACAGGAACGAATACCCACAAAACACCATTTACTTCGTTGGCGACATTTTGCTTCAAAACTTTTGCATTCTATTAGTAAGATCAATCTTATGTGTACATCCATGTAAATATACTAGGGCAGTAGCATAGAGTAATCATAAGAATTGTCTCTATTGCCTCCTCATCCGCTTATAAGAAGAAAGATAGGGTGCATACCTCTCCTTTTTGCTTATATGCCTATTCCGCATAACCGTACCTTTTAATTTATAAAAAGATTCATTTTTGAAAAAGCATTAATGTCTGTGTCGCTCCCTACAATTATGTTAAAAAAACGGTTTCTCCCTTAATTAGAAATATACGATAGAAAAAATTGTCATCTTTGGATAGAGGCATAATCATTATTTCCTATGTTCCTCTCCATTTATTTGTCTTTGGAAAGATGAGTTTTTCTACTCATCTATTATTGACACCTATTTTTAATTGTTCAAAATTAATTATACAAATTTTAGGGTTCAATATCCTTAATTCTTAAACCAAAAAAATCTGGCGGGTTGTGACATCTATTTAGTTCATTTTTTCCCATTAATATTTTATTTTTTTTCCCTTCTCCTACTTTTTTTACCATTTAAAGAAGGGAAAATGCAATGGAGGGTTATAAAGTCTTTAATTTCTTGCTGGGTCATTGAACGGTCATTCTGGGGCCCTCTTTTGATATTTCATGGGCCTAAAAATGTACTTGACCTTTCAAATCGGGCCCCGCCCAGCCAAGGCCCACTCAAGCCGGTAACCAGGCACGGCTGAGATGGACGTTTTTCTCTGCATGGACTTTTAAGACAAAACTACTAGCCATAAAATCAAAGGGAAAAAAAAGGCATGATTAACCACATAATATGGGAAAAATATTCCGCAAGTTCAATATGACAAGGAGCGAGTACGCATATGAACACTCTCATCATTAGAAGACAATAGGATTATTTTAAAGTTTTTAATCTTTAAGTGTGAAAATGAAACTGAAACAATCCAGTGCTCTGTTTTGGGAAGGGAGGAGAGCATAAGATGGAAATGAATAAGATTAATTCCTAAACAAAAATTTAGGTATCAACCGCCTCATTTTATTATTATTTTTGCACTATGTGGTAATATTATTCTCTTTTTCACTATATATTTCCCATTTGGATTTCGAGGTCCCCTTTCCTGAATTGTACCGGTATTGGGTTTTTAAAGTAAAAGTAAATGAAAACGACATGGCACAAAATGATAACTGGGACCATCAATGTCTCGAGGAGTATGCCAACCATTCCGGCATACATAGTCCAAGATAGAGGCCAAGATGAACGTTTTTCTCCGCGCAAAGTTTTAAGAAAAAAACTATTAGCCATAAAATCAAGGGGAAAAAATCAAGGCATAATTATCCATCTAAAATGGGCAAACATTTCACAAGTTCAATATCTTTCATCTTGTGCAATGCACGTGCATCACATGTACAATGGATGTGCAACTTACGTGCAATTGATGTGCAACTGACGTGCAAAGTTCGTACATGAACACACTCTTATTATTAGAAGACAATGGGATTATTTTAAAGGTTTTAATTTTTCAGTGTGGAAATGAATCTAGGGGTTTGTTTGTTTTGGTAAAAGTGTTTTTCCGGACTTTTATCCGTTTGGTTCTCCAAAAATGATTTGGTCAACACAAATATCACGTTTAGTTTTAGAAAAATGAATTCCTTATCTAAGAAGGTGAAAACACATTTTGGAATTATTCATCTTGAATTTGTTAATATTTTTTCTTTTCTTTTCTTTTCTTTCTTTTGTTTTCTTTTTCTTTTCTTTCTAAGAAGGAAAGCATTCATGTATTTTCTTTTCTTAATAAAAATAATTTAAAAATGACAAATAATTTGAAATAATTTTAAAAATACAATTTTTTTTGATAATTTTCACCATCAAATTTTTCTCACCAAATAATTGAAAATACTTTCCAAGTCTTTTTTAGGTTTTACCCAAACACTGAAAAATGAACTCATTTCCCTGTAAAATGATTTCTTGGAAAGTATTTTCCAAAAATAGTACATTTTCTGCAAAACAAATGCACCCTAAAACAATCCAATGCTCTGTTTGGGAAGCGAGGAGAATAAGATGAAAATGAATAAGGTTAATTCATCAATAAAAATTTAGGCGTCAATCGCCTCATTTTATTATTATTTTTTCACTATATGGTAATATTTTTCTCTTTTTCACTATATATTTCCCATTTTGATTTCAAGGTCCCCTTTCTTGAATTGTACCAGTATCGGGTTTTTACAGTAAAATAAATAAAAATAGCACAAAATGATAACCAGGGCTAGAGGTATCAAACCCATATTTAATGATTTAGTCAAGTTTTAATAAATGGTTGTTAATGGGTTTGAGTTTTAAGCCTTTCTTATATGTGGGTTTAAATCGGTCTAAAACAAACCCATTTACAACCCACCCACTAGGCCCACACACACTTTTTCCCTCTTCATAAAAATATTAATTTTTTTTATTATTTTCTCTTTTATTTTTATTTTTATCTTTTATTTTCTTTTTCTTTTTATCTTTATTTTCAACCAATGGCCGACCATGGTGACAACTGGCAATCGACCATAGGGCAAGGACGAGCTCGCTGGAGGTTGGTGAGCTCGAGCTCGCTGATGGGGCGAGGCCTCACCAGCCTTAGGTGATGCTCTAGCCTCGCCGATCTAGTGAGCCTCAAGTAGCTTGTTCTCGCCCTGTGGCCGGTCGTCAGCTATCACTGTGGCCGGCCATCAGCCAAAAATGACGGAAAAAGAAAAAAGAATTAAAATTTTGATTTTAAAAAAATAAAATTATTAAAATGAGTGGATGAAGTAAAATCAAATTAGATTTTATATACAAAACATCCAAAAATATTTTCTAGTTCATTTTTAGGTTTTAGCAAAACATTGGAACATTTTGTTATTTTCTTGGAAAATGATTTCATGAAAAACATTTTCTGAAAATGTCGCATTTTTTGCAAAACAAATGAAGCTTCAATTTAAAAAAAAAATATGAAAATTGTCCACTAGTTTTATATTGCATGGAAATGTTTTAGCAATATAATTTTTTTAAAAAAATTAGAAGAAATAAGTTTTCCTAGATTGGGTTAAATATAGAAGTTGTTTTAACAATATGGATTGGGTATGGGTCAGGTCGGGACATTTATATTACAATATATGTGTCAAAAAAGGGTTAATAGATCAATTTGAGTTGTACCGTTTATAATCCGACCCAAATCTTACCCGATTTACCCGTTTAACAGGTCTAACCAAGACCATCGAAGTCTCTAGGAGTATGCCACTCATTTTGGCATAGATAGTCCAAGATGGAGGCCAAGATGGACGTTTTTCTCTACATATTTGATCGCTTGTTGACTAGCAAGGGAGAGAGAAGAGAGGCCAGAGCGACCATTGGACTGCCCAGCCCTATTTGATCATTCGTTGACAGCGAATTTTGACTTGGAACGTTGCTAAGAGTTTCACACTAGAAAACGATCCCTCTCCTCTGTTAATATATTCATATCCTCTAGAGAGATTAGCTAAGTGAAGATGGCTACATTCTTCTTTTTGGTCATACTTTCTCACGTCGCCATCGCCGCCACGAATAGTTCTGGGGTCCAAACTGTGGTGCTGAACATCGATAGTAACAACATCCGTTTTGGCGACATTCTACCTATGCCAGAACGGGTGGCCTTTATTGTGGCGACGTTCATGGTCCGGTTTTGATTGTTATTTTGGGCATTCTTTTTATCCTGTACAAATTTTGTAAGAATCCAATTCCGGTGAAGGTCAAGAAAAGGGGACTAGAGGTCCAAATTGGAAATGTGTAGAGAATGAAAAGAATAATATTACTAAATTGACGCATTAATATTTCTATTAATGAACAACTTAGTAAAAGTACTACGTATATTTGTCATGATTTTTATTCTTGAATTAGTCGTGATTCGATTTTTATTTGTCATGCTGTGCCTTTGTCATTAAACAAACCTGAGTGCCTTTTCAACTACAATGCATATGATAGATATGAGCAATGTTAAGCCATTAATAAGCGCATGTTCGTACATGTGAATTACAAGTCCATTGCACGTATGATGCACATGCGTTACACGTCTGTTGCACATGTGTTACATGGGATTAACGATATCGAATTTATCAGTCATTCCCTCGACAAGCACAAAAAGATTCAATGACAAATAATGGAAAGTTCAATTCACCATTCAGAAGATTGATCTGTGAGGGATTGATTAATTTTGGAAATCCCAATCTCTAAAACCAAGAGATTATCAATTTTGAGAATCGGGATATTGCAAACTTACTGATTGCATGGAGAAGTCGCACATTCGACTGTTTAAAGTACGAGTAAAGTACGGCGAGAAAAGCAAATAGGCATGGGTATCCGTGGGATGGGATGGGGAATTGGATTAAGTGTTGACAAGCAAAGGAGAGAGAAGAGAGGCCAGAGCAAGCATTGGACTGCCCCACCCTATTTGATCGTTTGTCGGTATCGAATTTTTACTTGGAACGTCGCTTAGAGTTTCACACAAAGATCAGTCCCTCTTCTCTATTTATATATGTTCATATCCTGTAGAGAGATTGGCTAAGTGAAGATGGCTACATTCTTCTTCTTAGTCATGCTTTCTCTCGCCACTTCGCCACCGCCGCGAACAGTTCCGGGGTGCAAATCGTTGTGCTAAACATCGGTAGTAACAACATCCGTTTTTGCAACATTCTACCTATGCTGGAATGGGTGGCCATTATCATGGTGACATTCATGGTCCGGTCTTGATTATTATTTTGGGCATTCTTTTTGTGCTATACAAATTCTGTAAGAATCCAGTTCCAGTGAAAGTCAAGAAAAGGGGACATGGAGGTCCAAATAGTAAATGTGTAGAGAATGAAAAAAAATATTCCTTTTAAATTGACGCTTGAAGATTTATATTAGCGAAAAAGTCATGGTATTTTTTATTTGTAAGAGATCTTAGTAAAAGTCTCTTATATTGGTCAAGGTTTTTATTATTGAATTAGTCATGGTTCGATTTTTATTTGTCATGTTGGGCCCTTGCCATTAAACGAACCTCAGTGCATTTTCAACTACAATGCACAAGACCGACACAAGCAATGTTAAGTCGCTAATAAGCGCGTGTTCGTACACGTGAGTTGCACGTATGATGCACATGCTTTGCACGTCTATTGCACGTACGTTGCATATGCGTTGCACCGGATTAAAGATATTGAATTTATTAGTCATTCCCTCGACAATAAGAACAAAAAGATTCAATGACAAATAACGGAAAATTCAATTCATTAACTAGAAGATTGATTAGGGATTGATAGATTTCGGAAATCCCAATATCTAAAACCAAAAGATTATCAGTTTCAAGAATTGAGATATTGCAAACTTTCGGATCGCATAGGGAAGTCACACATTCAAAAGTACGAGCAAAGTACAGTGTGAAAAGCAACGCGGCATGGACATCCATGGAATGGGATGGGGAATTGGATTAAGTGTTGATAGGCAAGGGAGAGAGAAGAGAGACCAAAGGGAGCATTGGATGGCCCTGCCCTATTTGATCATTCGTTGGTAGTGAATTTTGACTAGGAACGTTGCTAAGAGTTTCACCCAGAGGACAGTCCTCTCCTCTGTTTATATATGTTCATATTCTCTAGAGAGATTAGCTAAGTGAAGATGGCTATATTCTTGTAAAAAGGAAACATTATGCACTTTAACAAAAGTCATTTACTTTTAATGGAAGATTTTAATATATTCATCACGACACATTTGATAAAGACTCTTTTTTTGGTTTTTGGCTAATCTAGTGGTGCGTGAGGGCACAGGTGAAGTCTCGTGGAGCCGATGCGCCTTGCAGCCATGCGTATAAATTGCATTGCAAGAGCTACTTGCAGAAGGCCATCCATTCTCTGCAAAGAAGAGAGAGAGAAAGAGAGAGGGGACTGTGAATGGGGGAGGAAGTGAAGATGGTGGAGACGGCAACGGCAGCATCAGAGAAGCCAGCCCACTTTGTGTTGGTGCATGGAATTGGAGGGGGAGCATGGTGCTGGTACAAGATAAGGTCCCTCATGGAGAGCTCCGGCTACACCGTCTCTTGCCTCGACCTCGCGAGCGGCGGCATCGACCCCACCGACCCCAACACCGTCCTCGCCTTCGACGATTACAACAAGCCGTTGCTGGACTTCCTGTCCAACTTACCGGATAATGAACAGGTCCTTATCCTATACTTTGCATAGTCCAGGTTATCACAAGAAGCCAATTGTTGGTGGGTATGGTGGATAACAATTAATCTTTAACTAATAATCTGACGATGAATTTCGAATATGGTGGGTGACAGATGATCTTGGTGGGTCACAGTGCAGGAGGGCTAAGTGTAACTCAGGCTTCAAGCAAGTTTCCTGAAAAAATCAAGATTGTAGTTTATGTGGCCGCCTCAATGCTCAAGTGTGGTTTTCACTCAGAACAAGACGTTAAAGATGTAAACTTTCTCTTCTCAATCATTCATCCTCTCTCTCTACATGGTTTCTTTATAAGCTGCAAATTTATGTGTTATGCCAATCTACAATTGAAGTTCAGTGAAATTTAGACACAGTAGAGTGAGTATATAGACCTTCAAAGCAGCAAATTACGGGTCATGTCAATGAACTGTCCGTGTCTTCATTGATCGGTTATCCCAAGGATGTCCACTTCCTAGGCCCCTAGGTCATCCGCTGTGCAGCACAATTCCGAAAAGGTTGGAAATTTAAGATTGTCATGATTGGTCAGGTTCTGTTTTTTCTTTTACCCAATAACGTGATTTTCTATTCACCAAATTACCATGTTTTTCTGAGCTTACAATGAACAAGCTTTGGAACAGCGGAGGCTGATTGGTAGGACCAAGTAAAAAAACGAAACAAAATCCAATAAAGGCATTTCAGATTTTGATTCCGGGTTTCTTATAGTTGTCTTCCATTCTTCTAATGAATTAACTATGTACCCCCCAAAAAAATCCCATTTTTAATTTCCCGGAAAATCTGCACTACAAACGTGCAACTTGGCCCCTCACCTCAGATCCGAGTCAGCATCAATGACCACTCTTCGACTGTCGAACATGAAAACGAAGGAAAACAAAACAAAATCCACCAAGACTTCCAGTTGCCAAAGAAACTCGGTGCCCCTTTCGAATTCCAACCAGACAAGATGCATCATATGATATTTTTGTTCTCTCTTCAATAGTTAACATCCGCATATTTTGTCGCCTTCCCCACTCTCTCTCTCATCCGTCTGCTGACCAAACACCATTGTCTTTTTCCTCTTCTCCCCTTTTGCTTTTATGGGTGAGATTGCAATGCCCATCTTCTTGTCGATTGTGTAGTGGACCTGGCCTGATAAGGATAAGGAGTTCATTCCTGAGCATATTGCATGATGTTCTTAGTGGATATTAATGGAAGTGCAATGTGGGAGGTTGAAAGTTGAATTGATTAGGGTGATGTCAATCCTTTACAGGAAGCGCCAGATCTATCAGGATATGTGGATGTCAACCATTTGATATTTGGGCTCGGACTTGATAAACCCCCAACAAGTGCAATTATCAAGCAGGAGTTTCAGCACAGTATCATTTATCAGATGAGCCCTCTCGAGGTACTAACTTTTCTTTATGTTTTGACTAACGTGCGGTTTCGATGCAGCGACGTCGAGCCGATCACCATAATTCAAGCGGGGTTCGAGTTCATAATTTTAGGATGTGGGCATGTCATAAGTGGCCATTGGTTGGCTCACGTTTGATATAGAAAGCAAATGATCGATACAATGATTGAACTTGATCTTTATGGTGACAATTTGCAGGACTCGACGTTGGCTGCGATGCTATTGAAGCCGGGGCCGGCTACGGCGCTGATGACAGAGAAATTCCCCAAGGAGGGTATGGAGAGAGTGAGGCGAGTGTACATAAAGATGGCACAGGATTGTGTGGTGAAGTCGGAGCAGCAGGACGCGATGCTCGCGAGGTGGCCGCCCAGCAAAGTGTTCACATTGGATAGCGATCACAGCCCTTTCTTCTCCGCCCGGTTCTTGCTCTTCTGATTGCTCGTTAAGGTCACCACTTCTTGTGGTTGAATGAATGAATGAATAATCTTTGGTTTCTTGATTCTGGCATGACCAAGTCTGCGTCCTCGTTATCTCAAAGCGATCTGTTCTGGAATTACTACTGCTCTTGAAAAACAATAAGTACATGTAATAATGAAAGATCTCTAAACTGGCATCCATGATTAGATTAGAAGAAATAAATATTTATATTTTTATGGTTAAGTAATCGGCAAAGGCCTATTAGCTCAGTTGGTTAGAGCGTCGTGCTAATAACGCGAAGGTCGCAGGTTCGAGACCTGCATGGGCCATTTCTCTCTTTTTATTCCCTCTTTCTTTTATCCCCCTTCAGCTTTAGGTATGTATGGAGAGCTCAACTTTGGTCATCCAGGTCTCTTGATTCGCTCAGCTCACTTTCATTCCATTCATCGTTTGCGCCGAAAAAAGAAGGAGAAGAAGCCGATAAAAAAAAGCTTAGAAGCAGAAGAAGAAGAAGGAGACGATGGCGATGGCGCCTGTTCTGAGTGATTCTGGGAATTGAGGATGAGATCATAGAATCCAAGATTTAACATCAGAGCACAGCACGTGCACTGGATTAATGCAAGGGTCTCTCCTCTGTGTCTACTTTCTTTCGGTTTAACAGTTCAATTTCCAAAAGATTACGGCTGTGTGCTCGGGCCATTCCATGATTTCCTAATCGTCGTGGAGTTGATCCTCCCCATCTGGCTGAGTTCAGGACACGAGCGGCTTCAACGCCGGATGCATCCTACCGAGAGATGCGTTCACAACTAGAGATATAGTGTCCGAACTATATGAATCTGTAGTCAATTGGTTCGAAGCATTCATCTAAGAATGCGGCTGTGTCAACTTCAAGCCAAGCAAACATAGCGAGACGTGTCTACTTTGAAAACCAGAGTGATTCCCCAGATGAAGTGGATCTTCCGGGAAATTCTGCCGGCTTGGAGCATGCCGAGGTGCCAAAGGGAGATGCAAATAACAAGAAAAATTCACCGACCAGGCTAATCGTAGCTGAATTCCAGACTGACGAGAATCACAACAAAAGTTTGAAAATTGAGTTTCAGAAACATTCAGTTTCAAGAAACAGTATCTCAGTTCTCCCTATCCATTTTGGTCAACCCAATGATACCTTACAAGAGAAGCGAGAACGTTGAAGTGATAAGATGATTATTTCCCGCGGATAGCTTCGCCGCTCAAAAGAAATGAAATAACTCATCAGATAACACATGAAAGGCGACTACACTGCCTCAGGCCTCCTGTGAGATACAATGACTCAGGCCTCCCGTGCCATCCTACTGTATAAATCAACGAGAAAGTCTTTACGAACAATCACTCTCGGCCAGCCTTTTCAAGCTTTTCCATTTCTTCGCGATGCTTCTTCTCTGCCTCCTGGAGTTCTCTTTCAGCATCCTCCTCTTCCTCAGTTTCATCAAGATCATCGAATTCCTTCGTTGCCGCCATTGCTTTTAGAACTGGATCTCTCAGTTCAGATATTAAGCAGCCACCAACCTTGTATTCTTCTTCTTCATCACCAATCAGAAATAACCGCTGGTCAGGTCCTGATGACATCGGAACATCGACGGCCAACAACTTAACATCATGCTGCAAATAAGCGTGAGACATACGTCAGCTAGCATGCATGACTTGACTGCCATTTCATTTTCCTCACAAATCTTAAGGAGATAAGAATCTCATTACTCAGTACTCAAACTATTCATTTATCTTCATACAAAAAGGAAAAATAGACTGCTTCCCAGCAACAGAGATATTTTTCTGCTCCAGATGAAACGAAATCATAAATAAATGGAAGTTGTTATTCTATTCCTCAATGTATTTGTATATGCTATACAAGTTTTTAGCTATCCAGAACTCCTTAAATAAGAGTGACCGGAAACTTGATCAGCCTAGCCTAGTAAGATTCCGCGCTGTCTCAAATGGCTCCACCCTACTGAGAAGCAGGGAACCCAAAGTGCTGAGAGCAACACAGTTGCACAAATTTAGATACCACAGTTTTTTTTTTTTTCAGTTGGACAATTTGAATGCTACATTGATAAGCCATGCATTGTGATCAAAACTTGAATTTGGCATGCGCGGTAGCATCAGGCCCCCCTTTCTTCTCTCGTTCATTTCTGTGTAATTTGAAACGGGATTCATCCTTACCTCATGTTCAAAACAAAATAAAACAAAAAACTACATGAAAGAGGTTTTAAAAACAGAGACTCAATAATCTCTCTTTGACAGGGCAAATAACATAAGCTTTTGAGAAGCTCTGACAAACACAAGTTTTCTACGTGAAGCAGCCACGTCTAATTAACAGCAAGATGATGTTAAATGCTGACAGGAATGGAAAGTAAACTCAAGCTAACACTAAAATTATGCTCAACCAATTGGAGGCCAGTAGGTATAGGTGCAAACCTGGCCCTTTTTCTTTTTCACTTCAACGCTGACTAGGCCCTTTCTTTCTGAACCTCGTATAGGGAATAAGAGAAAACACCGCTTGCTTCTGAGCCTGGGTTTGAACTGTTTGAAGGTAACACCGCCACCAGACATCACATAAGCTCTTAAATCTGATCCAGTGAGAGGGGCCCCCATTACCTCGAGAATTCCAGCATGTGTATTCAGCTTCCTCATGGCCATTCCATAAATTCTATCTGGATTAATCGTGAATCTCGCACGCACATAGAGGCCCTTAAACACAAAAGTCACAAGTCATAATCAGCAAAACGGGACAAGATTAACTGCAGTGGTATAATCTACCAAAATTACACGATGGCAGGTATGAGGGGTTTTCTCATGTAGACATTGACAAAACCCATGATGCAAAACAAAGAATGCTCAGAATGTATCCAATTCTAGGTGATCATGACAGTCATGAATTACTTCACGGTTTTATGACCTGGAAGTGATTGGTGATGATATTCTAGATTGATCATATTGGTAAAAAAGAGTTAGCACACACTATTTATGGAATTACGGGGCCCAGAACTACGTGGTCATCAGCTTGTTACAAGCCCTTCAATATCCCAAACTAGTTTTTTTGATGATACTGTGTTCTGTTCACAATAACAGTTGCCTGCTTCATACAGCAACTTCAGAAAATCATCACTTGGCAAGCCTGCCTAGCCAACATGTTTAGCCGCATAACCAGAAGAAATTCATTAGGCCAACAGTGCAACTCATGGCCTCAAGATTTTGTCTAGAACCCATCAAAAACTGTACAAAGAAGTCGCCTTAATTGGAGACTCGAGAACTTGAAAGACTGATATGTCGGACAGTATTCCACTAACAGCCACTCCCCATTAACTTGCCTAAAAAAGCCAGACCAGCGGCAGAACTTGCGCTGTAGCAGAATGCCACATTGCAAAAGAAGATGCTCACTTAAAACGGATTTGTCCAAAGAGAATCGACAAACTGCGGCAGATCACAGTCATCGGGAAATCCAAGGTCCTTGCCTTGCTTATAACAATTGTAGGTTGGATAATCAATCTCGAGCTCCAATACCAATTGGGAAATGGTAAACATTTAGTGGTGACATACCCATCCAAATGTTGTCCTCCTAACCGTAGGGTCTTGTTCTTGTCGTAGCCTTAACATACAGGCAACAGACTAAAATTAAACGTGTGGAGATTGATGTCTTGTATTCTGTTATTCAAGAAATTATGAGGCGGTTTCGAAAGGCCCCCTGACGATTGGACAGTATAGGAGTCCCGCTCCCTAGTGAGCGGGCAGTGATTCGGGGGGGCCGCCCCAATGGGAGTCGCCGGGGCAGCGCTCCCGAGTCGCCAAATGCATTTTATATTCAGTCATATAATGATTTATATGGGAAAAACTAAATATTTTAGGTTATATGGGCAATTTTATAATTTGTGCCATATAGGGTTTCGCTATTTATATTTAGGGCGAAACGGGTCTCAAAAGAGAGGCAAGAGGTGAGAAAGAGCGGCTGTATACTTTTCTATGTTATTAGTGAAACGGATCTCTTCTCCCCGTGGATGAAGGTAGGCGGAATATCTCCCCTGCTGAACCACGTAAATTCTTGTAGTGTGTGAATTTCCATTACTTTCTCGCATCGTTGATAGGATCGAATTCATATATATTCGACAATTGGTACTAGAGCTTGGTTTGGCAAGCTATGAAGATAGCAGGAAAGAATTCAAGTGTCAAGTACGACATCGAGAGGTTTAATGGAAAGAACAACTTCATTTTCTGGCGACGAAGAATGATGGATCTTCTAATTCAGTCGGGCCTGTCGAAAGTGCTGCTGGGGAAAGGGAAGAAACCAGAAACTAGTGATGAAGATTAGGGGGAGATGGAGGAAAGGGCGGTAAGCGCCATTCGATTGAACCTTTCTGATGAGGTTCTGTAGTATGTGGTGGATCTCAAGTTGGCGCCGCAGGTGTGGACAAAACTTGAGAGTATCTATATGACCAAGTCCCTAACGAACAAACTTTTTTTGAAAAAACAGTTATACTCTCTACAGATAGAGGAAGGCTCAGATCTGTTAGAACACATTAACACGTTCAATCAGATTCTGAGTAAACTTGCAAGTCTGAAGGTTTCAATGGATGATGAAGACAAAGCCCTATTACTACTATCGTCGCTATCATCATCTTATGATCATTTGGTGACGACACTCTTGTATGGAAAAGAGACGCTTGAGACAGATGATGTCACTGCTGCCCTATTATTTAATGATACGAGAAACAGGGTTAACAATGCTACAGCACAGGGTGAGGGTCTCATCGGAAAAGTCAAGGAGCAAGAACGGGGAAGAACAATCCAGCGGGGATCCGAGAATAAGGGTCGATCGAAATCAAGAGGGGGTAAAACAAAATTATCTTGTTATTATTGCAAAAAGGAAAGCCATTTGGAAAGAAACTGTTATAAGAGAAAGGAAGACTTGAAGAAGCGCGAGAAAACTTTTAATCAAGCAAGTGTGGCTGATAGCTCAGATGGTGATGATAGAGATCTTCTCTCCATATCATCAGGTAAGAATCAGTTCGTTGATTCATGGATTTTAGACTCTAGATGCTCTTATCACATGTGCCTGAATAGGGATTGGTTTGATTCATACCGGTCGTATGGTAGCGGATCTGTTCTAATGGGGAATGATGCGATTTGTAAAACCATTAGAATAGGGACTATTAAAATCAAAATGTTTGATGGTATAGTTAGAACTTTGGTGGATGTAAGGCACGTTCCAGATCTAAAGAAAAATTTGATATCTTTGGGTGCGTCTGATGTAAATGGTTGCAAGTATGCAACAGTAGGTGGGGTTCTCAAAGTCATCAAGGGAGCTGTGGTTGTCATGAAATGAGAGTTAACTGGAAGTTTATACATGTTCATAGGGAGTATAATAACAGGTGGAGCATCTGTGAGTATGGCTGCAGAATCTGATACAAATGACACTCATTTGTGGCATATGCGGTTAGGGCATATGGGTGAAAGGGGTATGATAGAGCTTCATAAAAGGAAGTTGTTAAAAGGTGTCAAAAGCTGCAAATTGAACTTCTGTAGATACTGCATTTTCGAGAAACAGAGCAGGGTTAGTTTCAGAATTGCAAAGCATACGAGCAAGGACGTACTTGATTATGTACACAACGATGTATGGGGTCTTACAACAATGTATGGGGTCTTGCACCGATCAAATCAAAGGTGGAGCTGAATATTTTGTGACATTCATTGATGATTACTCAAGGAAAGTCTGGGTTTACTTTATGAAGCAGAAAAACGAAGTCTTCTCCAAATTCAAAGAGTGGAAGGCTGAAGTAGAAAGGCAGACAGGAAAGAAGCTAAAGTGCTTGAGAACAGACAACGGAGGGGAATACAGGTGCACGCCATTCCTGGAACTATGTAGAGCTGAAGGGATCACACGTCACTTCACAACATCAGATACACCACAGCAAAACGGTGTAGCTGAGATGATGAACATGACACTTTTGGAAAGGGCTCGAAGTATGAGGCTGAATACAGGGCTAAGTAAAAGTTTCTGGGCAGAAGCAGTTAATTTGGCATGCTATCTCATTAACAGGTCTCCATCTACAGCTATTGAATGCAGAGTTCCTGAGAAGGTATGGACAGGTAATTCGAATGACTATTCTGGTTTGAGAGTATTTGGTTGTCTAGCCTATGTTCGTGTACAAAGTGGACATCGTTCCATGTTAGACTCAAAGTCTAAGCGGTGCATCTTTCTTGGCTATGAGAAAGGTGTGAAAGGATTCAAGTTATGGGATCCTAATGCATGGAAGACCGTGGTTAGCAAGGACATTGTTTTTAATGAATCTGACATGGTGAAGGCAAATAACAGTTCACATGCAGATGGCAAAAGTGAAGAAAGATCTATTGTGCAGGTGGAGTCAGGTGAACCAGAAATAGTGGGAGGAAGGGAATCATCCAGTAACTCACCAGAATCATAGGAGATAGTGGAAGATACTTACACCATCACAGAAGGTAGAGAAAAATGTACTCACAAAGCACCTGTGAGATACGGTTTTGAGGATATGGTTACTTATGCCCTCATAGTAGGTACAGGTGATCCATCTTCCTATCGGGATGCGATATCTGATGTTAATAGTGATAAATGGATGTCAGCTATGATGGAAGAAATGGAATCCTTACAAAAAAACAAGACTTGGAAGATTGTGGAGAAACCTAAAGGTCGAAAGATCATTTGGTGTAAATGGATCTTTCGCAAGAAAGAGGCAATGTCTAAGAATGAGCAGGTAAGGTATAAGGCTAGACTTGTAGCAAAAGGGTATACACAGAAGGAAGGGGTGGATTAAAATGAAATATTCTCTCCAGTAGTAAAGCATACTTCCATTCGGGTTCTACTTGCCTTGGTAGCCATGTTTGATTTTGAGTTGGAGCAACTTGATGTGAAGACAGTGTTTCTTCATGGAGACTTGGAGGAACAGATTTTCATGGAGCAACCTGACGGGTTCAAAGTGCCAGGAAAGGAAGATCACGTTTGTCTGCTTAAGAAGTTGCTTTATGGCCTTAAGTAATCTCCGAGACAGTGGTACAATCACTTTGACTCTTTTATGGTGAAAATTGGCTATTTGAGAAGTGAGTATGATTATTGTGTTTATTTTAAAGTGTCAGATGATAATTCGATTATTCTTTTGATGCTTTATGTTGATGACATGCTCATTGCTGCTAAGAATATGCATGATATTATCTCTTTAAAGTCCTTGTTGAATAATGAGTTTGAGATGAAGGATATTGGTGCTGCTAAGAGGATCCTTGGTATGGAAATTCATAGAGATAGAAGTACATGTAAACTCTGGGTATCTCAAAAGAAGTATGTTGAAAATGTGCTTGAGCGTTTCAACATGAATAATGCTAAACCAGTAAGGGCACCATTAGCTAGCCACTTCAAATTATCTGAACAGCAATGCCCGACAAAACATGAGGAGATTGAGGAGATATCTCAACTTTCCTATGCTAGCGCAGTTGGGAGTCTCATGTATGCTATGGTGTGTAGCAGGCCAGATTTATCTCATGCAATTAGTGTTGTTAGCAAATACATGAGTAATCCAGGGAAGGAGCATTGGAATGCAGTCAAGTAGATCTTTAGATATCTGAGCGGGACTGCAGAATTGTGTATTATGTTCAGTCGCAATGGAGGTTCGAAGGAGCTAGCGGGATATGTTGATTCAGACTTTGCTGGTGACCTAGACAAGAGGAGGTCTACTACAGGATATGTCTTCACATTAGCTAGCAGACCTATCTCATGGAGGGCGATGCTCCAGTCCACAATTGCATTGTCTACTACAGAGGCAGAGTACATGGCAGTTATAGAAGCTGCTCAGGAAGGGCTCTGGTTAACTGGATTGGTTCGTGAGTTGGGTTTAGAGCAAGGAGGTGCGGTGTTACATTGTGACAGTCAGAGTGCCATACATCTTGCCAAGAATCAAGTGTTTCATGTAAGAACAAAGCATATAGATGTGAGATTTCACAAAATCAGGGAGCTTGTGTTAGATGGCAGCATTCACTTGAGGAAGATTCACACAAATAACAATCCTGCATATTGTTTTACCAAGCCAGTCACTATTGAGAAGTTTGGGTCCTGTTTGGGCTCAATTAATATAATTAGCTGTTGAAGGTGAGGGATGCACTCAATGAGTGCGGGAGTGCACCTCTTATGGAGGTACGAGGATGAAGACATCTATATTTCATATTCTTTCACAGGTGGCTATATAGAATCCAAGCCAAGGTAGAGATTGTTGAGATTGCTGTCTTGTATTCTGTTATCCAAGAAATTATGAGGCCGTTCCGAAAGGCCCCTTGACGACTGGACAGCACGGGGGTCCCGCTCCCCGGTGAGCGGGTAGGGTTTCAGGAAGGCTGCCCGAGCGGGGGTTGTAAGGGCAGCGCCCCCGAGCCACTAGAAGCATTTTATATTCAATCATATAATGATTTATATGGGAAAAGCTAAATATTTTAGGTTATGTGGGCAATTTTGTAATTTGTGCCTGTAGGGTTTCTCTATTTATATTTAGGGCGAAACGGGTCTCAAAAGAAAGGCAGGAGGTGAGAAAGAATGGCTGTACACTTTTCTACGTTATTAGTGAAATGGATCTCTTCTCCTCGTGGACGTAGGTAGGCGGAATATCTCCCCTACTGAATCATGTAAATTCTTGTGTTGTGCGAATTTCCATTACTTTCTCGCATCGTTGATAGGATCGAATTCATATATATTCGACAAAGAGAACTACAATCACCGAAATTGAAATGCTGAGCACAGGCATTCAATCACTCCCAGTACAATTTTACACCTTTCTAGCCAATAGAAATGACCATATTACACAGATAAAAGAACAAAGTAGGAAATTCACGAACTCACAGCAAGGGCGACAATAGCGGAGGAAAGGGCGAGGAACCCGTACCTTGCCATCCCCTCGGAGATCCCGACGAAAGTATTAGCAATCCCAAACATGATCCTCCACAACAAGGCGCACACCACCACAGCTCCGGCGCCCACAAGGAACAGATAATTGCTCCTCGAAAACGGCTCCACTTGCAACCCGATGGCCTCCCGGTATTTACTCAGCGTAGAAGAAACCGACATTGCCGGCTTCTCGAAAACCTTCTTCGCAAAACCCCCATTCCCGGAGCTCCGGAACGAGAAATGCCGGACCCCATAACAATTCAATCTCAACCGACCGAGTTCGGCCGGCGAGAAACCCTTCGGCAAAGCTTGGCCCGTCCTCTGAGAAACGTGATCTGACCTCGAAGGAGCGAGCGTCCCAGGCGCGGCCACGCTACTAAATGCTCTAGATTTGCACGAATTTCGTGCGCTGCCAGAGGCCGAGCTCGACGAATTGGAGAAAGGAAACGAGCGAGAGAGAGAGAGAAGAAGGGGGCGAGGAGCGAGCGGCGGGATCGACGGCTGCAGCGGCGAAGTGGGAGGAGGAATGAGCGTTGGTGGGTGGCGATTTCGGTAGGTGAAGCTGATGGTGGTGGTGGCGTTGCAATCTCAGAAAGCCTTGGATCAATCGCGACGAGGGTTTTGTTGACATCGTATGTATGGTTGCGTAGACGATGCGAATATCGCCAGCAACTTGCAGGATCGAAGGAAATGCCAGTCGATGGGTTGATGCTGGGACGGTGGTGCGTAGGTGGTCTATAGCGTCTTGGTTTCCTAGGAAGGAGGGAGATCTTATTTCCTTTTGCGGTAACTTAGAAGATATCAGACCTTTGTCCTTTCCTTTCGGCTTACACCTGTGGACAGCATGAACCTCTTCTTGACGAGAAAACTCTATCTTATTTTGAGAAAGATATATTGCTCAAATAATATATGTCTTCACGTGAATATTTCTTTCCCAGTTGCTCTTCTTTTTTACTATTTTCCATTGACCGACGAAATCTTGCTTATTTCGACAAATATCTGAAAAACGGAGCCTATGAAATCGCAGACATCTTTAAGAAATCATGAAAGATATTTTTGCACATGTGTCCAACCAAAAATATATTGACTGAGAATTATGCACCAAAATTTTGAAAAGTTTAACATGGGCACGAAAAGAAATATATGCTTTTTTTTACGAGATTTCTTGCACATTATATATTCCACTCTTGGTCGCATCTCCCTGGGCCACAAACCTTCATGCATATATTCCAAAAATTCTTCATAACCTTTCTAAGTGTAGCATCCCACGTGCAAAAATTTCAGCCATGATAATGAACAGGTTTGGTGAAAATCTTTATGCATGGGCTCAATCCACAATTTAGCTCAAAACCTTTTAACTAAGTCCATTCGCTGCTGATTCAATGCAAATACAACTATATGAGCCTATTGCTATAAATACTCCTAAAATCTACATAAGTTTAATTATTATTTTTGCTAGGTGTCAGGATCAAACTCCTAATTTTTCTGTGCAATATATATCTAACTGGATTGTCAAAATTTAGGTGTCAACACGAAGTACGGTGTGAAAAGCAAATCGGCATGGGCATCCATGGGATGGGATGGGGAATTGGATTAAATGTTGACAGGCGAGGGAGAGAGAAGAGAGGCCAAAGCGAGCATTGGACTGCTCCGCCCTATTTGATCATTCATTGGTAGCGAATTTTGACTTGGAACATCGCTCAGAGTTTCACACTAGAGAACAGTCCCTCTCATCTATTTATATATTCATGTCCTCCAGAGAGATTAGCTAAGTGAAGATGGCTACATTCTTCTTCTTGGTCATGCTTTCTCTTGCAGCTCTTGCCGCTGCTGTGAGCGGTTTTGGGATCCAAACTGTGGTGCTAAACATCGGTAATAACGACATCCGTTTTGGTAACATTCTACCTATGCTGGAATGGGTGGCCATTATGGTAGCGAGATTCATGGTCTGGTTGTGATTATTTTTTTGGCATTCTTTTTGTCCTTTGCAAATTTTGTAAAAATCCAATTCCGGTGAAAGTCAAGAAAAGGGGAGGTGGAGGTCCAAATAGGAAATGCGTAGAGAATTAAAAGAATAATACCACCAAATTGACGCCTGAATATTTCTATTAATGAACAAGTCATGGTATTTTTTATTTATAAGAGATCTTAGTAAAAGTTACTTATATTTGTCACGGTTTTTATTATTGAATTAGTCATGGCCCCATTTTTATGTGTCATGCTGTGCTTTTGCCATCAAACAAACTTGAGCGCCTTTTCAACTACAGAGCAGAATGCCGACGCGAGCATGTCAAGCCATTAACAACACTCGTCGCCCAATGTCTGCTGCGAGCATGTTAAGCCATTAACAACACTATTCACCCAATGTCTGCTGCCCTGAACCCAGTCGTCAACATATAGCGAAGCATTTGCCGGAGAAGCTGCGTCTACATGATGCCGACAACAGCGTTTATCATCAGCGTTTCAAACATGCAGTCAAATTCGCCCAATGTCTGCTGCCCCGAACCCAGTCGTCAACACATAGCGAAGCATTTGCCGGAGAAGCTGCGTCTGCATGATGCCGACTGACAGCGTTTATCATCGGCGTTTCAAACATGCAGTCAAATTCTTCGAACAACACCAACGAGAAATTGTGAAACATTGAGCTGAAAAGACCTCGTTTAGATAAGCCACGGCGACTCTAGTGCCTGAACACGAATGGCAGTTAACTTCGATCAGCAAACAGAGAAGAGCAACTTGCTTCGCCGGTGAGCGCCATCGTACATTCGCAAAAGCTAAAAAAACAAAAGAAAAAGAAGACGCCGTTGCCGGGGATCGAACCCGGGTCACCCGGGTGACAGGCGGGAATACTCACCACTATACTACAACGACCTTGTTGCTCTGGTAATAATTTAAATATATTTAAGCTAAAATTAAAAGGGTTGCTTCTTCCCTTTCGCATCTCGTCTTCTTCCTCCTCTGCCATTCCCATGGCCACTTCCGTAACAGACGTGGGCAACGTTTGTAGCCTTTGTACGTAGGAACGAAATCGATTTTCCCCCTCCTGCCAACCTTGTAGTACTCGACCATTCCTGAGCTCTGCTGCCTTTAACTTCAGTTCTCATATATAAGGTCTTGAATCAGATTCTGGGTTATTACGGTAATGAAGAAAATTCTTCGTAAGCGAAAGTTAGTTTTTCTATCTGTTCTTTGTTACCTGATCGTGCTCTAGCAGCTTGTTCCATCATGGTAATCAAAAAAATTCTTCGCAACGCTGTGCCGGGGTTGCTGCCCTGCTGCCTCCGACACTGAGCCTAGCCGACTGACGCCGCTCACTTGCCGTTCAACGTTGCTGCTGTTCCCAAACCTCAGCACGACGTTGCTGCTGCTTGGTGATCCGCTGCATCAAGCCGCGGGCCGAGCAGCACCTTCCTGGCCGAGCCTGTCCCGCGCTGACCAGAGGAGGTCCGACACCGTCCCTGCCCTGTTCCAGCAACGCCACGGGCTTCCCCCTCACCGCGATGACAGTTGCTGCTCCTCGCTCCGTCGCTGATCTGCCTGCTGCTCTCTATCTGGACATCGAAGGCAGCCGCGAGCCATGCACCGTGACGGACATCTGCAAGACTCCTCTGTTTTTGAAGGTCTCGCATCGCATGTAAATAACCGAATAACAAAAGTACATTATTTCACTCGATGTTTCTATTTACAACGACAACGATAGACGTGACTGTATAATGCAAAGAAGAAGACGAAGCATGCTATTTAACCTAGGTCAGTACCCATGATGGTTTTTTCTGTTTGTCTCAAACGTGTGGATACTTTGCGTGTTGGGGTTCGTGGAGGACTGCGTCGGCTTTAGCAGGATGGTGGTGGGCTGGGAAATTCAACAAACGGTTGGAGAGCAGCTGACTCCTCTGCTCACTGGAAGGGGACAACAAACCGTGATTTTAGGCAACTCTGAACTTTACTAATATTAAAGGATTGCTAAAAAGGGCAATGAATTCTTATCTTGTTTTGACAATGTCTTGAACGGGAGTCGGAAGATCCGCGAAATCTAAAGAACCCGCCCGTATCGATACAATTCGGAATTGGTCTTGGATTACGTGATAGACTCTAGTTGCATCGAACTTTTGTTTTAAACTGAACAATCCCACATGATTATGAATTGAGCGTATTTATTTCTGTTTTTCCCCGAACTTGTAGGCGTGTATTAGCTGATACTTCAAAATACGGTTTTTTCTAAGTGTTTTTAATACATAATTTAAAACTAGAAGTACGCTTGGAAAAAGAAGATACGATTGTATTTAGTATGAAGTATATTTATATAATATCATCAAATAAAGATAAAGCACGAGAAGAACATGGAGTAAAAGTAATAGACGTGGACATGGAAGTGGTGGGGTGTGACGATAAATTGAAGATGCACCAGGCGACAGACAGCTTCTTCGTTCATGGCAACAATAAAGGCTATGAAGGTGGGTTGTAGCGGCTCGAAGAAAGCATTATGGGGACGACAACCCTTCGACAACAATGGAATAGTTTCCAAATTTGACATAGCGCGAGCGAAATGAACGAGAAGTGGTTGAACATCGGCAGCGCCAATGTCGTTAGACTTCTACAAGAGGTTGATGGAGGTACTGTAGATTGACGGAAGACAGAAGGACAGAAAAATGATGGAGGGTGGGAGAAAAATGGTGGAACATGAAGTCGTTTATGTAGAAAAAAAGCTTGTTCATAACATGAAACGAAGGGTGCGTGGACAAAGAGAACTATCGATGGAACTTGAAGAAGACTCATGTGAATGAGGGCATGACAGCAAATGAAGAGGTTCTTCTTCTTTGGCAATATCAACCATCTGCTCTTACATTTTTAGCGAACAATGACTACACCAAACACCTTTATTTCGCCTACTGATGTTTCGGCCTTCAGTGTGGATTCTGTAGTGTAAAGGTGCCAGCAACCCCTCCACTGTCCCATCAAATTCTGTCTGGTGTTTCATAAGAGTTCACACCAGCAAAAACTTACGTCTAGACACAACCAGAAGTTCATGCCATAAAGCAACATGCAACCCAATGGCACAAATCATGGACTCTTGCACGGACAGTGAACTGATCAAAGCTCACTGCGCAAGTGAGCATGACCACTCTTTTCCCATTAGACCAGACCAAGAGGAGTGAGAGTGAGAGTGAGAGTGAGAGTGAGAGAGACATCATTACCACATGAAAAACCTCGCAAATATCCCAGGCACTAGTAACAAAAGTAATCAAAGCACGTTGTGTGCCCTTGACACATAGCTATCGCCAGAGGAATCTTCTTTGCAATTTCATCGAGGGTCGGATGTCACCATGCATTTCATGCGTTCTCTTTCCTCGTACTTTTACTACCTTCCAAATTGATCCATTTAACGCAAATGGTCCTACTAGTCAGTATATGCCAGAAAACCAGCCAAATAGGCCATAATTTTGATCAGGGACAGAGGTGGGATCCACATCTTCCCTCTTCTTCGTTCTTCCATGGATAAAACTTGTCTAAAAGATAGTCTAACTAAAATTTGATTCCCCTTGTTATGTTCATCAAACTAGTCAAGTGTCACACGGGAAAGAAAAAGAATCTATGATAAGCTAACAGAAACTGAAGTGAATTTTTCGCAGAGAAACTTTATGGACGTTGCTTGGTGGATTGCCGATGGGTTTTCTCAACATTTACGGCAATTGAAACTGAAAGTGCAAGGACATGGACGTTGCTTGGTGGATCGCCGATGGGTTTTCTCAACATTTACAGCTATTGAAACTGAAAGTGCAAGGACATGAACCCTTGGACATGAATGTGAATCCCTCTTTGGCAGAAAATTTCTGTATCAACCTAGACTTTGAATTCTCTGAGCAAGGAGCATGTACAAACGTAAAATCGTCATACGTGACTATGTGAGAATTCCAAGTAAGACATCAGATCAGGTATCATATGTACATAGAAAATCAGTAAATGCATAGCCAAATCCAGGGTATCATCCAGAAAATTAAATTACAGGAAGAGCGTAGAAAAACTTGATGCCCATACCAGAAACATAGTTCCTCTGCTCCGGGAATATATATATATACCTCAGTCAACTAGATATAGAAGAAAAACAGCTCCCAGACCGAACAAGCGCTGGTGGAGTGATCGTGACTGAATCGATTCCTGGCAAAGTGCTGCTCGAATTTGACCGGAGGGCCCTTGGCGAATCCAAGCTGCGCCGGATCAGTTTCCCCATGGCAGAGATGGGGTTCTCTGTCTCCTTCAAGGGATCATACGACTTGAACTTCTTGCAAAAGCTGATGTGCCTATTCAAGGCCTCCTCAGTGGATATGAGCCTGTCTGCTCTCAAGACCTCATCCTTCACCGCCTGAATGCAGAGCCCACAAATCCATCTTCCTTGGTACCGTTCTCGAATCCGGAGGATATAGGCAGGGGTGCATTCCTCTGTGAATCCACAGGAAGCACACTTCGCAGTCTCCACTTCAATCAAAGCAGGTGTATTTGTCGTTGTTGTTGGTGGTGGCAAGGCCTGTGATGGGGTCTCTGAGCCTGAGACGGCCATAGCTTGTGAGATAACATTGAACTGAAATTGTCCTCCTCTAATATAACATGTGGGGAAGGAGGAGGAGGAGGAGAAAAGAACGGAGGAAGATTTGTGTGGGGGTTATGTGGGCATGTTGCATCATTTCGTAATCACGAGATTTGTTTCCATGTGGAGCATGGAACATGCCATTCCCGAATAAAAATATAACCTGATTCAATCCAAATTCCTTCGCATTCCGAGAAATTATGATGGGTCTCGCATCACATGTGAATAACCCAAGAATAAAAAGTATATTATTTAACTTGATGATTGTACTTGCAACGACAATGATTATCGTGACCGATCTCTGGTTTTTTTTTTTTTTAAGGGGGACTCGCTTTTAACGGCGCTAAGTCTAAGTTCGGAACTTAACTCAGACTCTCCTAAACCCATATCATATCGCGATTTAAGGTTTAGGTTTTTAACTTGTAAGTGATTTTTATCTATGAGTCATCACTAATCGGTTTGGGGTGGGTCAATTAGACACTAAAGTAAAGTGACGGGTGAATCACCTTACTTTTATGAACCAAAGATTAAATGAGTTCGAGGATTTGGTTACACTTGTTGGGTAACTAATACCCTTTCAGTACTTTTTTACCCTATTCATTTTAGAAAATATTCATCAGGCAATTTAGATTGATTTTAGGCCATTTCTCTTAACATGTGAAGTGATCAAGTAATTGCATAATTATTAACGATTAGCAGTTAAACTAGATATGCAGCCTAAGGTTTTAACCCTAACTAAGGCCACAACATTCAAAACATGACAATTGATGAAATTATATTCTAATTAAAAATAGCGTGCATAATAATAACACAACAGTGGTAAAAATAACATGCAAAATACTACCGTATAACTTTATAGGATTATCCTATTTAAATATGATCATTAATCGAATAATTCATATAATTAAGAAAAATATTCAAAAATACTAATTTCTAAACTATTTCCTAATTTTAAAAGAAAAATATTTTATTTATTTTAAAAGAAAATATTTTTAATTAAAAATAACAAAAATATTAATATAATACCCGACTGGGTTGGGTCGGCGGATCTGATCAGAATCGGCCTGGACCCGACTCGATTCAGGCTTTTTGCCCAACTCGATTCTGACCCGAATTTCCCCCTTTTGGACTCGACTTCCCTATTTCTCTGCTCTACGTGGTCGCAACTCCTGTGTTCTGCAGGATTTAGCGAAAAAAAAACTCCTGTGTTCTGCAGGGCTTCGCTCGGCCGTCGAGAGGCATTGGCATCCGCAGCCGGCGACCACGACCGCTGACAGCCTCCCTTCTCCAGTCGGCTCCGGCTTCCATCTCAGCCCATCCTGGGGCGAGAACTCCGCTCCGCCTAACCGCCTCTTCTTGGACTGACCGAGAAGAACTAGTGACGGCCAAGCCTCCACGTTCGGCCGTGACTGATGCTCGGCGAGTCACGGTCTTCAACCAGGGTTGCCAACAACATTCTCTGTCCTTGTTGACCCCTTCATGGTCGGGACAACTCTGGGAACAAACATTCTCGGCACAAATTTTCAGATCTAGTTAAAGCATTTGGTCGAGTAGGTGGGAGGCGCTGCAAAAACGGCGAATCCTTGACTCAACCGGGACTCGTACCCGAACAGGGACTCCTGGTACGCGGCCTACAACACACCTAGCGATGAGACAAAGACAGACAGGGGCTGGAGTTCGTGCTGGCTAGCGGGCCGCAAGCTCCGGCCAACACGTAAAAAAAAAGAGTAGAAAAAACAGGGGCGCGACTCACGGACACATTGATGGCAACGATGGAGGGCTCAGGCGTGGCTGCTACCGGAGGGATTCACTCGACCTTGCTCTCTCTCAGTCGTTACTCTCGGTCCCTCTCTCGGTCGTTACTCTCGGTCCCTCTCTCGATCCCTCACCGAACCGGACACCCCTTCCCCTGTTTTTCTTCTCTCAACCGAGCCCTCCCTAGGCTTGGCGGCGAGAGATGGTCACTGAGGCTGAGGCGCGGTGTCCCTCAGAAGCTCCCTCTTTCTGTCTCGGCTCAACTCTCACGGATCCTCTCCAGATCTAGCTCAATCTCACTCTCGGTCTCTATCTCTCCTTCACCAAACCAGACCCCCCTTTTCTCTCTTCTCTATTTCCTTCTTTCATAGTGGCTAGTGGCCACTTGCTCTGCCTCTCTTGGCCGCTTGTTCTCTGCTCTGTCTGCTCTGGGCTTGACTTCTCCCTAGCCATGTATTTTTGCTTGGGCAGAACGCATCAGCCATTCCTTGGCTGAGCGGCGTTCAATGCATAGGGAGGAAGGAGAGGGAAAGAGAGAGAAGCTGGGCTGGGCTGGGCTGGGGGAGAAGGAGGAATGGGCTAGGCTGGCCTTAACCTGGTCCGGTCAGATTTTTTTATATATTTTTATTAATTTTTAATTTTTTTAAAAATTTAATTTTCTTCTAAATTTATTAAGAAAATATGCTTCAATAGGTCTTATTAGTGCAAATGTGCCTAATGTCTATATACAAAGCAACAAAATAACATTTTTTGTTTTTAGGAATAAAGGACATTAACCCCTAAAAAATTTTATAATAAATTTTGGCCAAAATTAAAAATTAAGTGTTAACAGGTGCTCCTCTTTGAAGATGAGCTCACAGAAGTTGCGTTCAAAGATAAAATATACCTAAATTTGGTCCATGCATGTTCAATAAATACTATTTTTGGCAGGATCGTAGGTCTCATTTTTTTTATGATGCGATATTAGATGATGCATATTAAAGCAAATAAAGACATACCTGAAGTTACTTACCTTGCTAGGAGGGTAGACTAATTCCAGATAGTTGATATTATGTGTCAAGGATCCGAATTTTTTTTCGATCGCCTCGACTGGATTTCATTTGTTTAGGATCCAAACCTATCTTCAGTCGCCTTGACTGAGATTTGCTTGTTGAAGTATTTGAATCTTGTCAGAGGTACCTGAAAAGGCTTGGTGTGAACAACGAGAGTCGATCCCATGTTCGAGGAGTACCATAATAATTGTAGGTACTTGGCGAATAGAGGGTCGGTCCAATGTTCGGGAGGTACCATAATAATCGTAGGTATCTCATGAACAAAGAATTGATCCAATATTTGGGGAGTACCATAACAAACGTAGGTACTTGGCGAACAGAAAGTCGATCCAATGTTCGGGGGTACCTAACATTCGTAGGTCCCTGACGAACAGAGGGTTGATCTAATATTCAGGGGTATCATAACAATTGTAGGTACCTGGTGAATAGAGGATCGGTCTAACATTCGGGGGTACCATAACAATCGTAGGTATCTGATGAACAGAGGATCGGTCCAATGTTCGAGAGTACCATAACAATCATAGGTACCTGGTTAATAGAGAGTCGGTCCAATGTTCGGTTTTGCCTGCTTAGTGCCCAAATGAATGCTTGCTTAGTCCCCAAAGTTTTCTTCGAGCGCATCATAGGGCGATGAGTGCCTGCTTAGTCCTTAAAGCCTTTTTCGAGGGTATCATAGGGTGATTAAAGTGTATGCTTAGTTCCTGAAGCCTTTTTCAAGCGCACCACAGGGCGATGAGTACTTGTTTAGTCCCCGAAGCCTTCTTCGAGTGCACCACAGGGCGATAAGTGCCTACTTAGTCCCCGAAATTTTTCTTCGAGCGCATTACAGGATGATAAGTACCTGCTTAGTCCCTAAAGCCTTCATCGAGTGCACCACAAGGCGATGAGTGATTGCTAAGTCCCCAAAACTATTCTTCAAGCACACAATAGGGAGACGAGTGCCCGCTTAGTTCCTGAAGCCTTCTTCGAGCACACCACAGGGTGATGAGTGCCTGCTTAGTCCCCGAAGCCTTCTTCGAGCAAACCATAGGGCGATGAGTGCCTGCTTGATCCCTAAAACTTTTCTTCAATCACACTATAGAGCGATTAAAATGGTCAAGGGGGATGCTTGGCTAGTATCACCAATCCTTTAGGCATGTCTTCCGTTAGACATGTTTCTGTGCAAAAAGCATGCACATTCGTCAAAGAAATATATAATTAAGGCTATTCTAGAAGGCGCATTTCAAAGCTCACTGGAGCTACAGATAACTTATGTTAAAGCTCATGTATGATGATTTTGCCATGTTTGCATCACCAAATATCCACCACAGGGAAGTGTCAATTAAGATAATTTCGCTCGCAAGGTGAACTTCTCAAGATGCTAAATAAGGGATCTTCAGTCAGAAAGGACCTTTCACTCGCTTTCATTGAAAATGGATTGTTTGTCCCGACTATTAATGTGGGAATATCGAAAACACTCAATCTAACCATTGTTACGTCAATAAGGGTATGAGTTTTCTCACATGCGGTACGATCTTACTAATCTGAGAAGTCTTTATTAGAATCGTAATGCAGGCTTGATCAATGACTTATCAAAGGAGACTGTCCAAGTCAAGGTCATGAAAGAAAATACTCCGCAATCATCTCTGGATTTATAAGTCAAGAATCATGTAAAATGAGACAGAAGTAGTCTTGCTCGCATTTCCTCGAGCGATATTTATAAACATTTGAATTTTACGTTAATTCAGGTGCCCCAGTCAGAAGAGACTTCATGAGGGGCGTAACGTAGGCTTGATTCATAGGTTAAGAAACGAAAGGATCGTTAGGTTAAAAAAATGTGTGTATGGATGAGAGTTAACGATCATCTTGGCATTGTCACTAATCCTTTTCTCCACCCTTAGGATCCTCTTTGAAAATCCCCCGGGTAATTTGGCACTTTGGTTTCTTGTACTTTTGTCCAACAATTGTGAATTTGCTTGGGGATATGACTTCCTTTACAGTTGGCATTCATTTTATACTTATTTTGTCTATGGGCATTAGCCTTGCTTTTGTCAGGCACAATATTTTTTTATGCCCCTAGTTTTTAACATTTTTTTTTTATTTATGAGCATTGGCTTTACTTTTACCGGGTATACTGCTTTTTCACGCCCTTAATTTTTGTTGATTCATTTCAACGTTTTTTTGTGTTCTTTTGGTGTTGTCAGGACTAACCTAGACAAGTTTTGAACAAAATAATATCATTAGGCTTTTGGGGTCTTCAACTTCAGTTGACACTCCGGACCATGATGTGTTCGAACTATGATGTGTTCGAACTATGATGACCTTTGCTTTGCCCCAGTATGGGGAATGATTACCAACTGGATTTTTTAGAAACGAAACTATAGGCTCAATTAAGCTAGCAAGGGATATAAGTGTATACGACAGAAGAAAAATTGCTCTTCATCATCCTAGAATTGCTCTTTGTCATTCTATGGCACTTAAATCATTGTGAGAGTTCATCTACAGTAATAACACTTGAAGATTAATGCAAATGAAAGCAAGAAAATTTCTATCCATTTTGCTCACCTTGTGCTATTGACTTACCTCCACCTGCTTCAGTATGGGGTACTTCTTGACAAGAGTAATTTGAAATTGTCACGCCCTGACTCTACTCCAAGGCTTTCCACATCCCAAACTCTGAGTCAAACGGTGCAACACCCCAGGAATGCGTCACCGACTCAGTTATCCACGTCAGAGTTACTCGCGTCCAAAACAATTAATAAAACCCAGAAAAATATATTGGAGGACACCAGAATTAAACTAAACACGCCCAATCGCCAAAATTTACAAACCTTACGTTACCACAAATATTTACAGCATCCATATACACATACATATATATACCCGTCCACCATTCTTTGATTCCATAAAACTTACATGCACACCCACAAACATAACCTTAAAAACAATCATACACCAAAAAGTAGAGACACCATATTCTTCCAAAAATGATGCTTTACAGACCCTAGCTCAACACCTCTCCGCTAATCCTTGCGTTTTTGGCATGGCGTCTATTCCGAGTCCGACTCACTATCACTCATGTCTGATTCTTCTTGGATAGTCGCCTCTACTGAGGATTCTGAATCAACTCCAATAACTATTGGGTGATTTATGTCACCTGTTTTCCCAGGAGTCTCGTCCGACTCGACATCTGGCACGAAGAAAGGATTGTATTCGTACTCAGGTACGTTCTCTTCGCCCTCATCAGCTTCCACCTCAAATTCTAGTATCTTATCATCCCCATCCTCAGCTCCTACCTTCGGCTCATCCTCAGCTGGATCCTCGCCTAGGTCTTCGCCTTGCTCCTCCTCCGGATCACCCTCTGGTATCTCATCTAAGTCTATATCCATAGGTCAAATCCTACCTGAGACCCTTCCGGATTTGGATCTAAGTCATTCACTGAAGAACCCAGAGCAACTGGAATGGGGTGATGTCTAGACTGGGCTATACTAATGTCCGTACTAGTCAACTCCCCGTCAGGAGGAGGAACAGCTGCGGGGTCCCAATCCCCGACTCCATCAAAAGGAATGTCGAAACCAGTAACAGGACCGAACTCATTTGGCCTATCTCCAAAAGTCCACGCAGTGTAAATGTGAGCTTGCCACGGAGGATGTCCTACGTCTACCCACAAAGTCGAGGTGTGTTTAATCCACGTGTACTGCTCATCTATAAGGTACTCCACGAAATCATTTTCGGTGTGCATGACTATATCAAATCGCTCAGGCGGCAGCAGCGGTGGCTGATTCATTGTTCAAGCGGGTTATCTGAAATAGTTTGATTTATACAACTATGAGACACTTCTCAATAAGTTGTAACCTAAACCTTATCTAGGCTATCACGTTATTCTAGACATATATAGACACACAACCAATCAATTCACCCAACAACAATCCATACAATCAACATACCTGGGCTCATGGTGCACACACAGCCTGCATATTAGTCCACACTCACAAAGTTAGTTCGCACGCACATGCCACAACACACAACTTTTGCATATCACGCACACGTCGATCATGCCACATTTCCAACCCACTCAACGTCACCACAATTCCTCCACCACTTCCTTGGCTCGCGTAAACACGCTCTGGCTTACTTGATCGCGCTCCGAGCATCACACGCCTCGGTCCGATCTCACTTTTCATGTTACGTGTCTCATTCTTATACACGTTCTTGGCCCGCGTCAACACACCTCGGTCCTTAATCGTGACCTGAGTATCACACGTCTCAGGCCTGACCACAATCCTTGGTCCTCACCAAATGCGACAAGCCTACATGATCGGAATCCGAACTTATAATGCCTCGGTCCAATCCTGATTTCACCAGAGCTAATTGTGCATCGGACCGATCTCATTCTCGCTTTTTCAAACCTCAGTCTGTGCCAAATGCAACAGACCTACGTAATCGCTGCCGGAGCTTATAATACTCGACCTGATCCCATTCTCGCACTTACACTCCTTCGCATAAATTTCCGTGCACACACTTGCACCCACAACCACATCAATTCATATCTCAAACGTGCATTCACACACATATTCGCATTTTTCCGCATTCAAACGTTTTCAAATCAAGTACAGTCATTCACGGGACTTTCATAAAATTCAAAGACGGATCTAACAGTACCATTCACGCGCCAAACAACCACTCACAGCACATCACACGACATGTCACAGCCAGTGAACAGTAATTTCTGCACCCGAAATCACAAAATCGCACTTCCGGCTCTTCACGACATTTGCATAAAATCCTGAGCTGGTCCTAACGGTGCAATCTGCATTTCAATCAGCCACTCACAGCACATAGAACAGTTAATCACAGCATTGATTGGCCTCTCATTTTCCTGTCAAAATTTCCTGGATTCAATCCTACGGCCCGTAAATCAACTTCGCCCACAAAATCACGACAAACTGTGTCTAACTATAGGCGAGACAACCCAATATACTAGATGAGGTTTAGACCGCGACTTACCAAGTTCTAAACTATCACGGTTGGAGCAAAGCGGCGGCAAAACTCGAGATCCAACGGCAGCTTGCGGCGGCGGCAACAAGCAGTGGCGATCCGGCTCAATGGCGGGCGGCGGCGGCGGCTTGGGCGGTGCTCACGGCCAAGAGAGACCAAGAGAGAGAGAACCATGGAGGGGCTGGCGGTCGGTGTGAGGGTGGCGCACGATGGTGGCGTGACACGGTGGCGGTGGCACGGCAGTGGTCCAACGTGGGGGAGAGGGCGGCCGGGAGAGGGAGAAAAATCGGGAGGGAGAGAGATGGAGGGGAGAGTGCCGAATGGGAGAGGGCAAGAGAGAGAGAAAGAGAAATGTCAAACTTGGTGACCAAGTTTTGACCCAAATGCAAAATGACTAAAATACCCCTCTTTCACCTTTTTGATCCGACAGTCCAGATTCGGTCTAATCTTGAAATCAATGACCCGGATCGAATCTTACTTTAAAATATCCAAGGGTATTGTGTCCTTTCCAACCTTTAGGGCAAAATGACAAAAATGCCCCTCTCTCATAAAACATGCCATTTATTAATCCTCAGGGGTAAAATGGTCACTTTCTTATTTTCTTGCCCAAATTGAATTTTTTTGAAGGATTCGGGCACACCCAAAAATCGCACATGACCCCAGCAACGTCGTCCTAACATTTTGCCATGACTTCATAATTTTCCGATGCCCAAAGTCATCTAAATTTAATAATTGAATTTTATATCATGTAACTTACACATATCTCTAACTAATGGGTGGCTTTCCGGGAAATTTGCAGAATCGATCTGTGATTGATACTAAATCGAGTAATGTACATTTTATTCAGACCATAACGACTTTGGTTGTCAATAAAATCGCAAAAATCGATCACTAGTTTTGATGAGTACGATCATTCGGAACAAGTTCTGGATCGTTCGTTAATTCATTTCGGGGTCAAACGGAATCACCTGTGATCCACGTATATGATATTAACGAATTGACCCATCATTGTCTTAAGATCGGCCTACACTGGCCCAAAATGTCACCTCGATGATTTTATGGTCGAAATTTAGTTCACGGTCGAATTTCTTTAGTCGTACGCTTCTCTCATTAGCCTTTTCCTAATGGTTAGTATCCCATGAATGATCAGTTCCGGGCGAGACTGCTACAAGTACATTAATAAAATCAGCTATTTTATAAATTCCAATTGGCGAAATTTCGGAATGTCACAAAAATGACCCTTCAAGTTTATACACTCAAAATGGTTAAGCAAAGGATCGCCGGTAGTGTATGGAATAGAGAAATGAACTGCCTCTCATCATTTTGGTTACTATACCTTATGCGATAAATCTTTTTACCTTGTAGACACAAAATCTTTTCACTCGTTTCGCCCTGAATCAGTACATGAGGATGTATATGGATTAAGGATTACCTTTCGTCATCCCGACACATCTCTTTCAGCACATCTGAGTAGTCGTCGAATTGTCAAAATTTTTACATGGAATCGATGAATTAAATAGGTAAAATTATAGTGAAAAAGTTCTTTCCAAAAGACAAACGATGTATTTAGAGGGAGGATTAAGCATTTATTCACTTTAAATGTTTCCTCTTTCCTTGATCCTTTCTACTCTTATGAAAAGAGTTTTAGGGAAAGAGATACTTACTTGTACTGTGGCAGTGGCGAGGCAATCCTACAGAGTAATAAGAGAGACCATGTTAATGAACGGCTCTTTGAGGGATAGAAATTGGGAACGATACAATATTACTCTTGATGTCTTTCTTCATTTGAGTCTAAGCTGGCAATTCCTTAAGCTCTTCTTGAATGTTGACAATTCCTGCTGAGAATAATATGAGCTCATGTTAGCAATGAAATGATTAAGGGTAAACTGAGAACAATATCAAATTACCCTTCTTCTCTTTTTGCCTTCAAAGCTAGCAGAGTTTTTTCTTTTGAAACTTCTCTATAGTTGGTTTTGAAGCTCGAATGAAATCCTCTTTATTTAAAGGTGCTCCCAACTAGGCGGTCCTATTTTCTGTGCATGTTGTGTCAATGCGGTCCCGACACGTTGAGGAGCTTATCAGAAATCCTCTGATTCCTGACTGTGCAGGGCATATGCAATTGCTTGCATGAAGATCCTCGCAACAAAGTTAATCTTGACTTTAAATGTCTTCGACTGATATGGGCGTCGTAATCCTTTTCGATGACCACCGTCGAGACTTCCATGACTATTAGGATTAGGATCGGTACTATCTTGTCATATGCAAAGTCCTTTCAAGTTGCTTGTACTGGATCATTACCCAAATTCGTCCTATATAAAGGGAAATGATGTCATTTCTACACTAAAGTGGATGAATTTTAGAAATGAAATACAGCCTTTTTCATGGATTGGGGGGATTGCATGCCCCCTAGTCTACTCTCTTAATCAAGCACTCCTTGCATTTTAGGGAAAAAACACATTAGTTGTTTGCACGGACTTGGGCTAGGATAAGGAACGAGATACATTCTTTTAGTATTTCGCCGTGTTTTGTTCAAGAGGTCCTAAACATTTGTGCTATATCCGGCTCCCTAGCACGTCAGAGTCTAGCATGTTCCTTAGTTCATCACTTGCAAAAGAAAATGGATGGAATGTCATTTCCAAAATTTATTAACGAATAATAAATATTTTTTTTTTCAAAAGGCGTAATCTCTTCTTGGTTTGCCCCCGACTTTCTTATACGAAATGATGTTTTGCTCATCATGGAGTTAAGGAATGCCCAGCACTCTCTCTAATTCTATGGGACTGATATCTCACACAAGTAGTAATGAGATTTGCCTCGCATTTCGTCTTGAAGGTTGGATGATCTTCGCTCGGACTACCTGTATTAGATTACTCGATCCGCCATCATCACTAGGGTCTGATGTGCTCTTCAGTTTGTGTCATTTCCAAATGTCTCATTTGTAATAACAAATCAAAAAGGAGAATGCTCTGAGACACGAAGTGAGTGAGTTAGAAAAATAAACAGGGCTATGAGCATGCGCACTTTACTATCACGATTCTTTCTTTGGTCCTTTGAAAAAATGATAAAACATTTGTTTTATTTTCAAAAGTTTAGAAATGAGAAAGCATGAGGAAGCCCGGTCCTTAGAATACTTTCCTTTATATGGTTGGATATCATTAATGGGCCGATTTGAGATACTTCCTTAAGCCTTCAAAACATTATTTATTTAGAACAAGTGGATTTACAACCTTAGGGGAGGGGGAGTTCAAAAAGGCATTTTTTCCAGTAGAAATGACGATAAAAAACAAAATACAAGGATTGTCCCTTTTTCAAGGATTAATGCAAAAGGGTAAGTTCTACTCAAGCAGGCTTGCACTCATTCTCTCCATCAGTCTGGAATGATAAAGTTTTCTTGTCCAGCAAACTCTGGATTCAGCGCTTAAGGGTGCAGCACTCATCAATTGAATGCCCTACCTCACCAATATGATAGTTACACTTCTTGGACGGATCATAGTTGGAGAAGTTCTCAGGATTAGGATGCGTCGACTCGGTAGAGAGCAAGCCCTTCTTCAGGAGAATTGCTAGCACCTAAGATGGGGATATGGGGAATAGAGTGAACTGCTTTTTGTTACTTTGCCTTTGGAAGGACTAGCGGCTTGAGACCGGCTGCTACCCACCGCTCATCTGAACTGTCGAGGGAGGACGAGCTATCTGGATGTATGTGAAATCCATATTTGCCAGGGGCTCATTTTCCTTTTTTGTGCCGAGTCTATTACTTGTGGAGGCGGGGTCAATAAAACACCCTTCACATAATCCCATTTCGATGTGTTTATCCACTGGAACAAGTCGATTAAGTGACTCAGTAGTGGTGCCAATCAGTCGGTGTCCATATTCATATGGAAGAGACTTAATGAACAGCTGCATTTGTTCATGGTCAGGAAGTTCTAAGGTGACTTGGGTGGCCAAATTCCTCCATTTGGTGATATATTTTTTGAACGATTCACTCTTCTTTTTCTTAGTACATTCGAGCTCATCATGAGAAAATGTAATGTTGAGGTTGAATTGGTATTGCTTGGCAAATGCATTAGCGATATCATCCCAAGATTTGAAAAACATCTACATCCATTGACATATACCATGTCAACGTCGGCCTTGTCAAGCTTGCTTGAAAAGTTTGAATTATGAGGGGTTTATTATCAACATATTAGGTTATTGATACATGTGCAAGTGGTGCATGGGGCAAGAGGTGCCATTATATTTCTTGAAGTCTGGTATTTTGAATTTTTCTGGCACCTTAACCCTTTTATACATAGATATGTCAAGAGGGAGAGAATGTTGCGGGTCCTGTAACCGTTTTAACATTTCCTTAATCTTCGCAAGGCTTTTGTCATGTTCTGTTATTTGTGCACTTACAAGTTCAACCTTCCTAATAGCAAGTGGAAGCGGATCGTCCTCAAGCATGCACATCTTGCCATTACTGGATGTGGCTTGATCATTTCCAGTAGATGGTGGCGATAATATCACCTCAATTGATGCATGAGTGGGAGTGAGTTTGCCACAGATGGATTCCACCTACTTCGTGAGATTTTTTATTGTATTGAAAACTATCTTCATTTCGTTTCCCATGTTGGTGAGATGATTCAGCGTGTTTTCTTCGGCCATTTAATCTGTAACTACATGTAAAGAAGTGACAATGAATGAGTATGAGATTTCGTAAGGGATTAATCCATGACTTAGTCTAGTATTTTTCCCTTTCTTGCAAAAAATAAGAGATGCAAAAAGTTTTTTTTTATTATATATATAGTTTTTACAATGGCGACCTTGGGGTTTGAACTCCAGTCGCTCCGGACCGCTCATTCCCCGAGTACCACCAAGCTGAAGCGCTGGTAGTGTTAACGGGGCGCACCCTTTTTCATTTATACATCATTTTTTTACATTTTAGAAAACAATGAGAAACCCCTTAGGAATACAATGATTTTATCATGCTTAGAAGAAGAAGGGCATGAATTGGAAGTAAATATTTAGAAAAAAATTTAGAGACTATTTTTTTTCAAAATGACTATGGTATTAAATCCACAAATGACTGAAGACTAATCATGGACCGACTAGGATATATGAAAATAACTAAATTGCAAAGTGCAGGAATAGAAAACTTACTTTACCGGAAACCATAACAATCACAGAGACATGCGCATTCGAAGTGATGTTCGATTTCTATCTAGATTGGTTCAGCAAATTGAAGCTAAAAGAATGCTTGATAGTCACACGTTGGTGTCAAGCTATTTTAACCTCGGCTAAATTGAAAGGAATATTTTATAGTCACACAGATAGCGGTTAAAGATAGACACTTTATGACAGTTAGAAAGAAATTTCGGGGAAACGAAAGGTAACCTCTACATTGCGGTCTCGCATTCGAGATTGTATCTTTCTTAACACCATCCTAAAATATCCTATTGCGGCTCATGTCTAGCGGCATAGTTGTGTGTATAACAGTATAATGCTAAATCATTAAGGCATGTATAACAATTCATAAACAAACACCGCTTCAAACGTTCAGGAAATAAACATTCATTCACAAACTCCAGACCTACAAAACAAAGGGTTAACAAAAACTATGCCTCTTATAACTCTTAATTGCAAGAACATTTAACACATTAATGTCAGGATCATACTTGGAATCTTCGTTGCCAAAAAAAATATTTTTGAACATGATAAAATTTTTGGCTAAAGTCCACTTAAGAAAAATGTCCCTAGTGGAGTCGTCACTCTGTCGCAATCGACTTTCGATTTTTTTTTTTTTTTTAAAAGGGGGGCAAGCCTTCGACAGCATTAAGTTTAGGTTCATGACTTAACTCGGACTCTTCCAAGCCTATACCATATCGCGACTTAAGATTTAAGTTTTTAACATGCAAGCGATTTTTATCTAAGAGTTACCATTAATCGATTTGGAGTGGGTCGATTAGATACCCAAGTAAAATGACGGGAGAATCATCCTACTCCTACAAATAAGAGATTAAATGAATTCGAGAACTTAGTTACACTAGCTGGGTAACTATGCCATTTCGGTATCTTTTTACCCTGTTAATTTTAGAAAATATTTATTAGATAATTTAGATTGATTTTAGGCTATTTCTCCTAACATATAAAGTGATCAAGCTAGTACACAATTATTAACAATTAACAGTCAAACTAGATATGCAGCCAAAGATTTTAACCCTAATTAAGGCGATAACATTCAAAACATGATAATTAATGCAATTATATTCTAATTAAAAATAGCAACAGTAGTAAAAATAATACGCAAAATACTACCGTATAGCCTTATAGGATTATCTGATTTAAACATGATCATTAATTGAATAATTAATATAATTTAGAAAAATTCTCAAAAATACTAATTTCTAAAATATTTCCTAATTTTAAAAGAAAAAAATATTTTTAGTTATTATTTTAATTATTTTTTTTTAAAAAAATATTTTTAATTAAAAATAAATAAAAAAAATATTAATATAATATCTGATTGGGTTGGGTTGGCGGATCTGGATCTGGTCGGAATCAACCCGGACTTGACCTAGAAGGAGAAAAGAATAAAAAAAAAATAAAAAAGGGGAACCGGGTTAGGCTTTTCGCCCAACTCGGTTCCGACCCGAATTTCCCCCTTTCAGACCCGACTTCCCTGTTTCTCTGCTCAATGTGGCCGTGACTCCCCTGTTCTGCAGGGCTTTGCTCAGCCGTCGAGAGGTGCCGGCATCCGCGGCCTGCGACCACGACTGCCGATGACCTCCCTCCTCCGGTTGGCCCCGGCTTCCATCCCAGCCATCCTGGGGCAAGAACTCCCCTCCGCCTGACCGACTCTTCCCGGACTAATCGAGAAGAACCAGCGACGGCCGAGCCTCCATGTCCGGCCGTGACTGATGCTCGGCGAATCATGGCCTTCAACCAGGGTTGCCAACGACACTCTCTATCCTTGTTGACCTCTTCATGGACGGGAAAACTCCGGAAACAAACATTCTCGGCACAAATTTTCAGATCTAGTTAAAGCATTTGGTTGAGCAGGTGGAAGGCGCTGCAAAAACGATGGATCCTTGACTCAACAGGGACTCATACCCGAACAGGGACTCCCGGTACACGACCTACAACACTCCTAGCGACAAGACAAAGACGGACGGGTGCCAGAGTTCGCGTGGGCCAGCGACCCGCGAGCTCCGGCCAGCATGTAAAAAAAAAAAAACACAGCAGAAAAAACAAGGGCGTGACTCACGGAAAGCAGGGTCTTGGGTGGCGTCGATGGAGGGCTCAAGCGTGGCTGCTAACGGAGGGATTCACTCGGCCTCATTCTCTCTCAGTCGCTCTCTTGATCCCTCACCGAACCGGACCCCCCTTCCCCCGTTTTTCTTCTCTCAACCGAGCCCTCCCCAGGTTCGGCGGCGAGAGTTGGTCGCTGAGGCTGAGGTGCGGTGGCCCTCAGAAGCTCCCTCTTTCTGTCTCGGCTCAACTCTCACGACTCCTCTCCAGATCTTGCTCAATCTCACTCTCGGTCTCTGTCTCTCCTTCACCAAACCGGACGCCCCTTTTCTCTCCTCTGTTTCGGCCTTTTATAGTGGCCGGTGGCCACCTGCTCCGCCTCCCCTGGCTGCTCGTTCTTTGCTCTATCTGCTTTGGCCTTGACTTCTCCCTGGCCATGTATTTTTGCTTGGGCAGAACGCATTAGCCACTCCTTGGCTAAGCGGCGTTCAATACACAGGGAGGAAGGAGTGGGGAAAGAGAGAGAAGCTGGGTTGGGGCTGGCCTTGCCCTGGCCCGGTCTGATTTTTTTATTATATATTTTTACATTAATTTTTAATTTTTAAAAATTTTTAAAAATTTAATTTTCTTCTAAATCTATTTAGAAAATATGCTTCAATAGGCCTACTAATGCAAATGCGCCTAATGTCTATATACAAAATAATTAAATAATATTATTTTTAGGAATTAAGGACATTAACCCCTAAAAATTTTTATAATTAATTTTGAGAAAAATTAAAAATTAGGTCTGTATAATACATTAAAAAAGGCATGCTATTTGACCTAGATGGGGTTCGTGGAGGACTGTGCCATGTGGGCTTTCCTCTTTAGTAACGAAATCTAAAGGGGTGTCAATCATTGATGAATTTGGTAAAAATTTAGGAAGATGTTGGGCTGCGAAATTCAACAAACAGTTGGAGAGCAGCTCACTCCTGCTCACTGGAAGGGGACAACGAATCGTTAGTTTGGCAACTGTGAACTTTTCTAATAGTAAAAGATTGCTAAGGAGGGCAAGGAATACTTATATTATTGTAACAAAGTCGTGAACAGGAATTGGAAGATCCGCGAAATCTAAAGAACTCACTTGCATCGGTACAATTCGGAATTGGTCATGGATTACCTGATAGACTCTAGTCCCGTTGAATTCTTTTTAATGATCTTGAGACCATATTGTAGATCGAGTTCATCCTGATCGATGATCATGCGGATCTCATAGTTGGACCATATGATTAGTAATTGAAATGATTTTGATCCACATGATTTATAGATCCTGAAAAATTCGTTAAAATGCAAGCATAGGAGTTAAGCAACACTTGGAGATCGTAGGTTTAGGTCATTTATAATTTTGCATACATAGAATTACAAACCATTACATCAAATATCATTTAGTTTCACGAGACAAAACGACTTTAAAACGGAAAAGTCAGAATAACAAAATTATAAATCTTAAAGGACTTCTAACTACAGTTTTGCAGTTCTAAACGTAATAGTCTATTATTTTATACTTGACATGTTAGAGAATCTCAACATCTCCTCAGAATTATACACTTGAGAGTTCAACTCAATTTCATGTGTACAAATTACTTCGAAATACCGTTTTATGACAACCCACATAAAACAAAAGGGAGACCAGTTGAACTATTCATCTTTTGTAAATTCCACAATAGGATTGTCTTACGAACGTCAAGTGCATGTCATGATTTAACATATCACGTCAGTGGTTTGCGACAAGTTAGACACCGTTTCATATAATTCATTGTCTCCTGGCTTCTTAAAACCTAAAGACGAAAGTCCACGTGAGGAATATGTGATACATAACACCATGCAAGATCACTTGTCAATACATAAACCAAGCTCCATGTTAAAGAAAGTTACTGAGGAAAAACTTGACAGCTTAGAAATAACCAATATGTAAGCATAATGCGACTGAAGCAAAACAAGATAACTTACAAGAATGGCGGCCTTTCGTTGCTATATTATGCCATGTGTGGCTAATCATTTAGGGAATCTTTTTCTTGTTTTCTTTTTCCTGCCTCTCTTGTGACTGACAACAACGCACGGTGGTCTTTTGTTTGTTAGCGTCTGGATGACAATGCAAATGTTGCAACTCATAATAATAATTGTTTTTTTCTTGATCGATTTGGATAGCTCAGAGATTATTCACGGCTTGTTCCTTAGGTTAGAAAGTCCTACTTGGAAGGGTACGCCGATAAGAGAAGGAAGACCGCATGAATATAAAGAGCATATTTGACCGTTTTCTTTCACGAATAAGTCAAATTATGAGCATAATATCATGTTAGAAAGTTCAACCTAAAAGTTTAAATTAATAGATGAGAGATATCACATATGTATATATAAAGAGCATATTGCACCCACTGTCAAGCAATCTAGGACAACATTTCAATGCCCACAAAGAGAAGTGGGCAAGAGACCAAGGTGCGTGGAGAAAGGGCACCGGAGTACACGATTGTCTAACGAGTCTTTCTACTTGGACATGTAATTAATTATAAATTCAAGTTCTTTAGTGGGCCCTCTCTCTCTCTCTCTTATCCCATTACTTGGATAATATATTGACATTTGCATAACTACACTCCAGGGAGGAGAACTGATTTCACTGGCCTTCGTGCAATACCTATTTTCCTATTTGGTTACATTGTAATCTTCTCCTCTATTGGAAGGATTGTGGATCAAGAAGGTCTCGGGTAGAACAGAGGAGACTGCACGGTGGCGTGAAAAATTTGCAAGCCAAAAGCAATTGTACTGTAATCTGTCTCGGAAATTTAACCTAACAAAACTGGGGTCGACCTCCTGCGGAGCCAACTCCCGCTACAAATCGAACTCCTCATATAGGCTCGGAGGAAGAGTCGTGATATCTGAATCTGCTCAAAATTCAAGCTAATTATACATCAATAGTATGCTTTTACCAGTGGAGCAATGAACACCAAAGTACCTAAGCTTTTGTTCGATGCAGTGTCCATATATGATAACTTGAAACACGCGAATGATGATGGAAAAACCTTTAAAATTGCATTGCACTGGTGCACTCCGTTTAACGAAGGATTCAGTTTTCCAGGGAAAATCTAATTTTTGACGAAAATTTTGAGATAGTATCTGGGCGTTGCTCAAGACAGGGAAAACATGTTGTTGGAATTGCATTGTGCCTTCATATCATTGTGCCTAAAACATGGGGTTTTAGGTCCATCAAATAGCTCTATGCTTTAATAAAAACCCATTTTGCAAAATCTTTTCCAAAGCTCCATAGGACTTGTACGCATCTAAACGATGAGTGAGGCGCATAATTCATTTAATCTGGGCACGCTTGGGCTGTCAAATGACCAAGCATAGTTACCGAATCATCGGTGATTATTCTTTTATGTCGAAATCTTGACAAGAGATGAATCAAAGTTCTAACTCCTTTGCGAAAGCCATGTAACAGAGGATCTTGGAAGCAAATGTATCTTCATTGCCCTGATTTCGATACATAAAAAATCCAGTGGAACGTTTAAGTTCCCCTGTGCATCCGTCCTGCCGAAACGTGGAGGGACATCATTGGCCCCCGCCACGCGAGCATCATCATCATCCCGAGTAACGTCCACCTTCATCCACTTGAGCTTTGGCGGAGTCAGCAGCCAACACCCACCAGTCCCAAGCTCTGCTCCAGCCCCAGCTCCAGCTCCAGCTCTACTCATCATCCATGGCCCTAGCCTTTGCTTCTTCCTCGCTGGCCACCCTCCCAAACAGGTCGTACTCGCTGCTCCTTTCATTCACAGCTTAGCGTTTGACCCTTTTGAGTTCTCGTTCATTCACAGAATACGAGTCAATTTTCGTGTCGTGTCATTTTCTGCGATGCCTTTGTTTTGGTGGCAGGGAAAGCCCGAGAAAATGGTTTCCTGGGAAAATCGCAGCCAGTGCGAGCTCGCCGGTGAGGACTTGCGTGAAGGCGACCAAAGGGGTCTCGAGCTTTTGCGAGCCACTTCCTCCTGATCGGCCTCTCTGGTTTCCTGGTAGCTCGCCTCCTGAGTGGCTTGATGGCAGGTAATTTTCACTCTTTTTGGGTCATCAAGTAGAGATAGTTCGACAACGTTCATGGGAGTCTAAGTAACGAGCTTGCTTTACACGGCTACATGACTCTTTTAGACTGGGACTTGCTCATCTTCAAATCTTCTGCGCTTACATTTTGTGACATTGGCTATAAGCGACCTTAGTTCAGCAATTTGCATATTCTTTGTCACCTAATCTTTTCGCTATTGTTTGTGTTTGCTTAATTTGTTTGCCATATGAATGAGCTTCCATATGATTACTATTGCGTAATGGAGACATGACCCGGTTCATGGTAATTTCATTGCAGCCTTCCAGGAGATTTCGGCTTCGACCCACTTGGCCTTGGTATGAATTCGTATTGGTGTTAGATTGTCAAATAAAATATACACCGATGTTTATGAACTGTCTGAAGTGGAGAACCAAATGATGGAGTCATGTAAATCTCTTGAGAGAAGGTTCATGCTTGGGGACTGTATTAAGTGCAGGCCTGTCACAGGCTTCAAAGTGTTCGAGAAAGTAGCTTTTGGCCGAAATGTACTCTGATGTGGGGGTGTTGCATTGCGGTGCCCGTAAATCTACCTAAATCTCATCTTAGTTATGAATTTTGAAGAAGTGTGATATAAAATGTATTTTCTTTGAAGGGGTTATCTCGGAATTACATGGCATGATTCTTAATAGTGTTTCTGTCTGTATTATCGATATTAATGCATCAACGGGTGCAGGGTCTGATCCAGAGTTGCTCAAGTGGTTTGCACAAGCTGAACTGATGCATAGCAGATGGGCAATGCTTGGGGTGGCTGGAATCCTGATTCCTGAATTGCTCGGAAGAGCAGGCTTCATAGAGAACTACTCATGGTACAATGCCGGCACTCAAGAATACTTTGCTGATACCACGACCTTATTTGTGGTGCAATTAGCCTTGATGGGTTGGGTAGAGGGAAGAAGGTGGGCTGATATGATTAAGCCGGGCAGTGTCGACATTGATTTCAAGCTCCCACACATAAAGAAACCAAAGCCTGACGTTGGTTATCCTGGCGGCTTTTGGTTTGATCCATTGATGTGGGGGATGGGTTCTCCAGAGCCCGTCATGGTATTGAGGACCAAGGAAATAAAAAATGGACGCCTAGCAATGCTAGCATTTGTGGGGTTCTGGTTCCAAGCCATTTACACAGGTGACAGCCCCGTTGAGAACTTATTGAATCACATTGCAGACCCTGGTCACTGCAACATTTTTTCGGTATTGTCTCATCTCATCTACTTCAATTTTCCATAGACTGTGCTGGTTAGACTGCATTTATAGAATGTGCAACAGATTTTCACTAATTATGAGCCTCAAGAAATGATGTTTCATTGCAGGCTTTCACGTCCAGTTGATGTTACGTGAATGCAGGATCGATTTTGGGAAAAAAGAGAGATACTGGTGAGAAGTTACGGCTGAAAAGTCCATGCCTCCGGGGCATTGTTTCTGTCGTTTCAATAGACTTGAGCAGAATCTCTGTACATACCAGGAACACCAACTTGGTTTTCTGTTCTCGATTAATATAATTCCCTTCATCTTTTTGTTACACGTTTCTTTGTATAAGTGGCTGGTCCTGCTCATGGTGATGCATTCTTTGGCCTGTTTGCAAGCTTTAGCTCCATAAATCTAAAGCCATTCAGTGCTGGTAATTCTCAATGTAAATATGAGGCCAAAGATCCATTGAAGTCCTCGAGAATACCAGTTTTGTTGAGGACACGAATCTTGTTTGAGGCGGTACTTGCAGAATCTTGTTACAGGGGCACTGAAATATTCGAGGGATTAGACCTTGCACAGAAATAAAAGAAGCAAGAATGCTAAAAGCTTGTGTTGTTTGCCACGTTCCCACTAGTATATGCTGTCCCTTGGAGCTGACCTGGTCAAGAGAAGGTGATGATTTACCTCTCTATATAGATCCCTCTTCTATTTTGTCCTTCCAGTCCTATTTTTAGAATTTCATGGAGTTTTGCCAATTCCATCCACCGAAATTGACGTGTTTCTGCAAAACCAAATCAATCAAAATAATCTGTCAAAGCAGCCACTCGGAGAAACTCCGTGACCTGGAAGAAGAATTACAGACTCCAAATTTTCTCCTTTATCATACATTATGAAATGTTTAATATAAGAATAGTTTAATCCTGTATAACCTGCATTCTTGCGTGGGGGTGATAAGGTTCGACTGGAAATGGCTTTCGCTGCTGTTTGCCCTGTCGTCCTCTCCCTCCTTATCATCTCCTTCACAACATTGTCTCTGTCTGCACCCGAAGATGTTCTTCTCCAATTCAAGAGGTCTTTAGGGAATGTCGATGCTTTGGATTCATGGGTTTCTGGATCGCGTCCGTGCGATGGTTGGATCGGCATCATTTGCTTTGACGGAATCATCACGGGGCTCCATCTTTCTGCCATGGGCTTGTCCGGACAGATTGACATTGATGCACTGCAGAAGTTACCTGGCCTCAGGACTCTCAGCTTCACGAACAATTTCTTCGAGGGTCCAATGCCAGAATTCTATCGCATGGGTATGATAAAGTCCCTGCTGTTATCCAGGAACCAGTTCTCCGGGGAAATCCAGAGCGACTTTTTTCAGCGCATGGCGTCTCTCAAGAAGATCTGGCTCTCTAATAACAACTTCTCAGGGAACATACCAGAGTCCCTGATGCAACTCTCCAACCTTATGGAGCTTCACCTTGAAGGGAACGAATTCTCAGGGCCCATTCCTGTGATTAAGCACGAGAAGCTCATTTCCCTGGACCTGTCGGACAACAAGTTGGAGGGTGAAATCCCAGAAAGTTTGTCAAAATTCAATTCCAAGTCTTTTGAAGGGAATCCTGGACTTTGTGGGAAGCCACTTGATAAAGTATGCCCCGGCAAAGAAACGCCTAGCACTGAGACGATATCCGTCAAACCGCCTCCACCACCTCCACCACTCAACGAACAGAAAAGCGGTGAAGGGCTCAGCGTGATTCTTTGGACAGTGGCGGGATTGGTGGCTGCTGTGATTCTTCTGACTGCAGTAGTTTCTTCCAGGCGTAGAAGGGATGATGATTTCAGCATTTTAGGGAAAGAGAATGTCCGCGAGGTTGTCCCAGTCCCGATCCCCAGTGTGAAGCCCATGAGAACAGGGTCTAGCAAGAAAGGCAGTTTGTCAAAGAGAAAGGCTCAGAGCAGCAAGCACGGTTTGGGAAATCTTGTGATGCTGAGTGACGAGAAGGGTGAATTCGGATTGGCTGATCTAATGAGGGCCTCTGCAGAGGTGCTCGGAAACGGTGGGTTGGGTTCTGCATACAAAGCCGTGATGTCGAATGGCTTGTCCGTGGTGGTGAAGAGGATGAGGGAAATGAATGCTTTAGGGAAAGATGAGTTCGATGACGAGATTAGACGTTATGCTAATTTACGGCACCCAAATATACTGACACCACTGGCCTACCATTTTAGGAGAGAAGAGAAGCTCTTGGTTTCGGAATACATTCCTAAGGGCAGCTTGTTATACATATTACATGGTACGCCAATGTGAACATACGTTCTTCTGCTAGTTTTGGAAATGATATTTCCACGAGCACATTTGTTATCATAACATGTTAATATTGAGGAGATGAAAGATTTCCTGAAAGACTCAATTTATCTTATACAATCCCCTCAAACTGGTGATGAAATCTAATGTTTTGCCGATTTCTGATATTACATACTTTGATTCTTCAGGCGATCGTGGAATTAGTCACGGAGTGCTGAATTGGTCAACCCGGTTGAAGATCGTTCAGGGAGTCGCAAGCGGACTAGCTTTTCTCCATTCAGAGTTTGCATCCTACGACCTGCCTCATGGAAATCTCAAGTCAAGCAACATTCTTCTGAGCTCAGATCATGAGCCATTGCTCAATGACTATGGCTTGCATCCCCTGGTCAACCCCTCTCAAGCTGCGCAAACCTTGTTCGCATATAAGGCGCCGGAGATTTCGCAGCAAGGGAGCATCTCACCGAAGTGTGATGTTTATTGTCTCGGATTAATCATCCTCGAAGTCCTCACAGGGAAGTTCCCCTCTCAGTATATCAACAGCGGGAAGAGCGGAACTGATGTTGTGATGTTGGTTCACACAGCAATCTCAGAGGAAAGGGAGGACGAAGTCATTGATCCAGAGATAGCAGGATCGATAGAGTCAAAAAGTGAGATGCTGCGACTCCTTCATATAGGAGCTGCCTGCACGGAGAAGAACCCTGATCATCGGCTTGACCTGAGAGAAGCAATTACAAAATTGGAAGAGTTACAAGTGTGAGGCAATTTTGTTTCTGGACTCCATGTGCTATTCGACAATTTTAGTTGACAGGATAGAACGTCTTGAACCCCAAGTTCTGCTCGTTCCCTGATCGAGTGCAGTAACGGATTCATCAACACTTGGAATCAGCCACTCAATGCTTAGGCCAAGATACACTGATTGTATCATCCTTTCCCGAGGAAGACGGAACTTTAAGGGTGGCCTTGAAGGCGAGGCTTGTGGCTACTTTCCACCAATAGCTTAGAGCTTATCCAATCTCGATCTTTGATTCGAACTTATTTTTGCTTTGTCATTACCCTTTCATAGTAGGGAAGCTCAGTGTGAAAAGCATCACCCCTCGATTTCCAGGAGAAGGATTTCTTTGTCAATCCTGTGCTACAATGAGATTGTGACCGAGGATTGAGTCTCTGAATTGAATTCCATAAGAAATGTCTCGACTGCCTTCAAATGTAGATTCTGCAATAGACAGCCCCTTCACTCTTTTTTGGACAGTGTGTGAATCTTTTTCCTTTTACCTGAGAAGTGCATTGGTTTTAGCAAAAAAAAGAGAAGTGCATTGGTTTTCCATGGGATCTCTGGCTGCGTTGTCCCATGATTTGTGCAACAATTTTTGGGTTAATACAACGAAAAATCTTAAACTGGTGTATCTATGATAATTTTTTTTTAATTACGAAAAACCCCAAACTGGTACACCTGTGATAAATTTACCCCAAACTAATTTTTTGACCACTAAAAACTCCGAACTGGTACATTTGTGACAAATTTATCCTCCATTAGTTTCCGTGAAATTGAATTAATACCTCAAAAAATGATTAACCGGTACGCTTGTGATAAACGGAGGGTAAAACATAAAATTGGTACATCCGTCAATTGTCGCGTGTCATTTAACAAAATAATTTGACAGTAAAATTTAACGGAAATAAACTAAGAGTAAATTTATCACAAGTGTACTAATTTGGGGTTTTTGGTAGTCAAAAAATTAGCTCGGGGTAAAATTATCACATGCGTACCAGTTTAGGGTTTTTCGCGGTGTTAACCCAGAATTTTCTTTCACAGTTCTGCTTTCGCCTCTTTTGTTTCCTGTAAAAATCTTCCTCTTTTCTCTCCAAGGAAAATGGTTTGCCGCACGATGGTTTTATCATCCAAAATGTCACATGATTACACGGCATTCGACTCAAATTCGATAGTCATTGAGACATCATATTTTACAACGTGACACCTCAACAATTTATAAAATGTAACCATAGACCTTTTAATTTGCAGCGATCTAAAACAAATAGGATGGCCTTGCACGTTCCTTTAATCTATAATCAAACCTGCAACTCATCACATCATTAATGTTTGGCATGCAAACATTTATCCCAGACCAGAAAGATCAATCACAACATAAAAGAAGCCCACCAAACCCGTTCAAAAGTCTGAGCGGGCCTGGACCGTCTGGAACCAGCATGCGATTGGGGGCCTCACCATGATCCTTTTGACAATTGCTGCTTCTCAATCTTGTTTGAACGTTCCAGTCAATTCAATCCTCACCCACCTCAGTCAACCCACACCTGCAAACATTGCCATTGCACAACTCTCCGTCTGTTCTTCTTGGTTTGGTAGATTTCAGTGCTCGTGAAGCGAAAAATACCAGAGAGAGAAAAGAAAGCCCGGAAATGGGTTCTGCAACAACGTCCCAGATTGTGGAGAAACTGAAGCTCACGCCCCACCCAGAAGGTGGGTTTTACTCCGAGACCTTCAGGGACACTTCTGTTCTCCTCTCCAGATCTCAGCTTCCACCTCAATGTAAGTTCTTGATCGTGCACGCACTTGAGGTCTGCAACTTTATTTCCATTTGTTTTAAGTCCTAAAAAGCTTGCAACTTCCCAATTCCAATCTCTTTCTTCTTTTGTTTCTTCCAATGGATCATTGTTTTTTGTTTGGATAGGGTGCGATGAGCTGCAGATGGTGATTGCTGATGTGGGAATTATCTAAAGTTGTGATTTTTTAACTTCATGAATGAATTTATAGCGATCTGAGTGTTGCTACTATTGACTCATCCATCTGGGTATTGGATTACTGATCAGGGAAAGGAAAAAAAAAATGCAAATTTGTGATTGCGAAATAAAATTCAATATCTGATGAGAGTTGCAGTCAAATCATTGGTCTAAATTACTGATCTTTCTGTGTCTATGGTCCGTATTTTTGCTAATTATTTGCTAGTGACAGACCACAAGTTCACGACAATGCCAGGAAATCATTTGCTTTTGGTTATTTTCCTCTTTTTCTCATCACAAATATACTGAATTGTTTCGAATCACTTAATTCCAGACAAGGTTGATCGACCCGTGAGCACATCCATCTACTTTATGCTGCCGGCAGGGAGTGTCTCGCACCTCCACCGAATACCTTCTGCCGAGACCTGGCATTTTTATCTGGGAGAACCTCTCACGGTACGGCTAAATTCCAGTTTGTCATATCTTTGATAGGAATGATTTGCTTCAGTTTGCCTCTACTCTCAATTGAGAATTTTTTCCATTTTACAAAAAATTACTTCAGTTCCTTAGTATGGCACTTAGCTATGTGCTGAAAGAAAAGATAAAGATTTCGCACAAAATCATTTTTGCAGGTATTGGAGTTGAATGACAAAGATGGAAGTGTCAAATTAACCTGCATTGGATCCGACCTGGTTGGAGACAATCAGCAACCACAGTACACAGTGCCTCCAAATGTATGGTTCGGTTCTTTTCCGACGAAAGACTATACCATCTCTCCAGATGGCTCTGTGCTCAAAACTGCCCAGAGGGATGCGGAGAAACACTACTCTCTGTTGGGTTGTACTTGTGCACCGGCCTTTCAGTTCCAGGACTTTGAGTTAGCTAAGCGGTCCGAGTTTCTTTCTCGGTTTCCCAATCTGGAGCCTATCCTCTCTATTCTCACCCTGCCTGTTTGAGGATTCAGTTCCCATTCTGTTGCTTGTTTATGTGTTGGGTACATCTCTGATGTATGCTTGGTGCTGTTGAATCCTTAATTGAGCATAAAATAAATGGTAACAATAACAATACTTATGTTAGATAATGAGGAGATGATGTGTTTTCATACATTTAATACTTGAGATAATAAAGGAATCCTGCACTTCAGACAGTCTTAATTTCGACGTGTGATTACATTCGTCTCTCGTGCTATGCTGAATGAATTGCACGGCTCTGTTAAGCTGTATATCCATAAATTGGTTTGTAGATTGAACAGCTATGACTCCTACTGTAGCTATATGGTCTTTAGGACATTGATCTGTTATCACTGTCAAGAGGCAATCTTTTGATCATTGATGGTATGAACATTAAAGATTGGCACATACATGTCATAAACCCTGGGTTCTTTACCATCCCAATTGCTGGTCACTTACGAAAGAAAGTGCACACCAATAAAACGTGCCTCACCAAGACCAGATCTGAACCTTATACGCCGAATTTCACTTGCTGACAATGACAATAATCACACAATTTGTCAAAAACAGGTACTGGATCTTCAACTTATAAGGCTATCTGCTTGACGAGCACACTGAGTGGGAGTAATCCCATGTTTTTGCTAATCAGAGTCATTGAACACGCAGTGAAAGAGAAGCCTTGATAGCTCACTTTGTGCTCTTTTGGGGAAAAAGAAAGAACAGAAACGAAAGTAAATCTGGTTTAGTTAATATATGCCATTCCATCCAGTTTGCGGTCATCACTCCATATATGGTTTTCATCTAAGCTACTAGAGCCATTTAGATCCATAAAGCGAACTCAAGAAACTCCATTATTCTCCTCAGGGAAACCTTCTGATCCATAGCCTTTCTCTATCTCCTTGAGCCTGAGGAAGAAAGGAAATTACTTACAATTGCTCGTTCATGATAGGAGCAACACAAAACTTTCTTCATAGTCAAGTAACAGAACAGAACAAATTCACTCAATGGGTATGACGAAACATACAGAGTACAAGATTACAAATTTGTGCAGTTTTCATTTTCTGTGCAAAGATATAGTTCTTCAAACTAACAGGATGATTGAAACTTAATCTCATGGACAAAAGAGACATGAGGAAATATGCCCTCTTTAATCTTCTAATGGGACTCTGGTCGTAGGAGGAGGAAGCTCTTCTTTTTAGGAGTCCTATAAGGGAAGTGGCAAAATGATGCGAAAATTTAGAAATGCCAAACTATTAAAGGTCTAAAGAAAATTAATCACTGCACGTGGAAATCATATTCATATCCATCAACAGTAATTGGAATCTTACCATCTAATTAATAAAACTAGATCGGAGATTTTGGGACTAATAATTAAGTAAATATTCAGTATATATCACTTTGCCTGTTCGTGTGAGATAAGACAGAGCAGAATGGCAAGGTCTCCTCCCCCTAGAGAACCAACGTGTCGAGTGCACAAACGCAACGAAAACTGAACTTTGAGAACGTGTCAACGCCATATGTCAAGTTCACGAGAAGCCACTGCAACACTCGCTTTTGCCACTTCGGCCTCTTTCTTCACCTTCGTCTTCTTCTGCACACTCCAAACCCTTTCGTTCCCGGTTATCAATGGCGTGTTCTCTTCAGGAGTTCGACACTCGTCTGGACGCTGCTTCACCAACATCATCATGCTTCAAAGGTTCTTTCTGGTTTCCTCTTTCCTTAAATGAAGTGCAAACATGTCTTTTTTTTTTCTTTCTTGCTGATGTTCTCATGATTTTCTAGTTTCTTTACGTTTCTTACCGTTTTGAAAATCGCAGGTGCGCCAAGTGAGTGCAACCCCACGTCCAAAAAAGTGTTTCTGGATTCCGTGATGCCAGCTAATTCGATGCGACGTTGTTTCGCTCATTTTTTTGATCTTCACAGGCAATTTTAATGTGTTTTGCTGACGGAAAATAGGCAACTCCGAGTGGATTACTTGCAGTTTTATGGGGTCAGGCGATCGTGGAAGGAATTCTCCGCGTTCTTCATTAAATGAGACTATACCGAATGTGCGCTTACACGTACCATTTACGCCAGATTGGGTCGGGGAGGCGAATTAAAGTTTCAAATAACGAACAAACGAAGCAAAGAACATGTCTAGTTTTTCCTTTAGAGTTGAGAGGCGATAGAGGAATCTCTCTTTTAAACAATACTATAGATAGATGCGTATGTGTGAGAATTCGGCATGTGTACTAGTAACTCTGAAGCAAACATCTCATGATTTAATAGCCATTTGTGAAAATGCTTTTTCTTCAAAATGAAATTTTCATGTATAATCTCGGCATGAAATAGGTTAGGAAAAGTGCCAAAAAAGTCCTAAACCTTTTGCATTAGTGTTAATTTAGTCATAAACATTTTTTTGATACCAATTCAGTCCTAAACCTTTTGCATTGATGCCAATTTAGTCCTAAACCTTTTTTTTGTGCCAATTAAATCCTAAACCTTTTAAATTGGTGCCAATTCAGTCTTAAACATTTTGTTTTTGTGCTAATTTAGTCCTTCCGACAAATTTTGATCGGAATTTGCTGATGTGAACACCGGCTGGCCGACAACTAGTCACCGACGCCAACATGGCGCTGACGTGGACAATTAAATAATATTTTAATTTTTTTTTTTGAATTTTAATATTTTTTCCTTTTTTTTTTTGGTCCCCTTCGGCGATCGGCCAGAGGCCGGCGAGGGCGGCCTCGCCTTGGTTGGGCGAGGGTCGACCTCGCTAGATCCGACGAGGTCAGGCCTCGCCTGACCATGGCGAGGCTCGCGCCCTTGCCGGAGGCCGCGGCGAGGGCGAGCCTCGCCATGGTCGGGTGAGGTCCGACCTCGTTGGATCTAGCGAGGTCAAGCCTCGCCCAGCCGCCGACGAGGCCCGACCTCGCCAGATCCGGCGAGGTCAGGCCTCGCCCGACCATGGTGAGGCTCGCCCTCGCCGTGGCCTCCGGTGAGGGCTCGAGACTTGCCATGGTCGGGCGAGGTTCGACCTCGCCGGATCTGGCGAGGTCGAGCCTCGCCCGACCAAGGTGAGGCCACCCTCGCCAGTGGCCAGCGAGGTCGACATCGCCGGCCTCTGGCCGGTCGCCGGTCCGGCGGTCGGCCTGAAGAAGACAAAAAAAAAATAAAAATAAAGGAAAAAAATAAAAATTCAATAAAATATTAAAATATTATTTAATTGTCCATGTTAGCGCAAGTGACCGGTCACCGGCCGGTGTTCACGTCAGCAAATTCCGGTCAAAATTGACCGGAATGACTAAATTAGCACAAAAATAAAAAGTTTAGGACTGAATTGGCACCAATTTAAAATGTTTATGACTTAATTGGCACTAAAAAAAGGTTTAGGACTAAATTGGCACTAATGCAAAAGGTTTATGACTTTTTTGGCACTTTCCCAAATAGGTTAAGAGTGCACTGTTGGCAAAATTTGATTACTAATAAAGATAGAGAAATAATAATAGATCCTTAATGCTTTGATACGTGATGACAATCATTGTCCTTAAGGTATTATTTGCCCCCACTATTGTTGCTACCGGGTTTAGAACAAATATACTTCCAGGATATACACTAAAGCCGCAGAGAAACGAGTTCATCAATTACTTAATTTCTCTCTTGGAATTTCACCTTGAATGTGTTGTTAAAGTTGTGTGTACGAAAAGAGAAGAAGAGAGAGTTCTAAAGAAGTTGTAGTTATGAACAGTTATGGTTATAATAAATAATGTGTGATTTTGTCTCTATTCACAGATAATCAATCAACACACCTCTTGGGAGTAGATACCTTATCCCCAACCATCACCACTCTTCACGTTAAGAATAACTTTTGTTCATAACTACCGATAACTTCTTTTTAGGACGAAAGGTCACCTCCTTTCATAATCAAACGTCACATCTTTTCTTAATCAAAAGTCACATCTTTTATGATAACAAACTATTTCAACAATCCCCCACTTAGTTTGTTATCTACACTAATTTACATAAATTCATACATACAAGAAGGTATCTGTTAAGATTTGAACCTTCAATTAGTGTAAATAATTCCATTAACAAAATCAATGGTAGATAAACTTTGAACCATGATTCTGCTTGTTAATCAAATTATCACACATATGAATTTATACACATTCGGTTGGAAATTTCCTATGCCTAAGCACTTTTATGGCCTTGTGCTCCCTCCTGCATTCATTAACATATACAAAAGTTTATCCGACGTTTGTTAGAAGTGGCACCACTTCTTATGTTCATGTAGGTGAAGTTCGTAAATTATTAACTTAGCATTGCCTTGCTAAAACCTTGAACTTCATTAAGAGTGTTTCTTACACTCACCCTTTTAACTTTCCATGAATACTAACCTTATGGCCTAGTACTAGATCACCGTCAAGTTATAATAGCTTGTTGTTACCCATTTAACTTTAATAATTTCATTAGAAATTATAAAGTTGGGTTTCCACTATGCTTGACTATTATCAACTGGTGATGGGTTTTGTGAATAAATGGGCCGCCCATAATGAGCTAACTCAGCTTATGAAAGAAAATAACCGTAAATGGCAGTTATTTTGTAGGAACAAAAGTGAGAAGAAGAAAAACTTACGTGGGTTCTATAAGTATTTTTGGTTCACTATCAGAAACTCTCACTCACTTGAAAACAAAGAGAAAAAGTGACTTTGCTCGACAATTGAAGGATCGCTCTCTCTCTCTCTCTCTCTCTCTCTCTCTCTCTCTCTCAAGGCTGTAATAGGTGCATTTAATCTGTGGCAAAGAGGTATGTTCGTTTACGTTATATGTTTCGTTCGATTGGTGATTCAAGTATAGAATGGACACGTTTTCCGCGTTTTTGCATTATGTTTAGGAATCTATTTCCTACATTGGTATCAGAGCATGCGTTCTTGTTTCCTGATCGTTTAATGTGTTTATAAAATGAAATGTTGGTCGGAATTCGTGAAACAGCACCGACGAACGCTCGGGTACGAAAAATCGACACCCGGCCGTACTATTCGAGGTCGTTTCTCAATTTTTGTGCATCAAAATTTATTTTTAAAGGTGTAGGGTCATAGTACTCGTCGAGATGAGAAAAATGATGGGTGGCCTGCCACTGGGGGAGGCCAAACACGCCTCCACGCATTGCCACAAGCAGTGGCTTCGTTGGCACGTGCGCAGCAGTTGCCACGCACACATGCGACGCATGTGCCATGCGTGCGTGTGTGGGCGTGGCTGACGTCAGCCATGCTGGTTATTTTTCTTCTAGGCCGAAAGGCCCAGCCTGGCTCGACCCGGCAGGCCTGACTCGATCCGATCTGGTTTCTGACCTATGACCCGACCCTACTGACCCGTTGACCTGACTTGGTCTTCCGTTGACCGTTAATCGGCATTGACTGTTGTTGATCGGCGTTGACCAGCATTGACCCAAAAAAAAAAGCTGAAGGGGGCAGAATGTGTTTCTTGCAATATAGTATCATGAATTAAAAAGTAATCCTGATTTTTTTTACATTTGTTGCAGGAAAGATGATATGAAGATGTCGAACCCCCATTATGGCTAGGACGCCTGAACAAAAGGCAAGACTTGCAGCGTTGAGAGTTGAGTTAGATGCTTATCGATGGGAAAATGGTGATTTAGAGAATCACGTGGTCAAGATCAATAAGATGATACAAAAAATCATCTGGAATGGTTACTGTATGCTAGATTTTAAGAAGTTGAATGTTCAGATCAACACTCTTCCATCTAAATAGAAAAAGGTGTTGCATCAACTATGGGAGGTCAACGTGGTCCTAGCCTACAAAAAACTTGCAATGGATTTTGTGAGATAATATTATAGGATTGAGGCAACAAAGACTTTGACCCTAGGGATGAATACAACTTGGCGAAGAATGAATGCGCTATGGAGAAAGCCTAAGAGATACCCGACGGTCTTTTCTTGGTTGCCAAAGAAGAAGATTGAATTTTCTAAGAAATTTGATAAATCTTTCCCTGTGTATAGGAAATTGATAAACCATTGATTTTATTTTATTTTAGTTTGGCTTTAGATATCCTAGGTGGATATTACTATTCATGTTGGTATTCATGTTTCTTTCCTATGATGGATTTGTTCCTCATGTAAATAGTTTTTAATGTATAGATGTTGAAGGATATTTTCTGTTATGAATATTTTATGGTACTATTATATTATAATATTTGTCTTATTAATATCATGTGGTTGAGTTGGAGTTCTAAAAGTTTTAGTAACTTTAAATAACGTAATTTTACCTTAATGATTATATTAACGATAATATCGTATTAGAATTTTAAATGATGATTGGGAACCTAGTGAACTTTCGAATCTAAAAAATATGTGAAATTACTTGTTAATATAATCAATTTGTGTAAAATTGATGCATAAATGAGTGGCATTAATAATTCGTGCGATATGTTTGAAATGTTCAAGTACCATGGTTTTAGCAACTAAGAACATAGTGGCTGAATTGAACAAAGGAGAAAAATTGAATGGCGAAAATTATGAAATATGGAACATGAAAATCCAATATGTGCTAGAAGAATAAGAAGCACTAGAAGCTCTTAATCAACTTGTGGAAAAACCTGAGGATGGGAACACTGCAAAGCATAAGAGAGATAGAGATGCATTTGTTGCATGGACGAAAAAGAACTCGATTACTCGCATCACGTTGCTGAGTAGCATAGATAATGATATCATACGAGAGTTCAAGCATTTCGAGAATGCCAAGGGAATGTGGGAAGCATTAGCAGTAAGATTTGGTCATACGTCGGTGACCAAATTGAGACAGCTCACCATAAGATTTGACTCGTATAAAAAGCCTCATGGTCAGTCCATAAAACAACATCTGAGAAAGATGTCAAACATGATTATTGAGCTGAAAGATGCTGGACACATTCTAACTGATGAACAGTAAGTACAAGCAGTGATCCTTTCCTTGCGTTAAAGCTGGGAGCACATGAAGGTGCACCTGACCCATAATGAAAATATCAAGACCTTTGAAGATGCCATGCGCCATCTTAAGTTAGAAGATGATCGCGTCATGGCGGCAAAACCAGAAACCAACATCTATTATGTTGGTTCTAACTCACATGGGGCCTCGGGCTCCAAGCGCAAGCGCGTCGAAATGTTCGTGAAGTGGAAAGGTAAGGGAGCAAGTTCTTCGAGTAAGAAACCAAAATTTAATCAACATGACAAAGAAAAGTGCTCTTTTTTTAAGAAGATGTCGAGGGTGAAATGCTACAACTGTAGCAAGAAAGGCCACTTCGCTCGCTATTGTGGCGAGCCAAAAAAGGTAAACTCCCATTGCATTTTTTAGAACTTTGTCTATGTGTCAAGTTCTGTATTTTTAACTAAGTCTAATCCTTTGTTGACTGTAGATTTGAGAGCAACAGACTATGTAGCGAATGACATAGATGCCTTCGTGGAGTTCCGATGGGTTCCGATCGAAACAAAATGAATCTATGTAGAGAATAACTCCAAAGCTGAAGTTAAAGGGATTGGCACCTGCCAATTGATGATGTGTGGTTGACGCACATTGTTCCCACATGACGTGTTATATGCTCCGGAGATTCGTTGGAATTTAGTATCTATATTAGTGCTGGTTAAACTTAGTTTTAATTTGAATTTCCATAATAGTAGTATTGATTTGTATTTGAATACGAATTATTATGGTTGTGGATACTTTTTGGATGGTTTTATTGTATTAAATATTAACTGTAGTGATGTTAACGTTTGTTATTCCCTATTTGCATCTTCCAATTCCTATGAAAATGATGTGAATGGGTGGCATGCTAGACTTGGTCATATTGGCCAATAACAAATGCAAAGATTAGCCAAAGAGGGCTTATTAGGTAATATTGAAGTTGATTTACCTATTTGCGAGCATTGCTTGGCCGGGAAAACAATAAGGAAACCATTCAGAAATGGTACAAGAGCTGAGTTTCCTTTGCAACTAATCCATTCTGACATCTGTGGTCCAATGAATGTAAAAGCAAGGCATTGGGCTATATATTTCATCACATTTATCGATGATTATACTCAATTTGGTTATGTCTATTTGATTTCCCATAAATTTGAGGAATTAAGTTGCTTCAAGAAATTTATAAGTTTGGTAGAAAATCAATTAGATAAGAAAATAAAAACGTTTAAATTCGATCGAATTCAAGAATATTTATCTGATGAGTTTAGAAATTTATGTGATAAAAAAGGAATAGAAAGACAGTTGGCTATTTCATATACTCCTCAACAAAATAGTGTTGCCGAGAGGAGAAATAGAACCCTATTGGAAATAGTTAGGTCTATGATGGCACAAGTTAACTTACCTATCACTTTTTGGGGTGATGCTTTGTTAACTGCTACCTATGTACTTAACTGTGTGTCTTCTAAATCAATTACTTCCACTCCGTATGAGTTATAGACAGTTAGAAAACCCAACTTAAGTTTTCTTAAACCTTGGAGTTATGCTGCTTATACTCACGAGCCCTCTCATAAATATGGGAAATTGGGTCTTAGAGGCAAAAAGAGTATGTTCATAATATACTTAAAGCACTTAAAAGGGTATGTATTTATATGCGAGCAAGAAAGTTGGAATATAACTAAATTTGAATCACGAGATGTCACATTCTTAGAGAATAAGTTTCCTAATAAGGGTGAAATAGGTTAGGACTACTTACTATTTGAAACCTTGGATCTTGATAAGGAAATTGATGAAGTTCGTCCAAGTGGGAGCAATGTGAGAAGTGAGGAATTGAATTCGATTCAATCTCAATTGCAACCGTTTGATGAGACAATATCGTCATTATCTAATCCAAGTGGGAGTGTAATGGAGAATAATGTACCATGTGTACAATCTCTCGTACGGCGAACAAGTCGCAAAAGTATTCCCCGACGACGTTTTGATATTGAAGGGGAAACTTTCATGGTCACTCCATAAGATGAAGATGAGCCAAGGAATATAAATGAGGCTCTAAGTTGCCCTAATAAGGAAAATGGATAAATGCAATAGAAGAAGAAATGGAGTCAATGAAGTCAAACCATATTTGGGAACTGGTTGATCTTCCAAAAGGACGCAAAGTTATTGGGAACAAACAGGTTCTCAAAATAAAGCGAAAATCTAATGGCTCAATATAAAGATATAAGGCTCGCCTCGTGGTGAAAGGGTACAATCAACAGAAATGAATTGATTATAAGGAAACTTTTTCTCTTGTAGTGAAATTTACCTCAATTCGCCTTATTATGGCAATAGTGGCAAGTATGAATCTTGAATTATATCAAATGGATGTAAAGACTGTTTTTCTAAATGGAGAATTAGAAGAAGAAATTTACATGGAGCAACCTGTTGGCTTCATTGTGAAATGCCAAGAACAAAAAGTGTGTCGACTTTTGATATTGATATATGGCCTTAAACAGTCTTCAAGACAATGGTATACACTTTTTCATAATGCCATAGTGGCCTATGATTTTACAATTATTGATGAAGATCATTGTGTATATATCAAATGATCCAAAGATCAATTTGTGATCTTATCATTATATGTTGATGATATACTGATTGTCGGAAGCAATGTGGAGTTAGTTAATACTGTTAAGAGTTGGTTATCATCCAATTTTGAGATGAAAGATATGGGTGAAACAGCGTATATTCTTGGAATTAAGATTTTGAGAGATTGTTTCAAAAGATTATTGTCTCTTTCGCAAGAGACTTATATCAACAAAGTTCTTGAACGATTTTGCATACATGACCCATGGATACTCCTATTGCAAAAGGTGAAGGATTGAGTCGTAGGTTGTGTCTTAAGACTCCACAAGAAAAGGAATAAATGAAACGTGTTCTTTATGCTAGTGCTGTTGGGAGTTTAATGTACGCTATGATGTGTACAAAACCTGGCATATGTTTTGCAATTGGAATGGTAAGTAGATACAAATCCAATCCAAGTCAAGAATATTAGAAAATCGTCAAAAGAATCATGAGGTATCTAAAGGGTACTGCTGATTATTCTCTGAGTTATCAAGGAAAGGGTCTGCGACTTGAAGGCTACTCAAATGCTGACTGGGAAGGAGATTTAGATGAAAGGAAATCTATCTCTGGATTTGCATTTTTACTAAATAATAGTGTCATATCTTAGATCAATAAGAAACAAACATATATAGCATTATCCACCATGGAAACTGACTTCGTGGCATTGTTAGCAGCAGAAGAGGGAGTTTGGCTTAAGAGATTTTTGGAACATTTAGGTGTTGTTGAACATGCTGCAAGCTCATTGTTAGTCAATTGTGATAGCCAAGCAGCGATAACATACACCAAGGATCCGAAATATCATGGTAAAAACAAATATATAGGTACCAAGTACAATTTTGTTAAAGATATGGTAGCACGAAAAGATGTGAACTTGCAGTACATATCTACGCATAAAATGATAGCAAATCCTACAACGAAGTCAATTCCTAGAGATGTTTTTAATGGTCATGTAAAATCTCTAGAACTACGTAGATGCTGATATACTGAATATTGTAATTTCCCTGAATGTTCACATTTAAATGAAATTGTTATATAATTGTTAATGCCTATGAATTTTGTTTGATATTTATGCATCTTAATACCTAGTGTGTTATGTCAAGAAAGTTTGTCGAACAGATAAGATTAATTCACTTACACGAGTAATCGCTTCTATTTAGTGTGTGATAAATAGAGATGAGACAATTTTAAGTTTATTATCTAGGTGATAATCGAGAGCTCAAGTTTAAAATATAAATATCGTCTTAGCTAAGTACTAAGATGAGGACATTACATTTACTATGTCCGAAAGTAAAATAATCCACATATTTTTTTTATTTGTCTTTAATGTCATATATGAGTTCTAATGGATTTTTTAGAAGAGTATATACATGAACTCAAGTTTAGACATTGAGTACGTCTGAACTATCATCTGTACGGTATTGAATATAAAGACATATGCTCCACGGGAAAAGAGTTAATATCGTAATACGTATTTCATATTACGTATGCATGAGACGACTAATAAAAGTGGCAAAAGTTTTTGATCTCAACTTAATGCCGTGTGAGACACTTGAGGATATGAGTTCCTCATTTAGTACCCTCATGACTCTGACTAATTCTCAAAATTTCTATTCAGTGTTCGCTATCTTAGGGTGTTGCCAATGGTGATGAATGATTCGATTTAATGGGACATTTCTAGAAAAGCGAGCTGAACTGAAATATAGAGGTTTAAGGAAAGAGGAAGATTAATTCATTTATGATGTCACATCCTATTTTTGTATTCATAAGTTGACCAATTATGATTTTGAGTAAATCATAGTTGTGAATACAATATACGAGATACTAAAAGAGATCAAAAGAGATATAAATGTGACTGATTGATCTAGGGTACTGCATACTATATCTACTTGAAAACGTTATGCCCAATTTGAACTGTTATGTATTCCTAACAGACGCATGGCAACGAGCTCTCGAAATATGCTGGTCGCACGGATTACTTGCTAGTATGAACATTGCACAGAAGAGAGAATTATGTTTAGCCCACCATGTGTGAGTGGGAGATGATGGATTTTGTGAATGAATGGGCCGCCCATGATGGGCTAACCCAACCCATGAAAGAAAATAATTGCAAATGACAGTTATTTTGTGAGAACAAAAGTGAGAAGAATAAAAACTTACGTGGGTTCTGTAAGTGTTTTTGGTTCATTATCAGAAACTCTCACTCACTTGAAAACAAAGAGAAAAAACGACTTTGCTCAACAATTGAAGGATCGCTCTCTCTCTCTCTCTCTCTCTCTCTCTCTCGGCTACAATAGGTGCATTTAATCTGTGGCAAAGAGGTATGTTCGTTTACGTAATATGTTTCGTTCGATCGGTGATTCAAGTATAGAATGGACACGTTTTTCGCATTTTTACATTATGTTTAGGAATCTGTTTCCTACAATTGGTCTAAGACCCATTCCCATGGCAGTGCTACTTATTAAACCTCTTGAGAGTCCTTTAGTGAATGGATCGGCCAAACTATTATTTGTCTGAACATAAATTATTGAAATAATTCCATCAGTAATTAATTATCGAATATACTCATGTCGCAAACTAATATGTCTAGATTTTTCATTGTATATTTTATTATATGACTTAGATATAGTTGCCTCACTATCACAATGTAAAGATATGGCTGCCATTAGTTGTGGCCACAACTCTATATCCAATAGCAAATTCAACAGCCATTCAGCTTCTTTACCAGCCACTAATAGTGATATAAATTCGGATTTCATTGTTGAATGAGCTATACATGTTTGCTTCTTTGATGCCCGAGAAACTACACCAATTTGCAAGCTTGAAGACCCATCCAGATGTTGACTTGTTATCAATCGTGCTAGTTATCCAACTAGTATTTGAATATCCTTCCAGTACTGCCAGTTATCTTTTATAAAATAGATCATAATGCATTGTTTTCTTTAAATAACCAAAGAATTCTACTTATAATCTTCCAATGCACAGTATTAGGATTACTAGTAAATCCGGACAATTTACACACAATATAGGCTATATTTGGTCTAGAGCAATGGATAGCATACATCAGACTTCCAATTACACTAGCATATTCTAATTGTGTTAAATGTTGTCCAGTATTTTCCATCAATTTAATTGATACATCATATGGTACATTAGAATCTTTAACTCCAAATACTGGTATTTTTGAATAATTTTCTCCACATAGTGGCATTGACTTAAAGCATAACCCCCACTATGTTTGATTACTTTAATACCTAAAATTGTATCTACTTTTCCCAAATCTTTCATTTTGAATTGAGAATATAGATGCCTTTTAGTTTCATCTATACCATGCATATTTGTACCAATAATCAACATATCATCAACATATAAACAAATTATAACTCCATACTTTTTGGTAAATTTTGAGTAAATGCACTTATCAGCATTATTATGCTTGAATCCATATGATAAAACCACCAAATCAAATTATTCATGCCATTGTTTCGGTGCTTACTTCAAACTATATAATGATTTATTTAACTTACAAACAATATTCTCATTTCTAAGTAGAACAAAACCTTTAGGTTGTTCCATATACACCTCATCTTCTAGTTTAACATTTAGAAAAGCTGTTTAACATCCATTGGATGCACATACAATCTATAAATTGATGCCAAAGCTAACAAAACTTTAATGGGTGTTATTCGAGCAACTGGTGCATATGTATCAAAGTAGTCAATTCCCTTTTTTTGCTTATAACCTTAGCTACTAACCTTGCTTTAAAGGTTTGTAACATACCATCTAGATTATACTTTCTTCTAAATGCCCATTTGCATCCGATTGGATTTGATCCAAGAGGCAAGTCAACTAACGTCCATGTATTGTCAGCAATAATTGAATCAATTTCATCATTACTTCTTTCCAAAATAATGTATCTCTAGATGCCATTGCCTCACTGAATGTCCTCGGATCTTCATCCAAGTAAAATAACATGGGTAATTTATTTACAACCTTTTCCCTATCTCATTCTACTAAGAGAGTTACAAAATCGGAACCGAAGTCTTTCGTTTTCTTCACTCTTTGACTTCTCCTTGGCTTGCTTGGAGAATCAAATAGTTTTCTTTTAATCGATGAAGGATTGCCTACGTCAATTGTTGTTTGTGAATATGCTGAGATATCACTTGAATCGTTAAGAAACTTGTGTTCTAGAAATTCAACATCTCTTGACACCACAATAACATTAGATTTCATAATAACATTAGATTCAATATCCAATAAGCGATAAGCTCGAGAATTTTCAGCATATCCAATAAACACACTTTTTAACGCCTTTGGTCCTAATATGGTTCACTTAGGATCAGGAATTCCATAGTATGCAAGGCATCCCCGTATTTTAAAGTATTGGATATTTGGAACCCTTCCTTTCCATAATTCATATGGAGATATCTTAAATTTCTTTGAATGAATTTTGTTGTAAATGTGACATGCAGTAAGAAGTGCTTCTTCTCGCAAATTTATTGGTAGTTTTGCTTATAAGATCATGGAATTAACCATATCCACCAAAATTCGATTCTTTCTTTCTGCCGATCCATTTTGTTGTGATGTATAAGGTGCACTTACTTGATGCACAACACCATCATTTTCCTCACAAAATGCAAAAAAAATCTAATGAGAAGTATTCTCCTCCACGATCACTTCTCAAAACTTTGATTTTTGCATCCTTTTGATTTCAACCACCGCCTTGAGCATCTTGAACATATCAAAAGCTTGATTGTTTGATTTCATTAGGTAAATATGTGTATATCTAAAGTAATCATCAATAAATGTAATAAAATAACGATTTCCACCTCTAGTTACTACATCATTTAATTCACAAATATCATCATGCACCATTTCAAGTACTTTAGTAGATCTTTCCACCTTTGAGAATGGTTTCTTAGTCATATTTGCTTGTAAACATGTTTCACAATCCTTCTTATCCAAATTATCACATGATATCATACCACATTTATTCATAAATTTCAAAGTACTATATCCAACATGTGATAATCTATTATGCCACAAGGAAGATGACTCAAGCATATAAATAGAAAGGAAATTCTCATTAATACTTAATTTGAACATTCCGTTACAAGAGTACCTTTTTCCAACAAACATCCCATACTTAGATAGGATAAGCTTATCAGCCTCCAACACAGCCTTAATTCCATTCTTGTACAACAAATTTGTTGATACAAGACTCTTATGAATATCTTGAACATACAACACATTGATCAAAGTAAATTTCTTTCTAGAAGTGAATTGCAGTTCAATTGTGCATATCCCTTGAATAACTATAGTATTGTGATTTTCCATCAACACGTGTATAAGATTTGAATTGCTTCTTATCATTGCAAACATGCACATTTGCACCATAATCAAACCACCAATCCTTTGAATCATTCATAGTTGCCATGTTTAATTCAATCTCCATCCCAATTTGCAATTCAAAGACCATAGCAACTAATCCATTGGTGTTTTGCTCCACAAAATTTGCTGTTGTGTCAACCTTTTGCTTTTTTCGATAGTGACACTCCTTCTTGTAGTGGCCTTTTTTACCATAGTAAAAACACGACTTGTCCTTCTTGAATGTGCTTTTGTTGCTAGACTTGTTGGTGTTGTTGGTGTCAATGAACTTCCTCTTGTTTCCCCTCTTATTTTCTTTGTCTCTACTCATGTTGCCATTCTCAACAGAATGCACCTTGTTTGCAACTTCTTTCACGTAATTAGCCTTACGTTCCCGAGAATCTTTCTCAATTCGAATGCATATTATCAAATTATCTACAAACAGGTTCTTGATTGTATGGAGAAGTTTCTTTCGATAATCATTCCAAGTTGAAGGCAATTTTGAAATAATTGCAGCAACTTGAAGAGGTTCAGAAACTTCAGTCATAAGGTCTTTGAGTTTGGCAACATATATTTGAAGTTCCTCCACCTGCTTAGAGATAGAATTTCCATCAATCATTGTAAATTCAAAATATTTCAAAGTAGTAAATCTATCAGTACCTTGTTTGTCGATATTGTATTTGGTCTCCAAGGCATTCCAAATGTCTCTGGGATTTGTGTAAGATTGAAATGTTTCATATAGACAATCTAACAGAGCATTGAGAATCCTTCCTCGGTGTTTCCTTTCATCATCCTCATGCCTTTTCCTCGCAGCTTTGATTTCATCGGAATCACCATCCTTTGGATTAAGAATAGCGGGCAAGTTGGGATCCAAGATGTAGAAGACACATAATTCAAATAAAAGAAGGATCTGTCACGACCTTCCCTTGAGTGCATAACCTAAGGGTTTGGCTAATGGATTACTAAGCCTAAACCTAGCTCGGGCTCTCCTAAGCCCAAATCAATTAGCAACTTAAGGTTTGAGTTTTTAACAAACAAGATCATTTCAATTATGAGTCACTACTAATTTATTTTTGGTGGATCTATTAAAAACCTAAGTAAATTATCAGGAGTTCTACTTTACTACTACGAATAAGAGATTATAGATTCGGGGACTTGATTACATTAGATTACTCTAATACCCTTTCGATACCTTTTCTCTTTTATTTTTCAAAAGAAAATATTTTATAGGCAGCTTGAATTGATTTTAACTTATCCACTAACATGCAAAAGGTGATCATGCGAGTGTGCAATCAATGAAATTAACACTCAAATAACAAAGCAAGCAAATTACAAGAAAGTAAAGAAATTGATCACACCAAAACAATCAAATATTTTTGGGGTTTTCTTTTATCTTGAAATGAAGTCTAATCTACATGACATGCAATTTCCTAACGTGCAAACTTTATGGTATGCATATGATATTTTTGGTATTTTTATTAAATTCGGAATTAATAAATACCCTAATTGAGCTATCTAAAAAAAAAGTTATCTAATCTAGTTTAGGGATTAATTCGAACTAATCCTATCCCGTCTTAGAAAACTATTTTTTAAACATGAAAGCATTATCTCATCTACTAAGGAAAATCACATCTAAAACCTACTCTAACTTATTACGGAATTTACCTCAATACTATTTAAATAAGCAATGTTATCTAACAACCTTATTAAGCCTAGCAAGAAATCTTTTTGTATTTTTTTTAACAAGCACGTTATCCAAATCGAAGATAAAAATTTACCTAATCCACACATGTGATCCACGAAAATTTCAAATTAAAGATTACAATAATCTAAAAAATAACCCATCGTTTCACAGGTTAAATTAGAGTTATTGCAATCTTTAGGCACAACAGTTATCTAATATTGAGTTGAAAAAATAAAAAAATGATCCGATATCTTTACGGATCCAATTGGTAATTAAATCAACTCATATTGATAACACCCTAATTGGATAATGCTTAGGATCTTAATAAAATCAATCCGTGATTAGAAATTAGATATTCAAATCAAATCGGATAAAGAATATTATCTATTTCATGGATAACGTTTCCAAGCTCGAAATGCCTGCTTACGGATAAGGTTCAATGTTGTTGGACACGACCAAGAATCTGCAAATATCAGTGAAACAAGCACACGAATTGAGAAGTAGATGAGAAAAAGAGAGAATTTTTTCCTCAATGTATCGTGGAAAGAGAACTCATGTGGGCGTCATTAGTCTCTGTATCGGCTCTCAAAAGAAAACCATGTGTGATTTTCTTTTCTCCACTTCGTACGTCCCCCCAAAAGATGACCTCCAAGTGAATTTTTTAATCCCACTTCCACTAAAGCTCTTTGGACCACGGCTTGAAATTTTCCTTAAACTCACAAAGGCACAAGAACAATTTCTCACGGAGATCACAAAGGGGCGCTTGGTGTGACGCAAGGGCAGCAACGTCGTCGATCGTGGGAAGGAGCAGCCGCTGCTTCCTCGGCGCGGGATCACGGTAGCTTCGTCATCACAATGTGTGCTGACGCAGCTAGCGATGTGGTTGAGCAGGACCGTTGTGACTGGGAAGTCACTAAACTTGCTGGACAGCGAGACAGGGACTCACGGCAGTGCTGTGACTAACTAGCAGCTTGCTGGTCTGGGCGTTGGTGCTGTGGCAGAGACACAACAAGGAGCTAGCCGTTATGCAGGGACGTCGTAGAAGAGCAGCAGTAGGATGGCGGCGTCGGGTCTGGGCACAGCAGTGGCAGCTCGTGGGTGTCACTGGATCGGCATGATAGTAGACGTCAGGTAGCAGCGGCGGCGAGCATGGAGTAGGCACGGGCAGCGCGGGCAGGGCGATGGGGGCGCAGCGGCGGGGCGACATTGCCGAGTCTCTCTCTCCCTCAAATCTCACGTGTGTTTCTCCTCGTATGTGAAACTCTCCAATTTTTCTTTCCCCCGCGATTGATCGGCCAAGGAGGTATTTATAGCCTTCATAAGTCTAATTCTAATCAGGATCAGTGATAGACTGATTAGAGTTCGTATGGATTTGGAAATTATCCTCAAGAGTTTGACCGGTTTTGGTAATTATCTCTTACGCGCAGGATCGGATGAATAACCAAGATTCAAAGCCAATAGTTAACGGGGTTATTCAAGAATGAAAGATATCAATATTTTCACAACAACCCGAAGAGATAAACTCCGCCATGCGAGAGAGAGTGTACCCAATTGACAGCTTTCTCTGCATGGAGTGAAAGGCGGCGTCCAAGAGGAGGGGCAAGCATTATCTATGCTTCTTGTGGATGAGACGAGAAAACACATCTTTTTGTTCAGATTTATCCAACTTTTATGTCCATTTTTGAATGTTCCCCTCCACTTCTTCACCAAATACTTCTACGGCCGAACCTACACTCACCAAGTCACATGTTCTCTTGAATCCGAAGTCCTTATCCGAATCGAAATAGACACGAAGTAGCCCGGCATGTGGAATTCCTGTCCTACGTGCATATGATCCGTGGAGATATGAATATCATATCTGAAGCTCGCCTCTCCCTTTCTGATCACCAATCCTTTATCGCGTCATCTATTGAGCTCACCTTAGGCTTCCTAAAAGATGCTTGATGCAAATAGATAATGGATCATGCCAAATTTTTGTCTAAGGGTCGTACCAACCTCTAATGTTCTCATGCAATAAAGAATTAAATATAATAGCCAAAATTAAGTGTCAACACGATCATGTTGTCCTTCCAACGGATGAAATTAGTTCCATAATAGGGATCGATTTGCAATCTGTCAAGATTGCGAGCACTTGATGCAGCCGATGTCTCTATCTCCATTAAAATAATTCCTTAAGATTGTTGGGGAAATTTGATTGCTAATGAAGATAGAGAAATAACAATGGATCCTTAATGCTTTGATACATGATGACAATCACTGTCCTTAAGGTATCATTTGGCCCCGTTATTGTTGCTGCCGGGTTTAGAATAAATATACCTCCAGGATATACATCAAAGCAGTAGAAAAACCAGTTCAACAATTACTCAATTTCTCTCTTAGAATTTCACCTTAAATGTATTGTTAAAGTTGTGTGTACGAAAAGAGAAGAAGAGAGAGTTCTAAAGAATTTGTAATTACGAACAGTTGTGGTTATAATAAATAATGTGCGATTTGATTTCTATTCACAGACAACTAATCAACACATCTCTTGAGAATAAATACCTTATCCCCAACCATCACTATTCTTCACGTTAAGAATATTTTCTGTTCATAACCACCGACAACTTCCTTTTAGGATGAAGCGTCATCTCTTTTCCTAATCAAGAATCACATCTTCTCTTAACTAAGAGTTACATCTTTTATGATAACAAACTATTTCAACATGCACTCATTGATTTCTCTTTAAAGTTGGAAGTTGGAAGATGTCCAAAAGCTGGAATCGATATATTCCTCGACCTCGGGTGCCATTTTCAGCGACCTTCATAAACCAGCGGTCATCATTGCAACATGCTTTGTACTTGTAGCATTGGCCCTGTCGCTTTTTCTCATATTTCAGCATCTCAAGTACTACACCAATCCCGCTGTAACCTCTCTTCTCCTTTATATAATTTGATCGATCGGTCTGACTCAGTGATATGGGTGGACAAAACTAATCGAATATCATATATGTATACTTTATATTCTTCATGTGGTATTGTCGAAATGATATCGGAAACACGCAGCCAGACTTCCTACGAATTGTCCTGATGGTATCATGTGCGAACAAAAATCACTTTTCACGTACACTAACATGGTGTCGCGACCTAAAAAAATCGGAGTTTTTGATCTTAGGCTAATGGATTACTAGATCAATTAAATTAACTAACCTAGCTCGAGTTCTCCCAAACTCTACCAAATCGCAACTTAGGTCCAATTATGAGCATGCAAATATTTTCAATAGGAGTCGCCACTAATCATTTAAGGTAGGTTGATTAGAAACCTAAATAAAATAGCGGGAGTACTATTTTATTTCTACGAACCAGAAATTATGAATTCGGGGACTTGGTTACGCTAGATTCCCTAACGCCCTTTCGGTACCAATTTCAAGAAAAATACCCAATTTGGCAATTTTGATAAATCCTAACTTAGAGTTTAAAGGTGCATAAATTTTTATTTTCACTTATTTAAATAAAAGCTAACCTATATGTAATGACGTGCAAAAATTGACATGCGATTAATGCAATCTAACATGCAAATTATATGTCATGCGACGACGTGACCAATTTATAATGACGGGCATATTTTTATTATTTTTTTTAATGAAATTCGGAATTAAAAACGCCAATTATCTAAACATGCAATTTTAAACTAAAGGAATTAACCTATTCTAGAGTAATCTTTTGGTATTTTTTTTTATCAAAATTCGAAATTAAAATCAAGTAAAATATATATATATATATATATAACCGCTAAATCTTTTGAATTAAGTTTCGATCTGAAGCCTGACAGATCGATCCTAAAATTCAAAATACCCGCTATGGAAATAACTCTATCTAAAGCCTGATAGATAGATTTATTTCCACGTGTGCGGTTGCGGATTAGGAAATTTTCCTAATTGATCACATCTTGAAAAATTCTCGATATCTTAAATATCTTAGATATATTCAAAAGATTTTGAAAATTCTAAATTTTATCCAAGTTTGAAAAGTAATAGATATCCAAGATTTCAAAAAAAAGAAATAAAATCCTAATTGAAATAATGCCTATTATTCAAATATATAAGATTAGATATCAATAAGCACAAAATAGGCAACAAAATATTCGAATCGAATCAGGATAAAATATTTACCTGATTTGCGGATTTATTTCCAAATTTGAATCGCGCGGATCGGGATTGCGGATCGGCAGTGCGTCGAGAGCGGCGGCGCGACGGCGGAACGATGGCGTCGGGATGGTGGTATACGGATGATCGGACAATCGACCAACGTGTACTCAGCCGACTAGTGGCTAAGGGACTACCTGATTTGGAAGTGGGCTTGCTTTCTTGATTGGTGGAACTTTCGGTGAAGGATGATTATTGGTGCAGTGGCTTTGCTTGAGGTTTGCTTGAGGGGCACTAATATTGGAAGAACAACGTCTGGGAAGCTGCTGGAGTTGACAAGTAGTTGCTTTGACAACGCTAGGACTTCATTGGCGTCAGACGGAAGTTCACGGGGGCTGTTCGATGAAGCACCAAAGCTACGGGAACGCTGATTTGCTGGTGTAGGATGTTCGGGCCCGAGGTGGCTAGTTGCTCGTCAGTAGGGGTCGACAAGGATGCTTTGTCATCGGGCAGTGAATAGCATCGTCATCAAGGTCGACATCGAGCCCGCGGGGCAGATCAGAACAACTCGCTGTTGTAGAAGGAGCGGCCGTCGACTGGAATAGGGGTGCCGCCGAAGAAAGAGTCTCCACCCGAAGGTGTTCCGCCAAGAGACCTCTTCTCTCTGTCTAACCTCACGTGTTTTTTCTCTTTGTCAAGAGTGGCCGAGGATATCAATTTTTTGGTCTCCCCCTCTATCTCTTGCCTTTTCTTGGACGTCCAATATATTATTCTGAATATATGCCCCCACGCTGACCAAATTCCCTTTGCTTCTTTCCCTCTTTTGTTATTTTCTTTCCCTGCATGCGCAAAAATCAATTTTCTTTCCTTCTCACCCCCTTTCAACCGTGGCTTCAGAATCTTCCTGATCAACTTTCTTATTTTTCTTCTTTTGTTCCTCTGCCCATGTTGAATTAATCTACACAAATCAACTTTGCTCTTTTTCCATATTCGTTTTTTCAAATAATCACGTGACCAAAAGATTTTCACGATATTATCTCAATATGCCATAATCCAATGTGTCACATGCGCAACGCACATGTTAATCTTAACCACTTTAGGGAATAATGGGTTTGGCTGAATCTTCAATTCGCACGGGCTTGATCCAATTTATTCCATTGAGCTTGGAACCATTCGCTCGAACCTATTCGCCATCGGTCTGATAGATATGCAAACTATATGGGCCTAATTAACTGTTAATGAAATGCTCCTGATATCTATATGCAATTTACTTAATATTTTTTGTTTAGGAGTCGGTGCTGATTCCTAATTTTCTATGCAATTATTCACTAAATGGTTTACCAAAATTTAGGTATCAACAGCTGCCCCTCTTTGAATGGAAGCTCGCAGAGGTTTCGCTCAAAGACTGAGACCTAAATTTAAACTATGCAAAATGATGAATGATTTTTTTTATTTTTTATTTTTTATTTTTATTTTTTATTATTTTTTTTAATGCAATGATGCATGATATGCAAACAATAAGGAACGTATGTTAAGGCTTCTCACTTCGTGTAGAGCGGTGAAAGAGCCTTAATTACGGATCGCACAAAAAGCACTCAAATGAGGGAATGCTTTATAATGCTGCTGACTCCCTTGATCTCCAAACCTCTAATCCACTGGAAGTAAGGTTCTCGACATACAGAATTGCCTATTTGTTACCTGTAGTTTCCTACAGATGCGAAGTAGCGCATGATATGAAGAAAGAATGAGGACGTGTTGCCTATACCACTGGGCAATCATGAAAAGGATCATGTCACCTCTTCCAATGGGTGAGCATGAGGTTAGTTGTGCCACCTATTCCACTGGGTGAACATGAAATGAGAAACTATGCTGCCTATTCTATTGGGCAAACATGAAATGGGGTGTGTTGTCTATTCCACTGAGCAACATAAAGAAATATGTCACCTGTTCCACTGGGTAAACATTAAATGGGGTGTGCTGCCTATTCCACTGAGCAACACAAAAGAAATATGTCACCTGTTCCACTGGGTGAACATATGAAAGAGATAATTTCCCCTATTCCGGAGAGAGAAACAATGAAGAATACTTAGCAAACGTACCTGAATTCTTCTTATGTTATGAGAGAGCCAATTGCATTGCACCTGTTTTTACCTGAGAAAGGTTAAACTAGCATATGCGCAGGGGCAAAGAAAACATATTTCATGAATCTGCCTGCATTACCAAACTTCACTGGGGAATTTATCAATAAGAACAACCATTTCGTCCTTTTGACAATTTGATCACATTAAATGAGAGACCTTTAATCAGAAAGAACTTTTCACTCGCTCTCAATAAAAGGCTTTTGACCCGACTTTTGATGCGGGTATAAGAATCACTCGAACTCTCTTCATTGTGCTTGACAAGGGTTCGGATATTCTCAAAATCAGTATAACTTGGCCAATCTGAGAGGTCTTTATAAGGACTGAAATGCAAGCTTGGTCAATGGCTTAGCAAAAGGGACTCTTCGAGTCGAGGCTATTGAAAGAATGATATCACCAGTTGCTCCGGGTTTACAAGTCAGGAATGCTGCAAAAAATGAAATAGAAAAATCTTGCTCGCACTTCTTCGAGCAACATTTATAAGCATTTGAAATTCTACATTAACTCAAGTGCCCTATTCTGAAGAGACTTTGGTAAGGGTTGTAACGTAGATTCGGGTAGGCTTGAAATGAATGGCCTATTTCCATCAAAGGGGGTATTATGAACATGGAAATTAGTGATCATCCAATCATGCTACTGATACCATTGATCTATCTCTAACAATTGCTCCACAAATGAACCTTCAAATGGTCTTTTCCTTTAAGAATGCTCTTGCATATGACTCAGTTTTCACCAAAGCCTTTCTTTCTCTCATCATTTTTTACTGGCATTGGCCTTGCTTTTACCAGGCACACTGCTTTTTCATGCCCCCTAGTTTTTTTTTTTTTTTTTTTTTTTTTTTTTGACCTTTGACATATACTGTCTATAATGCATACATTGGTCAGCCACACTTTGGCTTGTTTTGACTGAATGACAAACATTTGGATTCTCAGGGTCTTCATTTTCCATTGGCGCTCTGAATATGCTGTGTGGATAGCGATGGTTTTTACCTTGCCCCAGTATGAAGGATGATCACCAATTGGGTTCTTATGAAATGAAATTGCAGGCTCAAGTGGGCTAAGCAACAGATAAAGTGTGTAGGATAGCGAAAGAAATGCTCTTCGTCATATCTAAGGCACTCAAGCTAACACAGAATTTTGATGCAGTAAATATACTTGAAGATTGATGCAAGTGAAAGCAAGAAAATTCTAACCATTTTGAACTTTCTAAGAAATTGCCCCAGTATGGGGGTTGTTCCTGACAGGGGTAACAAATGAAACTCCGTTCAAAGGGTTAAGCAAGTGATAACCTGTAGTGTTTAGATAGAGGAAATGAATGCCTCTTATCATTTTGGTTGTCATACTTTTCGTGAGATAATCCTTTACCTTGTCAGCACGGAATTTTCACTCAACTCACATTGGGGATTATTATTCATGACGTGTATGAAAATGGCTTGCCTTTCGTCATCTTGAAGTCTCTCATGCAATATGATCGCTTCATTAGGACAGAAATAGATCGCCAGATCGAAAGCCTTCCTCAAACGAAGCTTAGTAACATAACGAGAAAATCAATTGATTCACGAAATTCGATCTGAGACAAAGTCAGAACGAGTACAAATCAAGTGTAATACTTCTTCACAGAATCAGAATTAACTGGACTGGAAAAAACACGACCATCCATCTCGGCCAAAATTAAAGCACCTCTTGGAAGGACTTTCTTCACAATGTACGGGCCGCCATAATTTGGAGCAAATTTTCCTTCTGCAAGAGGAACTATCGGCAATAATTTCCGCAGGACAAGGTCGCCTACCTGAAAATGTCGAGGCTTAACTTTCTTGTTGAAAGATTTAGCAACTCGTTGTTGGTAGCACTGACCATGACATATAGCTCTAAGCCTTGTCTCATCAATCAGGTTCAACTGGTCTAATCTCTGCTGGATCCAATCTGTTTCTGACAATTGTACCTTTGTAGATGTTCGGATAGAAGTCCGATATGCCATAAGTGCAAATGGTAATCTCTCATGCCAATCACGATAGTTCTCAGCTGTTTTAGCCAAAATTTTCTTGATATTCTTGTTGGCTGCTTCGACCGCTCCGTTCATCTGCGGACGATATGGAGAGGAATTCAGATGTTTGATCTTGAACTCCTTGAACAGATCATCCACCAATTTATTATTCAGATTCGACCCATTGTCAGTAATTATGGTCTCAGGTGCACCATATCGAGCAATGATGTCTCGACGAATGAACTTCACCACATTCCGTGCCGTCACTGACGTATAGGACATAGCTTCAATCCACTTCGAAAAATAATCGATAGCGACCAGGATAAACCGATGTCCGTTTGACGCTTTAGGATTGATTGGGCCAATCACATCAATGCCCCACATAGAGAATGGCCATGGTTCAGACATCTGATGCAATTCATTCGGGGGAGTATTAATCTTATCACTATGGATCTGGCATTTGTGACAACTTCGGACATGTTGAATGCAATCACTCTCTAAAGTGAGCCAGTAATAACCCATCCTCATTATCTTCCTTGCTAGCATATGACCATTCATGTGCGGACCGCATACTCCCTCATGTACTTCTAGCATCAAATGAACAGCCTCAGTTGAATCAACACACCTTAATAAGACCGAATCATAGGACCGCTTGTATAGACATTCTCCGCTCAAGAAGAACTTTGACGCCATTTTCTTGATATACTTCTGGTCAGATGCGGTACTTTTGTCAGGAAATTCCTGTGTTTGAAGATATGCCTTGATATCATGATACCACGGCTTGCCGTCAGACTCTTCTGTCGTAGCCATGCAATAAGCTGGTTTCTGTAAAACCTCTATCTTTAAAGGTTCAACTTCTAACCCACTTGTCACTCGTAGCATTGCCGATAAAGTAGCCAAAGCATCGGCAAAATGGTTTTGAGTCCTCGACAAGTATTCAAACGAAATGTCTTCAAACTCTTCCACTAACTCCTCTAAATAGGCATGATAGGGCTGCAACTTAGCATTCCTAGTTTGCCACTTACCAACGGTCTGAAGAATAATGAGGGCTGAATCCCCGAACACCTTAAGTCGAGCTACTCCCATTTCGATAGCGGCTTGTAACCCGAGGATGCATGCTTCATATTCAGCAATATTGTTCGTGCAAAGAAATATCAATTTTGCAGCCACTGGACAATGTTGACCGCCTGAGAATATTAAAACTGCCCCGATACCTGATCCTGATAAGTTTACGGCCCCATCAAAATACATGGTCCATACATACTCATCAATTGGCATGACTCTATCCTTTAGCGGACCCAGATCCTCATTTTTTCCAGGATTTTCAGCCAGGATATCAGCAATTACTCGTCCTTTGACTGATTTTTGAGATAAGAATTGAACATTGAATTCTGATATGAGAATCTGCCATTTTGCTAGTTTTCCAATCAAAGCGGGTTGATTGAGCAAGTATTTGATGGGATCACACTCTGTTACAAGCAATATCTGATAATGCAAAGTATATTGCCTCAATCTGTGTAGCACCCAAACCAGTGCTGCGCACGTCCTTTCTATTTCAGAATAGTTCATCTCAGAGGCGATGAACTTCTTACTCAAATAATAAATCGCACGCTCTTTTCCATCCTCTTCACTTCGTTGAGCAAGCATGGCGCCTAAGGATTCACTGTGGATTGTAAGGTACAGTATCAGAGGTTGCCCAGGCGTTGGCGGAACAAGCACCGGTAGATTCATCAAGTAGAGCTTAAGCTTGTCAAATGCCTATTCACATTCTTCATCCCATCTAACTAGCGCATTCTTTTTGAGAAGCTTAAAGAAAGGCTTCGCTGTCTCAGATAGCTGAGAAATAAATCTGGCTATATAATTTAGTCTACCCATCAAGCTACGAACTTCCTTCACCGAAGAGGGAGATTTTATTTCACAAATGGCCTTCACTTTTGACGAGTCGATCTCAATTCCTTTGTTACTGACAATAAAGCTGAGTAGTTTGCCAGAGGCTGCCCCGAACACGCATTTTGCTGGATTGAGGCGTAATTTGAACTTGCGAAGCCTGTCGAATAATTTCATCAAAGTTTCTATGTGATCTTCTCCATGCCGAGTTTTTTTAATCATGTCATCAACGTAGATCTCAATCTCATTATGCATCATGTCATGGAATAATGTGACCATTGCCCGTTGGTAAGTTGCTCCAGCATTTTTGAGACCAAAGGGCATCACCTTGTAGTGAAATGTCCCCCATGGAGTGGTAAATGCTGTCTTCAACTTATCATCCTCGTTCATCAAGATCTGATTATAACCTAAGAAGCCATCCATGAAGGAAAATAGTTCGAACCCGGCTGTACTGTCCACAAGCACATCAATGTGTGGGAGTGGAAAATCATCTTTAGGACTAGCTTTGTTCAGATCGCGGTAGTCAACGCACACTCGAACCCGACCATCTTTCTTCAATACTAGGACTATATTAGCGACCCATTCTGAATATTGGGTAGTCTCAATAAATCCCACGTCAAGAAGCTTCATGACCTCTTCCTTGATCTTCTTTGCCAGTTCTGGCTTAGCTCTTCGCGGCCTTTGCTTCACGGGCTCAACCGAAGGATCAGTCGGTAGACAATGTTCGACGATTGATCGATCAAGACCCGGCATGTCAGTATAAGACCAGGCAAAGATGTCTTGATAATCCTTCAACAATTGAATCAAGCGTTTAGCCACATCTTTAGGGAGACATGCCCCAATCTTCACTTCTCTTGGATTCTCCGTGTCACCAAGATTGATCACCACGGTTTCTTCAACAGTTAGAGGCTTGGATTTCTCATGGATTTCCAAGTTCCGTTGTATTTCTTCATCATTCGGATCAGAATCATCTGAGTCATCGGATTGACTCGCATCACATATATGAGGATCCATGATTCCCGTCCCTTCGCATGCCTCGAGATTAGTCCTGAAACATAAAGGAAATAGATCAAAAGGACAAGACAGGGCTTAACTACATGCAATTTTCGAAAATTGATCATTGCTTTTTTTGAAATTCATTTTGCTTTCGAAGACCTCGAGACAAGAATTCTTGAGAAGCCCAACCCTCAATTCTTACCGTAGATGACAAATTTTACCAATCGTTGGTTATCGTCATTGGGTTGGTTTGAGGTACTTCAACAAGATTCAAAATAATAAAAACTTCTGTAATTTTATTGATATTGAATCAATGAATTACATCTTATTGAATTGAAAAACCTAAGTGTAACATGAATGAAAATCGAAAATAATAAAGATTCCCACGCAGGGGAGATACGAAAACTAAAAATAATTACTCTTGAGGGCCAACGCCCATCCCTTCAAGTGGTCCTTCAGTGATTGCACCAATGGAGGTCTCAGCAAACCAACCAGTGAGGTAGGGTATATCGTCATTAAAGTCAAAGTCCACCACCCTCGACTCCGGCTTCTTGAAAATACAGGGTGGCTGGTCATCCTCAGAATCATCAGACAAACTGACCAAAATCGCTTTACCATGCTTCCTAGGCGAGTCAGTTAGGGCTGGTGGCGACTTAGGAAAGATAAGCCCAAGATCATCCTCAGTAGGGCTCGATTTTAAATGCTCATATCCCCCGACTACTCCAGTTGAGCGAAAGATGTGATCAATAGGAGGTGGTAAGGGACTTTGACTTACTCCTGTTTGGCCTCTGTAACAACTAAGGTCTTGTTCGCGGCTTCGCGGCCCATGATATCCCAAACCAGCCTTGTGGGATTGTCCATTTGTCTCAATTGGGGCACGAATGCCTTGACCTTCCTTCCCAAGACCCTGTCCTGGCTCAAAACCATTACCGACCATGACCTTGGTTACCATGATAGCTGCATTAGAAACCTCTGGAATAGGGAACGGCATTTCAAAGGAAGCTTGAACAACTTGAACTATCTCAAATGAATGATAGCTATCCTCCTCAACATGATCGGGCTCTATGTATGGGATCGATGTCGCGTTGAAGATTCGGTGATCTTCCTCCCCATAAATTGTAACTAACTTTGCCTCAGCGATAAACTTGATCTTCTGATGCAAACTGGAGGACACTGCACCTGCATTGTGGATCCATGGTCGCCCTAACAAAAAATTGAAAGCAGAAGGGATATCCAGCACTTGAAAAAGAATATCGAACATCGAAGGTCCGATTTGCAGCTCTAAGTTAATCTGGCCTATCACATCCTTCTTTGCTCCATCAAAGGCTCGAACAGAAGTCTTGGCTGCTTGCATGGTAGATGGTTTAATGCCTAGCCTTTTCAAAGTAGCCAACGGGCATAAATTCAAAGCTGACCCGTTATCAACAAGCACTCTAGCCATGTGAGTCTCCTTGTACTTCACTGATATATGAAGCGCTTTATTATGACCACGTCCTTCAACTGGGATTTCCTCATCAGAAAATGCTACTTGATCCTTGAGGAGGATCGTCTTGACAAACCCCTCTAGCTTATTTTCTTCAATAGTTTCGGGCACATGAACCTCACTTAAAACCTTCATCAGAGCACCCCGATGCTTCTCTGATGTCTGAAGAAGTTCCAACAACGAGACTTGTGCAGGCAACTTTCTCAACTGATCAACCACGCTATATTCACTAGCCTTGATCACAGCTAAGAATTCCTTCGCTTCTTTCTCGGCCACTGGCTTGACAGGTGGATTATCAGCATAAGTTCGTCCCGATCTTGTTATCAGATCAACATTGTATGACCATGGAACCATCTTGTCACTTTCATAAGCGTAGGACTGAGGTGATGCCAGCACCGATACTTCAGAAGCATAAGGTATAACGATCCCGAGGTCATCATCAGAGGCATCTTCAAGAGAGGGCATGTCAATTAGCTCAGGATCCAACTTAACTTGTTCATCGGTTAGCATTGCGAGTTCTTCATTCCAGTCAATGATGACCTGAGATATAGTAGCCACTACCCCGAATTCATCAGCCATCCCAATCATTCCCTCTCTTACCAACTCATCCACCTTCTTCTCTATTTCGCCGAATGATACCACTTCACCGGTCGAAACATAACCAGCTCGGACTAAAGCGTCGAACATATCTTCAAAAGGGACCCTAAAGTCTTGAACTCGCTCAATCGCCGGGCCAAGGACAACATTTGCACTGCTCGAATGATCAGGAAGTGGATTGTTCTGCACATTGGGCTTACCGGCTGGCTGTAGTGCAAACGCTCCAGTCTCAAGTAGATCCTGTACTCGATGTTTGAGTACTTGGCAGTCGTCTGTCGAATGTCCCACCTCACCTCTATGATAATCGCATTTCTTCGATGGATCGTATCGTGCAAAGCCGGCAGCATTAGATCTTTGTGGCTCCGAACTCAGCAAATTTTTCTTCCTTAGCACTGCTAGTACCTGAGATAACGTTCCAGGAAGTGGAGTAAATTGGCGAGCTTTGCGCTGCAGGCGTGGGTCTTGCCGGCCTTGCTGCACATAAGAGGTTGGCTGCTTGGTGGTAAATTGTAGTTTCGGGGCCTGAGCTGGCGTCTTCTGTACATAAGTCATGTTGACTTCAGGGGCATGCTCTTTGTCTTTCTTACTAATAAATCTCTTGCCTGATGAACCCGACTCACTGTACCATCCTTTCTTGAGCCCAGATTCAATCTCCTCACCCATGGCTATCAGCTGGCTAAAAGATTGGACGGCCGTCACTAACATTCGTGAACGAACCGGCTGTGATAGAGTGGACACGAACAACTTCATTAAGTCACGTTCTGAAGGTTCGGGCATGATCTGTCCCGCCATGTTCCTCCAGCGAGTGGCATACTCCTTTAGAGTTTCGCCCTTTTTCTGCTCAGCTTTTTCCAGGTCTTCTCTTGTAATAGTGATATCGAGATTGAACTTGAAGTGTTTGACGAAAAGATTTGCCACTTCTTCCCACGAGTCTTTCCGGTTGATCTGGTGGTTGGTATACCACCTCATTGCAGCATCCTTCAAGCTTGCTTGAAAGGTTTGAATCATTAAAGGTCCATTAGAAACATATCTGTTCATGAGCCCCTGATACATCTCGATGTGCTGAATTGGGTTCGAGGTGCCATCATACTTCTCGAAGGCTGGCATTTTGAATTTATCGGGCACTTGGACCCGAGTAAAAACAGACAAATCAACAGGCGGAAAACTTTGAGTTCCCTTTACTTCACGTAATCTCTGGTCGAGCTTAGCCAGCAATTTAGCATTTTCATCATTGGGGGGTGGATGAAGAACATCAGCCGCCGGAGACGCACTAGTGTCAGTCAAAATGACATCGTCCAGTTGAAAGGTTGGATTAGTATTCACTGCAGGAGCTTTGTCGAGGCGGAGACCTTGACGAGTTGGAGGCGGAATCTCCGATTGAGAGATAGCATTGATCTGTTGTTGCTTGGCCATGAGATCACTCATCATTTTGGACATAGCAGCCGTGATCTGCTCATTGATTGTATTCATGTGTTCTTTCAGCTTTTCGTCAATCATGGCTGCAATCTCAGCTTGATTGGCCATCCTTCTTTTGGTCACCGATCGAGTATTATGAGGATGAGGGGGATCCGTGGCAAATTACCTGCAAAAGTAACGATTGAATGAATACAACAAGTAAGAATAACGAGTCGGTCCATGACATCCCTTAGATCCTCAAGATGAAATTTCTTTCAAAAGACCAATTCGTCCAGTAAATCCTGAAATTCCAAATTGCTTCATTCAATAAAAACTTGGACTAATTCCAAAATTTACAAATTATAACTTAATGTTTTTCATTGAATTGCTCAGAATGGAAAATGTCTAAATATCTACTACCTAAAAACGTTAATAGCAAGCTAACATTTCCTCCTAAAAAAAAAAGAAAAACTCCCTAAACCAAACAAGAAATCAAATGGTCTTCCTCTTTTTAGAGGCTACATGATCTATAGACGAATGGGCCTTCAAGGCACGCCGTAATCGTGCATTCTCTTCAGCTAGAGCATCTGCCTTATCCTGGGCCTTCATCGCCTTTTCTTCGCTGATTTTGATTTGAGTTTGAAGGGTATGCCGTACTGTCACGACCGGGATCTTCGGGAGTATCTCAGTAGGGATGGTATGATACTGAACATACCGGTCCGTGGCAAAGTGACGCTTCATTCTTCCAGTGGGCTCATCTGCGGGCCAAATCAGCTTCTGAGTGGAACAATTCTGCCAAGCCTCAGAATGACGCCTAAGCTCGACTCTGTAGGACTCGCCTTTCTCGAACTGGACTTGAAATTCATTGGGCCTGAGTGGAGGTGGGACATCCTGTAGAACTCGAAATTGACGTGTAACCCGAAGGGGCTGATAGCAGGTTGCCCCATAAATGCCCATCAAAGGTATGGGCTTCTGATCGCCATGGTATAGTCGAGCCTCGACCTCCCGAAACTACACAGCTTGCCAAAGGAAAATCTTAGAGTTTGGATCTTTGAACAGATTGACCCATTGCGTATAGTGCAAACTCTTAGTTTGATCTTGTATTTGTTTGAACCTTAAAATAGGGTTATCAGTCATGGCCATTTCAAATACAGTCATATCTTCCCCAAATTGAGAAAGGTGTGAGAAAAGCCATATTTGTAAAAGCTCAATCGGGGCTCGAAAAGTTCTATCTTTTCCTTTCTTGAATCGTGTCAGAGATATGAAAGTCTCTGCTAGAATTGTGTTTATAAAACTAACTCCACCACATATTAGTTTTACCGTCCAAGCTATGACGGGATCAATAGCATTTTGACGGAATGGAAAAATGATGAGTCCAAAAAAAGCTAAGATAAAAATTTTAGATCTCATGAGGACAGAGTTATTTTCAAAACATTCGATAAGAAAAGATAATGGGCATGCTTGACAATTACCCCTTAGCACTTTTTCAATTTCCTTTTTAGTCAAATTCAAAAATTCAGCAAGCACTACCACAGGATCTACCTTAATGGGTGGTTCGACTATATCTAACTCAATCGATTTTCCAATGGCAATACTGTATTCTTCCAGAGTCGGTGTGAGCTCAAACTTACCTCCCAACACAAATGTGGTTGTCTCGGGGCACCAAAAATGAGCGAATGCCTGCATGATCCCGCTCTGAACATTTATGTCTAGGATTGGCAGCATGAATCCAATGCGTTTGAGAACGTACTGCTGACCATCTGGCTTCAACTGGCTCCATAACTTCTTGAGCTCCAGCTTCGGAGTAGGCACGAAACGGATATCGAGGCGACCCATTCTTATATAGACCACGTGCCAAATGACTCAACCTAAATCATGGACCGACTCAAAATAAGATAAAGAAAACCAAAGATAAAGCTCAAGAAATTACCGTCTTCGGGGAGAAAATGTCAATCACAGAGACATGCACATGAAACGTGAGTTTAAATCTTAATCTATCTATCCTAATGGCTTTTGCAAAGTGAAATGATGAACGGAACGACGCGTCGCAGCCTCGCGTACAATCGTCATGACTAGTCGCAGCCTCGCATACAATAGTCATGACTAGTCGAGTCCAATCACTTCGGCTTGGTTCGGTCGACAAAGGCAACCCCCATGCGTTGTAGCCTCACGTGCATGAGGACGACCCTTGAGCCATTTTTTGGAAAAATTTTCGGGATTCAAATGGGATAACCTTTAGCGAAACCTTACCGCCAAGGTTAAAGAACCACCTAAATACCATCTTAAAACTATGGGTGTGACCCAGGTCCGGTCACAGGTTGTGTGTGGTGTAGTGCAAATACTGTAAATCATGCACAACAATTATATTCAACCATCACTTCAATAGTACGAAAATTAAACTAAATTCCACTCCACCAAACCTGCAAAACAAAGGGTTAGCCAATCATTATTCCCCTTATAACTCCCATCCTGCAAAAACATTTAACACCTAAAAATGAGAATTCAATTAAATTTTGTCAAATCGAGTGATTTTTGTTTGAAAATTTTTTTTTGGCCTAAGTCCTCCTTAAATTTTCAAAAAAATTCAAGTAGTCCGCAGCGGAGTCGCCAAGCTGTCGCGACCTAAAAAAATCGGAGTTTTTGATCTTAGGCTAATGGATTACTAGATCAATTAAATTAACTAACCTAGCTCGAGTTCTCCCAAACTCTACCAAATCGCAACTTAGGTCCAATTATGAGCATGCAAATATTTTCAATAGGAGTCGCCACTAATCATTTAAGGTAGGTTGATTAGAAACCTAAATAAAATAGCGGGAGTACTATTTTATTTCTACGAACCAGAAATTATGAATTCGGGGACTTGGTTACGCTAGATTCCCTAACGCCCTTTCGGTACCAATTTCAAGAAAAATACCCAATTTGGCAATTTTGATAAATCCTAACTTAGAGTTTAAAGGTGCATAAATTTTTATTTTCACTTATTTAAATAAAAGCTAACCTATATGTAATGACGTGCAAAAATTGACATGCGATTAATGCAATCTAACATGCAAATTATATGTCATGCGACGACGTGACCAATTTATAATGACGGGCATATTTTTATTATTTTTTTTAATGAAATTCGGAATTAAAAACGCCAATTATCTAAACATGCAATTTTAAACTAAAGGAATTAACCTATTCTAGAGTAATCTTTTGGTATTTTTTTTATCAAAATTCGAAATTAAAATCAAGTAAAATATATATATATATATATATATATATATATATATATATAACCGCTAAATCTTTTGAATTAAGTTTCGATCTGAAGCCTGACAGATCGATCCTAAAATTCAAAATACCCGCTATGGAAATAACTCTATCTAAAGCCTGATAGATAGATTTATTTCCACGTGTGCGGTTGCGGATTAGGAAATTTTCCTAATCGATCACATCTTGAAAAATTCTCGATATCTTAAATATCTTAGATATATTCAAAAGATTTTGAAAATTCTAAATTTTATCCAAGTTTGAAAAGTAATAGATATCCAAGATTTCAAAAAAAGAAATAAAATCCTAATTGAAATAATGCCTATTATTCAAATATATAAGATTAGATATCAATAAGCACAAAATAGGCAACAAAATATTCGAATCGAATCAGGATAAAATATTTACCTGATTTGCGGATTTATTTCCAAATTTGAATCGCGCGGATCGGGATTGCGGATCGGCAGTGCGTTGAGAGCGGCGGCGCGGCGGCGGAACGATGGCGTCGGGATGGTGGTATACGGATGATCGGACAATCGACCAACGTGTACTCAGCCGACTAGTGGCTAAGGGACTACCTGATTTGGAAGTGGGCTTGCTTTCTTGATTGGTGGAACTTTCGGTGAAGGATGATTATTGGTGCAGTGGCTTTGCTTGAGGTTTGCTTGAGGGTCACTAATATTGGAAGAACAACGTCTGGGAAGCTGCTGGAGTTGACAAGTAGTTGCTTTGACAACGCTGGGACTTCATTGGCGTCAGACGGAAGTTCACGGGGGCTGTTCGATGAAGCACCAAAGCTATGGGAACGCTGATTTGCTGGTGTAGGATGTTCGAGCCCGAGGTGGCTAGTTGCTCGTCAGTAGGGGTCGACAAGGATGCTTTGTCATCGGGCAGTGAATAGCATCGTCATCAAGGTCGACATCGAGCCCGCGGGGCAGATCAGAACAACTCGCTGTTGTAGAAGGAGCGGCCGTCGACTGGAATAGGGGTGCCGCCGAAGAAAGAGTCTCCACCCGAAGGTGTTCCGCCAAGAGACCTCTTCTCTCTGTCTAACCTCACGTGTTTTTTCTCTTTGTCAAGAGTGGCCGAGGATATCAATTTTTTGGTCTCCCCCTCTATCTCTTGCCTTTTCTTGGACGTCCAATATATTATTCTGAATATATGCCCCCACGCTGACCAAATTCCCTTTGTTTCTTTCCCTCTTTTGTTATTTTCTTTCCCTGCATGCGCAAAAATCAATTTTCTTTCCTTCTCACCCCCTTTCAACCGTGGCTTCAGAATCTTCCTGATCAACTTTCTTATTTTTCTTCTTTTGTTCCTCTGCCCATGTTGAATTAATCTACACAAATCAACTTTGCTCTTTTTCCATATTCGTTTTTTCAAATAATCACGTGACCAAAAGATTTTCACGATATTATCTCAATATGCCATAATCCAATGTGTCACATGCGCAACGCACATGTTAATCTTAACCACTTTAGGGAATAATGGGTTTGGCTGAATCTTCAATTCGCACGGGCTTGATCCAATTTATTCCATTGAGCTTGGAACCATTCGCTCGAACCTATTCGCTATCGGTCTGATAGATATGCAAACTATATGGGCCTAATTAACTGTTAATGAAATGCTCCTGATATCTATATGCAATTTACTTAATATTTTTTGTTTAGGAGTCGGTGCTGATTCCTAATTTTCTATGCAATTATTCACTAAATGGTTTACCAAAATTTAGGTATTAACACATGGCAAACAAAAATCACATCACAGATGCCATAGTCCAATAACATTTCACGGACGGTAACATGTGCAAACAAAAATCACATCACAGATGCCATTGTCTAATAATATCATAGATCATTTCCAAATCTTCTTTGGGTTCAGGGGACGGTAGAGGCGAGCCCAGTAAGTGGATTCGACCATTTCAACATACAAGGGAAGCTGTAGGATTGCGAACAATATGACCGGGAAGGAAGCCAGCAAATTGATTGGGATGTAAATCCACTTGAATCGTTCACTTAGGATAGTTATAAGAGCAGAGCTGAACGCCACTATCATAAAGGCCAAAGAGAGGAAGAGAAAAGTAAGGCCCAATATCATTTTTTTCGGCAATGAGTGGAGGAAATCTTCTGCGGCATAGCGTGAAGTTAAGATAGCCAAGAACATCAAGGTGGCGGTAACAGAGGAGAGGAAGGCAAGAGCGTTTGCAACCGCAAATACCATAAATGAGCCCTTCTTTGGAAAGATCGAGGTCCCCATACTACCATCGTTGACTTCAGGTACCACAAAAGCCGCAGCGAAAGCTACCGTAGTGATCAGAGTCCCAATGAGAGTACAAGATGATGACGTATCCTTCATCCATTGTCTTGCCTCTTTGAGCAATTTTTGGCGCTGTTCTAGAAGAGCTTCCCACAATGTTTTCCTGCTCCCATTGGATCGAATATGTTTAAGAAAAGGAAGGCCCTTATCTTCCACTACCTTCAGCAAAACGAAGGAGGTTGATCACAATTTAATGTAAATTAAAGAGGGTGGCAAAAAAATAAGTTGAACTGACCTTAAACCACTGAAGTTCCCGCTGAAGAAGAAAAGCTGCTCCAGAAACATCCGGGTATACACATCTCGGTGACCATTTGGTCACAGACTCCATCAGGCCCTCCACCGTCCAAATATTGTCAATCAAATATGGAATTGTGTTGTGTGCATTCACTAGTCTAAACAACTCAACATGCCGTCCGTTCACAACTTCTTTTATAAGTTCTTTTGTGAAATTTTTATCCCACATCAACTCCGGAAAATGCTTAATACATAACTTGACAATTTCATAGATTCCGCTAGATGCAGCATGAAGGACGATGTGCAAAGTCAATAATTGGAGTATTTCAGGAGTTTCCATATGAGTCTTCATCTTGGTAAGAGCTAGATTTGCAAACTCAATTGAGCATTCGTGCCTCAACTTTGATTCTCCAATCCTTTTGATGAAAGGTGCTGCACGTAATATCATGTAAGTAATTTTCCAATGATAAAGAATCAAAAGGTTAAAGAGGCTCTCCCATTTGCGTCGTGGTCGTATTTATATATAGTAGTTGAAAAATAAAATTATGGATTTAATATATTAACCCATATAGCAAACTTCTTATTACTTGAAAATCGAATGCATGCATCATATAATAGTTGGATCTATCAATGAACACACACAATCTCATGAGAAAAAAAGAGTAATTTTCTTTCGAAAAATGGGAAGATTAGCAATGGATCGATAGATTTGTTTTTATTTAGTTTCCTTACTAAGGCACCTAACGGATACATATCGTTAGACTTTGAATCGAATCATAGTCTCCCAGTATACGAATCAAGAGACGGTCCATATCAAGAACTATGATCTCAAAGGGATATACTGAAAACATCAATTTAGACTTTTTGAAATTTAGAGATCCCTATTGTCTGTAGGTCCTTTTTCTGTAAATATCTTGGCAGTTTTGTGTACCTGGTATTGTGCCAAAATTCCAAAGTAATGTCTTGAACCGCGTTGCTACCACCACAAAGAAGAGAGAAGAATCGTGTCAGCAATAGGAATTTATGACAAACAAAAGATACATTAAATTTAATAATGCTTGAAAATGTTCAAAAACAACTTGGATTAATCAACCTCTATGAACTGAAATCCAAATGTACAACTTTTAATAATTCTACTTGTCAATTTGACATTGAAAATGAATTCTGGACTAATTTTACAGATGTTACATTAGATATTAATTTGTGACATATATTATGGTTTAAATATCAATTTGTATACATAGACGTAGTCCTTGTCCCCTAACTTTTTTTTGTCAATAGGATCCCCAAATGATAAGCTTTTTGTTGTGTCAGTTCATCCACGAAGTATATTAACAGATATACCTCGGGTCATCTTCATGTCACTGGAGTTGTCAAATGATGTATCAACCAAGCATAGAGGGATACCTAAAAAAATGAGAACAGATAGAGTGAAAACCATGTCGACAGAGTTGCTCGAATTGTACATATCTAACAAAAGAAGGGCTAGAAGTACGTACATTTGTAAATAAATCTTTCCCAAAAATTGAGTTTAGCTCCACTAAGGAAGTAATTCATCTTCACCAAGTATTCCAACGGACTACGGTTTTCACGATCTTTGGATGTGGCTAACTCGGGATATCTGTGCGCTAAATACAAGGCTATATCTTTTGGAATACAAGAACCAAAAAGTTAATTCAAGCAAACAGTGAATGAAATGGGATAAATAAGTGAGTGTAAAATCCTACCCAAATGGCCAGTCTTGATAAGGGTGGTCAAGCTACTATAATGTGGAGCGGATGTTGTGCGTCTAGCCAGGTAGCTGATAACCTCCTTTTGCATAGGAGCACCTGAAACAGCAGCCGACAAGGCAAGGGCTACACTTTCAGGTTCAGCATCAACTTTATCTACTAACGCCTTTACCATCCTTATTCTTCCTCCCTTGGCAGCATTGTAGAGGGCACTACTGAAATCTTTATATTCTGGAGGGAAGCACTCGATTAGGTTCTTGACCAATTGATCTTGTGCGAACATAACCGCAACATCGAGCACGGTAAATTGATCATGTTCTACAGTCATAACTTTGGCCATCATTGCTTCGTGATCTTCATTAAGGATTTTCTTGATAGCTTTCCAATCACCTTTCATTGCGGCTTCAATCAATGGTCGATACTTTTCATTGACCTCTGGTGTTGGTCTGGCTGCAAAAATTGCACATTTTAAGCCCACAGGTTTTCGCACTTTCGGTTGTTTAGGTCAAATGTCACCATTGCAACTGCTCAGAGTTGCAAGGAAATGTGGATGCAAGCGCAGGGGGTGATCGTTTACTCGACATACCTTTTATATGAGAGCATCAGTTTACTCTTTGGAAGTATCTTTTTTGGGGCCTTCTCAATTATAATTTCAGATATTATTTAGATTATAAAAATTATGAAAAGATTATGTTTGAATTTATACGTTATGTTGTGAAATTTGAAAAATTTTGGATTAAAAAAAGTCAAAATGCATGGAACACAAGTTTTGTGAAAAACTGAAAATCAAAAGTTCAAAGTGACAAACCTTCACTTGGTGCTGCATCTTGGGAAGCTTTATATGTTGTTGTCCCTTCTGAACTCTTGTCTACTCGAACCTCTTTGATACCATAAGAGAAATGAACATAAATTACCTTAGAAAAACTAATTACAGTTGGTATGCTTTAGATCATTTACACATGACTAGTATCAGGCTCGTTCATTGCATAGGATCTTCTGTACTAAACTCAACAGGTAAACTTCTAAACAAAAAACAAAAATTTAACTTTAAACTTAGCAGAGATAATGAGTTCTTTTTCGAGATAGTAATTATATTATGACTGAGTTTTGTGGGACCTTCGAACTTAATCTTGGGCAATGTGTTTTTTAATGAATTTGTTGAGTGTGTATTAAATTTTATTTCTGGTATTCGACCCAAATTGATTCTTGATATCCGAATTGAAATTTGTGGATACTCGACTTGAGAAAAAAATGTAGGTTTAGTGTTTGTAGTTACGGGCTTGGGGCCCGAAGCCCGTAACCTAGCAATATAAATACTTTTTTTCTCAAGTTATTAGGTTGAGAAATAGAGACTAAAAAAGTCTTAAGGTTTTTTAGCCACATTTTGTAATTCTTAAAGTGCCACAGTAGATTTTGCTTCTCCTCTCCCTATAGTTTTTCCTGCAAGGGTTTTTTTACGTAAATTTGTGTGCTTTTTTTTATTCTTTTTAGTTTTATTTTGTTGTAGTTTCCACATTGGCCATAACAATCGGATATCAAAGCCATAGGGTTTTCTAGATCTTCTGATTATGGATTTGAGTTCAACAACGAAATTTGATCTTGAGAAGTTTCATAGGAATGGCAATTTTAACATTTGGCAGGTTCGTATGTTGGTTGTTCTTACGCAGTAGAGTTTGTAGAAAACTCTAATTGGGAAAGGGAAGAAACTGACATGCATGTTAGATGAAACTAGGGAAGAATTGGTTGAACATGCTATGTTTACTATCCAATTGTGTCTCGTGAATGAAATTCTGCAGGAGGTACTAGAATAGAAAACAATGGTAGGTTTTTGGACAAAATTGGAGAATATTTTTTTTTTGACAAAATCCTTCACCAATTGCTTGAAGCTCAAGCAACAACTCTTCAATCTTTATATGGCTGAAGATGCTTCTCTTAAGTCTCATAATTCTAAGTTCAATGCTATTATTTATGAATTAAGAAGTATTAATGATAAGATTGACTGTGTGGATCAAGCTCTTTTATTATTAGTTTCATTACCTCCCTCTTATAAGAATTTTAGAGAGACCATGATTGTTAATAAAGAAACTATCGATATTGAAGATATCAAAACCGGTCTTTTAAATAAGCAGAAACTAGATACATATAAAGGCAGTAGTGATCATGGGACCGGTTTAACAGCTAGGGAAAGGTTTGTTGAGAGAAGCAATGATAGCAAAAGAAGGTCAAAATCAAAGTATAAGGATCTGATTTGCAACTACTATAAGTCTAATGGGTATATCAAAAAGAGTTGTCCGAAAATGAGGCCAAAGAAGCAAAGAGAAAATAATCCGAATTAGTGAAATCAAGGGAATGCAAATCGACGGAACAATCATAACTACCAAAACAAACAGAATCATGGATATGAAAATTCTGCTCAAGCTGGTGTTACTAAAGAAGCAAATAAAGACCTGTTATTAGTTGCAAATGATAAAGACAAATTCAGTGATAATTGGATTCTTGATTCAGGCTATCCATACTACATGTGTCATAATCATGATTGGTTCTCCACGTACAAAGGCTATAATGGCGAAGTTATTATAATGGGAAATAAGGCTAAATGCAAAGCAGTTGGGATTGGGACTGTTAGCATTAGGATACACGACTAAGATGCACGACGGCATGATAAGAACCTTGAAATATGGGAGGTTTATGGATGAACCTTGTCTCTTTGAGTATACTTGATGCTAAAGGTTGTAGGTTTATGGATGAAGGTGGAGTTATAAAGATTATGGGAGGTTCACTTCTATTGATCAAAGGGTTGAAATGTGGCACTTTATATCAGCTGCAAGGCACTATAGTTGTTGGTTCAATTGCAGTCTCATCCACTATGATAAAATCAGACAACACTAAATTATGACATATAAGATTAGTCCATATGAGTATTAGAGGGATGGATGTGCTGAGTAAGAGATGCTTTCTATGGGGTCAAACAATTGAAATCTGTTTTTTTGGGAGCATTGTGTTTTCGGAAAACGGAAAAGGGTCTGTTTCAAAATAGAAATACACACAACAAATGGCACTCTAAATTATATTCATTCTAATCTTTGGGGCTTGCGAAAGTTCCTTCGGAAGGCCTTGGTTCAAGGTATCTACTCACTTTCATTAATGATTTTTCAAGGAAGGTTTGGGTCTATTTTCTAAAGCAAAAGAGTGATGTTTTTGGTATATTTAAGCAATGAAAAATATTGATTGCGAAACAGACCGGTAAGAAGATCAAGAGGTTGAGAACTAATAATAAGCTAGAATTTTGTGGAGGCAGGTTTAACAAATTCTACAAAAATAAAGATATTGTGAGGTATCATATTATAGTGAATACACCATAGTAGAATGGTATATCATTCTCCTTGCATATCTTACTAAAAATCTAGAAAGGTATGATCAGGTACCGTTGATTATTCCTCTCTTTGAATATTTGGATGTTTGGCATATGCATATGTTAGTGAGGGGAAACTAGAGCCTACGACAAAGAATGCATCTTTCTTGGTTATGCTTCTAGTGTAAAGGGATATAGATTTTGTTGTGCTGATTTATCTACAATTATTGTTAGCAGAGATGTTGCTTTTGATGAGTCCGTAAAGAATCGTTCATTCATTGTCATAAAATCTCGAAAGTGCTACGAAGAAGGTGGAGCTTAAAGTAATTTTTTCACAACCAGTTTAGTCATTTACTGGTAATATAAAAATTGAAAAACCTGAAGAAAACATAATTTTATTTCCAGAGATAGACCAAGAAGGACAGGTAAGCCACCATAGAATTATGGGCACTCAGATTTTATTGCTTATACCCTTTTAGTGACACAGTCAGTCAACATACCTTTATCTATTAGCGCATTCATTACTCTTTGGTAGTAAAAGAGTTATTTTTCTTTAGCGGGGGGGTGGGGCGGGGGGTACGGGGATCTTTCTCCATTATACTTTAATATTTATTCAAATTTGAAAAATTACGAAAAGATTATATTAGAATTAGTATGTCCACATTTGTATGCAGTGAAATTTAAAATGTCTCGGATGAGAAAAAAGTGAAAATGCATGAAACATGAGATTCATTGAAAATAAAAATTAAATGTTCAAAGTAACAAACCTTCAATTGGTCCACAATCGTTTTGGGAAGCTTTATCAGTGGCTGTGCCTTTTGAATTCACGTATATGTGAACATCTTTGTTATCAAAAAAAGAAAAGAAGAAATGAACATATATACCTTAGAAAAATTAATTACACTTTTTATGCTTTAGACCATCCATACATGACTAGTATCCAGCTCATTCATTGCATGGAATTGTTTATGTTAAGCTTTGATGGTAAACTAAAAAGAAAATTTAATTTTAAAGTTAACGGAGGTCATGAGTTTTTTTTTTTTTTTTTAAAACTTATTGTATCATGAATTATTTTTGGAGGCCCTTGTAAATTTCAAATGCTGGCAATGTGTTTTTTAGGTACTTTTTATTTTGTTGTCACCATTGATCTTATCCGCGATATCATTTAGGAATTATGAGATGACTCTTTTACTCTTTGGAAGTCAAAAGGTGCTTTTTGGGGGCTTTCTCAATTATAATGTAGCATGTTATTCAGCTTTTATTAATTAGAAAAAAGATTATATTTGGATTTATGTGTCAGCATTTGAATGCTGTGCAGTTTAAAATGTTTTAGATTAAAAAAAGTCAAATTGCATGAAACACGATTTTATGAATAACGAAAATTAAAAATTCAAAGTTACAAACATTCAGTGGGTCCGTGATCGGCTTGGTTAGCTTTATCGGTGACTGTGCTTTTTGACTCACGTCTACGTGTACATCTTTGTTACCAAAGAGAGAAATCAACATCGATAACCGTGAAAAAATTATTAACAGTTTGTATGCTTTGGATTATCCAAACATGACTTGTATAAATTGTCCGCATTGAAATTAGATGGAAAACTTTTAAACAAGAAAAAAGTTTAACGTTAAGTTTAACAGAGATCCGATTTTTTTTTAGATAGGTATTGCACCAAAAATTAGTTTCGGAGGACCTTCTAACTTTCATATCTTAGATATTGTGTTTTTTAGTGAGTTTTTTATTTTGATCTTTTCCGCATCATTTATTAGTTAAGTCGATGCAAAATTTTATCACTATCCATAATTTCACATAACCATTCTAACAAGACTATACATAAATGAAAATAAATTGAATAACTTAATGAAATTAATTTCATCAATTAATACTATTTCTTTATAAGTTACAATTAAGGAAAAGTATAAAAAAGTCATAAACGTATCACATTGGTACCAATTCAGTCATAAATCTTTTAATTAGACCAATTTAGTCCTAAACATTTTTGTATTGATACCAATTCAGTCCATCCGGCTAATTTAAGACGTAAATCGCTGATATGGAAACAAATTTATTAATTTATTAATTTTTTTTCTCTTTTTTTTTCTTTTCCCATAATTGATTGGTCGGCGTTGGTTTAGGTGAGGGCTGCGTCACCCTTGCTGGCCACAGGTGAGGGTGTCGAGCCCTCACCTAGATCCAAGCGAGGGCTAAAACCCTCGTCCATTGGCCGGCGAGGGCGAAGCCCTCGCCACCGTTGCTTGTGGCGAGCGAGGGTTTCGGCCCTCGCTTGGATATGGGTGAGGGCGTCATGGTTGGTGAGGGCACGATGGCCCTCACCTATGGTCGGCGATGGTTGACCGGTGACCTTGCTGGCCAAACAGTTATGGGAAAAGAAAAAAAAAAGAGAAAAAAAGAAAAAAAACATTAAAAAATATGAAAAAATAATTATAAAATTATAAAATTAGTTCACGTCAGCGCCGGTGGTGTCACATAAGACTGCCGACATCCACGTCAGCGATTTCCAGCCTAAATTGATCAGATGGACTGAATTTGTATCAATATAAAAAGATTTAGAACTAAATTGGTCCAATTAAAAAGTTTAGGATTGAATTGGTACCGATGTAATAGGTTTAAGAGTTTTTTGGTACTTTTCCTGTTATTGTTGATATAGGATACCAGTTGATAACATTATCACCATCATACTAATGCACCGCATGGTTTCTTTCTCAAACAAAGTACACCGATCGAGCTTTATTACTTAACGGTTGGGAAAAATAATTGATCTATTTTTTCTGACAAAATCCATATTATTTTGTCTTGTGCTTGTGGCAAGAACTTTACACCATTGCTGAACCTTAGACAAAATGAATCAATTAGCTGCATTTGGTGGCCACACATTGCTTTTGCATTTTGAGTTCGGGGAAATTAAATTTTTTTGGTCCCTGTAGGTTGAAATATGCCACTTTCAATCCCTTTGCTTTGTTTGACAATAATTCCAATCCTCATACTATTTTGTGGTGAAAATTTAAGTCACTTTGTCAAAATTACAGGGACAAAAAAATGTTATTTTCTTGACTAATTTTAAAGGAAAAAATTACCAAAAAAATCTTAAACCTATTACGATTATGTCAATTCAGTTTTAAACCTTTTTTTGAGCTAATTCAATCATAAATCTTTTACATTTGTGTTAATTCAATCCATCTAACTAACTTTGGACAGATGGCACTAACGTGAACACTAGCCGTCCGAGTGACGCTGTAGTGAATAATTTTTAATATTATTTTTTATTTTTTCAAAAAATTTATTTATTTATTTATTCTTTTCCTTTACCTTTTACTTTAATTTTCTTCCTTCTTTCCCATGCCAGCCACTGGACGAGGGCCATGAAGCCCCTGCCTGCAGTCAGTGAGGGTCACTGCCCTTGCTTGGCCTCGCCCAAATCTAGGCCAGGCTTGGGGGCCGCGCACGAGGCAAGTCTCATTAGCTGTGGGCAAAGGCGGCCATGGCCTCACTAGTCGCGAGCAAGGCCGCGTCGATGAGGGATTCGTAGCCCTTGCCCAGTGGCTCACAAGCCTCGCCAGTCGATGTGGGAAAGAAGGAAGAAAAGGAAAAGAAAAATAAATATATAATATTAAAAATTATCTACATCAGTGCCGGTCGGGATCCACGTCATCACCGACAAGCCAAAATTGGTCAAGTGGGCTGAATTAACACAAATACAAAATGTTCAGGACTGAATTGACAAAAAAAATTAAGATTGAATTAGCATAATTGCAATCGATTTAGGACTTTTTTTTATAATATTCCCAATTTTAAACTAACTTTTGTTCCAAAAAGAGTGATTTAAATTTCTGACGATTTAATTGGACTTTCCAAATTATCTAGAAGTCATTTTCCGTTGGTTGTTTCAGAAAATTCTAAACAATGTTTTTTCAGGAAACATACTGGAGTCTGACGCGTGATTTTAGGTACCGAGGACTTGGGTCAAGAGCAAAACTATAATTGCATGACTGCCAGCTTTGTTGAATCAATATATCTGCCTCTCGAGTCGGCTCATGCGTCATTACGCCATTTTTCTAAAAACAAAATCACCATGAAATCCCTCGTGGTATTTAGAGTGTGTTGGTTCACAAAAGTATCTAATAAAAACTGTTTTGTTTTTCATCTTCCATTTTCAGGAAAATATGTTTGGTGAATGAAAAATATGAGTTTTCAGCAGGAATGAAAATTGTAAAAACATGTTTGGTATAGTTTTTAAAGCAATCCTTGAACAAAATAATGTTAATTTCGATCGTTTTTAGTTTTAGAGTTCAAGTTTTGAAAACAAGGCAACCAATACTTGTACCAACATATTTTCGTGGAGAAATTTGGAAAAGAAAGATTTGTTACAATTTTCAATACATTACCTGTTCATAATATCGTCCCTTGCTTACATTACTTCGAAACATAGATGAAAGATGTGGAACTTTTCCAATTTTTCCATCGCCTTATGGAATCAAATCAGAACAACAAAAGAAAGACTGGAACATACCTGACAACGGTTTCGAAATCGAACTGTGTTGGGTATCCATGGAGGATTCTTTGCCGTGCTGCCTTACGAGCATGTAAAAATCTAAAGGAGAGAAGTAGCTTAACGCGTTTGAAGTCGAAGTTATATTCTGTTCAACTTCTCCTGTGGATGGAGCCAAAGTTCCAGCTATAGATGTCTTTTAATTTTAAAGGGATAATGACTCAAATAATCCATAAACTTTGGTCCAATGTTAAATGTGGTCTCTAGATTTTAATTTGTTCAATGTAGTCCCTGAACTTTAGTCTAATAAGTAATGTGATCTTTGAACTTTTAATTTATTTAATGTCATCCCTGAACTTTTAATACATGTTCAATTTAGTTGTAGATGTCTTTTAATTTTAAAGGAATAATGATTCAAATAATCTATAAACTTTGGCCCAATGTGAAATATGGTTACTGAATTTTAATTTGTTCAATATAGTCCCTGAACTTTAGCCCAATGAGCAATGTGATCCCTGAACTTTAGCCCAATGAGCAATGTGATCCCTGAACTTTTAATTTATTTAATGTCATCCCTGAACTTTTAGTACATGTTCAATTTAGTCTCTGAACTATATGAAAATGTTCGATATAGTCTCTGAACTTGAATTAATGGGCAAGGAGGCAGGAGGCTAAGCGGAGATGGAATCAGAATCGGGTGCTAGTGGCAGGAGCGGCGAACGATTCCAAGTTGGTGATTCGATTGCAAGCAGCAGAGGCATCTACGCAACGATAATGAATGATGTCACTGCCACCGCAGCCACCGTTGGTCCACGTCAGGCACAGGAGGCAATAACAGCATCATCTGCGCTGGGTGGTGGTGGCCGTCGCTGTCAATTCGAATACGAACAAAATCGAATGATGAAGATCTGTCATTGGGAAGTGGATGAGTAATTCCCTTTGGATTTTTTTAGGGAGAGAGATAGAGAACTTGATTCCTGAGAACATTCACACGGGAATTGGGGATTTGTGCTGCTTGGACCAAAGTTTAAGAACTATTTATATCATTATCCCAAAAAAATAAAATTGGAACATTAAAAGATGCCTCTTGTACAACGCTAAGAAGCATCGAAATCACTGGGAAAGTAACATCGTGGTATTCTGATACTTGCTAGGTGTCTCAACATGAAAATAAGGCACAATCTATAAATGTAAGGGGTGAATTCCTTTAAAAAAAAAAAATCTCTAACTTTAGGTTAAGTTCCAAATCTATTTTGAACTTTTTTATCTTAAAGAAAACCTCAAATTTTAGGTTCAGTCTTAAATCTGTCATAGACTTTTTTTATCTAAAAAAAAACCCTAAACTTTAAGTTTAGTTTCAAATCTGTCCCGAATTTTGTTTTGTATATGAAAAATCAGCAAATTTCAATTTATTTCAAAAATATATCCCGTGATCCAATTCCAACTCGATGTGGCACTTCCACGCCAATGACAAATCTACGTCAACAAAGTAATGGGGCGATAGGTAAGAGTGATTTCCTTTTTTCTGTTTTGGACTTCGAGCGAAGTGCACCTGGGATGAAAAGGAAACATAGCCGGATTTTACCTGTTAATTAATTAATCTGCCTCTATTGTGACAAAATACGAACAAGCTTTTGCAGAATTTCGCACTCTCTAGTTGTTTGAAAATCGGCAATCTTCATCCAGCTTTTCTGATTCGTTTTGCTGGACGATTCGTCCTTGTCATGGGGCAAAGCAAAGGTAGATGTGAGCTGCGTGCAGAAGAATAAAAAAAAATGAAAGAAAAAAAGTTAAAGGACGTGCAAAGGAAAAGTTAGGGATTGTTTGATAACTTTGCTAAATAGTACCCGATTCTTTTTTTTTTTTTGGTAAGAAGTACCCGATTCTATTTTTATATTCCCTAGAACCAAAAAAGAATAAAAATCCATTCGGTAAATTTTTTGTTTATGGGCACAAATTTGTTCCCAATATGTTTTGCAATAGCATCAAGAATAAAAAAAAAAAAAGTTGATTCTTGATTATGGGAACAATAATAAGAAATGGAAAATAAATTTTCTTCTTCTTCTTCTTCTTTTTGGTCGGCCTTCTTCATTTTTCATGGCCTGTGGCTGGTCGTCGTTCGCCGCCCACCAGCAACCGGCCACAGGCTAGGGCCGACGAGGGCATCACGGCTCTTGCCTAGGCCGCGAGTTACCCTCTTCGGATCTAGCGAGGGCCATGGTGAGGGTCTAGCCCTCACTGGCCCTGGCCTATGGCTAGTCGCTGATGCCGACGACCTAGCCTTGGCCCATGGCCAGGTCGCCGATGCCGGCGACCTGGCCATGGGCCAAGGAAGAGGAAGAAGAAAAAAAGAAAAGAAAAAGAAATATTTAAAAATTCAAAATTTTATCTGAATATTATTAATACAAAGAAATTTTGTGCAATTACCAAACGTATTTTTGTTCTTTTTCTATTCTAAAAAAAGAAATTTTGAGTAGTTACCAAACACCATTAAATGCTTAGAAATTGTTTCCGGGAATTGAATAAAAAAAATCACTTTTGAGTATAAATTATTTCTAGAAACAGGATGGTTATCAAATGCATCTTTAGAGAACAAGAAAATGTCCTTAACAGTGAGACTTTCTGAAGAACATGCTAGCTCCCAGATATCCAATACACGGGCCACAAATCAAACCAAAAATGTTTAAGGTGTATAATTTGGGGTTTCAGTCGTATTTATCATTTTTATTGTCTTTAATATCAATGTTAAGGATTTTTTTTTATATATTCGGCTTTAAAAGTGTGATATATGTATATAGAGATAGTTGCAAAATCGAATTTATTCAAATATCACCTAGATAAAGACGAAGATATAAAAAAGATATATATATTTACGGTGGACGTGATAATTACCTTTTTAAAAGTGGCAAATTCGCAACTTTTTAGCCGGCCCATACACGCGCGCCGCACATATTCTCAATTCATCTTTCTTCCTCATTGTGAGATGCTGACCACGAATCTTAGCACATGCACTGCCGCATTTGATGCCAAATTTCAACTCGCAACTTTTTAGACTTTTAAATTTTTTTTTCTTTTTTTTGGCTTAATAAGGTATGTGCAACCCCACTCGTTCTGAGTTGCATTTCCTGAAAATGAACCGAGGTCCCACCTACTTAGAATTATACGCAGCCTTCTATAAATGTCTCTATAGATAAACAACCTCGTAAACATGTACTGTTGACTCTAGTATATGGCAAATGTTTGCAGAGGTCATCAAGGTGCTAGTCAAAAGGGAAAAAGAAATTAGACGCATGTTAACTAGAATACTTAAAATTGAACCGGTAGCAACATTGGGTCACACTCTATCATGCGGGCAATGGACTGTTCATAAGTTCAAAATTGTCGTGGTCATAGCTGAATTTTCAATTACTGCGACTCCTTGGTGAAGACGGTGGGGATTCTTTGGTTGATCATATTGGGGAGCTACATTCTCTGCAACACTAACATGAGCACCAATTCTTTTTCCGTAATCTTCTCCTCGTGTGTTCTTGTCCAAGCTTTCTTCTTCTTTCTTTCTTTCTTTCCTTTTTTTTTTTTTTTGCCTAGGGAAAAAAGATATTGGAGAGAGTGAGAACATACTGTATACGTACTGGATGTTGTCATTTGACCGAGACTAGGATGTGGCTCGATGGTGGCTAGTGGCTACTGTTCACCCAACAAATACATAAATCAAAATAGGGACCTGAAATTTCATGACGCGCAGAAGATATTCACGGCCAGTGGATAGGGTCCAAATGGAGTGTTTTCTCCGGGCCAACGCGAATTGATATCGCCTATTAAATGGACCCAGTCTCGATAGTTCAAAATTCATGCGAAAGCCCGATCCTCGGAGAGCATGGACATGTCTATTGGGCCCGTCAAGCAGCCAAGCCAATCCTTTGACCCAACAATCCTTAGAAGGTGGCTCTCTATTAGTCATGGATGAAGCATGCCAGTAGACGAAACAACATCAATTCATCTACTCCCGAAACCTTATAGAAAATCAATTCGCATGCTGATTGTTGAAATCATGTCTCGAGTTTGAGACCCGTGAACATGACTGAACACGAGACTTATTAAAGGAAAGTCAGAAATCGAGCAAAGCTGAGCACGAAAATTGTATCGTGTTGAAGTGGCAATCAAGAATAAAGATTGTTTCTACGGTGGAGTCATCGCTCTCGAGCCGGAAAGTCCAACAATGGACTTTGAGTTGGTTTTTGTCTGGGTCAACAGGGGTCAGAGAGAATAAAGAGAAATAAAAGATAGGGAAATCTTTTCCCAGCGGAAGTTGGTTTAGGTTATTTGGGTTTGATAGATAGATATACATAATATATATATATATATATATATATATATATATATATATAAAAATTAAGTCTGGGGACGATCTACTAAGCAGACTTGGATTAGTGCGGCCGTGAAGAATTTTGCTTGATGCGCAATCCAAGGCAGATTCAAGAGACGAGTGCTGAAGCTAATTATTTTTTGTGGTAAGATTATTGAGAGATTATTTCGTGAGAAATTATGGAGCTAAATGTCATGTGCGTTATTGGGTGTAACTGAAAGCTGAGAAATACTGAAAGTGCTTGAATGATTCGATTGTGATTATAATCTTCGTCATATCGCTTGATTTATGATAGAATTTGCTGCTGCTGCTTTCCGTGTAGATGTAGATTACTACGACTAAATCATGTAAATCCGATATCCTATTTATTTTCTTATTCTGTTTATTTTAATGATCGATCACTTGCTTCTGCAATACTTATTAGCACACACAATCGATATCAGATCCAGAAACCGAGCCACGTATAAATCATCACATACATAACTTTTTAAACGCACTTGTTATTGTTGCCAATAACGGATTACGACATTAGGCTAAAAGACATATTCTATGCATTGTAGAAGCTTATACATCCATACCAAGCCACAAGCAGCATACAAATCAGTACATACCAATCGGTCATGAGCGACAGCGAAAGGTTATCCTGGATTAGTAAAGAAAATTGTTGGGCATTAACGTGGATATGTGCTGCGCTCGTGACAGGTATGTCGGCTCTAACGAATATTTTAGGCCTTGTGTTTTAAGCTTTCTCTGATGGCCCAATATCTTAATAACAAGGAAACAAGTCAATAAACAGAAGTAGAAGGTTCCGACCACCAAATAAATAAATAAATAGAAGGGTTTTAGACTTCGTCTTCCTTTCCAAGCCACCAGTACTGCTATTTTTTCGTGAATTTTCAAATTTGTGTTTCCTTTTAAATTTTTACCATCTGTAACGACTATGTACAATGTTCTTGATTCGTCTCTCATTTTTCATTGCTACATTTTCAAAATTTGATTCAGATGAGTTGATTTTGACCATTTTAAATTTTCAGGTCACAGAGGGTGTATCGACGGTTGGCATTGTGTACAAAAGTGAACAAGATGCCTACGATTTTCATGATGAACCCGCCGAAGAAGTCAGTTCCATGAGATTTTGCTCATACAATGCTTGTCCCTTTTTTTTCAAGTTTTCGATGCACCGAAGGATTCTCTTGTGCACTTATTTATTTGGTATTGATATTATCTAATATAAAATTTTTCGTTAGTTTTTATGTGGATTTGGTGTTCTAGTAAATAAAACTTAAGTTTTAGTGTTTGTTGGATCATTACTGGAAGAGATTATGCTTTTAACATTGTATCCTGAAATAAGAAATTACATTTGATTGGATTGGAGGTGATCAAGAAATGAAATTTAAGAGCAGGTGATCGTCCACTATTTTTCAAGTCATCGGCACACGTGTTTTCACCAAAAAAAAATAAAGAATTAGAAGAAGTAAAAAATTAGAATGCAAAGATTAGTTAAAGAGTTCGTGTACAAATTTCTCAGTCTAGGTCCACAAACTCATATAGGTGGGTATTACCAGACTTGTTGGAATGTGGTTCATACTCTCCATCGATGGGAAGGCACGGGAGTCCCACTGTCTGGTGAGTGAATGAGGGTTGCGGAAGCAACGATCCCGAGTCTCTAGAGGGCTTTTATAGTTTGAGCCCCAAAAAATAAAAATTTCCTAATTCAATTAGGTTTCCTATTTTAAATAGATTTTCTAAAAAAAGGTTTCCTATTTTGAATTAAACTATTGTCTATATATAGTCTCTTTCTCTTATAATTAAGAGATATAACATAAATGTGTGATGTGTTAATCCTCTATTAGACATAGCCCTAGTTTAAGGTAAACTAGGATTAAAACCTTTCATCGCAAATTCTCTTTATCGTTTTTTTACTCTCTATTTTTTTGTGATTGTGTGGTAAATCCTAACATCAGGACCTACTTCTTAATGCGCCTTGGATTAAAACTATTTTCACTAGTAAATTTCTCGAACCTGAATTTCAAAGAAGGGGTAGCGAAATTGCAGATAGATATTCCTAGAACAATCACTGTCATTGATAACCTAAAATATACGAGTTTGTTATGCAAAATGGTGGAAGCGTAAAACAAGCACAATCAAGCGAGAAACTGTTGTAGAAAATAAATTTGACACAGAGGATTTTAATTGTTTAGATAGGTGTGTTTACTTCATAGGGAGAGATCAGCGAGATGTTTTACTATAATCAACAATGATAAATTACCCTCCCTTAAAACACACAACCTTCAAGTGTTTTTCAATTTTCAATTACACTCGAAATGCCTCAAAAAGTCAAATCAAAGAGATGCAGAGTGTTTACCTCACTCTCACATTCCTCGACGGCTCCTAAATTGCTTTCTCTTGAGTTAGGCTTGCCGTTAGTGCAAAATTAGGTAAAAAAACACACATTTAGTTAACTGCCGTGCGCGCTCGGACATCTGAAATCTTCTCAGGGAAATTCGGTCTAGTTTAGACATCTAGCCATAGTCGGACACTTTGAAGTTGCTCGCTCTTGCTGGCCATGTCCGTGGTCGAGCATCCGGCGAGTCTTGGCCGATTGTCCAATCTTGGCTTCGGACATCCAAAATCCTCAATTCATTTAATCCTACTATCTAATTAATGAAACGAAATAGGAGTTTTTGAGACTAATAGTTAAGTAATTATTTCGGATATATCTCTCTTCTTGGTCATGTAAGGGTGCGTTTGTTTGGGAAAAAATGTACTTCGGACTTTCACTCATTTGATCCGCGGAAAATGACTAGTCAACTTAAAACACTTTCCAGTACACAAGAATATTCATGCATAAATTTAAGAAATCGAATTCCTAAATCTAAAGAGGTGAAAACATTTTCCATAACTACTCCTTTCGATTTTTTTAATATTTTAATATTTCCTTTTTTCTTTTCTTTTTCTTTTTCCTTCTCCCTCCTTTGCCGGTTGCCGGCCTCGACGACAACCGGCAACAGACTATAGGCCTTGGTTAGTGAGGTCGAGCCTTGCTAGGATCTGGGGAGCTTGAGCTATGAGGCGTGACCTCGCCATGTCTAGCAAGCTCACGCCTAGATCTTACTGCCTTTCAACCTAGCCTTGAGCTCACTCGAGGCTCACCTAATCTCGGTGAGCTTGGAGCTCACTCAAGGTCGGTGAGCTCGAGCTCGCCTGCGGCCATCATTGGTCATGACGGAGAAATGAGGAAAAAGAAAAGGAAAGAAAACAAAAAAGGAAAAAGAAAAAAATAGGAAAATTTTAAAAATTAAAAATTAAAAATTCGAAAAGAGAAAAATAAAAATAATTAAAAATTCAACTTTTTTAAAAAATAAAAATAAAAATTATTTAAAAAATTAGTTTTCTTATGCTCTAGATAAATGAGGTAATGAGATCCAAACATAAAAAAGAGTTTTTGATCGTATATTATCAAATAAAGAAAAACTCATCGTATTCTCGAAGACCAACGTGTCAACTGCACAAACGCAACGAAAACTGAACTTTGAGAACGTGTCAACGCCATATGTCCATTTCACCATAAGCCACTGCAACGCTCACTTTGCCACTTTGGCTTCTTTCTTCACCTTCGTCTTCTTCTGCACGCTCCAAACCCTCTCGTTCACGGTCATCAATGGCGCATTCTTTTCAGGAGTTCGACACTCATCTGGACGCTGCTTCACCGAAATCATCATGCTTTCAAGGTTCTTTCTGGTTTTCTCTTTCCTTAAATGAAGTGCAAACATGTCTTTTTTTTCTTTTTTCCTGATGATGTTCTCGTGATTTTCTAGTTTCTTTACAGTTCTTGCCGTTTTGAAAATCACAAGTGCACCAAGTGAGTGCAACCCCACGTCCAAAAGAGCGTTTCTGGATTCCGCGATGCAAGCTAATATGATGCAACGTAGTTCCGCTCATTTTTTTGGTCTTCATAGGCAATTTTAATGAGTTTTACTGAGGGAAAATAGACAACTCCGAATGGATTACTTGGAGTTTTATATGGTCAGGCGATCGTGGAGAATTCTCCGCGTTCTTCATTAAATGAGACTATATCGAATGCGTGCTGAACGTGCCATTTACACCGGATTGGGTCGGAGAGGCCAATTAAAGTTTCAAATATTGAACAAACGAAGCAAAGAACATGTCTAGTTCTTTTTTGAGTTGAGAGACGATAGAGGAATCTCTCCTTTAAAGAATACTATAGCTAGACAGACGCGTGTGTATGAGAATTCGGTTTATGTACTAGTAACTCTCAAGCAAGCATGTCATGATTTACTAGCCATCTGTGAAAATGCTTTTTCTTCAAAATGAAATTTTCATGTATAATCTCGTCATGAAATAGGTTAAGAGTGCACCCATTGATTTCTCTTTAAAGTTGGAAGTCGGAAGATGTCCAAAAGATGGAATCGACATATTCCTTGGCCTTGGGTGCCATTTACAGCAACCTCCATAAACCAGCGGTCATCATCGCAGCATGCTTCGTACTTGTAGCATTGGCCCTGTCGCTTTTTCTCATGTTTCAGCATCTCAAGTACTACACCAATCCTGCTGTAAGTTCTCCTCCTTTATATCAGTGATATGGATGGACGGAACTAATCAGGTATCATCCATGCATACCTTGATATTCTTTATGTGGTATTGTCGAAATGATATCAGAAACATGCAGCCAGACTTCCTACTAAATGTTCTGATGGTTAGCTTAATCATTGGGGCCAACTGGTTCTCTAGAATGATAGAAAGACTTTTCATGCTTTAGTGACGAGATTAATACTTGCTAAATTATCTTGCTTTGATCCAATTTTAGGAACAAAAGTGGATAGTTGCAGTCCTTTTCATGGTTCCAGTCTATGCAATTGAATCTGTAAGTTCTGTCTTCGAAGTCTTATTTTTATGTCTTCTCCCCTAGAGTCGATTGAGTGATATCTGAACAGCAGTTCTTCTCCTTACCCAAAATTAATTTTATTCCACTTAATATGCCAACCTGCATTGTATTTCAGTAAGAAGAACTTTAAGAAAGATTATATCTTGAGTTCTATAAATGGTTCCTTTAATTTAAAAGGAAAAAGGAGGAGAGATGTTGCGATACCCTGCTTCAGCCATGTGTTTATGGCTTGTTGTGAATCAATGACATTGATCCAGTCTAAACTGTTTGTTTTTCCTTGGCAGATAATATCATTGTGGAACCCAAAATTGTCTCTCGCTTGTGACATATTGAGAAACTGCTATGAAGCATTCGCTTTGTATTCTTTTGGAAGATACTTGATTGCCTGTCTGGGTAGGCTACTGTAGACGCACTTAAACTTGGAAAAAGTTTTCTTATATCATCTAGACCCGTTAGCGCAATTCAATCAATTTCTTGCTGGGGTTTTTTTTCAGCAGTCTGAATATATGCCAATGAAGACAAGTTTTACTGCATAAGCTCATGCATTAGTTTTCATGCTAGGTGGTGAGAGAAACGTGATCGAGCTACTTGAAGATGAATCAAGGAAATTGCTCCAAAAGCCACTCCTGAACCACACAAACACAAGTCCGAAGAAAATTGGAAGCAGAGTTTGGAACTTCATCTTTCAACCATGTGTTCTTGGAGAAGATCTGCTCACCATTGAGAAATTTGGTCTCGTGCAGTATGTGAGTAACTCATTTGAACCATCACAGTTAGACTTATTACTACAGTTCCTAACATGTTTGATGTTGTCCAGATGATTCTGAAGACAGTATGTGCATTTTTAGCACTTATTTTGGAGCCTCTTGGTGTCTATGGTGACGGCGAATTCAAATGGAATTATGGGTATTAAGAAGGTTTTTTCACTTTATAGTATATTCGGTAGCCACACATCCCTGTCATCCTTGTCCTCTCTTGCAGGTATCCATACATAGCGGTGGTACTGAACTTTAGCCAGATGTGGGCATTATTTTGCCTTGTTCAGTTCTATGACGCAACTCACGAGAGACTAAAATCGATAAAGCCACTGGCTAAGTTCATCAGCTTCAAGGCTATTGTATTCGCCACTTGGTGGCAAGGCGTGGGGATTGCACTTCTATGTACCTTTCATGTTCTGCCTAAGGAAGGAAAGCTGCAAACTGGATTGCAGGATTTTCTTATCTGCATAGAAGTAAGTGCAAGCTTTATTCAGCCAGAGAAGAGTTACCAACAGCCAAAGCACTAGCCACCTGCACACTTGAATTGTGTTTGCTTTTGACCATTGATTCAATATTGTCTTCACGGGTATTGTCGTACATACCCAACACTTGCTACAAAGACAACCAGAGTTCATGTATATCATTTTCCGTGCCCGGGTAGACCGGCATGTTTTATATGGTTGGTTGTTCTGAGCTTGCAAGGATATGAATTGATGTAAACCGTTGACAGATGGCAATTGCAGCTGTCGCTCATGTTTTTGTCCTTTCGGTGGAGCCCTACCGTTACATCCCAATCACCGAAAGCCCAAAAGTCACCACAGAAAAGACAGTCGCCAAAGTAAAGTTGGAAGAGGGTGATAAAGAGAAACCGGCCGTGGTCGAGAAGACTGACACGAAGGTGGAGGTCCCGGGTACTAGCATCTCCGAGAGCGTCCAGGACATTATTGTCGAAGGTGGTCAACGCGTAAGCTTGCATCCCACAAGTTGTGAAATCTTGTTTTTTACGCAATTATTGTCTCAAGAAATTGGCTTGGTTTCACTTGATCAATGTCTTGTGTCTTGCTTTATCCATCTGTGTGAAATCTTGTTTTTGTGTCCTTAAAACAGGTGGTGAAGGATGTTGTGCTGACAATAAATCAAGCAATAGAACCAGTCGAAAAGGGGGTGGCAAAGATCCAGGAGACAATTCACCAAAGATCAGAGGAGTCAGATGAAAAGGATGAACAAGCGGAAGAGGTAGAGGCCAAGGAACGCGTTGAACTCGAAGGCACGGAGAGGGAAACTGTTGTCAGAATAGAAGAGAGAGTAATCAAAGGAAAGGATTGATAGTAAGCAACAGCAGGACATGCCAGAGAGCTGTTTTTGACTTGTTAATCCTTGAAATGCGTTGTCTTGATTGTTAATTGAGCAAGTAAACGCTGCTTGTATGCCGGTCTTTTCTGTTTTGCTCCATTTGATGCACGGTCTTTTCGATTTCCTACGAGAGGGTACCACAAGCTGCCGCTGGTTTTTGAGCTAATGAACATGTCTGAATTCTAGGACGCTAAAATCGATTTATATGAACCCGACCATGCGGATCGGGAGCAACATAAACAATCTTTTCCTTGTCCATGTCCCGCCACTGTAATCTGCCAAAAAGGAAGGGAGAGCGCATTGACTAGACAACCATGTTTCAAAGTGTAGGGGAGTTATTATAGTCCCACGAGGGATCAATTCACTATTCTAAGAACGTCAGATCCTAAAGCATGTTTTTGGTCCTTCACAGATGTCGTACGTCACAAAAACTTCAAAAATTTTCAAAGATTGACCGAGATTTGTTCTTTTGTGATCCAACGTTCATCAATCACCAAGGAATGGGTCCTCGGGAATGTGTGGAAGTGCCCCAAGGTGTAGATGGTATTATTTGCTGTGCACAGAGGGGACAGATCACAGATGCTTGAATATATTCAACACAGACCAAATGAAAAAAGAATATAACCGATACATGCCATCTGGTTCTGCTTTGACAGCCTAAAACAGGTATATTCCTCGAAGAACTTAATCTCTCACTACATTATTTCAACAAATGAACAGACGCCAATTTAAACTGGAGGATCTTAAGGTACAAAACTAAACAAAACCCAAAAACCAATCTTCTTCCTGCCCCCGACCGTTGCTCCACTGTCATTTGTCTTCGTTGTCGCGCAATACAGGAACCATTCGGTATTGAGAAACAGGTTCTTGTAATGTCAATCCTCTTGAGAAAAGTTGTGCTACCTCCTGTGGCCGTTCAAAGAGGGATGCATCAGCACAAGATCGAAGGCGTTGCAGTGGCTTCTCCAGAAGGGTGTATAAAGTATAAAATTTCCTGTCTAAATTTGAGCAAAAAGAAGTTCATTCCATGTGTCAGGAATGCCGGGCAGACACCAGTGCAAGCAATCTTGCACTCCTCGTGTGCCCTTAATGCTGAATCGGGAAATATGACCTTCATCTCTAACCTGCGACAGTGCAGTTATGTCCAAAAGCTGAACTTTTGTCCCCCTTACTGCACTCTCCGCATTAACATCGCTCGATTCATCCTGTAACACTTCCTTTCCTATAGACATGGGCATTTCGTTGTCGCAACTCCCTCCTGTGTTCCAATCCCCATTCACAAAATGCCTAGGAGAGATGCTCCGGTAGAATGCCTTAAGATGAGGGTATTTCGGGAGTTGTGAATTCACCCAACTCACAATGCTGTGGATGGTGAAGTTCTTTGCACGGGCAATTTCTGCAATCTTCTTGTTGGTGTTGCGTGCACCGCCCACATACATTATCCATCGATTGGCGTTGAGCTTACCTCGGTTCCAGTGATGGCCAGTGTTAAGAACTAGAACATCAAATCTGCGGATAAACCTTTGCAAAAATGCTGGTGGCTGATCTAGGTGCATGGCATATTCAGTTGCTGGACTTGTTATGTTCAGTGGTTCTAGATCACACAAGCTTGCGGACCAATAGTAGAGGACAGTGGTGTTGGTGCTTGGGAATCGGTATACCCACCCATCAGGGCGGATTGCACCTTTTGCTTTCACCAGTCCATACTCTCTTCCGACATCTAAGACATCAGGCCTATCCTTACCACCAGTGATCATGCACATAAGCGACTGAAATTGCTGCCGACCCAGTGAATCTCCAACAAAGGCCAAGGTCTTGTCTTGCATCCTAACAGGAACATAAATCGGAAACCGGCAATGAAGTCCGGTGAAGTCAATGATATATGACACAACAGGAGAGTCACAAGGCATGATTCTTGCTCCATACTATAAACATGCATCAAATTCTACTGTGCTGAGAATCTTTCTTTCTCCTATACTTTGAGAAAGGAAAAAAAAAAAAAAACTTTCTGGGGCATTGAACGATGATCAGGAAAAAACAAATCCGAAAAAACATGGTCAGAATAGAGCCCTTCATACTGTGATCAACATACTACTGCAGCTCAACCCCAAAGATGAGAACTCTGACAACATTGTTCAAAAAGGGTATGTCGAGCGCAATCACCAGTGAGGTCAAGAATAGCTATGACCCTTATCACAAGAGCTGACTGTGATTTTTTGATCATGCAATGACCTTACTTTGAGAAAGACAACTGACAAAGTTCAGTTACAGATTTATGGCCTGAACAAGAGTACCTTTTCAGGAACTTAGAACCTTCAAATTCTTCCATCTGGCAATCTTTAGGTTGCCATTTAAGCATCTCATAGTCGAAATTCATGCGCTGCGTCAACCGGCAAGCCCACATTCCTGAAAGCCATCGCTTACAACTAAAGCCGGAGTATAAAGGCCTTCGATCATCTACAACCCATTTTCCTTTGGCAAAGTTACAGGCCGCTGAAAGGTCAGAGGTCATATAGTTAGCGATAGCTACCTCCATAACATGCACGAAGTGAGGGATAAAATCAACTGAGGACTTGAGAGCATGTTCACTATTTGACCACAAATGAGGATTGCATCAATGGGACTTCCACAGAACCAATAATTATAAATAATGCATACAACTTGCAAGGATTCTTCCCTTGCACATTGAAACTTACATCGATCCACAAGTAAATTTCTGCAGATACTAAATTGTTACCACGTACTAAAGGACTCATCCAAGTGGCAAATTAGAATTCCTATCACAAGCTCCTCATGATAACTCACCAACTAAACCTAGTCAGAGAGAAAAAAACCTTGTACCGTTAAACTGATCACAACCAGAGTTCCTGGACAAGTCAAAATAATTTTCTTACTATTGGAATTGGTTTCAAGAACCAACAACAACAGAATTGTCATACATGACAAGGACAGCTACCATGTACTCAGAGTCCATGCTACCACTTTTTCCTTTTGTCCATCTTTGCAGTCCAGAATATTTTAAAGTAATGAGCTTTTGACTCAATTAAGTACAAATACACATACCGCTGCATACATTTCCAAAAACATGTTTTTTATTTCCTCTATCAAGTATTCTATGACTAGAAACAAGGGATTCCACAAAGTATAACAGAATAAAATCAGAAAGAAGAGAGTTCTTACCTTGATTCTTCTCTAGAATGGGTGGTTTCTCATTGTTTTTGACTGGAAGTGTAGCATTAAAATGTTCAGAACCAGGAGGCACTTGAAAATCCATTCTTTCTTCTTGTTTTGAATTATCTACTCCTGAATCATGTTCCTCGTTTCCTCTGGATTCAGTGACACTGAAAGAAACTTCAGCAGTATCATTCTTTTTAGATTCCACGCTTTCTATCCCTTTTGCCGAATCTTCTGCAAAAATAGTAGCAGTTTTAGCATTACCTCAAGCAAGCAGGCCTTGAGCGTAACAAATACCTAGGTCATGCCATTATGCTCATGACAATTTTATACTGTGACCACAATTGGTAAACAAAAGTAGCACAACTGAAAGAAACAATCTACCGCACAGCGTATATTTCAAAAAGGAGACATGTTTAAATTTACAAGAAGTATCTCAGTAACTGACATACATGTATCAGCTATCAAGCGGAAGCAATACCTTACCTTTTTCCTCCACACGGCTCGTCAAATTTGCACCAACATCAGCCATCCAAGGCGAGCCCTTTGAAGGAGCTACGTCAAACTGTCCCTTATTTAAATCCTTTACAGTCACTTCCTCTACAATAGAGGATTCATCTTTGCCACTAGATTCAGGTGGTTGAGACGTGACTACGGTCTCTAAATGGGCTTCTGTTTGTATATCTGTGCCAAACGTAAAGCAGTATAAAAAACACATTAGGACAACGTGAGTCGGGGACTAACCACTGTACATTAAATTCCCCATTGGCTATGTTGTTTTTGTTAAAGTGTTTAATTTTCTTGATGATGTCTAGAGAAACACAGCATCACTCTTACAAGTTACAAGCATAAGCTTTTGTACTTCTCCAGTTTCTTTGGGTATAGGTGAGACTCCAAAGTTTAATTACTGCACAACCAATAGATCTCCTTGAACAAAATCCAACACATGCAACAGATTGGATTCACTCTCTTTGTGCAGCTCTCTCAAAGGAATATGGATATGCATCTCATAATTATAAAAACCTAACAACATAAAAGCTGAAAGAGAACCGTATATACTAAGTCTTCAGAGGCAAAACCTGAAGTTAGGGGCAACCATATGTTCTGAGGACGAACAAAGGACGTGCGGAGTGGATTTTTCTCCCATGCCCACACGAGAATGGTCATGCAGACAATAGTAATGAGAACAAGAGAAAGTTGTTTGCCCCTCAAACCATAAAAGCTTCCCTTCATCCTTTATCCAAACAGAGGAAAAAGCCCTCTACTTCATCTGTCAACAGAGCATTATATGTACTTCTGGTCCTCCTCTGCAAAATGTGGCACCAAGGCCTTCTTTTGTAAAAGAAGAAGGTAATTCAGAAAACAACTACATAAATCCAAGACAATCTGGATTAAGCATGGACTATGGTAATTATTGCTCAGGCATAGACAGGGGATTGGCCAGAGACGATGATTGAGAACAATAAGCTGTAGTCAAAGAATGTTCAGGTCACATGATGACAATCTGCTTTTAAACATTCTACCGATATGCATCTCATGTAAACTGTTCGTCATGAATAAAATTCTTCCATTTTGCATATTAAAAGTAATCTAAAATTTAATCGAACCCCCCTCGAAGAAAATCAAGGGCGAGAAATCTCTGCTGAATCTGAAACACCAAATAAACATCGCCTCCAGCTCCACAAATAAATCTTGATTTAGTTAAACAAAGATAGAACCTCATCATCGAGTGAAACCCACATCAGATATCAGGAGTCGCTATTGGGTTTCCACATATAAGTGGGCATGCGTAGGTACCACACTACAGAAAATCTTACATTGAACCCAGAAGCAAAGATTGGATTTGCTTCCTCCACATCAAAACAAAGCACCAAAATTCTCACATTCTCAATCAGATACCGAAAAGCCACACCCGAATGAAAAACACAAGACACCCACAATTCGAAAACAACCTCCCAACAAGAAAGAAAAGCCACACTGATCCCTGCAGATTCAGGACGAGCTAAACAAAGCCATAACCACATCTGGGTCGTGATGCATACGTACCTGGGACAAGCAGAACCGCCCCAGAACAAGCCCAGGAGGTGAAAAAGAAACTCCCCCTTTTTCGTGGGGGGGAAGACGACGGTATGGGGACAGAGCGATTTGGAAAAGGAAAGAGAAGAATTGGAGTGAAGAAAAAGGGAGAACCCGCGTCTCGTGCTCGCATCTGCATCAAATCTTTCACAAGATCTTGCGGTAGTATAACTGTAGAGCGACCCGTACGGAGGAAGGAACGCAAGCGAACGGCAGGGGGAATTTTTAATTATGCGACCATCGAATATAAAAAAAGACAGACCAGGCGTGCGTCGGCGGATGACATTTTTTCGCGATTGACGGAGTTTTGATAGTTGGTGATGACCAGGTCGAAGCGATGATGAAGATCATCAGAAGTCAAATGATGTGTCTCTTTTTCGTTTTCATGTTGACCGTGGATCGTTGCGTTTTTTTTTTTTTTCCTTTGTTTTGCTTTTTTTAAGGTTGTAGGAGTTGATTACCTCATTATCGGATCCGGAAAGAAAGCTAATTATGACGCAATCTAAGCATTGAATGTTTTAATTTTTTCCTCATGTGCCTACATAGACTGTTGATCGGCTCACCCAAAAAACAAGTCCAGGAACTGATTTTATTTTTTGGAAACCAATTAGATACAGTTTCCGATTTCAAGTGAAAACCACCCGAACTGATTTTATATGGAAGTCCACTTACAATTTTATATGGCCAGAATTCAAAGCATTCTACCATAAAGAATAAAAGAGGTGATCATTATTTGCGAATAGTCTAATTCAAGGGGTTGTAAGCATTATAGGGAGCAATTTCCTTTTTCTTAAAATTTTTGTTCAGTAACAAAGAAACTACAAATCCAACTAGAACTTATATTGTTTTATCATATCCATTAAATTATTGAGACTAAAATAATGTGTTTTTGTATGAATACTTAAGATTGTTTGCATAGTCAAACATATAACATTTGATTTGAGTTATAAGTTTTCCTATTTGCTATCCGAAAAAAAATGAAACCAAAAAAAGGAACAAAAAAAAAAGGGTTCTCGAGTAGACTTTGTAACCGGACCGTAAAAATATGGTAAGTTCCAAAATAGGGGCCAGGACAAACAAGATAGGTTTCAGGTTCCAAAAACTAAGAATTGGTTATAACATGGTTGGTTTCAGGTTCCATATATGAAATCGACCCACCCTGGATTTATGAGGATTTATTATGCTTAATTGTGATTATATGTGTAGCACTTTTCTTGCAAATATTTGTGAACTTGTTTATGCCTAAAATGATGGCAAATGGCATTTGAAAAAGACATGGGTAGTCAACGTGCAAATCGGTCAGAGTTGATAAATGTGGAATGGGCCCGCGCATTATATGATATCAATTGTCTGAGTTTCTTAAAGCTTGATTAATTCTAACGAATTTCTATAATCATCTTAATTGGTTTTATCCAGTAAACTGTTGGAGACCAATCCTTCCTAATACACATCTTTGTTGAAAGAATTTCTCTTGTAATTCCTTACATAAGGATTCGGAAAGTATTGGATCTCCGCCCACACAAGCAGCATATGCTGCTCGAAGGAGAGAAGAAGTTTCATTCATCAATAGTGAATACTTTCATTTTCAATTCCTTTTGGGTTGAAAATACGGGCTGCTGGTGGGGCCATACCCCCCTCTTCTATTCTTTATGCTTGCAAGCAAGTTCAAGAAAGTTTTCTTTGAAAGCGGAAATAAATGGATATGAATATGTGAATTAACTTGATGGTGGTAAATCAATGTTTAATATGACATTTGACATTTTGTCCGTGAATGCATGTGATATCTGCTAATGGGAAGCCAAAGATTTTCTAGGAAAAGAGAAATAAAGCAGTTCCTTGAAAATAGGAATCTCTGGTTCCTACCTAGGACAGTGCAAGAATATGCTTAATACAATTAATTACTATGATTATCGGGAAAAAATGTCAAAAAAGTCTTAAATCTTTGACATTAGTGCCAATTTAGTCATAAACCTTTTTTTAGTGCCAATTCAGTCTTAAACCTTTTTTATTTGTGCTAATTGAGTCATAAATCTTTTTTTGATGTCAATTCAGTCCTAAACATTTTGTATTGATGTCAATTCAGTCCTAAACCTTTTGTCTTTGTGCAAATTCAGTTCTTCCAACTAATTTTGGTTGGATTTTGTTGATGTGGACGCTGACCGGCTGCTGGCATTAATGTGAACAACTTTTAATAATATTTTAATAATTTTTATTTATTTATTTATCTTTTCTTTTCTTTTTTTTCCCTTCTCACCCTCCTTCCTCCAGCCAGTTGTGACGGCGAGGTCGGACCTTGCCCAGCCACTGGTGAGGCTCGAGCCCTCGCTAGAGGCCTTTAACCTTGCGGCCTTTGGTGAGGGCTCGAGCCTCACCAACGACTAGGTGAGGCACGACCTCGCCCGATCTGGCGAAGTCCAGCCTCGCCTAGCCATGGCAAGGCTCACCCTCGCCAGCTTTTAGCCTCTAGCTGGCTGCCAGTCCGGCGACTGGCTAGAGGAAGGAGGGAGGGAAAGGGAAAAAATCAAAAATAAAAAAATATTAAAATATTATTAAAAATTGTTCACGTCAGCACCGATGGCTAGTCGATGTCCAAGTCAGCAAAATCGAACCAAAACTAGTCAGAAGGACTGAATTGGCACAAAAACAAAATATTTAGGACTAAATTGGCACAAATGCAAAAGGTTTAGGACTGAAATGACATTAAAAAAAGGTTTAGAACTAAATTGGCGTCAATGCAAAATATTTAGAACTGAATTGGTACTAAAAAAAGGTTTAGGACTAAATTGGTATAAATACAAAAGGTTTATGACTTTCTTGACACTTTTTCCAGGATTATCGTGCACTCATTTTTTGAGTGTTGAACTATTGGGCTAGGAATCGGTGTCTTATGCTCTTGGACCAACGCAAGGAGATGACAACATCTAAAAGACAGAATCCATGCAATTTCTAAGAACAACCACTGCACTTGCCATGCAAAACCCTACTTAAGTTGTACTTTATTAAATGAGAAATGTGGTAAGGACAATGAGGTAGAAGACAACATAATAAATGTTGGATCGTCACAAAGCACAAGCTTATGGACACTTGCGCTTGTCATTATGATATTATTCAAATGATTCTGCAAGCCAGTTGTCATTTGTCTGTTACTTTGCGAACTTTATATTGCGTCAATTCTCTTGTGGGTATCCCTTCGTCTTCCTTAGGGTAGCCCTAGCATAACGGCGGTGTTCGATTTAATTTTTAAACTTGAGCTGAAAGTCATCGGCTACCGGAAGTTATTTAGAAGTGATAATGATCAAATAATAAAAGATTCAAAAGCAAGGATGGATCTAGAATAAACGAATCTGTCGAGAAAACAAATTAATCTTATCAAATTATATACGGACTCTTTGTTAAAATTTTTATTAAAATATGTAAGAAAAAGTTTATTAGAATTTGCAATAGTGAATTTGAATTTGATCGCACACTCATCGGTGTGGATATTTGTATTATATCTATAGCATGTACATGGGCGAAAAAGTCACAATTGAAAAGATTTAATAAAAGGTAAGAATCTACAATATTAACACAGATTGTGGAGAAAAAATTATCACTTAAGTACTAATTCCGGCCAAATTGATTATGTGGCATTTAAAATTAAAATTATTAATATGACTTGACATATTTTTTTTAAAATCTAGTCCACTTGGACATCCAAAACGATGTTGCACAATTTGACTGGCACTAAAGTAATCGTTTTTTGACAACGATTGACATTGAAGTAATCACTTTAAACAAAATTTGGCACTCAAACGATCACTATTTACAACTTTTAAATGACATCAGTTATGAGTTATATGCTAATTGGGCACACAAGCGAGTCACGTAGGACTGAGAAATTAATAAAATATGGGCACGTTGGATTTCCGATGATCTAAATCGGAGTTGGCACTTAAATGATCATTTTTTTTTAAAAAAATAACACTTAAGTAATTCGAAAAAAAACTTTTAACACTAAAATGAGCACCGCACACAACTTTTGGCACTTTTAATGTCCTTTTTCCAAGAGAAAGAAAATTTTAAATGCATATTAAAATATTGAATTTTGAAAATAAACAGAAATACAAATTTTAAAGCATAATTAGTGCTTCTTATCGAGTGTCTTCGGTGCTCTTTTCCAACACACAATAAATGAAAAAAATTTAATTCGAGCTAAAGACAAAAGAGAGTTAATAAGAGGGAAACAAAAGAATCAGAAGAGATCTCGATAGTCTAGTAGGTTTGCATGAGTTGTTTCAACTTTCATGTATTTCCTTTTGGCATCGTCATTACTTGAGAGCTAAATGGCAAAATTTGGGTAGCACCTATTTCGTATATAATCCATTATGAAGTAGACAGAGTCACATAGTGATAACGAAAGCAAAAAAAGAGACTTCATCACGTGCGACTCTTCATGGCATTCCTAGTTTTTGTGTTTTCATTGCCAAAATCCTGTCCCAAACCAATGGCTTTAGCATCAGCTTAAGCCCAATAGATGAAGTTGACAAAACTCTATTTCCTGAAAACCTTACCCATAATGAATGATACCAAAGACTCGCGGAAATATCTATAGCTTGTTTCCACTAGTTTAAACTAGCCACTTCTTTGAATTTGGGAGAGTGAAAGTAAACAGCTGAAAATGAACCTTATACCTTACAATCAAAAGTTACTATAGCATCTTTGACTGTTGGCTCATATTCTTATGCTCTATACTCGTCGGTCAATACAGGTAGTAACGATACAGGGATGCAATGTGAAGGATGCATCGAATACTTCCACATTAGGCAAGGTAACTTCAAAAGACTTGAATCAGCATCGTATTGAGCCTTACCTTGCAATGATACCCGTTGTTTTCGTAGAATATGCAAAGATAATTTTTGCATGTATAAAAACATCTTATTTTGGATGTGGATCCTCTGATTGCTATAGCAAAGGGGCAACTGGGTTGGATACCTTTGGCTTCCGGAACAACAAAGAAGCTGTCAAAAGATTCCCGGGCATCGTATTCGGCTGTGGCCCCGAAAATCACAAATTTCATTGGGAAAGTACGAAGAAAGTAGCATCATAGCCAGAATTCTAGGCTTAGGCACTGATCTGCGGTCTATCCTTTGGCAGTATAGAAATGAGACTAAATTGCGTATGTCCTACTGCTACCTCCAAAACGTTCAACAGCCGGCACTGTAATCTTAAGTTTTGGGGATGAAGCTCAAATTAAAGGAAGAGTTTGGACAACACGTCTCCTTCCTGTCAAGGGGTATGCAATTGATGTCACGGGCATCAGTGTGGCAGGAAGCTCAAAGATTTTTCAGATTGAACCGGACCGCACGGGCGATTTATTTTGGACTCAGGAAGCTTTCTAACTGTGCTTGTCCAAACGGCCTGTACTGCAGTGCAGTGAGAAATGAGATATTTCGATTTTTCCGAGACAATTTTCAGTTGCTTCCTCAGCCTCGTCAACAAGAATTCGACTTGTGTTACAACGTGCGTATTGGGAATTATACATTCCCAACGATGACATTCCATTTTGATAGAGCCAATCTTTTTCTTGACGCGGGTAATTTATTTGAAATCTTTGACAAGGGATTTTGCCTGATGATGATGCCAACAAATGATGATGGAACTAGCGGGAAAAGTGCCAAAAAAGTCATAAACCTTTTGTATTGATACCAATTTAGTCCTAAACTTTTTTTTGTGCCAATTCAGTCATAAACCTTTTGTATTTGTGCCAATTCAGTCCTAAACATTTTTATGGTGCCAATTCAATCTTAAACCTTTTGTATTTGTATTAATTCAGTTCTAAACCTTTTGTTTTTGTACCGATTCAGTCCTTCCGGCCAATTTTGGCTGGATTTTGCTAATGTGGACACCGACCAGCGAACGGCCAGTCACCGACACTGACATAGACAACTTTAATAATATTTTAATATTTTTTTGAATTTTTATTTATTTTTTCTTTTCTTTTTTCCCCCTCCCCTCCCTCAGAGATCAAAGGCCGACGCCAGCAAGGCTCACCCACACCGGCCACTGGTAAGGGCAGTCTTGTGTAGTCGCCGGCGAGGCTTGACCTCGCCAAATCCGGCGAGGTCGGGTCTCGCCCAGCCATGGGGAGGCTCGAGCGTTCGCCAAAGCCTTCGCCAGAGGCCGCTAGCGACGGCTCGAGCCTCACCATGGTTGGGCGATACCCGACCTTGCTGGATCTAGCGAGGTTGAGCCTTGTTGACGGTTGGCACGACCTCGCTAGATCTGGCAAGGTCGGATCTCACCCAGGCATGGCGAGGCTCGCCATCGCCATCGCCGGTGGCTGGCGAGGTTGACCTCGCCAGTGGCCTGCGACCAACTGGAGGATGGAAGGAGGGGAGGGGAAAAAAAAGAAAAGAAAAATAAATAAATAAAATTTTAAAAAAATATTAAAATATTATTAAAGTTGTCCACATCAACGTCGGTGACTGGCCGCCAGCTGGTCGACGTCCACGTCAACAAAATCTGATCAAAATTGACCGGAAGGATTGAATTAGCATAAAGACAAAAGGTTTAGGACTGAATTAGCATAAATGCAAAAGGTTTAGGACTGAATTGATACCAAAAAAATGTTTATAACTAAATTGGCACAAAACGAAAGTTTAGGACTAAATTGGCACCAATGCAAAAGGTTTAGGATTGAATTGGCACCAAAAAAAGGTTTAGGATTAAATTGGCATCAATACAAAAGATTTAAAACTTTTTTGGCACTTTTCCTTGGAACTAGCTTACTTGGATTATTTCAACAGGTAAATTATCGATTCCTTTTTTGATCTTATAGCATTGAAAGTTTCCTTTGTCCAGGAAGTGTGTCGTGATCATTAAGAAGTGAGCGTTGAGAATAATGGAAATGGAAACCCAATAAGTTATTATCTTCTATGTTGCTTTCTTCTTGTTGGTGAATTTGACAAATGCTTCGCTTTAGTTTCGTTTTACTTTACAACGTCGATTTCAAGAAGAGGAATCGCAAAATTTAATTATTTTCTATCCGGAGCATATGTCAGGATTTTGAAGTATTTACGGTAGCGTTCACTAATGCTTTGTATAATCATCTGAGGAATTCCTAAACTGCAAAACCAAAGAACCATGAAGTTTCATAAAATTCAAGAGTTCCAACTAAAGCAACTCAGCAAAGCAGCACCGAACTTGATTAGTGAGATTTGGGTTGAAACTAATATTAACAATTTACAATGTAATTAGCATTCATTACAATGAGGACTGAATTACCATAGACAAGTCGATGTTGCTCATTTCGACTCAGCACAAACTCAAGCCTTATTATCACTTTCATGCCATTATTATATGTTGTTTCCCTTTCGGTTTCACATAATCAAACTCGGAATTTGATGAAGAAAATGATAGGATAAATGGAAATCCACTTGTAATAGCCATTTGAGTGTTGTTCCTAAGAGTCAACAAGAGCTATTAACCCATTTGAAAACACTAAAGAGAATTGGTTATACTTAGAGTTATGGCATTTGTCTAGGTGAAGACAGTGTACGATGGTTTCTTTGTAAACACTTAGACATATGGTTTACACAATATGGGGAGAGGATCTCCTATGATGTGTGTACAAGGTGTGAGATTGACCATTAGGGGACAAATAGTTACTTAGTCTACCGCAAGGTTGCTATATAAGGAATCCCAGTTCTGCACTACAAAAAGTTTTATACTTGCAAGGCAATATTCGTAGTCACGACACAATTAACGGTATTTAGCCTATTTAAGCTCCCAGAGCTAGAAGAGATGAGTAAGCACACCCAAGCCAAACCTCTATAAATCTTGTTTGCAATTTTTTTTTACTAAAACTCGGTTATTTTTTGTAGCTCCCTATGCATGTGGGAAAATTACCAAAAAAGTTTTAAACCCATTACAATTGTGCCAATTCAATCATAAACATTTTTTTTTGCTGATTAAGTCTTAAACTTTTTGCATTTGTGCCAATTCAGTTCACCCAGCCAATTTTGGCCGAAAATCATTAACATGAACGCTAACTATTCTACATGGCACGGTTGGCACTGACATTGACAATTTTTAATAATATTCTAATAATTTTTTAATTTTTTTTTTGTTTTTCCTTTTTTTCTTTTCTTGATCATTCTTTTTTATTTTTTTCTTCCCTTCTTCTTCTTCCTCTTTCTAAGGAAGAGGGAATTACAAAGGTATGATGGCTCAACTAGCAGTACACAAAAATTTGAGGTGAGAAGAACTACCTCACATGCCTTGAGTGTCACCAACTTGGCTGTGTGAAATCTGAATGCCCATTACACAAGAAGAAATTTGGCGCTGAGTCGCACTGAAAGTGAATCAAAAGAGAATGAATTCAATGCCGCGAATCTGTGTTTGATGGCCGACCTTGCGGGAACCGAGGTATATGTATTGATTAATTGTACATATGAGTGTGACGACTCCACACCTAGGAAAACTAAACAAATCTGATATATATTATTCTGTTTAAAATCCTTAACAAGTCTTGTTACAAGTGGACATCTTGATAAAAACCTAGAGATAGAAAGAACAACTATAAATACATGTTTAAAATTTGAATTTTGAAAATAAATTGAAAAGAAAATTTTAAAGCATAATTAGTGCTTCTTATCAAGTGTCTTTGGAGCACTTTTCAACAAAATCCTTAATGTTGATTTTAAGAAAGGAAATCACACAGTAAATGCAAAACATTCAATGCGAGCAAAGAAGGAAACAAGAGAATCAAAACATATATTAATAGTCTAGTAAGCATGCATGAGTTGTTTCATTTATTTCCTTTTGACATCATCATTAATTGAGAGCTAAATGGCAAAATTTAGGTAGTACCTATTTCGTATACAATCCATTCTGAAGTAAATGCAGTTAAGGGTGTCAAAACCGAACCAAGATACGAACCGAACCGAATCAAATCAAAAATTTTGTGCATTTTGGTTCAGTTCGGTTTTCGGTTCGGATTATCTAAATTAACCAACTTTTTTTTTCAGTTCGGTTTTGATCGAACCGAAATGAAAATAAACCCTTCATTCAATTCGTTGCCTTCTGCTTTTACCCTAAGTAAAACTAAAAAGGGTTTTAGGGCTCTTGCGTCTACTCCATCTCCTCCGATCTGAAGGCTGCGACTACATTGACAACGACAGAACTAAAGGCCGTCGCTCCAAAAACTGAAGGCGACGATCCTGGTCTCTGCTCGCCCTTCCATCGAGAGCAGAGACCGTCGCTTGCTCGAGGAAGCTCAAGGTCTCTGCTTGCCCTTCGATCGAGAGCAGAGACCGAAGTTTCGTGGGTCGAAGTTTCAAATCAATTTCCAGGCACCCTTCTACGTGTATGGTCTTCTTCTTTCGCTCTCATACTCCATTGTGCTTGCTCTGTGCGATTGGATGGGTTCTTGTCATTTCGTGCTCAAGCAGATTGGGTTGACAAAGTTGGTCTTGCAAAGTTGTTTTATGGGTATGGGTTCCTTTTCTGGATAGAGCAAGGTGTTCCCTTGAAACCCTCTTACCTTCTGGTGCTTTCTCCTCGCGCGCGCCGAGGTGTTTTTTCAATCATGGTCCGTTTCGGAGCTGTTTTTCACGTATTTGGATGGTTGTTGTGCAGGAGTGCCTCATCATCTTTTGGGCACCGTGAGCCCGAACGTGGTGTTCACGGCCAAGGCGTTTAGGGACTCTGTTGTTCCTGTGGGTTCGCCTTCCTTAAACCAATGGTGACATGTTGAATTTGATTAACTTTGTTTGATGAGATTGAAACTTTTGTGTTTTTCCCGAACTTCAGCTCATTGATGAGATCTTGTCTCGGAATGACTTGCCAGTCATAGTTTGGGGTACAAATTACTATATCCAGATAGAGTATGCGGCACTTCTTTTTCATTTACTTGAATAGTCTGCAACTTTTTCTCTATGTTCGCACTTTGCAGTAGTTACTCTGTGGATTCACTAACGGGGGTTGTAGTGTTAATTCAATCACACCTCATGCTCTAAATTCACGCAAGATTGTAACGATGACTTCACTTAACTTTTGTCACTTTAAAGTCCATCCCTTGTCAGAGTCAACTTGTGAATTTTAGTTTCCTGACTAAATGTGAGTGACTCAGCTTTTGGACTATGAGATTATTTAGTTGCCAATGCCTGATAAAGAATAGCTATTTGATGTCTCTACGTGTCCTACATAGTTTTTGTACTTATGATGCTCTATTTGATTCTATCATGTGAATCTTCGGTGTTATCTGTTGCTGGAAAACGTAATTTAGATCATCTTCTTACTCAATTTGGATCTATAGTAATAGGCATGTACTGGGACAAATTTGTTCCAATACATCTAATGAAACTCCTTATATTCATCAATGCCAGAGACTAAAAACAGGACCAAAAAAGTGTCTTGGGTCAACTTGATGGGGTTGGTAGTTCTAGGTCATTTGGTCCATGGAAATTTGACCAAAAAACTAGTCGAAAAGACTTTGCAGCGATGTTCATCATTGGTGAATTACCCTTTAAGTTTGTGGAAAATGAGGCATTTCGGCAATTCATGAGTAGGATCCAGCCAACGTTTTCAATCCCCTCAAGAAACACATTGAGGGAGGACTGTTATAAGTTTTACTTGGAGGAAAGATGCAAATTGAAAAAAATATTTTTTCGATACATCTCCAAGGGTTTGTCTCACAACGGACACGTGGACTTCTTGTCAAAATATGAGTTACATGTGTCTCACTGCTCATTTTGTTGATGGTGATTGGAAGTTGCAAAAGAAAATCATGAATTTTTGTCAAATCCCGGGACATTCTTCTGAAATTCTAGGAAAAGCAGTGGAGAAATGCTTGACCAGTTGGGGGATTAAAAACGTTTTTTCTATAACCGTGGATAATACAAGCTCAAATGACTTGGGTGTTCAATACTTGAAAAAAAGACTCCACTCTTGGAACACTCTAATTTTGTCAAGTGAGTTACTCCATGTGAGATGTTGTGCTCACATAATGAGTTTGATTGTGAGAGAGGGTTTGAAATATAGATGATTCCATTATTAGAATATGCTCAGCTATGCGTTATGTGAGGTCTTCTCCTGCGAGGTTTCAACGGTTTATGGAGTGCATTGAGCTAGAAAACATTGAGTTCAGGAGTCTTGTATGTTGGGACATAGAGACTCATTGGAACTCAACATACCTGATGTTGGAAGTAGCTTTGAAGTTTTGGAAGGCTTTTATCTTACTAGATATTCGGGATGGCAAATTTGTTGAAGAGCTTTCCAAGGTGAGGGGATTGCCTACTAGTGATGATTGGGAATATGCCTGTCAATTTCTTCCTTTCTTGAAGTTGTTGTATAATACAACTTTAAAAGTATCGGGTTGTTCTTATGTCACTAGTAATGATATGGTGAAAGATGTCTATAGGATTTTTATGATGATTGAGAGATATTGTGTGAATGAGGATAGGAGTTTGCAGGAAATGGCCAAGAGAATGAAGATCAAATTCAATAAGTATTTTGGCAATGTGAACAACATCAATCTAACATGGTTCATTGCATGCATACTTGACCCTCGACATAAGTGGAAGTATGTGAAATGGATGATTAATCAAGTTTATGAAAGCAAGCGGGTGGAAACTTTACGAGATAAAGTAACATCATCTCTACCGTCATTGTTCGAGCAATACCGCACCGGTATATGCCCCCAAAGCAATTTGAGGTCAAAGGGTACAAGGACAATGAACATGTCAATGTCTCTTGTGGTTGGTGCGAACATTATGACTGCAATGTATCTTAGCCAAACGGGACAAGAATATTTGGAAGAAAAATCCGAATTAGATAAGTATTGGGAAGAAAGATGTGAATGCTATAGCGCCAACTTTGATATCTTAAATTGGTGGAAAGTCAATTCTTCGAGATATCCTATCCTCTCTTTCATTGCTCAAGATATTTTGGCCATGCCCGTCTCAACTGTAGCATCAGAGACTGTATTCAGCACAGGAGGTCATGTACTTGACATGTTTCATAGCTCCTTGACCCCAAGCACGGTGGAGGCTCTTATATGTATGCAAGATTGGCTACGATCCACACCACTTTCACTTTTGATTGAGGAGGACTTAGAAGAACTTGAAAATTTTGAGTCAGGTGAGAAAAAATTATCGTAGAATATTTTATATCCTTTAATATTGCAATAGAAACTTCAATTCTCATTTTTATTGTGAATTTAATGTAGAGTTGTCAACTGTCACCACGGAGCTGAACTCGATAATGGTTTCCCTTGATGATTGACGAACAAAAGAGAAGTAGTCTTCTCCTTGATGTGTAAAGAAAGCAAGTGAGTACTGGAGTAGGTTTTGTATTCTTTTTTGCAGCTAGTCCATTATTTGATTATTTTTAAAAAAGGAAGGCTTAGAAACTGCACATTTCTAATTCATCAACTGAAAAACCAAATCCACAGTGGGGTTGTAGAAAATATTGTCTTTCCCAGAGTCAGATGATGCCAATGTACGGATTCATGCTGTGAAGGTGGTGACCAACCTTGCTGCTGAAGATGGATTTCCATCTTTCTCTTGAAACTTCTTGTCGGATGTGAATTGAATCTCATCCCTTTCTCTGGGAGCATGTTTGTATCTTTTTAAGTAAATTTCTCAATCAATATGGCTAGGATGGATATGTGGTGTTTGTTTGTTTAGGTTGGTGTTGCTTTTGTGTAGTTCAACTACTACTCTTCGTCTACTGGGCATTCATGTTGTTAGCATACCACTAGAAACATCTCTTCAATATTATTGCAAAAGTTTTTGGCATCATGTGGGGCCAAATCCTCAATGGCCACTCAGGCATTCGCTGCAACAGCTTGTGTTGCTTTGTGAGCAACATAGTAAGAAGTACGATACTAAACACTCTAAAACCTTTGCAGAAATTTAAACCTTCATGTTGCTTTGTCTGTATTTCACCTGAAGAACCAACACAAGCTACTGCTCTTACCAGCAACGGATCCTGAAGTTTGTGGGAATGGCTCAACTAAAATCACTCACCGTACCAGAACATGTAATGTGTGTAATCACCTACCTTTTAATGTGAAATTATCATGCCAATTCATGCATATTATCAAAATTTTCCTAGTTTCTTTCTTCTTCTTCTTCTTAAATTAGCTATGCATAGATCAAACTAAGTATACATAATCTATTGAAGCCATTATCTTTTTCTACAACGTGATGAAATTTCTAGAGCTTTCTTAATTTTTTATCATAAAAAATTATCATAAAATTGTCATAAAATTATCATAAATACATATTATTATGAAAAACTTATCATAAAAATATTATCATGAAATTTTTTTCATAAAAACAGAAAACCGAGCCATGAATAAAAAAGCAAAAACAAAAAACAAAAAAGAAGAAGAAACCGAAAACCAAACCAAACCAAATCGGCTTATTTGTTCGGTTCCAATTCGGTTCGGTTCCTATTTGATTCGGTTCAAGTGTCGCGACCTACCTCACGATGGCCGAACTTGGTAAGGTGGGTTTAGAGATATGCGTTCATGAAATTGTTCTATGGCATATCATAGAAAATGATTTTATATAAATCTTTTGATCATCCATATGATCTATTGATCATGAGTGTGGATCTTCCCTAAATCCATATCTCGCGTGACAGCGGACCGATTTTGTCTTTTTTAGGAGTTGCCACTAGCTTAGGTCGGGGGTCGGCTAGAATACCCAACCGAAACGCGGGAATTTCGTTTCGGTTTCTACGAAAACCAGAGATCAAAGGTTCGGGGACCAGCTTACGTTAATATTTCTATTAACGCCCTTTCGGTACCGCTAAACTTAACATGGTTGTTATCTAAGTTGTCATACATTTGTTCTTTACCATTTTCATGTTTAAAGTCTTAGTCCACTAGGTAATCATGCATCTTGTTTTTTGTATTTTCATTTAAGATTCTAAACTAATCCTATCTTAGTATAGAAAAAGAAAGAAACAATCAATTGTATTAAAAGGCATTTCATAAAATAAAAACTCAAAATATTGAAAAGACAAGCCAATTCTAAGTGCGAAAAAGTAAAAACCCGTAACTCGTCGAGTGTTTATTACAACACAAATTGAAAACCCAAGACATGATCAGGGATGAATGAATTGAGTACAAATTGAAACCAAATCGGACATTGGTTTATTGCCTTCATCAAATGAATACAAATGGAGACCGGATTGGACATTGGTCGATTTGCCTTGGTTTTCACCATTTCGGATTATCTTTCCATGGACCGCCTCTCGAGTACCGGTATTTACATTCATTACATTCATTCATGACAAACAATGCACAAAGAAACAACTAAAGAAAAACAAAGGTGCAACCAATTCATTAATCAAACACGGGCCTCGGGATCGGCATTTGTTTTTTCATGCATTTCGATTCACCACCCACCTAATCATTTAACATTATTTGATCAACGGTTAATGATAATGGGCTATCATTTTCATTCACAAAACGGCAACTCATATCAATTAATCCCTAAAATCGGGTTCTAAATGACCACAACAAATTACCCGCCGAACATGCACCAGGCCTAACATTCATCTAACAAATACATGCATAGCAATGAAAAAAGCATGCATTCAAGCCCATGGGCCTTATTTCGAAGCCAATCAAACAATGAGAAGTGGGCTTCATAAGAAGACCACTTATTCAGTTTTTATCTAATTCGGATTGCTTCTATTTAGATGTGATTAACCACTCTAATGATGTCCAAATGAAGTGATTCAGATGTCATTAGAAAGCTTATGAAATGAGGATCAAAAGTCAAGAAGACCATTTTTTCTAAATCCTAGCCGATTTTTCCGAAAATGACAAATTTACCCTCGGTGACAGACTGGATCTGATTCTGTTATGATTTCAAAATAATGGCGGGAAAAATATCAAACCTTATCAAAACCACGTGAGAATTTTTGTGCAATTAGGATTCTCCGTGTGCAACAAGTCTTATGTTTTGAGTTTTTGCTAAAAAGCCCTCCAATTTTTTATAAAATTCTGTTTTTGCGAAGGACTCAATTGCAAATCACATTTTAGCCAGAGAAGACCTTTTATAAAATTTTGAGCAAATTGACCCTTCAAAAATTGCTATTTGGCCCTCAAATTCTCCAGACAACATAATGAGACCCCAATGAACAATTTTGTAGTTTTGATTTTTTGCAAAAAAAAGGACTCTAACTTTATCAAATTTGGAAAAACATCTTCTGAACTCTAAAGGAATGAAAATCAGATTTGGACACAGATACTGATCGGATTGTGAAAATTCCTTTTGAAAATCCAAATGACCTCCGATTTTGATGAAATTAGTATCAATGGAAAGATCTTGATCTCAGTGTGAACTTTCATGAAGAAAAATTTTTCAGATTTTGAACACACAATTTATGAAAATTAAAGAACACATGAAGGTCAATCAGAATCAGTCTGTCACCCGATTTACACTTAGATGACGTTGCAGATCGTACCATGCCAATATGCTTGGAATTTTATGAAAATTTTATGATGAACAGATTAAGATGTGATCTACAACTTTCATGAAGAAAGGTTTTTCAAAAAATGATCATAAAAAATCAGAAAAATCATAGAATAGCACAACATCAATCAGGACATTATCAGAACAGATCTGCACATTACATTTCAGATTCTGATCCTAACTTCCGAAATAGTTTTGACATAGCAAATCAAGTCCGATCAAGACATATGATATATCAAATCGAAGCTTAAAACGTACTCTACGATTCTCTAGTTCATCACTTCGCAAGATTTCGACACTAACGAGCTGAAATCGGCATTACAAGCATGCAGGCTCAATATACACGAATTTGCAGAATCATGTTCAAGTGAACTTACCTTGTTCAACAATGCTCCAGTGCAAAATCGAGCGATCCGGCCTCCGTGTTCAGATCGAAGACAGCACGAAGAAGTCTCGGAAAGCTCGGCCAACATATGATAATAGATTGCACAAACTAAGTGAGAATCGGTTCATTTTTGCACTATCGAGCTAGTAACGAAGAATCAAATCAAAATATGCGATCCGGTGGCCATTTAACGAGTCGCCGGACACCACAGCGACGTGAGGACACCGGGGAATGCAGTCGCAAGTCTTGGATCGCCGGAAGAAGCTGCCGATCAGTCGGTTCAGCCGCTTGAACCAGCTAATCACATCACCGGCAGCAGCGCTGGTGATGTCGCCGAAGGAGAAATCAGGCCGAAACAGTAAGTTCCGGCCACCAGCGAAGGTGGCTGGTCTTGCGACTAGCCTTGGGCCGCTGTAAGGGACGCCGGTGAGGTGATGGCTCGTCGGAAAAGTGGCCGGAGAGAGGGAGATGGCCGGCGAGGAAGGGAGAGAGAGAGAGAGAGAGAGAGAGAGAGAGAGAAGAGAGAGAAACCAGATCTGAAAATGAGAGAGAATGCCAAATTTTGGAGGGAAAAAACACTATATGCTTCCCTTAACTTTGAATCTTAGCCCTTAGATTGATCCAATGGCCTAAAATGCATCCTTAATGATTAAAAATATTCTTTATGGGCTAAGGATTGGTGACATGGCACTATGGATAGACATGATCAATTCTAGATGAATGGCCATGATTGATTTGCTTATCCCCTAATTAATTTGCTTAATCCTTAAGGAAGGGCATTTTGGTAATTTTCACTTAGGGGCACTTTTGTAATTTTTGATCAAGGGTGTTTTTGTAATTTTTGAGCTCAAAGGGATGGGGCCGGCCTTGGCTAGTCGGAATGGATCGTCGATCTCCGAATTTTTAACCGAAAAATGACCAGTCCAGTCGGACCGATTCAATTTGAATCAAACCGAGTTAAGCCGGTTAATGCCGAATTTGGCCTGATTGAACTAGTTCAACCCTTGATTCATTTGTTCCAATTTTGTGTGATTTGATTAATTGAGCCCATTAATATCGAATCAAATTGGATTGAACCGATTTGAAATTTGTGCACAAATTGATCCAATTTGGCTTGTTTGTCTCAATTGCTCTTGAATTTGGGTAATTGTATGGCCAAGCAAAACTAACAAATTTAATTGAAGTCCAATTAACCGAATTGAGTCACAATTCATCAAATTGAATATTAGTCTAGAGTAGGTCAAGTTGAATTGCACTAATTAGACCAATTATTCTTAAACTACTTGATCATTGGATCACTAAATTGATCAAATTGACTCAAATTCATGTGAATCTTCCAAAATTGATTTTGAATTTGAATTTCATATAAGAAATCAGGCCCAATCATATGTCAATTGTGCACATCATGAAAAATCGATTCAAATCACTGATTATGGCCAAAATTATGGGTTTTTGTGTTTGGTTTGGAATTACAAAATTGGCTCTAAAATTGAATATAAGATTACCTCTAGATCAAATGTCGTGAAGAAAACTAACCTAAAAAATGACTAGAAATGAAGTAATTTCATTTTTGGCCGATTTTGAATCAAATTCCACAAATTGGGGAAAAGTTGATTCTAAACCGATTTTTACAAAATTTCAAATGCCAAAGGTAAATTGAACGTGAAATCAAATGATTTTTGAATTTTTGCATTTTCTGATTTTTTGATCAAAAGTTTGACCAAAAGTTAAACCCTAGTTGACTTTTTACTAGGAGCTTGATTTTATGATCAAATCTTTGAATTTTTTTGAAATTTTCACTTCTAAAGTGAAATTAAACTTGAAAGGAATATTTTTATGCGAAAAGCCCCAATTTGACTCGGGGTTGACTTTTGGTCAAAGGGTTGACCAAAAAGTCAACCCGAAAGTCAACCGTTTGACTTTTTTGGTTTTTGCATAAAATGAATAGGAAATTGTTTACAAAAGCCTAGCCAACAAACAGAATTTAAAAATAACACTTTTTGCTCAAGAAACGGGTTCCGTCGCGATCGGAAATCATAATCTCGAATTTTCTATTTTTAATATCGCGTCGGCTAAAAATTAGGTGTCAACATCAAGGAGACACCCTTAACGGTTCAGTTCAGTTCGATTTTTCAAGAAAACCGAACCAAACCGAATCGTTTACACCCCTAGATGTAGTCACACAGTGAAAACAAAAGCAAAAGAAGAAGAAAAATGACTTCATCACATGCGACTCTTATGAAATTTCTAGTGTTTTGCGTTTTCATTGCCAATAACCCATACGAAACCAATGGCATTAGCATTAGCTTAATTCCAATAGACAAAGTTGACAAATCTCTATTTCCTGAAAACCTTACCCTCAAGGAACGATATTAAAGAATCGCGAAAATATCCAAAGCTTGTCTCCACTATCTTGAAGCTGCCACTTCTTTGAGTTTAGAAGAGTTGAAGCAAATAGCTGAATATGAGCCTTATATCTTACAGCCAAGAATTATTATGGATAACTTTGGTTACTTCATGACATCTTTGACTGTTGGCTTGCATTTTTATGCTCCTTACTTGCTAGTGGATACAGGTGGCGACAACACATGGATGTAATGTGAAGGATGCACCGAATGCTTCCACATTAGGCAAGGTAACTTTCATAGACTTGAATTAGAATCGTACCGGGCCTTACCTTGCAATGATCCCCGTTGTTATCATAGCATATGCAATGATAATTTTTGCATGTATAAAGCAAATTATCTTGGATATGGATGCTATGATTGCTATAGCAAAGGGGCAATTGGGTTTGGATACCTTTGGCGTCCCGGATAGCAGCGGAGCTGTCAAAAGATTCCGAGCCACCGTATTCGGTTGTGGCCTCGAAAATCACAAATTTCACTGGGAAAGTAACATCATAGCCGGAATTCTAGGCTTAGGCACTGGGCCACGGTCTATCCTTCGACGGTATAGAAGTGAGACTAAAATGCGTTTGTCCTACTGTCTACCTCCAAAAGGTTCACCAACTGGCACTGTGGTCTTACGGTTTGGGGATGAAACTCAAATTAGAGGAAGAGTTTCGACGACACGTCTGCTTCCTGTAATACGTATGCAGTCAATGTCATGGGCATCAGCGTGGCGGGAAAGCGCCTAACAATAAACCCAAAGATTTTTCTGATGAAACCAGACCACACAGGTGGGTTTATTTTGGACTCAGGAAGCTTTCAAACTGTGCTTGTCCAAACCGCCTATACTGCAGTGAGAAATGAGATAATGCGATTTTTCCGAGATATTTATCATTTGCTTCCTCGGCCTCCTCAACCTGGGGAATTCGACTTGTGTTATGACGTGCCAATTGGGAATTACACGTTTCCAACTATGGCATACCATTTTGATAGAGCCAATCGTTTTCTTGATGGAAGTAATATTTTTCAAATCTTTGATGAGGATTTTTGCCTTATGATGATGCCAATAATGGTGCAACTAACATACTCGGATCATTTCAACAGGCAAATTATCGTTTCCTATTTGATTTTAGTGCATTGACAGTTTCCTTTGTCGAGGAAGTGTGTCGTTAACATTAAGAATTGAGCGTTCAGAATAATGGAAAGGAAACCCAATGAGTTATTGTCATCTATGTTGCTTTCTTATTGGTGGGTTTGACAAATGCTTCCCTTTAATTTCGTTTTACTTTACAACGTCGATTTCAGAAGAGGAATCGCAAAAATTTAATAATTTTCCACTCGGAGCATATATCAGGATAAGTATTTACAGTGGCCTTCACTAATGCTTTGTCTAATCATTTGAGGAAATTCCTATACTGCAAAAACAAAGAACCGTAAAGTTTCATAAATTTCAAGAGTTCCAACTAAAGCAACTGAGCAAAGCAGTACCGAACTTGATTAATCAGATTTAGGTTGAAACTAATATCCACAATTTACCCCATAATTAACAGTCATAACGATGAGGATTGAATTACCATAGATGAGTCGATGATGCCCATTTCAAGTCAGCGTTTCAGAAGAGAAGGTGAATCCTCCAGCACACCACGAAAGCAAAGCATGTTCAGTATGTGCACTTGCTCGGGCCGAATTCAACAGTAAGACGTCATGCATAACAGCTAAAGAAATATGGGATTGATTGAAGGTCACTTGTGAAGAAACTAGTCGTGTGAAAGGGGCTAAGATTAGCGTGCTCCAACACAATTATGAATTGTTCAAGATAGAGCCGCATGAAAGCATCTAGGATATGTTCACTTGTTTGCCGCTCTTGGAAAGACTATCCCTAATGATGAATTTATAACGAAATTGTATTGGAACGTGCAAAAGAGCCAATACGTGAGGCAATAATCTCATTATTATGACCTTGAAGAGTTTATTGGCTCTTTAATGTCCTATGAAATGGGTAAAGAAACTGAGGCCAGCAGGAGAAAGAAGAAATCAATCCGCTGAAGAGTTGATGATAGTACCAAGGAAGAATTTTCAAGCACGTATGAAGAGCATAAAGAAGACGTAGCCAAGTTGAATGGTTACAACTGGGTATTCAAAAGCCTTGATAGAGGAATGTGTAATCTTTCTTGGAGATGGTTGTTTGCTGATGCGACAGCACGAGTACTTCCACGAGTAAAATCTGACCATCATCTTCTCTTGATTTCTCTGTCCAGTGAGAGGACTCCTCAGTTGAATTGACTCTTTCGTTTTGAAGCAGCTTGGTTAACGCACGCTTCGTTTTATGACTTTGCTCAAATCCAATGGAATGATGCATTGCCAATTCATATTGCTCTGACCCAACTTCAAAATAACCTTGAGTGGAACCAACACTGTCTTCGGCAATATTTTCAGAAGAAAGAATACATTGTTGGAGAGACTTGGAGGTGTACAAAAGGTATTGGAGGTACGTCCAAATCCACTCTTAGTGAATCTCGAGGCAAAGTTACAAAAAGAGTTGCTTGACGTCTCAATTCAGGAATAAATCCACTAATACCAGAAATCAAGATATAAGCAGCTGAAGTTCAAAGATACAAACACAAAGGTTTTTCCACACTATCGCTATCATTCGATGTCGAAGGAATATAATTGAGGCGCTAAAGAATTCTAGTGAAGAATAGGTGTCTAACCAAGAGGAGTTGAAGGGTATTGCAGTGGATTTTTACAGCGATCTCTTTACGAAGAATGACCCAACCCCTATCATGCCTTCACAACCTCATGGCTTTCAAGTTTTGAATTTTTTGCAAGTTTCAGGTCTGGCTAGAACCGTCGACAAGGAAGAAGTCCGCAAAGCACTTTTTGATATTGGTCCTCATAAAGAACCAGGACCGGACTGCTTCGCGGTGATTTTCTTTCAGTATCAATGGAATCTATTGAGCAACTTATTAACCAATTTTATTATTGATGCTAGGTCAGGAAATTGTAATTGGGCTGAGATTAACAAAATACTCCTAGTGCTAGTTCCGAAAATGTAGGAACTAGAGACAATCAACAACTTCCGACCAATTTCCTTACCAAAAAAAAATCAACTTCCGACCAATTGATTTGTGTAATGCCACTTATAAAATTCTCTCTAAAGTGATTGTTAACTGATTAAAGGATGTTCTACCACAGCTTGTCTTGCCAATCAGACCAGCTTTGGTCCTTGTAGATACATTCAGAATAACGTTATTATTGTACAAGAAGCAATTCACTTAATGAGCAAATTCCAAGGGAAACAAGGACGCATGATTCTAAAAATTGATTTGGAGAAAGCGTATGATCGACTGTATGGTCCTTCATTGAGGAAACTCTCCACTTGACAGGTATTCCGGAAAAACTAGTTCAGCCTCTTATGAAATGCATCACCCCTTCGTCCAATGTAAGTTTTATGGAATAGTGTGACTACGGAGGCCTTCTTGCCAACAAGGGGAATACATCAAGGTGACCCTCTCTCTCCCTATATCTTTGTATTGTTTATGGAGCGATTATCTCATCTTATCCATGTAGTAGTGAATTCAAAACGGTGGTAACCTTTTTTGTTTTGGTAAGAGAGGACCACGAGTATCTCATTTAATGTTCGTGGATGATCTATTATTATTGGCAGAAGCCTCAACAAATAGATGAATGTCATCCTGGAGTGCTTGGATGATTTTTGTCGCAAATTGTGAGTAAGGCTAAAACTAAACTTTTCTGCTCAAAGAATACTTCTCTAGGGCTGAAACTAATCTTAAACGATATCTCTGGCTTTTTTTTTTTTTTTTTAATATGTTTAGATCTAGGAAAATATATGGGTGTGCCTTCGATTTATGGAAGAACATCTTCAAGGCATTTTCAACCGTTATTAGAGAAGACAACAAATAGACTTAGTGTTCTTACCAAAAAAAAAAAAAAACAAATAGACTTAGTGGATGGAAGTCTGATAGCTTGTCGATGGTAGGACGCATCACGTTAGCTCAATCTGCAATTATGTTTGTCCCTACCTATCATATGAAATGTTCTAAAGTCTTAACTCATGTTTGTCAACAGATTGAGAAATGTTACGTGCTAGATACCAAAGACGAGCATCACATACACCTTCTGAATTGGAAGTATGTTTGTAAGCCTAAAAAATGTGGTGGTCTTGGTCTCAAACCCCTTGAATTTACTAACCAAGGTATCTAGATGTGCTTCAAGACGCAACTCTACTCTTTATGGACATAGTTTTTACATGCCAAATACTGTTCACAACAGAGAAATACTTCTCACGCTAAATCTGGTGATTCGATGTTATGGAAAGCAATTGTTAATGTATGGTCAACTTTAGAGGAAGGAGCGGTATGGAGCTTGAGAAATGAAGAACAAGTAAGTTTTTGAAAAGACAGATGGATTCTAGGGTTGAAGCCACTCTACAGTATAATTACTTCCCACCAACCTCCATATGAAACGGACAAAAAAGTTTGTGATTATGTGCGGAATGGGAATTGAAACTTTCCGCTTTTCCAAGGAATCTTACTGGAAGATGTGATCCTTAGAATTCGGGCTATCTAATCCCAAATGGACTCCAACGGGAAAGATAGTCTACTGTGGGAAGGTAATAGCAGTGCGTCTTTCTCTGTTGAGTCAGCATTTGAAATATTCAGAGGGATCGATAATCAAGAAACTGACAGGATTGGCCCCTTGTATGGATGTGGAGGGGACCTCAACATATTAGAACTTTCTTTTGTCTAGCGGCACGAGTTTTTATTAATCAATGAATTGAGGAAGTCTCGCAATATAGGAAATAACTCTTACTGTTTGCGATGTGAGTCTTCAGTGGAAAATAACTTTGCATGTTTTGTGGGATTGTCCAGTTATTCGGAACATGTGGGTTGACCTCATCCCACAATATTGACTTGAAGAGGTCTCCTCAATAAATTTATCTCAATGGTTGAAATCCATCCTGACTGACAACAGGAGAATCAACTCCCACTCTCAATGGATTATTATTTTTTATGTGAGCATATTGCTTTTTTGGTAATGGTGAAACAAGTCACTTTTTCAAGAAAGCTTTGTTTTTCCTTCTAAACCTGTACAAGTAACCCAATCGCACACAAAGTAAATTATTGTTTTGCCCATGATCAACTTGTCTAAAAATGGATCATGTACTTCTCCTATTTTGGTCACCTAAAACCTCCACCTTCGAGATGGATTAAACTAAATACGGATGGAGCGTCTAAAGGTAATCCTTGACTTGGAGGAGTTGGAGGATTATTACGAAATTAAGGAGGTGACTGGCTTGGCAGTTGTACCTCATTTCTTGGAATATGTTCGTCTTTGCAAGCATAACTGTGGGAGCTATGGTTAGGACTTACCATTACAAAGCAACACGATTTCCATAAGCTCATCATTGAGATAGATTTCAAAATTATCACTAAACTTGTTAACCAAGAGAGTATAGCGGATAACACTGGACCAACACTACTTCAAATAGTAGAAGACTATTGGACTTTTATTTCGAGCTCAAAATACATCATATTTTTCGGGAAGACAATTGGCATGATGATATGCTTGCCAATATTGGCATAGCAAAACGATTGAATACTACGTTCTATTTGCAGCCTCCTAGAGAATTATCTCATGTTTTGCTTAGTGATAAAGTTGAGATTGTAGACTTAGACTTTAACTTACCTAGTTTCGTACCTTATGTTTACCAAGAAGGGAAAAAAAAAAAAAAAGGCGTAGCGGCACTTACTCTCAACTTCAAGAAACTCCTTTCAAAAGAAAAGTTAGTAAGGAAGAGAGGGAATTACAAAAGTATGATGGCCCAACTAGAAGTACACAAAAATTTGAGGTGAGAAGAACTACCTTACAACATTGAGTGTCATCAACCTAGCCACGTGAAATCTAAATGCTCGTCACTCAAGAAGAAATTTCGCATGGAGTCGCATTGAAAGTGAATCAAGTGAGAACGAATTCGAAGTTGCGAATCTATGTTTGATGGCCGACCTTGCAGGAGCTGAGGTATGTATTGTTTGATTGTACATATAAGTATGATGACTCCACACCTAGTGATGAGGAGCTTTGCAATGCTTTTAAAGAGATGTAAACTCAGAGTTGAAGAAAGCTAATACGAATTTGAAGGAAGAGAAAGAGGCTCATGAAAAAGAAAACACCGGTTCTGTTCATGCATGTCATACATTTTCTGGAATTCCGAGACTCTATGGAAGGACCTTGAAGATCAAAGAAATTCCTTTGAGAAGGTTGGACTTGGTATTAATTCCAAGAAAGAGTCCAAACATATAAACCTTTTGTACTAGACCTTTTTCGTTCATTGTGAATCTCCTTGTGTGTCTATGCACGATCTAACAGTTTCCTTACTCACATTGTGTCCAAATTATGCAAACAAATTGTGCGAAAAGCAAGAACCCTAAAATCTCGATTTTTCCCCAAATCATCCCATGTTACTTTATGTACACCACTTTGAAAGTAAGACACAATAGTATGTATATACACGCTCAAGTTCAATTAACACCTCATAATAATCGAAGTTATATAAGGTGAATGATTTCCCATTTTGGCAATGGGGGTCAAGCCCATCAACCACGACATCCTGTATCATTTGTGGTAAGGGGCGTGTTGTGAATTTTTCAATGCTCGACGATAACTGAAGAGCATGTTCATCATAGTTTCCAGGAGCTGTAACAATTGTGAAAAAGGGATGTTGCAATTTTTCATATAGTATTCGGCAATCTCTTCATGATTGCAGTACATTTATAGTTGCCCAAAATTACAGTAGAGTTGCGGAGAATTGGGCAACAATTCACCAAGAACTAACCCAATCTAGGATTAATTTCTTCGCCAAAACTAAACAGACCGAAATCAACTTAACCCCAGTGACAACCAAGCAATACAACCTCACAATGTGTAAATATAATGCTAAAATGATAAGGAGACAAAGGCAACAACACCAAAATTTTATTTGAAAACCCAATTTGGAAAAACCACGGACCGCTCAAAAACTTCTATTAATTACCAAGAATAATAGGATACACAAAGTATTCTTTTCTAGGCACATACTAGAGGCTTAACATCAACAATACAACCGTTTAACATAAACGGAAGAAAAAACCCTAACCGTGATTAGAAAATTCGAAGAAGATTCTATATGAACGAAACAGATCAACTTGTAATCGAACGAAACAGATCAACTCATAACTTTCGGTCTCATGAACAACATACTAAAATTTGAGCCAATTCTGTCGATGTTTAGCCTTCTAATCGAAACCGCAAAGCCACGTCTCTTTTTTCCTTCTCCTTTGTTGTCTCTCGGTGCACTCTCTGTCTCCTCTTGAGCTCACACCACGCATGAAGTAGCCCCACCTTTTCTTTCGTTTTTCTTTTTGACTTTTCTTCCTTTTTTGTTTTATATATCAGCTGGGCCCCACAAATGAGCTCGACCCAGTCAACTGATCTCCCCATTCGCCTCGTATGAGAAGTTCCATCATGTCCGCTTTATTTCTGTGGGAGTCAAGTTTTATTATGGGCAAGGTTTTGATCATCATATCACATCCATTGTCATTCGTGTAGACTTTCTCAAGTAGGAAAAACTTCTCTTCTAATTTCTCTTGGATTCAATGATACTTCACGTCAATATGCTTCAATGTTGAATGTAACACTGAATTTTTGCTAAGGTAGATAGCACTTATGTTATCACAATATAAAACAGACTTCTGTTGCTTCAAGCCCAACTCCTATAGGAAATTTTACATCCACAAGAGTTCCTTTTCTCGTTTGGTGATAGCAATATACTCAACTTCTATCATAGACAAAGCAATACATTATAATCTTGATTGCCACGAAACTACTCCCCTTTCAAAAGTCATTATGTGACTTGATGTGGATTTTCGAGAGTCAACATGACCGATATAGTCTGCATCTGAATAGCTACTCAACTCAAGCTTTCCATTTCCATAACACAAGCAGAATTTAGAAGTGCCTATGAGATATCTCAAAATCTATTTAACGGAGATCTAGTGCTCTTTACCTAGATTTGAGAGAAAGCTGCACACAACACCAACTGCATAAGAAATATCTCGTCTTGTACAAACCATGGCATACATCAAACCATCCACGGCCGGTACATCAAGAATTATCATCATATATTCCTTATCTTTCTCACTTGTGGGAAACTTTTCACACTCATCTTGAAATGGCCTGTAAGTGGAGTACTTGCCGATTTACATGTGCTCATGTTGAATATTTCTAGCGTCTTCGCGATATAATTCTCATGAGATGGCTAAATTTTCCTGTTCAACCTATCACGAGTAATTCTCCTATGAAGGATTTGCTTAGCGGGTCTTAAGTCCTTCATTGCAAAAGCTTAACTCAACTGTTTTCTGAACTCTTGATTTTTTGGCATCATTCCCAGCTATTAACATGTCATCCACATAGAGTAAGAGGATAATAAAATCATTATTTGAGAATTTAATCATAAAGACATAAGAATTGGAGTTGGTCTTATCATATCCATGATCTTCCATGAATGATTCAAACTTCATGTATCGTTGCCTTGGCGCTTGCTTAAGACCATATAAGCTTTTCCTCAACCTATATAAAAGATTCTTTATCACGCCCTGAACCCCAACGGGCTCGCGACATCCCTTCGATGGCCGTATTGAATACGACGTCCCATGACGTGTCGCCGACCCAACCGAAACACTCAATGATAAAGGCAAGCGGAAGCGAAATAGAAACAACCTAAACAACAACCAATGACGACAGGATAGCACTTGCATAAATCAAATAGTTGCTTACAACATCCATAAACATAACATTAAATCACGTTCATCAAAAGAGGCAGTGGTTGGGTAGCCTATTTCACTATACAAAAAGGGGGACATCCACAAAAGGGACGAAGCATCAATATCCAACATCACTTCTGGTCTCCGAATCGCACGTGATGACTATTCGTCACTCCAAACCTGAAAATATTTAACGACATGGAATGAGATAAATCTCAATAAGTAAATAACCTAAACTCCACGTAGGCCAATGCGTACCCAGACGAGTCTCAACATGTAATCTAATAATCAACATACTAGAACTCACATTAACATACATACCTCGCCTCCATTCACACGCCAGTTCTGCATATCAATCATACACTATAACACAACCAGCATAACACATACTCGGAACACACAAAGAGATTTTCCATGCATAATGCATCCACACTCGTGTGTCTCGATTATAAGGTAAGACCACTTGGGTACGTCCCATACCATGCCTAGCAGTATTTATCCCATAATCAAACACTATGCAACATGCGTAGTCCAGCCAACTCTCTCACGACCCGGGTCAACACCCCTCAGGCTCAACTTTCCTTCCACAGTCCGTGTAAACACGCCTCAGGCCCATTCTTACGACTCGCGTAAACACGCCTAAGGTCTTTTCTCACAGCTCACACAAACACGCCTCAAGCTCAACCCTCCGATCAATCCGGACTTAGTCCCGCATAACCACGCCTCAAAATATTTCTTTCTTTCCAATGACCCGTGTAAACATGCCTCAAGTTTTTTCTTGCCTTTCTCGTCATAACCGCGTAACCATGTCTCAGGTTGGCAGCCCTCCGATCAATCCGAACTTTGTCTAATGACCCGCATAAACACGCCTCAAGTCTATCTTGCCTTCCACAGCCAAGCATGTCACGCACCATTCCCCACGAAGTGTCATCATCCTGCGTAAAGGTCGAATATGTGGTGCGACGCTCCTAGGTTACGTCACCGACTCAAAAACCCAAATCAGAGAAACACGACACATGCGAACACGACGTATATAATACACACACACACACACACACACACACACACCTGGACAATAAACAAAGTAACCATGAATAGCACCAAATAAATGATTTACAAACAATTTGAAACGAGATAAACATTCTTTACTATAACTTATGTACAATATCCATTTACAACAAAAGATACAATAGTAGGGCCACTAAGACAAAAAGGGATCTGCGGCCGGGGTCAACTACCAACAGGAGGGCTACAGTAAAAAAGCATTGGCCCTCGCTCCTACAACTGAGGTCTAACCTAGGGTACCCAGTCGGGATCGAACTCGACAAATCTAAAGAGCTCCCAGAAGGCTCCTACTCCTCGGCCTCAGCTATATCCATCGGCTCTGGGGCCTCCGCGTCCGCCTGCTCCAGGATTGGGTCCACAACCTCTGGCTCAAAAGCTAACCCACCTAGCTCCTCATGCTCCTCCTCATCCTCCACAATCTCATACTCTACCTCCGAGTCTTGGTTACTTTCCATATCCACATCTATAATATCGCCGTCTGGACACTGTGGGTCCAACTGACCCTCTTCGACAAACAAGACATCAGCAGACCTAATGGGACCGAACTCGTCTCCAAAACGGTCCTGGAAACACCAAGCTAAGTACTCGTGGGTCTCATAGTGAGCTAAACCTATATCTACCTAAACTAACGTATAATGTCTAAGGTACACTTCGCCATTTCCCACTGGATGAACCGTCATTGTACGCTCGATATGGGTGGGGATTCCGAAACATAACGACACATCTTTAAAATTCATGGTCGAGGATCTAAAATGTCAGTTTTACAACAACCGTGAGAAAACTCAGCAAGTAACAACCCCTAATACTAAACTAGGCTAATGTGCACCTCCAGATAGGTAAATTAAACACATCAAGCAAAGAACTAGTAAATTACTAAAATTTCTCCCGGGTCCATAGCCCAATACATTATCTCAAAACCCTGCAGGTTAGGTGTTCAACAATAAAAATACTCACGTGCAATTGTTCCGACCCGAAGGCCCACAAATATAACGACCCAAAGGCCCACAGTTGTATAATCGACCCGAAGGCCAACAGTGTGATAAAACGATCCGTAGGCCCAACTCGAAGGCTAACAATTTGATAAAACGACCCGTAGGCCCGAACGGAAGGCCAACAGTTTGATAAAACGACCCGTAGGCCCACTTCAAATCAATTCACAACATAATATATGGATTACAAGTCAGGGCATCCAAGGTCAATTTTCCAACGCCAATATGCTAAACACGACCATCCTCAACTTAGATGAAATCAAAGCAATATTGGCGCTCCCAATTAATCTCATCCTAGTCCAATCAACTCCAAATTCAATCCGCGCATTCATTCCAAAGTAATTTAATGCGCTTAAGGCCCGCCTTGGGTAATTCGATCCCGACAGTCGTTCTCATCATCACGGGACCACTTAATAGGATCTAGATAAGTCCCAATTAACCCTTAAAATGCCTAAATTCTCATCATCACGGGACCATTTGATGCTCAACTTAGGCCATTATTGCAATTTCGGTACTGTATGAACAGTACCAGAGCAAAACATGCTTTGCCCGCTAAACCATGCTTATACAACCTCATTAGGCCCTAATCACAACCATTAATCACCCAACAACCAAGTACACCTAATTACACCTTAATTAAGTCTAAATAAAACCTAAATTGCCAAAATTTCAAGTCTTAAATCAATGAACTCAATTAGTGCAACACTTAGGCAATTCTAGGCATTTTCGGTACTGGTGAACAGTACCAGGGCAGCACATTAGTTAGGCCCTAATCCACCTCTAAATCACTTCATTAGGCACTAATTAGGTCCCCTAATCACCCCACACAACATTAGACCTAATTAGACCCTAATTAAGCTTAATTAACCCCTAAATTACCCTCTAAAATGCACAATTAATCTAATTAAGGGTTTAGGGATTTATACTCACCTAATATTAACTCGAGTCAACGAGAACAGGCAGCCGATTACCGACACGCGGTAAGAATCGGCGGTGATGTCCCGGGGCAAGTCAACGGTCATGGTGGCAACGACGGTGGCGGTTCACGGCTGGTCTTCTCTATTCAGCCTGGGACGGTGGCTGTGGGCGGTGGTGCACGGTGGATGGTGGCAACTCCGGCACGGCGGTCCGACGAGGCTTCCCAGCAGTGAGGACGTCAAAGGAAAGAACGGAGAAGAAGATGAGGGAATGGGGGTCTTCGGTCAGAATGGGCTAGAGGAGAGAGAGAATTCAGGTCAAATAGGGTCAAAGTTGAATGAGTAGAATCCAAGTGTCAAAGATCCAATGACTTGGACAATTTTGCCCCTTATCCAAAAGCCAATATTTGTTCTAATCCAATAATACAATGGCTCCATGGTCATTCTTCTCCATGATTGGGCTGACTAGACCAGGGTTGATTCCAAATAACCTTGGTTAACCCCCAAATTTGGTCCAATTTTCGAAATTAATTAAAATGGCCTAGGGACATTTTCGTAATTTTCCAATCTCGGACCGAAATTCCAATTTTTGTCCATACCGGTCCTATATATTCATGGCAAGCATAATACGGTGTCGGATCCTTAAAAATCATCCTTTAAGCTCTCGAAAATTGGTCCAAAAGTTGGAGGGGCAAAACCGTAAATTTTCGTTTCAGGGTCGAAATTTCAATTTTTGACCGTACGCACTCCAGACATGCATGGCCACCCTCAAATGATGTCAGTCTTGCAATTTAGTCATAATTACCCTTGAAATTTTGATATCGAAGTTCGGGTCCAATATCGCGATCAAATTTGCTCGTTTACAATTTCAGGGTCTCTCACTAACGGGCGGCTGTTTAGGTGTTACGCATATCAACCTAGGATTGTTCGAGTCGTGATGACCTCGAATTTCGAGAGAACGTGAGGAATTATCACTAGTACCGGAGGTCACGATCGTCCGGATTAAATTCAGTATTCATTTGTCAGGCGTACTTTCGGTCGTGCGAAATCACCCGTGATTCGATCATATGTTACTAACTATATCAATCCATCATTTTCCTAAGATCGACCCATATTGGTTCAAAATATTACCTCAATATTTCTCGAAATCTGTACTCAACCACGATCGGTTCCTCGGTCCACGTACCGATTCCTATTTAACCTTTCCCATCTGGTTAGTATTCCGTGATTGATCAAGTCCGAGCTAGATTTACTAAAATCAAATAATAATTAATGTACACTTTATTGGTCCCGATAATGGGTCAAAATTCAGGATATTACAACTGTTCCCCCTTTACAAAAATTTCGTCCCCGAAATTTGTACTTTAAACTTGCTCCTCAAACAAAAGGGAGTGTTGACGTCGCATGGCCTCCTCGCTTTCCCAAGTAGCACATTCTGTCCCGTGGTGTTCCCAGACTACCTTGACCATCGGAATTGTCTTATTCCGTAATACTCGATCTTTCTGGTCCTCAATTCTGATTGACCTTTCCACGTACGACACCCTTTCGTCCACGTCTATTTCTTCATATTTCAAAACGCATGTCGGATCTGGTTCATACTTCCTCAACATCGACACGTGGAAGACATTGTGTACCTGGGACAAGTTAGGTGGCAGGGCGAGCCTATACGCCATATCGCCAATCTTTTCCAGAATCTCGAACAATCCGACAAACCTCGGACTCAGCTTTCCTTTCTTGCCGAATCGAGATAACCCTTTCATAGGCGACACTTTGAGGAACACGTGATCTCCAACTTGGAATTCCGAAGGTCGTCGTCTCCGATCGACATAACTCTTCTGGCGACTTTGGGCTGTCTTTAATCTTTCCCAAATGATCTCGACAGCTTCCACTGTCAGCTGTATCAACTCTGGGCCAGTAATACTCTGTTCACCTACTTCATCCCAGCATACTGGAGTCCTACATACTCTACCATATAAGGCTTCAAATGGGGCCATCTGAATGCTCTGCTGATAGCTATTGTTATACGCAAAGTCTATCTAATGTAGCTGCTCTTCCCATTTACCTTCGAAGTCCAATACACAAGCCCTTAACATATCTTCGAGGCTCTGAATCATCCTTTCCGATTGACCGTCGGTCTGCGGATGGTAAGCTGTACTGAATTGTACCTTCGTTCCCAAGGCTGTCTGCAGGCTTTTCCAGAAATTCGCCGTAAACCTCGGGTCACAATCTGATGTGATCGTTACTAGTACTCCATGCAGTCTAACAATCTGCCTCACGTACAGTTCTGTGTACCGTTCTAGCTTAAAATCCTTTCGTATAGCTAAGAAGTGTGCCGACTTTGTAAGTCGATCCACAATCACCCAAATGGAATCATGCCCTCTTTGGCTTCTCGGTAATCCGGTTACGAAGTCCATGGTGATATGTTCCTATTTCTACTCGGGAATTTCCAGCGGTCGTAGCAGTCCTCCAGGTTTACAATGTTGTGCCTTTACCTGTTGGTATGTCAAACACTTAGCCACATATCTGGCCACATCCGTCTTCATTCCATTCCACCAATAATGTTGCTGTAAATTATGGTACATTTTCGTGTTGCCAGGGTGGATACTGTAATTGCTGCAATGAGCTTCTCTTAGTATTTCTTCCTTAAGCTCAGTATCATTTGGTACACACCATCGTCCTCTAAATTTCAAAGTTCCATCGTCTAACACTTGGAAATCCAATTTCCTTGTAGTAGCATCCATTCCCACAATCTTATGAATTTCCTAATCCGTGGACTGCAACGCCTTAATCTTAGTCTAAATCTCAGGCTCGATTCTCAATGTGGCCAGCAGATTCGACACATGGCTTAATTCAAATTTAAACTCTGAGTCTCGGAGTCTTTCTAGCAATGTCCACTCCTTGACCATCATGAGCGCCATACTTGACTTGCGACTCAGCACGTCCGCTACTCGGTTTACCTTTCTAGGGTGATACATGATATCTCAATCATAATCTTTCAGAAGTTCCATCCACCTACGCTACCTCATATTCAACTCTTTCTTCGAGAACAGGTATTTGAGACTTTGGTGATCCGTATAAATCTGGAATCTTTCCCCGCACAAATAGTGTCTCCAGATCTTGAGTGCAAAAACAATGGCAGCCAGCTCTAGGTCATACGTCGGATAATTCATCTCATGCGGCCTCAACTGGCGTGACGCATACGCAACTACTTTCTCATGCTACATCAACACACAACCAAGTCCCCTAAGTGAAGCATCACTGTAGACCTCGAATCCACCAGGTCCAGACGGAATAGTTAAGACTGGGGCTGTCGTCAGTCTGTGCTTTAGTTCCTGAAAGCTTCGTTCACACTTGTCATCTCATTCAAACTTAACCTCCTTTTTTAGCAATCTCGTTAGTGGCATGGTTATCGACGAGAATCCCTCCACAAAACGTCGATAATAGCCGACCAGTCCCAAGAAACTCTTGATTTCCGTCACTGATATTGGTCTGGGCCACTTAAGCACTGCCTTGCTAAGCTAGAATTCACATTTGCTGAACTTCGCGTAAAGTGTGTATTCCCTTAACGTTCGTAGCACCTCAGTCAAATGCACTTCATGATCTTCTGGGCTCTTCGAGTATACCAGAATATCGTTAATAAACACAATGACGAACTGGCCTAGGAATTTCTTGAAGACTCTGTTCATCAAATCCATGAAAGTTGCATAAGCATTCGTCAAATCGAATGGCATGACTGTAAACTCATAATACCCGTACCTCGTCCTAAATGCAGTTTTTTGTATGTCTTCCTTCCGAATTCTCAACTGATGGTACCCAGTCCGTAAGTCGATCTTGGAGAACATTGACGCTCCTTGTAATTGATCGAACAGGTCGTCGATCCTTGGCAATGGGTACTTGTTCTTTATAGTCACCTGATTCAACTGTCGATAATCTATACATAGTCTCAACATCCCATCTTTTTTCCTCACAAATAAGACTGGCGCTCCCCATGGAGACACACTTGGACGAATAAACCCCTTATCTAGTAATTCCTGCATCTGGACTTTCAATTCTTTCAATTCCGATAAGGACATTCGATATGGAGCCTTAGAGATTGGCTCAGTACCTGGGGCCAATTCTATTACAAATTCCACTTCCCGCTCTGGCAGTAAACTCGGCAATTCCTAAGGAAAAACCTCGGGAAAGTTGCACACTATGGGGATTTCTTCCAACTTAGGTTCTGCCAAGGTCGGATCATTTACATTCACCAAATATCCCTCACAACCTTCATCGAGCATCTTAGTCGCCTCAAGCGAGGAAATCCAAGGGATCGAGGTTCCTCCTCGGTTTCCCTGGAATTCGAACCTAGAATGTCCAATCGGATTGAATTGGATCATCCTATTGCCGCAATCCATAACGGCTTTCTGCTTCGACAGCCAATCCATACCGATGATCACATTGAAATCATACATGACTAATATACTGCCAAATCAATTCTTTCTTCTGTATTCCCAATCACTATTTTGCAGTCAAGACACCCCAACGATACTAACACCCTATCATGCAATGGGGTCGCCACACATAGCATATTCTCAAGTAATACAGGCTCAATACCAACCAACTTAACGAACTGTTCTTAAATAAACGAGTGGGTTGCCCCAAGATCAAATAACGTATATGCAGCATAATCACAGAGAGAAATGATACCTATGACCACGTTCGGGGCATCCTCGACATCTTTACGTGCCATTGTGTATACCCTTCCTTGTGCAAGCGGTCTTCCCTGGATAGCCGGTGGAGGATTCCTGACTTGATTTCCTACTCTAGGCTGTTGTTGTGTCGGGAGTCCAAAGGGGCGTTGTTGGGGACAATTCTTTATCTGATGCTCCAAACTCCCACAGCGAAAACGAGCCCCGAATCTATTCGGTTGCTGATTGGGCTTTCCAATATTCCTTCTAGGTAGTGGAACAAATCGCCTATTACTGGTCATTGGTTTCTTACCAAAGCAACGATTGTCCCTATTTTGATTAAACCGTGATCCTGATGCCGCTGCCCTTTCCATCTGATCCTGTTTCATGGTTTGGGCTCGTTCATAGAATTCTCGATAGTCTCGGATATTCAACAGGAGCATTTGAGTGCGAAGATCCGGTTTCAGCCCATCTCGGAATCATCAAGCTTTGTCCAATGGATTATCTACCATTCTTGGGGCGAATCTTGATAATCTTGCAAATTCGGCTTCATATTGAACTACTGTCATCGACCCTTGACGAAGTCTCATAAACTCTGCCATTTTCTTCTCCTGGGCACTCTCCAAGAAATATTGTCCATAAAAATTCTCCACAAATATTGCCCAGGTCTGTTCCATATTCTCTGGAAAAACTCTGTCCCTAACTACCTTCCACCAGTCGTTGGCATTGTCTTGCAGCTGATAAGTCGCCAACGAAATCTTCTCGGTCTCAGTACATCCCAACAAGTCAAACGCCTTCTCCAATTCCTCCACCCAACGTGGGGCGGTTTTAGGGTCACCTCTGCCCGTGAACTTGGGTGGTTTCAACTTAAGAAACTGCTCTACAAGCTGATGCATCTGCCTAATTTCAGCTGCTTGAGCTTGCCCAACATTAGCTTGATTCTCATTTGCAGCAACAGCTGCTGCAGCCTCAGCAGCCTGGGCGGTCACATTATCTCGCTCCTAAGCTTGTCAATCCAGCACATTCCCGATCATTTCCAACACCCTAAGAACTCCTTCCATATGTGAATCTTCCACAGGTCTAATATCAACTCTGGAGTCCACTGCAGCTCCAGTATTAACTCCAAGTTTCTCTACCGCTCTAGCTCGAGTACGACCTCCACCTCTGGTTCCTTTTCCTGCGCCCCTTCTTAGGACTCTTCCAGCACTTTTTCTTTCGCTATTCATTATATCAGCTTCCTACCACTCTCCTACCTACTGTAATTCCGCTCAGGAATTAGAGACCTAAACCAACTATACCAGTCTAAGTCCTAAGCAGGTATTAACACAAAAGCAATCGAACACTCAGCATGCGGCTTAATACAATGGCACCAAGATTTCACCCAAGGATTTGCATACTTACCTTGGGTCCAGCCGCACCTGCATAACACTGGTTCAAATAATCACCAAAACACTCAATACAAGTAGTCCAGAGGTACACTTAGCACACAAGGTCACCCTACGGCTACCCATGGTCACTACTCCTTATCACTCCAGGGTTCGACCAGATTGGACCGAGCTGATCTTGCTCTAATACCAATTCATACGGGGATGTCACGCCCCGTTCCCCACGAAGTGTCATCATCCCGCGTAAAGGTCGAATATGTGGTGCGACGCTCCCAGGTTACATCACCGACTCGAAAACCCAAATCAGAGAAACACGACACATGCGGAAACGACGTATATATATATATATATATATATATATATATATATATATATATATATATATATATATATATATATATATATATATATACATACACACACACACACCCGGACAATAAACAAAGTAACCATGAATAGCACCAGATAAATAATTTACGAACAATTTGAAACGAGATAAACATTCTTTACTATAACTTATGTACAATATCCATTTACAACAAAAGATACAACGGTAGGGCCACTAAGACAAAAAGGGATCCGCGGCCGGGGTCAACTACCAACAGGAGGGCTATAGTCAAAAAGCATTGGCCCTCGCTTCTACAACTGAGGTCTAACCTAGGGTACCCAGTCGAGATCAGAACCCGACAATTCTAAAGAGCTCTCAGAAGGCTCCTGCTCCTCAGCCTCAGCTATATCTATCGGTTCTGGGGCCTCCACGTCCGCCTGCTTTGAGATTGGGTCCACAACCTCTGGCTCAAAAGCTAACCCACCTAGCTCCTCATGCTCCTCCTCATCCTCCACAATTTCATACCCTACCTCCGAATCTTGGTTACTTTCCATATCCACATCTATAATATCGCCGTCTGGACACTGCGAGTCCAACTGACCCTCTCCGACAAACGAGACATCAGCAGACCTAATGGGACCGAACTCGTCTCCAAAATGGTCCTGGAAACACTAAGCCAAGTACTCGTGGGTCTCATAGTGAGCTAAACCTACGTCTACCTAAACTAACGTATAATGTCTAAGGTACACTTCGCCATTCCCCACTGGATGAACCGTCATCGTATGCTCAATATGGGTGGGGATTCCGAAACGTAATGGCGCGTCTTTAAAATTCATGGTCAAGGATCTAAAATGTCAGTTTTACAACAACCATGAGAAAACTCAGCAAGTAACAACCCCTAAGCTTAAACTAGGCTAATGTGCACCTCCAGATAGGTAAATTAAACACATCAAGCAAAGAACCAGTAAATTACTAAAATTTCTCCCGAGTCCACACCCTAATACATTATCTCAAAACCCTGCAAGTTAGGTGTTCAACAACAAAAATACTCACGTGCAATTGTTCCGACCTAAACGCCCACAAATATAACGACCCGAAGGCCAACAGTTTGATAAAACGACCCATAGACCCGACCCGAAGGCCAACAGTTTTATAAAACGACTCGTAAGCCCACTTCAAATCAATTCACAGCATAATATATGGATTACAAGTCAGGGCATCCAAGGTCAATTTTCCAACGCCAATATGCTAAACACAACCATCCTCAACTTAGACGAAATCAAAGCAATATTGGCACTCCCAATTAATCCCATCCTAGTTTGATCAACTCCACATTCAATCCGCGCATTCATTCCAAAGTAATTTAATGCGCCTAAGGCCCGCCTTGGGCAATTCGATCTCGATAGTCGTTCTCATCATCACGGGACCACTTAATAGGATCTAGACAAGTCTCAATTAACCCTTAAAATGCCTAAATTTCCAGCCATGATACATTAATCCATTTGATGCTCAACTTAGGCCATTATTGCAATTTCGGTACTATATGAATAGTATCAGGACAGAACATGCTTTGCCCACTAAACCATGCTTAAATAACCTCATTAGGCCATAATCATAACCATTAATCACCCAACAACCAAGTACACCTAATTACACCTTAATTAAGTCTAAATAACACCTAAATTGCCTAAATTTCAAGTCTTAAATCAATGAACTCAATTAGTGCAACACTTAGGCAATTCTAGGCATTTTCGGTACTGGTGAACAGTACCAGGGAAGCACATTAGTTAGGCCCCAATCCACCTCTAAATCACTTCATTAGGCACTAATTAGGTCCCCTAATCACCCCACACAACATTAGACCTAATTAGACCCTAATTAAGCTTAATTAACCCATAAATTACCCTTTAAAATGCACAATTAATCTAATTAAGGGTTTAGGGATTTATACTCGCCTAATATTAACTCGAGTCAATGAGAACAGGCGGCCGATTATCGACACGCGGTAAAAATCGGCGGCGGTGTCCCGGGGCAAGCCGACGGTCACAGCGGCAACGGCGGTGGCGGTTCATGGCTGGTCTTCTCTGTTCAGCCTAGGACGGTGGCTGTGGGCGGTGGTGCACGGTGGATAGTGGCGGCTCCAGCACGGCGGTCCGGCGAGGCTTCCCAGTGGTAAGGACGTCAAAGGGAAGAACGGAGAAGAAGAGGAGGGAATGGGGGTCTTCGGTCAGAATGGGCTGGAGGAGAGAGAGAATTCAGGTCAAATAAGGTCAAAGTTGAGTGAGTGGGATCCAAGTGTCAAAGATCCAATGGCTTGGACAACTTTGCGCCTCATCCAAAAGTCAATATTTTTTCTAATCCAATAATGCAAGGGCTCCATGGTCATTCTTCTCCATGGTTGGGCTGACTAGACCAGGGTTGATTCCAAATAACCTTGGTTAACCCCCAAATTTGGTCCAATTTTCGGAATTAATTAAAATGGCCTAGAGGCATTTTCGTAATTTTCTGATCCCGGACCGAAATTTCAATTTTTGTCCACACCGGTCCTATATATTCATGGCAAGCATAATACGGTGTCGGATCTTTAAAAATCATCCTTTAAGCTCTCGAAAATCAGTTCGAAAATTGGAGGGGCAAAACCGTAAATTTTCGTTCTAGGGTCGAAATTCCAATTTTCGACCGTACACACTCCAGACATGCATGGCCACCCTCAAATGACTTCGGTCTTGCAATTTAGTCGTAATTACCCTTGAAATTTTGGTATCGAAGTTCGGGTCCAATATCGCAATCAAATTTGCTCGTTTGCAGTTTCATGGTCTCTCACTAACGGGCGGCTGTTTAGGTGTTACGCGTATCGACCTAGGATTGTCCGAGTTGTGATGACCTCGATTTTCGAGAGAACGTGAGGAATTATCACTAGTACCGGAGGTCACGATTGTTTAGATTAAATTCAATATTCATTTGTCAGGCATACTTTCGGTCGTGCGGAATCACCCGCGATCCAATCGTACGTTACTAACTATATCAATCTGTCATTTTCTTAAGATCGGCCCATATTAGTTCAAACTATTACCTCAACATTTCTCGAAATCGGTATTCAATCACGATCGGTTCCTCGGTCCACATACCGATTCCTATTTAGCCTTTCCCATCTGGTTAGTATTCCATGATTAATCAAGTCTGAGTGAGACTTACTAAAATCAAACGAGAATTAATGTATACTTTATTGGTCCCGGTAACGGGTCAAAATTCAAGATGTTAAAAAGCACATGCACCGCATAATCAATTCATTCAATTTCCATGTCATTCATAAGCCCAAATATCACTCAAACGTACGCATCTTACCCACAAATCAATTCAGCCCGCACACGCCACACAATTCCACTAATTCCATGCCAATCACATAATCAAATCACACCTTAATAAGCTCAATCACCAATCATCCCAATCAATTCATGCAAATATCAAATTCATTCCAGAAAGCATCACAATCTAACCACACTGCACAACCATCAATCTAACACATTGCACATACTCGATTTCACATCATGAGCTCGCCACACTAGCCCAACAATCCGATGTTCAAGCCATCCACATTCAAGCATCCAATTTCACCCACAAGCCCCACAACAATCTAACCACACACGTGCTAACCAATCCATCACATTCCACTCATATCAAACCAAATACTAACCAACAAAGCCACCATTAAGCCAGCCATAAACAGCCACCAATTGACCCTCAAAATCGCCACAATATAATCTAAAAACTTGTCACATGCAATCCTCAAATCGGCCCCTAACTTACCCGTTAAACCGACACTAATCATCCTCTAAACAATTCCAATAATACCCAAAGTACTATGTAAAATTTAAGGAGTCACTTACCTAAATTTAGCTCGGGAAAAACCGGCACGGGCCCAAAATGGCCTGGGTGAACAATAACGGGCTCAACGCAAGCAAGGGCACAACGGGCATGGTGGCCGGCCACGGCTCGGCACGGCCTTCGGCTACAACCGAGACTTCTGGCCATGGCCAAGCGAGTGGCCTAGGCGGACAAGCGATGGCTGGGCAACTGCTAGGCGACTCGGCCACAGCAAGAGTAGCGGCTGGGCTGCTCGGCCATGGCCTAGGCGGGCAGCCTGGCTACTCGGCCACAACCTAGGCAGCGATGGGCACACCCCGGGACAATCAACCACGGTTGGGCACCCGGCTAGGCAGGTGGCCGGTGACGAACAGGCAAGCTAGCTGGCCGGCTAGCTAGGCGGGACCCCTGGCGGTGACGACGAGCTGCTGGGGGTCAGCAGCAACGATGAGTAGAAGGGAAGTAGGGGTGGTGGAGGCGAGAGAGGGTAAGCTAGGGCGGCGGGGGACTTGGCCTAAGTAGGGGCAACTGTGTCGTCGTCGGAGCGGCAGGGCGACGGTGATGAGACGAGCGGCTACTAGCGAAACTTACGGCGGCAAGTTGCTGAGCGAGCTGGCCAAGCCGGCTAGCGGAACAGGGGCGAGTAGGGGTGAAGGAAAACAGGGGAAGGAGAAGGAGAAGGAGAGTAGAGGGGGCGACGAGACAAGCTGGGGCGAACGGCGTGCGGCGGTGATCGGGCGTCGGTCGACGAGTAGAGGAGAAGAAGCGAGAGCCATGGCACTAAGAAAGGAAGGAAGAAGAAGAAGAAAAGAAAAAGGAAGAGAGAGAGGAGAGGGAGAGGGGACAGCCATGCAAAAGGAGAGGACGTGCGGGAAAAAGAGAGGGGGAGAGGACATGACCGGGGGAAGTGTACGACAGAGGGGAGAGAGAGAGAGAGAGAGAAAGTCAAACGTCGCACTCGAGTGTGATATGACAGTTCTCATTCAAATCTGAAAATGATCCAATGGCCCACAAAAAACCCTAATTATTAAATTAGGAAAAAGGGCCAAACACTAACTAAAATAAACCTAGAGAGAGGTCTACTAGTCCAAATCCGCACTATGTCCAAATTTCACTTTTTACTTATCCAGGGCAATATCGACGATGGCCACAATAATATCGACATCGTCCAATTAAATTCATCATGAAACTCCCAGAAATTTGATACCAAAGTTTAGGCTCTAAATAACGGCCAAATTCGATCGAATGCAATTCCAATGAAATCTTTAATTTAAAAATAACCCAAGAGTGATCAATTCCATGTGAGATTTTATTATAAGCGCACTAACGAAATACCCATTTTATAAATCCCAAAAATTGATCGAAATTCAAGATGTCACATGCTCCTTGTCTTCAACTTGAAAACTCTTCGTTTGCTCCATATATATTTCTTTTTCTAAGTCTCCATGAAGAAAAGTTGTCTTTACATCAAACTGTTCAATTCCTAAATCCAAGCTGACAGTCAACCCAAGAACAACTCAAATTGAAGGCATTTTTACAACTAGTGAAAAGATCTCTTCAAAGTCAATTCCCTTCTTTTGACAAAAGCCATTCACAACAACCCGAACCTTGTATTGTGGTTGCAAACTACTTTATTTCGTCTTCAATTTGTACACCCACTTATTCGTGAATGTTCTCTTGCCCTTAGGCAACTTTATCAGTTCAAATGTTTAGTTCTCATGTAATGATTTAAGCTCTTTTTGCATGGCTTCATGACACGCATTCTTTTGATCACATGACATAATCTATTCATTAGTTTCTAGCTCTTTTACATCAGTGAGTAAAACATACTTATGCAGCTGATATCTCTGTGAAAGTCTACGTTCTCTTTCAGATCTTCTAACTTGATGTAAGACCAGTTGTTCTTGCTCAATTGGCTCTACTAGCTCTACTGGCTTAATGGGCTGTTCTTGCTCATCTGATTGTTCTAGCTTAATTATTTCACTTAACTCAATTGAAGAATCAACATTCTATTAGGATTCACCATCTTAATGATTTTAATGCACTTCTCCCTCATGATTTCCAACTAATACGGTAGGAGGATTCGGGTTGAAACTAACAAAATCTTGAGTTCCATTCTTTGGCCACCTTGGCTTGTCTATGTCTTCAATGGTTTGATACTCAAAGAACACCACATCCCAGCCTCTAATGACTTTCTTTGTAGCTAGATCTCATAACTTGTAGCCAAAGTTTTTGTGTCCATAACCTAAGAAGATACAATGCTTAGACATGTCACCAAGCTTAGACCTTTCTTCTCTTGGAACATGCACGAATTCTCGACAATCAGACCCTTTCAGGTGATTGTATGACACATCTTTCCTACTCCAAACTCTTTGCAGAACATCTCCTTAAGAGGAACTGATGGGAAAAGGTTTATTAAGTCTACTGTTGTTCTCATCGCTTCACTTCAAAAAGACTTAGGAAATCTTGCATGAGAGAGCATACAGCAAATCCGATCATTAATTGTCTGGTTTGTTCTCCCCGCCATTCCATTCTATTGTGGTGTATACGGAATAGTCTTCTCAAGCTTAATACCGTAATCCCTACAATAATGTTCGAACGGGCCTCTATATTCACCGCCATTGTCAACTCTAACATGTTTTTGCTTCTTCCTAGTTTCTCTATCCACATTAACATGAAATTATTTGAAAGCAACAAACACTTGATCTTTAGATTTCAAAGCAACAGCCCACACTTTTCTAGAGCAATTATCAATAAATTTCATAAAGTATAATGTATGACCAAGTGATCTAACATTCATGCAACAAACATCAATGTGAACTAAATTAAGTACATATGATTTCGTGTGTGGAAAGGAACTATGAAATGAGAATCTATGTTGCTTACCTGTTAAGCAGTGAGTACATTCCATCATGTTTCTCTCTTGTAATGGTAAATTCATTACAGCAAGAGTTTCAAGCCCCTTCTCTCTGAGATGACCAAGTCTCATATGCCATAAGTCAACTAAGGAGTCCTCCACTTCAATTACCTCCTCCCTAATCAACTTAACTTGCATCGTGTAGAGAGTGCATGCCTTTTTGCCCTTAGCAACTATCATGGAACATTTAGTTGATTTTCATTTGCCATCACCGAAGGTATTGCAGTAATGATCATCTAAGGCACTTGTAGAGATCAAGTGAAGACGAATGTCCAGAACATGTCTCACATTGTTCAGAAACAAATTGCATCCAACGTCGGCTTCCAAATAAACATCTCCTTTCTCGATAACTTGGGAAACAGTACTATTTTCCATCCTAACACAACCAAAATCACCACTGCGATAGGATGCAAAGTAGTCATGTCACAAGGTGACATGACTTGACATGAAACGAAGCTGCAAAAGCTAGACTCTTAGCATGTAAGGTTCACACAAGCATCATCACAAACACAATATCACCATCGTACACAATTACTGTCATAACCCGTTTCTCTTCTTTCTTTCAATCTTTATTTTTATCATGGGATTTGTCTCTCTTTGGTAACCAGCACTCTTTAGCATAACTTTCTATCTTGCCACAATTATAGCATTTCACACTCCTGCTCAGTCTTAATTTTGACCTTCCTCTTGAGTTGCCCCGATTATTATTACTCTGAAACTTTCTTGATTGACTTCTCACCTTGATTTTTATGACAAGAGCCTCTAATTTATAAGCACAATTCAAGCATTTTCTTCTTGTTTCTTCCTTGAACAAGCTTTTTAACCATGCTCATAAAAAGCAAACCAAAAGAAGCCGAATTGTTTAATGCCATAACTAAGGTATCCCACCTATTGGGAAGAGTACCAAGGAATAGACATAATTGCAATTCATCACCAATATCAATATCAAGATTTGTCAATTGATTTACAACATCTTGAAATTTAGTCAAGTGTTCCGACATGCTATTTCCCTCCTTGTATCTCAAATTTACAAGTCCTTTAACTAGAAAAACTTTATTTTGCAGGGTTCTCCTCTCATAGAAATCTTGTAATTTCTTCCACAAAGTATCCGCTTTCGTTCTTGAGCAACATGATGAAACACACTATCATTAATGCATTGTCGAATAAACCCAACCGTTTTCCAATTCATTCACTCCCATTCTTTGTCTTCCTTGTCTCCTTTAGCCTCATCCTAATCAACGGGATCCAAGGCTTCCAAATGGAGTAATTCAACCCATTTAACTTAACATTGTACCGCTAGTTACCTCCATTTAACACTAGAATCTTAATGCTAGCTCTGATACCACTTTGTTAGGGAGAACCGAGTAACAATTCACCAAGAACTAACTCGATCCAAGCTAAATTTCTTCCCTAACACTAAACCGACTGAAATCAACTTAACCCTAGCAACAATCAGCCAATACAATCTCGCAATAAGTAAAATATTACGCCGAAATGATAAGAAGACAAAAACAACAATACCAAAATTTTACGTGAAAACCCAATGCAGAAAAAATCACCGATCACTCAAAAACTTCCAATAATTACCAAGAATAGTAGGATACACTAAGTGTTCTTCTCTAGTCACACACTAGAGGCTCAACATCAACAACACAACTGTATTTCCTCACTACAAAAGTGGATTAACATAAATTGGGCAAGAAAACCCCAATCGCGATTGAAGAATTCAAAAAAGGTTCTCAATGAACAAAACTGATAAACTCGTAGCCCTTGATCTCACGAATAACATACTAAAATTCAAGTCAATTTCGTCAACATTTGGTCTTCGAATCGGAACCGCAAAGCCGCGCCCGTATTTTTCCTTCTCGGTGCACTCTCTCTCCTCTTGGGCTCATACCACAAGCAAAGCTAGGGGCGAGCAACATGGATTGCCCGTACTAGACCAAACCTGATGAAACTCGGGAGCACTAGTCCAGTTCCCGGTTCCATAAAATTGGAATCAGTGATTTTTGATCTAGTTCTTGGTTCTAGGGAAAATTGAACCAATTGACTCGCCCTGACCGGACCGATTATTTTTTATTTATTTTTATTTCTCATGCATCCTCTATTTTTTCCCTATTCGCCTCTCACGAGTAAGGCACGACTCATATGCTCTTTCCCTCTAGTCATGCCTCCGCTGCTCTTTCGTTCTCTCTCACGCACGCCTCTTTCACAATCCTAATCACTTCTCGTCGTAGCAGAAGAAGAAGACAAAGAAGAAAACATAGGTGTCTCTCTCTATTTTGCCACACAGTAACCTAACCAGTCTCCTTCCTTCGTCTCTTGCGATAGATTCTGGTACCCTAGCTTCATCTTCTTCTCTCTCCATTTCGTGGTTGCTTCAGTTTTGGTTGGTTTTGTTGATTTTTCATGCGCGTCGTGAGGTACACAATGTATTGTCGTGGCATGTGGTTTCTTTAGTTTCTCTTGTCTTCTGTGTCTTCGGTTGGCCATATGGTCAATGTAGTGACGCTGGGGGAATCTTAGGGAGGAGATGGATCGGCACCCGACAATTGAGAAGGCAAGAGAGGAGATGCAGATTGATGAGAACGAGATTAGGATTACGAGCCAAGGAAGAATGCGGAGCTACATTACCCACGCCATGACCTTGGTTCAGGTTTGTGTGTGCCACCGGTTCCATTGAAGCGCCCGAAAACTGAACCGGATCGATTGATCCGGATAAGGAACTGATCGCCCCTGCATGAAACAGTCCGACCTTTTCTTTTATTTTGCTTTTTGACTTTTTCTCCTTTGTTTTTTGTTTTATATGTTAGCTGGGCCTCGCAAATGAGGCGGACCCAGCCAAAAAGTAGCTTTTAGAAATTCGCCAGTTACCCCTTGCGCCGCGACGATCAACCTCATCCTACTCCCGCTTGAGCCTCCCGTAGCCGTCGCTGTGCTCGACCTCTATTCCATCTCAGTGGTCAAGACCACCTCGGCATCTCGACCTAGCCTCCAGTGACGCTAGATATGGCGTTGCTCGGGCCGGCAATGCGGATAAGGCCACTTGGCCTCTGTCTCTGCCCTCGTCAAGGACAAACGTGAGCTCCGGGGTCATAACGTCACGACAATTGAGATCGCAACCCCCCAGCGGCCTGCATAGCTTTAGGCGACACCACCAGATCTGGGATAGGGTCTGACATCGCGAGCACAAACCCGACCTATGACAACAATGGGGACACAAAGAGTGGGGGCTGCATCGATTGATGCGGCAAGGGTGTGGGTGTCACGTCCTCAAGATCTGTAATAGCTATAACCAATTCTGTGATCAACTGAGCAGGTAAAGCAGTGCTAAACTAAGTGGGCCTTCGTCGACGACCACCCTTTCTCATCTTGACCCATGCACACAACTCTCAGTCGTTCTGGCTCATCTTGCCCTTTTACGAAATCTTCTTTCATTCACAAGCCTAATTATCTTCTGAGCCCCCTTCTTCACCCCACGCGAGTTCACCACCTTCTCGACCGTTAATGTCATTTACGAAGGTGGACTATTTCGGGATGATGATGCTTCCATGGCATGCGTGGACGGTCCGGAACCAATGATGTTCCTCCACATGTCAGTCGTACGTCTTTACGGAAAAGCTCTTGCAACCTGAGAGCTTATCAGAAAGCTTGTTGACATTTCTTAAACCGTAAATGTGTTTGCTGCCCTTGATTTCTTACCAAAATCTCCTCTATGATATGGACTGTCATGTACTAGGTGCATGTAAAAATTTCTCGTTATAACTTGAGAGCATATAGGGAAGCTCGTTGGCATTTCTCGTGATCTATTGCTCTGGCAAATTTCATTAGTTGGGGTGTGATTGTGATGCGTCGTACCGCTATTGATACACCCAACCACTTGAGTGAGGTTCAATGACCCTATGGCAGTCATGGTTACCCTAACAAAAAAAGGCCAATTTGATGGATCAAGTAAACTATGAAAGAATTTTATTGCATAAATCGAGTTTTTTATTTTTTGGTCGAAACATAAATCGAGCTAGAAGAGTTGATTTCACACAAATAGTAATTGGAGAAGTTCACTGACTTTTATTTTTGACTTTTTTCCAACTCTTATGGATGGCCCAAGTTGACTTTAATTTCGTGAAGAATACTGAAATCTTTGAAAATACATACATACCATTATGGGTGTGAAGATTTGCATATAATTTTTATTGTATATTAAGTTGTGAATAATATTTTAAGTTCTGACGGAAAAGTCAATGTACCATCTTTTTACTTGAAAAAGTGAAAACCAATATCTAACTTTAAAGGAAAAAATAGAGCGGCATTTACATCATACTTGATCGATGGGTGGACCAAACTTGGCACCAAGCCTAATAGTCCCACACCAAGCCCACCATGTTACGAAAAATGTTACATTTTCTCAATGAAATGATCAGGCCTAATCGAGCTTAAGTAGGTCGACCGAAGTCGAAGAAGGAATATTCTTCCCTAGGTTTGCCCAAAATGCTCTTCGATCGAGTGGTCCTGGGCTGAGTGGGCCCAACGGATTCCCAAGCCCATTATCAGGTCTAATACGCATTTGTATTATTTTCTATTAGAGTAATTAAATATTAAACCACGCTTTCATCTAATCACTAAAGCTTTTAGAATAATTGACGATGGTTCCATCAAAATTTCACATGATATCAGAGTAGGAGATTCCGAATTCAAATCTTTCCTGACCCCATTTGTTTTTCCAATTGAATATGTCCACGCTTTGTACAAAGCAAAAAGACCAGACTAAGCGTAAGGAGGAGTATTAGAGTAATTAAATATTAAACCATGCCTTCATTTAACAATATAAGATTTTAGAACAGTTGGTAGTGATCCCACCAAAATCTCATATTTTCAAGGCAAAACTTCCTCCACGTTCAAAATTTTAGGTGAGGCCTTCAAATGGCCGAAAGGATTATCCTGTAATTGGACCTTAATAACCCCCAAAAACAAAAGAAAGGGAAGCGAATTCATTTGAAGGACCACCTGACTGAGGCCCAATCTAGTTCTCGGGTCCTGAGGAAATCGGGTCGTGGATCTTTTCTTCTCTTCTTTTTGATTTTTGGGTCAAGCAATGAATTCCTTCTAGGTTGCATCTCTTCCTCATCTTCGAGCCAAAGAATAGAGGAATCAATCAACTTTAGACTTTTCTAATATAATTAGTTTAAGGAGAACATAAACGTGCTCTAGAAACAGCATGAGTGTAGTTTAGACAGCGAATTAGTTCAAATAAGTTGCACAACTCGCGCTTATCCTCAGTTGCTATTCAAAGTTGAGGATGTTGCAGAGTTTATTCAACGCACGTTTTTCCCTAGGTGACTTTTGACTCGTAACTTGTGCCAATCTCTTGCCACAAAGAATGAAAAGAAGCTTTCTATTTTGCAGGACAAAATCAAGACGTTGAATTGGTCTGGCATGCACTCACTACACTTATTTCGTGTTTATTTTCAATTAAATTCCACGACAGCGACATTTGTCCTAAAGTATTCCACAAGGTTGCGTTTTTCTCTCGAGGATACAGAAAGTAGTCGATAAATTCGCTTAAAAGTGATAAGTCAAAAAGTAGAACGAGTGAGTTTTTGCTCTATACGAAACTTATATATACGCGATTACGTTGGAATCATGCTTTGTCATATTTGAAAATGTAATGTCTTGACTTGATCACTAGGTCTACCATAAGTTAAATACAGGCCATTCGAAGATGTAATTTGAGGTATTTATAATCTTTCATAATACAATACCGATTGTTGCTGCTTATAACTACTTATCCGGCAAAGGAAGTGTTGGGAAAACTCCTATTATTTTGAAGGAGACAAAATAATCAAAAGCTACTAATACGTATATTTGTTGTGTAGAACCAATTGATAGATGCACAAGCCAATATCTAGATGGAGTCCGAACAAAATTGTCTAAAAGCTGGGAGTGCTCTGCATCTACTAAAGGTAAACGTGGTAGTGGACGAAAAAAGATGTCTAAAGTTAGATAGACCTAGAAGGTGAACAAGATGTAGAGTGAGGGTATCGTTGAAGCTTGGCTAGACAAGTGGCAGGTAAAGAGACTAGTAGAACCAAAAGACATCAATATGCTTGGAAGGACCAAAGAATAGAAGGTAAATAATAGGTTTCAGCGTGAAGTGTGAAAATACAGAAGGCACCGTGAGTAAAAGTAGCTTATGCTATTGATGAAATAGAAGCAAGGCTGAGTGCCTTTGCGCTCCTGAATAAGAAGACCAAGATCTTCTTCTAATTTGATTTGGATTCAAAATAGGATCTAATAGTCAGTTTCAACATTTGGATTCACAGAAAGCAATCCAAAGAAAATTAGAGTAGTTATTTCCTTATTTGTACGAGCACTCAGATCTTCTTGTTAAAAAGTGGGCACTTGATAAAGTTCTTTTCAATTCATATTAAAAAAAATTAAAATTTGAAAATAAATGAAAAGACAAATTCCAACGCCCAATAAGTCCTTGTGGCGCATTTCAACGAAAATCCTCAACATAATCTTGACATTAAGGAAGGAAATCGCACGATAAATGCAAAACATTCAATGCTCGCAACAGACAGAAGATGGTTAATAAGAAGGAAACAAAAATTAAAAAATATTAATTAGTCCCGTAGATTTACATGAGTTGTTTCATTTTTTGTACGAGTTATTTCATCTATTGCTTTTTGGCATCGTCATTGACTCAGTAATTGAGTTATACAGCAGCAAAATGCAGTTGCCAATTCCTATATAATCCTTTCTAAAGCGGATGCAGTCGGACACTGATAACAAAAGCTAGAGAGAAGGCAAAAAAATGACTTCATCACATGCTTTTCTCGTGGCACTCCTAGCTTTTTGCGTTTTCCTTGCCAACAACCCATCACAAACCCATGGCTTTAGCATCAGCTTAATCTCAATAGACCGACTTGACAAATCTCTATTTCCCGAAAACCTTATCCTGAGAGAAAGATATCAAAGAATCGCTGAGATATCTAGAGCTCGCATCTATCAACTTGAACGTGCCACTTCTTTAAGTTTGGTAAACAGGCGGCCAACAGCTGAATATGAGCCTTATACCTTATAGCCTCAAATCACTTTTTATAAGTCTAGTTACTTCATAAAATCTTTAACTGTTGGCTTGTGTTCTTATGCTCCATTCTTAGTGGTGGATGTGACGATACATGGATACAATGTGAAGGATGCACCGAATGCTTCCATATTAAGCAAGGTAACTTCAATAGACTTGAATCGGAATCGTATCGGTCTTTACCTTGCAATGATACTCGTTTTCCTAAAATATGCAAAGATGGTTTTTGCATGTATAAAGCAAATTACTTTGGATCTGGATGCTTTGATTGCTACAGCAAAGGGGCGGTTGAATTTGGATACCTTTGGCTTCCGAGACAGTAGGGGAGCTGTCGATAGTTTCCCAAAAACTGCATTCGGTTGTGGCCTTGAAAATCACAAAGTTGGGTGGGAACATATTGGACAAAGTAACATCATAGCCGGAATTCTAGGCTTGGGCATTGGACCGCGGTCCATCCTCTGGCAATATAGGAACGAGACTAAAATGCGTAGGTCCTCCTGCTTGCCTCCACAAGGATCACCAGCCGGTACCTACAGAGTCTTACGTTTTGGAGACGAAGCTCAAATTAGAGGAAGAGTTAGGACGACCCCATCTGCTTCCAAACACAAATGAGTATGTAATTAATCTCATGGGCATCAGTGTGGCAGGAACACACCTAAGATTAGACCCCGCGATTTTTCACATGGAACAGAACCGCATAGGTGGGTTTGTTTTGGACTCGGGATGCTTGCAAACTATGCTCGTCCAAACTGCCTATAATGCCGTGAGAGAGGAGATAATTCAATTTGTCCTAGGGAAGAATCGTTGGCGTCCTAGCCCTCCTTGACCAAGGGATTTCGACTTGTGCTACAACGTGCCTAAAGGAAATTATACTTATCCAAGGATGACAATCCATTTTGAAGGAGCCGAACTTTTTATTGATGTAAGTAATGTTTTCCAAATTTTCGATGGGTGTTTTTGCCTTGTAATGATGCCAATAGATGATGGCGCAACTAGCATACTTGGAACATTCAACAGGCAAATTTTCGGTTCTTGTTTGATCTTAGAGCATTGACCATTTCCTTTGTCCATGAAGTGTGCCATTAGCATTAAGAAGTGAGCGTTCATAATAATGTGAAAGGAAAACCCAATAAGTCATTGCCTTCTATGTTGTTTTCATCTTATAGCTTGTTTTGATGAATGTTTTACTTCAGTTTCCTTTTACTTCACAACATCGATTCATAACGAGGGATTGCAAAAATTAAGAATTTGCTACCAAAGGACATAATGTCTCCAATCATATGTCATGATTTTAAATTATCTATAGTGGCCTTTGCTGAGGCCAACAATAGGACCTAGACATAAGGTAAATAGGTCAATTAAAAACTTGTATGGAAATGTTAGGATATATCTCATGATCAACATTTATTTCGAGTGGAAATTGCTATCACGGTTGGTCCGGTGAAAAGAGACCATGGATAGTTAGTCTAGTAACAAGAGCTGGTAACGCAAGATAAAGACCATGGCTTATGCAATCCCAAATTAGCAGTTGATGAAAGTTGTTATGCATAATTGCGGATGCATTGCAATGACTTGGAAATTAAATTGAGATAAACTAATATAGAAAGATAACTAAATGAAGAGGGAGTAAATCTAACATTGAGCTCACACAAGAGAGGAAGATTGTTATGATGCACATGTGAGTACTGTTAAAAAAGTCCCACATCAAAAAATTAATGTGGTGTGGAGTAATTATTATAGTTGACTCATAACTCATTGGTTTGAGTTTTTGAATAAATGTTAATCCAATTGGATATGTTAACGGGCTTGAACTTAGGCTTACATTGGGCGATCTCCCTGAGTGAAGGTATCGGGCTTCTCTTGCACACTTCTAATAGAATATTTGAAGTTGAACTTTGATAGATGCAGAAATGGTTTGATATAGTCAAATGCAAATGCTTATGTCAAATAGATAATGCTATGAATGAATAGATAGAAGGCATTGTATACAGATTTTATAATGATTCAACTTATATCAAGCCTACGTTGCTTTTACCCTTGTACACTTCTCTTATCACAGATTACAAATAGAAGCAACCTCACAAAGAATATAATCCGAAGTACATAGCTTCTACCAACAAGAAAAGAGCAAAGATGAACACTCAAATAAAGAAATATATTTATTTTGTTTGTTTCCACTCAACTCTACTACTTTCTTTGAATTGAATTTGTAGCTATCAGACCTTAAATAACCATTTGAAGCTAGAATCTCTAAGATAGCCGTTAGTTCTATTGTTAGTAGAAGTATAACGTCTTTCTGCTGCTCTGATAGTGGCAGTTTTCCAAAATGGACGCTTCTGCTTCTATCTAAAGTCTATCATTTATCGTCTATCAAAATATGGTAAAACTGCTCTAACTCAACTCCCGCGTTTTTTCCACGAATATTGATCCTTGAAGATAGTCGTTAGGCACCAATATGAATTCAAATCAAATAGGAAAGATGTATGGGTTCTTTTTTTCATATGGGAGATGCACATCACACATCTTCCATCTTATCTGATAGAAGGAGCTACTTTTGCCAGCAATCTAGTAAGTCTATCCATGCTACTTGCTGGAAACTGACATCGATTTCTATCTTCTAGTCCTTCCAAGCATATTTGTGATTATGGCGCTACCTAGTTGTTCACTTTTCCATGGTTCTTCCAAGTTTTCATGAACTCTTCGTTCTATCAGACTTGTTCACCTTCTATCAAGTCCAGCCACCTTGTAGACACATTGGTGCCTAATACCTTGTTCAATTTTGATAAAAGTAGAGCACACCTCATATCGGTTCATTTGCTTAGGACACCACATACATATTGGTTTGTGCATCTATCACCTACTCTACCCAACTAATACACACATTAATAGCCTTTAATTAGTTGTCATCTTCAAAATAATATTGGAGATTTTCCTAACAGCCTTCACTATTGCTTTGTATACTTAATTGAGGAACTCCTATACTGCAAAACCAAAGTGGCATGAATTTTCATAAATGTCCAAGAGTTCCAAGTAAAGCAACTAGCCAAACCAGTACCAAATTTTTGACCAAATTTGGGTTTGCAACTACTTTTCACAACTTGCAACATAATTAATAATCATGACGATGAGGATTGCATTATCATAGGGGAGGCTTCGTTGCTCATTTGGACTCACCTCGAACTCGAGCTTATTACATTCACACTATTATTATCCGTTGTTTCCTTACATAATCAATCTTGTTTGCAATTTCTTGTCCTAAGTTTATTAATTTCCACCGCTTACATTGCTATTTCCGTTTTGTGCGTAGAAGTGATATTTCTGTTGGTGTTGGTTGTATACAATTAGCTTGTGGTTTATTGAAAAATCAATCCCCTCCCCCCCCCCCCCCCCCAAAAAAAAAAAAACAAAAATTGCTCATTTGGACCTAACAATTTGTATCAAAGCATGTTCTCCTTTCTGTATAAGTATTATATATTCGTGATAAAGATCAATAACAACCACTGTAACAACGAGTTTGCACGAAGGTAACTTGATTAGTTGAATGACCATGTCGATGGATTACGAACTTTAGATGATTGTGCAAAATAGACCCTTTGTGCCCATGAAGGGAGGTGAGTCCTTGAGAGACTAACAATAACAACCTAGAGGGCTTGCATAGGTTATTATAAAATTTAAAGTTTTTATGGAATACTTGCAAATGATTGTTGGTAGATGTAAACTCATATTAACAGGGTCGGATGCCTCTATCCAACATATAAGTAAGAGAATTCGAGAGATAGAAGACTTTGCAAACAATTTATAGTGGATAGCTATAACCAAGCCTACATTCACTCTCCTGATCTAACAGTTGCAAATCAGGCTGAATTTTACTCGGATGTTCAAGAGGTTACAGATAGACGCAAGTTTTGCTTTAGCTCAAAGCTAGAAGATAACTCTAACAATACACAAACACCTCCACTCCATCACACTTTAACACTCTGTGAGTACTATTTACAATAATCAAGAAAGCTTTTTCAGAGAGGATCGCCATTTCAAGCAGATACACTTTGTGAGCACGAGAGGAAATCAGGAGAAAGAGAGTGTGGAATGACGTTCCCAATTCCTCCAAGTCCTTCAGCATGCTTTGAGTCCCTTTTATGGACATTCAATCTTAAAAATAGCCATTGGACAGTCCATAAGATGGTCAAAGAGCCAGTGGACACGAAAGCACAATCGCCGACTTGCGGTCTGCCCATGTAGTTCGCTTAAAGCCTCAGCCTGGGTTGGATCACCTAATAGCATTGAGCTCGTTGGAAGGCTCTCGATGCGAGCACTCCAACGGCACAAAAATCATGCAAATCGGTCGGATGTTAGTGTATGAATACGGGCCCGGAAAGATCGAGGCTATATCAGCGATGCACACGCCTCACTTTGAGGAATCCCGAAATCTCTATGAATACCTTTCATTTCTGCATTTTGATGGGGTGAGTCTAATCTTTATCACTTGTTCTTGAATTTCTCTCAAAATTGGGTATGGTTTTTACATTTCTCTTGTTTTTTTCTGGTCTTTTTATTTGAGTTGATACCAAAACCTCCGTGCTTTCAAGGTAAGTCTGGACTCCCTCATTTTATAATTTATTTAAAAATGCATGCTAGTACATCGTAATGTTTGTTCAGAATGATAAAATATACAAATGTCGTCATGATGCCCGTTTGAATAAGTGAAATGCATATTCTTAAGCCGTTGTAATGCCGAAATAAGATCTTGAGATATATGATATGTTATCGTACTGCCGAAAAGCCACTGTTAATTATGCATGCTAATTGCAGTCGTAATGACTTTAGATTTAGAAATAGGCCATTACCACACTAGGTGTGGTGGCAATTCACTAGACTGCACGTTGTTATCGTCGCTAATATATTAAGTGCTCATTTTGGAGGGGATATAAGGTGGTGGATATATTGAGGTGCTACACTAGAACCCCTTTTTATTTGTGAGCCAACCCATAGATCACGTACCGAAAGGTTTGTGTTCTAGTGTTGAATAAACTATCACCCTCCGGCTACAAGTCAAAAGTCAATAGCTATTGCGATTCAAACTCATGGACTGCGGCTACTAGTCCAAAGTCAATAGCTATTGCGATTCAAACCCGTGGATTGAGGTCGGTGCAATTTCATAATTTTGATTTGAAAAATGATTCTAGAACCTAACAATTCCTTGTTTTCACCTAGCCAAAAGGTGAATGGTGCGTATCTACGTAAACATCACCGTGTTTGAGTAAAGCCCCAAATTAAATAAATGACTACTAAAGTAGCATAGTCTGCATATCATTGTCATGTCTTGCATGTCATGCTACACGTATTATCATGCCATGGCATTTCATCGTTATGTTTTGCATCTAATTTGGCATGACATGCTGCACATGATTATTATCATGTCATGGCATCTCATAATTATGTCTTGCATAAGATTTTCTTGTCATTTTCCATGTGATTATAGCCATATCGTGTTATCTCACCATTAGATTTATCACATCATGTTGCATGTGATTATTGTTATGTCATGTCATTTCAAAATTGTGTTTTGCAATTGATTTGCCATGTCAAGCTGCATGTAACTATTGTCATGTCATGCCATCTCATCATTATGTATTGCATCTAATTTGACATGTCATGATGTACGTGAGTATTGCCATGCCATGACTTGCATTTGATTTGTCATTTCAAATTGCATGTGATTATTGTCATGTCTTTTTCCATCATTCTCATATATCATGATTGGATTTTGCATTTCGATTAACATTTGCATACGCGCTTTCCCACACAGTAGGAGTTACACCATTCTACACTCGAAAAAGGCCTAGTCAATCGATAGCGATATCAAATAAGTTTTTTGGCGACATTTCAAGATATTAAAACTAAAACACCATGCATGCTTAGGAAACCAATTAATGAATGTTTTAGGACTTACTCAACAATAGAGTTATAGCACCGAAAAGGTGATTTTCGGGAAAAGTGCCAAAAAAGTCCTAACCCTTTTGCATTGGTGTCAATTTAGTCTTAAATCTTTTTTTGGTGCTAATTCAGTCCTAAGCACTTTGCATTAATGCCAATTCAGTCTTAAACCTTTTGTTTTTGTGTCAATTCAGTCCTTTCAATCAATTATATCAGATTTTGTTGACGTGGATATCAACCGGCCGCCAGCCGATCACCAGCGTTGACGTTGACAACTTTAATAATATTTTAATATTTTTTGAATTTTTATTTATTTTTTCCTTTTTTTTCTTTTCTGTTTTTTTCCCCTCCCCTCTCTCGCTGGTGGTTAGGCGAGGCACAACCTCACCGGATCTGGTGAGGTCGGGCCTCGCCTAGTGCGAGGCCATCCTTGCCAGTGGCCGGCATGGGCGAGCCTCACCAGCGCCAACCTCTAGCCTTTGGCTGGTCGCCAATTCGGCGATTGGCCAGAGGAAGGAGGTAGGGGAGAAGGAAAAAAATAAATAAATAAATAAATAAAAATTTTAAAAAATATTAAAATATTATTAAAGTTGTCCACGTTAATGCTAGTGATCGGCCACCAGCCAGTCAATGTCCACGTCAGCAAAATCCAGCCAAAATTGGCCGAAAGGACTGAATTGGCATAAAAATAAAAGGTTTAGGACTGAATTGGCACAAATACAAAAGGTTTATGACTGAATTGACACAAATGCAAAAGGTTTAGGACTGAATTTGCACCAAAAAAAGGTTTATGACTAAATTAGCACAAATACAAAAGGTTTAGGACTTTTTTGACACTTTTCCTAGTGATTTTCGATAAATAAAGACAGCATGAACTAGTGTGCATTAAAGTATTTTAACTTTTAAATAGTAAACAAAGAACAAGTAGGCATAAGCACAATTAATTCAAATTTGATATGAGTCGATATATTTTGACACTTTTCCCCAAAAAACCGATTTTCACTGCATGGGCCACTATACGTCGTACTTTAGAGAAATCAAATAAATCATCAGATATAAACACGAATTACACCGCGAAAGCTCAAGTTCATTGCCTCCAGAAAGGCATGCTGATGTCAATGTAGGTGAAGATTTTGGGAGAACTAAGAGTTCAGAATCTGCTACACACTCCAGGCAATTCTTTATATCATCGATATTCACTTTCCAAACTTCTTGCAAAGGATACTCAAAGCAAACGTTAGAGCTCGCAATCAAACTGACGGACCGCAAGATTATAGAAAATCTTTAAACTTAAAGCATCACGCATGTGATAAATCATGTGCTATCGGTCCTTTTTAGTTCGAACCAACCACGACACCCCTGCTTAAGCCCGTCTCGTATGTGGTGAGGGGGTCTTGACTCTTGAGCGTGTTGTGAATGTTTCAATGCTCGACAATGACAGAAGAGCCTACGTAATGTTTCACCGGGAGCGGAAATAGTCGTGGAAAAGGGATGCTGCAACTTCGATATGGTATTTGGCAATCGAGCCTAAGTACATGGACCCAAGTCCAAAAAGGAATATTCTTCCCTAGGTTCGCCTAAAACGTGTTTCGGTTAGGCTGGCTCAGGCGAGCCTTAGTGGACCCAACGGACACCCGAACCCATGATCTGGTCTCATGTGCATTTGCAGTTTTTCTAAAGCAATGAATTTTTGGGTCAAGCAATGAATTTCCTCTAGGTTGCATCTCTTCTTCGTCTTCAAGCCAAACTAGAGAAGAATCGATCAACTTTTGACATTTCTGCTTAAATTAAAGGAGGACGTAAGCGTGCTCAAGAAACAGCATGAGTATAGCTTAGACATCGAATCAGTTCAAATACTATAATGCAAACATAGCTTTCATGCTTATTCATCTCCCACAACTCACGCTGATCCTCAGTTGCCTATTCAAAGAAAAGAATATTGCAGAGTTCATTCAAAGCACGTAAAACCATCCAACCAGTTTAAGTGACTTTTGAATTTGGACCGGTCTCTTGCCCCAAAGTATTGATACAAGCTTCCTCTTTGGCAGACCGTAATGACTAATCTTTGTTGGAAACAAGATGGAAAGGGAGAGTTTTTGTTCTACACGAGACTTATATAGATCATGCACAGTCGTTTTTTGAAAATATAATATCTTGACTTGGTCTATGGATCTACCAACAACTTAATTATACTTTGAATGCTATTGCCATTCGAACATGTCATGTAAGATATTTACAATCTCTTATGTTACAACACTAACTGTCGGTGTTTACAACTACTTACCTCCCAAAGGAGGATTATTTTTGAAATGGTTGCGTTCGCTTTGATTGCTTGTATAGAAGACTGCGCATATGGTCATATAATCTATTCCCAGATAGTTTAGGACCGTATATGATTGTGGACTCTATACTCGTAGTTTGACAACAGCCAATAAACAGAGCAAAGGGTAAACAAATTAGCTAAGGAAAAATAACACTATAGGTGCTATAACTTTCGTACGGTACTCATTTTGGTACCAAATTTTTTTCCAGATCACTTAAGTATGAACTCTAATTTGGAATGTTGGGAATCTAGCGTGACAATATTTTATCATTTTGGGCTTAAGTGAGATTTCTGCCAGTATGGAAGAAAAAGAGAACCAACCTTGGCACCCAGCATGCTCTTTCATTCTGGTAAAATAGGTCTTATTAACATGTGGACATTTGATGAGAAAGTAGAGATAGAAAGAACAGTTTCCAATTAATATTAAAAATAATAATCTTGAAAATAATGGAAAACAAAAAGTTTAAAGCATAACTAGTGATTCCTATCCTTGGGGTGTTGGTCAACAAAATACTTAATATAATCTGACTTTAAGGAAGGAAATCATACAATAAATGCAAAACAGTAAATGCTAGCAACAGACAGAAGATGGTTAATAAGAAGGAAACAAATGAATCAAAAGATATCCGATTAGTCTAGTAGGTTACGAGTTGTTTCATTTATTTCTTTTTGGCATATCATCATTAATTAAGAGCTACAACTGCAAAATTCATGCAGTACCTAATTCCTATATAATCCATTCGAAAGTAAATGCAATCGCACACTGATAACAAAATCAAAAGAAAAATAAAAATGACGTCACCATATGCGACTCTTGCGGCATTCCTAGTTTTTTGGATTTTCTTTGCCGACAACCCATCCCAGACCCATGGCTTCAGCATCAACTTCATCCCAATGGACCAAATTGATAATGCTCTATATTCTGAAAACCTTACCCTAGAGGACAGATTCCGAAGAATTGCCGAGATATCTGGAGCTCGCATCCCACAGCTTGAATCTGCCACTTCTTTGAGTGCAGTAGAATGAAAGCGGATAGCTAAACATGAGCCTTATATCTTACAACCTCAAATTACTACTATTCATAAACTCGGTTATTTCGTAACATCTTTAACTGTTGGCTTGCGTTCTTATACTCCCTACTTGATAGTGGATACAGGTAGTGACGATACATGGATGCAATGCGAAGGGTGCTCCGGATACTTCCGGGTTAGTCAAGGTAACTTCAAGAGACGTGAATCACGATCATATCGACCCTTACCTTGCAATGATACCCGATGTTATCCTAAAGTATGTATGGATGGTAGATGCATGTCCAAAAGAAATTATTATGGATCTGGATGCTTTGATTGCTGTAGCAAAGGGGCGGTTGGGTTGGAAACCTTGGGTTTCCAAGATAGAAGGGGAGTCAAAATGTTCCCAAATACCGCATCCGGTTGTGGCCTTGAAAGCCACAAATTTTCCTGGGAAAAGATCGGAGAATGTAACATCGTAGCTGGAATCCTAGGCTTAGGCACCGGTCCACGGTCTATCCTTTGGCAGTATAGAAACGACACTAAAATGCGTATGTCCCACTGCCTGCCTCCACATGATTCACCAACCGGCACCTCTGTGGTCTTACGTTTTGGGCACGAAGCTCAAATTAGAGGAAGTGTTTGGACGACGCGTCTACTTCCTAACATAAACAAGTATGCAATTAATGCCATAGACATCAGTGTGGCGCGAACGCGCCTAAGACCAAACCCAGAGATTTTTCGGTTGAAATCAGATCTCACAGGTGGATTTATTTTCGACTCGGGTTGCTTGCAAACTCTGCTTGTCCGTACTGCCTATAATGCCGTCAAAACGGAGATGATTCGGTATTTTCAGAGGAATTATCATTGGCTTCCTAAGTCTCCTGAACCAAGAGATTTCGACTTGTGCTATAATGCACCTCACGGCAATTATACATTTCCGACGATGACATACCATTTCGAAGGAGCTGATCTTTTTCTTGGCGTGAGTAATGTGTTCCAAAACTTCGACCAAGGTTTTTGCCTGATAATAATGCCAATAAATGAAGGTGCAACTAGCATACTTGGATCATTTCAACAGGCAAATCATCGATTTTTGTTTGATTTTAGAGCATTGACAGTTTCCTTTGTCCCGGCAGTATGTCATTACAATTAAGAAGCGAGGGTCTAGAATAATGGAAAAGGAAATCCTATAAGTCACTGTCTTCTAGGTTGCTTTCTTCTTGTTGTTGGGTTGACAAATGCTTCAATTCAGTTTCGTTTTAGTTTACAACATCAATTTTGTAAAGAGGGATTGCAAAAATTTAATAATTTGCCATATGTCATGATCTTGAGTTATTTACAGTCGCTCTCACTATTGCTTTGTCTACTCATTTGAGGAATTCCTATACTACAAAACCAAAGAGCCATGGTTTTAAAAAATGGCCGAGAGTCCCTACTAAAGCAACTAGTCAAAGCAATACCAAACTTGATTGACAAGATTTGGGTTTGAAACTAGTATCCACGATTTATAACATAGTCAACGGTCCTAATGAAGAGGATTGAGTTACCATAGAGGAGTCGATGTTGCTCATTTCGACTCAGCGCGAACTTAAGCCTTATTATCATATTCACACCGTTATTATCCGTTGTTTCCCTTTCTGGTTAAACATAATCAATCTTGGACTTGACAAAGAAAATGACAAAATAAATGAAATCCACTTGCAATACTCATTTTTGTTCTGTTCCCAAACATTTACAAGAGCAACAAATCCATTTGAAAACACTTGAGGGAGCTAGGAATACTTAGATTTAAGGCATTTGTAAAGTGTTGTGTATACATTTAGAAATGTTGTTTATAGTTTGGGAAGAGGATCTACGGTCGTATGTGTACGAGGTATCTGAATGACTATTGGGAGCTAATAGTTACTTAGTCTATAACAGGATTGTTGTAGAAGGAAGTCAGGATTTCCATTGAAACAGGTGAAATCGGTTATTAAAATCATCAAGTTTGACTGGGGGTTGACCACGAGTTGCCATAGGTTGATCTACGAGAAACAAGGTCCAGAACGCATTTTTAACATAAAAAATGGGCTCTAGACTCGAAACGAATTTTTTGACACCCATATGGCGACCCGAATTCAACAGCTAATTTTTAAGTCAACAGAATTGATTGCTTGTTTTTCACAATCTAGTCATGAGCATTCCAATGAAGCAAAAATCGTGTGAATCAGACATCAGATGGATAAGATACGTGTCCAGAAAGATTGACCCTTGTTCGGGCACCTCACTTTGAGGCGTGTCGATATTTCTATAGATGCCCTTCCTTTTTGCATTTTGATGTGCGTGAATCTAATCTTGATCTCTCATCCTTGATTTCTCAAAAACAAGTCCGACTTTTACATTTCTCTTGTTTTCACGTGTCTTTCGATTTGTGTAGGTATCAAAACTTCCACACTTTCAAGGTAACTCTTGACTCCCTCATTTCGAATTCATTTAGAAATGCATATTGATATTTCGTAATGTCTATTTAAAACAACATAATATAGATGTGTCGTTACGATGATTTTTTTTTGGTCGGAGTTATGATGCTTGTTAGAATAGCCAGAAATGCATCTTCTTATGTCATCTTAATGCAGAATTAGATCTCGAGCTATATCATATGCCGTTGTGCTACCGAAAAAATTACAAGAAATTATTACATGCTGGTCATGATTGATATACACATGCAATTATTCATTTCTGGATTTTAATTTTAAAAATGATTTTATATCCAAATAAGGATTTGTTTTGATTAATTAGTTGAAAAGAAAATGGCGTGTCAAGTCACATTAAATAAATGACTTCTTATGCAATATAGCCTATGTATCATTATCATGTCTTATATCTGATTTGTCATACCATGATGAATGTGATTATTGTCATGTCATGTTGTTTTATCATTATGTTTTGCATAAAATGCCACACATGATTAGTGCCATGTCACACCATCTCATCATTGTGTCTTGCATAAGATCTGCCTTGTCATGATGTATGTGATTATTGTCAAGTTATGTCATTCCGTCGTTTTGTCTTGTATCAGATTTGTCATATTATACTACATTCATTATTACCATTTCATATTATTTTGTCATTATGTTACGCATCAGATTTGCCACAATATGCTGCATGTGATTATTGTGATATCATATCATCCAATCATTATGTCTTCCATCAGAGTTACCATGTCATATTACATGCTATAATTGGCACGTCATGTTTTCTCATCATCATGTTTTGCATTAGATTTGTCACATTAGATGTTATTATTGTCGTATCATTTCATCATTATATTTTACATCTAATTTGCCATGTCATGTTACATGCAATTATTGTCATGTTATCTCGCCATTATGTTCTGCATCCGATTTGCCATGTCATGTTGCATGTAAGTATTCCCATATCATGTCAATTCCTTATCATGACTTGCAACCAATTTGTCACACCATATTACATGTGAATATTGCCATGTCTTGCTGCATTATTCTCATACGTCGATCGAGTTTTGCATTTTGACCGAAATTTGCATACACACTTTCACACACAAACAGAGTCATGCTATCATACACGAGAAGATGGCCTCGTCGATCAATAGCGAAGTCGAATGAGTATCCTGACGACATTTCATTCCAGGATTATAAACCTGAAATATCATGCATGAATAAGAAATCATCAGATATAAAAACGAATTACACAGCAAAAAGCTCATGTTCGTTGCCTCCGTATAGGCAATCTGATGTCAATGTAGGTGAAGATTTTGGGAGGAGCAGGAGTTCACAACGTGCTACATACTCCATGGACATCCGTATTCATCATCAATGTTCACTTTCAAGACAACTTACTTGCAAAGGACACCAAGCAAACGTTAGAGCTCGATGTTAAGTGGACGGACCACAAAGATCATCGCAAGATCCGGCAACTTAAAGCATTCCCCATGTGAAAATCGCAACCTACTTTTGCACGCAAACCCACACGATAAATCACGCGAGATCGCACGTTCTCGGTCGCCCTTCCCGTTCAAACCTACCCAGAACGTGATCCAGCTTGCCGACAGGGCTGACAGCCAAATTCTCAAGTCGGTACGTAACTCAAGCTGGTCAGTTTTCGAGTCACTTCAGTCTGGACCTTTGACGAACGAGTCTGGTTTCACATGTAGATCGTTTCCCTTGGGGATTCCGGAAGTCAAAGAGAAAAGTGATGCTTTGCGATGTTCGAGGTGTGAAATGGACCTGAGGGAACATTTCAAAGCATATTCGCGAGTCCTTTTCCCCGGACATTGAAATCATTTGCTGACTAAACTGTGGCTTTGACCGAGTCGGTCACACTAAACTTGAGAACAGGCGAGACTACTCTATGTGTGATTATAGAAAACCGGACATGTACGTACACGCTCGAGTCCAAATGATGCCTCGCGAAAATTGGAGATGCATGGGGCGAATGCTGTCCGATTTTTGGTGACGGGGCGGGTCGAGGCCATCGACCCCATGACACCCCCCGCTTATGCCCATGACACCCCCTCTTCGGTAAGGATTTTCGAGGAGAAGCAGTGGTGGTGAAAAAGGGGTGCTGCAATGTAAACAAGGCATTTGACGGTCTGTCCCTCATAATTGCAACGCATTTACAGTTTTAGCGGCTTACAACTAAGTTTTGGAAATCCGCTCCGCCCATCTTCGGGGTTTTATAACTCCAAAGAATGTAGTACATATCACACAACTCGTAGTGCAGCATAGCCATGGTTATGTCGAACAAGCGCAAGGTCCGATCATCGGTCGGCTTCGAATTATCCCGTTACATCGAGTGAGATGTGGCGAGACAATTCAACCTCGTAAAAGCTAGGAACTCGTTGCAAAGGAGGATCGAGTGCCAAATCGAGGCCCCACGCAACCAAACTTCAGATTGCTAAAACATTATTTTCGAAAAAAGGCAAGAGAATGGAGTCGAAAAATGTTCCGACCCAAATTAGCTCGTTTAACCCATTTTTGACTCATTTTTATGCAATATAGATCTAGCGATCCATGTTCGACTCATATTGCTAAAATACTTCCATATATAAAGCCAGACATAAGATAACTCGTACACAAATTAAGGCGAGACCATAAAGCGAGCGAGGGGAGAGAAAGTCATGGAACCGATTTGGGTCCGAGCAGATCGCGAGCTCAATTAATGCTCATATTGTTTTTGAATTCCGTCGTTCCAAACCTGTTAACAATTCGTTTACCGAGCGCGACTGACTCACGTAACAACCCAATGCATTAATCACGGGCTAAGGAATTTGGTCCGCGACTCGTCTCGGCAGGTCCAATGAAAAACGACCAGGATTGCAAACGAGGGGGAGGGGGAGGGGGGGGGGCGGTTTCGCAATTTGGGGGAAACGTCGGGGCTGCTTCCTGGCGAGGGACCCCACGAAAGTGAAAAACGCGGAGAGAGAGAGAGAGAGAGAGAGAGAGAGTCCCGAAAACAACGAATCCCAATCGAATCAGAAATCGCGAAAAAAGTCACGATTCGCCCGTGACCGCTCCACTCCCCACTCCCCCAACATTTCCGGTGATCTCCAGGGAATCCCTCGCTGCCACGTCACCCCCCCGACCAACCACCCGAAACCGACCCTCCCGATCTCGCCACGTGTCGGCCCGCGGGCCGTTGGCGGTGCAGCACGCGTCTCCACCCCCCCCCCCCCTCTCTCTCTCTCCGCGTTTTCCACACGGGTCAAAATCTTCGCGGTGTTTTGCGAAAAGCGGAGGAGAGAGAATACCGAGCAGTACCAAACTCTCTCTCTTTCGCTCTCGCTCTCTCGTCTTGGCGCATCGATCGTGTGAAGGTAGAATTTTGCTTCCCGAGCAAGTCTCCTTTTTCAAGTACACACATCAGGCTAGTCCGACTCCCCCCTCCCCCAACCGAAAAAATAAATAAAAAAAAAAGGTGCGCACATTTTAATTCTTAATTTTCGCGCATCGCCGCTTGTTTTCAGATTAAACGATACTTTTGGACCGGCGGCTCCCGTGATAAAAATAATGTTGTATCTACGAATAAGGCGTGCGAACTTGGGTTGCGCTACATGCTAGGTCATATGACCATATTTGAAAGCTCTGTTGTCCTGCGTGCGATTAGAAGGGTATCAAATGCTCTCGTATCATACAGGGGAGGGGGGCTCGGAAGAGCTTCCGTCGCGAAATTACTTTCGATCTGTACGCGGCCATTGGACGAACGCTCCCGGTAGCCCGTATTGCTAACGAGCAGTGCCGGGAGAAATAATTACTCGTGTATAGATTGATTTGCTCAAATGTTATTTAGCAGTGTTTTGCGGAGGATTTGTTGAATATTATTGAATCGGTACTTGTGCCGAAATCTCGTGTCTTTGTTCCATCCGACACTGATAGGGACCGGCTCGATTTTCTTGCTCCCTCGCGTTAGTCTATGGGTAGGCATGTTTCACAACATTGACATTTTGGTTCTTAGATTACTCGATTCCCACCTTATTTAATAACATTATTTTTAATCCCGACGGCTTTTGCCACAATTTAACACGTTCATACCCGGTTAAAGTGCGAACCCGAAACAGACGTGAATGTAATATACGGAATTTATAGCGTAGATAACGAAAATTACGGTGCTTCTTAATGACCCGACTCGATATAATTACAAAAATCCGATTGTGATACGTGGGCACGAATTGCCGGTCCCGATTTCAACGTATGTACGCCAGCTATGACGATCATCCAAGGCCCATTTCGTTCTCTGTTCGGTGCAGGCCTTATGTGTGCCATTTTGCTTCTCAACATCATTCGTATGATAAAATATCTAAAAAGGAAAACAAAAAGAGAGATTTAATTTCTAGGCCCTACATGCGCTGGCCAAATGCGATTGGACGCGAAGCGAGTGCATATCAGGCCAACGTGGTCCGAGCCGCAGGCAATCTTCTCCCCCGATGCGACGGCCGTTGCTGTCAGCGGCTTTTCCATGCACGAGCGCCACGTTGCGGTTGGCGAAAAATTTAGGGTAACGTGCGCCTTTTTGCCGTGCCGCTCCGATTTTTCGAGCCGGAGGAAAAAAAAAAAGAAAAAGAAGAAAAAAAGGAACGAGAATAAAAGAAGGAGTAAAATGGAGAAGGCGCGTGGGGCACACCCGAAACCATCACCGTCAGTCTCAACATCCCCACCCGCGACACGGCATCTCCGAACGCCACTGTCGCCGGTTAACGGCCGTGCCAACGAAAGCCGGAGGCCGAACGATGAAATTACATTATTACCCCCGGCCCTTGGGACCCCACGCTCGCTCCGACTCAAATCAAGCTCCATCCGACACTGAATTTTCCTATTCGAGCTCAACTGGAATTTAATTAAGCTGCAAACGAATTACAACCCGAGCTTAATTAATTTGTGTAATTTTTCCTCACGTTCAATACATGCATGAATTGGGCGAATTTACGGATTTATCCTTTTGCGTTTTTCAAACTAGTGAGTTTGGATGAAAAGATTGATAGAAACTCGATGAGATTAGCAAGCCTCTCGCATTTAATCTCATCGAATTGTGTATCGATGAGCTTGAACTCGAGCTTCATAAGAAACCCAAGTGCTTCAAACTCGTAACGCGGCTCCAGATCAGGCAAGCGATCTCGAACAGCCATCGAGTCTTGTTCGAGCAACTCGCAAATAATCTTACTCAATTCTACCCCTATAATTTTCTTAAATCATCCATCTTTCACTAAACAAACGCATTCTCGAATGAATTCCACACGGCATGAAACTTTTGAAAATGGCCAAGTTATCTGTAAATAAAAAAAAAGGAAATTTAACTATTGGACTATAAAAAATGGAATCGTACAAAATTCAAATAGTGGAGGAAAGCCGAGCGCAGGACGACCGAAAAAAGCCATTCAGAACTGAAAATTCAAAAGGGGCTGTGCATCGCAACTCGCATTCGCACAAAATTCAAAAGGGCAGTTTCGTGAATTCGGCCGCGGACGGCGTTAGCTCCGAGGACGGGACGGGACGGGAGAAAAAGGAGCACGTGTTTTGCAATTCGTACAAAAAAAGCACGAACCCGCACCCCCCCTCCCCCCAACGAAGACCAGACATTAAAAACATCAAACCGCAAAAAAAAGAAAGAAAAAAAAAACGTATTTCCAGAAAAACCCAATTAAAAAAAGGCGACCAAGACAAAAAATAAACAAAGCACCAGAAAGGAGACCGCGGAAGCTACTAGGAAAAGGAACCTGTCCTTCCCCCCCTCCCACACCCAACCAAAAACAAATAAAATAATAATTTAATTTAATTTAAATAATAGTAATAATAATAAATAAATAAAAAAGAGGAAAAGCCTCCCACGTAGACCTCGTGCTTCTTACTACTCAACCAACCAACACTCTCTCTCCTCCTCCTCCTCCTCCAATAAATCACGTCCTTTTTAACTTCCCTCCCTCTCTCCTTCGCTCAGAGCATCACAGGAAAGACAACTGCTCCCTTAAACGCCCACGCCCACGCCCACGCCCACGCCCACGCCCCCCCCGCCCTCACGAAGGACGCGACTTTTTCCTCGCGGTTCCTCTCGTCCTCCCGTTCTGGAGTTTCCGTCCGGCGCCGTGCGTTGCTGTTCTTGGGGTTTCCCGTCGGATTCCGTGTAGGGACAAGATATGTCGTCGGCGACCTCGTCGGAGCTCTCGGATCCCGGCAGGCTCGCCGGGGGCCCGAACCCTTCCCCGTCGCCGGAGAAGCCCGCCTCCGCCTCCGCCGGCGCCGCCATCAACTTCTCCCAGACGTGCAGCTTGCTCAGCCAGTACCTGAAGGAGAAGGGCACTCTCGGTGATCTCACCCTCGGTACGCGCGCTACTCCGTTTACCAGTTATCATCTGCGCGTCCGTTTCGACGTTGTGTGGAAATGATGTTCTTATATTCCCTGGTGGGAAACAGATCGAAAATGGGGTTTTGGGTTTTGAATTCCGAGCCGTCTCCTTCGCTTTCTCGTTCTGTGTTCATGAGTCTTTCCGGCCTGCGAAAAGTTATCGTTTCTCTCTCTCTCTCTCTCTCTCTCTCTCTCTCTCTCTGTGACGTTCGTGTCGAGTGCGTCGTGCGCGGTGGAGGGGTTGCTTGCGAATGTTGGGCGTTGGTGGGTAAATTTTCATCAATGCGATGCGGTGATGATTTCTCCTTGGGGGCGGTTTTAATTATTCAACACCCCTCTCCGACAAAACACTCGCGCTTTGAATTTGCCCTCCGCCGGTTTAGGCAACGTGAAGAAAGTGCCTGAGCGTATTCGTTTCTGTTGAGATTATCTCTCTTCTGTTGGCTGGAGAACCGGGCCTTGGGTTTTGCTTCTATATTTACTCTTCCAAGATCATCGTTAGCGCTCCAAGCATGCTATATATATTTGGCCTTGGAAGAGGTTTATGAAGTTGTTTATAGGATAAGGTTTTGTAGAGTGAGAGAGAGAGAGAGAGAGAGAGATGAATTATTTTCTGATGTATCGACATTACTATGCAGGCGCGCCCGAGATGTTCCGTCGGGCTGCCGCGGCGAACCCAGTGAGTTTCGCGGCGCCTCGGCCGGTGAAGTCCATGGATCTGTTCCCTCAGCAAGCCGGGTTCGGCTCCGCCAAGGGAGATGCCGCCGCGAAAGTTGCTGCTGCTGCTGCTGATTCGATGTAAGCTCGCGATTTGCCTTTCTTTTGGCGATGTTTTCTCTCGTAGGAACACGATATCATTGTTAAAAATGGAATTAACATGATGATGAAGTGATGTATACGACAAGTTGCTGTTGCTAAATTTGCGATTTCTTGTTGAAGAAGCTTATCCTCGAATGAATCTAATGATTAGTTTATTTAAAGCAAAGCAATAAAGAGCTTATCCATGTTTGAGCCATATCGACGTTCCTTCCTTCAAGCAATTGCAAAGTCTCTTCCTTAAATCGTGTGGGGACATGCGTAGATATTTGTCGAGCCTGTTATTCGATTTATCGAAAGTATCGAAAGTATTGTATTTTTATTATATAGATGATTCTCAAAGTTTTGTTCATGGTTTTACAGCGAGGCCAAATCTGCTCCTAAGGAGCCAGAAACTGCACAGATGACCATTTTCTATGCTGGACAAGTCATCGTGTTCAATGATTTCCCGGCCGATAAGGCGAAAGAGGTCATGCTCATGGCAAGCAAGGGAAGCCCACACAATTACGCCCCGCCGGGCACTCCCACTCTGTCCCCCGCGAAGAATGCCTTTGCCCCTGAAACGGTAAAGAGTCGGGTCGATCTGTGCCCGAGCCGTGGTCTTCCCCCACATCATCCGGTTAATAACATGATCCAAGTGTGCATCCCCGGCCTCCCTGAGCCAACAGGTTCGGGTAATGATGTTATACTAATATCTGTCGATTATGGAAAGAACTTCGAATCCTTATCGAGCCTTTTGCTGATGTTTCATTTCCCCGTAATTGCAGATCTGCCTATTGCCCGGAGAAACTCGCTGCACCGCTTCCTGGAGAAGAGAAAAGATAGGTAGGCATTCCGATATAATCTGAACATCGCGATCTTCGATGTGTCGTTTTCCATCTTCGAATCGGTTGATAATCTTGTCTTTCTTGTTGCATTTTTCACAGGATTACAGCAAGAGCACCGTACCCAACAGCCGGCTCAGCTGCAACCCCTTCCAAGCCTGCTGAGAGCAAGTCATGGCTCACTTTGGCTGCTCAATCGCAGTAGTTTTGAGCATTTTATTTTTATTATTATTATTATTAGTTATTAATCTTAGCAATTATTAAGTTTTGTTAATGATGATTTCCTTAGCTCCAGTGCCCTTCTTGTTCTTTGAGCTTTGGCTCCGCTGACCATTGCGCCAGGCAAAGCTGATTAGGCCTAACTGTCCATTAAATTCGACCATTATTTTGTATTTGACTGCAGCATCCCTCTTTCAATTACTACAATTATTATTAAAGCTACGTCATTGTAACTATATTTCTACTTTGCAGTTCTCTTTTTTTGCTTGCTGTCATTTGCGCTAAGTTTCCTTTTATGTTCAATCGCAACGTAACATGGTGAACTCGACCAATCAAAAGAGTCATGCTTTTTGTGACACGAAAGACCGATCACGTTCGAATCGACGGGATGAGCGCCTACACGTGGGCACGCTTAACTGCCAAATCGGAATCAAGTGTATTATTCGCGAAGACACCGAATCCGTCGATTGGAAAACCCTAGGAAAAGCATACGCGTCTTTGAAAGTTGAGCACGCGGGGCGCCTGTCCATTTCAAGAACATGATAATGAAATACAAATAGGGCAGACAGATGTCTTTATGGTCCACAAATTAAGAGGGCGAAGTCAATAAGTAGGAGGAGATTAGGTGCCCTAAAGAGAAGGGATGGAATAAAATAAACCCGACCTATTTTCGGGAATCATTTCAAATTAGGGCACATGGTTCACGTCTCTGTCCTTTCTTGGTATGAATTGAAAAGAATCCACATCTTTCTAGGACAGGCATCGATTGGGCGTGTAGGGTTGGACAGACAGACCACTTTTGCTGATAGGCATCGCATGCCATGTTTTAAATGGGCGTGGTAGGGTCGACCCCGATTTGACCCGATCCATCTCTATCTTGTGACCTGGTGAAATGAAAAGCAGTGCATGTGTCCTTCTTCTTTTTTTAAGAATGTGGGGTGCTCCTTCTTTTCTTTTATATCTTCTTGGTGGGGGTAAACCAGTGCTGACCCAGATAGGGTCTCTATTGGTTTCTGGCGGAAGAAGCCTTGTTTTTGGTTTGATTTGATTAGTCAATCTTTGGGGACAAGGTAGTCTAGAGCATGATTTGGGTTTTGGTAGCAGAGTCCTAGTGGGTTTTGCTATTTGAATGCCTTGCTTTGTTCTTTACATCAATTGGAATGGCTTCTCCTGTTTGAGGAGCAAATGCATGTTGTTCTCCCTATGCTTCTTTTCGCGGGGAGTAGCGCGTGCACAGGGTATAGCATCGATTGAATCGAGAGGTCTGTAGTCGAGTTAATGTGATTACCGGGGGGGTGTCTATGGAAATAAACATGAAATCTCAAGTTCGATTCTTGGTGGGTATGACTCCTTCCGGACAAAAAAAAAAATGAAAGTAAATAACCGTTGAATTTTAGAATTTTGATGATGATTTGTCTTTGACAAAATGCATAACATATCACGCGGCGATACCGTCAAAAAAGTAAATGAGAAAACTGTCGGACTCTTTAAATTTTTTTTACGATCGTGGAGGTTTAATCATGGACTTGACGAATCACATTATTATAAAATATGGAAAAACGATCTTTTTTGATGTGATGCCACTTGTTAATCAAACTGGTAACTTGTGATTGATCATTTCTTCTGCTTAAAGGCAAGCTGATGCATGCAGTAAAATCCCAATACGATCGCAAAAGTAAACCTGGCCTATCCAGCCGCCCATGTTTTCCACGTGTTAATGTCGCTCTCGATTTTTCAACCTTCCTTTAGTCGTTTTTTCTTCCTCGTGAATGATCATTATGCTTTACTTGAAGAACAAAATGATCATCTTGCTTTCTTCCAAGTTAGAAGGCGGCTTACGCTAACCCTACCAAGTTAATTACAATCACACCAACCTCAGTCACCAAGAAGATTGGTGTCGAATTCATCGTCAAAAGCAAGCTTCGTTCAGTGGTCATCAAGACAAATGAAAAGGTGATAAAGAACCTTCGTTGTCGGAAAGACTTGCGGAGGTTCATCAAGTAAAACTATGGGCTTGCAACCCGGGCTGGTTCATGTTGTAATTTACGATGAGTTAATGGATCAATGACAGTGAGCTGAGCGAGACACGTGTCTTTAATTCATGTATTTCTTGAGTTTATGTATATTTCAAGTTTATTTATCTCTTGATTTCAAGTATTTACTTCGTACAAGACTTTTCAAACTCCATAAATTGATTTGAACTATTTTTTATTCAAGGAAGAACGACAAGAAGAAAAACCCCGTACCACTTCACTTCAATTTTTTTTAAGTGTGCCGATTTCGAAAAGTATTCAACAGATTCCTATTTACATAGTGTTTATTCAAACGAGTTCAATGTGTTGTATCTTAAGAGGCATACTACGTGAAGCTGGTTAGCGCCGTTAGAAGGAATTAATCGCCTTAAAGAGATTTAGTTAATGGTACCTCACCTCCTGTTTATTTTTGTTACAATTTTATGGCAATTTTGATAGTCTATGTTTTTGGTAACATTGGTGTGCTCTTCACGTGTTGAGAAGATTTATTCAATATTGGTCATTATTAAAAATGTTACTGCTTTCTCGGAGTTATTATTTTTCTGGTTATAACAAATAGTGTTACGTATATTTCTTCCAATATGTACATTCATTTTTTTTTCCAACAGTTCAACCAAAAAACCGAATTGAACCGGCCTTACCCGACCGACTCTAGGCCGATTCACACAAGGATTGGTTCGGTACCCAAGTAAAAAATTTGGGGAACCCATCTTGAGCGATTCAGTTCCTAGTTTTATATTGAGAACCATCAGTGGAAGGCGGGTTTTGATTTGAATTTTAAATCTCTTGAGCACTTTCTCATTTCTCACTTTATTATTTGGTCTTATGTTGATCTGTTTTATGGGGAATTTTATATTATGACTTACAAAATAAATATGCTTGGTGAATCTTGAAATCGGCTAGTTCAATTTCAGGCCGATTTGAGAGGGAACCGGTTTAGTTCTCAATTTCAAAATGGTGAACCAATTCTAACAGTTAAGAAACTTACCAATTCTGAAACCAATTATCCTTAAGTAAAACATGGTAAAGTATAAAGCTAGTCCACATCTTTGATCTTAAAAAGTTATATTGGCAATAATAATGGAAAAGGAAAATTTGCTTTTGCCAAAAAAAAGAAATAATTCGACAATTATCGAAGAACATAAAAGGAATTGAGAGATTATGGCTTTCGAAAGTTAAACCCTTAAACTTATAATTCAAATAATACAAGCGATCATTTTTAGGTAACTATTTTTCAAATCATTTATTTCCGCGAAGCAAACGGAAACATAACAAATACAAATAGAGTTACAGGCATGGCGGTCAAATGAAAGGAGCTAAAATAAGGTAATTATTTGATGACACTGGATAATGGGGTGATGACACGCTAAATAACATTAACAGAGCAAGTCTTTTGATCCATAGACATATGAATGTATGATGTCCTAGGCACGGCAATGAGATGAATCATAATCCGAAAACGGGCAAAGTGGGGCCAGATGAAACCACCGTCGCCGCCGTCCCTAGCTCGGACCTTCGGCTTCCGAAATAATGACCATATAGAAATATGCAAAAGACATGAATTTTGCCGAGTTTGGGACGGGCTACTTCATCATCATCTCAAATGTACATTTCACACAACCTCAAGCCCAGTCTCTCTCATATGCACATCACCAAATCACTTTTTCTATGGAGAAAGGCCTCCATCCCCAACCTTGCATTGCAATGGCAGATTTGTTACAAAATGGGCTAAAAACTTCACAAAGGCTCATCCTCTTCTTTGTTCCCAATCGGGGTGGCCAGTTTTACGTGTTCTGCATTGGGGCTTTGAGGTTTTCAAATAACCACATTCTGGCAACATCACCCTCGGAAGGGTTTACGCTGTCTACGAATCGAGCCTAAAATCCCGCGTTTCTTGAGCCAAGAGGTCGTGGGCCAACGATATCGACTGAGTAAGGTCTGCTTGTACTCCATAAATTTCTTCAAATGTTTAGGGCCCAGTATCCGACCGGGCTCTTGCCCAGTCCGATATGAAAACCTGATAAAAATGAGTCATAAACCAATTTCTTAACCTATATTTGATGGGTTGGGTTATTGTATGGGTTAATTGTATTAATTGAATAGATCATAAATGGGTTTAGAATAGTGAAGCTCAAAATAATATAGGTGTGGATTAGATTTATAACTTATTTGGACTCAACTCATCACTATAATCCTCTCTCGCCCTCACTCGATTTTGCCTCCACTAACTCCGTGTACTTACCTTAATTTGGATACAAGTTTTCTCAGATTTGGTTAATCTATGTAAGCGTTTTATCAATATTAATTGGGTCATGTACGAATCGGTAGATTTGTATTGCATGCAAATTGGTCAATTTGAGTCGGACCATTCTCAGCCCAAATTGAGTCACCCGTTCGATAGGTCTATCGATACGAACGGGTCTACTTGGACTAGGGCACTCATGTCTGGCAAATATTGACCACCCGGCCCGTATGGAAGAATTTTGCATTGATGAAACGGGCGGGCCTTGGTCCATCATCAGGGGAATTAATGGATCCTCGATGCTCTAATTCAAATTTGCCAGTTAATGCCAATCATTTCCAACAATCAATCCCCCTTGAACCCGATTCAATCGACAGAGACGAAACTGTTTGGTTCTTGTTCACCGATGGAGCAATTTTCTTACTTAACTATAGAGGTGAGCGGTTCTCAGTTCAGTCTGGTCTAACCCAGGAATTGAAAACCGGATAGGGAGCATCGGCTCCTAGTTTCTAGGGCCGGGAACCAGACCGGCTAGTCTTGGGACCGTGGATTGGACCGAACCATCGATCCGATCTGGTCCGATTCGGTTTTAATGAAATCAATCTCTTATTGGTAAAGGCAAGGGGGAATTTAAGAAATTAGATTAGGCTTTCTATTTTTTTTCAAAAATTTTAAAAGTAAATAAATAAATATTTACATGAAAAACTTAGAAAAATATATATTTATCGGTCCCACCCTAATATCGGGAACCGGACCGTTTGAAAATCGGTTTCACTTTTAGGAATCGGGAACTGGATCGCCCGTGAGAAAAAAATTTGTCGCCGCCATGTCGAATTGAACTTATATTATGCTGCCATGTGCACAAACAAGCATCAAGAAGAAGAACAACATTACAAATACACGAGATGCACCATGGATCTAACTTACAAAATGCAAACAAAAAATAAAGAGCGAAAAAAAAGAATAAAGAATGAAAGCCCCTATATATATGCGCAGGCGCAGAGTCCACCGTTGCTTTCGCCTTTGTCTCCCTCTTCCTTCCTCTGCTTCCTGCGATTGATCTTTGCTCTCCTTTTTTTTTTTTGTTCTTTTTCCCTCGCTTTTTTTCGAGGGCTTTTTCTTCTTTTCCCTTAATTTTCCTCCTTCTCATCTTCTTCTTCTTCTTTCCCCCCGTCGTTTTTTCGTCGATTTTTCACCTCCGTCTCCGCGTCTCCTGCGACACCGAACCCCAGGCGGGGAGGGGGAGGTTCGATCTTCTTGTTTTTTCTTGGTTTGGGTCTTTGGCAATAGATAGACAATCTTTGATTCGAAGATGCAGCAGCAGCAGCAGCAGCAGAGGCTTCTGAAGCAGCAGCACGCGATGATGCAGCAGTCGCTCTACCATCACGGTCTTCTTGCGGCTCCTCAGGTGCTTTTCTTGATTTGTTGATTTTGGGTGTTGCTGGTCTTCGCGGCTTGTTCTTTGCTCTGATTTTGGCGTCTTCGTCGGAGCTGGGCCGATGGGTTTTGCTGCGGCTGCGATGGCGGGCGCTTTAGGGTTTCGCTTGGGCCCGGGGAATTCCTCTGTGGAATGAGTCTCTGCCAAAGTGCAATGTGCGGGGTGGGTGTGATGACTCTGGGTGTCGGTCAATCCCAGTTTTTTTTGCTGTGGGAGGAGCTTCTGTGTGATAGTCTGTGTTTGGTTAAATTGTCGTGTTCCTTATGGTGTTGGCCAGGAAGACTAATTCCTATGATGGGTGTTAGAATTTCTTCTTTTTGTTTTTTTTTTAAATTTCAAAGCTTTAGAGTGGATTGAAATGCTGGTGATGTTTTTCTTATAGTTTAGCAATCATTGAAGGGAATGACTAATACACCGGCTATGTAGAGCTACTCTTGTCATTTTAGTGCTAGATGCTTTTTGGTTTTTTTTTTTTTTTTTTTTTTTTGGGGGGGGGGGGGGGGGTGGTGGGGTGGGGTTGCAATTACACTGGATATAAATGTGATATTGAGGTTAAACGTTCAAGTGGCATCTTAATTAATTCTTCATTCAGGCATGTGAGGGGGAGGCACCACTTTGCACTAGGACTTTGTGTGGTTGGGTTTGTTGTTTTTTTGCCTCTTTTTATGGTTCTGGAATTTTTGACATGTGGTCTTTTAGCAGATAGAGCCTATCTTGAGCGGAAATCTGCCACCTGGGTTTGACTCGACTACATGCCGCAGCGTGTGAGTGTCTGCGTATTATGTCCTTTAGTAGCTCCTTATCTCTTCTTTTCTGCTTGTCAGCTATTGCTTTCTCTCATTAATGTCTTTCAGCATCTTTTTGGGTGGCTGCCACACTTGTAGGTGCCCTTAAATTGGAGGAATGATTGTGCAATGAAAACTAAATATGGTTATGCAGTTGAAAAAGTATTCCCAAGTCAGGACTTGATTAATTTTTCAGCCCAGAGTGATCTTAGAGATTCTATTTCTCACTTATCTTGCTATGATGTATTGTTAAGTCATCTTTAAATTTGCACCCTTTCATTAGTAATCTATCTGGATTTCTCATTTTCTGTCTCTTTTTACCTGATGATCTATTGCAGGTATGTTGGAAACATCCACCCCCAGGTCACAGAACCCCTTCTTCAAGAGGTTTTCTCAAGCACTGGTCCTATTGAAGGATGCAAGCTTATTAGAAAAGAGAAGGTTAGTTTTTGTTTTTCCATCCCAGAGGCAACATTTGCAACTTGAGGACATTGACAAGCGGTCTTGCATATGTTCCCTTAGGGACTACTTCAGGGGAGTTGAATCCAGTGTAGTCAAAAGCGCACAAGGCACATGCCTAGGTGCAAAAAACGAGGCGAGGCGATGGCCTTCGCCACTGTGATGTCTAGATGAGGTTCCCTTAACAGGGTGCATGCGCCTAAGCCATAAGCGCACAAGGCGCTCGCCTAATGCAAATTGTATGGAAACCCTAAGGAGTCTGTCTTTTGAAAGAGATTTATCCTTCTATTTCAAAAAGATAAATGGAAAAAGGGACCCCAAAAAAATTTATAGAATTATGTAATTCTTAAACCTAGAAGAAAATGGTGTTTGACTTTGTTTTCTCTTGAGTTGTATGACATTATGTTCGGGTTACTTTTCACTCCATCTCTATGGCTAAGTGCACACATTTCTTGCACGCTATCTACACTTCAGATATAGTTTGTATATTAGTATGTAAAGTTTAATCTTGTTTGAGACTGTTTCTGCTCAAAAGTTTTGCTTTATAGTGCCTTGCTTTGCATGGGCGTGCGCTTTACCTTCCCCTATCATTTTAGCCGTTTTAGGGTCCCAGCAACTTAATGCGCTTTTGCCTTTGACTACACTGGTTGTGCCTGGATTTGGTGGTGAAAAATTTGTAGTATGGCTAGTGGCCATTGCTTAGCTTTTGTTTTTATTTATGTATTTATTGAGGAGCTTTTCATGGTTTCATTTGTTGGTAGTGGCTCATTGTATTGATTTTTTGGTTTAATTGTTGTACTTTTGTAGTCATCATATGGTTTTGTGGACTACTTTGATAGAAGATCTGCTGCCCTTGCCATTGTGACTCTCAATGGAAGGCATTTGTAAGTCCAGAAAGGAATGAAGCCCTCTTTATTTCTTTTCTTTTTCCTTGTATGTTGATGATTTGTTTGCAGGTTTGGACAACCAATCAAAGTCAACTGGGCGTATGCTAGTAGTCAGAGAGAGGACACATCTGGTATGTAGTATAACTAAAATATCCTGTACTTCGTATGTCCATAACATAGGACACTGCAGACGGGTAGTATGTTTCTGGCATGCAAATGATAAGTGTGCTCTTTCAATTCAGGGCACTTTAATATATTTGTTGGTGATTTGAGCCCAGAGGTTACAGATGCGACATTGTTTGCTTGCTTCTCTGTCTATTCAAGTTGTTCGTAAGCTCCCTGCTTTGCTCCCTTATATGTTCTTTTGTATGTTTGTAATCTTTTGGTGATTTCGAATTGTAAGATATCCTCATTTGTGACCCATGATTGCAAGAATGTTTTATGTATATTGATGTTACTCAAACTCTTTGCAGAGATGCAAGGGTCATGTGGGATCAAAAGACTGGTCGTTCCAGAGGATTTGGTTTTGTCTCGTTTCGTAATCAGCAGGTACATAGTTCAATTTCTTTGGCAATGTTTCTTTTCCTCTACAGATATACTCCATCCTTCTTAAAATGTGCACTTTCTAACCGCGGCGTAATTTTCTGTACATATGATTTGACACCTTGTGAGCAGGATGCTCAGAGTGCAATAAATGATTTAAATGGTATGTGAATTCCTTGCCAATTCTTTTATGTCATTCAAATCATTCAATTTTTTTTCTGTTCTGGCTTGTGTGTAAATTTTGTGATTGTTTCGAGGATGCATTCTTTATAAGAAGAGTAATCTTTTTGTCTTCGTACGATCATGGACCCTTAAATATTTTTCTAGGCTGTGTTATTTAGATATGACTAGAATTAGCATCTCTTCCCTTAATGAATTTAGTGTTAAAAATTATAGGATAGTTGGGGGAATGAAAAATAAGTCTCTGGTTGTTCGGTATTGACATTCAATTTATTCTCGGGTGTTCACTGATGGCAAAGCATCAGTGTATATGATTGATTTGTATACTTATTATCAAAATGCGTCAGCCGCTTCTTTTATTCATACAACTGGAATGGTGGAGGGAGGGATGAAGGAGCATCTTATTAATCTTTGCTTTTGACTATTATGAGTATCACTTTGGAAAGTCAAACTGATAGTCTGTATATTGTGCTATCCTATACTTACATGTGATTACTTTGCAATTGATCCGTTTTTAGTTATATGTTTCTAATTTCTATTGAAAGCTATTCATCCATTTTAATAATGCAGGAAAGTGGCTTGGAAGTCGTCAAATACGTTGTAACTGGGCGGCGAAGGGTGCTAATTCTAATGATGATAAACAGAGTGATGCCAAAAGTGTGGTTGAGCTAACAACTGGAACATCAGGTAACTTCTTTGGATGGTGTGTATAATTCGATCAATTTTATGCGATACCTTGCACAATTTTTATTCTGGGTGGATTTAGCTAATCCTGAGATCTGGATAGCTATTTTGGGATTGGTATAGTTATACAGAAGTATGATTCATTTAGAAGCCAATGGACATTGGTTGTCAATTTGTGGTGCTTAATAAGATGTTCATGATTTGGTTCTTCTGCATGGCCGGGCCAAACATTTTGTCATTCTCCCCCTCCGCCAAACCATTAGGCCTGATGCCCTTTTAAGTTTGTCATGCTACTTTCCAAGTGTGAGGTGGTAAGTCTGTTTTTTGATTTATTTTTTTCTTTTTCATTCTCCTTCCACCATGCAGATGATGGTCAAGAGAGGAATAGTGATGATGCTCCAGAGAACAATCCCCAATATACAACTGTTTATGTTGGCAATCTTGCTCCTGAGGCAAGGATTTGGTCCCTTTTTCTTAGACCATTTTAAGTTTTTTGTCTTCTCTTTTCCCCCTCTTTTCTTGGTGATCCGTTGACATTAGCTACATCTTTTTCATCTATCTTTTGCTCGTCTTTTTTTTGTCATTGGATAGAAAGCATTTTCTTTTGTTTTATGGCTAAGACCACATATCGGTCTGGATTCAGTTTGCTCATGTCTAGATCAAAATTTTCTGTAAGTAGGCTTATTCATATCAATGAAGCTCATGTAGTGTAGGACATCTAACGTCATGGGGATGACAGATCTAAAGGCAGTCAAAGGTTCTAGAAACTGACCCACCCTGTGTTGAGTTTTGCTTTGATTTCTCGGTCCAACTTGTGCGATACTGATTTCAGTTGTATTTGCTTGCCAATTGGATGGCAATGTCATGATTTACTAGATCTGTCAAACTAAAGGGTACTAGAGCTACATCATCTGCTTTTAAATTTTTCTTTAACCTCACATTGGTGATTTTGCAGGTTACTTCACCTGATCTGCATCGTCATTTTCATTCCCTTGGTGCTGGGGTCATAGAAGATGTGCGGGTGCAACGTGATAAAGGTTTTGGGTTTGTTAGGTACAGCACACATGCTGAAGCTGCACTGGCCATACAGATGGGAAATGCTCGCATTCTCTGTGGTAAACCAATCAAGGTATTTAAATATAAAAGTTAGCTTTAATTTTGATGTATTTCATACTTTTCCTATCCTTAACATTTTCTGGTAGGACAAATCAACATCTCATCCCCACGCTTGAACTACTAGCCCATTTCATTGGTCCAAGCCTGTTGTTATTTTACAGCTGGATAATTTGTTGAGACCTGTCTCTTATGCCAGTCATGCATTTATCAAAAAAGTTTTTAAGACATTGAAAGATTTCAATCTTTGAAGAATAGGAGCACTGCTATGATTGAGCAGGCAAGAATTGAAGAATAGGATCGTTTTTGCTGGGGACTGTTGAATAGGAAAAGCTAGTTTCCTTGCATGCATCAGTACATGTATCCTCTTCCTTGGTGGACCTGTCCTATTTATCATCTGCAATATCCTACTGAGTTGAATGACAACTGGACTCTACTAACGCACCTGTTTTCTTTCCCCGATATTTCCTAATGTGACCGCCACGATGGGTATGGATGGTACTTAAGAGATGGGGACAGAGATTGGTTTGTTTGTTATTGCGCTTTGCTTATGTTGCCTAACTTCTGATTGTGGAGCAGATATACATTGTTGCTTTGCTTGACGTGAATGATGGTTTGATTAATTGACCTCTATTCCTCGCAGTGCTCGTGGGGTAACAAACCAACTCCACCGGGAACAAATTCCGTTCCCCTTCCACCGCCGGTTGCTGCGCATATACCAGGTTTTTCAGCTGCCGAACTGGCTGCTTACGAGCGACAGATGGCTCTAAGCAAGATGGCAGGCATGCAAGCCCTTGTGCACCCTCAGAGTCAACACATGCTCAAACAGGCAGCCATGGGAATGGGTGCTGCTGGAGCCAGTCGGGCAATCTATGATGGCGGGTTTCCGAGTGTTGCAACGACCCAGCAGCTCATGTATTACCATTAGATTATGAAATGTGATTTTTCCCTGCTGTATAATGATCCGGAAGCAGTAATAAGTCTCGGAAGAACGGAGAACTTTTCGGCGTTTTACTTTGCTAATACCGTACTTGCTATTTGTAGGATTCAGATTGCTTAACTTATGCCTGGCCATGGTTGGTCGACTGTTTGTGATCATCGCTGCTATTAACTCTGGCTTTGGCAGTTTAAATTTATGTAGTTAAATGCGTGCAACTTCCAAGTAAACTTTTACTATGATTCGCTGTTAATTTCCAAGCTCACTTTTGAATCAAAAGTTGCTTCTCTCTTTTTGGGCTGAAGGTGGATCGAAGTTTTTGATTGCTCGGCTTGTATCCTGTAAATGCAATGCATTCGGGCAGCGAATTCCAGGCAAAAACAGAGCACCTCCCTTATCTTAAAGTGTCTATTAAAGATCAATTGTGCTTCATCACTCTTGAGGAACGACATCCCAAATTGATAGACTTTGCAATGTCCATCTCTGCGTTGATGAATATTGCTTCCATACGAGTCGATGCGACTAGAGATTGTTCTTAAAATATGTCATTATGAGAAATCAGGAGCAATTGGTGCGGAGAAGGACACCGCCATACCGCGATGTATGTGCACGAGTGTCTCGATCCCCATGAACAAGAACTTTTTTTCGGGTGTGTTTGAATAAGTTATCGCATCTAAATTTCACGTTGGCTAGGTCGACTGCACCAAACAGCATCAGGAGTAAAGACAAAGAAGAAAGGCTCCCGGACATGTTCGGGAAGTTTCAAGTTCACTTTATTTTCTTCCTCGGAGCCCCCTGATTTTCATTACAGGAGTTGGAGCTCTACCCTTACATACGAGCAAAATTTCCATCCTCTCCTCTCTCTCGTCTTTCTTCTCAAAAGCAAGCTAAAGATCAAATCTCTCGTATAGTAGTCAGTTTATGCCGTCCATATGTACGAAACTGTTAAACCATCTTCCGGGTTTTCATGCACTCATGCGCCCTACGCTCTAAATTGCAACGATCCCAGTTGAGAAGATCCGGTCCTTAGTGTACGGCGAGCTCGAAAGGTCCGCCGCCTGCGACGCCTCGTTCCTGCATTTCTGCTCTTTCCGCTCGTCCATCGTTATCTGCCTCGATCTGCACTCGGTGCTGCAGAATGCTTTCTCTCCCCTGCTCACCGCGGAAACGGGAAAAAAAATACACATCAATTCACCCGAACCGGAAAGACTGAAAGGATCGATACTTCATTGCTCTTGACATTAACACTAGATTGGGAAACGCTAGGAGAAACGGTGGATCTATCATCCATGGTACCTGTACATGTAGATGTCTCTGTCGTGGAGCTTCTTCCCGCACAAGTGACATGAGCTGAGGAAGTCCAGCGTCTGAAAAACCGGAACACCTGCTTCTTCACTCGCGATCCTCCACGACGGCACTCTCGAAACACCGTACTCACCGCCGGCGACGGCGGCACCATCGCGGTAAGGCCTCTCGTGCTCGCTCGGCCAATCCAGACCCCCGTCGTAGTACACCTTGGTGAAGGACTTGTCGGGTCCATGACAAGTCACGTACGTGTAGTTCTCCAGCCAATCCTCCGCCTCCATGTCCTCGAACCCTCCTCCTCCTCCTCCGACAGCAATCCCGGCGCACCCCTTGCCATTCCCGGCGGCGGCGGCGGCGGCGGCGGCCCCGCCACGGCCCGGGCCGCACCGCACGCAGCGGCGCCGCCCCCCGGGGACGACCTCGCCGGACCGCTCGAGCGCCGCCACGATGCCGAGCCCCACCCCGCAGCCGAGGTCGTAGCCCCTCGGGCCCCTCGGCGACTGGACCTTGAAGTCCAGCGGGGTCCTCGGGCTGGCCTCCCCCGCGGCGGCGGCGGCGGCGGCTGGGGTTGGGTCGGACGGCGGCCCGGCCCCGCGGCCGCCGGATATCAATAGGGCCGACAGCTTCCCGATGAACGGCCTCCTGCCCAACATGGCCGCCGCCGCCTCTCTTCCGGCCTCGTCAAAGGTCGGGATTTTTCAAGGATCGGAGCAACCGGGCGTGGGCGTGTTCGATGAAAGATCTTTGATTCGCGAGATTTCACGTGTGCGCGCCTGCGAAGACCCCTTTGGAACTTCTTTGGAATTATATTTGAGACGTGGGAGTGGTTTGGTGGCTCGACCGAGCCCATTGGTTTGTGCACAGAAGCTGATCACGTCTCTATAACAAGACCCAATAAATTCCATTTTGATTATTATTATTATTATTTTTTTAAAAAAATAATATATTTTTTTTCAATAAGTTTTTTGTAATAAATTATTATTATTTAAACAATCCCGGGGATTCGCACATTGTTTTCAGTAAAAAGATCGCTTGTCAGTGTGGGGCCGGGTTTTCCATAACGTCTGTGTCCAATGATTGGGACGTTTGTTTTATTTTTTTTTATCTGTCCTATTTTATCCCTCGGTTCACTCTTAAATTTTTTAATTCTATCTCGTGCAAAACATGAGAATTGAAATCGACGTCCAAAATTATACGTTCGCGCCCCTAATCTCGTCTAAAAGTATGAATTTCAAACTCTTCGTCGTGATAGTCGAACTCCTCATTTTTTTCTTTTCTAAACAAGAAGGGTGGTCATTAAGACTGAACTATTATGATTATTGGGACGTAATTATCACAGGGGAGGGAGATTTGACCCGGCCCCGGCGGGGGCCCCGCAGCGAACAGAAAAGGGCAGGCGCCAAATGCATCGGGGCCGTCCGTCCGGCCCGGGGTGGACGCGTGGCGCCGATCCGGGAGCTGAATGATTGCCTGAGCCACTTGGGTAGGTAGGAGTAGCCCCCCTCAAAAGCCCCACTGAAACCGTGGGGGCCCCCTAGGGTGGGGGGAGTTGTATTGTGGGACCCAAGCTGCTAGCTTGCGGCCACTACCGCTACTGGGAGTGTTGGCTTTCGTGATGTGATTTTCTCTCTTTTTTTTTTGTTTAGGATCAATGCTAGAGGAATCCGTGGGAATTCAATGAATGAATGCACTTTGGAACCACATGGGATGGGGCTTGGTTCGTTCGTATGTTTTGCGCTTTTTCTTTTTTTTTTTTTGGGTTCAATCTGTGATTTATTTCTCTTCCATTATTTGCAAGGCTCTCTATTTGTTGGACCCCAATGCTAGCATAGAAAGCTATATCCTTAAGCGACCTTCTCTTTTAATCCGTCGCGGGACGGTGATCTTAGGGTAATGCTGCCGCGCGGGTGATTAGGTGGCGCCCGGGAGGCGCCGTGCCCTCATAATAGATATCGACCTGGACGGTCGCGGCGTTCTGCGCGAAGCCCGGGAGGGTACTACCACCGTGCCTTGCCGGGACCGCGGAACCACCTCCATGCCGTAATGGCCGTCTCTTTCGTGTGATCATGGAAGGGTATTTCGAGGGGAGGAGGGGAAACTGATTTCCTCGGGTCCTTTTCTTTCCTCTTTGCTTGATTTGCATGCTCTCCACTTTTTTTTTTTTTTTCCTTTTCTTGGCCATTTTCTTAATAGGCGTGAGGGAAGGGAAAGAAGCGCTTTTTTTCCCCTTTTTCTCCTTTTGGGAGCATGAAAGTAAGAGCCCTTTTTACAGTCCACGTGAATGAATTGGCCTTTGTTGAAATTGGGAAAGTGAAAGGGGGAAGCTTTGGTTTTGGCTTTGGTCATTGCTCTTTGGCTTTTTTACATTGAATTTCGAGAGTTAGAATTGCCCTTTGTTGGGGTTAGAAAAGATAAAGGGGGAAGCTTTGATTTTAGCTTTGGTTACTGCTCTTTGGCTTTTGACATTGAATTTGAGAGCTGAATTTGCGACTTTTTCTTTTCCTCTTTTGAATTGAAGCACGTGTGTTTTAACCAAATCGATCGAATTACTCTCGATTTCAAGATTTGATTAAGTATTTACCAACCTCTTCTCTCTCTTTCTCTCTCAATAAAAGAATGTCTTTTCTGAGCAAAATCGGGTTTCAAAAAATGAAAACATAGCGTGAAAATAACTCCGCCCCTTTTTAGAAATATGTAGAAAAAATCAGCATTTAAGATCATTTCAAAAGAATTTTTGTCATATCTCGCAAATCGAAATATCGTTTTCTATCTTGACCGAAATCGACGGAGAGACCTCCCGGAGGGAAGTGTTTTAGCTTTACAATTATGTTTTGACAATTCATCTAATTTCAATTTGCCCCTCTTTTTCCTCCCATTTTTTTTTTTATGTGGGGGGCGAGAAACAAAAGGGAGCTTTCTTTTTCCTTTTTAGTAGCACGAAAGTGATGGCCCTTGTACCATCCACATGAATCGATTTGCTTTTGTCGGTATTTTAGCAGAAAAAGCACAAACCTCCAAATTCCAACTCCCCAAAGAACTCTCGTCTTCGAGGTCACTCAACGGGAACCTTCGTCTCATCCAGTTGATAATATATTTGGACGGCTTCGTGACTGCGATGATGCACGAGCGAAAGCCGGAACTGCTTACCAAACGTGACTCTGGCCCGCCCGGAAACGGGCTTCCGATCTCCGAAAGGATCTACCGTAGCCGCTCGATCTCGATCGAACGGCTCTGGATCTCTCTCTCTACACATCTCGACCGCCCGCACCCACCTAAAAATGAAAAGACCAGCGCGATTGTGACGGCGATCGAGGGGCATTTGAGTCATTTCCGTGAATTCCGAGCAGGTAATAATGTCCAAACGGAATTATTATCGAATTTGTTGCTTTCATATTGGGCCCCTACAATTGACCCAAAATAATAATAATAGTAATAATAATAATAATATTGGACCCCTCCTACGGCCTCAGGTTGCTATCTAACAAGTCACCGACGGAGGTCCGCTCACGTGATGCTCGACAGGTGTCGGGAATCCGATGCCTAGTCCAGGGGGCGAGGTCACGTGATCCCGAGGTAACCCGGTGGGACAAGGCAAGGCGACCCCGAGGGGAAAGCTACACCCTCACGACACCGACTCGATTTATGATTTGGACAATGTAGAGGTTTTGACAACATTCTTCCCCCAGTTAATGTGTAACAAATTGTTTTTAGCTAGTCCCCGTGTGAAACGGACGAATCGGATTGATAATGATCCAACCCAAACTAACCTATTTCGATTGTTTCCATGTAATGCAAATCTAGTGACGTATATTCAACTTGACTCATATTGTTAAAACACTCATATTTAACCAATTCTTGAAAAATTCATACCTAAACTGAGGTGCAAGCGCGAAATCGATTGAAGGTAAGAGAAAGTGAAGATATAGTCATAGAGGTGGGTTGAGTCTAAATAAGTTGCGGATCCATTTAATACTAGTATTATGTTGGGCTTTACTATTGTAAACTCATTTATTGAATATAACTAATTCATTTCATAATCTAACTCATCAAATATGGGTTAAAAAATTAGTCTACGACCCATTTTGACAGGCCTATATAATTAGGTGTCAAAGAAGCTAATGCAGATTTACATATTTTGAGTTCAGATCGACAAATCGGTAGTGGGTTATTTAAATAAGTAAATCATATGCAATGTCAAACGGGATTTGGTCCGATTATTCATAGTTTGATTGACTTAGTGAAAACGAAAGCGCGAGAGATGATCTGAGTGCTTCCTCATCGATAATCTCCTCCTGTTTTATGCCGTCATCATGCCCTAATCCTCGTCCCTAAAACCTCAAAAAGATTGAAAAGGAGTTCTGTGGCAAGTTTTTAAAGCGGTGTAATGGTAAACCCCATTGCTAGCGACTCTCTACCAATGACGAATGGGAAATTTTCGAGTGCCTCGAGAAGATGTCGTCGTGGCTTCACATGGTCCATCGTCACAAACCTTCGAGTGTCGCATGCTCTCAAATCGACCTATTTTTCTTCTTCTTAAATGAAAAAAAAATAAGAAAATTCATCAAACATGTCATTAGATAGGTGTCATCGACATATCACGTGCCACGATGACGTTGTGCTCTAGGAGCACCGAACTATTCCTTGAATTTCATTGAGCCCCAAAGCGAAAGCATTCCATGAAAACATAGGGAGTGGTCATGGGAAAGGCTAATCCATTGTAGAGAAGATGTACATATAATCCCAAAAATGCTAATGGAGGCCCTTCAGTGGAAAGATGATGTTGATTGAGGATGATGGAGCAACTGGGCTAAGAAGTTGCTCAAAATGGACACCACCCAAAAGTTACAAGCCTGGTATGTATGACACCAAATTCTTGGTAAGTTACAGCTTGCATTTTCCATCTTGTCATTATCATTAGGAGGAAACTAGGGCTATTTCCAAATTATTGCATTTTGTAGGAAATGGTTATGTATTTCAAAGAAGCCCGCCCCAAATCCTGGCGACCTGTGGACGGACTAGAGAAGAGCCGGGCTGGGCTTTATCCGTAGCTAAGAAAGGCGAAGTAAGTACAGCAGCGGGATCAGAATTGGGAACGGGACCGGCATCACGACGTTGCGACGTATTAGTATTACCATGAAGGGAGTAAATTTTTCTTTTTGTTTGGACAGGGTAGAGTAAAGGTTCAGCATGTCATGTAATAATTTGAATTGATATTAGTTATAAGGATAAGAATGAATATGCCGAAGTGGAAAACGAATGCTATCTTTTTTTTTGGTAAGGAAATTTTTTTTTTGGTAAGGAAAACGAATGCTATCTTTGTCAATTGTGAAATCAAACTTTAGAAATCATAAGGTGAGGTGTAGCCCGGCACTTGCATGAGCTGTGGAGAGAGCGCACATCAAGGTAAAACAGAAGTACCCGAGCGGCCTAAAATGTATGCAGCATCCATGACATGATAAATGAACTCATTTCTTCTGGTTTAGATCACTTAACACGAACCATGCCACCTTTGAGAGACGTCCGTTTTTTCCCTTTAGCACTTCAGATGAGATACGGATGTGAAAACCAGACTCGTATCAAGACAGCTAATGCTTCGTACCAGCTTCTTCTGTTAGCATTGTTTAAGGTCGCAATACCGGAGTTTATAATGCGGCAAGCGGAGAAGTGCCTCAATGTTGCCCTTCAAACATATTGCCATGTTTGTTATCTCAGCTTCTGTAACCAGATGAAAATGAATGATTTAGTTAAGTAGTCATCATGCAGGTGAATCCTCAAACTTCTCAACTAGCGCATACTCCATCTGAAATTGATAATCGACTAACATTCTTTTGCTGATAGGGATTGATAGTAAGTTTGACGGGACCAGGTTTATTGAACTTGAGTCACAACTGAGGCGATTCCTCAACCCGTCCAGTTCAGTTTGAAATTTTTTTAACTGCTACCTAGTTCAGATACAGCCCTATAATTAGCGAGCATCATTGCATAATGTGATCCTCACCTCATGGGTATATTAATCAGCCAAATATCGGTGTCCGTTTTTGCATTAGCCTGCAGTTCTCTGCACTGATGTGACGAGATGACGGTACAGTTTCTGAAGCATTTGTGTCTGCCTAGAATTTGACAATAACTGGAGTTAAAATGGGGCAGAATTGTCTGGTCTGGTTTCTTGGACAAGAAATCAGTGAATCCTAAAACTTTGATGAAAGCTATTGGTATACTCAATAGCGCCGCTTGCTTGGCAGTTTTTTGGTCTTAAGCCTACAAGAAATGGCATGATGACTATTGGCAATAACATAGTTAATGATCTGTATAGAACTTTCCTTTACAGATTTTGATGTAACATGTATTGTAAATTAGGCAAGAGTTTTTGCTAATCGCGTCAGAAAATTATTTACACTATTGAAGCTGCTGGTTCAGATCTCTCATTAATATGCTACGGGAGATTTGTCAGCAAAACCATGGTTTTATAAGGTAAGAATAGCTGAAACTGAGCAGAATCAGGATCAGCAATTGAGCTTTTGTTACTTCAGAATTGTTCCCAGACTCTCAATCAGTTGGAAAAAAATTCTCAGTCCCTTCATGAAAACGAGATTCTTCTGGTTTAGAACTGGCCTAAAATATTTGCAGCATCAATGTCACGATAAGAAAATGAACTCATTTCTTTTGGTTTAGATCACTGTGAAAATGAACAACGCCACTACTGAGATTTTGTTTTTAACTTAGCACTTCAGGCGAGATATGGATGTGAAAGCCAACTTGCATCAAGACAGCTAATACTTAGTACCAGCTTCTTCTGTTAGCATTTTTTAAGGTTGTAATACCGGAGTTTATATCCCGGCAAAAGCGGAGGAGTACTTGTATGCTGCCCTTCAAACGTATTGCCAAGTGTGCCATCTCAGCTTCTGTAACCAGATGAAAATGAATGATTTAGTCAAGTAGTCATTATGCGAGTGTATTCTCAAACTTCTAGACTAGCGCGTAATCCAACTGAAATTCATAACCAAATAACATTCTTTCTCTGATAGGAATTGATAGTAAGTGTAACGTCACCAGGCTTGTTGCACACGAGTCACGAATGAGGCAGTTCCTCACCTCATATTGTTCAGTAAGAACTATTCTTATTGCTATCTAGCTCAGATACAGCCCTAAATATGAGCCGTCATTGCACAATGTGATGCTCCATATAAATAAGAAAGTCATGTCCTTCATGGTTCCATTTATCTGCCAAATATAAGTGTTGGTTTTTGCATTAGCCTGCCGTTCTTTGTACTGATGTAGCAAGATGACAGTACAGCCTCTGAAGCATTTGCCTCGAATTTGACAATAGCCGGAGTTAAAATGGGGAAGAAATGTCCGGTCAGGTTTCTCGTACGAGAAACTAGTTAATCCAAAAACTTTGGAGAAAACTATAGCAGAACGCGGTAGCGCCGTTTGTTTGGCAGTGTTTGGTCTCAAGCCTAGAAGAAATGGCATGATGACTATTTCGGCAATGAGGTAATTGATATTCTGTATAGAACTTTCCGTTACAAATTTTGATGCAATAAGTATTGCACTTCACATAAGAGTTTTTGCCAATCGCGTCGGATTGTCATTAACACTACTAAAGCTGGTAAAGGAAGTAACGAATTCCTCTAGAGTTCGTTCAAGAGCCACACTTTCTCATAGCAAATTTTGGCAGTTGAGTCGTCCACCAATGTCATGATAGATGAAAAACCACTTTCCTTGTAAATGGCTGAGTCTTGATACATTTATGTTTCATCTCCTACTTTGCGGGCAGCTCGGTTCAGATCTCTCATTAATATGCTGCGTAGGATTTGTCGGCAAAACCATGTTTTATAAGGTAAGAACAACTGAAACCAAGCAGAATCAGTTGAGCTTTTGTCACTTCAGAATTGTTCCCAGACTTGCAATCAGTTGGAATGAACTTGTCGGTCCCCTCATGAAGATTGGATTCAGTGGCCAGGACAAAGAAGATGCATAATCCCGATTCTTGCGTTAGGAGTATATCAAACTCGGAGGGAGTTTTTCTTTACCAAAAAAAAAACTCGGAGGGAGTTCAGGTCTCTGGATTGATGACAATCATGATGTTGTAATGTACTTATCTTTAGTGCGACACGCCGCCATTACCTCTTTAAGGTCCTTCTCTTCTTACCAAAACAGGGCTAATTCTTATAGGCAAACCCTACTTCTGCATGTAAATTACGGGGGAAGACAATCATCGATACGTGAGGTTGCTGTCAATTTAAACCCATTTTAGGCCTCCTCCAGTCCAAGAAAAGACTCAGTGCTGGTGGAATTGAGAGCATGGAGTCCTTCAAGCCTTCCGTCCTGTCATGCCAAAGCATGCACCAACGTGTGCAATTGCCATGGTCAATACACATCTAACAAATACTTGGCAAACTGCGACAATCCAATGCAAGGATCGTCGTCGTCAGTTTTTTTTTTTTGCAATATACCTTGTGATCGGTTTCGTCTATTTGGTCATAGTGTGTTCATTTTTTCTTTGTCATGTACTTGTCCCAAGATCATCCATAGGAAATGGTAGGAAAAACACCGATTATGTTTGAGAAATGAGCGGCGGTCCTCTCCGAGTCAAGTTTCAGGTCATTCACAATAGGAATAGCAAGCACGGACAATTATGTAGTAAACACATTATAATGTAAGATTCATCATGCATCTACACAAAGTGTCAGCAAGATCAGCAAGAGTCATACTGAGTTGAATCGGGAGTAACTTTAGCTTGAGTTTTTGAATATTTTCTGTCCATCAATCTGCTTGTCTGCTGACGTTAAGCACAAAGTATCTGCGAGACAGTTTTATATGTCAACTGACATTACGATCCTTGATATGAGGCAAATACTTTGAGTTGATTCTAGGATGTTGGATCTCATACATCCATTGTTGTTTTAGGGTCGATCTACACAATAATAGTTACAAGCGTTCGACTCGAGGTTTTTTAAATTTCCCAGAGAATAAGATCAACGAGCAAGACGACAGTTTACAATCGAACGATTCCTATCAAGCCTGCCTCATGCAAGCCGCATACAATTCATTACAGACTATCTCTTATGCTTGGCTCGTAAACTTGCATGTAAATCTCATGATAAAACCAGCCAAAATGAGAAAAGCATGTATACTCGAGTTGTGGTCGCCATCCCTTGCGAGTAGCAAGTGGCATATCGTGGTTCCCTGCCCGAACTTGATTATCACACGACTAGACATTTCTTGTCTGTATATGATCGTAAGAAGATAGCAAGAAACTTTCCTTGAACGATTCAACTTGCTCGTTACTAGTCTGAATATCACTTTCGATTCATTGCTTATCCGCGCAATTCTGATCTGCTGTCTGTTGTTCAAGTGTCAATATTGTTTACACAGCTGAAATAATTGGAATAACTTCACAGTCCAAAGACTTTACCAACAGAATCAATATCATCTTTCCGCTTTCAATTGAAATCCGATGAAGGAATGAACCGAAACAACAAAAGCTACGTCAATTTGCACCCCAAAAGTCAGCTTTTGTACGATGGCCGTACAAAATCGGGTCCATCCCAAGAACAAAAGGAAAAGAAAAGGAAAATCTTATGGCAAATAAAATAGTCCGCTGTCTTTATCTATCGAGGCTCCTTCCTTTAGTCCACTTCAGAAACCCCAGAGCAAGAAATCTAGAGCCAAGAACACATCAAGATTCCCCAAGCTTGGGAATTGCATCCCATTGAAATCGCTGGGACACTCCTCAATGCCCGGGAACGCCCCGAGATCGAGCTCGCCGGAACCCGGCACTGGAGCCTCCGAATGATCCGAGGATGGTACGTCCAAGTACAGGTCGTTCTCGATCGTCAGGACGCTGCTCGCCTCCGAAACAGACGGCGAAGGCGGCAGGGCCGGCAATGCGGATCCAGACAGCTCGAGCCAGGCCGGCATGGGCCCCGGCTCGGCGTACCACGCAGCGGCCGCCTTGATCTCCGGGGGCGTGAGGGAACCGCCGCGGGGGATCTCTGGTGGGCTGTCGGGGAAGTTGAAATTCGCGGTGGGGCCGCGGATGCAGAAGAGAGCGGCGTCGAAGGCGCGGGCAGCCTTCACGGGTGAGTCGTAGGAGCCGAGCCAGAGCCTCTGGCGGCTGTTGGGGAAGCGGATCTCGGAGACCCACTTGCCCCACTCCCTCTTCCTCACCCCCTTGAACTTCGGGTCGCTCGTCGCCCCCGAGCCCCCGCGCACCGCCAGACCCGCCGCCGCCGCGCTGCGCCTCACCATTTCTTCTTCCTTCCTTCCTCAAGTCAAGATTCGATCTTGAGGATCTGGGTTGACTTGTTTTTTGGGTGTGTGTGCGCAGATGAGTTCTCGTTGCTGGTGTTGAGGCTCAGATGCTTGAGACAAGGAAGCATTTTGCGGCTCTTTATATAGGTCTCCGTGCGGACAGACGAGGACAGAGAGTGAGCTGTGTCCAGTGCAGTGTGTGTGCGTCGGGGAGGGATCAAAAGTGCGCGTTGTCCTCTTGCGCGTTCCAGAACTTCTAAGTAGACGAAAAAGGGAAACAGTGCCACGTGAGGGATGACATCGGCAGAATGTGTCTGGTTTTGTTCCATTTACGCGGTTGACCCTTTGCTTGGGGGAGTGGGATTGTGCTCGTGACACGACGATGAGAAAAGCCAAGTCTCAAACCCAACCAAAAAAAAAAAAAAAATTGGGGGGACTCGAGATCGCTGTCGAGACATGTCGTGCTTGCCGCTGAAATGTTCGGTTTAAAGCGGCCATATGAAGTATTGGTTTGGGAAGCATTATAATAGTAACTCATGAGTTATTGTGATATTCCGTAAACAGAACCCTAAGTTTTCATGCGCACTATATCTATCATTTTTTTTTTGACCGAGAACTACAAATAGTAGAAACATTACTTGAGCCAACCCGAGATATTATCTCAAAAATTGGTGCACTTAACGGGGAGACCCTTGACCCAATTCCTGTAAGTTCGATCGAATTGCGGCGGTTTTTAATGCATGGGTTCTAAGCCTAGTTTAACGTACATATATCGGGAAAAATATTGGATTTTTCCCTATTATAAAGTTCGAATAAATGTGTTTTCTCTTAATATAAGACGAATCGATAGTCTTGATGAATCCACAAAATTACTATCATAAATTCATTTTTCTTTTCGTTTAGTTTTATAAAGTCACTGATATACATTTTCCTAATTTACATTCTTCAGAAGTGGTATATTCATAAGGTTCTTTGGGTGATGATGTAGGCAAATTTAGTTCAAGTGTTGAGATAATTGCCAAATGAGGTACCAAATCTCGAAATCTTTGTCCTAATCCGAGATTAAGATTAGGATTAGGAGAATATGGTAGGCCAGCTATGGCTGTACCAGGCAACAAGACATGCCTGCCTTTTCTGTGATATTAGTAAGTAAGTGTGATAAGCACAAGCCAAAGATGGTAAGCCAGCCATTGTTTAGTCCAACCGAAAAGCCAAGAAAGGTCATGAAAACCCTGGAATTGCTGGCTTCCTGGAAGCAAGCGAGTGGCAAGTCTTCTCCTAAGGAAAAAAATAAAAATAGCTGCGTCACCGTACTCATCAGCAGCAAAGTTTCTGTCAAACCCACCTTTTGGTCAGTAAAAACAAAAAAAATGCAAAAAAATGCATCATTGCATGCCGGCATGCATCTCGCTAGAAACTCACATGATTAAACCATTGGAATACATTGGACTCTCGTGTATTGAAAAAAGTACAAAGAGAGTTTTTAAACTTATTGCATTGGCCATCGTACGTGGCATGATCGACACTGATATGGACATTTATAATAATATTTTAATAAATATTTTACAATTTTTTTTAGAATTTTTTGTTTATTTATTTATTTTTGGGTTAATACCACGAAAAGCTCAAAACTTATATATTTATGATAAATTTACCTCGAACTAAAGTTTTGACCACCAAAAACCTTTAACCGGTACACCTATGATAAATTTACCGCAAATTAATTTTTTGGCCACTAAAAACTCCAAATTGGTATATTTGTGATAAATTTACTTTTCGTAAAATTGAATTAATACTACGAAAAAATCACAAATTGATAAACCTGTAACAAACAGAGAGATAAACCTCTAAACTGTTACACCCGTCAATTGTTATGTATCATTCAACTTAGAAATTCGACGGTAAAATTTAATAGAAACCAATTAAAAAGTAAATTTGTTATAGGTGTACAAATTTGAGATTTTTGTGGTATTAACCCTATTTGTTTCCTTCATTTTGGCTGGCGACACTAGGTGAGGTCCTTCATGGCCTCATTGGCCGTGAGCGAGGCTGCGATGGCCCTAGACGAGGGCTTGCTCGCCCTCGCCAGCTAAAATGAAGGAAAAAGAGAAATAAAAAAGAAAAAATAATAATAAAGAAATAAAGGAGCAAAAAAATCATAAAAATTCAAAAAAATTATGTAAAAATGTCTACGTCAGTGTCAGCCGTGCCACATAGGATGGCTCGCGTCCACGTCAGTGATTACCGGAAGGACTGAATTGGTAGTAATGTGAAAATATTTAGAACTAAATTGATCTAATTGAAAGATTTAGAACTGAATTGATACTAAAATAATAGGTCTAAAACCTTTTTTTGTACTTGTTCCCACATGCATTCGAAGGATAGCTTCTTCTAACCCTTCAAGCTTAGTTGGAAACACGCAAACATCTTAAGTACTATTGAAGTAAATATTTTTTGTTTCTCCTTAAGCGATCGCAATTGTTGGTTTTCAATTTTTCTGTGGGTCTCGGTGCTTTTGTCTTTGGAAATTGGTGACGACTATTCAACGACTGACCAGCCTAGGATACTGAATATTTGTCGAAACTTGCCCCTCAAAAAATTACGTGCGTGTTTTTTCCTCTCCAAGTAGACGAACTCAGACACCATTCAAAATCCCATTTACCGCGCGAATCTCGTAAGGCTTGGAATAAAAAAATAGGGGTTGAACGTCCGAACTTCAGTACTTGGCGACGCAGAAAACCGAACACCCATCACGTGACCAGATCGATACGTACAAGTCCGTTCCTTAATTGTTCGGTTCGGCTCCAAGATTATTAGTATATTTTTGTCATTGATCAGTCAATGCCGGTTCAGGTTAGTCGACCATGAAAAGGCAAACTGATAAGCGCACACGCGCAAAAGGAAAATTCCAAGTCAACCCAAGAAATCTTAAGTTCCAAAAAAAACATGATCACCTCCGTCATCAGCAAAACCCACTGCTGCGCCCGAGTGAACTCGCTACGCAAATTTTCGCTATAAAGAGTCAAAGACTCCAAACTTTTATTATTTTATTTTCTTAATGGTCCCCGTCTTCCGTACCAAATGAACAGTAAATATGATATGCGAATACTCTTTTTTATTTTCGAATTAGCATGTGAGCATTTCTAATTGACCAGGTCTAAGTTGAGGTTCTATGGGATAATACCAATGTTGTAGTATTACCAGGTTCAAGTGTGGGAAATAAGCAGGTTGAATGTGCGAATTAAATAGCGCAGCATGCCACGAAAGGTCTATAAGTTCAATGCCATTAGTAATGATTACGTTTCAAGTATATGTGAAACCATGTAACATGTATTTCATCAGCATCTTTCTACATTGAAGGCCCTTTTAAATTACGTATACTCGAAACTTAACCGTTACGGTTGCAATCACATAGTATATATTTAATCGGCATTTATCTAAATTGTCGAACATTGAAAACCTTTTAGAGTACACGTATACTCGAAACTTGATTGTTCCTTTGTGGTGCCCACGAGGCTTCTTGGAAAGGGAAATTAAGGATGATCGCTGGGTCGTCTTACGTGCGGAAGAAGCGGGCCGTGTACCTCTAGGGTGACAACGCGCACTTCATATGTTCTGAGAAGGGCACGACTGGTGTGTCGGACAGGGTCAAGAGTTGGGTTTGGTTCAGCATTAACCCTGGGGAGTATGCATGGGGGCTCATGATGAGTTGTACCAACGAAGTCTGGAAGCAGGAGGCAGGACACGTAGACCTCAAGTCGGTCCTCGGCACGGCCTTCGACAGGGCCTCTGTCAGGGGATTGGCCACGGTGGGCTTATTGATGCTGGCCAATAATGTACGTTCCTTTTTCCTTGCAGACCTCCAAGTTGAACTAATTAGCGTATTACTAAACTTTGTAAAGATGTGGACTACGTGCACTTGGATGTGAACTTCTGCTGTGTTTTCTAGTCATAATACCGTTTGCGGGTCATGAACGTGGGCGATAGCGGGATTTGTGCAGATCCGAAAGGGTTAGGGCATTATCCGGTTGCCGGTCCAAGAATAAGGTTTCAACTAGCCATATTGACTTGGAGAAAGCCAGGGTACAATACTGTTGGGAATACGCAGCAGAAACTCAATACCTTCACATGAAGAGATCGCCAAGAAGGAACTTAAGTTCGAGTCCGTCAACATATCCAGTTGAACCAATATTTACTCAAAATCTTAAACCAATAAGTTATGGGCCAATTATAATATATTAACTATTCAACACTACATCAATTATCCGATGTGGGACTTCTCTAACGCAACTCACACATATATATCAACAATCTCAGTGTTAGATTTGTTGGGAAAGTGCCAAAAAAGTCCTAAACCTTTTGCATTAGTGCCAATTTAGTCCTAAACCTTTTTTTGGTGCCAATTCGGTCATAAATCTTTTACATTTGTGTCAATTTAGTCCTAAACCTTTTTTTGGTGCAAATTAAGTCCTAAACCTTTTTTTGGTGTCAATTAAGTCCTAAATCTTTTAAATTGATGCCAATTCAGTCTTAAACCTTTTGTTTTTGTGCCAATTTAGTCATTTCGGCCAATTTTGACCAGAATTTGCTGACGTGGACGTCGGCTGGCTAATGACCAGTTACCGGCACCGACGTGGACAAATAAAATAATATTTTAATATTTTAATGAATTTTTTTCTTTTTTTTTAATTTTTTTTGATCCTCCTTCCTTTGGTCGGTCGCCAGATTTGGCGAGGTCAAGCCTCTCCCAGCCATCGGCAAGGTCCAACCTCGTCGACAGCTGGGGAAGGCTCGACCTTGTTAGATCCGGCGAGGTCGGGCCTTGCCCGACCATGGTGAGGCTCGCCCTCGCCGCGGCCTCCGGCGAGGCTTGAGCCTCGCCATGGTCGGGCAAGGCTGCCCTCGCCCGTGGTCGGCGAGGCCGCCTTCGCTAGTGGCCGGCGAGGGTGACCTCGCCGGCCTCTAGCCTCTGGTCGGTCGCCGGACTGGCGACCGGCTAGAGGAAGGAGGATAAAAAAAAATTGAAAAAAAAGAAAAATAGGGAAAAAAAATTCAAATTAAAATATTATTTAATCTGTCCACATCGACGCTGGTGACCAGTCGCCGGCCGGCCAGCATCCACGTCGGCAAATTCCGGTCAAAATTGGCCGGAATAACTAAATTGGCACAAAAACAAAAGGTTTAGGACTGAATTGGCACAAATTTAAAAGATTTAGGACTTAATTGGCATTAAAAAAAGGTTTAGGATTAAATTAACACCAATGCAAAATGTTTAGGATTGAATTGGCATCAAAAAAAGGTTTAGGACTAAATTGTCACTAATGCAAAATGTTTATGACTTTTTTGGCATTTTTCCCTAGATTTGTTTATCCTTAATTTAGGTATTATTTTGCATAAACTTATTTCAACTTGAATCTTTAAGTCATTGCAATGCACATGCAACTATGCATAATAACCATCATTAATTGCTAACTTAGGATTATATCACCCATGTTCTCTATCTCACGTCACCAAACCTTGGGATGTGCAAAAGAACCGGAAACCACTCAGACCGCACGAGACCGCCCGGAACTAGACTCGGACTAGCAGTTCTTAAGGGAATCAGTCCGGTTCCCACTTTTAATTTTTGAGAACCGGTGGGTACCTATCCGGTTTCCTGTTCCAGGTGTGGAACTGCCCACCCACCCGAATCGAACCGATAATATAATATAAAATATAAAATATATATTTAATTTTTAATTTTTTTTAAGAAGAAAAATCCTAAATCCTTAAACTAAACCTAACTTGCTTGACGTTTACAGCCTCACATTGAGTCAAAAAATACCTTCTTTCAATTTCACCTCATGCACACTCTCATTCTCTTACTCTTCTCGGTTGATGCTCACATCACCGTCTTGGACTCTCCATCTCCGTCTCTGTCTTTCCATCTCTGTTCTTGGCTAGTGGGATCAGTTCCATGGATCCACTCGGGAATCGGACCGGACCGATAGTTTGGTTCCTGGGTGGATCCATGGAAGTAATGGGCAGTTTTCGGTTTCAATTTTTCGAAACCAGTCCTTAGTGAGCGGTTCTCGATTATAGGGTGAAAACCGCCCACCCGAACCATGCTTACCCCTAACCAAACCAACTGTCTATGGTCACTTTTCGTCAAACCAACTGTGATAGCAATTTCCACCCAAAACAAACGTCAATTCTTTGTTGAGATATTTACCAAACACCTAAACAGATTGGATGCCCACCAATCAGCCATTGGCTCTGATATCATTTATTAGGAATGCGTAGTAGAAGCCCAATACCTTCACATGGGAAGATCGCCAAGAGAGAGCTCAAGTATAAACCCGTCAATATATCAAGTTGGATCCACCTTCACATAAAAGTTTAAGCCAATGAGTTATGAGTTAATTATGGTATATTAAATGCTCAACACCACATCAATTATCCGATATGTGATTTTTCTAACACAACTTACACGTGTATTTCAATAAGTACGCCAAGCTCAACATGGGTGAAAGAGCTTGAATTTACAGATTGGAGATTTGCATTAGAAGATTTCACGTGCTCTGTTCACTAATTGAGACTATTGAGCGGTTTTAACGTTGGACATGTCAAAAAGGCGGTTCGGGTTTCGCGTGCGAAGACCACCGGAAACAGAATAAAGAGACGAAACATGAATCATAACATGATATAATCTGCGGGAACCTAATGTTCATCGTGAATCTTTATGCTTTTTTATCGACTCGAGATTGGGGTTGGGACATGTCGGGCTTGCCACTGAAATGTTCGGTTTAAAGTGGCCATATGAAGCATCGACTTGGGAGGCATTCCAATAGTAACTTGTGAGTTATTACGACGTGATGTCGCATGGCTTTGCGGAGTTTCTTTCGATGGAAAATAAATAAATAAACTCGAAGTGTTTTTTTTGTTCTGTAAATAGAACCCTAAGCTTCCAGGCGCATTACGCCTCTCGAGTCTTTTTTTCTTTTTTGATCAAGAACTCCAAATAGTAGGAACATTACTCAAGCCAACTCGAGACATTCTCCCAAAAATTGACGCGTGTTTGGCAGGGGGATCCTTGACCAAATTCCTGTAAGCTTGATCATATTGTGGCGGTTTCCAATACATGGGTTTCATGCACAGCTTAACATACATATTTCGGGGAAAATATCAAGTTTTTTTATAATATAAAGTTTGAATAAATGTGTTTTCTCTTAATATAAGACGAATCGATGGTCTTGACGAATCCAAAAATTACAATAAATAATTCTTTTTTCTTTTCGTTCAGTTCTTTGGTGATGATGTGGGCAAATTTGGTTCAAGTGTCGAAATAATTGCCAAATGAGGTACCAAATCTCGAAATCTTTGTCCTAATCCGAGATTAAGATTAAGATTAGGAGAAGATGTTAGGCCAGCTTCAGCTTGGGCTGGACCAGGCAACAAGACATGCCTTTTCTGTGGGATCAGCAGTTGTCATCCGATTAGTAAAGTAGCGTGATAAGCACAAGCCGCAGATGGGAAGCCAGCCAGTTTTCAGTCCAACCAAATATACCAAGGAAGGTCATGAAACCCTGGAATTGCTGGCTTCCTGGAAACAAAGCGAGTGGCAAGTCTTCTTCAAAGGAAAAAAATAAAAATAGCTGCGTCACCATACCAATACTTTAGGCGAGATATGGATGCAAAAACCGACTCGCATCAAGACAGCTAGTACTTAGTACCGGCTTCTTCTGTTAGCATTGTTTAAGGTTGTAATGCCGGAGTTTATAACCTGGCCAAAGCGGAGAAGTACTTGTATGTTGCCCTTCAAACATATCACCAAGTTCGTCATCTCACCTTCTGTAACTAGATGAAAATGAATGATTTAGTCAAGTAGTTTATAACCCGGCAATCGCATTGGCACGTCATTAACACTACTGAAGCTAGTAACGGGAAAGTTTTCTCGCTAACAAATTCCTCTAGATTTTGTTCAAGAGCCACACTTTCTCACAGCAAATTTTGGCAGTTCAGTTGTCCAGCGATGTCATGATAGATGAATAACTACTTTCCTTGTAAATGGCTAAGTCTTGGCGCATTGATGTTTTCATCTCTTACTTTGCGGGCGGCTCGTTTCAGATCTCTCAATAATATGCTGCAAGGGATTTGTCGGCAAAACCGTTGTTTTATAAGGTAAGAACAGCTGAAACTGAGCAAAATCAGTATCGGCAGTTGAGCTTTTGTCACTTCAGAATTGTTCCCTGATTTGCATTCAGTTGGAAAGAACTTGTTGGTCCCCTCATGAAGATTGGATCCAATGACCAAGACAAGAAGCTGCATAATCCCGTTCTCGTATTAGGAGAATATCAAACTTGGAGGGAGTTCAGGTCTCTGGATCGATGAAAATCATGATGTTATAATGTATTCATCTTTAGTGCGACGCACTGTAATCACCTCTCTTCTTACCAAAAAAGTCTTTATTCTTGTAGACAAATCATACTTTTGCATGTAAATTACCGGGGAAGACTATCATCAACACATGAGGTTGTTGTCAATTTAAACCTATTTCAGGCCTCCTCCTGGAAAAGACTCGGTGCTGATGGAATTGAGAGCATGGGCAAAGGCGTCGAACACCGGTTAGAGCATTGAGGTCCTTCTGGTCTTCCGTCCTGTCATGCCAAAGCATGCACCAACGTGTGCAATTACCATGGTCAGTACACATCTAACGAATGCTTGACAAACTGTGACAATCCAATGCAAGGATTGTGGTCATTTTTATTTGCAATACACCTTGTGGTCGGTTCTGTCTATTGTGGTCGTATGTTCATGTTGTACTTGCCCCGAGACCATTCATAGGAAATGGTAGAAAAAACACTAATTATGTTTGTGAAATGGGCGGCAGTCCTCTCTGAGTCAAGTTTTAGGTCACTCGCAATAGGAACAATGAGCATGAATAATTATGTAGTAAACACATTATAATGTAGTAAGATTCATCATTTATCAACACAAAGCGTTATCAAGATCAACAAGAGTCACGTTGTGTTGAATCGGGAATAACTTTAGTGTGAGCTTTTGAGTTTTGAAATATTTTCTGTTTATCAATCTGCTCGTCTACCGATGTTAATCACAAAGTATTTGGGAGACAGTTTCATATGTCAATTGACATTACAATCCTTCATATGAGGCAAATCCATTGAGTTGATTCCAGGATGTTGGATCTCATACATCCAATGTTGTTTTGGGGTTGATCTACACAATAATTGCTACAAGGGTTCAACTCGAGGTTTTTTAAATTTCCCAAAGATAAGATCAACGAGCAAGACTACAGTTTACAGTTGAGCAATTCGTATCGAGCCCGCCTCATGCAAGCCACTTACAATTCATTATAGACTATCTCCTACGCTTGGCTCGTAGACTTGCATCTAAATCTCATGATAAAACCAGCCAAAATGAGAAAAGCATGCATACGCGAGTCATGGTCGCCATCCCTTGGGAGTAGCAATCGGCATATTGTGGTTCCCTGCCCAGTCTTCATTAACACACGACTGGACTTTTCTGGTTTGTTGATGATTGTAAGGAGATAGCAAGAAACTTTCCTCGGACAATCCAGCTTGCTCGTTATGAGTCTGAATATCACTTTCGATTCGATGCTTATCCGCATAATTTTGATCTGCTGTCTATTGTTCAAGTGTCAAGATGGTTTACACAGCTGAAATAATTGGAATAACTTCACAGTCCAGAGACTTTACCAACAGAATCAATATCAACTTTCCGCATTCAATTCAAATCCGTTGAAGGAATGAACCGAAACAACAAAAGCTACGTCTATTTTACACCCCAAAAGTCAGCTTTTGTAGTCTGTATCATCCTAAAGTGGATGAGGACAGTACAAAATCTGGTCCATCCCAAGAACAAAAGGAAAAGAAAAGAATAGGAAAATCTTATGGCAAAATAAAATAATCCGCTATCTTCATCTATCAAGGCTTCTTCCTTCCGTCCACTTCAGAAACCCCACAGGAAGAAGAAATCCAGAGCCAAGGACACATCAAGATTCAGATCCAAACTCCCCAAACTTGGGAATTGCATCCCGTTGAAATCGCTGGGACACTCCTCGATGCCCGGGAACTCCCCGAGATCGAGCTCGCCGGAACCCGGCTCTGGACCCGCCGAAAGATCCGAGGATGATACGTCCAAGTACAGGTCGTTCTCGATCGTCAGGACGCTGCTCGCCTCCGAAACAGACGGCGAAGGCAGCGGGGCCAGCGATGCGGATCCGTACAGCTCGAGCCAGGCCGGCATGGGCCCCGACTCCGCGTACCACGCCGCGGCCGCCTTGATCTCCGGGGGCGTGAGGGACCCGCCGCCGGGGATCTCTGGGGGGCTGTCCCGGAAGTTGAAATTCGCGGTGGGGCCGCGGATGCAGAAGAGCGCGGCGTCGAAGGCGCGGGCAGCCTTCACGGGTGAGTCGTAGGAGCCGAGCCAGAGCCTCTGGCGGCTGTTGGGGAAGCGGATCTCGGAGACCCACTTGCCCCACTTCCTCTGCCTCACCCCCCTGAACTTCGGGCCGCTCCTCGCTCCCGAGCCCCCGCGCACCGCGAAACCCGCCGCCGGCGCCCTGCGCATCACCATTTCTTCTTCCTTCCCTCCTCAAGTCAAGATTCGATTTTTAGGATCTGGGTTGACTTGTTTTTTGCGAGTGTGTGCATATGATTGCTCGTTTCTGGTGTTGAGGCTCAGATGCTTGAGACAAGGAAGCATTTTGCGGTTCTTTATATAGGTCTCTCTGCAGACAGACGAGGAAAGAGAGCGAGCTGTGTCCAGTGCAGTGTCTGCGTGGGGGAGGGGCCAAACGTGCTCTGTTCTTCTAGAACTTCAAAGTAGACGAAAATGGAACATACTGCCACGCGAGGAATGACTTCAGCAGATTGTGTCTTGTCTTGTTAAATTTACGCGGTTGACCCTTGCTTGGGCCGGAGTCCGGACAAGTCTCAAATCCACAAAAAAATAAAAATAAAATGGTGGACTAGCTGAAATGTTCGGTTAAAAGCGGCCATATGAATTATCGGCTTCGGAGGCATTACATTAGTAACTCTAAGCTTCCATGCGCGTTACGCGTCTCTAACTCGAGACGCTTTCCCGTGCACTGAAATTCTCCCCAAATGGCGGCGCGAGCTTGACGTGCGTATTTCGAGGAAATTATTGGATTTTTCCCTATGACAAAGTTCAAATAAATGTATCTTAACATGAGACGGAATCGATCATCTAGACGAATCTGAAAATTACTATAGGTAATTCCTTTTTCTTCTCATTCAGTTCTATACGGTCACTGATATACAGTCTCCGGAATTGGAATATGCATAAGGTTGTTTTGGTGATGATGTGGGCAAATTTAGTTCAAGTGTTGAGATAATTGCCAAATGAGGCACCAAATCCTGAAATCTTTGTCCTAATCATAAATTTGGGATTAGGATTAGGAGAAAATGGTAGGCCAGTTAGGGCTGGACCAGGCAACACCACATGCCTTTTCTGTGATGTTAGTATGTAAGTAAGTAAGTAAGTAAGTAAGTAAGTGTGATAAGCACAAGCCAACGATGGCAAGCCAGCCATTGTTTAGTCCAACCGAAAAGCCAAGAAAGGTCATGAAAACCCTGGAATTGCTGGCTTCCTGGAAACAAAGCAACGTCTCAAGTCTTCTTCAAAGGAAAAAATAAAAATGGCTGCGTCACCATACTCATCAGCATCAATTCTGTGCCTAAATTCAGCTTTGGTAAGTGAAAAAAAATACATTACCGTCAATACGAGTCTCGTTAGGAACTCACATGATTTAAAAATTGAAATTTACTGAACTCACAGGCATCCGATGCGCCTAAAAATGTCTCATGTTGCAATCATCACCATGAACTGTACGTCATCCATTATAACCATGGAACGCTCCCTTGAGCGTAGCCGAAAATATGTAAATATCTTAATTACTATTGAAGTAAATATTTTTTGTTTCTCCGGAAGTGATCCAAATTGTTGATTTTTAATTTATCTATTGGCCTCGGTGCTTTTCTCTTGAGAAATTGGTGATTGCTATGCAACAATTGACCAACCCCGCGTATAGAATATACGTCAAAACTTCTCTTGCGAATTTTACATCCACGTTTTTTCCGAAGCCTTTGCCGTCCTAAAGTCTTGCGACATTAATGTCTGCTATTGCTATTGAACTAATTAAAAACAAAAAGGGGATGACGGGAATGGGCAGGTAAAAAGGAAAGTTTTCTTTCTAACGATTTCCTCTAGAGTTTGTTCAAGACGCGCACTTCCTCACAGCAAATTTTGGTAGTTCAGTCGTCTACCCATTTCACGATAGATGAATAACTACTTCCCTTATAAATGGCCGAGTCTTGGTGCATCTATGATTTGTCTCCGGCCCACTTTGCGGGAGGCTCGGTTCACATCTCTCTTTTATTTGCTGCAGGGTATTTGTCGGCAAAACCATAGTTTTGTAAGGTAAGAACAGCTGAAACTGAGTAGAATGAGGATCAGCAGTTGAGCTTTTGTCACTTCAGAATTGTTCCCAGACTTGCAATCATTTGTAAACAACTTGTCAGTCCGCTCATGAAGATTGGATTCATTGGCCAGGACAAGAAGCTGCTTTATCCTGATTCTTGCGTTAGGAGAATATGAAACTCGGAGGGAGTTTAGGTCTCTGGAACGATGGCAATCACGACATTATGACGTTCTTTCATCTTTAGTGCCACACGCACCGCAATTACCTCATTAAGGCCCATTTCTTCTTTCCAAATATTGCCTAATTTTTATATACAAATCATACTTTTGCATGTAAATTACCGGGGAAGGCTATCATCAACTCGTGAGGTTGATGTTAGTTTAAACCCATTTCGGGCCTCCTATAGGAAAAGACTCGTGGTTCGTTTTTTGGAGAACTTTAGGAAAATGCAATTGCATTTACAAAAGCCTTGGACCCAAGACAAGTTCGGAGGTATTTTGGAAAGTAGCATTCTTGGAATGCAAATAAACTTTTTTTTCTTCAAACTTTGCTGTTGCTCAACTTCCAGAATTTGGGAAATGTCCTTGAAAACCCTAATTTGCTAGAGAAAGCTTCAGCTACCGACAAGCGGCCAGTGAGCCACTGACGAGCCACCGCCACCCTTGCCTAAGGTCGCCCGACCTCAAGAGAGACTAGCCAGCAGTAGATTTGGCTCGCCAGCAATTGAATTCCACAGGAAATTAGTTTGAGATTTTTTTTTACAAGAAATTAGCAAAAGTCCCTTACAAAGTGTAGTTTTTACCAAATAGCATTTATGCCATAGTTGCTTCCCAATGTGTTTTTAAAACATACTTTATCAAACACTGTTTGCATTTCGAAAAATCCTTTTGGCCCAAAAGTCTTTGCATTTCTCATGGATATTTCCCCAAGTCCAAACCAAATAGGGCCTCAGTGCTAGTGGAATTGAGAGCATGGGCAAAGGCGTTGATCACCGGTTAGAGCATTGAGGTCCTTCTAGCCTTCCGTCCTGTCATGCCAAAGCATACACCGGCATGTGCGATTACAATGGTCAATAAACATCTAACAAATGCTTGACAAACCGCGACAATCCAATGCAAGGATTGTGGTCATTTTTATTTGCAATACACCTTGTGGTTGGTTCTGTCTATTTGGGGTTAATTCCCAAAAAAACACAAACTTTAGGTAGATGGACAATTTTAGCCTAAACTTTTTTTGTACCGTAAAAAAACACTAACTTTAGGCCGAAAGACAATTCTAGCTTGAACTTTTTTTTGTTTCGTAAAAAAGCATAAACTTTAGATTGACTGACAATTTTAGCCTCCACTTTTTTTTGTTTCGTAAAAAAGCACTAACTTTCATCCCGATCCAAAATCTGGCCCTCCGTTAACTTAAAACCATTGATTATTCAACTTTACTATTCCACCTTAGCAATAAATCCACGTGACTTGCTGACTTGATTTAAAGTGCTATTCATTGTCTTATTCTCTAAACCATAGCTTAAAGAATAATGTTGAAACTGTTCGTCTCATTTACTTCATCGACAAATAAAAAATATTTCCAAATTAAATCTCTCTGACTAGACTTCATCGTCTTCTCATAATCTAAAACTGTCGATCACTGTCCGTCAACAGACGCCATGGACGAGATTCGTCAGGTTCACCACCATAACCTTTTTTTACTGAAACAAGGGTGAATTCGGATAGAAAGTCAATTAACGGGGTCAGATTTGAGATCAGGGTGAAAGTTTGTAGTTTTTTATGAGACAAAAAAAGGTTTGGGATAAAATTGTTACTCGACCTAAAGTTGGTACTTTTTTATGAGACAAAAAAAGTTTTGGCCAAAATTATCACTCGATCTAAAATTGGTGTTTTTTTATAGAACAAAAAAAAAGTTAAGGCCAGAATTATCTCTCGACATAAAATTGGTGCTTTTTTTTTGGAATTAACCCTGTCTATTTGGTCATAGTTTGTTCATTTTTTCTTTGTCATGTACTTGTCCCGAGATCATCCATAGGAAATGGGAGGAAAAACACTGATTATGTTTGAGAAATGAGCGGCAGTCCTCTTTGAGTGAAGTTTCAAGCTGTTCACAGTAGGAACAGCGAGCACGAATAATTATGTAGTGAACACATTATAATGTAAGATTCATTGTGCATCTGGACAAAGTGTTATCAAGATCGGCAAGAGTCATATTGAGTTGAATCAAGAGTAACGTTAGCGTGAGATTTGGAGCTTTGGAATATTTTCTGTCCATCAATATTCTTGTATGCCGATGTCATGCACAAAGTATATGTGAGACAATTTCATACGTCAATATGTCAACTAACATTGCAATCCATGACATGAGGCAAATACTGTGAGTTTATTCCTGGATGTTGGATCTCATACATCCACTATTGTTTTAGGGTCGATCTACACAATAATCACAACAAGCAAATGACTAGGTTTTTATATTTTTCGAAGAAAAAGATCATCGAGCAAGGTAAGAGTTTATAGTCGAGCAATACCTCTCAAGCCTGCATCATGTGAGCCGCATACAATTCGTTATAGACTATCTCATACGCTTGGCTCGTAGACTTGCATGTAAATCTCATGATAAAACCAGGCCAAAATGAGAAAAATACGCATATGCAATTTGTGGTCGCCATCCCTTGCGAGTAGCAAGCGACGTACCGAGGTTCCTTGCTTAGTCTTGATTATCACGTGACTAGACTTTCCTTGATTGTTTATGACCGAAAGGAGAAGGCAAGAAACTTTCCTTGGACAATCGAACTTGCTTGTTACGAATCGGGCATCACTTTCGATTCGATGTTTATCTGCGCGATTTTTGATTTGCTGTTTCAAGTGCCAATATGGTTTACACAGCTTTAATAATTGTAATAAATTCACAGTCCGCACACTTTACCGACAAAATTAATATCATCTTTCCGCTTTCAATTGTAATCCATTGAAGGAATAAGCCGAAACAACAAAAGCTACGTCTATTTACACCCTAAAAGTCAGTTTTCGTTGTCTGTATCATCCTCAAGTGGATGATGACTTTACAAAATCTGATTCGTCCAAAGAATAAGAGGAAAAGGAAAGGAAAATCTTATGGCAAAATAAAATAGTCCGCTGTCTTCATCTATCAAGGCTTCTTCCTTCAGTCTACTTCAGAAACCCCATAGGAAATCATCCGGAGCCAAGGACACGTCAAGATTCAGTTCCATACTCCCCACGCTTGGGAATCGCATCCCGTTGAAATCGCTGGGAAACTCCTCGATGCCCGGGAACGCCCCAATATCGGCATCGCCGGAACCCAGCTCCGGATCCACCAAAAGATCTAAGAACGATACGTCCAAGTACAGGTCGCTCTCGCTCGTCAGGACGCTGCTCGCCTCTGAAACCGACGGCGAAGGCAGCGGGGCCTGCAATTCGGATCCGGACAGCTCGGGCGGGGCCGGCATGCCCCCCGACTCGGCATACCTCTCCGCGGCCGCCTTGATCTCCGGGGGCGTGAGGGACCCGCCGCCGGGGATCTCCGGGGGGTTGTCGGGGAAGTTGAACTTCGCGGTGGGGCCGCGGAGGCAGAAAAGCGCGGCGTCGAAGGCGCGGGCGGCCTTCACGGGGGAGTCGTAGGAGCCGAGCCAGATCCTCTGGCGGCTGTTGGGGAAGCGGATCTCGGAGACCCACTTGCCCCACTTCTTCTGCCTCACCCCCTTCAACTTCGGGTCGCTCCTCGCCCCAGAGCCCCCGTGCACCGCGGGACCCGCCACTGCTGCGCTGCGCTTCACCATTTCTTCTTCCTTCCTCGGGTCAAGATTAGATTTTGACGACCTGGGTTGACTTGTTGAGCTTGCGAATCGATTCTGGAGAATGTTTTTTGGGCGTGTGTGCTGATGATTTTCTCGTTGCTGGTGTTGAGGCTCGGATGCTTGAGACAAGGAAGCATTTTGCGGCTCTTTATAAATAGGTCTTCCTGCAGACAGACGAGGAAAGAGAGTGAGCCGTGTCCAGTGCAGTGTGCGTGGGGGGCCAGGGTCAAACGTGCGCGTTTTCCCCTATTCTGCTAGAACTTCAAAGTTGACGAAAAAGGGTAACAGTGCCACGTGAGGGATGACATCAGCAAAGTATGTCTGGTCTTGTTCAATTTACGCGGCTGATCTTTGCTTGGGGAGTGAGGCTGTGCTCGTGACGCGACGATGCGAAAACCCAAGTCTCAAACCCAACAAATTGGGGTTGGGACATGTCGCGCTTGCCACTGAAATGTTCGGTTTATGCTTCGGAGGCATTATAGTAGTAATTTGTGAGTTATTGCGATGTCGGAGTCACGTGGCTTTGCGGAGTTTCTTTCAATGGCAAAATAAGTAAATAAACTTGACCTGTTTTCTTTTCGTAAATAGAGCCCTAAATTTCCAAGCGAGCTACGCCTCCCGAGTCTTTCTTTCTTTTTTGACCAAGAACTCCAAATAGTAGGAACACTACTCGAGCCAACTTGAGACATTCTCCCAAAACTCGTCACATGTTTGGTAGGAGACACTTGACCCAAATCCTGTAAGCTCGATTGTATTGCGGCAATTTCTGATATATGGGTTGCAAGCCCAACTTAACGTACGTATTTCAGGAAAAATATCGGTTTTTTCCCTTTTTTTTGGTTAGATGGTTTTTCCCTATTATAAAGTTTGAATAAATGTGTTTTCTCTTAATAGAAGACGGAATTGATGGTCTTTACGAATCCACAAAATTACTATATATTGACACCTAAATTTTGGTGATTCGGTTAGTTGTTTGTTGCATATAAAAATTAGGAATCGACCCTAACTCCTAAACAAAAATTATAGTAAATTGCATAGCATATAGTATTAGGAGCATTTACATTTAAGCCCATGTAGTTTGCATATTAATTGGATCGGCAACAAATAGAAAAGTTGAACTTTTTGAACTTAATAATTGGACTGGTGCAAATGAACTTTTGAGCTCAATTGATTTATTTGGCCTGTGAAATAGAATTAATTAAATCAAGCCCCTAATCGAAATTGATATGTTTTGCCCATGTGATACTTCAAGAAAACGGAATCGGTCAATGTGGGGATATATATTTGGAACTACATTCTGGTGTCATGGGCATAAGCAAAAAGGAAAGAAGCCAAAGCGTAATACATTTTAAATATTCTTGGGAGGGTCTATTTCTAAAAAAGGCCTAAGCATTCTCACCTATAAAAGTACCTCCTACAACGGTAAAGGAAGAGGGGCTCTTTCTTCTTTCTTTCGTTCAATAGCATTATTCATATTAATATATAAGTGGAAAGAGAATTAAGAGCACAAGAAAGGAGGAAGAAAATACGAAGAACAATCCATGAGTCCATCTCTCGGTCGTGCCGTTTATCACCAATCACAGAGTTGGCTTTCACGACTACCAACAATCGTCACCGTCCTTCCTCGGAGTCCGGCGACGGGTGAATCTCACTACATCTTCCTCTATGTTCTGACGAAAACTCGGCGTCCATAGGCCTATGTCGGCGTCCTCGAAGTGCATCCTACGGCTTGTTCCGATCAGTCCAACTTAGCACCAATCCATGACAATTCCCTGTTTGGCGAAGTTCTTTGTGTTTGCAGGTTAATAGAAGCCTTTCCGCGCTGCTCTGTTTCCTGCATTGTGAGCACCACGAAAACTGACGCTGCAGCCCACGTAGCCCTTGCTGCCGCCCCCTGCTGTCGTACCTCACGCCGCGTTCTTCCTCGGTCCGATGCTCTCACAGCCTCAAGGCGAAGCCACGACGTTCCCTGCAGCGAGTCCCATGGCCTCGTCGTCATCACATGCAGAAGACGCCACCTTTTGATTTCTTTTGAGATATAGTGGTGGTCAAAGTAGATTGCCTGGTCAAAGTATCCAGTCTTCAGTGGAAGCTCGGACAAATAGACCCACGAAAGGATTTGCAAACTGACTTGGTGGCTCAACCGTGATCCCCAGGCTCAAAGGCCATCGTCCTAGCTGTCACAGTGATCGTTCATTGCTAGTCTTCACCCCTCCATCATCTAGTACCGCGAGCCACCATCCGCCGGTCCAAACTTGAAAAGTAAATACTTGAATTAGGTAAAAAGCTCATCTAATTTGACTTTCGAGTATATTGCTTCCTTGTTTGAAATATTGCAATCTTATGCGAATCTTTGAGTAACATTATCGTATCCAATAAGTTCCTAAATAACCTTTAAATTATGAATTATTTCCTAATTTCGTAATATGCTATAGTCGACAATCCAATTTTATGCCCAAAATATGACTTGCGATTGCATGGAAAATCGTTAATCCAATCTCCCGCCCGAGATATGATTCGCGATTGTGCGAAAGATTGGCCAATCTGATCCTCATACCCATGATATGATTCGTCAATATATTGTTTCTAAATTTAAAGGGATATGGATAATATTTCTTGTGATTGGGTATCGTATTCATTGCTATTTTTCCATCTTTTGTTTGAATTGAATTGATTGTCTTTCCATAAAAAAAATACAAAAAAGATTAGGTAAAATTTGAGTAGATAATATATTGCACGTTTAGGATAAATTTTAATTATTTTCTTAGAATAGATTAGTTTCTTTTCTTAGATATTATTATTACATGTTCAAATCAGGTTAATTATTTATTCCGAATTTAAACTAAAAAAATATTAAAAAAAACCACATACACGTCATATTAGAGTAGTTGCATATTAATTAATTCTCGTCATTAGAAATCTTATGTCTAAGTTCATTTGCATGACATATTAGAGATAGTGCATTTAATTGTTGTTAGAATTATGACATTTAAATAAATCGTATGTCGCATGTCATACTAGACATAGAATGCATTGCAAAAAATTTAGTTTTCGTTAAATCAAAGAAAATCCTAAAAAAAGGATTTGAATGAATTTGTGTGTTAATTAGAAATCATATTAGAGTTGTCAATGTGATTTTCTAACTAATATTGCATATGCTTTCGTTGTTTTGAGGTAAGTCCCTATCTTGCAATTTATTTATTGTTTTGCATTATTGAGTGTTATATTATTGGTTGCGCATCCACATGATCACCTCGCATGTTAGTGGATAGGTTTAAAATCAATCAAAGCTGCCTACAAATATTTTTTTGAAATAAAAGAGAAAATGTACCGAAATGGCATTAGAATAATCTAGTGTAATTAAGTTCCCGAATCCATAATCTCTTGTTCATAGGAGTAAAGTAATTCTCCTGATACTTTACTTGGTTTCTAATTGATCCACCAAAAAATTAATTAGTGGTGATTCTTGATTAAAATGATTTGCATGTTAAGAACTTAAACCTTAAGTCGTGAATTGATAAGGGCTTGGAAGAACCTGAGTTAAGCCTTGACTTAATAATTCATTAGCCGAACCCCTAGGTGGTACACCTTGAGAGTAGGTCGCGACACTATAATAATTTTTTTTTTTCGTTTTTGTTTGTACAGTCACCGATATATATTATCCTAATATATATTCTCCTGAAGTGGAATATTCATAAGGTTCTTTGCGTGTCGATGTGGGCAAATTTGGTTCAAAGTGTCGAGATAATTGCCAAATGAGGTACCAAATCTTGAAATTTTTGTCCTAATCCAAGATTGAGATTAGGATTAGGAGAAGATGGTAGGCTAGTTTCAGTTTGGGCTGACCAGGCAATAAGACATGACTTTTTTGTTATATTTGAAATATTTAGTAATTGTTATTAGAATTAGGACATTTAAATAAATAGTATGTCGCATGGCATACTAGACGTAGAATGCATTGCAAAAAGTTTAGTTTTCGTTAAATCAAATAAAATCCTAAAAAAAGGATTTGAGTGAATTTGTGTGTAAATTAGAAATCATATTAGAGTTGTCAATCAGGACATTTAAATAAATTGTAAGTCACATGTCATACTAGACGTAGAATGCATTGCAAAAAGTTTAGTTTCGTTAAATCAAAGAAAATCCTAAAAAAAGATTTGAGTGAATTTGTGTGTTAATTAGAAATCATATTAGGGTTGTCAATGTAATTTTCTAACTAATATTGCAGATACTTTCGTTGCTCTGAGATAAGTCCATATTTTGCAATTTATTTATTGCTTTGCATTATTGAGTATTATATTATTGGTTACACACTCGCATGATCACATCACATGTTAATGAATAGGTTTAAAATCAATCCAAGTTGCCTGCCAATATTTTTTGAAATAAAAGAGAAAATGTACTGAAAGGACATTAGAGTAATCTAGTGTAATCAAGTTTTCAAATCCATAATCTCTGGTTCATAGGAGTAAAGTAATTCTCCCTATACTTTACTTAAGTTTCTAATTGATCCACCAAAAAATTAATTAGTGGTGACTCTTGATTGAAATGATTTGCATGTTAAAAACTTAAACCTTAAGTCACGAATTGATACGAGCTTGGGAGAGCCTGAGTTAGGCCTTGACTTAATAATCCATTAGCCGAACTCCTAGGTGGTGCACCCCAAGAGTAGGTTGCGACACTATAATAATTTTGTTTTGTTTTGTTTTTGTTTTGTACAATCACCAATATATATTATCCTAATATATATTCTCTTGAAGTGGAATATTCATAAGGTTCTTTGGGTAACGATGTTAGTGGTCTGCCCTATGAATCAATCAAAGTTGATACTCTAATATTAGTCATGGATTAGGTTGTATCAGAAAATTGACTTTCACTATACTTAGGTAGTTATAATGTCTTGCTAAAGATCGCTTATGACTTGTAGGTCAAAAAGGGTTTTGAGCAGGCTACTAATGTTTAATGAACCTACAGGGTTGCACACAAAAGCGAACTGAGTTAATATTTTCTGTGTGCCGAGATCTACTTAAAATAACAAATAGATTTTAATTTATATCATATTTAACTTATTTACGCGATCGTGCGTGTTATGAAGTAACAATTAAATGTACGATTGAACGTGGACAGTTTGGCAGGCCCAAATCGCCTGGCCTACTTTTTTTAATTCCGCTAGATAATGAGGTTGTATAAATAGATAGAGAATCATTTTCTGTCTAAGGTTTTTCGATAGAGTATCAAAAATTAAAGGACGTTGAAGAAAATGAATTTCAAGATCTTTAGCTAGCACTTGGATCGTTGGAGACTTCTGTTCGCGTGTGTGGATACCGGTAGAGGCGCAACACTTTAGACGCTAATCTAAACACAATCAGTTGTCAATTTACGTTCGATTTACAAAAGGTACGTATTGAACTTCTGTCTCGATTTTAACATACACATGGATACTGTCTAGGGTTCTAGGGTTTCGGTTTACAAATATATTCCGCTGCGTTTTAACAACTGTGAAACCTTACGTTGAACCCAATGGACAATGTGGGCAAATTTGATTCAAGTGTCGAGATAATTGCCAAATGAGGTACCAAATCTCGAAATCTTTGTCCTAATCCAAGATTAAGATTAGGATTAGGAGAAGATGGTAGGCCAGCTTCAGCTTGGGCTGACCAGGCAACAAGACATGACTTTTCTGTTGTATTAGCCAAAGATGGTAAGCCAGCCATTTTTTTTTTGGTAAGGTAAGCCAGCCATTTTTCAGTCAACCTAAAACCCAAGAAAGGTCATGAAACCATGGAATTGCTCGCTTCCTGGAAACAAGAGAGTGGCAAGTCTTCTTCAAAGGAAAACATAAAAGTGGCTGCGTCACCATACTCATCAGCATCCAGTTTCTGTCAAACCCAACTTTGGTTAGTAAAAAAAAAGTACATCATTGCATGCGTCAGCATGAGTTTCGTTAGGAACTGACATGATTAAAACATTGAAATATATTGCACTCACATACATCTGATACACTTAAAAATGTCCCGTGTCGCAACCATCACCATGAATTGGGCATCGTCTATTGTTACCATGAAACGCTCCTTTGAGCTTAGTCAAAAATACGTGAATATCTTAATTACTATTTATGTAAATATTTTTTGTTTCTTTGGAAGCGATCGATATTGTTTGATTTTCAATTTCTCCATCGGCCTCGGTGCTTTTCTCTTTGGAAAACGATGATTGCTATGCATCGATTGACCAGCCCTGGGTATAGAATATGTGTCAAAATTTGTCCTGCGAAATTTACATCTACGTTTTCCCTGAAGCCTTTACTGTCCTAAAGTCTTGCGACATTAATGTCGCAATTGCTATTGAACTAATTAAAAACAAAAAAAGGGAGATGATGGGAAAGGACAAAGGGAGAGTTCGACTCCCCTCCTCTAGAGAGGCAAGCTTTTGGGTTTATAGGGTTTGCCCAGGTGGGCTCACTAGAAGCCCGCTCGAGAAAGTTTCAAAATCCAGGAATACACCAAGAAAAAGAAAAGCAAATAGGGCTACTATTTCTCTCCAAGCAGATAAACCTGGATGCCGTTCAAAATCCTATTACCCTTGTGAGTTGTGTGGGGCTCGGAATCAAAGATGGGGTTGAATGTCGAAACATCAATACCTGGCGACGTGGGGAAACTGAACACATGTCACATGCCCCGGTCGATACACACAAATCCGTATCTGTTCCTTAATGGGTTGGACCGGTTCCAAGTCCATTACTATTTCTTCGTCACTGATCAGTCAATGCTGGTTCAGGTCGGCCGACCATGAAAAGGCAAACCGAAAAGCGCACGCGCGCAAAAGGCAAATTTCGAGTCAACCCAAGAAATCATAATTCCAGAAAAAAAAAACATCGTCACCTCCTTCATCAGCAAAACCACACTCTTTTGTCTGAGTCAACTCGCTACTAGCTTGTTGCCACCACTGAACAGGTGATTAATTTTTCAAAATCAAAACACTCTCTCGCTTGAAAAGCCTCGCTCTATCACCTGGATAGCTTTGCCCTAATTCCCAACCTTTATCAACACCCAAGAATCCATTTCCACATCACAGCCATCGTTTTCACATTCTCACTATCCAGACATAATTCCCCAACCCTAAGTTCAGCTCCATCTGAAAATTTCGGTTGTACACGGCAAAAATTGCTCAGTATGTCAAGGTTCAAAAGCAAAAGAAACGACTTTGAAGAGGAAGGACAAGAGCACAGCCAAATGTCAAAGATCTGAGTCCGGTTGCAGGTTTTGGTAGTTCTCCCCCTCCTCTTGGTGACGCGATATTCCGGGTGTACACAATGATATTTTTATGTCAAGGTTCAACAGCAAAAGAAATGACTTTGAAGAAGAAAGCCACGATCACAACCTAATGCCGAAGAGCTGAGTCCAGTTGCAGTTTCTAGTAGGTTTCCCCCTCCTCTTGGTGACGAGACTTGTTGGGTACCTGTGTTAGAAGACGAGATGTAAGGAAATAGCATGCTAGATATGTTAGGTCGACTTAGTCACAGAAGTTCAGCATTATGGAAGATAATAGAGAACAGGAGCTTAGAATGGCTGCCTTGTGTAGAAGGTTAGGATATCTCTGGACAGGCAAGAAAATTGCTGTGTTAGATAATGTAGTGACTGAAGAGAAATTACAAGAGTGTGAACGCACTGTCTTTGGTAAACTTCATGGAAGTCATTCTGTCAACTTCCAAGCGTTTCAAGCCACAATGAAGAAAGCTTGGAAAACAAATACTGTCATCTACAAGCACCTAGAGCCTGGTCTATTTCCCTTTGAGTTCGAGTCAGCAGAGGAAAGAGACAAAATACTGTATTCTGGACCATGGTCCTTGTCAAGCCATTTGTTGGTGGTTAAGCTATGGGAACCAAGTATGCCTCTAGACTGCATCATTTTCAACTCTTGTACATTTTGGGTTCAAATTCATGGCCTACCTATTAAGGGAGAACTGAAGAAGCGATTCGAGAAATTGTTGAAAATGTAGGTGAAGTTTCAGAAGTGCGTATAGAACCCAAAGGATATGCATTCATTGTGGTGGAAAGAGCTAGAGTTCTATTAAAATTGTCTACTCCTCTCGCATCGGGCATGCTTTCCAGCTTTAGAGGTAAGGAGCATTGGCTAGACTTTAAGTATGAAAGACTTCCCCACTTTTGCTACTTGTGTGGGAAAATAAGGCATTATGCAAAGAATTGTGAACTCGTGCCTTATGATGAAGACCTTCTTTCCACAAATGAAAAAGTACTATACGGGTCCTGACTGAAAGCATAAGAGAACTCAAATAGCCCCTTTTGGAAGGCCTTTTATAGGGAGAGTTTGGAGGAGGAAGTAGAATAGGAGATGGTGCCAAAAATCGCAAAAAACTCTGGACAATTTACTTTGGTTCAGAATAATACTAACAGCACACACACCAGTTTGAACAACATACAAGAGGATAGAGGAAAGACAAAACAAACTGAAAAGGAGAATATGGCTTTATCGAGCACTCGAGAATTCGTAGATGATTCTAATCCTGATTCAACTGTTCTGTTGCTAATTCAGCTATCTTCATCACAGATAATGTGTGAAATACTGCAAAGCAAAAACAGAAAATTGAAGGCACAGAACTCCAAGAAGGGCAGAAGGTATGGACCTTATGATCAGAAGAGTTCGAAAGGACAAATGCTAGATGAAACACATCTCTTAGAAACTCCGGTGCACTTTGCAAAAGAACCCAAACAATGGGCTTTGATGGCTAGCCCTAATAAGCCACTTCAAAGAGTGGTGGGTACAAAGAGTAATGAATTGTGTCACTTCAGCTTCTTTCAGTGTAAAATTCAATGGGGAACCATCGCCCTACTTTCAACCAACACGAGGGATAAGACAAGAGGACCTATATCTTCCTATTTGTTCATTATGGTAGCCAACACACTCTCGGTATTGATGAGAAAAGCAATCCAAGATGGAACAATGTTCGGCTTTAAACTAAATAGGTATTGTTTAGTCCTATCTCACCTACTTTTTGCGGATGATTCCATCTTTTTCTTAGATGGTAAGATCAACGAATGTCAGAATCTTGCATTAATCCTTACTCAATATTGCTATGCATCTGGGCAAGCAATTAACTTAAACAAATCTGGAATTTACTTTAGCTTGTAGTGTCCACAAAACTTAAGAAACAATACGGTAGCTCAACTCAGAGTCCCAGAAATTCAGAAGATTGGGAGATATTTAGGGATTCCTTCATATTGGGGTGCATCTAAGAAACAAATGTTTGCCTGGATTTTGGCGTGAGTCAATATGAAATTAGAGGGGTGGAAGTAGCCATGGCCACGGGCTGATTTTGGCCCGGAACCGATTTGGTCAAACCTGGGCCCGCAATTCGGAACCGGAACCGGCTTGTGGCCTACTGGCCCGATTCCGGTTCCAACAATTTTGAAACCGGCTCGGAACTGCCGGTTCCGGTTCCAAATTATTTTTAAAAAATAATAATGAAATTAAAAAAAATTCATTATTTAATTTTTTTTTATAAAACAATTTGAACTCTAATTGCCATGCATTGTAAATGCATTGATATCTAATTACAACGCTTGGCTTGGGTGTATTGAACTCTAATTACAATGCTTGGTTTGAGTTTTATACACAATAATTCTAATGCCTCTTCATTCCCATTCGATATGGGACTCTCGGCTTGCCTTGAACACCTTTAATGTGAGACTCTTGACTTGTCTTCATGCAAATGCCAAGAGTCCCACATCGAATGGGAATGAAGGGACCATCAAAGGGGTTATGTATAAAACCCAAGCCAAGCCATGAGCATGTGAAGTTGTATACCTTTTGTGGCTATGATCCTTTGCAAGTTAAGAGCAAAGGGTTCCATTGGACGGCTTAGAACCGGACCGGGCCAATGGTCTGGTTCCTGGTTCTATGATTTGTCGATCCGGTTACTAGTTCTAAAATTAAGAGACCGATCTTACCGATTCGGTTCTCGGTTCCAAGCGAAATTAGACCGAACCGAGAACTAATCACCCCTACAATTTGCATTTTGATTACAATTTATATTGAATAAATCATTATTTCATAATTTTATAACTCATTATTTTTTATTTTATAATTTATTTTAAAAATTTTTAAATTACGAACCGAAACCGGCCGGTTCCGAATCGGAACCAGAACCGCTAGGGGCGATTCCGATTCCGGTTCACACATGGCCACGAATCGAAACCAGCTGGTTCTGAACTGTGGCCATGCCTAGATGGAAGGAAAAGTTAATCTCAAAGGCAATAAAACAAACTCTAATTAAAACTATTGTTCAAGCTCTCCCTCAATATGCAATGTCTATATTCAAAATACCAGTTTCAATTTGTCAGTCCATAGAGAAAAAGATTGCAGCTTTTTGGTGGAGAAATAGTGAATTGAGGGCTGGCCTACATTGGAAGAGATGGGAAGTTCTCAAAACCAAAAAAGATCAGGAGGGAATAGGATTTAGAGACCTCATATCTTTTAATAGAGCTATGCTTGGTAAATAAGCATGGAGACTCTCTCAAAACTAGTCATCATTATGGAGCTAAATCTTAAAAGGAATCTCTTTCCCTACAAGATCCTTCTGGCAGGCTGGGAAGGGGTCTCGGCCCTCTTGGGAATGGCAGAGCATTCTGATAGGGAGAGAGAAGATATCAAATTCAGTCAGATGGTCAATTGACACAGGGGAGAAAATCAACATTTGGGAAGATAGATGGCTAAAAGGAGGAATAATTGGAGGACCGACAATCGTTGAAGAACCAGCCACAGTTGCAGACCTCATCCAACATGAGGACAAAAGAGGGGATGAAGCTATGCTTACAAGGCTATTTGAAAAGCAAATAATTAAGGAGGTGTTAGCAATGCCAATATGCAGTCATGCAACACCAAACGAACTAGTGCGGACAGCTATAAAGTCGGGGCTTTTCTGTCGGTGAAGAGTGCATATAATCAAATTCGTGAAGAGGAACACCCACATAATGTAATGCAAGCATCATCATCTTTCCGGCCATCTCACAAACTGTGGTACAAAATCTGGAATCTGAAAATCTCCCCCAAGGTAAGAATATTTCTGTGGAGTGTATGCCAAAATGCTCTCTCCACAATAGAAAATCTTTATAGGAGGAAAATCTTACCTCGATCAACATGCCCTTTTTGTGATCAAGAAGCTGAAACGGTGGAGCATCTCTTCCTCCTTTGTCCCTAGACAAATGCAATCTGGAAAAACCCCTCAATTTAGATCAAAATCGCACCTCAGGACCTAACACAAATTGGGGTATGGATTCAAAACTATCAAGTACAGCCACATAAATTGCTTACTCTAGATGAAATTGCCATCCTCCTGTGGTTTATCTGGAAGACCAGAAATGAATTTATGTTTTGAAGAAAACCCCCAAATCCAAGAACCTTAATCGAGTTGGCAAGGATTATCATTCAAAACTATAGCAAGTGGAATCATCAAAGCTTCAATCTGCATGTGCAGAAGAGCTTCTTACCTCTGAAATGGAACCCGCCACAGAGTAATTCCTTCAAAATAAATGTAGATGGCTCCTTTCTTGAAGGTGAAGCAGAAGGAGTAGTGTCGGGAATCCTCAGAGACGAAGCTAGAATCCTGCTAGACGGCTTCACCATGACAGTTCCAGCAACTTCGCCATTACACTCGGAATTGCAAGCTCTGCTGCAAGCTCTGGAATTCTTCGTTGACAGGAGAAAGGAAAGAATTGAACTAGAGACGAACACCTTCAAATGGTAAAGATGCTACAAAAACAGAGTCAAGTTAGCTAGGAAGTGGAAGCGTTCATTCGGGAAGCTCACATCCGGATGGCCCAATTCACTAACCTAACCATGGCTCACAGTAACCGACTTGCGAATCAAGTTGCTGATTGGGTCGCCAAAACGTAATGTAGGAAGTTGTTGTGTTTTGATGCCCCTATGTCGGGTTGTGGTTTTAAGAACTCTTAAGTTTCAATCGAAGTGCTTTATTTCAACCAAAAAAAAAAAAAAACTCGCTACTCAAACTCCATCCGAGTCAAAGTTCCTTTTGCTAAACGTCAACATCCAGGCGACGTCATTCGTGATCTCCCTCTAATGTTTGTAATAGTGCCGCACGCCATGAAAGATCTATAAGTTCAATGCCATTAGTAATGATTACATTCGAGTATATGTGAAACCATGTAACATGTATTTAATCGCCATCTTTCTACATTGTCGATTGTTAAAGACCCTTTAAAATTATGTATACTCAAAACTTAACCGTTACAGTTGCAATCACATAGCATATATTTAATCAGCATCTATCTAAATTGTCGAAAATGGAAAAACCTTTTAGATTACGTATACTCGAAACTCGACCATTCCTTTGTGGTGCCCACAAGGCTTCCTAGAAAGGAAAATTGAGGATGATCATCGGGTCATGTTACGTGCCGAAGAAGCAAGCCATGTACCCCTAGGGTGATGACGCACCCTTTACATATTGTAAGAAGGGCACGATCGGCGTGTCAGACAGGATCGAGAGTTGGGTTCGGTTCAGAGTTGACCTTGAGGAGTATGCCTGGGGGCTCACGATGAGCTACGCTGATGAAGTCTAGAAGCAGGCGGTCGGCCACGTGGACCTCAAGTCGGTCCTCGCCGCGGTCTCCGTCAGGGGATTGGCCATGGTGTACCTGTTGATGCTGGCCGATAATGTACATTCCTTTTTCTTTGCAAACCTCCAAGTCGGACTAATTAGCGTTACTAAACTTTGTGAAGATGCGGACTATGTACACCTGGATGTGAACTTCTGCCGTGTTTTCTCGTCGTAAGACCGTTTGCGGGTTGTGAACATGGGCAATAGCGAGTTTGTGCGGATCCGAAAGGGTGAGGTCGTTATCCAATCGCCGGTCCAAGAATAAGGTTTCAACTGGCCATATTAACTTGTAGAAAGCTAATATTCAGTACTATTGGGAATACGTAGTAGAAGCTCGATACCTTCATATTAAGAGATCGTCAAAAGGGAATTCAAGTTCGAGCTTGTCAACATATCCAGTTAAACCTATCTTCACTCAAAAGTTTAAGCCAATGAGTTATGGACCAACTAGGATATATTAACTACTCAACACCACATTAATTATCCAATGTGAGACTTCTCTAACACAATTCACTCGTGTATCTCTATAATCTTTCCTCACGTGTGAGCTTGATGTTAGGTTTGTTCATCCTTAATTTAGATATTCTTTTGCATCAGCTTATCTCAACTTGAATCTCCAAGTCATTGCAATGGATTAGAGGCCCACCAATCAACCATTGGCTCTGATGTCTTTTGTTGGGAATGCACAGCAGAAGCCCGATACCTTCACATGGGAAGATCGCCAAAAGGGAGCTCAAGTACGAGTCCATCAACATATCCAATTGGATCTACTTTCACTCAAAAGTTTAAGCCAATGAGTTACTGGTCAATTAAGATATATTAACTGCTCAACACCATATCAATTTTCTAATGTGGGATTTCTCTAACACAACTAACACGTGTATCTCAACAAGTACTCTGAGCTTAGCATAGGTAAAAGAGCTTGAATTTACAGATTGGAGATTTGCATCAAAAGATCTCACGTACTCTATTCAATGCATACTGAGACTATTGAGCGGCTTTAACGTTACACTTGTCGAATAAGGTGATTTGGGTTTCATGTGCAAAGATTGCCGGAAACCGAATAAAGAGACGAAACCCGAATCATAACATGATATAATATGCAAGAGCCTAATGTTTATCATGAATCATTGTGTGTTTTTATTGACTCGAGATCGGAGTTGGGACGTGTTAGGCTCGCCACTAAAATTTTCAGTTTAAAGCGGCCATATAAAGTATCAGCTTGGGAGGCATTACAATAGTAACTTGTGAGTTATTACGACATGATGTTGCGTGGCTTTGCGGAGTTTCTTTCAATGGAAAACAAGTAAATAAACTCGATGCATTTTTTTTTCCGTAAACAGAGCCCTAAGCTTCCATGTGTGCTACGTCTCTCGAGTCTTTCTTTCTTTTTTTGACCGAGAACTCCAAATAGTAGGAACATTACTCAAGCCAACTTGAGACAATCTCTAAAAAGTTGGCGCTTGTTTGGCAAGGGGATATTTGACCCAATTCCCGTAAGCTCGATCATATTGCGGCGGTTTCTAATACGTGGGTTCCATGCACAACTTGATGTTTGAATAAATGTGTTTTCTCTTAATATAAGACGAATCGATGGTCTTGACGAATCCGAAAATTATAATAAATAATCCTTTTTCCTTTTCGCTCAGTTCTATATAGTCACTTATATACATTCTCCTAATATAAATTCTTCAAAAGTGGAATATCCATAAGGTTCTTTGGGTGATGATGTAGGCCAATTTGGTTCAAGTGTCGAAATAATTGCCAAATGAGGTACCAAATCTCGAAATCTTTGTCCTAATCCGAGATTAAGATTAGGATTAGGATTAGGATTAGGGTTAGGAGAAGATGGCAGGCCAGCTTCAGCTTGGGCTGGACCAGGCAACAGGACATGCCTTTCTGTGGGATCAGCAGTTGTCATCTGATTAGTGAAGTAGCGTGATAAGCACAAGCCAAAGATGGTAAGCCAGCCATTTTTTAGTCCAACCGAAATATACCAAGGAAGGTCATGAAACCCCGGAATTGCTGGCTTCCTGGAAACAAAGCGAGTGGCAAGTCTTCTTCAAAGGAAAAAAATTAAAAAAGCCGCGTCACAATACCAATACTTCAGGCGAGATATGGACGCAAAAACCGACTCGCATTAAGACAGCTAGTACTTAGTACCGGCTTCTTCTGTTAGCATTGTTTAAGGTTGTAATTCCGGAGTTTATAACCCGGCAAAAGCGGAGAAGTACTTTTATGTTGCCCTCCGAACATATTGCCACATTCGTCATCTCAGCTTCTGTAACCAGATGAAAATGAATGATTTAGTCAAGTAGTTTATAACCCGGCAATCGCATTGGACTGTCATTAACACAACTGAAGCTGGTAAAGGGAAAGTTTTCTTGCTAACGAATTCCTCTAGAGTTTGTTCAAGAGCCACACTTTCTCACAGCAAATTTTGGCAGTTCAGTCATCCAACGATGTCATGATAGATGAATAACTACTTTCCTTGTAAATGGCGGAGTCTTGGCACATTGATATTTCGTCTCTTACTTTGCGGGGCGGCTCAGTTCAGATCTCTCATTAATATGTAGCGAGGGATTTGTCGGCAAAACCGTTGTTTTATAAGGTAAGAACAGCTGAAACTGAGCAAAATCAGTATCAGCAGTAGAGCTTTTGTCACTTCAGAATCGTTCCCTGATTTGCATTCAGTTGGAAAGAACTTGTCGGTCCCCTCATGAAGATTGGATTCAATGGCCAAGACAAGAAGCTGCATAATCCCGTTCTTGTACTAGAAGAATATCAAACTTGGAGGGAGTTTAGGTCTCTGGATTGATGACAATCATGATGTTATAACATACTCGTCTTTAGTGCGACGCATCGCAATCACCTCTCTTCTTACCAAAAAAGTCTTAATTCTTGTAGACAAACCATATTTCTGCATGTAAGTTACCGGGGAAGACCATCATCAACACATGAGGTTGCTATCAATTTAAACCTATTTCGGGCCTCCTCCAGGAAAAGACTCAGTGCTAATGGAATTGAGAGCACGGGCAAAGGCGTCGGTCATCGGTTAGAGCATTAAGGCCCTTCAAGCCTTCCGTCCTATCATGCCAAAGCATGCACCAACGTGTGCGATTACCATGGTCAATACACATCTAACAAATGCTTGACAAACTGGGACAATCCAATGCAAGGATTGTGGTCATTTTTATTTGCAATACACCTTGTGGTCGGTTCTGTCTATTTGGTCATATGTTCCTGTTTTCTTTGTCATGTACTTGTCCCGAGACCATTCATAGGAAATGGTAGAAAATACACTGATTATGTTTGTGAAATGGGCAGCGGTCCTCTCCGAGTTAAGTTTCAGGTCATTCGCAATAGGAACGGCGAGCACGAATAATTATGTAGTAAACACATTATAATGTAGTAAGATTCATCATTTATCAACACAAAGCGTTATCAAGATCAACAAGAGTCCTTTACCAGAAAAAAAAAAAAAAAGATCAACAAGAGTCATGTTGTGTTATATCAGGAGTAACTTTAGTGTGAGCTTTTGAGTTTTGGAATATTTTCTGCTCATCAATATGCTCGTCTGCCGATGTTAAGCACAAAGTATTTGGGAGATAGTTTCATATGTCAACTGACATTACAATCCTTCGTATGAGGCAAATCCATTGAGTTGATTCTAGGATGTTGGATCTCATACATCCATTGTTGTTTTAGGGTTGATCTGCACAATAATTGCTACAAGCGTTCAACTTGAGATTTTTTAAATTTCCCAGAGAATAAGGTCAATGAGCAAGACGACCGTTTATAGTCGAGCGATTCCTATTGAGCCTGCCTCATGCAAGCCACATACAATTCATTATAGACTATCTCTTACGCTTGGCTCGTAGACTTGCATGTAAATCTCATGATAAAACCAGCCAAAATGAGAAAAGCATGCATACGCAAGTCATGGTCGCCATCCCTTGCGAGTAGCAATTGGCATATCGTGGTTCCCTGCCCAGTCTTAACACACGACTGGACTTTTCTGGTTTGTTGTTGATTGTAAGGAGATAGCAAGAAACTTTCCTCGGACAATCCAACTTGCTCGTTATGAGTCTGAATATCACTTTCGATTCGATGCTTATCCGCATAATTTTGATCTGCTGTTTATTGTTCAAGTGTCAAGATGGTTTACACAGCTGAAATAATTGGAATAACTTCACAGTCCAGAGACTTTACCAACAGAATCAATATCAACTTTCCGCATTCAATTCAAATCCGTTGAAGGAATGAACCGAAACAACAAAAGCTACGTCTATTTTACACCCCAAAAGTCAGCTTTTGTAGTCTGTATCATCCTAAAGTGGATGAGGACAGTACAAAATCTGGTCCATCCCAAGAACAAAAGGAAAATCTTATGGCAGAATAAAATAATCCGCTGTCTTCATCTATCGAGGCTTCATCCTTCGGTCCACTTCAGAAACCCCATAGGAAGAAGAAATCTAGAGCCAAGGACACATCAAGATTCAGATGCAAACTCCCCAAGCTTGGGAATTGCATCCCGTTGAAATCGCTGGGACACTCCTCGATGCCCGGGAACGCCCCCAGATCGAGCTCACCAGAACCCGGGTCCGGACCCACCGAATGATTTGAGAACGATACGTCTAAGTACAGGTTGTTCTCGATCGTCAGGACGCTGCCCGCCTCCGAAACAGACGGCAGAGGCAGAGGGCCGGCTATGCGGATCCGGACAGCTCGAGCCAGGCCAGCATGGGCCCCGACTTGGCGTACCACACCGCGGCCGCCTTGATCTCCAGGGCCGTGAGGGACCCGCCGCCGGGGATCTCTGGTGGGCTGTCCAGGAAGTTGAAATTCGCGGTGGGGCCGCGAATGCGGAAGAGCGCAGCGTCGAAGGCGCGGGCAGCCTTCACGGGTGAGTCGTAGGAGCCGAGCCAGAGCCTCTGGGGGATGTTGGGGAAGCGGATCTCGGAGACCCACTTGCCCCACTTCCTCTGCCTCACCCCCTTGAACTTTGGGTCGCCCCTCGCTCCCGAGCCCCCGCGCACCGCGAGACCCACCGCCGCTGCGCTGCGCATCACCATTTCTTCTTCCTTCCTTCCTCAGGTCAAGATTCGATCTTGAGGATCTGGGTTGACTTGTTTTGTGGGTGTGTGTGGGCAGATGAGTTCTCGTTGCTGGTGTTGAGGCTCAGATGCCTGAGACAAGGAAGCATTTTGCGGCTTTTTATATAGGTCCCCATGCAGACAGACAAGGAAAGAGACCAAGCTGTGTCCAGTGCAGTGTGTGCGTGGGGGAGGGGCCAAACGAGCTCTGTTTTCTTCTCCTAGAACTTCAAAGTAGACGAAAAAGGAACACAGTGCCACGTGGGGTTGGAGCCGGGACAAGTCTCAAATCCACAAAAATAAAGGATTAACCAAAAACCTTAAATTAGTATACATGTGATAAATTTACCCCGAACTTTTTTTTACCACAAAAAATTCCAAATTGGTATACCTGTGACAATTTTACCCTAAACTTTTTTTTCATCATCAAAAATCCTAAACTAGTACACATGTGACAATTTTACCTCGAACATACCCTAAAAAACCCCAAACTGGTACACTTGTAACAATTTTACCCTGCACATACCACAAAAAATTCCAAACTGGTACACCTGTGACAATTTTACCTCAAATTAATAATTTTTTAATATTATTTTCTTTATTTTTTCGAAATTTTTTTATTTTATTTTTATCTTCAACTTCTAGCCAATCGCCGGACCGGCAACTGGCCAGAGGCGGAAATCGACGAGGTCGGCCTCGTTGGCGTGGGCGAGGGCCGCCCTCGCCTGACTCAAGCAAGGGCTACCCTCGTCGGATCTGGCAAGGGCAGCCCTCACTGGATCTGGCGAGGGCTATCCTCGCCCGCCCAGGCGAAGGCGTCCCTCGCCCGATGCCGGCGAGGGCAGCCCTTGCCTTTCTCTCACGTCCGTTCATCACGTCCCTTTCCCCTCTCTCTCTCTCTCTATCTCTGCGGCACCATATAAACCCTAATCCTCTCATGCTATGTCCGGTTCTGGTTATTTAGTGATTCCTTCCTCTGTTTTTTTTTTTTTTTGCCATTCCTCTTGAATTTTTGTCGGAGGAGATTGATTTCTTTCCTTTCTCTCTCTTTTGTTTTTTTTTGTTCAGTTTGGTTTCTCGCCGTTTCGTTTTCCTGCTGCCGGTCTCGGATCGTCTTCCATTTTTTATATTTTTTCCTACAAATCGGAAGATATCTGGGTTCTCTAGTTCCTCATTTTCCCCCAATCTAATTCCCTAAGTAGCTTGCTTGCTTTTTCATCTACTTCTGAAAAAAAAAAAATAATAATAATAAAAAAATTCGAAAAAATAAAAAAAATAATAATATTAAAAAATTATTAATTCGTGGTAAAATTGTCACATGTGTACCAGTTTGGGGGTTTTTTGTGGTATGTTCAAGATAAAATTGTCACAAATGTACCAGTTTTGGGTTTTTTAGGGTATATTCTGGGTAAAATTGTCACATGTGTACTAGTTTGGGGTTTTTTGTAGTAAAAAAAAAGTTTGGGGTACAATTGTCACATATGTACAAGTTTGGGGTTTTTGGTGGTATTAACCCCAAAAATAAAAACAAAATGGTGGACCAGCTAAAATGTTTGGTTTAAGGCGGCCATATGAAATATCGGCTTCGGAGGCATTATAATAGTGACTCGCGAGCTGTTGCGATGTGACGTAGCGTGGCTTTGCAGAGTTCCTTTTGGTGGAAAATAAATAAATAAACTCGAAGCGTTTTTATTTCTTTTTCGTAAACGGAACCCTAAGCTTTCACGCACGCTACGTCTTTCTTGATCTTTCTCTTTTTCTGACCGAGAACTCCAAATGGTAAGATCGTTACTAAATCGACCCGAGACATTTTCCCCGTGCACTGAAATTCTCCCCAAATGGCAGTGCGTATTTAGCACAAGGATCCTCAACCCAAATCCTATTAGACCGATCATATCATGAGGGTGTCCGATATGCGGGTTCCAAGCGTAGCTTGACATTCGTATTTCGGGGAAATTATTGGATTTTTCCCTATTACAAAGTTCAAATAAATATGTTTTTCTTAATATGAGACGGAATACGATGCCTCAACAAATTTGAAAATTACTATAGTTAATTCCTTTTTCTTCTGATTCAGTTCTATACAATCACTAATATATACTCTTTGGAATTGGAATATGTATAAGTTTGTTTCGGAGATGATGTGAGCAAATTTGGTTCAAGTGTCCAGATAATTGCCAAATGAGGCACCATATCCTAAATTAGGATTAGGATTAGGAGAAGATGGTAGTCCAGGTTGGGCTGGACCAGGCAACAAGACATGTCTGCCTTTTCTGTGATATTAGTAACTAAGTAAGTAAGTAAGTAAGTGTGACAAGGACAAGCCAAGGATGGTGAGCCAGCCATTGTTTAGTCCGACCGAAAAGCCGAGCAAGGTCATGAAAGCCCTGGAATTCCTGGCTTCCTAGAAACAAAGCAAAGTGGCAAGTCTCTTTCGAAGGAAAAAAAAAATGCTGCATCACCATGTTCATCAGCATCAATTCTGTGCCAAAATTCAGCTTTTGTAGGTAAAGAAAGTACATCATTGCATTCGTTAGCATGAGTCTCGTTAGGAACTCGCGTGATTTAAAAATTAGAATGTACTGAACTCACAGGCATCCGATGCACCTAAAAATGTCTCTGTCACAAACATCACCATGAATTGTGCATCATCCATTATAACCATGGAACACTCCTATGAGCTTAGTCGAAAATACGTAAATATCTTAATTACTATTGAAGTAAATATTTTTTGTTTCTCGAGAAGTGATCCAAATTGTTGATTTTTAATTTCTCTATCGGCCTCGGTGCTTTTTTCTTTGGAAATTGATGATTGCTATGCAACGACTAACCAGCCTTAAGGAAAATGACATAAACGGTTCATGAACTTTGACTTAATGTGCAATTTGATCTCTGAATTTTTAATTTGTTCAGTATAGTCCCTAAAACCCAATGTTCAATGTGGATGTCATCTCTGGACTTTCGGTACATGTTCAATATAATCCATGAACTTTATAAAAATGTTCAATGTAGTCCTTTAATTAATTCAAGTTCATGAGCTATATTGTACATTTTCATATAGTTCAAGGACTAAATTAAACATGTATCAAAAGTTCAGGAATCATATTGAACAAATTAAAAGTTCAGAGACCATATTGAACATTGGGTTAAAGTTCATGAACTACATTATAAATTAAAAGTTTAAGGATCAGATTGTACATTGAGCCAAAGTTTATGGACTGTTTGTGTCATTATCCTTCGGTCCTGAGTATAGAATATACGTCAAAACTTGTCCTGCGAATTTTACATCCACGTTTTTCCCGAAGCCTTCGCCGTCCTAAAGCCTTGTGACATTACTGTCGCTATTGCTATTGGACCAATTAACAACAAACAGGGTATGACGGGAATGGGCAATGAAAAACATAATGGGTGGACCGCCCAAGATGGGCCAAGCCCAGCCCGTGAGCCACAAGGGCCCACGAGGTGGTTATTTGTCTATCACTATAATAGAAGGCACCCCTTGGAAAAACATAACATGATTTTCATATTGAAACACACTTCTTCTAAGACAACGTATTCTTTGTTTTTTCTTCGGAACAAAAACAAGAACGAAAGACGATCGAAGAACTCTCAAGCGCAAAGTGGCACTTAATCTATAACAATACCGGGTATGTTCGTTGTGTGATATGCCTGTACGATCGGTGATACAAGTTGATGGTCCTTGGGCACGTTTTCCGCATTGATCGAATTCGTTTCGAATGTGTCGATCTGGGATTGAGTTTTCCTAATAGGCAAGTATCAAAGCCCATTTATTTGTTTCTCGATCATGCATATGTATCGTCTCGAACATTGAAATGTATATTGCCTGTTTCTTCGTTTCGGCCTCGTTGTTTGTTCGTTTTCTTCGCGTTGTCGAACTGTCCATGCATGTTTCAATTTTTGTTTTTCATCAAAACTTGAATTTTATTGCATAAACAAAAAGTGCTCGTTGAGACGAGTAAAACGAGGGGCAGCGCATCGCCGGAGGATGCCGCACGTGTCGGCAAAGGTCGTAGGTGTGACGGCGCGTGAGGCCACGCGCGGCCGTGCGAAACGGCGCATCGGTCAGCCCACAACCGCCGACAATGTCATCAACGTGATGTCATCGAAGCACGGCCCCGAGTCCTGACCCATTGACCATTGACTCGACCCAATTGACTGGTCAACAGTCGAACCGGACCGGTTTAAATCGGGCAGAATTGCAGTTGTTCGACCCGTTCGAACTTATTTGAACTCCGATTTGGACGTTCTTGGTATCGACGTGCTCATATCAAAATGCTCTACATTATGGTATATGCATATGACATGTTTCCTGCACTTATGAATGTGAAAATACACGATAAACCTTATGTACACGTACTTAGGGGTATATTTTTTTTGGTATTTTCTTTAGTATTTCTCTATAGTTTTTGAAATACAAGTGCTAAGCCATATGTATATTAATAAGCATTCCTTATCTTGATGTATCATAGATTATAGATAATCCCTTTGTTCTGCATTCGTTGCAGGAACAATGGTATATTAGAAACGCACTCCGATAATCCCAAGAATAGCAGCTCAAAAAGAGAGGTTTGAGAAATTAATAATCAAGTTAGCTCTTTATCGATGGGACGCTCGAGATGATATGATGACACACATCATCAAAGTCAATAAAATGATACATGATATCATTTGGAACGATTTTGTAATGTCGGAATATGTAATGGTCGAAGCCATAAAGTGCACTATTCTTGAAGAGTTGGGAAGAATTCTTGATATGGTTAAAAAAACCTTAAAGGGTCAAAGCTATAAAATACTTGTGGAGAATTTTCTGTAAGAATACATAATGGTCGGGGCAAGGAGAACATCAACCGTTGCATTAAATGGGTCTTGGGACAAACCATGGTTCGGATCTAGGGGTTTTTCGGGAGCCTCCTTTTTTGTTCCAAAGAAAATAAAATTTTCTAAAGAACTTTATAAGTCATTTCCTATCTATGTATTGGATTGGTACACTTGATATTATTCTTTTAAGATTTGGAATCCATTCTGTACATGTTTTAAGTTGATATTACATGTTCTTAAATATTTGTGAATATGTTATGAAATATATATGGCTATGAGTTTTTGGTAATTTCTCATTTTATATTGGCACATTATATGTTATGTCATATGTGGGAAGTTCTTAAAAGTTAGGATAACTTTTGAAGAATTAATTTTTTTACATAAATGATCATGTTAATGATGGTTTCAAATTAAGAATTTTAGACAATGATTGGGAACATAGTGAACTTTCAACTCTAAGACATTTTTGTGAAACTATTCATTAATATGATTAATTTATGTAATCATGATACTGATGAAGCATTTAAATAAGCTTTAATAATTTGTGCGTATGTGTCTAAAATGTTCAGATACGATGGCTTCAGCAACTAAGAACATAGTGGCTGAACTTAATAAGGGAGAAAAATTGAATGGCGACAATTATGAGATTTAGAGTTTCAAGATTCAATATGTGCCGGAAGAGCAAGAGGCACTCGAAGCTCTTAACCAGATTATGGAAGAACCTGAGGATGGGACAATTGCCCAACATAAAAGGGACAAAGATGCCTTCGCTGTTTGGAAAAGAAAGAACTCTCTTACTCTCATTACGTTGCTAAGTAGCATGGACAATGACATCATGCGAGAGTTTGGACGTTTCCAGAACGCCAAAGACATGTGGGCTTCATTGGCATCAAGATTTGGTCGGACTTCTGTGACCAAACTGAGACAACTTACTATTTGTTTTGACTCATGTAAGATGTCTCATGGAAAGACCATGAAACATCATTTGAGGCAGATGTTGAATATGATTAGTAAGCTGCAGGATGCCGGCCACATACTCACTAATGAACAGCAAGTGCAGGCATTAATCCGCTCCTTGCCTCAAAGCTAGAAGCACATGAAGATCCATTTGACCCACAATGAGGGTATCAAGACCTTCGAGGATGCTATGCGGTATCTTGAACTGGAAGAGGATCGCCTCATGGCGGCTAAACCAAAAATTGATATTTACTTTGCTAGTTCTAGCTCGCATGGAGTTTCTAGCTCCAAGAGGAAGCACCCTACTGGGTCAAAGAAGTGGAAAGGCAAGAGAACAAGTCCTTCAGGGAAAAAGCCAAGACACAACCAACGGGAGAAATGAAAACGTCCTTTCAAGAAAAACATTTTAAGAGTGAAATGTTACAACTATGGCAAGGGTCATTTTACTCGCGATTGTGGCGAATCAAAGAAGGTAGAAACTCTTAACATTAATGAAAATGTTACTTATGTGTCTAGTTCAGTGTTTCTAACTGAATCTAATCCTTTGTGGACTGTAGACTCGGGAGCCATAGACCTTGTAGCGAAGGACAGAGAAGCTTTCGTGGAGTTCCGACGAATTCCACAAGGAACGAAGTGGATATACGTAAGGAACAATTCAAGAGTAGAGGTCAGAGGCATTGACACCTGTCAACTACTTATGCGCGGTGGACACACATTGTTCCTACATGATATGTTATTTGCTCTGGAGATTCATCGGAACTTAGTTTCAGTGTTAGTTTTAGTCAGACTTGGTTTTAATGTAAATTTCCATAACAATGGTGTAGACTTGTCTTTAGATACAAGTTATTATGATTCCGAATATTTTTTAGATGGTTTTATTGTATTAGATGTTAACTATTGTGAAGTTAATGTTAATTATTCTTTATTTACATCATCTGATTCTTATGAGAATGATGTAAACGTGTGGCATGCTAGATTTGGTCATATTGACCAACAAAGAATGCATCGATTGGCTAAAGATGGCTTAATGGACAATATTAAAAGGGTTGATTTGCTTATATATGAGCATTGCCTAGAAGGAAAAATAACACGGAAACCATTTGGAAAAGGAATAAGAGCTAAATTTCCTTTGCAATTAATCTATGCTAACATCTGTGGCCCAATGAATGTAAAAGAAAAACACGGGTCTATTTATTTCATCACATTTATTGATAATTATACTCGATTCGGACATGTCGATTTGATTTCTCATAAGTCTGAGGCTTTAAGTTGCTTTAAAAGATTTATGAGTTTAGTGGAAAATCAATTAAACAAGAAAATAAAAGCATTAAGATCCGATCGAGGTCAAGAATATTTGTCTGATCAGTTCAGAAATTTATGTGATGAAAAGGGAATAGAAAGACAACTGACTATTCCACATACTCCTCAACAAAAATAGTGTTGCGGAAAGAAGAAATAAAACCTTGATGAAAATGGTTAAATCAATGATGGCACAAGCTGACTTGCCTATCACTTTTTGGGGTAATGCTTTGTTGACTGTTGCCTACATACTTAACCACATGCTTTCTAAGTCAGTTGCTTTTACTCCATATGAGTTATAGACAGGCAAAAAGTCTGATTTAAGCTTTCTAAAACCTTATGGTTGTACTGCCTATACTCGTGAGTTTTCTCACAAGTATAAAAAATTAGGCCCAAGAGGCAAAAATAATAATTTTATAAGATACTTAGAGCACTCAAAAGGATATGTATTCATAGGTGAGCAAGAAAGCGGAAGTATAACTGAATTTGAATCACGGGATATCACATTCTTAGAGAATGAATTTCCTAAAAAGGGCGAAAAAAGTGGAGATTACTCACTATACGAATCTGTGGATCGTGATAGTGAAGTTAGTGGGAGCATTGTAACAAATGGAGAGTTGAATGTAACCTAGTCTCAATTGTAATCACTTAAAGAGATAACACTACCATTATCTAATTAAAGTAGGAGTGAAACGGAACGTGGTTAATCATCAAGAGTACATCACTCCATATGACAGTCAAGTCGTAATTGGATCCCCCGTCGACGCTTCGACTTTGAAGGATAAGCTTTCACGATTGCCCTACAAGATGAAGATGAGTCGGAGAATGTGAACAATGCTCTAAAGTACCCTGATAAGGAAAAATTCATAAAAGTAATAGAAGAAGAAATTGAGTAATTAAGATCAAACCAAGTTTGGGAATTGGTTGACCTTCTAAAAGGACGCAAAGCCATTGGGAACAAATGGGTTTTCAAAATAAAGCATAAGGCTAATGGCTCAATAAAGAGGTATAAGGCTCGCCTTGTGGTGAAAGGATATAATCAACAGGAATGAGTTGACTTTGAAGAAACTTTTTCTCATATGGTTAGATTTACCTCTATTCGCCTTATTCTAGCAATAGTACCTAATATGAATCTTGAATTATATCAAATGGATGTAAAGACTGCATTCCTCAATGGAGAATTAGAGAAAGAAATTTATATGGAACAACCTATTGGTTTCATTACAAAGGGCCAGGAGCACAGAGTGTGTCGACTATTAAGGTCAATATATGGCCTTAAGCAGTCTTTAAGACAATGGTATATACGTTTTCACAATGCCATAATGGCATATGATTTTGTTATGATTAGTGAAAACAATTGTGTATATATCAAAAGATTCGAAGATCAATTTGTGATCTTATCATTATATGTTGATGATATACTAATTGCTGGAAATAGTATGGAGTTTGTTAAAACAATCAAGAATTGGTGATCTTCCAATTTTGAAATGAAAGATATGGGTGAAGCTGCATACATTCTTGGAGTTAATATTTCAAGAGATCGATTAAAAAAATACCTATCCCTTTCACAAGAGACGTATGTGAATAAAATCCTTAAACTATTTCATATGCAAGACTGTAAACTAATAGATACTCCTATTACAAAGAGCGAAGTATTAAGCGACAGAATGTGTCCTAAGACTTCACAAGAAAAGGAGCAAATGGAACAAGTTCCATATGCTAGTGCTGTCGGAAGCTTGATGTACACTATGATGTACGCTATGATGTGTACAAGACCTGATATTTGTTATGCAGTTAGAATGGTAAGTAGATACCAATCCAATCCAGGTCAAGCACATTGGATCGTCATCAAAAGAATCCTGAGATATTTAAAGAGAAGGATCGACTATGCGTTGACTTATCAAGGAAGTCATCTACACCTTGAAGGCTATATCGATGCTGACTGGAGAGGAGATTTAAAAGAAAGAAAATCTACTTCTGGATATGTGCTCTTCTAAATAATGGCGCCATATCTTGTAGAAGTAAGAAACAACAGTATGTAGCCTTATCTACAATGAAAGTTGAGTTCGTGGCTCTATCAGCAGCAGCACAAGAAGCTGTTTGGCTTGGAAGATTTTTGAATTACTTAGATGTTACTGAGAAAGCTGCAAACCCAGTATTGGTCTATTGTGACAGCCAAGCAACAATAGCGTATACTAAGGATCCCAAGTATCATGGAAAGACCAAACATATATATATCAAATATAACTATATCAAGAACATGAATGCACGAAAGGAAGTAAACATGAAGTATATATCTACACAAAGGATGATAGCAGATCCTATGACAAAGCCGATTCCTAGAGAAGTTTTCCATGGTCATGTGAGATCTCTAGGAATGTGTAAAATATGATGTACTGAATATTGTAATTTTCCCTAAATGTTCACTATCAATGAAGTTTGTTATTATCAAAGTCTATAAGTTTGTATAACGTTTGTAAATGTCAATGCTAAGTGCATTATATTGAAAATGTATGTCAAATAGATGAGAGATTAGCCCATTCACACGGGTAATCGTCTTTACTCACTGTGTGATGAATAGAGATGAAACAGTTTTAAGCTTGTTATCTATGTGATAATTGAGAGCTCAAGCTTGAAGCATGAATGTCGCCTTAACAGAATGTTAAGATAAGGACATATAAATTATTATGTTCGAAAGTGAAATAACACATATATTTCACTTTACCTGTCTTTAATGCCAGATGTAAGTTCTGATAGACGCTAATGAATAGAGTAGATTTGTGAACTCAAGTTAAACATTGAGTATGTCTAAACTATCATCTGCACGGTATTGAGAGTAAAGACATACGCTTTATAGGAAAATGAGAGAATACCGTAATATGTATTTCATATTACGTATGCATAGGACGACCGATAAGAGGTAACAAAAATTATGATCTCAATTTTTTTGGTCGTGTGAGACTCTTGAGGAAAATAGTTTTTTCTCAATTAAAGTGCCATCACGACTCTTACTTATTCTCAAAATTTCTATTCAATATTTACTATCTTAGGATATTGCCAATGTTATGATAATTCTGTCTAACGGGGCATTTCTAGAAAAGTGAGTTTGATTGAAATGGAGAGGTTTAAGGAAAGAGGAAGATCAATTTAATATATGATATCACATTCTATATTTGTATCACAGGTCGACCAATTATGATTTTGAGTAAATCATAGTTGTGAATACAATATACAAGATACTAAAAGAGATCAAGAGAGATAAAAATGTGACTGATTGATATAGGGAAATGCATACTAATTCTATTCTGGATAATACCCAATTTGAGCTGTTATATATTCCTAACAGATGTATAACAACGAGCTTTCGTAGTATACTGGTCACACGGATTATTTGTCAATATGAACTTTGCAAGGAAGAGAGTTATGCTTAGCTCATCGTTGCCAATATGAACTTTGAAAGATATAATGGGTGGATCGCTCAAGATGGGCCAAGCCCGACCCGTGAGCCACAAGAGCCCATGAGTTGGTTATTTATCTATCACTATAATAGAAGGCACTCCTTGAAAAAACATTACGTGATTTTCATATGCAAACAAACTCTTTCGAAAACAACGTATTCTCTGTTTTTCCTTCGGAACGAAAACGAGAACGAAAGATGATCGAAGAATTCTCAAGCGCAAAGTGGCACTTAATCTGTGACAATATCGGGTATATTCATTGTGTGATATGTCTGTACGATAGGTGATACAAGTTGATGGTCCTCGGGCATGTTTTCCGTATTGATCGAATTCATTTCGAATACGTTTCGAATGTGCCGATTTGGGATTGAGTTTTCCTAACAGGCAGGTAAAAGGAAACTTTTCTTGCTAACGATTTCCTCTAAAGTTTGTTCAAGAGCGACACTTCCTCACAGCAAATTTTGGCAGTTCAATCGTCCACCCGTTTCATGATAGATGAATAACTACTTCCCTTATAAATGGCCGAGTCTTGGCGCTTCTATGATTTGTCTCCTACTTTGCGGGAGTCTCAGTTCACATCTCTCATTTATATGCTGCGGGGGATTTGTCGGCAAAACCACGGTTTTATAAGGTAAGAACAGCTGAAACTGACTAGAATCAGGATCAACAGTTGAGCTTTGGTCACTTCAGAATTGTTCCCAGACTTGCAATCATTTGTAAAAACTGCCCGCTCATGAAGATTGGATTCAATGGCCAGGACAAGAAGCTGCTTTATTCCGATTCTTGCGTTAGGAGCATATCAAACTCAGAGGGAGCCTTAGGTGTATTGAAGAAGAAGTGGAAGATTCTAAAGCATATGCCAAGTTATCCATTTGAGAAGCAAGTGAAAATTGTTATAGCAACAATAACCTTCCACAATTATATACAAAGAAACGCCGTCAGTGATAAATATTTTGCAAGAGCAGATTTGGATTCCAATTATGGATATTCAGTTGATCTTGATGATGTGAATGACGGGGCTAATGCTTCAAATGAAAATTTATTTTCTGACATGGCAAGTTTACGTGATCAAATAGTCATGAGTTTAGTAAATACTTAAGATGCTTGTAAATTTCAATGATAATTTATTTTTTTCCTCGATGCATATGTGACAATATTTATTATAATTAAAGTACTCTCTTTTTGCAAAGATGTGGTTTACTTATTCATTAATTTGTTAATATATCTCTTTTGCATTACTCTAAACGCGAAAATATAAAAGTTACGGTCATTTTTTTTTTTCAATTTTAAACAAATTAAAATTAAAAAACTTAAATTGGTCAAATCAAGGACTTTCTCTAAATATATATTTACCAAACAGCATTTTTCCAAAGTTGCTTCTAAAGGTAATTTTCAATTACAGTTTATCAGACAGTCTTTGTATTTTGCCAAAACCCTTTAAACTAAAGGCCTTTGCTCTTCTCCAAAAGCTTTCCCCATAAGTCTTCCCAAACGCAGCCAATATCATGTTTCCGCTTTCAATTGTGACCAATTGAAGGAATGAGCCGAAACAACAAAAGCTACGTCTATTTACACCCTAAAAGTCAGTTTTCGTTGTCTGTATCATCCTTAAGTGGACGATGATTTTACAAAATCTGGTCCGTCCAAAGAATAAGAGGAAAAGGAAAGGAAAGGAACATCTTATGGCAAAATAAAATAGTCCGCTGTCTTCATCCATCAAGGCTTCTTCCTTCAGTCCACTTCAGAAACCCCATCGGAAATCATCCGGAGCCAAGAACACGTCAAGATTCAGTTCCATACTCCCCGCGCTTGCGAATTGCATCCCGTTGAAATCGCTGGGAAACTCCTCGATGCCCGGGAACGCCCCAATATCGGTATCGCCGGAACCCGGCTCCGGATCCGCCAAAAGATCCAAGAACGATACGTCCAAGTACAGGTCGCTCTCGCCCGTCAAGACGCTGCTCGCCTCCGAAACCGACGGCGAAGGCAGCGGGGCCCGCGATTCGGATCCGGACAGGTCGGGCCGGTCGGGCACGGCGCCCGACTCGGAGTACCTCTCCGCGGCCGCCTTGATCTCCGGGGGCGTGAGGGACCGGCCGCCGGGGATCTCCGGGGGGTTGTCCGGGAAGTTGAACTTCGCGGTGGGGCCGCGGAGGCAGAAGAGCGCGGCATCGAAGGCGCGGGCCGCCTTCACGGGTGAGTCGTAGGAGCCGAGCCAGAGCCTCTGGCGGCTGTTGGGGAAGCGGATCTCGGAGACCCACATGCCCCACTTCCTCTGCCTCACCCCCTTCAACTTCGGGTAGCTCCTCGCCTCCGAGCCCCCGTGCACCGCGAGACCCGCCGCCGCTGCGCTGTGCTTCACCATTTCTTCTTCCTTCCGCGGGTCAAGATTCGATTTTGACGATCTGGGTCGACTTGTTGAGCTTGCGAATCGATTCTGGAGAATGTTTTTTGGGCGTGTGTGCTGATGATTTTCTCGTTGCTGGTGTTGAGGCTCGGATGCTTGAGACAAGGAAGCATTTTGCGGCTCTTTATAAATAGGTCTTCCTGCAGACAGACGAGGAAAGAGAGGGAGCTGTGTCCAGTGCAGTGTGTGTGCGTGGGGGAGGGGTCAAAAGTGCGCGTTGTCCTCTTGCGCGTTCTAGAACTTCTAAGTAGACGAAAAAGGGAAACAGTGCCACGAGAGGGATGACATCAGCAAAGTATGTCTGGTCTTGTTCAATTTACGCGGCAGATCTTTGCTTGGGGAGTGAGGCTGTGCTCGTGACGCGACGATGCGAAAAGCCAAGTCTCAAACCCAACAAATTGGGGTTGGGACATGTCGCGCTTGCCACTGAAATGTTCGGTTTATAGCGGCCTTATAAAGTATCGGCTTCGGAGGCATTATAGTAGTAATTTGTGAATCATTGCGATGTCGGAGTCATGTGACTTTGCTGAGTTTCTTTCGATGGAAAATAAGTAAATAAACTCGACCTATTTTTTTTTCGTAAATAGAACCCTAAACTTCCAAGCGAGCTACGCCTCTTGAATCTTTCTTTCTTTTTTGACCGAGAACTCCAAATAGTAGGAACATTACTCGAGCCAACCCAAGGCATTCTCCCAAAACTCGTCACGTGTTTGGTAGGGGATACTTGACCCAAATCCTATAAGCTCGATTGTATCGCGGCAATTTCTGATACATGAGTTGCAAGCCCAGCTTAACGTATGTATTTCGGGAAAAATATCAGTTTTTTCCCCTTTTTTTGGTTAGATGGTTTTTCCCTATTATAAAGTTTGAATAAATGTGTTTTCTCTTAATAGAAGACGGAATTGATGGTCTTGACGAATCCGCAAAATTACTATATATCGACACCTAAATTTTGGTGATTCAGTTAGTTATTTGTTGCATATAAAAATTAGGGACCGACCCTAACCCCTAAACAAAAAATTATAGTAAATTGCATAGCATATAGTATTAGGAGCATTTACAATTAAGCCCATGTAGTTTGCATATTAATTGGATCGGCAACAAATAGAAAAGTTGAACTTTTTGAACTTAATAATTGGACTGGTGCAAATGAACTTTTGAGCTCAATTGATTTGTTTGGCCCATGAAATAGAATTAATTGAATCAAGCCCCTAACCGAAATTAATATGTTTTGCCCATGTGATACTTCAAGAAAATGGAATCGGTTAATGTGGGGATATATATTTGAAACTACATTCAGGCATCATGCACACAAGAAAAAAGGAAAGAAGCCAAAGCTTAACACGTTTTAAATATTCTTGGGAGGGTCTCTTTCTAAAAAAAGGCCTAGGCATTCTCACCTATAAACGGACCTCCTACAACCGTAAAGAAAGAGGGCTCTTTCTTCTTTCTTTCGTTCAATAGCGTTATTCATATTAATACATAAGTGGAGAGAGAATTAAGAGCACAAGAAAGGAGGAAGAAAATTCGAAGAGCAATCCACGAGTCCATATCTCGGTCGTGCCGTTTATCACCAATCACAAAGTTGGCTTTCACGACTACCAAGAATCGTCGCCGTCCGTCCTTCCTCAGAGTCCGGCGACGGGTCAATCTCACTACATCTTCCTCAATGTTCTGATGAAAACTTGGCGTCCATAGGCCTATCTCAGCGTCCTCGAAGTGCATCCTGCGGCTTGTTCCGATCAGTTCAACTTAGCACCAGTCCATGACAATTCCCTGTTTGGCGAAGTTCTTTGTGTTTGCAGGTTAATAGAAGCCTTTCCGCGCTGCTCTGTTCCCTGCATTGTGAGCACCACGAAAACTGACACTGTAGCCCACGTAGCCCTTGCTGCCGCCCCCTGCTGTCATAGCTCACGCCGTGTTCTTCCTCGGTCCGATGCTCTCATAGCCTCAAAGCGAAGCCACGACGTTCCCTGCAGCGAGTCCCATGGCCTCGTCGTCATCACATGCAGAAGACGTCACCTTTTGATTTCTTTTGAGATATAGTGGTGGTCAAAGTATATTGCCTGGTTGAAGTATAAGTCTTCAGTGGAAGCTCGGACAAATAGACCCACGAAGGGATTTGCAAACTGACTTGGTGCTCAACCGTGATCCCCAGGCTCAAAGGCCATCGTCCTAGCTGTCACAGTGATCGTTCATTGCCAGTCTTCGCTCCTCCACCATCCAGTACTGCGAGCCACCATTCGCCGGTCCAAACTTGGAAAACAGATATTGGAATTAGGTAAAAAGCTCATCTAATTTGACTTTTGAGCATATTGCTTTCTTGTTTGAAATATTGCAATCTTATGCGAATCTTCGAATAATATTATCATATCCAATAAGTTCCTAAATAACTTTTAAATTATAAATTATTTTCTAATTTCGTAACGTGCTATAATCAACGGTTCGATTTCATGTCCGAAATATAACTCGTGATTGCACAGAAAATTATTAATCCAATTTCCAGCCCAAGATATGATTCGCAATTGTGCGAAAGATTGGCCAATCCGATCCTCTTGCCCGAGATATGATTCGTCAATCTATTATTTCTAAATTTAAAGGGATATGGATAATTTTTCTTGTGATTGGGAGTCATATTCATTGCTATTTTTCCATCTTTTGTTTGAATTGAATTGATTGTTTTTCCATAAAAAAAAATACAAAAAAGATTAGGTAAAAGTTGAGTAGATAATATATTGCACGTTTAGGATAAATTTTATTTATTTTCTTAGAATAGATTAGTTTCTTTTCTTAGATATTATTATTACATGTTCAAATTAGGTTAATTATTTATTCCGATTTTAAACTAAAAAATATAAAAAATACCATGTGCATGTCATATTAGAGTAGTTGCATATTAATTAATTCTCATCATTAGACATCTCACGTCTAAGTTCATTTGCGTGACATATTAGAGATAGTACATTTAATTGTTGTTAGAATTAGGACATTTAAATAAATCGTATGTCGCATGTCATACTAGACGTAGAATGCATTGCAAAAAGTTTAGTTTTCGTTAAATCAAATAAAATCCTAAAAAAAGGATTTGAGTGAATATTGTGTTAATTAGAAATCATATTAGAGTTATCAATGTGATTTTTTAACTAATATTACATATACTTTCGTTGCTCTGAGGTAAGTCCCTATCTTGCAATTTATTTATTGCTTTGCATTATTGAGTGTTATATTATTGGTTGTGCACCCACATGATCACGTCGCATGTTAGTGGATAGATTTAAAATCAATCAAAGTTGCCTGCAAATATTTTTTTGAAATAAAAGAGAAAATGTACCGAAAGGACATTAAAGTAATCTAGAGTAATCAAGTTTCCGAATCCATAATCTCTTATTCATAGGAGTAAAGTAATTCTCCCGATACTTTACCTGGGTTTCTAATTATTCCACAAAAAAATTGATTAGTGGTGATTCTTGATTAAAATGATTTGCATGTTAAGAACTTAAACCTTAAGTCGCGAATTGATAAGGGCTTGAAAAAGCCTAAGTTAAGCCTTGACTTAATAATTCATTAGCTGAGCCCCTAGCTGGTGCGCCCTGAGAGTAGGTTGCGACACTCTAATAATTTTTTTTTCGCTTTTGTTTTGTACAGTCATCGATATATATTATCCTAATATATATTCTCCTGAAGTGGAATATTCATAAGGTTCTTTGGGTGTTGATGTGGGCAAATTTGGTTCAAGTGTCGAGATAATTGCCAAATGAGGTACCAAATCTCGAAATCTTTGTCCTAATCCAAGATTGAGATTAGGATTAGGAGAAGATGGTAGGCCAGCTTCAGCTTGGGTTGACCAGGCAACAAGACATGACTTTTCTGTTATATTAGTGAGTAAGTGTGATAAGCACAAGCCAAAGATGGTAAGCCAGCAATTTTTTAGTCAACCTAAAACCCAAGAAAGGTCATGAAACCCTGGAATTGCTCGCGTCCTGGAAACAAGAGAGTGGCAAGTCTTCTTCAAAGGAAAACATAAAAGTGGCTGCGTCACCATACTCATCAGCATCAAGTTTCTGTCAAACCCAACTTTGGTTAGTAAAGAAAGAGTATATCATTGCATGCGTCAACATGAGTTTCGTTAGGAACTGACATGATTAAAACATTAAAATATACTGCACTCACATACATCCAATACACCTAAAAATGTCTCGTGTCGCAACCATCACCATGAACTAGGCATCGTCCATTATTACCATGAAACGCTCCTCTGAGCTTAGACAGAAATACGCGAATATCTTAATTACTATTGAAGTAAATATTTTTTGTTTCTCTGGAAGCAATCGAGATTGTTTGATTTTCAATTTCTCTATTGGCCTCGGTGCTTTTCTCTTTGGAAAATGATGATTGCTATGCAACGACTGACCAGCCCCGGGTATAAAATATGTGTCAAAATTTGTCCTACGAAATTTACATCCACGTTTTTCCTAAGCCTTAACTGTCCTAAAGTCTTGTGACATTAATGTCGCTATTACTATTGAACTAATTAAAAACAAAAAACGGAGATGATGGGAAAGGACAAGTGGAGAGTTCGACTCCCCTCCTCTAGAGAGGCAAGTTTTTGGGTTTATAGGGTTTGCCCAAGTGGGCTCACTAGAAGCCCGCTCAAGAAAGTTTCAAAAACCAGGAATACACCAAGACGACCCAAAAAGAAAAGCAAATAGGGCTACTATTTCTCTCCAAGCAGATAAACCTGGATGCCGTTCAAAATCCTATTACCCTCGCGAGTTGTGTGAGGCTCGGTATCAAAGATGGGGTTGAATGTCGGAACATTAGTACCTGGCGACGTGGGGAAACTGAACACAAGTCACATGCCCCGGTCGATACACACAAATCCGTATCTGTTCCTTAATCGGTTGGACCGGTTCCAAGTTCATTACTATTTCTTCATCACTGCTCAGTCAATGCTGGTTCAGGTCAGTCGACCATGAAAAGGCAAACTGATAAGCAGACGCGCAAAAGGCAAATTCCGAGTCAACCCAAGAAATCATAAGTTCCAGAAAAAAAAACATCATCACCTCCTTCATCAGCAAAGCCACACACTCTTTCGTCCGAGTCAACTCGCTACTAGCTTGTTGCCACCACTGAACAGGTGATTAATTTTTCAAAATCAAAACACTCTCTCTTGCTTGAAGAGCCTCTCTCTATCACCTAGATAGCTTTGCCCCAACTCCCAACCTTTATCAACACCCAAGAATCCATTTCCACATCACAACCATCGTTTTCACATTCTCTCTACCCAGACATAATTCCTCAACCCTAAGTTTAGCTCCATCTGAAAATTTCGAATGTACAAGGCGAAAATCGCTCAGTCTGTCAAGGTTCAAAAGCAAAAGAAACGACTTTGTGAAGTAGCTAGCAGGGATCACCTAGAGATGGGGTGAATAAGTGATTTTAACCAGTTTATGCGGAAATGAAAGAAAATAGTTGAGTCTGAATAAAGTTCAGATTCAAAACAGTTTATAAAGACAGTGCTCCTTATGTGCAGTGTGCAAAGTAATAGAATAGAGATAGAAAAACTGCACACAAGTTTATAGTGGTTCGACTTATAGCAAGCCTACGTCCACTCTCCCACGCTACAACCTACTGGCTGGATTTCACTAATCAAATCAATGAGAAGTTACAGCAAGTTGTGCTGCTAAAACTCAAGCACTTCTTCCCGAAGCTGGTGCTGCTTATACCAAGCCGATAGATCACACTATCTCACACCTAAGCACACATTTATAACATTGTCTACACTTCTCAAATGATTACACGTTTAAGCTCATGAAAGACAAAAGATTGAATCAGAGTATGCTCAGACTTTGGACTTGTTGATTCTTGATTTCATTCTATTCATTCTGCTCCTTATTGATCTCCTTTTATACTCCTCTACTTCCAAACTAGCCGTTGGACAGTCTTTAGAGGATCGTCTTCCAATATTCACCTTTGGACAGATTTGTATAAAATGGATTGAGTAGTCGTTGGTTGATAAAATCTGAATCCCGCTGATTCTGGTCGCCCATACAATCAGAATCTTGTTTCCATAAGTAGAGCTTTGTCCGTTGTAATGCATGCTTGTCGTAATCTTTGTTTGTCAATCAATTTAATTTAGATTGATATCAAAGATTTCCTTTTGTGAAATCCATATCAGATCACTAGCTGTTATATTAGGTTATGTATTCTGTGTCTGAAGAAATTTTCCGTCTGCGTCTGCATTTGAAGAATTTCTGCGTCTGCGTCTGCATCTGAAAAACTTCTACGTCTGAAGAATTTCTGCGTCTGCATCTAAAAAATTTCTGCGTCTGCATCTAAGGAATTTCTGCGTCTGAACTTTGAGTCTAAAGTTCTTTCACAATAAAACACTCATTAACAGTTTTGTCAACTTCAAAAGCAATAGGAGTTTTCCTCAATACTTTGAAGAGGAAGGACAAGAGCACAGCCAAATGTCAAAGATCTGAGTTCGGTTGCAAGTTCTGGTAGCTCTCCCTCTCCTCTTGGTGACATGATATTCCGGGTGTACACAATGATCATATTTTATGTCAAGGTTCAACAGTAGAAGAAACGACTTTGAAGAAGAAAGCCACGATCACAACCTAATGCTGAAGAGCTGAGTCCAGTTGCAGTTTCTGGTAGGTTTCCCCCTCCTCTTGGTGATGAAACTTGTTGGGTACCTGTGTTAGAATAAGAGATGTAAGGAAATAGCATGCTAGATACGTTAGGTCAACTTAGTCACAAAAGTTCAGCATTATGGAAGATAATAGAGTCCAGTTGCATTATGGAAGGTTAGGACATCTCTAGACAAGCAGGAAAAATGCTGTGTTAGATAATGTAGTGACTGAAGAGAAATTACAAGAGTGTGAACATACAGTCTTTGGTAAACTTCATGGAAGTTCTTCTATCAACTTCCAAGCGTTTCAAGCCACAATGAAGAAAGCTTGGAAAACAAATACTATCATATGCAAGCACCTAGAGCCTAGTCTATTTTCCTTTGAGTTCGAGTCAGTCGAGGAAAGAGACAAAATAGTGTATTTTGGACCATGGTCCTTCTCAAGCCATTTGTTGGTGATTAAGCTATGGGAACCAAGTATGCCTCCAAACTGCATCATTTTCAACTCTTGTACATTTTGGGTTCAAATTCTTGGCCTACCTATTGAGGGGAGAACTAAAGAAGCAATTCGAGAAATTGCTGCAATTGTAGGTTAAGTTTCAGAAGTGCGCATAGAAACCAAAGGATGTGCATCCATTGTGGTGGGGAGAGCTAGAGTGTTTGTTAAAATTGTCTACTCCTCTCGTATCAGGCATGCTTTCCAGCTTTAGAGGTAAGAAGCATTGGCTAGACTTTAGGTATGAAAGACTTCCCCACTTTTGCTACTTGTGTGGGAAAATAGGGCATTATGCAAAGAATTGTGAACTCGTGCCTTATGATGAAGACCTTTCCACAAATGAAAAAGTACTATATGGGTCCTGGCTAAAAGCAAAAGAGAACTCAAATAGCCCATTTTGGAAGGCCTTTTATGGGGAGAGTTTGGAGGAAGAAGTAGAATAGGAGATGGTGCCAGAAACCGCAAAAAACTCTAGACAAATTACTTTGGTTCAGAATAATGCTAATAGCACACACACCAGTCTGAACAACGTACAAGAGGATAGGGGAAAGACAAAACTGACTGAAAAGGAGAATATAGCTTTATCGAGTACTCGAGAATTCGTAGATGATTCTGATCCTGATTCAGCTGTTCCGTTGCAGATTCAGCTAACTTCATCACAAATAATGTGTGAAATACTGCAAAGCAAAAACAGAAAATTGAAGGCACAAAACTCCAAGAAGGGCAGAAGGTATGGACCCTATGATCAGAAGAGTTCGAAAGGACAAATGCTGGATGAAACACATCTCTTAGAAACTCCGGTGCACTTTGCAAAAGAACCCAAACAATGGGCTTTGATGGCTAGCCCTAATAAGCCACCAGGTTACAAATGAGGATTTTGTGTTGGAACTGTCAGGGGTTGAGCACACCCTTGACAGTTCTAGCCTTAAGGGCCATTATGGCCCAAGAAAGGCCTAATGTGGTATTTTTAATGGAGACTAAGAATCAAGAAGCTCTAGTGCGTCGAGTAAGCAGAAACTTAGAATTTCAGAACTGTTATGTCGTCAATCCAGTAGGATTGGGAGGGGGGGTTTGGCTTTGTGGTGGAAGGTTGGGATTTCCTTGACTGTCAATTTATCCACAATGAGTTTATCGACATTACTCTTCAGGTTGATGCAATGAGAAAACAATTCAAGGCTACTTTTGTCCATGCTCCAACAATGTTTCAGGAAAAAATGAAATTATGGGAAGAGCTGAAGCTATTGAGAATCTAGAACACCTTGCCTTGGGTATGCATAGGGGACTTCAATGAAACATTGTATTATTGAGAAAAGGTGGGGAAGCGGACTCCTGAACTATATAGAATGAATGCATTTAGAGATTTCCTCAATGCTTGTGGTTTGATAGATTTAAAGAGCAAAGGTTGTGCGTTTACTTGGGCTAACAACCACAAAGGGCAGGATTTTGTTAAAGAAAGACTGGACAAGGCTGTTTGCAATATTGATTGGAGAGTATTGTTCTCTCAAGCTGAGGCGTTTGCTTTACCAGCCATCAGATCTAATCATAGCCCCATTTTATTGCTCCTATCAGCTGAACCTCTTAGGAGAAACAGAATGTTTAAATTTGAAGCTTTTTGGATACTAAATGAAGACTATCGGAGGATAATCAAACAAACTTGGAATCCTGATAGGCTACAAGAATCTGATCTTGTGTAGAAAATACAAGAAGTTTCAATAGAATTGGCAAGATGTAGTAGACAAAAATTTCAGAACAGCCAGAAGTAAATTAAGTTGTTGAAAGAAGAGTTGTTGGGCATAACTAACAACCAGAACTTGCATGCTGATCAGAATAGAAAGAGGGCCATTACTGAACAGATTGAAACATTATGGAGACAAGAGGAAACGTACTGGGGACGAAGGTCTCGAATCAATTGGTTGAAATGGGGAGATAAGAACACAAAATATTTCCATGCCACAATGATTCAAAGAAGACAAAGAAATAGAATATCTATGCTTAAAAATGCTGAAAATATATGGATTTGAGATCCGAACAAGTTAAAAGAAATGGCAGTGGGCTTTTTTCAAGAGCTTTATACATCAAAGGGCCCCCAAGACTTTGAACCTATATTGCAACAATGCCCTGCTCTTGTCACGGCTAAGATAAACCAAAATTTGACAACTGAAGTCACAATGGAGGAGGTTTATACTACAGCTTTTCAATTGGGCTCACTAAAGGCACTGGGACCTGATGGTTTGAATGGTCAGTTTTATCCAAGCCATTGGGATGATATAAAGAATGGGGTTTCTGATGAAGTGAAGAAAATTTTCTATTCTAGAAGTCTAAATCTAGTACTAAACAGAACTTTTATCACCTTGATCCCGAAAGTTCCTAACCTAGAAGGATTAAATCAGTTTAGACCAATCAACCTATGCAATTTTGCATACAAAATCATCTCAAAAATCTTGGCAAATAGATTGAAACAGTGGCTTCCGGGTTTAATAGAAGGAGAACAAAGTGCATTTGTTGGTGGTAGACAAATCCAAGACAATATTCTGATTGTGTAAGAAGTCCTTCATCAATTAAGAATTATAAAAAGGAAGAGGAAATTTCAGGCAGTGCTAAAACTTGATATGAAAAAAGCTTATGACATAGTAGAGTGGGATTTCCTTGAGGCTTGTATGTTGAAAATGGGGTTCAGTGATTGGTGGGTATAGAGAGTAATGAATTGTGTCACTTCAACTTCTATTAGTGTAAAATTCAATGGGGAACCATTGCCCTACTTTCAGCCAACACGAGAGATAAGACAAGGGGACCCTACATGTCCCTATTTGTTCATTATGGTAGCCAACGCACTGTTAATATTGATGAGGAAAGCAGTCCATGATGGAACAATCTTCGGCATTAAACTAAATAGGTACTGTCCAATCCTATCTCACCTCCTTTTTGCAAATGATTCCATCTTTTTCTTAGATGGTAAGGTCAACGAATGTCAGAATCTTGCATTGATCCTTACTCAATATTGCTATGCATCTGAGCAAGCAATTAACTTAAACAAATCTGGAATCTATTTTAGCTTGTGCTGTCCATAAAACTTAAGAAACAATATGGTAGCTCAACTCAAAGTCCTAGAAATTTAGACTGGGAAATATATAGGGATTCCTTCGGATTGGGGTGTGTCGTGACCTACCTCAAGAGGGCCAAACTCGATAAGGTGGGTTTAGAAGTAAGTGCTCATGAAACGGTTCATACGGCACATCAAAAAATGGTTTATCCTTACAGTCCATTATTCATGAACATGAATCTTCTCTAATTCATACCTCGCATGATAGCGGATCAATTTTATCTTTTTTTAGGAGTCGCCACCAGCCTAGGTCGGGGGTAGGCTAGAATACCCAACCAATACACAAGAATTTTGTATTAGTTTCTGCGAAAACCAGAAATCATGAGTTCAGGGACTAGCTTACGTTAATATTTCTGTTAACGCCCCTTCAGTACCGCTAAACTTATCAAGGTTGTTATCTAAATTGTTATGCATTTGTTTTTTTACCATTTTTACATCAAAGCCTTTGTCCATTAAGTGATCATACATCTTGTTTTTGTATTTTTATTTAAGATTCTAAACTAATCCTATTTTAGTCTAGAAAAAGAAAAAAACAATCAATTGTATTGAAAGACATTTCGTAAAATAAACACTCAAAGTATAAAAGACGAGCTAATTATAAGTGCGAAAAAGTAAAACCCGCAACTCATCAGGTGTTTATTACAACACAAATTGAAAACCCAAGACATAATCGTGGACAAATGAATTGAATACAAATTGAAACCAGATCGGACATCGGCCTATCGCCACCGTCAAGTGAATACAAATTGAAACCGGATTGGATATTGGTCTATCGCCTTAGTCTTTTACAATTTTGGAATATCCCCTCCATGGACCGCCTCTCGAGTGTTGGCGTTTAGATTCACAACATACATTCACGACAAACAATGCACAAAGGAACAACCAAAGAAAAGCAATGGCGCAAACAATTCATTAATCAAACACCGGCCTCAAGGTCGGCTTTTGCTTTACATGCATTTTGATTCACCCACTCTCCTAATCATTTAACATTATTTGATTAATGGTTAACGATAACGGGCTACCATTTGCATTCACAAAACGGCAACTCATATCAATTAACCCCTAAAGTCGGGTTATAAGTAACCATAATGGGCTACCCGCCCAACATACATCGGGCCTAACATACATCTAACAAGCACATGTATAGCAATGAAATAAACATGCATTCAGGCCCATGGGCCTTATTTCTCAACCATTCAAGCAATGGGAAGTGGGCTATATAAGGAGACCATTTATTCAGTTATTTTCTAATTCGAATTACTTATATCCAAATGTGATTAATCCACCTAATGATGTACAAATAAAGTGATTTAGGTGTCATTAGAAAGCTTATGTCATGAGGATCAAAAGTCAAGAAGACCATTTTTTCTGATTCCCCACCGATTTTCACAAAAAATGACAAATTTACATTCGGTGACAGTCTGGACCCGGTTCTATTAGGGATTTCAAAATAATGACGGGAAAAATAACAAACCTTATCAAAACCGGGTGAAAATTTTTAAAAAGTTAGGATTCTCCATGTATGACAACTTCCATGTTTTGATTTTTTTGCTAAAAAGTCATCCAATTTTTTATAAAATTAATTTTTCACCAAGGACTCATTTGCAAATCAAATTTTAACCCGAGAAGACCTTATATGAAATTTTTTAGTAAATTGACCCTCTACAAATTGTTTTTAGGCTCTCAAAATTTCCAATCAACATAGTGAGACCCCAAGGAACAACTTTGTCATTTTGAGTTTTCGCAAAAGAAGACTCTAACTTTATTAAATTCGGAGAAACATACTTTGGATTTCAGAGGAATGAAAATCAGATTTGAACACAAATACTGATTGAATCGTGAAAATTCCTTTCGAAGATGAACTCCGATCTTAATAAAGTTAGTATCACTGGAAATCTCTTGATCTCAATGTGAATTTTCATGAAGAACATTTTTTCATATTTTGAACACACGAATTTATAAAAATCAAAGAATACATGAAGGTTAGTCAGAAACTCATCTATCATCAGATCTATACCTAAATGGTGTTGTAAATCGCCCTGTCTTAACATACTTGGAATTTTATGAAAATTTTATGATGGATAGATTAGGATGTGTTCTACGACTTTCATGAAGAAAGTTTCTTCAAAAAATGATCGTAAAAAATTATAAAAGTCTTAGAATAGCATGACGTCAATTAGGAAATCATCAAAACAGGAAATCATCAAAACAGAATAGAACATCACATTCCAGATTCTAATCTTAGCTTACAAAGTGATTGTCACCTAGCAAACGAAGTCCGATTAAGGCATGCGACATATCAAATTGAAGCTTGAGATGAGTTTTAGAATTCTTTAGTTCTTCACTTTGCATGATTTCGACCTTTACGAGCTGAAATCAGCATTTCAAGCATGCAGGCCTCTTTGTACACGATTTCACAGAACAACATCTAAATGTACCTACCTTGTTCAAGAGTGCTGTTGAGCTCAACCGAGCTATTTGGCCACCGATGAACTCCGAAATGGCACCAAATATAGCTCTTGATATCTACATCACAAGGTAAGAAAATCGGCATAAGATTGCGATCTAGATATGAAGAAGTAAAATCAAGCTCAAAGTTGAATTCTGGTGGCTTTTCCAATGAAAGCTGGCCACCACAGCCATGTGAGAACACTGAGGGAAGTTGCTGGAGGCTCGAGATCGCCAAAGGATCGTCGATCGGCCAATTCAGCCCCTTGAACTGGCTGATTCAATCACCGACGCCTATGCCGGCGATGTTGCCATGAAGGAGATCACACCGGATAGAGCAACTTCGGCCACCAGCAAGAACAATTGGTCTTGTGATCAGCCTTGTGCAGCCATGGAGAACAGCGGTGAAGCGACGACTCGTCGGAAAATGGCCAGCGAGAGGTGGAAAGGCCAGCTGCCGAGAGAGAGAGAGAGCAAGAGGGAGAGAGATACGTGAGCTAGAGAGAGAAAGTGAAGAGAGGAGAGAGAATTCATATCTGAAATTGTAAGACCTTACAAAATTTTGGAGGGAAAAAAGCTTATATACTTCCTTTAACCTTGAATACTAACCCTTAGATTGATCAAATGGCCTAGAATGCATTCTTAATTATCAAGAACACTCTTTAAGGGCTAAGGATAGGTGACATGGCATTATGGATGGTCATGATCAATTTTAAATGAATAGCCATGATTGATTTGCTTACTATCTAATTAATTTACTTAATCCTTAATGAAGGACGTTTTGATAATTTCACTTAGGGACATTTTCATAATTTTCAATTAAGGGCATTTTTGTCATTTTTGGGCTCAAAGGGACGTGGCCGGCCTTGGCTAGTTGAAATAGACCACTGATCACCGGATTTTTTACTAGAAAATAGCCAATCCGATCAAACCGGTTCAATTCGAATCAAACTAGATTGAACCGGTTTGTCCCGAGTTTGGCCGGGTTGAACCGGTTCAATCATTGGTTCCATTTGTTCCAATTTTGTACAATTTAATCTCTATCATGATTAATTGACCCAATTAATATTGAATTTGATTAAATTGGATTGAACCAATTTGAAATTCATGCACAAATTGATCCAATTTAACTTGTTTAGCTCAATTGTTCTTGAATTTGAGTTAATTGCATGGCCAAGTTAGACTAACGAATTTAATTGAAGTCCAATTAGCCAAATTGAGTCTCAATTCATCAAATTGAATATTAGTCTAGAGTGGGTCTAGTTGAATTGCACTAATTGAACCAATTATTCTTAGACTTCTCAATCGTTAGATCACTAAATTGATCAAATTAGCTCAAATTCATGTGAATCTTCATCAAATTTGGATTTCATATAAAAAATTATGCTCATTCGTGTCTCAATTGCTCAAATCATAAAGAATTGATCAAAATCACTGATTATGACCTAAATTAGGGGTTTTCACGTTTGGCTTGGAATCACAAAATTGGTTCCAAAATTGAAAGTGATACAACCTCTAGATCAAATGTCATGAAGGAAACTAACCTAAAAAATGACTAGAAATGAAGTAATTTCATTTTTTACCAATTTGAACCAAATTCCGCAAATTAGGAAAAAGTTGATTCTAAATTGATTTTTATAAAATTTCAAATGCCAAAGTCAAATTGAATGTAAAATAAGATGATTTTTGGATTTTCCGATTTTTTGGTCAAAAATTTGACCAAAAGTCAAACCCTAGTTGACTTTTCACTAGGAACTTGATTTTATGATCAAATCTTTGAATTTTTTTTGAATTTCCATTTCTAAAGTGAAATTAAACTTGAAAGGAATCTTTTTATGTGAAAAGCCCCAATTTAACCCGGAGTTGACTTTTTAGTTAAAAGGTCAATCATTTGACTTTTTGGGTTTTTGCATGAAATGAATAGAAAATTATTTATAGAAGCTAGGCCAACAAACAGAATTAAAAAAACGACACTTTTTATTCAAGAAACGAGTTTCATCACGATCAGAAACCATATTCTCGAATTTTCTGCTTTTAATGACGCATCGGCCAAAAATTAAGTGTCAACAAGGTGCATTTAAGAAACAAATATTTGCCTAGATTTTGGCAAGAGTCAATATGAAATTAAAGTGGTGGAAGGAAAAGTTAATCTCAAAGGCATGAAAAGAAACTCATATTAAAACTATTGCTCAAGCTCTCCCTTAATATGCAATGTCTATATTCAAAATACCAGTTTCAATTTGTCAGTCCATAGAGAAAAAGATTATAGCTTTTTGATGGAGAAATAGTGAATCGAGGGCTGGCCTACATTAGAAGAGATGAGAAGTTCTCAAAACCAGAAAAAATCGGGAGGGAATGGGATTTAGAGACCTCATATCTTTTAATAGAGCTATGCTTGGTAAACAAGCATGGAGACTCTCTAAAAAGCAGTCATCATTATGGAGCCAAATTCTAAAAGGAATCTATTTCCCTACAAGATCCTTCTGGCAAGTTGGGAAGGGGTCTCGGCCCTCTTGGAGATGGCAGAGCATTCTAATGGGGAGAGAGAAGATATCAAATTCAGTCAGATGGTCGATTGGCACAGGGAAGAAAATCAACATTTGGGAAGATAGATGGCTAAAAAGAGGAATAATTGGAGGATCAACAACTGTTGAAGAACCAGCCAGAGTTGCAGACCTCATCCAACATGAGGACAAAAGATGGGATGAAGCTATGCTTACAAGGCTATTTGATGAGCAGATAGTTGAGGAGGTGTTAGCAATGCCAATATGCAGTCATGCAACACCAGACAAACTAGTGTGGACAGCTACAAAGTTGTGGCTTTTCTCGGTGAAGAGTGCGTATAATCAAATTCGTGAAGAGGAACACCCACAGAATGTAATGCAAGCATCATCATCTTTCTAGCCATTCTGCAAACTATGGTGCAAAATCTGGAATCTAAAAATCCCCCCCAAGGTAAGAATATTTGTATGGAGTGTATGCCAAAATGCTCTTCCCACAACAAAAAATCTTTATAGGAGGAAAATTTTACTGTGACCAGCATGCCCTTTCTGTGGTCAAAAAGTTGAAACGATGGAGCATCTCTTCCTCTTTTGTCCCTGGACAGATGCAATCTAGGAAAAACCCCTCAATTCAGATCAAAATCACACCTCAAGACCTAACACGAATTGAGGTATGGAGTCAAAACTATCAAGTACAGCCACATAAATTGCTTACTCTAGATGAAATTGCCATCCTCTTGTGGTTTATCTAGAAGGCCGGAAATGAATTTGTGTTTGAAGAAAACCCCCAAATCAGAGAACCTTAATCGAGTCGACAAGGATTATGATTCAAAACTATAGCAGGTGGAATCTTCAAAGCTTCAATCTGCATGCGCAGAAGAGCTTCTTACCTCTGAAATGGAACTCGCCGTAGAGTAATTCCTTCAAAATAAACATAGATGACTCCTTTCTTGAAGGTGAAGCAGAAGGAGCAGTGTCGGGAATCCTTAGAGACGAAGTTGGAATCCTGCTGGACGGCTTCGCCATGACAGTTCCAGTGACTTTGCCATTACACATGGAATTGCAAGCTCTGCTACAAGCTCTGGAATTCTTTGTCGACAGGAGAAAGGAAAGAATTGAATTGGAGACGAACAGCCTTCGAATGGTAAAGACGCTACAACAACAGAGTCAAGTTAGCTGGGAAGTGGAAGCGTTCATTCGAGAAGCTCACATCCGGATGACCCAATTCACTAACCTAACCGTGGCCCATTGTAACCGATCTACGAATCAAGTTGCCGATTGGGTCGCCAAAACGTAACGTAGGAAGTTGTTATGTTTTGATGCCCCTATGTCGGGTTGTGATTTCAAGAACTCTTAAGTTTCAATCGAAGTGCTCTATTTTGACCAAAAAAAAAACCTCGCTACTCAAACTCCATCCAAGTCAAAGTTCCTTTTGCCAAACGTCAACATCCAGGCGACATCATCCGTGATCCCCCTCTAATGTTCATAATGAATACTCTAAACTTTTGTTATTTGATTTTCTTGAGGGTCCCATCTTCTGTACCAAATGAACAGCAACATATATGCAAATTTGATATGCGGATATTATTTGTTTTAATTTGCCAAATTACTAAGCATGTGAGCATTTCTAATTGACCAGTTTTAAGTTGAGGTTCTATTGGATAATACCAATGTTGTAGTTTTACTAGGTTCAAGTGTGGGAAATAAGCTCATTGAATGCGCGAATTAAATAGCGCCGCACGCCACGAAAGATCTGTAAGTTCAATGCCATTAGTGATGATTACGTTTCAAGTATGTGTGAAACCATGTAACATGTATTTAATCGGCGTCTTCCTACATTGTCAATCGTTGAAGACCCTTTTAAATTATGTATACTCGAAACTTAACCGTTACGGTTGCAATCACATAGCATGTATTTAATCAGCATCTATCTAAATTGTCAAAAATGGAAAAACCTTTTAGATCGCGTATACTCGAAACTCGACCATTCCTTTGTGATGCCCACCGGGCTTCCTAGAAAGGAAAATTAAGGATGATTGCCTAGTCATGTTACGTGCCGAAGAAGCTAGCCGTGTACCCCTTGGGTGATGACACACCCTTCACATGTTGTAAGAAGGGCACGATTGGCGAGTCAGACAGGGTCGGGAGTTGGGTTGGGTTCAGAGTCGACCCCAAGGAGTATGCCCGGGGGCTCATGATGAGTTGCGCCGACAAAGTCTGGAAGCAGGAGGCCGGCCACGTACACCTCAAGTTGGTCCTCACCACGGTCTTCGTAAGGGGATTGGCCATGGTGTGCCTGTTGATGCTGGCCAATAATGCACATTCCTTTTTCTTTGTAGAACTCCAAGTCAGACTAATTAGCATTACTAAACTTTGAGAAGATGTGGACTACGTGCACCTGGACGTGTGTTTTCTCGTCGTAATACCGTTTGCGGGTTGTGAACATGGGCAATAGCGAGTTTGTATGGATCCAAAAGGGTGAGGGCGTTATCTAGTCGTCAGTCCACGAATAAGGTTTCAACTGGCCATATTAACTTGTAGAAAGTTGGGGTACAGTGCTATTGGGAAAGCGTAGCAGAAGCCCGATACCTTCACATTGAGAGATCGCCAAAAGGGAACTCAAGTTCAAGCCTGTCAACATATCCAGTTAGACCTATCTTCACTCAAAAGCTTAAACCAATGAGTTATGATTCAACCAAGATATATTAACTACTCAACACCATATCAATTATCCAATGTGGCTCGACAATTCTGGTCTTCGGAACGATGGCAATCACGACATTATAACGTTCTTTCATCTTTGGTGCCAAACGCACCACAATTTACCTCATTAAGGCCCATTTCTTCTTACCAAAAATGCCTAATTCTTATATACAAATCATACTTTTGCATTTAAATTACCGGGGAAGACTATCATCGACTCGAGAGGTTGCTATCAGTTTAAACCATTTCAGGCCTCCTCGAGGAAAAGACTCATGGTTCATTTTTTGGAAAACTTTAGGGAAATGCAATTGCATTTACAAACACTACAAAAAAACATCTTTTTACCGACGAAATTTCCAACGAAAAATTTAAAAAAATTCGTTGGAAAATGAATTTCCAACGAAAAAAATTTGTTGGTAATTCGTCGTCGGAAATTTTTCCAACAAAAAATTTCAATTTTCGTTGGAAATTTGCAACGAAATTTTTTTCATTGGAAAATTCGTTGAAAAATTCGTGACTAAATTCGTTGGAAAAACTACAAAAAAAAATTTTTTGGTCAAAAAATCGTGGCAAAATTAGTCGGTAATTTTTTTTCTTTTTATCAATTTTTTTTTTGCCGGCGAGCTCACCGGCACTGGCGAGGGCCAGCCTCGCCGCCGGCGAGGGCCAACCTCTTCACCGGCGAGCTCGAGGTCGCCTAGATCTGGGCGAGTTCTGGGCGACCTCAAGCTCGCCGGCCACAACGAGCTAGAGGTTGCCCAGATTTGGCCGAGTTCTGGGCGACCTCGAGCTCACCGGCCATGGCGAGCTCGGCCCTCGCCATGGCCGGCGAGATCGCCCAGATCTAGGCACGATTTTTGGGCGACCACGAATTTCAATTTTTGGCCCTCGCCACGGCAGGCAAGGTCGAGCTCGCCAGCCATAGCGAGCTCGACCCTCGCCATGGCCGGCAAGGGCCAGCCTCGTCGCTGGCGAGCTCGCCCGCCATGGCGAGGGCTTGGGTCGCGCTCAGCCTCACCGCCGCGAACGTGACGGACACCGCCTCCTTCATCGGCCAGATGCTCGGCAACGGCAGGGGGAGCTTGGGCCAGGCGGTGGAGCAGTGCCTCAGCGACTGCGCCGACCAATACGCGGGACGCGATGGAGCAAGTGCAGGTGTCGATCGTGGGGAGAGAGAGAGAGAGAGAGAGAGAGAGAGAGAGAATGTGTAAATGTGTAATGAGCGTGAAAATGTTGAATAAGGAAGGAGGAGCGCGAAAATGTTGAATAAGGAAGGAGTAGGTTTTCGTTGCAAAATTCGTGAGAAATTAATTGTACACTCTAAAATAATTGCTCGAAAAACTAAAATTCGTGGGAAAATTCGTTAGAAATTTCCAACGAATTTTCCCACGAATTTAAAAAATGCCGAACAATACTGAGTTTTTTTGAATTTGTTGGAAAATTCGTTAGAAATTTCCAATAAATTTTTCCACGAATTTAAAAAATGCCAAACAATATCGTGTTTTTTTTGTATTCGTGGGAAAATTCATTGGAAATTTCCAACGAATTTTCCCATGAATTTAAAAAATGCCAAACAATATCGGGTTTTTTTTTAATTCGTGGGAAAATTCATTGGAAATTTCCAACGAATTTTTCCACGAATTTAAAAAATGCCAAACAATACCGGGTTTTTTTGAATTCGTGGAAAAATTCGTTGGAAATTTTCAACGAATTTTCTCGCGAATTTAAAATATGCCGAACAATACCAGGTTTGTTTGAATTCGTGGGAAAATTCGTTGGAAATTTCCAACGAATTTTCCGACGAATTTAGAAAAGCCGAACAATACCGGGTTTTTTTGAATTCGTTGCAAAATTCGTTGGAAATTTTAAACGAATTTTGCAACGAAAATAGTACACATTTCAATAATTGCCCTGAAAATTGAAATTCGTGGGAAAAATCGTTGGAAATTTCCCACGAATTTTGCGACGAAAAATTTTTCATCCCAAATTTCCAACGAATTTTACTTTTCGTTGGAAAATTTGTCGCAAATTTGCAACGAAAATTTTTTCGTCGCAAATTTTCATGACAAAAATCCAGTTTTTTTGTAGTGAAAGGCCTTTGGCCCAAGATAAGTTTGGAGGTGCTTTGAAAAGTTGCATTCTTGGAATGCAAATAAACTTTTTTTCCTTCCAACTTTGGCATCGCTCAACTTTCATAATTTGGGAAATATCCTTGAAAACCCTAATTTGCCAGAGAAGGCCACAACTACCGACAAGCAACCAATGAGCCATCGTTGAGCCATCGCCACTCTCGCCTGACCTTAGGTGAGACTGGCCAGCAACAAATTTGGCTTGCCTGCAGCTGAATTCCACAGGAAAATAGTTTGAGATTCTTTTTTTAAAGAAAATTAGCCAAAGTCCCTTACAAAGTGTAGTTTTATCAAACAGCATTAATCCTAAATTGCTCCCCAATGTGTTTTTAAAATATAATTTATCAAATACTAATTGCATTTCAAAAATTCCTTTTGGCCCAAAAGTCTTTGGATTTCCCCAAGAATATTTCCTCAAAGCCAAACCAAATGAGGCCTCAGTGCTGGTGGAATTGAGAGCATGGGCAAAGGCGTCGATCACTAGTTAGAGCATTGAGGTCCTTCTAGCCTTCCGTCCTATCATGCCAAAGCACGCACTAGCGTGTGCGATTACCATGGTCAATACACATCTAACAAATGCTTGACAAACTGCGACAATCCAATGCAAGGATTGTGGTCATTTTTATTTGCAATACACCTTGTGGTCGGTTCTGTCTATTTGGTCATAGCTTGTTCATGTTTTCTTCGTCATGTATTTGTCCCAAGATCATCCATAGGAAATGGTGGGAAAAACACTAATTATGTTTGAGAAATGAGCGGCAGTCCTCTCCGAGTCAAGTTTCAAGCTGTTCACAATAGGATTAGCGAGCACAAATAATTCTGTAGTGAACACATTATAATGTATGATTCATCATGCATCTGCACAAAGTGTAATCAAGATCGGCAATAATCATATTAAATTGAATCAAGAGTCATTTCAACGTGAGCTTTTGAGTTCTGAAATATTTTTTGTTCATCAATCTACTCGTCTGCCGATGTTAAGTACAGAGTATTTGTGAGACAGTTTCATATGTCAATATATCAATCGACATTGCAAACCTTGACATGAGGCAAATACTTTGACTTGATTCCAGACTGTAGGATCTCATTCTGTCACACCCCGAACCCGATGAGCATGTGAACATCCCACTCATTCGTTAAGTATGCGACTTCCCAAGACTCATCGCCGACTTGATACAACAAATTTAAGAGCAACACACGTGGAAGCAATACGAACTCCCCACTCAACAAACACATGAACAATATAATAGAAAGACAATTTAAACAAACCAACAAGCCATTTTATAAACTTAATAACACTTACAAAGACAACATATACAAGCCTAAAGGCCACAACCCAGACCACGTGTACTCAAAAAAGGATCGGTCAATCTGCTTCACTACTTTACTCAAAAGAAGAGTCCTAAAAAGACAGGGTTTCTCACATTATCAAAAACCCCCACAGTTTCCTGGCAGTGACGTTGACGAGGCTAGGTTAGACATCTCATTGAAAGAACCCAATGGCAAAGTCCCCGGTTCAGGATGTGTCTCCATGGACATCGTCTCGGGTTCCAAAACCTCCTATTCAAAATCTGGATTAGCAACAACTTTGTCAGGGGGAGCAATCTCTATGAGATCCCACTCTCCTAATCCATCGTCAGGGGGAATGTCAAGCCCACGGAGAAGACCAAAGGTCTGATCTCCATCTCTCAAGAACCACACCATATAGGTATGAGGTTATCAAAACTTATCACCCCCATCGACCCAAACTATACTAGCATGCCTAATATACTCTCTATCATCACCTGTCGGGTACTCCGTCAACTAATATTCTGTATCCATAGATACCCCAAAATGTTACGGAGGATCAGTCATAGTCAAGGTCGAGGGTCTGAAATATTATATTGCAACAACGAAAATAAATCTCAATAAGTAAACTACCTAAACCCCGACTAGGGTAACACGTACCTTCGAAACACCCTAATCATGCAATTCTAAACAAAATGGCAAAACAATAACAATAACCTTCTTTGGCACAACCAACGTACAATTCATAACAAATGTCCCAATGAACACCCAACAGTAGCATCATATCACATATGCTCACCAAGCATAACTTAATCATGGCATTTGCATAATCATGCATAAAGACAATTAATAAGCCAGACATGCTCAAATATCACTTCTAAATACAAAGCATTCCCCAATGTAAATGACACTCATTGTTGTCCAGATTATTAATGACCCATCGGGCCACACCAAACCCCCGTCGGTCTTTCGGTCTAGCCAAGCATCTCCCCACTACTTCGGGCGTGGCAACATTGGGGATCGAACCCCCCGGCAAGTCAGGTACCCAACGCATTCTAATAAGGAGTATCGATCCGGCCTCCACCTTGATCGGCAATGTCTAGAACCCCCACCTAAACAGCATCCGAACTACCGCCGAGTATTATCTAGAACTCATTCTAGATGGAACTTATCATGGCCATGCACGCAAACAATCATTCATTACCAATTTTCATCTTTATTAATTAGTCGATGCAGAGTGTTTATGACGTGCATTTTCCTATGAACAAACATGTCATGAATCGCACTCATTTTCATAACAAATATCAATATATGATTGTGATTTGCCATGCTAAGTCAATAATAACCATAATAAACCACACGATCAACATTCAGACCATACGATCATTCATCCAGTGTAAGATCAACCATGAAACATCAATTTCAGCCACATGATCATCATTCAAGCCATGCGATTAAATCAAAGTCAACTAATCAGCCATGATTAAATAAATCAGCCACATGATTAAACTAATTAACCATATGATTGGCATTAAATAATTAATCAACCACACGATCGTCATTAGACACTTAATCGGCCACATGATCGACTAATTAACCATGCGATTATCAATCAAAGCCACATGATCAACTTCAAATTTCTAATCCGTCATATGATCAAACTTTATCACGTACTCATTTAATTTAAACCACACGATCGAAATTAGCACGTAATCAAGCCTTTTAAGCCATAAGATTAACATTAACATATCAAGAACCAATGTGAGCCACATGATCAATGTCTAACTCATCTAAATCAGCCATCACCACATGATTATTACTACCACAAGATTAACCCACGAATTTCATTAAATCAATCACTAATCAACACAATTAATCAAATTAAGTACAACTAGCAACATTAAACTCATGATCAAGTTCAAGCCACATGATCAACCTATCTTAACATCAAAATCGGTCACACAATCATCAAATTTAGCCACCAACAAAGTTTTCAAATCAGCACACTCAATAACTCCCAAATTAACCCCTAAATCTATTAAACAACCCCTAAACCCTATCCATTAGTAACCTATCAACCTAATCAAGGTTTAGGGAGTTACTTGCTACTAATCTAAACTAGAAACCAAGCCTAAACAGCAGCAGCAAGTTAGGGCCAAATCCGGAACTTTCGACGAACGTCGGCAGCCAAACGGCGATCCGGGCATAAACGGAGGCTTGGCGGCAGCTCACGGAGGTCCACAATGGCTCAAGGGTGGTGGCATGAGGGTGGTGGTTGGTGGTGGTGTGTTTCAGCCAAGGTAAGAGAGAATGAGAGAGAAAGAGAGTGTTCTTGGTTTAGAGAGAGAGAGCAAGAGAGAAAGTGAAGAGAGAGAGAAAGAGGGTTGAAACTTTAATCAAGATCAAGGGTTGAGATGTGTTCTTGATGCCTAAGCAAAGATCTAAAGGCTATGATCAAGTCTTGCTCTTCAAGTTCCATCCAAAGGCCAAGGTTAAATCTTGCAAAAAGATTTCTAGAAGAGCATTAAGTAAATAACCAATAAAGCAAGAGTAATTCTGTCCAAAGAGGGAATTTTGGCCACAAGGGGTACAAAGACCATTATGCCCTTCCACTCAGCAAAGAAACTCTAAAACACTTGGGGTAAAATTGTCTTTTCTAATTTCTGAGCCAAATTTCACTTTTTTGAGAATTTTTTAGCAAACCGATAATTAAGCGAGCTTAATGCGACGACATCCAATATAATAGTTTTGATCTCCTCAAAAGTTCAAATTCCATTGCATGGTCAAAATCGATCAAACGTCACTTTCGTATATCTCAAACTAACGGGCGGGTTTTAGGGGTTACACGCATTCAACCCGTGGTTGATTCAATATCAAGCCACATTTAAGTTTACTCGAGCCATGATTGTCATGTAATTACAAGAGTCAATCACTAGTTCCGAATGACACAATCACTAGAAATTGGTTTCGGAATGTTTAGAATGCATACCATGGTTAAATGCAGTCACCGGTGATCCGATTGTATAACATTGTCAAATTGTTCTATTTGGATCGGTCTATAATGACCCAAAATATCCCTTCGTTAATCTTTATGGTCAAAGTGTCAATCCATGTTCGATTTCTTAGGTCATGCGTGCTCATTTCCTAGCTAGTCATTCCCTAACGTTAGTATTCTCATGATTGATCAATTTAGAGCGAGAATTAATTGAAAGTGCATCGATGATATTATCATTTCATAAATCCCAAAAATGGGTCGAATTTCAAAATGTCATACATTCTTCCACTGTTGATTTAGAGTCGATCTACACAATAATCACAACAAGCGGACAACTAAGTTTTCATATTTTCCAGAGAAAAAGATCATCAAGCAACACGACAACTTACAGTTGAGCAATTCCTCTCAAACCTGCATCAGGCTTGTAGATTTGCATGTAAATTGTCATGCCCCGGACCCCGCCAAGCCTGCGACATCCCGCCATTGATCGAATTGAGCGCGACATCTCAGGACGCGTCGCCGACCCAAACGAACAGCGCAAGCGAAAGCGAAATAAAATAACCATGACAATAAAGTATAACCAAGGGATAGCACAAACGCAATTTAATACACACACAACAATAATTTGAATTCACACATTCATACATTAGGCCGCTAGGGTTAAATTCACCTTCGTCATAACAAAAAAAAAAAAAAGAACAGGTGGCTGGGTAGACTATTAACTGCACAAAACGGGACTCTACCAAAAAGGTTCCCTGGCCCTGCTCCTAAACATTCCTACGATGCCCAATCCAAATCGGACCCTGAGGAGTCTATCTCTGAGTCCGAGTTGATCTCGATCGGGTTCTCCTCCTCATCTCCCTGCCCGACCGCCATGGGTTCTTCTTCGCCCTCGGGCTATCTCGATCGGGTGCTAGCTCGGGTTCAGGCTCGGGGACAGGTGCCGGTACTAGACCGGGATTCACCGGTGGACTATCGGGATTTGACACCTCGCCATCGGGAATGAACTTGTCCCAAGGCTCCCAATTGACTTCATTCTCATTGGCGTGCTGCAAACCTTCAAAATCTCGGATTGGCCTAGAGTTTACCAACCCGACCCTATAGGTCCAAGCCAAGTAGTCATGGCGCTCCAGCTCATCTCGCCTTACATCTACCCAAACATAAGTATAATGCCTAATGTACGCCTCACCCGAATTCAGACCCGGGTACTCATTATCCTCATGCACCGTATGCACAGGGACTCCAAAACGCCTAGGTGGCGCCATGCTCAAGGGTGGGGATCTGAAAATGGTTATATAATAACTGTAAGAACAAGTCTCAATAAACAATACCCTAAACCCTACGAAGGCCAATGCGTACCCAAACAAGCAATACTTATAATCTAACTTCCAAATTTAACAAAATCACCTCCCAGGGCTTACCTGGCCATAAAACGCATGCCCGCTCTGCACGTCAGTCACACATAGCAATAATAATAATAATTATTATTATTATTATTCAATAACAGGACATAATGGTTCACACCCCCGCCACAATAACATTCAATCAATTCTAACAATTCAGTCAATCAAACAATCAGTCAATTCAATCAATTCAGTCACACTCAAGTCGCATGCGTGGTCGAACAGCTTTCCACGACCTCCCAGGTCCTTTCACTCGGCCCACGCCACTGCACCTCAGGCCCCATCTCACAGCCCGCGCCACTGCGCCTCAGGCTCAGCCTTCAGATCAAACGGGCTCGGTCCCGCGTAACCACGCCTCAGAACATATTCCCGTTCCAATGACCCGCGTAACCTACGCCTCAGGTCTAGTCATGCTTTGTTCGCCACACCCGCGTAACCTATGCCTCAAGTTAGCAGCCCTCCGATCGATCTGGGCTCACATGCACATGTACCACTGCACAATTTATCAATCTCACAAGTCGTACCAATCAACTCAATACAAGCTTACCAATTCACAATTCGCAAATTAACACGTCATACCAATTACAGCCAATGCCAATCCCAGTCACATCATTAGTCCAACACACCGATCCGCATACTTGACATTCGAGCCAATCGCATCCAAACTTCACTTTTCCAACCACACGCACCACCACAATACAGTCAATCAATGCACCACAACTAGCCACATACTCATCATAAATTAATCTACCAATCGCCACATAATTCATGCACTAGTCTTATTCTCACCGACTAATCTAATTTCTATTTTAATCACTAAATTAAACTAAATAAATCCCTAAGCATGTCTAATAGTATCCATTAAACTACATAGGGGTTAAAATATCATTTACTAAATTTTGGCCCGGTGAAAATCGACTCGGGCTTAAAATGGCCCGAGTGAACAGTGCTGACTAGGCGCGGGCGAGGGCGTGACGGGCGTGGGGCTCGGCCACGGTCACGGTGCTCAGCCACGGGCTCGGCCCAAGCACAATGCCCGGCCACTGGCTCGGCCATGGCACGAGAACGGCTCAGCGGGGCAGGCGACCGGCTAGTCGGCTGGGGGGCGGCATGCGGCGGCGGCGGTGGGGGCAGGGACAGTGGTGGAGACGGTGGCAGTGATAACAGCGAGCTGCGGCGATGTGGCACGGCGGCGGGCTGCTCTCCGGCAACTGTGGGACATGAAAGGAGAGGAAAGAGGTGGCGGAGGCGGGGTGGTGTGGCTGGGGGCATTTTGCAGCGGCGACGACGAAGCTCAGGCGTTTGGGTGGCGCAGGGGAGTTGATCGAACGGCTGGGCAGCGGCCAGGACTCGTCGAGCACAGCGCCGAGTGGCGGCGAGCCGAGCTCGCGTGCTCGGGGGGTGAAAGAGGAGAAGGCCAAGAGAAGGGGAGGCAAGGGCCCGGCGGTGACAGTGGCGGTGGCGAGCGGCATGCGAAGTTCTAGCAGCGACTGGGCTGGCGGGCGGTAACGGCGGCGACAGCTGGGCGTGTGGTGGTGGCGGCGATGAGCTCGCGGCTCGCGCGAACGGCAGGAGGAGGGGAGTGACCAGGCGACGAGGGGGGCCGACGAGACTGCAGGCGGCTCGCGAGCGACGACGTAGCTTGGTCGGGGCTATTGCGGCGTGAGGCGGACGACGGGGCGACCAATGGTGGTTGCAGTCGGCAAGCAGAAGCAGGAGTGGAGCTCGTCGAGCCAAGGAAAAAAGGAAGGAAGAAGAAGAAGAAGAGAGAGGGAGGAAGAAGAGAAAAAGGAGGAGAGAGAGAGGGACTGGAGGTAGGTCTGCATGGGTATGGGGCTGAAGGGACGTCTACATGGCGACGTGCGCGGCCAGAGAGAAAAGAGAGAGGGAAGGAAAGAGAGGGAGAGAGAAATGCAATGATGGTGACGGAAAGAAGGCGTGCGCGGCCAGAGCAGAGGGGAGAGAGAGAGAAAGAGAGAAAAAAAAATAAAAGTTCATTCAAATAATTATTGCAATCCAACGGCCCATATTTAAAATCAAAAGCGATCCAGCGGTCCAAATAATTCCTAGAATATAATAAGAGACAATGGCCACGAAAATTAGAACAAACTAATCCGAGGGAGGTCTGCCAGTCCAATTTAATACTCGGTCTAAATTTCACTTTTTCACTATTCCTGACAATCTCGTCTCTGGCCACGATAATATCGACACCGTCCGATTTATTTCGTCCCGGAACTCGAGAATTTCGACACCAAAATTTGGGCTCTAAATAACGGCCAAATTCAATCGAGTGCGATTCTAACTAAATCTCAATTTTTGAAAACGATAACTAGGAGTGATCAGTTCCCGGCGAGATTTTACTATAAGCACACTGATGAATTATACGTTTTATAAATCCCCAAATTGGGTCAAAATCCGGGATGTCACATAAATCTCATGATAAAACCAAGCCAAAATGAGAAAAGTACGCATACAAGATTTGTAGTCACCATCCCTTGCAAGTAGCAAGCGGCATATCGAGGTTCCTTGCCCAGTCCTGATTATCACGCAACTAGACTTTCCTTGGTTGTTCATGACCGAAAGGAGAAGGTGAGAAACTTTTCGCGGACAATCAAACTTGCTCGTTACGAATCAAACATCACTTTCGATTCAATGCTTATCCACACGATTTTTTATTTGTTGTTTCAAGCCTCAATATGGTTTACACAGCTAAAATAATTGTAATAACTTCGTAGTCCGCACACTTTACCAACAAAATTAATGGCTACGTTTGGGAGTAGCTTTGGCAAGTGACTTTAAGCATCTAAAGCCCTTTGGGCTAATAATGGTGTTTGGGGAAATTTTTTAGAAACCCCATTGAAGGAAAGTTGGCCTTCAAAAGGCCAAAAGCCCAAGGCAGCAGGAGAGGAGTTCTAACCCTAAAAGCTATCCCTTACGCCGCAGCCGCAACCCCACGCCCTTCACCTCCTTCCAGAGAAATGTTGCTGCATAGAACTTCCCTCCCAAAACCAAGGAAAAAAAGAAGAAGAAGAGCAAAACCTAATCCTCAAATCCTCTCTCTACAATCTCTCCCTTGTGGCCTTCATTTCTTGTTATCCTACGCTGCTCCGTCCCTCTCTCTATCGCACGAGCTCTCATGCCTACACCCACCGACCGGCCCTCTTTGGACATCTGCATGCTACTCTGTGATGGTAATCTCTCTCACTCGCACGCACGCACTTCATCTCGCTCGATTATGTTCGGCGTGCCTCAGCAGCTTTTGATTTGGTGCTTGTGGTTTTCGGATTTGTTGTGTTGCTCCTTTGATTCTACTTGCAGTCTTGGTTTTTGAAGTTGAGGTTTTTAGCCGTTGCAATGGCAGCAGTGTTATGCTGAGCATTCGGTAAGTTCTTTCGTGGTGCTCGGCACTGAGAAATTCTTGGCCGTTTTTTGGGTATTCCTAGAGGTTAAGCGAGATGGGGATCCTTTAATCTAACTGCTACCCGTCTGAGTTTTTAGTATGGGATCCCTCCCTTGATGTCCATGGCCGTTTGACTCTATGGACAGCTGGCATTGAACTTTATAGCATTTAGTTAGCTGAGGTCTACGTATGTCATTCTATACGCAGGGAGCCTTTACAAGCATGTTGGGCACTACTGCAATTAGCTTCTATGCTAGAAAAATATGAAAGCAATGCGCTAGAGCCTCGTGTAATTCCACAATCACCCTTTGTGTCCTAGTGCCACCCTTGCCTCCTCAGCATTGTTGTGTTAAATTGCTGCTTTATTATTCTCACAGGGTTTGTTTCAAATAAGTGATTTTGTTGGGCGAGTTATGCTCAATCAATTTTGTCATTGTTTGGTATGATTACATCTAGATTCTATGTTTTATGTGTATGGTTCAACTTACATGTGCAAGAGGCTATTGAGATTGAGTTATGCTCAATCAAATTGCTTGTTTGCGATAGCTTAAGTTTTTGGTAAAAGGGGGTTCAACAAGAAAAAAGAATTGTTATACTTTTATTGGATATCGGATTGTGTTGTAGTTTTATGTTCTATCTTTAATGTTCTATCAAAATTTGCATACGCATATGTTCATTCATGTTGACGAAATTGGGTCATACTTTAATCTCGTTTGTTTGCATTTTTCAAATCTGTTTGTGGTTATTTTATTGGAAGATGGCAAGTTCATCAAAGGAAAAGGCATATTGGAGCCTGGAAGATGTAGAAACTTTTTGTCAATTGTGCATTGAACAAATTGAAAAAGGCAATCAGCCGGCAAGAAATAAAAGGGATGGATGAATAGCCATAATTAACAAGTTTGAGGAGCTAAGGGGCAAAAAGTTTGATAAAAATCAAATGAAGAGTAAGTGGCATAATCTGAAGGAAGAATGGAAAAATGGAAGCAATTGATTCAAAAGGAAACGGGACTAGGATGGGATCCAAGAAAGAAAACCATTTATGCGAGTGATGAATGGTGGGAGAGGAAAATTAAAGTGTTTGTCTCTTCTTTTGTTACTTTTTGGTAAGTTCATATTTTATGATGCAACTCATGAAAATTTTTTATTATAACGAGCCAATCCTAAACTTAAAGTTTTTCGAACGAAAGGAATACTTCCGAAACTTAAAGCTTTGTTTGGATAGAATGTTCGAGGGTACAGTTGCTACTAGAAGTATCACATGGAATCCTGCCCAAGGTTTATGCAATGATGAGGATATGAGGCCACACAAGCTGATATTGGTGATTGTGCGGGATCTATTGATGATACTTTAGAGTGCAATGTAGATGAAAAGGTAGTTGAACCAAGTCAAAGTAATAGCCATAAAAGAGCGGCGGAGAGTTCAATAAGGCAAGCTTGAGGGAAGAAAGAAAAAAAAGTGACTGGACCGGCCAAGTTAGCATTTCAAATTGACAGACTTTGTTCAACTGTTGAAAGTAGAAGCAATGCGACATCTATTGCAAGGGAATTTGATCCTTACAAAGAAATTATGCAAACATTGAAAGCCATCCCTGAGATTAAGCAAGACCAAAAGTTATACTTTTTTGCACTCTCACATTTTGCTGAAAAGAAAGACGACAAGCAAATTTTCATGAACTTGGATGGAGATGAAGACAAGGTCGAGTGGCTCAAGTTTAAGTTGGAAGAGCACAATAGTCATCGCTAGAATGTAGCTACTTGTTTGAACTCTTTCTACATTATTGTAACGTGACACATATTTTCAATTAGTGTTTTGCACTGTGTTTGCACTACTTGTGAACTCTATTTTGATTTATGTTTTAATGTGAGACATGTTTTCAGTTGGTGTTTTTTTTATTGGGTAAAATTTGCATATATATGATGGATGATATAATTGTTCCATCGATGGATAATCTATATTATTCATCACTTTTCTTATTGTAACTCTATATTTTGTTACTTTTTTAGTTAAAGATGATTCTCCTGAATGGGAAAACCATGCAAATGGGAAAGAGAAATATTGGCAACTTGTGGGAGCTAGTCAATGTGCAGTCGCTTATCAGGCAATATACAGTTACAAAGTACCTTGCATGACATCTTCACATACAGGAAATGCATGGTTAGAAGAGCTGATGAGCGAAGATGCTAATTCGATAAGGTGCTATCAAATGTTTAGAATGGATAAGATTGTATTTAATAGTTTAATGCATGACTTAGTGACACACTATGGTCTTCAAGGAAGTAGGAATATTGATGTTATAGAAATTCTTAGAATGTTTCTTCACATTTTAGGACATGGTGTAGGTAACAAGTTAACACAGGAGCATTTTCAACGTTCCGGGGAAACGGTGAGTAGGTACTTTAGCTTAGTACTAAATAAAGTATGTGAAATGGGAAAAGATTTGATCCAACCAATTGATCGGCAATTTAGGGAAGTTCCAGAGAAGATCAAAAATACTCGAAGATTTTATCCATATTTTAAGGTACGTTTAGATTATACAATATAAAGGAATAATTAAATATAAATTTCGATTATACAATAATGTTTGGGCTTTCGTTTCAAGATTGCATTGGAGCTATTGATGGCACACATATCCCAGTGGTGATACCTTTGCACAATCAGATTCGTTTTTTTTTTTTTGGTAAGGCAATCAAATTCGTTTTATTGGTCAAAAAGGAACACCGACTCAAAATGTATTAGCGGTGTGTAATTTTAATATGAAATTTATTTATATTTACGTGGGTTGGGAGGAACAAGCTCATGATATTCGTGTTTTCTATGAAGCCCTTAGAAGATTTGATGTACGATTTCCTCATCCTCCTCCAAGTTCGTTATTAATGGTTTTTGTGTATTAGAGCATTAGTATGTATCAATATGGTATATGTTGATTAAATTTACATAATATTTGTATAGGTAAATATTATTTAGTAGATGCCAGATATCCAAATCAAACAGATTATTTGGGGCCATACAAAGAAGTTAGATATCATTTGCTAGAATTTCGATAAGGTCCTGCACCTTCAAGTTATCGGAAGGTATTCAACCGTCATCATTCATCGCTAAGATCGGAAATTGAGCGAGCCTTTGGTGTATTGAAGAAGAAGTGGAAGATTCTAAAGCATATGCCAAGTTATCCATTTGAGAAGTAAGTGAAAATTGTTATAGCAACAATGACCTTGCACAATTATATACGAAAAAACGCCGTCAGTGATAAACATTTTGTAAGAGCAGATTTGGATCCCAATTATGGATATTCAGTTGATCTTGATGATGTGAATGACGAGGCTAATGCTTCAAATGATAATTTATTTTCTGACATGGCAAGTTTACGTGATCAAATAGCCATGAGTTTAGTAAATACTTAAGATGCTTGTAAATTTCAATGATAATTTATTTTTTTCCTCGATGCATATGTGACAATGCTTATTATAATTAAAGTACTCTCTTTTTGCAAAGATGTGGTTTACTTATTCCTTAATTTGTTAATATATCTCTTTTACATTACTCTAAACGCGAAAATATAAAAGTTACGGTCATTATTTTTTTTTTCAATTTTAAACAAATTACAATTAAAAAACTTAAATTTGTCAAATCAAGCACTTTCTCTAAATATATGTTTACCAAACAGTATTTCCCCAAAGTTGCTTCCAAGGTACTTTTCAATTATAATTTATCATACAGTCTTTGCATTTCACCAAAACTTTTTAAACTAAAGGCCTTTATTTTTCTCCAAAGGTTTTCCCCATAAGTCTTCCCCAACGCAGCCAATATCGTCTTCCCGCTTTCAATTGTTACCCATTGAAGGAATGAGCTGAAACAACAAAAGCTACGTCTATTTACACCCTAAAAGTCAGTTTTCGTTGTCTGTATCATCCTTAAGTGGGTGATGATTTTACAAAATCTGGTCCATCCAAAGAGTAAGAGGAAAAGGAAAGGAAAGGAAAATCTTATGGCAAAATAAAACAGTCCGCTGTCTTCACCTATCAAGGCTTCTTCCTTCAGTCCACTTCAGAAACCCCATCGGAAATCATCCGGAGCCAAGAACCCGTCAAGATTCAGTTCCATACTCCCGGCGCTTGCGAATTGCATCCCGTTGAAATCGCTGGGAAACTCCTCGATGCCCGGGAACGCCCCAATATCGGTATCGCCGGAACCCGGCTCCGGATCCGCCAAAAGATCCAAGAACGATACGTCCAAGTACAGGTCGCTCTCGCCCGTCAAGACGCTGCTCGCCTCCGAAACCGACGGCGAAGGCAGAGGGGCCCACGATTCGGATCCGGACAGGTAGGGTCGGGCCGGCACGGCGCCCGACTCGGCGTACCTCTCCGCGGCCGCCTTGATCTCCGGGGGCGTGAGGGACCGGCCGTCGGGGATCTCCGGGGGGTTGTCCGGGAAGTTGAACTTCGCGGTGGGGCCGCGGAGGCAGAAGAGCGCGGCATCGAAGGCGCGGGCCGCCTTCACGGGTGAGTCGTAGGAGCCGAGCCAGAGCCTCTGGCGGCTGTTGGGGAAGCGGATCTCGGAGACCCACATGCCCCACCTCCTCTGCCTCACCCCCTTCAACTTCGGGTCGCTCCTCGCCCCCGAGCCCCCGTGCACCGCGAGACCCGCCGCCGCTGCGCTGCGCTTCACCATTTCTTCTTCCTTCCGCGGGTCAAGATTCGATTTTGACGATCTGGGTCGACTTGTTGAGCTTGCGAATCGATTCTGGAGAATGTTTTTTGGGCGTGTGTGCTGATGATTTTCTCGTTGCTGGTGTTGAAGCTCGGATGCTTGAGACAAGGAAGCATTTTGCGGCTCTTAATAAATAGGTTTTTCTGCAGACAGGCGAGGAAAGAGAGTGAGCCGTGTCCAGTGCAGTGTGCGCGGGGGGCCAGGGTCAAACGTGCGCGTTGTCCCCTGTCCTTCAAGAGCTTCAAAGTAGACGAAAAAGGGAAAACAGTGCCACGTGAGGGATGACATCAGCAAAGTGTATCTGGTTTTGTTCAATTTACGCGGTTGATCTTTGCCTGGGGAGTGAGGCTGTGATCGTGACGCGACGATGCGAAAACCCAAGCCTCAAACCCAACAAATTGGGGTTGGGACATGTCGCGCTCGCCACTGAAATGTTCGGTTCAAAGCGGCCATATAAAGTATCGGCTTGGGAGGCGTTACAGTAGTAATTTGTGAGTTATTGCGATGTCGGAGTCACGTGGCTTTGCCGAGTTTCTTTCTATGGAAAATAAGTAAATAAACTTGACCTTTTTTTTTTGCTCGTAAATAAAACCCTCAACTTCCAAGCGAGCTACGCCTCTCGAGTCTTTCTTTCTTTTTTGACCGAGAACTCCAAATAGTAGGAACAATACTCGAGCCAACTTGAGACATTCTCCCAAAACTCGTCACGTGTTTGGTAGGAGATACTTGACCCAAATCCTGTAAGCTCAATTATATCGCGGCAGTTTTTAATACATGGGTTCCAAGCCCAGCTTGACGTACATATTTTGGAAAAAATATCGGATTTTTCCCTATTTTGTTTGTCAGATAATTTTTCCCTATTATAAACTTTGAATAAATGTGTTTTCTCTTAATATTAGACGGAATCGATGGTCTTGATGAATACGCGAAATTACTATAATAAATTCTTTTTTTTTGTCCTATATAGTCACTGGTATACATTATCCTAATATATATTCTCCTGAAGTGAAATATTCATAAGGTTCTTTGGGTGATGATGTGGACAAATTTGGTTCAAGTGTCGAGATAATTGCCAAATGAGGTACCAAATCTCGAAATCTTTGTCCTAATCCGAGATTAAGATTACGATTAGGAGAAGATGGTAGGCCAGCTTCAGCTTGGGCTGGACCAGGCAACAAAACATGACTTTTCTGTTATATTAGTAAGCAAGTGTGATAAACACAGGGCAAAGATGGTAAGCCAGCCTTTTTTTTGTTTTTTTTTTTTATAACCCAGGAAACCCCCGCACGGCCGACAGCCGGGGAGTAAACCCTGGAGGCGACACGTGCTAGCCACCACACACGTGCCACCGGTTAAGTCACCCTGCGGCGCCCGGGATTCGAACACTCAACCTTTTGCGAGAAGAAGAGTGCGCGCTCCAGCAGCGCCACCCAGGCGGGTGGTGTAAGCCAGCCATTTTTTAGTCAACCGAAAACCCAAGAAAGGTCTAGAAGCCCTGGCATTGCTGGCCTCCTGGAAACAGGGAGTGGCAAGTCTTCTTCAAAGTAAAAAACAAGGGCTGCGTCACCATACTCATCAGCATCGAGTTTCTGACAAACCCAACTTTGGCTAGTGAAAAAAAAACAAAAAGTACATAATTGCATGCGTCGGCATAAGTCTCGTTAGAAACTCACATGATTAAAACATTGGAATATGCTAAACTCACGTGCATCCGATACACCTTAAAATGTCTCCCGTTGCAACCATCACCATGAACTGAGCATCGTCCATTGTTATTTGAGCTTAGTCGGAAATACACAAATATCTTAATTACTATTAAAGTAAATATTTTTTGTTTCTCTAGAAGCGATCAAGATTGTTTGATTTTCAATTTCTCTAAAGGCCTCGGTGCTTTTCTCTTTGGAAATCCATGATTGCTATGCAACGACTGACCAGCCCCGGATAAAGAATATATGTCAAAATTTGTCCAGCAAAATTTACAGCCGCGTTTTTCCCAAAGCCTTTGCCGTCCTATAGTCTTGCGACATTTATGTCGCTATTGCTATTGGACTAATTTAAAAAAAAAAAAAGGAGATGACAGGAATAGGCAGATAGAGAGGGGAGTTTTTGGGTTTATCGGGTTTGCCCAGATGGGCTCCCTAGGAGCCCGCTCTCGAGGAAGTTTCAAAATCTAGGAATAAACCTAGACGATCAAAAAAGAAAAACAAATACTCTCCAAGCAGATAAAGCTGCACGCCGTTCAAAATCCTATTTACCCTCGTGAGTTATGTGAGGTTCGGAATCAAAGATGGGGTTGAACGTCGGAACGTCGGTACCTGGCGACGCGGGGAAACCGAACACACGTCGCATGCCCCGGTCAATACACACAAATCCGTTCCTTAAACGGTCGGACCGGTTCCAAGTTCACTGCTATTTCTTTCTCACTGATCAGTCAATGCTGGTTCAGGTTAGTCAACCATGAAAAGGCACACTGATAAGCACACGCGTGCAAAAGGCAAATTCCGAGTCAACCCAAGAAATCATAAGTTCCAGAAAAAAAACATCGTCACCTCCTTCATCAGCAAAACCACACACTCGTTCGCCCGAGTCAACTCGCTACTCAAACTCCATCCAAGTCGAAGTTCCTCTTGCCAAACGTCAACATCCAGGCGACGTCATCCATGATCTCTCTCCAATGCTCGTAATGAATACTCGAAACTTTTGTTATTTCATTTTCTTGAGGATCCCCATCTTGTACCAAATGAACAGCGACATATATGCAAATTTGATATGCAGATATTATTTTTAGATTTGCCAAATTACTAAGCATGTGAGGATTTCTAATTGACCAGGTTTAAGTTGAGGTCCTATTGGATAATACCGATGTTGTAGTTTTACTAGGTTCAAGAGAGCAATTGCCCGTAGTCAAGAGAAGTGGGTTGAATGCGCGAATTACTATGGCGCCGCATGCCATGAGAGATCTATAAGTTTGATGCCATTTGTAATGATTACATTTCGAGTATGTGTGAAACCATGTAGCATGTATTTAATCGGCATATATACAAATTGTCGATCATGGAAGACCCTTTTGGATCACGTATACTCCAAACTTAATTGTTATGGTTGCAACCACATAGCATCTATTTAATCGGTATCTATCTGAATTGTTGAACATTGGAAAACCTTTTAGATCACATATGCTCGAAACTCAACCATTCTAGTGGCAATTTTCGTCTTTAATTAACACATACAATCTTTTGGAAGTTTTTAAAGCTAGCCCATTTAAAACAAGTAATTTCACTTTTTTCCGGGTTATACAACATGAAAAGAAAATTATTACGACATCTTTTTCGGAAGAGAGAGCACAAACGAGGGCACTATTGTTTTGGGTTAATTTTATTAATCAAGATATTTTTTTGGCTGCTGAGAAATTTCACATTTTCTTTGTATAATTATCATTTATTTTGGGTCGAATCTTTTTATAATTATTTCAAAGTATAGTTTTTGGCCGTCCTTATGTTTTATATATTTTGTCTTAAGTGCATATTATGGGCCTGATCCAAAACATCATGCAAGGCTTTCACATCAACGTTTCTCAGTTGACTTTTGATTTTTGGCTTATTGTCGGATCATGAGGCCCACACTTGTCAGTACTAAGTTACTAATCCTCTTGTCGGCCTTTTGGGCTTTTGGTTGCATTTTACTCTTGACTTTTGATTTTGGGCTTTGTAATCCAAAGCTGGATGTGTGATTTTAATTATTTTTCCCCCTTTCCATGTCGAAAAAATTAACTCGTGATTTTAGTAATTAAAGTCACCCAAAATATCTTCAAGTTTTTCCATATTCATTATGGGATTTGTTAATAAGTGCCCTTAGAGCACTAATTAACTTTACTAAAGATGGAAATGACACTTTTCAAGATGCTTATCAAATAGAAAAAATTACATATTTTAATAAAGATGCTCGCTGCAAATAGTAGATTTTAAATTTTCAAAGCATATTTAATAAGATTAAACAAGTGCACAAGTTGCGCTCTTCAACATTTTTCATTTAAAACTCTGTCAAGATTGAATGTTAAAAAATGCAACACATTTATATGCGGCATGTTTAATATGTGCAAAACTATTTTTGTATGTCTATTTTCAAGATTAGAATTGCTGCCACTTGATAAGATCATTCCGTAATGTTCTGCTACCATGTCGCATAACAAATATTTATACATCACTATTGATAGGTAGCCGTTATTTTCACCTAATTTATTACTGAATTCACTCTTTTCTAAATCTCTGACCATCTATCCTTCAACATAAAAGTTTAACGTTTAAACTATTCTCCCTCTATCTCCTCATGGCAGGATTTCACTTTCACTTTTTCAAGTTGATGCGTTTGCTGCAACTTGAAGTATTGTTTTTTTTTTTTTTTTTTTGGGTCAACCGATATGAGCAAAGAGGTGCAAAAGAGAAAATGTCACTTGCCATTGACGCCACCTCTGATGAAACCATCACTCGCCACCGCCTGATGACCTTCCAATTATTGCCGCCGCTCTTCACTTTTCTCTCTCATGTCCTTACATGCCCCTCTCTCTCTCTCTCTCTCTCTCTCTCTAATGCCCTCTCGGCCCTGCATGTGGCGATGACCACAACCTCGAATGGGCATGACTGTGAGTTTGCAAAAGCCCCTAATTTGATCTGGGCTTCGAATGAGCTCTTGAGCCGAAGTTGTGGTGGCACGGGCTTTGAGCTAGAGGCAGGGAGGAGCAGTGGTCGAGGGCCAAGGCAACAGTGAGAGAGAGAGATACGCAGACGCAGCAAATCAAATTTGAAGAAGAAGAGGGATGATGGCGCCGTAATCTTAGAGAAGAGCGACTGAAGAGGGACGTATACAATGGTGACGGCGTGTGAAAGCTTGGGATGGCGTGTGGCGTGCGATAGTGGGCTCCCGTATGGGGTAGGGGCAAGAGCGAGTCCATTTGATGTATCGAGGCATTAAGAGAGTCTAGTAATTGTTTTGGGAGAAGGTAAAACCAATGAAATTCTCTTGTGCACCTCTTTGCTCATCTTGGTCGAGAAAAAAAAAAACAAAGAATAATTCAAGTTGCAGCAAATGTATGAACTTAATCAAGGAGGGACTCAACCAAAAGAGAAATATGGAAGAGGGAGAGTGAGATCCTGCCACAAGAAGACATGGGCAGAACAAGAAGAAGGTTGGATTTTTAATTTGAAAGGTATATTGGTCAACTATCTACATGGGGGTGATTTTAGCAAATAAATGGGGTGCATAGTGCGGTTGCAAGCTCTGTTTATTTCGTAAAAAATAAATAATTTAGAAAATATTTTCTTAAAATTGATAACTTGTATTGTTTGAAATAATTAGCTAACGAAAAAATATTTTCAATACCGATAACAATTTGTGTCTAAATATTTTCATGAACAATGAAAATATTTTTTGTTCATTTATTTCCGTAATCGTTATAAACAATTATTTTTAAAGAAATACTTTTCGCGAAACAAATTGGCCTCGTGGGAAGTAAGGGTAATCGATTTCCGGTCCGGTCTGGTTTGGTTCCACCCAGGAATCTAGAATTTGACTACCCTAATATGATCTAATGGAACCGGTCATTTATTATAATTTGTATTCACATCAAGTTTCGTCCTACGGCTAGATATGTACCTTTTCCTCTTTGAAATCAATCCGAAAGTCTCTAGTGGAGAATAGCTCCGAGACAAGTTAAATTTGTTTGTGTCACTATTGACGATGGTGTAACCTTTGGAAAGTTTTGGGATAAGAGGACTGAAGTTCACTTAGGGGTTTCACTCTACTTTACTTAATTTTTTTAAAAAAATTAAATAAATTTATTTGTACATAGTCGGTCCAATAATCACCCGGATCCCGATTTCACTTTTAGAAGTCGAGAGCCGGACCGTCACTCCTAAGAATCGGATTTAATTGGCCGGTTCGATTCAATCCGGTCCCGGTGACTTCCAATCCGATCTATCCCTGCTTAGTGCTGTTAGGAAGGGGGCGTCGGGCGCGTGCACTCTTCTAAAACGCTGGCGAAAATTCTAGAAGTCTCCCTTATCAAACTTCATAATAAAACCTCTCATCGCCAACCCCAGTCCACACTACTAGGGTTTTTATCTTGAAGCTTCCATCCGTCATCACCTTCTCTGAACAATCCACTCCCCCATCTTCTCCTTGTCTCCGGAGTCCCACGCCAGCCCTCGATTCTTACAAGGTACTCGACTCTGAAAGTTGCAATCTTTTCTGTTCATCTTGCAAGCTCTGATGCAGTTCTCTCTTTGATTAAATCTTGAAAAGCGACTGACTTGTTGCGAGTTCTTGAAATTTGGGGCAGAGAGAAATGGCGAGCGGTCAGCTCACTGCACCCGCGTTCTCGGCTAGGCTGGTCCCGTCCTTTGAAGGGCTGAGGCCGTCCACGGCGAAGTTTGCTTCCGCGGGTCCTTTCAAAGCTGGGTCCTTGGCGCAGAGGTCCTTCAGAGGGCTCGTCGTGAGAGCTGCCACCGTGGTTGCTCCTAAGGTGGTTTCTTGCCTTTTTGTTCTCCATGTTTGTATGTTCCATTGCTTATTGTTTGAATGGCCTGTATCTTGATGATGATGAAGTAGAGGATGTTGTTAGTAGTTGAGGTGGCTTGTTGGTCGTTTGATGTGATTAGTTCAAATCACAATGATTTCCAGTACTTTTGCTCTCCAAGAGAGTACACGAGTTTTTGGTTTCATCTGGGTAGAAGCAGATACTGATGTGTTGTTAAGAGTGATATTTTCGTGACTGCCCCAGGTAGGAATTTACAGAGTTTTGACTGTTGAATTGGCTGTGAAGTGTGTCGCGCTATTTGTGGAGAGTATCTCATGCTGTTGTTGTTTAGCTTGGCTTAGGAGAACTAAACGATAGACCTAACGAGTGGGGAAAGTAGTGGCAAGTGCTGGTTGGTGGTTCTTCGATTATGGGGTCAGTTGTGTTGTATAATTGGATGCTGCTTCTATGGAGTAGGTTGCTGCATTATTCTCTCGACTTTGGTATATGCATTTAACCGTTTCTTGACTGACCCCATTCTGTGATAATTCAGTACACTTCTCTTAAGCCCCTGGGTGACAGAGTACTGATCAAGATCAAGACTGCTGAGGAGAAGACACAGGGTGGTATACTGCTTCCAACAACAGCTCAAACAAAGCCTCAAGGAGGAGAAGTGGTCGCAGTTGGTGAGGGTAGGACAATTGGAAAGTCACAAATTGAAATTAGTGTGAAGGTAATTATGCGATTCAAATATTGAGCCAATAGTACTATGCTGTTATTACTTAATTAAACATTAACATCGCACTAAGAAAGATAAAAAGAATCGTGGCAACGCTATCTGAGCCTAGTCTGGATTTGTTGTGTTATGTATGCAGACTGGCAGCCAGGTTGTCTATTCCAAGTACGCAGGGACCGAGTTGGAATTCAATGGTTCGAATCATCTTATTTTGAAGGAGGATGACATTCTTGGTATCTTAGAGACTGATGACGTAAAGGACCTGAAGCCCCTGAATGAGAGAATCCTAATTAAGGTTTGTCACATGACCATGTGTAAATGCTCAGTAGCAATTACCACCTTAAATTGTAAATTGATTGCCATGTATCATCAATTCTATCTGGTAAAAGTGTAAATTCCAAATTGGCATATATTGTGCTTGGGTAATGGGGAAAAGAAAATTCTGAGTGCTTATAATAAACACTTAATTGGGTTTTATTCACGTAGCACATATTTTTGTTGCTTGTTATGATTAAAATGATGTCTTCTATAATGTCTTATCATTTCATGAAGGTTGCCGAGGCTGAGGTAAAGACTGCCGGAGGCCTTCTACTGACTGAAGCTAGCAAGGAAAAACCTTCTATTGGAACGGTATGTCCCATGTGTCCCTTTAGTCCCACATCACATGACTAGCAATTTGCCTATTGCTGCTTGCATGCAGTGCAGTGTATGATGCCAATGACCTATTACCAATAGCGATGCTTTTCTGTCGGTTATCGTTTGTTAATTTTACATGTGCCACTTACGATCGGACAGGCGATTGCTGTCGGACCTGGTCCTCTTGATGACGAAGGGAACAGGAAACCACTCTCAGTCTCTGCAGGAAACACAGTGATGTACTCCAAGTACGCAGGCAATGACTTCAAGGGTAGTGATGGTTCGGATTACATTGTCTTGAGGGCTTCTGATGTAATGGCAGTGCTCTCCTAGTTATTTTCTGTTCAGGTCTAGTTTCTGATTGTGCCATAAATGTAACTGAGAACTTTTGCGGCAAAACAGGTTCAGGTTTCAATTTTGATTTCAACGAAAGTGAAATATAATTTTGAAGATGGTTTTGCAGCATTGCAATTATCTGTGGGGTATCTTGTTACAACTTTTATTTGGCGAAGTGAATCGAGTTATTACAGTTAGTCTTGGGTGAAGATGAATAGCCTGTGTGATAAATCTTTTTATAGCTTTTGCTTCTAGACCATATCTGGCAACTTTTAACAGCTATCTATTCAAGTTATAAGTCAAATTGCCTGTGACGTAATCGGAGCTCCCTCCTCTAGAACCCGTGAGCTTCAGCGCCCTCATGATAGAATTGAAGTAACTGGCAAGCTTTAAGTAGCTTAACAATTTGCAATTCCTCGAGATCAGCTCGAGTTGGATGAAAATCCGGAACACTTGTTGCTATGTTGAAATAGAAATGCTAAATCTATCAAGAGGAGTCAAGAATTTGGATATACCATGGCATATAGTATGGCAGAGTATTATAGAAATAAATTATGACATCAGAAAGCTCTGCTAGAATTCTTCATGGTTTTGCCTCTGCTGGGGACTACTAGCCCGTCCTAACCATAGCTGGCCATCTCCTCTCCGGTGCAGCTAATTCTTTGGGATCCTCCGTCTCCTCTTCCTTTTCTCTTCTTCTTTTTCATCTCTTGTTCCTTCTTGTTCTTCTCACTCCTTCGTTTCTTGCTGACCCACGCACAAGTCACCTCATCTGTTGTCCGGCAACCTCTATGTGGTGGTCAGCGACCATTGCCGGACCTTGCCAGCTTTCTTCCTCTTTGTCCTGACTCTTTCTTTCTCTGTTTTTTTATTCTCTGTTTTCTCTCCGTCATCTCACCGGTGATTGCTTTGCTCCTCTCGTACAGTTTTCATCATCTTTTTTTCCTTTGGATGGCTTGCTTAGGAGTTCTTGTCTGTGGCCGTTGAGAGGAAAGTGTTCGATCTGGTTTTTGAAGGAGAGTCGGACACTTGTTGTGGGTAACTGAGACAACCAGTCGTCGACGCATCTCTATCTTCCCTGGCAAAGACAGCTTCCTCTGGTTTAAGAACTCCCAGAAGCTTTTCTGACGGTCTAAAAAAGAGTCTCCCTAGTTCCGAAGGCATGGGAGCAACAATTGAACTCTCATGCTTTCCCTTCAATGACATAGATTGTGGAGATTTCTTGTTGTAATGGAGATTAATAGAGGGGGTTCTCTGTTTATCTTTTTTTCCTGGGGGACTGAGGCAAGAGTTTGGTGGAAGGTGTTTAGTTGCAGTATGCATGGGTAAGTCCTTGTCTCTTGGAGGTTTGTCCAAGTCCGGGAGTGACTCTGGCTCTAGGAATCCTTATCTATCAGCAACGAGAGACTCTCCTCTGCAGCTGGTTGGAAAATGTCCCGGTTGCGGGTGTTTCTCAGACGGGAAGTTTGTTCGAAGTCTCTTTTGACGTTGTATAGGGTGGTAATAACGAGGAGAAGCTTCCTTTTGCTGGGTTGGAAGTTTTTCGCCCTCCTCCTTGCGTACAGGGAGCATTTCTAGAGGTTGAGTAACAGACCGCAACTGTTTCAAGCTAGTCCTAACGGCAGATTCTTTTCCCAGAGGTTGTCCGATTAGTTCAACAAATGCTAAGGCTGGAAGCTATACAAAATAGATTTTCGTGGGGGGATTACGATGAGTCACATAAATTTCATCTGATTAATAGGAAAGCAGTTCAGCAACCTTCTTATAATGGCGGTCTTGGCATCAAATCTCTTTTCTTGCTTAACAAGGCTCTTCTTGGCAAATAATTGTGGCGTTTCACTAATGAAAAGCAAAATCTTTGGAGGAAAGTGGTGGTTGCTAAATTTGGCCTTGGAAGAACTGATTGGATTTCCAAAAGTAGAAGAATAGCTCACGGGTGCGGTGTTTGGAGGCGGGTGAGAGCCAAGTGGGATGAGTTTTTCAATCGGACGAAATCTATTGTGTGAAATGGTAAGCAGATACTCTTTTCGCTTGACCCTCAGTGCAGGAAAATGTCATACACAACGATTGTATGCCTGACCTCTTTGACGTCGCAGGGAAAAAAAGGGCTCTTCTGTTGGATTGTTATCGCATCTCCGAAGGGGGAATCACTTGGGAGATCGACTTTATGAGACAACCCCAAGATTCTGAACTTGAATCTGTCGCAGCTTTTTGTTTTGCTGTGTGACTCCAAGAGTTCCCTCTCTACTGTGATACTCTCTCTTAAAGTAGCGGCAGAGACGGATTTTGTTCTCTAGAGTCTTATTATAGTTTATTTGAAAAGATTGTTGGTGGAATGGAAGCTTTTCCACGGAGAGCCATTCGGGTACCAACTAGAGTTTCATTTTTTTGTTTGGGAATGTGTACTCACATTAGACAGTGCAGAAATGAGGGACTGCGCTGGTCAATAGTAGCTTTTTTTGCAAGAGGCAGAGACGGTGAGACATCTCCTCCCTTACCGTCCGCGGACAAGAATGATCTGGACGACACTTACTCGTGCACTAGGCTATCCTGTGTTATAGGAGGATCTACTGAACAACAGTTATGGGCATGGCAAGATCTGTTTTTTGCCTAGATCTTTTGACGAAATATCATCGGACGATGGATATAACCCACTTACTTAAATGTCTGTTGACAATGCCGCGTCGTTTAGTATATCAATTTCGGTAAATTAGTCTTTAAACCCAATATTGCTCATGTGGAAATGTCTCTGTTTTAATTTTGTATTTCGCTGAATAAAATGCATTAAAAACCTTTCCAAATGACCGGAAAGAAGGAATGAATGCAGTTTGACGAGTCCAGATCAATCCTACAGTAGGACAATAGTGAACCTGACCTTGATCGAACATCAACTTCAAGTCTAAGTCGAGATGGGGCCATATTAACTTGTTTTAGCTGGCAAGAGGGTGCCAGCTGCAGTTGCCCATATGGTTCTGTTAAGATCACCATATAATTTACAGAGGGAAACTACGGTCAGCTTTCCAAAGTATATATACTTTCACTCTTTTTCCCAAGTGTCAAAGAACAACTTCTTGCCACATCTATTGCCTGAATCTTCATATCTACTTCTACAATCCACAAAAAGAAAGTCACAAAAAAGACAGCCACTCTGGGTTAGCTATAAGATCAATTTCACGCTGATATATGATGTGAGTTAATGAAGCGATCACCAAATTATGGCTCCTCATCCGCTTGAAACTGAAAACAGCTTTCTTGGCCCTGAATGTAACTGCGTGATTCTCTTTGGTCACAAGTTCTAGCGAGCGGTCAATCTCCCTCTGCCAACATGAGGGCAAAAGCATCGGCTTTATCTAATAATAAATATTTCAGCTGCAAATCTTATCGGTTAAATGAGGCAGCCGAGTTATCGTCGTAGTGACCTCTCCATGCATTTCCGCTGTCGGTTCCACTAGATGCTTGGTTTGGGATGGGTACATGACCCAAGTCCCCATCCAAGCTCATTTGCTGTACTTCAACAGATGACAGAATCTTTATGCTCTGAACACATGTTACGAATTCCCTGCAAGAGACAGGAAATTTTAATGGTTTAGAAAACACAAAGCACTTCAATGCAAAGCTGGAAAAACTTGAGGATATCACTTACTCCCAAGGATCATCACCAACAAGCAGTATGTCATTTTCATGATCCATGTAGACTAGCTTCCAGTCTGTCCGATGTGGGTCTTCTAACTGTCCTTCAATTCCAAACATGCGAGCCAAGTCCCGCCTAAGTTCGTCATAACCTCTATAACGGGTTATGTCGATGGATCTCCCGACGGAACCACGCTTTTGAACCTACAAGAATTTGAACCACTTTTAGTACCAAGAGAGGTGATGGCAGAAAGAAAGTATGACTTGCAAAATACCACTTGTAACGAGGGAAACGGAGGGAAAATAATTTAAACTGACTTGACAGAGGAAAGCCAGGAACTCTCTTCAATAAATAATCTAAGGATAGAGTATCCCATAACACTCGTGATACTATAGTGGGAGTGGAACATTTATAATAACACTCATAGGGATTCTTCTTCTTTTCTTTTTTGGTGAGTGGGGGAGTTTGTTTGACGAGATGAACTAGTTTTTTTAGCCATTTGCATATCAAGGAAAGCATGTTAGCGCACCGGATTAGACTATTAGGAGGTGCCCCTATGCATGCATAAAGATACATGTAGAATCTAATCTTGTTGGTGTAACATGTAATTTCAATGCAACATCAAGATGTCCGGGAGGATATAATGCCAAATATATATTTTCTCTCAGATGGATTGACTAGCTTGCCTTCTCCTTCGTATGTGCGGGTGCTCTAATAGAAAGTTGTTTCCACCAAAACTAAAGAATGTACATGGTACAGACCTTGGTATATGTCCTCATACGCTGAGCCTGATTAGACCACATTCCACCATTTAAAACCCCAGCGTCATTGATTGCAACATCGTTTGAACAGCCTGCCTTGAAAGGCATGCTCGGCACCCCAAATGACTGTGAACTGATTGCAGCAGTGGATAACTCGGTCTCGATATCTCTTGGAGTACCACCATAAGTTGAAAGCAAGTTTTGAAGATCCTTCTGAGAATCAAAACCCCTCGAAAGCAATGTATCAGGTGCCAAATTGTCAATATTAGCAGCAAAAGGTGAGGTGTTCCGAGGTTGGGATTGAACATCACTGTCCAAACAAAATGTCGGAAGCGAATAATTCTGCTGAACTGTGGTAGCATCTAGGCAATATGATGTAGCTGATGATGACACTTCTAGAGGATCAGTAACAGATGCCTTATATTTCAGTTGATCATGCACCTTTGAGCTTGGCAATTCATACTTGATGCGGGCTTCGGGCTTCATTTGACGCTCTTGAATTAGATCTACTAAAGACAAATCCCCAACTAATACAGGTTGCACTGCTTGATTCTTGCTGAGAAAGTTAGATGAGGGGATGTGGCAGTTATTAGTAGAAGGAGAGGTCGAGCATGAAGGAGCATCTCCATCTGTGAGCCCAGAGAGAGCTCTAACAGCAGTAAGTGCCTTCTGCTGTCCATGGAGGTGGTTGGGAGTTGATTGTTGGGGCGGCAAGAGAGCAGGAGTGGGAAGGCTGTTGCAGACGAGCTGTTGTTGAGACAAAGGCATCTGATTCTGTGGAACAACTTGCTGTTGCTGTTGCTGCTGCTGTTGCTGTAGCTGTTGTTGTTGCTGTTGCAATTGAGGCTGCAAATGAGGGGGTGCAGGGTTGGGCAGTTGTTGCTGATGCTGCTGCTGCTGCTGCTGCTGCAATTTCTGCAGTAGTTGTAGTTGAATCTGCTGCTCTGATAGATTCTGCTGCAATACCTGCGGAAGCTGTGGCTGTGGTTGTGGCTGTGCCCTTTGAGTCCAGCTCTGTTGCAGAAGTGAGGAAGGTTGCAGCTGCACCGGCTGCTGCTGATGCCTCTGTAAGAGGTTAGGTTGCTGCTGCTCCATCTGTGACTGAAATTTTGAATCTTGTGATACTGATGTTGGATGCACAGGAACTTTATTGATACCAGGTATGCTTGGCTGGGACGGTGCATTTTGGGTGGTCAGCAGTTGCTGCTGCTGCTGCTGTAGTTGAGAGTATAAAGCTGATTGCTGCACTATCTGGCTGGGAAACTGATTAGATGTGACCACCCCAACATTTCCAATAGGCATTTGTGCTACTTGTTGCTGTTGTGACGTTTGTTGTGATGACTGATGAGGTGATTGCTGTTGAAACTGTTGTGGCTGCAGTGGCTGCTGTTGAGGTAATTGTGATTGCGGCAGCTGTTGGGGTGTCTGCTGCTGCGATGGCTGCAATTGCTGCTGTGGTTGGCGCTGCAGCTGCTGCTGGTGGCTCAGAGGATTCTGCAACAGTTGCTGAAGCTGGTGCTGTTGAGACCAAGCCATAGACGGTTGCAGCAATTGATTGACTTGGTTTTGTGGATTTGTTTTATTAAACTGGAGACCTTGGGTGGGCGATTGGAAACTTAGCAATTTGGAGGGGTCATCAATGCCGAGGTTATTGTGTAGACCAGTGGAAGAAAGCATTGGAGGTAGAAGTCCGGATTGAGTGGCTTGAAGCGGATTATTCTGCTGCATGCTCATCCACTGCATCAAACTCAAGCCAGGGAAGATTGAGCTAGGCGTGTCCTTGATGCCAAACTCATCTCCGAGCCAAGGCACGGCCCTCTTGAAAGCATTTTCTACGTCAGACTCATCATCTGCCGAAACATGTCAGTGATCAGAAGGGAGATTGGTAGAGGGGCAATTGAATGGAATATCTTCCATGCTCGGGATAAGTAGAAAGTACGTCATATGGTACTTAATTTCACCCAACGTTGATATGGTAATTATGTTATAACATATGGACTAGTTTATAGGTTCTGAAAAAATTGGAAGGTCCATTTTCCAACATAATTGCAAGAGACCCTACTACTCAATCTTTTTGAGTCACAAGAAGCTAATGAACCTAAACAAAGCTGACAGGATACAAGCTTTCATTCTTTCTAGATTCACAATAATGACCACAGATTCTAAAGCTACATTTATCAGTAGTGGCGAGTATATAATAAAACAGTAATATCTGGGTTGTTTAAAGCTCGTTTAGATAAATTGTTTAGCTTTAGTCAAAATAGAATGTAAGTACTATGAATTTACCTGGCTTACCAGGCTGCCTAGGAAACTTGGACCGAAAGAAAGGAGGTGGACATATGTAAAAAGGAGTTACAACAGGCTCTATTTCCCACATTGAAACTCGGCTTGGTCGTTCACCGGCCGTCGACTCGTCCCACCCCACCTACAAAATAACAAATTAGGAGATGTAAAATTGCCAGAAATATGAGCCATGACAAGACCGGCAGCTGCAACAAGATGTTAAAGAGTCAAAGTAAGAGACACAAACAAATTCTAAAGTTACACTCGCCTTAAGGTATCTAGATTCACCCGATGAAGAATTTGTTACATGAATCTAATGGGAAGATAAACTTAAGCAACACTATATGTGATCTCTCTTACACTTCCCGGCTCTCACTACTTGAACTCACCCATCACATAAAAAGCAAATGGCAACAAGTCAATGAGCCAGGGAAAGGCATTCCAATATCTAATTGAACAAAAATGATCCACCCAATCTTGAACTGAAATAATAGTAGCCTAAGGATTCAAAAGCTAAGATGTTACACAACCTGGCTAAAAGCACCTTCAAAAAAGAATTGTTACCTGGAGATTGCGCCACTGGGAGTTTTTCCATCTCACAGGATCCAATTCGCTAATTCCAGTGATTGTACCCATGTATCTACGGACTCCTGACTCCTCAGTTTCAAACATCATTCTGAATCTCATCCCAAGAGAAACTTGAGTATAAAATGCTTTATTGTACTTAGCCAAGGGAATCACGAATTCAGAAGGACTTGCCCTATTCCAAATGAGATAAAGCATTAACCATTAGATGCTGTCATTGGCATAACATTTCTCATAGGAGGACAGTCATATTTTAGAATTGGGTATCTGTACCACCTTGGATTGTAAAATATAGTGAACGGGCTGTTGTTTGCTGCAGCATGAGCTGCAGCCGCAAGAATTCCAATATGCATGCTATCGCTAGATATGACAGATGAGGAGAGAGCGGGCTGCTGCCTATTAGCTCGCCTTATCCCCAGTAGAAGCTGTGACTTTTCATCCCTTCAAAACCAACAACATGCTTTTGGCTCAGAAACCAAAGTTATAGTAATTCATCTTGAATTCATATTCCTAACCATCTTAGATATACCTAATGAAGAGAACAGAATCACCAGCAAAGAGCCTCTTTGTGCTGACAAAGACACTCCAACCAGTAGTGAGCAAGTGCCTCTTTGGCTGGCCTGTAGGTATGAAGCACGCAATTCAGTCTATATCTCAACAGTTGACATATTCCCTTTCACGGTTTATACACCAAAAATCAAATTTCATCGCCATAATTGGTTCATAGCTTCATGATAAGTACACATTTTTTTTTACCCTTAAATTTCATGCATTTATAGCAGCGTAGGTCCAACTACTGAGAAGCTGACTCAACATTCAAAGATTAGACACAGAAAACTGGAACAGACTGCTAAAGTGGAAAGGCTTCCTATTTCAGCATCATAAATCACGCGTTTAGGTTGACCAGCTGGTCCTCGTTATTCTCATCAAGAAAGGCTACAATTACATGCTACAAATTGTTGAGAAATGTAGTAATGATATTAAATATATCTAAAAGGAAATAGCTTTGGGAAAAAGACGTACACAAAATGAAGAATTTTTGCGTGTCTTAAGACAAAATTTATTGTCACAAATGCAAAACAGTAGGAGAGAAATTGGAAGACAACTCAACCTATCTTCACTGGCAAACTGAAAACAGAAGCATAAAGAGAAGATCAAAGAAATTGCAGAGTCAGCTAAAAGGGAGGAATACCTCGGTAAATATGTCTGAATGTCCACGAATTATCATGCAAATCTCTAGCCATTAGCTCCTGGCAAGGTGGCTGCATAGAAAAATCCTGGAAAGAGAGCAAAAGGATCTGAGGTAAGCACCTAACCTTTCACCAGTGAACATACTGCATTTCCAAATAAAAGCACCATACGCACTAGTTGTGGGAAGATCTTCTCAGCAGCTCGGCGAGGAACAGAAAATCCACCGTGGGTACTTGTGTCGCTAGCTGTAAGCGTCTTGCAGAAAAACTCTGCAGGCTGCCTGCTTTGCTTGAGGCCCATATCAGATGCCAGTAACGCCTCCTGATCATACTGTAGTTGAAATTAGTCTCTAAGCACATTACAAAGCAAGGCCAAATAAATGCCCTCAAGCATTGTGCTCAGTGCTCTACTATAATAGCTGACCTACTTTGCTTACGGGTTGAAGGGTCATTTGTGCATAGACTTCATCAGTTTCAGGATCAGCCTGTTTCAATCAGCACAAAGGATAAAGATCATCCCGTATTAGTATCGAAGGAACATGGATTCACAAATATATATCCGGTTTAAATGGCTATATACCAACAGAGATGTCACTCCCACAAGAACTGAAGACATGTAATGAAAGAGTGGTTAACTTCAGGCACACAAGGGTCCGAAAAATTACACAATCATGCCTATCTACAGCCTTAATCCCTGATAGCTAATGATTTGCTCCAGATAGCAAGAGAGAATCACATACATGCAATGTCACATTGTGAAGCATGCAGATCAACTTTGAGGGCAGATTAGGGTAGCTGGGTACACAAGTAGTCTCCTTCTGCATTGATGCTGCAACCTGAAATATTAAACAGCCAATAAACACCATTAGCTTAACATCATCAAGAAATTGAATCACCAGTCAATATTCAGAGAAGAAACTGCATACTTGCTCACTGTGGCCTTGGGGAAAGTAGACCACAAGACTTCCAACTGGAGGCAAAGACACCAATGGCCCCGCACAAGCATGCCATAACTCTGAATTTATACTCTTCTTTTCACCTATTCCGAAAGAAAGCCCAAGTTCTTAGAAAAACGTAGATAGGTTGTTGAACAAAAGAAAGGGGTGCACGCTCTAAGAGACACTTTAAAGAGGTGTCTGGAAATTGCAGCGATTGATAAGACAGAAAGAAAATAAACGCAAATGCAGCAACTCTACCATGATCATTTGGCCCTATAGTACTGGAACAGAAGTCAGCAGGTGCCATTTTTCATTAGGTTTAGTTTGATAGAACCTTCTGAAACTATAGCCCAAGAAACTTGATTAATTCTATTAAAAGTAGAGCATCTTGTATCATGAGAGTGTTGTGCACACACATATAAGGAAGCACACAATCTTTAGCAAATGAATATGAAGAATAATCTGTCATATTTTCTAGGCAGCAAGTAAAGGAAGTAGAAGACAATTAACATCTGAGACCAAGGAATCTTCTTTTATCCTCAGATCCTGCTGCTCTATGTTAGAAACTTTGAGAAGCAATCATCGTCCACCAACCTCATTCCAACTTCCTTCACCCCATGCTCTTAGGCGGGGGAGGAGAGGCCGGATTGCAAGGACTTCATTTAGATTCAATGCATTTTTGCCCCGAATAACAACTTTGATTGTGCCCTCAACAACTATGAGTCTCAAAAAAAAAAAATGGAACTGCTTATCTTTTCCAATTTGCAATCTGTGCATCTAAAAGTTGCTTCTCCATATTCAGCTTAAAAACTTGTAGGAAGCAAGATTCTTCAGATAAAAACAACATTCTAGTTCCATGCCTATTATCACCAATACAACAACATTAAGAGCAAGCTAGTAACACCCAAATCAAACAAGAAAAGGAAAGGAAAAGAAGATTATACCCACCTTCCCCACCACCAACTAAAAATCCATTTGAAGGAACCTTCATACTTAGTATCACCAATTAACTCCGCCAATCTTCTATTCTGAAGCTCCTTTCAAGTTGGCTTCCACAACAGACCTTAAAGAACTTCACCATAGAAAGAACTCCATCTCCAACCCATTTTTCACAGAGCAACTGCGGCAATCAATTTCTTTGAAATATAAACCGCGACATCATCTCCACACTTGAACCCAACCAATCAGAACCCACCTCTGTTTCTACCCATCAACTGCTTTCAGCTCAAGGACTTCACCCGAAACTTTCGAGCTTCCCTTTTCAGCTAAGAAAAAGAAGAGCCCTGTGACCCTGAAAGATTTGCTAAAGATTGCCACTTTTCCCACCGAAACCCAACTGCTTTGCGCCTGCAAAGTCCCAACGATGCACAAAACAGCTGATTCAGCTTAAATCTTCAGTCAAGAAGGGAGTCTGGGTAGACTCCAATCCGAATTCTAGATCCTCGGAGGAAAGAAGGGAGGAGGGGGAAAATCAAGAACCGGTAAGCAGTGGCAAAAAATGGGTGGGGGGGCCAAACCCAAAAAATGGAGAAGGAGAGAGACAAAAAGAGAGATTTTGGGATTTGAGACAAGAGTAAGAGAGAGAGCAAGAGACAGAGGGGGGGGGTGGGGAGGTGAAACTTGGAGAGGTGCGGCCGGGATCAAGGTGGAGAGAAACTGACTTGTCGCCGAGAAATCAGAGACCGAGAAAGAAAAGCAAAGAGAAAAAAGGCAAGCAAGAGCACAGCAAAGACAGCCTTTTCTTAAAAAAATGTTTATCGTGTTTTCGTGCTGTTGCAGCAGGCCGACATGAAATAGACTGAGCTGAGCAAAGGCACGGTTAAAGAAAACCATAATCTTTGCCCCATGTCATCGCAACGAGGAGAGGAATCATACACGCAGAGCGCGTCCGTTATATGCTTCTTGTGGGACATTACCCTCTCCTCCTCCCATCATCATCCCATGAAACAGTTCGTTTTTTCGCCCCCCTCCCAGATTCCACCTAAATTCACACGCCTCTCTTTGATGCTCTCTCTCTCTCTCTCTTTCTTTCTCTGTCCGGCTATGGATACAGATGAGCAAGAATGAATGCTCTCTCTCTCTCTCTCAAGAACAACTTGAAGCATATGAAATTGCTGTGCTGTGCTGTGCTGTTTTTAGGTAATTTCTTGTAGTGGAGCAATGGTGCATGGGGCCTCCTTGAGAGGATATTCCTTTGTGAAATGTTCATGCATTTGATGGTTTGACTCTTATGAATCTCTCTCTCCCTCCTCCCTCTTTTCTTTTTGTGCATTTTTGTCTTTCGGGTCGGGCTCAATTTTTGCATATTCGTATTCAGTCGAGATCAGGACATAAAAAAATTCGAGAGTAATTCATTTTCTCGAGCTAATTCCATATCATACCAAACTCGAAATCTCGCGACTGATTAAAATTCTAATAATCTTATTGATCCAAATCTCTCTCTCTCCTCTTTCTTTTTGTGTTTTTGTCTTTCGGATCCAGCTCAATTTTTCGCGTATTCGTGTTAAATCGAGATCAGGACTTAAAAAAAAAATTCAGGAGCAGTTCGTTTTCTTGGTCTAATTCCAAAATATACTGAACCCAAAATGTCATGCCAAACTAAAATTCTAATAATCTTATTGATCCAAATTTCTCTCTCTCTCTTTTTGTCTTTCGAGTCCGTCTCAATTTTATGCATATTCATGTTAAATCAAGTTTGGGACTAAAAAATATTCGAGAGCAGTTTGTTTTCTCGATCTGATTCCACAACATAGTGAACCCGAAATCTCTCGCCTGATTAAAATTCTAATAATCTTAATTATCCAAGTCTTAACTATTTTTTTGACCCAGAGAAAAAAGTCTATGATCTTTCTCCTTGATGGGCAAATTTTTCTCCGAGGTTGGACCCACCCATCACACAAAAATAAATAAAATAATATGGGAATAAAAATTAAGGCTAGGCATGGCCTAATCATTCCCTTCTTCAAAAGCACATTTCTCCTCCCCCAAATTGCTTCTGCAACAGAAGCCTTAACTTATCCACATTTCACTAAATAAAGAAAGTCCAACTCTCTCTCTCTCTCTCTCTCTCTCTCTGTTGAAAGAGTCTCGAGCTTTAATCATGCTTTAAGATCAAATGAAGGGTTTAACTAAAGATCAAGCAAAGGTTCAGTCCCCATGATTATAAGCTCCATAAAGTCGTCTTTAATGAGAATTACCCACGCTTTACCTTTTTTCACGTGGACGGCTATTGCTCCTTAACGAATAATTACGATTTACCCACATGCAAATAAAAAACGAAAGAAGAGATAAATACATTAGAAATCCTAAAATTTATCGCGAAAATGTAATTAAGTCTTAAAACTTGTCAAATTAATCGAATTAAGTCCCTCCGTTTGTTGCACTTTTTTAAAGTTTGAGAGCTTGATTGCATTTTCATGACAAGATTTAAAACACTATTATATTTTTTGAAAGTTTTAGGATCCAATTGCATTAACACTTCCATACACTTATCCCTAAATAAAAATATAACGTTGGATTTTCTTCCGTTTGGACAATGATGTAAGAGAGCGGTTTAGGTGTTAATCCAAAGGACACGTCCGTTGACCGTAAGCACCCACCTTGTTTTTCGCTTATTTAATATCAAAAGGTTAATAAATATGTGGTCTTTGACCACGGGTTGATCAAAGAGGTGGAATTTTCAAAAAGTTAGGGAAGAACACTACTTGAAATTTCCTTTGAGGTAATTATATATAAACTATAAGAAAGCGGGGTAAATCACTTTACTTTCAAGATCCGTTTAATGAATGATTAGAAAAATATTTTTTTTAAAAATGATCTTTTGTATCGGTTGAAATAATTAGTTGGCGAGAAATGTTTTCATTATTGACAACAAATTATGTTTTGATATTTTCAAGACCATGAATATATCTTTTGTTTGTTCATTTTTGTACACTATACAACCGATCGTTTTTAAGAAAATGTTTTCCAAATCATTTATTTCCCACGAAATAAACGGAGTCTCAAATCAAATCAAAAAATAAATAAATGCCACATTAGTGTTTCGCATAAAACTAGGTCATGGTATCATTTTTAACACGATCAATACTAGGCATATCAAATCACCAACATTGGCTTAAAACATTGATATGATCGGTGGTCCAACAAGCATGAGGCATTTTAGCATGTCTGACGTACAACAGGACGCGCGCTCTTGGCCACTCGAACATTTGTTAAGCCTCGAAACAATTTCACGAAATCGAGAAATCTACAATACAAAACACGATTTCCAGGTTAGTTTAGGGGTCCAAAAAATGTTGCTCGAAAGCGTGATTTAATTTCCCTAGCTTGGGAATGGGATCATGTCATTGATGGCGACACTCCTACACCAATCCCTCGTACAAGCTAAAAAGAGGGCCATACATCTAAAGCAAATACATTTCTTTCTTTTTTTTATGAATTTATTCGGGGAATTATATAATATTTATTAATAAAACGAATTAATTAAGGAGAGATTATTTTTAAATTGTCTTGAGGGTGGCCAACAAGCCGCAAAAGCAGGAGATCTTCACATGTCACAAGCATTGTACTCCGGTTCCGGACATCATTATACTCCAATTAAAAGTATAGCTTTCATTGTTTATGGACATGCGAAGGGGAAAAAAGAATTAATCATTGTCGAGGTAACTCATCGAAGGAAATCATTTCTTTATTTTCGGGAATTAGGTATGGTTTGACAATTAACATGTCCCATCTAAGATGCGACGATTTGGGTATCGATTTGCTTCAGCGTTTTCCGGATTCTGAAATTTCGGGTCAATAATTATTGTTATCTTTCTTCGTCAGTTCACCTAAGCGCCCACAACGAAAACACTAATTAACAGACAAGCGAACAAAGCAAGTCGTAATTTGGTCATTCAATTAGTGCATCCATATATTCAGTGACCGATCACGTGTTTGTCTTTCTTTAGTGCTAGCAAATTTTCAAGAGAAAAACGAGAGACACGAATTACTCGACGAAACTCCTTTTGCATAATCTCTACGCATTTGATTCACCACGAAGAAATACCAGCTCCACCATGTCAATCATAATCATATGGAGTTATAATTGCCAAATCATTGTCAGTTAATCATATTTTGAATTAAATTAGTAATCGCATTACGACTCATATATGATCAACATACTAATAAATCCTTTTTCGCAAATGTGTTTCGTTTTATAATTTTGAGCGTGAGAGCAGTTCTAAACATGGAGGTAAACCAAATAATGTGAGGAAACTTAAATTGTGATGCCAAAGCAATATCTATCATTTACCTTTCGAACATAATCCTTGTAAAAGACTGGAACACAAGTGGAGAATATAGGGTTCATCTCGAAATCATGTTCGGAGAAAGGATATTTACTCAATACTCGTGATTAAGACCCAACCTAGGATAGGGCATGCATCGAAAAGATTTATCTGACGATATATATGATGATCAAGGGCAGGCCTTGACTCCCACACCACCATACCAAATTTGCCCTTACATGAACTACATCAACCTTATCATTCAAGTACTGACATAGATAAAAGCTTAAATTTCGAGAACAGTTAGAACATGCAAAATCGATAGACGTATATGGGCACAAATATATAATATGAAGGCGGCTAATATAATAGTACTACACATATTGTAATGTATGTGTGTATTTGAGTTTGTACACGAGAAACCCTAGAATGCATGTGAGAGAGCACAGCTTTTGTCGGGCCAACCTCCACCAACTCCGACCATGATGTGGGGTTTTCATTGCTTACACTTGCGTTTCTTCCTCTTCTTCTTCCTCCTCCTCTTCTTCTTCTTCCTGTTTATGTTCTGTTTGGAAAGAAAAAAAGGGAAGTGTCGCCTCCCTTTTTTTAAGTGGCCATAGATTAATGTGGATTCCCCCCCTTTCCTTTGTTTTGATCTATGCATGTTCTGATCTTTCTTATGGTACGGAAGACGGACGCCTCCCTCCCTTTCTTTGATACAAAATCAATAGGAGAAGGTGGTCTCTCCCTCCCTTTCTTTCCACCAGCAAAAAGCACACGCACGGCAAGCAAAAGCATTTTTCGGAAAAATGTTGATGAGAAGGTATTATATAATTCCGATGACTTTAAGAAACGAATTTGGATTCTAAAAGAATGGGGAAGTTTTGATGTAATTCTAGGATTTATGAGGAAATTATGGGGATATCATGACACGATTAGACTATTATTTTGACCTTTTTATATTGGGATAACAGCATAAATGGTCATCGAACTTAGATCCAACGTGCAACGCCGTCCCTGAATTTTTAATTAATACAATAGAGTCATTGAACTTTGGCCCATTGTGTAATAACATTCTTGTATTTTTAATTTGTTCGAAATGATCTTTGAACTATCAGTAAATGTTTAATATAGTCCTTAAATAATATGAAAATATTCAAAAGTTTGGTGACCATATTGAGCATTGAACTGAAGTTCAAGAATCGCTTGAATAAATTAGAAATTCGTGGACGACATTGCACATTTGATCAAAGTTTAAGAATCGCACTAAATAAATTAGAAATCCAGGAATTATATTACAAATTAGATCAAAGTTTAGGAAATCGCTCGGAAATATCGAATTCTAATTTAGTAACAACATCTAATGTTCTTTTTATTTTACCTTTTTATAACGTGGAGATAGAATAAGAGAGCGGTCGTTCCCAAAAACAGGAGAAAATATTAGGTGCACAAGATACTCCGCATCAGCCATGCATTGGACCATCCGGCAGCTGACACGTAGCGAGAACGGGCCCACCGTCAGAATTTTCCAGCTCACCTACTCTTTCTCCTCCCTCTCTCTTTCTCTCTAAGTTCTCTCTCCGTTCACGGCCAGGTTCACGGCTCCACACCTCTCCGGCTCCACACATCCTGCGTCCTGCTCCACACCTCCGCGACCTCAGCTCCTTGTCACCATGAGGGGTGTCACGGTGGCAGTTGCGACCAAGGATCGAGGTTGCGACGCCATGGCCAACTGAGATCCGAGGTCGCCAACGGCGGTCGCGGCCTCAATGAGAGGGTCTCCATTGTCCAAATGGCGACCTCGGCGAGGTTGCCCATGGCGTCGGCGGCCTCGATCCCTCATCGCAACATGATGGGCGAACTTGGGTCGAGGCGCAAGTCGCGGTGGCGTGCCCTGCGCGCGCGCGCGCGGGGGAGGGAAAGATTGAATCGGCAAAGAGACAGAGAACGCAGCGACCACTCCTTCCGTCGAATTCCACCTTCGCAGTTCGGTTTTTGTTTTCCCCTTTGTTAGTCCGTTGAAGATCTCTCCATCCCTTTATTTTTCGTTGAGCACGGAGAACTAAAGAGAAGGACAGTGGAGGTTTTGATCAGAGGACTGGAAAACTGGTGAAACTTCATCGAATCCGGTGAATGAACGGAGAGCTGTGCGTGCGCTGGGGGTCGAACTTGACAGAGACAACTTGGAGAGAGAGAGAGAACAAGCAAAAAGAAGAGCAAACGGGGAAAAAAGAAGAGAAGAGGAGACGTAAAATTCTTTGAAAGTCTGACGGTGGGCCCTCCTTTTCGCCACGTGTCATGCACCTAATGGCTTAATGCGTGGCTGACATGGAGCAGGGAAGAGAAAAGATGGTGTGAAAATCATTCGACTTTTTGACCCGCGTTCTAGATTTTTAATGCGGCAGCACGCCCCAGGAATTTGGCTTTTTTTTTTTTTTTAAGGTTGATAGGACATGAGCTCGCGAGGAGGACACCAACACGTGAGGGTGAAAATTCAGGGAGCGCGGAGGAGGCATCGAACATCAAATTTTCTTGGCGTCGATAGATTTCATGTCGAATTGGAGGGGCAACCGGTCGTTTCGGGTTCGCATCGATCGGCGTTGCTTTCGAATTCTGCCGATACCGGCTTCGATAAGCATGTTGAACCGCGAGTTTTTTCTCGAGCGGAATTCGATGCTTAGAATTGTAAAATGTGAAGCATGCGAGCTCGACTTATGCACAGAAAATCCTGAAATTTGCTACAAATGCCGCAACGTTTTAGTATGATATGTTGATTTCCTTGAAGAGGGTACTTACTAGCAATTTATCTCTGTGTGATCCATCATTTTGAGCATGCGTAAAGTGGTCTTGAACTGGTGTCAATATTTGCGCTCGTAGATGTATTAAATCTTGTAAAAAATTGTCCACTTTAAATACTTTCTCTCTCTCTCAAAACCTTTAACTAATCTAATCTAGCCGAAAAGTCATTTTTTCTCTCTTCTCTCTCCATCGTCTTCTCCAACCTTCGCTCATGGGGGTCGGGTTTGAGTTAGTCTCACCCTCCCCTCTCTATCTTATTGATTTTGTTTGAGTTTTCCTATTTTTTTCTTCTCTCTTGATTTTGATGTAGGAGCTCTTTTCTCCCAATCTAGTTGCAGATCTAAAAGTTTGAATTCTTATAATCTAGTTATAAATCTAGAAGTTATTTTCTCCCGACTTAGATTTGTGAGTTTAATAATATTTTCAGAGATTTGATATCTCCGTGCTCTATCCGTGTATATGTTATATGCCTTCAATTTCATTGGTGATGGCAGAAGCTCCGGTGTCTCGCCAAACTACAAAGATTTGCTCTTTCAAAAGTTGGATTTGTGTGTGCTCGTTACTGACAATGATATGAGATCCAATGGTTGGCTGCCACTTATTTTGCATGATAGATCTGTTCTTATGGAATGGGTGTGTGCTTGAACCTGCTATGAACTTTGTTGATCATCTTTATTTTTTGGATTTGGCTTTGTTTTGTAGTATTTTGGGTTGTGCTCTGCTTCGATTTTATTTACTATGAAAATTTATGTACTTCGCATGTACTCGTTCGAATAATGAATACAATTTTCTATCGACAAGAAAAAAGAAACTACTCTCTCTCCCTCTCTGCAAATTCCAAAAGTTGAAAGCATGTGAAAGTTAAATAATTGTTTTTAATTCTTCAATTATCAAAGAATGGTCATAAGTAAAACTCAATAAAATCCGGAAAAAATTATCCAATCGATCCTAAATATATCGTACACAGACCAATTTAGTACTAAGTTTTTTAATTTTGCTAATTTAGTCCGAAAACTTTGCAGGAAATTGCTGATGTGACGGTCCAGTTATCGCCAACCGTTTTATGTGGCACATCACCATATCAGCAATTTCTTGCAAAAATTGGCCAAAAGGGTTACCTTGAAATTTCACACAAACGTTTAGAACTTAATTGGTAAAATTGAAAAGTTCAAAATTAAATTGACATCCACGTAATGGATTTAGGATTGATTAAACAATTACCCCCTACAGTCTCCGTGCGCAAAGGTCCACCTTGTCAACTCTTTGAGCTCGCAATTGCATTGCGACATGCGTATCTTATTCGATAAGATTTGGCTGCGCTTCGGTACATGATGTTACAAACCCTAGCGGATTAGGGCTATCAAGTTTGTTCACACTATTTGCAACCATGCGTTATCTCCACAGCCCAAGAAAATTAACATATGGTGGCGACACGTGGCGCGCGCATTCGTTCAATCATGGAGGAGGAGAATAAAACGTTCTATCCAAGGATGAACGTCGACAAGACACAACCGAAAATCCGTAGACATAAATCTCACGCTATATCTTGCATAGCACGAACAACATATATGTGATTATGGCTTATGCTGCCATCGACTGTTTTTCTCACCACACGCAATGCCATTTCCATCTTCCATGACATCTTGGTGGGGGGTGATCATCGAATCATGGCTCAGATTATATGCTCGAATCTGCTGATTCGATACAACACGGGTTTTGATCACTAGTAGGAATAGGAAGCAAAAAGGAATGAGATCCATTCGTTATCGATTTTCATCGCGATGCGAACACGACTTGTGGAGCATCGCACAGGTAGGGTTCTCGGAGTGGTCGCTAGTTCCCACGATTCCGATCGGTTGCATTGCTCCAGCATTGCTTGCAGTAATTCGACACGATCTGAGTATATGGACTGAACACCCGAAGTAGTACTTAGATGGAAAATTTCGGTGGTCAATCCATGCTTATGACATGAGCTACAAGTCCTCCTCCATCTGAGGCGAGATCGGGCGTGCTACAATCAAGGGTATATAATTCGTATCGACATATCATAATGATTATTCCAATTCGTGTCAATTCATATTGGCATAAAATACCGTAGTTTCTGACTTTACAAGCCAATCAATTAACTATACTAAAAACGTGTTAATTTGTCTCGATATAGAGATCAAGCGTGTCGTGTCGTATTCGATATTCTCCTCTCTATAGTTCATTTTTTTTACCTTATGTGATGCTCGTGTCGTATAAATAGACCATGTTAAAATATTTCGCCGGGACATTTTTTTCTCAGGCACCCACATGGTGGGGGGGGGGTTCCTAGATTCCTGAACAAAACGGTGGAGAGATCGAACAAAGAAGAGACAAGCGAGGAATAAACTCAACTAGGATCTCTTCCAATTACTGTGGCCTTCTTTTGCTTGGCTAATCATGGGATTATTCCTTCCCACTAAACACAAAATTTTAATCTAATAAGCAGTTTGGAAGCTGTTCCGATGAAAATGTTTAAGTGAAGAATCAGATGTTAGAATAACCTAAAGACAATGACATGACATCAATATCTCTCTCCCCTTTTGACGATTCACCAACCATTAAACATGGCCCATGGTCCACATCCCTCGCAAATTGAGCATCCATGTGGGGTTCAAGAGAGCTGGTCTCATGGAAAAAACGAGAGATAGAGGGCAGAGATCAGTACTGCCCCGATTGAACATTAGAACGTGCAATCCAAAAGTTTAAGTAAGCGATGCGGGATAGGTGTCGAATTTGATTGGACCAAGGCCGAACCTGACTCCGATACCATGTTTAAATGTCTATTTCAGAAATGTAATCACATATATGAAATGAGACCGTATGTACGTAAAGTGCGTATAAAACTCCGTAGACAAACGATGTGAAATACTTTAACGTATAAACTATTAATTATGTACAACGTATTATGTTTCTCGAGTTATCTTGATGCTATATACACGTATTTCAGATAATCGTGTTGTAGCGGGTTTCTGTTCATTTGACTCACCAAAAGGTATCGAGTTGAAAGCCGATATGCAAGACCCGTACGAGCTAAAGTTACGCTGGCGTAAGATTTTTTGCATACGGTACTCTCGTTCATTTCATAGTTTGAATTTTTCCAGTGATAAAGTTGCACCTTCATTCTAATAATAACCGGTAGTATTTCTTTTATAAAAAAAAAAAGAAAGAAGAAGAAGAAGACGGTAAAAAGAAGACAAAACGAGAAAGAAGCTTTAATGGTGGGGAATGTATATCATTACCAGTTTCTATATCCTTCCTCTGGCTAATTAATGGAGACAGGAGGGCAAACGGTGGTTGCATCTTAGCTTCAGCAAGATAGCTAGATACATAGTGGGTACTGTACAACTATTATTATTATTATATGTATCTTTTGGCCAGGAGGGAAAAGAGGAGGGAAAGGTCTTTTGGGGTTCCACACACCAACACAAGCACAAAGGAAAAGTTGGAAGTTGATGATGCAGCCACTCAAGTCTCCATCCAGGTGATTCAACACAATATTTTGCCCTAGAGGAAGATCTGAAAGCCCTTTTTTGCAACATTATTATACACTTGCACATTATCTTTGATTTGCTTCTTGTTTTTAGCTCCCCTTTTGTGGGCCCTCCATCTTTTGTGTTTTGGCAAAGGCAATTCAATTTTTTTGCACTATTTCAAAAGGCCGGGTTCAATCAATCAAACTCTCTCTTTTGCTCTCCTCTCCTTAGTTGAGGATATAAAGATAAAGATATTTTGGGTGGTGAGTGAATATTCTGCATGTTCTTCTTCGTCCTTTTCATTGCTTTCCTCCCATCTTTCCTCTTGATGACTCATGAATGCCATAATTAGGATTCCTTTTGCTCCTTCACATGGACCTCCTCTCTCTCTCTCTCTCTCTCTCTCTCTCTCTTAATGATCAATTAAATGACCAATAGTGCAACCCCTTCTAAGTAATTCAACTCTATCAATTTGGAGGAATCAATCAAGATTAACAGGCTTGTTTTGAGAATAAAGCCAAAAGGTCACCATTATTTAAGGGAACAAAAAGAGATGGACCCAAGGAGTTTACTTTAGGTTCCGTTCGTTTCAGGAAAAATATTTTTTCAGAAAACGTTTTTTTTGTCTTCCGGTGTTCGGGGGCGGAAAATGTTTTCCGTGGGAAAATAATTTCCTTCCCCACTTCTAAATCCTTCATTGTTTTGAGGAAAATGATTTCCGTTTCTGAAAAGCGGAAATCATTTTCCGCCAAACTCCTTCTTTCCCCCTTCGGTCGTCGGCCGCCGCCGCCGGCTGTCACGACCGCCGTCAGTCGCCGGCCTCCGCTCATCGGTCGCCGCTGCCGCTCCTCGGTCGCCGCTCGTCAGTCGTCGCCCGTCACTCATCCGCTGCCTCGACCGGCCGCCGCCAATCGCCGGCCACTACTCGTTGGTCGTCGCCACCGCCGACCGTTGCCGGAAAAAAATATTTTCCGAAACTTTTTTATATTGATTACCGAACACCGGAAAATTATGTTCCGGGAAAATATTTTCCAAAAAAATGACTTTCGGGAAAACATTTTACAGAAACACAATATTTTCCGAGAAACGAACGGAGCCTTAATCCTAGATAATTAGTTCAAGTGCCAACAATATCGATCTCATTTTATCCGCCTAAGAGAGAAATCGTAGGCTCTCATGTTGTAGGCATTACACGGTGGTCATAGATCGGGTACCGTAAAAAGAGAAGAGAACCATTGTAGCTACAAACTAAACGCAGCACCCACAATTTTTCACGCGCATTCGATCAATCGAATGATGCAATTGACATCAATCTTCTTCCAGCTTCATTGCAATCTTGGCCAAGGCAAATTTGTGTGTTCTACACTCTTGCGAATGAAAACGAACTCATTTTAGCAAGCCTCCCTATTACCTTACGCATGAAATGTGTTCACCTCTTATGCATGATAACAAGTTGAATCTTATACGCTTTCATGGATTAGGTACTCTTTTCAAGTCTCGTTTCAATCGCAAATCTGCTAAAAGTACAAACGCGATGCCTGTATTAAGCCATAGAATGGGCATGCATAGACATCTTTCTACGAACAGATACCATCATACCCCAAAATCGTCTTAAACATACAAGAAAAATCACGGGGTATGGAATGAAAGCACAGATACAGGTCCAATGAATTCGATTCGTGAATGCCTATGATCATAATATCTGACGAATTAAGCAGGAAGGTTCTCTCTCGTGTGTATTGAATGAAACGGCACCATGCAAGATACAGTGAACAATGAGTGCAAACTCATTCACAAGATCCGGAAAGAGGGGACACAGAAGCGAGATTCACGGCACAGGCGGGTGCTGGAGGGAACCTCGCTCTTACACCGTGTCCCACGTACTTTCCTCCTTTTGTAAATAATTGAGAAGCTGTAAATACTTATATATATGATTGCCTCTGTCTCCTAGGGCCAGTTTAACCCTAAAAAAAAATCATAAAATAATAGGACGAAACGAAATGAAATCAAATAGAATAAACCCATTTTTTGAATCTTTATGGAGAGAGCTTTGTGGCGTATTATTTTATGGGTATAACGCCAACAGCTCATGAATTATCAATTATTTGGTCTTTTCTTCGAAGCTCCTCTCCTACAGTTACATAAATTTGCATGCTATTATTGGCCTTCACGTGGGGCTGTGGTCATCAATATTGGTGGTTTTTGCATTATCGAACGGCCATTCTTGCTTGGTGAATTGATTGTAAGCTAAGGAAATGCTCAAAGGAACTCTCTAGGACCTTCGAAAACAACGATCTCGTTTATGTGATGGACACGATTGATAATGTCAAAGGAATGGGGATAATTGCACATTTAGTCACGAACTTATTATATGGATGTCAATTCAATTCTTAACTTTTCAGTTTTGTCAATATGGTCTTGGATTTTTTCTCAAAATTCCAATATAATCCTTTCGGCCAATTGCCAACGGAAATAACTTACGTTGGCGTCTAATCATCGCCGGTTGTCCTGCATAGCATGCCGATGTGGATAATTTGTGGATTACTACATAAAAGATTCTGGCAGTAATTGGCCGAAAGAATTACATTGGAATTTCGCGTAAAAGGTTTAGGAGTACATTAGCAAAACTGACTAATTTATTACTGAATTAATATCCGTATAATATGTTTAAGACTGAATTTATAATCTTCTCCATAGGAATGTGAGTGTTAAGCGTTAATCCTAGTAATCTACGAGCACTTGCCACACTAATTAGGGCTTCTCAATCTATCCATTCAGGTCGTGCAATTATTCATTTTCACATGGTCGTGCAATTATTCATTTTCACATACATAAAGTACATAAAATTATTCCAATGACTATTGTAGTTGCTTTTGCTCTGCATTCCTATATATTTATCACCATTGAATAGCCTGCATGATGTACGATGATATTAATCACAAGTGCGTGCCATTAACTTCCCAACTCACAACAATATGGTGGCAATAAATGTCATCTATATCTCAAAAGTCTCTCTAGATAAAGCTAAATTGTAAAACCCTAGATCGTACATACACGACCATGCAGGCCTAAACTAATGTCTTAGGAAAAATAATATCATGGGAATGGCATTATTGAGTTATAATGCAGTATACATTTCAATAATTCTTCTCGATTATAATTTCATGCTCCACATATTAAATCCGCCCTCTCACTTCATTATTTCAAGCATAATTAATGAGAAGCATAACAAGTTGTGGCGAGAGAAAGATATCTTTGTTAAAGAATCCCACATCGTTAATCTCTTGGGCTTATTTTCTTCATATGTACATGTAGTCTCTCTCGAGCTATATGTTAAACCTTTTGCATTGGACGTTCTAACATGGTATAATAATAGGTTTTGTCCTAATTTATTTTGCATGTGCAGCCCTCCCATTCATAAAGTTTCAAGGGATTCATACATTCTTTATATACATAAGGTCTTTCTCCACTAGCATGTGCAGCCCTCCCATTCATAAAGTTTCAAGGGATTCATACATTCTTTATATACATAAGGTCTTTCTCCACTAGCATTGTGTAAAAGAAAAGTGATTGGACCGTGACCCGGTATGCTCTCTAGCAATCGTCATAACATAAGTCGATATAAAAAAACAGAATAAAAAGAGAATCACATCATATAGTCCACAACTACTTCAAAATCTTGGCTTCGTTTTTTTCGCGAAAAATAAATAATTTGGAAAAATGTTTTTCTAAAAGTAATCGCTGGAAATTATTAGTCAATAAAAAACTATTTTCGTGACCGACGCAATTAATGTCTTAACATTTTCATGAATAATGAAAATGTTTTTCTTTTAATTTGTTATAAGCGATATAAGCGAACATTTTTCTAATAGTATTTTTCAAATCATTCATTCTTCGCAAAACAAATGCATCAGTAGCCTATGATCGAATTCCGGGTTTACAATGACTATTTTACCCTCGGGGACAAACATTGACTCGAATATGTTCATCAATTGATAAGCTTCCAAATTTCTCTAACACACTTGAGTTAAGGGACATTAATTGCACTTTTCCAATGTCAAATTGAGGAGCCATAATTAGTCACGTTACAAATTAAGGACCATCATTAATGGTGTGATTATTACGGCCATCATGGGCAATGACGCATGTGTTGGGCTGCCTAATCACTACCAAGAAAACCTTGGGGAAGACGTCAACGATCTTAATGATGGTGTTAATCCCTCTACTAGTGATGCCGCAGCCCAAGCTCTTTCTGTGCAAGTTGCTAACACTCTTACAATCAACAAGAGCGGCCAGATTTCAATAGTTTGAACAGCAACGAAGCCTTGTCCGTTGGATTTTAGGCTGCATAATGTGGAATTTTGTGCTGACAATTTTGTTTGAAATGGATCAAGAAAAGTCTCACATGATATGCACTTAAAATCAATTTGCAAGCAAGCGAACCACGCATGTGGACACACACTCGCGCGCACGTGCGCACATATATATGTATAGACCGAAACTGATGGTTTGGATCTTCTAGTCCTCGATCTATCGAGAGAAGAATCTAGATCGGTTGGTCGTGTCGAGGCGATTTCTTACCTTTGAAGATCAAACTATCAAACTTCCAACAATGAGGAAGCCTATTTTGGTAGGTAAATCTTGAGCTCATAAAATGTCCCCATCAACCGTATGGATCGGGTGATGTGAAAATCAAAAACCCGAATGGGTGATCCAAATTCAAAAGTATTTACACATGATGCTATGGCGAGGAATCATCCCACATCTAATGTGCCAATACATGCTATTTCCTTGGCACTAAACCAACCTCATGAGGTTAACCGTTAAGTTTAATAATTTTCCAAGAGAAAAAAGAAGGGAAAAAGCAAATTACAAAAGAAAAAGGAATGCCTAGAGCAGAAGGGGAAACAACTTGCCCTGCAGTCGGTCACGTCGGATCAATCACGCGCTTACAATACGAAACCTAAACATTCACCGTTCGTTCCATTCGGAGTTATCAGGTAAACCCATTTTAATAGATTATACGGGTGAAAATGAAAAGCCCAATTTCGGCCAAAAGATGCACGCAATCATTTAAGCATGCGATTTGCTAAATATATAAAGAACAGATTAGAGCTATTTCTTTTCCTCATGAAAATTCGATTACAAACTTTTTTCGTTTTCACGAAAAATGAAGAAGATAATGCTCGCACGAAATTAAATGATCCCGACAACCGAGGCGCGGGGCGGGCCAAAACGAATTAGATGACGGGCCTCGCTTCTGAATCACCGCTTGGGCCTACTGCTTTTTGTCAATTTCTGAGTGGGCCCACAAGGGAGCCCGACCACGGGATCCCATCCCAAATAGCCCAGGTTGACGTGGCAGGGCTCGGACCGCACCCCGCAGCCTATGGTCGAGGACTAGTCAACGTGTAAGACCGCCCAACGGGCCCCCCCCCGTCCCTCCTCCTCCGTGGTCCGGGTGGGCCACCCGCCCTCATCCGTCCGGCATGTGCTTCTGATGTTGACACCACGTCGGGCAGGGAGGGAGGGAGTTTGAATGGTTAGAAGAGCCTTTCATGAATCTCTTTTACCACGGAAGAAGAGGAGGGTGGATGTTGTTCTTTCATAGCGACTCGTGGCCAAAAGAACAAGGAAAGAGATGTTCGATAGCGACGGCACGCAAGTTGGGCGTTTGGCGCATTGATTGAAGAAGAGAGAAGGGCCAAAAACCCCTCTGAAGTTCGAACCCCACACACTTCATTGTTTGCTGGTCGCTAGCTAGTCAAAATCCCCTTTCTTTGATCCACATTGCCAGCACACGACACCCGGTTCGACTCTTTGTAAAGTTGCTCTCTCCAAGAGAGTGAACCCGTCGCTCGATTCGAAATCTGGATCGCGCAGGCAGTCGGGGGGACGGGTGAGAGATTACAATAGGACGACACCGACGGGAACTGCTGAGTTTCAATGCAAAATGGGTCCATGCACGAGCGGAATCCTCGTAGGGTCAATTCAGGCGGATCCACATTGCGCATGAGGACACTTAATACGTGCATTGGATATGGCTCTGTTCGATGTTGAGGTCCCTAACGTTAGGTATTGTATATGGCCCGGCATCTGGTAAGCTATGTCCTTTTGATTGAACACCCACCTTCCGTCGTCGAACCTAAAAAGCAGCGGAAAGGACGTGGCGTCATTTCACGGCATCAAACACAATCGGCCATGAGATTCTACAATAAAGACGACAACGTCTGAGAAGACAGCTAAGATCAACAAATATTCCACCAAGGGAGGACCCCCTGGATTGATAGCTGGAAATTAAGAACCTGAAAGCAAGACTAGTTCTACAGTGAGCTAACAGAGATAACGATAGGATCATCAAATGAGTCCTCTAATTTGTTATTGTCTTAGGATGCTCATTGCTTCAGTCATTCTAGTACTGCCTTCGACAAGAAACATCGCAGACGATGACCGCCCAACAGTCTAATAATTTACGCACATGAACAGAGCCAAGAAAGCAATTAAGGTAATAAGGGTGAAGATGCGAGATCAGCTCACAACAGTATACAAGCTCCGCCATCGCATTTCAGTTCTTATAAATTTCTCTCGGAGCCAGTCGCACACAAAATGGATATCACTCTACTTATGCTTAATCTTAAACTCCGGGGCTAGAAAGCGCAACCCAAAAATAATTTTCCCAGCTAAACATGAATTAGCTTATACAGAAAAGAAAAAGTATCAACTCAGCAGATGTACTTTCCGTAACTTTGTATCAAAATTTCACCTTCAACCATAAACCTATTTCCATCCTTTCTTCTTTCAGAATGAGCATGAAACCCTGAAGCCAAAAATGAGCTCCATCATGCAGCTTGATTCATTGAATGGTCACTGGGGTTGGCCTTCAAGAAAGCTGTGATGAACAACAGAAGAACGGTGAGACAGGTCAATTCATCACCAGCATGCCCAAAACTTTCCAAGATCAGGGGCGGTCAGGCTAAATGTCCACAAGGATGGCTTCCGATCGATACTCATGTTTTCCTGCTAACCCTCTTTTTTGACAAGCCCTTCAGCCCTTGATCTCGTTTTCTCTTCTTTGCTTGCTTCTGGAATGATTGCCCCACTAAAGATGGCTGTTCTTTCAGAGCAAAGCTCTTTGCAACATGGCCCAGGTGAAGTTTCTTCACCATAAAAATCCTCTTGAGCTCTCCACGATGGGCTGCAAATGCACGGACCCAAGAGCAATACGCACTCTTGGCAAGCGAATGTATTCTTGCCTGAGGAAGAGATTACAACACTTAACAGCATGTAAAAACGAGACGCCAATCAGGCCAACAAAAGAAAATGACAACACACGACAAAACCAGATGTTGCAAAGGGTTTAGAGATTATCTAACTTGATCAGAAAAGACTAGCAAAGAAAAGAGTCCAGATATAATAAAGCCATCCCTCTCACCCATTGTGAGTTATGATACAATCAACTATTGCAGCTGAGTGAGACCAAGGGCACCCTGTTTTTAGCCCCATTCACAGGAGTGGCATTCTTATACTTGTCGCAATAAATTGAATAATGCTACATGTCCATAATTTCCAATAACATTAGAGAAATGAGCCGCAAAATCCTTCTCAATATGCTATTATCCTTCAGGTTGACTTTTGATTATACCTACGCTGTAGTGTTCAGTTAACCATAAGGAATGTCAGAAGTCTCAAAAGTTTAGGAAGCGCTTACACAGGCCACAACAAGCTAGAAAAATACTTAAGGTACAGCACATCTAGCCTCGATCATCTTCCAGTTTCTATTTTCTAATCTATACAAACCAAAAGCCATTGCGGAGCATGTCCTAGACACTTCGGCAAAAGAGTTAAAAGGAAAGAAACGAAAGCACAAGATCCTTAACAGTCAAATCATATAAGTGCGGAAGACAAGTACCTCGGCCGAAATAAAGAGCTCAAGTCCCTTTTGCAGAGCCAGCACCCAAGGATGTAAATCCAAGGAAACAAAATTCTTGGCATGGAGCTTCTGGCCGTACAGTGGGAAACTATCCAACACCTTCAACATGGGATATTCTGCCAAACCTACACCATGCTTCTCCAATTCCTGTAGATAATCCATTTCGGCCGGTTGCAAGAACAAGAGAGCTTCGCCTCTTTCATCTAAACGGGCAGTTCTGCCAACCCTGCCAAATCATTTTCAAGATGGCATCATACCCACTAAAAGATTTCCAAACATTTTTGCTGTACTTTTATCATCAAGATTTTCTATCCACTGAAACTCGTCCCTCATGAACTAGGTTCACCACTAATGTACTAAAAGGTCCAGCCTGTACATGAAATCAGGTACTAGTCTCGGCCAATCGCCACGTTTTTTATGGCCAATTAAAATGCCCCAAAACCATGCATCAAGTTCAGGAATCGACCATTTTTTATGCAAATAGGTATTTCACCCAAAATAATGACGGCTGTGCACAGGGCTCAAAGCAGAATGTGTCATAATCTAGGCAGGCAATAGATGATATTAAAGTTCAAAGCTAAATATGCAGCAATTGGTACAGACGTTATAAAACTTAAATAAGAAGTATTTTGGGGTCCGACAAAAAGTAGAGAGATACCTATGTACATATTCAGTAGCCTCTCCAGGAGAATCGTACTGTATTATACATTTGACTTTTGGGATATCTAAGCCTCTAGCAGCTACATCTGTAGACAGAAGGAGAGCCGATTTCTCTGTCTTAAAGGACTGGAACGTCATTCTTCTATCCTCCTGTTTCATATTGCCATGTAAACGAAATGCTTTGCACCTCAAGAACTTGCTCTTGACTTCAGTTTCTTGTGAACGCGGAGACCACAGAAATTCACTGATCAATGTGTAATGGAAGTCTACCGCATCACACGTTGAAAAGAACACCACAATCTGCGAGATGAGCACAAGAATGCAAGCTTGTTACCTTTTCATTTTATCCATAGGTAATACATTCCTAACATAAGCAGCATAACTTAAAAAAATATTCAAGAATAGTAGACGTCTTATGTCGGGAATTTCAGGACACATGAGCATAAAAAGAAAGTACCAGCAGGGAAAAAAACAAAAAGAGCAAATGCTTTGTCAATAATCATTATAGTTGTTGAATATTAGAATACCCAAATTCTTTCTTATTTCAATGTTAGAAATCAACAGAAGATTGTCCATTGACTACCATTAACAGAAGGGATATCGTTTTAATAGCAGAGGCATCCATCTTGCACCAAACAATTCACAAAGCTGTTACACCTGACACAACTAGAGTACTTGACCAATACCAAAGTGCATATTAGGTATCCAGCAACTTGAACAACAGGCACTGATTAAAATTTCATACAACCAAAGGCACAGAGAGCATAGAAGAGTACCTTATGTGAGGCTTCTCTCTCAAAAAGGTGCTTCAAAATGGACAGAAGTACTGCAAGCCGGGAACCACAAGGTACTGCGCATAGACAGTCAGTCAGGACTCCCACAATAACATATAATTTGGTGGGTTTCGACTAAGAATTTACCAACATATACCTTTCACATATCTCTGAACTAATTGCGACGGAAGATTATAGTTGCTTGCCAGTGATGTTTCTCTTTTACCAGGAAATTCCAATTCCTCATCGATGTTAGATCCTGAAGATTTTACATTTTGAGGTGATGGATCTAGTTGCCGCTTCTTCTCATCGAGACCAATTAGAACAGGATCTTGTAAGCTAATATTAGCAAGATGATTTACTTTCTCATTTAAGGTGGCAGACAGCAATAAGTTCTGCCTCTGAAATCCAGCATCCCTCGAAGCTCCAGGTTTCTCGCCCACAGAACCATTTTGCCTTGACCCCAGTATGTTTAATATCTCCTCTATTTCTTTCCCAAATCCCAGCTCCAAAATGCTGTTAACAGTCAGAGGAGTAGTTATTTTGATCAAATAGGAGGTTACGATGGAGTATTACCACATTTTAATCACAGCGACCCTCATTAAAGGATTTCATACAAACCTATCTGCTTCATCAAAAACTATCCATTGCAAATTCATGCGAACAAATGATGATGTGTTCTTCAAGTGATCGAGAAGGCGTCCAGGAGTCGCCACAAGAATGGATATCCCTGAATATGTATAACATTGCTCATGTTAACATCCTGCGTGACAAGGACGAAAATAAAAAAAGTTACAACGTAAAAGTAAAAATCATCGTTCTATCATCTGACCCAACCTTCAAATTCAGCTTGGTAAAAAATGAGTGCCCAATTGAAATACAAGGTATTAGCAATCAAAATCACCTAATCTAAGTTATCCCATTGAGAGGGAGTTCTCCAGTTTTAACTGGAGGCAGTGATCAGAAGTCAACAAAACAAAGCTGTTGCCAGGTCATTCCCAAGCAATTTGAAACTTCTGAGTAGATCTTAAAAGAGAATGAGCGTCTTTAAAAATATTCCAAGCAACAACTAAAATTGCCTGGACAACATCCTCTTCAACTGCAACACCATTCTGCTAGTGGAAGCAATAATAATGGTAGTAACTGCTTCTCTAAAGAATGCTGGCTATTATTCTTTCACCAAACATATTTCACCCTCAAGCTTCCAACTTCAGAAGCTGCCACAATTTTCTATTTTTAACTCTAATTTGTCGAACCATTTAGCAGGTCCAGATAAATAATCGAAGAACAACGACACAACTGTACTCTCAGAGGTCATCAAAACAGCAACGGGTATAAGCAAAACTTCTCACCTTTCCGCAACCTTGCTTTCTCCTTCGACCTGTTTTCACCACCCATAATATAACCAGGGACAATCCAATGGAACCGGTGCAATAGCTTCTGCAGGATGTCATACACCTGCAAACATAACTCGCGCGTCGGTACAAGTACCAACGCTGTAACCAGGATATCAATACAATCCATGTACCAACTACATTACTGCCTAAAATTGCCCTAAGTCTGGATTGGCACCAATTCACAACTCTTCTCTGCTCTATAGTCAATGACAGTGTCCACGCAGCACACATATCAACATACTTCAGGACTTCAAAGTTCCATAATTCGCACAACAAACTCCACGAAAAGGACAATTTCAAAAGTCTCTAGCTAAATCCAGACTTAAAACATTGGCAGTGAACCGCCGCTTCTCAAGCATGCCAGATCGGAAATACAAAACTTAGAACATTTAACGAGACAAAACGCGCACCGAAAGTCCCATCGGACCGTTCGATCCGAGGATCACGCTTCTGCAAGTGATGAACGATCGGCGCCAAGTACACGATCGTCTTCCCTGTCCCCGTAGCCGCGCTGACCAGCCTAGAAAAGTCCCTTCACCAAGTCAGAACACTCAAACCATAGCTCCAACACACATGCATGCCAACGTATACACCAAGAGACGTATCGCGAATCACAGGCGGAAAAAGCGTAAACGCTACGACACGGGAAGAGAAGCATACACATGTCGCCCGGACAGGACAACGGGAATCGTCCGGGCCTGCACGCGAGTCGGCACCTCGATTCCCAGCCGCTCTGCGGAAACACAAAACCACGACAAAGAGAACCTCAACACCGTTAGGAACAACACGCGAATCGCGGTCGCCGGAGGAACATCGGCGGCGGGGGCGGGGGCGGGCCGGCCGGCCGGAGAGAGCAATGGGAAAAGGGAGCGACCTTTGAGCTGGTCGCACAGCGCGGAGTGGAGGCCGAGGCTGGCGAAGGAGCAGTCCGCGAAGATCTCGTCCCTGTCCCCCTTCTTGGAGCTGGAGCTCGACTTCCGCGGCTCCATCGCCAGCTTCTTCGCTGCTGCTGCTGCTGCTTCTTCTGCTCCCTAGGGTTTTTCTTCCCGAGGCTTTGGCCGCCAACGCCGCCGAGACGAGCTATGGAGGAGCTGCGAGGAAGAGAGGGAGGGACGACTTCTTCCGAAACGACGTCGTCTGAAGGGCGGGCCCCGACGCCGTCGTTTTGGGCTGCAGGCCCACCGCCAACTTGCGTGTGGTGTGCTGGTGTTGCCGGGCCGGGCTGGGCCGGGCCCAAGGATGCTTCCTCACCAAATTTAAGAATATACAATTTCTCTTGACCAAAAAAAAAAAAAAAAAGTGTTTAGGAAGCGTCGCTACTCGTCCTATCATCGACCGATACAATGTTTTTTTACCGGAAATCCCAACTCGTCATCCCTGTGTGTAGCGTGGCGAACGCTCGAAATCGCGGAGGAAGCAAGCCGAGTGGATACGGCCGGACAACAAACTGCAACCAGGCTCGTGATGCTTCACTAGATTGATTAAAAATATCCGACTTCTCTTGACAAAAAAGAGTATTCAGGGAGCATCGCGACTCGTCATGTCATCTATCGATACGATGTTCTGACTAGAACTTGCGATTCGTCATCCTCGTGTACAGCGTGGCCAACGTTCAAAATAGCGGAGGAAGCGGGGCGGGTGGATATGGCTGGACAGCAAACTGCAATCGATGACAGTATCCTGCGTCGGCGGATGATATCCGGCCAACATAATTTTCTTTCCTCTTCTGCTAAAATATCATATTTCTAATAATCATGGCAGGCAAGTAAACATCCCCCCTTCTATCAAATGCTTTACAATTTGCATCCATCGTGCACAATTAGCCTAGGGCACACATGGGCCTAAAACAAACCTTCAGGCCCAAGAATCGGTATCCCTTTCTCCTAAGTTAGCATCGAGTAATCAACTCGTTTCTATCGTTTTTTTTTACCTGGACTTTGACTACCAAGGCGGTTCATCAAGTGATGTAGGGCTTATTTCCAAGCGATTTGTGATCCCCATCGATCATAGGTTCGAAATCTCGAGTCGCGCCTCGGCTCCGGAAGCCTTGGTTCATTTGAGATATCCCTAGGTCAACTCTCACTAGCAAAGTGACGGGGCTGCTCGAAATGACAATAGTCATAGCTCAAAATCAAACGCTCTGTTTGTGGGTGTTGAGCTCTTATGGTAACGTGCAAGGAATTGCTGACGTCGGTCATATCTTCATACTCTTTTACTTGGAAAAAGAATTCGCCAATGTGCACATGTCGCAGAGACGTAATGCCAACGAAGTCCAAAGGACCATGCCCCCGGTGAGACATAGAGGAAAGCAAAATACTTTCGGCGAGCCTCTCAGTTCTTGCTATATGTGGATACTATCCATTTCCGCTAAATCTAATTTACTAAACGAAATGCCAAAGTTTAGTCCAGGGGTGAATCGCACAACAAGCGATCAAACCACACGCGTCGTTTGAACGTCCCGAACAATCTCATCAGATCGCGTTTCGAATCATAGACATACTCCAAACACACATTTAGCAAGATGCTTGGCACTATTCCATGAACAAACAGACGATATCACTCGCCAGTCGTCAGGGCTAGAAGACGGGTCGAACCGAACGAGACGTCGCCGTGCATTCCAAGAGCATGCTCTCTCTTCTCCCGTATATGTCCGTTTTGCACGAATGAACTCGAGGGCCGCCTATTAACTACATAACGCTCGCCTTTTTCCCCTTTTCCTATCAAAATATATATATGTGTATATATATATATATATATATATACCAGGTGCCTTTTCTTAATTTTGGTGTGTCAAATGAAATGGACCTAAAGTATGATAACTTCCATGCAGTCAAAATTCCTAGCACGACTTTTATTAGCTTCGACGGCCGTGCAATTGGTAGACCCAAATGGTTCCAACCACTTTTCTCTTTACGAATTCATTGGATCATCAGGGGCGGGGAGGTTGGGATGAGGTTATGACAGGAGGGAAAGTTAGCTGCGCATCACCGTCGTTGACATTTGGCTCATGTGTTTGTAGTGCCTTTGTTGATTCGCGGGGATTTGTTCACGAGGCAAGCGTTGTCTGTGTGATGAATGATGGTGTCTTTCGTCAGGGAATCTGTTGGGTCTTTCTTGTTCGGGAAAAATTATCATAAAAAAAAAAAAAATCCCGAAATCTATCGTATTTGTTTCAATTCAGTTTTAATAAATCTTTTAATTATACTTATTGAGTTCTAAATCTTTTGATAATTTATCAATTTGATCTTTTTACCAATTTTAAGCGAAAATTGTTGAAGTGTGTGTCGAGCGTCTTACATATCATAGCCGGTGCTAACATGAATAGTTTTGATGTCTGAAATCAGCATTTAGGATTTCTCTCTCTCTCTCTCTCGACATGTGTCTCTAAAGTTGTTGAACCTCTTGATTTGAGAGGGTTTGGAACTCCCAAAAGGCATGAACTTTTAGAAACGCGAGTTCTCGACACGACACGAATTCATTGGAAATGAAGCCGGACTTGATATGGCATTATGACATAGCTTGGACTTTAACCTAAAAGTAACACGTTTTCACCTATTTTCGGTGAAAAAATGGGGACCAGTTGCATTGAAACACTTTTATACCGACGTGAATACGTCGGTTTGGCTCTAATTGCCCGGCCAATCCTAATTTGAATACGCTTGTGTATTATCACAATGGGAAAAGCCCATGTGATGTTTATCAGTTTTATGGATAAGGTACCGGCGAAAAGTCGGATCGATGGGCAAAACGAGACTATTCGCACCCAATGATCGGATAATCGAACCCTTGCCGTATGCCTAGCCTACATGCATGCCTTCTTTTGGCTTAATTCAATTGCTTAAAAGGATGTCTTAACGCTCTCCACTGCTTGCGCGCCCGAACTCGGCTCAAGTTCAAAACGCATAACCGAGAGGAGCAAATAAGGGCCTCGAAGAGATTCGGATGCACGGCCTAAAAATTTAAGATGCGTACGAATCGAGACGGGGTAAGGCTTCTAAGTTCGTCCGCGTGAGATGCCGTGCTCGAACAACGAACGCAGAGAACGTGTGTTAAAGGGACGGGGAGCGTGCGCGCACGGCAAAAGAACGAGCACGAAATAGTCGTGACCGGAACGAGCGCTCCAATGCTGGCCGAGCAAAAAAGGAAAAGGGAACGAGTTTCCCTCGAAGCGCAATCATGACTCGCATCACGAGCCCCTTTTGACTTGCGGGATCGTTCTTCGCGCACGAGATATTAACGGGCAGCGTGCGACAAGTGATGTTATGTTATTGAGAGGGATACTGTAGGGAAAATGTCCAATCAATGCAACTTAGTGGCATTGGTTGGTAATCGTCGTTTTCATATGTTTTAACGCTAGTTTGTCACGCGATTGCTTGACGACGTGTAAAGATGCTTCCTACTCTGGCATGCACAGGACTCGTGTCGCTTCCGGTTGAGCTGATCTGTGATCCATCGAGGAATGAGTACTCAGAATGATAACCATTATGTTCCAGAAATCAAATTCTTGTCAGAAATTAATTTTTGGAATTCTTGCCATAAATTGATTTCTAAAGGAGAAATCTATTTGGTAAAATATGACTAATTCTATTCCAGAAATTGATTTCCGGAACAGAAATCGATTTCCGGAGCAGAAATCTATTTTTATTTTTTTATTTTTTTGGCACCTCAAAAAAATAAATTTCACTCAAAGTGGGTGCCTAAAGGTATTCTAAGCCATTTTGTGAAGTTTTGAATTTTTTTATTTTTTGATTATTTTGGGCACATCAAAAAAAAATTAAATTTCACTCAAAGTGAGTGCCCAAAGGTATTTTAAGCCATTCTATGAAGTTTTGAAATTTTTTTATATTTTTATATTTTTGAGCACCTTAAAAAAATTAAATTTCACTCATAGTGGGTGCCCAAAGGTATTTTAAACCGTTTTGTGAAGTTTTGAAATTTTTGATTTTTTAATTTTTTTTGGGCACCTAAAAAAAAATTAAATTTCACTCAAAGTGGGTGTCCAAAGATATTTAAAGCCATTTTGTAAATTTTTTAAATTTTTAATTTTTTTAATTTTTTTTGGACACCTCAAAAAAATTAAATTTCACTAAAAATAGGTGCCCAAAGGTATTCTAAGTCATTTTGTGAAATTTTGAGATTTTTTATTTTTTGGGCACCTAAAAAAAATTAAATTTCACTTAAAATGGGTGCTCAAAGGTATTTTAAGCCATTTTGTGAAATTTTTAAATCTTTAATTTTTTTTTTGGGCACTTCAAAAAAATTAAATTTCACTGAAAGTATGTGCCCAAAGGTATTCTAAGTCATTTTGTGAAGTTTTGAAATTTTTGATTTTTTGATTTTTTTTGGGCATCTCAAAAAAATTGAATTTCACTCAAAGTGAGTGCCCAAAAGTATTCTAAGCCATTTTGTAAAGTTTTGAAATTTTTAATTTTTTTATATTTTTTTAAAAAAATTCACCAAATTTCCTATTTTCCCGAAATCTAACTTTTTTTATTTTCTGGAAATTTTTATAAATTTTTCTGGAATTTTTCAATTTTTATGCATTTTCTAAAAAAAATTATTGAAAAAAAGAGAGAAAATAGGAAGAATGCATTCTGGAAGAGAGAAACTACAAAAAATAGCTTCTCTTTTTCTTACCCAAAACTAATTCTGGAGTAAAAAATACATTCTGGAGTAAAAAATGCATTCTGGAATCAAATATTTTTAACAAATGCATTTTTATTCCATAATGTAAAAATTACTCCATAATGCATTCCGGAAATTTTTTAATAAAAGCATTTCTATTCCGAAATCCATTCTGGAGCAGAATTTCTACTCCAGAATGGATTCCATGCGCGCCCATAAACGCTCAAACATGATCAGGTCTTTTTAATCGATGTGAGGTTGGTTTGAATGAACACGGAGGTCGGCGGTTAAGCGCGAATTGTTTATCAACGAGTTTATCGATGGCGAACACACTCGTCGATGACAATGATCATCGATCACTGTGATACGGCCATCGACATACGATGGCGATCGGTCGACGATTGCCGCTTAGCAAATTTGGCTGAATGTTGAATATAGAGAAACCGAAGAACGAAGATGTTAACGGAAGATGAGGATACCGATCGGCGGTTGAGCCCAATAGCAATTGAGGAGTTGTACTCGCTTGTGGATGTGGTCGACGTACGGTCATGGAACCTCAAGTTATGGAGATGTGGCTGTGACTATCAATTTCAATATCGACCGCTTATGGGCGATTATACCTTGTAGTAGGTTATATAAAGCCTCGTTGAATTGTTGTAAAGGACGAACGATCATCAATACAAACACTCATGTAATTTCTGGGTTTCAATTCATCAGTTTCTAATGCTTGCATTTGCTTTCTTTGAGATTTGGTTGTTCTTGATTCTTGTTGCGCAATTCGCTTCACGTCCGAATCGCCTGAACCCGACTCAATAAAAATCAAAAATCAATATTTGGTGCAAGATATCTCGCCGCTTGGGTCAATTCTCGTTGAAACATCTTTTGTTGCGTCTGATAGAACAATTATGGTTCGATTTGAGGAAGTGCGACACCTGTGACGAGACGATGGGCTGCGCAGGCTGACGTGTCGGGCCTCGACATGCCATGCTCAAGAATTATGTCTCCATGCTTTTTGTATTCTTCAGATTAATTAATAATTGAACTAATTAATTGATTGCAGAATCGATTAAATTACAAACAATTGCTACGGCAAGTGCTTTTTGGTTCTAGTTTTTACCCTTGAAAGGAAAAAAAGAAAATAGCTACTTCCCAAAATTGCTACGCCACTGTGCACCTCTTGCATAACTACATAACAAAGGTTGAAAATGCCAGAAAAGCACGTACTTATATCTAGGCTCCGTTCGTGACAACTCTATTTTAGATAGAGCATTTTTAGTAATATAAGCTTGATATTTGCTAAATTTTGATGAATTTCGGGTGAATTTATTTGCTACTCATGTAATTTTATTGAATTTTGTAGGAAATATAACTTTCGGAGGCTAAGGGACCATGCGCACTATTTGCAGAACACGCCATGACCATATGCGTAATTTTCCCATGTGTCTGTGCTAGAAGTGCAAATCAATCCATGCATCTCGGCATCTTTTAGAATATCTTAGTAGCTTCCAGAATATTTTGTCTCGAAGAAACGGCCAATCAAGACTAGAAATTTGGAGGATTTGACTATAATAGAGGCTAGGTTCAAAGAAAATCAAGAATAAGAATCTTGAGAAGGAAAATTCTTAATTTGGCCAGGAATCCTATTCAAGACCTAATGAGGGCTGACCTAGGGTAGATTTTTACGAGGCAAAGTATACCCTTCTTGTGCTGCATATTTCAATATCCAGAGGAGCATTGGAGCCACCACCTCTGAAAGAGATTTTATGTTTTCTTAGTTAGCTTTGATTCTTCTTTTTTGTTAGTGTAGTTGGTGCATGTCAAGGAGAGAAGAAGCAGACAAATCTGAACCTTTTTGTGAATCAACTTGGTGAATTTGTTTTAATTTAGCATTGTGTTCTCTTTAATTTTTGTTGTTAGTTTAGCTTTAACTATGTTCTAAATTTCTTTTATTAAAGCTACAATGGATCTTAACCGTGATTGATTGATTATCAAGACTTGCTCATGCAATATAGTTGTTCTGATTGTGTCGTTCTCTATCATGATCTTAATGCTTTTAGAAGTTTGGCCAACTTTCAAATGATTTTCGATGTATGCATGATACCGGGTGGAGATTGCATGCATGTGCACTAGTGATATTGAACCAAAAATTAAATCTAGGTCAGGTACACTAGATTGTTTGTGTGGCTGCGATAGAATATCTAGGTCGGGACTACTTAGATTAAATCCAGGATTTCCACAAGAACTTAATGCTTTCAGGTAGTTTAAATTCACCTAAGGTTAGTGTGGGTTAACATACCTAATTAGGGATTATTAGACCGAGGTTTGCTTGTAATCTAAATTAGGGAAATTTCACCAACACGATTGAGAATTAATTTATTGCATGACATGTTACGAAAATTGATTATGAGTGGTTACGTGAAGTTGGATGCTCTAAATCTTTGTGATCTTGATTAAAATCTTGATAATTTGCCTTGTTAATTTTCGGTTTGCTTTGGATTAGGTCAACTTTGCAATTTTAATTAGCTTTTGAATCCTTTAAGCTTCGGCTCATTTGTATTTCAATCCTTCAATTGGTTTAATTCACTTTTTACATGCCTTTTCGACTTGGTTAGCTAGTTCTTTAGATCGATCACCTTCGGTAAGTAATTGAATAATTAGAGACAATCACCATTAAAACGATACTCACTCATGGCTTTATTACTTGTAGATATTATGTGCTTGCAATTCACCTAACATTTCACAGAAAATAACTTCTGGAAAAACATTTTTCAAATTTTTCGGTGTTCGTTTTAAGGAAAATAACTTCCCACAAAAAATATTTTCTTCCCTATGGACAAAATGCCTTCACTTTTGAGGAAAATGATTTCCTCTTTTCAGAAAGAGGAAATCATTTTCCTTCTTCTTCTTCTTCTTCTTTCACCATTTATTTTCAATATTTTCTTCTTTTTTTTTCCTTCTTCTTCCTCAGCTGGCCACGGTGGCGGCCGGCAATCGACCAGCTCGAGCCTCGCCACGGGCCGATGAGGCTCAAGCTCTTGCCAGATTTCGACAAGGTCAAGCCTCGCTGGCCTGTGGAGGCTCTAGTTCGCCTAATCCGGCGTGGACGAGCTCACCCAAGGCCGGTTGCGCGAGCTCAAGCCTTGCCTGATCCGACAAGCTGGGCGAGGCATTAGCCTCGTCGACATCTAGTGAGCAAGGCTCAAGCCTCACCCAGCTCACCGGATCTATCGACCTCGCCTAAGCTCGGGTCTCTCTGAATCTGGCGAGCTAGGTGAGTCTCGAACCTCGCCCGAGGTTGCTAGACGTTGGCAAGGCTCTGGCAACCTCGAGTGAGGCTTGAGCCTCCCCCAGCTCGCTGGATTTGACGAGACCTGAGCTCGCCCACATCGGATCAAGCAAATCGGAGCCTCGCCATAGGCCAACCTTGCTGAAATCTGGCAAGCTTGAGCCTTGCTGGCCTGTGGCGAGGCTTGAGCCAGCCGGTCATCGGTCGCTGGCCGCCGCCGTGGTCAACAATCGGCTGAGGAAGAAGAAGAAGAAGGAAAAAAAAGAAAAAGAAAATTATTTTTAATGACTTCTCGAAAAATAAAAAAATATTTTCCGAAATTTTTTCAAATTTTAGCCAAATACCGAAAAATTGTGTTACTTCCTGAAAAATATTTTCTAGAAAAATGGCTTCCGAGAAAATATTTTTCATAAACGTAACATTTTTCGCGAAATGAATGGAGCTTTAGAATATAACAATACAAACATTCATCCGTCAGCCCGCAATTGACATGGTAAGTGGCGATAGCATATACAAATTACATGTCGTCCGAGTGAAAATTAATGTGACGATTCGTACAAAACATCGTTTTGAAGCTGCAAAGCCGTATGGCAACTTAAATTCGCGACAAAACCGACATTGTTTTGTATACCCTGCCGTCCAAATTTTCGCTCGCGCGACGTGTCATCTGCACGCACCCTCGCCCAACTGCACCGTTCGATTTCGAGGTGGTCACTCCCCTTATTCTTAGCACGGTACATATTAAATTCATTGCTCCTTTTTTTTACTTTCTATTTTCTTCTTTTTGTTTTGGATTGGTGGCACACGTGCAAAGTCGAATCTTTTCAATTAATTATGGGGCGAAGAAAAAACAGTGGGCCCGGTTGGAAAAAAAAAGGCATACAAAATCTCCGAGATTCTCATCAGTTTCCACCAAATAAATAAATGAAAATGCGCATGTGGTGCCAAAAGTTTCTGGAGGCTGATGCGTCCAAAACGCTGCGTACGTACCACGTGGCGATTTGGCATTTTAAGTGGAGGGGAAAGAGAGACAAAATAACATGAATGGTGCGTTTGCCGGGAGAATGGCCCAATACCATAAAAAATCTGAAATTTATTTTTTATTTTATAAAAAACCTCCGACTTTCTCTCATGTCCTAATTTTATTTTAAATTTTTTTTATCTTATAAAAATCCCTCAACTTTAGGTTTTGTCCTAATTTTATCAAAAACTTTTTTTGTCCTATAAAAAGTCCCTAACATTTTGTCTTGTCCCAATTTTACCGTTTAATCCCAATTTTACCCTAAAAATTTTGTAGATGCACAAAAAAGTGTAGAATTTTACTTGAGTCATGAATCTGCCCCCATTAACTCTCTGTCCAAAATTTTTTATTGACAACCGAGAGGTGGAAAACTCCAAAGTACAAGCTATTCGAGTATCCCGAGTGCAAGCTCTCTGACCACGAGAGAAAGCACAGGAAATCAAAGATTGAGTGCAAAATCACTAAGCGCGATTTTGACGGAGGATTAATGGAAAGCAGATTTTGGACTCTTGTAAAAGTTTATTATCTTTTATGAGACAAAAAATATATATAGAGTTAAATTGAAACTGGACCTAAAACTGGAATTTTTTATGAGATAAAAAAGTTTCTGGTAGAATTAGTATTGAACCTAAAATTGAGGAGTTTTCATTAGAAAAAAAAAAATAGAGTAAAATTGGGACTAGACCTAAAGTTTAGGGTTTTTTATGGGATAAAAAATAGTTATGGTAGAATTGGGATATGACTTAAAGTTTGAGATTTTTTATGAGACAAAAAGTAAAATTGGGACAAAAATTAAAATTTGAGGTTTTTTAGGATATTAAGTCCTCGGAGAATCTTGTAATTTATGAGTTGGTTCTTTTTTTTCTTTTCTTTGAGGGAGGTGTTGATGGTAATTTTCGCAAGTTCTAGTTCCATATGGGCTATGCACTGTAGTTAGAGAGAAGCCGAGCTTTTCCAACCATCAAATCCTCGTGATCGATTTGAGAGGAAACGATGCATAATAATTGCAATGAGATATTTAGGATTAATATCACGAAATCATGATGAATTTACCATAAATTAAATTTTTGACTTTCAAAAATTTTGATAAATTAGTACATTTGTGATAAATTTACTCTTAATTAATTTTTGATAAATTTTACTGTCAAATTACTAAGGATGAGTATGATTCGGATGGACAGTTCTCATCCTAGAACAGGGAACCGCCGGTTCGTTTCATGAAACTGGTCCATAATCCCTACAAAATTGTATTTATCAATTAATATTATGGTCCTCAAGTTCAATTGATGAACAAACGAACGTATTGGGTGATTGGCCCCCACCCCTTCTACATGCGTTGTATACGACGACCAGTATCAAGAATCTCTCGCAGAAGATGAAGAGAGAGAGAGAGAGTCTCCGAGTTCGTACGTATCACAAGATGGAATTTGCATACACACGTGGATTGCCATATAAGAGTTGTAGGGCTGAGATCGGATTAGAAAAAAATGTAGCGTTGGCCTCAATTGTTTTGAAAACAAATCCCTTTCCCCTCTTTCTCCTCTTCTTTACAAAGCCTTCATCTCCACACAACAGTCATGCACACTTGAAAATATCATCCCCAATCCTAGAATATATATATATTAGTCCGGTCCAAGTGAGCGGATGAGCAATTCCACACCTAGAATCGGGAACCAGACCAATAATCACCGGTCCCAATAAATTGGAATCGGGAACCGCCGGTTTTGGGCTGGTCCAATTTGGTTTCAATTTATCAGAACCGGTGAGTACTGGTTTGCGCTAGTTCTGGTTCCAGGCAGTTCCCAGTTTCTTTGCACACTCCTGCAAATTGCTGAATTAAATAACACGTAGCAGTTGATAAATATATCGATTGTAGGATTTTGCCTTCTATTTGTTACATGTGTACCGGTTTGTGATTTTTTTTTTATTAATCCAAATTAACGGAGGTTAAATTTATCACAAATGTATCATTTTTAAAGGATTTTTGGTGGTCAGAAAATAAGTTTTTGGTAAATTTATCATAGGTGTAACGGTTTTGGGTTTTTAGTGGTCAAAAAAATTAGTTTAGAATAAATTTATCATATGCGTACCGGTTTAGAATTTTTCGTAATATTAACCCAGATATTTATGTGTATTTTTTTGTTTATCGGTGCGCGATTCCGTTGTGTCGACCACATCGAACTATCCATATAAGTTCAGGCTCTCGAGGCTTTTAGATTGGCCCGGTGAATCAAAGGAGGGGCTTGAACTTCGGACTTTGCCGTTTTTCGAGACAGAAGGCTCCAATAATTGCAAAGAGATATTCATGCGCATTTTTTTTTTTTTTTGTGTTTACCGATGCGGCGGTTCCGTTGTGTCGGCCACGTTGAACGATTCATATAAGTTTTGGCTCTCGAGGCTTTTGGATCGGCTGGACGAATCGGAGAAGGGGCTTGAACTCGGGAACTCGCAATTTTTCGAGATGGAAGGCTCGAGTCGAGCGCCTTATCGTCACGAAGAAGAAAAAAAAAAAAAAAGCGCCCTCCTCTCTCTATACATGTTGCTATTGTTTTCATTATGCGATAAAAGTGGATCGACTCTGCTACCCTTTTCGCGGCTGTAACTTCTTTCACTTGATATTTCTCATCTTGCCTCGTGAGTCTCTCGATCAAAGGACTTGACACAAGGTCGCTGAAAGTATTAAAATCCTATTTTGACCGAAACTCATTCGTTAAGGGCGCGAATGATAACTATTTTATTTTTTAAAAATATTTTTGATTCCTAAGAATAGGATTGGAATGGAAACCCATTTAGTAAAATAATTTCATTTTTTTTATTTTAGAAATAAATTTTTAGTCCAGAAATAGATTTTGAACAGAAATGAGAAATTAAAATTTTCTACTTTTTTAATTTCTAAAACGGAAAAAGAAATGATAACTCTCTTTTACTGCTCACCCTCACCGCCTACCGCCTGCAGGCCGTTTGGCGCCGCCCGCCTTCTCGCCGCTGCTTGCCGATCGCCCACCCCGTCCGCTAGCCGCCGGGAATAGAAATTTAAAAATAACTTATCAAACGGATTTCTATTATAAGAATAGAAATTGTGTATCATTATCAAACACTGCTTGTTGCTTAGAAACTTGTCCGGGAAATAAATATAAATTTTCTATTTCTAGCCAGAAATAGTGCCCAAGAAGAGAAATTTTATCATTCGCACTCTAACGGGCCCGTTTGGTTGCAGTAACATGAAATAAGACTGTAATGTAGTAGTTATCATTTTTTGTAATGTAATGAAGTTGCAATAGCTTTCAAGCTTTTTAGTTTAAGTAATGTAATACCTAATACACTGTTTGATTCACGAATGACATGTAATAAGGGGGAACAATGTTAGAACTCCCGCAATACTAATCATAATCGGAGGAAATATAATATTTATTACTTTAATAGTCAATCACGATTCACGAGTTTAATACTCCATAAATGATACTAGATAAATATTTTATTAAATCAACATATTTTTCTAATAATTTATGAATGGTTATGTCTAAAATTTAAGCAAATAAGTAGTTATAGTAATTGTCACTTCAGTAGCCCATCACGAGTGTATTGCCCCACATACATCGCTAAGATATCGAAAACTAACAAATGAAATTTTTTCTATTATTTAATAATTTAATTTATGACTATGATTTAACTCTAATGAGATAATATCTTAATATAATCGAATATAATTTAAATAAACGTAACTAATAATTATTATATCGGGAACGATTCTTAATAAAATAAATAACATTGTATTATCGAGGTAACTCAAACCTATTATTTCGTAATAAATTTACATGTGTCTCAGATCATATGTTATTAAGTCAAAATAACTATGATTTGTGTTATGATTAGGGCAAATAATATTTTTTTTTAATTATAATTAAAAATCTACCATCGGTAGAGTAAGTGGAAAAAACGACATGGGAAGTTGGGGACAACTTCTACAACCATGCCCTAACGCGCATTGCGCCATGATAGTTTTTACTGCAAACAAACACTGCAATAGACAGTTTGTTTATAATGGACTCGTACGTAACGGTGATAGCCATTACTGTAACCAAACGTTCTATAATCAATAGCACGACTAGGACCGTTTTACACACGTCCACATGTATGTGAAATACTCGACCACACTAATTACGACTCCTCTTCGGCAAGAGATTTGCAGCGAAAAAGGTCTAAATGTAGGGTGATTTTCGGATTCATTAATCTTGCCCTTTTCCTCCTTGTATCAACATCAATCAATGTATGTGGTCGGCGTCCCAGTGGAGCCATGGAAAGACACCGCTAGTCCCCTCAAAAACAAACATCGCAGCATCCTAATCGCGCATTCTCCCTGTCCATCTCCATCCTATCTTCTTTCATCCTCAGCCCCCTAAGGTTTAATTTCGACCCCACAAAAGAAGGCATTTGGAAAACAAAATATATATCTATCGAGTAATTACGAGCCACCGCTGATGCCGGCGCTGGGGAGGTATCGTTAAGGGCGATCGGCTCCCGGTCCGGTTCTCAAAATTGGGAATCGGGGACCAGACCAGTTGGTCTAGAATTGGGAACCGGACCACCGGTTTGGTCCAATGGAATCGGTTAATTAGGGTTTAATTCACATTTTGCTAATTTTTGTTCATAAATTTATGCCAATGGAGTTCATTTTAGGGTTTAGTTCGCATTTTATTAATTTTTGTCAATAAATTTATATGTCAATGAAGTTTATTTATGGTTCAGTTCATATTTTATTAATTTTTTTTGAAGAAATAAAAAATAAAAAAACATGTATATAGCCGGTTTAGTCCAATTCACCATTAGAATTGGGAACCGGACCAAACTGGCCAGTCGGGTCTGGGTGGTTTTCGATTTCGGCGGTCCGTTTTGTGCACCCATAGGTATCATCCAGCTCGGTACATTTCTTTTCCCTGTGAGGCGGCGATCTCGATCAGACAATTATCTCGGAACAAGAAAGAGCCCGAGTTCGGTACGACCGGCACCCGTCGTCGTCGATTGCTTCATTCCTTTTCTTTCCATCGAGCAAACTGCAACGGGGCTTTCATTCGTCGACAAGTGCAATGGCCACCTTTTCTTACTTTTTTTTTTTTTCCTTTTCTTGTAAAAGGGTTCTCGTTAACGAGTGCACTTCTCGGGCCCCGGTCAAGCATATGCTTAATTGTAAAACGCCTTAATTGTCAAGATCATGATTGCACCTAACACAACAACGCGAGAAAAACAGTTGGGTTCGGAAGATCTTTTGCGCTTGCTCAGAGTACGAGGCAAACGCCAGAAAGGCCAAAAAAAAAAAAAAAACAAAAAAAGGCCCGCCCCTTTAACGTCAGAGTTGAAAAGTCGTGTCTCGCAAAAATCACAGAAATAATAATTATATCAATATTAAATTCGGAAATTTTATTTCGTTTCTTTTTCGGCAAAAAAAAAAATCCGCGATGACATCCGAGTCACGTGACGAGCACGTGCGCACACCTGCAACCCTTGTCAGAGGCCTCGAATTTCCGGTGAGATCCTCCCCCCGCCCGTGTTGCTTCATAGTTTCGACCAGACCGCACGTCCGCGAGCTGTTTCGTCCTTTTATTATAATATTGAATATCGCAATTTTTTTCCCTCCTTTTTCAAAAATGAAAAGCATATTAAAATAAAATAATTTTTTTTATTTAAAGGACGATGATACAAAAAGGTCCTAAACTTTGATCAAATATGTAACGTAGTTCCCGAACTTTTAATTTTATTCGATACAGTCTATGAATTTTATCATAATATTTAATATGCTCATTAAATTTTTGATATATATTCAATTTAGTCATCGAAGGGATTACATTGACTGTTTTCATATGGTCCTCAGGGACGACGTTAAACAGATTAAAAGTTCAAAAATTATATTATAATTAGATTAAAATTCAAAAATTATATTGAATAAATTAAAATTAATCGCTTGCCTCAAGCACATTAACTTCACGGCCCCCCTTCACCCATCAAAGTGTGTTCTGGGGCCGAGATCCTCAGGTACTGTTGTGTCATTTTCCCCATATTTAATACATAAGACAAGCCTCCCATTTGTTTTCATTTTCTGGTCGCAGGTCCACGGCGTCCCATTTTCATTTCATTTTCATTTTACTGAATTAATTTTTCTTTTTTTTGGCCCGCAGCATATTTATTTCGACTTACACGAGTCAGATTGCGTCGTAAGTTCGTAACACCACACCACACAAAACGAAGACAAAGGCCAGAGTGCTGGAGCACTTGGCGTATCCTCTGCTCCCCTCAGCATCCATCCCTCTCTCTCTCTCTCTCTCTCTCTCTCTCTCTCTCTCTCTCTCTCTAGCCCGAACGACCGTTGCGCCGCCGCGCGCGCGGGCGGAGCGCAACCGCCGGTTCACCCGCTCGCCCCGCCGGCGCCGATTCGAACGCGGCCTCCTCCGATCCGCTCCGTCGCCAATCCGCAGTCCCCGCGTGAATCTCCGCCCGCCTCGGCTTCGGCCGGCTTCTCCCGCTCCTTCCGCTTCGGTTTCTTCGGATTCGGTCTCGCGCCGCGAATCGCGTGGGCGGCCGAGCTCCCCCTCTCCCCCTGCGGATCGATTTTCTTTTCTTTTTTCCCCGATGGCTGCGTCCGCGGCTGCGTCGCCGCTCTGCACGTGGCTCGTCGCGGCTTGCATGTCGGTCTCGTGCGAGGGGGACGGCGCGGGGAAGGGGCCGGCTTCGTGCGGGCCCCCGCGGAGGAGGAGGCGGCGGCTCCCCGTGTCGAAATGCTGCGGCGGCGGCGGGGGGAGCGCGGCGTCGTCGTCGTTCGGCCTGGTGACCTCCTGCCTGGCCTTTGAGCCTTGCAGCGAATTTTACAGCTCGCGAGCGGCGTCGTCCTTGGGATTGTTCGGCGAGAATGGATTCGCTTCGCTTTTCGGATCGAGGAATCGCCCGATGAATCGGAGGCAGAGGCGTCTGAATCGCGCCTCCGGTTCAGGTAATATTAAATATTAATAATAATATTGTTATTGTTATTGTTGTTGTTGTTGTTATAGGCTAATTTGAGCTGTTATCGTTGATCAGCTTATTTCCAATCTTGTCTTCACTGTAGTCCAGGTAGAAAGTTACTTTTGTTCATGGCCAAAGTGTGCTCCATCGGTTGTCGAAAGCTTGATTTGCTGCTGCTTGTTTATTTATTTATTTTAAAAAACATTTGTTTTTGCTACATTTTTTGTTCTGATTCATCACTAGTTTCGTTTAAGCTTAAGAAGCTAGGGGAAAGGAGTCTACTTAGGAGATGGGAATGCATTTTGCAATGATTGAGGTTGAGACTCTGCCAATCAATTCCATGTGTATGCCTTGTTATCCTACCTGACTTTTTAATCTGGCCGACGTGCACGCGATGAAGGGAAATTGGGACTAAGGTTAATCTCTAAACAATGGAAAGAAACAAGGAAGGTTTTGTGAGTCAAATAGGTAGCAGGTTTCTAAATGTCCGCATTTCCAATAGAATTTTGGAGAAAATTACTCCCTCCATGGATTTTCCAGTGAAAATAAATCTTGAGAAATTTCCCTTCTGAGCTTTTTGAGTTGTTTTTGTCGGTCAATCGGCAATGTAATGTGCTGTGAATGTATATCAAGACGATTAGACAGCGATACTGTTTGATCAATCATTGCTCGTGAATGATGGAAGCGATTATGTTTTTCTTGCTTTGCGGGGTGTGACCTATGACTTAGGAATTTAACTCTTATCGTCACCGCCATCATTCATCTGGCACTTGCCATGACATCCCAGCTCACTGCTTTTGGTTACCTGCCATCATATCATCGTAGGGCAGGATCATTGCTATGTCCATAAACTTGTTAAGCAGCAAGTTGCATTTCTAGCCGATCGATTTACTTTTTGAGATTCAAAAAACTCACAACACTTCGTGATTGGTGATTTAGGTGAAGTCATGGCTGTGGCAGTGCAAGCTGCTCCAGAGTTTGTCACAAAGAAGAAACCTGTGACAAAGCAAAGATGTGTAGTTGTGACGGGGATGGGCGTCGTAACCCCACTTGGTCATGAACTGGACACTTTCTATAACAATTTGCTTGAAGGTGTTAGTGGCATAAGTGAGATAGAGACTTTCGACTGTTCCCAGTTTCCAACGGTAACGCTTCTTGCTTCTGGAAGATTTCTACCCTGCTGCTGCTTGTTCTGAAACTTCTTCATGATGCCCCATCTTTTAATTTTACAGAGGATTGCAGGAGAAATCAAGTCATTTTCAACTGATGGATGGATAGCACCAAAACTTTCTAAAAGGATGGATAAATTCATGCTTTACATGCTTACTGCCGGAAAGAAAGCCTTGGCAGACGGTGGAATCACAGAAGATGTAATGAACGAGTTAGACAAAACTAGATGTGGTGTTCTGATTGGCTCTGCAATGGGAGGCATGAAGGTAACATCTAACTCCTGTGATGTTTCTTGAGATGATTGCTTCAAAGATGGAAAATGTGTGAAGAGATTGAGGACGAGCTCCTTCAATTGACTCCTTTTCACATCTGCAGCTATCTTGCTTATGAGAGGACAATGACAATTTTGGGATGATGTCCATGTTGAGTTTTATTAGAAACGTTATGCTCTGTAGTAAGTTGGTTGCCATGTGGCCTATGTCACAGCCGCATTGTTCCCAGATGGGACAAGGAGGCATATTAAACCTGCAATTTATCATTGTTTTGTTAGTTTGCTCTTTAATACCATTTTTCAAGTCAACTGTGCAGGTATTTAATGATGCCATTGAGGCTTTGAGGATTTCATATAGAAAGATGAATCCCTTTTGTGTACCTTTCGCCACGACAAACATGGGATCTGCTATGCTTGCAATGGATCTGGTCAGCTTATTAATTGCATGAAATTATATGGTTGTTTTTTTTCTTTTGCTGGAAAAGATATATTTAATAGATACTTTTACACACTCAATTGCAGGGATGGATGGGGCCTAATTACTCAATATCTACAGCATGTGCCACGAGCAACTTTTGTATATTGAATGCAGCAAACCATATAATAAGAGGCGAAGCTGTAAGTGTTCAAAAATCAAAACATATATCGAAATGAAAACAAAACCCTTTAGGTCCTAACTTGTTCTTGATATTTGGTTAATACGATTCTTTTAATTGGAAGCTTAAATATCAGATTGTCGGTTCAACTGTGTTTCTTCATTTAAGGTGTGAGGATTTTGCAGGATGTCATGCTTTGTGGTGGTTCTGACGCAGCAATAATTCCTATAGGTACTCATCTCCTTCTGGCTGCTCCACGTACTGTGCTTGTAGTGATTTGGTGTGCCATGAGTTGATATTTTCAATAATGCATGCTGCAGGTTTGGGAGGTTTTGTTGCTTGTCGGGCACTGTCGCAAAGGAACAATGATCCCACCAAAGCTTCTCGACCATGGGATATGGTAATGTTACTGCATCCGTTTCTTTTCTACTGTCTTGCTTCTTATCTTTTACTATTATTTTTTTCCTTGGACTATTGGGTCTGATGTCTTGTTAGCACTGAATTTTCCCCTGTCAATAGCCTCTGGTCTGGTCTTTTAAACAAGTGCCTGTTGGTAGCACACTATTAAAACTTTTTGCTGCAAACATCACATATGGAAGTTCTTTTTTTTTTCAATTAATTGAGCCATTTGGAGTATTCTGTGTTTGAAACTTTTTCCACAATTAGTGCTGACTTCGTAAATTAGGGGACGTCGCAAACTAGGCTAGATTTTTCATGGAGAACTTATATGTATGTGTGAGGTCACTTTGCCTGTGTATTGGGATTTGCACAGTAGGTGCATCGCGGTATCTCTAGGTTGTACATGTGCAAACTACTTTTAAGTCATTCTTATCAGAATCTTGATGGAAGTTTTTGCTTTGTTGACTGAAAAACTTTAATCATTCTTTTATATGGCATGTGTAGTAAAGGAGACTTACAAAGCTCCTTTTCTTTTCTCCCATCTCTTATGATATTATAAGGAATCACTTTTATTGGCATCCTAACCTTCTATTTTGTCTGCAGAGTCGTGATGGTTTTGTCATGGGAGAAGGAGCTGGTGTGCTGCTCTTAGAGGAATTAGAGCATGCTAAGGTATATCTGATAAAATCCCTGTCACAGCTACCTGATACTAGAGCATTACCAATCTTGTGCTGCTCAGCCTAACAATTGAATATCGAAGGACCTGTTTTCTTTTGTAGTGATTTCCTGTTTCTATTGTCTACTGTTAAGGTGCAACTGAAAAAAGATAATGATCCGTCCCTCTTTAAGATTCAGTCCAAGATTCTATGTTTACCGTTCCATTTGGCTCAAGGAATTTCACATACCTGTGTGTTCTATAGGCATATTTAGCTCTTCTAAGTATTTCTTCATACTTTGTGCTAATTCATTCTCTTGAACTGGGGATCCTGTGCTGACAGTCATGTTTTACTCTCCCAATTTTGCTGATGCTAAAAAAATTACATTTATGTTTCTAACTGTTGGCTTAGTTGAAGTTAAAAAGGACCTATTATATGCTGCTTCAAATTTTATTCGTTAATGAACTCATTCATTTTATGATGCTGTTCTGCAACTTAGCTCAAGAACAGATGTGGAGTTTAAGGGGGAGATTGCATTAGAAGTTATGAATATTATGCCGGGAGAAATTTAATCAAGTCTCAAACAATTAGCAAAAAGTGCATCATAGTCCTTAACCTAGACCAAAAAGTGTAATTTAAGGCTGCAAAGCAGGCAATTTCCAAGTGCCATGTACGCAATTTTTTGGTGCTGTTCAATGGAAGAACTTAATTGCATTTTTTGAAATACTGTTTAGAACTTTTTTGTACCAATTGAAAATTATGTGCTTTGATCCTATTCGGACAAATATTTGTTACTTTATACTTTTCCCTGAGTCTAGGAACCAAATTTAAGTCAACAGCCTTTTTCAAATTGTACATACCTGAAATTCCAGACTGTTTTCTTCCTAAAAGCAAGGGCTGTTGCTACTCTTATTAGCTACCAGTGGTGTTTAAAGATTTTAGCCTTTAATTTGAGATCTCGAAAGTGCTCTGTTTTAAACACCCACATTTACTAAAAAAGTGGAAGAACCTTTATATTATGCTGAACTTTTGAAGAGTGTTGTTCCACTTTACTAATTGATAAAAAATTAACCCCCGTTTTCACTTTGGGCCAGTCTCTGGAGTTGAAGCCTCTCTTTCCTGGTTTGATGAGTAGTTCATTGTTTAAACTTTGAAGTGTCGATGCTGTCTAATTTCGAGTGTGCTCTTAATTCTGCATAGCTTTTAATCTTCTGGTTGCATGCCTTTCCATGCATTAATATTAGTCACAGGTATTATGAAGAGAGAACTCTTTTAGTAGTTAAGTCAGTCAATGCTTTGTCAAGTAGGCTAGCTTTCTATCTTTAACAGTTGATTAGATAGCATTTTCTCTCAAAACGTTTCTAGTTAGAGTTTAGTTGCTTGATTTATTATTCATTTTGCAGGAAAGGGGTGCAGATATCTATGCAGAATTTCTTGGTGGAAGTTTTACTTGTGATGCCCATCACATAACTGAGCCTCGCCCAGATGGTAATTTTCTTTTCTGTCTCTGGTTAAACATATGCATTCTTTTGAGCATTAGATTAGTTAATTAAAGTAGCAGATAGTAACCTTTAAATGATTGCAGCAGAGACTTTTCTGTGGTAGAATTTCTTCATTCCGTCAACTTTTGCTTGAAGAGAGGATGGTTGATAACATGATCGGGAAACTACTATCGTAAACATATTTATATTCTACACATGGTAGAGGGTTAAATGGCATAGAAGATAGAATTTTGATTGTATTATTGCATATTCCATTGAAGTTGCATATTTGTCTACTATATCAAAATTTTGTACATCATCAATAAGGAAAAAAATCCTACCTGTTTATTATTAGTTCCTCATCCAACTTTGTTTATGCAACATCACTATCTCATCTACTATTCATCAAGGTGATTGTTCCACGCTATTAAAGCTATGCATCATGGTAAGATTAGTCCTAAACTATGAATAGTAAAGTATACTTAATTATTGCGATCAAAAAAGAAAAAGGTAGACTTAATTATAAGTTACAAATAGATCCTGGTAAACTACGCTTCTGTCTATAAAGAAGAGTTTCTCGAAGCTGTATGTCTGTAATGGAAGTTTAGCTTGCCTGCTTCCCCATTGAGAACAGTTGAAAGGCACAATAAAACACAAACTTGTCATAGTAATGGTCAGTTTTCAGTTTTTCTCTAGTATCTGGTTCTCTAGTCTATTTCCTAGCAATTTTCCTTTACGTATGAAAGTTAGGATTGCCTATCGGGAACGAGGGTATGGCGCAATCACTTGTTTGATTTTTTTCAAATTGCTGCATGTCATTTGGGCATGCAAACCTCTTCCAATATGAAAGGTTGCTTCAGCAAATTACAGTGGTTGCTTTAACAAACTTTCTCGTCAAAATATGGAACTCGTCAAATTTATCCTTTGATAAACAGGGGTTGGCATCATGATGTGCATAGAGAATGCCTTAGCTCAGGCTGGGGTGTCGAAGGAAGATGTAAATTACATCAATGCTCATGCTACATCCACTATGGCGGGAGACATTATGGAGTACCAAGCTCTCACTCGTTGTTTTGGCAAGAATACGGAGGTAAGCTGAAAACGTAGACTTCCTTCCCAGCTCCTTAAATTTGTTCTCTACAATGTTCTGGTGCTTCATGGAGTTTTTTCCATTGATCATATAGTTGAGAGTGAACTCTACAAAGTCTATGATCGGTCACCTCCTTGGAGCAGCTGGTGCGGTGGAAGCTGTTGCAGCAGTTCAGGTAATTAATTTCCAGTTTCTTTTAGATAGAGAGTGTTAGAAACTATAGGATTTTTATATAATGTGGGTGGCTGTTGCAGTCAAGAGTCGTATCAGGTATCTAATGAATGCATCAATTTCACTTACTTTGGCTACAAATAAGTACAATAAATCAAATGGGTCAATGTTGGTGCCCCATTATATGTATTTTCTCCTCCTTGTCAGATATAATTTAGCTTTTAATCACGTGCCGTTCACATGCAGGCAATAAGGACAGGGTGGGTCCATCCAAATGTTAACCTGGATACCCCAGCTGATGGAGTGGTACATTTCCTCCTTGTCCTTGTCTCTTTTTCAGCTAGAGCTCAAACCTGTTACGTGACATTTACATGGATCTACAGCAGTGGATAATCTTGCTATAAATCTGTGATTCGCTTTGATTAGGACGCGAGTGTGCTAGTCGGTCCAAGAAAGGAGAGGGTGGATGTCAAGGTTGCCTTATCTAATTCATTCGGTTTTGGTGGCCACAACTCCTCGATCTTATTTGCTCCTTACAAATAATATGGCTACTCCAATTACCTTTGATATTTATAGAGGTACATCGGTACATACTACTTGTTTATCACATCAGTTGTTGAAAGATGATGTTTTGTTTCTTTTTTGCCTTTTCTCCCTCTCTTCCTCTTCTTGTTCATGTATTGTGTGGCTGTGGATGCACTGCATTACATGTATAGCCTAGAAAACAATGAGGGTCTCACGGGGCGCATAATTGATGATTCCCACTTAAACATGGATCCGGGGGTTTGGGGAAAGGCAGGGCCAGTACAGGAGGCTGGTCACCACTGGTTGTTTAATGTCAGACTCTAGTGAGATATTCATTTCGACCAGAGACATTTAAGATTATAGGGCTCCACTTGTATGTTCAACATCATTGCTATATCTCTTGCTTTACCGAGTTTTTGGATTATTGTTTGTTAACATCAAATTGGGTGTTGATAATTTCTTGATCTAAATCATGCAGCTATTGCGGCCAAATGGCATCTCATAGGCGTGCTACTTCGTGGCCGATTGCTTGCACGCGGCCAATGTATAATTCGGTCGGTACAAGCTCGGGGGATGCAGCGATGTCTTTACAGCACCATCTGTAGCATGAAGGTCGATACTCGTGATTTGCTAATTGCTCATACTCTTCCGCTATCATTTTTCGCTAGAATTATTGGTTTCTAGTCATCGGTGTGAGTCATAGTGGACCTTGATGTAGAGCCCACCGTACCACAACAAGCTCGCCTCTGTTAGCGCCCGTTGTACAAGTAGATGGCTCCTCAAAAAAATGTTTCACCTACTCTGTTTTCACTACTGGATGAGATACTTAGCTGTTAGTCGATTTTAACTGAAGTTTCATGACTGATCTCGGACAAATCTTGTTGTTTGATGAGGCAAACTATCGACTCCATCGACTAGCAGGTTTTTCTCGACTCTCCACATTTTCAATGGAAACAGACTATTTCTATGTATTCTGCTAGCGATCACAAGTCACTCCTCTTCCTGATGAATTCGTTAAACGAGCCACAACGAGCCTCATCAATCTTTCTAGTTTCCCAACTGTCGGCGCGCAATCTTTTATGTGAGGTCACTGTTTAATAAAGGGCCAGTGATGGTCAGTTTGCTTTGCCCTGTACGTAAGTGCACGAACCAGCAGGAATTCAATGGTGTACCGAAACATGACATGACGACGATATTGCAAAAGACCGAGCGCTAAAATGACCTGTCTAATGATATTACGATATACGGAAACGTTATTCATTCGCTCATGCTTCCTTCACATGTCTGGTTCTGCTGAACGAGGAAAAGAGAAGTCTTGCCGGTGTACGTCCGTTCCCACATGACATAGCTTTTGGGTAGGTGGGCGTGTCTTGCTAGTTTCACTCGTCTGTTGTCTCTTAACATATCAATCACATAGTACTAAGTTGCTAAGAAAGATCAAATTCACGATGATTTGTTTGTGCCCCGTTAGAGTAAAAGAAACACCACTACGCATATCATATCCTAAAGCTGACAATAAGAACGCTTAAATTTAGTTTGATGATATTGCACCGAAATGCAATCTCCATCCTCTTCTTTCCCACGAGACACGCCTCCCAACGTGGACGCCTCTCGCGTCTGTCCGTATTCAATTGAATTCCGACGCCAAAAACTTCAATCACGCCATCAATGGACCGCCATACACCTCACCGTCTTCAATGAAGAAAATCTCAACAACCAAAAATCTCCCGTACACAATAAATTCAGTAACCGTCACCCACTTCCCTTCCCTCTTTACTGTCCTCTTTCCGAGAAAATATTCGACAGTTGCGAAGCGCCACGTCAATCGCTGATGTGGCTTGTGTTTTTTTGCTAATATCTAATAATAGATTGACACGCGTCAGTTGAGTTGGAATAAAAAAAGAGTTTGATTTTTCTCATCTTCCTCCTCCACCTACTTTTCTCTCCAAATTTGGTTGTCGTTACATCCATCAAACGGGTGGATCAAGTCGAGTCAAATAATGGTCTGATCCAAATTAACTTATTTAACCCATTTTAACCTATTTTTATGCAATATAAATATAATAATCCATACCCAACCCAACTCATACCAAACACGTACTCGATCTATTTTGTTAAAACACTTTCATATTTAACTAAATTTAGAAAAACTCATATCCAATTAATATGAGAGCGCGAGAGTCATAAAAATGGGTTGAATCTAAGTAATTGTTAATCCATTTAACATCCATATTATTTTGGGTTTTACCATATTAACTAATTTATGACTTATTTCCTGAATATAACTAACCTATATAGAAACTCAATCTGTCAAATATGAGTTAAGAAATGGGTTTATAACCCATTTTAATAGGTTTAATTGTTTGTCCAAGGCCGCCAGCGCCGCTTTCAAGCATCTTTTTGGCTGGCCGACTCTTCAGATCTGACCATTCATGGCCGCTAGAGCCAACCGTTGTTGCTTGCGGCCATGGCGCCAGCTCTGAAAGTTCGCTTGGGCCAGATCTGGAAGCACTGGCCATGGACGAGGAAGGACGATGGAGGGGTGGTCGGGTTAGATGTGTGTAGTTGTTTCGGCGGACTCGATCGAGGAGTGGATTTAATTAGCAACCGAATACGGACTTTGTTGCTTGCAATCGTTACTGTGGAGACTAGATTTGAACTTCGTTGCTCGCCTTCATTGCACGCAACTGTCGGCGGATCTACAGTCATGGCGACAAGATCTGGACTTTGTTGCTCGTAGACACCGCCATCGGTGGATGGACAAACTCTAGTCATGGCTCGTCGTTGTGTCGTTGTCGTCAGTGGATGGACGAGCAAAGCTTACGGCCATGGATGAGGCTAGACCGGGACAACTAACAATGGACCAGACCGCGGGCGATAACGGAGGCGTAGCTTGGGCCGATTGCAAGTGACGCCGGACGGGGTGCTGATCTACGATAGTGGAGGAAAAGGAGAAAAATAAGATTTTTATCATTTTATTCCGCTCAGCTGGCACGTGTCAATTTATTATTGGATATGACTGAAACATGCGTGCTGCCACCAAGTATTTTCTCTTCGTTTCTGCCCTCTTGCGTTCTCACCGTTCTTTTCACCCCTAGAGACTATCTGTTCGCACTTGTCTCATTCATGACAATACAAAGACACCAAATTAGCTTGCCTCTGGCTGGCTTTTTGGTGGAGCGCATGAGACCACAGCCCCTCTCCTCTGAAGAAACGTTTTTCAAACTATACATCTGGAGTGGGTAGTGAATGTATGTTTCTAGAAAATGACTTGTTGGCCGTCATCCTACACCCTTTTGTCAATGCATTAGGTGCTAACTAAGTTTCATAATCAGCAACACAAACACGGCGATTTTCACCATTATGATATGCGATTCGAGGCCGCTGCTCAACTACTGCTTCCGATAGGTCCCTCGGAAGGAAATCGTTTAGCTAGGTGCTAAATGCACAGGAATCATCTGATTTTATGCACGCGCGAGTGCGGGTGCGCGTTCCTTTCTAAAACAGCTAGGTTAGAGACATAGGAATGTCCTGATCCCGAGCTCTTGAAAAATCGGACTCCTTTCCGTCCCCAAAAGTAAGGTTAAACATGGAAAGAAAGAGCTCGACTGTAGTCCAGATCCGTCCCCGAACGCCGTGCCTCGACGCCCTTCCGATGCGGTATAGATCATGGATGATGTATAGAAGAACGCTCTGTTCCTTTTTCTTGACGGTTGGGGAGAAATTTCCTGACCTAATTGATCTTCAAACAGTTTTAGTTTAAGGTAAAGATCGGCTCCCGAAGAGCGACCCGTTTGCAAGGGCTTAAACGGCTAGATCAAGAGAGTACAATAAACTCAAAAATGAAGGTAAAAGTCCTCACAAACATACACAAACACTAGCCAAAACGGAAGCATGTATGGTATGCACATTTTAAGATGTACGTGCATATAGTTTGTTCACATTCTATAAACACACTCCGAGTTACTCTATAGTTCGAGTAACTTTTCATGTAAAAACAGTTCGAAGAAACGAAAATCACACCATGTAACATGCCCACAAACGTACATATATATCTGTACATCTACAAATCCACATATGTCGTCGGTCCAAAATTCAAACTCGATTACATATTTGTAACTTCATGGAGACACAGGGAGAGAGAGAGAGAGAGAGAGAGAGAGAGAGAGAGAGAGAGAGAGAGAGAGAGGAGGTTTGGAGGACCCACGAGAATAGTAATCTGCTACCACACATTCAACGAGCCAGCGAGGTCAGAGCCGTCCATCATCGCCGGCCATCACAAACCCGGCCTTTCTTGCCGGCCTCCTCCCCCTGCCGCTTTGATGGCGGCTCATGCTCTCGTCGAGCCGATTGATCAGGTACAGCGCGTTGCTCGTGACCCTCGCCACGTCGGAGATCTTGCGCCGTACGTCGCCCTTCACGTTCCCGTCCACCTCCTGGAACCCATCGAGGCACGTGTCCTCGTTGGTCAGTGCCGCGCTGACCCACGTCTCGGCGTTGCTGAGCTGCCAGCGCAGCTCCTCCCCGCCCCTCAGGTGCTTCAGCTCCGCCAGCGACCGCCTCAGCTCGTCCACCGAGTCTGACATCTGCTCGAGGCAGTCCGCGAGCGCCCCACGCTCCCGCTTGGACTTGAAGCCGGAGGCCTGGCCGCTGAGGTAGCTGGACGTGCGGCGGGCGTGCGAGAGGCTGATCTTGAGGGCCGCCCGGGCGACGTCGCGCTGGTTGTTGGTGGGGCCCGCATAGGAGGAGAGGGTGCGGAGGCAAAGGTCCGGGTAGCGCGCGTGGGAGCACGACGAGCGGACAAGGTCCCCGCTGTGGGGCGCCACATTGTGGCCGCGCAGGGCGGCGCAGCAGCGGGTCGCGACCAGGAGGAGAGTGAAGAGTGTGAGTGTGGAAGGAGACATTGGAAAGAGAGGGAGATAGAAAGTATGTTGGTGAGACGATGTTTTTCGTATTGGATTGGAGTGAAAGTGGTGGTTGGGATGGTTTTATAGGGGGAGTCTGCATGTGTTTAATTCCCATGAATTAACGTTCTAAATTGTATGCGAAGCGCGATCATGAACAAGAGAGTCGACAAAGATAAATTTTCTTTACGCTTTAGTGGTGAGTTATTTGATCGAAAGAAAAGTTCTAATGTTTCCATCTGCTTAATTTACAAGGAGAATCAGTTATATGCAAAATTTGATATAACACTTTTGTGTGTTGTGATGGATCTTATAAATGAAATGGCGGACAAAGTCTAGCTAAATCAAAGAAAGTAAACCTAGAAGACTCTAGGAGAAAGTTGACACCTTATGGAGCATTAGCTACGTACCTTATGCATTGCTATCCATCTTTGCTTGCAACAACTCTTGTACGATGGCAACAAAGGCTCTAAAAAAGTCTAATATAACCCACACCGGTCAGGCAATCCGCCCATATACCGAGCAATTAAATCGACGAAAAGCATACCGATCCATACTTCGAAAGGAGATCTCAAGAGAATGCACAAAAAACAGCACTTCGAATCTAGAATTCGCGTGGGAAAGTCCAACGCTTGCTCGGGTTACAATAGCGCAAGAATAATAATTCTCTCAGAAAAGGTGATTCGACTAAAGATGCTAAGCTATCATCTTGCAATTATTTAGTATAATCGACTTCAATTAGTAACATACAATAGCGTCCGAGAGAGAAACCCTAGCTTAGGTTGAAAGTGAGAGCTACACTTTGTGCAGGGCACCATGTGTAAGCAGTGATCCACATTAATGCAGGACATTCATTCATGCGGCCCAATGTCTCATGCTTTTGGCAGATATTCTCATCTCAATAATTCACTACCTAACCCCACCATTCCCCTATAATTCTTCGCCTCGAAAATAGAGGAGTCACTGTTTTTTTTTCCTTTTTTAAACTAGGATTACTACCTTACCTTTACTAAAAAGAAATACTATACAAACGTATCTTATCAACATTTTGATCTTAAAAAGGCTTGTTGTAATATTAACAAATGCGGAAGCTAACTCGGATCGTGCAAATTAAGTCAATACGAAAATAACCAGAGAAATAACGAGGAATGATAAGGTCGACACTCAAGATTTACGTGGTTGTTCGTCCTGTTAAACTTCTCAATTTCAACTTTTGCCTCCATACATAATCGCAACAACAGAATTTCTAGATAATAAGCAGATAAGCAAAAGCCCAAATCACAATCAAGAAAATCCAATCCTCAAGCTTTGATATTGAAAAAGACGTGTTAATGAGGAAAGTGAGAAGTACAATCTTTTTGAATTTATCGGATGAGGTGTTAATAGAGGTGGTCAAGGAAAAGAATGCTGCGACATTGTGGATAAAACTTCAGACACTCTACGTAGCGAAGGATTTGAACAATTGCTTATACGTGTTGAAGAGGATGTTTCAGTTCGGATATATTGAAGGTATGTCTATCAGATCGCACCTATATGAGTTTAATAAACTCATGATGGATTTAAAGAATATTGGTAAGATTCTTGATGATGAAGAGCATGGCATGATGTTGTTAACTTCTTTACCAGAGTTATAGAAGCACTTTACTAATTCATTACTATAGGGCCGTATTACAATTACCTTGGAAGCAGTAAAGTCCGCCTTGTTCTCTAAAAAGTAGCAAAGAATGTTGCGAGATGACAATCTAGCATATGATGTAGCGTGGGAACTAGTGATTCAAGGTAGAGATCAATATCAGGGGTCCAGTATTAGCAGACATAAAAGCGGGTCGAAGTCATGCCATAAAAAGTCCAAGGAAAGCGTGAAATGCTTTGAGTGTCATGAAGAGAGGCATATTAGGAGAGATGTTCCAAAGCGGAGAAACCAAAGTGGCAAATGGACACAAGTATTGTGGTGAATGTTGCCGAGGAAAGCACTAGTGATGCAAAGGCTATTTTGTGTGCGAGTATTAGTTCGTCAAGAGACGAATGGGTGTTAGATTCAGGGTATTCTTATCATATGACACTTCACAGGAACTAGTTTACTACTTACTAGACTACAGATAGCGGTAGAGTTATGATGGAGAATAATGTAGCCTGTGAGGTTGGGATAGGGATCATGATGGGGTGGTGCGCACATTGACAAACATAAGGCATGTATCGGAACTCAAGAAAAACCTTATTTCTTTAGGGGCACTCGATGACATCGGGTGTAAGTATGCTGAAGGTGGAGTACTGAAAATTTCTCAAGGTGCTATGACAATGATGAAAAGGAAGAAAGTGAATACTCTCTATCATCCATTGGGAGAGATCGTGATAGAAATTGCTGCAGTTTTATTAAGTGAGTTAGACTTTGACTTAACTCAGTTATGGCATATACAATTAGGGTACATGAGTGAGGTTGCTATGACAATTTCGAGTGAGAGGGGAGTTCTTGAAGGGTCAGAAGACAAGGAAGCTGGACTTATGTGAGTATTGCATTTTTAGGAAGCAGCGTTGGACTAAGTTTATTACAGTTATTCATTCGACTAAGCGATCGGTTGAATATATTTATTCAAACGTCTAGGGTCAGTCTCAAGTTCCTTCGAAAGAGGTGCCCGATATATGCTATTTATCGACGACTATTCAAGGAAGATATCAGTATATTTTTTGAAGCACAAAACTAATGTGTTCGATTCGTTCAAGTAATTTAAGGCATTAATTGAAAAACAGTCCGATAAATAAATCAAGTGCCCGAAAATCGATAACGACATGGAGTTTTGTGATATAGATTTTATCGAGTTTTGCGAGAAAGAAAGGATAGTGAGACATTGCATAGTACTTGGGACACCACAGCAGAATGGCGTAGCAAAATGGAAGAACGGAACTTTACTTGAGTTTGCTTAATGCATGCTTACGCATGCAGGACTAGGCAAGGAATTTTGGGCTGAAATAGTGAACATGGCATGTTACCTAGTTAATCGATTTCCATCATTTGTTATTGAGTGGAAGATTCCTTAGGAAATATGGTAAGGGAAACCTATTAATTACTCCAGATTACAGGTATTTGGATATCCTACGTATGCTCATGTAAGTGATGATAAGCTTAAGCCAAGGGTGAAGAAATGCATATTTTTAGGTTATGTACATGGGGTGAAACACTACCAGCTACGATGCACTTTTGCCAAGTCACCCGATTTTCTAATTAGTAGAGATGTGATTTTCAACGAGACTGCAATGCTTCAATAGGGGAGTTTTGAGATAGTACTAGTAGAGTAGACAGATCATGGTGTCAGTAATGAGGTGGAGCTTCGGGTGGAGACTTCAGAGACCTCTGAGGTTACTTAGGTTGATATTGTAGATGGGCTACAGTTCCTGAAGTCAGTGTAGTAAATAACCAGAACAGCTGCAACACACCATAGCTGCGAGTAGATACATAAGGTGATTATATTAATATTACTTATGTATTAACTGTAGGTAACAAGGTGAAGACAGATGAGACTTTGTCTTACTTTAAGGCGATGGCTAGTAGTAAGTCGCCATAGTAGCTAAGGGTTATGAGTGAAGAGATGAAATTACTCCATCGAAATCAGACATAAGAGTTGGTCAAAGTATCAATGAGCCGAAAGATTGTTGGAAGCAAATGGGTTTATAAATAGAAGGAGGGCATTCCTAGTGTCGAGGAAACAAGAAATAAGGCGAGACTTGTAGCGAAAGAGTATACATAGTGGAAGGGCATTGATTACACCGAGTTGTTCTCTCTTGTGGTAAGATATATTTCTATTTATGTATTACTTGCTTTAGTTACTATTCAAGATCTCAAGCTTGAGCAACTAGACGTGAAAATGACATTTTTTCATGGTGAGTCAGAGGAGCAAGAAAGTAGAAGTGGATGTTCTCTCTTGACTCTGGTCTTGAAAAATGTAGCCACACAGTGAAGAGTCCTTCATGAATGAATAGTGGCCTCACGAAGAAAAAGAACAGTGAAGGAACTTTGGTCTTGAAAAATGTAGCCACACAGTGAAGAGTCCTTCGTGAGCAAATAGTGGCCTCACGAAGAACAAAAACAGTGAAGGATGCCGTGAGTTCTCTTCAAGAAGCCTGGGTCGCACATGATGTTCTTGGTTCTCGGTTCCACGGATGCGAACCCAAAGATTTGTGCTTTGAGTTATTTTATCCAAATGAGTTGTTTATTTTTAATTACTTGGGGGTTTTTGTTTAATTTAGATGTAAGAAACATTAGAGCGCCGTGAGCGATTGTAAACTTTGATTCTTTCATTATTAGTAGATTATTTATTGCTAACTCTCCCCGTAAATATAGGTACCGATATGTTGGACCGAACCACGTAAATTTAGGGTGTCATTATAGTTCTTCGTTATTTTCTAGTAATTTTACATTGGACTTAATTTACAAGATTCAAGTTAGCTTTCGCGTTCGTTAATATCACAATAAGGCTAAGCATAGTTTAGAATAAAATTTGTCCAATCGCTCCGTGTTCCTTAAGATCTTATATGAGTTTCGTCGTTTAAGGGATTTTTTCAATATATCTTATATGGAATGAGCGCCACAAGTTCTTCACTTTGTGATGCATCCAGGGGACCGGCGGATCTATTATGTGACTAGACGAACTGACGGGTTCGAAGTCAATGATCTTGGATTGAGCTCAAATTTGGTCAGCTGAAGCGAAACGGCATGTTGATCAATACCCACAGCCGGTGGTTGTGACTAACGATAGATTTTCGCGATTCTGAATCGTTTAGATGGGTTTTTCTATTATTTTAGTATTTTTTATGGGTTAATTTAGTAAAGGGTAGTTTCGTAATTTTGCATTTTTATGTTTATTAATTCTAGTGGGGTTAGGTTTGGGGACATATAAGTTTGTTTTAGGTTTTCATTTGAGAGACTTTGGATATTTTGATTATTAATCGATTGAGAGAACAGTTTGTTCCTCTTTATCGTTTCGATTATTCTGTTTAGCCTAATTTCTTTCGTGCTTCGGCATCAATTGATATCAGAACATAGGTTACCTGAATCAATGGCCAAATAGAATCGAGGTGGTCGAAGACAGTGTGCTTGTGGAGGCCGGGGGCGTGGAGTCATTCCTGATGTAGATAAACAATCGCATCTGAGAGACCTACGAGATATAGAAATTCAGGAATAAAGAAGGTGAATCCAAGATTTGGAGTGATGTCTTGCGACGGCAGGGCTTGACGCTCAATTCGAAGAAGAAACAGAATCTAAGGATCCATCCGATGATGAAGAGGAGGACGTAAACCCTTCCGGGGTTATGAACTAGGGGCGAAATTGAGGAGTACGACATGAAAATCAGCGCTCTTCTCAAAGTTTCGGGATGAAGATTGAAATTTCCGAGTTTAATGGTAAGGCACATCCTGATGAGTTTATTGATTGGTTATATACGGTAAAACGGAATTTTGATCTTAAAGACTTAATTGAGGGGCAAAAAGTGAAGTTAGTGGCTATTAGACTGCAAAAACATGCTTCGATTTGATGGAAACACGTAAAAAAGCAACACATTAGAGAGGGGAAGTCGAAGGTGGATCGCTGGGAAAAGATAAAAAAGTTGTTGTAAAAATTTTTTTTGCCTACCCATTATAGGCAAAAGGCGTTTATCGAGTATCATAATGTCAAGTAAGGTGATAAAACAGTTAAGGAATTTACAGAGGAACTTGCGGATGTGTTATGATGGGGTGGAGGAAGACAAGCAGACGATTGCTCGATATTTGACAGGGCTGCGATATGAGATCTTTGATGTTGTCCAATTGCAGCAATATTGGACATATGAGGATGTGTGCAGACTAGCCTTAAAAGTGGAGGGGTAGTTTAAAAGAAAGAGCAGTAAGTTCAAGTGGTCAAGCAGCAGTTCCAAGTGATCAAATAAAGAGTCCCGAGGGAAAGCAAGAAGTTTTTAGCCCCGGCGGCAGTTAAGGGCGCTGGTTCAAAATCTGCAACAAAAAGAGAGTAGGGTAGTGCTGGATCTAGCAAGGGTAGAGCTGCAGGCAAGCGATGTTTCAAGTGTCAAGGACTCGGGCATTTTGCTGTTGATTGTCCGAACTGACAGTTTGTGACACTTGTAGATAATCCAACTTTTGATGAAGACCCAATTATGATGAATCTGATGGAGAGCAAGAAGATGTGGATCCAAATCAAGAGGACATTGTCTATGCCGATTCTGGTGAGTCTTTAGTTGTGCGTCGGGTTTTAAATATTACTGAGGTAGATGATGAATCGTGGCTCAGGCATAATATCTTTATACTAAGTGCACTAGTGAGAGAAAGGTGTATAGTATGATAATTGACGGGGGAAGTTGCGAGAATGTAATATCTACCACTATGGTAGAAAAGTTGGGGTTGAAAACTGTCGAGCATCCTCAACCATATAAGCTGTTATGACTTAGGAAAGGGAATGAGGTAAAAGTGAGCAAGAGATGTCTAGTGTAGTTCTCGATTAGGAAGAAATATACTGATGAAGTGTGGGGTGACGTAGTTCTAATGGATGCTTGTCATATTCTATTAGGAAGACCTTGGCAGTTTGATAGGAAAACACAGCATGACGGATTAAAAAATATGTACACCTTCAAGAAGGATGGTCGGACCATTATTCTGAGTCTTTCAAATTTGAGAAAAAAAAGGAAAAGTAATTTGTTTTCCAAATTAGAGTTCTAGAAGGAGGCGGTGAATGCCCTAGAACTTTTTGTTGTTGTAGTCATGGAGCATAATCTTAATAGTCCAGAAATTTTAACTCAAGTTCTGCCTATACTTGAGGAGTTTGCTGATGTCGTACTAGAGAAATTGCCACCTAGATTGCCACCCATGAAGGACATTCAACATTGTATAGATCTCGTTCCAAGAACTGCTATTTCTAATAAAACAGCTTACAGAATGAATCCTAAGGAGCATGAGGAGATACAGAGGCAAGTGCAGAAACTAGTAGAAAATGGTGCAATTCAAGAGAGCATGAGCCCTTGTGTAGTGCCACCTTTATTGGTTCCTTAGAAAGACGGGTCATGGAGAATGTGTGTGGATAGCAGAGCTGTCAACAAGATCACGATCAGGTATCGTTTTTTTATCTCGAGATTTGATGATTTAATTGATCAGCTGTATGGAGTGACTATCTTTTCGAAGATAGATTTGAGGAGTGGATATTATCATATTAGGGTGCGTCCTGGAGATGAGTGGAAGACTGCTTTTAAAACTCGAGATGGTCTGTATGAGCGGATGGTGATGCCTTTCGGGTTATCTATCGCGCCGAGCACCTTTATGAGACTAATGAATTAGGTGTTTCGTCCTTTTATTAGCCAGTTTGTCGTGGTATATTTTGATGATATTTTGGTTTATAGTGCATCGACTAATCAACACTTGCAGCCTTTGAGAAGGGTGTTCAAGACATTGAGAGAACATAAATTATATGCTAATACCAAGAAGTGTCACTACCTGATTGATCGTGTGACTTTTTTGGGATATATAGTAATCAAGGAGGACATTCAAATGGACCCAGCAAAGGTTGAGGCTATTACAAATTGGGAGATTATGAAAAATATTCATGAGGTATGTGGCTTTCATGGGCTTACATCTTTTTATCGGAGATTTGTTTGGGATTTCAATACGATTATTGCACCTCTGACGGATTGTCTGAAAGGAAGTAAATTTGTGTGGACTAAGGAGGCAGAAACTGTCTTTCAATTATTAAAGAAGAAGGTGACTGGAGTACATGTTTTCGTGCTTCCTAACTTTAATGAGATTTTTGAGGTGCATTGTGATGCTTTAGGTATTGGTATTGGAGGTGTCCTGAGTAAAAAATGTAAACCTGTAGAATTCTTTAGTGAGAAGTTGAATGAGGAGAAAATGGAGTATTCAACTTATGATAAATAATTTTATACTATTATGAGGAGTTTGGAACATTGGAAGCACTATCTTATTTCAAAAGAGTTTATCTTATTTTCTGATCATAAACCCTTGAAATACATCAATGGACAATACAAATTGAATGCAAAGCATGTGAAGTGGGTGGAGTTTCTTCAAGTTTTCAGTTTTTCCATCAAGCATAAAGCGGGAGTGCTAAATAGTGTAGTAGATGCATTGAGCAGAAAACACTCTTTGCTATCTACAATGCAAGTAAAAGTTCTAGACTTTGATACTTTTAAAGATTTATATGTTAATGGTCCTTATTTTGAGGATATCTGGAGGAAGAGCAAAGCGAAGCCTTTTCAGTAATTTCAGATGGTGGAGGGTTACCTATTTAAATGTAACAAATTGTACGTTCCTCAATATTCTTTGAGGGAATCTATTATTATTAAAGGACATGCAGACAGTTTAGCTGGGCACTTTGGCGTGGATAAGACGAAGGTCTTATTGAGTGAACATTTTTATTGGCCTCGAATGGAGGGTGACGTGATGTGTTTTATAGAGAGGTGCATAGTATGTCATGTGGCAAAGATCAAGAGTACCAATGCTGAACTGTATAAGCCTCTACCTATTCCAGTTGAACCGTAGGGGGATGTTAGTCTTGACTTTGTCTTAGGTTTGCCATGAACGCAGCGGAGTAAGAATTCAATAATGGTGGTGGTTGATAGGTCCTCGAAGATGGCCCACTTTGTCCCGTGTAGCAAGTCCTATGATGCTTCATAGGTTGTTCGATTGTTTCTGCAAGAGATTGTTAAGCTGCATGGAATTCCTAAGTCCATAATCTCATATCGTGATGTGAAGTTTGTGAGTCACTTTTGGCACACTCTTTGGAGGTACATGGCACAAGTTTGAAATTTAGTTCCTCTCATCATCTTCAGACTGATGGTCAGATAGAAGTTGTCAATTGAAGCTTAGGGAATTTGCTGCAGAGTTTGATTGGAGATAATCTGCGACAGTGGGACTTGGCATTGTCTCAGGTAGAATTTGCATATAACAGATCTGAGAACCGAACTACAGACAAGATTCCTTTTGAGGTGGTTTATGGGCGTAATCCAATTACTCCATTGGATCTCACACTGATATCAGTTTTCAAGCAATTTAATTCGGAAGCTGAAGAACATGCAAAGCATATCAAAGAGCTGCATTCCCAGGTCCATAATCAGATCAACAGGCAGAACATGAAGTATAAGCAGCGCATGGATATATGCAGGAAAAGAGTCGTCTTCAAGGAAGGTGATCTAGTTTGGATTCATCTTATGAAAGAACGATTTCCAGCGGGTAGATTTGGTAAGCTTCAACCTAGAGCTGATGAACCCTTTAGAGTTTTGGAGCGAATTAGTGACAATACTTACAAGATCAATTTGCTAGGTAAGTATAATATATCCGGAACTTTTAATGTAGCAGATTTGTTACCTTACTACACTGAAGAGGAAGAAGATCTTGAAGATATTGACAACAATGAAGACGAAGCATATTCGAGGACGAATCTTTCTCTAGTAGGGGAGGATGAAGTACCCAGGAGACCGACAAACCCGTTATGCGACTAGATGAATCGACGGGCTCGAAGTCAACGATCTCGGATTGAACTCAAATTTGGTCGGTTGAATCGAAACGGCATGTTGATCAATACTCACAGCTAATGGCTGTGACTAACGATGGATTTTTGCAATTTTGGGTCGTTTAGATGGGTTTTTCTATTATTTTAGTATTTTTAATGGGTTAATTTAGTAAATGGCAGTTTTGTAATTTTGCATTTTGATGTTTATTAATCCTAGTAGGATTAGGTTTTGGGATATATAAGCTTGTTTTAGGGTTTCGTTTGAGAGACTTTGGATAATTTGATTGTTAATCGATTAAGAGAACAATTTATTCCTTTTTTATCGTTTCGATTCTTCTGTTTAGCCTAATTTCTTTCTTACTTTGGCATCACTTTATGTGCAAAAAAAGAGACTGATAAGAGAGTGAGTAGCACTAAAGGCATGGCAACAATGTCACCAAATCTCTCATCCTTGTTCACGTCCAAAATATGTGTTTCTAAGTCCAACTGTTGCTTCTTAGTGTACAGTTTCTCCGGCTGCTATGTCTTGGCCTGTCTCGAGACTATATACCCGAACAAGCAATATCCATGGAATACGACACGTAGATTATCAATCACTTGATTTCCGTTAGCCCATCATTACATGATTACTTATCACAAATCTGGAGTCCTACACTGTGATGTAATTTTTAGCCAAAAGATTTGAAGAAGTGCGCACACACGAAGATTAGGTTTTTCCGTGAGCTTCCTAAGTCTGGTCGCTAAATCTGCAATAAAAGCCGCAAGTTAAAACCAAAACTCGGGTTGTGTGGAACACGTGATTTGGTCTGTCCCAGTAACCTATTTCGTCTTGTTGGGGCCATTGTCCTTATAAGATCACTTTAGCCTGCCCAACCGATGATTATATGCTGAAATCAGACAAAATCCCACTGATCACGTCCACGAGAGATGAAGTACTTTTGATGGTGAGGGATATGGACACCATTCGGTCTCCAAAACCAAAACCCCATTTATGGAAAAGCACTGTGCCTGTGGCCCCTCCGCCCCTGCATTTTCCATTATTGGTGGGAATCAAGATTCATAAGAGAGAATGCATGTGCGTGTGACCCAGTGAAATGCCCTTTGATCTGATCACGATCACGAGCCAAGTTATGGCCTCAGAGCAGGACAGGTGCCGGTTGCGGAGTCGCAGAGCAGGCATTTACCCACCGCTGATGATGATGATGGTTAACCATCGCATAAAGACTTTGCTGATGCTTATACCATCCTAAGATGTCTTCTTAGGTCATGTTTTCTCTAAACAGAATGTCTCATTTTCCTTTCTCTTCGATGATGGCCACCGTTTTGCCCCTTTGAAAGGAGGTTATTTCTGGTACTTTGTCAACCTTCTTGACAGATGGTTTCAAGTAGAGATTTCTGATTTGGAGTTGAGCATGGGATAAGGACACTGAGTGGCGCGTTCAGTTTTGAAAGTGTATGGCTTTCCTTGATTCATGTTCCTAGGAAAGCCAAAAGGAAGCATTGCCGCAACCTTCATATGCTCCTCAAACTCCTGAAGAGCAGTGTTGCCAATTACGTGACATGTCGATTATCTCTATGCCAAGTTCCATGGGACATGCACGCGCAACTAATCCTTTCCATAAATGTCCGATACATTCTAACTGACACAATTAATCAGGACATGTGGTTAAGAAATCGAATTGCGATTAATAAGGAACTGCATGCAGGCTGCAGATTGATTGTCCTCAAGAGCTAACCATCTCGATTTGTTGGTGACTTCGCATGTCGAGCAAGAGCATAGAGAGTCCTCTAATGTGTGACTTTGCTTTTCTATTGTCGTTCGTATAATTTGGTAAGACAAGCATGACATGTCTTCTTGAATTTGGGGGGGGGGGGGGGGGGGGGAGTTGCCGTGGTGACCTGGCAAGTCTCTGGACCTCATGTACGAGTGGGTTGTGAACAGAAGCTCCAACAAGGTTTCAATAGGATCCAAAAACAGTAGACCCCATCTCTCTTGAGCACACTTTGATCCGTACCTAAGCAAGAGGTCCTACTTGATGCTGGCAGGTTCTGAATTGACGCTGGCTACTGCTGACACCGCATACGGAACCATCCCTCCTACAAAGCTTAGCCCCATTGTTGTCTGGCATTTAGAATATTTCGTGAACGCATTCGATTCATCAGAAGAAGGAAGAGGAGGAGGAGAGAAAAGAGACTGGTGTATTAGATGCTTTGCATTGTTTGTAAGTTACCATCGCAATTCCCGTTCATATCACATCAGATTTATCAGATTTATCGCTACGAAATGAGCTGTTGCTCATCAACAGAAATCACATGCAATGAGAAGCACCTACGAAAAGCATGAGCTCAGATATATGATTCAACTTTGTATTACGAAACCATCCAAGAGCTCATCTAGATTCCATGGTGTCGACTTTTTCCTTTGAAATATGAGAGCATGATCTTAGTTATTCTTGTTTAAAGTTAGATTTCCATAGAAAAGTCATCATTCCGGAAAGGATAAAATCTTTTCTATCACACCAAACTCTTGTGATTAAATGTGATTTCGTAGTCACTTCTTTCGCATAGTAACTTAAGTTTTGAGTGGTGTACTATCTATAATTTACCAGCAACGTTATTGGTCTTTTAATTTTATTTGAAGTTAAGAACACGTAAAAAGGGAATCTTGAGTTCTCACGTTAATTTCTAACTTGGTCTTAGTATTAACATAAAACATGTTACTTCCTTTTTTTTACGTTAAAATTCGGTTAAATTCTTCGAAAGATTCACCGAAATCAAATGTATTAAGAGCACGAACCGTTTTTTCTTTTTCGAATTATATAAATCACATCTCGTACTTCATTCAGTTATTCTTAGAAAATCGATACCCCGAGATCCGAAGCCGACAGGGTTCGGGTCCATCCATCGCGGGTGGGTCCTCTGGTTAAAGCGAATTCCTATCTTCCATGGTTGCATTGAATTCTAGGTGGCCGTGGAAGGCGAGAACCCTACCACAAGTCAATAATTTCAACCTAATGGTCATGCGTAAGTGTACAAATCGAAACAAGGAATTGGCAAAAGCCCACGACGTCTCTCTTATTGCAATACAGTCATATCCGATAGATAATTTTTCTACCAAAATAATATGGATTTTAGAAAAATTTCAAATAAAAACTTGAAATGTCCTCATCTTCTCAAATAAAGGTTTTGAGTATTCTCATTTTCTCAACTAAAGATTTAAAGTTAATTTTGTTTTAAATAAGGGTTTGAAGTGACTATATCAGTTTCCAAAAAGGACTTGAATGCTCATATTTTCGCTTCCAGCAATACTTGGAGAGGGTTGGGCAAGATCACCCTTGAAAGCCACAAGCAAGGAATGGCTTCACCGGCCATAAGCAAAGCCTGCCCTTGTCGGATTTGAGTGAGTGTTACCTTGCTTGTGGCTAGGGAGGACCTAGGCGAGGCAACCCTTGACAATGGCCGGTGAGGGCTTGCAGGCCCTTGCCCAAGACTCGATTTTATGTAAAAATTGAGCGTTTCCATTAATTCTGTCCAATTTTACTAACGAAAAATGATGATGTGATTTTTTTTATTTATATTTTATCTCTTCCACGTGACATCCTATGTGGCGTTAAGGCTTGCTGGCCCTTGCCAGAATTGGGAGAAGGCCGCAGCCCTCTCCCAGATCTAGGTAAGGGTTGCTGGTGACCTCGCCGACCATGGCCAACACCCCACCAGCAATGCGGCGATAGCCCCCTCCCGCTTGTATTTTTTTTTTTAAAAATTTTAGTTTAATTTTAATCTAATTTAACTAAAATTGAGGTTAAAATTGTTTTTGGATGGAAATGCCCTTGACGAACAGAAATATTTAGTCGGCCGGCACGGTCAAGCCCTTATTTGAAATAGTCATGACCACTTCACACCTTACTTGAGAAAATAAGGGTACTTCATGCTATTATTTGGAATTTTTCCTCATTCTTATTTTACCTAAACTGCGCGAATGTCATATTAACACCGATTACTTTTCAGCATTCATGTAAGCAGATTTTTAACAGTATTCATTGATGAAATCCTGACAAAAGGTAAATATGTCATATAAGTATAAGTTAGAAATTTTTGATGTTACTAAAAAAAATTATGTTAAAATTAATTACTGTGTATATAATTTGGTATTTTTTATGGCTTTTTTTTATTCTCTAAAAGATATTCATGTCCGACTGACATGGATGTCAGGAAGTTGACGAGGACACAGGGGAAGGAGATTGACCAGACCATGAAAGTAACAAGATACGAGAGTAATGAAAAGTAAGCTACTTTACGGATGAATTTTATCCCTAATGGCAAATTAATTCCGTGAAAAAATACTTGTATGAACTCTAGCGTGCTTTTTAATTATATCCCATGTGGTGTAAACATGAAGTTTTACAATATCTTATATGCAAGATAATCTCCCTCAATTTAATGAATTACGTTGGACATTCTAACTCTTTTTTCTTAAAAGGGATATGTTTACTAGAAGTCCTAAAATTTGTCACGTAAGTGCAATTGAGTCCTAAAATTTGTAAAAGATGAAATCTACGTCCTAAAACTCAAATTTGTTCAATCGAGTTCAAAAGTTACACCATCCAATTTGGCTAACGGAAAATGCTGAAGTGGATTTTTTATTGTTTTTTCTATCATACGTGACGATGCCGTGGCTTTTTGAAATTATTGTTTTAATAATAATTTTATTTAAATTAAATTATAAAAATAAGCTGAAATTTAAAATAAAAATAAAAAGGAGGAGGATAGGCGGGGAGGGAGGGCTTGCCCTCCCCACCTGCCGTCCTCCCACCCTCGTTGGCCCCTCTCAACAATGGCAGGGCGGCGGCGGCAGTGGTGAGGGCTTGTAGCCCTCCCCACCTGTCCACTTCCTTCCTTTATTTTTTTTAAAGCTTATTTTTTAAACTTAATTTAAATAAAATTAGCATTTCAAATTAAATTTGAGCCAAAACGACGTCGTTTTAGTCTTATGTTTTATATTTTAACCATGTTATTGCCACGTAAGAGAGAGAAAATATTAAAATAAGCTATATCAACGCCATGTCAGTATTTTTTGTTAGTAAGTTTGACGGTATTAATTGTAGGACTCGATTAATTAATTTAAAAAGTTTTAAAATTTAATTATACATTTTATAAATTTTAAGATTTAATTATACTTTTATGATAAGTTTTGAGATTTTTATCGAAGATATCCCATTTTATAATGGGAAAATCTACCCTTTCATGATCTAGAATCGCTTGAAACGCTGACCTAAGGACCTAGAATATTAGGTGGAGCAAGACAAGACAACAACCTCCATATAACGATGTGTCGCGAAGGATAGTACTTTAACAAATGCAACGGATCCCGTATATGTGTAACCCCATTTTCGTACGCTAGGCTATCCATACTTTTTAAAACTAAGTCACATGGAGTCGTGGTCATTTTTGGACCGTAGAACAAGAATATGTTGATATTGTCTAGTGTTCCTTTTTGGCCACTCAGTGAGACCTACATGTTTCACCTTTGATTATAACTGCCCATCGCCATATGCGATTCCGACGCAGTTTGTGAATCACTTCCTTCGTCGATTCATATATTCTCAGGAAGCGACCGAACACCCATCCAAAACGTTGTTCCAACATCGAAGCATAGAAGCGACAAATGAGTTCCACTCAAGACCGAGTAAAACCCTGCCACGAAGAAGACGACCCAGGCCTCATAGCCCTCTTTGTACTCTAGCAGTCACGTCTTCCCGGTGATCCTGCAAGCCGCCGTCAAGCACGACCTCTTCAGGATCATAGCCCAGGCAGGCCCCGGCGCTTACGTGTCGCCCGCCGAGGTGGTCGCCCACCTCCCTGCCAGGACCCCTGAGTCACCCGAGATCGTTGACCGGGTCCTTCGTCTCCTCTCAAGCTACTTGCTCCTCACATACAAGTCCGAGACATCCGACGGCGGGAGGATCGTGGAGAGGCAGTACGCCATATCACCGGTCGGGAAGTACTACGTCAAGGACGAGGATGGCGGCCCCATCGGCTCGCTCTCTCTCTTCGCCTTCCACCGAGCCACCATTGACGTCTGGTGAGTGGAAAATTTCCATCCACGAATTGAGTTTGATATCGGAATATTATTTAGTTTCTCTAGTTGTGTAAGTAAAGAGTGAATAGTCTTAATTGCTTAATCTGTGATAACACGACCTATCTATGATTTGAAAGAAATCATGCTGGACAAGCTCAAGGTACACTACACCCGACAAGAGGAGATTAAATTGAGCTATTAATTGAATTCTTTCCTTTTTGGCAATGATAGGCTCTATGTGAAGGAAGCAATTGTCCGAGATGGAGGCAACTTGTTAAAGAAAATAGAGAATTGAGTTGATGAAGCATTGCTTTTCATTGATATTATACAGTATAAATAGAGATATTATCACCTATAATTATGATAGAAGTTAAAGATAAAAGATACAATTTGATTTACAAGGAAATTGAATAAAAGACCAATAAAATTTTTTTCTAAATGATCAACTCGTGGATATTCTCCTTGATATGTTATCTTTGTGTTGATTTGTAGAAGATTCTGCACTGCAAATATTCTGATTTTTTGCTTTTTGATTTGTTGCTTCGATACTTCCCTTCAAACTGGTCAATGGGGAGGACTAGAGACTGAGTTTGATTCTTAAACCAACAAACATATCTCGAGTCAATGGTTTGGTAAAAATATCAGCAATTTGTGAGGAAGACAGAGCATAACGAGTTACGATAGAACCAAGAGCAATCTTTTCTCAAACAAAATGACAATCAATCTCAATGTGCTTTGTTGGAGCATAAAAAACTGGATTAGTTGTGAGTTGTAATGCTAACATATTATCGAGAAAAGTAATGAAGGTTGATGTTGGTAGATCCCAATGTCACGTATTATATATGAAATCCAAGTAAGTTCAGCAGCTGCAAAAGCAAGAGCCCGATATTCAGCTTCAGCTATGGAGCGAGCCACAGTAAGTTGTTCCTTAGCACACCATGAAATACGATTTGGGCCGAGAAAAGTACAATAACCAATGGTAAAATGTCAGGTGAGTTTGCACCTTGCCCAATCTACATCGACAAAGCCAAATAGTTGGAGAGAACCGTGAGACAAAATGCGAAGCCCAAGATGTAAAGTACCGCGAACATATCGCAGAATACGTTTTACCATCTGATAGTGGGCAACAGTTGGGGCATGCATATGTTGGCAAACTATGTTGACCACAAGCAAGAGATATGGACGAGCGAGGGTAAGGTGCTGAAGAGCGCCTACAATACTTCGAAAATGAGATGGATCAGCATAGGGCTTATCACCATGTTTGAGTGGTGATTGCTTGGTAGCTATTGGAGTAGCAATCGACTTACATTGCGCCATTGATGCCCGATTCAAAAGATCCAAGGCATATTTTGTTGTGAGAGTAAGAGTTCATCAGTGGAGCGATTGACTTCAATGCCCAAGAAATAATAAAGAACGCCAAAGTCTTTCATGGAAAACACTTGACCAAGTTCCTGCACAAAATGGTTTAGTAATTTCGAAGAATCACTAGTGAGGACTATATCATCCACATAGAGCAATAGAATAATAATATGACCATGATGATGATAAACAACTAGTGATGGATCGGTTGTGTTACAGAAGAATCCATATTCAAAAAGAAAATCATTTGTCAAATCATGTCCTGGGAACTTGTTTGAGGCCATATAGCACACGCCAAAGTAAGCAAACATGGTCATGATGAAATGAATCATGAAAACCCAATGGTTGCTCCATATAGACAGGAACATCGGGATCGCCGTGTAAGAAGGCGTTCTTGACATTTAATTGGCGAATCTCCCGATTCTGAACAGTAGCAACATATAAGACAATGTGAATTGTGGCTTGTTTAACCAGTGGACTAAAAGTTTAAGTTTTTAGAATAGTTGGCTGTAGTCCCATCAAATCTCATATGGTATCAGAGTTGGAGATTTGGTAGGATCACTGTCAACTATTCTAAAAGATTAAACTATTAGATGAAGTCATGGTTTAATATTTAATTACTCTAACACTTGTTCCAAAATGTTCATGGCAAGACTATATTCCAGTACATGAAGGAGGACTCGTCCTTGAACAAGTACTTCAATGATGCGATGGCCAATATATCTATGGCACATGCAAGGAAGATCCTCGAGATCTACCAGGGGTTCGACGGGATCTCGACTCTAGTTGATGTTAGCAGCGGAAAAGGCGCGACCCTTAACATGATCATCTCAAAGTACCCCTTAATCAAGGGCATCAACTTCGATTTGCCCCAAGTCATCAAACACGCTCCTTCTTATCCCAGCACATTAATTATCACATTTATTTTGGTTCAAACTATTTAGAACGAAATCGTGTTTGCAAAACTTTGAGGCATTGTCGTCCCCGAATAAGGCCTCTAATAACTTTGGTAATAATGGCGTGCAGGCGGGGAGCACGTCGGAGGGGAATATGTTCGTGAGCGTCCCGGAGGGTGACGCGATCATGATTAAGGCAAGCTAATTGAATCCTTTGCTTTAGTTACACTCCTCAAATTGAAGTCGATTTCGTGAGCTGTGTCCTAACTTTACATGACTATGCAAATTGGGCAGGGCATGTGCCACAATTGGAGCGACGAGTCGTGTATAAAGTTTCTGAAAAACTGCCACAAGGCTTTGCTGGCGAACGGGAAGGTGATCGTGATGGACTTCATCATGATGGACGAGCCGGAGGAGACGATGGCGTCTCGGTTCGTGTCATTGCTTGACAGCGCCATGTTGATTCAGCCGGGAGGGCAGGAGAGGACCGAGAATCAGTTCGAGTACCTGTGCAAAGGAGCTGGTTTCACAGGATTTAAGGTCGCTGCCCGAGCTGTGTCTGCACTGGGAGTGATTGAGTTCACCAAGTGAATTGAATGAACTCCATCTTTGTCTTCGTCCCTTGTCCAGGTGGTCTTATGTAGAAGAAGCAAATAGACATTTGTGGAATTCAATGAGTAAAAAGGCCTCGACAGGGACTTCTGCAATCAGGATTTCCCTCTTCTGGTTCAGCCTTAGCTCTTTTTCTTAGTACGTAATAAAACGATATTTGCTTGATTAGGACCGCGACCTGCTCGAGTAAACTTTGATCGAGTCCGACGTCATGTTGATTGAGTACCCAAAACATGCTCATTAATCATTAAGACAAGAATCAGGGATAGAACACACGGTTATTTCTAACATAAAACGATTACACAGACATATCGAGATTATTTACGCCGAGTTCCATGGAGCATGCATGCTGGAACTAATCCTTTCCATAAATGTCCGATACGTTCTAACCGACACAGTTAATCGGGGTGCAAGGTTAAGAAATCGAATCGCGAGTAATAATGAACTGCATGCTGCATATACTTTGCCCTTAAGAGCTAGCCATCTCAATTTAAGTCGACAACGGTTTCGAAAAGGATGAACGGGTTTAAAATGGAAGTTCGTCGGTGGCTTTGGATTCGAACAAGAGCATATAGGTATCTGATGTGTGATATTTCTTTTGTTGCGTAAGATGAGCACTGTCCTTCCAAGTCTAGGGACCCCACATACGAGTGCTTGTGAACAGTAGCTCTAAGAAAGTTTCGATAGGATCCAAGAAAACAAGAGGTACCGCATTGATGCTGGCAATTGCTCGCACCGCATGTGGAACTATCCCTCATTGTTAGAATTTGCCGCACAATCACAAAGAAATAGAAAATAAAAGCAAAAAGGAGAATTTGAGACGCAAAGTTTTATCTTGATTCACCTTTAAACTAGGACTACATCCAGTTAAGAATTTCACTAAATTTAGCATCCCGCATATCTTTATTACATCTTTCAATTATAAGAGAAAGAAAATATATAGACAAAAATTTGATTCAAAATAGGAAACCTCTTTCTAGGAAACTTACTCCAATTACAAAACCATTCAATTAGGATATTGTATGACCGCATCCCTCCTTGTTAGGATTTGCCGGGCAATCAATAGTTTGAGCGGAACCCCTGTGCTGTCCAGTTGCCGAGGAGTATGAACCACATGCCAACACTCCTTCCAAGATTAGTCCCATTGTTGTCTGGCATTTAAAATATTGTATGAACACATTTGATTCATCAGGAGAAGCAAGAAGAAAAGGAACCGAATCATAATAATTACAGAGATAATAATAAAAAAAATTGACACACGAGTTTACTCAAGTTCACCCTCAGAATAAGGCTACGTCTTGCAAAGGGATTTCACTATGATATTTAGATTTTACAACTATAACTACTCGTTACAATGATCTTTCATACAAGTATAATATATATATATATATATATATATATATATATATATATATATATATATATATAGGACTTAAAATGAGCCTAAAGCCCAACCCTATCAAAATCCCTTTGATTCTACAACAAACGAGTCAGCAAACCTGAATTGCAATTCCGTTAATGTCCCGTTAGATTTATCGCGATGAGACGATCTGTTGCTTATCACGAGATATCACGTGTAGTGAGAAGCACCTACGAAACACATTAACTTGGATGTATGACTCAACTTTGTATTACGAAACCATCCGAGAGCTCATCTAAAATCGACGGATTTCGACTTTTTCCTTTGCAATATGATATCATGATCTTCGTCATTCTTGTTTAAAGTTAGATTTCCATACGAAAGTCATAATTATGGACAGGATAATATATTTTCTATCAAAATTGTAGAGTGTCTCACACCAAACTAAGGTGGTAAAATATGATTTTGTAGTCACATCTTTCCGATAATAATTCAAATTTGTAGTGGCATACCATCTATAATTTACCAGCTACGTTCTGGGTCCTTCTATTTTATTGGAAGTTTTGAACCTGTAAAAAGGGAATTTTGAGTTCTCACATTAATTTCTAACTTGGTCTTAGTATTAACATAAAACATGTTACTTCCTTTTTTTAACGTTCAATCAGAATAAATTCTTCTAAATGTCCACCAAAATCAAATGTATAAAGATTACAAAGCATTTTCCCTTTTCCAAATCATATAAATCACGTCGTCACAATTCGTCTCAAAGAAAATTGATGCCCTAAGATCCGATTCCGACGGGGTTCGGGTCCCATCCATCGTGGGCGGGTCCTCTGGTTAAAGCGGATTCCCATCTTCCAGGGTTGCATTTCAATTCTTGGTGGCCATGGATGGTGAGAACCCTACCACATGCCAGTCAATTCAACCTAAATGTCATGCTTTAAGCGAATGAATCGAGGGAAGGTATTGGCAAATGCCCGCGATGTCTCTCTTGTTGCAACACAGTCAAGTCACCCTCAATGGTTGCCGATTCAGCCAGCTTTCGCGGCCCTCATAATGTCATATCATCATCATCATCGACATCATCTATGGTGCTATTGATTGTCCTTCTTCGCCAGCAAAAGTGATGGGGTCAGTTTTCCATACTTGGCTGAAAGCTGTTGCATGGCTTGATTTGCCATTTGAAAAGCTCATGCCATGTGCTTATTCAATGCTTTCGTCTTGGTGCTGCAGCTCAGATGATGTTTCGAACCAAACTTTGCTAAACAAAAACTAAGTCCGCCCTATCAGCTTGGTTAGAGATGAAACTACTCAGTGTTGTGATTCGGATGTATGTCCGGAGCTACTTTCCTGTGAACTGGCACTCAAAAGTCACGTGTTCATCTAATTAGATGTGATCGGGACATTATGAAGTCTTATGATAAATTATTGCTTGTATATTTTCATTTGAGCACTGAAAAAGAACATAAGTTCGAAAGATTGATTGAGTTGTCAAGCGTTTAATTTGAATATCGTAACTTACTCACTCAAACCACATCATCTCCCACTCCTATTAACCGTGATGTCGACACCACCTCATGAGTGGAGCTTTATCCGACATTGTTTAGGCGTAGTAGCTTAACCAAAGAAAATACTAAAAGAAAAAAAAAAGGAGTAAATGAACAAATCATGAAAAAGGCCTTAGGCGGAGGAATCCAGGGAGAGCGTATCACTAAACTACTGCACAAACACTAACCGATGATCTCTCATATGGGCCTAGCCGCCTAGGCCCATGTTTAGGCCCACACACACATATTGTGTGTCTAAATTTTATAATTTTAAGTTGGGATTTTTTTGCTGATAGATGGTCTCTTGATCTTCAAGTTAAGTGCATAAATCGGCAGCAACATAACCTCTCCCTAGTTAGTATGGCATGCTAGATGGATCTGACAGCTTATGGTAATACCTACTTAGCCTAGACAACAAAAAAGTCGGCGAAACTTAGGCGATACATAAATTGACTCGCTTTCGTTCATTAGTACAAGAGTATCACTTTGAGATGTTGCTTCAAGCATGGGGTATATATTTAATATTTCAAATAGCTAGGAGGGAGCATAGCATCACTTCAATGCGATGATTGTGAGTGTGCTATCGACATTGTAATCACCGCTCATTTTATATCACGTTCGCCAAAATTAGCCGTGCATACTTGTTTACAGAAGGGTTATTTATCCTAATTCACATACAACGTGATGCTAAAAAAGATTTACAATCAATGAGCAAGAGCAGACAATCGTCATCATTACTAATCTTTTTATCTTCTGCTAACTCTCATCCCACAGCCTCACCACGTTGCCATTGATCGCCCTCAAGTCCTGGAACTTGTACCACTCTCTTTCTCCATTCCTCAATCTCACAACTCCCTCCCAACTCCACCACCACCCTCTCCCACCAAACTCAGCTTCATCAGTAGTGGTCGCCGGCAGCGGCGGCTCGTCCTCTCTCCAATCCTCCTCGTAATATGTCGTAAACTTCCCCTTCGTAACTCCTCCGCCGTCGCATTCAAACCATGTCGGAGTCAAAGGAGGAGGAGGAGGAGTAGAAGCACCAGATTCAAATTCTTCCTCCACAGCGCCAGAAGATGCGGGTTGCGGGAAAGATCGATACGCATTTACAATTTCATCTTCACGAGATGACGACAAGGATTCTTCACTTACTCGTCTGGAAATGGCAGACGATGCCGAGGCTCGGATTCGCCAGAAACTGAGAGCCGCCATGCTGATGACGACAATCCAGGTCCACAAGTTGTTCACGGCGGCAAAGAATCCGAAGCTCGCGTAATCGGACGCGAGTGCCGCGAGCTGAGAATCCAGCACAGTGCTCATGCCTGAGCAATCGTCCTTCTACAAAACCGAAGCCCTGACCGCAAATCCTCCAGGCCCGAACTCTCGATGGGTCGATCGACTTGCGACTGTCTTCAGTTGCCTGTTGTTGCGGCGGATCAAAAGACAACCCACGAGGAGTCAGCTTGGGGGACGAACAAGTTACGAAGAGAGGAGAGGAGAGGGGAGAGAGAGAGGCTATGGGAGAGAATGTGAGCCATGAGATGGAGAGATGCCGAGAACCGAGAGCAGAAGAAGCCAAACTGCGTTAGCTAGATCCCAGGATTTATGCTACCGAAAACAAGGAAACAATCTTGATTCTTGACTGCAACGAACGCAGTTCACTTGACGGTGGGCATTGACGCATTTAAAAACAAGAATGGTGTGGTTAGCAGTAAGTGGCACGTGGTGCACGAACTGGGATGGCTTAGGAACTTTGGTGTAAAACCCTAGAAGTCATTAAAGGCTTTCCTACTTTGCCTGAACTTGTAGAAATATTAGGTGAGTGTGCATTCCTGGAATTTCTGCCAGTCATGTCCTAGAAAGTCACAGAAGCTGACCAGCGAACCCGTCGTGATTCACGTCACAGATCAACCGTCTTCCTCTTTGGCCATAAATAAAGAAAAATGGAGGTCTCAGAGTCAATGGTCATCTTATCTCAATATTTTACAGCCAAAAAACACAGTTGGCTCCGTGAAGCTCTTTGATTACCCTCTGATAGACCTTAATCTATTCCTCACAATCTTTCATGGCACGTGCAGGATCAGCCGAAGTACCGGTTGCCCGGGCCGGGATATCAGCCGGTATGCAAAACTTCATGCCGTGTAGAATCACTATCCGTATGTATGAATGAGTCGTGTCTGGGTTTCGATATCTCACTATAACGCCAAATCAGGAAAAAAGATGCTCCATTGACACATTCACTTGGGGACAGTTTGCTAAAACGAAAGAGTTCAGATGATGAGAAGATGAATCTTTTGTACCTTTGAGTGTGGATGCTTGCCATGTGATCGGTGAGAATTCTTGAATGCATCGGGTCCATGCGAGTTGAATGCATTCGCAATATTTCATTTAGATAGTGCATTCCACGGGTGACCTATGTGAACGTAATCCGTCTAAAAATAGACTTTGGGATCGACACATGACAAGTCTTGTTTGTATCTCCCAACAAGAGCAACATAATTTTCACATGTATATTGGACAGGCAAGAAGACACGCATGCGCGCAGATCACATATCAAAATCCTCGACAGCCAAATTGCGGCGGTTGTCGCCATTGCCCTTACAAGTTCTAAAGCATCCGTCCCCTCATCTCTCTCTTTCTCTCCCTCTCTTAAACACAGACGCGCGCGTGCACAAGCCACCCATACCCACGTGAATATAAGCATGCACACATTGAGTGTGCGCGCAACGTAATTTCTCTCAAATGTGAAATCCTCGACCACAAGACCATTCGCAAGGATCACAAAGATTTTGAATTTCGAACAAGAGCACAAGAACTGTCAATGAGATTTTCTTCTTTGATTTACTAGTTTCGTCCGATGCTTCTTAAGTTTGCATTTCGAACAGGAGTATCACAAGTTGCCGTGAAGAGAGAGAGAGAGAGAGAGAGGGATGGTACTTCAAGTCCAGCCTAAGCCCAGTTTTTTCATGCATACGAAAGGTGGATATCTTCAGGTCCATAACAGCAACTTCCCACCAACTCATTTCTGAATTTGACCATATTTGGTGGTGTTCCTTTCGGTGATCAACATTGCAGCCTTGAAATAATGAAAGTCCTTGCATTTGGCCTAGCGCTATCGCCAATGTGTTGGTAGAACCAACAGCATCTAGCAATTTTGCAAGACCTTCTACTCATTAAACGATTTTTTTTTTCGGACTCTCATTTCGTTTAATTAATCTGATCAATGAAAAAATTCATTTTCACTTGGGGGCACTAGTAGATCGTCACGTGCGCATGAAGTTCAATTTCAAGCACTTCGAGAAACTCTTGCATGAACCCGAGTGATATGAATCTCACATGATCAATGACTATAATAGACTCGATCCTAGTCAAAAAAAAATTTGCTCACTCACTTCATGCTTCTCTGTCAACACTTTGTTCAATGGGAGAATTTTCCTAGAAATGGAAAATTTCTAAGTTGTTTCCTCAAAGACCGATTAGTCCTCTTCAGAGAAATCGGTCGAATCGGAAAAACGGTAGACCTTTCAAAAAGGTCATCTTTGTTAGGGGTGAGCATGGTCCGGGTTGGGCCGATCCAACACCTAACCTCGGCACCAATCTGCATAGTGTTGGTCTCTAATTTTTGGGACTGAGGATCAACCCTATTGAGCTTGGGACCGATGACTAGACTGACCTTATGAGTTCGGTCTGGTTCCAGAGTCAACCTGGTACCAACTGATTTTTTTTATGTTTCATTTTTTTTATTCGTTGAAAAGACAAACGGTACACTTTGAAAATACATATCTATCGACAATGCAATATTGAGAAACCAAACTATGGACCCCGGTACAAATCAAATAAAAATCTAAGATAATACAACAACAAAAATCTCCACTTAGTACCTTACCAAAAAAAAATCTCCACTTAGTAGTATACGAACATGTGAAATAAAATTAAAAAATAAAATGGTCAAAATACATAACATAAACCATGAATTATACGATTTCATACCTTGTTCATTCTCAAAAGATTGCTTCAATTTCTAAACACTTGAAAACAAAACAAATAACTTCATATCTTGTTCGTGAGACGCCAAGGAGGGTCAAGTGAGGTGACTTGCGTTCGCCATTCGTGAGACACCAAGGCAGGTCAAGAGAGGCAAGTTGGTTCGTGAGGCGAGCGAGGAGAAGCAGATCTAACGAACAGCCACAGAGAAGCGAGGGAAAAAGAGAGACAACGCTTAATAGTCAATAGGGTTTCTATTTTCAACGCCAAAAGAAAGGTGGGAGGGGCATTAGGTTCGTTGGAAAACAAATCTATATATAAAGGGTTGGCCCGAGTTGGACCAATCCCAAACTCCGAGGACCAAAGACCAACCCGCATAGTACATGGTCCAGAGGTCCCAGGACCAAAAACCGACCCAGTCCCCCTGGGAACCAGGTCATAACCGGCCGGGTTGGGCCAGTCCAGGGTCGGTCCAAGGTCAACCCTTGACCATTGCTCATCCCTAATCTTTGTTTCTAAGATGGTAACAGACCTTTCAAAAAAATTTGCTCACTCACTTCTTGCTTCTCTGTCAACACTTCGTTCAAGGGGAGAATTTTCGTAGAAATGGAAAATTTCCAAGTTGTTTCCTCAAAGGCCGATTAGTCCTCTTCAGAGAAATGGGTCGAATCGGCAAAAAGGTAGACCTTTCAAAAAGGTCATCTTTGTTTCCAAGATGGTAACAGGCCTTCTCTTGGAAGGAATTCTATCTCGTGCCTACGTGTCAAACACCTTGAGATTCGAAAATTTTTTAAGCATATGTTGTTTAGGGCTTGTTTTTTCTTTTTTTTTTAAAGTAAGAATTTTATATACTTTTCAACACGCTCCATATAGAGAAAGAAGTCGTACACAAAAACCTCGCACTTGAGGCGATACAACAAGTGTCCCAATAGGTGTAAAGGTATAGCGACTAATAAAAGGAGTTACAAGCAAGAGAGCGCAACACCAAGGCCAAAAAGAAGGCCAACAACAACAGAGACTAACAAGATAATTACAAAGTAATCAAAAGATTACTCAAAAATGGAATGCTAGATATTGTTTAGGGCTTGTTTGTTTTGTGAAAAGTAAACGATGTGAAAAATATTTTCCTAAAAATGAATGAATATCTCAGCAAAATTTCCCTGTCTCTTTATATAGAAATTAATCATACTGACTGAGTTAGATAAGTATTTTATATTTAGCATTTTCTTGTCAATTTTCAGAGTGTCTCGTCGCTACACGAAGCACAACATCTCAATCGTTCTACTGACTCGATGAATGAGTACGTAGGAGCTCCTTTGGGATTGATACCTCGACTCGTTAGATTAAGCGAGTTAATCATTATCAGCTTAGGATTCACCTACTCTTTCCATGAGTTTAGAGGTTGGTCCGCGTCAACCAACTCTCATCTCATTTAATATACCATCTTAGTCGTACCCAAGACAAATATTCACATTCAACCAGAATCTGCACACATTATTACTTGACTTCGATGAGTCAATCTAGAGTTTATGGTCCTCTTTTGAAAGCTTGGCATTTCATCGTATTTCAATCATGATGAACGTGTTTGATCAAGCAGATCTTCGAAGTCACCCTTTGGAACAGATCGAGTCTTTATGTTCTCTGTTAGAAATCTCGCATGAGGCTCAACTAAATCGTACTATATCCTCATATTCAAAGGTGTCGCTTACTTGTCTTAGGGTGTAGACTTAGAAAACTTTTCGAGGAATTAAATCTCGTGTTGCCCCCAGACGAAGATGTGTTGCAGCTTCGTGGTAACATCCGAACCGTCGCAGGTGGTCAACTCTTCGGATAAGCTTATGCAGTAACTTCACGAACTTTATGCCTTAAATTTTGTTTCATCTTTCTGTAAAGTTGGAGCAGTACTTCAATCATGATGAACGTGTTTGATCATCTTTCGACGTGATGTTCTTATTGGGATTTGAAAACAAGAGAGAACCTACTAAATTAAACATCATCGTCATTATTGAAGCATACGTGCTAAGTTGGTGGCTGGAAATCCGTAGTAGACAAGAACACGGTGTATCTTCGCAGAAAAGAACCGAGTCCGCGGCTGGAGGTAATGGAAAACCATGGGAAAAGGAAGAGACCGACCGGCGTCACGGCTGAGATAAGAGAGGAGTAAGGACTTTGATTTTCAAGGCAAAGAGAGACGTGCAGCACTTCGATTTAGGAGGCGCAGTTCTGGTGCTTCTTCAGAAGAGTGCCTCTTTACCTTGAATGTGCTTCTGGTTTTCTTGGATGCTTCCTATTTCATACTTAGTCTCTTGACATATACTTTTCCATATGTTCCCATGAATTAATTATTTAAATGTTACACCTAAGTTTCTAAAATCACAAGGTGCATTGTTCATGCGTGGTTTCGAATAAAACAAGGGTCGCTAGGAGGGTTTTGTTAGTTTACACGAGAGAGAGAGAGAGAGAGAGAGAGAGAGTTGATTAAATAAAACTATGAAAAGTAATACTTTTGATAAAACTATGAAAAGTACTAATTTAGTCAATATTAATCAAATGAGGTTCAATTGGACCAAACAAAAATGAGGTTCAAAGTTTTCACAGAGGTTTCATTGGCAACCTAAATGGACTAAACTACCGATTACAATTAATGAAAGACCGAGAGTTGAAAGTAAACTTTTTGCCAATGCATAACACGAGTACGGAGACCCGAAAAAAGTAATTTTTGAAGGGCCATGTTTTCTTCCAATAACATGATTTTGATTAGTAAGTTATAGATATACAGGGAAATTTACCAAAAAAAAACTTAAATCTATTGGGCTTGTACCAATTCGGTCCTAAATATTTTAATTATATCAATCGAGTCATAAGCCTTTTGATAATTTGTCAATTTAATCATTCCGACTAATTTTAACTAGAAATTACTAACATAGGCACAAGACAATTTATGTGGCATGATTGACACTGACATAGACAATTAAACAATTTTTTATATTTTTTCTTTTCTTTTTTTCTTCTTTGTTTTTGTTGTTTCTTCTTCTTTTTTTCTTTCTTCCTCGATCGGTCATCAGGCCTCAATGACGACTAGCGATTGCCCCCAGGAGAAGGCCAGCAAGAGCCAACCTCACGAGCCTTAGACAAGGTTTGAGGTTGCCAGAGGTTGACGAGGTTGAGCCTCGCTTGATCCTAGCAAGCTCGAGCCTAGCCCAAAGCCTGATTTTTTTGCAACAATTATGTTATTGAGATGGGCAAAAGTGAGCCATTAAAAGAATAAGGAAAAAGCCACAAAAAATCTCAAACTATGCCCACTATAACACATTTACCCTGAATTATTTTTTGTGACATTAAAGGTATATATTTACTCTAAACTTTTTCCTGTAATGTAAAAAATCTCAAACTTGTGTTTATATAACGCATTTATCCTCTATCAAGATTCTGTCAAATTCTAACAAAAAAAAGGTTCAGTTAAATGATTTTTCAGTCAAAACGTCATTTTTATTTTACTTAAGCTATATGAGTATTATGTCGACAACATTTACTTTTTGGCGTCAATGTAGGTAGATTTTCAACTATTCTGATTGATTGAACTTTAACATAAGGTAAATGTGTCACATGAGTATAAGTTTGGAATTTTTTTGTGTCACACAAGTAGAAGTTTGGAATTTTTTTGTGTCACACGGCAATTTTTTAATATTTTTTTCTTTTCTTTTTTTTCCTTTTTTTTTCCTTCACTAGTGATGGCACATTCCAACCATGAAGAAGCCCTTAATTACTTCTTAATAACCTAACACAATCCCATTTCCTGCTACTACACAGCGTGATTCCTCGACCTTCTTAGACGTTGAAAATGAGATGTTCATCACCTTAATCAACGTTAGAATATTTAAATATTACATCAAGCTTTCATGTAATAACTTAAACTTCTAAAACAATCAAAATTGATCCCACAGATCTTTATATAATAACCTAGCTAGCAGGAATTCTCAAATTTAAATTCTTCCAAACCCCTTATTTGTCTCCCGTATATATCCACACTTTAATCTAAGGCATCATGGGGATTGTTAGAACATTTATAAAATTAAACAAAATTTACATCTAACATATTAATTTTTTAGATTATCATTATTATGCATTTTGAACTCAAGAGTGTTAGGTTGTGTGTGTTGTGAACACATAACTACAATAAATGAGCATATGAATACCGGAAAAGACATACGACTCGGACTGAAGTTCATGCACAGCACGTACGATTGTTGGGTCACGGGCTCACGTTGCTTAACATGTCAATTCCCACGAAAATGACCATAAGGATATGATTACTTGAGCCTTGACCATGTGCTATGACACTTCAATTTCTAATTAACTAATTTCAATATTTTATCCCCCAATAATGTAAATATTATATTAATTTTTAAGTAATTATAATTAAGGTAAATCGGTCCCTTTGCAGCAAAAATTAACGAAAGCTTACGTAATATCTAAAAATATAGGCTTCATATCCTAAAAAACCTGTAATGTTAGGTTTTGTCCGAATTTTACCTTTTATCTCGTAAAAAAACGTCAAACTTTAGGTCTTGTCCCAATTTTACCATAAACTTTTTTTTGATCCCATAAAAAATCATCAACTTTAAGTCAGTCCCAATTCTACCATAAACTTCTTTTGTCCTATGTAAAACCCCCAACTTTAGGTATTGTCCTAATATTATCCTCTAGTCCCAATATCCTAAAATTTTTAAAGTTTCTTAAAAAGCCACAAACTTTTACTTGAGTTACAAATATGTCCCCATTAATACTCCGTTCAAAATTTCTTGTTGACAACCGAAATATGGAAAACTTCCAAGTACTAGCTGTTCAAGCGTTTCGATTGCAAGCTCTCCAACCGCAAAAGATAGAACATTCCCAAGTACAAGAGATCAACGAGCGCAAAATCCCCAGGGCGATTTTGATGAAGGGTTAATGGAGAGCACATTTGGGATTCAAGTAAAAGTTTGTGATCTTTTATGAAAAAAAAAATCAGAGTGAAATTGAAACTAGAACTAAAGTTGGGATATTTTTATGAGATAAAAAAAGTTTAGGATAGAACCAGTACTGGACCTAAAGTTTGGGGTTTTTTACGAAATAAAAACAAATTAGGGTAAAATGTGGGACTAGACCTAAAGTTGGGTTTTTTTTGGGGGGGACAAAAAAAGTGTACGATAGAATTGTGACATAACCTAAAGTTGAAGATTTTTTATGAGATAAAAGATAGAATTGGGACAATAGCTAAAATTGAAGATTTTTTAGGGTATTAGACCTAAAAATATATATGGTTAATGTCACAAAAAACCTCAAACTGGTACACATGTGACAAATGTATCCCAAACTAATTTTTTGACCACCAAAAACCCCAAATTAGTGCACTTGTAACAGATTTACCCTCAACTTATTTCCGTTAAATTTTACTATTAAATTGCTTTATTAAATAATACACGGTAATTGACTGATGTACCAATTTTATGTTTTACCCTTCGTTTATCACAAATATCCAATTTAATAGAAACTAACGGAGGGTAAATTTGTCATAAATATATCAATTTGAGATTTTCAGTGGTAAAAAACTTAGTTTTGAGTAAATTTATCACAGATGTACTAGTTTAAGATTTTTGATGATTAAAAAATTAATTTGAGTAAAATTATTATAGGTATATCAGTTTGGAGTTTTTTGTTGTGTTAATTTAAATATATTTGATACGTCACCATTTTCACATGTACTTAACGTAACATGTCAATTGTCATATCAACTCTCTATCGGTTGTTTGGTACCCGTGCTGATTATTTTACCTTTGAGGGGGATTATAGTCGTTTCTCATTAGGATATTTTGACCAACTTTTGCTTCTACTATTTTGCTTATACGTATCGTTTTAACCTTTGAGAGAATGAGTTTTATTTCTTGCTAAACAGCTCGAGTGTATACAGCATACGAATACTCATTCAAAGTCATCTAAAATCATGACAAAACTCTTCATGATCTGCTTATGGACGGAAAATAACGATAAAGAAATTGAGACGAGTCAATTAGAGATTTCTCTAACAGAGTCAAACGAAATACGCCTTGTGAAACCAATCTAGTTTTCAAAATCGTTTCTAGTGTAGGACCCTATTAAGAAAGATCCACATACACATTAGGTATCCAACTGCAAGATTTTGTAGCGTCCATACTAAGCTAATTCATTTGACCAATTCCTGGAGAGAGTCCATACCTACAAAATGATACGACTTCGCATGAATTATTTTACCTCAAGAGGCCACAACAACCAGATAAGTCCAATGAGAATTTTCCTTGCATGGTACATGCAAATTATTTAAATGTATATGCCACATTATATAGTACCCTCCATGTATATGTAAATTTAATCAGGTTTTTAAAGACCTCGGCTAGAGAAAGAAAACTGGTCAATCAGTTTACTACTACTTTCAAATTGCTTTTGTAGCAAGACAGGGGTTCAATTGCAATGCAACTTCCTCTACAAGCTCCCTTAGACTTGAAAAAAAAAACAAAAAGAGAAGAGAAAATTCAATCGCGAGGAACGAAATCTCGTCAGCAAGCACCTGGATTTACAGAACAAACTTCCCCATCAAGACGGACCAACTTCGAATACACTCACTAAGGAATAAGCCCCCCCGTAATTCTATAATTAATTTCTATCGTCGGTCAACTCAACCCTTTACAAACAAGGATCTCTCTCTCTCTCTCTCTCTCTCTCTCTCTCTCTCTCTCTCTCTCTCTCTCTAAGAAAGTCCATTTCACGTGCCTTTCTTTTGCACCACCCTCATGCAGAACCCCCTATAAATACCACCCATTTCTCTTCATCTTTGCATACAAATTGAGCAGCTATACAAGAAAACCATCATTCCATTGTTCTTCCCATTACATTCGTGAAAACCCTAATCTTAGCCAATCTTGCAGCTATACAAGAAAACCATCATTCCATTGCTCTTCCCATTCCATCCGTGAAAACCTTAACCTTAGCCCATTTTGAGCTACCCCATTATGGCCAGTGACGAAAGAAACGTCCAAGTCTCGAAAGTCGGCATAATTGGGGCCGGTGTGAGCGGTTTAGCTGCCGCAAAACAACTAGCCCGTCATGAGCCGATCGTTTTCGAGGCCACCAATTCAATCGGGGGTGTTTGGAAACACTGCTCCTATAGTTCGACTAAACTTCAATCGCTTCGCTGCGATTATGAGTTTTCTGATTTCCCGTGGCCCGATAGAGATAATTCAAGCTTCCCTTCTCATGATGAGATCGTGGTCTACTTGGAAGCTTATGCTAAACACTTTGATGTGTTGAAGTGTGTGAGGTTTCACTCAAAGGTGGTGGAAGTTCGCTTTATCGGTGACAGGAAGATCACCGATAATGGTGGAGCGTATGGAAGTTTCTTGCCGGGTGAGCCGGTTTGGGAGGTTGCTGTGCAAACCGGTTCAGATGCTATTCAGGTATAGCGAATTCATATACAACGTATGAGCATTAGTTCTCTTTATCTCCTGCTAGGGTTTCATGAGAAGCATGATAAAGACAAAACATGTCATTTCTTCGTATCGAATGATTTTGTGTAGCTATTTGCGGGGAAAAAAATCCGTAGGAATAGTCAACCCAATAAAGTTTCTACTTTTGATAAGTAAAGCGCACCGCCAATTTTCTTAAGAAGGTTTAAACTCTTGGGAAACTAGTCGATCTACGTATACCCACAAAGAAAAGCTCCTCATGATAAGAGTTTTTAAGACAAGATACTCTTCTCGGTGTTCTAATGTTCTTTGCTTCAAACAAAACCTAGCGAATGTTTAGTTGTCGATCAATTGGTCACGAAGATTTATGATAGACAATCTGTCTGAAGATTTCAAAATCACTTGATGCAGTGGTATGCCTTTGAGTTTCTGGCGATGTGCATCGGGAAATATGGGGACATACCCAAAATTCCGGTCTTCCCAAAAGGCAAAGGGCCAGATGTGTTCCAAGGCAAAGTCGTGCACTCCATGGATTACTCGAAGCTGGACCAGGAAGCTGCCACTCAACTTCTTCGAGGAAAGAAGGTTGTGGTCGTTGGCTACAAAAAGTCCGGCATCGATTTGGCCATGGAGTGCGCCGAGGCCAACCAAGGTATACACACACATACATATGCATATACCCATTGATCGCTGTCTTAATAACTTCAATTTCTGTTTTCTCTTTTGTGAATTGCACTCGAAAAAAGGCAAATTGGGGTTGGACCAAAGTTACCTTGACACATTCTTTCGTCTCGACATTTTTAACACTAGGTTAGGAAACAATTTCGAATATTCTTTCGAACATCTTGTCGTGATTGCGTATAGAAAACTACCATATAAAGCCTTCATCTCTTAAAAAGTGCAAAATTTATAGTATAAACCATAAGAAAAAGAATGTTCCCGCAGCCAGCCCTTAATTATTTTCCCATTTTTGTCTTTAAATTTAGCCTTCTATGATGTTTCTAAAAAAGCAAAGCGGGCATGACAAGATGGAAAATGCTTGGAATGGACGTTTCGACATACACACGCACAAAAAACAAGTCAAACGTGGGTCGTCGGTCCTAGTCGGGTCAGACAGAACCGTATGAACTAACCACGAATTGTCTTCAATTTGTTCTTGCTGACAGCAAAAGACAACAAAAAATAAAATCGCTAATGAATTTCCTTTTTGCCCTTTCTCGACCGCACGAGTTAAAACCCCCAGAAGTCGGCCTTGACTTCTCACTTAGAAAGCGTGAGAAGACAAGGACGTGTGCACTCGTACTAGTTCCCACAAAACAGCGTAAATCACATGCTCATCTGCTGCTTTTTGACCTTCTACTTGCGTTGCTTTCGATTTTGCCCAACGGTGTCTGGTTTTGCACGTTGCGGTCGGGACCCAGATAGTCGTTCGTTCGCACGTGGAAGATTTGTCGAACGGGCCCTTAGGGTCCATCGGGTCGAGTGGACGTCCATTGGGCTTTGGACATGGCGGTTTCGCCGCTTGAACCCAACCCGTCCCCAATCCCCGATCCGACCAAGTTCGGAACGGTGAGCCTATCTCCATAAGCTATCTGGGAATTGCAAGAATAATTGCAGATGAATATGGAATGATCTTTTCATTGGCTTCTGCATAACATAGTGAAGATCTTAAGGGTTTGCTTTTAGATCCTGTTCAACGCATAACCTTCTCTTTTTGTTGGACGTGCGAATGTTGATTTTTCTCTGGTTTCTGTTTGGATTGAATAGGACCAGATGGGAAACCGTGCACCATGATAGTGAGAACACGGCATTGGATCGTGCCGCACTACTGGGTCTGGGGTTTGCCGTTCTTCCTGTTTTACTCCACGAGATTCTCTCAGTTCCTCCATGAGAGGCCCAACCAATCTCTCCTCAAGACCCTCCTTTGCCTCCTTTTTACCCCTCTGGTGAGTTCAAAGCCCCTTTAGTTTCCTAGCTTAGTTTCTACTGAAGCTCAATTTTCGCTAAACATTTTGATGTCGATGCACATAACCATATTGACTGACCGGGATCGAATGCTTTTCGCAATGCAATTGGCTGAGCCCGATTATTGCAAAAGCTTATACGTAGATGAGCATTGACTATCTGTGTATTTTTCGTGGTGTTCAATAGAGGCGTGGAGTGTCGAAGTTCATCGAGGCCTATCTGCTGTGGAAAATGCCCCTGGAGAAGCATGGCCTGAAGCCGGAACACCCGTTTGAGGAAGACTACGCCTCATGCCAGATGGCTATCGTGCCCGAGAATTTCTTCAGCGAAGCAGAGAAGGGCAAGATCGTGTTCAAGAGGCCATCCAAGTGGTGGTTCTGGGAAGGAGGGATCGAGTTCGATGACAAGACACGGGTCGAGGCCGACGTGGTGGCTCTGGCCACCGGTTATGAGGGCAAGCTAAAGATCAAGTCCATCTTGCCCGAGCCCTTCCGCAGCATCGTCGAGTTCCCTTCCGGCATCATGCCCTTGTACAGGTAATTCACGTGTTCTCAATGAAATTCACACGGCTTGAGCACTAGCCTGTTGGCACGGAAATTAAACCGTCTGTTCGTCGCCTTTTCGTCGTGGGGCAGGGGAATGATCCATCCGCTGATCCCGAACATGGCGTTCGTGGGGTACCTGGAGAGCGTGTCAAACCTGCACTCCGCGGAGCTCGGGTGCAAGTGGCTGACCCGCCTCGCGGGCGGCGAGTTCAAGCTGCCGACCGTGGAGGGGATGCTGGAGCAGACGGCGAGGGAGATCGAGGTGAGCAAGAGGACCACCAGGTTCTACAAGCGGCACTGCATCTCCACCTACAGCATCAACCACGACGACGAGATATGCGAGGAGATGGGCTGGAGCGCTTGGAGGAAGCGGAACTGGTTCTTCGAGGCGTTCAGCCCCTACACCAGCCAGGACTACGAGAAGGAGAAATAAAAAGTACCCAAAAATAATAATCAATAATTAATAATATATATAGCGAAATTGAATTCATAGGAAAGAGAGGAGGGAAAATAAAGTGCGTCGAGTGTTGCTTGTTCAATTTTTATGAGAAAATTCAGTTCTTATACGAAAGATATTTTCTAGTTCCAATTACATTATTCTCAAATTCTGAATTCTCTATCTCAAATTGTTTAAAAACATATTGAGAAAAATATGAAAAAATAAAAATAAAAATGATTGGAGGTGCGGGGTATCGAACCCCGTACCTCTCGCATGCAAAGCGAGCGCTCTACCATGTGAGCTACACCCCCGTTGACATCACGGTATCGGAACCAATTATATATAATCGATATTTTTCTTATCTCTTCCAACATTATTTAAAGCTACTAAAGTAATCGACTCTTCGACCAAAAAAATAAAAAAGTAATCGACTCGTGTATACAAATATTATTTAACCGTCCGCCGGGAAAGGAGTTGCTTTTGTCGGGACCTTTTGTCTTTTATATTTCATTTAATTATTTAATCCGCCTAAATGACCACTTAAAATGGAAAATAACATTCTAGCTTAGTCTTGTAACTTTGCACGCATCAATTCCTCTATATTTCTCTAGTGGGCACCAACGGGCAGTTGCTTAGTCTTGTAACTTTAATGTGCTATCTATCAATCAACAACTTCCTCCTCCTCCTCCTCCTCCTCCTTCTTTGTCAAGGCACCGCAATAAAGTTGCGAAATTTCAAGCATGCCGAGCCTTCATTGCGAATAGCCCGTCGAGCTCGTTCTATGAATTCGTCTCGTGTGGATTGCGCATGCATAGGTCAATCATTTCACGGCTCGAGGGTTTCTGCCAATCGCAAAGTCCAACGGACTTTTAGGGAACTCATATGGTGCGTTACTCGTTTTTTTATCGAACGCTTAATCTCCCGCCTGCCCCATGTATAATCACACGGAAGGTCAATGTCTAGGAATTTGGTTTTTAATGACTTGCTTAAATTGTCTCAAGAATTCTCGTTAATAAAATATATACATGTATTATAATATGTCTCAACATTAATCAAAGTAAAATGGGAGTAAGTAACCACCAAAGGTAAAGTGGCCCATTGGACGGTACGGAGGAACATCGTACTAAGAGATCAAAGGAATCAGGAGAAGCTGGAAGTTGTCATCACCGTCATCGCGTGACACCGGACCCAAAGTTGGGTGCTCATCCAACGGTTCAGAATAGACACTTGCATTTCATCATCTTTCTCTTCTCGATACACGTTTTTTTTTTTTTTTCATTTTTGACTTTTGAAAATACAAATATATTTAAAGGTTGGTTTACAAAAATCGGCACCCACAAAGATATAATATGGTCTTAGACTTCATTTGTCTCGTGAAAAAATGAGTAATTTAAAAAGCATTTTCCTAAACTAACAACTTGTTTCGATTGTGTAATTAGTTGATGAAAAATTTCATTACCCACAAAAATTTATGTCTCAAGATTTTCATGAATAATAAAAATATTTCTTGTTATTTCGTTTTTATAAGTAATACAAACGATTATTTTTCTGAGATGATATTTTCAAAAAATCACTAATTTTCCACAACCCAAAGGGGCTTTCAGTCTCGTTAGATGTTTAATACGATGCACTTAACCCCCATCGAGATCAATCATTACACGATAAGACAAAGCGTTTCGAGAAAACACGAGACCCCTTGGGCCAAGTCCATGCTTAATCCAACGACTTTTGACTCGGTCGCAAGGAAATCCTTCCTCCTTTAATCCCTCAACACTGGTGCGATCCGTATGCATTCGACTAAATCACAATTATGAATTCAGTTTGGTGGATCAAAAACATATGATCTATCTATTTAATTATCTACTTAGGTTGCATTTGATCGTTTGGATTTTTAGTCAAGATATGACTGGTTATAATATGATACGACAGAATAGGATAAGAAATCTAAGAATTTTGCTATATTATATCTACTGTTCAGTGAATCGTCATAATAAAGTTGATACTTTTCACAACTTATCATATTCATTATTTGGTTTACATAGCATTTCAATGTTAGTGAACCTGAAAATACACAAATAGAGATGGTAATAATTTATCATGATTCATCGCTAAAGAAATCACAAATGCACAAACAGACATAACCTCAATCACTCAAGTCATATTGATTGTACGATCTATATCCTAAATAGAAAAAGAGCTTATTATAGCATTCCAAAGCCACAGGTTCAACAATGACAAAAAATGTAAATGGATTATAGCAATATCAACTAGTCATGGCCACAGGCTGGTTTTGCCCCGGAATCGGCTCAGTCAAACCTGGGCCCAGCTCGTTGACCGGGCCTGCGGTTCAAAACTGAAACTGACCCATGGTCTACGGGCTCGGTTCCGGTTCCAACAATTTTGGAATCGGCCCGGAACCACCGGTTCCGGTTCCAAATTATTTTTAAAAAAATAATAATAATGAAATTTTTTAAAAAATTATTATTTAATTTTTTTTATAAAACAATTTAAACTCTAATTACCATGCATTGTATATGCATTGATCTCTAATTATAATGCTTGGCTTGGGTATATTTAGCTCTAATTACAAGGCTTAACTTGGGTTTTATATACAATGATTCTAATGTCTCTTCATTCTCATTCGATGTGAGACTCTCGGCTTGCCTTAAACACCTTCATTGTGAGGCTCTTGGCTTGTCTTCATGTAATGCCAAGAATCCCACACTAAATGGAAATGAAGAGACTATCTATGACATTCCGAATTTCGACCCATTTTTGGGATTTATAAAACGTGTAATTTGTCAATATACTTATAGTATAATCTCGTCCGGGAACTGATCACTCCAGGTTATTGTTTTAAAATAGAGATTTTGCTAGAATCGTATTCAATCGAATTTGGCCGTTAGTTAGAGCCCAAACTTTGGTGTCGAATATTTCAGAGTTTCGAAATGAATTTAATTGGACGGTGTCGATATTAGTGTGGCCAACCTCGATATTGCCCGAGATAAGTGAAAAGTGAAATTTTGATTGGATGCAAATTTGGACTGGTAGACCACCCTCGCAGTATATTTTTATTAGTACCCTTTGGCTAAAATCTAAAATTATTAAATTAGGATTTTTCAGGGACCGTCGGATTGTTTCTGGATTTAAATCGTGGCCGTTGGATCGCAATTATTGCAATTTAACCCCCTCTCTCTCTCTCTCTCTCTCTCTTTTCCCGCCGGTTCCCCTCTGCACGTTGATCTCTATCCCACCTAACCCCACCTACTCTCCTCTCTCTCTCTTCCTTTTTCCTCTTTTTCTCCCTTTTTCTTTCCTTTTTCTTTTTTTCTTCTTCTTCCTTCCTTCTCCTCCGTTGCTGCTTCTGCCTGTGCATCTTCTGGCTTCCGACTTCTATTTGTTGCTGCCGACCGAACTAGCTTCGCCATGCGCCGCGCCCCACCGCTCGTCGCCGCCGCACCTCGCCCCAGCTGCCATCGCGCCACCCCATCTTGTTCCCGGCCGAGTGACGCTGTCGCCTGCTCACCCCGTCACTGGTCCATTCCGGCCGCCGCTCCCCTCCCCTTCCACTGTCCTCTCTCTCCCCGTCCCGGCTCCGCCTTAGTCGAGCCACGCCGCCGTCCGTCGCTGCTCGGCCTCCCTTGCCGGCCCACCTAAGCCGCCCGCGGGTGCCAGCTCCGCTCGAACCAATGAACGCCGCTCTCCACCCAGCCGCTGTCCACCTCCCCCGCAAGTCCGATCGAGCTCGCCACCGCTCACCGCCGCCGTCCAAGCCGTCTAGATGCCACCACCATCGCCGCTGCTGTCTCGACCGCAAGGAACAGCCCCGACCAGCCACCACAGCGGCCACTTCTTCGCCGTTCGCCATCGTTCGCCGGTCGCCGTTCCGAGCCGGAACCACCTCGGATTGCCCTCGCCGCCGCCGCCGCCGTCCCCGCGCCTTCGCCGGCGTTAGTGGAGTAAGTTAACCCCTAATTCTGTGTTTATAGTGTTAAACTTGCTTAGGGTAGTTTAAGTAGTGTTTAGATTAATATTATGTTTGTTTAGTTAGGATTATGTGTTAATTATGGGTTAGTGTTTAGTTAATTGTGTTTAGGGTATAAGTTATTGATTAGTTTATTGTTATTGATTTTTATTATTAAATCAATTATTTTCGGAATTTTAAATATTATTTTATTAGTTAATATATTAATTCCGAATTAAATTTTAATATTTTATTACTAAATAATTATTTTTTGAAAATTAAATATTATTATTTTCAGAAAATTTTCTAACGCCAATTATGATACTAATGTTGGTTTTCGCCGTATAAGTTGGCGTATTTGGAAAATGATTTGATTGATTTTGATTCGAGAAAGTATTTTGAATTTTGGAAAAATTAAATTATTCTTGGATATTAATAATTAATTATATTCCGAATTTAATTATTATTATTTCAAAAAATTTATAATTTCAAATTATGATTTCTAGTTTGAATGTTGGCGAATATACCATGAACTGTCGTATTAAATTGATTTTATGGCAAATTATTTTGATCAACAGTTTTCAAAAAAGTTTACGAAATTATTAGCATTTAATTATTTTTATTGTTATGCCAAATAATGATAGCGATGTTTTGCGGTTGATATTCGTATTTATTATCGAAGCTTGCAAAATTGATTGATAGTTGCATGTGTGACCATATGATATTGTTGTATGGCATTAATTAGAGCATGATTCATGTATGCATTGGCTAATTGAAAAGATAATAATTAGCTGGAATGCTTGTGTGCTCGTGTAATCACACCTTGGAGCCGTCTTGTTGTGTATCGCTTGACGATACTCAATTTATCGGATGCCTGGGGATAATCTGGAATGTCGATACCCCGGATGCCTTGTCGCGACCTGAGGCCGGACTCGATGCTCCTTACGGGATACTATCTTGCTGTAGATCGTTTGATGTTGTCGTATTGGAATGCCGTCTTACTGTAGATCGTTTGACGTAGCTGTGCTCGACGGAGCGGGATGGAGCCCGGTTTTTACTGATAGACTACCATCTTGCTGCAGATTGCTTGATGTGTAGTGGCCCCGAGAGGGCGTAATAACTAGAATACGTGTGATGCATAGTGCTTGTTTATAGGGTAGAAACTGCTAGGCATGGTATGGGACGTGCCCAAGTAGATTATATCTTATAATCGAGATACGCGCGACTGTGATGCATTAATGCATGGATAATTTATTTAAATGCTTCGAGTATGTGACATATGCATTTCATCAATGTATATACCAAGGCAAGGTAAGGATGCCTGTGGTTGTTAATGATGTTGCTGTTGTTGTTGTTTTGCCTATTTAGGGACCCCCGTGCGAGTTGGCCTCCTAAGCGGGACTTAAGCCGTTAACTTATTGAGATTTTATCTCATTTGTTGTTAAACTTTTTCAGGGCCTTAGCACGTCTTTGCTTTCGGTGCAGTTCGAAGTACCGCAGTTTTGGTTGGTCCCCGAGGGCTAGACCCGGGAGCTGTTTGATTGGAGTAAGTTAATCCTAACCTTTCTTTTTGCTCGCCTTTTTGTGGTAGCGCCCGAAGTGGGCTTGTAAGAATATTCCCGGGGATTAATCAAGTGAGAATTAAAATACTGTTGTATTTGGTTTTCCTCTGCTATCCCTATTTATTGTCATTGTATGGGGTTTGTTGTGTTCACTTCCACATGCGTATTAAAAGATAAATTGAAAGGTCAGCGACGAGTCCTTGGACGTTGCATCTCATCGACCGTAACGGGGTGTCGCGCGTCCGTAAGGTTCGAGGCATGACATCCCCGCACCGAATTGATATCAAAGCAATGTCAGCTCGATCCAAATTTGATTGAGACCTGGAGTAATAAGGTGCGATGGGTATTGGGATAGTGAGTTAGAAAAACACTAAGTGCATGTGCTTGTTTGTTAGCTTTCTTGTTCGTAGGCGAGTTGTTCAGGAATTCTAATTCCTTGTTGGAATTGGAAAGCTGGTTTCTGTAAAGGTCCTGCGATATGGACAATCCTGAACCGAGAGCCCCTAGGAGGAGGGCCGAACCAGGTCAGGCTGGTGCCAGAAGAAGAGTACCAGGAGATCCTAAATTGGACCAGATCCTGTAGGCTTTAGAGACCTTGATAGGACTGCAGGCTCAGAATCAAGATGCCCCTGCTGTGCCTGAACTTGCACCTGCACTTGCACCTGTAGATGTTCCATTAACTGGCAATGGAAATGAGAATCAGCCCATGCACAAGGTGGTAGAGCAATTTCTGAAGCTCAAGCTGCCTAAGTTCACTGGCGTGGGTCATCTTGAGACTGCAATCCTCTGGATCAAAGAGTTGGAAAAGGTTTTTGCCTTACTGAGATGTACAGATGAAGATAAGGTGACGCTGGCGGTCTACCAATTGCAAGGTAATGCCAGTACTTGGTGGGAAGCTATCCAGAGGAGGGTATTTCCCGAAAGTACGGCCCGGGTGTGGAGTGCATTCGTGGAAGCTTTTTATAACAAGTATTTCTCGGACTGTGCTAAAGAGCAAAAGATGAACGAGTTTCAGCATCTCCGACAGAACCAGTTGACGGTAGATCAATATGAGGCAAGGTTTGCTTAGCTGTCCCAATATGCCTCGAGGTTGATTGAGGATCCAGTTGATAAGGCAAGGAGGTTTAGGGATGGACTGAAACCGGAGATCAAGGATCAACTGGTACCCCTGAATCTGAAGAACTATAATGAGCTATATGAGAGGGCACGGTTAATAGAAAGAAACTTGGCTGAGAAGACAGCCGCATCTAGATCGCGGTTTGTGCCAAACAAAGATAATTACCGATTTGAGAAGAGACAAATGACAGGAAATAAGTTCCATGTTCCCCCTAATAAGAAAGGCGGAGTGAGGAAGCCGGTGTACAACAACAATGGCCCATGTCGCATATGTGGAAGGCATCATGGATCAGCCCCGTGTCCTGCTAGGACGGGTGCTTGCTTTGGCTGTGGCCAGCACGGCCACCATATTAAAGATTGTCCACGCCAGGCAGCAAAAGCATAAAGACCAATACAGCAGGTGGGACAACTTGCAAGTAATGCGTCGCCGAACCAGTTGAACCGACCCTAAGTGCAAGGAAGGGTCTATGCTGTCACGAAGAAGGAGGCAGAGGACTCGCCTACCGTCATTACAGGTACGATTTCATTACACGACCATGCTGTCTATGCCGTGTTTGATCCTGGAGCTACGCATTTGTTTGTGGCTAAGCAGTTTATGGAATTAGTGGAGTTAAGTCCGGAACCGTTGGGAGTAATTTATAATATTTCTATCCCTTTAAAGGATAGTATAATGTCTGCAGTAGGCTGTACTGATTGCAAGTTATTTGTTGGTGATCGTAAGGACAGCATAGATTTGATTGTTTTAACAATGTTCGACTTTGACGTGATTATTGGAATGGATTGGCTCACCAAGCAGCAAGCCATGGTAAATTGCTATCGTAAAACGATACAATTTGAGCCAGTAGGAAGTGTCAGTTTTGAGTTTGTCGGGAATCGAGGAGGTCCTTCAATCCCTTTAATCTCATCGTTGGAAGTTACTTGGTTATTGGATGAAGGTTGCCAAGGCTATTTGGCGACTGTAGTTGATACTTTAATAGAGGAACCGAGGATGCAAGACATTGCTGTGGTGCGAGAATTTTCGAACGTTTTCCCTAAGGAATTGCCTGGATTGCCCCCAAAAAGGGAAATAGAGTTTGTGATTGAATTAGCCCTAGAACGGAACCAATTTCTAAGGCACCTTACAGAATGGCATTATCGGAATTGAAAGAATTAAAGGTTCAGATGCAAGAATTGTTGGACAAAGTATTTATTCGTCCTAGTGCATCACCTTGGGGAGCACTAGTTCTCTTTGTGAGGAAGAAGGACGGGTCATTGCGCCTTTGTATCGACTACCGGCAACTCAATCAGGTGACGGTTAAGAATAAGTATCCGTTACCTAGGATAGATAATTTGTTCGACCAACTTCAAGGAGCTTCGGTATTCTCGAAGATAGACCTGAGGACAGGTTATCACCAGTTGAGAATTAGAAAGGAAGATATACCGAAGACGGCATTTAGAACACGCTATAGACATTATGAGTTTACCGTGATGCCGTTTGGTCTGACAAATGCACCTGCAGCTTTTATGAACTTGATGAACAGGATATTCAAGGAGTATTTGGACAAGTTCGTGATCGTGTTCATTGATGATATTTTGGTATATTCAAGGAGTTCAAAGGAACACCAACAACATTTGAGAACAATGCTGCAGACTCTTCGAGATCATAAATTGTATGCCAAATTTAGCAAGTGCGAGTTTTGGTTAATTCGAGTGGCTTTTCTTGGGCACGTGGTTTCTGGAGAAGGAATTTTAGTGGATCCGGCTAAGATTGAGGCGGTTATGAATTGGCCTAGACCAACGACAGTAATTGAAGTTCGGAGTTTCTTGGGATTGGCTGGTTATTATAGAAGGTTCGTGGAAAAGTTTTATGCTATAGCCATGCCCTTGACAAGATTACTGAAAAAGGACACGAAGTTTAAATGGACGAATAAATGTGAGTGTAGTTTTCAAGAGCTTAAGCAGAAGCTAACTACTGCGCCTATTCTAACATTACCGTATGGTTCAGGAGGATATGAAATTTATAGCGACGCATCATATCGAGGATTGGGATGTGTTTTAATGCAACATGGGAGAGTTGTGGCATATGCATCCCGATAATTAAGACCACACGAATTGAATTACCCGACGCACAACTTGGAATTGGCTGCTATCATATTCGCACTTAAGATTTGGAAACATTATATGTGCGGAGGAAGGTTTCATATTTATACGGATCATCAGAGTCTAAAATATCTATTCTCGTAGAAAGAATTGAATATGAGACAGCGTAGATGGATGGAGCTGCTTAAGGACTATGATTGCGACATTTTGTATCATCCGGGTATGGCTAACAAGGTAGCCGATGCGTTGAGCCGAAAGTTCTCGATTGCGCATATGATGGTTCAAGAATGGATTTTGCTTGAAGGAATCCGGGACTCGGATTTCAGGTTCGAGGTAAGTCACCTCTCGAGTTTAATGGCTACTTTCAGAATTGAACCCGAAGTACAAATTAGGATTAAAGCAGCGCAACCTTCGGATCTTGAGCTGCAAAAGATTCTGCAAATTGATGCAATTAAGAGAAAACCTGACTTTCACGTATCCGAGGATGGGATCTTGAAGTTTCATGAACGGTTGTGTGTGCCCAATGATGATGGACTTAAGGAGGAAATTTTAGCGGAAGCTCATCGCAGTAACTACAGTATTCATCCGGGCAGCACAAAGATGTATCAGAATCTTCGCCAACATTATTGGTAGAATGGCATGAAAGGAGATATTGCCAAGCATGTGGCTAGATGTTTAATGTGTCAATAGGTGAAGGCTTAACATTGTAAACCATGTGGACTATTGCAACCGTTGGAAATTCCAGAATGGAAATGGGAGCATATCACGATGGATTTCGTGATGGGTCTACCGAGGGGACAAAGAGGTAATGATTCCATTTGGGTCGTGGTAGATAGACTCACAAAGTCTGCTCATTTTATCCCGGTGCGAAAGGATTTTGCTATGGATAAGTATGCTGAGTTGTACGTGAGACATATAGTTCGTCTTCATGGTGTGCCGGTGACGATTACGTCAAATCGAGACCTCAAGTTCACCGCCACGTTCTGGAAGAATCTTCAAGGCACCATGGGAACAAAGCTGCAGTATAGCACTGCTTTTCATCCACAGACTGATGGACAATCCGAGAGAACGATTCAGACTCTCGAGAATATGCTGCGAGCCTGCGTTCTGGATTTCAAAGGGAGTTGGGAAGAACAGTTACATCTTGTTGAATTTGCGTACAACAACAGTTATCAGCAAAGTATCAAAATGACACCTTTCGAAGCACTTTATGGCAGACCCTGTAGGACTCCAGTTTGTTGGAATGAAGTTGGAGAACGAAGGATTTCGGGACTCGAGTTAGTGTAACAGTCGTCGGATGCCGTTAAAGTCATTAGGGATAGGCTAAAGACTGCTCAAAGTCGCTAGAAGAATTATGCAGACTAGAGACGTAGGCCTTTGAAATTTCAAGTGGGGGACCACGTTTTCCTCAAGGTGTCACCGATGAGAGGATTATCACGGTTTGGCAAGAAATGAAAGTTAAGCCCGAGGTACGTGGGTCCATTCGAGGTTTTAGAAAGGATCGGTACCCTAGCCTACCGTCTCTCACTGCCGCCAAATTTGTCCCAAGTTCACAATGTGTTCCATGTGTCCATGCTAAGGAAATATGAACCAGACCTGACCCACGTGTTGAATTATGAAGACATTGAAGTAGACGACAGAGTATCGTACGTGGAAATGCCGGTCAGGATTGATGACAAAAAGGAACGAGTGTTGCGGAACAAGATAATTCCGATGGTCAAGGTGATTTGAGAGCACCGTGGAACCGAAGGTGAGACGTGGGAAAGCGAAGAGTTAATGCGACACCAATATCCCCATTTCTTTAAGTGATTGGGTTGGACTGTAAATTTCGAGGACAAAATTTTTGTAAGGAGGGAAGAGTTGTAACATTCCGAATTTCGACCCATTTTTGGGATTTATAAAATGTGTAATTCGTCAGTGTGCTTATAGTAAAATCTCGCATAGGAACTGATCACTCCCGGTTATTGTTTTAAAATAGAGATTTCGCTAAAATCGCATTCGATCGAATTTGGTCGTTAGTTAAAGCCCGAACTTTGATATCGAATATTAGTGTGGCCAACCTCGATATTGCCCAGGATAAGCGAAAAGTGAAATCTTGACCGGATGCAAATTTAGACTGGTAGACCATCCTCGCAGTGTATTTTTATTAGTACCCTTTGGCCAAAATCCTAAAATTATTAAATTAGGATCTTTCGAGAATCATCGGATCATTTCTGAATTTAAATCGTGGCCGTTAGATCGCAATTATTGCGATTTAACCCCTCTCTCTCTCTCTCTCTCTCTCTCTCTCTCTCCTCCCTCTTTTCCCGCCGGTTCCCCTCTACACGTTGACCCCTATCCCACCTAACCCCACCTACTCTCCTCTCTCTCTCTTCCTTTTTCTCCCTTTTTCTTTTCTTTTTCTTTTTTTCTTCTTCTTCCTTCCTTCTCCTCCATTGCTGCTTCTGCCCGTGCATCTTCTGGCTTCCGGCTTCTATTTGTTGCTGTCGACCGGACTAGCTTCGCCATGCGTTGCGCCCCACCGCTCGTCGCCACCGCGCCTCGCCCCAGCTGCCGTCGCGCCACCCCATCTCGTTCCCAGCCGAGTGACGCTGTCGCCTGCTCACCCCGTCACTGGTCCGTTTCGGCCGCCGCTCCCCTCCCCTTCCACTGTCCTCTCTCTCCCCGTCCCGGCTCCACCCTAGTCAAGCCACGCCGCCGTCCGTCGCTGCTCGGCCTCCCTTGCCGGCCCACCTGAGCCACCTGCGGGTGCCGGCTCCGCCCGAACCAGCGAACGCCGCCCTCCGCCCAGCCGCTGTCCACCTCCCCCGCAAGTCTGATCGAGCTCGCCACCGCTCACCGTCGCCGTCCAAGCCATCCAGTTGCCACCACCGTCGCCGCTGCTATCTCGGCCGCCCGGATCAGCCCCAACCAGCCACCACAGCGGCCGCTTCTTTGTCTCATTCGCCGTCGTTCACCTGTCGCCGTTCCAAGCCGGAACCACCGCGGACCACCCTCGCCGCCGCCATCCCCGCGCCTTCGTCAGCATTAGTGGAGTAAGTTAACCCCTAATCCCGTGTTTATGGTGTTAACCTAGCTTATGGTAGTTTAAGCAGTGTTTAGATTAATATTATGTTTGTTTAGTTATGGGTTAGTGTTTAGTTAATTGTGTTTAGGGTATAAGTTATTGATTAGTTTATTGTTATTGATTTTTATTATTAAATCAATTATTTTCGGAATTTTAAATATTATTTTATTAGTTAATATATTAATTCCGAATTAAATTTTAATATTTTATTATTAAATAATTATTTTCCGAAAATTAAATATTATTATTTTCGAAAAATTTTCTAACACCAATTATGATGCCAATGTTGGTTTTCGCCGTATAAGTTGGCGTATTTGGAAAATGATTTGATTGATTTTGATTCGAGAAAGTATTTTGAATTTTGGGAAAATTAAATTATTCTTGGATATTAATAATTAATTATATTCCGAATTTAATTATTATTATTTCAAAAAATTTATAATTTCAAATTATGATTTCTAGTTTGAATGTTGGTGAATATACCGTGAACTGTCGCATTAAATTGATTTTATGACAAATTGTTTTGATCGGCAGTTTTCAAGAAAGTTTACGAGATTATTAGCATTTAATTATTTTTATTGTTATGCCAAATAATGATAATGATGCTTTGCGGTTGATATTCGTATTTGTTATCGAAGCTTGCAAAATTGATTGACAATTGCATGTGTGATCATGTGATATTGTTGTATGGCATTAATTAGAACACGATTCATGTATGCATGGGCTAATTGAAAAGATAATAATTGGCCGGAATGCTTGTGTGCTCGTGTAATCACACCTTGGAGCCGTCTTGCTGTGTATCGCTTGACGATGCTCAATTTATCGGATGCCTGGGGATAATCTGGAGTGCTGATACCCTGGATACTTTGTCGCGGCCCGAGGCCGGACTCGATACTCTTTACAGGATACCATCTTACTGTAGATCGTTTGATGTTGCCGTATTGAAATGCCGTCTTACTGTAAATCGTTTGACGTAGCCGTGCCCGACAGGGTGAGACGGAGCCCGGTTTTTACGGGTAGACTACCGTCTTGCTGCAGATCGCTTGATGTGTAGTGGCCCCGAGGGGGCGTAATAACTAGAATACGTGTGATACATAGTGTTTGTTTATAGGGTAGAAACTGCTAGGCATGATATGGAACGTGCCCAAGTGGATTATATCTTATAATCGAGACACGCGCGACTGTGATGCATTAATGCATGGATAATTTATTTAAATGCTTCGAGTATGTGACATATGCATTTCATCAATGTGTGTACCAAGGCAAGGTAAAGATGCCTGTGGTTGTTAATGATGTTGCTGTTGTTGTTGTTTTGCCTGTTTAAAGACCCCCGTGCGAGTTGGCCTCCTAAGCGGGACTTAGGCCGTTAACTTTTTAAGATTTTATCTCATTTGTTGTTAAACCTTTTCAGGGCCTTAGCATGTCTTTGCTTTCGATGCAGTTCGGAGTACCGCAGTTTTGGTTGGTCCCCGAGGGTTAGGCCTAGGAGCTGTTTGGTTGGAGTAAGTTAACCCTAGCCTTTCTTTTTGCTGGCTTTTTTGTAGTAGCGCCTGAAGTGGGCTTGTAAGAATATTCCCGGGGATTAATCAAGTGAGAATTAAAATACTATTGTGTTTGGTTTTCCTTTGTTATCCCTGTTTATTGTCGTTGTTTGGGGTTTGTTGTGTTCGCTTCCGCATACATATTAAAAGATAAATTGAAAGGTTGGGGACGAGTCCTTGGACATCGCATCTCATCGATCGTAACGAGATGTTGCGCGTCCGTAGGGTTCGGGGCGTGACACTATCAAAGGGGTTGTGTATAAAACCTAAGTCATGCCATGAGCATGTGAAATTATATTGCTTTTGTGGCTACGATCCTTTGCTTGTTAAGAGCAAAGGGTTCCATTGGACCGCCTAAAATCGGACCGGGCCAATGGTCCGGTTTCCAGTTCTATGATTTGCCAGTCCGGTTCCTAGTTCTAAAATGAAGGGGCCGGTCTTACCGGTTCGGTTCCCGGTTTCGAGCGGAATCGGAACGAACCGAGAACCAATCACCCCTACAATTTACATTTTGATTACAATTTATATTGAATAATTCATTTTTTCATAATTTTATAATTCATTATTTTTTTATTTCATAATTTATTTTTAAAAATTTTAAATTACGAACTGGAACTGGAACCGCTAGGGGCGGTTCCGGTTCCAGTTCACACATGGTCACGAACCGAAACCGGCCGGTTCCGAATCGTAACCATGCTTAATATCGATGAAGTAAATCAACTAGCGAACACCAAATCTAGTAAAAGAAAGAAAACATGATTATTCACCTGCGCGGTTTCAAAAAATATAATGCTTTGACTCTCTCGCCTCTTTCGTGAAACTTCAACATGAACTACAGAGTTACAAAAAGAGGAGTTTTAACTCTTTTACTACTTTCATAGACTTTTGACGTGAATTAAAAAGCTAAGGAGGAGAAGGGGTTTCAACTCTCTCGTCGTTTTCGTGAAGCTTTAATGTGAACAGAGAATTATGGACGAGTCGTAAAATTTCTACATGCACAAGAGATACAGAGAATAAGGACACAGAGTGAATTGAAAACATCCCTTTTGAGTTTGAATTTGTTCATTCAAATTATTTAAAATCGGGATTCTTCTTGTTCATTTTTATTTAGTTATTTTCCTTTTTTATTTCTTTTTACTCCCTTCTATCGTTCCTTAGTGAAAATTTTATTAAATAATAAATTATACTAATATACCTAAAAAATGTAATAAATATAGATACTAAATAGGTATATACATAATGTATATTATAGAATGGAAAGAAATTCAAATATATAAATAAAAATGTGAATAAATGAAAATTTAAAATTTACCATGATTTTTTTTTAATTTTTCTTTTTTTTTATTAGAATCTAAATATTACATTATATTCAATCATTTTAATTTAAGAAGTTTGTTATTCGAAAAAAATAGCCTCTTTATGTCATGGATATAAAAAATCCCGTTCATCTTTACCCCTGGTCTAACTCCATCCTATCTTGGGTGAGAACCGAACGAGACAAAATTTCATCCTATCTCCCGACTCTTATCCCAATTACCATCGAACACAAAGCCAACCATCTAAATTTCTTTTCCGGTTGCTTAACCAGATACGACGTATCTAGAGAATCGCTCCTATTAATTAAGCCTACTCGCCAACACAGGAATGTCTTAAACCCACTCCTAAATAATCAGATTTATTTCCCCCCAAAAGAAAAAATCAGATTTATTTCCTTATTTATATATGGGAAAATCCTTTTCCCATCTCCTTCGCGCACCCGAAACCCAAACATCGAAAGCCGTTGCCTTCTTTGGCGCACAAAGAACAGCAAACCCAAAAAAAAAAAAAACCACCAACGAAATACGAAAAGGGACAGAGCAAACAGCTCCTTCTCTCTCTTCTCTCTCCGCGCGCAAAAATCTCTGCGACTCCGGATCCGCCGTATAAATCCTGGGGCCTCCGACATTCCCTTCGCCAATTTCGCTTCGGGATTTGAGCCGCAATCCGTCCGTTCGTTTCGCTGTCTCTCCGTCCGTTGTTTCGTGTGTTTTGGGGTGGTGGGTGGGTAGAGAGAGAGAGAGAGAGAGAGAGAGCTTCTTGGGGGGGGGGGGGGGGGGGGGGGGGGAAGGAGGAGATTCCAGCTCCCGAGGCTCCGGCATGGCGGCGTTGCTCCGGCTTCTCCTCGCGTGATATCTCTCTCCCTCGCCTCCTGTCCCAGGTACTTCGTTTCCCGCCCCGTCCAGTCCCGCCGCGTTCTGGGTCCTTCTTTCTTTTCGTTTTCTTGATCCGGTTCTTGTGGGTGGGCGGGGGTAGTTGATGCGATGATTTGTGTTCCTCGTGGCGAGCGCTTCTGGGTTTGATCTTTGATGGGTCCCGTTTAGTTTTTCGCGGCTTTTCTCGGGGTTTAATTCCCTAGTCGATGCCTGCGTTTCTTGAGGCGAGGAAATGGGGGCGTTGATTTCTGGACGCGGGGTGTCTCAGCTTGTGAAAGAATCTTGTTGGTTTGTGGGGCGCGCGCGTGTTGAAAGGTGGATTCGTAGTTACGACTGATGCGTTTCGGACGGTTAAAGCTGACATTTTTGAGCGATCCGATGGATGGGGGAAGGGAATTCACGTTTTCTCCGATGTAATGCCGCCCTTTTCGGGGTGTTAGCTCGATGACTGTCTTGACGAATATGACGATTTGGGCATAGTGTGCTTGATCAAAAGCGGAGATGATGCATTAGATCTGAAAGTGGTGGTACATGCGGAGCGGAGAAACAACTTGTTTCGAATTCGGTAGATTTTTGTTTTTTTTTTTCTTCTTTCCTGTTTTCGGAGTTTTGAGATCTTGACATTGATAGCTCTGGTTTTTGTCGAATTCATCCTCCATGCGGGTTTTTCTCGGCCACATGATCCATTCTAGTTGACTTCATCCTCAAGCCTTGGTGAAAACCAGGGTCAATTTTATGGAATCGATCATCAGAGAAAGAGAGATGTATTGCTACTTGTTAGATGAGAGGGATCTTACTACAAGACGAGAAGGAAACAGAAGACTAGACTGGACCTCGAACTTTCTCTAATAAGTAGACACATGATTTATGGGTGGTTCGGAAGGTGATTCTCAATTGGTTTAGGGCAGGTGGATTGGTTCTTAGGACCTTCTTCAGATCTATTGTTGGTAGACATTTCCGCTCTAGGGCGACCGGGAAAAGTGAAAAGCTTTCAAGGAAACTATGTCAAAATCCTTTCTAGCAAGTACTTTATGTGGTTCTTATTGTGTGCTCATTTGTTGTGCCTAATTGTTGCATCTAATTCCATAGAATAACTCAAAATGTAAATTTTCTTTTGCCAGACGATATGGATGACAATTTCATGTTTGTGATGGAGGATTATGAATGATTTTCTTTCAGAAACTTCATTTTCACTTATATTAAATAATTGTGCAGTGGGAGAAGATGCTATGAGATTACTGATCCGGAGGTTGACATTGTGAATATATTCCGAGATTTTTCTTTTGCTGCTGCTTTAGCGGTTCCATGATGGATGATAACAGTGGCGGCAAGTTGACTGGAATCAGGCAGATTGTCAGACTGAAGGAACTCCTCCAAAAGTGGCAGTCTGTCACGCTAAGCTCAAAGGCAGAAACCCCCAATCCTGAAGAAGGCCTCGGGAACATTTCACCTTTGGTGAATAAGAGGATAGCAAATTTGCAGTGTTGTGACTCGGATGAAGAGAGCTGCCCTAGCCCTGAGCCACCAGCAGATGTTCCAAAGGGGTATTTGGCAGTTTACGTCGGACAGGAGCTTCGGAGATTCATCATTCCTACTAGCTATCTTAGTCATCCGCTTTTCAAGGTGTTGCTGGAAAAGGTCGAGGAGGAATTTGGGTTTGATCACAGTGGCGGGCTCACAATCCCATGCGAAATTGAGACCTTCAAGTTTCTACTGAAGTGCATGGAGAATCATCAAAATGTAGAACCTGACCCTGATGAAAGCTCTGGTAATTCTTGCTTGTCACAATTTCATTTGCTAAACAATCTTTGATCGAATAATCCTGATGATATGTAATAGTAGAACCACGTTGACCAAGCCACAAAGCATGCTGAGCTTTTTGACATGAAATTGGTTGTCGAAGAGTTTGGTTCTGCCCAATGGAGCTAGCTTTAGTGTGGCATGAAACGACTCGCAGTCATCCTTTCTTGCTGCACTTCCTTATGTTTTCTTGACATTGCGCTGCTGTGTCATTCAATGCATCTTTATAGATGGCTTTACTGAACTTGAGGTTCCTTATTGGTTTTGCAGCTGAAAATTCAGAAACTACTGAAGAGTAACGACGGCGCCGGCGGTAGATTGCCCAGATCCTAGGACTGACTCTGGTGCCGAGCAAGGTCTCTCGTACACAGACATCTTGTTTTTCCTTTGTAACAAATTCTTTTCTGAAATGAGGAACTGTAGGAACTCTTTAGTTTTAGCTTTTAAGGTGTGTTGGCCAAGTTTAATGGTAGAGGCATAACAGATTGTTTGCATCTGTATATGTTCTCTAGTACTTGCATGTGACCTTTTTCTAATGTCAAATTGAGCACAATCACCAAGAACGATGAAATCAACTGACACCTTGTATATGAGATTGAAGCATCTTTACATATGGTCACATTTCTTTTCCAGTCACACCTCCACACACAACCGTGGCAGACGGCATTTGCTATTCGGTGCAAGGCATGTCATTTTCTGTTATGGACCATGTTTCTGTTTCTTCGAGATCTCTCTGCTAAATTGGTCCGATGCGAAAGGTAGATAAAGGAAAGGCGGTTTCCCATGTGCTTTTCTGTGATAACTGATCCCCCGTACGCAAAATGGGTGATTTGTACTGTCTGACAGATAGATAACCTACAGCTTAAGCAGACGGTATCTTGTTTTCAAATAGAAGTAGTTCAGATTCCTGAACACGGCAGGTTTCATGTGCCTCGTCCCAGAAATGTTCCTTTTTTATGTTTTGTTATTGTTGGTCGGTCATGTCTACTTTTTTTTTTTTTGGTCGAATGGTCATGTCTACTTAGCAATCCCATTTTCGCTCTTTTTCTTTTTCTTCATTTTCATTTGATTTTCTTTATCCTTTCTTTTCCTTTTAGTGTTTCTTTTTCTTCTTTTACAAAATCCGTGCTATTTATTCAATTTATCATATACGTTGACGACAATAAGCTCATATTTTCATTGCCATTTTCACTTAAAAGAAGTGTTCTTATTAGAAACTTGTAACATGATAAGATATAAGTGTATTGAAAATTCTAAAATTTATTAGGAAAATGCAATTGAATCATAAAAGTTATAAAAAGTGCAATTAAGTACTAAAACTTATCAAATTGATTTAATCAAGTCCTAAAGTTAACACCGTCAAACTTACTAACGGAAAATGATGACGTAACTATGGCGTGACTTATTTTAATCACTTCTTTCTCCTACATGCAAGTCATCTAAGAAAGAATGTCAACGTTTGTAAAATGACATCGTTGTAGATGTCTCTCTTTCTTCATAGTTGAATGTCGTCTCCTTCCTTCCCCATCGAATGTCATCTCCTTCCTTCTGCAGCTGAAAACATGTACGAACAAACTCAATCTCTGGAACATCGCTTATTCTTCTCAAATCGAAGTCCTCTGAACCCTAAGCCCAAACTCAACGTCATCTCTCTCCTCTATAAGAAATTAACACTCGTCTCCCTTTGACCCTAAGCCCCAAATCAAGTTCGACGATCTAGAGTTCCCTCACGATTTGGGTCCACTCGCGAGTTGGAGTACGACACCCATCGTGATTTGGAGTTCATAGAGTTCGAATTCGACGTCGATTGCGAGTTCGAGTTCGACATTGATCGCAAGTTTGAGTTATCTTCTTCGTCAATCACAAGTTCATGCAAAGACCCGTTACATGGGAGTCTCGGCAGCAGATCGAGTGGCGTCGATGACTGAGACGGCAACTATCTCCAAGCCTTTCTCCTTGTCGCTCTTGCATTTGTGATTAGAGAGGCTTGGAGACAGTCATTGTCTTAGTCATTGACGCCGCCCAATCAACTGCCAAGACTCCCACGAAACGTTTCGCACAAACTTGCGATTGATGAAGAAGAGAACTTGAATTCGCAATGGGTATCAAACTCAAACTCTATGAACTCAAGATCACGATGGGTGTCTAACTCCAACTCGCGAGGGGGTCCAAATCGCGAGGGAACTCTAGATCGTTAAACTTGATTTGGGGCTTAATTAGGGTTCAAAGGGAGATGAGTGTTAATTTCGTTCAGAGGGAGAGAGATGCCGTTGAGTCTGGGTTTCGGGTTTAGAGGACTTCAATTTGGAAAGAAGAAGAAATGTTTCAGAGACTAAGTTTGGGGCTTAGGATTAAGATATGTTATCAGCTAGGGAAAGAAGGAGACGACGTTCAATTGTGAAGAAAGAGAGATGTCAAAACGACGTGGACATTTTTTATTAGACCATTTGCCACATAGAAGGGAGAAGTGATAAAAATAAGTCACGCCAGCACCCTGTCATCATTTTCCATTAGTAAGTTTAATAGTGTTAACTTTAAGACTCAATTGAACCAATTTGATAAGTTTTAAAATTTGATTACACTTTTTTTACAAATTTTAAGATATAATTATATTTTCCTAACAAGTTTTAGGACTCTTAATACACTTATCCCATAAGAAAAATACCGGCATAGCTCCATATATTTCCAAGGTTCATTGGGAACCATCCAAATGCTCTTTTTAGAAGATCCACAGCAGGAACCAATTTCCAACTATCTCCTCCTAAGGATGAACTTCAACATAGAGAAACCACGCCTTCTACGATAATTACACCAGATATAAGTATGCAGTAAAAATGGATGTCATAAATAATTCAGGGGAAAAAAAAGGAAAAAGAAAGAGCGGAGACCTACCTTAAATTGGGGAAAAAAAAAACAATAAATTAACAGCACAGGATATGGAGAAAAGAGAATTCTAACAAAAAATTGCGTAAATTTGCTTGATTATGATCGGATCAATCAGCCTAAGCTAAAGACCTTCATTTCTCATTCGATGAGCATCCTCCAATGATTCAAAAAAAAACGAAGTCCTTCAATTTCTCCTTATCAAACTTATGAAAAGAAATATATCACCTGAGTGAATCGAGGACTTGCGTAGTTGGGGCGCTTAGGGCTTCTCTTCACTGCGAGAGGCATGACTCTGAAGTGTGTCGCTGGTACGAGGGAGTCGACGAAGAAGACACCACAGACTCGAGGCGCTTGGGGCTTCTCTTTGCTGCGAGAGTTATGACTCTAAAGTGTATCGCCGGTAAGACGGAGTCGACGGAGAAGACACCACGGGAGCGCTGACATGTCCCAAACACTGAGCGCAAGTTCAAGAAAGGTGAAGCTACGCCATGAGAATTCTTCGCTCGAGCTTGGACTGCCATTAGAGAGAGAGAGAGAGAGAGATTGGACTCCATCTTATCTTCGCGATGTCCTTAATGTTTTACGTACTAAACGATTGACTTGACGCATGCACGGGAGTTAAAATTTGACTATGAAAAACCATTGACCGAAGGATAATCGAGACTACCATTGACCGAAGGATAATCGAGACTATGGAATCGAAAGCAGTTGCAAATCATCAAAAAGAAATGGTTCATAAGAATACAAGGAATAAAGGTGCACACAATGCACTAGACCAACAACACACAAACATCATTTACAAGCAAATAAGACATCAGATTCTAGAGATAGGGAAGATCGTTCGTAATAGCATCAGATTTTGTCTAAAGTTTGAACTTGAATCAAATTAGATTACATTAGTTTCCCAACAATAATGCTAGTCTTTGTTTATGAAAAGCTTTCCAATCATGCTTTCTAAGTTTTTTTATTTGCTCTACGCACTTCAGACATCTCCCTTAAAAAGCTCATGTTTAATTTCGGTATCAAGCAATCACGGCATCAAGAATGACAGTCACATGTTGTGATTCAATAAGCTTTCATGCAAATTTCTTGACATTTTCAATCGTTCGCCTACCCATCGATCAATACTTTAATTGCTACTCACCATCAAGATTCTGGGCAATCGCAACTTTGCAATAATACACGTAACTACGAGCTGAAAGTTCTTTGTAGCCTTATCAATGACCATCACATGATTGATTAATAGTGAATTATGATAATTAAGATTCACGAAGATACGGAAAGTGATCATCACACGGGGGGAACATAGTACATGACACTGTTCTTCCATGAGGGGGCATATCTAATTTATTGCAAAGCCCAAATCCAAATTCGGATTGTACAGCAGCGTAACATGGGCCGAGCGAAGGGTGGGGGGGCCCACCATAAGCCGAAAGGATCCGATGCCACGTGGACTGTTCTCTCGGAGCCAAGCACTTCGTTTCGTTCGTGGGCTCTTTCCCCAATAGAAGACAAAGCTGACGTGGCAGGTGGTTCTTTAAATGAGGAACGCCGCGACAAGCGGCGGTCCTCTTGATTGGTCTCGTCGTTTTCGTCGACGGCCAAGGGTTCGAACAAACCCTTTGCTTTCCCACCGGGTTAGGGCAAAGTTGCAAGATCGACAATCCTGTATAGATACCAATTATCAGATTTTTGAAATGTGATGGACTCGATCTTGTAAACTTTAACTTCTCCAACCTTTGTTCGATTCACTACCCCCATCTAATTCTGATTCATATCTATCAAAGATGAGACGATCGATGAAACGGCGATTCTAATTAGTTTCATGGTATAATTTGATTTCTCATGTTATCAAATACAAACATGACTATGCATGGGTCGATCGGATATCGGCCCGCTCTTTTATCTAGCTAGTGCATGTTAGATAGGTGCTCAACTGAAATATTGTTTAAGGATTTAGAAAGAATAAAAACAAAACTTAACAGATGGAATTACACGTGCGTCTCTTTCCTCCACTTAGCATGTTTTGCCTTTGATGGAGAAGCCCACCTTAAAGTTTGTAACCTTAAGGACTTGGGTAAGAGCTAACGTTAGTGGAATTTAGTCAAGCTAAAAACTTAAGTATCGTGTGTCAATTTCTTGAGATCCTGTTTTTTATCTACCATTTTGCAAACAATTCTTATTCCGCCTCGCCTTAATAGTCTTGTCTTGCGTGCCGGAAAGGGTGTTAGTTAAACGCCATAATACTTTTTATATGATCATCTGCTGCATATTCGCTCCATCAAAGAATCACCCGGTCTTCATATGTAGCCTGTGCCTCGACACTAGCGTGTATGCGTGTGTGTGTGTTTAGAAAGACGGCATCGAAGCAGTTTTTACCCACGAAAGATGAGATAGAATGAGGGGGGGAAAACGCATGAACGAGAGGCGTTTAGCTCATGAAAATCCAAATGCATAGCTTATATTTGAACAATACAAGAGCGACGTCCGCCGTGTGGCCTCTCTCTCTCTCTCCTCTATCTTTACATGGCTTTGCGCTCTAATCATCGTCATGAACATTAGAAAAGAATAGAACAAGCAATTACAAATTATAGATGGCCATCCAATCTCTTTGGCCACATCGAATATGATCCTCTACAATCGCCATGCATCTTCGTCTCCCTCAGCAAGCATAGAACTCGACCAGCTCATCCAGCGACTCGGGCCGGGACTCAGCGTTCTCGAGCATCCACAGCAAGTGCTCGAACAAGACCACCTCGCACGCGATGCTGAGGGACGAGGAGTCGGCATCGTCGTCGGATGAGGGGACGCCGTTGCCGGAACGAGCGGCGAGCTCGCAGAACAGGGGGTGGCGGACGACGGCGGAGCTCACGAGGTACCGCCGCCGGGATTGGCCAACGTAGACGGGGCGGAGGTCGGTGGTGGAGGAGGAAGAGTCATCGATGTCCTCCGAGTTGTTTGACGAGGATGATGAAGTGAATGAGGGCGTTAGGCTAATGGTGCGGTGCTTGTTGTGGTGGCCAAAGGAGTTGAGCTTCTTAAGGACAGACTTGAGTTTGGTAAGCTGGTTGCCACCTCTTCCCATGGCTGTTTTAGAGAGAGAGAGAGAGAGAGAGATTGGGTGCTGAGAAAATGGAGAGAAGGTTCCCATTTTATAGGAGGAAGTTGAGGATGATGATGAAGATGATGAAGATGATGATTGCTGGAGGTTACAGAATTTAGTGGGTGCGGTAGTGGGGCCACATAACATAAATAATACATCAGAATTATATTCAAAACAGAAGAATACACATGAAATTGTTTCGTATCATTCAAATTTGAGAATATGACAAAAATGATTCATAAATTTTGATTCAATATACGATATAATCCGTAACTTTTAATTTGTTCAGTATTGTATATAATGTGATCCCTGAACTCCTAACTTCTTGAAAATGTTCAATGATGTCCCTGATTTAATCAGGAACAGTATTGAATATTTTTATATAGTTCATAGATTTCATTGAATATGTATCAAAGGTCCATGAATCACATTAAATAAATTAAAAGTTCATGGACCACATTACACATTGGGGTAAGGACCACATTAAACAAATTTAAAGTTTAAGAACCACATTGCACATTTGACAAAAATCGGGAGACCATTTAATTATTTCACTATCCCTTCGGTTTTTCTATTGCCGATATAGCATTGTAAAATTAGAGGATTTCGATCTCGAGTTGTTCTGAAGAAGCTAGGAGTTCGATAGTCATCGCAAAAACAAGCACAACCAGCGCTAGCACGCGCATAATGCGCGCACGAACTCTAATCGCCACCTCTGATGTTGTTGAGAAGGTCTTGGCGAGAAATAAATGTTTCGGAGCAAAAAATAGCCTGCTCAGCTGTGCTTTTTCAAGCTTAAAATGGTCAATACGTCGGCCGGATTAACAAGCCAACAGCATGTGGACCAAGTAAGTTTCGAAAGATCGCTACGAGCTCCGGCTCAATAGAGACCTGCGAAAGCGATGCACATGTGCGAGACCACGTGATACCATGTTGCACTTATCTACACCACCCTCTCCCTAATACATAGCATCTAATTATATCTAATCAGTAAATCATTTAAAAGAAAGAAATCAAGAAAGGAATCTCTTTGACACGATGTTTACGGTTCCCAAGGGAAAACGAATGTCATAGGTTTCGCCTGGCCATCATCATGTGGCCAGCGCCAAATATATTTCAGAGCAAAGATTAGTTAACATATGTTATTATTAATTAATTGATGTCTTATTAGCAGCTACTGGGGAACATGCCCATGTGATTAAGGGACACGTTAATTTTCTTTATTTGATCTGTTTTTTTTTAGGGCCTTTTTCCGCTCATTGGGTACTCGACACGTGTCGTGCCGTAGCTTAGTAGCTTAGCGCGGAGTAGATCGACTTATATGTTTTATTTTTATCAAATTATTTTGTTGGCAGCAAATGCATGTACGATGCCTATTTTTCAGTGCTCCCATGTAAAATTATTAATATCCAAAGGTGATGGGGCTCATGTGAAAGAGTAGGCTAACCTGGGATGACCCCACGTTGATATTATTTTGTAAATCACTCTTGTTGTTTCATGAAAAAATCTTAATTATGATCGTTTATATCATTTAGGCAAAATGAGGTAAGGAAAACTCCATCGACTGAAATGCCTAGGCTTAAAATGTTATTAATAACGGCATATTTTTCATTGGCCCATTTTCCTAAGCGATAAAGAATGGTTAAAATTAAGAGCGAATAGATGATTTTCCATGAAATTAGAAAAGATTTTCAATAAAGGGAGAGAGAGAGAGGAGAACTTTTGGGTCAGAAATTTGTGGGCTCTAGTTGCTATTGAGAATAGACCGTGGTTAAGCCTGAAACCAAGCCCATCAAGTCCTTTTCCTCCTTCTTCTCTTTTTCATATCGACGAAGTTGAAAACTAAGTCTAAATTCCTTTTGTTTCGCAGAAAACGAATGAATTGGAAAATATCTTTCTAAAAATGATCGTTTACATCGCTTGAAATAATTAGCCAATCATCGACAATAATTTATGTCTAAATATGTTCAAGGACGATGAAAATGTTGTTCGCTCAATTATTTTTGTAAGCGATAGTTTTTTTAGAGGAAAATATTTTATAAATTATTCATTTTTAGCGAAATAAACGGAGCCAATCTAATACCCGAGCCATTTTCAATATTTCGCCAATTCCGAACCGTTTTTCCAAGACAAAAAGTTTTCGAGGGAGCGAAAAGGTTGAAAAAGGGAAACTGCGCTCTCGAGCGGGAAAGCCTTTCCATAATCAGATAGGGCTGATCTCCTGAAGAAGTTTGGAACTTTCGGTCGGTTTTCACAAAAGAGTGCTCGCCTTTTCAAATTTACCGCAGAAAGGCCCTCATCTTTTGAGTCTTTGTCAAATTCTAGCCAGCCATAGCTGCTGTTCTTTTGGCCAGGAGAGGCTAATCCAACATGTCATTTGGAACGGGCTTTTCAGCGTAAGAAATGACTCCCTTCTGCACTTAAAAATCCAAAACCCTGTTGCTTCTTTATTGAGCAATGTCACTGGCTGCACTTTGCAATCTTTGATAAAGAAAAGATGGGCATTGTCTCTTCCATTGAGATGCCATTTCAGGTAATGATAGATGACAGGTTACCCACCCTGGACGTGATAAGCGGATTTAAATTGTAAATGGCCTTTCTCTCAAGATCAAGCTGTCTCTTTTGTTTTTTTTCTTTTTTCTGATCTTAGGCCACCCACCCAGAACAATTCATTGATGAAGAATGGTCCATGGATCCTTACCTAAGGTCCCTGGAGTTGAGGCCGAACTTGAAAGGTCGCTTTTTTTTAGCTGGCCGGTATAGCTATCGCTGTACTGCAATTGTGCCACGTTGCAGTTCTATATGGAATAGCTGCATCTGAGCGTTTTAGTAAAATCTGTTTCGAACTTGAGGCACTTTGAACCCGGGTGGAACATTTTCCCAACGGTTGTAAACACTTCAGAACCGCTGAATTGCGAGATATTTGCTGAATAGGCGAACACATAAGGAAAGCCATACCAGCTCTTTTCGTGCTGTATGAAACGACCTCATTGCAGGGACTATGTTTCGACAATTGTCTTTGGCTTCTCTTACGGCGTGTTTGGCAGAAGAAAGCAATCGCATGACAAGAGAATCTGCTATATCGGTGAATTAACGACCCATAAATTCACATTAGCCAAATTGCTAAAACTATTTAGAAAGCTCTGCTCTTTTTTATTTAATCAGCCTGAATGGCATCCAGGGCAATCAGTAGATATGACAGTTGCATGCACATGGCTGTGGAATATGAAACACATGACAGATTGGAAATTTCTTACGTCCAAATCAATCTAATAACTCACTGCTATAGTCACAGCACGAGTGGGTCCAATCTTTCTAAAGATGTCAGAAAAATGAAGGATTACATGGCTGGAGACACGTTGGAAAATCCAGATAATGTCTAAAGTGGGCTCACAAATTAAATGAATGATGAGAAGGGAAATAGAGGATATGATGCAGCAGCAGAAGAAGGTACACAAGCACAATACATCAGAATTACAGTTGACATCCTCCTTTCCACAACCAACGATTTTCTTTTTACTTCCCACGAGCTCAACTCAGAGCTCTAACCACCATTCATTCCAATTTCTATAGGTGCCAGTTTGACCCCTTCTCTGTCTTCTACTATATATGGGAACGCTATTGGAATCAGGGCAAACAAAGGATTAAAAAGAAACACTGCTTGTCCCTGTCCATCAAGTGGCTTGGGTTGGATTGGGACAGGCAGAGTAAGGTCAATATTGGTCTGAAACGTTCAAAAATGCCTGTACCAAGTACTAAAGTAATCAGATATAGAACTGTGATCTTGATTTGAAACTCCTCGGCTGGTTTCCAGGCAGAATTTAAACTGCACCAACCAACCCTGCATACTTGATCCGTCTAAACCGTGCTTGTTTTGAAGCAGTGACCATTCTGTGTCAAGAAGACTTAAGACCTGACCAATTTGCTTGAATTGTGCGTCTCCTGCATTCTTGGACATGAGAGTTGTTACGAGTTTGGCAAAAACGATGGTGAGGAGTTTTGGAGAGTAACTATGATCGTTGTGATGATGTGCCATTTAATGCGGGTATCAGTCATCAGCATGTGCTGGCCTTGTGGCCTGGGTCATGAGAAAGCAGCCGAAGCACAAGGCTCTCTTACTCTCACATTTTGGTTGCACAGTTGACGACATTTGTGCCTGTCTTTTACCTAATTTCATGAAGGATTAGAGACCCAGTCACATGGAGGTAGGACAAGTACGTGTGCCATTTATCGCACAATCTAGCTGTCTCGTATTTTGTTGCTTGAAGCATACTTTTAAGTTCTGGGGACCGATCTATATCAAGCTTGCATGTCGCCTAGTGTTTCTATCGAGTAGGTTTGTTAGGTACACGTGACTGTCTTGAATGATCGGATCACCAGAACACGCTGGACAGAGACCGCGGTAGGTGAAAACCAAAGGATGCATATGTAGGGATTGACAAGGTGAAAACAAAATGAACCATTTACTGAATTGCTGGGGGTTCAAAACCCGAAATGCAAACATCCTCAGAATGAAAACAAAGAAGAGAAAAAGGACCAAAAAAAGGAAATGAAAGAGGTTGCTCTCGGCAATCACAAATTCAAACAATTTCCAATGTTTATTCCTTGAAAACTTCAAAAGTGCAATGCACCCATCTTCCGATAACAATCTGTCTCTTTGTTTACTCAACAGCGGGAGGAACAGACTGAGCCTGCAAGAAAGAGCAAGAACACAGCATGAGTTAATTGCGAAGAACATACTTTGTATGCCAAGTAACAAGGCACCAAATAAATGAAGAATGCAGAATCAGATCAGGTTCAAGCAGGAACTTACCAGTGGGCGATACTTGAGGGCGTAGAACATTTCGAGGTAGCGGCGGCTCTCACGCCGATCAAGGTTAGACACATGCTTCCAGAAGCCATACACAGCAGTCAGGTTCAACAGTCTCTCAGAATATATTTTCCATGTATACCTTATCAAAAGGATAAAAAGTAAATTACGTTAGAAAAATTGTATTCCCGAAACTATGCACATCATTTAAATCTGAAAACCAATGTTTTATATGCTTACTTCTCTTCAATTCTCTGCATGGCACCCTTTGAGATTATGTCCCAGTGGCTCGGATTGGCCTTGCACTTCTCAAAGAACTCTACAAGAAGCTCGGCCGCCTGGTCACCATGATATGGATCAATGTGGAAGCCCGATTTACCATGCACAATGATCTCAGCCGGCCCCCCATTGCAAGTGGCAAAGGTCGGCAATCCACAAGTCATGGCCTCTACCACGGTCAACCCGAAAGCTTCATAGATAGCCGGTTGAACGAAGACTCCCTTCGTGTCGCAGATGTAGCGGTAGAGCTCTCCGTTCCTCACCCGGTTCATCTGGGAGGAAATCCACCTGAACTGGCCATTCAGCTTGTACTTTTCGATGAGGTCGTACATTTTCTTCATCTCGGCCTGCTCTTCCAAGTCCTTCGAATCCTTCCTCCTGTCGCCTCCGACCACGACCAAGTTGGCCAGTTCCCTCAACTTGGCGTTCTTGCCATACCACTCAACAAGCCCCGACAAGTTCTTGACACGGTCCAGCCTCGCCATGGTGAAAATAATCGGCTTCTTCTTATCTTTCAACACACATCTGTTTAACGTTGGAGACAATGTTAATCAGCTAAAGACAACTTCGGTTCCCAAGAATGCCATAACAAATGCCAGGACAGAATTTAAGTTGGGTATGAAGGAAGGACCAAAACACTCACAAGTGTTCCTTGTTCTCGACATTGCTGAAGAGGAGTTCTTCGATCTCAGGGTGGAAGGATTTCAACCGCCGCTTCTCGTCGGTGTAGGAGAAATAGATGGTCATGTCAGCACCTGGTGAAACAATGTTGAACTTCGGGTCAAAGACGTCGATCCCGTGGACAACTCGGTAGAGTCCAGGAAGAGTGAAGTTCATGTGACTCTCATACTGCCCTACTGTATCCTTGCTGAAAGAAAGAATTGAGAAATAAGGAAATATTAGGATTCCTGAGGAAATTTCATGAGATAGAATGTATTAGGACAATCGAATTTGAGATGAACAATCGAGTTTAGTCACCTTCCAGCGATTTCTTGGAAGGTGCTGGTGATGATGAAGTCAGTGTGGTTCATGGCGATGAGATCAGCAGTGAACTGGCAAGAGAAGTGGTACTTCTCCTCAAATTTCTTCCAGTATATGTCTGATTCTGGGTACTTTGTCTTCTCCAGGGCATGGGCTATTGTACACTGTAGAAGGAAGCAAAAGATTAAATGAGATCAGGCTATAAGAAATTTGGCATCAGTTGCTACAAGTAAGATCATGTAAAAAGAGAACAAACCTGTGTAACACCTAATTTATGGGCTAACAAGGAAGCAACAATGTTTCCATCACTGTAGTTTCCGATGATCAGATCAGGCTTACCCTGCAACTCTCCAGCGAGTTCGTTCGCGACATCCTGATGAGAGTTACCAAACAGAAACCATTAGTCTCAACCACAAACTAAATAAATTCAACAGACAAAATGAACCGAAGTATATGATTGAGTCGGTCAATACCTCAGTGTATCTTTCCAAATAGGGCCACACCTCGAACCGGGAAATCCACTTGCGGACAACTCCCTTCTCGTCCCTGAAGGGGACACGAAGAATGTGGGAATGCTCAGTCCCGAAAACTTTCTCGAGGCGCTGCCCGCAGGTGGTTCCAACCGCATCTGGGAGAAGACGAGAGATCTAGGAAACCACGCGACACAATAAGCATCTAAAGTTGGATAATTCATCTAAGCACCGCATAAAGTCCCAACATTAAGCTTGTCAATCTTACAATGAGAATCCGAGGAGTAATATCCAGTCCTTGATGCTTAATGCGGTTAAGCATTTCTTCCTCCAGGGCACGGACTTGATCCAGGATGTAAACAACCTATAAATAGACAGAATTATTGTAAATGAACAGACTAAATGGAAAATTACAATACGTATATCCTTCTAATCAAGAGATGCCAACTCAAACTAAAACTAGTACCTGGCCACCGGTATCTGGATAACCTAGGACATTGTCCTGAGCAAAGTATCCATGGGGAGACATGATTACGACGTTGAACACCATCGGAATCCTATCCAAGAACTTCTCGAGAGTGTACGGGTCGGGAGCCTCAAGGAGATCCAACAGGAGCTGGATCATCTCAAGGACGCGCTCAGCCGTGTCACCCCACCCCCGCTCCAGCCCGATCTCCTGGAACTTGTGCTCGAACTGGGCATAGGGGGTCTCAGGTTTAAGCATGGTCAGATATTCCTCTGCCTTCCTCAGGACATGTTGGAGGGAGAACACATTCTGGATTCTCGCATTCACCATCATGTTCTGCAGAATAACCCAATATTTTCATAAGCCATTAACAGATCACAAATGTTTTCCCAATGTGCAACACATTCAGTACTCTAAATTGGCACTTAGTCCTCCGTGTTCACCATATCGTAACATGAGGTGAAAGAAATCTCACTATGTAACCGAAAACTCATTTCTAAGACGTCAAATGAATGAGAATCCTTGAGAGCTTTATGTACCTTCCCCTTGTAGCAGTGGACTTGGAGGAATTCAAGCAGAGGGTGCAAGCTTTCCTTGTCATGGAAGAGCTTAGCGGAGAGATGGCGATTGAGAAACTCGACGCCATTGCCAATAGACTTGGAAAGAGTCGGGCGGGGAAAAGAGGCAGTGAATGGCTCAAAGTCAAGCTCAAGCACAAAGTTACCATTCAAGCTGAAAAACACGACAAAATAACTCTCATTAACACACCCCCAAAACAATCAAGAACAAGAACAGAAAAAATAAACATGATCCAGAGTTCTGAGATCACCAAGAGGGAAAAAGGGAAAAAAAAAAAAAAAGCAAAGACAACGGAGATTCTGACCTTCCATCAACAAGCTCTTCTTTGAAATGCAGATACTCAGCAACCTCCAATGGCTCAAGAACAAGCGCATGGACGTTCACACGGATGTGTTCCCACACACCTGGCCTTGGACGAACAGCAAGAGCAACCCATGGGGGCGACACTATTGCTTCCTAAATCCCAAAATTTACAGCAAAAGAAATTCCTTAACAGTTTAAACCGAAAAAGGTTAAAGAAAAGCAAGATTTAACCACCATAGCAATAGACGAGTAGATTTTAAGAGCGTCAAGAACCGAAAAACATTGACATGAAGAAGCTCATAACACCTGAGTTGATTTGAGCACTTCACCAAAAGCCCCATCAAGAAGCTTTGCTCTGCTCTCCTCAGAGATCGCCTCAAACTCAGCAAAAATTTGGTGGCGCTGCAAGATGCCTTTGCCCTTGGCCTCGACCCTTCAACACGAAAACAGAAAGGATCAGAACTATTTCGGAGCTCACTTTCACCAACTCCATGCTAAAACGACCCATCAAGATGTTCCATTCGAAAAATTCTTGAATATTATCTTCTTTCGTCCTTGCTTTTACCTTGACAGGAAGGCCACAATATCGTTGCGGTGAGCAGAGAGGGTCTCATCCAGACGCTCGCGAAGGCTGTGACTCCGAGTCAACACACGATCAGCCATGGCTAAATTCTTCTCTCAGAAAAACAACTGCACAAACCACCAAAGTGAAACACACCGGGCGTTAGAAGCAGAACCCAACTTCCGCTAATAAAGGGGCTTTGGATAATCTCGAGAGAGAGAGGAAAACTAAAAGTCAAGTCCTTGGAAAAATCGATCTTCTCTAGATTGGCCGGATTTTTCAAACCTCACCAACTACCCCTGTGCGAAATATTAAATTGTGCAATGTTGTTGAACAAATAGGCCTGCTGATGCACGAATAGGTGACGATCTCAGTGGAATACTACTGGGGCAGAAGTTATTTTGCGTTATTAATTCTTTAGGACACTTGAAAGAAGCTTAAAAGCCAGAGAGATCCAGAGATCTCCATTGATGATCACAAGCTTGAAGCTTGCAGTCCTTGCCCCTACTTGGCAACTTCAAGAAATTAGCAGATCTAGTTGAGCCCGGTATTTTATGTTCAAGAGGCACAAAAGTTATCTCTTGTACGGAACAAAATGTTTTCGGAGAGAGAGGGAGAGAGAGAAAGGAGGAGGAAACTGCCTGGAAGGTCCAAAGAATTTGCACAGAGTCTGCTGTTTTGACTGACGAGAATTTTCTCCTACCAACGTAAAGACGAGGCCCAATTCACATGCGCAACACGCTCGTCCCCGTACTCGAGAAAAGAGCTAAAGAGAAGGGCAGTTCGAGACGAATTTCGCCAGTGCTCGCGAACGAATTGCAGGGTTTTTGACACCAACACGACACGAAACAGAGACACGCTCAACAGACAAGTCGGAGAAGCATGAACGCTCCAAATGCGATGACCCTTCAAGAACTCGCTAACTGAGAACAAGAACAAGAAGAGGAGATCACCCAAAGCGAAACAGCCACTACTACCGCATCACAGGGCAAGAAAACCGGGCGAGAAAGCGAAAGCAACAAAGGGAAAATACCAAAGAAACAGAAAGCGGGGTGAACGCAACGAAGAACACAGAAGTGTGCTCCGGCCGTGCTGATCTGGGGCACATTTATAGGACAAACAGTACGAAAAGGAAGGAATTTAAAAAGGGAAACGAACGAAAAATATTGAGGGGAGGAAATAATAAAGAAACAGAGAAATACGACAGTGATCTTTCTCTTCTTGTCCTAACCCCTCCTGTACCCCTGACCAAGAAAACCGGTTTATGTCCTAAGAAATTCTTTGCACAACAGTTCAATGTCCTAATAGAGAATCGGATAACAGAGAGAGAGAGAGAGATCACATTAGAATCGAGATTTCATATCAGAAGAGGGGATACATGCGATCCTGTCGACAAAATTACAAAAAAGATTGTTTTTTTAACGGTCGTAGCTGCCGTTCGCAATTAATCAAATATCTTTTCATGTCGAATGTGTACCGAAAATCTCCCTCGGGGTGATGTGAGACACGACATACCGAAAGTCTCCCTCGGGGTGATGTGAAACACGACATATCCTTTACCTCGCGTTGTTTTCGCGTCGTATCATGTATTTATCCTAAAATCAATGCGAATTGTGCGCTTTTTACATTGGATGTCAAATGGTTCTTTTACTTTCACAAGAGTGGAGGAAATTTCCTGCCCAGTTCTTGATCATCCAGCAACCTAACAATCCAAAAAAAAAAAATAAATTAAATTAAATTAAATTAAAAAAAGAGTATTAAATGACTTGCGAAATCTAAGCCCTTGATTGGTGCCTTCTGTAGGGACGGTGTGTAGCTGCGGCGCACACTAACGGCGGGCCCACCACCCCGTCCTTTTGCTCGGGAGGTGGGGTTTCGACGGTCACGATCGCCCGGCAAGAACTTTAGGTGTTGTTGTCCATCAGATTTGCCTCGCGATTTGCGTGTTAATTAAACTAAATTAATCCCATCAAAGAGAAATTTTCACCAACCTTATCTCCATTTTTTTTTTCCATTTTTTTATCATTTTTCCCGGATAAAAATAGAAAAAATTGGAAAAAATAATAAAGGACGGTCGTAAGGATCTTTGGCGAATATGCTCACGCAGTGCAGGCGCTTTTGGCTTGAAGAGGAAATTAAATTATCCACTAAAATAAATAAAACAAAACAATTTTTTTTGGGGGAAGTTTCGGGCTTATTTGGCATTGCTAAGGAGGCATATAGTTTAGGAGCGAAGAACTTTGTCACTAGCGAGAAGTAAGGAATCGCGTGTTCCCGAGATTCGAGCGAAGGAGGAAAAAAAAAACAAAAAGAGATCGATCCAAAGTGCACGCACGATCGCGTAACGCTCGGCGCATCGTCGCGGACAATCCGAGATCAGCGAGAAGAAGAGCATCCGGACCGGCGGTATCTCCACCCCTATGCGTTCGGCACCAGAACATTCGACGGTCGACGTGGTCGACGGGAGCAGAGATGCTACAGCAGAGATGTTGTTACCTTCGAGCGCCGCGGCGGGAAGCGTGAAATCCCGAGACGAAGGAGAGGCGATCTTCGAGAGCGACGGCGGAAGCAAAACACGGGACGCGACCGAACAATGAACGGAAGGGAGGGGGAGGGGGACGGAACGAAACGCAAGAAATGGAAGGGAACGAACGAACGGGAGGATGGAGGAAACGAGGGACGGGGAAGGCCATTTTATACCCTCGAACCTCCCTCCCTCGCTCCCTCCCTCCATCGTCTTCTTCGAGATCGAGAGAGGGTGAGAGGTTTATGCCTCGGGGTTTCCCGAGAAAGGAGAGGCTGGACACCAATTTCACGAAATGATTAAAAAGTAAGAGCCATCATTACCGCCCACCACCTTCCCCGCTGTAGTTTCTGTGTTCCCATCAGGAAACCGCTTTTCCGCTTCCCCTGATTAACGTGTATTCAAGTACCGCGCGTTCCTTCCTTAGCCCCAAGGTGCCATGTGCGATCCCATACGATTGCGAGGGTCCTTGTTGACGAGCGCCCCGATACCTTTGTTGAGCGTATTCAGTAGAGAGTGCTTCGATCTTCTGGGCTACGATGGCGTGCATCGCAAGGAAAAAAAACCGTAACGTATCGAAAATAAAGGGGAAAATATGTCACGAGAAAAAACCCTCGAATTTATGCCCGGGCCCCTCCTCTCCAGTTGGTAATTTTGACACGAAAGGAAAACGTGAGATGGCAGATCCGGTCTTTAACTGAGATTTCGAATAGCCATCGCGTATTCGAGTGAATTACGTTTCGCCTCCTACTCGGGTCATTGTAGATCGGATCGTTCGTATAATATTAAAAAGGAACATTTCTCTTTGAAAGAAATCTCAATTCTAGCGACAGTTTCATTAGATACATTACATCTAGATACATTTACCCTAAATTTTTTTTGTGACATCAAAAATCACAAACTATTCCCATTGCGACACATTTACCATAAACTTTTGATTGTGACATAAAAAAAACCCCAAACTTGTACCTATGCAATACATTTAAACTTTATCAAGATTCTTTAAGATGATTTTCAATTTAATTTCATTTAAACCATATGGGTACCATGTCAATATCGTTTGCTTTTATTGCGTCCATGTAGGCAGACTTTTAACGGTTCTAAAATATGTCACACGGGTACGAGTTTGAGATTTTTTGTATCATGAAAAAGAGTTTACGATAAATATATTATAATGAACATAATTTAGGATTTTCGATAACTTTTATCCTGAAAATAACAAACTTCTCTCGAATAGCTTATAAATAAATATCATGGGACACTTTCTATCGAAATCCTTAAACATATCCGATTTTTGTTTCTTTGACATTAATGATGTTTCTTGGGGAGCACTTAATGTTTTCTGCGGTTAATCTCCTCCTTTATTTGACTCAAAGGAAGTCGTTTCTTACTTTGCTTGCCTTTATTTTAATGGCCAGCAGCACATTGTCATCCCCGCTTAAGTAAAAGCCTGATTTGCTGCCCTTGACCTTCCTCGGATCTTCTTCACTAATCTAGTCCCTAATGTCCTCAAAAAACAAAAACCAAAAAAAGTGATGGACATTGGACACCCTCCTTTTGAGATCTCACATTTGTTTCTTTATCAGCCTCAAATCTCGCATTTTGTTTGTATTATCCATTAGGACAAAATGAATCGAAGTGAGACGAAGATTTGGAATCATATTTTAGTTGTGCTAATCATGATTGATGATTCCTTACTTTTGTAGTCGAATCCCCACATTCGATTTGAAGCCTATAGTTATCTCTTTTGAAGACATGCCTAAAAAGAAAATAGTTATTACTTATGAATATCCTAATCAAATCGCGATTTAACGTTGCTTTGGCTATATTGAAAAGGAAAATTGAATATGGTGCATGAAATCGACCTTTACCACCAATGTAATTCTCATGTTCTAAGGAAAAAAGCTATAAAAAAAACCCTAAATTATACTCACCTTAACGCATTTATTTTGAATCTTTTTTTTTGTGACATCAAAAACCCTAAACTATATGCATCGTGATACATTTACCATGAATTTGTTTTTGCGACAAAAAAAATCTAAAACTTGTGCTTATGCGACATATTTACCCTCCGTCAAGATTCCGTTAAATGATTTTTCAATCAAAATAACATCGTTTTTATTTCACTTAAGTCACGTAGATACCATGTCAACTCTATTTGCTTTGTAGCAATCATGAATGCAGATTTTTAATTTTTTTTTTAATCGATAAGTTTTTTATAGAGAGTAATTATGTCGCATGGGTATGAATTTGATAGGTCTAATAACGATTAATCTGTATATCTCACTCGAATGTTGGAACGCCTAAAGTCGAATGACGAATCACGATTGTTTCCAAGAGGACAACTCCTTATAACACGTTCTTTCCGTGGAATGGTTTGGAATTCTAGAACGGCCAAAGGCTGACCTGGAATTTCAACTACCCAGTTTCAGCACGAGCTCGCGGGTCGAACCCAAACCTCGGCTCACGACAGACGTGCACGAGCGCGTGCCACGTCATCCGGATGTATAAATATGTGGGGCCCGCCGTGCCCCGTGGGCGAAACAGAAACTAAAGCTTCCCCCCCCCCCCACCTGACGTGGCATCATCCGATTGGAGCCACTCGAACCAATCGGAATGGTGCCGCCTGACGTGTCCGCGTGGGGCCCCCCGGCGCCGGCGGGCCCCAAAAGTGTGAGCGAAGCGAAGGAAGCTCCCCACCGGGGGATCCGATTGGCCGCGACGTCGCAATCTGACGTGGCACCACCGACGATTTCTTTATATTATGCTAAGGTCCTACCGCCAAATTTTACTAAGTCTAGTGGGGTGGTGGGGGGGTCCAAATTAGAAGCTTATCCACTATGGATTAAATTAAATTAAACCCAAAACCTAAGATGATCAGTTCGCGTGCTGTGCTGCACAAGATCCGACGGCGCAGGAGCAGCTGATTGCAAATCCATCGGCTGTGCTGGGCCGTGGTTTTGAGCGGCGGGGGCGGGGGGGAGGGAGACACCGGTTTTCTTGAGCGTCCGATGTGATTCCACGTGGTCAAGACGACCCGATGGAGGATTTGGTCCTGCTCCTTATGCGTGATTAAATTTGAGCACCAATGGGGCTCCATTTCGTGAAAAGCAAGTTGGAGAGACAAGAGGATAGTTTACTAACTCGCGCATGACGTTAAACATGTAGAGACGCAACCGTGCATGCGTCGAGTATATGTCGAGAAACGTTCAAGACATGTTTGCATCCGTCATGGAGCGCGTCGTTATGTTTTGACACTCGATCTGCGGTAGATTGTTAGCGTTTGGACGACCTTTATTGTCAAGTCTCAACGGCGGGTCTTTTAACTTTCATCTAGAGGCATACCGTTTCTCACCTAATTTTGTGGCATCCCGCTCGTCGACACTCGCCAATTATCCGAATAACTACTTGCTTATTTTTCCGAAAGCGCCTCGAGTCAAAGAACTATGTTTAGACGCAAAGTCATTCCCGCAAAGCTTTCCTAAATGCACCGTAAGTAGAGATTTTTCTTTGGCCAAGTGTAGGTATAAGATCTATTCACGTCAACGAAGATTTCAATCATAAAATGAAAGTGGAACTTTCAAAGATCAAAGTTTGACATAGAATCAACCGTGGATATTCCATTGTCAAATAAAAGAGAGAGAGAAAGCAGTGGGTACTCTAAAACTAATACCTTGAACCTGTGAAAAATTCCCAGTGTACATGACCAACGATATCCCGAGCTATACCTAGAGAGAGTTAATCGAGAGAAGCTCGAAACTGACGGGGTTCGGGTGCGATTACTTCGAAACGATTGTCGCAACTAACGGCACGGTCCTAAGAACATCCCTCAAGCAGATTGCAAATAAAAAATAACCGCAAATGCGTTGGGAGCATGTGGTACAAGTCCGATACATTTATCTGGTGAGATCGCCAAGATGGAGATCGAGTCTGAGCTCATCAACATATCCAGTTGAACCTACCACATCAATTGTCCGATGTGGGACTTTCACATTGCTATACCACAATGCTCACCGCCTGAAAGTCTGATTCATTTCTTGAAATATTCACCAAATACCGAAACAAATTAAAGGTCTACCAATCTATCATCGGCTCTGATATCATTTATTGAAAGCACGTAATAGAAGTCCGATATTTTTATCCAGAGAGATCACCAAGAGAAAGCCCAAGTCCAAGCTTATCAATTTATCTAGTTGGGCCTATATTTACTCAAAAGTTTAAGTTAATAAGCTATAGGCCAATTAAGATATATTAACTGCTTCACGCTATACCAATTACCTACTTCGACATGAGACTCTCTAACACCACGATCACGTGCAACTCAACAGAATGCAGAAGCTACGTACACATGCTGCATTTGCAGGTTTTGCCATGGGGAAAACTTGAACCAGAAGACAATACAGGGTCTCGGTAGGAATGTTAGGTCAGATCTCGACTTGCAATAATGTTTCACAAGTCCGTACAGTCTTTGCTACTGTAGTCAGGATATGTATTAGATAAGGTCTTTGCACGAATGGATAACTTACCCCGTTGCTTTTGTCTGTAAAATATCCATTGCGAATTGCCAAAGCTCCACATGGATAGACAGCTTAGGAAGTTCATGCTGATGGGTAAGAGCCCACCGTTCAATTCGTGATGTGCACGCCCTAACTTGCTTTTCCATGAGAAAGATCATCTACTTTTGGTAGGTGCATGAATTTTAATGCACCAAACTCCTTGAAAGTTTGATTTGAGGTTTTCACTCGAAAACAACAAGGTTAAGGAGGCAAGACAACTGATTTTGAGGTGGATCAACCATGACCTTTTCGCTAATCAACCATGAACTTTTGCTTGCGAGTGCTTCCTTTTGTAAGGACATATGTAGATTGGATATTGTATGAGATCTATTAAAATATCACATATCGTTTGATTATGGAGTTTATATATTCTTTCTATATATATATGCTTTTCACTCACCTATCAGTTTAAATTTTTAGATTGAATCTTCTAATATGGTATCAAAGCGAGGTTATGCCCCCGTCGCTTGTGTTTCTGACTCTGTTAGCCGAATTCCACGTGTCCCTCCTAATGCGTTAATCGGGTTTTTAGATTGGAATTTACAACAAGGTCCGTGCAATGTCACTATCTTGGGCATTCTAGATAGGTGACTTTTTGGGCTTATCCATTAGACGGACTCCGTTAATTTTCATAAAGTCATAACCACGTCCACAATTCCATCTATCTAGGGGAAAGACAAGTGTGCTCACGTTTTTCATTCACGAAAGAGCTCATTTACGCATGAATATAAAGGTGGGCCACCGAGGTTAGGACAACGATGCAATTGGTACGCCCTGTATTTTCATTGGCTAATGCAAGCGAGAGGGGGAGTTTGGTCCGCCTAACTCCTTTTAACCTAAAGTCAAGACGAGAAAATGGGTGAGAGAAAGTGACTTTTGTTTCCCCTAGATTGGAATTGCAGATCGGGTCTTGATTTTCTCTTTTCATGCATAATAAGAATTGACTTTATATGCATTGAAATGTGTTTAGGGCAGATCCTCATTTATCTGAAAATGGGTAATTTCTATTTCTTATTTATTATTGCATATGATCATCAAGGCATGGATTTGTCCCTATTTACCTAAGTCTATGATTTAAAGATGAAGGGATGAAGTTTAGAACTTCACGTGTATGTTCCTCTTGAGGTTACGGGAAGGTCGTATTGGTGAGAGCTCTCATTCTGGTAGAAAACTAGTCATTCTCGAGCTATTCGAAAGTCATAGTAGTTAGATAAGGTGACCATTCTGTTTTCATCAATGCAATTGATAGTGGTGGGAGGACATAATGCACATGTGTTTTTCCTGTGAAGTTTAATGCTAGTTCCAAAGTTAGGCTAATTAGATCTGCCTCTCTATTTCGTAATGTTACTTGAATAATCCTTTCTTAGAAACAAAGTTATCATTCCCTACTTGATATTGCAAACTATGGCCGGAGATCACCCTCAAATATTATTAATTTTCAAAAAGATCTTCGAACAAGAATTGTAGGGTCGTTTGGTGGCCCCCAAAATGAAGTGCTTGGGAACCCCATAATGGCACCAATTATTTCATTCATTTTTATTTTGCATGTATTCCTATGTAACTCGTGGACCCTTTTCCATGTGGAAAATGTACTTATAAGAGCTTGAGAATTGTGATGACAAAGAGAAACGTGTAATATTCTTTACATTATCAAATTATGAGTACATGAACATATTTATAAACTTAATAGGATGATCATCTAAAGTAACAAAATATCAATTATAATCAATCAGGACTAATCAAAATAAATATACAGAATCTCCTAAACATGTTTCTAACATCCCCCTCAAACTCAAGATTATTTGTGGATGGCCGGGTGGATGTGTCTTGGTAAAGACATCAACAGTCTCTTCAGCTGATAGAATAGAGACAAGTTGAAAAGTGCCATGAAGAACATGATATCAAATGAAATGACATTCTATTTCAATGTGCTTGGGATATTCAAGGAAAACATTATTATTATTATTATATGCTATTTGAATAGCACTTTGGTTTTTGGCGAACGAACTGCCACAATCGTATGCAATTACATAGATTTCGACAATGCATGTATTATTGGTGACAACATATTTAGTAACACAAGCCACATATGATCTACAATTATTATTGGTCCACAGCCTAATTTGAAGCTCACGTGATCTTATATACTCCCAAAGTGAATTAACATTACAATAAAGATTAAAAGGGGAAATCACCCAAAAACTCATAAATCAATTGTACGGATACCAATTCAGTCATAAACTTTTCAATTTGGCCAAAGTAATCCTAACCTTTTTGACAACTTTCCCATATAGTCCATCCGGGTAATTTAGGCTAGAAATCGCTGACACGGCGGTCCAATCAGTGTGAGCAATTGTACGTGGCACGACTAGCAATCTGACGTGCCAAATCTGGATAAGAGGCATTGCCAATCAATGTAGGGCTGACGAGGCATTGAGATACACCACTAACTATGAACTTGATGGTGGAGTTGAGCTCAAACAGAGAGGGGGAGCTATACAAAGGCCAGAGCTACGGTGGTCGCAAGGACAAAGGTGGAGGGAAGGAACTTGCCATTGGAAGCGACGAAGCGGCGAACGTCGACTAGGATGACAAGGATAGAGGGGCCACGGTGGCAGAGGCGACACAACCATGGTTCTGTGCAGGTGGAAGAGGGAGAACGATGGAGGAGGGCAATTAGATTTGGGTTTTTGATCTGGTGGGGGTGCGACTAAAGTGAAGCACCACGTGTCATTATCTCGTACTTGGAGGCAATGGATAGAACTATAATAAGAGACGGCGGATTTGCACCTAATTGATTGTGACAATCACATCCAGCATAGTAAGGCAACATATATGGCTTTTGAATCCTTCAATTTAAAAGTGTAAGCTATTGAATTGTATGGTTTGTCATAAAATATTTTGACATGCTTGACTAAGGTTGAAGAAATGTGAAAATGGATATCGTACCTTGAAGAGACGAAAGAGTCTCTGAGAAATTTGAATACAAAACTACCTCCTGCTAGTTTGATATGATGTTAGAGCATTGTTAATGTATTCCCCTAGGGCACATATTAATCATACATAATAATGATTTTCATTTCCAATGCATCGATTGTGCATAACACAGGAAAAACAGTCATTTGGAAATAACAAACTTCTTCATTTAAATGTTTAACAAGTGGCCCAGGACACTCATTAACACGAAATTAAATGAATAGTTATTATATGCTTAGATAAATTTCAAATACTTTGAACTCTAATTATGAATTTAATTTTTTATCTGTCTCTCTATTTCATAATGTCACTCGAATAATCATCTCGTAGAAGCAATGATATCATTCCCTACTTTGATTTGGCAAGTTATGACCAAAGATTATCACTCTCAACCATCATTGATGTTGAAAAAGATCTCCACAAAAGGATTGTAGGGACATTTTGTGGCCACCCGTTGCAAGTGCTTGGCGTACCCCATAATGGCACCTACTATTTCATTCATCTTAATTTGGCATGAACTACTTAACGATTAGTGGACCCATTGCATGTGGAAAATGTACTTATAAGGGAAATCTTCTAAGGACGATTTTATTAGCAACTAATGTTGATGGTTTGTCAATTTCTAGCTTGCAAAACCGGGAATGAAAGCCCTAGCGAAAGGTGAGGAGTTGAACTTTGTGGAGAAACTAAATGAGTTGTTGCCCAAATAAATTCAACAAAAATAGTTGGCTTGTCCAAATAAAATTACATATTACCTTAGTTTTTTGCACCGATTCGGGTAACTTTGTTGGCACACCATGTTAGCTATGAGCCAAATATCATGTCGTTCTTCAACAATTTAAGTTCTTATACTAAGCACCGTACATTTTAAATGCAATTTCTTCCAATTTCAAAAAAGTGAAATTTGGCGTGATTCATTACTCCATGTTGACTTATGTCGAAAATTGAGCATCAAGGGATTTGATTTCCATCTTAGTGAGCATACTGCTATGATCGTACGCAATTACATAGATATCGACATGTACCGCTATGATGGTAGGCAATTACATAGATATCGACAATGCACTGTATTATCCATGATAACATATATAGTAACACAAGGTATGTATGATCTTCAGTTGCCATCGGTCCACAGCCTTAATTTGAAGCCGACATGATCTTATGTACTCTTGAAATGAGTTCACATAACTATGAAGATCAAGTGTCCTATCCCCATCACTATTAAGGAGTCGATATTATACAGGTTAAACTCGATCCATCTCATAAGAGAATCCTAATTTCAAAATTTTATTTGTATATATAATTAAATCAACCGCGAAGTGTGGTTGAGAGTGTTCTTTATTTATTTATTTATTTTTATTTCTCTCGACTAGCCATGACTGGCTTTTCGCGTACTGTTGACGCGGGACTTCTTTAAGTCATCATTAGCTTTATTAATTCCAAATATATTCTGGTTGAGTGCATGATAAAATGTTGTTGACTTCTCACTTGGAAATAAACTAATTTGTCAAGAAAATTTAGTGGGTCTCACTTAATTTTTTTAAAAAAATTTCAGAGAACATATATTTTTAAAAAAATTAGCTGAGCCCATTGGTCAGTCACTGCATAACTTTTCTTCTACTCAAAGGGCCACCTAGAAAATTAGCTAATCATGAACTTTTCCTCTTCTCGAGAAGAGAGGGTGGGTGGTTTTCACTTTGTATTGGTGGATTGGATCATGACATTATGAATATTTTGACAATGTGGAGGACCTTGTTGATCGTGCATGAGCTTATTGGTGAAGGATCTCTTGCTTGCCGGGCCTTCTCCTAACAATAAGGACTCTGAAATCGATTGGCGACCGCCGACCAAAAAGAAATCGATCGCCAACCCTACGTGTACCTGTCCTAGCCAGATTTGATTCTAGCAAAATGAAGTTCAGCATATACGTATGAACTTGGCCGCTTCTCGTAGAGGGAAAATTACCCAACCAATTCCAAGTATTGTACGAATGTCGATTCAGTTTTATACTTTTCAGTTTTGCCTGATTTAGTCCTAAATCTTTGTGCAAAGTCCTAATGTAGTACTTATGGCCAGAAACCGCTGACGTGACGGTTTAATTGTCGCTGACCGTCCTACACGATGCACACTCACGTCAGCGATTTTCGATGAAAATTGACCGAAATAACTATATTGAAATTTCATATAAAGGTTTAGAATTTAATTGACAAAATAGAGAAATTTAGAATTGAATTGGCATCCATACAACATGTTTAAGACTAATTGGATATATTAAGTCAATTTGTTGTAATTTTGAAATTAGCACTTATTTTACAAGTATATAAAACAGTAACTTTGATGAAACGTAAAACGTTTTTTACTACCACGGCCTTGTCCGATCAACAACCACACCCAGTTCAAGTTTAACAAGTAATTCAACGGTTATTACTTAGCTGATAACCATAATTCTAGAGATGTAATGGTTTTCTTTTTTCGTCAAAGAAATTTTATATACATTTCCACGAATGTACAATAGAGATACACAATCTAACTGCACATCAAGACAACAAAACAAGTTTCAAATAAGAAGATGAATCATCATAACAAAGTTATGAGGCACTCGCTCAAAAAGTAGATTTGGAACGTTTTCAAATCAAAATCGGCGGCCAATTACCGAATTTGTCTTCAATAATGAGCACACACCAAGATCTTTATCTATTGTTACGGCGTTACCTTTTGGCGGTGCGCACCTAGGATTGGCGTCCCCAATACCATCGCCGTGCAAAGTGATAAGGTTAAACGCACACATATTTGATACCTGTGAGAGCGAAACATTCACAAAACTCTTTCGATATCCTTTGAAAGTGGACTTGCACACCCATGAAACCCGAGGAAAGCGAAACCCCAAAATCATGTATGCAAAAAACCCCTAAATCTAGACTAAATCGAGATAAAAACCTCCCCAAAATTGGAGAGAGAAGCTTCTAGATCTAGATTAGATCATAAGAGAAAAACTCCTCAAAACGGGAGGAAAGCAAGAAAAAAAGAACATAATACCAAATCAGCCAAAGAAAAAAGGAAAAGGGGAGGGGAGGGGAGGGGAGGGAGAGATCTAGCTGAAACCCTTTCTCTCCATTGAGGTTGAAGAAAAAAGCTGTGTGAAAATAGGAAGGAGAAGAGAGAACCCTAGAGAGAGGAGAAAGCGGTTTTGTCGGGCTTCTTCAGTACGATATGCTCATTTTAATAGCTACTGATTACTATTCACCACTTCATTCTATATTTGAGAAAAGTATAGAGGGAATGGTTGTAGGTAAGATGACCCAACCGGTCAAACCCACTCGCTCTTCTCGTTCTTACCAAACCGTCTCGCGGGCGGAGGGGGTGAAAACGTCATTTCAGAGCGCCGATTAAAACCAATCCATTAATGGGGGGCTCGACTTTAGATGTGACATGGACACACACTGTATCAGGCTTATCAGCCAGTAGGCTAAGCTGGTGCAAATTTGGCCAAGATGAGAGGAATATGCGTGCCCTTTCAGGGTCATTAACCAAACTTGAAACTCGAAAGCCTTCCCCTTTGGCTCATACAACTGCATCAATCTCTTAACGGCAAAGGGTTCAAACGAAGCCCAGTGGGTGGGAGTGGGGGGGACAGGCTCGAGTGCCTGCCATTTCATATCCCCCTCGTTTCACGTCGAGACACATCCTGGGAGATTCCCCTCTCATGTCCCTCGACTTTATATCCATTTTTTGCTGGTCTTTTCAGGCGTATTTGTCGGAAATTTTGGCTGCTTGCGCTTGTCCACTTTTGCCTCTGCCCCTGAACTCACTGAGCCACTCGTTTCTCTGGCCATTCCACCGCCACCACATTGGTTGGTTTTGGGATCCGGATCCGAGGTCGGATTTGACGTGATTTGACCCGCTTTTCCAGTGTCCCCTTTTTCAGTAGCACTGTCAGTTCCATCTTATTTGGTAGACCAAAATCAACGGTGCAAAAGAATTTTAAGCAACCCTCCTTACTGCGCACAATGCATTTTGACACAATATATAATATAATATTTATATTTTAATTCAATATGTAACATCATTTTTAAATTTTTAATTTATTTAATATGTTTCCTAAAATTTTGTTACATGTTCAATTTAATCTCTGTATTGTATGAAAATATTTAATGCTATCCTTTTACCAATTCGAATTTAGAGACAATACCGCATATTTTTCATACAGTTTAGGGACTAAATTGAACATGTACTAAAATTTCATGAATCACATTAAATAAATTAAAAATTCATGGATGACACTATACATTGATATAAAGTTTAGGGACCATAATGAACAAAATTAAAGCTCACGGACCACATTACAAATTAGGCTAAAATTTATGCTTATTTGTGTCATTTTCCCTTTCTAATATGCTGCATACCTCGACAGATTCGGAAATTATTCCAAGGTTAGGCCAAAAATGAGAAAAAGTGAAAATACATGTGCACTCGAGGTTTGTCTATATTTACCCTTCGAGAGAGAGATTTTCTTTTTGTCTCCATCCAAATTTTGGAATTTTTCTCTTCAGCAATTCTTTCGAAGGTTGCAAGTGAGAAAAATGTATTTGCTTTTAGGCTCCGTTTGTTTCGCAAAAAAATGAATGATTTTGAAAATATTTTCCTATAAATGATTTCTTATATTGCATACAAAAATGAGCAGACGAAAAATATTTCCATCGTTCATGAAAATATTGAAACATAAGTTGTTATTGATAAATGAAATTATTTTGTTGACTAATTATTTCAATCGATATAAATGATCGTTTATAGGAAAATATTTTTCAAATCATCTATTTTTCGCAAGACAAACGAAGTCTTAATTCGAAACAAAACTCCATGCTATCTATAAAAGAACTTGTTAAGATACTTTTGTAAAACTCGCGTGCGAAGCGCATAGTGCGCACTAATTTGGTCTTAATAATGTAAGAATATCGAAATCGGACTAACCAGATCCAACAATACAACCTTTTCCGTGGACCTCGAACTAAACAATAAGTAGTTGTTGTGATCACTTCTTTCTTTTTTGGCTCCATAAAGTCGCTTGGACAAAACATCCCGCACAGTGACTAGTATCATGTGTGTATTATGGTGAAAAATGTTAGGTAGACCGAGATTGGCCTATGAAACTTATATCATATTCTTACTTGTGTCATATATATATTGCAAGTATTTCCATAAGTAGCATGTTGCTTCATATGCATACGAGTTTTAGTAATCAATAGTTAGATACCAACTTTATTTTTATTGTAATAGAAAGGGTTAATACCAAGAAAAATCTCAAACTAGTATACCTGTCACAAATGTATCTCAAACTAATATTTTGACCATCTAAAACCTTAAACTGGTATACCTATGACAGATTTATCCTAAACTAATTTTTGACTATCAAAAACCTCAAACTGATACATTTGTGATAAATTTACCATTCATTAAATTAGATTAATATCACGTAAAACTACAAAATGGTATACCTGCGACAAACGGAGGGTAAAATCCCAAACCGGTATACCTGTCAACTGCCACGTGTTATCCAATTAGGAAATTTGACAATAAAATTTAATAGAAACTAATATCAGATTATCACCAAGAGATAAATGTGTTCTTAGCATGACAAGTTGGGCCAATTATCCACATTCATAATTGATGAGGAGTCTTCAAAACTTAATGATGGTCCATAATCAAAGGGATCTTGAGAAAGTGGTCCACCCAATGGGTCCTGTGAAAATGATAACTGGTCCGAGTTATCTCTTCTGAATTCCTCTAAAGCAGCCTAAATCATGGGTTTTGTCTTTTGATAATCGAATAAATAATCCTATGGCACACCAGTATTGTTGTCTAGCCAAACTCTTGGAGGAATGGTGTAGTTATATTCACAGAGTATTCGCTGAATTTCCATATATTCTTGTGGATTAGCTCTAATGCAACATGACAACGTCTTATAAAGCTTGATAGGAACTTCTTAAGCTTAGCAGGTTATGACTCCTACATCTGCCAGGTATCTAGAAACATCACTGTAAGGCTTGACAAATACTCACGACCTATAAAAGAGAATGATTGTATGTAGTTCTAGATCTGGCCTGCATGCTCTAAGTTGCTCTGTGAAAAAACCTTTTCATGCCGCCAAGGGTTTAAACTAACAAAGCATTTTCGCAAAATAATGGTATTTTCCACCATGACCGATTTCTTGAATTGCTTGGCTGATAATTCTTGGCATCTTTGCTATTGGAAATTGGATGACAAAAGTATGATAATTAAATGCATACTAGTAAAACTATTTCAATTCTTCCAAAAATTCATCTCCTGGGGAGAAAGACAAAGGATGAATTAACGGATAATCCGGATGCAAGCCACTTGATTGAAGATTCAGACCACTAGTTTTGAGGTGTTTTGTGATAAAAAAAAAATTAATTCAAATTTGTCTCAAATGAATCAATTTGAAGTTTTTTATGATATTGACCTTAATAGAAACTCACGAGGTCTTAGAGAGTTGATTGCGTGTCACAAAACTTGCACTTTCAACACAAATTCTAAGATCCAGGAGTTTTTATGGGTTATGTTGCCCATCCTTTTCAAACATAAGAAGCCACGTAAAAGATCTATTAGGTTTTTCTTTTTTTCTTTATTATTGGTGAATAATCTTAACTAGCTCGAGGATTGCTGATTGATTTTCTTTATATCCTCTTACTCGTAAAAGTGCACGTGTTTAGTGTATAATTGAGTCATCAAACTATACACTTCTTTGTTCAAGTTGATTCTTTTGTTAAATTATGGGCAGAAATACTGACGTGATGATTAAGTTACCGTCAAATTCCGATCTAATATTTCACAAATGAAAAAAGGAATTTGGGAATTAGAAAACATTATAAAACTAAAATTAATATAAACGATTAGAACATAAGGAAACTGGGGTGCGAGGGACCATCATGGAAACAAGGCAATGGGCCATTGCGGTCACGTGACCTCGGCAAGGTGAAGCTGGGGTCAACCAACCTCGGCCATATCTAAATTGCCTAGGTTCACTTGGGGTGAGGGTTTTGTCTGACCCGGCCATGTTGGACCAAGTAGTGATTGCGATGCCACCAACATCTTTCTCTCTATGTGTCTCCCTCTCGCTCCATGTGCGCGCACGCACATGCTTGGATTATAGGCGATGGAGGCCACACAACAGTCACCTTATGTCATCGAGCACTCGACTGCCCTAGTTGTACCTCATCGACGCACTGTCGCCGCCCACCCTAGCCGAGGAGCCCTCCCTTCTCCTATGCTGTGAACCTTGGTTAGGGTTTTTAGATTTTCCCCCCCTTTTTTTATATACATCGGCATTAAGTAAAAATACATTCCATGTTACCCTCATTAATCTAATTACACGCCGACGTAATGCCGACGCCATGTTAGCATTCCACTGGTAAATTCAACCAAAGGATTAACTTGAATAGGATAAAACGTATAGTTTAATGATTCAATCGCACAAAGACAAAGTCGAAAAGACCGGATCGAACATTTTGCAATAGTTCAAAAATGCGGTTTCTACTAAAGCGGGAAAAGAAGACAACATGCTATTTACCTTATGCAACCAAGCGGAGTGTGTATCTAAAAATAATTAACATTGAAAGAGTTTGAAATCGAAAAAAGGCGCAAGATGGAGTTGGGGCCACCTTTGTCATTGGGCTTAATTAAGTAAGCCCAATGACTCGACAAAGCAGGCCCATCTTCGACCCATACGATGTGCCAACACTTGCCCAAACAAAGCCTTCACAAGGAGGATACACGAAGAGAGATTATCATACACCGAATGCCGTTGATCAGTGCATAACCATGGAATATAACCAGCAGTTAACTTTTCATCTATGGATGCTTTCCACATTCTTATAATTTGATGATCGGGATCTTCTTCCGGTACGGTGTCCTGGGCGTAGCTTTAATCATTACGAAAAATCTAACATTCGATCGAAATCAAAATGACCTCTCGGGGTTGATTCGAATTTTGACCGAGACAAATGGAAGAAGACGGGCGATCGAAAAGCGTAGCGCGTGCTTCTCGGCGTAATAATTCTTACAGGTCCATTCATTGTTACACATCGAGAACATCAATTCTAGAAAGTTAAAGTCTTACGTGAAGCCTATCGTATCCAGAGAACGATGACGCGCGTTTTAACCTACCGAGTTCATATAATCCCGATACGTGGCAAACAAAATTAGAAATCTCGATGTGCGAGCGCAGGAGCGATTGAATTTGGGTGTGCCGCCAAATTAAATGCAATGCGGGGGGAGTATGTGATTAATCCGTAAGCGAGGGCACGAGCGATGGAATCCGGGTGCCCCCGAAATCTGGTGCGGGGTCCGACCCGTGACCCGAAATCAAAAAGGCTCCAATTCAAAATGAGTGCAACAAATTCTCTTTTTCTTCTTTTTCTGTTTTTTTTTTTCAGGGGTTTTTTCGAAAAACGGGGGAAACTCGAAAAACGGAGCCGAAATAAATAAAGAATAGAAACAAAAATAGCCGTTGTTTCGCCGGCTCGCTCATTTCTCTCTCCTCGCGCACCCGCAGTTTCGTTCGCTGGCTTCGTCGACTCTGCCGAACCTCGCTCCTCTTCTCTTCGTCGATCGTCATCCGATCGGCCCCGGGACGATTCGCCGCCGGTGAGCGATCGGTCGGTCCCCGTTTGCGTATTTTCCTGCCGTGATTCCGTCGGTCGTCGCGTCGCGTCGCGTTTCCATCTCCGGTGGTTTCAGGTTGTTCGCTCTTCGTTTCTTCTTTTTTTCTTGCTGCTGCTGCTGCTGCGTGTTGATGAATGATTCGTGGAACGTGGAGGCGAACGCACTTGATGAATCCTTTTCTTGCCTTTTCGGGGGGTCGTTTGGTATGAACTTAAGCGCACGGCTGCTTTGTCGGTGCTGTGTCTTCGATTCGTCCGCATTCGGATTTCTTCGCTTTTCGGGGCGAATCTGCTGATGATGATGTGATGTATCGATGGGTTTTAGTCCTGGGATCGCTAGCGAAATCGCTTCCCGAGGCTTGTGACTGGGTTGGCTAGTTAGTTCCTCGGCTTGTTGTTGGAATGCGGGGTGGGGAGGTGTAGACGGTTATGCTGATTGATCTATGCTGCGCGGTAATCGGGGAGCATTCCCACCAAATCCAGCGCTGTTTGTGTTAGCAACTGAAGGCGGTCCTTTTTTAAGAATGCGAAGAATGCGACTCCGCATTGCGACAATGTGATTTCCAAGTATTCCTTGGGCTGCACGGGATGTAGAGCCTACAATGGGAATCGCAGCCATTGTAAAATCATTGTTATGTCTGTTTAAAGAAACAGATGCTGCAAGCGAACCGTGATTAATATAATAGAGCCATTTCAGAGCTCGACTTCATTTGCACTGCCCTTTAGACAGAGAAATTTGTTCTAAAAGTGAGACTCATCGCGGTCACCCGTGATTCCTGTTCCCCATGACACAAGTGCCTTTGTCATGACAGGCTTTGTGATACTTACGCCGTCCATTGGCCTAAACAATTTTCAGTTTTTCAGTGCGGGGTGCAGTGAGCGAACATGATCGACAGGGCGCCAGCTACGCCATCCTCTAAGGTGCGAAGAACCCCTTCATCTGCACCAGGGGCACCACATCGAGAGGAGAAGATATTTGTCACCGTCCGTCTGAGGCCTTTAAGTCGGAGAGAACAAGCATTGTACGACCTGATTGCATGGGAATGCGCTGATGACAACACTATCATTTACAAGAATCCCAATCAAGAACGTGGTGCAGCCTCCTACGGATTTGGTACTGTTGAAGTGTCTATTTATGTTTGGGGATTATGTCCTCACCAAAATTTTAGTTACTAAGACCTTTCTCATTAAGGAATTACCATAATTGCGAGAGAGAGTTATGTTTATGAGTAGTAATGTTGATGAATATACTAATGTGATGTGAGACAATCTGGGAACTCTTTGATTTCTGATTCTGACGCTGGTTTACAATGCAGATAGGGTATCTGGTACTGTTGAAGTGTCTATTTATGTTTGTGGATTATTTCCTTGCCAAAATTTAGTTACTAGGATCTTTGCGTTAAGGAGTTACCATAATTGCAAAAGAGAGTTATATTTCCAGATAGTAATGTGGATAAGTAGACTAATGTGATGTGAGACAAACTGGGAATTCTTTGATTTCTGCTTCTGATGTTGGTTTACAACGCAGATAGGGTATTTGGTCCTACAAGCTCGACTTACATGGTGTATGAAGAAGGAGCCAAAGATGTTGCCCTCTCAGCCCTCAAAGGAATTAATTGTATGGAACTAGTTAGTAGTTAATACCTTGACATGAAAATCTAATGCAAATTGTTTTGTTTCTCGAATTAGACATTTTCCAATTGTTGCAGCAACTATTTTTGCTTATGGGCAAACCAGTAGCGGGAAAACATACACCATGAGAGGAATCACTGAGAATGCTATCAAGGACATCTATGAACGCATCAAGGAGGTACTTCTCATTATAACAATAGAAATTTATTAAGTGTTTTTTCTCCTGAAGAAATATAGTCCTGCCATAGCAGGAAACCAACTTACTCTACAATCAAACTTTCAGAACCCGGAGAGAGACTTTGTTCTGAAGGTTTCAGCATTGGAGATATACAATGAAAGTGTTGCTGACCTTCTGAATCATGATTCTGGTCCTCTTCGGCTCCTCGATGATCCTGAGGTACTCAAATGTTTCTATTTTGTCTGCAAGGAACCTTTCTAAAAAAATACGATGCATTAGTACCTATGTTGTACTCAGAATTTGCCTCTCTCTCCTTCTCTTTGTTTTGCAATACAGAAAGGGACCATTGTGGAAAAATTAGCTGAAGTAGTTGTTAAGGACAGTCAACACTTGCATCACTTAATTGGTATTTGTGAAGGTAATTGAAGCTTCTTGATTTACTGGGGTTTAGCTCTGTGTCGAATCATCTCTCCATCAAGCAGCTTTTCTAAAGTCAAGCCCACCTTGAGTTCGTGGAGGAGAGAGAACCATCCGACATTTATAACCCTCTATCATTTTGATAAAGATTTATCGAGCAAATTATTCATCTATTCGTACTTTTTTATCTTTATATAATCAATTATTTGAGCCTACATAATGCACTGCGTGATTGGATAAAGTCGATGATTTTCTTTTTAAATTGGCACAATGTATTAATGTACTAATTTCCTCAGCTCAAAGGCAAATTGGAGAAACTGCTCTAAATGATAAAAGCTCGAGATCTCATCAGATAATTAGGCTGGTATGACTCCATATATTTGTGATTTCATCTTAAGTTATCTGCTTGTTGGAGATCATATTTTTCATCATAATTTTATTGCTGTCAATTTCCACTTGCTGAATAGCATTCTTTCTCTCACTCGAATAATTATGACTGGTTCCACTGTCATAGACACTGGCAAATTTATTTTGCTTTTTAGTTGCTGGAGAAACCTTAGCCTGAACTTAACTTTCCACACAGTGCTAACAGTCTTCTTGTCGTGGATTTTTATTTGGATTCAGACGATTGAGAGCAGTCTCAGAGAGAACTCGGAGTGTGTGAAGTCATTCATTGCCAGTTTGGTATGCCTTATGCATCTTCAGTTATTTTGTTTTTTTGATCGAAAGAAATATAGTTGAACAGACGAGCTTATTTACTTTCAGAATCTTGTGGACCTCGCTGGAAGTGAGCGTGCATGTCAAACAAATGCAGGTGGCACAAGACTGAAGGAAGGCAGTCATATCAACCGCAGTTTGCTTACGTTAACTAATGTCATTAGAAAGCTAAGGTAGATGAGAAAAGCTTGATATCTTACATCTTCATTCATCAAAGCACTCCAAAGTCATAGTTTGGCCGTAGATTCACCGTTTTCTTTTTTTCAGTAACTGTCAATGGTGAAACCTAAATGCAATGGCTGTCTTAGGGATATTTCACTTTGAAGTACCAGTAATTGTGATAGTAATTCTAGTTCATCCACCCTGTTTTCATCGATGAGCTAACTCTTGTTCACTTCTCAATACCTCAAGTGAATTAACAATTTGAAGCTCAGAAATGACGAAAAGCCAACCTATACCCTCGTGACTTAAATGGCTGTACCAGAATCCAGCTATTAAAGGCATCACGTGGAATTTGTAATTTGGGGATGAGTGTTAACTTGCTACCTCCCCAGAAATAATGCATGGATTTGACAGTGAAAGTAATGATGCATGTGGTTCCAACTAAGTCTCCTATCATCTAAGAGGTGCAAAGGATGGTTTCACTCTGCTTGGGAAATTGTACTAGCTGTCTATTTTCTTGGGGAAAACATCAATCCTGGAATAAGATTTTATTAAATCATAATCTGGATAGATGTGGTGACATGATGTTCTCATATTCAAATCATTATTGCAGTCCACCACTGTTCAAATGTAACTCTGATTGGACTTCATCTCATGCTAATATATCCATGCAGTGTTGGAAAGAGGAGTGGGCATATACCATACAGGGATTCTAAGCTTACAAGAATACTGCAGCCCTCCCTAGGAGGAAATGCTCGAACTGCAATAATTTGTACCATGAGTCCAGCTCTGAGTCACGTAGAGCAGTCGAAAAACACGCTTTCTTTTGCAACAAGTGCTAAGGAAGTCACCAACACTGCCCAAGTAAACATGGTAAGATAAGTAACATGGAAGATCATTCAAGATCTGTCAGTTTCTTCTAAGAGTTTTTCCTTTGCTGGACTTTCAGTTCCAGTGTAGAGTTAAGAATGCAATATCCATCGTCAGTGCTCCTTTGAAAGTATGCCACTCTTTTGGTAGAAATAGTAAAGGGTAGTCATTTTGCAGGTAGCAAAGGTTATACAAGTTTTTACCACTTTTTAACTTCATGGACCGATAGAAAACCTGCAACTTCAGGATTTCTTGATAACCCAAGAGATAACAGTTTTTACACTTTGAGATGTGTCCATCAAGCTGCTCAGACGTTTTTCTTTCTGAAAACCTCACAAACAAAGCTCAATCGACCTCTCATCATATGACACTTGCTCATTCTCTAGGAGTTCAATGAAGTATGCCAGGGAGAGGAAAAACATTTTGTGTGACATGTATAGTCAGATTGCCTGCGTGATTGTCCAATCTGTTTCTGCTCATAGTTGGGTTAGGTCATTTCTTTGCCGCTCATAGGCATATTTTGTATTCAGTTTATATCTGAGAAAAAGTTGGTGAAGCGTCTTCAGAAGGAAGTGGCCAGACTTGAAGCAGAGCTGCGGAGTCCAGATCTTTCGTCCTCTTCACGTTTGACAGCCCTACTGAGGGAGAAGGACATGAAAATCCACGAGGTAGGTGCTTTCATACAAGTATGATGCAATACTTCTCATGTTAACAATACAGTTGTGTGGTGAGCACAAAGAGAACTTCGCTTTTGAACACTCTGCATGAGTTGCTTCGTACTAGCTGGTTTTATGCTCATATCAACAGAGTTGGAACATAAATTGAATTTACGAGAAGAAACTTTAAATATGCAGATGGAGAGGGAAATGAAAGAGCTCAAACGCCAGAGAGATCTAGCACAGTCCCAGCTTGAAGTAGAAAGAACACAGCATAAGGAGCGCAAGGTACTTTGCTGACTATAAACGTGCAGAATCTTGTTCTGTAATCAGGAATCGTAAAAAATGAGCCAAAATCAGACAGTAAGAATTAGTGGGGGAAACATCATAATAGACAGAGGTAAGTGAAGAAATGCCAACTCTGGTAAAACTCTAATCTCAATATCAGTTCCTCTCTGTCTTAGAGGAGAAATTCGACTTATTTATACCACCACACAACTGTGACTGAAGTCTATATTAAGCAAAACTCTTCTTTCTATCCCTTGTCGAACTTCAGGGCCTCAATCAAGATGGACCTTCGAGTCAGGTAGTTAGGTGTCTTTCTTTTCCAGTGGAGATGGAAACAGGGCCTGGTAGATCTACTCCTGTAACTCGACCAAGAAATGCATTTGGGGGGCATTCAACACTGAAGCAGTCAATCACCTCAACTGACCCTTCCATGCTCGTACACGAAATTCGGAAAATAGAAGAGCGCCAAAGGCAGCTCGGGGAGGAGGCTAACCGAGCAATTGAGATACTCCACAAAGAGATCGCTTCCCACAGATTAGGAAGTCAAGAGGCTGCAGAAAACATAGCAAAGCTACTTTCTGAAATCAAAGACCTGAAAGTAGCCAACTCTATTCCTGAAGGTATCAAGATTGGAGAGACGGCCAATCTGCAGGAAGAAATCCTTCGACTAAACTCTCAAGAGAACAGCATCGCAATGCTGGAAAGGAAGCTGGAATGTGTTCAGGAATCTATAGACAAGCTTGTTTCATCTTTTCAGGCTAGTGCCGGTTCTCCAGAGGACAAGACCCAATCGAAGAAGAAGAGGTCTCATCCTTTCTCCTTGAGCAACAGTCCAAACATCCAACACATTATTAGATCACCATGTTCACCAATGTCCTCTCGGAAGGTGATGGATTATGAGACTGAGAACAAGGCTCCTGACGGAAATGTCTATGTTCCCAGTAGCGAAATAAGTGATGCAAGTAAGCAATATATCTCGTCAAGAGAGGGAACTCCAACCCCGGGAAAATCAGGATCAGTTAATGTGAAGAAGATGCAGAAAATGTTCAAAAATGCTGCTGAGGAGAACATCCGGAGCATTAAAGCTTATGTCACTGAATTAAAAGAGCGGGTGGCCAAGCTTCAGTATCAGAAGCAGCTTCTAGTTTGTCAGGTGAGTTACATTTAGATATAGAGTTTTGTTAGTTCAAAGCTGATTAAGATAATTTCCACTGTTCACATTAAGCATGTGATGTCTAACTGCAAACAGTTAATCTCAGACAGAGTTATGGTATCTGAATTTCTGTTTGATTACATTTTCACTGAACAATTGCAGAGCGAATTGCATTTTTGTCCTTCTATCTTGGTGTATATGTTCAGTTTGCACCTGCATCTGTGTGAACTGCATTGTGATTTTGACAGTGCTAATTGAGGTAGGCAAGTGAATGACAATGAGACAAAAAGCATGAGGAAGTGCATCAACAAGACTTGCTTTTTTACTGCGATTTTCTTTTTTTTCTTTCCTTGTAAGGCGATTAATATAGATTTTTAGCTGATGGATAAGCATTCTTTTTATATGGTAGGTGTTGGAATTGGAAACAAATGGGACAACTATGGACGGGGCGGATACAGTAGAGCAGTCTCCCCAGCCATGGCCCTTGATATTTGAGGATCAGAGAAAGCAGATCATCATGTTATGGCATTTGTGCCATGTTTCGATCGTGCATCGCACACAATTCTATTTGCTCTTTAGAGGGGACCCATCAGATCAGATATACTTGGAGGTTGAGCTCAGAAGGTTGACATGGCTGGAGCAACATTTGGCAGAGCTTGGCAATGCGAGCCCGGCGTTGTTGGGTGATGAACCGGCCGGATCTGTTTCGTCAAGGTATGTTCTCAAGTATCTAAATTAGTCCTTCTAAACACATATGATACAACATTTAGTTCTTTTTACCAAAGAATTATAAGGATACTTCGAAAGAAAGTACTATGTACTAAACTAATCGACTTGCATTAGCAAATCTGTTGCACAAATGCCAATAGTTCTAATATGTTATGGCATGATAGTTGAGTCATTGAACATGTATCTTGGGTTATGTTCTTGTTACACAGCATAAAGGCTCTTAAGCAGGAGAGGGAGTACTTGGCGAAGAGGGTCAGCTCGAAGCTGAGTGCGGCGGAGAGAGAGATGCTGTACGTGAAATGGGAAATCCCGCCAGTGGGGAAGCAGAGGAGGCTGCAGCTGGTGAACCGGCTGTGGACGGACCCTTACAACATGCAGCATGTGCATGAGAGCGCGGAGATCGTCGCGAAGCTCGTCGGGTTCTGCGAGTCGGGCGAGCACGTCAGCAAGGAGATGTTCCAGCTCAACTTTGTCTCCCCGAACGACAACAAGTCCTGGCTGGGCTGGAACTTGATATCGAACCTCTTGCATCTGTAAGCCAACCTTTCATGTAGGGGTGATGATGATTGCAGGAGATTGTCGAGGTTCGTTCCACGAGGCAAAGATCAAGCGCGTGCTTAGAGAAGCCCCAAAGCGTGCCGGCACTTGAGCTGGAACTGAAAGGATTGGCGGCAAGAATTCGTGAATTTCTGACGCTGCTCCTAGTTGGTTAACCGATCTTTTGATTACTGATGTTAGGCTTAACGAGAGATGTACCTAATATCGTCAAAACTGGTGTTTTGATTACTGTGATGTGGAAACGAGGCATTTGCCTCCTGTTAATGATGATGTCATAAATGTAGGGAGCTAATTCTTTTGATTCGATCAAGTTCTTTTATTATCGAAAAAATCAAAAGGGCAATCCAAGATAGTGAAATACTTTTAGCATCACCGGCTAAAAAGCTCGGGAATTTTATATATCTACTCCATTTTTCAAGGCATCCTTTTTTTGTAAATTTGCAATTGTACCTCATCATTGATTGTGTAATAGAAATTTACTTTTACATGAGAGTGGATTGGGAAAAAGACTAACAAAGATGGCTTTAAAATCCTTAATTTACTAAACTATAGATGATTAAATTTATCGACATTATTGAAAGAATAACCAGGACGGTTAATTGCAATCCTTAATTTAACCAAACGAAAATAATTTAAATTTTATTTTGTTCATCATCATTCTCAAGGATTTTCTAAAATTTCCGGAAAAAAGAAAATACCGAGTAAGAGAAAAGCGTGGGGGCTACGGGCAAAGGCGTCATTTCACTGCCACGCAAAACTGAAGAAGCAGACCCTAAACCCTTTCGCTCCCTCATCGCTGCGTTCCAATCTCTCTGGTCGCGTCGTCCTCGCCGCCCTCGAAGACCACCGACGCAGACGACGGAAGGCGACCGAAATCGGATTCCGAAGGGTCTCCGTTCGAGCAGATCGTCCGGTTAGATTGAAGAGCTCGCGATCGACTGTGGTCCGTGGCCGGCGCGTCGGCGAGGGGGAGACATGGGGAGGGAGCAGGTCTCGTACACGGTGGAGCAGCTCGTCGCGCTCAACCCCTACAACCCGGACATCCTTCCGGATCTCGAGAACCACGTCAACGAGCAGGTACGTCGGCCGGATGAACGAATCAATCGTCCTGCGGGGCGGGGTATTCTGCTGCTGGTTTGGGTTTTCCCGGCGCGGCGGCGGTCGGATTGGGTCGAATTGCTTGTGAGAAAAGAAGAAGAAAAAAAGCGCGAGAGCTCGCAAAGGCTTGAGCTTTACGGAGGTCAGATGGAATTGGGACGTGGGCGACTCGCGCGAATCCGCCGCGCCGCGGGAAGCTGGTTGTTTTGCAGGGTTGCGGGGAACACTAGCGGGACGCTAATATCGATGTTGGGTTTGGCAGGTTTCGTCGCAGACCTACAGCTTGGATGCAAATCTCTGCCTCCTTCGCCTTTATCAGGTAATGCGGCTGAAGTCTCACTGCCGTGATAAATGCCAATTCTTTTTGCCAGGGTGGTTTGAGCTTTCTGGACTTTTGAGGCTGATGGTTTGATTGGTTATGGCTTGTCCTGATTTCGCTTCTTCTTGTGGTTGGATGTGGCTATTGGACTGCTGATGCTGCCCTATCTTTGCAGTTTGAACCTGACAAGATGAGCTCCCAGATCGTTGCTCGCATCTTGATAAAGGTCCAACTCGCCAAGACGCCGATATATTCTTGTATTGTGCTTTGTGATGCCATTCGTTTCCAATGATCTCTCCCTTTGCTTTCGTACGTGGATCAGGCTCTCATGGCAATGCCAGCTCCGGATTTCAGCCTTTGTCTCTTCTTGATTCCAGAGCGAGTGGTATGGTTCTTCTATTCCTTTTCCTCATGGTGTGATTGACCCTTGGGACCGTGTCATTTGATTTGTAGAAGTTTAGACATTTCTGTAAGCAAAGACTCTGTGTGTAGGGTCTGTTGGTTTGCAGTGCTTAATTTATCTATTCGGAAGCTTGTTTCCCTTTATGTTGGAAGGGTTTCACTTTTCCTGAGTCTTCCCTTCGCAAAGTTTCCTTCTGGTCTTAGTCTGGGTGAACCTTACTGTATCCTAGGGCTGTACAGTGAATTATTCTTTTTCTTATGTCTGGTTGATTTATCAGCAAATGGAAGATCCATTCAAGACTTTGATTGTCCTCTCACATTATTTGGAGGTATGTCTATAGTGAGCTTGTTTTCTCATGAATTACATGAGAGGTCGACTTTTACTCGATGCTGATCTCCTTATTTGCAGACAGGAAGATTTCGTCAGTTCTGGGAGGAGGCGGCTAAGAGTCGTCATCTGGTTGAAGTTGTGCCAGGTAATTGACTTGAGGTGCTGCATTTGAGTGTTGTGTTCTGTATATAGTCGTCAACTTCCTTTGTTTACATTGGATTTATAGTTATGAAAATACTGTGACCATTACTATTACTATCATTGTCTATAGTTTTGGTTGAGGCATTGTAATTGATGATCGACGGAATTAAAGAACCTGAATGGGCAAGAGTCATACATAGTGCATATTTGATGATTCCACTACGCATGCTGGAGTCATGGAATGGGAATGAATTATTCCATCTATGGCGTTTGCTTGCTGCAATTTGGCTGAGGATGCTAGCACTGTCTTGGGTAAAAGTTTCAGCTCTCAAATAAGAAGCTGGAATAGTCTTTGCAAAGAGATGACTTTTATATTAAGAGAAGAAATGCATCTAATGCATAATTTAGACAAGTCGTTGCCTAAATTTTACAATTTTCCTTTACATTTGGCTTAGCAATCTATCTCTGGTCTGACTGTCCATAACTCTGGTAATGGCTTTATATGAATGTTTGTTCATGCTCTGGACTAATAAATGTGGCCTAAACTACCAGTGATCTGAAAGCTACCTCTTGTCTAGGATCTAATTATGAAATTTTAGCTTTTCATATATTTCTGCTCAGAAACTCAGAATTATGTCCGTTGTCATAAACTCAAGCAATGCCAGATTTGGATCTTTCTTGGTTAGAAGTCATCGCTTTTTTCATTGTCTTTTTTCTTTTCTTTTAGCTTTCTTATTGATTCTTGGCTATTAGAAGTTCAAATCAAAGAATGATCAATAATATCAAAGTATATTGCCTCCTATCCCGTCTCAAGGGCATTAAGGTCCTTAGTTTTTGCTTCTGTGGGCTTTGTCGCTAATGGGACTTTCTGTTCTACTATGCTGTGAGAACTTGTATTAAGTTTGCTGTTATCATCTATAACCTTCTTGATTTCCTATCAATATCACAATGCACAAATAGCTTACAAATCTTTAATGCAGGTTTTGAGCAAGCAATCCAAGCATATGCTGTTCATGTATTGTCATTGACTTACCAAAAGGTTCCCAGGGCCGTGCTTGCAGAGGTACTTGTCCGTTGTGTACCTCTTTTGTTCATCCATAGTCCACTTTTTCTTTTTATTGAAATTAGAATTTGGACCTAAAGAAATTAAAAGCAACATGTTACTGGAATCATATCTTTCGCATTGATAGAGAAAATATGTAGTTTGCAAGTAAGAGGGGAATAGATGGTCTACATACTGGGTAATGTGCAAGTACTTATTCCTAGCTATTTTCGCTTGCCTTACTACCCATCTAAAAGTCATGGGAAGTCGGTCGAGTCACTTAATAGCATACATTTAGCAAAGCTCATGATTTGCGCATTACATCACAGGCTATCAATATAGAAGGTCTATCGCTGGACAAGTTCCTTGAACACCAAGTTGCCAACTCTGGATGGGCCTTGGAGAAGGGACAGGGCAAAGGTCAGCTGATCCTCATACCCCAGAACGAGTTCAATCATCCCGAACTGAAGAAAAACGCTGCAGAGGGCATTCCATTAGAGCACATCACCCGCATCTTCCCCATCCTCGGCTGATTCATCCGACTGAAAGCATGAATTCTCGAAATTTGTGTGCTTTGTAGCATGTTCGACATGAATTGGTGCATGCACGCATTACTGCACTGAAGTATTAAATTTTGGGGATGTGCAAACTTTATTAGGTTTCCTGGCCATGCTTAGGATTTCTATTTGTTCTGTTTGTAACTTTTCAGTGAAGTAACGGTAGCAAGATACATTCTGGTGCTTTGATGAGCACTTTCAAGTTTCTCTAGAGGCTAGAAGCTGGCCTGTCCGTCATTCCAGCGGGCCACAACCCATTGAGGCCGCGAGGCCGCTTGGCTCTGCTTCAACTGAAGAGAATTTAGTTGGGTGGTCTGGGAAAATGGCCCTCATAAGTATCTGGTACAATCTGACTTGGTGTGCCTTCGGTTCAGCATTTAGGGAAAGCTTTTGGGGAAATGTTAAGGTATTTCGCCTAAAGAGATTTGGTGAAATGCAAATATTATTTGCTAAACTATAATTGAAAAGTGTAATAATAACAATACTAATACAAATACATGGAATACCAAGCCAAGCGTAGAAGCAGACGCACAAATATAACCAATTTGAGCAAAGCGTATCAGCAATAATATATCTGATAACAACACTCTCGATTTGTCGCTCAAGAACTTCATCTAGATTAATAAACAATAGTCTGAGGAATCAATCTCTTACGAGTTATGTCCTTTCAAGTTTTGATCAGCATGAAGTTATCCAAAAAACGTAAAAACCAACGTACGTTTAGGGAAGAGAGGCCAACAGCGTTGAGAGCAAGCATGAGGGAAGAGAGGCAGGCCAACGGCGTTGAGAGCAAGCTTGAGGGAAGAGAGGCGAGCAGTGTCGAGAGCAATGAGGCGAAGAGAGTTGTCTGTGGACAGTAAAGATCTGTCGAGAGTGAAAGAGATAGGAGCAAGGATCTTTAAGATTTGTTTTAAAAGAGTTAAAAATGGAAGTATACTTGATAGATGAGGGTGAAATAGAAAGTCTTGAAATTTTCATCAAACGAAAGCTCTACATTTCGAAAATCCAACTTCTCAAGTTCTCGAGGCATTTCTAGTGCTTTGGAGAGTCTTGGAAATGAAATTGCAACTCCCCAAAGTGAGTCAAAAAAGTAGCCAAACACTATTTGCATTTAGTCAAGGGACTTTAGAGCCCCAAAGTTCATTATGAATGCTGAACCAAATGCACGCCTAGTTTCGTCGAGATCTAGGAAAGGGCCAATGTTCTCCATTTTGTTGTCCAATTCCAGTTTCTCTCTTTAGCTGCACAGGCTCGGGCCCGGTGCCTGAACTCCTGGCTCGACCCCAGCATTTGGACCTGGGTGGTTTTTACGTGTCCCACAAGCCCACTTTAGCCAGTCCTTAGCTTGCTGGATTGGACCTAATCGCGGCTCGCCCGGTGGTGCCCTCCAGGCATGTCCTGACCAAATGGGGCTGGAAGCCAACGTGTAGGCAGGCTTGAAAAAGGGTGTAGAAAACGAAAGATTACGCACATGCACCCGGGGTGTAAGCTAATTCACTTAATTTCAGTCGTTAGATACATGAGCCCGATGCAGAACCAAAAACATTTAATAGTCGAGACGGGATGGGGCTCATATGATCTGGATGCACGCAAGACTCGCTCGTCCTAAAACCCGGCCCAGACTAAGGAATTAACTTCGCTGGTCCTGGTTAGCTGGGAAGAAGTGGCATTTCTTTTGCTCTGGAAATTGTCAAATTGGCCACCTCTGTTCTGGGTGCTCAGTGGGGTGTCACGGGTTCACACAATTTAGATAAGGGAACATTAAAGCAAAGCCCTGCTCTCACGGGGTAAGCGATTGAATGGATTAGTCAAGATTGCAGTAGTCAAGATTGCAGGATACACGTGAGACTAGTGACACCAGCTTTGCAAGGTCCAAAATTTTGCCCTCCTTCGGTGGCATCAGATCATTCAAATGAGTTCGAACGGTCGTCCAAGCCAAAGCGAGGTATCGTCGACAGACTCCCCACTCCGTCATGGCATTTCGAAGAACAAGCTTTTAGGTCCAAACTCAACAGGCTTGGCAGCCAATCGCGACAAGAAAATGCTCATACAACAAAGGTATCGACTTCTTGTACCCACAGCACAAACTCAAGCATCAGCTTTTGATATCTGCAACTCTTATGTGCCATGTGTTGCTCAAATTTGTTGCTCGAACAATTGAAATGGGATGTAACATGTAGATGCACGAGCGTGACTTCAACAGATTGCTTCCGGGGGTAAAGACCGATGATTCGCTATGCAGATGACCATCAGCATACCAGATCGACACATTAAGGCTTGTACTCATTTTCGGCCAACTTCACTGTAGACTGAAAAGGAAGATTGGCTCGCTATATTTTCTTATATCGTGTCTTGGAAAACATCCACAAAGATAATTCGGCAAATGACTCGTCGACTCTTATGGCAAAACACAACACTGAGTTTCGGCTACATTAATAAGAGGGAGTACGACTCACATGCATACATGCCTAGAAATCACAGGATTTGACAAACTGTAGAGGCTCTAGTACCTCTTGACGGCTAATGTTTGCAGTGTAAGGCACGGATAGATGCAAGTAGGATCATATCAAGGAATAAAGAATCGATTATCTGTGGCTTGAAAGAAGTGGAGCTCACAAAGTGAAAGCAGATAGATATTTACAAGTTCGAACCTACCAAGTTCCCGGATGAAATTTTTAAGTAGGTGAAAATGAAGAGCGCCAGAAAGAATTCTAACCGTTGCTATTTACTCTTTTGTACTAATCAATCAGGTCACTCAACCAGGAGGACTAACAGAAATACCGAAGCCGATCCCCCTCACCCCCTTTTTTTTTTCCCGCCCTGAGTCCTCTTTGTTCATGATGCAGTCTCCTATATCCTCCATTCAATGCATCAACTCCGTATAGACCGGAAAAAGTTCAAAAAAGGGAACACGAGAAGAACCTTGAGGGAATCAGCTGGGCTTCAGTGGCAGAGTGCCTCTCCATAGGTTACCCATTGTACAAAGCCATCTGAAAATTCCTGCAAGACATCAGAATTATGGGAGTTATGATACGATAGCTCAGTCGCAGTATGCTCCCTTACCTGGAGAGAGAAGTAATAGCTATGCCATTCAGAACAAAGTTGAAAAGTTTCTCGCTACAGAATGGCGTGATAAATTCTAAAAAAGCAATGGTCACTGGCACGAAAAGGGTTCTCTTCACAGACAATATGATGAAAAAAAAAAAACATCCCTTGTCTGCACGGTCAAGCATAAGTAACTCAGAGAAAAGCAAATCCCCTGTCACCCTTTTCAACCGGACAATACTAACAACTCCCGTCACACGTTGCATGCTAGAGAGGTTCTAAGGACCATCACAGTTCCATCACGAGAATGAATAAGTCAAGTATATGACTAAACACTGACCAAACAAATCACCTACAAGTTGGATCGGTTTGCTAGTATCAGCACCGAGACAATATTAAGATGAAAGAGTCCAAGCAAACATTAGCATTTCCAAATAATATAGAACTTCTGTTTACCAATTGATCATATGTTTAATAGGTGCAGGGTATAACCCAAGTGCATCCACGCTTGTACATGCTGTCCGTAGATTAGACCATTTCATTTATTAGATTTACTGTCAAGCGCCATTGCACGTGTTTGGGGTTGTTCCAAATAAAAATCTCACGATTAACTCTAGATGGCTCTCGGCACTACCACGCTAGTGGTTTTAACTCTCAAGTGAATTGAAATAATTACGCCAACTGGAGTATGCTACAAGCAATTAATTGATTTATGACACTAGACAAATACAAACCAATTTATTAAATGAAAAGTTGATACAATCTGATTAGGGTCATAAAATAAAAGCATTAACCGAACCCCATAAAGTCGTCTAACACAATATTGATTTGATGTTCCAGAAGGTTCATAAAAATTTGACATAAACAAAACTAACATAAAATGCCAGTAAACTATTTTACAATGAAGTTGTGAGCTTTAATTTGAACACTCAAAATTCGACCCCTTGATTCTTGTAATAGCTAACCATTCTCATCGGTCTTCAAGGTATAATAAATAACGCAAAAGAGGCCGATACATAAAAACTGTAAGGATCGTAATCTCAGTAGACTTTCAACTGTTGGACAATTACATGAATTAAGATAACAAGAGCCACTCAATGGAGGCTGACGTGGAGGCAAAGGAAATTATCCATTTCAGATAAATATCGCATCCCTGAGCACAACTATCAATACTACATCGTTTGAAGTAAAGACCATATCTAGACAAAAGATTAGTTAAACATCTGTGCATTATTCAAGCTATGGTACATAAAGCAGGTTTGAGTCCTGCAAGCAGAAGTAATTTGTCCACTATTACTGTAATGCTTCATAATTGAAAATCACATTTAAATGGTGTCTCACCAGTAAGAGTCAACAAGAGTTGATTTCTGAAAAGTTGTTGCTAGAATCTTGAGGAAGGGCACTGACCTTCATGCTGGAATCACTTGTAGATGGGGTCGCCCCAATTCCATACATGACATTCTCTGATGACAATCTGGCAACTGGAGAGCTCGTGAGTATTGATGACCTATAGATAACTTTGTTAATAAATAGTTCTTCGATACTGAATCTATATACTCAGATCACATCCGACTTGAAAAGTAAACGGGCCAAGAGTCATAGATGGTCATCTGTAATAACAAGAGAGCACATACATCCTTACATTCGGTGTGTTAGAGTAAGTATTTATGTAGCCATACTGTCTGACACCAAGAACAATACAGAGAGTGAAAACAAAATAGAAATAACTCTTCAAAAGACACCAGAAGTTAGCCAAAGAGAGACATGGGTAAGAAGTCCTTGCTGTGAAATTTTGACATACTGCAATTTGCGACGCAAGTCTAGCACAACCACATAGGCCTATGTAGCCTACATCATCCATAATAATCCTTTCTAAGGTGAGGAACTTATCATGAATCCACTGATCAATCAGTATTTTTCACGCTTACAAGTTAGCAAGGCCAACTAGTGTTCTAACATTTCAACCTTGAAGCTCCAATCACATGAATTTACCTTTCGTAAGGCTCCTCCTCACATGAGTTTCCTGATGATGAGAGCCAATCTAGATCAACAAAGTTGAAGCAATTTGATGCATCTCCATACTCAGAGTAGTAGATATGATTGTTTTCTCGATGTACATCTCCAAATAGCTGTCTCTGACGTATTGAACGGGTGTACCTAAACAAAGATGCATTGTAAGCATGTGGTGTATGTCAATGGAGTTACGGTTTGCCATTTGTCCTTTAGCAACTAGCACAGAATCGCACATGAAGTTCAAGCCAGACCCATCAGAGCATTGCCACAGATGCCACATGAGACAAGTCTCTTGATACAATGACCCTAAAAACAGTCATGCGGAAGTGGAACAGTTAACGCATGAACACATCAACATAGTAAGGAGGATCATTACGACAGATAAAGCTTCTAATCCGATCTAGATCATGTAGACATGCATCTACATAGCAATACAAGTGACTTCTTCATGCATAAACTTTACTTTCTTAGCCTCAAATTCTCGATACCTGATATTAAGTACAGCAAGAATCTTACATAGTTGTCTAATTGGTTAGAATACTCAGCTCTCACCCAAGAGACCCAGGTTCGAGTCCCAGATAAAGAATTTCATTTTATCTATCAAAAATAAAAATAGAAAAGTTAACTAAAGCAAGAATTGATAAGACCTGAATTTATGGCTCTCAGAAAGGGCCTTTTTCGTCATTTTACTAAATTTGTTTTTGAAACTAAATGAAAACCTCAAGAAGAGAGATTCACTCTAAAGCGTCTCCCCGCCTCAACATTTATAACGTCCCAGCATCAATCCCACAATATAAAGTCACAATTTAGTGTTATTGAAAAAGTCCAGGAGAAAAATCCTCAGAACAACTACCATAAGGCACAAATAAAAAGATGGAAACAATCTTCAGATGCCTTAACTTGACAAAACGGATGGCATATACAGATGGCATATGGCGATACAGTATGTAGTGCCATAGATTTTGTATAATCCACCAGAGAACATCCCATACTTCACAACACAGCTCAGTCAATAAAAAACAAACTCAATCTAGCATCCACAGTCAGCAGAATGCAAATTCCAATTAAGTCCTCCTTGGCTGTAGTGCATGAGTAGTATCCTAAGCACCTGAACAATTTAGCTGGAAATGTAAGACATGAGGAAAAGATGAAATAGCCAAACCTTGAAAATGTCATTTCACTCTCTGAGGTTGAAATGTCAGGTGATGACTCGCTGAGTACTCTCATTGCTCCCTCTGATCGATCAGGCAAAACTGAACCACAAAACTTCTCCTGCTCGATCTTTGTTGTTGACATTGATGGGTCTGTTTTTCGAAGAATATTCCCATCTGACATGCATCTTTTGAAAATTGACCTAGAAATGTTATAGCCCTTAAGTCTTAGCAACCGATTCAAACTAATTTACCAGCTAACAAAAGCCAGAGCTGTGAGAACACTGATTCACCAAAGTTTACTGAAAAACTTGACCAAAAAAAAATTAACTGAAAAAGCATCACAGGCTTCCTCAATCCCCTATTTTTACCTGTTCTCTCACAATGAATTAGATTCCACTAAGAATCTACTTTTCTGAAGAATTACATTTTAGTATACTTTTGATCTTTCTCCTCGTGATGAAAAATAGTAGGTCATTGCCAAAACACTATGTTTAGCATAGTATAGATTTGTTTAAGATGTGGTTATCAAATCTACAATACTTAAGAACCCAAAAAAAGAAAAAAAAACAGATACGTGATCAAATGAAATACAATTCAAAATCCCAATACTGACATCTATAAGCTCAGTGTGTTAGGCCAGCAAAATACAAGTACCTTCCATCTTCGTCGACATCCGTCTGTCCATTCCTTGCAGAATCAGAGGGTTGGTCAGAATCCAGCTCCCAGACTGCAGGCTTATCAATCTCTGGCTGGAAATTCCCCAAAAATCTGGCAAAATTGTTCAGACATAAACCTCATAAGACAAAACAACCCGTCAATTGAAGTTCTTCCAGAAGAGCAAAAAATCAGCCTGTACACTAATAATGGTAAAAAAGAAAGCCACATTGAGTACACCCCCAACACATCTGATTTACTACTGAGAACAGCCTTGAAGTAAATTATCATTGAGCCCAGGAACAGTGCCAAGGCATCAATCGTAGGGGCAGTTGCCCCCCTTAACTTTCATATTTTTTATAGTTACGATACATTCTTCCAAACAAATATTAACTGTCTTTGTCAATTTTTATGTTAACCCCACTAAAATTTTGACCCATCACCATTGATCCATAAAAATTCACATTATGATTCACGTTTGTGTCTAGTATCTGGAATTTTGCCTAGAGTTTAGTAGGATTTCTAAAGAATGATGCATTTCCTAGAGATGAATATAGTAAATTAAGCTTAATTTATCTAAAATTAATTTCCACCATTATGTTAATGCACCCGCAGCCAAAATGTTCTAGCTCCGTCCCTGCTTGAGGCCTCAAGGAATCCATGTTTCAGCAAGGAAAGCATAATTCAATTGGCCTACCACATACTTAAAACAATCCATCCAATGCAGCAGCATTAGAGACTAAAAGTCTAACCAAACTCACCCAGCCTGTTAAAGAGCAAAGCCAAACACTCATATTAAAAGAAGCTTACACATCAATTGCATCCTGTTTCATAGCATCCATGTAAGCATTGTTGTAATATCGTTGTAAAGTTCTGAAGAACTCTTGAGATTGAGTGGCTGCTTTCCACTGACCCCGTCTCTGAGAGAATACCTGCACATGTCAAAGTTCGACAAGTAAACCACAAACATCTCGCAGATGAAAGAAGCGGCAATTACCCATTGCCAAAAGCTAAATCCTTCACAAATTTTACCCATAATATTCTGAATAGTTGGATTTTTGAAATATTTTGTAATCAAAGAATACTAGGATATAAGTTGACAAAGAAACAGTAGAGAGCATTTAACCACAAACATGACTTAATAAAAACCTTGAGCAACTATGAGAAACCACAATATAGATACTGCAGTTGTCTCAGTTCCCCTTGAAATCAAGAATTTCATGATAAGGCTATCTCAAAATTTTTAAACAAGCCAAAATGTTTAAACTTCAGGGTTAGCAATTTTAAAGAAAAAGAGAGATTCTGATGCAGAAAAGGCAAAGAGCATTTCGTCTTTGCTTGAGTTCATTGTTAATTTAAAATGTCTATGGGTTATTTCTTCCTCACCACTCAAGATTGGATACACAAGTGAGTAATGGCATAATGCATATTAGTCAGTTTCGTTAATTTCAGCAAGTGGACTAAGTTCCAGAATGAAAAGAATGATGAAGAGAAATTCCCCCAAATATCTCAGCAATGCCTGAATACAGTCAGACAGACACTATGCGTACAAATCCTAGGATGAACCACCTCTCTAAGGTTTGAACCATATGCTAGGAAAGCAACTTTTAGATTATAGTACCTTGTTATGAGCCGCTGAGCCACCATATTGTTGAGCAAGTGTGTCCCCCATCCTCTCATAGAACCCCATCAATTCATCAGCTAAAGGAGCATCAAGGTCTATTTTGGGGCAGTCTATACTTCCAAGAGCATGAAGTTGTTGACCTAGAGCTGTCAACCCGTATGCATATTGTGCAACATTTGTTCGATCCAGACAATCAATGCAATTGGTTCTTAGTACCCCTCTTTGGAACATTGGAGGCTTTCCAGAATGATTTCCATTTATTAAGTTGTCACCTTCACTAGGTTTTCTCTCCAAAAGATCTCCCACATCATTTCCGTTCTCACCAAGATCCATTGAACTCAAGCCACTATTATTAACTTTCCTGCATCATATTTGCACCAATTACAAGCCAAGAGGAAATCAGAATTATTGGCGAAATACATCAGAGAATGACACTGAAGATGCATCCTACCCATCCATGGATTTATAAGATTTACATGAAACAAGTAATGAGGAATTATCAAAATTCAGCTCATAAAGTGAAGAACAACTTTACAAACACACGAACAGAAAATTCACGTTTGCATCCAACAACAGGCAAGGAGCAAGAGTTACTCATTTAAGTGATACAATAAAATGACATGAAAGAGAGAACTCCACAAGGTATATTTATGTTTTGGCAAAGGAATAGGTCTTTAGTGAGAGGTTGGACGTTCCAGGACCAAGCAAAAAAAAGGAGTGCAAGGCAACATCCTTGTTCTCTATGTATCTCCAAACGAGAGCCAGAACTACCGAAGATCACATCTCAAATAATACAGTTTTAGATGATACACACTCATTCGCGAAAATATTACAAACTAAAAGCTTTGGAATGAAAAAAATTGATGCTAAAGTTTTAAAGTAGGACTGTCTTCCTAATGATGGTTTCAGTACTGATCATGCACTTATTTAAGTAACTTAGATGTTTCCTTCACTTACTCTGAAGAAGACCGATTCAGACAATCATCAGGTCTTGAGGCTGGTGATACTTGACAATAGAAGAAACCTGTTAACGTTAATGCATAAGTAGCCACTTTACCCAAAAGTAACAGAACGTTTGTGGCTTTGCTGTGAGGAAAGAGGAGAAAAACACTTTTAGAATATATCAGATTTCACAAGAAAGAACATTAATATAAGAAAATGGCAATGACTCGAGCTCATAAAATGTTCACCTCCGAGAATGCTTGTGTAGATCCCAGTGAAGAAACCTCAGACAATTTTCCTCAGGCAAGTCTTTATTAATAAAATCAATTGCATTGGCAAACTCTGCACGAAGAATGGATTCTCGGGGCTTCTTCTCTTCCGTCTGTCAGCAATGGGAATTAATAGGGAGGTGGATGAAGGGACAATGATCGAGTAAAAGCACTCGTTTGTTAGATCAAGCAAAAGTAAAAGGCTAGCTAGTTGACCATATTCAGGTCCCCGCTTTGCAATGTCGATAGCATGTTTAGAAAGAATAAAAGAAAGAGAGCGCACACACGTGATGGCGTGTCAAGAAAAAGATTTAAACAATGACAACATTAAGAAATATCATCGACAAAAATTAGACCCTTTATACACAGAAAGGTGCATGCTTACCTTGATCAGATTCAAAATAATTATAGGATTGCCATATCTGCTGACAAGATTTTTAAAATGAAGTCGGGTGGCTTCATAAGTCTCGTCCTTCTTCGACACTGAATGCAGGAAAAGTCAGCGTAAATACACAGTATATAAGCATCATCACTAAACCATAATAAGTACAAGGGCCTACCTATTATATCCGGTTTAAGATTCAAACGGGAAGTTTCCTGTGACCAGAAAAGAGGGATCGACCCACGATTCTGGACAACAGAAGTTATTTGCACAGGAAGGCCTTCAGGGACACCCTCATACACTATCTGTTCTGTCTCCACATCATTAGCTACTTTGCCCTTATCATTCACCCCTCGTTTCAGGTACCTAAAGTGTTAAGTGGAAGGAGCACTGAATGAGATAAAATAGATGCAAGATACATGGATAACAGCAAAAGGTTATCTGCATATGAGGAAAGGGTGCCAAATTCATCCTAAAATATGTTACAGATGGCTGAAGGTATCTCAAAGAATTTGGAACAAAAATCGAAATAGCATCAGTATAAAGTCCCGACCTCATGCCAGCATAATGTCGTGAACGTCTTGCAATAAGAGTCAATGTGATGTCTCTTCCTGCAACAGAAAGTGTAGCCTAGAATCAAAATACCACGAGTCATCAGTATGAGTTGAATAAGAAAGTCAAATAAGAATCTTTTAAAAGCATGGACAAGGTGGAGGGTGCCATTGATGGCAACCAAAGTCTACACGGTAATCGTAAAACCAGCATCTTTTCCCTTTTAATGGACAAATGAAAGTCACAAAAGAAGACCAATAATGGCGGCTTTTAACAGGATAAAAATTTTGAATGACAACAATGGGAAAAGATCATCAATTCTTAGAATATAATATCATCTTGACAATACTAATTCCTCACCTGTTTAAAGAAACCATACACTAAAGCAACCGTCCACAGTGTGTTTTTGAGGTGATTCCGAATTTCCCGAGTTAAGAATTCGTTCCAGACGAACATGGTCTCGAAGAGAACGTGCCCAGCTTCATCGTCACAAAAGTTCTTTTGTAGGTTACGCATAACATGGTATGAGTAGCTAAAAAAGAAGTCCTTCGTGAGGTCGATTGTGCATAGTAGCCTCTTGTATCTAATACATGAGAGGAAAAAACACAAAAAAAGAAAATTAAGTGGCCAAAAATAGACTGTGAGACATAATTTTCTAGATCAGCATGTCACATTTGCACTTACAAGGACTCAGGCAACCAAGGTCAGGTTACTACTAAAGATGGACTAATGCACGTGCATCTTCTTCATGCAGACTTAAATACACACACACACACACACACACACATTGCGAACATAGCATAAACATTGCATATGCTAGTCTTAACAGAAATTAGAGGAATGTCTCTTTTCGATTTCCTTCAAAAGAAGCATGAGATCTACAAATGAACACAGGGTAGAAATTGACCTGTCTTCATCCCTCGAATTTGGTAAATTGGAACAAACAGTGGAATTTGGAAGAGGAATCATCTCGCTCTTAGAGATGGCATACACAGTATGACCACAGATGGCACCTATCTCCCTTCTCTTTGTTATAAGCAGCATGTAGTAAGGTCCTAAGAACTTAATGAACCCTGTAATGAGATGACAATGAGTTGTATTGTGATAATAGCAGACAGTTAAGAGGAATGCAGCTATAACAAGAAAAATTAAACATACCAACTATCCCGTAGCAAGTAGTCACAAATTTCAATCCCCCGGTAGATATGTTACCCTCGTGTATTCTCCTTAATAGGTCAGAACATTCAAGCTCAGTATAAGTGGTAGAGTCTTCTAGAATATTTAGCTCGGATGGATCCAGTCTATCAATCTTCAGGACTCTCCAATATGTCCTACTCTTGTCCCTTCCTATCATGTAGAACATCTGCAGCATTTAAAAATTGCAGAGTTAGCTGGCCAACTTCCAGATAAGAATTTAGGGGGTAAATGAGCATACAGGTTCACAGAAGCTAAGTAAACGCTGGAAGCAATGATTGATTTTGACAGCGAAAAAGCTTTCACGGCTTGATGTTTGAACCATAGAAATGCCAAGCAGCTATTCCAAGTTTTGCAGACAATTATTTCTACTCAGGGCTAAAGCAACAGAGTATGCATTCCACATACAATCAAGTAATACATCTGAATTGGATATATTCACAGGCAAGCATGTACATCAGCATCACAATACATCAAGAAGCTGCTTATAATAATGGAGACTGAATTGCCATTGTCAAGTGCAAAATGCTACCCACAAATCACAATTCTCGTGATGACAGAGGACAAAGGGGGGGATCACTGATTTAATTATAGGCTCTTGCTGACCATCTTGTATCTCAATTTCTGTGAAGCAATTGGTATAAGCTAAGAACGAACGTATGTCCAACAAAATGAGCTCAATTATCTTTCCCTGTACCACTCATCTTCCTCGCTAGCGTGCTGTTAAATAACTGAAGCCGATATCATCCAATTGAGCCAAGCCTACATCAACTAATCAACTTTGAAATGAAGTTCATCCGATTTCCTCAAAAAGTAATTAACAAATCTAACCAACTTAACACCCGCTTCACTCGACCAAAGGCTGGCCCGATCAATATGACCATCAGCAACTAAAACTAAACTAAGCTGAAACGATCGAGAACCGAGTCACCGCGACGACAGCTACCGAGGAAACATCACGAGAGCTAAGAACATAATGTCGAACCAAGAAGATCTCAGTCACGAGCAAATTAGCTGATCCAGGCGAGAGAAGAGATAAAACTTACCGATCGAGTCTCGTAGAGCCTGAATTTCTGCATACAGGCGTCAAGAGAGCGCAACGAGCCATCCATCTCGGCACACATAGCCATCCTTCGCAAGCGCACGCCCCCTCCCTCAGCTCAGGCCCTTCCCCGAGCCACAGGCTCAGGGAAACTATCAGAAGAGCATGCACCAGACCGCCGGGGGAATCGAGGAACCTCCGCCCTGTTCACCACCCTATCACCAATCCGCACGACGAAGAAGAGCAACAACAGGAACCGCAGCTATCACCACTGCTCCCCATGCACAACACCGAGCTCGGCTGCTTCAGGTAGAGCATCTTCCAATCAAAGCCAGCCGCCCGCGGCCAATCGGAAACGAATCGAGTCGAATCGCCTCCAACTCAGCCGCCGGCCCCCGCCGCCGCCGCCGCTCCCGTCCGCCGTGGGGGCACGGGGGACGCCGGCGAGGAGCCGCAATGACCGAGATCGGGGGGGAGGGAGGGAGGGAGCGCGCGCCCCCCGGTGCCTCCGCTCTGCCGAGGTTGGAGAAGACGGGAAGCCTCGAGAGGATTCGAGAGAGTTATGATTGATGATGATGATGATGATGACGATAATGATAATGATGTTGACGGAGTTTGGTGCCGGCCGCTTTTATACGGTGGCGTTGGTGGCGGCGGCGGCGGCGGAGGCGGTGGTGGGGAGGCGATGATCGCGGCTGCTCAGATCTCGCGACGCGAGCGCGAACCAAAGCCACAACTTCGCTGGATCGCTCATGTGATTCATGTTATGGCCCAATTTTCAATGAATTGAATAAACGGGGAAAAAGGTCACCCAAAAAGAAAAATCCTAAGCTATGTCCATCTCTTCCGTGACGCCGAAAATCTCAAATTTATATTCGTGACGACATGTTTTAACCTCCGATCAAAAGTACTGTCGATAGGAATCGTTGCAAATATATGCATACATAGATACCGGAAAGCAAATGGTGATATGACACGACGCCACCCTCGTGGAACGATCTTATTTTTGGCTGAAAAATCATTCGATAGAACCTTGAACGAGGTTGAATGTGTCATGAAGGCACAAGTTCAGGATTTTATATGTCACGAGGAAAAGTTTAATGTAAATGCATCACGACGAGAATAGTTTGAAATTTTTTATGCCATAAAAAAAAATTCGGGTTACGGCTTTTTTCCTTATTATATTTTGATGATTTTTGGGTTGCGTTATTCTGATTTTGTGCTGAGGATGACCATCTTTCTTTCTTTTCTTTCTTTTTTTTTAATTTGGTTAGAGGTGGTCATCGTTTTGAGGAGTGCAATGTATGGATTGATTGTTAAGGAACTTGTTTCGTGCACTAGAATTTGAGTCTATAAGGCTCTTTTGAAGGATGAGTATCGGAGTTTTCATATGCACTTTAGACCGTGCTCGGTAAATTGCTTCGATGGTAACTTCGGTCACCGAACTTTGATTTTCGTTGTCTAGAGTATCGAGTTATCGATTTTTTCTGGTTAATTCATCTCGATTGGAATCTAAATAATTTAATAGGAAGAATTGCTAACATGATGCATGGCTACTTAGATCTAACACGATTGCTATGTCAACCACCAACAAAAGAACTATGATGCAAGTTTAGAAACTAACAAAATCAAGTGCCCAAAAAAAAGAAGAAGATTATTTCAACCTAGATGTGGGAACGAAGATGTGACCTCAAATTCCCAAGCTCGAAATCCCCTTGACACCGCCAGCCGCCAACCAACTATTTCAACCGTCAAAAGATTATTTCAACCTAGAGGCCTAAGACCAAAAAAAAAAAAATCTCAAATTTTAGCTTTTGTCCAATTTCTACCTTTCGTCTCGTAAAAAACCTCCAATTTTAGGTCATGTCCAAATTCTATCATAAACTTTTTTTTTAGTCCCATAAAAAATATTCAGCTTTAGGTCTTGTCTCAATTTTACCCTAAGCTTCTTTTTGCCCCAAGAAGAACCTCAAACTTTTGGTTCTGTCCCAATTTTACCGTTCAGTCTCAATTTTACTGTACAATTCTTACAGTCTCATAAAAAAATCACAAAATTTTACTTGAGTCACAAATTTGACTCCATCAGCCATCTGTCTAAAATTTCTCATTGACAATCAAGAGATATAAATCTCTCAAGCAAGAGCTGTTTGTTTGTTCTAAGCACTCTCTGACCGTGAGAGATGGAACATTCCCAAGCATGCAAGATCGATAAGCGCAAAATCCTGAGGGCGATTTTGACAGAGGGTTAATGGAGATCTTTATGAAACAAAAAAACTAGAGTGAAATTAAAACTAGTCCTAAAGTTGGAATTTTTTTATGAGTTAAAAAAAGTTTAGGGTAAAATTGGTACTAAACCTAAGGTTGAGAGTTTTTTTTATAAGACAAAAAAAAAGTTTAGGCCAGAATTGGAACTGGACCTAAAATTAAGGGTTTTTTATGAGACATAAAAAAAGTTTAGGGTGAAATTGGGACATGACCTGAAGTTTAAGCTATTTTATGAGACAAAAGGTAGAAATAGGATAAAAATTAAAGTTTGAGGTTTTTTTGAGGTATTAGGCCCAACCTGGAAGCGGGAAAAATGTTGGAACTCGGACGCCGTCTCTTATAGTCAAGTCGCGATAAGATGACTCTCCGTGAATTCGCTAGTCCTGACATGCGCAATACGCGTACGACCACATCGTGCCGGCATGTTCCAGTAGTATCGAGATCGAAACCGTGTCGAAAAAATTGAATTTGAACGAATATCACCGTACGCCCAAAATTGGTCGTAACGTTTGGACACGACACCGTGGCGTGGAGTGTGTTTCGTGCTAGCATCACTCCCTTTGCTTTCGTTAGCTTTCCAAACCACAGCGTACAAGTCTCGTTCGAGGCATCAAGTGCAAGGCACAAATGAACGATGGGGAAGCAAATTCCCAAAAACACGTAATCACAAACCCCAATCTTTTTCTCGGTTTTCTCATCCTCGAAGTTGACTTTGACCCGAAATGAGCAATTCAAGAACAGATGCCAATGCACTTCGAGCACCCAAAAATATATATATAAAAATAAAAATCCAATAATTAATGCTAATTTCAAAAAATAGATTAATGTCACGAAAAACTCTTAAATCAATGCACATATGACAAATTTGCCTCAAATTAATTTTTTTGATCACTAAAAACCTCAAACTGATATACCTGTGCCAAATTTACCCTCCGTTAGTTTCCGTTAAATTTTTTCGTCAAATTATTGAGTTGAATGACGCGTTGCAGTTGACAGGTTTACTAATTTGGGTTTTTCACCTTTATTTGTCACAGGTGTACCAGTTTGGAGTTTTGCATTGTATCAATCCAATTTAACGGAAACTAATGGAGAGTAAATTTGTCATGAACGTATCAGTTTGAGATTTTTCGTGATCAAAAAATTAGCTTAGGATAAATTTATCGTCGGTGTATTGGTTTGGTCTTGGCATTTGTTCAAAAAGAGGGCAGACTCCAGGTTGCGCGGGACAGCCGGGATTCGACGTGCGGATCGGGTGATGCCAAATCGGATCGGGCACGACCCAGAAAAATAACCACGTGCGATTAGGCGATGATGTCGACGATGACGTCATGCGGAGGATGGTACCGACCCGATTTTGCTGTTTCGGACCGGTTGTAACTAAAAAAGACATTAGCTGTCGGCTTCGATGATTAATGTTAACAGTTGACCTATGGCCCAGGTTTACACATCCAGAGTCGATTTCTGTCTCTGTCTCTCTCGCCCCCCTTTCCGCTTTGCATGCTAGCAATAGGATTCAATCTTTTGGGCATAGGATTCCTCGTGGTACGAAGTTGAAAGAGTACCTTGTGCGGTGTTTGAAGTTATCGCCCTAAGTGTGGCTGACCAAAAAGGGAAGAAACGAGGGGTCGATTCATACGAGAATCCCGATAAAAACGTCAGTGTGTTTTTCTGAGATGATTTGATCGATAAACGATCGGTCTGTCGTATCGGGTTTTTTGAAACGATGTGACGGCAGTGTATATTTACACGGGTACAGATGGTTCGTATGTTGTCCGACCTCGGTTGCTGTGGCCGGCTATGATCGTGAGCCGAGAGTTTGAAGCCATTTGGTCTGTGAGCTAGATCAGTTATGAAAGATAAATGTGGAATCGGGATAACTGTTCGATACCTATGTAAATGGTAAAATGACACGAACGGTTTTTAAACTTTGGTCAAGTGTGCGGTGTTGTTTTTAGACTTTTAATTTATTCCATGTAAACCTTAAATTAATGGTTAATGTTTAATGTGACACGGTAGGCATAGTTCGGAATTTTTTACGTCACAAAAAAAAAATTCAAGATAAATATATTACGGTAAACATAGTTTGAGTCTTTTTTTGGCTTTTTTCCTTATTATTTTTCGATGGTTTTTGGGTTGCGTTAGTTACTGATTTTATGCTGAGGATGATCCTCTTTTTTTAAAAAAAAAAAATTTGGTTAGAGGCGGTCAACGTTTTGAGGAGTGCAACGTATGGATTGATTGTTAAGATGAACTTGTTTCGTACGCTAGAATTTGAGTCCATAAGGCCGTTTCAAAGGATGAGTATCGGGGTTTTCGTATGCGCTTTAGCCTGTGCTCGGTAAATTGCTTCGATGGTAACTTAGGTCGCCGAACTTTGATTTTCATCGTCTAGAGTATCGAGTTATCGATTTTATTCGATTAATTTATTTCGATTGGAATCTAAATACTTTAATGGGAAAAATTGCTGACATGATGGCCACTTAGATCTAACACGATTGCCATGTCAACCCCCAACAAAAGAACCATAATGCAGGTTTAGAAACTAACAAAATCGAGTGCAAAAAAAAAAAAAAAAATGGCGTCTTGCCAGCAATGGCCAAGGGGCGAGTTTCCAACCAAACTTGATCATGGACCTGGTAGTCACGAGCTTGTGCGAGCCAATGGGTTCGAGGTTCATTTGTCATCGGATTTAGATGAGGCTATTTAGTTACGAAGCCTAGCTTCGGTAGGCTCAAGACCGCCCTGCACGACTCGACTAATTCATATATATCAGATGACTTTTCGTGAATTCGCTAAGTCCCAATAATACGTAATTTATGCATAACCAGGTAAGGCCGGTAGATATCAGTATCGGGATTGGACCTACGTCAATATGTTGGCCATACAAAAAGAAAATTTGATTTTGAGAACTCGTGTTTCCCTTTTTGTTTCCCCTCTTTTTGCGCATCGCGGTAGTGTTCTCGTGGCTCTCCGGTGAACAACTGAACGAATATCGCCATATGCCCGATTGGTCGTGACGTTTGGACCCAACACCATGGCGTGGAGTGTGTTTCATGCCAACGTCACTCCTTTGCTTTCGTTAGCTTCCCGCACCACAGCGTAAGAGTCACGTTCGAGCCATCAAGTGCAAGGCGCAAATGAACGATGGGGAAGCAAATTCCCAAAAACACGTAATCACAAACCCCAATCCTTTTCTCCGTTTCTCATCCTCGAAGCTGACTTTGACCCGAAATGAGCAATTCAAGGACAGATGCCAATGCACTTCGAGCACCCGGAAAAAAATATATATAAATAAAAATAAAAATCCATTAATTAATGATAATTTCGAGAATGGTTAATACCACGAAAAGTCTCAAACTGATATACCGGCGACAAACTTACCCTCCGTTAGTTTCCGTTAAATTTTACCGTCAAATTGTCGAGTTGGATGACACGTGGTAGTTGACGGACGTACCGATTTTGGGTTTAACCTAGGGGGGTGCAAAACGGATCACCCAAACCAGGCCGAACCGAATCGACTGGTTAGGTCTGGTTTCTAGAAGTGTCAATCCGTTTCTCGATTCTTAAAAGTGGAATCGATGTCCACGCGGTCCGATTACCGGTTCCAATGGGGAACCGGACTAAATTGGACCGACTGCATGTACTCTTTTTTATTTCTTCAAAAAAATTTCTAAAATATGAACTAAACTTTAAGTGAACTTCATTGGCATAAATTCATTGACAAAATTAGTAAAATGTGAACAAAACTCTAAGAGACCGGACCATGAACCAAACAACCCTAGTTTAACCCCTTCATTTGTCACAGGTTTATCATTTTGTGGTTTTTCGTAATATTAATTTAATTTAACGAGGGATAAATTTGTCACAAGTATATTGGTTTAGGGTTTTTTGTGGCTTGGCGTACTGGTATTGGATTTTTGATAGTCAAAAAGTTAATTTTGGATAATTCTGTCGCATGTATACTAGTTTGAGGTTTTTCGTAACATTAATTCTTTTGAGAATTGCTAGCATGACGATTACATCATGTGTGAAATGGGCTTGGCATCTTGTACGAAAAGAGGGCAAGGCCAGGTTTCGCAAGACGGCCGGAGTTCAATGTGCGAATCGGGTACGACCCGGAAAAAAACCCGTATGATTGGGCGATGATGTCGACGACAATGTCATGCGGAGGATGGTACTGGCCCCCAATTTTGCTGTTTTCGGACAGTTGTAACTAAAGCGACACTAGCTGTTGGCTTCGATGATTAATGTCAATGGTTGACCTATGGCCCAGGTTTTCACATTGAGAGTCGGATCTCTCTCTCTCTCTCTCTCTCTTGCTCCTTTCCGTTTTTGCATACTAGTAATAGGATTCAATTATTTTGGCATAGGATTCCCCGTGGTACGAAGTTGAAAGTGCACCTTGGGCTGTGTTTGAAGTTATTGGCCTAAGTGTGCCTGACGAAAAAGGGAAGAAACGAGGGATTGATTCGGACTGGAATCCCCGATAAATTCCTCGTGCTTTTCTAGGGTAATTTGATCGATACACACGATATGTCATATTAGATCATTGGAATGATGTAACGGCGGTGTATATTTATATGGTTACAAATCGCTCGTATGAGTTGACCTAAGTTGTTGTGGCCGGCTAGGATCGCGAGTCGAGAGTTTGAGGCCGTTGGGTTCGTGTGTTGGATTGGCTATGAAAGATAAATGTGGAATTAAGATAATCGTTTGATACATATGTAAATGGAAAAATGATACAAATGGTTTCTAAAACTTTGATTCAATGTGCAATATTATCTTTAGACTTTTAATTTGTTCTATGTAAACTTTGACTTATTGATAAATGTTTAATGTAGTCCTTCTATTTGTTCAAAAGTATACAAACGACACAGAAACCATTTATATTGTTATCCCATGTAAATTTGTTACGCGTAAAATTTCAAGTTGGTCCTCAAATTCTCACGATTCTATCCACTAGATGGATTGCCATGCAATTACCCAATATTTTGTTGCTCCCAAGAGTCGTGAATGGTCGAATTTCAAGATTGAAAATTCAATGCGGCACATCATACACGTGGGGGAATTTCAGTGGTACACCCCTAGTGGCTGCGCAAGGGCAATTTGGTTAATCAGTGCTCCATTTCTTGGGAAAATTCAATGCTCCATTTATTATTCCTCATTATCTATCCATTCCTAACGTTTATCATCATTGCTAATTTGGCTAATCAAACAAATTTGGCAACTGGGCACACGTCACGAGCCTATGTTGAAAATAGGAAAAGAAGAAATCATGATGTTTTGTGTCCTTATTTGCCAAAATGTGCACGTGAAAATAGTTGTTGCGTGGACGCGAGCACAAACCGTATGGAAGCGAAAGAAATCCCCTGAGGTTGTGACGTAGAATTTGCTTTCTAAGTACGAGTTTCCTTTCCGTTCTCGCACGACAGCTTGGTCCGAAACGCCTGGAAATTGTCGTTTCGAAACTGTCTTCTCCTTTTCTCGTGAGATCGAGAGTCTTATATAGGAAATCTTACTATTTAAAGAGTACCGACGTTTGAGTTCCCCGAACGTAGTTTTTTTTCTGAGGACGAGTGCATCAAAGACCCCCAAACTTGTCGCCAAAGTACAATGGAGTTCAAAATTTCTTAAATAATGCAGTCGCGTCCTGAAACTCGTTGAATCCGTCCAATTTGGATGACGGGAACTTTGCATACGAAGGCAGAACTCTCTTTTGTTTTTTCCTCTGTACCTAGATTTTGTACACGTTTCGAGATTTTATATTGTTTTTTTTATGTTTCGTGTGGGACTGACAACGAAATTTCTTGAGGCTATTTGGACATGAGATTTTGTCGTATTGCGTATTGGGAATGAATTCGAGAGCTGAGGAAGTTTTCTATTTCTCTTTTGATTCCTCTCGGATTCAAGGCCGCCAGCTCTGTACAATTTAGACAAGGATGTTCGTTTGTAGGGTCCGCACCTTAATATCCAAAATGAAATTCTAATTCGATTAGACATAGTCCATACAAGTCCGGGAGTCCGGGTTGAGCGGGCAATCTCAGCGGGGTGGATTGGGCCTAAAAATCCTCGGCTCTGTTCAAATCCTCAAACTACTCAAACTAAGTAAGAATTCGATTAGAGCGAATTGGTTTTGGCATCAGGGTCGACATAACGTCAGCTAACAGGGGACGATCGAGGGTGGATCTGAACTCGGTATCAATGCGTGGATCGAAGCAACATGACCACACAGGCATCAGCATGAGATCTATGCATGATAAAAAGAGAGGCACAGAGGATTTGAAACACACACTTTCACTAGCAACCACTAAAATTGAAGTACGGTGCTTCTATAGCACGTTCAGGTTAACAAAAGAAATGGTCTTCTCGACCTGTGTAAGAATTTCTGCTTGTTCTAAAAGGTAAGAACATGTGTAGAATTGAAATGCGCCCCAAAAAATGAGTTCCCCATAATTTAGTCAATTCCAAGACGACATATCGGGTTCCTCTTAATAAGACCGAGATCAACCTGCACGAGACAAAAGTATATGGAAAATAGTAGGGGCAGTTCACTGGAAAGATCGCGAGAAAGGGAAGAGCAAAGAGAGATCGTACCTTGTGTCCAAACAGATCCCGGATGTTATCAATCCCATAAAGTATCATTGTAGGTCTGGGTCAAAAACCACAAAACATGAAAGGATTTGAGTAACAAATATGCCAAGCAGCCTAAACCTATAGTAACAAAAGAAATTGGACAAACTGCAGCTACTTCAGAAAATCAATTTCAATTTCATTCGTCCTAACAACAAAACACGCCCAATGTGATAGTACCCCTGCAACTTCATCATCCAATTAAGGCACAAACAAGAATATGAAGAGACACTATATACCTTTCAAGGGAGAGTCCCCAGGCAATAACGCGAACATCCTCAGGAAGTCCCATTGGAAGCAACATTTCAGGTCTGAACATGCCAGAGTTCCCTATCTCCACCCATTTCCCAAGGCCCTCATGGTAACTGGCCAAAATGTAAAACAATTTGCTTAGCCAAGTATAGGGGTGCGAAGGTAAGCAATAGGGAGAGGTAGGAATTGAATGGAAGACCTCTTGGGTCTTGAAATGAAGAGGACCACAGCTACTAGATCGATCCCTATTCCGTACTAAACAAGCTATACAAAGCTACTTATGTTACCTGAAAATCTCCATGCTAGGTTCGGTATATGGATTGTAAGCTGGCTTGAAACGGAGCTTCGACATGCCTGGATAAAGAATTGAGGTACGTCAAATTATATATTTACCAAGACCACCTTAAACCTGCACATCATCGTCTGGGGCTCCCCAAGGTCTTTCTGTTGGCTAATATCATGGAACACTCTTTACCTATACGAGAGAAAAAATCATGCAGGACTCCAATCAAATCTCCAAGAGTAAGCCCTCGATCACATACAAGACCTGAAATCAGAGTCATGATTCAGAAAGGTGATTAATAATACAAAGAACCAATGTAATATCTACCAGAATACCCAAAAATGTTTCTACTCACTTTCACTTAAACACGGTTCTATCTAGAGACAGCATATCTGTACCTTGGACACAACTTGACCCCTGATGCCACAGATCTACCAGATTTTATTTATCGTAGAGACAATTGGAAAACTCAGGACAGAGAACAGATGTAAACTCCAATTAAGTATTTATTCTATTTATTTGAGAAACAGTGTAACTGAACAACCTACAAAATCCAGATATACTCTGACAATTCTCGACATGCCAGGATAATCAGAAAATTACCTTCGATCTGGTGGAACTCTGCGAGATGGGTCCGATCTACCGCTTCATTTCTGAAAACACGATCAATTGAAAAGTACTTCTTTGGTCCAAAGGGTTTCTTCTGCAAGTAATGTCAAGAAATCAAACAATAAAAGGTCAATTTGAATTGACTTCCACTTTTATTTGTGACTCACATTTTAGCTTTATCTAATTTGGAACTCCCAAAACCTTGCAAAACATATAAACATTGACATTTAGTAGCTTTTCATAATTAAAAAAGATTAATCTCTTTCTTTTTAAATCTTTTAAGGCAGAATCATACACCGAAATAATACTTCTTTTGCTTCCAAAGAGGCCCCAATAATGCTTCTAGTTCAAAGCAGAACATACTAGGACAAATTGCACAAGAACATCACAAAGTCATTTAGTGTGTGAAACGACTTTTACTTCACTATTCTACTGTTTCCCTTTTAGCAATCGATATTGTACTTTTTATTTAATGTTGAACACCCCCTGATTCTTAAAAACATGGACAGTTAAATTCATTTGCAAAATCGAAGTCATGTAATTGTTTTTGTAATCTTTTCTATTCTTTTGGTTTTGGCGAGAAAGTAAACACTGAAACAAGTGGGTATGTAACATTTCTATAGGAACATGAAGAACTGCAGAAAATATGTTAACGGTATTTACCAAGTGTCTAAACCAACATTTATTATGTTCTACAAACTATAACTGGCTATGAGGTGGTATAGCAAGGGAGCAAAAATGAAAGGCTCATAAATGGTTCTAGTTCTTGTCGGCAATGTTGCAAGTTATTCTGGATGAAGTGATCCAATAATATGCAACGAGACAATAAACAGAAAGAAATGCAAAGTCTAGGATTGGCCAAACAATTGCAGAGGAAGCTTTTTGACAGGAAAGCATCAAGCACAACCACACCTGTGCCAACAAGTAAAGCATCCGAGTGGAAACAGCAGTCGTGTGAGTTCGTAAAAGGTTCTTATTTGCTTCATCTCTTTTCCACTCGTATCCATATCTGTTCACCCAAAAAAAAAAAAAAATCCATCAGTAAAAAAAATGTGAGGCAAATCTTACATCAATAGTAGAGATTAATACAGGAATGGAGTTAAAAATGAACATGAATTGATAAGAACATGAAACAAATAAATATGATACCCTCGAGACTGGTAACCACCCGATTCGTGAACTCTCTTTACACGTTCAACATAATCTTCAGGAAGTTCCCTCGTGATGGGAGGAGCTATATGCATTTACAAGCCATATAAATATGAGAACAACTTCACAAAAAGTGAAACTACCGATCACGCAATCAAATTGGACAGACCATTCAGAAAGAAAGTATCATGTGAATCACGAGCAGGGTGCTGCTGAGGCTGGAACAGAGCATCAAAGTTCCAGAAACTGCACATTAACCAGAAATGGGTAAGATCCCCATAGACTGGTATTCTACAACAAAGCTGGGCAACAGTAAATACAAGGCAAAAGCACCTCATGCATGGTAGATCTCATTATTCTTATTACTGATTTCGTGAAGTAGACAATAAACAACTAAACTCATATTTATCAACTTAGCCTTCAAGATGCACGCTCACATGCATCTGCTTAGCCCTCAATATACCAGATGCATCATCAGTTACAAAAAGTTGAAGAATGTAGGCATCCAAAACCCCCCATGTTCAGCACCAACAGATAGAACTCACAGACAAATTGAGATGACCTTTTATTCAGGGAAAATGTGTACTGTGTGCTATATATTCTTTCTACTTTCAATCTGTGTCTGGAGAGCATGCAAAAACCAGGAATTGAAGCATGTTGTCCAACTATGGAAACTTAATATAGATGTATTATACATAAGACCAATTAGTGTAAGTTTTGTGATCATAGTAATGAGTGCTTAACATATCACGGAGCACTGACTTCAACATGAAGCATGTACAGAACAGCAAAACAGAGATGACAACCCATACCTGCTTTCCGCAAAGTTGTTTGTGGGCATTTCCTCAAAACTGCAACCAACAAAAGAGCCACTGTAAGCAACTATGGAACCAAAGAACAAAAGGGTAAACAAACTGTCATACTTTCAGTAGCATGAGAAATTGCCACCTCTTACCCCATATAAAGAAATATATTCTTCAACTGCTGCCTCACCTGAAAATGAGGAAAATAAAATATTCGTAAGCATAGTTAAGAAAGTGATGGTGATGTCAGACTATTCGAAGTTGATGAGGATCTATAACTAGTCCAAGTTTCAAATTTAAGAAATTAAGCTTAAATTGCATATGTCAAATTTGCAAAAACTTTAAATGATGGACATATGAGAGAATATCGGTGGCAACAGCATGAACATGAGGATGGTACTGCAAAGAGCTCACTGTCATATCGAAGTTCCACTATGTTTATGAAAGATTTCAAATGAACGTTGCAAATGGAGCAGCTTTTAGTTGCCATAACAATCAGAGAAAGCAAGATGGTAGGAACCATAAATTACATGGATTTTGTTTTTGGGCAGCTATACTTGCTTTTTATCTTCCAAAAATCAATTAATACTTCTGATAGCCGATCTAAAAACTTAAGTAATCAAGAAGTTCAATAATATCAGTTGCAAGTCAAGTTACTTGACTCCAGATACTGTCCTCACTTCTTTGATAGGTAGCACAGTTTGTTATTCAATTAAAAATTGAAACATTTTGGACCTTATGGAGTGTTGTCAACAATATGTGATCCATACCCACATAAAATTATTCAAGATCTAGCTGAACACATTCAGCACGTGACAAAATAGACTTTCCATAACTTCTTTTTTCAGGTTAAACCATATCATAGATTTTTATGCAGATTTCATCTCCTCTAACATATCCACTTAATTCTCTTCAATAGATGCCAATTTACTGATCCACATAGCCAGTTCCTATGAAATTGACAAACAGTCCGACTAAATGTACTCTTTATAATTTTTGCAGGACCCACCGAGTACCTAGCTTTGAATTTCTCTACGCAATTGACACAGAATTCATCCTTATGATTAACAAATGTTTTCCACATCAATGTCACGTGAAGGAGATAACTCTAGAGCTCAAAATTTAGAAGCGATACCGTGATTAATAAAAAGATACATGCAACAACCAGTTGAGTTGAACATAACATCAAAATCTCAGTTCATGCCCGGAGGGACGCACAGTTTCCATGGCACTAAGCACCTTAACTGTCTAAGAGATTAAATGTAGCCATGATGACTCATGGTACTACTTCAGTCTACAAAAGTGACCGGGGTTCTGAAGTAGTTGGTCCATTGTGTTGATTTGACCACCAAGTAGGAACCCTTCAGCAGAGGTCAAAGCTAAGGATATGATTAATTCATATTCTACTTAGGCCCTACGTCCAATCATCTTGGGTCAAACACACTGGAACAGGCTAAGCATAATATTAATCTCCTCAATAAAAACATCTAAAGAATAAAATCCTTGCCTTGAGAAGTGGATGAATATGGCCACCTCCGGCAGGTGGACCCTTGGCGCTGAAGTTATACTCTTTGAACTCTAAATCCTTCCAGTCACCCCTGCAACAAAAGTGCGTGCTTTATCAGTTCACAAAAGTGAACCGGACACAAGCACATCATATCTCATCTAAAACAGTATGAGCTACCATTATCAGGGCCTACATCCATCGACCAATCAGCCTTGTGTGATTTCCTCAATTTAAAATAGCCAAGTTACATGTATGTGACAAAGACAACCCATAACAGTAAATAATCCAATGATTATGAAAATGGAGAGTTACTAGGTAATAGCGTTCATAGATTCTAACAATGTGAGAATTGCTTGGCTGCTAAAGCAAGACATTCAAATAAGTGAATAAATTAGTAAAAGAAAAAGCATAAAAGTAAACACGAGAACTTAAAGGTTATGTCTGGAAGGCCAAAATCACCCTTCAACCGAATCGCCGTTTAAGGGTCAAATTCCCTTTCCTCTGTCAATAAAGAAAGTGAGAAGCATTTGAAATCCACTTAAAAGGTAAATGTATGTTCCTTTTTCTCTCTAATGATAAATCTGAAGACTTTCATACAACAGCAGACTCCCACAACTTTTCCGAAATGATGGAACTTCACATCTTTAGGGATATGTAGCTGTAAGGTAGGGGACATTGGGTAAACAGAAACTCAGACGTCAAACAATTCCCCTCATAGACCAACTAATTTAGCAACATTAATGCGCAACTTTCTCAATAAATAAACTAAAAGGTAAAACACCGACCCAAAAAAAAAAAAACCAAAACGTAAAATTAATACCTCTGGAGATTTTCCCGAGTCAAATCTGTAGCAGCCTTCTTCCTTTTAGGGGCATAATTAGGACCTCTCTTCACTGAGTAACCCTTCCATGTCCTTGAAGAAAACAGGTTTTACATAGATGTGAGCATTAAGAACAGAAAACCCGAGAAAGTTTACAACTTCTGGACCAACCAAGTAATTTGTAAACCAAAAGTTAAAAGACAGTATTTACTGTGGAATAATAAGCTTTCTTGCTCTGAGAGCTTTGATGTTGTCTGCATCAATATCCTGAGACAAAGGGGATATTAGGCCAAGAAACCTTTCAAATATTACATGAGCGGGAAGGAAAAAATGGACAAAAAAGTCTGCATAAACTACTCAAATTTAAATCTGGATCTAAAAGAGAAGAACAAGAGGGGGACAAGTCCATAAATTACTGATGTGTCGATTTTATTGTAGTAAACCTCATGCTACACATCCTTAAGCTTGCATCGATGCACAAGCAACCAGATACTCACCAAAGCCTACCAAATATCCATACCCCATTATGCATGACTTTGGTGGATGAGAAAGTTATCCATGTGAGAAGTACACCACTTCCCAATAATAAGAGGTGTGACAAGCCAATTAAAATTGAGTGATTTCAAATTTTAAGTGCCAAATAAATGAAATGCATAGCAAGCAATGTGATTGGTCAATCACGCCAAATCAGCTGTATGACCAACACATAAAATACTTCTCCCCAATGGATAAGCCCACATTGTGAACCTCAAAAACTTACAGCACCCATTGCAACTCAAACAATTGCATGTCTACTAACCATAGGAATTTCAGTAGTATCTCTAGCAAAAAGTTGAGACCATTTGCCACAAATGGCTTAAGGGCCGTTTGGTTCAACTTTGCAAATGAGCCTCGGGAGAATGCAAATATCTTTACGTTAAAGCCCCTTAGGAAAATCCAAATGGCATTTAGTAAAAAATTCTTTGTGAAACTACTTTGGCCCAAGTAGCGTTTGACTTTTTTTTTTTTTTTTGCAAAGGGCTTTGGGATTTTCATTTTTATTAAAAAAAAAGGTTACCCTTTGCCGAAGGCAGGAAGGGCTATGGCCGCCAACGAGCCAAATCTAGCGCCGGCAACCGCACCCGACCTCAAGCGACGAGGCCTGAGGTTGCACGACCCAGGCACCGTCACATGGACTCACGCGACCTCATATGATGGCCGCCTGGGGTCGCGCGACCCAGGCCAACAGCGCCTGGGCGATCGCGTGACCTCAGGTGGCCGTTGCCTGGGTCAGGCAACCTCGCCGGCCCTTCGCCGTCTAGTTTTGGTGTCGCCAGCCACCCTTTCACGAAGAAGATGAACAATAACAAGGGGAAAACCGGAATATTAAAGAATAAGTGAAGGTAGTTTACGAAGAAAAAAATTAGTTTCAGCATTTGGCAAATGCTAAAAGCCCAAAGCTGGTCCTGACCAGCTTTGAGCATTCCCAATGCTGGCTTTCGGCCAAAAGCCCATGGGGAATGCTTGCCAAACGCCCTAGCATTTCCCCATGGGCTTTCGAGGCCGAAGCCTCTTGGGAATGCTGAACCAAACAGGGCCTAAGAAGGTTCATAACTTCATACCAAATGATAGACAACATGGACCTACTAAACAATAATTTTCTCGAGTGTTTGGTATTATCCGCATGCATCTTTTGAAGAAACCCACTTCATTGAAGATCTTACCATTTTACTCTCAAACGTTAGAGAGATCTCTCATTACATACTAGATGATACTTATTACATGGAAAGTAAGTCTTACAATGACAAAAAAAAAACTAATAATAATGTATGACATATTACAACAAAGAAGGGCTAAGTGGTAAGAAAGAATTCACGAACAGTTAACTCACCTGCCCATCTTTTATCCGTGTAAGCATATCTTTGACTTTGTCATCCACATGTTGAACCTACAAGAAGTTTTCCATTTCTTAGTTAAAATATAAAATAAGGAATACAAATTGGGTGCATTCAAAACTTAGATCCAAGATCAAGTGGGTTTCCTTTTTTTATCCTCAAAGAAAAACTCAACCAATAATAATGTATCAGGAACTTATATACCAACAAAAATTCAAATCCAGCCACTCAAGCTCTCCACAATTGCACTAAACATTTGACTTCACTCTTAAACTTATGAAGACAACTGATGCTAATAGTAATGGCAGAAGTCATGAGAAAGAAAAAAAAAAAACCTATTCAACGCAGCAAGCCAAATGAGCCAAACCAACGAATTGTCTGATGTTAGATCATCTAACATCCAAGACATATTGATTCTTCCTTTAGCAGTTTATAATACAACTAGAACAAAGAAAAGTCACATAGAACTTATATACCCACAATCAAATCCAAATGCTAACGATTTGGGAAAGTAAAACATTGAACATGAAGAACGGGGTGCAGCTCAAACAATATATTCCATGTTAGAAACTAAAAGAAAATACTTCATAGCTCTCAAGTAAATTTCAAGCCCATTTATTTTGCTCGTATGCTTTGTACATTTTATTTTATTCTATAAATATAAAATAGGACATGCATTAAAAAAAAATTAAAAGGAAACCAAAATCGCCAAGAGCAAGGATGGCAGCTGATTGGCAAACGAAAATGAAATGCTAAATGAATTAATCGTTAGAAGAAAACATTTCAGAATGCTAAATGGTAGAAAAGATCATGCTAAATGAATACCCTAAGTTGCAAGATATTTAAAGATTCAATACAAGTTACTGTGTTTCTCCACTAAAAATTTGGCAATGTAAATTTTAATGCTCCATAGTTCTAGTGTATCATAATGCATTGACTGTGTTGCAAATTACAAATGTGCAAAGGATGAGTACATCTCATAGATTCTCCAAGCAAAACTATGGACACAGAAAAACAATAGCTAATGAGAAAGACTGCACTGCATTACTCGTAAGTCCAACATGGACGGAAGGTAGAAAAATGTTCAGAGAAATCCAAATGACTTGAAAATGGGGGAAATTTCTTCCATCTCAGCTGCTTTCAGTAAAAGTAAATGCCAAAGGTAATGCAAAGTGGCAGCAAATAAGAAACGAAACATTTTCTGTAGTGCTTTCTTCTTCATTTCTGGATACTCCAGAAATAGATGGCTTTCATTGGATGTTAACCTGAAAGGCAGGTATTCCTCAATAAACCTTTACAGCAATTAGCAGAATGTTTAGTTCAATTCTTCCAACTTTACAGTCAGTAAATTCCAGTAGCATCCAAACAACTAAAATAAGGCACCATTATGCAGGAAATTGCATCAACACATCTGCAGTCAGAACATTTTATAGATCAAGAACAGAATATCTGTAAAATACACACTTCACAAGTTCCACGAAACTCAAGAAAAAGGAATTAAATAAGAAAGAATTATACACGCTCTTACAAATCGGAGGAATACAGATCAGAGGATCTAATAAAATGAAGTCAAACCCTAAGGAAACCTAAATAAGCAAGGAAGAAAGCTTTTGAACAGAAGATACAAAGCCAGAAAATTCATCAACAAAATAGCATAGTTGCTTACCTTTCTAGATATATGTTTGCCCATCTCGACCCATTTATTCTTCCCTGCTTGTGCACAACCTATTTTGAAAACTGAGGGGTCAAGCCTTTTCTGCATCCATGAATTAACTCGGTGATAATTCATCCATTCTTAGATATTCTTACATAGAATTTGAAAAGGGAAAACTTCTAGAAAGATGTCAACAGTTCAATATGCTATACACTCAGCTCGCAGAATGAAATCCACATTTACCCCCAGAAAGCAAACTTGCAACAAAAGAATCACTCGCCGGGCACAACGTCGACAGCATCACAAGAACCAATCAGATCGAAAGTGGCGGTACTAACCTGAAGTTCATCACGAGAGATACCCTCTGGCGGTACAGCCAAAAACAGCTGCACTTCCGGCGATCCGGCAACCGCATACGTCTTCCCTTCCTCTGTAAGCACCCACGTTTCCCTCTTAATGTCCTGCACGTCCAGTCCAGTCCATAACGTTAACATTGGTGTAACAAAGAAGCGAAAAGCACAAACATGCAACGAAATCCGCAATCCGGTGGATGATCAGCGTCCACACACTCCAATGCACCCTTATCAACACCAATTCCGCCACGTCCAACCCCAATAATCAAGACTCTCGTGGTGCACGAGCAAGAGAACGGACAAGCATTGCCCCCATACACATGCCCTTTACACTCACTACAACCAAAACCCGGAAAAGAATTGACGAAAAACGCGCGCACGACGATCGGCAAGAAGCTCATTTGCTAAGACAAATTGTAGGTTCACTGAGATTATCGGCGTCCGGACACTCCAATGTACCCATTATCAGCACCGATTCCGCCATGTCCAACCCCGTCATAATCAAGACTCTCTCGCGGCGTACGAGCAACGGAACGGACAGGTATTGCCCCCGTACACACACACACACGTACGCCCTTTAACACTCGCCACGAGCAAAGCCCAGAGGAGAATCGGCGAAACATGCGGGCGCACGACGATCGGCAAAAGCAGCGGGGGGCACCGGACGACGAAAATGACCTGAGGGTCGATGTATCTGAAGCCGTGGAGGCTCTTGATGACATTGACCACCTCGTTGTGGTCGATCCCGTGCGCCGCCGCGAACTCGCCGGAATCGGCGATCTCGTCGTGGTTCTCCAAGAACCCTAGGATTGCTTCTTCCGCCATTTCTCTTCACTTCAGCAGACGCCGAAAACCACGCCCTGTTGAGTACCTGAGTAATAAGGGTAGAGAGAAGACGATCCCGTTTAGGCTTGGGCTTGGGCTTGGGCTCGATCCAAATCAACAAGAATAGTCAACGAGATGGATCCGTCGACGTGGTCGCCGATCGAGCAGCGGGGAGCACCGTCACGGCGCGCCACCGGTTGCCGCCGCTGGTCAGTCTTGCCACAAGGAAACACTAATCCTCCGTGGATGCTCGGTGGTTAAGGGTATCCCTACTGCAAAGTAGGAGCTGAAGCTCCGATTAGACCGCCCCGCCTACCCAGATATATACATCTGACAAAGTTGATAGGACTTTGTTCCTTATTTTAGCATGCCTGCACACTTATTCCCTAATTGCCCCTAAACATTTGGTTTTTTTCCGGAAAGAGGAAATACTCTCTCGGTGTTTTACATCCATAGTATGTCGAGGTCCACAAGAAGTGAGGCCTCGTACCAAATAGCTTTACCTCTTGCTTAGGAGGAAGGAAACCCTAATCTGTAGGCAAAATTATCTGATCCTCTTTGGACGTTGTCGTTTTCGAATTACAGATAAATCGAAAGGCTTTTTATCTGCTTTATATAATGTTCTTTCGCTAGCTTTGATTTGTATGCGTGTTAGGGTGACTTTGGTTGGATAAGTATGGTGAAATTTCTGCGAGACTTATCGCGTTGTAAGGCACTGTGTCATTTTGGATCCTCTTTCTCTTTCGTAGATCAGGTCGAAGAATTGTCTTCTTTTTTTTTGTTTACTATGGGCGAGATACTTAAGATGTTACTTGAATATATAAAACTACAGTGAATATATTATGCATAATAGGATCTTGATATTCTTTGCATACACCAAAAGAAGTGTTAATACACGTTATTCCAAACCAATGAGATTTCACTAACATTTCTAAAAGAATAAGGTCTATTGGAAATTTCTATTTTTGACAAATGATTTTTATGGAAGTAAAATCTAACAACGAAAGAATCACATTGTCTTTAATATACATGGGATACCTGCAATAAACAAAAATTAAACATGTGAAATTCTTAGTTATGGTAACTAGATCCTGCACATAAATAGAAAAACTAAAAAGGGAAAGTAAATAAATTTGGGGTCGCCAAATTAAATTGCAATTTAATGATTAATGGTCTGTTTGTTTTACGAAAAATAAATATAATGAAAAATATTTTCCTAAAAATAATCAATTGTATCGCTTACATTTAGACACGGTGAGATACAAATTGGGAAAAAATCTACATTTTTAGGAAAATGTGCACTTAAATATACATTTGTACAATTGATTATTTTTAGGAAAATGGTTTTTAAAATTTAGATAGGTAATTTTATTCTTTTGGTACAAATTGGGTGGATTTAGGGATATAAAGGGTCACGGGATAAGTGCACTGGAAGTCTCAAAACAAATTACAAAAGTGTAATTGAGTCATAAAACTTGTCACGAAAGTGCAATCGAATTCTAAAATTTTCAAAAAATGCAATTAAATCATAAAACTTGTCACAAAAATTCAATCGAATCCTAAAACTTTCAAAAAAATACAATTAACGGATGAACTCGATTGGATCAATTTGACAAGTTTCAAAATTCAATTGCATATTTTGAAAGTTTTAAAACTCGATTATACATATATGATAAGTTTAAGGATTCAATTATATTTTCGTAATAAGTTTGAGGGCTTCTAATGCACTTACCTCATTGGTCGTGCGGCGCCGTCCTCGAGATTTTGGCAAATGCTGAGATAACTCGTTTTCGTATGTCCATGTATCTCGATACAGAGGTCCCGTGTGGACAAGTCTCAAGCAAACGCAACGACGCCGCATCGGCCGCATCGGCCGTATCAGAGAGTCCGAGGATCTTCCCCAATCGCTGCGGCTAAGATTTTTGAGGAAGAGCCGATTGAAGAACCCCAGCAGTCAATTTCCTTCCATCTTCACCCGTACGGGCACGATCGTTCATTGCTATCACCAGGGGGCTTTTTGGTAGTGTTTCGTCAATCGTGGCGTCGTGCTCGTCGCGCCCAGGGCGTCTGAGAGGTGACCCGCCACGAAAGGTAGCGTCTTTTTGCCCCCACCCCACGAGGAAGGCCCTAATCCGTAAGCAAAATCATTGGTTCTTTTTGGGGGTTGTCGTTTGAATCGGGGGGAGGGGGGGGGGGGGGTTGGAGCTGGTGTTTTCTGAGGTTTTTTTTCCATCTGGGTGATTGATAGTTCAGTGAATTAGGGAGAAATCGAAAGGCTTTTTTGCTGTTTTGGTTAATGTTTGCGCTAGTTTTGATTTTCGTGCGTGGGGGATGGTTGTTGATGTTTGGATGACTTTGGTTGGATAGGTATGGTGTAATTTCTGCTGCTTGTTTTTACGTGAGGATTTTGATGCCCCTTTCTGTTTTGGCGTTTCTTCTAATGTTTTATGTCTAGTTGAGACTTATCTTATTGCAAGGCATGGTTATTCTGGATTGTTCCCTGCAATATGTTGGTGTAATTAGCTGCTTGGAGCTTCATATTCTCTCTGTAGTATGTCTATCTGAAATTCTGTGCATCTTTTGCAGGGCAAGTTACCCTTTTTATAGCCGAGTTCATGTATGATATGCGTTGCGGTGCTTAATTATACACGCGGGTTAGTCCATGGCAACTTCTAAAGGGAGAGTTTCGTATTCTTCGCTGTCTAAGATAGACAAAAAGGAGAACGGTGGGTTTACATACGATGATGAATACTCTGATTCTGGATGGATTGTTTCGGAGGGTGGAAATGCCGGTCCAGCGGCCTCGAACGACTCCAAACAGGATGGACTGTACCCGTTTCTGCCAGGATTGGAAGATGGTTGTGAGGAGGAATATGATTCCGGTGATGAAGTGAGTAACCCGTGTCAGGTTCGTGGTCCACCAGAGGTGAACTTGAAAAATGTGGTTGGCGGTATAATTGCAATTTTGACTGGGCGTAATAAAGGTCCAAGTCTTCCTGCAGGGCAGCAATTGTCAAGCTCCAATGTCTCATTCTTGGGGTCGGGTAAAAATGGAGATACGTACTTGCACTCCTCGGTTTACATCCCGAGTGCCCCACCGCTACTTGAATTCGATGGAAAGAATCACAGTGCATATAAGGATTTGTTGGAAGCGGAACCTCCAGACTGGCTTCCTGATAGTTCTACGACTGTTTGCACGCAGTGCACTGCTCCTTTCACAGCGCTTACTAGGGGACGGCATCATTGTCGGTTCTGTGGTGGGATTTTCTGCCGTATCTGTACCAAGGGGAGGTGCTTGTTGCCTGTCAAGTTCAGGGAGAGGAATCCACAGAGAGTTTGTGACATGTGCTACGACAGGCTCGATCCATTGCAAGGAATCCTTATCCACTCCATTAGCAATGCGGTGCAAGTAGCTAAGCATGACGTCATGGATTGGACCTGCACGAGAGGATGGCTGAATCTTCCCGTTGGTTTAAAAATGGAACATGAGATATACAAAGCTTCTAATACATTGAGATGTTACTGTCAGGTGGATTGTGCTAATAATGGACACTCCTTCTGCTATGCTTCAATTGAACTCTACTTTTCTTCCATCTCATTAGCCTCATTCTTATGAATGATAAATTGGTTCTTTTCCACAGACAGTTATGAACTATATTGTTACTTTCATGCCCTTGTCAATTATGAAACTAGGCGCTAATGCCTTTAATCTTTTGCATGATGTGGGCAGGTTGCTCTTTCTAACCCAGAGAAGACCATACCCTTGGCAGTTTTGCAAGGTGCAAAAGGCTTGGCCATTGTGACTGTAGCTAAAGCTGGTGTGTTGGTTACGTATAAAATTGGCACTGGTTTGGTCATTGCTCGAAGAGCGGATGGAACTTGGTCTGCCCCATCGGCAATACTCTCTGTTGGTTTAGGATGGGGTGCTCAGGTAACTTGGATTCTAACATTTCCTGTGCTTTTTGATTTGTATTACCTCATTGTGAACAAGTAGATATGCACTCTTCGGCTTTTGATGCTAGTCTTGGGGAATCTTAGTCTGATGTTCGTCTTATGATTTTCTACTTTCTCCTGTTTTCCCGTCATTCATTGATGCACTCCAGATCGGGGGCGAGATCATGGATTTCATCATTGTACTCCATGATTACAAGGCTGTGAAGACATTTTGCAGTCGCATGCACTTCTCTCTTGGTGCTGGTTGCAGTGCTGCAGCAGGTCCTGTAGGGAGAGTGTTGGAAGCAGATCTTCGAGCTGGTGATAGGGGTTCTGGCATGTGTTACACCTACAGTTGCAGTAAAGGTATATTGTCTGGTTTTATGCCTTCAGATGTTCTATTATGATGTTTTCGGTGGATATGCTCATAGAGTAAAATGCCGGGAACCCCTTTCATTCACATCTAAGACTTGCTATGCTGTCAAATCAAGATTGGAATCGTGAGTCGTAAAGCTCATTTTCTAAATGGTAAATCATAAGATTCAGTAAAAACTTTTTAGAGTAACTTGAAAAGAAGGCAAATGTTACTGAACCCTAGCTATTAGTGCGAAAATGTAGAAAAAAAAATGTAATAAGACATATAAACACATTATTTTGAAGAAACATCATGCTATCGTGTCAATGAACACAAATGATATATGTAAGAAATTCAAGAAAACGGTGCCTTTATCAATGGAATTGTAACATGTAAACATTCACAACATTAAATGTATACAAAACATAATGCCAAAACTTTTGGAGCCCAACAATCACAAGTCTAGGAGTCTGACCAAATTGCAGTGAATTGTACCAAATTGTATCGAATCATGCACAAATTGCAAGATTTGCTTGTGATACTGATGCGTGTCAATGAACACAAATGATATATGTAAGAAATTCAAGAAAATGGTGCCTTTATCAATGGTATTGTAACATGTAAACATTCACAACATTAAATGTGTATAAAACATAATGCCAAAACTTTTGGAGCCCAACAATCACAAGTCTAGGAGTCCGACCAAATTGTATCAAATCATGCACAAATTGCAAGATTCGCTTGTGATACTGATGCATCTCCAATTCATGGCTAAGAATTGAATTGTCTTGTGTATGAATGAATCGAGTCACACGATTTGGATCGCTAATGGTATGATTTTTTAACAACACTGCTTGCTCCTATCTCCTTAATATCACAATGTATCATGATGTTGGGCAGAGCTGATATAATCTGGAGTTGTTTGGTTCTTATGGTTGAGGGAATTCAGAATATGGCTTAAAATGCCTTTAGAAATCCTCGAGCCTCATAATTGTGGGTGCTGTATGTCTAAAACAATGTTTAATGCCATGTTTCACCAGTAGCACTGTGCTGATTGCTTTTCTGTTTTACTGCTCAATATGGTCGGATGATGCATGGAACTTAATGCCTTACTTTTTTACCTCACTTTGAGAGGCATGCTTGTTGTAGCATAAAGGAGGCTTAACTTGTAGATACTATATGTGCAATGAAGTTGCTAAGAAATCGAAGAGCCTATGTCGGAGTTATCTCACAGGGTGAACTTCTTTTTCTTTTTTCCCCTTGCACCATTTGTTGGGATTTCCTTACAATTTGATGCTTCAAATTCGGATTGAAGTTTTTTGAAACTGTTGTAACATCAAGGGTAGAGAAGCTGGGCGGGGAAGTCTGATGCATATTGACTTTTAATTTACCATCTCCTCTTTCCCTATATGAAAAGCTGACGATGGCTTGTTCCTTGATGGAGGTGCGTTCGTGGGGGTGTCACTGGAGGGTAACATGGTTGCCACAAGGATGGATGCTAATCTGCGCTTCTACGGCGATCCGTATCTCACCACTTCCGACATACTGCTTGGGACGGTGGATAGACCGAAGGCTGCCGAGCCTTTATATGCTGCGCTGGAAGATCTTTTCTCGACGATCCGTGGTCCTGCTGCTCATAGATCATTGCCCTATCGTCACACGTACGCATGATTGGCCTGTTCTGCTCTATCTGTTACCCTCTACAAATGGTGGCTACTGTAAATACAAAGTCAAAGAGCTGTAAATAACAATGGTTGGGTATAGTTTATTATGATGACATTGGACGAACGAATGAACTGCGGAGGTCTTTGTGTGAAGAAGGCCTTCTATTCTTTTCCAAGTTTAAAGATTGTTTTATGCACTGTGAACTGGTAGCAATTGAGATTGTTTTCCAAGTTTAAGACTGTTTTATACCTTGTTCGGGCCTCGAGAAGCCTCGGAGAAGTGCGGAGTCTCGTCGTGTTCGATCTCGAGCCAATTCTTAAAGCTAGTGTCCCCGGTTTCGGCAATTCAGAAATGATCGACATGAGATAGCAATAGATGACGGTAGACGTGATATTTGCTTATGGATATTTCGGCAATTCATAGTACTGTATTTGTGGTTGCTCATGATCGTTGTGATTACGACAAGTGAGAAATTCTTCGTAGTTGAAAACCATTTCAACTCAAATTTAAATTATGAATTTGAAACTTTCCAATCCAAACTTATCGACCACCATTCACTTTGTAATTCTATGTACATAAATACTAAGTAGTTATTTTCTTTTCTTTAGACACGATCTTTTTAAGGGTTGGGATAAAGTTAATCCGAATATATTTTCTTACTTTTTCCAAAGTAATCCCAGCCTACATGTGGAAACTACTTTGGAAATTACAAAAGGAGAAGGAGAGAGAGATCTTTGAAGGTCCTTATTAAATTAAGGAGTGCATAAATCTTAGCTTAATCTACGATTTGTTATCTTAAGAAATCTGTAATTTGGTCATGATGTAGTGCAATATACCAATTAAATCAGTCAGTGTAAGATTTGGACCTTGCTATTACCAAAAGAAATTCTTCAAAAAGCCCTTGCTTGCTACTAAAATGAACCATAAAATATTCGTGCCATTGACAACTTCTTCCACACTTTCCTGTTCATGTCCTTATATTTTTCTGGATTTTATGTAAGGAAACTAAATTGGCGGAAGCGAATTGATATTAATATAAGAGCACGGGGAATCAAACAAGAAGAGTGAAAAATATGGAGAATTGAGAAAAAATATTAATGTCATCACAAAATCACATTGGTTCCGTAATTATTTACGCATTCAGAATTCAAACCTTCTTACCTCGTAATCATTTAAAACCCTTTTTTCCCGAAATAATTCAAACCCTAAGCATTTATTTTTTATACACACATTCCAGATTTTTTTACGCAATTGCCAGCCTTAATATATTTTACTTACAAAGAAATAGAAAACCTCCAACGCTTTAATGGAAAATTTTTGAAGATGAATAGCCGTTGCATATCCAAACGGTAATTTAAAAAATCCCGAACATCCCCACGATCGCATTCCATAATTTCGTTAATTCCGAAATCGAAATTAAATTTCCGTCATTTTAAAATATATTTAAGTTCTTCGACCAAAATAGATAAAAATAAATAAATTTAAGTTCATTCTTATCAGCCCACGAAGTCGAAACGTCAGCTCGTTTTCGCTCCGAGCATCCCGGACTGACGCTCCCCGCAGCTACCGCGGAGAAGGAACCCCATGGCGACGGAGGAGGTCGCCGTCGAGATCGTCGACGTCGACCGGTACGACGTGCCGGCGTCGCGCTTCGCCCCGATCGCCGCCGGGGGCAGCAGCAAGTCCGACGCCATCTCCGTCGAGCAGTACATCGAGGACAGAGACCTCTACGAGGCTATCGTCGCTTCTCTCCTCCAAACCGGGTCCCAAAGCCTCAACAACGGCGGCGGTGGCAGCGGCGACGGCGACGACGATGTGCGAGTCCTGGACGCGGTTCCCGCCGGAACTCGGCCGTCGTCCTCGCGGAAGCGGAAGAAGCCCTACAGCGGCTCATCGGTGACTGAGCCAGGTCAGGCGTCGAATTCCAAGCCCGATCCTTCGTTCGTCTGCGAAATCTGCGTCGAGCCGAGGACGGGCGGCGACCTGTTTCGGATCAAGGGCTGCAGCCACGCGTACTGCAACGATTGCGTTGCCAAATACGTGGCTTCGAAGCTTCAAGACAACGTGACGCGCATAGGCTGCCCCGTCTCCGGCTGCGGCGGCGTTCTGGAGGCGGTGTACTGTAGGTCGATACTCCCTCCGGAGGTGTTCGATCGCTGGGGCAACGCGTTGTGCGAGGCCCTGATTTTGGAGGCGGAGAGGTTTTACTGCCCGTTTAGGGATTGCTCGGCGTTGTTGATCCGCGACGGAGGCGAGGTCGTGAGGGATTCGGAGTGTCCGAATTGCCGGAGAATGTTCTGCGCGCAGTGTCGAGTGCCGTGGCATATGGGGGTGGGGTGTGAGGAGTTTCAGAAGTTGAACGAGGGGGAGAGGGGGAGGGAGGACATAATGTTGAAGAAGCTGGCGGAGGAGAAGCATTGGAGGAGGTGCCCCAAGTGCAGTTTCTATGTTCAGAAGATCGATGGTTGCGCGTTTGTGAAGTGCAGGTTGGTTTACTTGCTGGTGGCTCTTCCTTATATTTCCCTAACCAAATTGTTCATGTGAAATCTGGAAATGTTGTTGTATGAATTTGCTGCGTGTTAGACCCTTCGACCACATATATCTTGATGCTTGCTTATATACCTGCGGCGCGTCTCATGTGGGGCTCGTTAAATTGAAGAGTATCAGATTTTACGTGCTCGATGCATTCAACAATGTCTGGTGAACTCACTTTCTGTGGGCTCTTGATGAATCATTGTTGTTTATTTGTTCTTTGGCTTTTCCTATGCACCTTTTTCGTTGTTGGTTTGTGTTGCTAGGTGTATTTTACTTGTCCCTTTCATTGGTTTTGGCAATAATTGTGCGAATCCGTCTTAGTTACGTTTGATCAACTTGGTTTGATTTGCCATGGTCACTCACTGCTCGTATGTTTCTTCTCACTCCTATTGGTTTTCCCATCTGCATCTGTAAAAAGCTTTCTGATGAGGAGATGAGGTTCCTTGGAGGGTATCTTTTCAGTGAGGAATTACACTTTTTACTCTGATAGGAAATGTGATGGATGGCTGCAACTATTATAAACCCAATGCTTGTAATAAATCAGCCATGCATATGCTTGAGTGGTTAGCTGCTTACACGAACTTTTCTCTCTTTTCTGATAGCAACTTGAGTGATTGTGGCTAATTAAAGAGACTGATCTTATTATTCTTTATTTCTTTTATTATTGGTTTCTTTATTAGAGTGCTATAGGATGTGCCTGGAGCTTCAATAAGAAGACAGCAAACCTTTCTAGCATTTGTATAAATTCTCAGTTCATGCTCCAGCATAGGACTTGTTGGTATTATTTCTGTCACTTTGAGAGAGATTCCTCCTTAGCCACGGCAATAATATACATTAAATGGAAGGTCATTGTTTTCAAAAAGGTAAAACTACAAAGGTTAATGGTTAATGGGTTGGTGAAATGATAACAAGTTAATCTGCCATATGGAAATGCATTGTGCCATGTCACATCTGCTTCATTAACCATCAATATCTCTTAAAACGGCAAGCTATATGCATGCCACAGATGTGATTAGTTGATGAAATCTGACTAGCAGTCTTTCCGTGAATGTAAAAATTGCTGATGTTGCTGAAACTACTACTTCCAAATTTTGTTACTATGCTTACGCTAGCCCCGTTTGGTTCAGCTTTCCAAATGGGCCTTGGAAAATGCAAATACCTTTAACGTAAAGCCCCTAGGTTTGGTAAAAAAATCATTTGTAAAGCTACTTTGGCTCAAGTAGTGTTTGGCAAATTTTTTTTTTTGCAAATGTCTTTGGATTTATTTATTTTTCATTAAAAAAAAAAACCAAATGGCGGCTAAGGGTTGTGGCCATCGGCGAGCCAGACCTGGTGCTGGCCTCATCGGCAGCCGTTGTTCGAGGTCGTGCGACCCCCGGCAGAGGTTGTGCAACCACAGGTGGCCCTCGCCGAGTTTGTGCAACCCCGGGCAATAAGGCCTGAGGTCATGTGACCTAGGTCTGCTGTTGCTTGGGCAGTCGCATGACCCAAGTGACCGTTGCCTGAGCGGTCGCGCGACCTCAGGCGGCTGTTGCCGGGGTCAGGCGACCTTGCCAGCCCTTTGCCGTCCCGATCTGGCCTCGTTGACTCTGGCCAGCCGACCTCGTGCAAAGAAGATAAACAGTAACAATGAGGGGCAAAAAAAAAAAAATTAAAGAATTAGTAAGGTTAGTTTGGGAAGAAAAAATTAGTTTCAGCATTTGCCAAATGCTGGCTTTCACTTGAAAGTCCCTTGGGAAGGCTTACCAAACACCCCAGCATTTCGCCAAGGGCGTTTGAAGGCCAAAAGTCCCTTGGAAAAACTGAACTAAATGGGGCCACTGTCATATTTCAAAATTTCTCCTGCTACTGTGATTCCGGGGTTCTCTGTATGTTAAGTATATACCAAGGTCTTATCTTCTGTTTGTAGTGTCTAACACTTGAGTGCTGGATTTGAGTTTCCTTGGTCATTGATATTCGTGTAGCTCTGTTTGCCCCTTGTAACGTGTGCATCGTATTTGGTTATCTTTTTTGACATTTCTCTAGTCTGTTCAATTCAGGAGTGCAACGATTTTCAAGTTTTCAAGAGCTGTTGTCTTTTGATCACCTACCCTTTTTTTATTCAATGCCTGTGAAGAATGGAAACTGTCAATGTATTTTTGCACTGAAACTGATCCCCCGCAAACTCAACGTCTTCGTTCTGTTCTTGGAATTGTAACAGGTGTGGAGTCGAATTCTGCTACCGATGTGGAACCCAGGCACAAGTATCGCATTATTGTCCAAAGTGTCGGGGTTGAATCCTCTCGGCACGATGTACATAGTCTCTTCTTTAGGCTTTTGCAGCACAGCGGTGTATACGTCCTGCGATCTGTTTAACATGAAACAATTTCTGAAGTAGCTAGCAAGCTACTAGATTTTGGTTCCTTTGTTGAGCTGAATCTTGCACCTTTGTAACTTGTACAATTGTGCTTGGAGATTGTTATCTTTAGCCAAATGTTGATGCAGATTTAGTCATCAAAAGCACGGCAACAATGTTAGGCATGCTAAGGTGATTTATTGAATTATGCATATTAGATGATGCGGCAAGATCCTATGGGGTATATAAAGAAGCGGGATTCATTAAATACTGATTATGTGTTTCTCAAATCATTGACTAAACCAATATTACTAAGTGAATTAGGGTTTACCTCAAGTAGATAATTCGAATTACAAATTTTCGACTGTATAACATGAGTTTGGTTGTCGGTCAGGGACTGGGCATGGGCACCGACGTCCTTGGCCAGCCTTGATGGACGAGGGCTTGAGTGTCCGGACCCAAGTCACCGGGGTTCCACGCTTGGCTTTTACAGACCCGGGGCTAGATGTTGGGAACTTGAGCATGAGCACCGAGGCCTTAGGCTCGACCTATGTGGACCTGAGTCAGGGTCCTAGTAAGTCTTGCAGCGGCATTGGATTTTTGGTTTCAGCTTTTGTGGACGTGGGATCGGTGCCTGTGTTTTTGCTCGGGACCCGGGTCATGGTCAAATGAGGCTGGATTTGCGACCCTCTTACCCATGCCTAGTTTCCCCAAATGTTTGGGTGAAAGTTACTGGCTCATGAATAGTGTATGTATAGTTAGAAAACCATATTTTGCTTTCAAAATGACAAAATATTTCCGGGCTCTTTTTCACATTTCAACCAAACAGCGAAAAATGGCAAAATATTTTTGGAAAATGACTTGAAATATAACATTTTTGATGAAACAAACGAGCCTAAAAAGTGTGGATAATCAACAGAATGCTTAAAAAATACGAGAATGAAGAAACTTTTTAATTTCCATCATGAATTACATTGTTTCTATATTTATTTACGTGTTCGATATCAAAATCTCCTTTTATTGCAACAACTTAAATTCCTTACATCGAAAAAATTCAAACCCGTAAATTTATTTTCTTATAGAACGCATGCCAAACCATTTTGCGCAATTTAATATATTACTTATAAAGGAAAGATCTCATTTACAATAATCAGATCCCGTAATTTCCAAATTTTGAAAATTTTCCATCATAACAATCGCATCCCATAATTTCATTAACGGTTAATATCACCAAAAACTCCAAACTGGTACACGTGTGACAATTTTACCCCAAACTTTTTTTTTGACCACCAAAAACTCCAAACCGGTATACATGTGACAATTTTACCCCGAACATACCTTAAAAAACTCCAAACTGGTACACTTGTGATAATTTTATCCTAAACCTACCACAAAAAATCCTAAATTGGTACACATGTGATAACTTTATCCCGAATTAATAATTTTTTAATATTATTTTTTATTTTTTCGAATTTTTTTTTATTTTTTTTCAAAAGTAGATGAAAAAGCAAGTAAGCTACTTAGGAAATAAGATTGGGGAAAAACGAGGAACTAGAGAACCTAGACATCTTCCGATTCATGGGAAAAAATATAAAAAACGGAAGACGATTCGAGACCAGCAGTAGGAAAACGAAACGGCAAGAAACCAAACCGAACAAAAAAAAAACAAAAGAGAGAGAAAGGAAAGAAATCAATCTCTTCCGACAAAAATTCAAGAGGAACGGCAGCAAAAAAAAAACAAAGGAAAGAACCACTAAATAACCAGAACCAGACAAAGAATGAGAAAATTAGGGTTTATATGGTGCCGTGGAGATGAAGAGAGAGAGGAGAAAGGGATGTGATGAACGAACGTGAGAGAGAGGCAAGGGCTGCCCTTGCCGGCGTCAGGCGAGGGACTCCTTCGCCTGGGCGAGCAAGGATAGCCTTCGCCCGACACGGGCGAGGGTCACCCTCGCCAGATCCGGCGAGGGCAACCCTCGCTTGAGTTGGGCGAGGGCGGCCCTCACCTGCACCGGCGAGGCCGACCTCGCCGATTTCCGCTGGACCAGCGACCGGCCAATAGTTGAAGATAAAGAAAAAAAATAAAATCAAAAATCAAAAAAATAAAAAAATAATATTAAAAATTTATTAATTCGGGGTAAAATTATCACAGGTGCACCAGTTTGGAGTTTTTTGTGGTATTTTCAGAGTAAAATTGTCACAAATGTACCAGTTTGGGATTTTTTAGAATATAATTGAGGTAAAATTGTCACATGTGTACAAGTTTGGGGTTTTTGGTGGTAAAAAAAAAATTTGGGGTAAAATTGTCATAAGTATACCAGTTTAAGATTTTTTGTGGTAAAAAGAAATTCGGGATAAAGTTATCATACTTGTATCAGTTTAGAGTTTTTGGTGGTATTAACCCTTTCATTAACACCCAATTTTATTTAAGTTTTCCTCATTTAAAATAATTTGAGCTTATTCAACTCGCTCCGGTCTTCTGAATCCCAGAAGGCGAAACGGTACACCGTTTTTTCGTTTCGTGCTCCCTGGACTGACCGACCCGCGGGCTCGAACGGAAAAACCCATGGCGACGGAAAAAGCCCTCGCCGAGGGCGTCGACGTCGGCCGGCGCGGGGCGTCGGCGTCGGCGTCGCGCTTCGCTCCGACGGCCACCGGGGCCAACACCCGGTCCAGCGCCATCTCCCTCGAGCAGCACACGGACGACAGAGACCTCTACGACGCGATCTTCGCTTCTCTTCTCCCAACCAGGCCACAACACCTCAACGAGGACGGCGGCGGCGGCGGCGGCGTGCGAGCCCTGGACCCGGTTCCCACCGAAACACGGCGGTCTTCGTCTTCGCGAAAGCGGAAGAAGAAGCCCTACAGCGGCTCGTCGGTGACCGAAACAGGTCAGCCCTCGAATTCCAAGCCCTGTCCTTCGTTTGTCTGCGAAATCTGCGCCGTGCCGAGGAGGAGCAAGGACCCTTTTCGTGTCACGGGCTGTGGTCACGCGTGTTGCAACGATTGCGTTACGAAACACGTAGCTTCGAAGCTACGCGACAACGTGACGCGCGTGGGCTGCCCTGTGTCGGGCTGCGGCGGCGTTCTGGAGCCGGGGTGTTGTAGCTCGATACTCCCTCCTGAGGTGTTCGATCGTTGGGGCAATGCATTGTGCGAGGATCTGATTTCGGAGGCGGAGAGGTTTAACTGCCCGTTTAAGGATTGCTCGGCATTGTTGATCGATGACGGAGGCCCGGTCGTGAGGAAATCGGAGTGTCCGAATTGCCGGAGACTATTCTGTGCACAGTGTAGAGTGCCGTGGCATGCGGGGTTGGAGTGTCGGGAGTTTCAGGGGTTGAATGAGGGGGAGAAAGGGAATGAGGACATATTGATTAAGCTGGCTCAGTCTTCGTCCTCGCGAAAGCCAAAGCGAAAGAGGAAGCCCTACAGTGGGTCATTGGTCACCGAAACAGATCAGCCGTCGAATTCCAAGCCTGATCCTTCATTTATCTGTGAAATTTGCATCGAGCCAAGGACAAACAGCAACCTGTTTCCGATTAAGGGTTGTAGTCATGCATATTGCAGTGATTGCGTTACTAAATACGTAACTTCAAATCTTCACGACAACGTGACGAGCATAGACTGCCCTGTCTCAGGCTGTGGCGGCGTTCTGGAGCCAGAGTATTGTAGGTCGATACTCCCTCCGGAGGTGTTTGATCGTTGGGGCAATGCATTGTGCGAAGCTCTGATTTTGGAGGCGGAGAGGTTTTACTGCCCGTTTAAGGATTGCTCAGCGTTGTTGATCAATGATGGAGATGCGGTCGTGAGGGAATCAGAGTGTCCGAATTGCCGGAGATTGTTTTGTGCACAGTGTAGAGTGCCATGGCATGCAGGGGTGGAGTGTCAGGAGTATCAGGGGTTAATTGAGGGGGAGAGAGGGAAGGAGGACATAATGTTGATGAAGCTGGCTAAGAAGAAGCATTGGAGGAGGTGCCCTAAGTGCAGGTTCTTTGTTCAGAAGATTTCTGGTTGCGCATTTGTGAAGTGCAGGTTGGTTTGCTTTTGGCTCTTCCTTGTACTTCCTTAATTAAACATATTCCCTTAACCAAACAGTTCATATGAAATCTGGAAAAGTTGTTTGAATTTGCCTCAGTTAGACACTTCAACCCAGTTTTTCTTGAGGCTTACTTATACCTGTGGTGCAGCTCACATAGGGGTCGCTAAACTGAAGAGTCTGAGATTTCACATACTTGATGCATTTGACAGTGTCTTGTGAACTCACTGTCTGTGGCCATTTGATGAATAATTGTTGTTTGTTTGTTCTTTGGCTTTTCCCATGTGTCGTACTTTTTTTTTGGTTTTGTGTGGATTGGTGTGTTATACTCATATGCCTGTGCCAATCCATCATAGTTATGTTTGATCAACGTGATTTGATTTGCCATGGTCACTCATTGCTCTCATGCTTTTTCTGACTCCAAGTGCTTTTGCCCTCCGCATCTGTTGATTTCCTAATGAAAAAAACTTTTGATGAGGAGATGAGGTTCCTTGGAGGATCTTTGCGACAAGGAATTACACTTTTGACTCTGATAGGAAATGTGATGGATGACTGCAACCCATATAAACTTGATATTTCAAATAAATTAGCGATGCACAAGGGCAAGTAGTTAACTGCTTACATGAACTTTTCTTGTTCTTTTTTGATAAAAACTTGAGTGATTGTGACTAATCAAATTTAGAGATCTTATGATTCTTGTTTCCTTGATTCTTGGTTTCTTCATCAGAGAAACTAGTTTGTTCCGTGTGAACGATAATAATAAGAGAAACTAGCCACAATTATTTACACATGTTAAATGAAAGGTGTTTTTTTGTTAAAAAAAAAGAGAAACTAGTTTGTTCCATGTGAACGATGATAATAAGTTAATTTGATACCATATGGATATGCATTATGTTATGTGTAGTGTTTACTTCATTCACCATCAAGTTCTTAATGCTATATGCATACCACAGATGTGAATTAGCAGTCTTACCATGAAAGTAAAGTTAATTCACATGTATACCCTTCTTTTTGATCTCTTCAAATTTGTATTTGTTACACGGACACACTTGAAGAATGCGCAAAGGTTGCTAAATCAAGTTGTCGTTCAAGGTTTGCAACCTCTCTCATGTTTGTTAACTCTTGTTGATTGGTAAAATTGCCTCTGTTGATAAAACTACTACTTCCAGATTCTTTTACTATGCTTGCACTTAAATTTCTCCGCCTACTGTGATTTTGTGGTTCTCTGTATGGTAAGTTTACCGTGGCGTTGTCCTCTGTTTGTAGTTTCTAAGTGCTAGCATTGAGTTTTCTCATCAATGATTTTCGTTTAGCTTTATTTGGACCTTGTAATGTGTGCATCATATTTGGTTATATTTTTTGGCATCTCTCTGTTGTCTATTCAATTGGGGAGTGCAATTTTTTTCAAGTTTTCGAGTTTTCTAAGTGCTAGCATTGAGTTTTCTCATCAATGATTTTCGTTTAGCTTTATTTGCACCTCGTAATGTGTGCATCATATTTGGTTAATTTTTTTTTGGCATCTCTCTGTTGTCTATTCAATTGGGGAGCGCAATTTTTTTCAAGTTTTCAAGAGCCATTGACTTGTGATCACCTATTGGTTTTCTTTTTTCAAAACTGGTGAATAAGCGAACTGTCAATGTATGATGCGCTGAAACTGAAAGCATACAGACTCAATGTCTTCGTTCTGTTCTTGGAATTGTAACAGGTGTGGAGTTGAATTCTGCTACCGATGTGGAGCCCAGGCAAAAGAATCGCATTATTGTACTGAATGTCGGTGTTGAATCCTCTTGGCATGATGCACCTATCTCTTCTCTAGGCTGTTGCAGCACGGTGGTATATACATCCTGATACGGGAGCATCATGCTCAATGGAACAATTATCAAGCTCAACTCATATTTCGTTGATTGATCCAAGACCAATCCTTCCTCCTGCAGGCAAAGGCAAGTTTTGGCTATAGTGTGATTCAATGGGTCCATGTCTGAAGATGTTGATTCAACTTGGAGCATCACGCTTGATGGACAAATTTGGGGTGTTCAATATTAGATACATGCGTCTGGTCTTACTTAAATGTATTTAGTTCTTGCTTTTAATGAACCTTTATTGAGAAGTCTGTTTGAAGTAGATTCGTCACAATGGATCATTTCTTAATCCTTATATGATGGACTGGGTTGTTATATACTTATGTTAAGTACATAGACCATGATATGGTTTAGAATGGTAAAACCTAACATAATATGGGTGTTAAATAGTTTGCGGCTTATTTAAACCCAACCTACCTCTATGACCCCCTCTTCATTTTCTTGTCCTCACTCGATTTCATGGTCGCTCATTTTGCACTTTCATCTCAGTTTTGGTATGAATTTTTCTAAACTGGGTTAAATATGAAAGTGTTTTAGCAATATGAGTTGGGTCGGATCAGATATAAGTTAGGTATGTGCCGTTTCGGGTCGGATATGGGTTACTAGATTTGTTTTATATGGAAATGGGTCAAAATAGGTCTATTTGGGTTTGATAATTTTCGACCCGACCCACTCATTTGGTTGATCTAGTTTCAAGGGTCTTAATTATGTGAGTACTCCAAGAGTCATTTCGGCTTTCTGGATTTCGAGGGTCGCTTTCTTTTGCTCAGCAGATGCACTCTGTAAGTATAGGTGTAATCTTATTTATATTAGAGACAAGAGTTGAATTTGAATATATGTGAGATTTTCCTCAAGTGAACAAACTTCTATTTCGGTTCTTTATGCAAATATCTTTGATATTGAACCAAGAAATCCTTTATTGGGTTTCTTTTAAGCATTGGTGGTGAACTTTTTCCTATTACGAAATTCTTTATCCTTGACGGGTGGCTTAGTATTTTATTTTTAGTGATGGACTTCATTTATCTCGAAGATTTTTTTTATCCTTGATTGATGGTGTTATTTTAGGCTTTTGTCGTGAACCTCGTCTATCCCAATCTTTTTCATCGGTTGGTGACATTGTTTTTTCTTGGTGATCCTTTAGCCAATTGACTACCCATTTGATTCAAGATTAGTTAGGGCACAAGGTTGGCGAATGGATTCTTTTAGTCATAAAAAACAAAGCAACAGTGTTAGGCATGCTAAAGTGATTTATTGACTTATGCATATTAGATGATGCGGCAATATTCTATCGGGCATATAAATAAGTGGGATCCATTAAACACCAATCGTCTACGGGTGTTAATGGGTCGGATCAAGTTTCCATGATATTCAACCCAACCCGAATCATAAAAGATGTATGGACTCTTGATCCGAACTCAATCCAAATCGAACATGACCCAAAATGCAAAAATCGGGTCGAGTTTTCAAGGTTTTATGTTTATGTGTGTTTTTTTTTTTTTGGGGTTCAAGCTAATATTTAATGATATTATAGTTGACTCGAAGGTTTTTCATTTTTCTCTTAATACGATAAAAGAATCCTAGTTTATCATAAAAGAATCCTAGAAATAAACAATTACTAAAAGTTAACGCCTTGATCTGTCTAATAAAAAAATCCGTACTTCAACAAACACTAACGGAGAAGAATACAATTACACATAGGGTGTCAACGGGTTGAATTTCCATATGCGTTCTATGCGGAAGGTTTGGTGTTGCAATCGGACTTTATTTGTTTGTGTGCTATAGTTGTAGAATCTACATTTTGACCGCATCACTTTGTTTTTCTCAAAAGATCTCTGGTGGTTTATAAATGTTGAACATGCCATCCAAGCTTGAATTTTCACATTCAAGGGGATCAGTAAATAAGATAATCAGTTCAGATATTTTGACGATTGATGATCGCGCAAATTTTCTATTCTCATAATTTATGAATATGTAGCACACATATTGGATGTACATTCATCGTCAGCTGTTAATGGAGAATGTTTATGTTGTTAACAAGATGTACATTGCATCCAATTAAGCAGAAAGAGTGGATAATTGCCTGCTTAAAATCTTCTTAGCAGAAGAAAAGCTTATTTGGTCGAGTTTCGCTGCATGAGATTGCTGTTAATATTGGAGTAGTTTGTGCTCCAATCCGCTATTTTTTACACGTTGGTGGAACCTATGGAATTTATAATTGTGTCAATCAGCAGAAAAGAGATTATTTTTGAAAAATTTTGGCTAACAGAAACCATTAAGAAGAAAGGATCTTTACTTTGTGTTTCAGTTCTGAAAATAAAAATGAAAATGAAAATGAAAATATATGTGTTTCGGTTCGGTTTGTGTTCATAAACACGAAGCGAACCGAAACCGTTGTGATTCCCGTTTGTTTAGCTAAAACCCAAACATGAAGTAAACCCAACCCGAAAATACTTGAAACATCTGGTCGGATTAGGTCGGTTCGTGTTTCGGTTTGGATGTACTGTTCAGTATTGACACCCCTACGACTATTTTATGTGGAGCGGGTGGCGTTGATATGGAAAATTTTTAATAATTTTTTTACTTTTCCTTTTTTTTCCCTTCTTCCTCTAGCTAGTTGTCGAGAACCGACCAGAGGCAAGTGCGAGGAGGGTCGAGCCTCACCAGTGGTAGGCAAGCTTGCTCTCGCCCAATGACAGTGACATTTAGGTGCTGCATGAAAACCATTCTGGTTCTATTCAGAACTGATTTTTTATTCCCAAAATCAGTTTTGAACCAGAAATCCGTTTGGTAACGCAATTTCATTTTTCTATTTCCGAGACAAGTTTGCTTCCAAAACTGATTCTGAAACTAGAAATGAGAACAAAAAAAAAGTTGGTTTTTCATTTCTGGAACAAAAGTGAGAACCATTTCTGAGGAATTCATTTTCTTCAACACACATATTCATATGGAAGTCACGATATTTGAGGTGAGAAAAAAAAGCAAAAAATCAAAAATTTCAAAACTTAACAGAATGGTTTAGAATTTGTGGTTATCCACTTTTAGTGAAATTTAAAATTTTTTAGGTGCCGAAAAAAATAAAAATAATAAAATAATAAAAAATTTCACAAAATAGCTTAGAAAACCTATGGCCACCCATTTTGAGCAAAATTTAATTTTTTTAGATGCCAAAAAAAAATAAAAAATAATCAAAAATCTAAAATTTAAAAACTTCACATAATGTATTAGAATACCTGTGGCCATCCAATTGAGTGAAATTTTATTTTTTTAGGCACTGAAAAAAATAAAAAATAGCAAAAAATCAAAAATTTCAAAACTTCACAGAATGACTTAGAATATTTGTGGCCATCCACTTTGAGTAAAATTTAAATTTTTTTAGGTGCTAAAAAAATAAAAAAAATAAAAAATTTCAAAACTTCACATAATAGCTTAAAATACCAGTGGCCACCCACTTTGAGTGAAATTTAATTTTTTGTAGATGCCAAAAAAAATAAAAATATGCAAAAAAGTAAAAATTTCAAAATTATACAGAATGGCTTAAAATACATGTGGCCACCCACTTTGAGTGAAATTTTATTTTTTTAGGTCCCGAAAAAAATAAAAATTTCAAAACTTCACAAAACAACTTAAAATACCTGTGGCCATCCACTTTGAGCGAAATTTAAATTTTTTTAGGTGCCGAAAAAAATAAAAAAATAAAAAACTTCACATAATTGCTTAGAATACCTGTGGTTACCCACTTTGAGTGAAATTTAATTTTTTTTAGGTGTCCAAAAAAAATAAAAATAAACAAAAAGGAAAAATTTTCAAAACTTCACAGAATGACTTAAATACTTGTGGCCACCCACTTTAAGCAAAATTTTAGTTTATTTAGGTGTCGAAAAAAAAAGCAAAGAATCAAAAATTTTAAAATTTCACAGAGTGGCTTAGAATACATGTGGCCATCCATTTTGAGTGAAATTTAATTTTCTTTAGGAACCAAAAAAAATAAAAAATAAAAAATACCATTTGGGCATCTAAAAAAAATTAAATTTTACTCAAAGTGGGTGGCTAGAGGTATTCTAAGTCATTCTGTGAAATTTTAAAATTTTTAATTTTTTATGTTTTTTTTACCTAAAAAAATTTAAATTTCACTCAAAGTGGATGGCCACATGAATTCTATGTCATTCTGTGAAGTTTTGAAATTTTTAATTTTTTATGTATTTTTTTGCACCTAAACAAATTTAAATTTCGCTCAAAGTGGATAGCCACATGTATTCTAAGTCATTTTGTGAAGTTTTAAAATTTTTATTTTTTATGTTTTTTTTGCACCTAAAAAAATTTAAATTTCGCTCAAAGTGGATAGCCACATATATTCTAAGTCATTATGTAAAGTTTTGAAATTTTTGATATTTTGTTTTTTTTTCACATCCAAAAATTAAAATTTTACTCAAAGTGGGTACCCATAAGTATTCTAAGTCATTCTGTGAAGTTTTGAAATTTTTGAGTTTTTGAATTTTTTTGGGCACCTTAAAAAATTTAAATTTCACTCAAAGTGGGTGACCACATGTATTCTAAACTATTTTGTGAAGTTTTGAAATTTTTGATTTTTTGATTTTTTTTTACACCTAAAAGAATTTAAATTTTACTAAAAGTGGGTGGCCATAGGTATTCTAAGCAATTCTGTTAAGTTTTGAAATTTTTGATTTCTTGATTTTTTTAAAAAAATTCAACAAATTTTCTATTTTCCCGAAATCTGAATTTTTTTTTATTTTCTCGACATTTTGATGATTTTTTCTGGAATTTTTCAATTTTTTGAATTTTTTTAAAGGTTTTTATGAATTTTTTGGTTTTTTTATTATTTTTATTCCATTTCTAAAAAAATGGATTTCTGTTCTTAGAAATAGAATTTTCTATTGTTTATCAAACGGATTTTTGTTTCAGGAAATAGAAATTTTGTGCTGTTATCAAACGGGTTTCTGTTCTAAAAATAGAAATTTTTTGTTGTTATCAAACGGGTTTTTTTTCTCAGAAATTCATCCAAGAACCAGAAATAGGAAAATCTATTTCTGGTTCAAGAACTCATTCCGAAACAGAATGGTTATCATTCGCTACCTTAGCCTCATCAGTTGGCTAGAGGAAGAAGGGAAGAAGAAAAAAAGAAAGAGAAAGAAAATAAATTAAATTATAAATAAATAATTAAGTCAAAAATATATATTATTTTCGACTACCGCACAGGAAATTAGTAATTTAAGATCGAACATCCTAGCAATCAAATCCCATAATTTCATTAATACCTAATTTAAATTAGATTTTCCTCATTTAATATAATTTAAGATAATTTGAACTCACCGGACTGACACAACGCGGGCTCGCACGAAAAATCAATGGCGACGGAAGACGTCGTCGTCGTCGTCGAGGGCGTCGACATCGACCGGCGCGACGTGCCGGCGTCGCGCTTCGCTCCGATCACCGCCGGGGGGAGCAGCAAGTCCGACGCCATCTCCGTCGAGCAGTACACCGAGGACGAAGACGACGACTGCGACGTACGAGTCCTGGACTCGTTTCCCGCCGAAACTCGGTTTTCGTCCTCGCGAAAGCGGAAGAAGAAGCGCTTCAGTGGTTCGTCGGTGACCGAAACGGGTCAGCCGTCGAATTCCAAGCCCGACCCTCCGTTCATCTGTGAAGTTTGCGCCGTGCCGGGGACGAATGAGGACCCGTTTCGTATCGCGGGCTGTGGTCACGCATGTTGCAACGATTGCGTTACTAAACACGTAGCTTCGAAGCTTCAAGACAACGTGACGCGCGCAGGCTGCCCCGTCTCGGGCTGTGGCAGCGTCCTGGAGCCGGGGCATTGTAGCTCGATACTCCCACCTGAGGTGTTCGATCGTTGGGGCAATGCATTGTGCGAGGCTGTGATTTTGGAGGCGGAGAGGTTGTACTGCCCATTTACGGATTGCTCGGCATTGTTGATCGCCGAGGGAGGCGTGGTCGTGAGGGAATCTGAGTGTCCGAATTGCCGGAGATTATTCTGTGCTCAGTGTAGAGTGCCTTGGCATGCAGGGTTTACGTGTCAGGAGTTTCGGGGGTTGAATGAGGCGGAGAGAGGGAGGGACGACATAACGTTGTTGAAGGTGGCTCCGTCGTCGATCTCGCGAAAGGGAAAGTGCAAGAAGGAGCCCCACAGTGGGTCATTGGTCATCGAAACAGACCAGCTGTCGAATTCCAAGCCCGATCCTTCATTTGTCTGTGAAATTTGCATCGAGCCGAGGATGAACAGCGACCTGTTTCATATTAAGGGTTGTAGTCATGCATATTGCAATGATTGCGTTACTAAATACGTAACTTCAAAGCTTGGCGACAACGTGATGCGCATAGGCTGCCCTGTCTCGGGCTGTGGCGGCATACTGGAGCCGGAGTATTGTAGGTCAATACTCCCTCCAGAGGTGTTTGATCGTTGGGGCAATGCATCGCGCGAGGCTTTGATTTTGGAGGGGGAGAGGTTTTACTGCCCGTTTAGGGATTGCTCGGCGTTGTTGATCAATGACCGAGGCACAGTCGTGAGGGAATCAGAGTGTCTGAATTGCCAAAGATTATTTTGTGCACAGTGTAGAGTGCCTTGGCATGCCGGGGTGGAGTGTCAGGAGTTTCAGGGGTTAAAGGAGGGGGAGAGAGGGACAGAGGACATAATGTTGATGAAGCTGGCTGAGAAGCAGCATTGGAGGAGGTGCCCTAAGTGCAAGTTCTATGTTCAGAAGATTTTTGGTTGCGCGTTTGTGAGGTGCAGGTTGGTTTGCTTTTGGCTCTTCCTTACATTTCCCTAACCCAAATATTCGTGCGAAATCCGGAAAAGTTGTACATGTTAGTCCCTTCGACCCAGTTCATCTTGACGCTTACTTATACCTGTGGTGCGTCTCGCGTGGGCTTCGCTAATTGAAAATTCTGAGATTTCACCTACCGGATGCATTCAACATTGTCTAAAATGAAGAGTCTGAGATTTCACATACCCAATGCATTCAACAGTCTCTTGTAAACTCACTGTCTGTGGCCTCTTGATGAATAATTGCTGTTTACTTGTTCTTTTGGCTTTTCCCATGCCCTACCTTTTCTGTTGTTGGTTTGTTTGGCTTGGCGTATTTTACTTGTCCATCATTGGTTTTGGCATGCCTGTGCAAATCCTCTTAGTTATGTTGGATCAACGTGGTTTGATTTGCCATGGTCACTCATTGCTCTGACGTTGTTTCTCACTCCAATGGCTTTTCCCCTCTGCATCAAAGATACAGATCTTTTGATTCTTATTTCCTTGATTCTCGGTTTCTTCATCAATGCTATAGTACATATGCCTGGAGCTCAAATAAGAGGTTACCGTACTAGCATTTGTTTAAATTCTCAGTGTATGCTACAGCATAGGATTTGTTGGCTTTTCTATGTTTGTCATTTGGAGAGAGAGAAAGAGAGATTCCTCCTTAGCTGCATTATATACACAGGTGGTTTAATGATGGTTAATGAATTGGTGAAAGTATACCAGGTTAGCTCCATGAAAACGATGATGATAAGTTAATCTGATACCATATGGATATGCATTATGTTATGTATCACATTTGCTTCATTCACCATCAAGTTTTTAAGCTATATGGATACCGCAGATGTCATCAGTTGATGAACACTGATTGCATTTGAATTGGCAGTCTTTCCTTGAAAGTAAAGTTAATACACAAGAATGACCCTTCTTTTCGATCTCTTCAAACCTGTATTTGTTATATGGACACACTTGAAGAAAGTACACAGGTTGCTAAATCTCTAGATGTCGTTCAAGGTCAAATTGCTTTAGGTGGCGGGGGTGTGTCCCAATTGAGTTATCAGCTTATTGTTTATAGATGTCTGCAGTCTACTTTGCAAGCTCTCTCATGTTTGTTTACTCTTGTCAATTGGGAAAATTGCCATGAAACTGCTGCTATCAGATTCTTTTACTATGCTTGCACTAAAATTTCTCTGCCTACTGTGATTCCGTGGTTCTCTGTATGGTAAGTTTACCGTGATGTTATCATCTGTTTGTAGCGTCTAACACCAAAGTGCGCTGGCTTCGAGTTTCCTTGTCAATGATTTTGGCATTCCTCTGTTGTCTGTTCAATTGGGGAGTGCAATGTTTTTCCAGTTTTCAAGAGCCATTGACTTGTCATCACCTACAGCTTTCTTTTTTCTTTCTCTTTTCATTACCTGTGAATAGGGGAAACTGTCAATGTATGATGGCTAAAACTGAAACCATGCAAACTCAAGGTCTTCGTTCTGTTCTTGGAATTGTAACAGGTGCGGAGTTCAATTCTGCTACCGATGTGGAACCCGGTTAAAAGAGCGGCTTTCTGTAGGGAGTGTCGGCGTTGAATCCGCTTGGCACGGTGTACATAATCTCTTCTCTTGGCTATTGCAGCACAGTGATATCGTCATCCCGCCATCGATTTAACATGAAACTATATATGAAGTAGCTAGCTACTAGATTTTGGTTCCTCTGTTGAGCTGAATCTCGCACTTTTAACTTATAGAATGTGCTTGGAGATTTTGATCTTGTAGCCAAATTGAATATCCATCTGATGCAAGATTAGTTACGGCATAAGGTTGATGAATGGATCTTTTAGTCCATCAAGAAGACTGCAACAATGTCAGGGATACCGAGGCATGTAGTTGAATTTTGCAAATAAGATGATGTGGCAAGATTCTATTGGGTATTTATATAAGCGGGATCCATTAATACTGAATATGTGTTTGTCGAATTATTGATTAAATTGATATTACAATGTGAATTTGGTTTACCTCAAGTAGATAATTCGAATCCGACCTTGAAAACAAATGTTGCTCCGTTCAGTTTGAACTTGTAGCCTTACTTACATTGGTATTTGTTATCTTATGAAATCTGTAATTTGGTGTTGACGCAGAGCAATATACAGAATAAAATCAGTAAGTAAGAAAAATTTCAATCTTGATATTACGAAAAAAATTCTTCAAAAGGCCCTTTGCTTTCTATTAAAATGGACGATAAACATATTCATGCTTTTATAATTTTTAGATCTTATACGAAAAAACTAAATTAGTGGAAGGGAATCGATATTTAATATAGGAGTGCAGGTAATCAACAAAAAGAGTGAAAATATTAATTTAATCGAGAATCTCATTGTTTCCATATTTATGTACTTATTCTAAATTCAAACCTTTTTATATGGCAACCATTTAGATTCCTTTTCCCATAATAATTCATACCCTCACATTTATTTTCTTCGTAAACATATGTCGACTTTTTACGAATTTTTAAATTCAAATGCTTAATATATTACTTACGAAAAGTAAGGGCTGCGCTTTTTCCACTCCCATTATGGCTGAAACACTTCTTATCATAATATTTTAACAATATTAACCTTTATAGGTCCCATATTTTTTTTAATATTCGTTACTCTTATTTATTCTCATTTGTTTCTCCCTATTCTCTCTCTTTCTAAAACACCCCTCTCATGTCAATAAACTGTGTCGTCGCCCAGTCCTCTCCCGTCTCCATTTCTTCAACTCAAAAGCTTAACTATTAGGAAAAACCCCATCTCATAGCTCTTCCTTATTCTCCCCAATTCCATCCCTTTTTCTTTCTGAGTTATTTATTGTCCCATCTCGCATCGAACTCTTTGATTGATCTATCACAAATATAAGAAAACCCCCCAGAATTAGATCTAGGAGCTGAAGCCCTCGCCCAAAACTAGGGGTGATCGGTTCCCGGTCCGGTCCGGTCCCATCCAAGAACCGGGAATCGGACCGAGAGGACCGGTTCCCAATTTTTGGGATCGTGGACCGAACTGACTAGTCTTGGAACCGGGGACCGGACCGGACCGACCGGTCCGGTCCTGTTCAAATGAATCAAATACTTGTAAAAAAAAAAATATGTCCCATGTGGGCTTCCAAAAATATACATCTCCTAATTTAAACACGTGTTATTAGAGAGGCAAAAAAAAAAGAGAGTAAAACCCCATATCAACAAAAGTTCAATACACACTTCTGCCATTGTTCAATACTATCCATTGGAAGTCAAAAATTACATTTATTTAAGTGTTGAAGTTCAACACTCAATCTGGCCATAGATGAAGTGCCACGGCAAATTATAGTTTCCGGAACAAACTTCACCTATGGGTGGCAACCTATGTCATCCTTAATTGCCATGAAAATCCCATCCAAGATAGATAATGGCTTCCCTGCATCAGAAATGCCATTAATTTATCAAGCCTCCCCTGCACCATCTAATGGTAGTGCACTGCACACCAAGCAAGAACCATACGTTGAAGGTGCAAAAACAACCATTTCAATGACTTAAGCTCATGTTCCAGTAGATTACCCTACCTTCCTCCAACCTCTTCGTGGAAGCAGTAGCTTGTTTCCTGACTTCCTTAACGTCAAAAGAAATTAGTAAAGGAGCTGGAGGTTTGTTCCAAAAACCACAGCTGAGAGCCTGAAAATATGATCAAAGCTGAGAGACCAAAAAGCATGGCTAAACTTGCTGATAGCCCTGCAATAAGTATATATGAGCACTCAACATTAGTTTAAACTAGAATTACTAGAAATTGAACTCATATAATTAATGGAAAATCTCACCACATATATTTCTTCTATTTGAACCAGCAAACTCTATTTATTGGTAAGCTCTGAGTTAACATCATCTATATCTAAAAAATCAAAATATTAAATAAAGTATTCACTTATTAGATATATAAAAGAATTACAAGATAAAAAGATATATCAATGACTTACCCCATTCAAACCTTTCCGCATTTTGGATGCACTCTTCAACATTAATCGGTATGGTAACCATTCTTAACCAATCTTGAGTGCAAATCAAAGCTTCCACCACTCTAGGAGTCAAAGAACTTCGAAAGCTATCAAGTACACGACCAGATGTATTGAAAGTCGACTCCGAAGCAACGGTTGTTACAGGAATTGATAAAATATCCCGAGCCATCATAGAAAGGATTTTAAACTTTTGGCCAGCAGTTTTCTACCACATCAAAAGGTCAAGATCACGACTTTCTTCACGTTCGGCTTCAAGATACTTATCGAGTTCAGATAACTTGCCCGCGGACACTTTTTTCTCCTCGTGAAGAAAGATATCAAACGCCTTTTCTGAAGTGAAATCCTCAACCGAATCAAGGTCATCCTTCTCACCCTCCTCATGGCTATCATGATCCCAGTTACTACTAGTATCAATGAAAAATTGACCACCCAAATTTCTTTCACAAGAACCAAGATAAGCTTTCTCATAAAAATGAAACAATCGTTCCAAGGCAATCCTCACCTTATTGTACATTTCATCAACTTTCGCACTATCATCATAGATTAGTCTATAATAATACCGCACATAATTCATCTTTCTTCTTGGATCCAATATTACCGCAATCAACACCATCATATTTACTTTTTCGAAACTCCTATAGTATTTGTCAAACTTTTCCTTCATCTTTGCACCCATAGCTTTCAAACTAGGATCCGTTGCCTTCTCCGCTTGTTTTAGAGTTTTATATAAAGTAGCTATCTCATTAAAATAATCATTCGAAGTAATGTACAAAGTCCCAAACATCTTGCTGGTGGCATCGTAAAACTTCTTCAAAAATACGGCAAGAATTCTAGCATTTTCCCAATCTTCATATTTAGGAGTTTCATAGTCAAGCTCAGTTAAGAAAGAAGGATCATCTTCTTCCATCCTTTCAAAAGCTTTTTGGAACTTTAAGGCAGTGTCCAACATGAGATAAGTAGGGTTCCACCTAGTTGTGACATCAAGACAAACTGAACCCTTATAAGTGATCCTTGCACTCTCAATGCAACCTTGGAATGTTTTAGCTCTCATGGGAGAACTTCTCACATACCTAACCACGCTCCGAATACGTGCAATAGAATCACGTACCTTGGTCAATCCATCCCTCACAATCAAGTTTAATACATGAGCCGTGCACCTCATGTGTAAAACATCACCTTCTAAAATCAATAGCCTATCTCTTGATAATTTTTCTTTTAAAAAACCAATGGCAACATCATTCAAACTAGCATTATTCACGGTGATTGTGAACACTTTTTTCTCTAATCCCCACTCATAGATGCATTTCTCAACCATTTTCCCAATATCTTTGCCCTTGTGACTAGGCATCACCACAAAATTGATAATTCTTTTATGCAATTTCCAATCATCATCAATAAAATGTGTGGTGAGACATAAATGATTCAAGTTCTGAATAGAACTCCAGGTATCAGTAGTAAGTGCAACCCTAGACTTAAGATTGTGAAACTAAGTCTTCAAACTTCTTTTTTCACAAAGATACAACTTCATGAAATCTCTAGCCACAGTAAATCGCGAGATGTGATTGAAGAGAGGTTGCAATTGATTAATAAAATCACGAAATCTGACGCGCTCAACCATCGAAAAAGGTTGTTCATCCATTATGATCATCCGAACAAGCATTTGCCCACAACAATCCTGATCAAATTTCCATGTCGATAAGGCATTTGTACTACCAGTACTAGTTTGCCCCATTGTCATTTTAGTCCCATCCACTCTACGTGGGGTAAAAAATCTTTGCTTCTTATCTATGTTGCGAGGATACTTGTTGCATTTTTTCAAGTGCTTCAACATAGTAGAAGTACCGTTATCAACACAGTACCAATATATAACCCCACAATAATTGCAAATCTTCTCGGTTTTCCCATTCTCAGTTTTGCCATTACGAAAATGAAGCCAGGCTGCTGATGTTCATTTTCCAGAACTAGCAGGACGAGCATTAGATACCTTGTTTGTGTCGGATGCTTCTTCGAGGTTTTCTTCACTTTCATGTTCTAGCGAGTCCATTATTGGATTCATAGCATCATTGGATTGATCCACTTCCATTGACATGTAAATAGATCGCCTAAATTAAGCAAAACATAGAAATGAGCCATCACACCAGAACAGCCATCAAATTCAGCCACCAAATTCAGCAAATTGAGTGAGAAAAACTTACTGATTATAGGAAATCGGGAAATGGCTGTTCGTTTGAGATTGAGGGTCAAGTGAGGTAATGATGAATCTTGTGAAATATACAAGATTTGTTCCTCGCTTTGTGATTGACAGACAATCTAAGAAGCTTGATATTTTGTTAGCCTACTTGAACAAACTCATCTAGAAAGAATTTCCTTGAAAATCACAGGTGGTTCAGACTCTTGAATGCATTAAAAGAGATGACCAAACTATGCATAAATCATCAGGAGCCCCCCACCGCACAAATTAATTCCACGACAGATCAAGTCAACTAGAAAGAAAGGTACGACACTAGAGAGAGAGAGAGAGAGAGAGAGAGAGAGAGAGAGAGAGAGAGCTCGCCAACGTAATCTTCTAGGTTTAACGTTAAGTAAAAACCCTTGAAGGCCTTCAAAAATCCGTTATCTTCCACCGTAGTCTCTTCACCTCCAACTTGTTCTCCATCAAGTAATCTGCCAAAAAGCACAACAATTTGAAGACGATCATTTATACTTTGGAAGGACATAGAAATAACAAAAATGGAAGCTCACGTGTGACTGCATCATCATAGTGAATTTGGCGGAACTTTGAGGCGAGGCGGCGAGGTGTGAAGCGAGGCCGTGAGGCGTGAGGCGAGGCCGTGAGGCGGAAAGGGAGACCTAAGGCGAGGCCGTGAGAGGACATCGACCAAGGCGAGAGGCGAGGCTACAAGAGGAAAAGGTGATCGACGTTGAGCGACTCGCTTAGAGCAAGGTGTGAGGTGAGGCCGCGAGGTGTGAGGCGAGGCGGCAAAAGGGAAATTGGGAAGGCTTAGACGCGGGAAGGCTTGGCTTTGCTCAAGTTACTGTGGTTAGGGTTACCGAGAGGAAGAATTGGGAAAGTAAGTAGAAGGCAGAAAATTGGGAAAGTAAAGTAATTGTTTAGAAATTTAAAAAAAATAAAAAAGTCAACCCATTCGTAGCAGCTTGATGGCTCACAAAATTGGCAAATCAGTAATAACAAATAAATTCATTGAAAAGATAAAAACATAACTAGCTAATTTTTAAAAAATATGCATAAATGATCGGTTTGGTCCTATCGGTCCGGTCGGTCCGGTTCTCACCATGGAACCGGGAACCTGACCGACCGTCCACCGGTTCCAAAAATGGGAACCGGGGACCGGACCAACACCCCCTAGGCCTGCCCAGAACCGACCGGTCCGGTCCGGGTGGTTCCCGTTGCACACCCCTACCCAAAACCTGATCATGATAATGGCAATGTCTGCTTCTTCATCTTCGTCTTCTTGGTCCTAATTGTCACTGTTATCACCGATTTACTATCGCCTACCAGCCTCCAAATACATGGCTCGAATCCCCTTCCCTGCTCTCACTAAGTTGTTAGCACCACCTCCTAGAACAACAATCCTTAAGATTGATGAGGATTTGCCATTGCAATCTCTCGTACTTCTGCGTCAATCTCAGTTGCCAAGCCGCCGCCGTCGCCACTAGTGATTGAGAGGGCTGAAGAGGTGACAAAGAAGTCAATCCTCATGTCCGAGCACCCTTATGCGATGAGGCGATCCCGTTGCCCATTAGGTATTCGGATCCCCATGTTCTAGCAACCTTTCAGAAGTTCAATGCGAAAATCTTTAGGTTTATTGTATTCCCGGATATCAAACTCCGGTTAATGATTCAAAAACCGATGAGTGCAACGTAGCTTGGACGACTAGTGGTAAAAACTTATCAAGAAAGAGAGTGTTTTTTTTTTTATAGATACCGCCAAGGCTCGAAAGCAAATGGGACAGCACAACTAAACCAAAAATGATGCTTAAAAAAGTGGGACCAGTAGAGGTTGATAATGTCAAAATACTGTGACATCGGATTGTTTTAGATACGGTGAGAATGGAAAAAACGCGGCAAAAAAATACTCAAAAAGCCGAATGGAAAGATTCTGAAAGGATCTAATTTAAGATTGAACGTCCTATCAATCAAATCCCAGAATTTCATTAACACCTAATTTAAATTAGATTTTCCTAATTAAAAAATAATATAAGTTTATCCAACTCACTCTATCTCCACGAATCTCAGAAAGCGAAACGATACTCCGTTTTCGCGCGCGGCTCGAACGAAAAATCAATGGCGACGGAAGAAGTCGTCGTCGAGAGCGCCGGCGTATCGGCGCGGCGCTTCGCTCCGATCGCCACCGGGGGCAGCGGCGAGTCCAACGCCATCTCCGTCGAGCAGCACACCGGGGACAGAGGCCTCTGTGACGCGTCGTCACTTCTCTTGTGCAAACCAGGTCCCAAAGCCTCAACGAGGACGACGACGACGACGACGACGTGCGAGTCCTGGACCACATTCCCACCGAAACTCGGTGGTCGTCTTCGCGAAAGCGAAAGAAGAAGCCATACAGTGGCTCGTCAGTGACCGAGACAGGTCAGCCGTCGAATTCCAAGCCCGATCCTTCGTTAATCTGCGAAGTTTGCGCCGTGCCGAGGACGAAGAAGGACCTGTTTCGTATCACGGGTTGCAGTCACGCATGTTGCAACGATTGCGCCGCTACATACGTAGCTTCGAAGCTTCGCGACAACGTGACGCACATAGGCTGCCCTGTCTCGGGCTGTCGCGGCGTCCTGGAGCCGGGGTATTGTAGCTCGATACTCCCTCCTGAGGTGTTCGATCGTTGGGACAATGCATTGTGCGAGGCTCTGATTTTGGAGGCCGAGAGGTTTTACTGCCCATTTACGGATTGTTCGGCATTGTTGATCGACGAGGGAGGCGCGGTCGTGAGGGAATCGGAGTGTCCGAGTTGCCGGAGATTATTCTGTGCACAGTGTAGAGTGCCATGGCTTGCAGGGTTTAAGTGTCAGGAGTTTCAGGGGTTGAATGAGGGGGAGAAAGGGAGTGAGGATATAATTTTGTTGAAGGTGGCTCCGGCATCGTTCTCGGGAAAGCGAAGGTGCAAGAAGGATCCCCACAGTGGGTCATCGGTCACCAAACCAGACCAGCCGTCGAATTCCAAGCCGGATCCTTCATTTGTCTGTGAAATTTGCATCGAGCCGAGGGCGAGCAGCGACATGTTTCATATTAAGGGTTGTAGTCACGCGTATTGCAATGAGTGTGTTACTAAATACGTAACTTCAAAGCTTGGCGACAACATGACGCGTGTAGGTTGCCCTGTCTCGGGCTGCGGCGGCGTACTGGAGCTGGAGCATTGTAGCTTGATACTCCCTCTGGAGGTGTTCGACCGTTGGGGCAAAGCATTGTGCGAGGCTCTGATTTTGGAGGGGGAGAGGTTTTACTGCCCGTTTAAGGATTGCTCGGCCTTGTTGATCCACGACGGAGGTGTGGCCGTGAGGGAATCGGAGTGTCCAAATTGCCGGAGATTGTTCTGTGCTCAGTGTAGAGTGCCGTGGCATGCAGGGATAGATTGCCAGCAGTTTCAGGGGTTAAAGGAGGGGGAGAGAGGCAGGGAGGACATAATGTTGTTGAAGCTGGCTGAGGAGCAGCAGTGGAGGAGGTGCCCAAAGTGCGGGTTCTATGTTCAGAAGATCAATGGTTGCGCGATTGTGAGGTGCAGGTTGGTTTGCTTTTGGCTCTTCCTTATATTTCCCTAACCAATCAGTTCATGTGAAATCTGGAAAGGTCGTCTGTATTTGCCACATGCTCAAGTAGTATATGCCTAGAGCTAATAGGAAGACAGTAACCTTACTAGCATTTGTTCAAATTCTCAGTTTATGCTACAGCATAGGACTTGTTGGCTTTTCTATGTTTGTAGAGTGAGAGAGAGAGAGAGAGAGAGAGAGAGAGAGAGAGAGAGAGATTCCTCCTTAGCCACAGTTATATACACAGGTTAAATGAAAGGTGTTTTTTTTTCGAAAAAGAAAATGAAAACTACGAAGGTTAATGATGATTAATGAATTGGTGAAAGTATACCGGGGAAGCTCCATGTGAACGATGATAATAAGTTAATCCGATACCATATGGATGTGCATTATGTTAATGTGTCACATCTGCGTCGTTCACCGTCAAGTTCTCTAAGCTACATGCATACCACAGATGTCATCAGTAGATGAACACTGATTGCATTTTAATCAGCAGTCTTTCCATGAAAGTAAAGTTAACTCGCAAGAATTTCCCTTCTTTACGATCTCTTCGAACTTGTATTTGTTACATGGACACACTTGAAGAAAGGACAAAAGGTTGCAAAATCAAGTTGTCCTTCGAGGTCGAATTGCTTTAGGTGGTGGTGGTGAGTCCCGATTGAGTCATTTGCTTATTGTTCATGGATGTCTGCTGTCTACTTTGCAAGTTCTGTCATGTTTGTTTACTCTTGTTGATTGTGAAAATTGCCATTGTTGCTGAAACTGCTGCTTCCAGATTCTTTTACTATGCTTACAGTTAAATTTCACCGCCCTCTGTGATTCTGTGGTTCTCTGTATGGTAAGTTTGCTGTGGTGTTATCTTCTGTTTGTCGTGTCTAACACCTAAGTGTGTTGGCTTTGAGTTTCCTTGTCAATGATTTTCTTGCAGCTTCATTTGCCCCTTGTGATGTGTGTGCATTCTTTGTTGTCTGTTCAATTGGGGAGTGCAATGTTTTTCAAGTTTCCAAGAGCCATTGACTTGTGATCATCTGTGAACAAGGGAAACTGTCAATATAGGATACGCTGAAACTGAAACCATGCAAACTCAATGTCTTCGTTCTGTTCTTGGAATTGTGACAGGTGCGGGCGTCAGTTCTACTACGGGTGAGGAGCCCAGGCGAAAGAGCTGCATTACTGTACAAAGAGTCACCATTGAATCCTCTCGGCACGGTGTACATAATCTCTTCTTTAGGCTATTGCAGCTCGGCGGTATTTTCATCCCGCGACTGATTTAACATGAAACGACTTCTGAAGTAGTTGGCTACTAGGTTTTGGTTCCTTTGTTGAGCTGAATCTTGCACTTTAACTTATAGAATGTGCTTGGAGATTTCGATCTTTTAGCCAAATGGCTATTCATCTGACGCAAGATTAGTTAGGGCATGAGGTTGACGGATGGATCCTTTTTTAGTCGTCAAGAACATGGGCAACAATGTTAGGTATACTAAGGTGATTTATTGAATATTGCAGATTAGATGATGTGGCAAGATCCTGTTGGGTATTTAAATAAGCGGGATCCATTGATACTGAATATGTATTTGTCGAGCCATTGATTAAACTCGAGATTACTGAGTGAATTTGGTTTGCCTCAAGTAGATAATTCGAATCCGAGCTTGAAAACAAATGTTGTTTTGTTCGGTTTGAACTCGAAACCTGAAGCTCTGGAATTACATCGATATCGGCAGTAATGTCTTCTTCGTGTATTTATTTTGGTGCTTATGAACGTATTGGTAGGTACTTGTGCAGATATGGAACGACTTTTTGACGGCAAAGCTTATGAACGAGTCGTCTGCTCCGGGACAAAGCGTCCTATTGTCATGCCGGAGAATGCTTTGTCTAACTGGGGTCCATCTATCAAAGTTTCTATTGTCACTCAAAACACATCCCTATCTCGCATCGTATCTTGCGATCGATCTATCTATCACGACACTATTTCTAAAGTATATAGCTACTGGGTTTCGGTTCCTCTGTTGGTTTTACGTGCACTTTTAACTTAAAGATTGTGCATGAGCATAAGGTTGATGGATGGTTCCTTCTAGTCATCAAGAACATGGGCAACAATGTTAGGCACGCTAAATTGATTTATTGAATTAGGCATATTAATTGATGCGGCAAGATCCTATCGGGTATTCAAATTAGCGGGATCCATTAAATATTGAATATGCATTTGTCAAATCACTGATTAAACAAGATTATTAAGCGAGTTAGGTTTACCTCGAGTAGATAATTCGAAATCCGAGCTTGAAAATAGAGTTTGTTCTGTTCGGTTTGAACTCAAAACCTAAAGCTTTCGAATTACATTTGATATTGGCAATAATGTCTTGTGATCGAGTCAAATGCTTAATGACAAATTTCCGACTTAACTTTAATCTGTCCTTTTCTCTCATATACAGGAAATTACAAAAGGAGAGGGAGATCTTTGAAGGTCCTTGTATAATCTTCGTGTAATCTACGTTTTGTTATCTTATAAAATCTTTAATTTGGTCATGATGTAGCGCGATACATGGAATAAAATTAGTAAATAAAATATTTCAACCTCGCTATTACCAAATTCTTTTTTTCCAAAAAGTCATTTGCTTGCCATTAAAATGGACGATAAGTGTATTCATGCCGTTATATTTTTTTAGATCTTATAGAAAGAAATTAAATTAGTGGAAGCGAATCAATATTAATATAAAAGCGCAGGTAATTCAACAAAAAGTGTGAAAATACCAAGAATCGTGGGATCGCATTGTTTCTATATTCATTTTGTGCACCCTAAATTCAAACATTTTTATCTCGCAACCATTTAGGTTCCTTCTCCTTATAATTCAAACCCTTACATTTATTTTTTTTCCATAAACAAATGCCGACTTTTTACGATATTTTCAACCTCAAATGCTTGATATATTACTTATATAAAAAAAAACTCGAAAAGCTTAATGGAAAGATTTTGAAAGAGCCTATGTCTGCGCTAAATCAGTAATTTAAAATCGAACATCGCAATCAATAAAATCCCAAAATTTCAATAATTGCCTAATTTAAATTAAATTTTCCTTATTCAAAGATAATTTAAGTTTACTAAACCTAACCAGTTAAAGCGAAACGATACCCCGTTTTCGTTTTGTGCTTCCCGGATTGGCACGCCGCGGGCTCGAGTGAAGAACCCCATGGCGACGGCGGAAGTCGCCGTCGAGATCGTCGACGTCGACCGGTACGACGGGCCGGCGTCGCGCTTCGCCCCGATCGCCGCCGGGGGCAAGACCAAGTCCGATGCCATCTCCGTCGAGCAGTACATCGAGGACAGGGACCTCTACGAAGCGATCGCCGCTTCCCTTCTCCGAACCAGGTCCCCTAGCCTCGACGAGGACGACGACGTGCGAGTCCTGGACTCGCTTCCCGCCAGAACCCGGTCGTCGTCTTCGCGAAAGCGGAAGAAACCATACAGTGGCTCATCGGTCACCGAACCGGGTCAGGCGTCGAATTCCAAGCCCAACCCTTCGTTTGTCTGTGAGATTTGCGTGGAACCGAGGACGGGCGACGAGCTGTTTCGGATCAAGGGCTGTAGTCACGCGTACTGCAACGAATGCGTTACTAACTATGTAGCTTCAAAGCTCCAAGATAACGTGACGCGCATAGGCTGCCCCGTCTCGCGCTGCGGTGGCGTTCTGGAGCCTGTGTACTGTAGCTCGAAACTCCCTCCGGAGGTGTTCGACCGTTGGGGCAAGGCGTTGTGCGAGGCTCTGATCTTGGAGTCGGAGAGGTTTTACTGCCCGTATAAGGATTGCTCGGCCTTGTTGATCAAGGACGGACGCACGGCCATGAGGGAGTCGGAGTGTCCGAACTGCCGGAGATTGTTCTGCGTGAAGTGCAGAGTGCCGTGGCATGCGGGGGTGAGGTGCCAGGAGTTTCAGAAGCTGAACGAGGGGGAGAGAGAGAGAGGGAGGACATAATGCTGAAGAAGCTGGCGGAGGAGCAGCAAACAGTTGGAAGTTGTGCATGTCAGAACCTTCGACCCAGTTTATCTTGAACAATTGTTGTTTACTTTGTTCTTTGACACTTCCCGTGTGTCCTACCTTTTCTTTTTTTTGGGTTTTTGTGCCTTGGTGTATTGTACTTGTCCTTCATTGGTTTGGCATGGCCGTGTAAATCCATCTTAGTGATGGTTGATCAACGAGGTTTTCATCAGTGGATGAACACTGATTGCATTTGAATTAGCAGTCTTTCTGTGTAAGTAAAGTTAATTCACAAGAATTACCCTTCTTTTGAATCTCTTCAAACTTGTACATGTCATATGGACACACTCGAAGAAAGGGTAAAGGTTGCTAAATCTAGATGCTATTCGAGGTCGAATTTGCTTTAGGTGGTGATGGTGAGTCCCGATTGAGTCATTAGCTTATTGTTTATAGATGTCCACCGTTTGCTTGGCTAGCTCTCTCTTGTTTGTTTACTCTTGTTGATTGTGAAAGTTGCCAAATGCTCCTGAAACTACTGCTTCCAGATTCTTTTACTATGCTGACACTTCTATTTCTACGCCTGCATTCTGTGGTTCTTTGTATGGTAAGTGTACCGTGGTGTGATCTTCCGTTTGTAGTGTCTGAACACCGAAGTGTGCTGGGTTTGAGTTTCCTTGTCAATGCATGATGGCCGAAACTGAAACCATGCAAACTCAGTGTCCTGGTTCTGTTCTGGAAATTGTAACAGGTGCGGACTTCAATTCTGCTACCGATGTGGGGCCAAGGGGCCGGGGCATGATTACTGTAGAAAGAGGCGGCGTTGAATCCTCGGCGGTATATACATCTGGTGATCGATTTAATATGAAAATGTATCTGAAGTAGTTAGCTACTAGATTTTGGTTCCTCCGTTTGAGCTTAATCTTGCACCTTAACTTACACAACGTGCTTGTTGATTTTTTATCTTTTAGCCAAATGACTGGGCATCTGATGCAAGATTAGTTAGGGCATAAGGTTGACGAATGGATACTTTTAGTCATCAAGGACACGGCAACAATGTCAGGGAAACCAAGGCGTTTCGTTGAATTTTGCAAATACGATGACGCAGCAAGATTCTATTGGGTATTTATGTAAGCAGGTCCATTTATTCTGAATATGTTTTTCGAATTATTGATTAAATCGAGATTACTAAGTGAGTTTGGTTTACCCCAAGTAGATAATTCAAATCCGAGCTTGAAAACAAATGTTGTTCCGTCTAGTTTGAACTTGAAACCTAAAGCTCCGGAATTACATCGGAATTTGTTCTCTTCAGAACTTTGTAATTTGGTCACGATGTAGCGCAATGCACAAAATAAAATCAGTAAATAAAAGATTCTGACCAGGCTATTACAAAAGAAAATTCTTCACAAAGCCCTTTTTGCTTGCTATTAAATTGGACATTAAACGTATTCTTGCCTTTATATTATTTTAGATCTTATAGATGAAAAGTAAATTAGTGGAAGGGTATTGATATAAATATAGAAGTGCGGGTAATCAGCAAAAACGGTGAAAGTAATATTTTCATCAAGAACCGCATTGTTCTTATCATTCTAAATTCAAACCTCTTTATCTTGCAACCATCTAGATTCTTTTTCCCAGTAATCATGCAAACCGTTACATTTATTGTTTTTTCGTAGACGTATGTCGACTTTTTACGCGAGTTTCAACTTCAAATGCTTATAATTTCACTTACGAAAAGAAAACTCAAAAAAAAAAGAAGCTTAATGGGAAGATTTTGAAAGAGCCTGTATATGTGTTAGAAGATAAATCATTGCATACCAAATTAATAATTGAAAAAATGACACGAACAGTTTTTGAACTTTAGCTCAATGTACAATATGATTCTTGAACTTTTAATTTGTTCAATATGGTTCAAGAACTTTAACTCAAAATGAACTGTGGTCCCTGAATTTTTAATTTATTCAATATAGTCCCTGAACTTTAACCCAATAGTCCTTGAATTATATGTTCAATTTAGTATATGAAAATGCTCAATGTAATATTTCCATTAATTCATGTCTAGGGACTACATTGATCATGTTCATATAGTTTAAGGACTACATTGCACATTGGGCTATAGTTCAAGGATTATATTGAACAAATTAAAATTACAGAGACCACATTGCATATATGATTAAAGTTCATGAACTATATTAAACAAATTAAAAGTTCAGGGACTATATTGCACATTTGGTCAAAGTTCAGAGACTATTTGTGTCATTATCCCTTTGTAATTTAAGATTGAACATCCTATCAATCGAATCCCATAATTTCATTAATTACCTAAATTAAATCATAGTTTCCTCATTTAAAAATAATATAAGTTTATTCAACTCACCTTACCTTTATGAATCATAGAAAGCGAAACGAAACTCCGTTTTCGCGCGCGCCTCGAACAAAAAATCAATGGCGACGGAAGAAGTCGTCGTCGAGAGCGCCAGCGTCGACGTCGACCGGCACGGCGTGTCGGCGTCAAGTTAGCTCCGGTCGCAACCGGGGGCGGCAGCAAGCCCAACGCTATCTCCGTCGAGCAGCACACCGAGGACAGAGACCTCTGTGACGCGGTCGTCGCTTCTCTTGTGCAAACCAGGTCCCAAAGCCTCAATGAGGACGACGACGTGCGAGTCCTGGACTCGGTTCCCACCGAAACTTGGTCTTCGTCTTCGCGAAAGCGGAAGAAGAAGCCCTACAGTGGCTCGTCGATGACTGAAACAGGTCAGGCGTCGGATTCCAAGCCCGATCCTTCGTTTATCTGTGAAGTTTGCACCGTGCCGAGGACAAAGAAGGACATGTTTCGTATCACAAGTTGCCGTCACGCATGTTGCAATGATTGCGCTGCTACATACGTAGCCTCGCAGCTTCGCGACAACGTGAAGCGCATAGGCTGCCCTGTATTGGGCTGCGGCGGCATTCTGGAGCCAGCGTATTGTAGCTCGATACTCCCTCCTGAGGTGTTCGATCGTTGGGGCAATGCATTGTGCGAGGCTATGATTTGGAAGCAGAGAGGTTTTATAGCCCGTTTACGGATTGCTCGGCATTGTTGATCGACGAGGGAGGTGTGGTCGTGAGGGAATCGGAATGTCCAAATTGCCGGAGATTATTCTGTGCACAGCGTAGAGTGCCGTGGCATGCAAGGGTGGAGTGTCGGGAGTTTCAGGGTTCGAATGGGGGGGGGGGGGGGGGGGGTGGGGGGAGGCGGGGGGGAGGGGAAGTGAGGACATAATGTTGTTGAAGGTGGCTCCGGCATCATTCTCGCAAAAGTGAAAGTGCAAGAAGGATCCCCGCAGTGGGTCATTGGTCACCGAAACAGACCAGCCGTCGAATTCCAATCCGGATCCTTCATTTATCTGTGAAATTTGCATCGAGCCGAGGACAAACAGCGACCTATTTCGTATGAACGGTTGTAGTCACGCATATTGCAATGATTGCGTTACTTAATACGTAACTTCCAAGCTTGGCGACAACATGACCCGCATAGGCTGCCCTGTCTCAGGCTGCGGTGGCATACTGGAGCCGGAGTATTGTAGGTCAAAACTCCCTCTGGAGGTGTTCGATCATTTGGGCAATGCATTGTGCGAGGCTCTGATTTTGGAGGGGGAGAGGTTTTACTGCCCGTTTAGGGATTGCTCAGCGTTGTTGATCCATGATGGAGGTGCGGTCGTGAGGGAATCGGAGTGTCTGAATTGCCGGAGATTATTCTGTGCGCAGTGTAGAGTGCTGTGGCATGCAGGGTTAAAGTGTCAGTAGCTTCAGGGGTTAAAGGAGGGGGAGAGAGAGAGGGAGGACATAATGTTGATGAAACTGGCTAAAAAAAAGCGTTGGAACAGGTGCCCTAAGTGCGGGTTCTTTGTTGAGAAGATTTCTGGTTGCGCGGCTATGAGGTGCAGGTTGGTTTGCTTTTGGCTCTTGCTTATTATTTCCTAACCAAACTGTTCATTTGAAATCCGGAAATGTTGTATGAATTTGCCACATGTTAGACCCTTCCACCCATTTTATCTTGAAGCTTACTTATACGTGTGGCACGGCTCGCTATATTGAAGAATCTGAGATTTTGCGTGCCTGATGCATTCAACAGTGTCTTGTGAACTCACTGTCTGTGTCCAGCTGATGAATATGGATATGCATTATGTTATGTGTCACATTTGCTTCATTCACCATCAAGTGCCTTAAGCTATATGCATACCACATATGTCATCAGTTGACTGATTGCATTTGACTTGGCAGTCTTTCCATGAAAGTAAAGTTAATTCACAAGAATTATCCCTCTTTTCGATCTCTTCAAGCATGTATTTGTTATATGAACACACTTGAAGAAAGGGCAAAGATGTCGTTCCAGGCCGAATTGCTTTAGCTGGTGGCGGTGAGTCCCAATTGAGTTATCAGCTTATTGTCTGCTGCCTACTTTGCGAGCTCTGTCATGTTTGTTTACTCTTGTCGATTGGGAAAATTGCCATTGTTGCTGAAACTGCTGCTTCCAGATTCTTTCACTATGCTTACACTTGGATTTCTCCGCCTACTGTGATTCTGTGGTTCTCTGTATGGCAAGTTTGCCGTGGTGTTATCCTCTGTTTGTAGTGTCTAACAACTAACTGCTGGCTTTGAGTTTCCTCGTCAATATTTTGGCATTCCTCTGTTGTCTGTTCAACTGGGGAGTGCAATGCTTTTCAAGAGCCATTGACTTGTGATGACCTACTGTTTCTTTTTCAATACCTATGATTAGGGGAAACTGTCGATGTTTGATGCGCGGAAACCGCAACCATGCACACTCAATGTCTTCGTTCTGTTCTTGGAATTGTAACAGGTGCGGAACTGGATTCCTCTACGGACGTACATAATCTCTTCTTTAGGCTATCGCAGCACGATGGTATTTTCACCCTTCGAGTTATTTAACATGAAACTATTCTGAAGTAGTTAGCCACTAGATTTTGGTTCCTTTGTTGAGCTTAATCTTGCACTATAACTTATAGAATGTGCTTGGAGATTTTGATCCTTTAGCCAAATAACTATCCATGTGATGCAGATTAGTTAGGGCATACGGTTGACGAATGGATCCTTTTAGTCATCAAGAGCACAGCGACAATGTTAAGGATACCAAGGCGTTTAGTTGAATTTTGAAAATAAGATGCTGTGGCAAGATCCTATTGGGTTTTTAAATATGCCTGACCCATTAATACCGAGTACTTGTTTCTCAAATCGTTGATTGAACGAATGTCGAATCCGAGTTTGGAAACGAATGTCGTTCTGTCCAGTTTGAATTCGAAACCTAAAGCTCTGGAATTGCACCACGGCAAAAGTAATGGTCGAGTCAAACTGCTTCATGACGAAGCTGTCCTGTTACCATGTACGAGAATATTTTATCTATCTGCGGTCCAAGGATCAAATTGAAAAGGTCTCCTCAAAGTCAACCATGACTTGGTATTTTGTCTAATTTCCGCCAATCATGTCAGAGTTTAAACCCTTCATTGGAATACAGTCTTATTGAGTATAAAGAACAGTTAGAAGACATGGGAAAATGATGTGTAAATGTCAATTGCTTCTTGACCTGCTCTTTGTTCCGCGTTCTCTAACTGAACTGTACAAATAACGTGAGCCTATATGCCTAAAAAATTCTGAAAAACCGTCAACTGGAATCGCCCATTTCTCGGGTCCGGTTAGTAGTTTTGAAGAGCGCAGTGGTGATTTTCCGAGCGACGGCAGACTATCGTTGTTTCGGAAGTGAACTCTCTAAAATGTGTCGGTAAACCAGAACCCGTGCAACCGTCGATCCCCTCTCTATATGAGGGCAAGGCGATTCTGTTGCATCACAAACTGCGGTTGAATAGTCCGTAAACAACGAGAAGTCCCACGGCGAGCGAATGATCAACTTTTGGTTCCACGCTCGTCGTCAAGACATCGCTCCCCAGCGACACCCCCGAGCTTGATATCTTCTCTTTCACCTGTTCAATAGCGAAGTAGAGATTGAGTTCATGTTCATACCATCTTTTACACAGAGAGAGAGAGAGAGAGAGAGAGAGAGAGAGAGAGAGAGAGAGAGAGAGAGAGAGACCTCTGCCATGAGACCCCCGAGTCTCTTGGTTATGTTGCACGTAGACTTGGAGGTGCCATGTCCTTGAATGAAGAGGTAGCTAGGTTGGTTCTTGTCTGTCCAGACCGTGACCTCGTACAACGACTCTCCCTTCTTAAAACTCAATGGCTTCTTGACTTGAAACAGCGTCCTCCTCTCCTCCGAGCCAGTTGATACATAACCCTTCCATGTCTTGCACAAGCTATATTTCTTCACAGAACAATAGAAACATGCATGCGATTAATGAGAAACCGAGACGATTCGACTCGGTCTCACTCGACTTCTTTCTCATATCTGTCGAAGTTTTCTGTAGTACGGTACCGAATTTCCAGAGTAAAGCGCAAACCGCTGACCCTAGACTGTTGAAGAGAGAATTTGAGCTGATGTTGTGCGCGTGATCTTCTCTTACCTTCTTAAGAATAATGAGTAGAACCTTCCCTCCGCGGTCCATCAAATAGACCTCGCTGCTTCGCTCGCAGTCATAGTTGTCTACCCGATAAACGAGTCCACCGCTCGAGTCGAACACGGTACATCCCTTGCTGTTCATGATCAAGGACTTCATCCACACGGTGAAGACCTCCCGTTTAGCGGACACGCAGTCACGGGAAGTCGTCGGGGACGGGAGATCGAGCGTTGCTTTCGGATGAATCTTCGACATATGATCAGCTGAATTATTTCATGCACTGCAAACTCGTGGAAGAGAGCATTTTAAAGGGCTTCCCTGTAGCAGTCCCCGTAGTAAATTATGGAGGCCGACTTCATACGAAGAGGAAATTCGCAGCATAATGTTTTAGAATCTCGTCGATAAGATATAGTTTATTTTTTTGGCCAATATAGGAAGATTAGACATGAGTTATCTTATATGACGGCTACCTTTTACATTGATTAGTTTAAAGAACTAGATAAGAGCATGGTTATAATAAGTGAAATTCAAAGACGGCATATAAAGTTGAAAAGCATAGTATAAAAATGGAAAAATGATACAAACAGTCAATGAACTTTTAATTTGTTTAATGTGGTCTATGAACTTATAATTTGTTCAATGTCATCCCTGAATTTTTAGTACATATTCAACTTAGTCTCTGAACTATATGGAAAATATTCAATATAGTTCATGAACTTGAATTTAGTGGAATGACTACATTGAACATGCACCTAAAATTCAGGAATCACATTGAACGGATCAAAAGCCCACGGACCGTATTGAACATATTAAAAGTTCATAGATCGTATTGCACATTGGGCCAAAGTTCAGGGACCGTTTGGGTCATTATCCCTATAAAATTTTAGTGTAAGGCAACTGAGACTATGCATATCAAGAAGGCATAGGATATATGCATATATTATATAGTAGCTTCTCTATACTAGTAGAAAATATATTATGTATCATGTGTCATCGATAAAAAAAACAAGACACTTTAGGTTTAAAATAAATTTCTTTATGTAATTAAGTACGAACCAATTGGACTTTACTGTAATTGATTGATCTCATCTCGTCAGCAACTAAGTCCTCATTGAAATGCTCACGATGAGTACATAGATTATTGCATTATTTTTCTCTTATATTTTTTGAATTTAATTTATGGACGTCACACTTGGTGCTTATCCACGGGTTTTGCTAGGCATGGAGAATAAAATAATTATTTTTTTGTGCTACACAACAAAATATATGCTGAAAGAGTGAAAGCCATGTACGGCACTTTTCTTAATTATTTGATGCCATCGCCTAACTTTTCTTGGGAATGAGCTCGAACTAATTTAAAGATAATGCTATTTATAGATGGTCTTAATAATCGATGCAATAGAACAAAAATTCTTCGATTGTAAATAATGTCTTTACATGTAGATGCATGTATGCCTCCTCATAGTAGGTTTCTTTCATAATTTCTTCGAGAAAAAAAAAATAGAAGTAGCCAAACTGAAGGGGTTCGACGTAGGGTTTCACAGTTGTTAAAACGCTGCAGAATATATTTGTAAACCGAAACCCTAGAATCCTAGACAGGATCTATGTGTATATTGAAATCGAGATAGAAGTTTGATACGTACATTTTGCAAATCGAACGTAAATTGACAATTGATTGTGTCTGGATTAGCGCCCCAAGTGCTACTCCTTTACTAGTATCCACACACACGAATAGAAGTCTCTAACGATCCAAGTGCTTGCTAAAGATCTTGAAGTTCCTTTTCTTCAACGCCTTTTGATTGTTGATACTTTGTCGAAAAACCATAGATAGAGAACAATTCTTTATCTATTTATACAGCCTCATTATCCAGCGGAATTAAAAGAAGTGGGCCAGGCGATTTGGGCCCGCCAAACCGTCCACCTTCAATCGTACATTTAATCGTTATCTTATAACGCGCACGATCGCGTAGATAAGTTGAATAGGAGAATAAATTAAAATCTATTTCTTATTTTAAGTAGATCTCGGCACACAGAAAATATTAACTCAGTTCGCTTTTGTGTGCGACCCTGTAGGTTCACTAAACATTAGCAGTGTGCTCAAAACCCTTTTTGGTCCACAAGTCATAAGCGGTCTCTAGCAAGACATTATGACTATCTAAGTATAGTGAATGTCGATTTTCCGACACAACCTAATCAACAACTAATATTAGAGTATTAATCTTGATTGATTCTTATGGCAGACCACTAACACAAACTAGGTTGAATCGATAAGCCAACTAATTTCAGACAACACAATAAATAACGAACAATTACAGATCGACACATACATGTGCACAATTCAATCTTCTAAACTTGCAAATGATAATGCGTTGCGGACATCGTGAAAGATTTCTGAGTGACAAATTGCACGTATTTTATGCCAATTCAAGTTGTCAAACTCGTGAGTACTCTTATCCGAGGGTATACCCTTGTTTTACAACATAAAAGAAGAAGAAAAAAACATACGCACTTTTACTAATGTCATTTTAGATTGATTCTATTATAGATGTTGGGTTAGCTAATTAGCCATCTCTCTATGCAAATCCAGATGATGATGACAAAAGTTATGCAGTGGAATAGTTTAAAAAGCACAGAAAGTAAATATAATAAAATTGATGAGTTTCACAATAGCATGTTCAATTTAAGCTTTACAGTAAAGTGCATGATCAATAAACATAATATCACTAATTGGACAAAAAGACATATTGGTTTTTTAGTTTAGTCTTTCTTTGCTATCTTTCCTTCAAAATGATCAACGCAAGAGATTTTATATTTATTTAATTCTCAACCATGTGAAAGTAATTTTAATTGTGTATCTATAAAAAACTTCCATCGATATCTACATGAGCCTATCGTTTTCCATGACTTCGCCATCATTTGGGTGCTTCTTCTGCCAATTCTATAAAGAATGGTTTAACAATAATAGGAAAAAATTAGGCAATCAAATACAAGTTTGGTATTGCAACGACCCTATGTTTGGCATCCATCATTAGCACGGCAGACCCCCAAAGAATAGCTAATTAGATCAAATTAGTCGTGTGAAATGAATGTGATTATCACAATAGGGAAAATGACACAAACAGTTCAGAGATCAAATTGCACATTGAGTTAAAGTTCAGGGACTATTTGTGTCATTATTCCTATGACAATATAGGAAATATTTTACTAATTTCGTGATTTTTGGTCCGAGCCAGGTGAGATTTTGTTCATTGGACCCTAATGGGCTTTCAAAACGCGATGAATTTAAATCTATGTGCTAAGAATTTTGACTTTTTAAGATGAGTAGCACTTGGACTTTTTATGTTTATTAAAGTAGGGGTCTTGACTTCTTCCCTTTTACTCTAGGCATGCTGCAGGCCATTTGATTTTCAAATCCACTTGAAAACGTGATGTTACTTGACCTCCCAACAAGGCCATAGAAGTCAAACCTGTAGGCTCTAGGGTCTTTAGACTAGGGGTGATCGGTTCCCGATCTGATCCAGTCTCACTTAGGAACCAGGAACCGGACCAGTAGAACCGGTTCCTGATTTAATCGGTCCGTCTTGCTCACTCCTACTTTTGACAGTTCTATTATTAAATATCATTAACATTCTAATTAACTTTTACTAGATTTTCATTTCACAAATTTATGAGAAACTTCTAATTCTTTACTTCGTGCCTCTCCCAACCTGGGGACTCTTCATAGGAATGTTTCATGGTTTGTTTATTGGCCAATGAACTGACATATCCATTTGCGCAAATTTTGCAACTATAAAAGATTGCATCCCGTTCATGATTTCATGTAAGTGCGGACATTATAATTATCAGCATTTTGGAATTCCCACATGTCTCATACAACAAAAATTGGAAATTGTCAGCTCTATGTAGTTTCATTTGCGAGGTGCTTTTTTCTGGCAGCATGTATTCCATAATATCGATAACCAAAATTAGTTTATTACGGACCCATTCGTCCAACGTGTCTACTCTTTATTGGGATTCATCTCGATAATGGTTTTGATCATATTGACAATGTATAAGTCGAGCTTGATTAGGAATTTTATGTGGCGGTGAGGTTCGCGTTTGTGGATTCTTATGGGACTAGCCAAAAGTCTTCCATATATTTTGGGAAATAATTGGTAAATCTCTTGTTCTTTAATAGTTAAAAATTATAGAGATGAGCAACCAATGCAGCTATCCCCTATGAGCATTATCATAAGAGTCCATATTCGCTATGAAATGAATGGTTTGAGCTATAGCTCATTAGTCCACCAATAGGCGTACGAGCCTGTCACTTACACTTATACTTTGGTAGCTGCCGAGTGAGGGAGCACGAAGGGTTGGGCGCAGAGAGGGGCGCGGTGGAGAAGAAGCTGAACATGAGGATTACAAAAGTGCAGGAGGAATCGATGGCGAACGCAGCTAAAATAGTGGAGGTCAAGGCTAAAGAGATGGATGAGAGGATGAGGTGTAAGAAGACCTATCAAAATGGGTTATAAACCTATTTCTTAACCCATATATTAATAAATAAGTCATAAATTGATTAATTATATTTAATAGATGGGTCATAAATGAGTATAAGTATGATATAGGTGTTAAAATGGGTTGTAAATGTGTCATAAATGGGTTTATAACTTATTTAAACTTAACACATCTCTCTCGTCCTCACTTAATCTTGCGCTTACTCATTCCGTATTCTCATATCAGTTTATGTATGAGTTTTCCTATATTAGTTAAATATGAAACTGTTTTAACAATATGGGTCAGGTTGAGTATGAGTCAAAAAAATTGTATTGCACATAAATTGGTTATAAATGGATTAGTAGGTCAATTTGGATTGGACCATTTGTGACCCGATCCAAAATCAATCCATTTGACAGACCTAGGTGCAAGAATAAGTAGTGGGTGAAGACTCATTTCCAAGGCTGAGTCGTTTGTTAGGTGGCCATCTTGTGTAGTGTACAGGATTTGTGTGGATCATTGCTTTGTTTGAATGGATGGACCCTATTGAATATCGATGGCCATGTTGCCAATCCTTTGAAAAATTGCGTACACCTTAATACAACAATGGGCAATGAAAAAATCGTGCACTGTTTAGGGGCAAAATATCGAATGACACGTTGAGACAAGGTGTGCACTTGGCGGCATACGTTGAACTTTAGTATAAATATGGCTGATGCCGCACTTAAAAAGTCTTAAAACATGAGTAAACGCCATGATTGTCACATTGCGCACCCTATAACAACTGCAGACAAAGATCAGATGACAGATTTCCTTATCTAGTAATAGCAGAGATCATTTCCGAAGCTACAAGGGACGGTAGACGAGGGGCTGATAGGTGGATTCGAGCATTTCAACACACAAAGGAAGCTGTGGGATTGCAAACAATATGACAGGGGAGGCAGCCAGAAAAGTAATTAGGATGTAAATCCACTTCAATTGTTCACTCAGAACCATCGTAAGAGCAGAGCCGAACACCATCAACATAAAGGCCAAAGAGAGGACGAGAAAAGTTAGGCCCACTATCATTTTTCTCTATAGCAAGCGGAGGAAATCTTCGATTGCGTAGCATGAAGTTAGTATATCCAAGAACATCAAGGTGGCGATGATAGAAGAGAAGAGAGCGAAAGCATATGCAACCGCAAATACCGTGAATGTGCCATTCTTTAGTAAGATCAGTATTTTCGTACTACTATTGGTGCTCCCGATTATTGTAAAAGTTGCAACGAAAAACTACCATAATGATGGTGGGGACAAGGCTACAAAATGATGTTGTATCATTCATCCACTGCCTTGCATCTTTAAGTAAACCGTCGTGGTGATAGAAGAGAAGAGAGCGAGAGCGTATGCAACCGTCGCGGTTTTTAACAAAAACTTCCCAATATGTTTTCTTTTCTTTTTTCGATTTATATTCTAGCAAGTCCAGGCGTTTTAAAGAAGGAGCGCTCCTACCTTCCATTACCTTTAGAAAAATAAAGGACGACCATCAATGTTAATGAGAATTAGGCTATGCATGACAATCATTCTGTGCACAGAATCAGATTCTGAGCAGAAATGATTCTTTTTTATTCCGTACCCGGAAATAATTTTTTAAGCATTTGAAAGTGTTTGGTAACTGCAAAAAATTTCTTTTCTTAGAATAGAAAAAGAATATAAATATTTTTGGTAACTACACAAATTTTCTTTTTATTAATAATATTTTAAATTTTTCAATATTTATTTCTTTTTTTTTCTTTCTTTCCCCTTCCTTCCTTGGCCATGGCTGGCCGCCGGTGCCAATGACCAGCCACAAGCCAGGGCCGGTGAGGGCATTGTGGCCCTTGCCGGGGGCAACGGCAAGGTTAGCCTCGCCTTGGTTGGGCGAGGCTGCAAGCTGCCCTCACCATCCACCGGCAAGGGTTGCGACGCCCTCGTCTACCCTGGCTTGTGATCGGTCGCCAGCGCCCGGTGGGTGGCGGTGTTGAAGAACAACAACAATCAAAAAAAGAAAAAATTGTTTCAGAATCAATAAGTTACTTTTTTTTTTTTATTCTTGATTCTGTTTTAAAACTAATTCTAGGCACAAAAAATTTAACAAATATATTTCTGTTTCCAAACTGATTTTAAGAATAAAAAAATAGAATTAGTTAATATTTAGCAAATTGCCAAAAGGCCCTTAAAAGAGCAGAAGGGGTGGCAAACAAATCAGGTGAACTGATCTTAAACCGTTGAAGCTCCTTCTGCAGAAGAAAAGTTGCTGCAGAAACATCTGGGGAGTCACATCTTGGTGACCATTTTGTCACATGCTTTGTCAGCCCTTCTTTCGTCAGAATACCGTTAATCAAATGACAGTTCACTAGTCTAATCAACTCAACATGCCGGGTAACTTTTTTTTATCATCTCTTTTATGAAATCTTTGTCCCATATAAACTCTGGAAAATTCTTTAGACATAACTTCACAATTTCGGAGATTTCTTGAGATGCATTGTGAAGGACAATGTCAAAAGTAAATTGAAGTATTTCCGGAGATTTCATAGCTGTTTTCTTCTTGGGAAGACCGAAATTTGCAAACTTAAGTGAGCATTTGTGCCTCAACTTCAGTTCTCCAATCCTTTTGATGAAAGATGTTGCAAGTAACATTAGATAATCAATGTCTCCAAAGATGAAGAATCAAAAGGTTAAAGAGGATTTCACATTTGTACCGTATTCTTATATACATAATAGTAGTTGAGAAGAAAATGATGGATTCAAGATATTAATCTAGAAAGTCAACTTCATATGGCTTGAAAATCAAAATGCATGCATCAAAGAATAAATGGATCTATCGATGAGCACAACCAATGTCATGAGAATAAAAGAGTTTTTTTTTCTTTCTAAAAAGTGGGTATATTTGGTTTGTTTTCAATTGACTATTTTTATAGAATGGATACATATTTTAGACTTTGAATTGCATAGATTCGAATCATATCGTAATATAAGATTGAGAATTGGTCCGTATTAATAACTATGATGTCAAAGGAATATATTAAAATATCAATTTACACTTCAAATGTAGTATCTTCCCATGGATGGAATAAGTTTCTTTTTCTGCAGATACCATGGCAGTTTCTTGTACTTGGTTATGTAGCAACATTCCAAAGTGATATCTTGATCGGCATAAATGTTGGTTGGACCACCACGAAGAGGAAAGAAAAATCAAGTCAACAAATTAGGAATTTATGACGAACAAGAAGAAACACGCAAGCTCAGTGGCTGGCGAGCTCCTACAACCCTCAGCTGCTACAATGAAAAATAAAAGAAAAGAAAAAAAGAAGAAATTTTGAAAAAAAAATGCTCATGATAACGCCGGTCGTCGGCCATACCACATAAGACGGCGGACATTCAAAAATATTTTTTTATTAGAAATCTTCTCTCATAGATATTTTTATTTGTTGATAAGGAAGCCTTATTAACAAAATGTGTGCCTTTTGGCTTTTGAAGTTGCATGGGAGGGAGCAAAATGAGTGCACAAACCCAAAGATAAATAAATAAATAAAGCGGGGCCCCCTCTCCAACCTGTGTCCTAGCCGTTGAACTTTTAAAACTTTGCCTTTCTTTTTAACGTTCGAATTTCTCATTTCTTGTTCTATATAGAGAGATTCATCAGTCCTCCATTTCATTCGAACAAGAAAATTCCTCAACTCCATCGAATTCGATAAAGAAGATGTCCGCCGTCAAGTCGAGAAGTTCTTGTTCGTTCCCGAATCTCCTGCTCTCGTGCCTGAACTTCTTTCTGTTCATCCTCTCCGCCGCATCTTTCGCTCCCGTGATCCTCCTCAGAATGCCCCCCACTTCGCTCGGCCTTGCGTTCCTTGTGATTTCGTCGATGTCGCTTGTCTCCTCTTTAGTGGGCTTCTACTCCCAGCTCACTCGCTTCTGCTTCGTGTCCCACGTCTCGATCCTGCTCGCCTCACTGTCAGGGCAGGTGATCGGGGTCCTGGCGCTGTTCACCAAAGAGGCGTCGAGCCTCTCGCTGCTGAAGTCGCGGAGAGACCCGAAGGAGGCTAAGGTCCTGGTGAGGCTGGAGTGCGGGGTCCTGATGGCGATGCTGCTGATGGAGGTGGTGGTGCTGGTGCTGACGTGCGCTGTGCACAGCTGCTGGGTGAGGGAGTACGAAGGGCTGGGCGCCGAGAGGGATGCGGTCGAGAAGAAGCGGAGCATGAGGATCGCGAGGGTGCAGGAGGAATCAATGGCGAACGCGGCCAAGATCGCGGAGGTCAAGGCCAAAGAGCTGGATGAGAGGATGAGGTGCAAGTATGGGCAGTGGGTGAAGACCGACTTCGAAGGCTGAAGCTTCGATCTCGGATCACTACATCGGAAGTTCCTCGCGTCGGGCCACCAGTTGGGTGGCCATCTTGTGTAGTATAGAGGTGCTGCTTGATCTAAACTTCCGCCATTCATGGGAGAGCTTAAACCCTTCATTCAGCCCGAGTCAAATTCAATTGAATTGTTCTTTTTTGCAATGTCTGCTTCATGAATCTCTGTCTTGACTTCCTGTGAATGCTAAAGGCTGAGGAGTATGATTTCCTTGTACCGTGCCTTATATAATAAGCATTGAAGTATGAGCGATGGAGGAACCGATAGCGAACTTATTTTCTTAGCATTTATAAAGAGGAATCAGACATGGGAAAATGATATGAACTTCGAATGGGAAAATTCACAGGCACATCTGGAATGCCTCTTGACCTGCACAAACAATGTAGCCCATCCGTTTGAAATATTCTGAAACATTGTGGACTGAACCACTGACTTTTCCAGATTCTGCCAGTAATTTTTAAGAAGCAAAGGTGACTTTTCAAACAATCGCCGATTTGTCTCTTTACGTGCTGTAAAATTAAATGCAGAAATTGACATGATCTTGCAATTTAAGTCTATGTGAAATTACTGAAGAAACAGACGAGAAATGATAAAGGCTACCATAGATTTATGTGATTCCGTCTGAGTGTCAGTAGACTTACATGGGAGAGACAGCACCAAATAATTCATTATAAACATCGGAGAATCAAAATTACATTCGCTCACATGCTTGAGTTTTCCACACTTAGATTTCATCAAACCAAACCCATGTGAAGGGCTTGTTGCGACGACGATGGGCGTCAGGGCTGGTGGAAGGTGTGCACAAAAGAGGGCAGAGGGAGATGGGATGTGGTTGTGTTATGCATGTGCGAAGGGAAGGGAAGAAGGAGAGGCAAGAACCGAGTCCTCAAACAACCAAAATTCCTTTTTATTACCCAAATTGAAAATACCCGAAATTTTCAGTTCAAATCGGGTATTTCTGACACCCTAATTTCAAGATAGCATTTGGTATATGCATGTATAATGAAGTAGCCTCTCTATAGGCTGAGAGAGTATACTATGGGCTTGTTTGGTTCAACTTTGGGAAAATGCAAATACCTTTGGGTTAAAGTGGTTTTTCGATATGCAAGTAGTGTTTAGTAAGTGTTTTTTAAAATCAACTTGGGTTAAAGGACTTTTGCTAATATTTTTTTAAAAAAAAGGCTCCGGTGGAGCTTAACCACTGGATACCGCCACCAGTCAGATCTGGTTGCCTGCCAACCGCCGACATCCAGATCTGGTTTTCAGCCACCGACACCTAGGGTCGCACGACCCCCAGGCGACGGTCGCCGAGGTTGAGCTAGCCCTCAAGCGGCGATCGCCGGCCGCCGAGCTTACCTCTGGGGAAAATGAACAGTGCAAGTTGCATTTTGAAAATGCAACTTCTTAAGACACCTCCACCCTTGCATTGGCCAAAAGTTTCTTGGAGAGCATTTCAAATGCAATTACATCTTTCCAAAATGAGTAAAAAAAATTACCAAACACCATTTGCATTTGGCCAATGAACTTTAGAACCTAAATGAACATTCCAAATATTGAATTAAACGAGACCTATAAGGGATAAGGATGATATCAGTGTTATAATTACTGTAGGGAGCCCGCTTTGATGTGAAAACTTTTCGAACGATCATTTAAGTATTACAACTTTTAAAGAAAGATCACTTAAATAATTTTAGTTATGGAAAATCTTACGTGAATACTTTAAAAAAGTTTTGGCACTAGATTGATCGTTCGTAAAAGTTTTGGCCTAAGACAATTAAACTTGTGCGGGTGCATAATCTGTGTAATGAACAACGTGGTTAAATGCATCAAATTTTCAAGATATTGAGGTTAAATTGGCTCCGAAACGTTCCCAAGTATTGCTCCTCACAGTTGATCCAAGAGAAGGTTCCATTTCCATAAGGCTCCAAGCTTTATTGTCCAATCTCAAAACGGAGATACTCAGAGATACTTCATGGTTTAAGATAAAGTCTTTGTACAATTAAGTAAGAACAAGCAAACTTTACTAAACACATTGATTGATCTCACCTCGTTAGCTATTAAGATGCATTCTCAAAGAGGTAAGGTCGGATGAGGATTTCTTTGCGGTTGTATATAAAGAAAGTATATCGTGTGCCAAATATATCATGTGTCACCGATCATATTTGAGACGTTTTAAACATTCAAAAGTAAGTTCCATCATATGTAAAAACAAATAAATAACTGATTTCATCTCGTCGCCAGTAAGGTACTTTCTCATCCACCGATGGAAGAGTTGCCCGATTCTTTTCTCAAACCAATCGAGGTCAATACCAATAAACAATGCTGGCTTGACGAATGAGAACCTAATCATAAAAATGGAAAAGCCGGCCAACTCATGAGACAGTGACACGAACACAGATGGAGTCTGTATCAACTCGGTCTCTAAGCTTTTCCCGCCATATTTGATTTGTACGGTTTAAACGATGAGTCGGTAGGACCTTCCAAGTTGGATTCCGCACCATCATTTATGATCGAAAATAAGAGAGGCGAGTTCGAATGAGTATATCTTTGCCTTCGAACCGCCATTCCCAGCATGAATAGCGTACGCATTAGAGAGACGCAAGACTCGTACAAATTAGTGGTGTGCAAAACGGACCGTCCAATCCAGGAACCGCTGGAACCGGACCGGTTTTTGGGAATATCGGTCCGGTTTTTGGTTTCTAAAAGTAAAACTAGTGTTCGGGCTATTGGGTTCCCGGTTCCAAGGGGAAACCGGACTAACTGGACCGAACCAACTACAATAATTTTTTTCATTTTTTTATTTCTTCAAAAAAATGAATAAAATGTAAAATAAATCGTAAGTGAATTTCATTGATATAGATTCATTAAAAAAATTAGTAAAACGTGAATTAAACCCTAAATGACCGGTTCCATTGGATCAAAATCGGAACCGGGTCTAGTTTGGTCCCCGGTCCTAGGAACAACCGGTCTAGTCCTCGATTCTCAATTTTGGGAACCGGGAATAATAGCAATGGAATACATCAATCATGGGTTATTCTTGGCACAATGATAAGTAATACTCATATATGATTGCATGTACATTCCATCACAAGAATTACCGATTTTGATCGCCTAAAGTCCTAATCAAAATGCTCACCACAAGTATATGAAATTATTACATTTTTTTCATATATTTTTTGAATTAAATAGATCCACGGAGTGCTTATCCATTGGGTATATTGTTTTTTTGTGTTTTTTAGACCATATAATATGTGCTGAAAGAGTGAAAACCATGTACGCTATTTTTTTTTTTATAGTTATTTGATGTCGCCACCTAACTTTTCTTGGACACGAGCTTGAACTAACTAAAGATAATGCTATGTATAGGTGGTGTTAATAATGGATGCAATAATATAATGTCTTTATGTGTGGAGAAATTCCTTGACTTGGCAAGCAGAGTCTCTTGGCTTTTTCATATCAAAGTTCTTTCTAATTTCTTCGAGAAAGAATAATATTAAAAAAAGCGGATAAGACAAACTATTGCGGATCGACACGTGTTTGCGCATGATTCAATCTTCTAAACTTGCAAATAATAATGCATGGCAGACATTATGAAAGATCGTCGGGCGAAAAATTGGTCGTACTAATCGTGTAAGTTCGAGGGGTCAAACTAGTGGAAAAGGTGCCCTTGTTTAAGGGTATGCCCTTGTTTTACTACATAAAAAAAAAATAACACTCTTTTTATAACCATGCGCCCTTAGAAATATTTCGATTGTACTTAAATTAATGTTGTTTTAGATTGATTCTTTTATAGGATTAGCTAATTAGCCATCTTTCTATGCAAATTCAAATGATGACGACAATAAAAGTTAGGTTTAATATTACAAAAAACCCCAAACCGGTATACCTAAGACAAATTTACTCTAAATTAATTTTTTGACTACAAAAAATCCTAAACTAATACATCTATAACTAATTTACCAAAAACTAATTTTTACCATAAAAAACCTCAAAATGGTACATTTGTGATAAATTTACCATCTATTAAATTAAAATAATACTACAAAAAATTATAAACTAGTACATCTATGACAAATAGAGGGTAAAATCCACAAACCGGTATACCCTTTAACTATTTTTTTTTTTTGGTAAGGGTATACCTTTTAACTATTACGTGTCATTAAACTCAATAATTTAACGGTAAAATTTAAGGGAAACTAACGTAAGGTAAAATTGTCACAGGTATATCAGCTTGGGATTTTTAATGGTCAAAGGATTAGTTTGAGGTAAATTTATCATATGAGATTTTTGGTGGTATTAATCTTAAAAGTTACGTAGAAGAGTAGTTAAACAGGCACTGAAAGTAAAAGTGACTGAATTGACTAGTTTTACAAAGATTTACAGTAAAGTGCATGATCAAGGACTAGTTTTGAGTTCAGTCTTTTCCTTGCTATCTTTCCTTCAAATTGATCAACGCAAGAGATTACATTTATTTAATTGCCAACCACGGGAAACTAAGTATAATCGTGTATCTATAAAAACTTCCATCAACATCTACATGAGCCTGTCATTTTCCATGACTTCGCCATCGTTTGAGTGCTTCTCCTTCCAATTAGGCAATCAAATTACAATTTGGCCTGAAAACTTCGCTCTCGCCGGTGTCCGTTATCATGTAACATCACACGATGCAATGTTTGGCATCCGTCGTTAACACGACAGACTAATGATGTCTTATCTTGCTAAATTAGTCATGTGAACAGAATATGATTGTGACATTAAGGTTCCGTTCGTTTGGCGGAAAAAATTGTGTTTTTGAAAAATATTTTCCCAGAAGTCATTTTCCTGGAAAATGTTTTCCCGGAACGTAATTTTTCGGTGTTCAGCAACCAATATGAAAAAGTTTCAAAAAATATTTTTTGCCGGCAGTGGTGGCGGTCGGCGACCGGCGGGCGGCGGCGGCGGGCGACCAGAGGAGAGAAGAAGGAGTTTGGCGGAAAATAATTTCCTCTTTTCAAAAGCAGAAGTCATTTTCCATAGACTTAAGTTATTTTGTGAGGGGGGAAGGAAAATGTTTTCCCACGGAAAACGTTTTCCGCCCCCCAAACACCAGAAAACTCGGAAAATATTTTTCAGGAGAATATTTTCCGCCAAACGAACGGAGCCTGAGGAGACATTTTACTGATTTCCGCGATCTTTGTTATGGGCCAGATGAGACTCCATTCATTGGTCCATAATGGGCTTCCAAAAAACAATGAATATGGGCCTAAACGTGCTAAGAATCTAAAGGGCCCTAGTGAATAATCTAGCCCCATCAATTTAATTAAGAAGTTTTATTTTCTTTCTTTTTTTCCCTTCTCGCATTTAAGAGGGAAGCTTTATCCTAATTCTAAGGACTTTTTGACATTTTAGGATGATGACTAGTCGTAGGAAATTGAAGCAGGGGTGTTGAGTTGCTCCGCTTCTACCTAGGCATGTTAGAGGCCCTTTGATTTTCAACCTTGATGTTACTTGACCTCCCAACTAAGCCATAGAAGCCAAACCCCTCAAGGCTCTAGCGTCTCTACAAGGTTCAATTATAATGTCTAGTACGGCAAAAATTGGAAAATCTTCATATATTGCACCTCTATGTAGGTTCATTTTCAAGGTACTTGCTCTAGCTACGCATATAACATAAAATTAATTACAAATTTGATTTAATACAAACCTATTGATCTGCCAGGTCTGCTCTTCATTTGGATTGGTCTCGATAATGATTTTGATCACATTGGCTTAATCCAAGATAATTTGAGTAAATATAGTGAAGAGGGGTAATTGAGTAGCGAAATTGAAAAGCCCTCCAAACCAAGAATGTTAAAATTGAGATTTTAGGTAACATAGTTGCGGGATCCCGTAAAACCGTATCATCGAATCGTGAGGTTTTAACAACTTGTATGAATAATCTCATAAAAATGTCATTCTTGTTTTTTTACCTCATATATAAGTTGGGAAAAGTGCCAAAAAAGTCCTAAACTTTTTTTTTATTTTAATTCAGTTCTAAACCTTTTGCATTTGTGCCAATTAAGTCCTAAACCTTTTAGTGTCAATTCAGTCATAAGCCTTTTATTTTTATGCCAATTTAATCCTTCCGATCAATTTTGACCGGAATTTGCTGACGGGTACGCTTGCCGGCCGGCGACCGATCACTGGTGCCGACGTAGCGTTAACGTGGACAACTTAAATAATATTTTAATATAAAATATTAATTTTTTTTCACTTTTTTTTTGGGTTTCTTCTTTCGGTAGTCGGTCGCCGGCTGGTAGGCGTTTTGCAACCAGAAATCTAAAACTTGGCTGCCGTGGCAGGACATTATCTCCCACGCCACGCCCCATGCTGCGAATCTCACGTGGCCGCCACTCATTGGCTCGATGCCGACCCCTGAGTGTTTTCGGCGGCTGATCATGGAGCGGTTGGATCAGGGGGGGCGGGGGGGGTACCGAAATTTGCCTCCGATGACGTGATGATTACCAGAACCCCAAAACGCCCCAATTTAATTAAGGACACCATTAAAAAAAATATATTAATAAAGAAATGATTTGTCCGAATATAAGAAGACGAGGGCGACATGCTAATCCCGGTCGGCAAGTTGAAAGATTTTTTTTTTCTTTTTTTTTTTGGGTTAGCATAGAAATGGAATGAAGGTGGACTTTTCTGATCCCAATTCTTCCCTCCACGTACCGCGGTACGGATTCACCGATGATGAGATGGGGGAGCGTAACTTTTGTTCTTGCTTCGCCCCCCCCCCCCCCCCCCTTCTTTTCTTTTCTTTTTTTTTCCCTTCGGAAGCAATAATAGATGCTTTGAGAATTCCTCTTCCTCTTTTTTTTTTTTTTTGTGGAAGTATTTTGTTCCGTTCCGTCCGGTTTTAATCTGGGCGCGTCACCTGATCTAGGAGATTGGCGTGGATATTTTTGCTTGGGAGCCCGAGCTTTGTTTGTATGAAGTGAGGTTACTCGTCGTGAAAGAATATCAATGTGAAAGGGGGGTGTGGCACGGCGGTTCTCTCGTGAGGCCGCCGACCGGTCACCTGTGCCGACGTGGCGTTAACGTGGACAACTTAAATAATATTTTAATATTTTTTTGATTTTTGATTTTTTTTTTTAATGTTTTTTCCACTTTTTTTTTTGGTTTCTTCTTCCTCTGGTAGGTCGTCAGCCGACTGGCGTCCACGTTAACAAATTCCGTCAAAATTGGCCTGAAGGACTAAATTAGCATAAAAACAAAAGGTTTAGGATTGAATTGATATCAATTTAAAAAGTTTAGGACTTAATTGGCATCAAAAAAAGGTTTATGACTAAATTGGTACTAATGCAAAAGGTTTAAGACTGAATTGACACTAATGCAAAAGGTTTATGACTTTTTTAGCACTTTTCCCTAGATATATTAGATGATATTGTAATAAGTAGTGATTATTTTCAAAACTTACGATAGAAAATAGGGGTGAGCATTGAAACTAAACCAAACTGGCTGGTTTTGGACAATTCCTAGGGGAAATTGGTCCAGCTCCTAGTTCCTAAAATTTGGAACCGATGATTGTTGGACTGGTCCCTAATTTCAAGTGTAGACTCAACCACATGGACCAGATCAATACCTTTTTTTAATTATCAAGTTAATGATACTCTAGCATATTTTCACAAATATTTTCATTAATTAAAGATCCAAAACACTATAGAATGGGAGTTTGGATGATGCAACAACACTTGCAGTCTTGTAGGAAATAAGGAAAAAAAAAATATCACCGTCGGTTCATGAACCCACTCGAGAATCAGACCAATGGGTCGATTATTGATTTCACAAGATGGAAACCAACCCCTTCTGATCTAGTTTCAAGTTTTAGCGTGGGAACCGACTAGCCCCAAGACCAATCACCCTTAAGACAAAGCCAATCAAAGTATGCCAAGTAGGAAAGGATACCAGATGAAGATATAAATCTATTAGTTTAACATTCCTTCGATTCCACGATTTTAATTGTGATCTTGATTACATTATCAAACATATGAGGATTTGACCCTTTTATTTCTCATATTAGGAGCACCTGTCCCTTACGGCTTAACATATTTCACTTCTCACTTTCTCAGCGATGGGGTGATATTTCACATAAATTTTCAAGCACCAAGTATAACTCGACGAAAGACAAGTTATCTCCGACAAGACTAGGAGTTTAGAGGAATTATTTCCCTTAACACAAAATTAAATAATTATTCACAAATAAGAATTCAATTCGTAATTCGATTGATATTGATTTTTTTTTATATCGGTCGTCGCATGTTTTTTAATATTGCGAGATTTCAATCAATGGCCTAATTTTATTTTGTTCCTTCAAAAGGGGTCCAAAGAAAGTGACGACCCGGAGATATTTTCCATTATTCCCATCTCTCTCCTTCGTCCATTTCCTCCTCCGATTTTATATTTTTTTAAAGTCATTTTCTCTGCGCCACAGGAAACGGAGGACTGCGGCCCTGAAAAAAACAAAACGTCCGACAGAAAGGAAGAAAAGAAAACAGAGACGGGAAAGAAAGAAAAAGCATTTCAACGAACACATGGTGGGCGGGAAGGGAAGGAGGTAGAATTTTCCAATCACACATTATCTGTGATCTCTATCTCTCTCTCTCTCTCGCGCGCGCGCGCGCACGAGCGTGCGTGTGCGTACACCTGTGCATGCAATTATCACCGTCACGGTAATGCCGACCGCGGACGTATCATCATTAACGTGTTCAAAAAGGAAGAAAATTCATTGATGGAAGCAGCTTGGTCGTGTTTGGGGTTAGGTTTTGATTGATGGGGTTCGTGTAGGTTTCGCATTTCGAGCCGTCGTTTCGCTTTCGGAGGGTTGTGGGGTTCGGCTTCTTTTTTTGGTTTTCGTGTTTTTTTTTTTTTTTGGGGGGGGGCTGCTTTGGATTGGGACGTTTTGCTCGAGCTCGCTTGATGAGTGGAATTTCTGCTGGGTCGATGGTGGGGGGGCGAGGTTTCTTTGAGTGTTGGCATTGGGGTGGAGGTTTAGTGGGTGTCGGAGAGTTTGGTTTTTGCCTTTCGGGGATCGAGTTGGAGTTGGGTTTTGAGTCTGCCTGAATTCGTGTGCTTTCGTCGGACGATGGACCTGAATGTTTTGTTTTGATGTCAGTTGTGGCTGCGGAGAGTTGATGTCGGAAGAATTCGGATTTGCTTAGGTGAATCGCAGGTAGTTTTGTTCCTTTCATTTCCTTTTCTGGTTTCTTTTTCTGGTGAAAATGTTATGCTTTGGGCAATTGTGCTCGGGTGATTCCGGCTGGTGCTATTTAAGCTTTAATGCCGCCCCTGGATTTAGTTATACCGTTCACGCACCTCTCTGGAAATGGAAATTGCCCATGCATGTTTGGTAGGGAATTTTGGTTCATTGGGCCGTATCTAAAGTATCCGGAGTATTTTTCTTTCAGCTCTATAAGAGGTTAATTTTGCTCCGCCGGTGATATTTTGGGTTTTGCTTTGATGAGCTTTTTTCCAGGTTGTTGATTCCTAGTTTGGTTGTGGTGGGATTGTTTGGACTTGGCAAATGAGAATATCGGGATGAGGGGTCTTGGGTGGGAAGTTGTCGATGGGCACCCCCGACAACAAACTATCCGAGCTGGTTGACTTGGTGAAGTCCTGGATCCCTCGGAGGGTCGAGCCAGCACAGTTATCTAGGGACTTTTGGATGCCTGATCACAGCTGCAGGGTATGTTATGAGTGCGATTCTCAGTTTACTGTCTTCAACCGCAGGCATCACTGTCGAATCTGTGGACGAGTTTTCTGTGCTAAGTGTACGGGAAATTCCATTCCTGCCCCATCTGATGAGCAGAAGACTGGACGGGAAGATTGGGAGAGGATCAGGGTTTGCAACTATTGCCATAAGCAATGGGAGCAGGGGATAGTGGCAGTTGATAATGGAAACAGCGCCAGTGCACCCACCCCTGGCCTTAGTCCATCACCATCTGCAACAAGCTTGGTGAGCACCAAATCAAGCTGCACCTGTAATAGTGGCAGTAGTACCGTGGGTTCCACTCCTTATTCAACTGGACCTTATCAGCGTGTGCCTCACAATTCCAGTCATAGCCCTCCTCAATCTTCTCAAATGGATTCAACTGCAGTCGAGCAAGATGATGTAGCTTCTGGGACAGGAATGCCACCCTACAAGGATGCAGGGGATCGATCTTCTAACCAGTACAGCTTCTGCATAAATAGGTATCAATAGCTCATGCTGTTATGGTTAGCAGTGTTGGGAGTTGTTCCCCTCTTCTTGATTTCTTCACAATTTGTCGATATATCATTATGTGCTCCTGCATCTGTGTTGCTGGCTTTTATGTAAATCCAACAACATTTGAGATGGGGTATGTGAGTCATAGAAACTGGCTAACTTCAGTACCCTGCCTTAGTAGTTCCTTTCTCTGGCACGATCGATGAGTTGCTTAAGAAAACTATCACATTATGAGGTCTAATAAACTGACTTATTTAAAATTTTGATTCATACCAGGAGTGATGATGAATATGACTATTATGGTGGGTATCCTTCAGATTCTGAATCCAGGCAATATTGTCCTGTAATTGTAGATGAGATTGCCCACATGTATGGACCATATGAAGCCCATCGCGGTGAAGATAACGTCAGTTGCTCCCCAGTACTTGAGAATTTTGCCTCCCCAGTTGTAGATGGTAGTATAGGAGTAGGGGAGCAAGAAGGGAAACCGCAGCATGGTCTGGACACTGAAGCTTCTATGCATAATTTAGAAGAAACTGATACAGAAACTGTGGACTTTGAGAACAATGGGTTACTTTGGCTCCCTCCTGAGCCAGAGGATGAGGAAGATGAAAGGGAAGCTATTCTATCTGACGATGAGGATGGGGAAGGCGCTAGTGGGGAGTGGGGTTATCTACGCTCTTCAGGCAGCTTTGGTAATGCGGAGTACCGTAGCAGGGAGAAGTCAAGTGAGGAGCACAGGAAGGCCATGAAAAATGTGGTGGAAGGGCATTTTAGGGCTTTGATAGCCCAACTTTTGCAGGTTGAGAACCTCTCCATGGACAATGAAGATCGGAAAGATAACTGGTTGGATATAATTGCATCCCTTTCTTGGGAGGCTGCCACACTCCTTAAGCCTGATATGAGTAAAGGTGGAGGAATGGACCCTGGTGGATATGTGAAGGTTAAATGCATTGCATGTGGGCGGCGGGGTGAGAGGTACCTCTTGTGGGCATGTGACTACTTTATTTAGAGTTATTTATTCTGCTAAAAGCTTTTTCCACTCCTTTTCTTGTAAGTTTTTTCCATTTGTCTGCTTTGGGAGCGTTGCATTGTTTAAAGGGGTTTTCTCGTCTCAACAACTGCCAGTCGGGTACCTGTCATAACTTTTTTTTACGTGTGTCATAACTTTTAGTTTATATACTAGCTTTGCCCAAGGCTTACATGGTTCTGGGCACTCGGTTTTCATGGACAGTACAACATCATATGAGGTTATTAATCCCCGTCATATGGCTAAGGTGGTATAATTATTGAACAGGTGGTAAAAAATTGTGAAAGTTCTGCTTGCTGCACTTTCAATATTGCTAGCTGCTTTCCTAATTGATTAGATAATGGTAAATATCAACATTTTTCATTTAGGTATTTGTAGACAGGTTATTTAAAGTGTCTTGTCCATAATCTATAAAACTGGTAGTGTGAATGTTGCAGTATAATGAAGTGAAAGTGAAGTCAACACAATGAAATTACTCGAACTGGACTTTGATGGTAAATTCTCTGCTAGATGTCAAGTTTAACCTGAGCTCGATTAAACTTCAGATGGCCGACCTCAACTCAACATGATACTTAAAGTTTTGAGTGACTTAGTTGTGCCCGATTGCTGCAGTCGAGTTGGTATTTGGGCTAGAGCATCAACTTCAGATCGAATTTGATTGTTGCAAGAAAGACAAAGCCTACACTGTCATGCTGTATGAAGAGTAGATTAAAGACTGAAATGCTTGATGATTTATTGAAGTGCTTGGGTGAGCTAAGAATTTCATTGTGCTTTACTTGGTCGATGATCTGATTACTGTTGACACCTAAATTTTAATTACCCAATTAAAAATTATTATGAGTTAAACACCCCTGTGGCCCCCATCGAGGGCCACTGGCAGGGAAGTTGCGACAATTACTTGGACACTATCATAACTTAATTGAGCTCAGATAGGTGAATCAGTACATTGTGATTATTCTCCCTAAGAGTGCAATCCCATATATATTAATATTCACCCCAAGAGATTAATATTTAATTGTTTGCTGATCTTGCTTTTGTACATCTTTTTCTTTGAACTCATGAATTTCACGGACCTGATTTCAAGTTTAGATAATGTATTGACGATGTTGTTATCAAATCTGATGAGATGTGTTAATTTGTTGCGTAAAGCTGTAAATTTATAGTTATTTAGTTTTATCTGCTAAATAGTGTCATAACTTATCTGGATTCTTCCTTTCATTATGACTAAGCCTCGTAACCTTTCTTATTCCATTACGTCCCCCCGCCCCCTTCCCTAGAATATACGTTGGGTTTATTGTCACTGTTCTTAGCACTTATCATTAGACTGACACGATGATGTCAATTTTGTTTGCTCAGTAAGGTGGTCAAAGGAGTTGTTTGCAAGAAAAATGTGGCTCACAGGCGGATGACTTCCAAAATAGATAAGCCGCGTCTTCTAATTCTGGGAGGAGCTTTGGAATACCAGAGGGTTACTAATCATCTATCAAGCTTTGATACATTGTTGCAGCAGGTTCATGTGTTGTAGCTTTCTGTTATCACTATATGACTAAATAACGGCTTTGTATCCAAGTATTTACAAGCTTTCAATGTTAAACATTTTATCTAACTGATTTAAGTTTTCTGCTTCCTGCAATTTTTAGGAAATGGACCACTTGAAAATGGCAGTTGCGAAGATCGATGCGCATGATCCTGATGTTCTTTTGGTAGAGAAGTCTGTATCTCGCCATGCACAAGAATATCTTCTTGGCAAAGATATATCTCTTGTTTTGAATATTAAGAGGCCACTGTTAGAGCGTATAGCTCGCTGTACCGGTGCACAGATAGTTCCTTCAATTGATCATCTGACATCACCCAAATTGGGGTATTGTGAGACGTTTCATGTGGAGAAGTTGATGGAAGAGCATGGTAGTGCGGGCCAAGGAGGAAAGAAATTGGCGAAGACACTGATGTTTCTTGAGGGTTGCCCAAAGCCCTTTGGTTGTACCGTAAGTCTGGCATAAATATGTTACTACATATTGAGTAACCCATCTTCTCTGCCCTCTCCCTCTTTCCTGCTTGATCAGATAGAAACGTTGAAAATCAGGGATTTTTGCTTGATCTGATATGGTTGACTGGTGCATTACTTGATAATTTTCTCAGTGGACATGAGGACTCACTGTTACATCATGGTTTTGCTTTAGTATTTAGGAGATCTTCCCCGATTCTATAGCAACAATTGATAGCTCTAGTTCTTTAACTGAGGTGGCTTAGCAGTTATAATCTTTTAGTTAGGCTGATTTCTATCATTAGTGTATGTTGCGAGTTTTGTGTTGAAATCACAATTTCAGATGACTTTGTACCTCCTTGGTACAATTTGATTAAAATCTTCATACTATCGAAAAGAGATGAGACTATAAAAGGTGGATTTAGATGAATCCTTTTACTAAACTATGACTGATAAAAGCAGGATGTGATGACCTCTTAGATTGACAGCATTATTTGGGTTTAAGTTGAGAAGGAATAACAAGCAAATAATGGTGGGAAAGACTTGCAAGGATCTTTTTTTAAAGAGGGTGACACTTGCAATATCGTGCAGTTGGTAGGTTACCCACGAGTTGTTAGTGCTGTCAATAGTATTGGCTTTCAAAGGAATTTCAATGAGCCCACTTCCCATGAATGGCAGCTGAGAGGATTAGCTTTGCTTTTTTTGGGCCATTGGATTTTATTGAGGTTATAATGTTTCGCAGTTGTAAAGGTTACTTTTAAGTTGACTGTAGTTGTAATTTAGAACTCTTGATAATAATTTTCTTGGAAGAGTTGTAAAATAACTACGCTTTTTGCATTTAGTTCTCTCCATTAGTTTTTAATCTGTCAGGGTTGAATGAGAATTCATTTATCAATATATGAATGAACAAACTAAATAAAGAAATGGCTTTTCATGGCAATGTATTGAGCCTGTTGCTTTCTGTATGACCAAGAAAGGTCCTTTGCTGCAGATTTTGCTCAAGGGTGCCAATGGGGACGAGTTGAAGAAGGTGAAACATGTTGTTCAGTATGGAATTTTTGCAGCTTATCACTTGGCGCTAGAGACATCATTTCTTGCTGATGAGGGTGCATCACTTCCGGAGCTACCTTTGAGATCCCCGATAACGGTTGCATTACCTGATAAACCATCAAGTATTGATAGGTCCATTTCCACTATACCTGGTTTCTCTGTCACATCTGCTAGTCCTTCGGATGCACGACCGGTTAGTGAAACGAGTCTAGATAAAGGCTCTACAGTAGGTGGTTCCTTGCCTGCCAACACTTCACCCACTGACAAAATGGAAGGTTCGAGGTCTATTATTCCTTTTGAAGGTTCTATTCTCAATCTTCATATAAGAACTCTGTCTTAAGGTCTACTTGTTCAGTTGTCCCATTCACCTTTTCTTTCTTTTTTCCCCCTTTTAGGGTTGGATAAGTTGGATCCTAGGAGCAATGAACTTTTGTCAAACCATTTTGCGGAAAATTTTAAAGTGGGCAGAGGGGAATCTTTTCCAATGACATCTGCCAGCGCATTTAAAGATGATTCGGATAACAGTTTTGTCTCTAATGCTCTTTCCACTTCTGAGAAGGTCGGACAAAGTGACAATTATAGGCATGGGAATAACATTAACTTCCCGGCAGATAATGTTGGGAAATCAGATTTGGCAGCTGCAGAAGATGGGAAGAACCATAATGGGGAAATGGGCCCTTCAAAGGAAGAGTTTCCTCCTTCTCCTTCCGATCATCAGAGCATTTTAGTTTCTTTATCCACAAGGTGTGTGTGGAAAGGAACTGTATGTGAGAAGGCTCACCTCTTACGCATTAAATACTATGGATGCTTTGATAAGCCCTTGGGCCGGTTCTTACGGGATCACTTGTTTGACCAAGTACTACCTTTATCCTCTCCTTACTAATTGTTTCTCACACTGAGCATAGTTTTTGCAGTAGAAACTCCTGCCCCCTTCTCTTCCTTCTCCTTCAACAGCATGAGCTACTATTAACAAATTCAATTTTTGACAGAATCACCATTGTCATTCATGCGACACACCATCAGAAGCACATGTTCATTGTTACACTCACCGGCAAGGCAGCCTGACAATTTCCGTCAAAAAACTGCCCGAGTTTCTCTTACCAGGAGAATGTGAAGGAAAAATCTGGATGTGGCACAGGTGTCTGCGGTGTCCTCGAAAAGGTGGCTTTCCTCCAGCAACTAGAAGGGTACTTATGTCTGATGCGGCGTGGGGATTATCTTTTGGGAAATTTTTGGAGCTGAGCTTTTCCAATCATGCTGCTGCAAGTAGGGTTGCTAGCTGCGGTCATTCGCTGCATAGAGATTGTCTCCGCTTCTATGGGTATGGTTCCTTCCTCACTAAGATCCTATACATGGTATTGGCTGAACACAGAAAAATAAAAGAAAGAATCTCAGACATACCGGCACTTACTAGATTGATAAGAATGCCTTTAGATGTTCTCATTTATGCATTAGGAAGAACGGATTCTTCCGGAGATTATGTACTTAGATATGCCATGATGTACTGATTGATGACAGGCTGAGGAAATTAGAGGCAGTACCTTCTGGCATGGATTCTGAAGTTATATGACTACTTTGCTTCTCTCTAAGCAAACCTTTGTGAAATTTGACTTAGTTAAGAAAGATATTTTCTCGTTAGATTAAAGAGAGATTTGTTAAGTAATATTTATATTTAGGTACTCCGTGTATGCTTGGCACTCACATAGGAAGATTTGTTTCTGGCGGTTCAAGAAAGGGGTTGATCAGGGGCCTGGGTAGCTTCATTCAATTCCACTGTTATAGCATCTAAGGACCTATTTGGCAGCTGCTTCTGCTCGCAAAAGGTGTAGCAGTTCTTTTAAAAGTAGAATCCGATGGAAGCACTGAAAAAGCTTTTTCTTTGGGAAGCATCCCAAGGGTGTTTTTTGGGCTTTTGTTGGATTGGCTATTCTATTAATAGATTTTTTATACTATTAGTAAGGACAACAAATATTCAGGGGAGCTCATTTCCAGTCTGAAAGATATCAACATCAATATAAGCATATATGAAATATTTGTTATTCATTATAGCACATTCAAATATCACTCGCCAAGCACCCAAGACGTGTCACAACAAGGCATCAAAGCTACAATATCAAAAGCTATAGCAATGCCCCATGGATAAAGTACCTTATTACTTGGGGCTAACAGCTAATTGTTGCAATGCTCTGATGTATTTTCTAGGGACTGCTGTTCTGACATGATTCTTCTTGGATATGCACATGCATATATCTGTCTCTTGACCTAGTCTCATGATGACACACTTCAGTGCTATCTGACATACTTTCTTACATGTGCAGCTTTGGGAGAATGGTTGCATGCTTCCGCTATGCTTCTATTGATGTTCATTCTGTTTATCTTCCACCTGCAAAAATTGAGTTTAACTATGATAATCAGGATTGGATAAAAAAAGAAGCAAATGAGGTGCAACTGATGGATATCCTTTTTCTTTATTATTTTTTTATGATAGATGACCTGATAATTATTAACATACCATTATTTTGTTTAATAGGTTCATGAGCGAGCAGTACTCCTATTTAGTGATATTGGTAATGCTCTTCAAAGGGTAACGGAGAAATTACCTCCCGCAACATCACTGGAAGGCAGTGATAAATCATCAAAATTAAGAAATCAAATGGAGGAATTGGAGGAGATGCTAGTTAAGTGGAAAGCAGAATCTGAGGTGGGGTTCATTTCAATTAACGTGTATAATTAACAGAAAAAGGGGCATATTAAAATTCATTTACATTCTAATCCGTTCAGTATACCTGTGAACATATCATACTAATATATAATGGTGTTAGGATATTAAATAATAAACAACGCCTTCACCTAATAGCTTAAGCCTTCAGAATAATTGGCAGTGGTCCCACAAAATTTCACAAATTTAAAGTTGATCGTTTTGGCACTTGCCAACTTCTTGGGGTTTGGTTGGTAAAGGCTACATATTCTTCTTTGCTTCTTTTCAAAGCATTTTCTTTTGTTTTTGATTAAGAAAGTCTTTGTAGTCCTTTGGTTCTTGGGGGACAAGGGCCATTTACACTATGCATGACTAGATAAACTTCATTATTAAGAGAGTGTGTCATTGTCCAAAATTTATTATCTTTGATGCTCTAGATTCATATTTATATTTTTAAGCATGGATCCAAATGTTTCGCTACACTTTGGTTTCTACTTGAACTATTAATATTGATGTAATTCATTATTTCTGGTATTGCCCATTTTAGGACCCTCACAGGATTATGTTGTAGTGATGAGGGATCGGCCCTAGCAACCAAGATGCGCACGGAACTTAGTGAAAAATTCTTTCTTCTTGATTTAGAGATTATTCACTCGCATGTTTAACGTGATAATGCTTGATCAAAGCTATAGCTCTTATCATTATTAGTTACGAAGAATAAATTTGTGAATAATAATTGTGAAGCAGTCATTAGGATGAAACCTTAATGACAAAAGTTATGAAAAATATCGTTTCTGCCTTAAGATGTGGGGTTTTCACTAGTTACATTCTTGTCATGCTTGTGCATCATTGAGATCGCTAAATAAACTAGAGGTAGTTAGGCTTCTAAAGATTTGGCTGCCATGACATTTCTGCCATATGATAGGTTTATTCATCAAACTACAGTCCTGCAGTCCTTTCTTATTTTTATATGTAGGCAGAATTGTTGTTTACTAAAGTCACCTTACATGGCATAGTAATAATTAGAAACAGCTTCTCTTGTAGAGAGAGTGATTTCATTATTATCTGTTCATTGTTCTTTCAACATATGTTTTCCTTGCCTTATGTAGTCTCTTTTATTATTCTTCATGCTACAGGACCTATTAGGAAAAGTGCTGGCTGGAGAGTTGAAAGTTGGCCATCCCATGATTGATATTCTTGAGATCAATAAATTGCGAAGGCAGTTACTCTTCCATTCTTACACTTGGGATCAACGCCTAATCTACGCTTTGAGATCTAATAATAATAGTCTGCAGGAAGGTTTGAACAGCTCTACTCAAAAACCTGGTACCGCTGAGAAAAATGTTGCTTCTGTGGAGAAGTTTGTTGAGACTGCAGCGCCTTCTAATACTGCTAAAGGCTTTAGCAGTTGCGATTCCTTTCTTCTGGAGAAAAAACCTCGTGTAAGCCTTAATCAACTTGAAAATGGAAGTGAAGGTAGTGAGTCAAGTAGGGGTCTTGAAATAAAGAATTCAGACCAGGATTTAAACAATAAAAAACAAAATGATACTTCTGTTTCTTCTGGTGCAAGTATTGGCAATTCTGATCCCCTCGAATCTGGGAAAATTGTGCGGAGGGCCTTATCAGAGGGGGAGTTCCCTACAGTTGCAAACTTGTCAGATTCCCTTGATGCAGCATGGAGTGGTGAAAGTCACCCATCAACTACGGCACCTGAAGTGAACAGCAATTCAGCTGCAACCAGTTCTTTAAATGTCTCAATTTCAGCCAAGGCAAGGACTGAGTCAGACGTTCAGGGTAGTGAGCAAAATGGAAAGCCCACTGCGAGTTCTACCACTGTGTTTCCATTGAAGGGAGGCGATGACTCGAACAGTCTTACCAGTGTGAGAATGGGAATCCCATATATCTATAGCTCTTTTAATACTTACACTGCTAATTATCAGAAGCTTGGTATTGGCGAATACCATCCAGTGTGTGTCCTGTCATTTTGGGAGTCAGAAAGGCAGAGTGGTGCCAGGTTTTTTCTCCCCGTCGGTTTTAATGATACCATCGTGCCTGTTTATGATGATGAACCAACTAGCATTATAGCTTATGCGCTCACCTCACCAGATTATCTTGCCCAGATATCTGACTGTGAGAAATCAAAAGATGGTCTGGATTCTTTGATCTCATTGCCTCTCTTTGATTCAGTAAATTTACTGTCACTCAATTCATTGAACAAAGCAACCTGGGATAGCCTTAAGAGTTTCGGATCAACGGATGAGAGTGTCCCATCCACATCTGGATCGAGGAGCTCCCAGAACACAGACCCACTTTTGTCCACCAAGGATTTGCATGCCAGAGTATCTTTCAATGATGAGAGCCCTCAGGGAAAGGCCAAGTATGCCGTGACTTGTTATTATGCAAAGCAGTTTGAGGCTTTAAGGAGGATTTGTTGCCCATCGGAATTGGATTTTATAAGGTCTCTTAGTCGTTGCAAGAAATGGGGTGCCCAGGGTGGCAAGAGCAATGTTTTTTTCGCCAAGACCTTGGATGACCGGTTCATCATCAAACAGGTTACAAAGACAGAGTTGGAATCATTCATCAAATTTGCTCCTGCTTATTTTCAATATTTGTCTCAGTCAATCAGTTCCGGGAGTCCGACTTGCTTGGCTCAGATTGTCGGCATATATCAGGTATAGTGATTGTTCTTTTATGAGGATTGCTTAAACTGCTGTTAGCCCAGATAGCAGTCAGCATTTTAATGGCTTGCTAACATTTCTATTTTAATTTTACTACATGTACAACAATAACAAGCAAAATGACATCTACAACCATTTCCCTTTCATCATTGGACCTATATTATTGGTTACCCTTTGATGGGGTTCTTAATGAGCTCTTGAAATTTCTTGTGCTTTTTAGAATACCTTAAGTGGACCCGTATTTCATGTTTGGCCATTGCATTGTGCTGGTTTTTTTTATTTATTTATTTTACGATTAGATGAAGTTGATATTGATTGGAAAATGGTCTTATCCAGAAACGTTTTTGGATATCTGTTTGCTACTGATACATATGCAGTTTTGATTGCTTCCAAGGTCCAAAATTTTTTTCTATTTTCCGTTAATTTTTTTTTCTTCACCAGTGGAAAATTTGTTGCCTTGTTGGTAATGTGAACTTTGGCTTTTTTTTTATTTCTTTTGTTGGATTTAAAGGTTTCTTCCAAGCACACTAAAGGAGGAAGGGAAACCAAGATGGATGTTCTGGTGATGGAAAATCTTCTCTTTCGCCGTAACATCACACGCCTTTATGACCTTAAAGGATCTTCAAGAGCAAGGTACAATCCTGATACCAGTGGGAGCAATAAAGTACTACTGGATCAGAACTTGATCGAAGCAATGCCAACCTCTCCAATATTTGTTGGAAATAAGGCAAAGCGGGTGCTTGAGAGAGCTGTCTGGAATGATACTGCATTTCTCGCTGTAAGTGTAACTCGCTTGTGTACGAGGGGAAACTCTAAAACCCCTTTTTAGATGTGGAATTTTATGCTGATGTTGGAGTTGTTGCAGCAACTTTAGTTTTGCCTGTTGAAATAGAATTTTCTAATCACATTCTTTTGGAAATGGATAGAAAAATAAGAACAACCAATTGCAACGCTTTTTTAGTTTCAGTTATGTAAACCGTCTTTTATTGGGGTATCACTCTGTTTGATGTGTAAGTGGTCTCTTATGTTTTGTTAATTGCTTGTCCTAGTCCTACTAATGTGGAGATTATGGTCTTGCAGTCTATTGATGTGATGGACTACTCATTACTTGTTGGAGTGGATGAGGAAAGGCACGAGTTGGTTCTTGGCATTATCGATTTTATGAGGCAATACACATGGGATAAGCACCTCGAGACTTGGGTGAAAACGGCAGGCATTCTTGGCGGGCCAAAGAATGCGTCTCCAACCGTGATCTCCCCTCAAATGTACAAGAAACGATTTAGAAAAGCTATGACTGCATACTTTGTCATGGTGCCAGATCAGTGGACACCTCAGACGATAATCCGCAGCGGCTCACAATCGGACGTTTGTGAGGACAATTCCCAAGGTGGGAACACCTTAGATTGATAAAGGTCATTTTTTGCTGTATGTCTAAAATGTTAGTTCAAAATAATCATCACCTTCCCTTTTTTTTCTTGTATTATACACCTTTCCCTCTTCTATTCTTTTGCCCTTCCAAACCCCCGTGCGTGTTGTTCTGATAGATGTACATGTTGAAAATTCTCTCTATGGGGGTTCTAAATGCCGAAGTGTTTGTTCAGCAAGGGCATAGCGCCTCACTCCTGTTCTTCTTTGTACAATGTCTTATAGTCAAAGCCAAAAAGGAAAGAGAAGGAATTACAGAATGTCTACATGTAATCGTCGCATGCGTTTTCTTCTCTCTGATTCATTTCCCTTGTTGTTAGTTTGGTTCCACTCTATCTTGGTCCCATGGATGTCTCTGCTTTGTCATCTCTAAATGGCAATTTGCTACCGTTCATTGGGTATTTTCTTTTGCTTTGACAAAAGATGCAATGAACTGTTCTTGCCGATTGAAATGCTTGATGTCTTCTTTAAATTGTCAGAAGCAATACAGGTTGCAATTCTATTTTGTATTTTTCAATCGATTGTTCAATGCTAGGCACCACATTTTTATGCTGAAGTTGTACATTTGTATAATCCTCCTGCGGCCTGCTGAGCAAACGTCTAGGCCGTCACGTTGTTGAAGGGCCCGATCCGGCAATTTTGGATGGTGAAGCCCATGGTCTGATTCGGGTCTGACTTTCCCTGGGCTGTGATGATGTTCAACTGACATGCCATGGGCTGTCTCGGCTGGATGCTACGGTTCCGGAGGACGGCTGTGGTATTCCCGAAGATGAAATCTACAGTCCCCGTGGTGAGACTCACGGTAGAACTGTCAGCCAGAATACGTGTAGAGAGTGTCCTGATACGCGTCATTGAACAAATTAAGGTTTAGGGACCATATTGCACATTGGGCTAAAGTTTAAGGATCGTATTAAACAAATTAAAAGTTTGGAAACCATATTGTACATAGGGCCAAAATTCATGAATTATTTGTATCATTTTTCCTTAATATAATAAATCAAATTGTTAATACTACTAAAAATCCTAAACTAGAATACCCGAAAACCCTAAACTTGCTCATTATAAAAAAATTTTGTACCATAAAAAATCCTAAACTTATATCAGTGAGACAAATATGTTCTAGATGAAACTAAAATAGAGAGTACATATGTAATGCATATAAGTTTGGATTTTTTCATGACATAAAAAAATTGGGGTATTTATGTTATAGTGGGCATGTTTAGGATTTTTGATGATACTAAAAAAAAGTTTGGGATATATATGTCACAATTGACAAAATTTTGGGCTTTTGATGTTATTCATCCTAAATCAAAAGAAATCATAGATTTGGTATTCGATTTCTTTTTTTCATTTTCCTGCTTTTATAAGGCCATAGGATCGAATTTAGTACGACTCTTTGGAAACATGCACGGGATGGATAAGTTGCAATTTTGGTGCATATCTTCCAAATTCCATCACTTCATTGATAGAGTGATGTGACTCTGCATGTGATGATACCTAATTCTTCAGTGATGCCATGATGTAATGATATGACACCTAATGGCCAAAACCTAATTCGATAGTGCTGTATCTAAACTTTAAAATCGAAGCAATTAGGTGTGTTTGAATGACTAGCAATGTGGACCGATGTGACCTTATGTCCTAAAAAACACTCGGTGAAATCTTCATTTCATGTAACACATGATTCCTTTCAATCAATTACTTCGGGTTTGATTGGAGAATGCGATTTGTTGCTAAAGCGTGGACGATAATGACGTGTTTGGTGCCTCGCAAGATCCATGATGAACTCAGAAGACCAGAGCGAGCCAAAAACTGAGGCAAAAATATGCGATAACCATCATTTATACCCTTTAATCATGTTTAGCGAAAGAAAGAATCAAATTTGTAAGTACACAAAATATAACAACATCGTCATATTAGTAGATTTGTATGTAGATCAGCCTTAAACCCCGAGGCCAGCCGTGTAGGCCACACCGGTTGACGGCAACCAGGAGTTCCCTTCGATGAATCGGGCCACGGTGAAGTTATTTGCCTGTGCCCTGTTGTTCAACACGTGAAACCCAGGCCACTTGACCCGCCCGGCAAGGCCGGCGCCTGGCCCGGAATTCATGAACTCCCCGTAGTACAAGGTGTCCAAGGCAAACTCACCATTCCACTCTAGCCATCCTTCTGGCCTGATGGCATTGCTCATGTAAGACTGCATGAATATGGTCCTTGAGTATAGCTTCCATGGCCTCCCTAAGTACGTTGGCGTCGAATTCACGGATGGCGCCAGATCGGAGTCAGCCGAGACGTTGCAGAACTGGAACGAGAAGCCCGTGGGCTGGTCCAAGTTCTTCCGGCCCTGGGCCGTGACGGTGTTCTTCTGCTGGGGGAGGCCCTTCTTGGCCAGGATCTGGCACTTCTGGAACACGACCACCGCGTCCCCGAAGATGAAGTCGATGGTCCCGCTGATGCGGCACTCACGGTAGAACTGACGCATCGTGTGGGTGTAGAGCGTGTCCTGGTAACCCCTGATTGCGCACCGGTAGTAGACGGACAGGTCGGAGTCTGACCGGAGGGCCACGGCCTGGTGCTTCTGCGGGCCCGCCGTGTTCTCAAACGCCATGTTGCGGGCTATGAACCCTCTGCCGCTGACGGCTGCATTTGTGATTGACAGTGTTAGATGCGCAACTTTATGGAAAGAAAACTGGGCAACTCATAGCGCCAGACTGGTTTCTTTTCGGATGCTCAATCCAGAGCAGAACTTTACGAACAGGCGACCTTAGTCATGTTCCCAAAAGTTGATTACCAAGGACATTAAAGTTTATACTTTGGTGCATAGTTAATCAAATTCAATAAATGACGTGAAAAATTATCTGGATACTTAACCCTTAAATTCAATGAAGCATAGTATAAGTAAAAAAAAAATACTAACGCTCCTGTACATTGTGATTTCTACATATGATGACCAAGGACAAACAACAAAAGAGCAGTCGGATAAGTGAACCCTAATAACTTTCCCCTCGACCCGACGCGCGCCCGACCCATCTGTCCCGCGATAGCTCGCACGACATTTTCGATTTACTTTGTCGTATGTTCACTAAATAAGGAGGGACACCTTATGGCATCATCAATTGCCACACAATCTCCACCACCACCACCACAATAACTACAAATATACACAAAAGAACAAATTGAACAAGCCCATCAAGTGAACATGGTTTGGGGGACCCAAAGGCATGTACTTCTTCTCAGTGAACTCAACTGACCAAAATATATGTGCATTTAAACCAGACATCATATATCTTAAGTTCGACCCTAGGACATAGGTATTAGGTTATAACCCAATAATAGGAAAAATTTTAAAAAAAATTTGGAAGGTCATAAGGCTCACCAAATGTTGCTGTCCGGAATGTGGTCCAGCCGTCGACGAAGCTCCGATTCCCCGAAATCACCGTCGCGTCCATCCCGTCGCCAACCATCATAATGTTCCACTTCTTCTTCTTGATCTCCACGTTTTCCCTATACACGCCCTTCTTCACATAGATCACGAACCGGCGCGTCCCATAATCGGGCACGGCCGCGATCGCGTCCTCCACCTTGGTGAAATTGCCGCTCCCGTCCTGGGCCACCACTAGATCTGCCATGACCCCGCTCACTTGCAACAGCTTCCGGTCCTCGCTTTTCACCCAACGAGGAAACCGGGGGCTGTTGCCGAAGAGCTTCCGTCCCTGGCCCTTGCCGCCTCTGCCGCCGCTGCCTCTGCCGGTGGTGGAGTTGGAAGAAGATGGGTGGACCATGGTGAGGAGTTCTGTGACAAGTGAAGTAATTTGGTTGAGACTGCCGGAGACAACGCTCTTGACAATGCCACTGGTGCCCTCAAAGCCATCTCTGCATGTCTCCTGGTTTGCAAGTGCAGCACTGAGCCATGTCCTCAAGTCAGAACTGAGATCCCCAGTACTGTCATGTTTGCCTGAATGAACAAACAAATAAATAAATAAACGAACATGCATTATTAAAGAAAAATCAACTGGAAAGAGTAAAATAAAAAGCATAAAGATAATAGGGTAATAGAAATGAATAATGATGAAGGGTCCATATAGGACACTGCCTCGATCATGAAAGCACGAAGTTGTAACCTACCACACATCCCAGTACGACCCCCAAAAAAATTTCGTGTTTCTTATCTTTATGTTCATATATTAAATTGTCCCATAATTTCCGTCAATACCCATAATTTTTTATCAAGAAAAAGAAGATCAAGAACAGCATTGCACCGACAAAACTTGGTGCTGAAAATCAAGAAAAGGAACAGGAGGCAGGAAGCAGCAACAGAGGAAGAGGGTGTCGCACCAGATGGGTTCTGAGCGGCGGAGATGGACCAGCTCAGCTCGTCGACGGAGAAGTCCAGCAAGTCGAGGCAGTCGGAGACGGCGTTGGAGAGCCGGAAGTCCCTGAACACGGTGCCGAACTGGGACGCAATGCCGGCGACGTGCCGGAGCACCTCGACTGTGGACCTGAGGGAGCTCAAGAACTGGGAGGACGGCACCGTCAGGCAATCACTCTGCAGGAGATCCGGGGGCCCCGGGCTCGGCGAGCCGTCGCCCGAGCTGGCGAAGCAGCACAACAGGATGGCGAGGCAGACGACGATGGCAGAGGCGAGCTTAGGAGCCATGGATGTGAGGAACATGAAAACGAGAGAAGACAGAGAGGGATGGAAGATGATGAAGGAGAGAGTGAGTGTATTTAAGGCCTAAGCGAGGGGAGATTAGATAGGTTGCGAGGGGAATTTATTGGGGGCGTTGGCGTTGTATCGATCGGTAGCTATAGTAGATGACATTGCCAAATAGGAAAAAAAAAGGTCAGCTGTTTGACAACTAGACTATGATTTTATAGTTAGATTTGATCTATCGTAAAAGAAGAATATTGGAAGAGAAGAATGAGTGAATGAATGAGGAGGGTGCCGCAAGAGATAATTTTTTTTTCTTGAAGAAATGATATGGGTTTTTCTCTCTCCTTTCTTTTCTCTTATTTGCATAGGAATGAATTTTACTTTATTAATGAGTGCTCTAATAAAGTTGAGATCAATTTGTTTTGGAAATGTAAAAAGAAAGAACGCCTTTTCATGTCAATCGTTTTTAGGAAATCTAAACTTGCTTTTATTACGCGTTATTTCATGGATTAGGGTGTTTTGCATGTCTTAGAGTGCTAGCTTATGTGATCAATGACCACAATTTCCCTCTAATCAAAGTTATAATTACAGTAAAAGACGGCCTAAAATGGGTCATGTTATCATTCATTCTTGATCGGAGAAAACTTACTTCCAACTAGTCTTGTGATCAGTGAGTTATAAATATGGACATAAATTGTATTCGGTTTAAATTTTCATATGATCGACGTTCATACTCGTAGCACAACAATCAAGGCATTTCCTCCAACTAAAAATGGAAGAGTAGTTATTAGAATTTACCGTTTAGTGTTGATCAACTAAGACGATTGTCGTGTGACCACTAAGCGTGGTTTGCTGAGTGGTCCTGTGCTCACCTATATTTTACAAAGGCACAAGTTCAATTTCATGTCGTGGGCGAATGATGACGTGTTCTGCCAGCCGCTGCTACCTCTCCAGAGAAAGAGTTAAAAGCTCCTAATACACCAATGGAGCTACAACAACATTGCGGACTCTCCAGTCTCTAAATTTGATGTCTCGGGCAATGCCGAGTAGTTATATGGCTCGAACTCAGGATTCTTTTGAGAGCGCTCGACGTCGATAGCCCCTACTTACTTTTTTTTTTCCGGCTCCCAAAGATACAAAAGACAATTACCTTATACATTATACGTATGTTTGGTGTTGGGTCATCAGTATAAAGTCAAAATATACCATCGGTCCGTAGAGGGAGTCAACTAGGCCACGGGCAAGGGTACCCCCTATGTTATCCTAATGTCGGCGGTCGCCGGATGCGGATTCTCTTCACGCCTTTAAAGTTTCAACCCCACATTCCTTCCCCCTTCACTTTAATGCACGGAAGACATACAAGGCATAAATACAACGTACTATACTGATAAAAGCATCTTCATAAAATAATTTATACCATGTCGAGTTGTCTTGTCCCTAAATGTTCACTTGAGTATACGGAATACTTCGTAAAGCATTTATACCACGCAATGCATCGGTAATAATATCAATGTTTATACTGCCCGAAAATTTTGGCTATACATATGCAAATGTGCATTTCATGAGATCTTGCAAGATCCCAAGTGAATATTTAACAAAATGAAATACTGTTTTTTCTTGGCGTTGCTCCAACCTCATAATCATAGACATCAATAAATTCTGGAAATTTTGTACGGTCAGAGTCAACTGAAGAGCAATGCACACTGCCCTTCAACATGTGAAGACATGCAGGGACTACAATGAATGCATGGATGCATGCAGTGGTCTCGCAAACGAGCGGTGGTCAGATCTTGCTGCTTATCGAAGTCATTCAAATGCGGACTCTTGACTTCAATTCTCAACAAACTCTTTCAAGAAAGCAAAGAACTTCAAGAAATCCTAGACTGATTACGAGTGCTCTAAAATCTCATCTATTGATTGACACGATAAGTGATGTGATGTGCAGTAAATGGATAGACCTATCTTTGCCGTGAGATTATAAGTGAATGTTTAAACAAGCAAGACGATGTTTGACGCCCGGTAGAACTCCGACTAATCGTTGTGCATTTGTAAACGAGTTTTAATATAGCTAGAATTATGCGAACTACTTTATCTAATGCTCTTTACAGTTTAGTGTTAAATTAGTAACAAGTAAAGCACGAGGAGAGAGAGCCACAATCGTTATGAAGGTCAAATGTCCAAAGAATACTTGTTAGATATCCTTAATAAGAATGTTTCAAATATTGAAAGGAGCGACTATACACATCACAAAGAATGTCGGTGTGTTGAAACTTGAAAAGCTTACCAATCTAATTAGTTACTCAACACCTTCACAACAAAATCCTCGCATATGACACAATAAAGATAGTCAATTTAACTTCTGTTGCTGCTTAACGGGTGGATCAAATAATCAAGTACAGTACGCATAAAATCATCTTTATGTTCACGTAACGTATTCAATATCTAGTAGGCTATGTCATCTCATTCAATATATCGATATTCAAAATGTAATTTAGAAAATAAGTGTCATTGTAATAGGAGATTAGTTCACGGGTAACGGCACTATCTTCACAACATATGTGAACTTTAACTTGAAGACAAAAACTTCACTTATCCCATTAACCGACATTTTAAACCCTTTTGAAGATGCACGCTTCTCCTCGTAAGCATTGACGGCTGTGGTGGTGAAATTTCGACAAGGATCACAAAATATTATCTTGTTTTGCTCCAAACAAGGAAAGTACAGACAAAGGAAGAACATGTAATTAAAAATTAGGATTAATACCAAGAAAAACTCTAAATTGATACTCATATGACAAATTTACCACAAACCAAAATTCCAAACTGGTAAACTTGTAATAAATTTACTCTCCGTTAAATTTTATTTTCAAATTACTGGGTTGAATGACACTTGGCAATTGACGGGTGTACTGGTTTGGAATTTTATCCTCCGTTTATCACATGTATACTAGTTTATGATTTTCATGATATCAATCCACTTTAACGTAAATTAATAGAAAGGTAAATTCGTTACAAATATACCAGTTACGTGTATCAGTTTTGAATTTTTAATGATCAAAAAATTAATTTCGAGATAAATTTATCATAGTATTAACCCTAATAATTATCACCCGGAATAAGGAATAATTCACCCCCTTGCCTGATGAATTCAAGCTGGTGAATCATCATATTCCTTTTGTCATCCGGGCATTATTCTTTCAAGACCCACCTCAGAATCAATGCAAGTAATCCTCTCGAGAACGTTCTAGCTGGCAATTCGACATTATCAATAATTAATCACTCAGACGACTCGAGAGAAAAGTCAAAAAATGCCAAACGAAAGAAGAAGAGAAGAGGAAAAGAAAGACAAGTTTGACTTTTTCCACGTCGAATTGGTCAGAAACAGGGCATTGGTCGAGAGGCATTAAACTCCTTCCCACAGCACGAAGATTTGGCCATTAAAGAATAGGGGAATATAATGCAAATGTATCGAATTATGCATGGGAATTTCTTTCTTCTTTTCCTCTCTCTCTCTCTCTCTCTTCTCTTGGGAGCCCACGCGTTCGATTTCAGTGTGCTTTTTCCATTCAAAAGCAATAAAGGCTCTAAAGAGGCGTGCTTTAAAGAAGAACATGCGAAGACGCGTTGAGTTTTACAGCTAATTTGCAGTGTGTGCCCCCGTTCATTAGGCTGCTTTCCCAAAGACAAAGGCACGACGACCATGGTCTTATTACGCTCTTTGTCCACCACCGATGATGCTGTTAGCCTAATGCCTACACGAAGATGGCGACATGCATCGTGCATTATTCAATTCTTGCATTCTATCTAAGCCCTAGCTAGGTTTGGCTGGGGGAGTTATCATGCTTTCCTTTGGCCCAAAAAGGGGTTTCGTTCTTCTTTTCATTTTTTTTTATTCTTGGTGTCGTAATGTATCGATATGTTACGAGCTCTCCCTCGGATACAATTAGGGTTTTAGAAATTAGGAAATTTTGTGATTTCACCTCGCAATTCTTGAGGAGCAAAATTCCGTCCAGGAGATAATTGTGGTTATGTCTTTGTCATATGTAAGAGTTAGGATGACTTTTTTTTTTTTTTTGGTAAGGTATTAGGATGACTTTTTTTATTTCTATTTTTTGTTACAAACGGCTTGTCACCCTTGACAGACCGAGAAGTAATTAATTTCCCTCGGATTTTCTTGACATGTTTTGGGTTACGCGTGACATTCACAAATTAGTGACCGATTGATGATGATTAGCTAGATCTCTTTGCGATTAGATTGAACCTAGTAAAGATTGAGTTACTAACGCGAGGGCAAGATGGGGGAAAATCATTATCTTTATTTCCCTTGCGATGCTAAAAATGGGGTGGACAATGGCACCATTTCCGGTTGGTTCTTGGCTTGGAAAAGGTAAAAATCATCCTTGGATTTGAATTCATTAAATCTCTGTCTGTCGCTTCAATGACCTAACCAGCTGATTAGAGGAGGAGAGTGATGCTTTTTTGGGCATTGCTTGCTCGTATTGCAAAGAGAAAGTAATCATGGTTACCTTCAGTGTACCTTTTTGGGGCCCTCGTTTTCACCTTAGTCACAGCCATGAAAGTTAAAATGACCACCAGGAATACTTTTAGGAGCCTGTCTTGAGACACTCGTCCTGCTTCTCTTGCCCTCGTTCATGGCGGCTTGACCTGTGTTCATGTCGGATGTCAGATTAACCCCTACAAAAGCATCTTGTATACGAGCAGTCATCTAAAGATGGATCTTTACTTACAAATCATTTGACGATTCTCTGCCGCCGCTAGACATGGGACTCAAGATCTTAAATCATTCCTCACTAAAGCCCCCTAAATCCTATACAGCTCAAACTTCAAACTGAAAAATGAATAGGAGTTAGATTATCCTCTTGGGTCATTCGGAAAAATAACGAAAAGAAGGTTTGGTTCGGTTTTTGCACACAACCCTCATCTAGCACTTTGGAATTGAGAATTTGAATCAAACTACATTCTGAGTGATTAATTTTCATTATCCGGAGTTGCCTATATGCACCATAATCGCAAATTCATAAGGAAAATGCAAATACTAGGTAGCCAAATTTTTCAAAGTGTAGGCCGGCAATCTTGTCTGTACTAGGCCCAACCGAACTTGTCATGTTCTTTTCAACTCTAGGCCCAATAGGCTATAACAGGCCTGATGGACTTAGATCAGAGAGGCCTAGCCGAGTACGTGGTAGGTAGGCAAATACTACATTTGCTTGGTTTTTCTCACAATCAAATACTTTGATTGATTTTTTTTTTTTGGATAATGGCACAAATGATCCCTGAAATTTAACTTAATGTGTAATGTGATTCCTAAACTTTTAATTTATTCAATGTAACCTCTAAACTTTAGACCAATGTTCAATATGGTAATTAGATTTTTAGTATATGTTCAACTTAGTCCCTGAAGTATATGAAGGAGTTCAGGGACAACATTATACATTTTTCATGTAATTCATAGACTAAGTTAAACATGTGCCAAAAGTCCATGAATCACATTAAACAAATCAAAAGTTTATGGATTACATTGCACATTAAGCTAAAGTTTAGGGACAACATGGAACAAATTAGAAGTTTAAAGATCACATTATACATTGAGTCAAAGTTTAAGGACTATTTGTATCATTATTCCAATTTTTTTCTTGGGAAAATATTACTAAAAACCTCAAACTATGCTACTTGTGACAAATTTACTATGAACTTTTTTTTGTAACACAAAAAACTTCAAACTATGCCACCTATAACAAATTTACCCTAAACGTTTTTTGAGACACGAAAAACCTCAAATTATGCCATCTGTGACACATTTATCTCATAATACTTTGGCCCATGGGCATTTTCGTTTCTTTCCTTTTTCTTTTTTTTTTTCTTTTCTTCTCTGGTGAGGGCAGTCGGCGTCGGTGAGGGCTGCCCTCGCCAGTGTTGTGTGAGGGCGACCCTTGCTTGCATCGGGCAAGGGTCGCCCTTGCCAGCATCGGGCGAGGGTTGCCCTCGCCGGAGAAGAAAAGAAAAGAAAAAATAGGAAAAAACACAGAAAAAGGAAAAAGACGAAAATACTCATTGACCAAAGTATTGTGGAGTAAATATGTCACAAGTGGCATAATTTGGAGTTTTTCGTGTCACAAAAAAAGTTCAGAGTAAATTTATCACAAGTGATATTGTTTGGGGTTTTTAGTAATATTTTCCCTTTTTTCTTTTTGGGGGATATTCTTCTGTTATACTCCTTCTAACCCTTGCTTTCCTTTTTTTATTTTATTTTATAATAATGTGTGAGCCAAAGATTGCCTGCCTCGCGCACCACAAGTTAATGCGTTCCATATATGATATAGCCAGAAAAAGTTTTACTGAGAGAAACCCGCGTTTTGCAGAAAATAAATATCCATTCGACTTGATCTCTCTCAAGGTATATTTCTCTTTCTCTATGTTCTTACGTGGACACTAATGATTCGTTGATGTGGTTACATCTTGATCATTAATGTTCTAATCAAAATTAAGGCGTCTCTTATCGTATCTTGAAAGCTAATACATCCTCCCATTTCATCCTCAATTCACTTCAGTTGAACGGTAGAACATGTTAATTTTCTTGTACCCCACCTCATATAGAGTGATAGAAGAGGGGAGCAAATCTTGCTTAAAAGCAAGTTCCGAAAGTTCAATTCGCTTTCTGATGAATCATTAATTTGAATCATCGACTGAGTCGCGTCGATATCAATACACCAATACTTCGAACTTATTTGTGAAATGAATATCGGTTTCTTCTCTATCGATAAACTTTCTTTCTTTTTTCATTAGAATCAAATAAATAAAACAAGTTGGGAGTGCACCTAATCAAAATTATGAAAAGGACCACTAATGTAGCTTTGAATTTAAAATTGATTGTTTTCACCTGCCGACAAACTTTTACCACTACCATTTATCCATAGTTTGGTTTCTCCTGTCAACTCAAAAGTCATGTTGCCGCCTTTGCTGATCATGGAGCCCATACTCTAGCACCCGTCGAGAAAATATTGTGTGAGTGGAATACTCCACGTCAGCAATGCACAACTCCATTAAGCGAGTGACATGTGGCAAGCGGGCCCACAAATTAGATTTATTAAAAAATCTCACATTTTCTCTTCTCTCTCCCATCCTCCGTTAACTCTCCTCCGTTAGTGCTAAAATATTCACTTTTCACCTCTTGGTTTCTCTCTCCTTTACTCATTCCGCTCAAAATTCCTCCCGCTCGCGACTTCCTCTTCCTTCCTCCCCGACTTCGCATCCTTTGGTTGTGAACCCGCCGCGCCTACGCCGGTTGCCTCCGCCGTCCCCTTCTAGAAAACCCATTTGCTCTTTCTCTCTCTCTCTCTTTCCTCCACGAAGCGTGACTCTTTTTGTGGACCACGCCTCCGCCTCCACCGGTTTCCTCCATCGTCGCCTCCTGGAACCCATCGGTGGTTCAGATCCTAACCACGCGGCCACCTCCGCCTACACCATTGCCGTCTCCTCTGAAGCCCTCCATTGGCAATTCGTCCTCTGCCACTCTCTCTCTATCCCGAGAAATGACTCCACTCTGCTCTCTGTGATGAACTGCACCTCCGTCGTCGCCTCCAGCAGCCCCTTTGGAGATCTTGAGCTCGGACTCGCCCTCTGCATTACCTCCCAAAGCCCCATTGTCAGGTTAGGGTTTTGTATGACTTGAACTTCCCGTCGTTTTTGCCCTAACGTGAAGATTGGTGGCTCAGATCTCGACCACGCGGCCGCCTCTGCCTATGTCGTCACCTTCGAAGCCCCCCCATTTGGCGATTCGTCCTCTACCCTCTCTCTTTGTCTTGAGAAACGGCTTTGCTCGGCTCTCTGTGACGAACCGCGCCACCAACAAGTTCCCTATTATTATGTTTTTTTGGCATTCGGGTAGATTGTCGGATTGGTCGTGCTTAATTTGTCAAATAATCAGCTTGAGGTTCATTTGGTGAATGGGTGATAATGCTTGTGCTCGTTATGACTGTGTGCTAAATGAAAGATGTGGCCTGTGCTCATTTTACGCTCTCTATTGATTTTGGTCGAAAGAACATCAGGCATGTTTCTTGAGTGCAATCTGTGGATAATGCCACAGACAACCATTTTTGTTCTTGTGTGGGAGAAAATAGATGCAAGCATCATAGGTTGTCTCTTCATTGGATTTCATCTGCAAAAATATAAAATAGATATTTTTAGTTGCACTGCTTTGAGATTATTGAGCTCTATTCATTAAGTGCATCAATTAGTCCATTTTCTGCCAACTAATTATGTTCACGTCCGTCATTTTTGTTAATTGCAGTCAATTCATGTGTGGATCTAATTATGTTTAAATAACTGGTTTTTTTTTATATTTTTTATCTTGAGTTCCCCCTTGCAGTTTGGTTTCGTGATCAATGAGCGGCGAAGGATCAATAAGAACAAGCACAAGATCATGTAAATTTATCTGTACTTTTTGTAACACTGAAAATCAAGGCCCTCCATTTTGTTTGCGTTTCAAGAATTATTGTCCTCCATCTGTAAACTGTCAAGGAAACTAGATCGGATAAAGCACTATCTAGTTAGAGCGACCATGCCTCTAACAGCTTATGTTCCTTTATCTTGCATCCACGGAAGTTGAAGTAGGCAATGATCCATTTGGATTTCTATTACTTGATGAGGAGGACATCGAGAAAGCCAAAACAGAGATTGCGTACATGGATGCATTTATCTACTATCTGATATCTGAGTTAAGATGGAGGAACATCATCATGGAAAATCCATACGAGGAAAAAATGGAAATCATGTGCTATTGGCCTTACCTTGCTCAAAGCAATTTAGGAGCTCTTTTAAGTTAAATTCTAGCTGATTCAAATATAAATGGCAATGGTCCTGGAAGATCAACTTAAGTAGATGATGATTTAGCTAGACATTTCAGTAGCGCATTTCTTCAACTTTTTCAGATATTTGTTGAGGTAGCTGGTACTTACATGGTGATTATGCCTTTTGCAATTAACAAGCAAAAATGAGAATATTCGAGTTTTCACTCAATTTGATAAGACAAGTGTATCCATTGAATCAATGTAAATGTGGATAGGATACACCTGAACTATGCCTTTCGTTTTTCTTGTATATGTAAATTTGGGTGTATAGATTATGTCACAAATTTCCTATATGTAAGTTTGCCCATCTACTTCCTTTGATTTTACTTTCATTGTCCCTGAAATGTTTCATACATGATAATCCAGGATCTCCTGCATGCATTGAAATGTTGCTTGAAGTCTGATGATGCGATTCACTATGCACAATATGTGAGTACTTTTATCGTTTCTTTAATTAGCATTAAGATATCATTGGAAGTTTGTGGACAATAGCACAAACTCCAACATTTAGTACCACTAATATTTGCACTAAAAACTTAATAATTCCTTCGTGTGATATCTCTGTAACACTAGGTTTTGAGGTAGGAAGAAATGCCTGCTGTTGAACGTGCTCATTTGTCGCGACAGAAACAGGCAATTTTTTACCTCTTCCTTTTATTGCCAAAGTTCAATAGCCTGATCATTTCTCTTGTGAGAAATCCATAATATACGATGTATTTGTGAGCAATGTACTGCAACCTATTTGGGCTACTATGTTTATTTGTTGGGCTTATCTGCAAACAATAGACAGTCTTGAGTGGATGTACCGATGTACCAGTAGAGTCGCATCTTAGTGGAACTCAAAGCTTAGAAATAGTAGCTAGAATGAATTTGTTAGATGTTAACTTGTAAATTGTGTTGTCTGGGTGGCTGGCTTTGCTGCTTTGTCCAATTGAAAATCATTGGATGTCTAATCTAATGAATCAATAGTTGATTGTTTTTGTTGGTTGTGGAGCATCTTTGCTGTGGTTAGTGTGGTTAAAGCCAATATTCAACATGATATGTTAATGTTAGGGATTTTGAAATGACAATGGTGACTATAAAAGTATAGCTGATCCTGAAAATTGTGTATAGAATGTAGACATTCTATGGTACACATGGTGATTGCTTTGCCAAATTTATTGGTTTTTTAATAGCTTGTCCGGATACTTCATTTAGACACAATGGAATAATGCATAAGATATGGACTTTCCTTGAATCTTTTTTTTCTAGACATAAAACTGTCTAAGGAAATGTAGGTGTGGTTCCAATGAGGGAAAGACATAAGTCCACGATACCCCATTGAGATGATTTTTCCTGTTTGGCGGTACGTAAGAGATTAAACTACAATATCGTTAATTTCGATTTTCCGTTCGTTATTGATGACGATGTGGAGTTTAGTAATTACATTGGGTCCCTAAATAAATCTCATGCTTGTATATTTTGTTGATTGTGTTTGATTGTGCTCTAAAAATGTTTGTCTGAGTGATTGTGTTCTAAAAATGTTTGTTTTTTATTTCATTAGGAGGGAACTTCATAGTCTCTCATCATCTCAGTTATTTTGCACTTGTAAAGATATCAAATAGTTGACTTAGAGGTAATTCTTTACTCATAAAACATAATTTGCTTTCTTAAGTAAAGGATGAGAAGTTATTTTTCTTGAATTATTTTTTGTTCATTTGATTGTAGCACGAAACTTCTCATCTTGCACATGTGATGCGTGATATGGACAAAGATTTTGAGTTTGTAGTAGGGATGGTTTTCTCAAATGAACTTGAAGCATATCATAAGTATGTGGCTTATGCAATCAACAAAAGATTTGGAGTGAGAAAGGGTAATATGGTTAAAAATAGAAAAGGTGAAATAACCCGGCGGACTTTTTTTTGTAATTGTGAGGGGCATTTTGTTGGGTTATCTGATCAAGAAAAGAAATATGAGAGATTTGAAGTTAGATGTGAGTGTCTTGCTCATATCAAATTTAAGGTTGATAATGGTGTCTATGAAGTCATGGACCATGTTTTTGAGCATAATCATGCATTTGTATGGGAAGATCAAAAGCATTTGATTAAATGCGGAAGAATGATATCTAACACATGCAAGGGTGTTTTGGTTGATATGATTAAAGCGGGCATTTTGGGGACTTTGGCATATAAATTTTTAGCAAATGAAGCTGGAGGAAGCAAAAACTTAGGTTTCATCCTGCGTGATTGTCAAAATTTTTTGCAAACGGAAAAATCCAAGGTTATAAGTGGCGGAGATTGTCAAAGTCTTTTGAATCATTTTCATTGCATGCAAATGCAAAATCCAATGTTTTTCTATGCTGTTCAAGTAGATCAAGATGGTAGATTGACCAATTTATTTTGGAGAGATAGCTTGTCCAAATTTGATTATGACTGTTTTGGTGATGTGCTAGTGTTTGATACCACATACCGTACCAACAAATATAACATGATATGTGCACCTTTTGTTGGGATTAATCACCATTGGAAGAATACTGTATTTGGTTGCGCATTTTTGTTGGACGGGACTGCAGAATCATTTATTTGGTTATTTGAGGTGTTTTTGAAGTCTATGGGAAATAAGGCTACGAAAACCATATTCACTGATCAAGACCAAGCCATGGCAAAAGCTATTAGAATGGTGTTTCCAAATACACAGCACCGTTTATGCACTTGGCACATCGGGAAAAATGCCAATCAAAACATTCCACATCTTTACCCTAAGCTAGGTTTTAAGGATAAATATTTCTTAGCGCTTATGTATAGATGCAAATCAGAGGACGAATTTGAAGCAACATGGAGGGAAATGGAAGAGGTGTGGGGTACTAAAATAACAATTAGCTTCGGAGATTATATGACCTTAGACATAAATGGAGTTCAACTTTTGGTCATGACTCTTTTACATGTGGTATAAGGTCAAGTCAAAGGAGCGAGAGCACCAATAATGTCTTCCAACATATGTCGACAAAGACACTGTCTCTTGTAGAATTTGTCCGCCATTACGAAGAACAATTGAGGCATATGAGAGACGTTGAAAGTTAAGATGATTAAAGTTCTCAAGGGACAGCCAAATCGCAAGTTAAAAATAATGGGATCTTGTCACATGCTGCTTCGGTATATACTCGTACCATTTTTCTAAAGTTTAATGAAGAATTTGTGCAAAGTCTCTCTAAACATATTTCAAGTACTACATCTGATGGATCAGTTTTTTTATATACTCTCAAGTGTATGGGGATTGCGATTCAAGGTGAATATGTTGTTAGATTTGACCTTACAGACTTTTCAATTTCTTGTGAATGCAAATTATTTGAATCAAAAGGGTGGTTGTGTCACCATGCCTTACGCATGTTGAATGTGAACATGTCGATGGTTATGGTCATTCCATCTTCCTATATTTTGAAAAGATGGACTAAGGATGCTAAAAAAGGGATTGTGAATGATGAATCCCATCAAATGTCACTGGGTCCATCTAAATTTAATCAATTTTCCACGTTAATGCATGAATCCATTGAATTGATGAGTTTGGGAGCCGAAGATGTGCATACTATGAGAATATTGAGGAAGCACATGGTTAAAACAAAGGCTGAAATTTCATCATACAAATCAAGTATGGTTGTGACTAATGATGCTGGTGATAATGAGGACAATGAGGCTTCTTTGTGCGATATTTCGGTAGCGGACCCATTCGAAGGAAACGAAGGGGAATAAGTTATGGAAGGCTTAAAAGCTCAAGTGAGAAAAAAAAAAGAAAACATCTAAGAAAGGAACTCCCCTAACGCAAATAAAAAGTCGAGGTGAGTGACATATTATTCTAGTTATTATAATTAGTTAAATTTTTCGCTTATGATACCAATTAGCGTATTTATTACTTTGTAATGTAGAGTTGGTTGTCCAAGCGATGTATAATGAAACTCAGTTCCCGGATTATTTGAGTAATTCAAATCAGTTTCGAAGTGCCTTTTATCCTAGCAACATTGGTGGTCCTACTGTAAATCTAAATTTTCATAATCAAGTGTATTGCTCTTTGTCCTCAATTTGTATTTATGTTTTACTAATTGGTCATTTTTGTATATGGATGCAGCAGCCACCATTCATCATGCCGTCCGGGATTACGAGTGGATTTTGTCTAGTCCCTAGTCGGGTATTTAATAGTTTGGCGATCAATTAGTTTGTTTGTATGTTATTCAAGTTACGCTGCCTCTTTATGCTAATGAGGTAATTTATTTTATGTAGATGCAATCACCATACATCATGCCGCCAAGGAGTGGATTTTCCCCATTCAGTAGTCAGGTGCTTATTATGAAATCATTTTAAATTCTACTGTTATTTGAACTTTTTATTACTATTGTAGTATTTATTGTTAATGGTTTTTTCTAGATAGATGTTGGAGTACCATAATCAATCCCATGGAACCATTTTGAGCCACGTACAACTTGCCTTTTATTGATGTGGGATTACTTGAAACATATTGATCTAGGCATATTGTTTAGTAAAATGTAAATATATTTGTTATTCTCTTATACAGGGGTCATCAAATTCTTGTCAGCATTCTGGGATGAATGAATCTGAAGCCCCTTTGAAAGCATAGACAATGCATGGTCGCAACATAAATAGTCAGGAGGAACCCTTGTAATAAGTCTCTTCACTGAATAAAATATTTTTTGCGCCCTTCTCTGATAAGGTAACTATTGTAGTATGAGTTCACTGTGACTTGGGATTTGCATCAATGCCTTTTATATGAAAAGATCTTCTTTTGTATTTCCTTGGTTGTTACTTGGAAGAAATGTTTTTATATTTCCAATTTTGTTAGTTGGGCTATAAATCCAGCAGGAACCAAGTTTGATATTCATTTGACGTGATGTAGTGATTAACTAGGGCATTGTTTTAATAGACATTAGAAAAGGATTATTAGAGTAGTAAAGATTTAGTTCTATGTAAGTTACGATCTTATCAAACTTGCTGAGAGCTTCACCCATATGAAGAGATTCATTTTTCTTCTAAGTATTCACTATGTTCTCTCATTTTTCCGTAGTTATGGGTATTCCATAGAAAGATTTGTTTGGGCTGTGATATCTGTTGTTGGCATTTTTTTGTCTTGGATATGGTGCTACAATTGTTAATGGAATTCAAAGCTTGTGGATTGCACACGTAATCTTCTTTTTTTGTCTTATCCTTTACCGTTCTTCTCAAGTTTTAGCCAGTTCATAAAATGGGCAAAGTTGTTCTTGATATATAAGGTCATTGTCTTCTTTAGCATTCATAAAATATCCAATATGTAACTTCAGTGATCAGCTCATTCATGATCGAAGGTGTCACGCCCCACACCCCACAAAGCATGAACATCAACGTATATGTCGAAATGGTGCGACGCTCTCAGGTTACGTCACCGACCCGTAAACCTCAAATCAGAGAAAATACGCCTCGTGCGGAAACGACGTATATATATAATATATATATATATACACCCAGACAATTTAAAAGCAACCATGAGCAACACAAGCCAACAAATTTTGAACGATTAAAAAAAAACATCATATACATTCACGATAACACTTATACACAATATCCACTATAAACAAAATACAACAAAAGGGCCACTAAAACGAAAAGGGATAGGTGGCCTAGGGGGATTGGACTAACAGCCGGAGGGCTACAGTCGAAAGTATCGACCCTCGCTCCTAAAACTGAGATCTGCCCTAGGGTATCCAATTAGGGTCAGATCCAGATATCTCGGAAGAACTTTCGGACTACTCTGACTCCTTCTCTGAACTCATAGCCTCAAACTCTGTCTTGGGCTCAACCTCAAAATTCATGGCCGGGGATATGAAATGTCGGTTTTACCACAACCGTGAGAATCTCAGCAAGTACAAACCATTAATCTTAAACTAGGCTAATGTGCACTTCCAGAAAGGTAAATAAAGCACACAATTAATAAACCAGTAAAACAACATAAATTTTCACTCGAGCTCATAGCCCAATATATTATTTCAGCCCTGCAGGTCAGGCATTTAAATTCATTATGAATCATGCACAATTATAACGACCTGAAGGCCCACAATTGATTATAACGACCCGTAGGCCCGACCCGAAGGCCAACAGTTTGATATAACGACCCGTAGGCCCGACCCGAAGGCCAACAGTTTGATAAAACGACCCGTAGGCCCGACCCGAAGGCCAACAGTTTGATAAAACGACCCATAGGCCCTGACCCGAAGGTTACAAGTGATTAAAACGACCTGTAGGCCCGACCCGAAGGCCACATTTGAACAAAGCTCATGCAAGTACATCGTTTCACTCAATTTCAATCAATCACCACTTGATATGCAAAACATATGCTCGGGAATTCAAGCCAATTACTGATATCAAATTTACCAAGCATAATTATGATCAAATTTGACTTATGCCACTCATTCCCGGCATTCCCAAGCAATTTCATTTTAGCCTAAGAACTCCACATTTAATCTGCGCAATCCTTTCCAAGGTAATTCAATGCGCCTAAGGCCCACCTTGGGCAATCGGACTTAGTCCTCATTCTCATCGGTACGGGGTCACTAGATAGGATTTATATAAGTCCTAAATAACCCCTAAAAATTGCCTAATTCTTTGCCATCAACCAATGACTCAACTAAGTATTCAACTTGGACAATTTGCACAAATTCGGTACTCAATGAACAGTACCAGGGGAGGACACATTTTGTCCACTAAACCATAATTAAACACCCTCATTAGGCTCTAATCTCAAACCCTAATCACCCAACAACCAAATACACTCAATTAAGCTTCAAATAAGCCTAATTAGTTCCCAAAATGTCCAAATCCAAGTCATTAGCACTTGAACTCAATTAGTGGAACACTTAGACAAAATTACACAGATTCGGTACTGTATGAACAGTACCAGACCAGAGCACCATTTGGACATTAAACCACCTTTAATCCATCTCATTAAGGCCTAATCACCTACCCTAAACATCCAACCCCCAAATACACATAATTAAGCCTCAAATGAGCCTAACTAACACTTGAATTGTCTAATTCCAAGCCTTGAATCATTGAATTCAATTAGTGCAAAACTTAGATAAATTTGCACATTTTCGGTACTTTGTGAACAGTACCAGAACAAGGGGCTGTTTAGGCCTTAATCCTCCATTAAACAACCTCATTAAGACCTGATGACCTATCCTAATCATCCTACACTCAAATAAACATCATTAGGTCCTAAATGAACTTAATTAACCCCTAATTACCCCCTAAGAAACACAATTAGACTAATTAAGGGTTTAGGGGTTTATACTCGCCTGTTAACGATTTGGGACGACGGAAACGGGCGGTCGATCACCGATGCGCGGTAAGGATCGACGGCAGTGTTCCGGGTGCAAGCCGGCGGTCACGGCGATGACGGGAACGGCGAGTTGCTGCTGTTTTCTTCTGTTTGGGGCTGGAAATGGGACTGTGGGTGGCTGTTTAAGGGAGAAAATGGTTGCTGGTGGTGCGGGATGGTGGCTGGGGACGGCCAGCAGCTCCGGCGGGTACTGTTCCGGCGTGAACAGCACCAGGATGTGCAGAAACGTGCACTGCAGAACAGAAAACGGGAAAGAAGAAGGAATTTTCGGGGGAATTGGCCGAATGGTCTGGGAAGAGAGAGGTGATCTGGTCAAAAATGAGTCAACATTGTTTTAGTGGAGTCCAAGTGTCCAAATCTTGGGCCAATTGACACTTTTGCCCTTGATCCAAGGGCTATCCTTCCTTCTTATCCAATGATTTAGGGGTAAAATGGTTATTTGTCACTAACTCAAGCTAACCAGACCTGGTTTAGCTCTAACCAACCTTGGTTAACCCCCAAATTTGGTCTAATTTTCGGAATTATTAAAAGATGGCCTAGGGGCATTTTCGTAATTTTCCGATCCCGGACCGAAATTCCAATTTTTGTACATATGCGTTCCATATGTGTGTGGCCAACATAATATGGCGTCGGATTCACAAAACTCACTTTTTAAGCCCTCGAAAATCGACTGCGAAGTTTCAGGAATAAAATAATATTATTTTTCACTCCTGAGTCAAAATTTCAATTTTTGATCGAAACCACTCTAAATGTATGTGGCCGCCCTAAAATGACATCGGTTTTGAAAAAAATAACCTCAAACGGGCTCAAAATCCAACCTCGGGGCCCATAGGGGTAAAACCGTAATTTTCCCCAAATTTTCGTCATAATTTCTATTTTCAACTGTTCTTGTCCCAAACTTATTTGGCCACTATAAAATGACATCCTTCTTGCAAAATAGTCGTAATTACCCTTGAAATTTTGATATCGAAGTTCGGGCTCAATATCGCGATCAAAATAGCTCGTTTTGAAGTCTTAGGACCTCTCACTAACGGGCGGCTGTTTAGGTTCTACGCGTATCGACCTAAAATTGTCCGAGTCGTGATGGCCTCGAGTTTTGAGAGAACGAGATGAATTATCACTAGCACCGGGGTCGCGATCGTTTGGATTAAAATCGGGATTCATTGGTCAGGCGTACTTTCGGTCGTGCGGAATCACCCGCGATCCGATCGTACGTTACTGACGATATCAACCCGTTGTTTTCCTAAGATCGACCTATATTGGTTCAAAATATTTCCTCGGCGTTTCTCGAACTCGGCGCTCAATTGCGATCGGGTCATCGGTCCACGTACTTGTTCCTATTTAGCCTTTCCCATTTGGTTAGTATCCCGTGATTGATCAAGTCCGGACGAGACTTGTTGAAATCAAACGAGAATTACTGTACACTTTATTGGTCCCGATAACAGGTCAAATTTCAGGATGTTACAGAAGGTATTTCGACTTACCATTTGTTTTGAGCTACTACTTATAATGAAATCATTAGTATTTTGACTTACCATTAAGTGATCGGAGGCTCATTCGCCTATAATATTTGTTCAGTGATGTGTAGATCAAGAGTGATTTGAACCTATCAACTGGTGTGAAGTATTAGTGTGAAGTTTCAAGAATGATCCGAAGGAACAAGTTCATATGACGTCGTCTCACAATTTAGTATTTGGGTCCAAAATGCATGAACTCATGCATTTATTGAAGATGATTTGTTTTGAATCAAGCTAGCAAAATTACAAGCTCTACTATATTAGATTGAAAATGTATTTATGTACCATAGGTGGATTCTAAATTGATTCCCTTGTCTAAATTGAACAGGGACATGGTGAGAAGCCAATAGTAGCACCACCAGCTACAGCACCTGCAGCCAAGTTAGTATCTGCAACAAAATGGGCAGATTTCTCTTTATCTACAGTTGGATTTATCTTATAGAATTTTATTGGGCTTTCAGGGTGTCGAACAAGGCAAAGAAGTGAAACCTGTGATGAAGAACACTGAAGAGTACACAAATTTTGGTGTTCCTTGTGTCTTTAGTAACTATGTTAGATTATTTTTGCCTACTTGTTTCCGTTTGTTTTGGAACTTACTATTTCATCCGGTAGAAAGACGGAGTCTGATGATTTTCAAAGTTCTATTTAGATCCTTGTCTTTCCAATTACTACCGTGGATTTCATTCTTTTAGTGTTGCACTTGGGTGTGACCGTTTTTCTCTGATTCATCCTTACTCACTTCGTTGGATCCATCTATGCACATTATCAATTTGTATGAATGAAGTTTCTCTTCTGAAAAAGAGAGAGTGGCAACATTGAAAGCTGGTACACATCCATATGTCGTAAAAGGGTGCATTACCTATAACAGTTACATTTGTCGTGACCAGAGTTGAAAATGATCACAATTCGTGGTGTTCTATGATCATGTGGGGGTTTATCTTGCATCAGAATAAGCAAAGCTGATATTGTTTGGCATACTTTAGGTAAAAAGCGTTATGTTGCTTAAAACAGGCAAGCATTGTGTGTTAATCTTGTCTATCAAGAAAATTGACCCGAAAAACGATTATGTTTTGAATTAAGGTCTGCTTCTGGAGTGAAAGATGAGAAATTCTTCATTGGGACTTAACAAAATGACCAGCTGGATGAAAAATTTAGCATCCTATTCGGGATAAGGTCTGTTTCCACGAGTTAGAGCATCCTTTTGAGTAAATGAATTCCACATTTGAGGTTTGAATATTAGTTTCTTCTTGTTGTATATCTCCGTAATCTTAATTTCAATGTTCCCTGCACGAATTTAGAGCTTTTAGCAGTTCTTTTGTGCAATATTGCCAATTTTTTTTGCGTCAATATGCCTTTCACATCTCCACATAAGTACATGGATATACATAAATTAGAGGAGTAAGAAAAGAAATGGGCACAAGACTAGCCAAATTGTCCGCAACGCGGAGCTTGAGTGCGAAATTTGGTTGCGTCATAACTTTTTCTACTAAATTCCGTTTCAAGCAAGCTTACAATTAAAAGAAAGCTTATTCAGAGCACTACAAGAACCCTAACTTGGCCATCCCAAAATCGAGCCAAAAGTGGACGAAAATCGGCCTAAAAGCCATTGGTCGACACTTCAAAAATTCATATCTGGCAAACCATAAGTCCTAATCGGGTTCCGTAAAATTCCACGGTCCCACAATATCCTAAACTACCAATTCTATATATATACACAGCTCAATGACTAAAAAATCGGATTTCGCCACTTGAATAACACATAAATGGGCACAAAGACTAACCAAATTGTCTACAACGCGGAGCTTGAGCACGAAATTTGATTGCGACATAACTTTCTCCACTAAACTCCATTCCAAGCGAGCTTATAGTTAAGAGAAAGCTCATTTGGAGTACCACAAGAACCCCAACTTGGCCATCCCAAAATCGAGCCGAAAATAAACGAAAATAGGCCTAAAAGCCGCTAGTCGTGCACTGTTCACTGCATGCGCTCAACTTCAAAAATTCATATTCAGTAAACCATAAGTCCTAATCGGGTTCCGTAAAATCCCACGGTCCCATGACATCTTAAACTACCAATAAATATATATACATAGTTTAATGACTAAAAAAATTGGATTTCGTCACTTGAATAACACATAAATGGGCACAAAGATTAGCCAAACTATTCGCAACGCGGAGCTTGAGCACAAAATTTGGTTGCGCAATAACTTTCTCCACTAAAATTTGTTCCAAGCGAGCTTATAGTTAAAAGAAAACTCATTTGGAGCACTACAAGAACCCTAACTTGGCCGTCCCAAAATCGAGCCGAAAGCGGATGAAAATTGGCCTAAAAGGCTGCTGTCGCGCACTGTTTACTGCGTGCACTCAACTTCAAAAATTCATATCCTGCAAACCGTAAGTCCTAATCGGGTTTCGTAAAATCCCATGGTCCCGCAACACCCTAAACTACCAATTCTACATATATACGTAGCTTAACGACTTAAAAATCGGACTTTGCCAGTCAAATAACACATAATTCCGAAATATGAGCCCTAACTCGGAAAAATATTCCGATTGAACAAACAAGGGGTGTGAATTCTTACCGGACATTGCTAATCGAAGTCGAATCGGCTTAGCGAGACCTCTGCGATGCAAAACCCTATTCTATTTTCTCTTTTTCTTCTTCTTCTTTCCTTTCCTCTCTTTTCTTCTCTTTTCCTCTCTTTTCTTCTGTTTCTCAACAGCTCTCGGCCCCTTTAAAAATCAGAAGATGTCCACTGTAGCTAGGGTGTTACTTATTGAGACTTGTTCTCACGGTTATTATATAACCATTTCAGACCCCCGATCGTGAGGATGGCAGGAGTACCCCTGCATTTTGGGATCTCGTATCGCATAGAGTGTTCGGTAATCGAACACCCTATAGGAAATTGGGAGACTTACATTAGGCATCTTACCACTGTCTGGGTCGACATAGGTGAGTATCATTTTCAGGCCCATTAGTACCTAAGTTGGTGTTTTCAGGGACCCGTTCGGCGTGTATGGACCACTTAGGTCCTTCGACATCCCGTTCAACAGGTTAGGGCAGCGGGACTCTCAGCTAGTTGACGGAGAATTGGTGAGCCCCAAAGCCCTATATGGGGCGAGTTCTAGTTTAGGCTGCAGGCCGATCATCTGGGAGATGGATGAGCCGGATCCAATAGATGAGGAGCCGGTGGACTGGGATTTCGACCTGGAGCCTATGGAGCAAGATCCGAAGCCAGAGGAGGACGAGCCCGTGGGGGAGCCCGCAAATGCCGAATCCGAGCCGGATTCCATGGACTCCGAGGACGAGCCCTCCAACAGATCTTTCGAGTCTTCGGGATCCGACCCGGACTAGGTGTCGTAGGATTAAGCCAGCCGTAACCCTAGTTTGGTGGGATTGACACTTTTTGATAGGAGCCTTCTTTAGTTTTAGTACCCGACCGCCCGAGCCACGTACCCATTTTTAATATTAGTGGCTCCCTGACCCGCTTTTGGTTTATGTATATTTCTGTTATCGGATATTGTAAGCTCTCCCTAGGTTATTGTAAGAATGTTTGTTCTTGACGTTGTTGCTATCCTTGGACATTGTTTTTATTACGTATGGGTGTCGATTGCTTCTGTATGGGTATTATTCTCTGATTTAGGTTTAGGTCGGTGACGCGTTCTAGGACGTCGCATTCAATACGACTGTGGGCGAGGTGTTGCGGGCTCAGCGGGGTCTGGGATGTGACATCCCCGTTGATTTGGTATCAAAGCAAGGTCAGCTTGATACAAATTGGTCGAAACCTAGAGTGATAAGAAGCGATAACCTTGAGGTAACCAATTAGGGAGACTTGTGTGCCATACGTACCCCAGGCTGTTTGATTGTGATTGCTGAGTGGTGTATGCTATGACATGTGAAGTGTAGGTGCGTCAGCACTTGAGGTAAGTGCACGAATCATGTTGACTGAGACTGATTGATGTACGTGATTGTCTGCTTGCTTAATAAATTGTTGTTGCGATTAATTGTCTAGGGTTTTAAACTGTGATAGTTGGCCTAGGTTTCTGATTTCTGTGTGGAATTAGCAGGTTAACATTTGTGAGAATCTATAAGATGAGTGGACGAGGTCGAAGTAGAGGTCGAGGTCGTGTAGTTCCACTAGCCGAACTTATGAGAGATCTTAGGGTGGATGAAATTTGGAGGGCGCTAGAGGAAGCAGGAATATTATCGGGATGACAGACGGGGGAAAGGAGCGCTACCGTTGCCGTTGCAGTTGCCAGCAAGATTGTTGGGAATAATGGAGACTAGGGAAATAATGTGATTAATGGAAATCCTGGTCTAGCGCATGTGAATGCGACTAGACCAATGTCCAAACTAGTAGAACAGTTTCTAAGGTGAAAACCCTCGAAGCTCAATGGGAAGGGCGATTATGAGGCTGCGCCAAGATGGGTAGAAGAGCTAAAAAAAGCTTTTGAGATGCTGGGATGCATTGAAGAGGAAAAAGTGACCCTAGCAGTTTACTAGCTTCGAGAAAATGCAAATGATTGGTGGAGAGCCACTAGAGATTAAGTATTCTCCATTGGTACTGCTCTGAACTGGATCATTTTTACTGAAACCTTCAATGGCAAGTACTTTTCGGAAAGCGCTCGAGAGTAGAAACTGGCGGAGTTTATGAGACTTCACTAAGGTCATATGTCAGTGGATCAGTATGAAGCAGAGTTTGCAAGATTGTCCAAATTTGCCCCTAGGATGGTGGAGGACCCGACGGACAAAGCGAGGAGGTTTCGGGATGGGCTGAAGCCGGACCTTCGTAGTCAGATGATCTCCTTAAACTTGAGAGGCTATCATGAAATCTATGAGAGGGCCTAGGCAATTAAGCGAGATCAGGCAGAACGGGCTACCACTTTTGGATCGCGATATGCCTCGGCTAGGGACAACCGCTAACTTGGGAAAAGACTTATGGTGGGGAATAGTTGCTTCGTCCCTCCCGCTCGGAGGAATATCTGGAAGCCAAACCATTACCAGAATGCCCCGTATAGGCTGTGTGGAGGAAGGCACGGGAATGGACATTGCCCGAACAGGGGCAAGGCATGTTTTACATGTGGTGGAAGGGGTTACTAGATGAGGGACTGTCCTAACAACCGGCAAGCCAGGCTGCCTACACTACTGCCATCGCCGCCCCGGAATGGAAATCAAATGGGAGCCACCCAGCCGGCCAATCAGAATAGGCCATTGACCTAAGGACGGGTGTATGCTATGGCAAGGAGGGAAGCTAAGGACGCGCCTGGCGTGGTCACAGGTACGGTATCTCTTTGTGATCATGCTGCATATGCCTTGTTTGATCGGGGAGCGTCGCATTCGTTTATATCCGAACAGTTCGTTAAATTATCTAGGATTGAGCCAAAGCCGCTAGAAATCATGTTGTGTGTGACTACGCCATTGAATGATAAAGTACTGATTGCATTTGGATGCCTTGAATGTAAGATAGTAATTGGCGATAGAGAAGGAAGAATAGATTTTGCGGTTTTAACTATGCATGATTTTGATGTGGATATCGGTATGGACTGGCTAGTCAAACAAAGAGCCGTCATGGACTGTAGTAACGGGGTGATCCAATTTAATTTGGTTGGACACCCTAAATTCGAGTTTGTGGGAAACCGAGGGGGGACATCAATCCCCTGGATTTCGTCACTAAAGGTGACTAAGCTGCTAGATGAAGGATGCTAAAGATTTCTGGCAACTGTACTTGATTCGATGGCTGAAGAGCTAAGGCTAGAAGATATTGCCGTGGTGTGTAATTTCCCTGATATCTTTCCCCAGGAATTGCCAGGGCTACCACTTGATAGAGAAGTGGAGTTCATGATTGAGCTGATCCCAGGAACAGAACCGATCTCGAAGGCACCTGTTGACACCTAAATTTTACGAATCATTTAGTCGTAATTTGCATAGAAAATTAGGGATTAATTTTTAACCCCTAAACAAAAATATTTAAATTGCATAACATATAGTTTAGGTTCATTTTAATTTAATCGCATTTTGCATCGGACCGGTGATGGCGAACGAGCTTAAATTTCATCGAATGGGACTCGGTTCGCTCGGAAAGGCAAGGGTCGAAAATTACGAGTCAAATAGGTTTGGTCGTTTTAATTTGAGCTTAATTCAGCCCATTATGTTCAATTAAATTAAAACCCAAGTTAATTCAGCCCGCTTAGGAATTAAATAAAATCAGAAATTAGATTAAGGCCTAAGCCCAAGTCTAAGCCCATTAGGACTAGAGAGCCCATCTAATTGTCCTAGGTTAGTATTATATAAGCATGTTTAGGTCAGAATTTTGAGGGGACAACACATAATTCAGATATGATTTTTAGAGAAAGGCAAGTGTGAGAGAGAAAGTGACGTCGTGCACCACCACCGGGGGCACGCCGCACGCCGCCGCACCGCCGTCGTCGCGCCTCAACCGCCCGCCGACGTCGCTGCCTTCCGCTAACGCTGCTGCCGATGATGTGATCAGCCGGTTCAAGCGGCTAAACCGGCTGATCGGCGACTTCCTCCGGCGATCCAGAACTTGCGGCAACACTCCTTGGCGTCTTCACATCACTGTGGTGGCCGGTTTCTCGTTAAACGACCGCCGGATCACATCTCTTGACTTGATTCTTCATTACTAGTCCACTAATGCCAGATCGAATCGATTCTCACTATATTTTGTGCAATCTATTATCATAGGTCGGTCGAGCTTTCCGAGACTTCTCCGTGTTGTTTTTTATCTGAATACGGAGACCGGATCACTCGATTTCGTGTCGGAGTATCGTTAAACAAGGTAAGTGCACTTGGACTTTGTTCTGTAAAATCGTGTACATAGAAACCAGTATGCTTGAGATGCCGATTTCAGCTCGTTAATGTCAAAATCTTGTGAAGTGATGAACTAGAGAATCGTAAAGCACGTCTTAAGCTTTGATTTGATATATCATATGCCTCAATCGGACCTGATTTGCTATGTCAAAACTATTTCGAAAGTTATGATCAGAATCTGGAATATGATGTTGAAGTCTGTTCTAATAATGTTCTGACTAATGTTGTGCTGTTCCGTGATTTTTATGATTTTCTATGATCATTTTTTGAAAAAAATTTCTTCACGAAAATTGTAGATCACATCTTTGTCTGTTCACCATAAAATTCTCATAAAATTCAAAGCGTGTTAGCATGATACGATCTGCAACGTCATATATGCATGAATCTGATGACAGATCAGTTCCAGATTGACTTTCGTGTGTTCTTCAATTTTCATAAATTTGTGTGTTCGAAATCTGAAAAATTTTTCTTCATAAAAGTTCATACTAAGATCGAGATCTTTCCATTGATACTAATTTCATCAAAATCGGAGGTCATTTAGATTTTCAAAAGGAATTTTCACAATCTGATTAGTATCTGTGTCCAGATCTGATTTTCATTCCTTTAGAATTCAGAAGATGTTTCTCCGAAATTGATAAAGTTGGAGATTATCTGCAAATTAGGTGATTGAACATTATCCTATATTTTCAGAATATTTAATTTCCTAATTTGCATGTTTTGAATATTTCATGAATATCATGTGGATATTTAGATATCTTAGGATAATGTTCGATATATCCGCAATATTTGAAAATATTCAAAATTAGGAATCGTTCCTAATTTAGCAACGTATCTGGACGACTATCTGACCTTATTCCTAAGGTACGATATGCGGCGATACGGAAAATTATTATCCTATCCATAATCACTTGGATACGATAATGATATTTATTTGCTTTCCAAATTTAAACGATCAACTTTCCGTCAATATCTATAACCCTATAGATATGACCGATAGTTCGATTTTTGTGCCTAATCCGAGTTTGAAACAAATTTGGCGGATCGCGTGGACGATTTGAATGTGGTTGCTATCCTTGTCTTTTTTTTATTATTTGCTTTCCTTTAAACAGAAAATTCAAAAAATATCAGTTAGGATTTGAATTTGAGTTTTGCATGTTTAGGGAACCCTAAATGTATCTAGAAGATAGAGTAATTATTTAATTTAAATTAGGACTTGAGATAATCTATTTCCTAGTTTAAATTAAGCAATATTCTAATCTTATTAGATTATTTAGGTTATTTTTTAATTCCGAATTTTCATGAAAACCCCAAAAAAAGAATGAATTGCTTTATGGTAGATTAGGATAGATTGCATTCTTAATTTAAGTAATTTATTATTTCGAATTTTAACAAAAATCCCAAAAATAAGTCATGTTAGGATATGTTAAGTCATCATAGGTTGCATGTTATTTTAGGCATATTTTTATTCCGAATTTCATTAGAAAATATAAAAAATAAATCATTTACCCGTCATCAGAATTAGGTCACGTCGTCGCATGACATATAGTTTGCATGCTAGGTTGCATTACTTACATGTCATTTTTGCATGTCATTGCATATAGATTAGATTTCATTTAAATAAGTGAAAATCAAAAGAGAAATTGAGCGAATTGCTTGTTAATTAGAAATCATATTAGGATGTTAATGTGATTTTCTAGCTAACTATGCAGATATTTGCGTTGCTTCGAAGTAAGTAATTCTTCCAATCTTGCAATTTAATATTCAATTATTGAGTGTTAAATTGGTGGTTTGCGCACCCGCATGAACACCTCACATGTTAGTAATTAAGTTGAAATGGATCCAAACTGCATGCCAAAATATTTTTGAAAAGAAAAGGTACCGAAATGGCGTTAGACTAGATCTAACGTAATCAAGTCCCCGAACGTAGAATCCCTGGTTCGTAGGAATAAAACATATTTCCCTATGTTTTATTTAGGTTTCTAATCGACCTACCGTAAATTGATTAGTGGCGACTCCAAGCATAAAAATATTTGCATGTTAAAGACTTAAACCCTAAGTTGCGAATTGATAGGGCTTGGGAGGGCCCGAGTTAAGATTAGTCTTAATAATCTATTAGCCCGAAAAATGAAAATTTTTTAGGTTGCGACAGCACCCTATAGGATGTCATTGTCTGAATTGAAGGAATTGAAAGTCCAAATGCAGGAGTTGCTAGATAAAGGCTTTATTTGTCCAAGTGCGTCTCCATGTGGAGCACCGGTGTTATTTGTGAGAAAGAAATATGGATCTTTGAGGTTGTGCATAGATTATAGACAGTTAAATCATGTGACTATTAAGAATAAGTACCTACTGCCAATGATAGATGATATGTTTGATCAGTTGTAAGGAGCATCGATATTTTCGAAGATCGACTTAAGGACAGGGTACCATCAATTGAGGATTAAGAAAGTTGATATACCAAAAAAGGCATTCAGGACAAAATATCGGCACTATGAGTTTACGGTAATGCCGTTTGGATTGACTAATGTTCCTGCAGCCTTTATGGATCTTATGATTCGAGTATTCAAGGAATTTCTGGATTAGTTTGTAATCGTGTTCATAAACGATATCCTAGTATATTCAAAGAGTTTCGCCGAACACGAGTTACATTTGAAAAATGTTCTATGAACCTTAAGAGAGCATGCACTTTACGCTAAGTTCAGTAAATGCGAATTTTTACTTCATCGAGTAGTGTTCTTAGGACATGTAGTATCTGGTGAAGGGATTGCAATGGATCCGGCAAAGATTGAAGCTGTCATGAATTGGCCGAGACCGACAACAGTAACCGAGGTTATGAGTTTCTTGGGTCTGGCAGGTTATTACAGATGCTTCGTGGAAAGGTTTTCGGCATTAGCGACGTCGTTGACGTGGTTACTTAAGAAAGAAATGAGATTTGAATGGACGGATAAGTGCGAAAGGAGTTTCTAAGAGCTAAAATAGAGGTTGACAACTGCGCCGATGTTGACAATCCCGTCGGGTCTAGGAGGATATGAGATTTATAGTAATGCGTCGTTAAGAGGATTAGGGTGTGTACTAATGCAACATGGGAGAGTAGTGGCATATGTATCACGACAATTGAGACTGCACGAGTTAAATTATCCGACTCACGATTTGGAATTAACCGCGATTATTTTCGCCCTTAAGATTTGGAGACACTACTTGTGTGAGGAGAAATTCCAAATTTATACAGACCATCAAAATTTAAAGTACTTGTTCTCCTAAAAGTAATTAAACATGAGACAGCGCCGTTGAATGAAACTCCTTAAAGATTATGACTACGAGATTATGTATCACATCGGAAAAGCTAACAGAGTAGCGGATGCACTGAGCCAAAAATCAAGCATTGCGCATATGATGGTCAGGGAGTAGACTCTATTGGAGAGAGTTCGGGATTCAGAATTTAAGTTTAAGGTGAGTCAGGTCTCAAGTTTACTTGCAACATTAAGGATTGAGTCGGAAATCTAGACTAAGATCAAGGCCTTACAGTCGACTGACCTAGAGATCCAAAAGATTATGAGTATGGATGTTACAAGGAGGAAATCGGATTTTCAGGTGTTCAAAGATGGGATTCTGAAGTTCTGCGGACGGCTGTGTGTACCTAGTGATGCAGAACTTAAGGAGGAGATTTTGTTTGAGGCACACCGTAACAATTGTAGTATTCATCCGGGTAGTACAAAAATGTATCAAAACTTGCGACAACATTATAGGTGGAACGGTATGAAGGTGGATGTGGCCAAGCACATGGCTAAATGTTTGACATGTCAGCAAGTGAAGGCATAACATTGCAAGCTTGGTGGAATGTTGCAACCATTGGAAATTCTCGAGTGGAAGTGGGAACACATCACGATGGATTTTGTGATGGGATTATCGATGAGCCAAAAGGGTTACGATTCGATTTGGATGGTAGTCGACCGATTGACAAAATCAGCACATTTCCTGCCAATGTGTAAGGATTTCGCCTTGGACAGGTATGCCGAGATTTACGTATAGCAAATAGTCCGTCTGCACGAAGTATCGGTGACAATCATTTCAGACTGAGACCTTAAGTTTACTGTCGTTTTTTGGAAAAGTGTTCATTTGGCATTAGGAACAAAGTTACAATTTAGTACGGCCTATCACCCCCAAACAGATGGCCAGTCTGAAAGGACGATTCAGACTTTAGAGGACATATTACGGGCATATGTATTGGATTTTAAAGTTAGTTGGGAAGAATAGTTGCACTTAGTTGAATTTGCCTACAAAAATAGCTATCAACAAAATATGGGAATGACCCCGTTTGAAGCGTTGTATGGCAGAGTTTGTAGAACACCGGTGTATTAGGATGAAATTGGTGAGAGGAGCATCATGGGTCTAGAGTTGGTTCAACAGTCGGTCGAGATGGTCAAGCTTATTCGGGACAGACTTAAAATCGCTCAAAGCCGCCAAAAGAATTATGCGGACTGGAGACGTAGGCATTTGAAATTCCAAGTGGGGGACCACGTTTTTCTCAAAGTATTGCTGATGAGAGGATTGTCGCGGTTTGGCAAGAAAGGAAAATTGAGCCCGAAGTACATGGGTCCATTCGAAATCTTAGAGAGAATCGGCACCTTGGCCTATCGTCTCGCGCTACCACCAAATTTATCTCATGTTCACAATGTGTTCCATGTGTCTATACTAAGGAAGTACAAGTCAGACCAAACACACATGCTAAATTATGAAGAAATAGTCGTAGACGACAGAGTGTCGTACTTGGAAAAGCCAGTAAGGATCAAAGACAAAATGGAACGCATGTTGTGGAACAAGAAAATTCCGATGGTGAATATGATTTGAGAACATCATGGGACCGAAGGTGCGATGTGGAAAAGCGAAGAGTTGATGCGACACCAATACCCCATTTTGTTTGAATAGTTGGGTTGGATTGTAAATTTTGAGAACGAAATTTTTGTAACAGAGGAAGAATTGTGACATCCTGAATTTCGGCCCATTTTTGGGATTTATAAAACGTATAATTTGTCAGTGTGCTTATAATAAAATCTCGCCCTTGAATTGATCACTCTCGGTTGTTGTTTTTAAAATTGAGATTTCGCTAGAATCGCATTTGATCAAATTTGGTCGTTATTTAGAGCCAAAACTTTGGTGTTGAATTTCTCGGACTTTCGGGATGAATTTAATTGGATGGTGTCGATGTTATTATAGCCAACGTCGATATTGCCAGGAATAGTGAAAAAATGAAATTTCGACTGGGTGCTAATTTGGACTAGTAAACCTCCCTCGGGGTAGTTTGTTTTAATTATTTTGGCCTTTGTCCCTTGTTATATTCTAGGATTAATTTGGACCATAGGATCGCTTTCGGATTTGATTTCCGACCGTCAGATCGCACTCAAGTGCGTTGACTTCTCTCTCTCTCTCTCCCATCTGCCGCGTACGCCAACCCCATGCACACGTCCCCTCTATGCACGTCTCCCCTTCTCCCCTATCAGACTCTCTCTCCTCTCTCTTCTTTTTTCTTCTCTTTTTCCTTCTTCCATTCCTCTTCCCCTTCCCCGTTGCCATTGCCTCTGCTCATTCCTCTGTTCGACCGCCGCCTGCAGCTAGCCACCGCCGGCCGCTCGTCTGGTGCCACCGCCCTGTCAGCCGCCGTGCCGTCCATCCTATGCTGCTCGCCGCGTTGGCCAGCCACCGCGCCGTCGCCCCACAAGCTCCCCTTTACTCTCCTCCTTCTCCGCAGCTCCTCCCAGGCCTCGTCCAACACCACCCCGGACTGTCACCGCTCCTGCTAGCCACCGCTCGCCAACCCAGCTTGTCACTCGTGACTCGCTGCAGCAAGTCTGGTCCAGCTGCAGCCGCTGGTTCTTCTTCTCCTTTTACTCGCTCAACCAACTCGCTACCTGCCACCGTGAGCTCGCCCGCTTGTCACCGCCAGCCCGACCAACGCGTCGCTCTGCTCATCCGCCGCTGCTTCCCCTATTCCAGCCACCACTCCCCTCTCCTTCCTCTGTTCTTTCTCTCCGTCCCTACTCCAACCGTCGCTGCCGTGAGCTCGGCTCACCGGGTCGCCAGGAGCTCGTCGCCGCACCAGCCGCTGTTGCTCTCACCACCACTAGCCCAACTCCCTTTAGCCATTGACCACAGCCGCCCAGCTCGCTCGCCCAATGCCATTATCGTCGCGAGCTCATTTACCCGTCGCCGCCCGCTCGCCGGGGGCCAGCCTAGCCCGCCAGCTCGCCGCCCCAGCCGACCAGCTGGCTAGCCGCCCAGGCTGTACCTGGGCTATGGCCTAGTCACCCCGGGGCATGACTGTTGCTGCGCCCGTGCTCATCGCCGTGGCCGAGGATTTTGCTCGTGACTAAGCCCATGGCCGAGGATTTTGCCCGTGGCCGAGCCCCGCGCCCTCGCCCGTGCCAAGTCACCGTCGCTCCGACCGGGCCATAGCCAATTTCTCCCAGGCTAAACTTAGGTAAGTGACTTCCTAATCCCTATTTAGTACGATGGGTATTATTAGACTCGTTTAGGGATTAGTTAAAATTAATTTAAGGACTAAGTTAGAAAATGGATTATTTGGTTAGAATATGGCTAGTACATGGATTAGTGTGGTTGGTGGGAGATTTAATTGTGGTGATTGCGTGGCCAATTATGGTGTACTAAATGACGGGATTGTCGTGGCGTGTGTGGGTGAAATTGAGGTTCGTATGTGGCCAGCTTGGATGTTGGAGTGTGGACTAGTGTGATGGGCTTGTGATGGGACTGGGATTGGCATGATGTGTTGATTTGCGAATTGTGATGTAGTGAGTATGTCTTGAGTTTGATTGGCACGACTTGTAAGAATGACGAATTGTGTTGTGGTGCATGTGCATGCGAAAAAGCCCGGATTGATCAGAGGGCTGCTAACCTGAGGCATGGTTACGCGGGTGTGGCGAGAAAGGCATGAATAAACCTGAGGCATAGTTATGCGGGTCATTGGAATGGAAAAATGTCATGAGGCGTGGTTACGCGGGACCGAGCCTGGTTTGATCTGAGGGCTGAGTCTGTGGCGCAGTGGCACGTGGCACAAGCTATGAGATTGGGCCTGAGGCACAGTAGCGGGGGCAGTTGGAAAGGACCTGGGAGGTCGTGAAAAGTTGTTCGGCCACACCTACGAATTGAGTGTGATTGAATTGACTGATTGAATGTGTGGTCGAATTGGTTGGATTGATCGAGTGCTAGTGTGGTTGGCGGTTGAATGATTGTGATATGTTATTGAATTATTGTTATTGCATTATCATGTTTGACTGACGTGTAGAGCCAGCGTGCGTTTGATGGCGAGGTAAGTATAATGGTGTGAATTTTCTATGTTAGGGGTTAGACTGCATGTACTACTTGTCTGGGTACACATTGGGCTACGTGGGGTTTAGGGTGTTACTTATTAAGACTCGTTCTCACGGTTATTATATAACCATTTCAAATCCCTGACCGTGAGGATGGCAGGAGTGCCTTTGCGTTTTGGGATCCCGTATCGCATAGAGCGTTCGGTGATCGAATACTCCGTAAGGAACGATGAGACTTACATTAGGCATCTTACCACTGTTTGGGTCGGCGTTGGCGAGTATCATTTTTAGGCCCATCAGTACCTGGATTGGTGTTTTCGAGACTCATTCGACGTATACGGACCACTTAGGTCCTTTGACATCCCGTTCAACGGGTTAGGACAGTGGGACCTTTAGCCAGCTAATGGGGAATTGGCGAGTCCCGAAGCTCCATCCGGGGCGAGTTCTAGTTTAGGCCGCAGGCCGATCATCTGGAAGATGGATGAGCCGAATCCGATGGATGAAGAGCCGGTAGACTGGGATTTCGACCCGGAGCCTATGGAGTTGGATGGAGAGCCAGAGCTTATGGAGCAAGATCCAAAGCCAGAGGAGGACGAGACCGCGAGGGAGCCCGCAGATGCCAAGTCCGAGCTGGATTCCATGGACTCAGAGGACGAGCCCTCCGACAGCTCTTCCTAGTTTTTGGGAACCGACCTGGATTGGGTGCCGTAGGGTTGAGCCAGCCGTAACCCTAATTTAGTGGGACTGACACTTTTTGATATGAGCCTTCCTTAATCTTAGTATCCGACCGCCCGAGCCACATACCCCTTTTTAATGTTAGTGGCTCCCTGACCCACTTTTGGTTTATGTATTCTGTTATCGGATATTGTAAGCTTTCCCTGGGTTATTGCAAGAATGTTTGTTCTTGACGTTATTGCTATCCTTGGACATTGTTTTTATTACGTACGGGTGTCGATTGCTTCCGCATGTATATTATTCTCTGATTTAGGTTTGGGTCGACGACACGTTCTGGGACGTCGCGTTCAATATGACCGTGGGCGGGGTGTCGCGCGCTCAGTGGGGTCCGAGGCGTCACACACACACACACACTCTCTCTCTCTCTCTCTCTCTCTCTCTCTCTCTCTCTTACACACACACACTCACACAAATTATCCAATACCTCTGTCCGTGGAAGCCTAACACATCAACGCACTTCCATGTCCCTAAAGAAAGACTCCAATCATAAGAACACAAATGAATTTACTTGGAGTCATTTATTCATACTATCACAGAACAACTAATTGTTCTCTTAAAATCCTTATTTCTTTTGGGATGGAGAAAGATTAAGCATTTCTTCTTTGATAGAGATTAAAGTACATAAGTATTGCCTACTTTTGAGTAGCGGGTATCCAAATCAAGAGCAGCCATTTGTTTTTGAGTTTTAGCCCTAAAAATGGGGATTGCAATTGAGATGGTTCGCCGGTCAATCTACGCAAATCAAAAGATCATTGTTAGACCACTCAAATAGTGGATCAAGAACAATATCAGGACTGGATTCAATTTTTTTTTTGTTTTAATTGACAATGCAATTACATCATCAAAACTAATTTAATTCACATGGTAAATAGCACAAGTAGCTACTTAAAACAAGTATAAGAATTTCTTTGGGAAAGTAAAAATGAAACCAATTTCCTTGAGGAAAGTCAAAACAGCTTCCACTTCCCCCAATAACAATGTTCCATCATATGGTGAGGTCAAGATACAGAATATGAATGGATTCAAGTGAACAATTAGCAGTTTCACCATTAAAAGGCAAATTGTGAGAGGACCCGTTTTTGCCTTGATGAAAACTGTGACATTCCAAATTTCGACCAATTTTTGGGATTTATAAAATGTGTAATTCGTCAGTGTGCTTATAGTAAAATCTCGCCCGGGAACTGATCACTCCCGGTTATTGTTTTAAAATAGAGATAAAATCGCATTCGATCGAATTTGTCTGTTATTTAGAGCGCGAACTTTGGTGTCGAATTTTTCGGAGTTCTGTGACTAATTTAATTGGACAGTGTCGATATTAGTGTGGCCAACCTCGATATTGCCCGGGATAAGTGAAAAGTGAATTTTTGACCAAGTGCGAATTTAGACTGGTAAACCATCATCGCAGTGTATTTTTAGTAGTACCCTTTGGCCAAAATCCTAAAATTATTAATTAGGATTTTTCGGGGACCGTCGGATCGTTTCTGGATTTAAATCGTGGCCGTTGGATCGCAATTATTGCGATTTAACCTTTCTCTCTCTCTCTCTCTCTCTCTCTCTCTCTCTCTCTCGCTCGCTAACCCTCTGCCGCGTCTAACCTCCCACCTACTCCTTCTCTCTCTCTCTTCCTTTTCCTCTTTTTCCCTCCCTTTTTCTTTTCTTTTTCTTTTTTCTTCTTCCTTCCTTCTCCTTCGTTGCTGCTGCTGCCCATGTGTCTTCTGCTTTTGGCTTCTCTTCTTGGCTGCCCGACGCTGATCGCCAACCTCACCGCGCCGACCACGTGTCGCCGCCGCCGCGCCTCGCCCCGGCCACCATCCGCCAGCCGCTTCTTCTCCCCCCCCCCCCCCCCCGCCCCCCGACGCTGATCGCGCGCCTTCTGGCTTCTGCTCCGCTTTTGGCTTCTACTTCGGTTCAGCTCGCCGGCGACCAGCACCGTCGTGCGTCATCGTCGGCCGTTCATCCGGCCGCCGAGCGCCGCTCCTCCTCGCCGTCCAAGCCGCACAGTTGCCGTCGCCGTAGCTTCTGGCTTTTGGTCCGCTCATGACCGTGCCTCGCCGGAACCAGCGCCGCCACACGTTGCCACCGTCCGTCGCTGCTCGGCCTCCCTCGCCGGCCCACCCGAGCTGTCCGCAGGTGCCATCTCCGCTCGAACCAGCGAACGCCGCCCTCCGCCCAGCCACTGTCTGCCTCCGCCGCTCGCCACCGCCGTTCGGTCGAGCTCCGCCGTGCACCATCGTCCACCTCCGACCGTTGCTGCCGTGGTCCCAGCCGCCAGAGTAGCCCTGATTAGCCCTCACAGCGGCTGTTCTTCGCCGTTTGCCGTCGTCCGCCGGTTGCCGTTCCGAGCCGGAACCACAGCGGACTGCCCTCATCGCCGCCGTCGTCCTCGCGTCGACGCCGTTGTTAGCCGAGTAAGTTAACCCATAATCCCGCGTTTAGGGTGTTAAACTTGCTTATGGTAGTTTAATTTATGTTTAGTTTATGTTAATTGTGGGTTAGTGTTTAGTTAATTGTGTTTAGGGTTTAAGTTATTAATTAGTTTATTGTTATTGATTTTTATTATTAAATCAATTATTTTCGGAATTTTAAATATTATTTTATTAGTTAATATATTAATTCCGAATTAAATATTAATATTTTATTATTAAATAATTATTTTTCGAAAATTAAAAATTATTATTTTCGGAAAATTTTCTAACGCCAATTATGATGCCAATGTTGGTTTTCGCCGTATAAGTCGGCGTATTTGGAAAATGATTTAATTGATTTTGATTCGAAAAAGTATTTTGAATTTTGGGAAAATTAAATTATTCTTGGATATTATTAATTAATTATATTCCGAATTTAATTATTATTATTTTGAAAAATTTATAATTTCAAATTATGATTTCTAGCTTGAAGGTTGGCGTGTATGCCGTGATTTGTCGTATAAAATTATTTTTATAACAATTTATTTTGATTGGGAGTTTCAAGAAAATTTACGAGATTATTAGTATTTAATTATTTTTATTGTTATGCCAAATAATGATAGTGATGTTTTGCGGCTGATATTCGTATTTGATATCGAAGCTTGCAAAATTGATTGCCAGTTGCATGTGTGACCATGTGATATTGTTGTATGGCATTAATTAGAACACGATTCATGTATGCATGGGCTAATTGAGAAGATAATAATTGGCCGGAATGCTTGTGTGCTCGTGTGGTCACACGTTGGAGCCGTTTTGCTGTGTATCGCTTGACGATGCCCGATTTATCGGATGCCTGGGGATAATCTGGAGTGCCGATACCCCGGATGCCTTGTCGTGGCCCGAGGCCGGACTTGATGCTCCTTACGGGATACCATCTTACTGTGTATTGTTTGATGTTGCCGTATTGGAATGCCGTCATCCTGTGTATCGTTTGACGTAGCCGTGCCCAACGGGGTGGGACGGAGCCCGGTTTTTACCGGTAGATTGCCATCTTGCTGCGTATCGCTTGATGTGTAGTGGCTCCGAGGGGGCGTAATAATTGGAATATATGTGATGCATAGTGCCTGATTATGTGGTAGAAACTGCTAGGCATGGTATGGGACATGCCAAGTGGATTTTATCTTATAATCGAGACACGCGCGACTGTGATACATTAATGCATAGATAATTTATTTAAATGCTTCGAGTATGCGACATATGCATTTCATCAACGTGTGTACCAAGGCAAGGTAAGGATGCTTGTGGTTGCTATTGTTGTTGTTGTGCCTGTAAGGGACCCCCTGTGCGAGTTGGCCTCCTAAGCAGGACTTAAGCCGTTAACTTATTGAGATTTTATCTCATTTGTTGTTAAACCTTTTCAGGGTCTTAGCACGTCATTGCTTCTGGTGCGGTTCGGGATACTGCAGTTTTGGTTAGTCCCTGAGGGTTAGGCCTGTGAGTTATTTGGTTGGAGTAGGTTAACCCTAGCTTTGTTGTGTTGGCTTTTTGTGGTAGCGTCCGAAGTGGGCTTGTAAGAATATTCCCGAGGATTAATCAAGTGAGAATTTAAAATACTGTTGTGTTTGATTTTCCTCTGTTATTCCTGCTTGTTGTTGTCTGGAGTTTGTTGTGTCCGCTTCCGCATGCGTATTAAAAGATAAAAAGAAAAGGGGTCGGCGACGAGTCCTGAGACGTCACATCTCAATGACCGTAACGGGGTGTCACGCGTCCGTAGGGTTCGGGGCGTGACAAAAACACGGAATCATCTCCAGAAGACTGCAACCGTGATGCAAAAAGGCTCTTACTAGATATTGATCTTTCTTACAATCTCTATTTCAAAGAATCATTGTTCCTGCACAATATCCAAGGTTAAGTCCTATGTCTCTGCATTGCTTCTCATTTTCACAAGGAAAAGGACTTCTGTAGCTAATCAACGAGAGATCTTTTGAAAGATAGCCATCTCTATGATTTTGTGCAGTAGCTATGATCGGGATATTCAAGTGATGCAATAAGATCTTTTGAAGATTTTTCGATTCGAATGATTTTGTATGGTAGCTGTGATTGGGACATTCGAGAGATGCAAACTGTGAAAGCAACTTCTGCTACTACGCGCAAACATTAATAAGGAACATTCTTGACATGGATTAAAATCGGTAGTAACCAACCAGTAAAAGTTCATAATGGCTCCTTTCTAAGCAGTATATTAGTAAAAAAAAATCCGTTTCCTCTTGTTGATGTGGTTAAAGCAAAGGATAGGAGCATGGAACAGGCTCAACATGTAATAAATGAACAACCTGTCTGTAAAGTACTGAATGACGAACACCTACACAAACAAATAGTTCTTTTAATGATAAAAGAACCGGGAAGAACATTCTTTCCCCTTTTAGTTTGCATGGAGAAAAAAGGAAGGACCATTGCATACTAAAATGAATGCAATATCTTTGGGAAACATTCATAACCTCCACCAATCACATTGAGTAATCCTAAAGATAAAACTCTGTTGGGCACCATGGCAGCCAACTTGCAACCGATCATAGCTCCTGTTTTGACAACCAAAGAGGGCAGTTAGTCACCTTGAAACAAATATGAACCTGATATGGACTCATTGGCAAACATGTCATGGATGTGATTTTTAGTTCATTATTAAGTATAAAAAATGGCCAGATAAATCCAGGCATCTAGAAATTGCAATCAGAATGGTTGTTTTAATTTCTCGTATGAACCACAAAGCCAAATAAGCATCCATGAAATTTGGGTCATTGAAGACACACTCATTGAATGGCCAATGACATGGGCACTTTCCCATCCCAGGTGATCGAGTACAGCAATCGCATCTTTCGCCATAATCTTTATCCTGCTCTAGAAATCACATCAAAAGTCAAAGTCAATTTTCGTTAAAATGTTTTCGGAATAACACCAAATTATCATCAAACTAAAAAACTAGGAAAGCCATCCAATGTCCACGATTAGTCCAAGGAAAGCTGAAGCTGCATTTCAGCTTTGCATCAACTGGCGATCATTCTTCTATGAATACACTCTCGATTCAAGAAACTCCACGAAGCAGCATACACTCAAACGAACTAGAAAGCTCACTGTATGCGTCGATCGGACTCATGTGTACTCTGACTTGTCGGCGGGCACGGAGCTCCGGCCCGCGCTGCGATTGTTGAACGCGTACACCTCAACCCCACCATCACCATCACTAGCATTAGCTCCTCCGCCGAGGGCTCGCCAAAGGGGCTTTGGGAGGCGATGGCGGGGACATGGTTCGTCATAGGGAGCCGAGCAAAGCCGTTTCCCGAGACAAAGAGAGAGGGGTAGATGACGAATTGCCAAATGGGGGGCTTAAAAGGTGACAGCGTAGGCGGAGGCGGCCGCATGGTCGAGATCTGAGCCACCAATCTTCACGTTAGGGCAAAAACGACGGGAAGTTCAAGTCATACAAAACCCTAACCTGAGAATGGGGCTTTGGGAGGTAACGCAGAGGGCGAGTCGGAGCCCGAGATCTCCAAAGGGGCTGTGGGAGGCGACGGTAGAGGCGCGATTCGTCACAGAGAGCAGAGCGGAGCCATTTCTCATGATAGAGAGGGAGTGGCAGAGGACGAATCGCCAATGGAGGGCTTCGGAGGAGATGGCGATGGCGTAGGCGGAGGCGGCCGCATGGTTAGGATCTAAGCCACCGATGGGCTTCGGGAGGCAACGACGGAGGAAACCGGCGGAGGCGGAGGCGCAGTTCACAAAAAGAGTCGCGCTTTGCGGAGGAAAGAGAGAGAGAGAAAGAGAGTAAATGGGTTTTTTAGAAGGGGACGGCGGAGGCAGCCGGCATAAGCACGGCGAGTTCACGACCAAAGGATGCAAAGTCAGGGAGGAAGGAAGAGGAAGTCGTGGAGGAAGGAAGAGGAAGTCGCGAGTGGAAGGAGTAAAGGAGAGAGAAACCAAGAGGTGAAAAGTGAATATTTGAGTACTAACGGAGGAAAGTTAACGGAAAATGGGAGAGAGAAGGGAAAGTGTGAGATTTTTTAATAAATCTTATCTGTAGGCCCACTTGCCACGTGTCACTGGCTCAATGAAGTTGTGCATTGCTAACGTGGAGTATTCCACTCACGCAATATTTTCTCAGCACCCATCACTATCCAAAAAGACTTGTTGGTGGGAGCAACTCTCTTTAAATTGGGAAAATATATTCGAAATATATTTTTATATATCTATAGGAATTCATGAACATAAACAAGTGTATTCACTTTTTCACAGTTGTCATGAAATTGCCATAGTGATCGCTAATCTATCCCTCGTGGTAACATTAACCTGTCGAAATTTATAGATTTTGTTGAGCGATCAATCGGAAGTTTGGTCTTACGTTCGATGCATCGAATGATTTCTCTCAATGCACATTGAAACCGTGCAATCATTCAATCATAAGTCTAATTCCATGGACTTCTCACTTTAAATTCTAAAAGAAATTAGAGTCACGTTAATCTCGACAAATATGGTAGTATTAAATAATTTAATGGGAACTATCTCTTCAAGGACAATACGTTACATATAGATTTGAGTGGGGCCAAACACTCAAATTGAGATTTTAATAAAAGAAAAATTAGTAGTTTTTATCTTTTAAGAAAGAAAGATGATGTTATCATTTTGGGTTTTTGAATGAAAGAATTTGCACCTTTTACGCATCGGGATTGTCCAACTCCACGAGCTAGCAGTTACGTCCCGTCACTTACAATTAGGTACGACTTCTTTCCTTTTTCTTCTTTTTTTGTACTTTGTCTCATGATGCTCTTTCTAGTAATTCTAGAATGAACTTTAATAATACAAAAAATTGATATAAATAATTCATAAATTTTAAATTATTATATAATATGATTCATAAAATTTTAATTTATTCGATATGATCTCTAAAATTTAATTCAATGTGTAATGAAATCTCTAAACTTTTGGTACGTGGATCACATTGAATAGATTAAACATTTAAGGATTATATTAAACAATTAAAAATTTATGAATCACGTTACATATTGAATCAAAGTTCATGAACTATTTATATCATTATCTCTCAATAATAATTATAATCATGATGGCAACCAGACAAATGCTTGGTCAATACAAACTTCTTTCTCTTATTAGAGATCTGTTTTGTAGATATGGGCTCTAACGTAGGATTTTAGACAACTCCTTTTGATGAAATTTGGATAACCAACCCTTAATCGCACAATTCTTGACTAATCTTGTGAAGTTTACGAGCTAAATTCTTGTGCTCGTGGTTACCTTCTTGCCCGTGTAACAATACCGTAAAAAAAATTGTGGAGTACTTAGATGGACGCCCTCACTTACCTCCCTTGTTGACTTGTTTCACATGTTCTGCCATCGTTTGCAAATACGATGCGTCTAGATTGATTTCGCAACTCTTAAGGTTGATTCGAATTTTGGAATTGGACCCATCATGCTACTAGCTCGCATGCTGAACCTAATGTATCCTTAATGTTAGTGGCGGAACAATTTCGGAGGAAGGAATTGGTAGCACCCTTTTTTTTCTGATAAGAATAGTAGCATTTTTTTAGTGAGCCGAAGTTAATTTGGATCACACTCTCTTTCGATAATAACATCACAAAAGTTATCGCAGGCTACATCTATTGCGTTGGCAACCATTTTATATACTTGAGCATCCTAAATGATGATTGATAGACATCTCGACATGTTACAAGAAGCATTATCACGTCATGATATAAACAGCTTGACCCTTATTTCAATAAGTTAGATGTAAGTATGCCTTTGAATCTATCCATAAATAATGAGAAAATTTCAAATAAAGACATAGATTAGGGTCCTTACCAAAAAAAAAAAAAAGATATAGATTAGGGCTATTTCCCAGATCAATATTCGAAATGGCCAATTCAGCGTTGAGCAAGGGGCCGAGTTCGTAGTAAGGCAGCATCTTAGCCGGTCGGCTTGCGCAAGCGGGCCGCGTTCTCGACATTTCGGCACGTTGCACAGAAATTTCAAATTCGTTTTTGGCATGGCCTTTATTTTTAATATAAGTTAAATATAAGCGGGCCTTTAGAATCTGGCTAAGGACACAAAAAAAAAAAAAAAAAAAAGAAATCTGGCTAAGGACAAAAGAGACAAGGGGAAAGCCAAGAACAGCAACGCACGAGGGCAATGGGCTAATGACACGGGACTCCTGCTGCTTCCGTATCGAACTCCGACACGTTTGTCCACGTGTTCCACGGCCCCTGATAAGGACGAGGACGTTTCGCTCCGAATATTAAAAAAAAAACCGCTATATTATTTTAACGAAATTTACCCAAAAACAATTTATATGGTCATGATACTTTAATAGTTTATTTCACAATTTGATATGCAAAATGTATTTTTTTTTTCCCGCGATCGACGTGTCCATCCGAATGCTCGAGTTTAGATGAGTTTGGAAGAGTCACTAGCATTGGTCGCCCCCCTCCCATTCCTTAGAAAAAAAAGTCCAGAATTTCTTTTTTTATACAAGTGGAGTTTCGATCGTAATCCTAAGTCTCAGATAAGTCATTATTGTCGATCCCCCCTCCCAACTTCAAAAAAAAAGAAAAGTTTAATTTCTTTTTAAGTCGAGTCAGAATGATAATCCGAATGCTCATAGGAGTTATTAGCACCCACCCTTTTATTAAAAAAAAAAAAAGAAAAGAAGAGAGATCTAAAATTTCTTTTCTTTTAAGCGAAGCCCGAGCCATAATCCTAATATTTGGAGGAGTTGCTACGGTCGCTCGCCTCTCCCACCCTTTTATAAGATAAAATAAAAAGAAAGAAGGAGGAGGAAAAAAAATCCAAAATTACTTCGTTTTTTCTTTACCCAGCGATTACAGGAAAAATATTCGATAGGCAGAGAGTGGTGGACGGGTAATATAGTCGCTTTCGACTCATATTGCATGAACGTGACTCCTTCCAGCCAGGAAAATTACCACAAAAATTCTAAACCTTTTGTAATTGTGTCAATTTAGTCCTAAACCTTTTTTTTTTACTAATTCAGTTATAAACTTTCTGCAATTATATCAATTCAATCTATCCATCCACTTTTAACCGGCTGGTGCTGGCGATAGCAAGGTGGGTGAGCTCGGCCATGGCGAAGTCGACCTCATCCGGTGACGGCGAGCCTGCCTAGATCTAGCGAGACCTTGCCGTCGCCTGGTGAGCTCGACTTCACCCGACCATGGCAAGGCTTGACCTCGCCCAGCGACGGCGAGGTCCACCTTGCCAAATCTGGATGGCCTCGCCGTCGCCAGGCGAGGCCGACCTTGCCATGACCGAGTGAGGCCGCCCAGATCTGGTGAGACCTCGTTCGACGACGGTGAGGTCTCGCCAGATCTGGACGAGCTCAACCTCACCCTGGCCATGGCGAGGTCGACCTTGCCAGGCGACAGCGAGGCTGGCCCTCGCCAGTGCTGGCGAGGTCCACCTTATCACCCTTGCCCGATGACGGCGAGGACGCTCAGATTTGGCGAGACCTCGCCATCGCCTAGCGAGCTCGACCTCGCCTGGCCATGGCGAGGCTCGACCTCTCCCGATGACGGCGAGGTCCACCTCGCCAGATCTGGGTGGCCTCTCCGTCATCGAGCGAGGCCGACCTCGCCATGACCAGGTGAGACCGCCCAAATCTGGCGAGACTTTGCCCGGCGACGGTGAGGTCGACCTCGCCCGACGACGATGAGGTCCACCTTGTTTGCCTCAGCTTCTCGTTGGTCGCCACACCGGCGACCGGGGAAGAAGATAGGAAAAAAAAAGAGAAAAAAAGATTTCGAAAAATAATAAAAAAATATTTAAAATTGCCATGTCAGTCGACTGGTGCCGGCCGGCGTCCACGTTAGCGCCGGCTGGTCAAAAGTGATTGGATGGATTGAATTAGCACAATTACAAAAGGTTTAAGACTGAATTAATAAAAAAAAAAATTAAAGACTACATTGGTATAATTATAAAAGATTTAGGACTTTTTTTGTAATATTCTCCCTTCCAGCCTCAACTCCTCAGTTATTAGTCTCTGTCTCTCTGCCTTTTCAGGCACGTAGGTCACCTGCGCATTGGCCTCGTCAGGGTCACACCTCACGTCCTTATCTCATTAGCACAATCCAGCCACGATCTCATATTCAATCCTCCACAATGGCATTATTATAAGATGAGGATGGTTCGTGATGTCATTATGCGTGTTGTGTTCTTCTGGGTAGGTGTTAAAAACTGATCTTGAAACGCAGACAGGCCCGTGGTGCAGGGATCCCACGAAGAAACGCCGATTTCACACTCTCGGAGTGAAGTGCAGAGACCCCTTCTTCGCAATTTGCAGAGGCAGAGAGGTACCGTTCAGAGAGGTCCACGTTTCTTGCAAGGTTTTCTTGTGATGTCGCGAGTCTGTGCATGGCTTTCTCTTAAGGATTGTTTGTTGATTAGTTCCAACCTTTCGCTAGATGACGGTCTATGTTTTATAGTTAATGGCTGGGTTGTGACGATTGATGGAAGTGATTGTAATTTGTATAATATGTTTCATTGTCAAGGGCTCCGAACGGTTTGAATGAAGTCAGAGCCTTAAATCTTTTTTTGCTCTTGTAGGGCATTATATTTGTTGAATTCTCTTGAGTTGGCTGATGCAATGTTTTCCAGGTTTTGACTGATCAAGGTCTGCTATTTTCAAAGTGTAAAAATGTAGCGCATGCAGGCAGATTCATGACAAGGATCTATATGAAACCGTCACCTTCACTTCTGTCGGGTTATTTTGTATCAATTAGCCGAGAAGTTACGCTAATTAGGTCAACTGTGAAGAGCTGCCGCGGTTACGACCTATTCACTCACCTCTCTGATAGTAAAAGTGATTTTTTGTGCGTGTGTTTGGGGAGGGTGGTATGAAGGCAAATTAAAAAAAAAGCTAATTTAAAAGCCTTACGCTGAGTGGTATGATTTGCATTGGTGGTTCTGTGTACTTGCGAGACTTCAGTCATATAATCTGACTGTTTACTATAAGAAAGGCCAGAGCTGAGAGTTCTAGAATTCTGCGTGAACTTATGCTTATCCTTTGTCAGATTTGCCAATGATCAGTTATCGAGTTGGTAGATCATATATGATTACTATCGTGTTGCTACTCTTATCAAAGTGTTAGACATGAAGATGCCCTTGTAGGAATTATATTTTGTTCCGAGAGACATCCTGAGCATTACATAAAACTGATTATGATGACAGATAAAGGGCACAATGCTTGGGAATGGAGTTGTCGGGATCCTCTCCGAGTCTTCAAATAAGTGGGAAAGAAGAGTGCCCCTTACACCTTCTCATTGCGCTCGGCTTTTGCTCAGTGGCAAGGATAAAACTGGAGTAGCCCGCATCATCGTGCAGCCATCGACGAAGCGAATCCATCACGATGCACTTTACGAAGACGTGGGCTGTGAAATATCAGACGACTTGTCTGAATGTGGTCTTATTTTGGGCATCAAACAGCCGAAGGTTCGGAATACCAAGTCTTGGTCCAGGCATAAGCAAAATTATTTAGTCATTTTTTTTTAATTATAATTGGTCTTTTGCAGTTGGACATGATTCTTCCTGATAGAGCCTATGCCTTCTTCTCTCATACTCACAAGGCCCAGAAAGAAAACATGCCCCTGTTAGACAAAGTACATATTCCTTCATTTGCATATGTTGCTCGAGTATTAATGGTGGAGGAAATTTTTGTCCTCTCTAATTCTCTTTAAATTGTTCTCAGGTTCTAGCTGAAAGGGCTTCACTTTATGACTATGAGCTCATTGTAAGTGAGCACGGGAAGAGATTGCTTGCATTTGGAAAATATGCAGGAAGAGCAGGACTAATTGACTTCTTAAGTGGACTAGGACAAAGTAATTTTCTAAGCAATATTTTTGTCTGTATGCCATGTAATCCAATGTAATTGTGCTGAAAAATAAAGAGTCTTTCCTTTGGATGTTTCGTGTACCTCAGCAACTGTAATTTATAGGCAGTGCCAGTCAGGTTAATCATCATCTTTGTTCCTGACATCTTTCAGGATATCTAAGTCTTGGATACTCAACCCCTTTTCTCTCACTTGGTGGATCTTACACATACTCCTCTTTGGCTGCTGCCAAGGCTGCAGTAATTTCTGTGGGCGAAGACATTGCAACTCAGGGACTACCATCGGGAATTTGTCCTCTGATCTTCATATTCACTGGTTCAGGAAATGGTACTGTATCTTTGTAAATGGCTCTCGTTGCAACCATCATTTATGATGCTGTACACTTGCAATTAATGAAATCAAATTGGGTATGCTGTTTTTGTTTATACCGTTACTCTATTAAAAGAAGGAAGCCATCTGTCAATTTCAGATGCATTAGAATCGTTCATTTCTCCCTACAACCCTTTACTCTATCATGGTATCTCATCTGTTATTTGCTTCTCTGTAGTTTCTGCTGGAGCACAAGAGATATTCAAGCTTCTTCCTCACACTTATGTTGAACCGAGCAGACTCCCAGAACTCTTTCAGATGGTAAGCTGATATATAGCTTAGCATAATGGAAGTCCCATCTAATCGATTAGGGTATGGGTTATTTTGGTTTTCCATATACTAAGACACTCCCCTGCCAGAGGGTCCATAAGTTTCATTAATAGATTGAGACTTAGAAGATGAACTCACATAGTGAGATGAAGATTTCATCTTATAACCGCTAGTCAAGTGTTCTGACTAGACTACATCTTTCATAGAACTGCGTAATTGTTAGTCCACTCGATTGCCATTTGTTTGTTCTCATATATACATGCAATTTTAAGTCAATTTTAGGTTTTGCTTCATAGTTTTGGTTTGATTCGGCTAAGCTCTTACTGTATTTTTCTTTCTGCTAGGCCAGAGATCCAACTCAAACGGCAAAAAGATCGAAGAGAGTTTTCCAAGTATATGGTTGCGTTGTGACTTGTCAGGACATGGCTGGACACAAAGATCCTTCGAGAGACTTTGACAAGGTATGCTAGGCCATTTTTCATTTTTCCTTTTCTCAAAAGTTGCAATAATCTTGTTACACATACTATGATTTCGAAATCGCCAGTCCAGCTGTTTTTGAATGCTGGCATGAACCTGAAATTGTATGCACATGGACATTTGGTTTCTTTCAGGCTGACTACTATGCACACCCGGAACACTACTCTCCAATTTTTCATGAAAAAGTGGCACCATACGCATCTATCATTGGTATGCTACATTATGTTGACTCTCATAAGGTTGTTTCAAGATTAGGATGCAAGAATTTTGAGCAATGTAGGACAGATCTCATATCTTTTTTATATAAGTTTGTTGAATACTCCCTTGAATTATATATTCCTTTGATCTGGTCCAGCTGATGTATTGCTGTGATTCACTCTCATGCAGTCAATTGCATGTATTGGGAAAAAAGGTTCCCGCGGTTATTGAGTAATGAGCAGCTCCGAGGTCTAATAAAGAAAGGATGCCCACTGATTGGGATAGCAGATATCACTTGTGATATACGAGGCTCAATGGAATTTGTCAATCAGACTATGTCGATTGAATCACCATTCTTCAGGTATTGGTACTGCAAATTACTAGTGTTTTGTTGCACTGCTTATCTCATGTTTGTCTAGTTGGCACTCTTCAATATTTCTCCACATGAACAGTTGGTAAAATGTTGATTGAGATAAGATCCTATTTTCTCACGATAAAAACCAGGAGGTGATCACCATCTTAATAGGATCTTAATTCGATAGAATATTTATTGGTCGGATCATCCCAGCCAATCAATGAAAGGTAAAAGAAAGATTGATTTTACAGTCTCTGGAAGCCTTACTAACTGCTGTTTACAGGAACTCATATCCAATTCTTCTTATTTCTGCTCTCTTGTTGTTTTTTGTGGATGATGCACACCCTTCTATGTGTTGGTGGTACATGACTTGCTAATGTTGGTTGGTTATGCTCCCAATTTGCAGATACAATGCCCTATGTGATTCATACCATCACGATATGGAGGGTGATGGTGTGATATGTTCAGCTGTGGATATTTTACCAACTGAGTTTGCAAAAGAGGTGCATTTCTGAATACCCTGCATCTGATGGGACTTATGTATCTTATAGAATGTGTTAGTTCTCAGAGAGGGTAGCGAAAGTGCTCTAATGTTTTGCTTGTATAAATTAAATTAAATTTCCATTTTACTTTGGAAAGGCTTCCCGACACTTTGGAGACATTCTATCAGAATTTATCGGAAAATTAGCGTCTTCAGTAGATATTGCGCAGTTACCTGAGCATCTAAGGAGAGCTTGCATAGTACACAGAGGAAGACTCACTGCCCTGTTTGAATATATACCACGTATGCGAGAATCCGATACAGAGTAAGATTTCTTCTGTTGTCTCTACTCTTTTTTTGCCTTTTGATCATTTTGTTTGGTGGAAAAATTAAAGACCGCCTCAGGGAATAAATATATGTTGAATGCAAGGACCTTCTTACTGAGCATACATATCTTCCCCCTCTGTCTACACTTGGCTCCCCGTAACATTGCAGTGCTATGATGCTCCTCAGTTCCGGATTAGAGATATTTCATAGTCTAAAATACATCTGTACTTTTACATGTGAAAGAGGAAATAATTCTCAGATTTCAGTGTAGAAGCAACCCTTCTATGCAGAGTTAGGTAATCAACTGAGCAGTGCTGTTCAGTTCTTGTAAAAAAATGATAAGTTGCCTGGCGAGGTTAACTTTTAATTGGAAAAGCATAAGTGAATCTGGATGAGTGGTAAATTCCCAGAATATGAATAGGTTGCCATTGCCTGATGTTTCTTTTGGACATAGAACATTTTCAAATTATATTGGAAGTTGCCTCTGTCAGTATTAGTGGTCCATTTGATTCCCTTTCTATCTAGTCTATGATATTGATAAATGATAACCCTTTACCTTTTGTCCTTTTGTATCTGTGGGTCCTACATAGGATAGAGACATCCAAGAATGGAGTTCTTAAGCAAGTCTTGAATGGATACTGATAGTTAGCCCCTTTTTCTCTTGAGAGAGCTATACTTTTTTTTTCCTTCTGGTTTGTGAGAGTTTGATACATGCAACCTGGTCAGTTCCAGTAACAAAAACTCCAGGTTTTTTTTCTTTATGATTTGTCATTAATTATCATGATACTACTGAATGCACGTTTAGGTTTCCACTTCATCAAATCAATGTTTTCATTTTGCATCTGCAGAAGCATGCCAGTAAACTGTGTCAATATTCCAGCATACAGGACGAGAAAATTCACAGAATTGGTAAGTTATATTGTGTCTCTCTCCTTATCAGACTTTCTTGAGTCTGTTATGCACCGATGCAGAATATTATCTCGACTTTGGTACGTATAAGCTCATTATATATGTGCAGTTACCTTATGAAAACTATTCTAACCAATAGGTTTCCCTGAGCGGTCATTTATTCGACAAATTCCTGATAAATGAGGCTTTGAATATCATCGAAGCAGCAGGCGGTTCCTTCCACTTGGTTAAATGTCAAGTTGGCCAGAGTGCTGATGCTCCTTCTTATTCAGAACTCGAAGTGAGTAGATCTGTTCACGACTTTTACTTTGGAAGGTGGAGCTTATTAAGTGGGTCAATTTGCTTTTTTACCTTTCTCTGTAAGAGTAAATAGAAGTTCCATCCGTGTTTTTACATCTTTTTTGCTGTAGCAATATTTGGATAGAATATCTAACATAGTTGCACATTCTGAGTCACTGTTTCTGAAATTGTTATACTTGACTATATTTTGGGAGAATCTCTATAAAGACCTATCTGTGGATGCTTATACGATCTGAATTACTAAGAGCTATTTCCTTTGTTAACCCTGATTAGCTTTGAGTTTGACAATCTACAGTTTGAGTAAAATATGAATATACTCCACTCCCTTTTATCACTTTTGCTTCTCGCTGCCGTTCATTGTTCTGTTTGTCATGTAAGTTCAATTTCTCAACATTGCGTTTGCAGGTGGGTGCAGATGATAGGGAAGTTTTGGATCAGATTATTGATTCTCTAACTTCTCTTGCTAATCGGAGTGAAAATGGACCTCAGCCAGACAACAGAACAAGTCCAACATCAAAGACGGTAGGTACGGTGGTCAATAATGGCACTAAAAGCAGCTGTGGTCCGGGAAATATGAGTTCTATTCTGATTCTTGGTGCTGGGAGGGTCTGCCAACCGGCTGCTGAGCTCTTGGCATCTGTTGGAAGCACTTCATACCACCAAAGGTGTGATTTGCATTTGAAGGTCGACTCTGAAGAGCAGGGACATGTTCAAGTTGTTGTGGCGTCTCTCTACTTAAAGGATGCAGAAGAGGTAGAACTGATGAAATATTTTTTTCATTTGAGGAAATTAAGGCTTAATTATAATGTTAAGGGTTAATACCGCGAAAATCCTAAACTGGTACACCTGTGACAATTTTACCCCGAACTATTTTTTTTACCACAAAAAACCCCAAACTGGTACACCTGTGATAAATTTACCTTGATCTATTTTTTTGACCACCAAAAACCTCAAACTGGTACACTTGTGACAATTTTACCTCGAACTGTTTCTTTGACCACCAAAAACCCCACACTGGTATACCTGTGACAATTTTACCTCATAATTAATTTTTTAACCACTAAAAACCTCCAAACTGGTACATTTGTGACAAATTTACCCTCTATTAGTGTCCGTTAAATTATATTAATATCACAAAAAATCACAAGTTGATAAACTTGTGACAAACAGAGGGCTAAAACCCAAAACCGGTACACATGTCAATTATCACGTGTCATTAAACTTAGCAATTTGACAGTAAAATTTAACGAAAACTAATGGAGGGTAAATTTGTCACAAATGTACCGGTTTGGGGTTTTTGATGGCCAAAAAATTAGTTTGGGGGTAAAATTGTCACAGGTATACTAGTGTGGGGTTTGTGATGGTAAAAAAATAGTTAGCGGTAAAATTGTCACAGGTGTACTAGTTTAGAATTTTTTGTGATAAAAAAAATAGTTTGGGGTAAATTTGTAACAGGTGTACCAATTTGAGGTTTTTCGTGGTATTAACCCTAATGTTAATGAGCATATGATTGTTCCATTACTTTCGTATTTTGTTAATAAGGAAAAAATTTTCTGTATGAGAATTAAAAAGTAGCAATAATTGCAAACACAGGGCGACTACACTAATTGCTATCTTTCTTTCTGGGATTTAATCTTTGTTCAAATGTTCGGGTGGGCACAGACTATAGAAGGCATTCCAAACGCAACTGCAATCGAGCTCGATGTGACAGACCATGGTAGTCTCTCCAAGTGTATTTCTCAGGTGTTTAAGACTTTTATTAATGGAGATTATATGTTCCTTCTGGTTATGTGAGTCTCTGAACGGAGAATTTCATTAAGCTGTACAGTTCACTGACGATGTTGTTTCCCTTGTCCAGGTTGATGTTGTTATAAGTTTTCTTCCCCCTCTTTTCCATGTTACTGTAGCAACTGCTTGCATCGAGGTACATTGTACTTTTTAATTTCATATTAGGTGCTTGAATTTATCTAACGTATCAGCAAAATATTTCCTCTATGAACACTTCTGTTTTATAACATGATCATGAAATTAATTGATCATCTCATACTGTTGTCTCTATCCTACATTTGGTGCAGCTTAAAAAGCATCTTGTAACGGCTAGCTACATTGATGATCAGACATCGAAGTTAGATGAGAAGGCAAAAGATGCTGGCATTACAATTCTTGGAGAGATGGGGTTGGACCCTGGAATTGGTAACTGTTTTCCCAATGCATAGTGCTCGTAGAGAACTTAATATTACAGAGAGGCACTAGTTTCATATATTTCGAATTTTACACTGCACTCCTTCATTTGGCAATTACGTACTTGATATGTTAGTGCGCCTTTCATGTACATTCACGTGCCCTGTAACATGTTGATCTGATATCAAGCATTTATTGCATCATTTTGTTACCCTACTGGAGCTGCTGTATCTGTTTAAAATGCATCAGATCATATGATGGCAATGAAGATGATTGATCAAGCACATCAACGGAAAGGGAGAATAAGATCTTTCACTTCCTACTGCGGAGGCCTCCCATCGCCTGCAGCTGCAAATAATCCACTAGCATATAAGTTCAGGTACTCTCTGTCTCGAAGCGTGAACAAATCGTTCTCTGTCAACTGGTCTATGAAAGACCATAAGAACACATTCCAGCTTTTTCCTTCTTTAAACCATTTCTTTTGATGCAGTCTATGGAATTGATCAGAACTGTTGGATAGGATATGTAATTTGACCTTAATGTAAAAATAGATTATTTTTAGATTAGTAAGTTCATACTTATTCATTCCCTGCTTATTTTTCTTGCGCAATTAAATCTATAACTTCCGATGCATCTGGTTTCTGATATTATGAAAAGAGTGTTTTAAAAAAAGCTCTCGTAAACTTTTGTAGTTGGAATCCTGCTGGAGCTATCCGATCTGGGCATAATCCTGCCTTATACATGTCACATGGTGAAACTATACATGTCGATGGTACGATATCCACTTTCAGTAGAGTGAAAATTTTCAGATGTAGTTTTGATTTTATTCTCTTGTCCACAAACTTTTGGCATTTCCAATTTTCATCACGTGGTATAGCGCTGCATTGATTATCAAGTTCATTCTGATCACAGCAAATTTATCGTGCTTCTAAATTTGCTTTCTGCCTTATATCCATGGTGTTAACAATACGCAGGAGAAAAACTCTATGAATCTGCTACTAGATTCCGAATACCCGGACTCCCTGCCTTCGCACTAGAGTGTCTTCCAAATCGCAACTCTTTGATATGTGGAGACTTGTACAGAATAAGTAAAGAAGCTTCGACCATTTTCCGTGGAACCCTCCGCTATGAAGGCATGATGAACTTTTAGATCTTTTATAATCTCAGTACCTCTCATTTTTATCCTGCAATAAGCTAGCTCCAGAAGCATGGTATGAAAGTTAAAGTTTTGAAAGAAATAAGAATTGAACATGCTTGCTGTTTTTAATGGAGAGAATTCAAAAATTGGCGACATGTGAATGTTATTAATATACTCGGAATTTCTTCTTGTTTCTTTCTGTAGGTTTCAGTGAAATAATGGGGACTCTTGCAAAAGTAGGTTTATTCGATACTGAATCCCAAATGATTCTTAAGAATAGCAAGCGACCCACATTCAGGACTTTCTTGCTCAAGCTTCTCAAACTTGAAAAAGAAGATTCAGATAAGGCTTCATTTGGGGAGAAAGAGATTGCCCAACAATTGCTCATACTAGGACACTGCAGTGAAGAAGGAACAGCCCTAAGGACCGCCAAAACTGTCGTGTACGTAACTTTTGATTGTTCTATGTACTTCTTACTTACATAATTTCCAGTTGGGCCTGTAAACTATTCTACGATCACTTATTTGTACGTTTTCTAGAGCCAAATTTTTTTCTCTTGTGCGTTAAGTAATTAAAGCATTTCGTTTGTTGCTGCATGCCTTAGGTTCTTGGGTCTTCACGAGCAGATGCAAGTCCCTGCATCCTGCCAGAGTCCCCTTGATGTAACCTGTCTTCGCATGGAAGAAAGATTGGCCTATTCTAGCACAGAACAGGTATGATTTTGGCGTGTATTATACTAGTAGTAAAGATTGGGCTAATATGTATGTGTCAGTGTGGTTAGTGCACAATGAAACTCCATTAGACGAGAAGTTTAATTTATGATTAGGATATGGTGCTTCTGCATCATGAGGTGGAGGTTGAGTACCCGGAGAGCCAGCACAAAGAAAATCACTGTGCCACTCTACTAGAGTTTGGTAGGATCGAAAATGGAAGAACCACCACCTCCATGGCTCTCACAGTTGGTATCACGGCAGCTATCGGAGCTCTGGTACTTTCACGCCCACCTTGTTCCTCCATTAAATGAATTTGATTAGATACGTCGACTAAGCTATTTTCTTCTCTGCTATTGCAGCTATTACTTGAGAACAAGATCAAGAAAAGAGGCGTGTTGAGACCTATTGAACCTGAAGTATATGTGCCAGGTATATTCGAAAATCAGCTGCCTCATTCCCTTTGTCCAGCATCATTGACTATTGTCTTCTGCTGCATTTTTTATATAACAAAAGGTTGATTACACCATTCTTTTCAGCCTATCAAGTGATTTCGCTAGTCACCAATTTCCCATCGGAGAGTCCTAGGCAGGATTCACTTATTAGCAACTTAAAGCCTCTGACCTGACTACTTTGATGTTGCTATTATGTTCAAATAATTCAATATATAGCTCCTCGAGACTCCCTCTTGACATTGGAATAAACCGATGACATTCTCTATTTTTTTTTTTGGTTGCAGCACTGGATATCCTGCAAGCTCAAGGTATCCGGTTAATAGAGAAGATCGAGTGACTTGGACTTTCGGGAATGTGTCCGATTGTATCGTGCATGCATATTGAAGGAATCAAAAAGAAGATGGAAAACAGAACTACATGTGTTCTTGTATGACGTAATAATTAAAATCTCATTTAGCATCCCTTGTACATAAATTGTCCGAATCACCATCTTCTGCAACTATTGAAACTTGGGCGTCTATTAACTGAAAGATCCCAGGCATTGCATTAATGTGGATTCACTTGCTTTTCGCATCAAACTGTACATTTTCAATTTTTAATTGCTTTGAAAGTCAACAAGCTTTGATCTTGTTTCCATGGTTAGATATGACATCAAGGTTCAGTTGGGGGAGGCACTGCAAAAGTCTCAATACATTCGTAATAGAGAGCCTATTACCCATTACTTAATGGCTTATGTTTTTAAGTGAAGACGGATCTAAACATCCGATATGAGTCTTTCTTACTCACATGCACTCCATAGGTTATCGTATCAGCAACTGCAAGCTTGAGGCAAGAATGAAGAAAGCATTTTTTTCAGTGTGTCGTGATACAAGTTACAGGACAAAATAAAATTGAAGCTTACTGACTACACTGAACTCAATGACTGTCGGAGCGGAATAGTAAGCTTCGGCAAGAGACGAGAAAATACTCGGGTTAAGTGACACCGTCAAATCTCGGTAAAAACAGCCATTCTGATAACAAGTTTGTCACGCACACCATGATGATTTAGCGATAATGGTAGTATCACCTCCGGTGTGGTCACTCGACTAGAGCTATTGGATAAGCTGTCCTGTTTACTGTCAAGAGAAAATTTAAGCATTTCAAGCATCAAAGTTGCAACTCCTGACAGGTCAAAGCACTGGGTTTCATTATTTTGGCACCAAAAGATTACGGCATTACTCCAAATCAGAAGCCTAATACCAGTTAATGTCCTAAACGTTTACAATTGTTAACCTATTTCTGGACTCAAAATAGTTAAAGATCAGATGCTTGAAACTTTCATGAGTACATAACAATGTCATGAATATTTCGAATATGTAAACGCAACACCTTTAGCTGAAATTTTGTAGATTAAATGCTCGAAACTATCCTGAGTACAATGCTAGCATCAACGACTCATTTGTCGTAGCGTTTCTAATGGTTTTGCTTAAACTATGTGGAAAACTCAACTGTGTTTATGCTGTTATGGATGTACTCTCTCTCATGTACGCCACATGAGCTCATTCATGATAATTTGAGCCTGATGTCGCGAACGTTGACAAGGGAACGCCTGGTTTACTTTTGAAACTTCCCCTTTTATTTTGTAAGTACTCGTGAAGCTTGCATTGTGAGATCACACCACAGTCACCCCCTTAATTACAGATCATCATCATCAAGAAATAATCTCTTTATGTCTCGAAAAAAAGAAGAAGGCATTTTTCTTGATTCTCTACCAGTCGACTGAGCTTTTGAGCAATCAGATGGTGAAAATCAATGCTCAGCCTGATTCTAATATCTTTCTTTCCACGCCATTCGGGCTAGAATCCACCGCTGATGTTTATGAGACCTAATCACGTCCATTAGACGACAAGGACTTCAAGTTTCCTCGACTGATCATTGCTCAAAACAATGACCCGGATGGCAAATCCCAGTACATACAACAAAAGATTAGTGCTAAAACATGCAGAAGAACCAAAAGTGATGGCACATGCTTTCCTCTGCTTGAGTTTCTCGCCGATGGGGTCTTCTCGTGCGTTCCGGTATCAATCATAATCTCGAACCTGCAACCGTCTCGCGAGGGATCGATCACAGTGAGGACCGTTAAATTGTTGAACGAGCACGCACCTTGCCTCTGATCCATGGTCTGGTAGTACATGTTGAATGCATATGAAGCATTGCTCCTAGCGTCAAGATTACCACAACTCGATCCGTGGCCAAGGCTAGTGCAATCCGCGTAAGAACAAGCATAACTTATCCCTCCCGGCACATTCGGATCTGAAAGGCTCACCTGGGGCGACATCACACACCAGTTCCTGGACAAGTACTTGACACCTTTCGCAGGGACTAGACTCTTTCCGTTGCCCATGTCCAATGGGTACTTGATGGTCCCGTCATAGTAGAATATCCCCCAGTGCCGCTCGAAATTCCCTGGGTCGACGCTCTTGATGTCCTCATCTATAAGGGCAAAGAGGTAAATATCGGGCTGGGATGGCCGCTTTGGGGTGCCCTTGCCGCTGAATATGCGGTTCAGGAGGCCCTGGTTGAACCGGCGAGCATTTTGGATGTTTGCACTTGGGGTGCCATCCGAGGGCCACCCGACCTCTCCAATGATCACAGGCATCGATCCAAAACCATTCTTCTCAAGGGCAAAAATGAGGGTGTCAAAATTGGCCTCTAGGACATTCGTGTACGTGATTGAGCCATCTACCACGGGGGAAGCAGCACCATCAAAGAAGGCATAATCAACAGGGAAATTGGGGTCCGCGTCAAGGCTAAGGAAGGGGTAAATGTTGACGGTGAGAGGGGCGCCGTTGTTGCTCAGGAACTTAGTGATGGAGATCATGACGTCGTGGATGTCGGCCCGGAAATCGCCCCCCGAGGGTAGGCCGCTCTCCGTCTGGTAGACATCACCATTGAGCGGGATCGTCGCCTTGACTTGTTGGCCGAGGCCAGCTTTGATAAGAGCTGCTTGGATATTTTGAAGAGCTGGAAATGTAGTATTGACGAACGTGTGTTTGTAGGCCTTCAGGAATGGCTCATTGCCAACAGCCACATACCTAGGAACAATAATATGTGATTGTCAAGTTCATTTCTGGTTTTAGCTACCTTTAAATGGACACTAACTAGAAGCATTGCCTTGCATGTTTTAGTTTAATACACAGATTCGTACCTTATGTCGACCCCATGCGTGGAAATGAAAGAGGACACATTCTGCGACACCCAGTTGATGGCGGCTTGGACGCTGCTCGAGAGCGTTAGGAGGAGGTCGTTCGGTATCCCGACCATCACTTGGATCCCAGAATGCCCGAGTGCCTTGAGGGGCTCTGGATCAGCCTCAAAGAGCTTCACTTTGTTGAATCCGTTGTCCTTCAGTAGCTGAACTGCTATTTTTGGAGGAAGCGGATGGGAAGCGCGCGACCCCCAGTTGCATGCGAGGCCTTGAACTTCCAGGGTCACACCTTCAAGGATTACAGACAGGATCAGGAGCCATGAGAAAAAGCGAGAACAGCCCATGTTTTCTCGAATTATGGATTTACTAATCATTTTTTCCGAGTCTGCTGTTTATAAGCTGTCTCGAAAACTTGAGTAATTTGGAGAATATCAGAGAAATCATCCTTTTCAAGTCTTTTCAAGGGACAGGCAAGGAATTACATGGAAATTCAACAAGGAACTCGATACCATTTGAATCAGCACGTAGCCATCTCAATACAGATAAAAGAATATCGAGCCCAAGAAAGGGATGGAGTGAACGTGTTGCAGATTATTTTGTCCAAGAATGCCTTGGAAAAGTTGCGATTGGAAAGTCTCTTTCTTGAAATCTTCAATTTGCTAAGCTTTTGGCAAAAAGTGGTTCTTAAACGCTCTTTAGCTGTTCATGGAAAAGGTAAGTGCCTATGCACACATTTTGTGAGGACTGACGACCTCCATTGCCACTGCCTAGAGGGCATCAAAGCTTGCTTGAGCTGTAAGCATTGGGAGAACCTCCTTAGATATACTGAAGATGACAAAATAATATTCTTTGTTATTATCTAACATATGTGGATTGTATGTAAATTAGGTGAGTTGAAATGACGAATGCAATGCCACTATCATTGGTGAATAAGATATCGTGCGTTGAGATGGCTATGAGCTAAATGGACCTGATAGAAGAACAATCATGGTAGAACAAGATGTTCATGAAATGTATAGGTGAACAGCTGAATAAAGCCACGATCGCAGATAAACTTGAAAGGACCGCAGGATAGTTGCCTTGAAGTCGTTTCCAGCGTATAGCTTGGATAGACTCGTGGGATCACACTACAAAAAAACATGTAATTTGCGACGAAAATTTGTTTGCGAAGAACTTTGTGACGGATTATATTTTCCGTTGCAAATTTTGCGACGGATTATATTTTTCGTTGCTAATTTTGCGATGAATTAGTTTTCGTCGTAAAATTTGCGACGAAAAATATAATTCGTCGCAAAATTTGCGACGGAAAAAATATCCATTGCAAATTTGCGATGGAACTACTCTCGTCGCAAATTTGTGACGGAAAAGATATCCGTTGCAAAATCCATCTATCATTTGCGACGACGGGTTTTCCGTCGCAAATTTGCTACGGATTTTGCGACGGATATTTTTTCCGTCACAAATTTTGCGACGAAAACGAATTCGTTGTTAACCGGTAGGTTATCAATGCTTGCCCGGTATATCCACCCCCGTTAATTTCTCTCTCTCGCTCTGGCTCTCTCGCTTTCCTCCACATTTCGTCTGTCTGAAATTTGGAAAATCAGCGAACGCACGAATCAAACTCGGTGAAGCTTTTTTACCAGTAAGTATCGTAGCTAACTTCGTGATTTTTCATCGCTGGAATGGAATTTCTTTTTTTTTTTATGGTTTTTATTTCGTAACATCGTCGCCGGTTCAACGACCGGCGATACCTCGCTGGCCTGGGGAGGAGGCCGAACGGCCACACCGGCCACGATGGGAGGCCGAGATTGCGTAGGATATTTTTAAAATTCATAAATTTGTGACGGAACTAGGTTTCCATCGGAAATTTGCGACGAATAAAAGAAAATTTCGTCGCAAATTTGCGACGGAATTAGGTTTCCGTCACAAATTTGCGACGGATGCTAATATATCTGTCGCAAATTGCAATGGAACCGTATTCCATCGCAAATTCGACCTCGCCACCGCCCACATCCGGGCGATGGAGACGTCGTATGCGCCGGACCAGCAACGGAAGAAACGTAATTGGGAAAAAAGAGAAAAAAATTTGGAAAAAACTGGGAAAATAATTAAGAATTATTAAAAAATGATTCTTAAGTGATTAATTTTTTTAGGTACGTGTCCAATTGAAAGTCTGGCAATCCAAGTGAACATTGCAATTCCCATCAAATTAACCACTTTCTACTACCAAGAGGTCAATTAAATATTTTGGTAAATTGTATTTACATGGTAATTTTTTCAATTTTTGCAATTTCAAAGTAATTGTTGCGTGTATAAGAAAAATATAATTTTCATAATTGTATGGTTTTAATTAAGAATAGTAGATATGATATTTTAAATATTTGACAAGAATTTTTTATTTTAATGCAAACATAATGCAAAGAGAAAGGACTTGGATGTATAATAAGAACTTACTTGGACGTCGAGGTTTGACAGATGAGTTTCGTACCGGATTGGAACTATTTTTAGACTTTGCTAGTAGTAAATATGAGTTCATGGATGGAAATAAGTTAAGGTGTCCATGTAGAAAGTGCAGTAATGGTAAATTTCTTGCGTGTGATAAGGTTAGAGAATATTTTTGTAGATTTGGGTTTACTCCGAACTATTATAATTGGACTTTCTATGGTGAAATATTTATATCTGATGAAATATATCGAGGAAGTAACCAATTTTTAGTTAGGGAAGAATGTGGTTATTATGATCAATTGAACCCATATGAAAGGATGGTGATTGATGCAGCTAGTCAGAATTTTATTTCAGATCTGAATCATGCAAGTACTAGTTTTACTCCTACACGTGAACAAGTGGGTATTAGTCATGCATCACGATTGGAAGAGATAGGAGTAACAGGTTTTGATAAGAATGTCTATCATAAAACTTTTCCATCATTTAATCAGTTCAGGAATGTGTTGAAAGCAGCAGATGAACCTTTATGGGTAGATTGTAACAACCACAGTCAGTTATCTGTGACAGCAAAATTGTTAAATATCAAGGCAGAGCATAACGTGTTTGAGAATTGCTTCAACTCTTTTGTTGAAGTAATGCGGGAAATATTGCTCTATGATAACATCATGCTGATTGATTTTTACGGTATGAAGAAGTTAGTTCATAACTTAGGTCTTCTAGTTGAACAGATTGATGTTTGTAGTAGGGGTTGTATGTTATATTGGTGAGATGATGAAAATGCGGAATTTTGCAAATTATGTAGCCAACCTAGGTACAAGATTAACAGGAGGCAGGGTAGTAATTAGAAGAGTATACCATGCAAGCAAATGTTTTATCTGCCCTTAATCCCTAGATTACAAAGGCTTTATGCGTCTCAAGCCACCACTGAACATATGACGTGGCATGCAAATCATAAAACAGAAGAGGGTCTAATATGTCATTCTTCAGATGCAGAGGCATGGAAACATTTTGATAGAACATACCCAAAGTTTGCGATAGAGTCTCGAAACATCAAGTTAGGTCTCTATGTTGATGGATTTGCGCCATTTGGGAAATCGGGAAAAAGTTATTCATGTTGGCCAGTTATCTTAACTCCGTATAATCTTCCACCCGGTATGTGTATGAATACACCTTATATGTTTTTGACATTGATCGTGCCTGGCCCGCAAAACCCGAAAAAGTTAATAGATATTTATATGTAACCATTTATTGAAGAGTTACAACGGCTATGGGTTGAAGGTGTCACTACGTATGACGTTTCATCCTATTAAACATTTGTAATGAAGGCTGCTCTTCTTTGGACAATAAATGACTTTTCAGCTTATAGAATGTTATCAGAATGGAGTACAGCTAGGATCTTAGGATGTCCGATATGTTTAGAGAGGTCGAAGTCATTCAGATTAAGGCATGGTAAGAAGCCCAGCTATTTTGACTATCACAGACAATTTTTGCCCCCGAATCATAAATTCAGAAAGAATCGAAAAAGAGTTCATCAAGAATAAGATTGAAAGAACACATCCACCATTGAAGTTGACCGGCGATCAAATTTGGGAGCATGTGCTGGACTTTCTAACTGTTGTTGAGAACCCGCACGGCATGACTTTTGGATACGGAAGTACACATAAATGGATAAAACGCAGTACATTTTGGGATCTACCATATTGGAAGGCCTATCTTATTCATCATAATCTTGATGTCATGCACATAGAAAGGAATGTTTTCGACAATGTCATGAATACTGTGCTGGATATCGCCGGAAAAACAAAAGACAACTTGAACGCAAGAAAAGATATAAGAGATATTTGTGATCGGCCAACACTAGATGTGAATGCAAGCAGCAATGGACCAAAACCAAAAGCAGTTTATACATTGGATAAGGACCAGAGGCAAGTCGTTTGTCAATGGATGAAATCTGTACGGTTTCCTGATGGCTATGCTTCGAACCTCGGAAAATGTGTTGATTTGAATGAATGCAAGTTGATAGGTTTGAAGAGTCATGATTGTCACATATTGATAGAAAGAGTAATTCTAATAGCTTTCAAAGAAGTTTTACCGAACTTTGTATGGGACGTCATTACAGAGTTAAGCAATTTCCAGCATGATATTTGCTCGACAGTGTTACAAGCATCGCACGTGGAGAAACTAGAAAGAGATATTTCAATTATTCTTTGCAACTTAGAAAGGATATTTCCTCCATCGTTTTTTGATTCGATGGAGTATCTCTTAGTTCATTTGCCTTATGAGGCCAAAATTGCATGTCCCGTCCAATTTCGATGGATGTATCCATTTGAAAGGTAATTTTTTTTAAAATAAAGTTCAAATTACTTTATTATATATTATGTTCCGATAAGTTTCTTTCTATTGCAACTAGATTCTTATATCATTTGAAGAAAAAAGTAAAGAATAAGGCACGTGTTGAAACTTCAATTTGTAATGCATATATTGTGGAATAAGTAATAACATTTGCATCATACTATTTTGAGCCGCACGTACAGTGCAAGAGGCGGAGAGCAAACACAAATGATGAGGGCCCCATTGATCCCAATTGCAAAACATTCTCCATTTTCAATTATCTGGGTCGACCAAGCAGCGCATGTCAGTTTCATTACTTAACTGGCGAAGAATTTCATGCAGTCCATACATATATTTTATTGAACTGCCCAGAAGTCGAGTCATACTTCAAGTAAGTGTAAATTTGCAAATATATGTATTGCGTGTCAAATATTTGCTAATATATACATGGTTTTTATTATTAGGATTTTTCAAATTTCAATGATTGGACTACAACCACCTGAGTTTGACCATTTCTGCGATGAACAATTTGCACTGTGGTTCAAGACATATGTAAGTTGCCTATAGACCAAAATCAAGTTATTTAAATGTTGTAAAGCATTTAAATAACTTGTATATTATTGCCTTTGCATGTATAACCTTAGGTGCACAATAATCATTATGAACTTGGAGAGCAAGGATCGCTATATTATCTGCCATGCGGTCCACAATTAAGAGTTCAAAGTTGGCCAGCATATTTCATAAATTGATATAATTTTCACACTTAAGAATATGGAATGGGAAAAGCCACAATGAATAGTGGTGTGTCTGTTCGCTCATTCAATGGTGGCAGTTTTAAAGATGATTTTTATGGTTTATTAGATGAAATCATAGAGATAGAGTACCATGATCCATTAATAATGTAGGTGTTATTTAAGTGCACGTGGTTTGACCCAGTAAAAGGAATGAAGGTGTATCCAAAGTTTAATATGGTTGAAATAAATCACAAAAAAAAGTATATGAAATATGAACCATTTGTCTTGGCACAACAAGCAATTCAAGTATGTTATGCATCATATCCTAATTTGAAACGTGACAAATCTGATTGGTGAGCTGTATATAAAATCAAAGCACGGAGAAAAATCGAGCAATACTGGAAGAATAGAGCCTACCAACAAGAGGAAGTGTGTAACATGATTGAAATTGAGGAATATAATATTTCTACTTTACGAGATCCCTGTGGAGTAATGATAGATGTGGATCCAACTGAAATTTGCGAATTACATGTACAAGAATGTTTAGAATCTGATTTTGAGATAAATGATGAAGATGAAGACGAAGACGAGAACGAAAACGAGGACGAAGACGAAAACGAAGACGAGGAGGAAGATTAACATTTTTGTGACAAAATACTAAACATGTGTAATTATTAATGCAACAAGTGTTATTTTGATTGTCATCATTATTGTTGTTGTTGTTGTTATTATTGTTATTGTTATATTGTCGATTATTGTTATTAATTTAATTGATCTTTGGAAAATTTGTCGCTAAATGACGACAAGTAAAATATTATTCGTGCGATGACATTTGCAATATTCAATTTTCCATTGCATTTGGATCGTTGCTAATTTCGTCACTCATTTGTAGACAACAACTTATTCGTCTCTACTGTTCATCGAAGAATTAGCGACTGCGGACTTATTTATTGCCTTTTTCGACCGCTTTGAAAATATCATTTATTTTTGCAATACGAAATAAATGAGATGCAAAATTTTGGATCGAAAAAAAATACGTCCCAAATTAACCATGGTCAATTCCGTCGCAAATTTTGAAGGAAAAAAAATTCCCTCCCAAATTTGCGACGGACCTTAACAGTCTGTCACAAATTTGCAACGGGCATAAAAAATCCATCGCAAATTTGCAGGGATTTTTTCCCTTTCGAAATTTGTGACGGACTGTTAAGGTCTGTCGCAAATTTGCGACGGACAGATTTGTGTCCATCGCAAATTTGCGAGGGAATTGTTCCCATTCGAAATTTGTGACGGATTTTTATGTCCGTCACAAATTTGCATAAAGTTCGTCGCAAATTTGCGACTTCATCTTCTTCCCGAGCCCGTCATACGCGTTGTCGCGACTTCTTCTTCTTCTTCTCAGATCTGCTTCGTCCGTCGCCGTCGTCGCCATCGCCGTACAGCCCCCCCAGCCAACCCCCCCCCCCCCCGGCCCTAGGTCGTCGTCGCCCTCACTCTGCATGCCTCCCTGCCCTGCCCCGCGCCGGCTTGCGTGTGCCGTCCATATCTGGGCGACCTCGACCGTCCGTCACCACCCGGCCATCGCCGTCGCCGCTCGTGGCTCGCTGGCCCTAGGTCGCACGTCCCCGCCCAGCGCCGCCGTCGCCCTTGCCCTGCGCGTGTCCCCGCCCCGCCCCGCCACCCAGCCTCGATCGCTGTTGCCGCCCAGCCTTCGTGCCTCATCGCTGTTGCCGTCGCCCCTTGTAAGTCGCAGCACAGCTTTTTGCCATCCGTCGTCACGCCGGCCATCGTTGCCTCCGTCCAGCCACCTCCCAGACTCGCCCAACGCTGTCGCCGCCGCCGGCCGCTGTCCTGCCGCCCCGCTGCTGTGGCCGTCGCCGGCCGCCATCCCTCCATTGGCCAGCCGCCTCCCAGCCTCGGCCCGACGCCGTCACAGTCCCCGGCCGCCGTCCTATCGCCGTCCGGCCGCCGTCCCATCGCCGTCCGGCCGCCGTCCCATCGCCGTCCGGCCGCCGGCCAGCCGCCTCTGAGCCTCGGCCCTCCGTCGCCGCCACCGGCCGCCGTTGCCACCGTCTAGCTGCCGGCCAACCACCTCCCAGCCTCGGCCCGACGCCGTTGCTACCCAGCCGCCCATCGACGCGGTTGCAGCCGCCTAACGCCATCTTTGTCGAGCCACGTTTATACCCACGGCCGCGCCAAATCCACCACTGGCCAAGAGGCGTTTTTATTATCCTTGAATCAAGTAAGCAACTCTCTATACCCTACCTAGTATAATGAGTATTAATATCCATTGTTTAAGGATTGTTTAGTATGTAATTAGTTGACTAAGTTAGGGGACAATTTAAGGATTACATGTGACTTTGATCGATTATGTCGCCGATTATGCATTCAATGCCGATCGGGTGGTTGATTATGCGTTTTCAACCGAATAATGTATGAAAATTGAACAATTCTAAAAAATTTCATAAAAATTTTAAGTAAATTTTCGTATAGTCAAATTTTGAGTCAAATATTAAATTTGGTGCTAAATTTTCTATAAAAAAAAATAAAAATATCAAAAAATTGAAAATAGAGAAATTTGGCAAAAAATAACTGTGGCCACCCATTTTGAGTGAAATTTAGATTTTTTAATGTGAAAAATTAGAAAAAAGAATAATAATAAAAATTTGAAAAATTTGCATAACTTTTGAAACTGATGAACGATACCGGTGGCCACTCATTGTGAGAAAAATTTTAATTTTTTAAGATGCAATACAAAATTACAAAGTTATAATAAAATATAAAATTTCAAAATTTCACATAATTGCGTAGAGTACATGTACCCATCCACTTTCGATGAAATTTAATTTTTTTTAGGTGGCCAAAATAAAATTAAATATTTAAAAACTTCAAAACTCTACAGTGGCTTATAATACCTGTGGCCACCCACTTTTACTGAAATTTAAAATTTGTAACGTTCCGTAAAAAAATTAAAAAAAGAGAAAATTAAAAATTTTAATTATTTTACAGAATGGCTTAGAATAACTGTGGCCAAGCAATTTTCAATTAAATTTAAATTTTTTTAGTGCCCACAAAAAATTTAAAAAAGTCAAAAAATTTTAAAATTTTGAAAATTCATAACTTTACAGAATACATTAGAATATTCGTGGCCACTCACTTTTAGTGAAAATTAATTTTTTTAGTACCCACAAAAAATTACAAACAAAGGAAAAAAATTTAAAAATTTCAAATGTTCAAAACTTTACAGAATGCCTTACAATATTCGTGGCTATTCACTTTTAGTGAAAATTAATTTTTTTAGTGCCCAAAAAAAATTACAAAAAAAGTAAAAAAAATTATGAAATTTCAAAATTTCAAAACTTTATGGAATGCCTTAGAATATTCGTGGCCACTCACTTTTAATGAAAATTAATTTTTTTTGTGCCTAAAATAATTAAATAAAAGGAAAAAATTTCAAAATTTCAAAACTTTACGAAATGCCTTACAATATTCGTGGCCACTCACTTTTAGTGAAAATTAATTTTTTTAGTGCGCAGAAAAAATTATAAAAAAAGTAAAAAAATTTCAAAATGTCAAAACTTTACGGAATACCTTAGAATATTCGTGGCCACTCACTTTTAGTGAAAATTAATTTTTTTATTGCCCTGAAAAAATTAAAAAAATAATAAAATATTTCAAAATTTCAAAACTTTACAGAATGCCTTAGAATATCCGTGGCCACTCACTTTTAGTGAAATATAATTTTTTGTAGGTGCTGAAAATTTTTTCAAATAATAATTTTATTTTTATTACAAAACTTTACATAATGACTTAAATTACCTGTGGCCAACAAGCGAATTGTATGGTTAATTATGGCTATTGTCGGCTTAGCATGGCATATCATGCTCATATATTGTTGTTTGATATCAAAATGAGTGTGATTCATAGTATATTTATTTGTAGGAAATTGCACGTCATAAACACTCGGCATTGGCTTATTTCGAGGAAACATTTTATGGTTCTACACCAAAATGGTAAGTTTTGTCATATACGTCATAATGTGTTCGTAATACATGTTATAATTAATTTAATATTTGTCTAACATTCGTACTTGTCAGTGTAAACGTAGAGGTCACATGCATAGAAGACCAACCTCTTCCACGTCCTCGTCCTTGTCCCTTTCCTCTTCCCCTATCCTTTCATCTAACCCTCAACCACAATATGATCCGTCACAATATAGACACGTTGGCCCTTCCTCCAACACTCAAGAAGATGTTGGGGGACATGGCCATATGCGAACTGAATCTCCTCCAGTTCCATCTCCTTTAGCTCTCTCTGCTTTCGTTCCACTATATTGTTCAGGGGAACAATCGAATAATGACGGAAACACATGTCAAGAAGATAACCGATTTATGATATGCCCATTTGGAGATTCGTAAGTACTTCATTTTTATTTTACTATATGTAATATTTATGGCTTTAGATATGGATGTCAACTGAAATGTTGATGTTGTACAATATCCGTATGATTGCAAATTTACAGATGCTCCGTTTGTTGTGAGGGAACTGAATAAAATAGTGAAAAACTATTGGATGGGGCAGCACATTAATTACATAAGTGTTCTACATGAAGTGAGAGATTTGTGGTGGAATAAGTTCAAGGTAAGTGTTACATATTTTATTTTCTCATCAACTAAGTTTGGTGTAGTATATTGATTGTCAAGAATGATGTAAAGGGATCATAACAACTTTGTAGTTTTCAGTACCTAAGGGACCAGATATTTTTCCTGAGATGAACTTTGCAAAATCTTCACCCATAATTGTTTGGTGCATGGTATGGATATGTGACCATCATAATAACTTTCAGTTTTGTTTTTATTGATTACAACGGAAGTTCAGGTGGCCTGAAAAGGAAGAGAATGAAGTGAGAAGAATTTTCCATAAGAAAGTCGATGATTTTATACAAAATGTGATGAATAGAGCGAAGATAAAGAAAGTGAAACCGTCTTTCATTACTACTGACAATTGGGCGGAAATTAATAGAATTTGGAAAACTGAAAAGATTCGGCAAATCAGTGAGCAGAATAAGAAAAATCGATCTTCTAGTTCTAATGAAGGGTCAGCCACATATGCTGGGGGCTTTATCAACATTGGGGAGCATCGCAAACGACTGGTAAGTTTGTTAAATAAGTTATAAGTTAATTTAATTCAATTACTCATGTTTACATTTTGTAGGCACAAGAATTGGGGACGGAATCGACATTTGCAGCAACATTTGAACGCACATTTCAAAAAAAAGATAAGACATGAACTGGCGATCGAGCAAAAGCTATTAAGGTATGTATGGTTATACTTTGGATTTTATGGAAAATATAATGAAAACCGTGAATGCTTTCAATATTTATGGTGGATATATATATTAAGTTATTTTATTTGCATCTATATTGTTAATGTAGGAAAAATATGATGAACTTTTAATGAGCAATGTTAGTGGTAGTGATGGTTGTGCTGCGTCTGAGCCATCGGGTGACAATATGGCATTATGAATGGAGGCAACGGGTGAAATGAAAAAAGGAAAAATATTTGAGATGTAATCCTTGTTAAGGATGTACATGCTGCATCATACTAAAACTTCATCATCCAATGCGATTGGTCGAAGGAGGTCACGACAAAATGAGCAATTAACCGAAGAAGTGGACAATCTGAGAAATATATTTGTGCAGAAGGACGAACAAATCAATTCTTTGCAACAACAAATGGAAATCGTTATGCAACACCTCAACCTCAATCACTATGGGGTTCTTCCTGTACATCCCAGCAATCTAATAGGTGATGTGCACAATGATGAGCGAGACAATGATGCTAAGATTGATGATGATGATGATGATGATGATTTTCTCGGTCCTCTCTAGTTATCCGTCCCAAAATCGGGGGTAAGCTTGCTTCACAACTGGTGATTTATGACATAAGTTGACTCATATTCATATGTAAGAACATTGATATTCGTTCTGAAACGTTTTTTTATTAACCCTCTTACTTGTTTTTTTATACCTAATTCCACGTCCATGCATAAACGCTTCTTTTATATTCTGCACTAATTAAAGTATCTTTATTTATGTATCCACTTTTCATCAGATGTCGACAAAAATGACCGCTTTTGATGTCCTGTTGAGTACAACAGCTGCCCAATTTTGTGCATGGATTATTGATTTTTTATGATTTGTAAGCAGAATTTATGGTTGTCCCGCCTCTTATGAATGATTAGAATGTATTATGACATTGCATATTAAATAACATCATTCCATACTTTGCAACTTTGGATATTTCATTATTTTGCGATAAATTTTGCGACGAATTTTGCGCTAAATTTTGTGACAAATAATGTTCGTGTTAAATTTGCGACGAATTTGATGACAAATTTTGCGACGAATAACGTTCGTGACTTGTTTTGGACAAATTATTTTGCGACAAAATTAGAGACAAAATTTACGACGAAATTTGCGACTAATTTTACAACGAAATTTTGCGCCGAAATTTGCAATTAATTTTTGTTCGTCGCAAATTTGCAACGAATTATTTTTGACATAAGTTGACTCATATTCATATGTAAGAACATTGATATTCGTTCTGAAACGTTTTTTTATTAATCCTCTTACTTGTTTTTTATACCTAGTTCCACGTCCATGCATAAACGCTTCTTTTATATTCTGCACTAATTAAAGTATCTTTATTTATGTATCCACTTTTCATCAGATGTCGACAAAAATGACCGCTTTTGATGTCCTGTTGAGTACAACAGCTGCCCAATTTTGTGCATGGATTATTGATTTTTTATGATTTGTAAGCAGAATTTATGGTTGTCCCGCCTCTTATGAATGATTAGAATGTATTATAACATTGCATATCAAATAACATCATTCAATACTTTGCAACTTTGGATATTTCATTATTTTGCGATAAATTTTGCGACGAATTTTGCGCTAAATTTTGCGACAAATAATGTTCGTGTTAAATTTGCGATGAATTTGATGACAAATTTTGCGACGAATAACGTTCGTGACTTGTTTTGGACGAATTATTTTGCGACAAAATTAGAGACAAAATTTGCGACGAAATTTGCGACTAATTTTACAACGAAATTTTGCGCCGAAATTTGCAATTAATTTTTGTTCGTCGCAAATTTGCAACGAATTATTTCCGAAGAATTTTGCGACGGAAAATGTTCGTAGCTAATTTGCAATGAAATTTGTGACTAATTTTGCGACGGAAAATGGTCGTGGCTAATTTGCGACAAAATTTGTGATGAATTTTGCAACGAATTTTTGCGACGGATAGTATTCGTCGCAAATTTGCGACGAATTATTTCCAACGAATTTTGCGACGGAAAGTGTTCGTTGGTAATTTTTGCGATGAATTTTGCAACGAATTTATTTCCATCGCAATTTTGCGACGAATATTTAAATTTTCTGTCGCAAATTTTTGCAACAACCTAGTAGCGACGGAATTTTTTCCGTCGCTAAATTCATCGCAAATTGGATTTGAAACGGATTTTGCCCAATTTTTCGTCGCAAAATTCGTCGCTAAATATGTATTTTTTTGTAGAGTCACTGGCAAAGGCAACTTCCTATATCAATTTTGTAGGAGACATTGGACGTGCTTCTATCGCCTGTTCAAGAAGACCTCGACTACTTGTCATTGGAATCGGCCTGAAGTTGAATTAGAGCAGTTTTAGCTAATTTGTGCAAGCAGCCACAGAGACAGATTGTTGATAGAAGCATCAAAATTCATTTAGAGAAATCTTACTTTTATCAAGGAAAACGGCAGTCTGTTTTCCAGCGATGCACTCCCAATTCCAATGGCTCTTTTAGCTTTCTAAAGGCACTTCAATGGCTAGATTGGAGCTTGAAACGTCTATATAAAGTATACCAAACAAGTTGAAGGTTTTGGCAAAAAATTGAGAAAACTTATACCCTGAACACTTTTGTACTCCTGTGCTTGTACCGATAGTAATATTTGCTTGTGATTCTCTCTTCTAAGGGTTTTCTTTGCTCCTTGTAATATGTGAATTGACGAGTGTACCAAGTGTAATAGCACTGTTTGTTTATTCATAGTAGTGTCTACCGGTTTTGGATAGAAGCAGCACTTGCTACATTGTAAGGTCTTATGAGATTACTTGTGGTATCCAAACTTGTTATGGCTATTAGTCTAAAAGAGTGAACGTAGACCTGACATAAGCCTAAACACTATAAAATCTGTTTGCAGTATCTTCATTCTCTTCACTCTTTTCAATATATGACTGATAGAAGCATCTATATATTATATTATTAGTCTGTTTTTAAAATCTATCAAAGTTAATCTTGAACAATTCCGCTAAAATTTGTCAAGATTTCAAATCAACCTATTCTCTTCCTCTAGGTTATTTTCTTAGTCTTAATAAAAACTCCCCTGCAGTGCAGAAAGAAAGATGAAGAAAGAAACTTGACTTAGGCTCCGTTCGTTTAGTGGAAAATATTATGTTTTTAAAAAATATTTTCCCGGAAGTCATTTTCCGGGAAAATATTTTCCCGAAACATAATTTTCCGATGGTCGGCAACCAATATGAAAAAGTTTCGGAAAATATTTTTTGCCGCCGGCAGGGGCGGACGAGCGGCGACCGACTAGCGGCGGCCGACGATCGGCGGCGACGACAGCCGGCGACCGCCGAGCGGTGGCGGCGGTGGCCGGCGACAAGAGGGGAGAAGGAGGAGTTTGGCGGAAAATGATATCTATTTTTCATAAGCCGAAATCATTTTCCATAAACTATTTCGTGGGGGGGGAAAGGAAAATATTTTCCCACAGAAAACGTTTTCCACCCCCCGAACACCGGAAAACCCAAAAAATATTTTTCGGAAGAATATTTTCCGCCAAACGAACGGAGCCTTAAATAATATTTCTTCTTCGATAATAATCATTGTCTAGGACATCCTAATCGGTGATTGGCTTACCTCATTTAAAATACCAGTGTTACCAAACATTCGAGAATAGTAACTTTATCTGGTGACCAAATTTCATCTACCAATAGGAAATACCGCTATAATCAACTTACAGATGTTTTATGTAAAGAAGTCATTTTGAAATATAGCCAATGCGTTATACATGACATCCACAATCTGGGTTTTCAATTTCTGGCTAAAGGCACATAGTTTCTCTATTTCGTGGCCTGTGCGTTTCCAGTCAAACTTGCATATAGATTGGCCAGGCATGACCCACATATGTTTCCCTCAACAATTTCCTCTCTTCAATCATGTGGCAACAAAGGGATAAGCACTTCGTTTTGACTGTCATCAAAGGCATGCTTCATCTGCTAAAGGGAAAAAGTGATCTTCGTTTCTAATTTATGAAGTACTCCATTAACAGTCATCTAATTTTGCGATGATCAGGTTAGTGATCTCGCCTTAACCCACTTACTCAAGCGACAAATTTTTCACTGAGCTCTTTGGTCAAAAGACCAGTAAATTGGCTGCTCAAATCTATCTTTCAGTAGAAGCTATAGCTAGATTTTCTATTAATTTATGTATAGCTAGATTGACCAAGCCTCGTTAGCAAAGAAGGATTGCACCATCAATCAAGTCCAATTGCTAGTTCATCCTTTGGGAAGCTATCAAGATTCCTTACTTTGCTCTCTAAAACACTAGTAATCTTTTGAATCCTACACTTCTGGACTATAATAAGAACAGAAAGAATAGCAGCCATACATTGCAATTTGAAAAAAGAACCACAAAACTTTACTGAAGGAAGAAGTGACTCTGGATTATGTACAAAAGAAAGCCCAAGCCGGTCCAACCACAGTAACAAGAACCAAGAATCTTGAACCTCAGTAGTGAGTGATTGCTGATTTCAATATAAAGATTAAATTCGATTATAGCGACTAAACTTACACGGATCACAGTAATCACATCTACTCTAAGCCTTCCAAAAAAAGTGAAAAATGAAGAGGAAAAAAAAATCCAAGATTACTATAGAAGCAGATCATCCCCAAAAAGATAGAGCAGTCTCTCCACAGCCCAACTGGGTTCGTTCATACTCCAGTCCGAGCTCTGTGAGGGGGTCAACAAGGGGGCTCTACAGAGCGGGCAAGACTTGTGATTATCTTCATGATCTTGATGGCCATCATGATCCACCCATCTGTCAATACATTCTCTGTGGAAAACATGGCAACAGTTCCTCAGCTCCCTGACTTCATCGTCCTCGCTCAGCTGGCTAAGGCATACTGCACACGTTTCACAGATCTGTGGCAGTCTCTCCATGACATCCCCATAGGTGGTCAGCACCAGATTGTCTCTTATCATCTGGGAAGAAACGGAAGGAGCGTGCTCTGTTTCAACAGAGGAGGAAGGAGAAGATGAGGAGGACATGGTGATTCTGTCTCTGAGCCTGAAAGCCCAAGACAAGACCCATCTCACCACTGCAAATATAAGAGCTGCTTTGTACAGGACATGGGTTACTATCAAGCAACAGCTAGGATCCTCCAACAAGAAACCCATTTTGATATTAAAATCTTCCTTCAAGGGATCGAGAAGCCTCAAGAACCTAGCCTACAATAACTTCAAGAAAAGAGAGAGAGTAAGAGCAGGAGGAGGAAGAAGGGGGAAGTTCTCCATGAGGTATTGGCCCCCTTATAAAGGGCAAGGTTGGGGGCGTTGTTGGGGAATTTTGGGTTTGCTTTTAATTTCCTTCTTTAGATTTTTAAATATATTGTCAAAAGTAATGTCCACCGGGCTCTTGACACCACCTTCTGCATTCGTGTAAAGTCACCAAGTCTAAGAGGGTGGACTGTGATATCTTAATTCAGGAAAGCTTTCTGAATATTTAGTGTCAAAATCTTGTATAAGAATGAAGAGTATAGAAGCAAAACATATTTTTTGCTTTCTTGATAAAGTGAATGATTCTATTCTCGAAGGCGTGTCTGCGCTGTGATATTTGTCTGAAAGAAGGGAAAAGGGAAAAGAAGCATGATGATGGTCATGTAGAAAAAGAGGTGGAAGCTATTATGACCCGGATAGAAAGCTAACAAAGACCCATCATAACATAAGTGACGCCATGTTGGTCCCATGTGGCCAAAGAATCAAACAAATACTAAAACCTAAGAAAAGATTCTACAAAAGAAAAAAATTCCCAAAATCAATCAAGCAATTAACAAAAGCTATTATGAAGATCTCGAAATGAATTACACTGAAGGATCACTTAATTATTAGTAATCCATTATTTAATTTAAGAAATTGTTAGGTGAAACAGGAGGAGAAAAAGTACCATCCCATCACCAATAGCTCACGTTGCCCTTTTGATCTTATCATACGTGTGAAATGGGCCCATCTAATGTGCCTTGCTTCCTTCAATCTGAGTCAGAAATCCACCAGCCTGCCCATCATCTTGATTACTTTCTGCCACGATGATGGAGGACGATGCAGGAAAAGGGAGAGAGAGAGAGAGAGAGATCATGGACAGTGTCGTGATCCTGAACCAGCTCAATAAAGAAGACCAATCTCTGGTCCTCTTTATTGATCTTCATCTCTTTACCTAAAACCGAAAAAGCGCTGTCGAGCCACTAAAAGCCATCTTCAGTGGGTGCACGAACAGATATGAGCAGAGCTGCAGTTCAGCCCACTGCAGTTGTGGTGTTGCCTTACGTACACGACCAAGCTAGCGAATGGTGTTGCCTTACGTACACGACCAAGCTAGCGAATGATAACCATTCTGTTTCGAAATGAGTTCCTGAACTAGAAATAGGTTTTTCTATTTCTGGTTCCTGGATGAGTTTCTGAGAAAAAAAACCCGTTTGATAACAATCAAAAATTTCTATTTCTAAAACAGAAACCCGTTTGAGAACAGTATAAAATTTCTATTTCCTGAAACAAAAACCCGTTTGATAAACAACATAAAATTCTATTTCCAAGAACAGAAATCCATTTTTTTAAAAATGGAATAAAAATAATAGAAAAATCTGAAAAATTCATAAAAATCTTTAAAAAATTCAGAAAATCCCAAAAAATTGAAAAATTCCAGAAAAATCATCAAAATGTCGAGAAAATAAAAAAAAATTCTGATTTTGCGAAAATAGGAAATTTGATGAATTTTTTCAAAAAAAAAATCAAAAAATCAAAAATTTCAAAATTTCACAGAATTGTTTAGAATACCCGTGGCCATCTACTTTAAGTGAAATTTAAATTTTTTTAAATTTCCAAAAAAATAAAAAATTGCAAAACTTCACGAAGTAGTTTAGAGTACATGTGGCCACCCACTTTGAGTGAAATTTAAATTTTTTGAGGTACCCAATAAAATTAAAAATTGAAAATTAAAAAAATTTCAAAATTTCACAAAATGGCTTAGAATACCTATGGCCACCCATTTTTGGAGTAAATTATAATTTTTTTGAGATGCCCAAAAAAAATTTAAAAAGTAAAAATTATAAAACTTCACAGAATGACTTAGAATACATGTGGCCAACCATTGCAAGAGAAATTTAATTTTTTTGAGATTTCCAAAAATATTAAAAAATTTAGAAATTTCAAAACTTCATAAAATAGCTTATAGAATACCTGTGGCCACCCACTTTGAGCGAAATTTAAATTTTTTTAAGTGCCAAAAAAAAAATCAAAAAGTGAAAAAATGAAAAATTTCAAAACTTCACAGAATGGTTTAGAATACTTGTGGCCACCCACTTTGAGTGAAATTCAAATCTTTTGGTGTGCAAATAAAAAATTAAAAATTTCATAACTTCACATAATGATTTAGAATACTTCTAGCCACTGACTTTGAGTGAAATATAAAATTTTTGTAGTGCCCAAATGGTATTTTTTATTTTTTTTCCCTTTTTAATTTTTATTTCATCACCTAAAAAAACATTAAATTTCACTCAAAGTGGGTGACCACAGGTATTCTAAGCTATTCCTCTAAGTTTTCTAATTTTCATTTTTTTTATTTTTTTTCGGTAGCTAAAAAATTAAAATTTCACTCAAAGTAGGTGACCACAGGTATTCTAAGCCATTCTATGAAGTTTTGAAATTTTTAATTTTTTTAATTTTTTTGGGGAATCTAAAAAAAAAAAAAATTTCTCTTGAAATGGGTGGCCACAAATATTCTAAGCCATTCTGTGAAGTTTTGATGTTTTTAATTTTTTTCGACACCTAAAAAAATTTAAATTTCGCTCAAAGCGGGTTGCCACAAATTGTGAAGTTTAGAAATTAAATTTTACATTGGATTCGTAACGTTACATACGCCCGCACACAAATTCCAGTCAAATTAATGCAAATGGCCAAGCAATGAAATGGGTCTTCAACATTCAACCACCATTGTTCTCGATATTTGCTCTCAATATTTGTCAGTATGCATTGTTCCTCATAATATCGCAAAAGCTTATGGAGAAAAGTAAACCAAGCACATCACATTACAAGAGCCAATATCGGAGATCCCAAAATACCATGTCACATTACAAGAGTCAACATAAAAAATCCTCAAATACAAAATAATGGAAATACATTAGAAAAGTCGGAAACACATTTTCATGGAATCTTCGCCATATTATTATTAATTGCCAATTGATTGGCAATTCTTTTCCTAAGCATGTTGATCTCAATATCCTCCTCTGTTGATATCTCGTCAATAACTTCATCTTGTGCACTTCCAAACGAGTACTCTGAATCACCATATTGGAAAAAGTTCTTATCCATCTTGTCTTGATCACGGATGTAATTATGAATAGCACAACATGCAATTACAATACATGACTGTTTTTGAATTGAAAATGAAGGCATGTGTCTCAAAATGGGAAAACGATTTTTTAACACCGCAAATGATCTCTCAATAACATTCCTTAGTGAAGAATGCCTATGGTTGAATAATTCTCTTGCTGTTGTTGCCTGTCTCACTCTACCCCTAAAATCATTAATATGATACCGTTTCCCTTTGAAAGGAGTCAAAAATCCCGGAGTTGCAGCATAACCAGAATCTACCACGTAGTATTTGCCTAGCAAAAGGTATTCATATATTGATCATGATTCGCAAATGCAATACAATTATAAGGAAAATTATCCCTTGAAAAACAAGCAAATACCTGGTGCAATACAAGTGATTGGGACGCGCTGTGGCTTGTGATATCAGCAAATGAACCAGCATTGGAAAAAAAAAATTCAAGTGGGAAGATGTCAATTGGTATAGTTTATATCCTAGTGAATTGTAAAATATGTGCACTAGGAGAATCTAAAACGGTGCATTCATCAATCTCTCATGGTTTATTTCATTTGCAAAGATTAAATTTGCATAATCCATGAGTTGGCAAACGAGATTTATGATAATTGTAGTCTATCTCATTGTCTTGGTATATAACACGTTATATTTTGTACAGTGTGTGAAACTTGAGACGTTTATCGCATGAATGAGGAGTTTTCAAAGAGAATGTTTTCTGTTGATTTTTTCCGAGCCCAATTCCTTTTAAAATTACCAACTTTAGCTTTGGGTTTCAATTTTGATCAAAACTTTTCCGCCCTCCTCAAGCTTCATCCAATAAGTCCGTTAAAATTTTAATGTGTCATTTCATGCATACTCAACTACTCACAGTTGTTGTCGCCGAAGATGCTGCCTGAATATCAATATCTTCAAACCGAACTTTTTTTTATCTCATAAAAAAGTATTAACTTTTAGTTCGTATATAGATTTTGCCTTCGTCAAAATTTGAAAGTGTTATTCCATGTGTATTTAGTGACTCGCAACTATCGCCACTATTGTTATATGAATAGTTTTGAACCCAGTTAAAGGAGGAAAAGCGAGCATTCAAATTTGTATTTTTGGCAAACAATCATAAAAGAGCGATTCGTGGGATCCGAGCATGTCCATAGTTAAGAAAACAGAACCTTGAACTTGCAATTAGCGGCATCCAAAAACAGGGAAAATTCTCGAACCGTGTATGATCCTCCGCGGCAACATTGTCGTGAGTTGTCAAATACACGTTGAATGACTCGTCTTTAACATCATCATTGGATGGAACCTTGACGGAGGCCGGATTTTGGAAGCGAGTGTCATTGATGCTTCTTTTTTAGTAGATTAGAATTGGAATTCAAGCTAAAAGTTAGTACTTTTCTACGAGATAAAAAAGAGCTCGGATCAAAATTGGAGCCTAAGAAAGAGATTATGTTTTTTTTTCATGAGATAAAAGAAGTTGGAGCTGGAATTGGAACTCGAATTAAAACTAGTGCCTCTCAATGGATAACGCCGATCCATGATTTGAGAAGTGGAGGCCCCAATTCTAGGGGCTGATCACATGGAGGTTAAGGTAAGCAAAAGGGCGAAAAGAGGAAGAGGAAAAACCTTATCACATGATCAAGATTGTGTCCTTTTTCCAAGAATAGACCCTCTCATCCCAAACACCGAAAGGAAGAATTCAATGATCTTATCAGGAACAGCCTCAACACAACATGCCCATGTCTGACCAGGTGACCATGCAGCTAATTGTAAAAACAGAGAAGAAAAACAAAAAAAACAGGGGATGAAAAGCTAAACGAGCTAAAAAGGGCAAAATGACATAGAATTTGCTTACATACGAAGGAATATATGCTCATCATCATCCCTTTCGGCGAGAACCCGAGACGACTAATGCCAACCTGTGTTAGATTGCCTACCCAAATAAAGGTGCAAGAAAGGTTGGAAGATGACAACATGCATATGGGGGCTAACATATCTTATCTGTACAAACACCAGATAAGATTTTTGTGAAAGCTTCGGATCGAAGACATTTTCTCAGCCGAATTAACGAAAAATGTGTTGATCTTACACCGAAAGTGAGTATGCTCAGCAATCTTTAACGAGAAGCTCCCGAGATTAATGAATGATTTAAGATGGGTCTACTCCATTCGCCTTGCTGAATCGTGCGACATAGTTCCATTTGGGTGTTTAAATGCCTTGATAAATCTATTTTAATATAGTTGACTATTGAATTATCCGACTCGGTGCTTGTTTATCTAGTTGAGTTATTTGAGTTCTTTTTTCTTCCTTTTCTTTTTTGTTGCTAAGGTGAGTAATTTGGGGTTTCTTAGGCAGAAAAGTGAAGATCTTTCAAATTAACTGTGGACAATCTTCCACACCTTATATAACCAAATGGGCTTATTCATCATTGGGTGGTCTATGTTTCTGCTTTTCAATGTGATCAGATCAGAGAAGAGCATCATCTTATCGGAATTTGGCAAAAAGCGTGGACAATGCCCCGAGGTTCAACACTTTTTTTTCTTTTTTCTGTCTTAACATTGAAGTCAAGGCTGCATTTTTTTTTTCTCTGAAAAATTACCTCATAGGCTTGATCTTAGGATGTGCCATGAGTTAATTAATTTGATCACTCAGCTTGCAATAAAAGTAGCAAAAAAAAAAAAAAAGATGGACAAGTCCCCATTATGAAAAGTTGTTGTAGTTTGATAACATATTCGTCATTGCCAAAAAATTATATGTGCATATACGTTTCGATATTTAAAAGTTTGAAGTGTTTATGCCAGAACCTATGAAGCCGAAGATCTAAGATCAAACTTATCAATTTTCCACTTGAAGATAAGGAATAAATTGACCCTCTCCATTTTCTTGTCATAACTTAAAACATGATCCGGCTTTCAAAAATTTACAAAAATAAAAAAAAATGATGTGTGACTTTGCATGTCAACATTTGTGACTTGCAATAAATTCAATGTTAAAAGGAATAGCTATGATGCACATGTGAGCGAGTTGTGTTAGAAAAACTCCATATCGAAAAATCGGTGTAGTATAAAACAATTAATATATTCTAGTTGGTCCATAATAATGAAGGCAGATCTAATTGGATATATTGACTCCACTCCTAACAACACATACCTAAACTTTTACTAATTTTTTTTTTGTTCAGATACTTGCCTCCATTTATTGTAAAAGCAACGTTAAAAAAGAGCTCAAAATTTCATCTAAGTGTTTATGGTGTTGTTATTTAAAAATAAAATAAAATTAAGGATCCGTTTATTCAAGTAAAACTGTTTTCGGGAAATTGATTTTTCGAGATTTGGATGACGGAAAACCAATCAATCTAGAGGCTACAGTTTTCATGGATCGAAAACAACAAGTTTATATATCCCTTTTAGCAAGAAAGAAATCACTCTACCTAAACCTTAAAACAAATGAAAACTAAATCATTTTTCTTCAAAATGATCTCCATGGAAATTATTTCACTGTACCCTAAAATTTGGATCTAGTAAAAAGTAGGGATAATGACTCAAGTAGTCTTTGAATTTGGCCCAATATGCAATGTGGTTTCTGAACTTTTAATTTGCTTAATATAATCCCTAAACTTTAACTTAATGTTCAATGTAGTTCCTGAACTTTTACTTTGTTCAATGTGATCCCTAGACATTTGGCACATATTCAATGTAAATTATATGAAAATATGCAATATAGCCATTTCATTAGTTTAGTTCAAGGACTATATTGAACATTTTCATATAATTCAAGGACTAAATTACACATGTGACATTAAACAAATTAAAAGTTCATGGACCGCATTGTACATCGAGTTAAAGTTTATGGATCGCATCGAACAATTAAAAGTTCAGTGATTGCATTGTACATTGGGTCAAAATTCACGGATTGTTCGTGTTATTTTCCGAAAAACAGCAAAAAGGAAAAGTAAAAATGAATCGACATGCATGATCTACCCGGGGCAGGCTAAATCCTAGTGGGCGAGGCTTGTCCGCTCCAACGTAGGACCGACAACAGCAGATTAGCCCCTCCTTCTCCTTCCTCCTCCGTCCATCCCGTTCCCACGTTTCCCTCCGGCCAAGAAACATCGGTCGCCCATGAAGACGTAGAAAAAGCTCCGAAAACGAGGGCCACTGCATCGAATCACGCACTCAACCAGAGAGAGAGAGAGAGAGAGAGAGAACAAGCAACCCACAAAGCTCCAAGTTCCTCGCACAATCCGCCGCCGCCGCCGAGGGGATTCCGACTCGCTCTTTTTGGCCGGAAAGAAAGATGGGATCGGAGGAGGGAATGGAGCTGCAGCTGCGGGAATTGCAGAAGCAGCTGGGGAACAAGCAGAGGTTCGAAGAAGCAGTTTCCTCGATCAAGTCGATCCTGCAACGACGCTACCCTTCCGCCTCGCCTTCGCTTCGCCGATCGGTGGGCACCCGGTTCATCCCCCCCCCCCCCCCCCCCCCCCCCCCCCCCCACTCCTGTTGTTGTTCCGTCGCGGGGATGAATTTGCGCGGACACCCATTTCGAGATTGTGCGTTGACTCTGCGGAATTAGGAATTAGGGTTGGAATTGGCAATGGTGGCGTTTTGTGCGTTCAAGTTTCGATTTTTTTTTTTTTGCTTTTTGATCGTGGCGTTCTGGTGAACCGGATGAATGATATCGGCTGATGGGTTTGCCTGGGTTTTTTAATCACGAGAAATTAGGCCGTGTCATGATGCGCGCGTATAAGCAAATGCGCCCTAGTTGATCGTGGAGTTTCGGCAGATGTTGATTTTAGGCGCCGTGATCCGTGCAATTGCGGCTCAAACTGCTAGAATTACAATTGGAGGAATTATATAGGGACTAGAATTTGGAGATGTTTTGTATGCGGTGCTCAATTACAAGTTCGATTCTGATTTATGGAAGTTTACTCGACTGAAATGAGAAAAAATTTGTGCTTTTTCTGGTGCTAGATTTATTCTGCAGTATGTCGAGTCGCAACAATCTTGAAGACGAGGTACACGGCGCCTGGTTTTTGGCTAGCTGGATTAGGGCTCTTTGAGGAGGCCGAAAGCTTGGTGTCTAATCCTTCCGAGAAGGAAAATTTGAAGAGTTGTATCGCTCAAGCACGAGAACAACTGCATGTTGTGGATAATCCCACTCCAGAATCCACACAGTCTAGTAGAGGTCTGAGAGCAATTTTTTAATCTAATTAAGGTTCTTTGTTTTCCTGTTATTGCTTTTTGACTAAACAATCATGTCTCTTATTTTCCACATGAATATGTCGATGCAGGTTATTTGTTTGAAGGGCATCTTACTGTGGATCCAGAGCCTCCTCGGCCCCAATGGCTTGTGCAGTCTGAACTCATGAACACTGTTTCTATGCTTGCTGCGGCTGAATCATCTCATCAAATGGAGGATACCCATGTGTCCGAAACAGCTGCAAATTTGATTCAGGAATTGATGGAGAACCTTGATACGACATTACCATTGGTATCTCTTAGCTCCATTCACTTGGTGTTTGCTCATTAGCTGCTTCATGTATATTGCTTTGTGGTTAGCACTTTGTAAAGTTTAATTGGTTCAGTTTGGACAGCGAGGTGTCTTTGCTGCTCCTATGAAGGATCTTTGACATAAATTTGTGTCTGTAGATCTTGGATAACATTCCCGTAGCTCCAAGAGCCCCACCTGCCAGTAAAGAAGTTGTTGCAAGGCTTCCAGTCATTACTCTGTCGGAAGAAATTCTAGCCAAAATGGGACATGATGCAGAATGTGCAATTTGTAGAGAGAACTTGGTTGTGAATGATGAGATGCAAGTGTTGCCATGCAAGCACACGTTTCACCCTCCTTGTGTAAAGCCTTGGCTGGTGATGAAACTCTACCTTGTTATTTTATTATGCAGAAATTTTTTAAATGCATTATTCTCAGTCACACTTGTGGCATATTAAGCAAGTCTACTTCAAGTTCTGATTCGGTGAGATTTCTTTGAGCTGTGAAATAACTGGTTGTCGCACTTGTGCTTTACTTTGTGGCAGGATGAACACAATTCTTGTCCGATATGTCGGCATGAGCTGCAAACTGATGATCATGCCTATGAGAGCTGGAAGGAGCGTGAAAAGGAGGCTGAAGAAGAGAGAAAAGGCGCTGCAAATGCTGTTCGAGGGGGAGAATACATGTATGTTTAGTAATCACTCGCTTATTGCACCATGTAGCTTAACATTGTGCCGGGCTTTGGATACCACTGCTGTCGGCACTTCCTTGTTTAGTCTTCTTTTGAGGAGATGTCGTTGATTAAATTGACTTCATTTGGAGTAGAACGCATAAGCAGTCTTGAGTGGAAAGCGTTTCTTCCTATAGTTTTTACTGTTCTTGTTCTGGCGTGGCCAATTTTTTAAGGAAGGTCCTGGGAAACCCATTCACTGACAGATATATCAGCCATCGTTGCCATTTTGTGCCATTGGTTCTCTCTTTGCAAAGGATCTAATGTGAAGGGAGATGGAAGAACAATCCTCCTCAGGGATACATAATATTCTAGCCAAACCGACGCCTGGTCGCGTCGGCCGGGAATGTGGTTCGGAGCAAGCTCTTGAATTGATCCCTGAGAAAAGAAGAAGAGAGAAAAGAAATGCATAAATTTGCAGATGTTTCCAAAGCAGTGCCACGTTCCTGACACGTTTTAGTTTTCAAACCCCATATCCCTGGAATGACAGGAGATGTTGATTTTAAGGTACTGTGTTTATTGGAGGAAAATAAATGATTTGAAAAGTATTTTTTTAAAAATAATTTTTTACTTATGAAAATATTTAGTTATCAATTATTATCGATATTTTTGTCATTAACTAATAATTTTAGAAAATACAATCGATTATTGTCAAAAAAAATATTTTTTCAAATTATTTATTTTTCGCGAAATAATCGGAGTGTAAGAGGGTTCTTTATTCTCGATGTATTGAATTCATCTATTTTCCCCACTTGCTACCTATATATAACACCATTTTGGTTGAGTCAATTCACACAAGCCTTAAGCACCAAAATTTGTAGACTCTTAATTGCTGCACTCTCTTGGGAATAGGAAGTAATATCTAATTAGTTGATCAAGCGTTGTGAACTTGGTTTGCAAGTCAAAAGTTACGTATCAGAAAACTTTAATTAGTTTGCGAAGGATGGACTTGGGTTTAAGCGTATTGCCAAATTCAGGCTTCCTCACTCAGATCTAATAAAGCAGTGGCGACGGACTCATCTAGTAGATAGTTAGTGCTTCGCTGGTCTCATAAATTGAACACTCTCATGCCGAGTGAGGTTGATCTCGGCTCCGTCCAAACCTTTTTGTTACGCAAAAACAGGAGTAATTTTGCCAAGAATCTTCGAGGACAAATACTAATGGCTTGATTGGACGACAATGAAGATGGATCTTATGAACCACACCGTTATATTTCTCTTTTACGTATGAAAATATAATTGAAGGCCACATAGCAAGGAGTCATTTTTTGGTGCATTGGATGTATATGAGCTCCACGCATCTCAACTGTTAGATCATATCGGTGTCACGTGGGATGATTTACCAACATTATGGGCTGGGACGCATTGGACTCTCACTTGGTCCCTCGTAACTCTCTACGTTATAAATTAATTTTCTTTTCATTTGGCCAAAAAATTTTAAAAAAAAAAACGATTATTTTTTGCAGTCATAATCAGTTTTTTTTTTTTCCACTGTCATAATTATCTTCATACTGCTGAAAGGCCCAGAACCAGAACGAGAGCAAGCTTCTGAAGCCCAAAGAAAGAACAAACACCCAGATGTCTCCCAACGACCAAATCTTAATCAAACAGACAGACGGCAGAATCTGAGAATGCGTGGCGGAAGCACCAACATTAAAATTTCTCCCACCACCATGTCTTGTCTTTTTCTTCTTGCTCCTCCAAGATTTCTGCAATCCCCACACCGTACTTGCTTCCCCATTCCGGCTCCAATTCTCGGGTAAGGCTCGGTGGCTGAATCACAGCATCGGTTATGGAACTGGGCACGTCAATTCTCGGCTATACGCTCGGATGCATCTCTCCAAAAGCTCGCACTTGTTATGGACCCGGTTGCTCTCGAGCCCGCAACTTGTTACGGTCCAAGGTTCAATCTTGTGGTCTCAATTTGGACAGCAACCTTCCTCTTCGACGCATGGTCTCTGATGGGTATGTGGGAAGTGGTAGCTTTGGCGTCAACACGAACGCTAATAGTGCTCTTGGTAACAGCAGAAGCAGGATATACAAGAGGTTAGATTCTTGCTTGGTGGTGCCTCCAACCAGTGGTGGGAAGCCACGTGCCATCATCAAGTTCTTGGGTGGTGCCTTCATTGGAGCCGTTCCTGAAGTCACCTACAGGTAGTCTGTTCCGATTCTTTTATTTGCTTATGTTAAGGGTATTGTTTTTTTTATTTCTTTTGACTGATTGTTTTTGGCGGTGCTGCAGCTATTTGATTGAGCTTTTGGCAAAGGAGGGGTTTCTGATCATCGCAGTGCCTTACAATGTGACCTTTGACCATGCCCGAGCCGCTAGTGAAATATATGTGAAGTTCCATTCTTGCCTAGATAAAGTCTTGACATCCGGATTACCTCATGACGACTTATCTGCTGCTGATCTTGTTGATCTACCTCTCTTTTCTGTTGGTCACAGGTGAGGAATTCATCATGGCATTTCTGGTGATTAACAGTTTATATGCTCTCGTGCGTCCTTGGGTCCAACGTTATGTACCTGTGTATCTATGTATACAGTCATGTCTACATATGAGTATGGGGACACTTTTATACGAAGGAATTGTAGTGACCAGCATGAATGAAAGCATATCACACTAACTTTAATATATAAGTTCATTTTAAGGATGGAATATATAACTTGGTGTTCTGTGATTGAAAGTTGATCACTTTGTCGGAGTTGGTGTGCAGCAGGTGTTAGTACCACTGATAATTCCTTTTATTGAAGGTGTGAAAAATGCTGTAATGGGCATTTCTCCTCCTTTTGGGAATGCTTGAATAATCTTACCTGTTCGAAAGGATTAAGACGATTATCAAGTTCGTCATATTGTTGTAGGGAAGTCACAGAGTCCCACCTTTTGAGATACATAGTTCCGCTGCAGCAAAGTAGCAATTCTTTTACTGGTGCATCATTTCACTTACATTTCCATTGTTATTCCAAGCTGGAGAAGCGACTCTGCTAGATTGCTTACTTAACGCAGACTTCTCAGATTAAGAATCCCTAAATTGCACTATGAAAATCACACCCTAGGATGTAGATGACTTTATTTACATTGGTTGCATGAGCACGTGATTGTGATCTGCGGTCCTTTTAGTAATCAATTGCGCTGCTGCGTTTTACCATTTTAGAACTCCCTTGGGAGATTCTTGAATCTTATCTTAATAAAAATTTTGGGTCTTTGATCCCTAAAACTAGGGCAATGAACATAATATATCTTTTTGCCTTCGTTGCTGTTAACCCATTTAATTCTCAAACCATTCTTGCAGCAATGGTGCACTTCTCCAAGTACTAGCTGGAAGTTACTTCTCTGAGAAGATACCAAAGGTCTGCTTATCCTTGCTTTTGCCCCTCTCCGAAATTATTGATTGAAATTGTCCTAGGCTCTTTGAGAAGCAAATCATATACATCAGCCTCTGTTGATGTAAACTGCTGATTATGAAATTTTGTATGGTTTAAAGTAAATCAAGCGATTATGGAGTGTGACAGAGCATGTTGTCTCTTGTGGAAGGCCAATGCCATAATATCGTACAACAACCGACCAGCATCAGAGGCAGTTCCTTACTTTGAGCAGGTAATGTGTTTTTTTTTCAATTTCTTGGGTTTGAAGGTCATCTTCCCTTTTTCATCTCAAAGTATGCTTGTTTTATGTAGGATCATGCATGTTTGAACATGGTTATTTCTTACATGTGATTGAACTCTCTAAGTTTTTATTGCTTGTGGCACTTGCATCTTTCTACATAAGCCGAAGAGAGCATCACAAAACATTTTCCCAAACATGCAAGATTGTTGTGCATGCAGCATTATTCTATGCTTCGTCGGTGGTGCTGTGAGTGCTCCACATTGTTTCGTGAATGTAAAAATGCTTTTTGCATCTCAATAAAATAGCTTTTAACACGAAAGTGCTTCCGTTTTTTTACATTAAATGTTTTTAAACAATGTTGGCTTTAGTAGCTGGAGAGGGAGCTTTACTCACCTTTGTTGATTGAATGGCTGAATCCTTGTTAGAATGTTGTGTAACAGGACTTCATCATCACTGCCTTATTTAATAGCTGATAAGGAAAATACATTCCCACAATCTTTATATGGACACCGTGACAAATAGATGCAATAAAGTAGTCGCTTTAGTTCAGCTATCTAACAGATCATTCTTCAGTTTACCAGTATTCTCAATTAGAACTAAAGTTTTCTGGATTTCTTGCAGCTGGGTCCTCTTGTTAGTCTAGTGATGCCACTTATGGAGGTTTCCCCTGTTTACAACATGGCTAGAAATGCCTCAGGTATGGGGTCTTGTGATCCTCCCATCACTGCTTGCCCTTAAAGTTAACCAGTATAATTTCGCTATCTGTTCAGTTACATCTTATTATTGTTATGTTTCATGAAAAATAATAGGAAGGTAATCATATATATGTTTGGTGAAGAAAGCTACTTTTACATGATTTGCTTCAAGATATGTTCACCTTGTAAAGCAATGATTTTGATCTGCTTTCACTGTTCTTAAAATATAGGAGATGCATTCAAAATGTTATTCAACACAGCTGGTGCAGTGATAGCAGAGTATGACCAGGAAGCCCTAGTCTCTTTGAACAAGTTCATTGATCAGTTGCCTTTAGTACTAAATCAGGTAAGTTGGATATTTGCCAGAGATCATCATCAATTTGGCTTTTAGATCCATTTCATTATTATATGAGATAAAACATAGATAAGATCTGTTGTCCATATTGAAAAGCTGAGGCAACTACTGACCTAACTCTTTTTATCTTTTTCGTAGATGCATGATATCATTTGTAACCTTAAGCTTATCAGGAGTTGAAGAATACATTATCCGCTGATTTTGTGAATGTTTTTTCCAAATCGTGAGAGCAATGTAAGATTGAGAAAAGCCTATTCCCTAGAGGCTCCCAATGGCCCCATGAAGGCACTGTTTACAATTTTAACAGTGGATAGTTGAACTGATCGACTGGCAATTCTTTAAATGTCTATGCATCTGAAAGCTTCACTTTTCTTCTTTTAGGTATCTGAGGGGATATCAGAGTTCAAACCAACACCCTCTGAAAATCGTGATTACTGCAAGAATGCATACAATGTGCCACACACTCTTTTGGTAGGTCAAGTTACTTGTGTTAATCTGAACTCAGAGGAAAAGAGTGTTATTTCTCGCCAAAAAGTAAGATTGACAGATGAGGCGTGGTGTTTCCAGTATGTTTTATAGATCCCGTGTCATTCTGCAGTTGAAGTTCAGTGTGGATCCTATTGATGAGACGGATTTATTGGAAGGGACACTAAAGCCTCGAGTCGAGTCCTTTCGGGGGACATTGGAAAAGGTCCAGCTAAGTGGTAACCATATCACGCCATGCGCACAGGTAACGTCTGATATTTCAAAAGCAATACCGTAAATATATTTTATCGGCACTATAATATGAACAGGCCAATACCTGATAGGCAAACATAATCTAATTCATTGACATTTGACCAATTACCTAAAGTTTTCTCGTCACTTTTAGTGTGTCATTAGCATTTTATAATTAGTAAGTGTCATCTTGTTCTGTCACTACTTGCTAGAGAAATCATGTATGCCTTTTTCCTCTCTTCTCTCTCAATAAATATCTCTGGATTCAATCAACTTAATCTCGTTTTGATTTTGTCTTGCCAGGAACCAAAATGGCAAGCTGGTTACCTGTATACTCCAGCGGATGCTATTGCTCAGGGGCTCAAGACTCTTTCTTTGAATGAGACTAGAGTCCTCTCTAGAACTATAAGCGACTGGTTCAGACGTTTTGAAGCATGAAATGCCAAATCCTCTGTAGTCCCTCTGCTCTCGGCAAGATTTGGCATATTGATAGATAGTAGATGTCGACTGGGCACTTCCCTCACGTATATTAGAGTTCAAACTCAAGTCATGTGTATAATAATCTACCACATTGCCGTTGCTTGCCTGATGTCTGCACAATTTTGGAGTAAATTTTGAATCCTCCCCTCATCTTTTCCTATGATGAAATGATGCGTTTCTCATTTACTTATTGACTACCATCTAAATTACAAGATGATTATCTATGGCTTCTTTTGGGGGTCCTTTCTTTTAAATAATGATGATGATGATATTGGGCAGCTGGTGTCAGATTGCTCTAGGTTGCATATATAGGCCATAAGTCTGATTCCCAGAGCGGCAGGCTTGTCGAAAATCTGTTATATTACGTATTGATATGGAAATTTAAGGACAAACAGGTTGTTCTCTAGATCTCTTTTTCATTACCTCAGTGCGTTCTTTATCTAATAGTTATAAACAATTTGGTTGTCACTCTATCAAAATCACTGAAACAAGGACAAAAACACAAGAAAAATGCTTGTGCTACATGAGATCAGTCAAAAGACCTTATTGGAATATCTGATTACCCAAGCGGCACTATAGCAATAAATCACAGACAAATACTAGACACTTAAAATTCCATATTTAGTAATTCACAACTTGCATCTAATCTCCACCACATCAGGAGTCTCTGAATTCAACTTGACTTCTACCCAAGTGATCCTCTAGTCTAAAATTCAGCTCGACTGTTGATGACGGTGGTTGTACTAGATGGCAGGTTGAAACAAAAGCTATAATAAAGCCCACGCAGCATCAAACTTGACAATTACGAACTACTGCTTTATCGTGGAGAAAGTATTAAAGATAATATTAGGAAAATATTTCAAGTCTTCACCATGATCCACCAAGAACTGCAAGCATATATGCCTAGAGGGCAACCGGGTATCTGTCAACGCAGTCCAACCAGGGACTCTTATTCGGCTTCCTCACACGGCGCATCGACTTCCAAACCAGGCTGTTGCACTTGAAGCCGGAGCCAAAGGCGATCTGCCACACCCGGTCTCCCCTCCTCACCCTCTCCTTGGCCTCCAGATAGGCCAGCTCGTACCAGATGCTGCTGCTCGACGTGTTCCCGAACCTGTGGAGTGTCATCCTGGAGGCCTCCATGTTCCTGTCGCTGAGCTCGAGGTTCCTCTGGAGCTCGTCCAGGACGGTCTTGCTTGCGGCATGGACACAGAAGTGCTCGAAGGCGAGCTTGTAGTCCGGGATGTAGGGCTTCTTGGGGTGCGGCTGCGACCCATTGCCAAAGAGGTGCCGCTGCACGAGGGCGGTGAAGAAGAGGAGCTGCTCGGAGAAGGGTAGGACGAGAGGGCCAAGCGTGGTGATGTTGGTCTTCAGGGCTTCGCCGCCAATCTCCATCAGGTCCTTACTCACTCTTAGCCCCTTGAACCTCTGCTCATCTTCCTCTTGGTAAATGCATCTGATAGTATGTAGAGAGACAATCAGATTTAACCAAGATCGAAAGAGGTAATTCTAGTACTGTTAGATTGATGGAATTATTAATCAAGACTCAAAGTTTTCATGGTCATAGCTGATCCCGAAACCCATGTGATTATTTACATTAGAAAGATATCATGGTCATGAATCATGATCATCAGAATCCCATTTGAAATCCAGAATCCCATCAGAATTCCGTAAAAAACCCTCATAACTTTAGATCAAATCCCAAATTTGCTCCGAACTTCTTTCTGTTTTAAAAAAAAACCCCAAACTTTAAGTCCAGCCACAAATCCACCCCGAATTTTGTTTTGTTTTAAAAAATCACCAAAATTCAATTTATTTTCAAAAATATACCTCCGTGATCCATTCATAACTTGACGTGGCACTTCTATATCAATAAAAAAATCCACATCGGCAACATAATGAGGCAATAGGTACAGACCAACGTCGCATTTCTACTTCGATAACAAATCCAGCATGTTAAAATTGTTGAAATTCTCCAAAATAAAATTATTCTAGAATATAAAAGTTAAAGACGACAATAAATCCATCTCCCAAAAAAAAATTTTAATTTGAAAAAAAGAACTTAATTTTTAGAATTATTATAAATTTGAGACTGAACCTAAAATTTGAGGTTTTTTCTCCGACAAAAAAAGTTCCGGCAGATTTGGGAGTCGACCAAAAGCGACGGATTTTTAACGGAATTAGGCCTCTTTCGTTGGCCATTTCTTGTTCCATTTCTGGATATGTATGTGTATGATAGGGAATGGAGAATAGGGGTTGAAGAGGACTAGACGTGGGGTTGCAATGAATTAAGGAGCCACGTGATGGAAGCAGAAATCCATTTATTGGAGGGTTGGCTGATCAAACATAAACTCTCAACCACTCCCATGTGCATCGCATTTACTCCCTCTCCCTCTCTTCTCCTTTTGGCATTGAACTGGTTTCTCAAATGGTCCCTCTCCTCCAGAATCCCCTCGTGCGTCTCTTTCAGGTCTCGTGAAGTTAACCCATGTCTCTCCCCAGGTCTCGTGAAGTTATGCCGCGGGACAGCGACCCGGCGACGTCGAGACCGGTTTTTCAACCGTGTAAAAGTTTGAAGTTCAAACTCTTCATATCCGTGCCGTCACCACATGTTGTCGGGGCATCGAAATTAGCAGTCGCCGGTCGCTTAATTAATTGAATGATATCTTAAGAGAACTAATGGCGGCCTGGTCTTTTGAAGTAGCATACTGGACTTTTGTTTTCACTTAGTGACATTTATGTCCACTGAGATCGCTAATCTTGGTTATCTCTACGGATACCTAAAGCAAAGGGCGTTTCCTGGGAAGATTTTATCTGTTTGTCCGAAGCAGTTCGAGTAAGCCCAAAGTTATCATATGGTTCCTAGCAATCGACGTACCTGAAGCTGCGGTCATCGGCTCCCTTGTGCGTGCGGACCACGTGCTCGAGCCGGTACTTGGCGCGGGGGAAGTCGCGGCGGCGGTTCGAGAGCAGCACGGCTGAGCAGCCCATGCGGAAGAAGCAGTTCGGGAGGATCATGGAACGCTCCTTCCCCTTGTACCAGTTGTACCCGACCATCTCGGTGCTCACGACGACCGCGTAGTTGTTCGGGTTCGCCTGGAGCATGTCGCGGGCCAGGTCGACCGCGATAATCCCCGCGCTGCACCCCATGCCGCCGAGGTTGTAGCTGAGGATGTTGCCCCTCATTTTGTAGTGGTTGATGATCATCGCGGAGAGCGACGGCGTTGGGTTGAAGATGCTGCAGTTGATGACGAGGACGCCGACGTCCTTGGGGCGGATCCGGGTCTTCTCAAAGAGCTCGTCGAGCGCACCGAACATGACGGCGGACGCCTCGGCGCGGCCCTCCTTCATGGTGGCGCAGTTCTCGCCTGCGAGGAGGGGCTTCGGGACGTAGGTGTTGTCGCCAATGCCGGAGGCGTGGAGGATCCGCCGCTGGAACTCGATGGTGGACTCGTCGAACTTCTTGGATCGGATGGCGTGGTCGATCAACTGAGCTTTGGTCACCTGAAAAGAGCGAGCGAGAGAGCGATACTTTCATTTTATTTGACTTGACTATGAAACTGGAGTCTTGTCGGATAATAGTTAGATCGAAAGTTGGACATTAGGCAGCAAAATTAATTAAATAATTATCTACTTTAATTGACAAAACTAGGGATGTCAAAGTACAAAAAGGTGGAGAATTAAAGTCGGTGCAGGCTACAAAAGCTTGAAAAATTAGAATCGTCTGACCATAAATTGGGAGAATAATGAACGACGCACCAGGAAACAGTACTTAGCTAGATGGTGTCCCATTTAACTATAGATAAAATCAACATCAAGGAAGCACATCGTAAGTAGTTAAGTACAATTTTAGGTGTCTGTCCACCGTATAATCCACGCGATTTGACTCCCCGAGTCACTTTCCTTGCTTTGCGCCTCGTGAGGCCTCGGTAGGTCGCTAGTTGTCAAGAGCCCGATTGAGATGATACGTGATGGACAAGCTAATTCAATTCCCACTCCCAAAAATATGCACACAGAATTGACTACGTTTCGCAGCAAATATACGTGCAAGGATCAAGAAATTAGAATACCACTCTTCTCGCTAGTCTAGATCGATGTTTATCGCATCCGTCGTATCGCGTAAGACCTACATGCGGATCGATCTCGCCGATACTTCACGTTAGACCCACTTACTGATCTTACCTAGTTAAGGTACGCACGTAAAAGCCCGATCTGTTCAAACACTGCATATGAATACGGGAGAAATTACTTGATGCGTAATAATACGCGACTTTCGCTACACCATATTCCTTGCCTTTTACGTTCCCCATGCATGCAAGGACGTGGGGAAAGGAGCTTATCACCTTGAGATCGTCGTGAGGCTTATAACAAGCGAAATCGACGAGGTAGATCGAGCGAGGCCTCGACATGAAGTAGACACTGAGCGTGAACACGAACACTCCGAAGAACGAGAGCACCGTGGCCAGGTCGTCCCGCGCGTCCTCCCACAGCTTCCTCCACAGCTCCTCCCGGCTCAGGCTCCCGACCTCGGCGCCGAACACGAGCAACAGGACCGGTATGGTGGCCAGGTATACGCCGTGGTTGATCAGGTAGTGGTAGCCCAGCTTGACGTACTTGAGGTTCACCGACTGGACGAAGTCCGGCAGGCGGCGGCGGACGCGGACGGAGAACGTCGGGGACCCGGCATTGGGGCCGGAGGACTCGATGCCGCGGTCGACGATCTCGGTGGCGAGGAGGTGCTGCTCGTTGCTCGGCATGGTGGGTGGGGGGCAGCGGGAGGAAAACGGGCGAGTCGGGGATTGGTTGAAGAGTTAGGGTGATTTTGAGGTCGTGGCTTTGTATATAAAGACTAGGAGAGATGGGGAGCGGTGGGTGAGGGTGTAGTTAATATAGTCACCAACTGGTGGTGGGTGTAGTTGAAGGACCTTCAACTGCCTTAAGTTCTTCATTCAATGTTTGCGGGTCGAGACTTCAAAAGGTCCAAACTGGCGCCAGCGAACAGGGCATGTGGCCCTACAAGTCAAGGGATCGGGGGCGGGAGCCAGAGAGTACCAGATCCAGGGTTCGATTCCCGTGTACACGGAAGAGAGGAGTGAGATCAGGAAAAAGAAAAAAATAGATGCTACTTAGTTGCCCCCTCTCTTTCTCGGGTATGTATATATGACTAATCATGCATATTACGTCCACGTTTGAAACATCCCACGTCACTCAATAATAGGGTTTATATGCTCTCTATGTACTTGCGGTCTTCCTCCGATACCGTGTGCAAATGTCCGACCCGAGAGCTTAATAATTCCCTTTTCGATCGAAGTAATTGTAAGATGCTAACGATAACGATCGTGCTAAGCACAATCGAGGCTCGATTTCATCTTCGAAGCGTGGCTGCACACGCCAAGAGAAAACCCTGCGTCTTGAGCAATCAAAAAAATCTCCATTATTGCGTTCATTATCTGGTATACTTGTTAATCAAGATAGCAGCAAGAGCAAGGAAGTCCTCGCCAGCCAACTACTACTATTATGAGCGGCTTCTCTATGTCTGTTAGCTCTCGTCGCTTCGTTTATCACGATTTGCATTTAATGAAAACCTTGGCACCATCCATATGCGATGGGCTTTATTGTATTATTAGTTCAGCTACCACCTAATTCGACCTTCCATCTCCCGCTCGGTATTCAATAAACCCCATGCATGCACGGCCCTTTCCCTAGCCTAGGTTTTTGTGGCGCACGCAGCTTTCTTAGAGTACTGTCACGTTGGATCATACTCTTTCCGTTGACTTGCTCCGCTGTCCAAGCCCAGGTTCATCAACTCCCGTCCCCCCCTTTAAGGCCGCCCTTGGATTCCCGATGCTCGAGCTCTGATCCTCAGCACTCGTGAGCAGGTCCACGAAGATCATGCTCGGGTCCTCTGCGCTCGGGTTCGGGTCCTCAACTAATGAAATGTTCATTCTAATAAAATATTTTTTAAAAAAGATTTCGAATTTTTAATTATTTTCATTTATTATTATCCTTTTCTTTTGTTTTATTTTTTCACTTTTCGCTTCTTCCTCGGCCGGCCACTGGCCACGGGACGAGGGACGAGCTCGCGCCAGACTTTGGCAAGCTCAAGCCTCACCGGCCTTGGGCAAGGCTTCATCTCCCTGGATCCGACGAGGTCAAGCTCACCTAGCTCATCAGATTTGGCGAGGCTCTAGTGACCTCGGGCAAGGCTCGAGCTCACTAGCCTAGGACTAGGTCATTCCATGGCAACTAGCCGAGGAAGAAGGAAAGGAAAAAAAAATAAAAAAAAATTAAAAAATTTCAATTTTTGGATAATTTTTCCCAAGAAAATTAAATCAAATTTTCCATACCAAATATTTTCTAGTCTATTTTTAAATTTCAGCCAAACATCAGAAAATATTATCATTTTCCAGAATTGTCACATTTTCTGCGAATCTCCGTTTATTTCACGGAAAATGAGTGATTTGGAAAACTTTATCCTAAAAATAATTGCTCGTATTTCCTGGAATAATTAGCCTGTGAAAAATATGTTCATTATCGATTACAACTTATATCTAAATATTATGTTGACGACTGAAATAATTTTTATTTATTTATTTTTGTAAGCGATATAAGCGATTATTTTTAGGAAAATATTTTTCAAATCATTCAATTTTTGCAAAGCAAACAGGGCCTAAGTAAAGTATTCACTGATGCCAACATGTAGAAAGTATTTCACATAACAAGTTCTTTGGAGACGTAAAAGGGGTGCAATCATTTTTCGATAAAAGTGATCATGTGTTGCTTGTAAATAAGAGAATCCATCTTCGGCTTTGGAATTGTCAAATGTTGGGATGTGGTTTATATTTCCTATCGATTTTTTATAGTTTGGGATCATATTTTATTAATAATTTAGGCTTGAATTCATGAATAGCTATTAAGTATATATGATCTCTTTTCCTATTGAGAGTTGTAACAAAAAAATGGGAGGTGCTATAGTAGAATCTTCTATTGGATATAGTTAAGGGTGAGCATGGTTCGGATGGGTGATTCCCACCCTATAATCAGGAATCGCCCACTAATGACCAGTTTCAAAAAATTAGATCCAAGAACCGCTTGGTTCCATGGATCCACCTGGAAATTGGACTGTCGATCCATTATGGTTCCTAGGTGGGTCCATGGAACCAGTCCCACCAACCAAGGACAGTGACAGAGCGGAGACGGTGAAGTGAGCATCGATCGAGAAAAATGAGAAAGTGAGAGTGAGTGTAAGTTGAAAGCGGAAGAAGGTATTTCTCGGCTCAATGTGAGGCTGTGAGCTTCGACCGAGTTAGATTTAGTTCAATGATTTAAAATTTTTCTTTTTTTAAATTAAAAATTAAATAAATATATTATTTTATTTTATTATCGGTCCGGTTCGGATGAACGGGTGGGCAGTTCCACACCTTGTATTGGGAACCAGACCGGTACCCACTAGTTCCCAAAAATTAGAATCGAGAACCGGACTAATTCGCTTAGGAACCACCGGTTTTGATCTAGTTCTGGACGGTCTCGGGCGATCCGGGCAGTTCCCCATTCTTTTGTATGCCGCTAGATATATCTCTAGTTTAAGAGCGAACTGAGATAAAATATTATGTCTCAATTTCTCTTCCTCATTTTTACTTTCTATTTCATTGTGTTTGTGCGATTAATCCTAACATAAAAAATGTAGTCAATAACGTGTGATGATTGGAGACGACTCTTTTACCAATAGGCTACGAAAGATTGCGCATCTTCGCACAGGTCGGATCTATATAAGAAAAGTGCCACGTGGCGTGCACCGTCTTAGCTCCGGCTTTTTTTTATACATAATAGATGATAGATTACCTGAAAAACAAATCGACAGCTTGTTTCAAGGATAATTCTTTCGTAGGTGTTCAGATTATTTGGCATTTGTCGCACAATTAAGCTGGTCATTATTAGTAGTCGTCCTGGTTCGATCTTCCTCCCACGTTGCTCGTAAAGAGGCCGGGCCCTCCACATGGCCCGCCCTCGTCCCTTTATCTTTTCACTCATTAAATACTTTACTTTTTCCAAAGGCTCCCGCTTTTTCCACCATTTCATTTTTACCTCTGGACACTCTTTTCCGCGTTGAATTGACCGCATCATCTCCGGTGGGCCCCGCGTTTGATTTAAAAGTGTCTCTTTCGTTCTTTTTTTTTCCCTTGTTTTTTTTTTTTTCTCTTGATTTAGTGAAAAGAAATAAAACTACCTATGCCCCTCTCAAACAACGTTTCTTCTCAACCTACTCTCTATTTTCCCGCTTGCATGAGAGTTCAGCCAATAGTTGTAATGTCACTAAATCATACATCAGAGTAAGGAAATGTCAGTTTTATTTGCACACCGTTGACTTTATTTCCCATAGATTCTCCTTGTGTTCGTGAATTTTTCGACTTCGGCTTTCAATAAAACCTTACGAGAATTTTCTTAAAGATTGAATATTGTATGCATACACACAATTTACTCATCTTTCATTATATTATTTTTTGTGGTGCGGTCATGATGGAAGGCAACATTCAAGAGGACCTAATTTGCTTAAATGTATCCATTGATTATAAAAATGACGGAGAAGAGTATCAATCGTGTTAATATGTTCATTTTAAAGTTTCCTGGCAATCAATGAAAAGATAATATTCAATGTAATAATGTTTTAGGGAGCCTTTTCTTTTGCATTTGCATGATATTAGTGCAAGTTTATAATTTTTAATGTACTTAATTCCGTCATATTTTTAATTTCTTTTGAAAATCGTGCAATGATGGCATGAAAAAAGATTGGACCATCAGATTCACTGAATAAAATGAAAGTTGAGCAGTCAAATGCACGTGCCATAATGTAATGATAATATCAAAGCTACAATTTAACCAAAAGCATTCATTAAAAATATGAGGTGATTCTTTTTTACTCTTTAGGTTTTTTTTTTTAAAACAAATGCTTTCCTAACACAGAATAAACAAAAGAAATATACAACTCAATAACTTAATAACACAATAACTAATTGGTTATCTGCCAAATCAACTATCTTTCGGAAAAGAGAGATACCGATTTCGTCCCAAATGGGAAAAAAAGAAGAAGAAGAAACCACAAAAGAAGACAAAAAAAAGGTAAGAAATGATTTTAAATTAAGAGTGGACCCCATATTTGACTTTAGCCGTTATTATTTGAGAGAGACGTGGGTAGTTTTGTCTTTTAGTCAAATTTAAAAAAGAAATAATTTTAAATCAAGAGCAAGACCCACCAGGGATGATGTGGTCAATTCAAGATAATAGAGGTGTTAAAAGCCAAAAAATGAGTGGAAAAAACGTGAGTCTTATTATATTGACCGTATATATCTTCACGTCCTCATATTCTTTTTCAAACTATAATTATGATAAACAAATACTTTGCAATCGAGTTTTGACATTTGTGCCTATATATAGTTAGACGAAACACAGTTGTTTAGGAAATATTCTGTTTTTGATCTTGCCTTACGTTGTTCTTTACACAGACTTCTCATGCATTTAAGATTCATATATACACTTATTTCGTTATGAAACATGTAAATTCTCCAAACTTAGACATCTTTTACAAAAATTATTCTTGCATACTTAGCCAATCATATCTGTAATATATGGGCCCATTAAATAGACCCAAACGCAGCCCATGTCTCTCATAAAAGCCCAAGCCCATGTAACCTACTCTTCTTTCATCCTTCAACAGCTCATGTTTTTGAAGCACAAACGAAAAGAGAAGAGAGGGATTGGCGACAAGAAGAACGGGAAAATAAAGAGAAAGAAGAGAGAAAAAAATTTTGCACATTCACAATCTAGACGTCCCAAGAAGCCGAATCAACGGCGAATTGCAATGCCTAGTAAGTATTTGGCCTAATATTCAGTTAACTGGAGTAATTTTCGAAGATAGGTCTTAAATTTGGAGTTATGTGAAAGTTGAACTACGAGGTTCGATTGAGGAGCTATTAAGCTTTAAATCTATATGGAAATGGTAGATAAGGGCATTGTGGAGTTGTGGAGTTTCACAAAAATCGATTCCGAAGTACATTTTGATCAAAATGAATTTTCAAAGTTTTGTATGCAATATATGCGTAACAAATAAAAATGAATGTTCGTTATGAACGAGTTTCTTCGTTAGTGTGTAGGTGTTATTTTATCGATAGATAAACGTAGTTTAGTCATATTGTTCATTAGAGCAACGTATTACTCAGTTTTTAATATAGTTTTTTGAATAATTGATAAGAAAACGAGGGAGTCAGCCCGAGTAGCCATGGTAGGTTGATTTTTAGCTTTCCCAAGTGAGTGTATTATCTCTTTTTCGAATTTGTAAACTCATATTTTGAAAATAACATGGATTATATATAATATGATTTATGAAATGACACTTTTGTTGTATAAAAATCAGGATTTGGCATTTACTACCTTTTGGTTATTTGAGAATGGTTTGAGAAACATGTTATGAAAGCTGTCATGAAAGCCGATATACATGTATTGCTTTGTGAACGGGTTTATGTAATGAATTGTGAAAAGATTTGAAAGACGTTTTGTGAATGGCGTTACGAAAAGTTATAAATAGCGATGTGTGAATTGCGTAAATGAAAAATTATGAAATGGTTCGAGAAATGCCTTGTGAAATGTATTCCGTTTGACGAACAGAGTTGAGAAAGACTATATGATTTGGTTTACTCATTTCATTTATCTTACTTACTTTTCAAGTTCTTCAACATACCATAACTAGAACAGGAGCATTTACGTTATCAAGAGGACATCTAGATACTGGGATCTTTTTATTTGAATTGTTCATGTCCATGATGAACTCCCGAGTTAGTTATTTGTTGGAACTGTATATACATCTTTTTGATGAATTATAAAAAAATCATGATATTATAATCAAATGACTTTCTATCAATTATATATTCAAAGAAAAAAACCACAAAAAGCCATAAACTATGCTATCTATGACACATTTACCCTGAACTTTTTTTTGTGACACCAAAAATTTCAAACTATGCTATTTGTAACACATTTACCACATTGTCGTCTTTTTTGCTTTTTCTTTTTTTTTTCCTTTCTAGTGAGGGTCGCCTCGCCTGGGCCTCGCCCGACTCAGGCAAGGGCGGCTCTCACCTGACTCAGGGGAGGGCGAGGTTTGGGGTTTTTGGTGTAAAAAATGTAGGGCTCATCAACAAAAATAACGCAGCGGAATATAGAACCCTAGACGGGATCCATGTGTATATTGAAATTGAAAGAGAATTTCAAAACGCACTTTTTGTAAATCGAGGATAAATCGACAACTGATTGTGTTTGAATTAACGCCCCAAGTGTTGCGCCTCTACCGGTATCCACACACACGAACGGAATTCTCCAACGATCCACGTGCTAGTGAAAGATCTTGAAGTTCCTTTTTCTCGAACGCCTTTTTTTTTTATTTTCAATACTCTGTCGAAAAAACCCTAGACAGAGAACGATTTTCTATCTATTTATACAACCTCATTATCCAGCGGAATTAAAAAAAGTGGGCTGGGCGATTTGGGCCCACATTTAATTGTTATCTCATAACGCGTACGACCGCATAGATAATTTAAATAAGATAATAAATTAAAATCTACTTCTTAAGTAGATCAAGGCGCATAGAAAATATTAAGTCCGTTCGTTATTATGTGCAACCCTGTAGGTTTACTAAACATTAGCAGTGTGCTCAAAATCCTTTTGACCCACAAGTCATAAGCGGTCTCTAGCAAGACATTATGACTACCTAAGTATAGTGAAGGTCGATTTTTCCGACACAAACTAATCCACGACTAATATTAGAGTATCAACATTGATTGATTCCTATGGCAGACTTCTATAGGGCTCATTAACAAAAATAACGCAGCGGAATATAGAACTCTAGACAGGATCCATGTGTATATTGAAATCGAAAGGGAATTTTGAAATGCACCTTTTGCAGATCGAGGATAAATCGACAACTGATTGTGTCTGAATTAGCGCCCCAAGTGTTGTGCCTCTACCAGTACCCACACACAAGAACGGAATTCTCCAACGATCCACGTGCTAACGAAAGATCTTGAAGTTCCTTTTTCTCGAATGCCCTTTTTCTTATTTTCGATACGAAAATGTCTAAGAACTAAAATATAATGGGGTAAATGTGTCACAAATAGTATAGTTTAGAGTTTTTGATGTCACAAAAAAAAATTTACAATAAATGCGTTATAGATAATATAATTTGAAATTTTTGGTGATTTTTTTTCCATGTTCAATTGTGCCATGGGCATGTTGGAGGCTGCACCGAAAAAGGACGGCCGTGTCATTGTTTTATTGTCTATGAGCTGAGGATGTGGCAATATCTCAAACGTCACGTCTGCTACATACCCGCACGGGGAGGTCCGTACTTTAACTATGACGTCACATTGTCGTGGGCTGAATCCATCGTGCCTGCTCCCAGGACAACTTAAACATACCCAAAGTATAGAACTCCTCCAACATCTCGACATCTCCCACGGGACGAGCAGCAGTCCAACGTCCGTGTCTGCGGTGCTGACCAGTACATCCCATCATTTCTACAAAGCCTGCCCGTACGGAGTCATGAAATCGTCGCTCCTTGAACGTGGAGTTACGAATCCCAAGCTGTGTAGCGCGTTAGATCCACCCACGAACGACGAAGCGTGTTCGTCGTGCAGCTCGTGCGCATGCATGGTCGCAACGGAATGATGCCTAAAGTCACGTAGGTCTTTTGCTCTTTAGGGTTTCCTGTTCTTCTCTCAGCAAAACGCACCAGATCGAGAGTCAATTCAATCCCACTAATACTATTTTATTAACCGCGTGTGACTGACGTGAGGACCGAGATCAGAAGACACCGAGGTCAACGGGTTCGACCCTAAACCGATGTGCTAAAAGTAAACTGCAATTTTTTAAAACGATTCAATGACAGGTCAACCTATTTGAATATGACGAACTGCCGATTAGGTCAAAAACAAGTTCTTGGGAATAATTAAACCTTTGCCCTGGATACCCTTTTGAACGTTGGGCGGGTTCGGCACCACGTAAAAAGTGCTCGCGACATGCGCGTGTTAGCTATCGATCGCGAGCTCGAGCATTGACCGATTGGAATGAAGATCTCGAATCGCGTATGACCCTACGTAGAAAAGCCAGCTTGGAATTTCCATCTCCTGAGCGAAAGGGGAAAAGACCACGGCGCGGGCACTCACGCTGCATCGCAGTAGGTCCGGCATACATTAGTCGAGAGCTCGAGAAGTTGCGAATGTCCCATGCTTTCGGTAGAAAAAGAGAGACCGAAACAAAAACGCCGCGGTCAAGTCAACGGCACAACCATCAGCGGTATCGATCCTAACGCGTTGCTCTTGTTTAGGTTGCTTTTCTTATTCCATGTTGGATTCATCATTGTCATCCTGATGGTTCTTGGTGTTGGAGGATAAAGCCAAATATTATTGTTACGGGCATTTTTGTCTTTTCTATTAATTTTACTTTTAGGTTAAAAGCTACGCTTTATATATCAGCTATTGATAAAAATTGGCCGTCAAGTGCTGATAAGAAAATAGAGAGAAAAGAAAAAAGTAAAGAAAAAAGTGAGTTTTTTTTCTTTGTGAGTGTTCTCAATCTCTTTGGCCTCCATCTTAAGAAAAGATCATCATTGTATTCCTACTTTCTTCAAAATCTAGTGGATTCGCAGAGTGCCTCTGCGCGGAGACGTAGTCCAAATTTAGGTGAACTTCGATAACAAATTTCTAATACGTTCTTTTCGATTATGTCCTTTTATTATTATATATGTTCTGCTAGTGAAGATCGTTTGTTTGGATTATTTTTTGGAAAACAGCTGGACCCTTTGCAGACAGGGATTGCCGGACCCCATCTGGAGCCCTTTTATGGAGAGATCCGCGTCACGTATGACGCAGAGAAAACGGTGCGTGGCTTGCATTTGGCTTTCACTGAGCAGAAAGAGAGAGACATTGGGTGGTTGGAGGAAAAAGGGCGGAGGCGATTTTTTTTCAATCACTTCGAACAGTCACCGAAAGCAATTGCGTGCAATATCATATCATATTCCCTAAAGTTGGTCGTAGGTCGTATTTGACAATTATTAGTTTGTTCCTGCAAAAGGTTTGACCGGCATGTTTTAATTTATCTATATGGGTTCATCAACAATGTCCATGCTCGTGCTAATTAGATGCGCAAGTTGATCTATATCGGGCGAGTTTTTTGAGTGGTATTTCGAGTTCTTGTGCTTGTGCTAGAGGCACTTGGACCCACTAATTTCGGGCTCATCCCGGATGGACGCAAACATTCTCGACCTCGTGGGCATTGGGCATTGGGCATGGGTTCGCTCACAAGGCGGCGGGCGGCTGAAGATGAATTTTTCGCGCCGGCTTTTCCATCGGCCACGGTGGAGTCAGGATGGCTGAAAGTACTATGTTCCCGGATGCGGACTTCCTACTCGATTGATCCTTACAGACGATGCATGCATGCAACCTCTGTCCACGGGCATTGGATGTGGGCACCATCCAGAAGCGGAAGCGATTGAATGCGGTCATTATCAATAAAATAATTTCGTCATTCGGGCAAGCCTCGTGCAACACGCCTTCCCCCCCTTTTTTTTTCAGATGACAATTCCGGCCGTTGGATCCAATAGCCTCTCCGTCGATAGAAAACGCAATTTTCGCGCCCACAAATCGACTTCCGGCGCGACAGGAGCGCGAGAGAAAAGGGGCAGCAATGAATCGACCTGACACAAAAGGCGGGACCACGCCCCATCGATCGGGATCAAGGGGTCGTTTCAAATTTTCCAAAACCGTGATCGGAATTCGATTCTAATTTTCTCTCTGTCTCTCTCTCTCTTTTTCTCCTCGTCCTTCTTCTTCTTCTTCTTCTTCTTCACCACGTCGTGTTTTCTTGGGGCAACATTGTGGACTGCGTGGGAAAATAACGAGATTTTTCGGACTGTGCCCCGGGCAAAATGTCAAATCGATGTATGATGCACGTGGGGTTGAGGGGATAAAATTAAAAGATTGGACAAGACGTTCAATGCTGCCGTGTCGTTTCCTGTCCGGTCTATCCTGCTGCTCCCAACGCGCCTCCATAGTTGTCACGGCATTACATTCTTCGAAGCTCCTATCGAATTGACGATCGGTTTCATTTTTTTTTTCCAATTAAAGTGGCCGTGTTTTTATATCAAAATTTAACGAAATTTTAATTGTTTATAGTATATTTTCTTTATTCAAGGGATACGTGCACCAGAATTCTCACGACTTATCGCGGAAGCGCAATTAAGCCCTGAGGTCTTCTAAAAAGCACAATCGAGTTACAAAACTTGTCGAGCCGGTGTAGTCAGGTGCAGTTTCCGTTTGCCAAGTTGGACGGAATTAATGAAAAGACTCGATTGCACAAATTTGACAAATTTCGGGACTTGGCTGCACTTTTTGAAAGTTGTAAGGCTTAATTGCGCTTTCGTGACAAGTTTTAAAATTTGATTACACTATTTAAAAATCATAGAGCTCAATTGCACTTTCGTGACAAGCTTTTCATTTTATTTATTTTTCTCATTTCCTATATTTTTCTAATTTCTACAAGGATCAAGGATAAAATAGAGATTTCTTTTTATATCGTTCACGAGGGGTTTGTGTGATATCAATAGGGATAATAACACAAACAGTCCTTGAAATTTGATCTAATGAGCAATATGGTCATTAAACTTTTAATTTGTTCAATGTAGTCCTTGAACTTTGGCATAATATTCAATGTGGTCTATAAACTTTTAATTTTGTTCAATATGGTATATAAAAATGTTCAATGTGGTTCCTAAACTTGTTAAACTTGAATTAATAAAAGAACTACATTAAACATTTTCATATAGTTTAGGGACTGAATTGAACATGTACCAAAAAGGTCGGGGATGATATTGAACAAATTAAAAATTCATAAATTACATTGCACATTCGGTTAATGTTCGGGAACTGCCCGTGTCATTTTCCCGTATAAATGTACGGCGCATGGCCAAATTGCCATCATTCAAAACAGCGAATGCACTCCACGCGCCGAGAGAGAGGCAGCTCCGGGCATGTGGTCCACCAACGCCGGGCACGAGGGAACAATACAATGAAGAACTCAACTCAACTGCCCCACTTCCCCCAGGACTTTCCAACATGCTCTGTACCGGCCCTACCGCGTCTCGCCATGTCAGCACGCCCCAGACAGGTCCGCGTGTCGCCCTCGCCGAGCCAAGCCACCGATCAACACGTTTTTGGCGACGGCGAACGCACCCGAGCTCGGACCGAGGGTCAACTATATAAGCCCATCCCTCGCAGCCGCCAAATCCTCGCAATTCTGCGCATTGTCCATTTTGAGTGTTCCTCACACCCGATAGAAATTGAGGGGATCCCCTCGATCAAGATCGCCAAGAATCTCTCGTCTCCGGTGTACTTGCGTCGGTTTCCGCGATGGATGAGGCGACCGGAGCCTCGGGGCGCCAGGGCGATGCTGGCGGCTCCCGGTACAAGGGGGTGAGGCTGCGGAAGTGGGGGAAGTGGGTGTCAGAGATCCGGCTCCCGAACAGCCGGGAGCGGATATGGCTCGGGTCCTACGACTCCCCCGAGAAGGCCGCGAGGGCCTTCGACGCGGCACTCTACTGCCTCCGGGGCCGGAACGCGCAGTTCAACTTCCCCGACAGCCCGCCTGACTTCCCGGTGGCCCAGGGCCTCACCCCTCAGGAGATCCGGGCCGTCGCCACCCGGTTCGCCAATGAGAGCTCGGGGTGGGGCGGAAGGAACGACGACGGGCAGGGGCACTGCGCGTCGCCGTCGGCTGCTCGGGGAGGAGACAACAATGGGAATGGTAATGACGGCGGGAGCAACGACATGGACTGGTCGTTCTTGAATGCTTTGGACGACGACTGTGCTGGCTCTGGATTCGGGCTTTACGGTGGACTGGACTATGCGTGTGGTCACGAGTTGGCGCCTCTGCCGGAAGCATCGGCAACGACGAATAACGCAGACGACGAACAAGGTGGCGGCGGCGGCGAGGGTTTTTATTGTCACGAACCATCATTTCTCTGGAACTTCTGAAAAGCTTTTCAGATGCAAAACTACTTCGGCGAAATTTTATCAGTAGCCGGAGGAAACTCATCTTGTGCTGTCTCTTTTTTTTTCAAGTCTTTTTGCCTTGCGTTGATTTTAACACGATGACAATAAAGACGTGGATCAACATAACAGGTTGTTTTAGGGTTTTTATCGTTAATGTAGCAGAACAAGTCGGTCTGTAAGTGCATTCCATCATCGTGTATCAACGTGTACGTAAATGTTTCAGACACAAGTAATGCAGATACATTTGCTTGCCTCCTTCCTTGTTCTTTCTGATGCAAAGATTCAAGAAGCAGATGGAACTAAGCGCATGCAGGAGACAGCTGCCATCATGACCACATGCACGTCGTTATCAGAAGGACCACATGGAACACATGCACTCTGAACTACCAATGTCAACGTGTCCAATATGCCGAATAAGAGCAAACCTCTCTATAACCAAACAAACGGCCGTCGTTTTCCTTTTCCTCGTGCGAGGGGCTTGTCCATTAGGTCAAAGGACGCGACTGGTCGTTTAGGCATGGGCCTCGTCGCGATCTTTGGCATGGCAACAAACACGTTAGGGTTCGTGCCAAGGAAGAAACGTTCATTGTTTCGATGGAGAAACGTTCGATGTCCAAAGCGTTGATCACGCGCCGCGGAAAGAGTGCCGGGAATGGTTCTCATGTCTGTTTCAATTCACATTGGAATAACGATTCGATCGAAATTGGTTGCTGCGATCCAAAATAAGTTGTCGACCCTGGCTCAAATCGAATCCATCAGAGCAATGCTAGGGCTATTAATTAGTGAAGACCGATATGCCATTAGTTTGTAGAGTGATATATCGAATCGAGTGGAAATTAAAGTGTATGAGATTCAAACGCCTGAATTAAAAATGGACCGATCACTTTGTGAAATAATTATAATTTTTATATATCTAAAGTATTATTTATCAATCCATAAAAGTATAATTCCAACGAAACCATTGATTTCAACATGTTATCAGTCCAGTTGGATTAACTGCTAAAACCAAAGCCACATTGACGTAATAGCGTGGGGATAATTACCCAATCGGTGATAAACATATTGTGCAGGTGTTAATTTAATCATAAACTGTTCGATTTTATCAATTTAGTTCTAAATCTTTGCATGATATTTCTATCTAGTCCTTCGGGTCAATTTTTGTCAAAAATAGCTAAGTGATGTTCCAGTCATCGCCGACCATTCTACATGGATACGGCCATATCAACGATTTCCGGCGAAAATGAATAAGGACTATATTGGAACTTCGCGTAAAAATTTATGACTGAATTGACAAAATTAAAAGTTTAAAACTGAATTGGCATCCGTACAATAAGCTTAGGACCGATTGTACAATTTCGCCCGACGTTTGATCGAAGAAATAATGATTCGTGGATTAAGAGAAGAAAGACACAACTCGTACATGAGTCGAGACATGACTCTACCAAAAGAAGCAACTCTATTATCAATAATACTTAATCACCTTAATGATAAGAAACACACCACTTCATGTCTCTCTAAGGAAGAAAGAGAACATAAAACCATCGCTAATTTTCTCAAAATTAGGTTTGTCGGATCCTTTGCCTTCATTAAGGCATACACTTTGCACCGTAGGAGATCAAAAGACTAACGCTTGACTTTTGGAGCACAAATAACTTTTAAAGAATAGGGAAAAGGGATCAACTTGTTTTCCTTGTAGTTTCGCGCTTCTCTTAATCAAATTGCTGTACTTTTGATTTGTCTAATTAAGTCTTTATGCTTTCACAAATTTTCTAATCAAGTTCCTCATACACCAATTCTAACCAAATCTAGCTGGTGTGGTTTCGGACGATATCGTTGTGTGACGTGGACAAAAAAAATTTCTATGCGGACATCCACGTGGGTATCCACATTGGTTAAATTTTATCCATTTCACACTCCGACACTATCTACATTGGCTAAATTTTTCCATACACATTCACATCTGTATCCACATTATATACACTATCAAGTTGGATAAAAAATTTTCAAGGGAAACGTCCACGCGAGTATCCACATTGGTTAAAGTTTTATCCATTTCACACTCCGACACTATCTAGCTGGCTAAAATTTTCCATACACATTCACATGGGTATCCGCATTATATTTTGGCGTCGCTCAACAATCACGTCAGCTAGACTGATAGGATTTTCTGTCGGAGGGACTTGATTAGAAAATTTGTGAAAGTAAATTGACTAAATTAGACAATAAAAAATATAGCGACTTGATAAAAAAAAAAAAAAGCGTGAAAGTACCAGGAAGAAAAAGTATAATTTGTCTAAAACTAGGCAAGGCAAAATATAGCTCTTTTACCTCAAGGTGCACGCAAATACACGATTATGACATCAGTGACAGGTTTCGAAATTGAATAATGTGAGATATAACCAATCAAAATATAGGAAAGGCAAAATTATATGTGGGAAAGTTGATAAAGGTTTTTTGTAATTTTCCTAAAAATCACAATAATTTCATGTTTGTAAGCTACGAAGGTGGAAAAAATGGAGTGTATCCAAATAAAAAGGGCGGTTGTTATGGCATATGCAAACACATATTTATGGAAAACTGTCCAATTAATATTAAACTTATTATACAGATGTTAGATGTTGATACAATTCTAAACTTTTCAAATTCGCCAATCTAATCCTAAGCCTTTGCGCGCTATTCCAATGTAGCAATTCTGATCAGTTTTCCCTAGAAATCACTTATGTGGTGACGTGCCATGTAGGACGATCGGCGGTAGCCGGACCGCCGCATCAACGGTCCTCGGCGAAAATCGATCGGAAGGACCACATCGGAATTCCGAGCAAAGATTCAGGACTGTATGGGTAAAACCGAAAAATTTTGGATTGAATTCATATCCGCACAATACGTTTAGGACCGATCGAACAATTCCGCCCTGCGTAATCTACATCCAACGAGAAAACCCTTTTCACAATCCACAAGTGGACATCAAACGCACACGTGTGTCTCCCTCTAAGCACCATGTGGAGGCCCAGATGCATCAATTTGGGAACGAAAGGCTCCCCCAACATTGGCAAAATGCACTTACCACAGCCCATTGCACACCCCGAAAGTCTTTCGATCACAACGCACTGAACAACAGGAACGTTTGAATCCCGCCAGCGAAGAGAAGAAGCTCGTGCACGTGAAAAGAGCTGCAAGGAACATCGCGTTCACTTTCCCGCCGCCCCAACTCCCCTGTCTTTCTCATGTGTCGTCGAGTCCACCCGCGACTGGGGCCAAGAAAGCCGTCGAACGAGAAGAGAAGAGGAACTTGAAGATCGTCGGCCTGCACGAACGAGTACGGTCTATGATCAATTTTGGAAATGACAGTGCGTGTGAAACCGAGAACCAGTGAGGAAAATTTGTCTCGAATGCGTCACCTGAGATTTGAGGATTGGTGGGGTAACCGTCCAATCTCTTTTTCTTCTAGATTTTTCCCATGTTAAGAGGAGCGGTCAAACATGCGAAACGTCGTCAGACTATACTAGAGAAGTACTGCAGTATCTAACAACGGAGGGGAACATGGACAGTGATGCTTCTCAGAAGGAAGACGAGGAAGAGTTCGAGTCAAACAATCATATGTCTTTGCTCGGCCATTTCGGTCAACGCTTTCCTTTGCCTTTCTTAGACGTCATGCATGAGCTTATCAGATTGATGGAAAGGACCCTGTTTGGGAATGTTATGAAAGACTTGAAAATGTTTTAATCAAGTGTGTCATCAATCATGGGGTCACTCAGGGGGTTGATCAAGACTTTCAAAGCAGATTGTGTTTTATTAAGAGATGGGGTCATATGGGTTTAAGTCCTAATGAAGGTTATAACTTTTAAGTTGTGATAATAGTCGGATTATTTGAACGAATAACAATTATTTCAACTGCAAATGCTTTACTTATTTCAGATATTGCTAAAAGGGCGTTGCTAATACCGCGCCCATTTTGGCTCCACATGCTCCCTATACGATTGAACGGCAAAAATCCTCTTCGTGGGTGTCACATCTTATGGCTTTTTTGTGCAAGAATTCACTAGGGATCGAAACACTGAAATTTTTTTTGGATAAAGTTACTAAACAGCCCTTTATTATCTTGGGAAATTTCCTCAAAAATTGCCCCAAATCCAAACCCAACTTAAAATCCCCTTCTCTATCCCCACCACCCCTTCTATCTGCATTCTATATTTATTATTGAAATGTAATTAAATAATAATCATCCTAAAGGGGTTGTTGGAATAATATAAAATTGATTATCGGTGAGATAGAGCACGCCGGTTGCCGGATGAGAAGGCTGCAAGCATTAAAGAAGAGTCATAAAGACTTTGAGATGACTTCTTTTTTTCTTTGTCAGATTAAGCTAATTTGTTTTCTTTTTAAATGATGTGTGAGTTGTTATGTCTTTTTTATTAAAGGTTATCATTAGATTCAATTCCTATATATAGAAATGAAATCATGACTTGTAAATCAAGCCATTAGCCCAAAACCATAAAAATAAAGCATTCTCAATAAGTTCTCCCTCCAATTTCTATTTGTGCTCTTATTCCAAGTTTCCAAAGTTTATATTATTATTTTGGTTTCAACATTTGGTATCAGAGCTAGAATTTGCATCCACCAATTCGGTTCAATTGTAACTTCCAAAGTTGAACGAGAAGAATTTCAATAACTAATCCATCCAGATAAATGTTCTTTTCAAATCGCAAGATTTATGGAATCTAATGGAGAACGGCTACACCTAAGTGGCTGATGTTAAAGCATTCAATGCTTTAAGAAAGGAGGAGAAAGATTCATTGGTAGAGTTCTGGAAGAAATATCAAAAAGCATTGTTTGCAATCTTTCAAGCCGTAGAAGAAACCATATTTGAAAAAATATTAAGTGCAGAGATCGTGAAAGCAGTGTGGGAAATTTTGCAACAATCCTACAAAGGCGATGATCATGTCAAATGAGTGTAGCTTCAAACCCTTTGAAGAGGTTTTGAGTTTTTACACACAAATGACTCTAAATCAATTTTGGCGTATTTTGATCGTGTGCAAACCATTGTTAATGGTGAAGAACTCCAAAATATGCAAGTTGTAGAAAGAAACTTGAGGTCTTTGACCGAAAGATTTGACTACATTGTTGCGGTAATCGAAGAAGGGCAAGATGTGTTAACTATAACATTGGAGCGGTTGATGTCAAAAGTCCATCAGTTTAAGTCCCGAGCAAGTACCGTAGAGTCGGGTCACTCAATCAAGCCAAGGAGGCTATCAAGGTGGCAAAATAAAAAAGTCTAGGACCAAATTCAAATCTGCACGTAGCCTTTGGGACCGATCAAACAATTTCCCACATCGCGCATCTATATCTAACAAGAAAACCCTCTTCACATTCCACGAGTGGACATCAAATTAACACACGCCTCCCTCTGAGCACCATGTGGAGACCCCAATATGCATTAATTTGGGAACGAAACACTCCCACAACATTGGAAAATGCACTTAGCCCAACCATCGCACACCCCGGAAGTCTTTCGATCACAACGCACTAAATGGACAGAAAGTTCAATTCGGCCTGCGAAGAGAAGAAGTTCGTACACTGGAAAAGAACTGCCAGGAACACAGAAAATTTTCCAAAAAGATCTTGAACATTTTGTAATTGCGCCAATTTTATCCTAAATCTTTTTTTTATCATTTTAGTTCTAAATTTTTTGTAATTATGTCAATTCAGTCCATCCGGCCACTTTTGATCAGCCGGTTGACATGACATTATTTTAATTTTTTTTCTTTTTTCTTTTTTTTCCTTTCCTTCTTCTCCCTGTCCGAACTGGCTAGGGGGAGGCTCGCCGACCATGGCGAGGCCAACCTCGCCGTCGCTGGGCGAGCTTGACCTTGCCTGGCCATGGCGTGGTCGAGCTCACCAGCCATGGGTGAGGTCAACCTCGCCCAGTGACAGCTTGGTGTCACCTAGATACGACGAGACCTCGCCGGCCATGGGCGAGGTCAAGCTTGTCTAGCGAAGGCGAGGTCTCGCCAGATCTGGGCGAGGCCTCGCCGTCGCTGGGCGAGCTTGACCTTTCCATCGCTGGGTGAGGTCGACCTCGCCATGGTCGGCGAGCCTCTCTTGGCCGGTCCAGCCAGGGGAAGAAGGAAAGAAAAAAAAAATAGAGAAAGGAAAAAAAATATTAAAATAATACCACGTCAATTGGTCGGCGTCCACGTCAACGCCGGCAAGCCAAATTTAACTGGATGGACTAAATTAGTACAATTGTAAAAAGTTTAAGACTGAAATAGCAAAAAAAAAAATTAGGATTAAATTAGTATAATTGTAAAAGGTTTAAAATTTTTTCGATAATTTTTCCCGGGAACAGTGCGACCACTTTCCCACCGCCCCAACTCCTGTCTTCCTCATGTCCCGTCGAATCCGCCAGCGGGGAGGACCAAGAAAAGCCGTCGAACGATCGAGAAGAGGAGGAGAACTTGAAGAGCGTCGGGACTGCACCGAACGAGTAAGGTTTCAAGAGATCAATATTGGGAAATGACGATGCGTGTGAAACCGAGAATCAGTAAGGAAAATTTGTCCCGAACGCGACACCTGAGATGTGAGGATTGGAGGGGTAACCGTCCAATGCTTTTTTCTTCTCGCTTTTTCCCATGTTAAGAGGAGCGGTCAACCCTGCGAAAGGTCGCCAAACTATACCTGAGACTACGGGCAGAATCTAACGACTGAGGGGAGCATGGACAGGGATGTTGAAGGAAGAGTTCGAGTCAAACAATCAAATGTCTTTGTTCGACCCACTTGAATCAACGCTTTCCTGGCCTTTCCAAGACGTCACGCATGAGCTTATCAGGTAGACGAGATGACCCGGTTTGGGAATGTTATTATGAAGGTTCGAAACTGTCAAATCAAAGTGTGATCAATTATATGGGGTCATTCAAGTGTTTCATTAAGACTTTCAAAGCAGATTTTGTTTTTTTTAAGAGATGCGGTCATGTGGGATTTAAGTCCTAACGACGGTTATTAACTTTTAAGTTGCGATAATGGTTAATCTGAAATGGATAATGATTATTTTGACGATGAATGCTTTACCGCTTTACTTATCAATAGATTTTTAAAAGGGTGACGCTAATACCACGCCCATTTTGGCTTCGCACCCCCCTGAACAATTGAACGACGAAAATGCTCTTCGTGGGTGCCACATCTTGTGGCTTTATTGTGCAACAATCACGAGAGATCGAAATATTGAAAAAAACAATTGGATAATGTTACACGACCGCACTTTCTTTTCTTGCGAAATTTCTTTGAAAAATACCCAAAATCTAAACCCGACTTAAAATCCCCTTCTTTCTCCCCACCACCCCTTCTATCTACATTCTATATTTATTATTGTAATGTTGAACCAGGTTAAATAATAATCATCCTAAAAGGGCGAGCAGCTCTACGAAGTAAAACTTCAAATAGGGGAAAACCGGCCTAACTGGTTCCGCTTAAATTGTATACGTTTTGACTCTCAATGCCAAGTCCGACCCAAAAAAAGAAAAACCCTCAATGGCAAGAGCCAGGTATTCATCCCATTTTTGGGTATTCTACTTTCCTAGTTCTGAGGCCAGTACTAGCCTAGAAACCAAGGAATAGGTCCCGGCAAGACCATACCGGGGTTGAATCGAACCGGCCAAGTTGATTCTATAGTTGCATACTGGACTTCGTCGTTGCCCAGTGCTCTAGCCATCGCTGCGTAACATGCCAGTGAATTCTCAGTTGATGCACATAAATCCATCTTGATGTATCTCTCCATCAACTGGATTTGTCACTTGGGATTTCGGAGCAACAATAACATAGCCAAAAACAAAAAGAAGAGGAAGAAATCCTGCAACTATCAAACAACATTGCAGCATCGCTACTCTTTGTACACAAAACAACCACCATCTGTCGAACAAATTAGCAAGCAGATGGAGACGAATTTTTGTAGCTGATGCTTTCTTTATATAACAAAGTTTCCTTGAGGGCAATGGCCTATTCATCAAGAGCTACATCAACCTACATCAGCGCGCCATTCTGGGCTTGATGTTGTTTGGTGTTCGCTATTGTTGCTGCCGGCACCAGACATCTCAACATTCTTGTGTTTTATGCCGGTAGTCGTCAACCAACTCCATTATCTCATCCCTTGTCATGTTCATCCACTTTGACAGGAGGGAAAATTTTCCGAGCGCATCCAATTTGGATTTTTTCAGTCCTACCCATAAGGAATTATCCCTCAAGGAGTCATAATGTTAGGAGGGAAATCATGGAATTGGCAGATTCCGGCCCGTCATTGTTGACACTTGGTATTATCCTGTCAGGTGATATGAACTTTACAAACTCTTTCAGTTCTGAAAAGCTGCTGTGCTCACTATATGGAACTTCATACCTGAAAGAGAAACCGCTAGAAAATATATCAATAATCGTTTCCATTTTTAGCAGAAAACCTTTTCTTTAATGAAACAACTTCTATAAAGATGGAGCACAGACAACTGAGATTGTTAACGAGAGAGAGGACCCCGAGACAAACTAGTGAAATGGGCACAATGACTAACTCCACAACAAAATTCTGTATCAAACAAAGAGCAAATTGCACTATATTTTTCTGAGTTTTCCAGGGAGAAATAAGAATCTGCATGTGTTGGTTTTTGCACTTTAGGAATAATTTCAAACCAATAACTCCTGGAGAAGTAAAGCTGGACCTATCATTGGTGAGACATGAAGCAATAGCCAAACAATAGCCAAAGTTCATGTAAGGAGATAATCATGACCTTTCTCAACAAATAGACCAGGCCTTTGAGGGCTTAATTTCAGATTATTAGATTCAATATCACTCGAACATCACCTTATGATGGTTCCCTGCTGCCACCTTCTGCCTGCACACTTCTTCTTTCCTTTACCAAAAGTCCAGCCAGTAGGAGAAAAGGCAACAATAAGACTATACCTTCCCTGACATTGAGAAAAGGAATGTGTATTGGTGAATTGAAAAACACATGAACTGTGAAGAAAGAAAAAGAAACTCAACAAACGGATACTACAAGTGAGGTGAGATATGCAAACTACTATATATTAGACACCAATCCCCAACTTTAAGTTGGAATTATTTCATGATCTGCGACAAAAAGTAATCTCCTGACATAAGTATTCACTATTTACTCAGACTATTACAGGAGGTAGATAGGCTAATTTTATAGAAAGTCAACTTCACTGAGTACTGTTAGAAGAGACATGAGATAATCTTTAACCTTACCAGATACTGATTAGAAATCTGCTTCAGCCTTTTGAAGTTAGCCAGGGTCCACATAGGCACAATATGGATGTGGCTTTCCTTTTCATTTAATGTAAACCATTGCATGTCCTCCTCAGAGTACCCAAAACATTGTATAATACGCAGCTTTGGAGCAGTGACATAAATCTTTTTATGTAGCACACGAGCAACCTCCAAGAATACCCTCTCCTTCCCTGGTTACGATGACAAAATCGAATCAGCTTATTCGAGTAATCTGAGCAAGGCAGTGGAAACTCACTAGCAGAAGATGATGAGAATTTCATTTCTTTTAAGCCAAGTAGAGGTACATGGTACAGCCATTGCACCTGGGGTGGGGGAGATAGAGAGCCTAGGGGTTTGGCGGCAGAAAGGACTTACCGATTGTGTAGCTGCCAATGAGAAAAAGAGTCTTTGGGTTAAAGGATTCAGCTTGAATGGCCTCGACAACAAATTGGGTCACTGCCTCTTGCTTCGGAAAGTCATACTGTGTACGGTAGTGGAATGGGGACTTCAGTCAGTATTTAGGTATCATTGACAATTGTTAGAATATTCACATATTAAATCACACTTTCATCTAACGGCTTAAACTATTAGAACAGTTGGCAGTGGTCCCACCAAATCTCAAATGTTATCGGAGCTGGAGGTCCAGAGTTCAAATCTTTCCGGACCCCATTTGTCTCCCCAATTAAATATGTCCACGCTTAATACTAGACAAAAAGACCAGACTAAGCGTGAAATGGAGTATTAGAATATGTACATATTAAATCACACATTCATCTAACAACTGAAGTTTTTAGAACAATTGACAGTGGTCCCACCAAATCTCACAATAATAAAACAGACGAAAATCTCAAGTTGTAATAATGAGCAGTATTTCTCATCATACACAAAAAATAAAAAGAAAGAAAAGAAGAAAATTTATGTCATTGGACACATACATATGAAAGCAAGCAGCCTGCCAAGTCACCGAAGCACTTGCTCACCTCGGGGTTACAGTAAGTGGTGTCAAGGATAAGAGTATGGATACGAGTTGCTTGCAGAATAGACAGTCCAGCCATCTCTTCATTAAAGCGAAAATCTCCTGTATGGAGAACAACCTGGATGCATGAAGCACAGATCTCAGGATCAATCTCATCATTGATAACCTACAGTGGTGAGTAGGTCATAATTATGCTAAAATATATAAAAAGAGTCAATTTGCGCCGCACCTCACCAGTAGGTGTCTCAAAGAGGATTACTATGGCACCTGGACAGTGATTAGCTTCTAAGCATGTCACTCCAACACTATCAATTACAACCTTCTGGTTAATTGGTAAAACTTCCAGTCTTTCCCAGGGGATACCAATCTTCAAATTTACAAGCTTTGCAGTTACTGCAGAGCAGTAAATCTTGCCATGACAGAAGGACCTTGTAAGACCTTGATAATCTGCATGACATGCACAATAGTATTGAGACAATTAGGTAAGCATACAAATTAGACAGAGCTAAACTATAAATAAACTAGGAATCCCGTGCACTGCAAATGCAATACAGATTAAATAGAGCATAACCATGAATAGTCGATAATTCTTATCGAGTGCTCGGCAATTAGTCGAGACTTGTATGATCAAAGAACAAGAAAAAAGGATATGAAGCTGTCCTAAAGACCCTCAATGTTACATTTCAGGCTTACAGCCAGCAAATTTTCACCTGTCCTACAATCATTTACTCAACCAGTTCTAGTAATATTTTCATTAGGCGTACATACATGCTCATCATAATAGCACAAAGAGAATGTTAGCTGGTGTCTTTCTGTAAGTTACATCATGAACTTCTGCAATGGAACTGAGCCCATATATTTGGGTTGATCATAAGTGACTTCACAAAAGATATGGTACTAATTAGTCAGTCTACCAGCTATCATCGCCAGTGAAATCTACCGTTCTTTTGTCTTGGGTATAGATAGAGCAGAAATCTAATGTAGAAACATCCCTCATGTAAGCCCACATAAAAGAAAGAAGTGTTCACAAATTACTTATATTGTTCAAATTAGATGTCTGAGCCCATATCTTGTCCATTCATGTAGAGTAACCCAGCCCACCACAGAACAACCTAGCAGCTCAACCACTGTAAGATTATCTTTACTGTGGGGAGAAGTTAGAAACTAGATTGTGAGGAAAATATCCTTCAGAACAGTGCCTTCAACCACTCTGTCATAGAAATGTAAATTGGAGTGCCCATGTCAGAACTAGCGTAAAGAAAATCAATAAGCTAAGCTTTTTAATTTGAGAAAACAAAGAAAAGCCAAGGACTGGATATAATCTATCAGAAACAATTAGGAAAACTAGATTTCTTAACCACGCTACCTGAATTTGCATTGACACAGTAAAGCTGAAAATGCATGTTGACCTAGGAGAAATTTTTATTATAATGTGTTTCGAACTTGAAGAAATATAAATAAACAGAGAAAACACGAGACTTACGGTCCATATGAAAGTGAGTGAGAAACCAATGGGAACAGTCTCTTGTAAGATATCGGAAAGCATCCTGCAATGTCAAGGTGTAAAACAGTGCTTAACCATCATCTCACAATAAAAGAGAGATAATAGTAAGGATTTCAAACAATGGAAAGCCACTTACCACTCGAAAGGGCGTCCCTGGTATACGGCACCATGAGGGAACATCCCTTGGTTTCACATTTTTAACACGATCCCTTGGTTTTGCATTTTTAACACGATTATTCACTTTGGCACATCCACGACTGGAACTCAACTGTTCCATGACTCTTCCTTGTCGAGTAGAAATGTTGCAGGTCTTTTTCTGAGCTGTAGAGGAGCCAAGAAAATAATCTGTAATCAGCTTGCTTGCAGCTACTTTACTATCACCAGAGACCATCTCTTTAGAAGCACCAGGTTCTGTCTCTGTCATATTATGTCCACATTTTCCATATATATCCACAAGCTCTGCAGTTTCGCCTTGGACTCCTTTTTTAAGTTCATTTAGGGCATGCACAATTTTTTTCCTTGGACCAAGAGCAGAAATACCCATCTTCAAAAGATCCTGTGGAATTAAGACAGTGTCAATCACGTCAAAGTAAGGAACTGGAGATTTGACAGGAATACCATCGCCACAACACCAGATAACTAGGATAAAGAGTTAGAAGCCTCTCAAAGATACAACCAAACTGAAATCACCTGGTAAAGTAACCATCCCCTCAAACTTGGACAAAAGAATTGTTAATTGATATTATGATGACAGAGGATATCTTACTTCACCTATCATTTCTTGACTCATGTAATCCTTGAAAGCCTCAATTTTGTAGAAGGAGCACAGAATGAAGAATAGCAGGTTGTTTATCTCATCCATCAAGACTCACCAATGAGACAGCTGTCTAAGTTTTATAAGAAGCAATCGCTTGTAATCCCAAAAGATCACTGCCAAAAGCATACCTCTTCTGTCAGGCACTGCAAGCTGTCCCAATCAATCTCTTCCCTAACAAAAGCTTCTTCATACCTCTCTAAACCAAGGCTACGTAACCATCCAAGCACTGGAGAGACATCAACAGCTGGCTGGGGAGAACTAACAGGAGAGTCGGCAGCTTCCCGAGGACAAGTTGAATGTGCCTCATTGGCATCATGAAATAGAACCTGCAGGAATATCTCAGGCTTAGGTAGTGCCTGGTTTTCAATCCCATACATAGATGGGGAAAATGCTAAAAGAGATCCATGTTTCCTTTATCATAAAGGAAACGACAATAATTATAATAAACTATAGAAGTGTCTCGAACAAGTACAAATCAAACCTAAAATGATCTTTCTAAGAACAGGAAAACACTTAAAGTAATATGACTGAATGATCTTAGGAAAATGATTTGTTTCCAGCTTAAGGCAACGGGAGAAGGGGGAACACAAAGCAACATATTGCTACACATGTACATCAAAATGAAACTGCTTGCTTGAACCAGTAGATATAATTTGCATTCCAGTTGATAAAGCTGTATTATCTGGATCCACTATTTATTTGTGGAAAAAGGAGATGGAAGTATGAGGAGAGCTCATCTTTCCATTTGTCAACTTGTGTGCCTTATGCATAAGAGCTCTTAAGAGAGCCACAAAGGAAGTTAGTAACCAAAGAGGTGATGTTCCAGTACAGAGATTATAACCACAAACGTGAACAATTTAATGCACTTGATATGGGTTTCCTAATCATTTCTCATTAGCCATGGATGAGATGCCAACATAGTGTCCCCATATCATCTTATTCATATCAGTGTGCCACTGTACAGGGTATTATCAAGGGTGGATTGTTCCTACGGATAAAGTGACTGGCCAAGAACTTAGTCAATTTTTGTCAAGCATAATGCGTTCCATGGGTCAAAATGTGTAATTTTGTCAGTAATTTTCATCAAAAGGAACTTAAGATGCTGCAGGGCAATTTTCTCATTATCAACTCAGGATTTTTTCTCATCGATCTGACATGAACAAAGTATGACTTGCTCCGTTTGTTTCGCGGAAAATATATAATTTGGAAACTATTTTCCTCAAAGTGATCCCTTGTATCATTTGAAATAATTAGTCAATGCAAATTGTTTTCATTATCGACAACAATTTATATCTAAATTTTCATAAACGATGAAAATATTTTTCGATCATTCATTTTTTGTAAGCCGTATAAGTAATCATATTTAGGAAAATATTTTCCTAATCATTTATTTTTCACAAAACAAACGGAGCCTACAATTTTACAACTAGTGCTGTGAACCAACGCTAAAAGTTCATACCGCACAGATACTGCACCTGATAATTCATACAGAAGTACAACAAATGGCAATGCATGCTTGAGAAGATCAGTAGACTTGCCTCATCGACTTGGGCCTCTCCCTCGTCAAGACAATCATTGGTATGTATCTGCCTTGACTCATCACTCAGATCTGAAATGTCCACGCCACATAAAGGACAACAAACCAACCCACTATCGCAATCCCAACCATCCTCTGCTTCCTCTCCAGCTTTGTCATCGGAGTAATGCACTGGTCCCTCATCATCACACAGCTTAATCAACCGATCAAGGTCCGCACCCACCTCGAATTGCTCATCACACTCGTCATCATGCACACCAGAAACCCTATCATCACCAACGTCACTCAGCCCGCAATTCGCTTTCGCTGCAATCAACCTGGAATCGATCGAATTGCTACCAGAACCCCCATTCACCACCGACCCATTTTTCTCATTCTTGTCAACCCCACCAAAACCTCTACAATTTCCACCGTCCCTGAATCCAAAATCTACTTTTGCCTTAATTAACCTAGACTCAATCGAGTGGCTCAAATAGCCCTTATTCACCTCCAGCTTCTCATTTCTCTCGCTAGCTCTACCACAGCCCTCCGCCACGTGCCGATCCACGGGCGCGCGCTCGCAATCGATGCTCGACTCTATCAAATCCAAGCCGCAATCAGCATCGGTCAGCTCGAAATCATCCGCCGCGCCGCGACCCTTGCTCGCGTCGGATGAGCCGACAGCCCTCCGACCGAGCGACTCACGCGGCTCGGGGCCGCTCCGACCGACCGCCGAGGCGGGGACGGCGTTTTCTTTGCCAAGGGCTGGGGAAGACCGCTTCGGCTTCTTGGTCGGGCGAGTGCGGTTGGAGGAAATGGTGGAGAGCTGGAGGGGTTTCTGGGAGCAGCTGAGCATGGGGCGAGTTTGGAAATCATCGTCGTCGTCGTCGCCGCCGCCGCCGTGGATGCTGGGCATGGACGGCGGAGGCTGGGTTAGGGCGGCGCCGGCGGCGGTCGAGGCGGTCCGACGGCGGCGGCCGTCGGCGGAGCTTGAGGAAGGCATTGCGGAGAGGATTTTTTTCGAATTTGTGTTTTTCTTGAGGAAAGTGGAGGGAAAAAAATTGGTCGGAGTTTGGCAATTTGGAGATTTTGCAGCTTCTCGGGGGCCAAATGCGTCTTTTCGTTGAAATCGGGCGGGTTTTCGGCGGGTTCGGGTCCCGGTCATGGAGCAAATTGACGATTTTCTCACCTTATTTTTTTTTAAATAAGTCATATTTTTCGTGTGTGCGAATATAAATCCACAAAAAATTTTATCTCCGACAAATGAATGGATAAAAAATTTGCATTGGTCGTGAACTTACGATAGTTTTTTTTTATAATAACCGCAAAACTAATTTGTTCGGTGCATTATGATAAATTTATACCGAGCACAAAATATTTAGAAAGAAAACATTGCACCGAGTATAATTTTTTTTTTACTAATATAGAAAAACAAGAAAAATATGTTTATGAAATGAAGCTCCTACTAGGGGCAATCTCACAGACGATCCTTATTATTTTGCATGTCACGATTTGGCGCAATAGAGAGAAAAGAGGAGAGAGCAGTTACGTTCGCAAAGCTCAAAGCTCAAGCAGCCATGGCCACCGCTAGCTTGAGCTCCTCTACCTCGAGCTTTGGGCTCAAGTAGACATGGCCACGGGCCAGTTTCAGCCCAGAACCGACCCGGGTCAAACTCGGGACTGGCCCATTGATCGGGCCCGCGGTTCGGAATCAGAATCAGCCCGTGGCCTGCGGGCTCAGTTCCGATTCTAACAATTTTGGAACTAGCCCGAAAACGCCGGTTCCGAGCCCGGTTTCAAAAAAAAAAAACTACAGCAGGGCCTGCAGACGAAAAAAATAAAATTGCAATTGGGCCCGTTACCTGCATACGTGCAAGACTTGCTGCTTTTTTTTTTTTTTTTGGCCAGTTTCAAACTGGGCCAGAATCGAAACCGGTCCAGAACCGCCGATTCCAGTTCATACATGGCCACGAACTGGAACCGCCGGTTCCAAGCCGTGGCCATGTCTAGGCTAGGCGGCTCAAGCTCCGTGGCCACGGCAATCGCGAGAAAAAAGAAGGCAAAAACAGGTGTAGAAATGAGAGGAGAGGGAGAGACAGAGAGGAAGGGGAGCGTGTCCATGTAAGCCAATAAAATCTTAGCAGCAAAAAAATAAAAAATTAAAAAATCCCACGAGGGTAATTCTTTAACGCGATTAAGTTCGCGTTAGCAAAGTCCGTCACCGAATCGAAGAAGGAAGAACAGTGTAATTTTTTTTTAAAAAAGTATAAGGGCTATTTTGGACGCCGATAAAAATGACAGAGACGATTTCGAATTGCAGGCAACAATAAATGGATCACCGACGCCATTATCTCAATTTTCAATCATGATTCAAGCGAAAAAAGGAAAAAAAGAAGCTTATCCTCCGTATCAAGTCAAGCCGGGTTTGACCCGACCCGACCTGAAAATTTATGGTTAGGGTCGGGTCGACTTGGTTTTTTGTGGGTTGAAAATATTTCTCCCACAACCTATTTTTTAAGGTAGGCTTAGGCGGATTACCGAGGGGAAAAGTTTGTTTTTGCCAAGTCTAATGCCGGGTTGTTGCGGAATTTTCATATCTAATCCGTATCCATCGTGGATATTAACCTCTCTCTTTTTATGACCACAAGAAAAACCGGTTGCGGCGAGTAAAAGTGTCACGAGGCGCCAATAAAAACCCCCCTCCACCCCCCCTTTCTTTAATATGTATTCAATTTTGAACTATATGACGTCTAAATTATCAAAATTGAAAAGTTTACGACTGAATTGACATCCGTATAATAAATTTAAACAATTCTCCCCTGAGCCACATTGGGAGTCTGAAATTTTTCTCCCTCTACATGTACTAGTTTTCTCGAGTTCGCACTCTAAATTTACATAATTGTTCTTTCTCTACAACTATACTGATTTCAATGGTTGAATGGTGAAAAACCTGTCGCCCATCTTTATGTTACCTGTTATGATCCCGTAGACAACGAATAAAGTTAAGCCAAAATAAAAGGTCCAAGCCATGATCAGGCATACCTACAAATTGAACTCAAAAAAGTCAATCCATCCATTTGCTATGTCTGAATCGATCGTATAATCGACCCTCCAATCGTGATTAATCGATAGGGCAACTTTATCCGCCAATATGTAAAATCAAAATACCATGAAAATGACTTCTTGCTAGCTTTAACAAACTTGATTAAAGCACCTCGATCCTCAGCATTTAGCAAAACTCCTTGATTCATCCTTGACCTCTGCATTTTCTATGTCCCAAACATACCCAGGCTGAGCTTTGGTCTAAGCCCAAAATGCAGAAATATGTAACTGAAGAGGCAAATAGAAATCTGAAAATATTTAAACTCGGGATCTCTTGGTTCTGTACAATTTTGTGGTACCACTACCAACTATTCTAAAAACTTAAGCTTTTAAATGAATGCGTGGTTTATAATTTAAAATTTTCTAACAAATACTAGGCATGCAATCAACAATGTATGTAGATACAGATGCGAATTTCATGGTATAAAAGAGATTTTACCTCCTCGTCGTTGGTCTTGCATTTATTAAGTACATCACTGTCGTTACATAACTCTTGATAGAGCTCATACTCTCAATTTGTCACCAACACGATGTAATCAGTCAGGAAGAAATTGCGAACTCTTGCTAAATAGCCCGTTTGAGCTTTTCCTAAACGCTCTTAAATCAAGAAAATCGAAGGGATTGATAATAAGCACCTTCAATGATCCTTCTGTTCCTAATGTTAGTAAAAAATAGCTTTGCGCAGATGGTGGTTAGGCTTTACCAATGATAATCCTCCCTTGTTTTTCGAGCTCCTGAAGAATAGTCAGCACGGCGGAGTCAAACGAACTTTTCTTATCGGCTTTAGGATCTCCAGTAGATTCCATGTCGCCATATTTGGGTATGTGCAAGATGATTTTCGATGTGAAACTACTGAATCCTGTTCTTTTCTCGGCACCTTCACCAAATTCAATCGGGGTCCTGCAAGAGATTCATATCAATTAGGCCAGACCAAGCACGGAGCAGAAATTGTTGAGACAAAAGAACTTAGAAAAGTGCTTGAAAGAGGTGACAGTATTACAGACTTTGATTTTTCTTCGGTTGTTTCAAATTTGGGCATCGGCCACTGGAGTTTCCTGCATAATTCATAGAGTGACATTCGAGGCCCGCCTTTTTTCATGTCGACGGTTAGGAGAACTGCAATAGTAAGGACCATAACAATGTTAACGCTAATGAAAATGAAAACACATACAGCTCAACATTAGCAATTCCCAACCAATGACATTATTTGAGTTCTATGCTTACTCTGGAACTCATAAAATTGCAAAAATGCTATTAACTCTAAGCTCGGTGGATTACAAATGTTACAAACCTGGTTCAGAAGCATCGAAATTAGATTCCTTTAAACTGCAATCCACCGACACAATTTTTTCAGCTGCCTCTGTGGGCAATTGACTTCCAGTAGTCCTTTGTTTCTTACAATGTTCTAGGCCTGAAGAATCTTCATCAATTCCATGACTGTCTTTGTCAACGCTTGCATCTAATGGAGACGAATCAGCATCCTCCTCAGCACCGTGTTTCTTCTTTTTTGCGACAGACTGGTTGAATGATATTCCCCTTTTCTGCTACATCGAACACAAGCACCGTCAATTTTTAATGCAAATAACACATGCTAAGGGCATGCATTCAGCGACATGACCATTAAAAGCCAGTTCATGTGTTAATTTTGGGAAAAAAGAAACCAAGACAAGACATTGTACTTGTACATTTGAGTGCAACAATAACAAACCTCAAGTTGCTTCAGCAAATGAAGAGCCGCTTTCCCTTTGGCATCTTTTTTACATCGCTCACAACCCTGGCCGACCAACAGCACATCATCAAGCAGTAAACGAATCTCGGCATGAACAGTTTCCCCCTTATTTACACAATTTTCCTTGAGGAAGTACCCGAGATGGTCACACAGCTCGTTCAATTCACGCCAAGGAGGCAATTCGAGCTTATCGGGTGTCACAATTGGAGATAAAAGCGGTTTGAATATTCTCCATACTTCATCAAGATTAAGCTCCGTATCAATAAGAATAGCTCCTGCAATACTTTCCACCATGTCTCCAAGAGCCTGCAGAATAATAGAAAGAATGTAGATGAGCAGGATACACGCCAAGTACATACTTCACATGGGTATACGTATTGCATATATATATATATATATATATAAGGACATTCAAGGGACAAAAAATCAAACCACACTAGGCGGGCGCCATCAAAAAAGGGCATTTCTACAGACCATGAAGCTGCAAGACTTTAGAAGTCCTGAATTAAATGATCATCTTGTGATCAGCAAAAAGATTACCGTCACAAATAAGGCACCATGCAAGAAGGTGCTGGCCTTGCCCCAATACAAATTTTCATTGACTAGATAATGTATCTGCCATCTCAATGACATCTTTTACATTGACTACCCAACGCAATTACAGCAAACATTTAAACTGTTAAACAAGAAACATTCCTCTACTTCCGTAGCTCACTATTCCATCATAGGCTCTCCTATTCCCCTCTCTCCAGATGCTAAAGAAATCCTTCAAAAAAATCTTTGCCTTCTCTCGCCACACGGAAAAGAAACAGTACTAATTCTATGAATAAATGGTCTACGAAGCAGAATCTATTATCTCCATCGGCATGAAAAATCAGCATACATAATGGGTTATTTAGGCAGGTGCTAGCGGATCAATTTTTTCTGGTTCTTCAGTTCTCCAATAACTTGAGACAAATAATGATAGACAAATAATAAACAATACTATTGACAAAGTTGTACGCAGCAAATGCTTTGTTTGCCCACCCATGAAAAATAGACCTATATGGCATCTTACCTTAGGGCCTTTCATGTGTTGCAGGTCTCTTGTGTCAATTTCAGGTCTGTTAAATGATTGTACGTACTCCGTAATTTGGCTTTGAAGAAAGGATGAGCAGTACTGAAGATGCCTTTCGAAGTTGTGCCGCACAGCAACTTGAGCGAAATTTTCATTATTAACAGAAGCCGAACGCAAGTCGGTCAACTCACCAGGGTCGACATCAGCATGACTCTGATAGAGATACCACGTAATAAGAATGTCCAGCACAGAGTCGCCAAGAAATTCAAGCCTCTGCATGGAATTGAGTCTTTAATGGTAAGAAATAGTCAAAAAGTTATTGTCACGTCATTGCCTAAACCAGTAACAATTAAGCAAGAGACTTTGCTTGTTACCTGATAACAGTACGCCAGCCCTTGCTCTTGGCAAGATGCATGCGTTACAGCTTCTTGCAACAGTCCCTTAACAGAGAATGTGTACCCAATTTTCGACTCCAAAATTGCAAGTTCATCAGTTGACGAGACGAACGAATGCAGATATACACCATTAATGGCTTCGACAACAGATGAAGGCTCGACTTCAGCATCGATTCCAAGCCACTTTATAAGATGTAGAGCAGCGATTAATCCACCAGAGACATAGTATGCACCTATGAGAGCTTCCAGACAATCTGGTATGGTTTTTGAGCCCATCCATCGGTGGCCCCGGTCACAGCACTTTCCAACCACTATGTTTGGGTCTTCAGTAGAAAATTTAATGTCCAGAGGAACTTCTGATGTGTCAACACCACAATCACAAGGACAAGGGAATAAAGTGCGCTGTCCCGGAGCAACCCAACGACGTGGATCAAATGCACTATCCCGGATGTATCCCTTTAGCATGAAGCAAATTGTATCGGAAGATCAGACTTTAGTCACGTATAGATGAGTGTTAGAGGAATATCCATGCTAGTAATGGTTTGATGTTGTTATAGAAGATTAGGATATTTTCCTATATTAGAGATAATTAGAATATTTTTGCTGGTTTTCTGAATCTCTCAAGATTGCGATATCTCATTTGATTGTGCATATATATGTTACCTTTGATAGTCTCTCATAAAGCTTATAAAAAGGCCGATGTACTCTTCATTATGATATATTGAATTATACACAAATTCCTCAATCCTATCTTCTGCTTTACAATTTCTTAACTTGGTATCAAAGCAAGTTGATCTTGAAATGCATCGGGTGTGAGACTCAAGCGCGTATCTGGAGCTATAATTGTTTCTTGTCATATCATTTCCAACAAATCCTAATATTGTCAAGTTGATTTCAACATTGCTCATCTCTTCGATAGACAATGTCATCTACAGAGCCCTATTATCTGAGGAAGCCGAGTTACTATTTTATTAGCAAAGCCATCAGCCGCTTGCTATTTCCCTCCGATTCTCAGCTTGGTCATTATGACGCCAGCTGCACAGACTGTGTCATTCAGTAACTGTTTTGAAAGCAAAGCCATGCTATTACAACGCCAGCCGCATCGGGTCTAGTTACTGTTTTAGTTAGCTTTCCAGTCGTATCGGCCGCTTGCTGTTTTACAGCTGCTCATATCAGAGAACTGACACCACCACCATACTCGCCATCCTCAAACATGGCAGATCCTGAAATCTACCATCTAGCTTATTTTCGGATTTTTATTTTTATCCAAACTCAAGCTAACTTAGTTGCCTTGAGTTTGAGGGAGGATGTCAGAGAAAATTAGTATTTTTCCTACATTAGAGATAATTAGAATATTTTTGTTGGTTTTCTAAATCTCTCAAAATTGCGATATCTCATTTGATTGTGCATACATATGTTACCTTTGACAATCTCTCATAAAGCTTATAAATAGCTGATGTACTCTTCATCATGATATATTGAATTATACACAAATTCCTCAATCCTATCTTCCACTTTATAGTTTCTTAACTGATGTAATAAACATTACTACTCTCTATAAAACAAACTTTAGGACAAGATAAACTTTGCAATTCTAACAAATGAGAACACAAACTGCAAAATCATGATAAATACACACGTCAATGAGAAGGAAAAGTCTAAAGGAATTCCCGAACAACGAGATACACAGGGATTCACTTGTAGAGCATGTAAGATCAAATACCTGCAATTGACGGTCCGTCCCCCGTTTATGCAAGGTTGCATTAGAAACAGCCTGTGATCGCTCAGCTGATAGTTGTCCTTCATGCTTCTTGGGATATTTAAGAAAGAGATGGTTACTGACAGCATACTTCAAGACAGAGTCACCCAGCAATTCCAAGCGTTCCATCGAAAAACTCTCACAGCATCTCAGGGTTGTAAGTGCCTCTAATATCTAATCATAGATCATGATCTTACAATTTTAGCATATTTCCATAACCATCAAAACATAGGAATATAAATTGTCAAGTTTATGTGAGAATCGGACAAACCAGAGAGCTTGGTATGTGAAAATTGCCAATTTGACAGTTGATCTCTGCCCTAAGTTGGCTAGCTAACATCAAGGATTCTAAACGATGCAACAAAGATGGCAGCAAGTAGAATGCCTTCATTGCATATACTGGAACATCAAGAGTAAGTAAAAGCTCGGGTGGCATATAAACATGATTCAATGGCTTCTCAACATGGCCAGGCTGTGATGCCTTGCTCTTGCGACCTGCAGAAGAAAGAAAAGAAAATAAAGAACAGGTAGAAAGCGATTCAAGACAAATGTTAACCACATAAGCGAAAAGATAATAGAACAGACAGAGAAGCAACAGATCATGCTCACTGATCTAACCATAAAGAAACCTGAAACCACACAATTCATACCTTTTTCCACAAAATTCACTAGAAGATTGTATGGATTATGACTTTGCTTTAGCCGCAACAAAGGCTGTCCTGTGTATTTTAACACTATGCCATACCTGACAAAAAATATAAAAAATAAAAAAGATGCCTGAAAAATTATCGATGAGCTTTGAAGTACATGCAGGAAATAGAAAGCATTATATAGAATCAACAATTACCTACTTTTTGTTAAAGTACTCAGCATAAGAACTAAATTTTGAGGAGCCACCATCTGCATTTCCCTCAAAAGGACTGTCTGCGGACACATCAGAGGCAACTTCAAAAATCGAGTAGATCCTTCCAGTGTGAATAGCCACGACCACTACTTGTTTCAGTTTGCAAGCGCTGAACGAACCATTGGCAAAGTGCATTTTCTTGTCCTCGTCAATCTGGGCAGCAAGAGTCCCAGAAGGAAATGAGCTTACTGTCTTACTTTTACTATCTTCAGTACCAAAAGAATATTCTTTCTTCATAATTTCAACTGCGTCGAAGCAGGAACTTATCGCTGTCCAATTGATTTTCCAAGAATCATCACTTGATGTTTTCGATGTCTCCACGGGGAGAAGTAAATACATGTATGCTGGGTTCCAGCATAAGCTTGCTTCCTTGTTGAAAATAAATTCTCTCTGCCTTCCCGATGATTTGGAGCCAACAAATAATCTCCCATATAGACCATTAAAAAAGAATTCTTGAAAGCACTTTGCTTTCATCATCTAGTACATCAAACAAAATACCCGATGTTATAATAAAGATATCTAAAAGCATAATCGTTGCATAAAAGCTATCAGGTTTTACCTGTTCACTATCCACTTCCACCTGTCCACATGAAGATACCGACACCTTAACCGTCTTTTTAAGTAAGTAAAGATCCACTTCCGTATACGCCACATCATCATCAAGCTTACACTCAATCAGAAGAATAAATGGAGAGTAAATTTCGCCAGCAATACTACTGGAGAAATCAAATTTATAGGCCTCAAAAATTGCCCCATCAGTTTTTTCACCCCATGCTCCTGATAATGCACGAATGCTTGTCATTCCGTGTAACTCCTTTCTTTTTGTTGTACCTTGGGAAACAAAAGGTAAATACGTTTTCAGAAGGGAAAACAAAACTAGGAGCAACATTTACAAATTGAAAGAAGTCAGATATTAACAATTAAAACCACGACACTATTAAGACTTCAAACATGATCAGCCAATTACATCCATTTTCAACCATCATGAGAAACCCATAGCTAACAGCAACTAGTTGTGAATGGATAACAGTGTCAACACTGCATTTTGCAGGAATAAGAAAAACAATATCATACCAGCCACGTAATAAGAACGATCGTTTGTAGTAATGAGAACATCTAAAAGGAAAAAGAAGATGTGCACAACACAAACATTTTTAAATAATCTAACATCGAGTTGCAATATTATATCTTATGAACATCATATCGTTTCAAGAGAAGGGGGGAAAACAAGTAATCTGTGATCATAACACTTGAAACTGCACATTTGACATCCCATAGACTTACACAATGCACGAAAAAGGAACTGGTACAGAGAGCAGTACCTACACCCGCAACTACACTTGCACCTGCAGATGATTCCTTGCCTTTAGAAGTAGAAGCCTTTTCTGAGGTCTGCTCAATGCAGGGAAGAAGACGATCGTCTAAAGCACCCATTTGATGCAGCTTCTTACAAGCTTCCAAGCATACTTGTTGCTTGGCTAAATGACTGTTCCTGCTCAAGGGACCTACTAATGTCTGAAAGGCTGCATTAGGAGGCAATGTCAAAGTGCACTCACAAGATCCGCCTGAAAATAAAAATTGAAAGTCTGGCTTTGGGGTGAAGTACCTACATTACACCAGAGCCTTGTCATGTAAATCACTTAAATTAACTATAACATCGCATACAAGAAAAGAACGTTCACCGCTCATATAAGTATGTCTATGACTGGTTGAATTAATCGATTTTCTTACTTGTCATGAGGGAGTTTCTCACAATATCGATAAATGAGACTAATGCTTGAATCCGTAGAGACTGAAGCTCCAGTTATATCAACCGAATATGCACCCGTTTCCTCTAACGTGCATGCTTTCAAGTTGCACTCAAAAGGATCCCTGTTTATGGCTGTGTTGATCATGGATCGTTCACTCCTAATGATGTCATATAGTTGATCCCTTTGCTTTATGTTTCCCCTGAAATAATGATGAAGGGAAACACATATCAAGGTAGGTAAAAATTGCCGCCAGAAAGCTACTTATTCATCCAGAGTCCCTGGATTTTGTAAAGAATTATCAAGGACATGAGTTTACCTCTCAAGCATGATAATGTACTGGGAGCTATCCTGCCGTGCCCTTCCACGAGACTGGACATAACTCCGTACCGTCTTAGGAAGGTCAAAGCGTATTACATACGAACAGTTTGGCACATGAATCCCTTCCTCAACCACGTCAGTTGCAAACAGTAAATTCACCTAAATAGATTTTGTTTGGTTGACGTAAACGTTAGGAGTCTGAGGTACCTAACTTCCCATGACTAGTAATTGATACATACCTTGCCAGAGCGAAATGATTCCAAGGTTTCCTTCTGCACTTTTGGTGCCAGGGCATCAACTGAAGAATTGCTTCCACTTATGTACGACACTGTGAAATGAGATAGGACAGAGACACTCTTCACAAATCTCTCTATCACTTTCGCTGTGACAATTCTATTTACAAAGATGAGGCACAGTACTGGCCCTGCACCTCTGCAAACCAATGAACAAACGATGACCTCAGAACACAATATGAAACGACCAAAATTGACAAATGAAGTAGCTCTTATCACCCAAATGACAGGAAAATTTGAAGGAGTTCGTATAGCTTCGGAGTTACATAGCCCATCTCCAATGCTGTTTGCCAGTTTGCCCCAGCTTCCAAAGTAAACTCATCACCTGAAACGCAAATCAGATCTATGGCATTTCTCATACATGAAGCAGAGCAATGCTGCTTACTGCACAATGATGATACTAAAAGCAAGGAAAGGTCATCATCTTTCTTATTTATAAGCAGCAAGTTCCAAGAGCTTTATTTTGGATAGTTACTTCAAGTTCAACATTTGCTAATTGCAATTCCCCAGATATCATCATTTGGATAGATGGTACAGAGCAGCACTAAACTCCCTCTCTCGAGAAAGTGATGCAACTGATGTAAATGAGACAGAGCCAACAGGATAATATCATACCAAGTGACAAGGAGTCCCCTATTAACCGTGACACTTCTTCAAGATAATATCTACACTGCAAGGAACTCTCTCTATAGATATCACATTCCCCTTTGGCGTTAGGAGCATTCTCTAAACAGACTTTAACAGCCTGCCAAATTAAAGAAAATGTGAGAAGTCGTGACAAAACAGAACTCATAATCTATCCTGCAACAGAAACTACCAAGCAGCCCATCGAACTATTAAACCTCCCACAGGTTTGGCTGTCCACCCTTTGATGAAGAACTAAACTACTAAATATTGCTAGAAGCACCTTGTGTCCAGCGACAGCAACACTAAAAGATTTTCTGAGCCTAAGTCTAGCGATATTCTTTCTTGGTCATACCTGCACATTGAGTTTAGAGACAAACTCGGACTAATCTATCCCAACAGCTTGTGCTTAACTTATGAAGTGTAACTCCTGATTGGCCAGCCCTATAATAGGCCGGGCTGGACACATCATAACAGAAGATTAGTGTCTAGAACTAAAATAGGATTCACCGTTTCCGAAGTTTCTCCAATGAGGAACTTCACAAAGTTCTTTGGTATATGAACCTAACTATCAGATAATGAGGAGAAACAGGTAGAATCTCTTTCTCATGGTAGTTGTATATAGGGTTAATACCACCAAAAACCCCAAACCGGTATACGTGTGACAATTTTACCCCGAACTTTTTTTTTTACCACCAAAAACCCCAAACTGGTACACATGTGATAACTTTACCCCAAACCGGTACACATGTGACAACTTTACCCCAAACTTGTACACATATGACAATTTTATCCTGAACTAAAATTTTAATATTATTTTTTTTTATTTTTTCGAATTTTTATTATTTTTTTGTTTTTTCTTTTCTTTTCTTTTCTTTTCATCTTCAACCTCTGGCCAGTCGCCGGTCCGGCGACCGGCCAGAGGTGGAAGTCGGCGAGGTCGGCCCTGCCGGCTGCAGGCGAGGGCCGCCCTTGCCGGCATCGGGCAAGGGCGACCCTTGTCTGGGCTGGAAAGAGCTGTCCTTGCCCGCCTAGGTGAGGGCGACCCTCGCCCGACGCCAGCGAGGGCAGCCCTCGCCTGGGCAAGCGAGGACAGCCCTCACCCGACACCGATAAGGGCCGCCCTCGCCAACTTCCGCCTCTAGCCGATCGCCGGTCCGGCGACCGGCTAGAAGTTGAAGATGAAGATTAAAAAAATAAAATAAAAAATAAAAAAATTTCGAAAAAATAAAAATTAATATTAAAAAATTATTAGTTCGGAGTAAAATTGTCACAGATGTACCAATTTGAGGTTTTTCGTGGTTAAAAAAAATAGTTTAGGGTAAATTTATCACGGGTTTTCCAGTTTTGAGTAAAATTGTCACAGGTGTACTAGTTTGGGGTTTTTTGTGTTAAAAAAAAACTTTGGGGTAAAATTGTCACAGGTGTACCAATTTGGGGTTTTTTGTTGTCAAAAAAAAGGTTCAGGGTAAAATTATCACACATGTACTAGTTTAGAGTTTTTTGTGGTATTAACCCTTGTATATACAATCCTCACCATCCAAAAGTCCTACCCTGACGATTAGAGCTGCTTTAGGCAATGCAAGTCGAGTGAAAAAAGGAGATAGTACTTTGTCTGTCAAACTTATGGCTCAAGCATAAAATATTACTATGGCATACCTCATTAGCACAAATGAGACCGAGATCATCAAGGCAATATATAATCTTTGAGTGGTCGTTGGACAACCGCTTCCGCAGTGTCTTAAACTTTTCGTCCATGTCTTTGAAACGATTTTCAAGGGAACCTTGCAACTTCAACAAGGAAGCATCAAACTGCCAATGCATAATGAAACCTCTTTAAAATAGTTTCAGCCAACATATGCAAAAGCGTGACATGGAATATTCAAGTATCATGAGGTGAACAAACATGTGCATTTCCTTACCCAAAAAAAAAAAAAACAAACATGTGCATTTAATTAAGAATACCTTAGACCATGAAGCTTCCATCTTTTCCTTCAAAGATGCATTTGAAAACAGCGGTTGGTCAAAGAACCAACATATATGTTTGGCAGATGGAACATATCCTTCTATCTCCGTCCTGTCCTCAACAGTGTATATCTGTCCATGTAAATATATTTCCACGTGAGAATGCTACAAGTTCATTATAATGTAATCAATGAAACAGGACAACAGGAAACTCTTTTTCTACTTGGGAATCCAAAATGCTCTCGAGCTCTGATATCTGTCCATCACAATGCACAGTCGAGGAAACCCCTAAAATCATGATATTGCTCTAATCAGTGGCAAGTCGAATCAAGCATCACATACAAGCATAAAAAAAGGGAAAAGGCATACATGGTGGTGTGTAAGCATACTCAATGTGAAGCAGTGTTTCAAGTTTTATACATATAATTAGATGTCTTTTACAGATAACTTCATATCAACTCCTTTTGTTAGACTGCTATAGAAGGCTATATAGTATCTACTCCTTTGTCAATGATGTTTGGCTGAAGTTAGGATCAAACTTGGAGTATAGGCAGCTTATGAGTATACCAAAGTTACTTCCCTACCAGACGTGACTAGACCCTTTTCAATTCATTAAAGCTGGTTAATTTGGTTTATCCTCATGTCAAATAGATCCAAGACATTCACAGTTTACATACTTGTAAACCAGCATTAAACAGTGGACGTAAATAAATTGACAGGTTTCTTCCAGGAACAGATTGAAGTTTCAAAGACAAAATAGGCCTTTTTTTTTCCTTTCCTTTCTAACAAATCATGAGATTAGGTGCTTATAGAAAAGCACATCAGAAAGCAGCGAAAGCAAATTGAGCTATACTGAACTTTGATGGCATCACAGTACTTTCCAGTAATTATATCTCAGAGATCTTCTCATCATTGCCATTTTGTGATGGAATCTCAAGATCAGTAAATTTAACTAGACACCTTTTTTGGTAAGTTACCAATGGTAGAAAGAAGAACTAGGACACAAATATAATTCATTGCATTCTCATACCCACAATGTGAAGCATTGGGAGAAATAAATCTGTGATCGATCATGATAGAAAGAAATATCAAATTAGGCTTCTCCAGCTTGGTTTTTATCTCTCCTTGCTGCTACAAGAACTGTGCCATTCAGTCGTCCAGGACTGGACAACTTCGTCACAGTCACACCAGTCTTCAGTTTAATTGTTCCAAAAGAAAATTTGTTCAGCTTTCATCATCAAAAGCAGATTATGGTTAGATCTAGAACTGCCAACAGCACTAAATATTACTAAAGAATGGAGACAGGTGGCTCAGAAAACAGTTTCTTCATGTTCAATATTGCGCAACCATGGAGACAGCGGTAAGTTTGGCTTTTAACACGAGTTAATCCTGCATTCCTTGAAAAATTTTAACTCCATTTATATGCTTCACCTTTATATTTCTTGTAGGGACAACTTATTTTGAATAACTCCATCTACATGGTACCTTTTTCCCAAGATCCAATACAAGAATTGTCTGGAAAGGATTTTTTTTTTCCCCTGTTAGAGCAGTATCTGCATATCGACATTCCAAAACGAGAGCAAAAAGGCAGAAAACACTATTCTGTAGTTTCACAGCAACTAATGGACAAAATCAGAGTATAAAAGAAAGATTCACCAGAGCCTTTATCTCTAGCAAGGACACAGAAGGTTGACTTAGACATTCCTTACCCTTACAAGATACAGGCGAAGCTGTCATTCCAAAAATCTTTGGCTTCTTACTGCTTTTGTGATAAAATTCCTTCGATAAAAGAAGTAAGTACACATTATGAGTAATAATAACGGGTGCTAATCAGGCAAAAGATGATGGAATGAGGATAGGCGCTAACCTTCATTATTTTCGTATAAGGATGGTTTTTTGTGGTACGATGGCATTCATCAATTATCATCAGGCTCACTGTGTCCAAATTGAGGAATGCCTTTCTCAAGGCATCCAGTAAAATCTGTGGGGTCATAACCAGCACCTGTTTGATCAAAACAATACGCATCACAACTAATCCAATCAGTTGAAAAGGCTCAAATGATCTGATTCAAATGAAACGAAACTCTGCATTGACATATTCGAACCCCCAAGAATGCACAGATAAAATTGAGTATGTTGAGATATATCAGCTCTCCCAAAACGCTGGTTAAGTACTATAAAAACAATGCCAGTAAGATTACCAGTATCCAAATAAAAAACAGTAGCAGTAACATTTGCATTATGCCATATATCCAGTTTAGAATACAAGCCCAAGCGCATAAAGAAAAAGGTAAAGAAAAATGTCTACCAATTGCACCGGCAGAATTCAGAAAAGGAGACATTAATAATTAGACATTTTGATATTATCTGACCCATACAACTGCTAAAGGGATCCATGAATACAAGGGAAACTCACATGCTGTTCTAGATCGAACATAATTAAATAACATGAGAAAAGAAAACGACAAGCGCTGCAAAAGCAAAAAATTGAACGATCGCACCACGAAAAATATTCATATGCTAGCGGCTAGAGGCAAACTCACATCATGCTCACCGATTTCCTTCTCCCAGCTTTTCACGTTCCATTCGTCAATGCCTTTGGCTCCATAATATTCCCCCACTTGCAGACCAGTGTGACTGCTTATAAACTCATATTGCTGCAAGACGAGCCATTACCGAACAGAATAACAGGATCACAACAATATTCAAAGGAACCACAACTGTCTTTCCAGTAGTGTACATAATTCGGACTTTTTTCCTTCAATGAAAATTCAAATTCATTCACAATGAATGCAAGGATAACGATTACACGTTACATGCCTGATTAACGAGATGGACTGTCGGAGCCAAGAAAATCATCAACTTTTTCTCCCCACTCGACCTCATAGATTGGGCTATGTCCTTAATAAGCATCACGGCTATCATTGTCTTTCCAGAACCAGTTCCCAGCACCGCAATAGTGTTCCTCCTCATAGCAACCTCATAAACCTTCACTTGATAGCTGCATGTCCAATCCCCACACACACACACACACAACTCAAACAGGTGACTCAACGGAACACACTACACACTATGATCGCATACCCATTACACCATGATCACTAACGAATCAAAAATTCGAAATTCAAGCAAATCTAGAAAGACAAAGATCGAGGGTCACGCGAAATTAACCTTCTGGGGTCGAAACTCTTAGGAATTTTAGGAGGCCCTTGGGCAGCGTCATCAGTCCCGCGAGGACCCGTCTCCGTTCTCGACGAGTTCATGTCGTCGAAACTTCGCTTGAGGTCGTTCCTGGGCGAAGCCATGCTGAACTGGCAAACGGGAACGAGAGAAACAAAGAATGCGGGCGCCCGAACGACTCGCGTGACCCGAAAGATCCCGCCTTTTTCCCGTTGCTGTAACGGCGTGATCACTCCCTGGGAGAGAGAGAGAGAGAGAGAAGGAGAAGGAGAAGCAGAAGCAGAAGCAGAAGCAGCGCAGCGAGCGTGAGACGTGACGTTGATGCGATGATGCGACGGAGGTGAAAGAAGGAGATGGCTTTGTGTTTGAGAATGGAGCGAGAAAAAGAGAGGAGGGAAGCAGGAAATCAAGGACGATCCGAAGGCTTCGGACACCGGAACTCGGAACAAGAAATTTCCTGTTTTCCTCTGCAGAGATGAAGGCGCTGAAGTTCTTTTCCTAACTTTTCCAAATTATCCATCAAAAAGGAAAAAACTTTTCCAAATTGTTTAATTCAGTTTTAAAAGTGTTTTTTCTTTATTCAATCCAATCTCTAAATTATATATATTTTTCATTCCTACCGGTCCTTGCAAGTCAAATTTATGAACAGAAATTATTGGCCCCGGTGAGCGACGGCCAAAAAATCGAGCGGTCTCGACCGCCCCCCTGGCCCAGTGCCGAACAACCGAGCGAGTGCTCAACAAACCTCGATCGGTCCATGGCTCGCGATGCACGGCCCCTTTTGCAGCCTCGCCTTTCTGATTTTTATACGGTCGGCAAGAGAGGCAATTACACGTTATCACAAACTCTTGCGCTCATTGATGATTGGTCGATTCGCATTACTATTTTTATTTTTCCATTTAAAGAAAAAAAATCAATTCCTACAAAAAAAAGGCAAAAACTTTATGGACCCAAAACACAAAAAAGAAATGTAAGGACATCATCGCACAATTTGAAAAAACTTAGGGACATACAATGCCTTTATCCCTCAAGATATGCCTTTTCCTTCTTCTCATCAGTGTCGACAGTGCTTTTGGCCCGTCGAGCCCGTTATTATAAGAAGATGAACAGGCCTAAACGTACTCACATTTTTGCGAAATATGTGACATTCTGAAAAATATTTTCTAGAAAAAAAATGATGAGATTTTTTGGTGTTTGGTTAAAATTCGAAAATGAGCTAAAAAATATTTTTTGTATTTTGGCTTGGAAAATCCGTTTAATTTTCATATCAAAAAATTTTATTTTTTTTCTTTTCATTTTCCTTTCTTTTTCCTTCCATCTCCATCGGTCGCCGACGATTGGCACGAGGTGGAGCCTCGGGCAAGGCTCGACCTCGTTCGAATTTGGCAAGGTCAGGCTCGCCTGTGGCCAATCCCTAGCCGTCACCATGGCCAATAACCAGCCGATGAAGAAGAAAAGGAAAAACTAAAAATAAAAATAAATAAATAATCGATTTTTTTAAAAATAGTCAAAAAATTGAATTTTTCTAAAAATTAATTAAAACATCGATTTTTTTAAAAATAAAATAATTAAAAATTCTATTTAATTTTTTTTTTATAAGAATGGATGTTTCATTAATCAATGACCCAAGTCCCAGCATTAAGGACTTGCACGACCTTTGTGGACTAGGACTTGAGTGTTAAGGACTAGAGCTCAAATGTCAAGGACTCGAGCTTGACCTTTATGATGTGGGCTCAAGTGGTAGGGCATAGGGCACGAGCACTTAAGGGTTCAGGCCCAGTCTTGATAGGCCCGGGTGTTAGTAGTCTGCCCTAAGAATCAATCAATGTTGATACTCTAATATTAGTTGTGGATTAGGTTGTGTCGGAAAAATCGACCTTCACTATACTTAGGTAGTCATAATGTCTTGCTACAGACCGCTTATGACTTGTGTGTCAAAAGGGTTTTGAGCACACTGCTAATATTTAGTGAACTTACAGGGTCGCACACAATAACGAACGGACTTAATATTTTCTATGCACCTTGATATACTTAAGTAGATTTTAATTTATTATCTTATTTAAATTATCTATGCGGTCGTGCGCGTTATGAGATAACGATTAAATGTGGACTCAAATCGCCCGGCCCACTTCTTTTAATTCCGTTGGATAATAAGGTTTTATAAATAGATAGAGAATCGTTCTCTGTCTAGGGTTTTTTCGACAGAATATCGAAAATAAAAAAAAGGCGTTCAAGAAAAAGGAACTTCAAGATCTTTCGCTAGCACGTGGATCGTTGAAGAATTCCGTTCGTGTGTGTGGATACCGGTAGAGGCGCAATACTTGGAACGCTAATTCAGACACAATCAGTTGTTGATTTATCCTCGATCTGCAAAAGGTGCGTTTCGAAATTCCCTTTCGATTTCAATATACACATGAATCCTATTTAGGGTTCTATATACCGCTACGTTATTTTTGTTGATGAGCCCTACACCGGGCATGGGCGTCAAGGGCCCATGCCTAGGCTAAGGGGTCTCGAGCCCAGCCTCAATAGACCTTGGTCCGACCTCAATGGACTCATGCCCCAGCATCGGAGACCTAGTCCCACCCATGATGGACCCAGACCCTGCCTTAATGGACCCAATCTAAGTGCTGGAGACTCAGCAATTAGTGTTGGGGTTCTCGTGTTCAAATGTAGAATTTTGGGTTCAAGCATTAATATCTAGTCATATTTTGGAAAAAAAATTTCGACTTTTTCAAAGAGAATCATTTTCCTGAATTTAAACATAGGTTTTTCATTGACCAATAAAACATTTTCCATTAACTCATTTTCCTAAGCGAACCTAAAATAGAAAAATGAGAAAAATGTTTTTCACGAAATGAACGGAGCCTTAATATGGCGTCAACTTTGGATTTCTCTCGGAAAATTAGTGTAGTGTTCAAACCATGCTCTCATAGTCTTTGGACTTGCAATAGTTTTTTTCTTTTTTTTTGCTAGGGTATAGGAGCTTGATGCCATAAGAGAGGGCCCATTCGCCCTTTCTCGGATGTAAGCGAGGTTAGATCGTCAAATTGGTGGGTCAGGTCGGGTCGAGTCGAAAATGATCCAATCTGTTTAACTTATTTACATACATTGTAAATTTATTGACTCATACCTGACCCAACTTATACATGTCACATACCTGACCCGATTCATATTAATAAAACACATTTATAATTAAATCCCACCTATGAAAACCCTTACCCATTCATTTAAAGCACATTTAAACCTATATTTACAACGCATATGGTTTTCAAGTACTTATTTTTTTTTCCTATAATTGCCTTACTTTTTCTAACTATATATTTCTTGTTGAAATTAGAAAAAAAAAAATAAAGCTTAAACAGTCAAAGTATATTTATTATTATAGCTAATGAAGATGATTATTTTTCAAAATATATATTTCACCGGTACCTCGATTACGGTCATCACATATATACAAACACGGTGACAATCTCACTCGATCTTTTATAGCATATAGCTATAATTTCATGAAGCAACATATCAATAACATAGTCCGCAGGCTCAATTCTCATCATCTCAAACCATCTAATCCACCGTTCTCATCCAGGAAATCTTATAATTCTAGTCCTTTTATCTTCATTCGACACGGTTCATAATCAGTATTTTTCGACCGAACACCATAGAAAACCCCTTCCAAATGCAGCGAACAACAACGGGCGAAACGCAGAACCTAGGAAATTTAGGAGCAACAGAGAATGCAAGCAAGGAGGGAGAGAAATTAATGAAGCGAGCCTCCTTCCCACCGAGATGGATCTTCTCTACATCGACGAAGACAAAGCCTCTCTCTCTCTCTCTCTTCTGTTGGATGGAGAAGGGGAGGTTGGTGAAGAAGCAGCACAGACATGAAGTTTAGACCGACCCATTGATGACCTATTTCTACATATATGAGTTATTATACAAGTTTATGACCCATTTCGAAAACTTTAACGATGGTATGCATCTCCGCTCCATAGTAGAGACACCACATCCTACTAATGAATAAGGGTAGCCAACAACATTCCAACTAGGAGTGTGCAAAGAAATCAGAAACCGCTGGATCACCAGGAACCACATTAGACCTGCTTGAAATAGGCGGTTCCCGTCGAAACCAATCTGGTTCTGACTTCCAATTTATTAGAACCAATCAGTATCGGTCTGGTTCCCGATTCTAGGCCTGGAATCACCCGCCCAGATCAGATCGGTAATATATATAAATATATAATTTTTTAAAAAAATTTCCAACAAAAAAAGAAAAAAAATTAAGAAAAATGAAAACCTTAAATCTCTAATTTTTCCATCAATTGAGTGCTCGTTTTGTCTCACTCTCACCTTATCTAAGTCGTCTTGCTATCTCTCATTCATAATCTCAACTTTCAAGCTCAACGTCCATTAACTCATGGCTTCAATTCTCAACTCCCATAAATTTACGGCCACACCTCCAACTATTCATTGCCTTCCTCTCTCGTTCTCGATCACCTCTATTTGCGTGAAACTTGGTAAGACCAGTTCCATGAATCTACTTGGGAACCAAATCGAACTAACAGTCTGATTCCTGAGTGGATCTATGGAACTAACAAGCGATTCCCGGTTCTAATTTTTCGAAACCGGTCCTAAGTAAACGTTTCTCAGTTCTATAGCGAGAACCGATCACCTAAACTATGCTCGCCACTAATTCCAACGACAAGAGCTACCTTCCTCGCCAAGACCTAGCAATGGTAGCCCTTGCTAGTGAAGGGTGGCATTGCCTCCCCCCATGGCGACGGCATGCGTCTCCACTCTACAGTAGAGACACCACTCGCTGCTAATGAATAAAGAAGGGTAGACAACAATATTCTAATGATGAGCGCCACCTTCCTCGTCGAGACCTAGCAAGGGCAGCCAGCCCTCATCGACGAAGGATTGCGCCGCCCCCACCCGCACCCCATATAGTTTTAGGTCGAAATTTCCAATTTTGCTAGGACTTGATTTCTTTTGTTTACAATTGCATCAATAAAATCGTGGATCTTAGGGTTGAGTTAGATTGCCCCCGTTAATAAACCCTAATCGGATCAAATTAATTAGAATGGTTAAAGTATATTCGATACAAAAAAAAAAAGTGCAAGAAACAATCCCTTGGGATTGGGCCCCACCGGAAAGAACATATCAGAGGGTGGGATTTTCACGACAGCTGGCATTGTCCCCTTCGAACCCAACCTGCTCGGTAAGGTCACGATCCCGTGCTTCGAGGGCCCCGTACGGTACGATAGCTCGTTTTCGAGACACCTCGATCGCGCCCGTCCGTTGCGCCGCGAACCCAGACGCGGAAAGATCGAGTCCGTACGCTCACCGCTATATCGTGGGCTGCGAAGTAGAGGAACGCCGTTTCGAGAAGGACTTCCCGACGTGTACAGGTGGGAAGAGAGATGGAATACGGAACGGGACGTATTTCGAATTTGTTACGTAACGTTAAAAGAATTCTGAAAACTATATTTCATTGTAATAAACAATTAAATATTCGAAATTCTGTCGACTTTTAATATTTTTGGTAAATTCAAATTTTGTCGGAAGTCAACAATTCGCTACTTTCAACGTTCGCTATATTAGATTGTAACAATGAACTGATTACTTGATTGAATGATGTTTCAAATTGTCAATCCCACGATTAATTTGAAAAATGTACAAAAACCATGTCCCGGGTAATAAAACTTGTCGATTTGGAATAATAGCCGTACCATATTAAACAACGCATGAAATGATAATTCAAAAGGGTCATCGTATTATCTTATAGATCAGTAGACCTAAACTATATTTGTCTCCATGCTTTAAAAGATTCATATTCTAATATTCTAATATAATCCAAGTCCCACGATGTTCTCCTCCTTTAATAAATTTTGGGCACCCGCACAAAAGAGCGCCTAACAAAATAATAGACTTTAGCCGTATAAAAATAATTGATAAGTGGATTGAAAATCTTAAAAAGTACAATTGAGCCCTAAAATTTTCAAAAAATATAATCAAACATTAAAACTTGTCAAGTTTGTACAATCAAATCTTTTCATTAACTTCGTCCATGTCCAACTTGACAAATGGAAAATGCTAATGAGTTTTAGGATTTGATTGCCTTTCTTCTTTTTAAGTTTTAGGATTCAATTGCACTTTTGTGATAAGTTTTAAGATTTAATTACACTATTTGAAAGTTTTAAGACTCAATTGTATTTCCGCGACAAATTTCGGGACTTCAAGTGCACTTATCCCTAGAAACAATACAATATAGAAAGTTGTTATTTCATCTAAATTTAATTGTAGGGTCCATTTTTTTCGCAAAAAACGAATACTTTGAAAAATATTATCCAGAAAACATTACTTATGTCGATTACAAATGTGGACGAACAAAAACATATTTTCGTTAGCTAATTATTTCAAGCGACACAGGCAAATCATCTTCACGAAAAATATTATCGGCATCGTTCATTTTCCGCGAAATAAATGCATAATAAGTTCTGACCAAATAAAAAACAAAAAAAAACGCATAATAAGTTTTCTCGTACGCCGTATTCGTATCTCATATAAGAAAGGAATTTTGTTTAAATGTATAGATAATATAAGTAACAAAAAAACTCTCTCTCTCTCTCTCTCTCTCTCTCTCTCTCTCTCTCTCTCTCTCTCTCTCATCTCCAGTCTCGCTGTGGAACGCAGAACGGCCAGGAATTCGCTCCAGGAAGAAGAAGAGGAAGGAGGAAGGAGGAAGGAGGAAGGAGAAGAGCCTGTCGAGGCTCTCTGAGATGCATATGCCATTTGAGCTCCTCCTTGCAGGCGGCGGCGGCAGTGGCGACATCGAAGTTGCGGAAATCCAGTGGGAGAAGGAGCGGTAAGCGCGGTCTCCCGCCGGTTGTGGGTAAGTCCGGTATAGAGCTTTATTCAGAAAGTTTTCAGACCGCCGAGGGGTATGGAGTCGAGCTGCGGCGATGGTAGCACTCACCGGCGGTTGTGGAACGTGTTGCAGAGAAGCGAAGCGCGATGATTGCGATGGTGCTGAGCGAAACCAAGGCGAAGAGTCCCCCCGCGGCCTCTGCCGCCCAGCAGGTGATCAGGCTGGCTCCACTCGAGGTCGCGGAGTGCTGCTGCTGCGGGTTCAAGGAGGAGTGTACGCCCGGCTACGCGCGGCATGTGCGGGAGCGGCACGGGGGCCGGTGGGCGTGCGGGCTCTGCGAGGAGGCCATCAAGGACGCGATGTCTGCGGCAGCGGCGGGTGGACCAGGGAGAGAGGCGGCGAGGCTGGAGGAGGCGCTGGGCCGGCACTCCGAGCTCTGCAGGCGGTGCCGATCCCTGGTCCTGCCCCGGCATTCCGCGGAGGAGCTCATCGGCCGCCTGAAGCATCTCCTGCGGCGAATCCTGGACGCTCAGCGCAGCAGCCAAGGGAGAGGCTAGAGCTCCCGAATCGCAGGTGCAATGCCATCGATTCCGCCCTCTGCAGCTCGACATATCTTAGTACTTATAACTTGAATAAAACTCGACCCCGCCGCTGCCGCTGCATCCGGCAGCCGGCGTCCGGGCGTTAGCATTCTGCGTGAAAGAGACAACGATTGAATCAGGGGATTGCAAAGGACAGAAACAGATTCCTCTTGCGAACCAGATGGGCTGTTTTCTTTCACAGTTGCGTAATGCAACAGTATTGCCCCACCAAGAACAGGGGTAATGATGGCGGAGATCTTTCATGGTGGTCCCGATTGATTGTGCATCATGGGACTCCTCTTCTCTGTCCCCCGAGGTTTTGGAGTTTTCTTCAATGATGTGCAGGTACAGAGAATGGGGGCCCTAGCTCCATTGATTGCGTGTGGCTCTTTTAGGGCAACATCGGACCGAGGTAAGACTATTAAGAGTAGGCAAAATTATTAGGTACTTGCGGGGCCACATGTGTCAGTCATGCCCAACGTGAAAAGTTTTAAGAGTCAACACGTGCACCGAAAAACGATTTGGAAAACATTTCGCAACGCTCTCTCGATCGAAAGCTTTCATCGGACTAGCCATGATGTGCCAATCGATCTATAGATAGAGCCTCCTTTCGTCGTTATGTAATTGATCGACCTTCTTTTGGGTGTGCGTATATATATTCTTTTGATAAGATGGTTTGCAGCATTGTATAATGAGCTGATGCTCCGACCAAAAAAAAATTATGAGCCGATGCATGGGCGAAAATATTATTTGGGTATTTCAAATGAAAAATCTATTTAGGCTTGAACTTAAATGTTCATTTATAGTTGGGAAAAGTACTAAAAAAATCCTAAAGCTATTATATTTATGTTAATTCAGTTTATCCAGTTAATTTAGGCCGGAAATTGAAAATGTGGACGCTGATCATCTTACATAGTACGGCTGGCACTGACGTAATATTTTTTTAATATTGTTTTCTTCTTTTTCTTTCCCTTTTGATTTTGGCAATGGCTGTTGTCGACAACCAGCTCGAGGCCATGGCCAGTGAGGGCCCCCTTCACCAGATCTGACGAGGCCGACCTTTGCCCAAGCTAAAGCGGCCTCGCCATATTTGGAAAGGGGGGCCCTTGCTAGTGCTCACCCTCACCCAAGCAAGGCTTGACAAGGCCAACCATTGTTGAACACCGGCTACTGACAAAAAGAAAAGGGAAAGAAAAAAAAAGAAAAAACATTTAAAAAATTATTAAAAAAATGTTACGTTAGAGCTGGTGTTCAACGATGGTCGGCCTCGCCAAGCCTTGCTTGGGCAAGGGAGTGCTAGCGAGGGCCTTCTCTCGCCAAATCTGGTGAGGCTGCCTTGGCTTGGGCGAGAGTCGACCTCGCCAAATCTAGCGAAGGGGGCCCTCATTGGCCATGGCCTTGGGCTGGTTGTTGGCAACCGGCCATTGCCAAAAAGAAAAGGGAAAGAAAAATTATAAAAAACATTTTTAAAAAATTTCTAAAAAAATATTTACGTTAGCGTCGGCTGTATCACATAAGACTGCTATCTTCCACATCTACGGTTTTTTGCCTAAATTGGCCGGATGGACAGAATTGGCACAAATACTAAATGTATAAATACTAAATTAGTTTAATTGAAATGTTTAGAACTGAATTAATATTAATGCAATATATTTATGACCTTTTTTAATAATTTTCCCATTTACAATTAGTTACGTCACTTCTCATCTATCAATTGTCATTTTACGAACCAGTTTTAACTTACCCTAGATTACTCAACAATCATATGCCGATATTGCATGTTCCTATGACACCAAAAGTTAAGAAAAATCTATGGAAACGATTTTTTAGAAAAGTCACCTTGTTTTAAAAGAGTTAGCACATCAGTATCATATCAATTTGTAATGCATGAGAGGGGTTATCTACATGATGTCATCGTGTTCGTATCTTTCAAATTAGATATATGTCCCCTGGCTTTGAAGTTTGGTAACTTTTGTCAAGAGAGATACCGCATGATTGTCCCTTTTATAAAAAGCAACCTCGTCCCCAAGACAGACAATAGGATATGATTCTCTCCTTTATAGGAGTGAGCGATTGGCACAGGCCATATCATTTATAAATTCTCATGAAGGATGGGTCCCATCAACTTATTTTATATAAGTCGCCGCGCATAATATCGGCCCGATCATATGATTTGTGACATTGATCGAATATTTTTAAAGTTGTAGGCCTATTGGAGAGTGAAGAATCTCAAATGCCTTTATGTGAAAAGTAGATATTCCGATGACCAATTTGGGCTAAGAAGGAATATGCATAAAAGTTTTTTAAAAAAACAAGGCTCTCTAAAATATTTTCTGTCAACTCAACTTCAGGCTGAGAGTATCAAGTTATTCGAATGTACCTTTTTCGATCCAACACATCGCCCAATTGGAAACTTATAGGATTTGATTGCACAGTTTCAAATTGTAAGGACTTGATTGTGTCATGTAGAGACTAAACTTGAATATCATGGATAAATTTCGTATTTTAAGGTATGTTATCTTTTTTTACTTTTAATTTCATCTGGTTTATAATAAATGAGGGATAAAAGGTCGATATAGATAAACATTGGAGAATGCATTTGAGATATTTTCTTTTTGTCAAATTTTTTTTTATATATGAATCTAAACTCGAAGATGATGAGATTTCGGGTGTGATAAAAGAATGAATCATCGGTTGACCCGCTAACACAGAATTATGCAATCGGTAGAAAGGATAGAATACCCCGAGCTTGGAATTGGTACTTGTTACGAAAATTCAAATTGGCATTAGTATAAATATTAGAAACAAAACAGAATTATGAAGAAACGAAATTGCAATCAATACAAATGAGACCCACCTTTCAGTCCTACAATCGTGTAGGCGGGATATGCGCTCGTGTCCAAGTTTCAGCTTATCGGGCGTCGGATTTGCATCCCCTATGCCTGCACGCGAGGTAGAGAGTTTATGCTATAATAGTTACCACTTCAAATAAGTGTAACTGTATATAAAGTACTACATAACCTTCTTTTTCTTCCGATGTGGGACTAGTGTTTTTCCACTTCCCACTTCCAACTCAAGAGTGTTTTTTGAGTATCAATTTCTCATTCATTTACCCATAAATTTATCCCATATTTCCAACGGTACTTATACTGGAAATATAAGAGTTATTCTAAGCCATGCACTTTTGATCTTACCGGAGCAAAAACACTCCAAAAACTCCAAACATGAACAACATATCACAATGGGCTGTCTTAACAATCGTAGACGATACAGCAGGTACTAGGTCTGGTAGCTCCCGCCCTAATCGCTTCGATGTTTTCTGTTCCACTGCCGCCGCTCAGGGTCGGGCTCGAAGTGCTCCTCGGCCGCCTCGATGGTGACCAACGCAAAACGGATGAATGCAATCCATACAGCGTTCGGCCCCCGCTTGTCACTAAGAAGGCCGATCAAAATGTCGGAGAAGAAGGAACATTAGCCCGCATGCATAGAAGGGCCGGCCGGTAACAATCAAACCGCCACCGACCATCAGCCGATATTGAGAATCATGTCGGCGGAAACACCTGCGAGAATGAGGAAAAGGTGATCGAAAGCCGACACGAGGAAAACCAGACTAGCCCCGGTGCTATTGCTTCTGCCTCCTCTAGGCAACAACGAGAAACACAGCGTATACCAGACCCGAAACCGAGGTAAAATTTGCAAGGGCGTTGAGGGATTGCCTGCCCCTGTACTGTTTAAAGCAGAAAACACAGTGTAGCTGCTACAGCAGACGGGGTCAATCTTCTGAAGTTCTGGCTGTCGGGCTAGACGAGATGACCGAAATGTTCGAGATGGTTGCGGTGGTGAAGGACCCGAATAATTAATGGAGACTTTTCCACGCGATTCCATGACATCGGAACGGATCCTCAAAACTACGCCTCGTCATGAATAGGCTTCAAAAGGATCCAGACTATATGTCCATGACTTGATAAATTGTTCGATAAGATATGGCATCAAGCTGGACTCGAAGCACGATGCATTATGCATGGTAATACTTGGGCAACATGTATTAAGGCTCTAATCTCAAACCATCAGGAACTTGCACCAGAACATGGTTCAGGGAGCTTACAAGCAACTTGACACAACATAGAACAAGCTGAAGTGAAAACGAGCTTGATCTAAGCAACTAGACTTCCTGAGAGCATCATGAATAAAGGTCACACATGCTAATCGTGAAATAGAATTCAAGCATGAATGGTTAAACCAGATTCAAATTCCAATCCTCATGCAGAACTCGAATCACTCAAGCACATTGCACGTCCATGAAATGTGGGAATTACCAAAACTCAAAATCATTAATTAGCCAAAATGAAACGCATGAACATCTAGACAAAGTGCAATCATAGAACCCTAAACTATCTGTTGATTTAGCGAAGGCCATTTCCACATTCGTATGTCTAGACTGACATTAGCACACGACTAAAAACAGACTCCTCCAAAATCAGTCAAATAATACAGGTCGTGTCACGACACAACGTCGCGTCTCACTACCCTACAAATATTTGTAATCCAGTGTTAATGAATTGAACTAACAACTTAAGTAAGTTCACAACACAATTCAAAGTGTCTCTCAATCAGTCGACAAGTAATTCCATTTGGCTCTTGAAATTGAGAACGATTTAGTCAAGCCCATCATTTTTTTTTTCTGCTTTTGCTTATGGGTGAGATCGATATTGAAGGCACCAAGACTTCTATAGCCAGTAGATTGCCATTCATTTAAATTAATGGTGAAGTAAGTAGCTAAATATTTGTGTTCTCCATTTTTTGCATTAGTGGAACAATGACGACCCAGCCAACTAGAATCATTCATATGGACCTAAAAGAAGCACTTGCTGAAGAATTACAGAAATGTATAGATGTTATATCTTGGCACATGAGAGAGAGAGAGAGAGAGAGACAGAGAGAGAGACAGAGAGAGAGAGAGAGAGAGAGAGAGAAGGGAGTTTGGTGAGAGCGTTAGCTCAGTGGGTCACCATCAAAGCGAAGACAGCAAAGAAATTAAACCAACCAAACCACCCCTTTCGGCCACCATTCATTTCCTACGCACCCTCCCCATATACAAAATCAACACGACAAGAAAGCCTCCCCTTCCTTCAAGCGCTTGCACGTAGGGTTTTCACAGAGAGAGAGAGAGAGAGAAGTTCATTCTATATGTGTAAGCTCGAATCTTTTGTGGAAAACCCACGAATCATAGTGCAATGCCAAATTCATGTCTGTTGTTCTTTAGACACTTAGCATAGGTTAAGACTAGTGTCTCCTTCGAGGATGAATTTAGGGCAATATCTTCCTTCTCTAAATGTCTAGTTGCATACATAAGATGAATGGGTGTCTCGTTTGTGATTTCACTCGTATCATGTGAATATAGGTTAACCTACCAAGAAAGAAAGGACATAAACAGAATATGGGTTGTCTCGCCATCTTGGTACTAAGATTTGGCCAATTGCCCTCCTGCCATACCAGCTAAAAAGTACGCACTCAGCAACTCAAATTCAAATGGAGCTTCCCTTATAGCAACTGTAAAACCTGTCAGCATCTCTCTTCTTTCTTCACCTAAGAAACCAACCCCCCCTCTCTCTCTCTCCCTCTAGTCTCCTTCCTTGCCTCTTAGCACTCTCCACCAACACTTTGGAAAAAAATGCTGAACATACCACCCTTCCTCAGCTTTGTCACCTTGTATGAGACCTATCTCCGCCGCTGCTTCACCAACGCTGGCCTCTCACAGCAAACCCTGAAGCTTGATGGTGAGACGACCATCCAGTTCTGGGGACCGAAGCCCGAAGAAACCGCCCGGAAACCACCCGTTGTGTTGATCCACGGGTTTGGCCCCGAGGGAATCTGGCAATGGAGGAAGCAGGTCCAATGCCTCGCCCCTCACTTTGACGTGTATGTCCCGGACTTGATCTTCTTCGGCAGCTCCACCACGAGGTCCGCTGAGAGGACTGAGATCTTCCAGGCGGCCTCTGTCGCGAAGCTCACCGGCGAGTTGAACTTAGAGAGGTTCCACATCGTGGGGACGAGTTACGGCGGGTTCGTAGCGTACCACATGGCACGTATGTGGCCCGAGAAGGTCGGGAAGGTGGTGATTGCGAGCTCTGGGGTCAACATGAGGAAGGGGGACAACGAGCAACTGTTGGGGAGGGCCAAGCTAGAGAACATCGAGGACCTCATGTTGCCGGAAGCCGCTGCGAACCTGAGGACGCTGATGGATCTGGCCGTGTACAAGCGCATTGCGCACATGGTGCCAGATTTCGTATTGAATGAGTTCATCAATGTGAGTGCAGTTTCCTCCACAGATTCTCCGAGAAACTCGTTTCATTCATCGTTGCTTATCTACAACTTTGATGTCAATGTACAATTTCATGTAGAGACTCCAAAGTTCTACAGCTTTTCAGGACCGCATTAAATTGAACCTAGCTAACCTTAGTTCCAGACTCATTAAGTTTCAATACTTAAATCTGTTTTTTCCTTCTCCAATTGAATATTGGGACCCAGCCTCTTGACCCCATGTAGGCAAATTGTGACTTTATCAGTCTTATTGGATCTGAAAGTTAGATAGCTTCAATTCAAGGTGGGTAAGACGACATTCAATACTAGCTACGAGCATCACAGCTCAAGGTTTCAGTAACTAAAGTTAGCTCAGAAAGAAATAGAAATCATTTGGCTGTGTAGTTCACATCACCTTTTGGTGAGATAGAAGAGAAGGGTGTGTACCTTCTTGAAGGAAATTTCCGGGAATGTTCCTCTGACATTCACAGGCTTGAAAGCTGTGGACCATGGGGTTTCTTGCTTTGAGTTTCACTTGATGAAATTGTCACTCTCTCAGGACTATTTTGGATGGACTCCTGAAGGCATGTTTCACATGTACAGATGATGCCCATTAATGTGCATTTTTCGTGCTCCATGAATGCTGTTCTCTCATCTTTGTTGTCTTGTAGCAAATAACAGGAGGAATGGACGAATGATTGGGAAAAGAAAGAATGAAATTTTATGTGCTTCTACATTCATATCATATGATAGAAAGTCCTTAATATAAAGGTGGATTTGATTAGTGACTCGTTAAATTTGCAGAGATTATATTCGGAAAATAGGAAGGAAAAGATAGAGCTTCTTAAGGGATTGACCCTTGGGAGGGAGGACGACCCTGGCATTTCTGCTCTTCAACAGGTAATTTGGACCCCAAAACCTACAAAAGAATATATATTTTTACTGTTTAGTTATTTTATATTTAAAACATGCAACATTTTGTTTTTTTGCCGTGCTAGCAAATTTTGATTAGGGTTGGTAAACGATTAAAAAAAACTGTTGGTGCAAATTAACAATTTTCTTGCACTAGCTTATTGGGTTTTGTTTGCATAATTAACTAAACACTCCGAATTTTATTAACTCTAATGTGAAATAACCCATCTAAAGTTAGTATGTCACCCAAATGAATATTGATAAGTTCATGTAAGAGTTGGTAAATTTAAGACCATTGGTAAGAAAGGCAAAGAAAAATTGGCAATTTGCAAACAAGAGTCGGTAATTTCAGAAACACATCGGTAAGTTATCCATAAGAAACTAGCAATATATTTTTTTAATCGACGATTTTTCAGACCAGCCAACTCTTTTGAAATATCCCGGGATAGAAAAAAAGGATCTATTTTTCTTTCAACAAAATAGTATAATCTTTCAAATACAAATATAGCAGTTACCCACAAGAAAATGGGAAATCGGGTGGCCGGCAATCGTTTTCATCGGTAATTTTTCTATACTTACCGACTCTTTTAAAAATCTATCCGGGCAGAACAAATTTTCTTTTACAGACACAAAAGTTGGATCTCTGAAACAACATATTTAGCTGGCTTTTTTTCACACGTCTCCATTGGTGTCACTAATCTCTATTTTGCCACTATTACAGGATGTGTTGTTGATCTGGGGAGACCATGACCAATTATTTCCATTGCAAATGGCAACTGAACTCAAGGAGTATGTATGCTCTATCCAACATATCTATCACTTCATTAATTTTCTAGTTTAAGTTAGGAGATTGTTGATTATATCGATTATGACCCCCGATTGGATTAATGTGTCTATCACTTCATTAAATTTCTAATTTAAGTTAGGAGATTGTCGATTACGTCAATTATGACCCCCATTGGATTAGCATATCCATCACTTCGTTTAAACTTCTAGCTTAATTCGCTGCCTAAATCAAATTTCTTTGATCGAATTAGTATCGGGGTCAAGTGATTTAGAAAGAACAAATTGGAAATTTTCAGGCTTTTGGGGACGAAGGTGAAGCTGGAAGTGATGAAGAACACGGCGCACGTGCCACAGATTGAAGATCCGCTGCGATTCAACAGCATCCTCAAGGATTTCTTATGTGACGAGTCTTCTTAAGTTTCTTGCATTGTAATCAATCAATCTTAATCCTAAGTATGCTTGCTTAGCTCTAGCTTATTGGTAGGTAAGGGCAGGTGGGTCCTTGCTCTCGGAATTCCACCTTGCAATCTTGACTAATGTATTGTTTGTCCATGGCATATTAAGCACTTAATTATCATGTCTGACTATTCCCAAGATCAAACCCTCCTTCTCTCTAATCTAATAGAGCCATTAGGTTTTCATACTTTCATATACCGACATCTATAAGTGTGATCTCGGGCCGAGAGCCGATCGATTGGCTTGACAACATGATATGTCTGAGCTCAAATTTATAAACGAGTTGATTGTTGAGTTGACCCCAAACTTATCGACGACTTAATCTAGTCAAGCTCGAGCTTCTCACAACCATCCCATCCGGTCAAGTTCGAGCTTATGAGAAATCGGACTCAAAGCTTGACAAGTTGAGCTCCAGTCTAGTATTGAGATATGCATAACGGCTATGTCGACTTGACTCGGTTGCAACCCTAATCCTTCCGTGCATAGTTGGTCCCGTGTTATGACCATGATTATGATGCCTCCATCTATTAACCTGCGGCTTTAATAAGGATTTGAAAAAGCTAATTAAGTCTAATTTTCCCACTTATAATCAAGGCGATACTTCAATTTTATGTGCAAAATAGTAAAAAAGAAAAAAAAAATAGACTGATAGATAAATTTGCCTCCCTATGTTAACCATAATGAAAAACTTCAAACTGATATACTTGTGATAAATTTACCATAAATTAATTTTTCTAGTATTGAGATATGCATAACATATTGAATGTTTTGCGACAAAAGAAGTTTCGTGGCCTTAGCCAATAACCCATTCTTTTGGCAATTTGTCTTGTAATTGATGATAATAATTAAGTGACAACTAGGAGAAAAAAGAAAATTGGGTATTATTAAATTAAAACACCCATTAGTCAAATTTATGAAATAAAAGACGATTTTCTGAAAAATGGATATACGAGATACTACGCATATAAAAAGGTTAAAAACCGGGCAAATTCGTAATTTATTAATATATGAAGGGCTTTTCCTCGTCGAAATCGCAATTTGTTCATGTAGAAGAAAGCACCAGTGGATATTCACAGATTCATGCCTCAACGACATCATGCTTCCATCGTTCCTTAGCTTGGTCGCCTTGTACGAGAGCTACCTCCGCCGATGCCTGATCAAGGCGGGCCTGTCGCAGCAGACCGTCGACATCGACGGCGAGACCACGCTGCAGTTCTGGGGGCCGAGCCCCGCCCGATCGTCCCGGAAACCCGCCCTCATGTTCATCCATGGGTTTGGGCCCAAGGCGATATGGCAGTGGCGGCGGCAGGCGCAGCACTTCGCCCCCATGTTCGACGTGTACGTCCCCGACCTGGTCTTCTTCGGCGGGTCCACCACGAGGTCTGCCGAGAGGTCGGAGGCCTTCCAGGCGGCCTCGGTCGTGAAGCTGCTCGAGAAGGCGGGCGTGGAGAGGTGCAGCGTGGTGGGCACGAGCTACGGCGGGTTCGTGGCCTACCACATGGCGAGGATGTGGCCGGAGAGGGTGGAGAGGGCGGTGATCGCCAGCTCGGGGATCAACCGGAGGAGGAGCGATGGCAAGGAGGTGGCGAGGAGGGCCAGGGCGGGGAGCCCTGCTGACGTCATGCTGCCGGAGACCGCCGCGAACATGAGGAGGCTCCTGGGGTTGGCCGTGTCCCGGCGCATCGCTAGCATGGTCCCGGATTTCGTGTTGAACGACGTCATCCATGTAATTAAGCACTAATCACGGTGGTTTTTAAGCACTAATCATGGTGGTTTTTTCTGGAGTTTGTGAATATTGACGTCATAATGCATTTTTTTTGGCAGAGATTATATTCGGAAAATAGGAAGGAAAAAATAGAGCTCATGAGGGGATCCACCACCGGTAAGGACGACACGCCTCACGTTTCCGCCCTCCAACAGGCACTACTCGAAACTCACAAAATCATCATATATTTATTACGTCATAATTATGCTAAATAGAAAAAAAAATTTACGTTAAATAGAATTTTCGTTTTTCCATTTTAATTTATTTGGGACTCGTCTGAAGACTCGCTATGAAATATATATCGCAGGAGGTGTTGCTTGTGTGGGGAGAAAATGACCAGATATTCCCCGTGGAAATGTCCGGTGAACTAAAGGAGTATGCTCTACAGAAATTTTCCTGTGCTTTTTCTTTGATTATTTACTTAGTCAATAAGATTCGATCATTTTACGCATCATGTCACCTTACTCGTCGTGCAATAAAAAAAGAAAAATGTCATTAAAAAAAGTAATTTCAGCAATTTACTTCAACTATCATATCATCATTATTATTATTATTATTATTATTATTATTATTTATTTGTGCAGGCTTCTGGGGAAGAAGGTGAGGTTGGAGGTGATGAAGAACACGGGGCACATGCCGCAGGTTGAAGACGCGGCACAGTTCAACAAGATCGTGGAAAGTTTCTTATGTGGGCCGCCATGATTCCTACCTAAGATAATAATTTTATGTTCGTCCTAGATAGATATTAACTGTTAAATTATTATAGAAGTTGCTGGAAGTTTTGTGTGGTTGGTTACATTTTAATGTCCCACTAAGTTAGGTGCATGATGTAGAAATCTGTCCCTTGCAAAACATTAATGATGTCATTTTCAAGGCATCGGGCACTTGTGTCTGGTTGATTCTTCTTGGGATCCCTCTCTTTCTTTATCTCGCATCAGTATTATTATTTTATGTGAGTCAACTAATTTGAGGAGTATGACCAAAGAAAATTAATTTCATCGGATGTTGATTCATCGAATCGAATAATTCAAGCTCTTTGAAATTTCTATCTAGGTCTATTTTAAATTTAAAAAAAAAAAAATAGTTGCGAAGAGGTTGTGCTCGACGTATATTGACAACCGGAAAGATGACGAGAGGGGTAAAGTTCGGTGAGAGGTCACAAAAGTTCAAACACAAATGCGCTGTTTATTTTGCCTATGACATAAAATGAGTTTTGTCATATTGCTACCCAAATTTCGCTACTTCAAAACAAAAAAAAACATATGAATAGATGAGAGTTTGCCAATTTGACTCAATAAGCTTTTTAGCCAATATGACTCAATAAGCTCTTTAGCTTGTCACTATGATTACTTATGTTTAGATTAACCTTACCAAAATTTTGCAAGCTTATTGAAAAATTGATATACTAAAATACAAATCACTCTCTCTTTCTTGACCTCCTCGAGGTAGTTGTAAGGAAGGATTGGGAGCACACTACACTTTAGTCAAACTTATAACTTTCATCTTTTGAGCGGGGCCGCTTTTCAAGTTGAGGAATCAAGCTGTATCGATTGTTTTATAGATTTTATTTGTCCTGCTTTCTCAGCGAATCTTCTATAGATGACTGGCTGGGAGATTCGGAGATTCGAGCTACAACCTTCTTGTTATAGAACAGACATGCCATTCATTCCTTTCCTAGCACTGGCTAACCTCTCTGGTCGGATGTTACAATCGGCTCAAATGGAACAAGCTAGGTTGTGACACCCGAGAACATCACGCGCGACATATGTCTTTTCCAATTTTTATTAATAATTATTAAAAACATGTGGAAGCATATCAAAGCATTTACAAAATTCTTATACAAATTTAATAAAATACATATGCATATTTTTATAAACATTATCGCCAATTCTATAATAGAACATTCAGCCAAAAAACAAAATACATAATTTCTGGGAAGGGCTAGGGTCGCCTAACTTTAACATTATACTACTGTGCCTAAAAGTTTGCTTGTACACTGTCGGACCATCAACTTAGGGTCGATGACTTTACCCGACGAGGACCATTAATGCCTCTAAGAGGTCCAACTAACTCACTCTCGATATTAACATACCAAGTGACATAACGATAGATTATATACTCTGATAACCCTACGTCGACCCATCTAACGGAAGTACACCTAGTATAAACCACCTGTGATCCAGGTACAAATACATCTTCATAATTATAATAAAAAAAAATATTGGAGCTCCAAAATACGGTGGCAGCGAGGGATCCATCCTACATATCTGAAAAATAAGGAGGGAGCCGAGACTCAGTAATTGAAATCTCTAAGTTTAAAGTAAAAGATTCACTGATCACTCAATCTAGTATCAATAATAATTATGAGTTTAAGGCAGTACATAACACATGAATAAATGAATTATCCTTCCAATCATAACGTGTCAATGAAACAACAATAACATTGCATAAAATCAATCACTCATGTGCAAGTGGATGGCATATTATATATCATGAATATCACATAAAATCTCATCGATTCTCATATATAAATTCACATTCGTTGATTGCTAGGATCATCTCGATTCACGAGACATCTTGACTAATGAGGCATCGTCACCACCAACTGATGGGAAACGGAAGAACGAAATCATTCATACCTTTTGGCACACCTTAGCCCATTCATCATAGGTGTCATTTTTATTAGTAAGGATAAATATACCATTGTACATCTGCGTGATTATGGTCATTTCTTAATATTATATCATGGCAAAGCTATGTCATACCATGATTACAAAAGCCATGCCATCATAGGATTTCATATCATCTCAACTTTGTAGAGAACCGTTCCATACTAACTTCAGAGTCTTATCTATAAACTCATACAAGAAAATTCACTCATTGGCGAATAGGCTGTGACAAATATCTTAATCACTTAACAACAAAGACATACATAATTAATTACAACGCAAAACATGTCACATATTTTCATAATTACAAACACAAACAACGACATGTCAATCTATTGACATTTCACGTAATCTACAAGACAATCAACTAATTATGCACCTTTCAACATGAGAACTTTTCTTTTCTTTTCACCAAGCCAATATCAATTCGAGACTTTCCGTGTTTCAGAATACAGTTAACCAACATGTTAACTAATCGATTACGATCGGATTTTCCAATTTTTTCTTTTGCGGTATCTTGATGTGACATGAGCGTGAAAGGGATTCAAGAATCAGTTTTCTTTTTATAAGGGATAAAATCATTTATTTTGGCTTTTTGACCCTATATTGTAGGGTGGATCTCGAAAGATATGAAAGAAAGATCTCCCTCCAACCTGCGCATACGATTTCATCGAATACGGCTTTCCACAGAATTCGATATGTATCCATGAGATTGAGTATGGAATTCTGTTTACTCACTTGAAAACCTTTGCAAGTTCTATAACATTTAAACACTACTACTCCATAATTTAGTATCTCATTTAATTTTTATTTATTTAATTATTTATTATAAACCCCCTTGATTAAGCTCACTTTTACCACATATAATATAGATTATTTCTGTAATTCCTAATTCTTAGAATTAGAATATTATCCTAGTAAATTTCTCATTTTATAATTTTACCTCTAATTTTCGATTTTTAATCCACCAAGCCATAATAATTAAAATAAAAACTATATGCTATTTAAAACACACAAATATTTTATTTACATTGTAGACACCACATATTTTACAAAATGTTCAAAACTGCCCACTTTTAATTACTTAATACAAATTGCTCCAATTTTGCATTGTTAAACATATGACCTAATTGAGCAACTATCTATAAACACTAACTATAAAAACTAACTTAACCACTTATCAAAATGAGGTTCCACATGCTATGAACAGTCCCCAGAACTTCCACTTTTTACAGATTCGCCCCCTCAACTTAATGAAATTACAAATTTGCCCCTAAAGCTTATAAACTCACTTTTTTCAACCGGTTTGATTTCCTTTAATTAATAATACTTAATAACCCACTAATTAACACTAAAAATCATAAAATAACACTGTTCACAGCGCCTCTTCATTTCTGTAAATTCGAAATTCTCCCTTACCTTAACAAGAAAATTGGCAAAATACCCTTTTTATGCCTAGTTTTACCATTTTCACACTTTTTCTACTAAAAAATACACCAAAACCTTTTAAAAATCTCTCAAGGACCACCCAAGCACATGAAAAGCTTTTTACTTCAAGCTCAACAATCACCATAGCTTAACATACATCTATTGAAACTTGCTCACACGTAGCATAAGATCTAAACTAAATAACAAACAATCAATCAACCAATATCAAGAGTACTAAATAAATCATTCTAGCTTAGTCCTTAGAATTTTCACTTACCCAAAGTGAAATCTTCTACAAAGCAAGCCTCTAACCACCTTGGAATCAAAATAGATATTAAAAATTAACAAATTTTATTATTAAAAAAAGTAACAAAGCTTATTTGATAAAGAAAAAGGAAAGGGAAGTCCAACAATATACCTTGTCAAGGAACTGATTGAAAGTGAGCTTGAACTTTGATTTCTTTGTTGAAAGAGAGTGAAAAAAAAATTTGCACTTGAAGAAGAAGAAGAAGGGTGTGATGTCCACGTGAAGATAAAGAAGAAGAAGAAATGCCTTTTAGTCTCTTACCTTTAATGAAAAGTATTTTGGGGTCACATTAAATGACTTGGGTTAAAAACTATAATAACAAATAACTATAGTTATATTTAGATGATAACTTACTAGAGTTAAAAATATAATAGGTCATGCATGATGTCATGGGCTTAGATTCAAAGCATTGAAATTAGGCATGTGACAAGAATAGGGTGAGAATTAAGATATTTATTCATGCTGATATAGTGACAAATAGCATAATTTAATTGAATAGAGGAAGATATTAGGTTATTTTGGCTATATACTATACACTGCGGTAAATAAACAAAGAAATCGGTATTCGTTTGAAATGTCGATAAATCAAAAAATTATTCTAGAACCGCTAAAATCATTAATAAAAAGTATAGTATAAAGGTAACACCTTAACTCAATAAAATTTGTAATGTTTGAAAATCATTCGATACGTATTTTGGAGCGTATTGGTTCCCGTTGACAATTACTAAACTAATTTTATTACCTTAATAACTCTCACTACTAAATATCTTAAATGTCGTAAACTACGAAGAAAATTTCGGATGTCACATAGGCGGTCTTCGGATGTAAAAGTTCATTCTGAATCGTGCAAACCTTTGGCTGAGTCATTTTCTGAAACTTTTGTATCGTACCTAAAAATAAATTGCACTTTCGACTTTGGAATCCGTACAACTGATCCCTTGTCAATTGGTGGATATTTTCTAAGGACAATGTTAAAAGTATCTCTTGAGCACTTGTATAATTTATTAAAACACTCAAAATATTTTAAAAACTATTATTTTTTAATTGGATACTTGTTAACAAAAACTATTCTCAAAACCAAGCCCAATTAGCTAATCATATTACTAAATTACTATTACTACTATAAAAAGTACAAGCTATTTAGTCAGGTAATTATATCCTCTAGTTTGCTAATTAAACATAAGCAAATTTAGACGATTAAAAAGTTAGGTTAAGCATTTCATATCATGTAATTGGGAAATATTTTAAAATTGATATTTATGTATTTTTGTACCCAAAATTGACTGCACTTTGACCGCGCGTAAATTTTTCATCCAACATCCTATTGACTCGATTTTTGTATCTACGAAAAGCCCATCACCCTATCATTTCAAAAATGTGTTTCTATTTTCAAAAAATATTGTCACGATCATGAATTTCCAAGATCGGACCGAACGGATGGACACAATATTTTATGTTATGACAGTTTAAATAGGGAGGATAAAATGTGTGCTTTTTGTATGGAGCATTGTTCCCCGAAGACCATGACATATTTGTGGATTATTTGATGGAGTGTTAGCAGAGGCATTTCTCCGTAACACATCAGCAAAACTAGAATGGAGTAGATTGAACAAGTGTCTTAGATTTCAGATGTTGCGGTGCGGCAGCTATCTGGATCCCTACCTACAAATCCCTTATTGTAGACATCCAACACCAGCTATCTTGATCCCCACCTACAGATCCCTTATTGTAGACATCCAACACCAAAGCTTGAAGATTACAAGATTCCTCTACCGGAGACTTTGACAGTTCATACAGGATATTGAGGACGAAGAAAGGAATCTGGTTTTCAAGTTCTTGCCGTGATGCAAAGGCACTCGATCAAGAAGCAACCGTCTAGGACCATAATCTCGACCAAATCCGAACTCCCTAGCTCGAGAGACTTGGAGTAGCAATCTTTGAACTCCCCCTTTTTGTTCATTGCTTCGAGCGAGTAGAGCTCAGAAGTACCTTGCCTTGTGCTCTTCGAGCATATGCGCTAGATAAAGGGCACGGCATATTGGATGATATGATTAATGTATCTTTATTAGAAAGAAGTGTGAATGTATTTTATTAGAAAGAAGTGCGAAGAGGAAAAGGTATCTGAATAAATAAAGAGTTTTGTAATTGGACAGAATTTTTTTTACGGTAAAGACTTGTGCAATCTATTGGGAACATCAAATTGCACAAATCCTTCAATTTTGCTTCAACAAAGAAATTACAATTTCATGATGATCTCAAATAATTCTTATTGTCTTCAAATTGCACAAAATTTTTAACTTTGCTATTGCAAAGAAATTTCAATTTCATGAGGATCTTAAATAATTCTTGTTGTCTATCCAAATACTCGTTTTAATATGTCAGTCGCATCCTTCCACCTTCCTTTTCTTGGTTGACTGGTCTTAGGTTACTTTAGTTGAATTCTTGCACGCGTTTAATAACACTCCCTACAAGCTTGGAGGCACTGATTTCTGGGAGATGTGCTAGACATCCAAGACACCGAGAAAACTAAGACCAATTTATTGAACTAAGAACGTGAGTAACTCAAAACTTGTTCAGTAGAAGAATATGAGTATATTGTATGCATTATCTACGTAGCCCCACCATGAATCTACCCATTACCGAATCCTCAATCATTTTGAGTATGAAATGTGCTTGAAATATAGAAATCGCGATCCATGTGGCTTGACATTAGGATTGATCATGGCCAATGGATATTTAATAAAAAAAATTTCCTGGCCGTCTATTCAGTTCGATTTGATTTCTTGACACTTTATTTTTGAAAAATCAAACCACATTTTTGCAATAATTGGGTCACGGGCTTTTCGTATGTGCAAAAATCGATTCAATGGCATTTAGGACGAAAAAATTATACCCCGTTAAAGTTTGGCAAAATTTGGGTAAAAAAATATAAATATTATTTTTAAAAAAAATTTCCTAATCCTCTAGGACAGGAGGAAGGCGGCAACGATAAACGAGAGCGGTTTGCCTCATTTTCCGCTTCTTCGTCGAAGCCAAAGGCGAGCAACTTGGGTAGTTTGTTTGCTTTAATGTGGCTCGATACAATGGGTTGGCTGAGAAGATGATCAAAGTCGGAATGGGGATGATGGAGCTTCTAACAGGATTTGCGCTTAAGAGAGTTCGGACAAGAGCGAATTTCTTCGTGAAGACTTATCGGCGGGTCAAGACAACAAAGAAATAGGTTTGGTATGATTTCATTTCCCTGGTTAAATTCATGGCTTCTACATCTCTCTCGAATCGAAAGCCATTCATGTGCACCTGCGGAGGAGAGCGCAGGGCATGGGTGAGAGGGGCGTGGGCAAGGGTCCTAGAAAGGGCTAACCAAACACGGTGCTCATTTGTCCTTCAACGTAAAATGAGTTTTGTAAATATTGCTACCCAAACTGTAAAAAAAGCCCAAAAAAACATTCGAATGGATCAGAGTTGGCCGATTTGAAGCAGCAATCTTGTACCTTTTTCAAGAGATTTAAAAAGAGATATCGGGATTTTCCGCTATATACAATTTTCATGGTCGGAGAATCTAGTGAGCCTAGGCCCCTTCCAATAATTCCATTCTCCACAGTACATATGAGCTCAATCTATGGGCTAGACATTATTTATTGGGACATTTACCGTAATCCATTTCTAATCGGTCGACTCCAAAAAGTAATGCGAATCAACGGCGGGGATGAGCGGGGCGGCCATCGCATCGTCGCACCGGAAAATCCGCCCCCCCCACACCCCCACGCCCCCAAATCGAACTATTTAGCGGTCGTGGGAGGAGACGGGTGAGAAAAAAACAAAGGAAGGAAAGAGAAAGGCGAAGACCAGTCAACTGCCTGAACAACAGGGAAGAGCTATTAGTCAATGATAGTGTTCTTCCCAAGACCGCTGTTCACTGTACCCAGCCTTTTCACGTGCCGAAAAACACCAAAACAAAGGGAAAAATTAATTGATTAATCCATCTTGTCAAATTATGCACTCCCAATCATTCTTATTCACAATTATGGAAGTAATCTAACTAGGCTCATCGAGGACCCCGACGAAGATTATCTTCCCGCGCCCGTGTCAGCTGATCGAAGCGCTCGGGGTCCGTTCGATTGAAGTAAAAACGAAACGTACCGAGCCGGATTGGGAGCCGACACCCGAAGCCGGACGAGACGAGCATGAATTGAGGGGGCCAGAACAGTTCCCGGCTCAATAGCTTCTAACTTATCTATAAAAGCTCGATTCGTTTTGGTGTGAACGCCTTCCGTGAAAAAACGGCCGCTTGTATCGCATTCATTACGAAATTGAATGGACAGGAAAAAAGAAAATGTTCTTATCATTGCTCATAGTAAGCGTTAACAATTTCCATTCTTTTTTGAACGGTTCAATTTTTTTTGCGAAACCAAACGAGCTAATAGTATATAAACAAACGAAGTGAATATTTTAACGATAAATAATATTCATTATTATTATTGGTCCAATTAATAATGTTATTTTGCTTCGGGGTCAAATTAATAAATGTAATCATTAGGGTTTGCTCCAATAATCAATCTTCTTACCTGAGAAGGGTGATGTGAAGAGTTTGAATCTCCATTTTTTTAGGAGAGGTTACGTATGGAGACGTGTAGTTTTAGATGTGAGTATCGATTCTCGCGTCCTGTGAAAGGCAGGATAAAAATCTGAAAGTGAGTCGAGAGTTATAACAGGGCGGGGGAAAAAAAATTTTAACCGAATGCTAATTTTTTTTGGGTCAAATTAACAAAAGTTATTTCAACGTGCAGGAATATGTTGCCCTCTTTTTTTTTTTTTGGGGAGGGTGGAGTGGGGGTTTCGGGAGTCTTTGACCGAAGGGACTCCTCCCAAAGACCGAAAAGCTCGTGGCAGCTTTCGGCGCCCTTTTTTCCCCTTCCCATCCTCTTCCGAATTCCCTCCTTCGCCAATCTCTCTCTCTCTCCCTCTCTCTCTCTCTCTCTCTCTCTCTAAAACCAACCGCCATTGTCGTCTTCCCTCGAAGCTCTCTCGCTCCTCTCAGCCTCTCTCTCTCTCTCTCTACCTCTTCCTTCCTTACACTCTTCTTCTTCTTCCTCTTTTTTTTTTTTTAAATCCCCGATAATCCCAGCCGTAATGCCTTAAAATTGAACTGCGCTCGTGTTCTTTTTGGCTTCTTCCACCGAGCAGGCGGTATCTAAGGAGGGTGGTGGGGGGCACGAAATCCTCGCTCCTCCTCCTCCTCCTCCTCCTCCTCCTTCCCGCTCCTCCTCTGTACGTGCTCGAGGTCGAAGGAAGAAGCTCGCTCCAAGTGTAACTAGCCACGGCGCGGTAGGTAAGCGAGCTCGATTCCTCGAATGGCGTCGCCTAGATCCTCCGGGGTTCCCTGTCGCTCTTGATCTTTCGGGCAGCCGCGCGTGGATCGAGCCTGCGAATTCTCGCCGCTCCTCCTCCTCCTCCTCTCGCCCGAGCGCGAATCGGTTGGGCTGAGTGTGTCGTCGGTAGCTTCGTGGGGCAATTTCCTCCCGGAACGGTCGGGCAAATTGTTGGAGAGGGGCTGCCGTTCCGAGCTCGGTTTTGGGCGAGGACTTTTCCTCCGTTTTGGCTGTTAGGATAAGGCCCGGTTGCGTGTCGCGCGCTCTTGGTGTGTTGCGCGCGCCGGCGGCGGGTCCGTGAGTTTGCGGCGGCGGCGGCGGCGGCGGCGTGTGGATCGGAGCGACGAGGTCGCCGCCGTGATTCCGATGGGGGGGATTGCGTTGTTGGCTGTGTCTTTTGCTGGAATTTGCTTCTGGAGAGGAGGGAGTGTGCTTTGCATTGTTGGGAGCAATTAGTTGCTATTTTTTCTTTTTTTTTTTTCTTTTTTGTGGGTCGATGGAAAGAAGATAGATTTAGAGAGGCGGAGGTCTAGTTCTACATTTCGCCGGCAGAATAGCTAATTCAGACCAGAATCCTCGTACGCCGAGCTGACTGGAGAGATGGGTGTGCCCGACCGGATTAAATAAGTCTCGGGATAAGTTGTCTGGCGATTTTCGGAGTGTTTTGATTCTGCTGTTGACAGGGGCTTCTTGTGGCCTGATGACTCTCATGGACTTTTACCTCCGCTAGACCTCCCATCACTCTCCCCTCTGGAATTCTGGAATGGTGTTTTGCTCTATTTTCCGATTATACTTCTGTTCTTAGGGACCGGTGGTTTGACTTTTTGTTTGACAAGTGAATTGGTACAAATCTTTTATGGAATGTGCATAGGGATGTTTAAATTCGTGTAGAGATTTTTCGTGACTTTTTGATTGTGGCGGAAGTGAGAAGGTACCTTGACTTCTTACTAGCTGAACCAAGCAACCTATTGATATAGAGGAATATAGGTGAGCGGGCTTACCTTAGCAGGAGATATGAATCATCTGCTGTTTGGTTGGGAAAAGAGAAATATGTCTAACTGATAGGCTCTGAGGCCAAGAAGTGACATGTTTTTGGCTGGCAACCCACTTTTTATGAAAATTATGGCACTCTTGAACTCTTGGCAAATGGAAATTTATTTGGTTTGGAAAATCCAGAACTGAACTTAGTACATATCTTGCAGTTTGATGTCAAATGTGGCTGAGTTCCCCCGAACAGGTTCTAATTGGAATTATTTCGTATTGGCTCCTTTTAGGCTCAAGTCTAGCCAATCTAGAGCATATTATGACCAGGAGCTTTAGGAGGAAATAAGTAGCGGAGTCGGTGAGCTTGGTAGCTGCTTCTTCTATGCTGTCTACTGTCATAGAAAACATGGGATTGCTCTGCAGCAGAAACCGTCGGTATCATGATGCAGATGCAGAAGAGAATGCACAGGTAATTACATAACCGGTTGGATGCTGAAAATACGTCCTATTGCTATGTAGCCAAGTTGTGCTTGTTCTTAACTAATAATGGTTCTTTCACTTGCTGTGATCCCTTATTTTGATTGTGCGTCTTCAATTGCAGGCTGTGGAAATCGAAAGACGGATTGAGCAAGAAACAAAGGCTGAAAAGCACATTCAGAAACTTCTTCTACTTGGTAAAAGATAAAATCGATAATCCTTTACTGGGTTAGATTTTTGGAAAGAGATTGGACTAAATACAAGAAAAATGTGGAGATTTCAAAATCATATGGACAAGGTCCCAAGAGAGGCAATACGTGTGGATGATGGTTATCATTTACGCCATGCGAAGATAGTTTAGTTTGTGTCGAACATGACTTTGAGGCTACTCTCTTATTGTATACCTGCCACGACTTTTAAATAGTGTACATGGAGCATGTGGTTTAGATTCCATGCATAAGCTTACTATGGATCCGGATGATGAGAAAATGGGTGTTTTGATGGATCTCTGGATATAATATTTGACAAAGTTGCAGTTTCAGAAAATCGTATTTGGAAAAATGCGGTATCGCCTATTGGAAAGTCCAGCGACATTTCAACACGCTAGTCAAGCGATATTTCAACACTCCCTCTCACATGCAAGTTGATTAAGAATGACTAGTGCAATTCGACGAACGGGGTTGACTCATGCGAAATAAATTGGGGTAGAACCTGGCTCCGAACCATGTTAGAAAGTTTAATCCAAAAACTTAAGCTTATAAGTGGAGCGAAACCGCATGTATATTAAGAGCATATAAACCCCGTGGTCAAGGGATGCGGAATATTTCGACATCACCTATTTAAAATGAGATGAGAGAACATTGTTCAAGGTGTTAACCTCATTTAGAGACTTCTGCTTTGTTGAAGTATTAACGACGCTAGTTTGCTTTGATTAAGCCTGCTGATTACGAGAACTCAGAAAACTGAGGCTCGTTGTCTTGTCCTTTTACTAACGCATTTGAAGAAGCTAAGTGGAAAACATGATGCTATAAGCACAAGCAACCCCTCTTTTTTATTTGGCTGGATGCTCTACGCCAGCTAATTGTTTAGGGAATTGATGCATTTTTGTCCATTGAAGTGCAAAGCTTCTTGTCCTAAATGAGCTAAATTATGTCAAATCGATAGATTTTTTGCCTCTTTTATCTTCATAAACTTATAGCAATGCAATGCGTCTTCCATTTGTATCAATTATCTTTTATGCAATCCTTTTGGCTAAATCGAATTTTTCCATGTTTTTGTGTGAAGGTGCTGGAGAATCAGGGAAGTCTACCATTTTCAAGCAGGTAATGCATTATAGTCTCTTCAGTCTTCACCCCAGTCGAAATTGGACTATTTTGTCAAGTGGAAGTCCTAATATTGGATTCTACTGTGCATTATCCTGTGCAGATAAAACTTCTGTTCCAAACTGGCTTTGACGAGACTGAACTAAAGAGTTATGTCCCAGTTATACACGCAAATGTCTATCAGACAATAAAAGTATGCAATACTTGAAAGGGTGTGTTAGTTTTCCATTTGCATAATGCACCTTAGATTCATATAAGGTGTAATTCTTGCGCTAAGAATCATGTAACAAGCCATAACCTATGTTTTAAAGGTATGTGAATATGCATGAACAGATACTGCACGATGGGTCGAAGGAATTGGCTCAAAATGATGGAGATTCGTCAAAGTACGTCATAGCCAATGAAAACAAGGTTTTGAAGCTGACCTTTTCTAGTGTCTATGAAAAAATTATTAGTCGGTTATTGAAGCATTATATCTGTAGACAATAACTAAATATAATCTACCAGATGATTTAGAAAAAAATAAACAGGCTTTACTGCTAAATCTACCAGTGTTAAACTTTTACGTTTGCACAGGATATTGGAGAAAAATTGTCGGAAATCGGAGGCAGGTTGGATTATCCACGCCTCACTAAAGAGCTTGCTAAGGAGATCGAAAGTTTGTGGAAAGACGACGCAATTCAGGTTGTTATTTCCTGCAGTTGAAATGAAATGATCGTCTTGCTTCAAAAGCAATAACTTTTTCCTAGCTTCTCAATTCAGTGTTGACAATTTGCTGTATGAAGCATCCTGATCATTTCTTTTGTACCTCCTATGCTGTAGGAGACTTTTGCCTGTGGTTATAGGTTTCAAGTTCCTGACTGTGCTCAGTATTTTATGGAGAACCTGCAAAGATTTTCTGACATCAATTATGTCCCAACAAAGGTATCTGATGTTCATCATGCTCTCTATAACTTTATGCCGTCATTGTAGAAAGAATGAAGATATGATCTGTGTAATTTGTATTGGGTTCATAGACAAGCCATTAATTTTCATGCAATTGAAGTAGCTAGAACTCTGTAACGTTCTGAGACAGATCTTCTACGATTGCCCCACGTCAATTTGAGTTGGTTGACTATCACAAACAGTCTTAAAAGGTTGAAATGAGTGGCTCTTCTAGTGAAATGAGTTCCATCAAGCACATGATTAGGATAAAAAAGGTCTTCTATCGTATGGGTCTGAGGTTTCACTTGCTGCTATCGGTAGAGGCCCTGTGATATGTTCATATTTCTGTTGGAGCATTGTGGTTGGTTTTTGGCTGAGCAATACAAAGAAATGAACCATAAGAAAGGCATATCACTAGATCTAGAAGTTACCTTGCTATGACGCTTTTTGTTATTTCTCTCTCTGCACTGTATGTCAATTATGCTAGATGGTTTCTCCACTTGTTAGGGTCTTTCAGGGGTTCATCCTGTTACTGGATAATGCCATGTTGCTGTTAGTTCGGTTGCTTCTGTATTAATACAATGCACTATCTTTTAATCTAGTTCTTGGTGGTGCTTCTTTACTGTCTCCTGAGGTACTTTGATTTTGCAGGATGATGTTCTCTATGCCAGAGTACGCACTACTGGTGTGGTAGAGATCCAGTTCAGGTGAATATTTTGCTGCACAGAGACTGGGTCTGGCAACCTTTTATTCTCGCTATTTTTATGATATTTTACTCTAATGTCCAAAAATGTCAATGCAACTGTTCCTAGTCGTTGCTAATTCCACTCAACAATCAAACATGAAAGAAGCCGTTCCTGCCTTAATGGAAGCAGTCGATTCGAGACAATCTTATGTCTGATGTTGAAAAGTACTCAATGGCAGACAGGCATTTTTCTGGCATGACCTCTTTGCAAAAATAACTGCGTGACTCGTCTTTTGAGGACTCTCTGGTTTGTAGTGTTGTATTCTTTAAGACGTGTCAGTAGTCCACTTTAAGATTTTCAGCTGCAATATGTTCAATTGTATCATTCGTATGGTCATGCCCTCTATCCTCTTTTTTTTTGGCTAAAAATGCCCTCTATCCTTGTATCTAAAGAAAAGCTTGCTGGAAACTAGTGTACAGATTAGCGTATATTATATAAATAAAAACATTAATCGACAGATGTTTATGTTTACATATGAGTGAAATTTCATGCCACCATGACCCTATCCATCGGAAAGATTATAAACACTTATATGTTGTTGGTGGAGCATATCAGAGTTGCACAAATGCATTGATATGGTTTGAACGTGACTTTTGCAGTCCTGTTGGGGAAAATAAAAGAAGCGGTGAAGTATATCGACTCTTTGATGTTGGAGGCCAAAGAAACGAGAGAAGAAAATGGATCCATTTATTTGAGGGTGTATCAGCTGTAATCTTCTGTGCTGCCATCAGTGAGTAAGCATCTTGCCCAGTGGTGCCACATCTCGAGCCTTCACATTGGCAGACAATAGCTTTGGCCTTTTTTCGCTCACGAAATCTAAACTCTTGTTTCGATTCCTGAACAGATGGCCAGAGTGTGTAAAATCTAATGCCTGCTTTTCCGTCTTAGATGGTTATTCCCTTTTTGCTAGGTCCTGAAATTATTGCATTCGCTTTCTAAAACTCACCACTCTTCTGCATCTATCTGGAATATCACTAAAACTAGAGATGGTGCACAAGTCTGTAATATGAAAGTGGATGATTTATTTTTGCCTTTGTTTGGCACTGAATGATGGGACTCAAGTGACATAAACTTGAACCAGAGGAAATAATTAGGGAACAGTTGAAATATTCAACTCTGTTTTTGATGGCCTAATATTATTGTTTGTGAAATGTATTCGTTCTCTCAATTCCTTTGACAACCCTATAATTAAGTGTATGGTTTAGGCAACAAACTTATACGTGAACTCATAACTGCATTGCAATGTTCAGGTATGATCAGACACTCTTTGAGGATGAAAATAGGAACCGGATGATGGAGACCAAGGAACTCTTTGACTGGGTGTTAAAGCAACCGTGTTTTGAGGTCCCGTCTCTATGCATGATCACATGATATTGTATCATAGAAAATTTCTTTCTAGGATTATTGTTCTTTTTTTCTGTTTAATTGTTTGTTCCTTTTCTCATGATCAGTTCTTACGCCTAATCAATGGTTAATGTTGTATGTGCTTATGCCAGCTTCTTTATTTGCCTGCAGAAAACATCTTTCATGTTGTTCCTAAACAAGTTTGATATATTTGAGAAAAAAGTTCTCAAGGTAATAGCTGAAATGTGACCATAGCGAGTAATCTTCTTGTTGAAAGCCATTTCCCTTCATTGTTAGTCATCATTATTGTGCAGGTTCCTTTGAATGTGTGCGAGTGGTTTAAAGATTATGAGCCAGTTTCAACCGGGAAACAAGAGATTGAACATGCTTACGAGTAAGCCTTAATGGTTTTTTTGCTATATTAGATTGGAATATGAGTGATAGAAACTAGACTGTCGTGCTTGAATGGGAAGTTATGCTTTGGAAGGTGTAAATGAGGGAAATTGTGGTCTTTGAATCAAGGATCCTTTTGTTAAAAGTAAAATACTTCTGAATATGTATAGTTGATTTGGGGCAGTGTGAGTCCCCCAATTTGTGAAGGCTCGTCTGTCTTAATTGAATTTGACCTAAATGGGATTATATGCTTGTTGATTAGTTGACTTAGTGGAAATAAGACGATGATTCTTTCTGTATTATATTCTCGGTCTTCTGGATGGGCGCCGTGGGGGCACTCGTTTCACACACGAGACATTAAAAGGCGCGGAACTTTATCTTCTGATATTTCAAAGCATGTTATAGTTAAATAAGAGCTCTAAGGGAGCTCATAAACATCTCGACTCATTGCTAATTTCTCTTCCTGATTCATTACCTTCAGATTCGTGAAGAAAAAGTTTGAGGAGTTATATTACCAATGCACAGCCCCCGAGCGGATGGACCGGGTCTTCAAGATCTATAGAACAACTGCACTCGATCAGAAACTCGTTAAGAAGACGTTCAAGCTCATAGATGAGACTTTGAGAAGAAGGAATCTCCTCGAGGCCGGTCTGTTGTGACAATTGAAATCGGTTTGAGAAAAGGAGGATCTACACACTTGGAGATATGGAGGTTTTGCATACTGCTATCGGAGCAGGCAAGGTTTACCACACTCTCGCGGGCTCAGAATTTTTGAATTCTCATTACTTAAAATGCACGGTCGATTTGAAATTATTCTTTGCTTTTTTTGTTGTTCTCTTTGATTTACCTGGGAAAAGTACTCTTGTGAATTCTTTCATATTGTCTGTATGTTTATAAAATCATTGTTCATGTATCGCGATCTTTCGAGCACGTTCCCTCGAGGGTTTGGGGTTTTTTTTTATCAAATGATTCAAGAATGCCCTCAATTAATTTTTCAAGAAAGAGAAGGGGAAGAGAGAGAGAGACGTGTACCAATCTCTCACTTGCCAAATCATTGGAGTGAACTCTCCGAATCAGAATGAGCACGAACTTTGAAAAAAGGCTCGAATAGTGACTGCGTGTATTGCCGTAATCTGTTTGACACTTCTTGGGAAGTGAGAGAAATGTGAGCAGCTACAGCGAAGCGAGGCACGTTGGGATGTTGCGGCAACTGTGCTCGGCATAGCCATGCCTCCTTACTAGCGTCTCTTGTTGTCGGCGGAAGCAAAGTGAAGAGGTTAGATGCATTGAGGTGTTTGTTTCCCAACTAGATGAAACGCCATTTGTGGCATCTCTCTCGATTCCTGCCCTCAACGACATCCTCCAGCCCCTCTATAGGTCGAGGCAAGCAACATGCGATAGCAAGCGCGGTTGTCAACACCGCGTTTCTCGCCCTTTTGTTTTTGAGGCTTTTCTCGCGGTTTAAGCGGTGGTCGTGGAAGCCTAGTCATGTCTACCCGAGAGGCGTTGGAAGCCCTTAACAACTTGAAATGTGGAGGCAAGCAAAGTCGAATACACGTGCTTTAGGTGGATTGGCCCTTACGCCATTCGTGATCGTCAACGTACTTGGCGGATCTCGCGTTGGTTGCACTAACCTCCTAATGTCCTACTGAAATCGATAGCCAAGAAGATTATAGCATGCTTTTATGTAAGACGTTCACCGCCTTCAACATTGGCGTTTCTTGTACCGATTGACTTAACGATGAGTACATGGATCAAGATTCATGTTCGTTGTCTCATCCAACATCCATATCCGTTGCGTTGATGCATTTGAATTTGGCTTATAGGAGCTTCAGGTTGCATATCTGGGGAGCTTGGAAATGAAGAAGATTACCATATGACAACGAAGGAGCTCCCAACATCGAATCTGATAACAGACTTGAGGGCAAGAAAATGAGGAGTACAGTTATTCCAGATGGGCCATAGTACCATCTCTGATTCCTTGAAATGGATGCTGCACCACTCTAGCAATGACATAATAAGCACAAGTGTATATCCACTTCAGTTTGATGTTCTACTTTCATCAGGGAATAATGAACAATGTCAAATGACACCGAGATTCCAAATTAAAATCTACCCTTTTTGAGTCTCGCATTTCGACTCATGCAAACGAAAAATCTTATAGCGTACTCCGGAAGCACCAATATATCTGAAAGGTGGAGCAGAATAATCCTCAGTATGTGGGATTTCAAAGCACGGACGGCAAATCGAGCTAAAGTTTGTAGATGGGAGCAATTTCTCATATACTAATGTTATCAATCCAAAAATATATGAACGAAAAATATTTTCATTGTCTACAAAACGTTCAGACATAAATTGTTACCGTTAATGAAGATATTTTCTATTAATTAATTATTTCAAACGATATAAATAATCATTTTAAGAAAAATATTTCCAAATAATTCATTTTTCATTAAACAAACAAAGCCCAAGACTTTGCAAAAAAATCAAACAGCCTCTATTAATCTAAGTTTCTCCATCCATCAGTAAGTAGAAATCCATGATTCACAATTAAGACTTTTAGTCATCTTTCTAAAGTACTTGAGCAAAACCAAGCATAGAAGTCGTGGATCGTGAGAGTTGGTGCATTCAATGTGGGAAGGGTTAAATATGAAAGCAAATCATGCACGCGTTGAATTAAAACATGACTTAAAAAGTTCTGATTATTTGTCAATCGAAGACCTGAGATTTTGTTTTTATCAACTAAGGACTTAACATTTAAAAAAACATCCAGTGCAGTCCAGAGCTCGCCCGCTGGCAAATTCAAGCATTGAAACTTCGTCGTAGCATGGCTCCAACGTGAAATATTTTATCACCTGCCACGTGCTATTTTCCTACGTCGGAATTACACCAGCAACAAGTTCAAAACATGATCGGGACTTTTTCAAGACTTCTCACATCGACCAAAATGAAATCTTGACTTCTCGATCAACCAATGGCCAAAACCTTAAATTATGTTTCTACGAATGTCTTGAATGGCAAGCAAGTAAATCAATTAAAGATAATACAAAACACGTTGAATGTGATAACAAACAAACAGATCGCAGATAAAAATGATCACATGGATTGACTACAGTTATATGTACATCACCTGTTTTTCGTATTGCCAGTCAATTAACAAAATTAATGATAGAAAGAAAAGGCATAGGAGCATAACCTAGGACAGACTATTTTAGGGATGTATGTACAAACTTGAAAGGACAGCCCCAATGAAAGAGGAAGCAGCCTTTCCAGTAAAAACAAATGACAACCTAATTCTGAAATATACGTGAGCCCCCCTTCTACAAAACTAAACTGTGAAACAAAGAATACCACTGATCCGCCTTTCCAACCAATCAATACTAGTCCTGCCGATTAAGAAGCTAACCAGAACCCTATTTCACAAAAAACTTACCGATGACCCCAGATGTATTTCCTTCTCTTGAGCAAGAGAAGACATCTTGACAACAAGTGAGGAATGGAGCTGCTTCTGCTTTTTTGGTTTCCGTGTTTTTTTTTTCCTGAAAGAATCAGTATGTACAACAGAGGGAGGTACGGTCATCGAGTAAGGTGACAGTGCAGTTTACAACACAAGAGGCCCATCATTACTTCTGATGCGGGATGAGGAACTGTACACAAGAGTAATCGGACAAAAAGCTTGGTGGTTCAATATCTGAAGGATCTATAGTCGGAATCGCCATATCAATATCTTCAGTTGAGAACGGGATGCTGCCCAAAAAAAAAAGACAAAAAAGAACACTCATGAGTTTCATTTATAGTAAAGGTCATAAGACAAAAACACTTCTCTTCATTGAAACTTAAACCTGAAAAAAATTACTAACCACAAAAAGCCATACTTAAGTTACCAAATGTAAAAGACACTAACCAGAAAAACTATTGCCATCTCTAAAATCACACCAACGTTCATAATTGGAATAAATTTAATATAATCTGAAGCAACTTTGAATACATATACAGTGATTTACACAACTATATTTAACTTCATACAGGCAGCAATATGGGCCCCAAATTTCACCTGTTTTGGAGCCTAAGATATTATCTGTATATATTTCCAAACAAACTCCAAATCCATACAGTGAATGGTGGATTTTCTTGCAGGTGAGATGAAAACAGCCTCTACATAATTGCATGTCGAACAATTGTGACTAAATATAATTACACCTTGATTTACAGACTGAAAGTAACACTGCAACCACCTTCAAGTATCCCTCTGTTTTTTCCATTACTCAACCCCTATGCAAAAGGCTTATGGTACGCAATTTACCTGAGGTCATCGTCCAACAAGAATGAATTTGAGGTAAGATTTTGATTGTCCCTGTTCAGGATCTCTCTCATTTGGGCAACCACCTAATGAGCACATAGCTTTTAAGATTCTCTCCCAAAAACAACTCAGCAAACCTCAGATAGGAAGTATACTCACATCGTTTGAGACACTTTGTGTCCCGTATTTATCATCCCAATACATTGTACTAATTCGATATATTTGTCTCACAGTCAATGCCTGTCCAAAATGAAGGAAGCATGGCATTAATTTGAATTTCAAAAAATGTGATTCATGGATAAGAAAATATCTCACAGCAGCAAACAAGTAGAAGACCTACTGGACACAGATCCTGCCTAATTTCTTCTAGAGACTTTTTCCTCTTCTGGTGTATCACCTGAAACGTACACGGGAGAAAATTACGATTTCTGAGTATACAATGAGAACAAAACACATTAGCTCATACCAGAAATCCAACAGCTTGTCTGATGTAATTGAGCTCGTGCCAAGATGTTCCTGCATACTATAGTTTCCAACATTTCAGACACTGAAGAAATGGTCAATCATTGTATAAAGATTTTAGGAGGCAAATAACTCCAACTACCTCTTCCTTTGCATTCACTATCCATTTCTCCAGGTCTGCCAGACCAGATTTTACATACTCGCCATTTGAAAAGGTGCAACATTCTCGTCGCAAGAGAAGACTGAGCAGAACAATTGAGGGCTTAAAATGATATCTACAATAAGGATCTCCATGCTAAAAACAGAACGTTAAAATCCAAGGTTTACCTGTTGAAGAGTTGTATATTGATGAAAGAGAAAACCTGAGTAATGAGCTTACGAATGAAAAAGGAGGGTACCTGAATGAACATTCGAAAGGTTGGTTATCTATAAAAAAGTGAAGCATTTATAAACCAAAAAGGAAGAGTATCTCCAAAGTTGATAATTTAAGAACAACATAGTAACTCAGCATTCTCAAAATTGAGTGCAACATAGTCATTTAGCATCCATAGTTACAGTTAGGTGTGCAAGCCATGAAAAAGTTTGTTGAATAGTTTGAGAAAAACCGTAAATGTGGAGGTTGGTATGACACATAGAAGAACCATATATAAAAAGTGAAGCATTGATAAACCAAAAAGGAAGAGTATCTCCAAAGTTGATAATTTAAGAACAACATAGTAACTCAGCATTCACAAAATTGAGTGCAACATAGTCATTTAGCGTCCGGAGTTACAGTTAGGTGTGCAAGCCATGAAAAAGTTTGTGTAATAGTTTTGTGGCCTGAGCGCATTCCTCTAGCTTTTCTTTTCCCTTTTATTAACAGGATTTGGTTAGCTGGTCCTCCAGGACACTCAATGAGATGCAACAAATACACTTTGTGGAGATGAAGACAAAAACTCATCTCCATGTCTTCCATTATGTGATGTGCGAAATTTGGTCACTTTCTTCATTTTCAACGTGAAGACACAAATTTGCTACACAGCAATATCAGAAGTGAATCCTAAGCACCCATTACCAATTAATACCCATTTCTGCACACTAAAATTAAACTAGCCCATATAATGATGCCCTATCTAACTGCAAACAAACTAATAATCTTCCCTAACAAACAACATTCTATCAGTCATCAAGCCAAAAACAACACTCGCGGATGATCATTTTGCCAGTGATGCAATCGGCAACAATTCCACATATGAGATATTGAATCAACAGGCAATACTACGATATCGGGATTCTCATACATACATGATTTGCTCGAAGACGACTCATTAGAGAATCCAAAAACTTGATTATGCTCTCCCACTGACTACTAGGTAGCTGCTGAGGAACATTGCCAGGTGATCTAGCAGATTTGCCACGTGCAATTTTTGGTGCCTTGTGTATCATCATAAAGAAATAAAAAAAAACAAATTGTTAGAATGCCTTAAATCTTTGGGGACAGTTCTAATTTGCTGAAATGAAAAATACTAAATGGTCATCTAGAATAATTATGCCCCGAGCCAGATAAACCACACGCATGATCCTTCAGACTGACTTCTCAGCATGCAGCAGATGCAATTTTCAACTGATTGAATATACCTATTTTAGGCTATAGATCATTGTATAAGCTGCCAAAAAAATGGGGAAAGCATATCTAACTAAGAAGCATTACTAGTACTTCAAAACTTTAAATTCACTGTAGATATTTTTTATCAACTCCTTGTGAGAACTACAAAATGAGCTCATTGTTTGCACAGATTTTAGCAGCAGTTAACTAGATAAAAGCCCAAATACATGACATTTTCTATTGTTATGGGAGAAAAACACTATTTCGTAATGAATTTATATTTGAGCTTTGGTGCTCTGCAACATTCCCTTACTTCAAAAGATAAAAAATCAGGGAGAATGCTGCATAGATCAACAGCTCAAACTTAATCAAGTACAACTAATACTAACTGAGCTAGCATCAATGAAATAATCTAGAGATATTTATTTGTGCATTCATCTGGAACAAACCAATTAATTTTCTCAAACTATGCTCACTGTGCACATCAACTGTGACAAATCATGGCTGAAAAACCACCAGAGCAACTAGTCGCTACTTGTCACACTTATTTAAGAGCTATTGCAAGGTTGCAAAAGTTAAGGAAATTTCAAAGGGAGTGAGAATTACCTGAATGCACAAACCCAGGAGAGGTGACAATTCTTTCTTAATGTTGTCGCGAATTAACCCAAAAATTTTCTCTACACAAGCAGTTAATTGCTGTTTAAAAAGTATGGCAGGGTATCTTGCTTCCATAAGTGAAATACCATCTTCAAAACCAATATGCTTGAACGGTGATTTAATGCTCTGCGAAGTGAAAATATCATAAGAAGCATTCTCAAGGCAAACTGCTATACAAGACATCAGTAGATTTTTTTTCCCGTCTAGGAATATTCTATGAAGCTATTAGAAAAGGGCAGGCGATAGAAAGAGATACAAGACCAACACCATTAACGTTTCTTCCAAAGAACAAAAGTTTTTTCATGTGCATTTGTCATATGAAAAGAAATGGAACTAATATTGACAATATAGCAGCACATTGTTCTCAAGAAACAAAGTAAATAAAAAGAGTGAATTCTTAAGTATAGAGCACCTGCACGACTCTCGCTGTCAATGCAGATGCCCCAGAAGATCGCTGACCGGCTGCTATTAGAAAACCGGTCGTACGTAAGTTCCTCTGCAGGAGGCATAGAAGTGCTGAAGCATTGGACAACCAATAAGGCAAAGTAATGTTTTCGTCCCCAACCTGAAATAATTAGAAGACAAGGTTTTTTGTACTGTCAGCATACTTGATAAAAACATTACAGGCATCAGCCAATCACTGGAAAAAAAAAACTATTGAAGCATGAGTTGATACAAAAAGCAAGGTTCATCTGTATCACCTTAAGAACTTCATTGATTCCTTCAATGATATAGTCAAATATAGCTGTTCTCTCGGATTCAAAGGCATGCCAATGAAGCAGACAGTTGTACACAATACAAGCAGCAACTGGTTTCCCATCTTTGAAGCCTAGATCTTCTCTAATGCACCTTGAAAGAAGTTCGTAGTTCTCCTGGAAAGAAGTTTGCCATTTTATATATCAGAAATGTCACAAACATCCCAGAGATCTAAATGCTTTCTCTATCTGATGTAACTATCATCAAACGTGATAGTTGTTAATATTCACATAATTATAGTGACTCCTGCCAGTGAAGCATAAAAGCAGAAAACCTGGTGTCTCTCAGCAGTTAACTTAGTCCTGCGTGACTCGGATAAGCCATGTGAAAAAGGAAGAATAAGTTTGGTAGGCGTCGGAGAATCCTGCACCGAATACCAAATTGTTGAGGATGACAAAGAGTTCACATGTGATAAATCAAGTACATAAGACTGACAAGAAAAAAAAAAATCTTACAAAAACATGCTTCTTGTCGCTATTGGGAAGAGCCAGTGCTGAAGAATACTTCTGAACAATCAAAATGAAAGATTGAAAAGGTAATCGCACCAGTACGGCAGCAGATAACTAATGCATGATGATGCATCTTAGGAGTCAAAATTAGTATTACTGAAGTGACCGATCATGAAAATAAAATGCATACATTCTATGTGCCTGCACTTGTAATTGAGTGTTCATATCCACAAGTGTTTATGTTATATGCAATTACAGTGATGTCAGAGACCAGAACTTACTTCCGAATATGCCTTCACAAAACCTGAGCGATTACTCTTTGGGGACACACTAAGTGCTTTTTGTCGTAAAATGTGGTTCTCATCTTCTAAGTTTGAGAGCTTTGTCTCAAGGCTATCACAAAAAAGCCCATGTAGAAACAGAGAACAATAAGTCATCATAATTACTACACTGCAGAAATAAAGGATGTCAAAGCTGATAAATGCAGGATAAAAGGACTTAGTATATCAGATTATTTAAATGCAACATTGCATGCCACATCAACTTCCTATGATGGACAACATATCATGAGAGACATGATCGACAACAATCAAGAAGAGAAATGCACCCAAAAATACAGACTAAAATCAGTAGTTGCTAGTCTTAAGTAATTTGCCCAGGAAACTGTTTAGTGACTCGTAAACCCACAAAAACAAAAGTTGGAACAACAGTCAGCAAAACTTTTAAAAGGCACATAGGTTATGAGAAATCAGAACACATAACAACCTTTTCACATTCTCTTGCAACTGAAACCACTTCTCTTCCACTTGGCGTAACTTCTCAATTGCATCATCAGTTTCCTTTCGAGCCTTGATGAGTGCATGCTCCAGAGCAGAGTTCTTACTTTCCAAAGTATCTAAGGCACTCTGTCAAGAAAACATCAACAGAAGTATCATAAAGAAGCTATCTTTTCCAGATAAATTACTTAGCAAAAATCAACAGCAGACCAATAGCCAAACTAAACTACTGAATAAGAATCCAATTGGGACACAAATTTGACAGAAATTTTACAGTTATAATATAAATTGCTAAGTAAACAGAAAGGCAACAAGATTTTAGAGAGATACAATGATCAATCTGACAAACTTGCCCAAGTGCAATGCAAATTAACCGAAAATTGTAACATTTTGCCATCAGTTGGGATAGAGCATCAATATCCCGTAACTTAAAACAATAGAACATATTCTTCAAAGAAATAGGCAAATTGACAGTGCAACAAAATTTCACACTAGATTTCACTAGCAAGAGCGCTTGATGTAACTCTACAGTAAGTAAAGCTTTCATCTAAGATGTTATCAATTGCCAGAGTTTAAAAGGAATTGCTTGATAAATTTTAATCCCTGAAGCCCATCCAGAATCACTAGAACAAAAGGCTTTGTTCTGAAGCCAACCAAAGTAAAGGTTGAGATAAGCAGATGACTAACCTTCAGCTGTGCATTTTCCTTCTTCAGCTCTGCAACTGAAACAAGCTCTCTTTCCAGGGCTGATTTTTCTTTCATCGACAATTCTAACTGAGTTTGAAGCACTGCATTCTTGTTACATTCATTTATTGTTGCCAACTTAGCTGCATCTAATTCAAGATTCATTGATTCTAATGTCTTCTGAAATTTTGAAATCTCCGCCTGCTTAGCTTCATCATTAGAAACCTAAAAAGAAAGTGGCTGCCTCTTAGAAAAATATATTTGCCCATCATATAGAGCTTCCAAATCCACATGGCATATACAAAATCTCACAAATATATATTTGATCATATACCCGTAAACGTTTTTCTAGATGCAAACGCCATGTGAGATCTTCCAACTGCTTCTCTAGTTTATTCTTAGCCATGCGCAAGGCACCCGCTTCATTAGCTTCCTATGAAATGCAAATTAATGCACAAAAAATAATTAATTATGCTCTGACTTGGAAAGAATAAACTCCAATTAAGCCTAATTAAACTTACTTGCTTCAGCCTCCTGAGTTCTCTTCTAGCGAGTTTTCGCCTCCACAGGCACTGTATTGCAATGATAGAAGCTTGATGATGCCTGAAAGCTAAGCGAAACTTGCGCATTCTCCATCGAGCCTAGCAATTGCACGCGACATGTCAAGAGAACGAAGTAAACCAACATTAATAAACTCATACTGTTTGGTAGTGATATTAAATCAATTGTGGGACATTAAAAAATGGTAAACAAAAATGGAAAGCTTACAGATTTTTTTACTGTTTTAGTATTAGTAAACAAAAAGGGAAGCACTCCTATACATGTTAGTTCTCATACCTAACAAAAGTGGAAAGCTTACAGATTTATTTTTACTGTTTTAGTATTGGTAAACAAAAAGGGAAGCAACTCCTATGCATGTTAATTCTCATAACTACGTATACCTCCACTGTCTTTAGGATTTCACCAATACTTTTCCTTTTCAGTACCTAAGATTTTACTTTTACTTAATAATGACCACCCCAAATCTTTATAAACCTATGAGTATTGCCATTTAAACGATAATTTTATAACAAAGAATGGAAGTACAATAAACTCAAAGTACTTACTATTTCTATGAGGAAAGACACAACTATTCTCTCTCTCTAGTTTAAACCACCCTATTTCAGGATTTAAAAGAGACGAGATAACAAGATCAAGTAATAAGCCAAACGCAAAGAACAGATTATGCTTATGATCCAAACTCCCAACAAAATAATGCACTGTTATGGAAGTGTTTTAGAGAAGCCAGACCAAACATGACAATGATTAATATGATTGGAAATTTTAGTTAGCATGTCTTAGTCAAGTTTGTAACTATTACAGAATTCATCGTCGCCTTAACCAGTTATAATTTTTTGTTTAACATGCTAAATTAATAACTTCAACAAAAACGCTTTATATCATGTCGATAGACCAGTTAGGCATATCATGTTGTACCATACGTGAGTTTCATCTCCCTATGATATCATGTAAAACATGGTAAGTCCATAAACTAATTGATCTTCCAAAGATTCTTCTCACAGTTTATTAACTGAACAAACGTGAAAAACCATCAAGCCTTCAAGGAAAAACCTAAATGTGTCTTTGATCATAAGGAAATTAGTCACAAATGGTAAATACAGACAGAAGTGATCCAAAATGTGCATATCCGACGTCCTGTTCACCTGAATTAGGGTAGCAGCTCTGTGTTTCTTTCCATACAAAAACTTTTGGCGGACTGCAAAACCACGGACACTTGACTGTATGGCAATGGCAGCTGCACGCTCTTTCACATAACCAGACCGTATCAACCAGCCCCTGGAATACTTTTGCATAACAATAGCAGCAACTGTCTTCCGCTTCACTTCATAGATCTTCCGGGCAAGGCATCCTAAGAGATAAATAAAATAATATACATGAATACTGGGCAAAGAAAAAATGGCAAAGGAGCATGCTTTAATCAACGCTTGAAAAGTTCTATTACTGGAACATATTATAGAAGAAATGCAATTTGCAAACTTACATTAAAGACTCTAAGGTGGATCTTGAAATAAAATCCTAACCTACAAGCAACTAGTGCCTAAACTAATGGAATTCCCTCCATCAGCCAAAATTAAACAGGAAAAATCTGGCAAGATAAAGTACCTCTACAGTATGCTTGAAGAACACAAGCAGCAGCCCTGACAGATACAAAATCCCTCCTTGCAATAAATGTACGAAAACGATGCTGGATGCATTTTGCAGCACTATCCAGAACCTCAGCTCGCCGCAAGTCCAAACTACCAATTTGACCAGCCCTAAGAAACACTTTGGTCCTTCCAAGCTGCAGCAACATTTATGAGGTGGGGTAAGGACACTGACTTGATGGAATATGTGTCATCCTACAAGATTTACACCAGCCACTCCAAAATCAATATCAGCTCTATTATTAATGCAAAAGAAATATACCTGAAAGTTTTCAAGCTTCAATTTCTGCAGGATTTTTTCAGTGATCATCTTTTCATCATAACTGCAATGCATGAAAATGATGACACTGAATTAAAGATACGGAAAGCAGGATCAAATGCTCAATAAAAACTTAGCCATAAGCAGACCTTCCATCCAGAAGATCAGGAGCTAACAGTCCAAACCGATCCACAAATTCTGAATAAGACCTTCGAGTAGGATAACCAGCCAAACTTATGCGAACTGCCTCCAGAACACCCTGTTGAAAATCGAATAAGAAATGGTGAATGAGCATTATATCATTCCAACTAATGCATATTAATATAGCAACCATAAGATAGGGGAGATTAGCCAATCATAAGACACAACGGCCAAAATCTTTATTATGATAATCAAACTACAAGATAGCAAACGTAAGATAGGGAGATTAGCCAACACAATCACATCAAGATGTAATAATGACCAGATGGAGTTGACTAGTATTGGCTTTATGTGCAATTAAAGCATGACTAGCGCGCAAAAAGTAAACAAATTCAGAGTTGTGTCTAATCCATAAAATTTACATTGACATACTTCTCATAGACTGTCAATAAAAACCTTGACACAGAGTCTGCATTCAGGAGAGTTGATCTTCCAAACATGTTTATCCCTAAAATTTTCTGTATGAATTAATTGTGAGTCCAGTGATATTTGAGTCTTAAATTTTCTAAAAGGATTAATTGCTAGTCCATCATGAATTGCTGCTCAGCGATTCAGATTTGCAAACCCTTCCACTCATAAAGGATGAGCAGAATTTCAATTTTAATGGAAACTGGCTCAAGGATAACCTCCCTCTTTGACCATCATAAAAGAATAATTAGGCAGTCTAATAAATGCAATGCACCCCTTCTTTAATGGGCATAGACTTAACATAAAAGCCACACAAAAGGACTATGAGGAAGCAGTAGAACTATGCCAGTAGAGTGCATATGGCAATGCAGTGCCAAATGAGAAGCACAAATAATACTTCCCACCCAAGTTAACAAGAATGACCATTTCTAAAGACAAAACAACAAAATATCAAAGCATAGAAGCACAATCCACTAACCCCACAGCGCAGCTGGTGCAAGATACTGTGTTTCTCAAATTTTTGTGGTCGATTCAGGGAGTTTGGCTTTACACAGCGTACATAATGAGGTTCCGTGGAGTTGAGGGTTTCCATAAGTGATTGAAGTTGTTGCTGCACCACAAGCAAAAAAAGTTATTGATATCCTAGTAAAGCAACACTCTTTTGTGCTTGTATAACTTTTCTTTTGTGAAGACATCAATTCCTCCAGTAAAGACTTCGATACCCAAGAAAATAAAAATATTTATCTACGGCCAGAATAACAGCTCTTTAATGTATCCCATATCTCTTTATGCTTTGTTTGAGAATATCGAGAGAAGAGAGAACAAGAGAGTATGGAATATAGGTTAGAGATCACCTTAAATCTAGAAGAAACAGAAGAAAATTTATAGGACGATCTTGATGATTCCTCGGGAAGAGAAGGGAAAAGACCAGCAACGAAGGGGCACTTGGAAGAAGACAAAAGATTGCAATGCTCCACCACGACGTAATCTCGATTCTTATCTATGAAGGTTTCTGTTTGGTATGTGACCTGCAAAAGAAACGGCAGGCAAACTATAAAAAAAAATCAAAACTTCGCCAAGCAAATTGTAGATTCACAGGTCATCTTTGTCAAAATACATGCCTTTCCAGCATAGTGGGCAATCCTGAAGTCTGTTTCCGAAAATTTGGCCTTTTCCAACCTTGGATGTGACCGAAAGTTTTGAAACAATTTGGTTGACAAGGTTTCATGTGTTGACTTTGGGAACATACTGCACAACAAGAGAGAGAACATCCATAAATTACATGTACACCAAATCCACGTGACCAATTTATATAGGGGAAAAAACAATCTGTACCAGGCTTCGTCCAACAGAGCAATAATCCCAATAGGTTTCTGCAAGAGCAATGGGACCAATAGATATGAATAAGTTTGTTTACACAAAACTTCTATAAGCAACCATTTCTCACTCACTACTGCCTTCAAATGATATTTGATAATAAACAAGGCACCAAAACTTCTACATTACATCAAATAAGAGACTGCGCAAAGAAAGAAAACTTCAGATGCATAGTTGCAAATATGCTAGACCAGTGTCATTCTCAATTAAAATTCATTAATGTGTCAATCCTAAAAGCCCCATAACATCCACAATAATTTACTTACTCATGAGCAACTGAGAAAACACCAGTGATGAGATTCTGACATATCTTGCAGACATCTGAACTAAATAATACATCCAGCCACACGAGACTATTGAGATTTCCAATTTCATAATCTCATTCCAACTTGATAGATTCTCTAACACAAACAAATCAAGAATGAACAAAGGACATTGCCACAAGTTTTCATCAATGTCTCAAGGAAACAACATAAAACCTCAATCGGAAGGGTTCGCATTCAAAAGCAAGGAGCTGCAAATGCCATGTATAAACATGTAGATTCGTAGGACGCCATGCCGAGGTATGTAATACACTGATATGAAATCACAATTCCCAATGCATTACAGAATGATATCAATCAACTGACTAAAATGATCAATCAAAGCTGAGATGTATATTTCATATGAGAAAGTAATCAGTTAATGGTTTTTAAAGTGCATTACAGAGTATCAGAGTATCCAAAATCCGTGATAATGGCATAAGAAACAACCTTCTCAATCAAATCCAAAACATCTTGATTGTCTATAAATTCTATATAACTCCAATTAATTTCTTCTTTGCTATACTCCTCCTGCTCCATCTTGAACACATGCTGAAACAAAAGGCAAAATATTAGATAGCATTTTGTACTAGAACTGCACAACATTTTTCTTCAAAACCCTTATCTCACCTCATTGAAGTGTTGCTGAAGCTTTTCATTTGCAAAGTTGATGCAGAATTGCTCAAAGCTGTGGATAAAATGACAAACGATGAATAATATGAGTACCACGGGACAATGGAATTGATGCTAGGACAGGTATTGAAAGTCAATTTGTCACATAAGTAACCAATTCAAACCAATGTTAAGTAGAAGAAATATAACAAGACAGGCCATGATGGATCATTTCTTTATCCCCAAGAACACAAAAAGCAGTCACCTTCATGAGATAAAATTACAAAACAATATTATACATATGTCAAGTAAAACTCACATTTACACTTGAAAGTAACTGAATAGAGATGGTTGAATCAGCTACAAATGCCACATTTCTCTAATCAAAAACATCAAATTTTGTTTTACTTAGAAGGTGGAGCAGTAAAAGACTCATCTCATAGCTTTCCAAGCCACAACATGCTTATACAACAAAATGAGCCAGCACATCCTATATCTAACCAATCAAGCATAAGCACAAACAGGAATGCCAACTACGTCTATACTCAAAGCACAAATTCAGAGAATTCTCCATAGAACCTTCCACACCAGATTTACAGAACAAAGTACAAGGCTTCATCTTGTGTGAAAGCAAATACAGGTGATGCTCATAGAAAAATCCCTACAGATAGCATTGTCGTTTGCTTCAAGTAGCCAGAAGGATGTGTGTTTTTCTGACATAGAAATCATACGCTTCACGGTCAAATCTATCCATGCGTAAAATTCTCATTGAAAGAAAGATTTCTATGTATATGATGTACATGATGGACCTGGAAGCCCCCTCAGACCCACTCGGACTCACTAAGCCCAAGGTGCCATCAAGCAGTCACCAAGTAGCCAAATCATAAGTACAAACAACAATAGATAGCCAATTAAGCAGTCACCAAACGAACTCAAATTAGTCTAATTGAAAAAACTCTTACAAAGCTGAAGAAACTTACCTATTACGGTCGAAGCATTCAAAGCCATATATATCTAGGACTCCAATTTGAACACGAGATTTTGGGTCTTGACCAACAGACCTGTTAATCTTATCAACCAGCCTACAGAAAAGGATAAGATTTAACCATGTTCTTAAGTCAAGACAATCAACATTAAAATTAAATAAAGAAATTGCCAGATGTAGCTTTGTCAACAATATACCAGTCAAATAGCCGAGCATAGATCGTCTTTGCCAGTGCATCTCGACTGGCAATTGCAGCATTACAATCAAGGGCTTTTACAATGTTTCCTTCACGGGTTTGAATTGTACGAGTGGATAGCGTTGCTAGCAAGAGGTTCACATCACACCTGGACAACAATTTAGCACATTCAGTCAAAGATATGCATTATACAAGCCATCTCAATAAAGAATCAAAGACAACCAAACAAGCATCCAGCTATTGACAAGGCAAGGCATTATAAACTATGGACCATCGAGAAAAAGAAACCTACATGAGAGGTTTCTAGATCACCTACATAAAAAGATCAGCAGCCATCTGCATATGGAAGCCAGATTTCTGATCCTTTATGACAGAAGAATCATGCTCTTTGCCTGGTGAAAATTCAATATTTCCCAGATGCAGAATTCCGGCCAATGTGCGAAAAATAGCTTCCTGTGAAAAGCATACAAGTTCCTCTAATAAGCAAGCTACAAGAGCAGCACAAAAGCAGGAAAGGTATAACCATCAGTTTTTGATAAAACCAGCCAACCTGATCTTCAGAACTTATACCAACGATATCCATTGCCCTTCTCGTCTTCAAATATTCATCTGCACTGCTCACTCCTTCCAGCTCATAAGTCTTGCTTTGGTTTAAGTAGTGGAACAGGCTCGGATGTCCCAACTTGTATTTCTCCGCATCCTGCACATGTTTTGACGCTCCCACAGTTACAATATTTATACGCTTCATTTGTGCTAGGATATGCATGCACTAATGGCACATGCATCCAGCTATCCAAGCAACTAGCTAAATATGGAAATATGCCACACACAATTGATAACATCCACTTACTTCAAAACTTACAAAATTCCCTAACATGAATGATGAACCATTTTCAGAACAAATTCATCGCAGAGATTTCACCAAGTAGGTATATATCAGTAGGTGTATAGATCAACAAATTTAGATGCAGAATGAAAGCAGAGGACTGACAGCAAGCCAACAGAAGAGGAGGAAAAGGGGAGTGGGAGGGAGAAGGACGGGGGTAGTACCCTTCCAGATGCGCATAACTGATAGAAGCAGTGATAGTTCCTTTCAGGATCAGTTATCTGAACAACCCGAGAACGTTCCAAAAGATAAGTTCTGATTGCGGCACCAGATATTCTACCGTTTGCATCGAACTGGATCTCAACAAACTTGCCAAAACGACTGCAACAATAAGGAAAACAAATTACTCTCTACCCGTTCAGATAAGCCTAATGATTACTAGCCCAATATAAACATAGACTCATCAACGACATGACTCGAGACAGAGGCTGCTCATCCTCTCAAAGACTGACTGCAAAAAATAACAGATCAAAAACACCAGTCATCTAGAAATATTTAGGAGGAAAAAAAATTATCAACATGGGAAGACTTTAACCTTCTCAAAAGCATGTAACACGGCCATGATCTACCATTTGCCACCATTTTCCAACAACATAACTACTTGCCTATATCGCCCAACATCCCTTTCCAGTACAGAGTGACCTGTTCGAACGACCAGCTTACACATGTCCCTCTTATGCTCATAGTCTAAATCAGATATAGCAATTGAGTTAATGTTAAAAATGCAAGCAACCAGTGCACAAAACCCTATACATCATAACACCATAATTACAGGCCCTGGCTGTCCAATCCATTGACCCACTAGCCACACAACTTCATTCAAAGTCACTAGCAAATTTTTAAAGAAAAATGCTTAACATGGCCAAGTACACTGTATGTTTACCCAGTGATTGCTCCTCACAGCCAATATTCACATGTAATAATCCATACGAGGCCAAAACCCTTTCCCTCCATGCCTTAATCTTTAGTATTCCAAGATTACCTCACATATCAACCGATTCCCCCTGTTTTTTATACCGCTACTAATGTTGATATCACGTGCTGTAAGGATTATCTTCCCTTTCTGGCATGTGCTACAGCTGGCATAATGCTTCCAAGTATTTTCAATGCAAGACAATAATGCAATTACCCACAATTAGAATAGACCCATGCCATCATCCATGTAAGTTAACACTATTCACAAATGCTTACCTATTGTGCATTAAATATCTCTTTATGAGAGCAAATCTGAATTAGTTAAGATTGACTCTTCTCATTGAAATGAAAACAAAAACATCAAGATACCTATTACTAGAATATACAATAACCGCTTCACTTTCGTTTCCCAGAGTTTTCTTTTCAACTGTGAAATTTTCAACTCTGAAGCATGTCAGGAATCCCAAGTCTGTTTGGACAAAGAAATCTAAAAACTCAACATAGAGATAGGAATTTCATTATTGTGCAAGAAAAATAAATGAACTGAAAGGACAACCACAAATACACATGCCTTGACTTATACTCAATACTTACATACTTTTAATGACAGATAACTTGCTACACAGACCTATCACATATGTCTGTACTTATGCACCAAAAGGTAGCTGTACGCACCAATTATTGCTATATGAGGCAACTGCCATATAATTTACTGAATAACAAGTTAGCGTTTGTCCACCAATTGCACACGAATATTTCTTTGTTCAATAGATCTTGGATTAACAACAGTTAATAGACTTTAATGCATTTAAATTGAGACAACCCATTCACCAATTATTTTCTCTCATTGCCCCTATGAGGTCCCACTGAAGTGTCCTCCGTCAATGCTTTTAAGAATAGGTAATCCCAGGATCATTATTATAACGGAGTACGCCATTTCCATCAGGGAAATTCAACATGAAGACTCAAGTCATAGAAAGGCATTGGGTGATCTCCAAAAATAATGAAAATATATGAAGGGGCAGGTTCTCAAGTAAATTCTTGCCACTTTTTAAGCAAACTGGTAGAGTAAAACTACCCTGACAAACAGCTCAAAGCTTGAAAGCAGATGATAGCAACATTGAAATAAAGAGAACCAGCACCCACCTAGAATTATCATTTCTGACAGTCCTCGCATTACCAAATGCCTCCAATAGTGGATTTGACTGAATGACACAGAGTCAAGTGAGCAGAATGTTCATCCCCAAAGTAGAAAGATAACTAATATCCAAAATCTTAAAAAATTATGATGAAGGGCATTTATTAGTCAGATCTGCAGATTTACTGGAACATTTTTTCACTGAATGGTGACAAGCAACCCTTACTTCAAGAACTTGCTGCTCTACTGTTCGATCATCGCCAGCACTAGCAGTGCGACCCCCCACATAAGTGAGGTACTGCATAATCAATTTGGTTGTCTCAGTTTTTCCAGCCCCACTTTCCCCACTAACTAGAATAGATTGGCTCTTACCCTCATTTACCATTGCTCTGCATCAAGATGGCAAACAGCTAATAAGATCATGTTGTGAGACGAAGAAGTATACTCAATCAGACTCAATGACAAGTATTGCAAAATGGAAACACCTGTATGATGCATCAGCCACTGCAAATACATGTGGACTTAGCTGCCCAAAAGGAGCTCCCTTATACTGGTCCATCATATGCACATTGTAGAGATGGGGAAGCTTTGTAAACGGGTTGACAGCTATCAAAATGCTTCCTGTGTAAGTCTGGTCAGAGAGGGAAAAAAGTCCTACTTAATAGTTTGCTGCATTTATCATACAATTATATTGTAAGTGAAGAGCTTCTACTCCAACTAGGACCTTTTCAACCTAAGAAAATATTCAGATATCAGAATAAACAAAATGAGCCATTGGTCTACATGCAGATTGCCTTGCACTTGAATTACCACATATTCAGGAATGCATTAAGACCATTATCACATGGCAATTTAGCTGCTGACAAATTAGTCATAGCTATAAGTCAAATATGACAGAGGCAACATTTATTCTAACAGTGCAATCGGCATTTAAGTGATGGCAACAATTAAGTCAAATATAGCCACTGCAACACACAACAAAAGAAAATTACATCCTTAAGTCCAGAAATAGTAGTTGGAGCTTTATCATTTATCGTTTCTTTGAAAATATGAAACTACATCTAACCATAATCCCCACATATCATGTTCTCATGTCTGTAAATGCTCTCAAAAAGAGAAAGTCGCCTTTCAGCAGACAGTCAAGATTTTTAAGAATATCATTCCGACGTTAAAAGCGGCCCAGTGAGTAATTTACCGGGACATCTTTATCTCAAGAGACTTGAATCACTCTACAATGAATATATTAGTAACTGCAACACAACTCCACCACTCTGAATGAACTAATGAACCAACTCATCATCACACGCATTGACCATGCAGAGTGCGGCTAACTCCATGATAAACAGAACCCAGTACACGCCCACATTATTCGACTCACGTATATATCATTCAGCGCATATCTTCTCTCCAGGTTATAAAGCACTTCGGGCTCATTCAAGTACGTCAGCTTCGTCATATCGTCTACTCCATTGTGCTCCTCGTCATCTGCGTCCCGAGGATGCAGCTTCTCCGGCAAAGCCAAGACCTACGCAAAAACACACCCGCGCGCAGGAAAGGAAATCAGCACCCCTCATATCCCAACCAAACACCAACAGACCCAACCCAAGCAAAATACAAAGGCCACGACAAATCACCTTTTTACCCGCGGCAGTCGCCACCCGGACCTGCTTCCCCGCGAAATCGGCGACCTCCGCGGCCACCCAAGCCGAGTCCCGGTCCTCCGCCCACACCTTGGAGCCCTTCCGCAGGTTCGTCATGTTGGGCTCCTGCCAAGATCGAAATTTACACCCGACCCACCACCCCGCCGGGCGAGAAACAACAGTCAAAACCCTAGGAGCGGGGGAAAAACCGGCACGAACCCTAGAAAAACAGAGAGAACGACAAGGGACGAAGGCGCAAGAGAGAGAGAGAGGGAGGGGGACGTACAGGCATGCCTTTAGGGGGGGAAAAGGGTGGGCGGCGAAACCCGCCAACTTCCCACCCCCGACAGGTGTCGCGAGGATCCGAGTAGCGCGTAGGCGGGGGGGGGGGGATCGGCGGCAGCCCACACGTCACGGCGCGCGGCGGCAGGGCTCAAAGCTGGAAGCGGGCTTGGTGCGTAGCGGGGAATTCGTTCGTTTTATCCATCTGGGCACTCTTCGAAAACACGCAGAGACAGACACAGAGAAGGAGAGGGAGAGGGGGAGGGAAGAAGCTTGCGGTGGACGTTAGCGTTTTCCGGGAAATTGGACCTGTTTGGTTGATGGGAAAATGAGGGAAAGCGACGGGAAAATTCAAAACGTTCCCCCTTTTGAATTTGGGGAAATTTTTCCTGTGGAGAGACAGGCAGCGCCTGTTGCGATTCCCCCCTCTGTTTAAAAATCAGAGGAGTGGCGTCGAAGATCGAGCCTTTTTCCCTCCGGAAATTTTGAAGCTCTCGTCGGACCTTGTTCGGACAAGGTACGGGTGAGCCCGTCGCTGACGCTCCCCACTAGCGGAAAAAGGCCAAAAATTTGCTGACCTTTTAGTGCCTGACTGATGACTTGCCACGTAGTTAAAATTTTTATTCTTTTATTCTTAAAATCAATTTAGAAATAAAAATCCGTTTGTTAAAATTTTTGTGCTCAGGTATAAATTTACAAAAAATTGTTCTCAGAATCAGTTTTGGAATAGAATCAAGAATAAAAGAAAAGTAGTTTCTTGATTCTAAACGAAAAAAAGAATCAAAAACAAAAAGCCAGAATCAGTTTCTTCTTTGCCCAAAGCTCATTCTACTCGTGGAGCTCACAGTTACTGCTCCTTCCCGACGAAGCTGCTCCTTCTTGTTCAAGGTGAGTTCTTGCTTGTGACTTGCAACTATGGAGGGATGCCGTCGCCCAGATCGGCGAGGTTTGCGAGCCAACGCCATCCTCACCCGCGTTAGCTTCTCCCGGTCACATCTTAACCATTTTGTTCCTTTGTGTGAACTCTAATCCCTCCCCCTCCCCCCCCCTCCCCAAATTCGTGAGAACACCATCTTGTCCCTGCATCTGCTGAGTTTGTGTGGCTCTGAATCTCCGCAGATTCAATATGCTGCCTACCTCAAATTTCATAAATTTCCCATTTTTTGTTGCTTGCCCACTTCATATTTTCGCCTGCCCACACAAGACATTTTGTGTGTTGTAATCTCATATTCAAAACTTGAACTTTCCTCGTCGATTGCACGCTTGGTGCCATTCTCGGTTTTTTCTTTTTCTAACTTCTGAGATTATTTTATGCAATTATGGTGATATGGTATTGGTAATTGGTAATCGTCTCATGTTAATTTTCTGTTGCTTTTCACAACGGCAATTCTTTTTTGCATTAGGGTGGAGGGGTGATTTTCATTTATTAAATGGTTCTTCTATTTTTGTTCATAAGATTGGACAGGTTGATTGGTGATTAGTCAATTTGAGTCGAAGTTTGTTTCGCTTGGATTCAGCTCCATGCTTCTGTCGATTGCTTTCTTTAATTTGTCCAAGTTTATTCACAAAGGTAAAATCCTCACCTGTTATTAAAATGATATCTCTCTTCACTGTTCTAGTTCTGATTATTATTAGTTGGAGATTGATGGAGCCACTTGTTATGCCAAGCAAAGAAAACAAGAGGAACCATTTGTTATGAAGGTTTCATTGATATGTGAGCTTTTCTTCTGGTCCTTGGCTTGGAATGCAGTATGACAATATTATGTTAACTTCATGAAATTGCCGATAATCCTTTGGATTGCTGACAAGGCCAAGGCAGACTTTATTGTGGTTATTCATGATGGACAATCTGTATTACTTCTGTAGGTGCATTATATTGTGCAGTATACACATAAGAAGTGTAGGTAGGCAAACTGAATTTGCATTGCTGTTTGGGTGTACTTTTCAATAGTTGTCAGTGAGCAAGCTTGTTGTACTTGAGGTATCTTTACAATGAGTTATATGTTGACAAGAACATCGTTGGATCAAGGGACTGGAATGCTGGAACTTTTTTTCATCTCTTTCCATCATACGAAGACATGGGTTGTACAAAAAGTCTCTTTGGCATTTTTTCCTTACTCTATAATTCAAGGGCTGAAGAATTGATCCATAAAGGAGTGGGTGAATCTAGAGTCAGTTTATTTTGTAATTTTGTCACTTAACTTCTTAGATGACCAAAAAATCTCACCTTTTAGGGAGTTCAGCCGCTCCCACTAAACTATCGTCATGACTGTTTCAGCCTGTTTTACAAGATAGCAAAACATGATATGGTGTTGTCTATAAAATGCATGTTTTACTACTTTTGCAATGGTCATTCCGTAACTATGATGGAGGTGATAAACTCTCGAAATTGCATTATTTATCCATCTCAATGATCATGTATTGGTAATATTTTGTGTGAGCTTGTTAACAGGATTATCTTTTATAAGGTCCTAATATGCAATCCTTTGTCTTCATGCATCATATATTCCAAGTGCTTCAATAACGGGTATCTTTTGAAGCATGAGTGTTGTATTATTTTCTCGTGATGTTGCTTCTCTTGAGAATGGTTGCGTGTATTACTTGTAACTTTTACATGACTATGTTATTGATATAATACATGACTCATATGATGCTCAACCTATCAAAGTTACATGGCATCTAAAAAAAAACATATTCAATGCAAAGTGGACCGAGCATTTAACCAACATGTTTGTAAGATTGTTGGTTGATGAGGTCAAAAAAGGAAATTGCACATCTTGTACTTACAACAAAGTTGTGTGGAATAATATGCGGGCTAAATTCATTAAACAGTCAAAATGTCAATATACCCTGCTTCAGTTGAAGAACAAGGTGAACAAACTGAGAAAACCAAATGGTAGTTTTAAGAAGCTTCTTTCGCAATCGGGATTTGGCTGTGATAATGTGAATAAAACTGTAGTTGTCAACGATCCAAGTATTTAGAAATCTCACATCAATGTGTCTTTTAACTTTTGATTATTTTGATGTCATTGTAGTTGTAAGTTTTAAAATGTTTGATTATGTTGTTGACATGTCATTATTGTGAAAATTGCAGGATAATAGTGAATGGACAAATTCAAGAAGGATGGATTTCCCCAGTATCTTAAGCTGTGTATTGTATTTGGTGGTATATATGCTACTAGGGATCATGCCATAGGAAATGCCAAAGATTTGACTGTGTCAGAGGAAGGTGACAATGGTGGTGGCGATGCAGACGGTGATCCAGAGGACTTAAGTGATCACCACATTAATGAGATAGTCTTTACATCCGGCAACAGTGTCGATCCAGTTCGTGACAAGCACAAATTGAATAGGACTCCAAATATCAAGAGGAGAAGAAAGAATACCTTATTTTGCATTGCTGACACTTGCAAAGTTATACAATAACTGATCAAAACTAAGACAAGTCAATTAGCGAGTGGCTTTGCCATCTCACGGGTCACATAACCACCTGTGGACCCCTTCTCCGTTTCCACTGTCATTGATAGCCTACTTAGTATGCCTAACTTGGGACCAGATCTTTCCAACAAAGTAATGGAACAAGCATGTGTTAGTGCCACATGGAGGGAGACTTTCATCAAAACCCCAGCTAAATGGAAAAATATACTTCTTTAATCTATTTAGTAGATGTTAGGAAATGTACTGTGGATTGCGTGAGGTTTTATTTGATTATATGACTTATCTTAGTACTTGATATTTGGTTTTTAGATATATTAATCTCGAGACTCTTGTACTTTTTGTGATGTCATGAGTATGACAAACTGTTTGGGTGCTATTTATATATTTGGTTTGCTTTTACTCTACGACTTATGTTATTGGTTGTTATTGAATTTTTTATTTTTTATACATATCTATATTAATGTTTTTGTATTTGTGTGATGATATAGGTACTATGGAAGGGGGATCAAATAGTGTGTCTATTGGACAGGTAGATCCAAACGAACAATTCTTGGATGATGATGATGTTCACATATTGATAGCATGGATGTGCATCATTGTGAAGGACATGTCAATATATATGAAAGAACCTATTAGGGACGGCAAATTATCAGGATTTGAATGAATAAGGGAAATTGTTTTTAGACATTCGGATAGAATATATGAAGCCTTCAAGATGAAAAGATATGTTTTTCTGAACCTATGTGAATTAATGAGGGCAAAATATTGGTTGAAAGATAGTCAGTTTGTTATGATGGATGAACAAGTTGGGATCTTCTTATCTATGGTTTGTCATAATAATTCCAATAGATATTTATGTGAGAGATTTCAATGCTCAAGAGAAATAATTAGCAAGTATTTCAATATAGTGATGAAAGCAATTCTCAAACTCTCAAATGAGGTTATTAAACTACCATCTTTTGATGTTGTCCCACAGGAAATTCTTATGGATCATAATCATGAACGATACTTCAAGATATGGTTCTTATTTTTAGAGTTTACACTATCAAATATATGTAGTTGATAATCTTGTATAACATTAGATTTTCATAAATGCACAAGGCTGCGTAGGTGCTATTGATGGCACCCATATCAATGCTTCTGTTTTTGTGTCTCAGCAGGTCCCATTTAGAGGCAAGAAAGGGAATACCACCCAAAATGTGCTGTGTGTTTGTTCATTTGATATGAAGTTTACTTTTGTGTATTCTGGGTGAGAAAGATCTGCCAACGATTGTCGGGTGCTTTTGACAGCACTCAAGACACCTCGACTGTAATTTTCTCGTCCATCGCTAGGTATTTGCTTTGTCTATAAGAAGAAACTTTATTTATGATTGTATTATGGTTGCATATCATAACAAACTTATATATACCATGTTATAGGCAAATACTATGTGGTAGATTCTGGTTATGAATCACTTTTGGGATTTTTAACTTTGTTTAAAGGTGAACGGTATCAATTGAACAATTATAGGGGGCATGGAAGATGATCAAGAATAGCAAGAGAATTATTTAACCATAAGCACTCTTTCACTAAGGAATGTTGTTGAGAGGTCATTTGGGCCATTAAAGAATCGCTTTACCGTTTTGAGACATATGCCTTCATTTACAATTAAAAAGCAAGCACTTATTATGATTGCATGTTGTGTTCTCTATAATTACATTCGTGACCAAGATAAGATGTACAAAAACTTTTCCCTTTATGGAAATCCGGTGTACCTGTTTGGACGTAGAGAAGTGGAGGTTGTGGATGATACATCACATGAACAAGCAACTGAGATAAATATGCTTAGGAAAAGTATTGCAAATAAAATGGCAAGGGATTACAATCTGCCCGTCATTCTATGATTTGTGTGTCTGGCTTTTGTAATATTATTTTTAAATACTAGATGACGATGGGAGAGGATCCTTATGTGTCTTGAGTTTTTGTGTGCCTCTCTTGTTTACATTCATATGCAAGTTTCCACTGTGTATAACTTAAGCCTTTATCTTGGATAATTGACGTCTTGTTGGTTAACTTGTCAAAGAAAGAAAGCATGGTTGAAGTGTTGACTATGGCTTCAAGATGGTAAAATCAGTCAGAGTTGAAGGGGTTAAACTGTGACTTCAAAAAGAAATGTAGCCATAGCATCTACTTTTCTATTCTACTGTCTCTCACGGAGAGATGAAATAGTTTCCTCGTAGTCAAAATACAATATAGTCAAAATACGTTATTCATTGATAGGAGTGATAGAGGGAAGAGTTTATACCAACTATTATCATGTTTATACATATCACCATGTATATGCCAAGTATATACATATTACCATGTTCACAATGTTTCTTTCACTGACAATAATTAAATACTAAGTTCTAAAAAGCACTTGAAAAAAATTTATAATAGAAATTTTCTGCAGTTACCAAAACGCATTTCTGTTCTTATACTATTCCATGAATAGAAATTTTGGACAGTTACCAAACGCCTTTAAATGCTCAGAATCAGTTCCCGGGCGCAGAATAAAAAAGAATCATTTCTAACCAGAATCAGTTTTCGAGTACAGAATCGTTACCGTGCGTACCCTTAAATGCGTTTAGTAATATTTTTATTTCCAAAAATAGCTTTTTCAATTTCTATTTTTTAGATGAGTTTATGAATAGAAGAATGTATTTGGTAATAGTATAAAATTTCTATACAGAAAAGCATTCGGTATCATCCAAAATTTTTTTGTGACTTGGAATTTTTTTTTTGTTTTTTTAATAATTTTATGAGATTTTTTGAATTTTTATTTTCTTTTTTCCTCTCTTCTTCTTCCTCCTCTAGCCAATCGTCGAGCCTTGGCGATGGAAGAGGAAGAAGAAGGGAGGAAAAATAAAGAAAAAAAGAAAATGACTTGTTCCAAAAATTGTTTCCACGAACAAAGAAGTGCATTTTTTTTTACTTTTTATTTATATTCCAAATCTATTTCCTGATTATTTTTCTATTATGAGAAATAGAAAAATTAACTGACGTTACCAAATAGATTTATGTTCTTTTTCTATTCCAGAGAACAGAAGAATAGACAAATAGAGAAACAAGATGGTTACCAAATAGGCCCACCGTCCTTCCTTCCATTAAACCTCAAGAAACCTCAGCCCAAATAAACTTGATGAAGTATTCTTCTTCTTCTTCTTCTTGGAGAAGCCATCCCAAGATAGAGGAATAGAGAAGGAGAAATCAAGCATGGAGAAACCGAGAGGAAGAAGAGCGGGAAATCACGGTGGTTGGTCTGGAAATATCAATTGATGCCGGAATAGGCATTTTCCATGCGATTGGTAAGTATTCCCTGTTATTTTTCCCTCTTACTAGTTATTTTTTTGTTTCAGGAGTCAAGATCGTTGACCTAACAGTGTTGGCTTCACCAGTGATGCTCCGACCAAGATTGAACTTTTCAATAGTATTAATTAGGTCCGTCACATTCCTTGGAACTTGTAGGATTTTACGGTTGGCAATTTGGACTTCCCGTTTCAGAGATACTGATTTTCAAAGTCCTTAGAAAACTATTGTACAGCAATTCGAACAGTAGCTTTCCATTCTAAATTTCGTCTATGGATGGCTAGATTTTAGGTTGGAGAAGCTTAGAGTCCGTTAGTACTTTGAAAGAGCTTTCTATTGACATTAAACTCGCATGAATCAAAGTTCTATAAAGAGATATGATGTTACAAAGTTCTCGTTGAATGAGTTGAGGTCACTGCTGTGGCAAAGTGGCCAGTGGTGAGGTCTTTTTGTGACCCGTAGTGGACGATAGCGCTGCCTAGAGTCAAGGTTAGTTGGCACGTAAATTTGACTTTCAGTTAATGCTTCGTTGATAGGATTTGAAGCTTTTAGGATGTGTAGCTTTCAATTTGAGCTTTTGGTTTTACACTCCCAAGTGTGTGGTGCTTATCTTGTTTTTGAATTTAGAAACTCATATTTCAAAAGTGGTAAGGATTAAAGAGCATATTTATTGCATAAAAAACTGGATCTCACGTTTGCTACCCTTTATGTAAGATTGAGTAATTGTCATATTCTCGCATCAATAGCCATAACAAAATAGCCATTTTAAATGAGAGTGAGGAAAAAACCCTTTGAGATTGAGCGTCCCTCATTTAGCATTTTCAAGAGATCTACGTTATTAGTGGAAACTGTCTTGATGATGATTCTCCCCCGTGGAATTTGGTGATGCAAGCATGGTAAACTATTATGCATAACCTCAATTGAATTGATGAAAAATGATTCCTGAAATGTACATTCTAAAATAGCCTAAATTAGTTATCTCCTTGATGAATGCATGCATATTTGTTATAATCGTATCTGACATTTAATGTTTCCTTGAAGACCAAAGAATTCCTGATGTTTGAGTTGCTCTCTGAAGCTTCAAGATTCGTCCGAACGTTCTCGAATTTTCAAAATGCCTAAAGGTGAGAGACCTTCACGAATATTCGAGGTACGTTATCGAAATTCCAAAATTTCTTTTTACTAGTAGGTGAGAGACATTCATGAATATCCGAGGTACATAGTCGAAATTCCAAAATTCCTTTTATTATAAATAGGCGAGAGACCTTCATGAATATCTAAGGTACGTCCTAGATATTCCAAAAAATATTGTAGGTGAGAGACCTTCATGAATATCTAAGATATGTTCTAGATATTCCAAAAGACCTTCACGAATATCGGAGGTACGTCCTTGATATTCCGAGATTCCTTTATTTTACCAAGGAAGTGATAGACCTTCATGGATATCTAAGGTACATCATTGCTATGTCAAAATTTCTTCTGCCAAGAGGTGAAAGACCGTCACAGATATCTAAGCTACGTCTTCGATATTTCGAAATTCCTTTTTATCAGGAGGTGAGAGACCTTCCTTAATAATCAAGTTACGTCATTGACATTCCAAATTTTCTAATATGTGTTTCCTCGAAAGTAATGGACCTTCTCATATATCTATGGATTGCCAAGAAGTTATTTCCATACCCCAAATTTACTTTCCCAATTCTTCGGGTAAGCAACTGCACGTATGTTTCTATCTTTGCATTAGCATTTGCATCTTTCATAATTTTTCATTACATTGCATTAGAAAATGTGTGTGGACACAATGAGATCCATTTTCCCAACAAAAAAAAAATTCATTTTCATTGCATTGCATTTGTATAGTCAAAATTTAGGTATCGTTTGTTTTTAAATAAAACCTCTGCAAGCTCCCCTTAAAAAATGGGCAGCTGTTGATACTTAAATTTTAGACGGTCCATTTAGTTATTCATTGCATAAAAATTAGGGACCAACCCCAGTTCCTAACAAAAAATATCAATTAAATTTGCATATGGATATTAGGAGCATTTTAATTAAACTCATATATTTACATTTGACTGGCAGCGGATGGGTTTGAATGGATGGTTCTGAACTCAATTGATTATCTGGACTAAGCCCACAAGTGCAGCAAAATTCAGCCGATCCCACGGAGTGTGCATGCCCGAAAATCACAAGGAGGAGAAGGGGGTTATTGGGCTTTAATTGAGTGAAATTAGCCCATTAGAGTTTGATTAGTGAAAGGCCTTGGATTTAGAGTCAATTGAGCCCATAAGATCATAAAATTTTGGCTATAGGTTCATCTACATGGTCGAAATTTGGCCTTTTAAGAGGAATTAGACCTAATTATTCATTATAAATACACATTTAAGTCTTCATAGTAAGGGGGCTTCACACTTCACACAATTTATACGATACAAAGAGACGACCATGAAAATGAGGCGGAGAGAGAGAAAAAGTTTATGTTCTTCCTGCAGGTTCTGAAGGTCGGCAAAATTAGAGAGGGAGCTTCGTAGTACACAGCCACAAAAAGAGAGAACTCACGTTCTCCACAGCGAGAGACGACAGAGAAGATACATAGGAGACGCAATTCAATACATAGAAAAAGAGAGAGGGAGAGAGAGAAAGGAGAAGAATATTGTCTCTTCGTGTAGGTGAACGAAGGCTACACTCGAAGACTTCCTCTCTCGGTTTACACTCCTTTGCCGAGCAAAACTTGCAGGCTCCATCGCCGAAAGTCACAACCCTAGTAGCGAGTGCTCGAGCTTTTGCGGTCCAATCCTTCGACAAGCTTCCCTGCAACGGCAATTGTCTCTGTTCCCAGCCACGTCTAACCTTTTCGAGCTTACAAGCTTCCCTTTCTTGTAGGTTTTTCAGTCATCGTAAGCCTCCTGTGGCGATTTCTAGCTACTTCGCCATGCCAGATCAATCCTCACCGTGGTAACCAGTAGTCCGTAATCACCACCGAATCGCTCTTATCTATTAGTGTCCGTCGCTATTTCGCTAGCAAGCAATCCTTCACTAGTGTACCTGCTCGCGATTCCCACATGTGCCCACGACTGTATCTCAATCTTGCCCTCGTTGGTTTTGAAAGAAAATAAAAACTAGAGTTTGGGAGCGGGGAAGAAGACAAACGTATGTGGGGGAGAAGTTGTTGGAGAAACATCTCAAATAAATTTTGATGATCACAAAATTATCATGATCACAAAATTATCCTTAGCATAATATTTATTATGATGATTGCAGATGTTCGTGATATTGTATAAAGAACAAAAGTGATATCCGTAAAGGAAAAAGATCACGTGACGGTTTCTTATGTAAACAACACCAACGGATTTCTAAAGATTAGTTACGTGATGATATCTCATTAAAGCTGAAGAGATTAGGTCATTGATGTTGTTGAAGCAACATATCATTAAGTATAACCGTTGATTCACTATTATAGCTGTTGTCGATTGGACATGCACAATAAAAAAATCGAAAGATCAGAGAACAGGCTATTTGACAGTGTGTCAAAGCTCCAGCAACAAGGCGGCAGCAAAGGCTATTTCGGATAGCCTGCAAATGTTCGGGAAAATGCTATATGGGAAGCTCCATCCTTGGTGAGCAGCATCAATGGAATCCTAACGGCTCTCTTGCTTCTCAAAGACATCTCCAACGGTCTGATCAAAGATGTCTATATAAGAGAAGATCATTGAAGCGAAGATGTTAGAAACACGCGTATAAAAAATTCAGAAATCTTCTACAAGCTGTCTCCTTAGCAAAAATCTGTCATTTGTTTGTAAATCTTGCTGCATTGTAATTGTGCTAAAAGATCAAGTGTACTGAGTGATAGCAATACCTAATTCATGATAGTGTGATCTATCTTCTAAAATGATTGGTGTGTACTGAGTGTAACTTGTTCATCAAATTACTTGTATATTCAAGCCTGACTTGTGACTGTTAGTGGTGAGAGTGGACGTATGCTTAGGGATAAAACTGAACCACTATATATCATTGTGTCTTGCTGCTTTTCTTTCTATTAATCATATAAACATACAATTAGCTCACGATTTTTGAAACATCAACTTAACTTGATCTTTACTTAGCACTTGCTGTCTTCCGCAAAAGATTGTTAAAACTTTCAAGACAACTATTTCTCCCCTCTCTAAGTTGTGTTGTTAGCCCAAACAATTGGTATTAGAATCCTGTTGCTCGTTATTTGAAGTGTTTTTCTTTTGGGTTTAAAGATCTTCTCCTATGGCTAACTTTAGTGGTTTCCTTATTAATGATGCTCTTGCTCCTAACAAGCCATCTTACTTTGGCGGAAGCAATCTACTGGAAGCAAATGATGCAATCCTACCTTGAGGCAACATATCTCGACATGTGGGATGTGATCGTACACGGGACAGATGTACCTACTCCAGCTCTCTTCCCAACTCTTGTTCAACGAGAAGAATAGGAAGCAGCTGTTGCAACTAATGCAAAGGAAGCTCGAAGAAGAAGAGCTGCTCACAATGCCAAAGCTAGACATCTACTATACCGCTCTTTGTCTTTATCTGAATATAACATAATTTCCACTTGCATCACAGCAAAAGACATCTGAGAGTGACTTGAGTTGACATTTGAAGGAATTGACAAAGTAAAAGAGACAGATGAGCATCATTCTTGGACAATATGAGCTATTCAAGATGAAATCAAATGAAATAGTATCACAAATTCAGCATATTCATTGAAAGAGTGAATGGTCCGACAAACCAAGGAAAACTGTTGTTGACACCTAAATTTTGGCGCATCATTTAGTGGTTAATTGCATAGAAAATTAGGGATTAAATTTTAACTCCTGAACAAAAATACTAAAATTGCATAACATATAGTTTATGTTCATTTAGATTAATTGCATTCCGCATCGGATCGGTGGTGACAAGTGAGCTTAAAATTCATCACGTGAATCGAGCTCGGGCATCGAATGAGACTCGGTTCACTCAGAAAGCATGGGCCGGAAATCACACGCAAAATGGCTTGGTTGTTTTAATTTGAGCTTAAATTAGCCCATTATGCTTAATTAAAGAAAAGCCCAAATTAATTCAGCCCACTTAGAATTAAATTAAAGCCTAAACCTAAGCTCGTTAGGACTAAAAAGCCCGGCTAATTGACCTAGGTTTTCATTATAAATATATACTTATGGGGGCTAAGAATTTTCGGTTCAGAATTTTCAGAGAACACACGAGTGAATCACTTGAGAGGAAGAGAGATACACGCGAGAGAGAGAATTGTCTGGAGAGGGTGAGTCTTGGCCGAGTCCCTCCTCACGACTGCACTTTCATCGTCGCACCAGACCAGTCGCTCCCTTTGTCTGGCGACGTCGCTCACCACAACTAGCAAACTCCTCCACGAAGCCAACGACGACTGCTCCTTCTTTATAGCGCAGCCGCGGACCTGCGCCTCACCAGTCCAACAATTTCACAGCCACCGAAGATCTTGCAACTTTGGCGTTCCAGCGAGCTCCATCGTTCCTCAGCTTCGGAAGTCCCTGCACGACAACGTTGAACTAGCATTCCAATGACAAAGCCACCAAGCGTCGTTCGCTATACCGAGTTCTCAGCCTTGTCTAGCATTCCTGACACTAGCTCCTGGTTCCGCAAAGTTCTGGTTTTTATTTTTCCCGAAGACTTTTTGGCATCTTCTTGCAATTATCCCATGGTTTCATCACACATCCAGAAGACGTCACTTTCTTATTTCTTTTGAGATATAGACGTGGCTAAAGAAGATTGCTCGGTCAAAGTCTTAAGTGGAAGTTCGGATAAATAGACCCACAAAGGTTTATTTTCTTGGCAAGTTCCTGAACCACCCAACCGACGGATCCCACTGTTGTTGCACTTACAAAGAAATCACCCGGCGTTGTCCTCGGCCTCGCTCGGAGTCCCTTGCTGCCATCAGCTATTGCATCTCACTATTGTTGTCTTAAGTGTTCCTGCTTTGCAGATTGATCTGTGACAGCCCATACAAGCCCGAGGTTCACCACGAGATCTCATACTAGTGAGCCACCTTCAGTAGATTCCAATCGCTGCTCGGCGAGATCGAGATTTCCGGTCCAGGAACATCGAAGTCAATCTTGCTGCGCCAACCGTTGAGCGACCATACCACCGCAACCGTCGTTGAACGAAGCATCTCTATAGTGCCGAACACCACCGCCGTTGCTCTTGACGTCGTGCCATCGCTCGCGCACCGCCGCTCCCGACGCCCCGATGCACCAATGCACCGTTGATCCGCGATCCCGATCCGCTGCAAATTCAAATTAGGAAAGAAATCTGCAAATCAAGTAATTATTCTATCCCAATTTGATTTGAATATTTGGTTGCCTATTTTGTGCTTATTGATATATAACTTTGCATATTTAAATAATAAGCATTATTCCAATTAGGATTTTATTCCTTTTTTTTTGAAATCTTGGATATCTATTACTTTTCAAATTTGGATAGAATTTAGAATTTTCAAAATCTTTTAAATATATCCAAGATATTTAAGATATCGAGAATTTTTCAAAATGTGATCGATTAGGAAAATTTCCTAATCCGCAACCGCACATGTGGAAATAAATCTATCTATCAGGCTTTAGATAGAGTTATTTCCATAGCGGGTATTTTGAATTTTAGGATCGATCTATCAAGCTTCAGATCGAAACTTAATTCGAAAGATTTAGCGATTATTTTTTTTTACTTGATTTTAATTTCGAATTTTGATTAAAAAAATACCAAAAGATTACTCTAGAATAGGTTAATTTCTTTAGTTTAAAATTGCATGTTTAGATAATTGGCATTTTTAATTCCGAATTTCATTAAAAAAATAAAAAATAATATGCCCGTCATTAGAAATAGGTCACGTCGTCGCATGACATATAATTTGCATGTTAGGTTGCATTAATCGCATGCCATTTTTTGCACGTCATTACATATAGGTTAGCTTTCATTTAAATAAGTGAAAATAAAAAATTTCTGCACATTTAAACTCTAAGTTAAGATTTATCAAAATTGCCAAATTGAGTATTTTTCTTGAAATTGGTACCGAAAGGGCGTTAGGGTAATCTAGCGTAACCAAGTCCCCGGGTCTATAATTTCTGGTTCGCAGGAATAAAATAGTACTCCCGCTATTTTATTTAGGTTTCTAATCAACCTACCTTAAATGATTAGTGGCGACTCCCATTGAAAATATTTGCATGCTCATAATTGGACCTAAGTTGCGAATTGGTAGAGTTTGGGAGAATTCAAGCTAGATTAGTTGATTTAATTGATCTAGTAATTCATTAGCCTAAGATCGAAAACACGATTTTTTATGTCGCGACAACTGTTCATTGATGGAGAAAAAGTGAGCAAGCTGATGAGAGCATTACCAAAGGAATGGAACAATGTAAATTCCTCAATGTGCAAGCTGATGAGAGCATTACCAAAGGAATGGAACAATGTAAAGACCTCAGTGTGAGAAACAATGAGTATTCAACCAATCACGATGGATTAGCTGATTGAAATGTTCATGTCCTATGAAGTAGAACAACAAAATGAAGAAGGTAATTCAAAAGGTAAGAAAGTTATAGTATTCAAAGCTAACCATGATAATACAGGTGATCAAATATCATCAGATGGTGAAGGTGATGATGAATACATGTCATTATTTACGTGAAGATTCAATAGCCTTATGAGGAAAGAAGGAAACTTCAAAGGCAAACGACAAACGAAGTTTTTAGAGGATAGAAAGCCATACAAAAGTAAAGAAGAATCAAAAGGTAAGGATCTTATCTGATATGAATGCAAGAAACTAGGTCACATAAAATTAGATTGCCCTTTACTCAAGAAAAAGAAAGGGAAATACGAAAAGAAGAGGAGAGCACTTAAGCTAAATCATAGAGTGACACTGAATATGAATCCAGTGATGAAGAGGAAGCAAATATCTGCCTAATGGCTGATTCTGAACATAAAGATGAAAATGAGAAAAATAATCCTGAACTTACTTTTGAAAGAAATATTTGAAGTACATAAAAAGGCTCTAAAAAGGATTTCTGTTTTAAAAAGGAGGTTTCTGATCTCACCACTGAAAACCTTACTTGCAAAGTGGCTTTCAATGACTTGAAAAAGGATAATGACCTCCGAGTGAGTGAAGTTAAATTTTCTCAAGCTGAAAATAACTCTCTCAAGGAAGAGATTTCAAAAATCAGCACCAAATTTTCTCTTGATTCAAAAATCTTGAAACACATTCTCTCAATGGAACGACCTCGTCGGATCTGGCGAGGTCGGGCCTCACCCATGACCGGCGAGGTTGGGCCTCCTCCACGGCTGGTGAGGCTTGACCCTCGCTAAATCCGACGAGGGCGACTCTCGCCCAACTTGACGCGAGGCCGCCCTTGCGGCCATCTGGTGAGGGTCGAGCTTTGCCGCCCTTGCCAGTGGTTAGCGGGGTAGGGATCAATAGAGACCGGTGAACCTCACTAGCTCTGGCCTCTAGCTGGTCGTCGGATCGGCGATTGACTGGAGGAAGAAGAAAGGGTAAGAAAAAAAAAGAAAAAAGAAAAGAAAAAAATTAAAAATAAATAAATAAATTCAAAAAAAATTGTTAAAATTTGTCCATGTCATCGTTGGCGGTGTTATGTAGGCTGGCCGGTGCCCACATCAACAAAATCCAGCCAAAAATAGCTGAAAGGGTTGAATTAGTACAAATACAAAAGGTTTATGATTAAATTAGCACAAATGCAAAATGTCAAAACTTTTCTAGACACTTTTCTTGTAAAAAGCATATGCCAGAAGCCAAGACTAATAAATATTATTTGATGAACAGGGGAGAAGTTAGAGAACAAAGGAAGAAGATGAATAGTATCAATGCATAAGTATTTTTGTCATTTTGCTTCATTAGGGTATGGATTGAGCCAATATCGAGTTGGGTATGGATTGAGCAATTTCAGCAAATTCATGACATGACACATTCAATAAATTGACTTCTTGATGTTTAACAATCACGATGTGAAAGGATGAAGTTCTACTTATGATTACCATTATAATATGAGTAGGTTGACTTGATAACGAGCACATTGACTAGATTAATTCGGACAACAATGTACATGGAGGGTCATTCTTGATGTTTAACAATCATGATGTGAAAGGATGAAGTTCTACTTATGATTACCATTATAATATGAACAGGTTGACTTGATAACGAGCACATTGACAATATTAATTCGGACAACAACGTACATGGAGGGTCCATTCTTGATGTTTAACAATCACGATGTGAAAGGATGAAGTTCTACTTATGATTACCATTATAATATGAACAGGTTAACTTGATAACGACCACATTGACTAGATTAATTCGGACAACGTCGTACATGGGGGGAGGGTCCATTTTTGAATCGGTGTGAGAAAGTTGGCCTTGATATTATTTGACTGCGGCACACAAAGGAAAATAAATGGTATTTCATCATGAAATACCATTTGTCATGTAAAACAATTTTTACTGTTGCCCAAAAAATAAGAAAAGAAAAAATATTTCACACTTAAAAATTATTTTTGAGATTTTAGTCTTTTCCCTTATAAAAGCAATTGCCGCGCCACTCACATGGGAATTTATTAGGGTGAATTAAATTCTTTCTGGTTTATACTAATTATGACTCCACAATGATTCCTCTCAAGCCAGGAGTGTGAACAAATTTGTGAGCATAACAAAGTTGTCATCTCTCCCATCTGAAAAAACTAGGCCCATCAAACGAGTGGATTGAATTGAAAATGATTCGATCCAAATTAACTCATTTAATTCATATTTACTCATTTTTATACAAAATAATTTTAACGACCTATGCTTGATCAAACACGGACCCAACCCATAGCTGATCCTACTGAACCACGACTTCAATTCTTAGCAATTTTTCTCTTTAAATTGTTGTCTCTAAAGAATGGGCGATTTCGTTGACCGGCTCGCCGAGTTGGCAAGGGAGCATGAATGCTCGGATTGGGTTGTGGGCTAGGACCTCATGTGGCACATGAGCAATGCAAATATGTAGGTGAGCACCAGGGACATGAGCACAACCTCTGTGGACCCAAGTTAGGCCTCGATGGACTTAGGCTCGGGAACTGGTAACTTGGGCATGGCCGTTGAGATCTAAGCATGGGCATAAGGGACTTGAGCATGGCCACCAAGGTCCTAGGCCTAGATACTGTATAAAAAACATATATGTAACCACAATTATATGACCAATCATAAATCATATCTATTATAGTTGCATTACTTATAACTTTCTTGTTCTTAAACAAATTTGATTCAGAATTGTCTTTCATTCTAAGGCACAACCTGTACTCATTTGTTTCATATTTGCCTAGAGTTTGCTTCCAGAAATATGGCCATCCCTAGCCCCTCACATCAATCCCACGAACTTTAGCTAGAGCTACTCTTGTATAAGGAGCAGTGTGTTGTAACACAGCTAGGGAATTCGCCGTTTCACCAGCTCTTATATCTTTTTATAGGCTCAATAAAAAAAATCAAGACATGGAAAACTTAAATTGCAACTACCCAATTGCAAGAGCGGAGCTCTACGAATTGAGCCATATCGAAACAGGTTAAAAAGTAGAAAATACCTAAGGGCATAAGACAACTCTCCAAGGAACTTGGCAAAATAGCCTCGTAACTTCAAGCAAGTTTGGGTCCATAAGCTAGGGTGTGCATTGGTCCTGGTCCAACTTGGGAATTGGACCGAACAAAACCGGCTAGTTCCCGATTCCAAAAGTTTGGATTTGGGAATAATCGGTTTGGTTCCTGGTTTTGTACAAGGAGCTGGACCGGCCCAAATTTCTTTATTTTTTTTATTCTGAAGCAAAGCAAACCCTAATTTCTAAGTAAGGTTTCAATTCTAATTTCCTCTCTTTTTCACCTCTGTCTCGATCTCATCTCTCACCCTCATGCTTGCGCTCTCACTCTCAGTCCACTCCTCCCTCTCTCGCGCAGCCCGCCAGCCATCAGCCCAAGGTGCTACGCTCGAGTTCTGTCTCTATTGCTCTCTCTCTCTCTCTCTCTCTTCATTCGGTCGCTGAACTGCTTTTGCCTTTGCGTCTCTCTTGTGCTCTCACCTTTATTTTGCTCCAATGTTAAGCGTGGATCTGTTTTCTGTTCATTATCTGCTAGTTAAACGGTTAAACCTAATCGGCTCGGACCGCCAAAAGCTTTTTCCGTTGATTTTCTCCCTTGCAAGCATGTATTTTTTAGGGCAAAATACATGAACTTGTGGACTAGAGAAAACAAGATCAAGCAGAACACTCTTCGACACTTGTGAGGGATTAGAATCAAAGAAAAGATTCAAAAACTTAATACACAATATTGTCACAAACACGACACATAGTGCTAATTAGCCGTCACTGCAGTATCGATATTCTCTTTTCCTCATCGACAGACCCACCCCAGTAACTCCTTTATTTCGGCCCTCGTTGAGCTGTCGATCATATCTTTCTTCGGCTTATGCATTTCCATTTCCGTCATCAACATCTCGCGAGCCAAATCCGACATGTCGTGGGTGGCTTCCAGTATTCCCCGCTCGAATTCTTCCCTCAACTCTTGCTCCGATCTCCTATCCTTCCTTTTCAGCTTCTTCTGGATTATGATCCTCGAAGTGCCCGCCACGGTTGTCCAACTCGACCTTTGGAGCTTAAAATACATGTCGGCTAGGCCCTTTGCCTTCTTCTTGGAGATGAATTCTTTGTCAACCGCGCTGGGGCTTAATTCCACGCATCCGGACAGATTTGGTATCCCGATCCGGTCCACGACTTGGACCAAATGGTAGCTCGGCCAGACTATGTCCTCTTTCCATTCGGGCGGTGTGCTATGTATCAGAAGCATGAGATATTTGTGAGGATTGAGAACTCTCTTCTTGTCTAGAGATTGGTAAATTCTTGAAGGAAATTCCTTAAGTCTCTCCGCTGCTTCGATCTCCATGATCCTGACCAATCCTCCTTCGAACAATTCAGCCGCCACCTCTCTTGGCGTTGACTTCAGGACCCAGTAAAAGTTTTCCCTTCCTTCTCTGTTTATGTTTATGTTGTGCGTGGTGGTTCCTGGTGGGTTCTGGTTCTTTTGGAGCTCTAGATAGCGCGACCTCCACCTGTAGAATGACGTTGGCGGCCTGCTCTGGATGTCCTTCTGTATTTCCTTCGGAAGAAAGTGTTGCATATTAAACATGACGGCTCTCTGTCGCTCCTCCATGAGGATCTGATGAGGCTTCAGCTCCGGCAACTTGTATCGCCTCATCTCTGAGTTCTCTCTGTTGGATTTCATCTCGTTTGTGGAATTGCTATTGATGCTCCATCCTAGGCCATCTGCGAGATGCTCTAGCGCGTCTTGCACATGTTTGACCTGAGCGGTGAAATTAGAATCATCCTGAGGACGGCGGAACACGTCCGATAGCACTATTTCATTCAAATGTTCGACCATTTTTTTGACGTGATAGAGGACGACGTTTTGGTCATCGGGCGGGTTTCGAGCGTTTAACGTAGGAATTACTTGCTCGGCTGCTTGGCAAAGTTCCTTCTTGCCGCGCGATTTGATTGCATTGATGAGCTTGATCACAATGGAATCTCCATTTGCTAACTCCCTCAGGTATTGGAGCTTCTTTTCATAGCTCAGATTCTCCATATTGTTTATTTTCTCAGCTGAATACTGCTTGATATGAAGTACAATTTTTCATCTGCAACATTCTAAATTACTAAATTAATGTAAATGAGGATTGATTCATCCCTTCAAAATTTTTTTTATGTAGTTGATTATCGTCCTATTTGATCTATATCCAGTCTTCTTTTATATATATTTATTCAAGTCGCAACACTCCTATTGGTTCTAACTTTTCAGTCATGATCAAGAAATCTCCATTTTTAATCTTTTTCTTTTTAAAAACATCCAACTTTGACATTTTTTCGATTCTACCATGCTCATCAGGCCTCAAATTTGCATAACCATTCTAATTTCTTAACTCTTCATTACGGCCTTTTTTTTTTTTTTTTGGCTCTGGTTGCTTGTGAAATCTATTTTGTCCTTCGTAAAATGTCCTTAGAAAATTCAGAATACTAAATCTGGCCGCCAGAATCTCGTTACAACAAGAACTATTATGTAGCTATAAATGTCCACTATTTGCAAATTATACAACAATAACTATTTCCTTTACTCGGGATAAAACAATTCTCATAACCGCTGACTTCTAATTATTTACCTATTTCTTCTTCTTCCATCTTGGATTTCGATTACGACTGAATTAAGGGATGACAATAGTGCAAACTTTTATGGAATCACTGCTAACTATTCAAAAATGAATGCGTCATTTAATATTTAATTATTCTAAGAAATAAGATAAGAACGGACCTTTGTTCGGGAGCCACAGTGAGTTCACTTCAACATACTCATACCGAAAAAAAGGGGACGTGATGAACGAAACCCTGGGAGGATAAGCGGATTCAGCCGAAAAGGAAAGAAAAATAACAAAAGGAGCAGCATGACAGTATCTGTGTGAACAACATCTTACTTATTCTAGGGAAAATGAACAAAAGATCATGCCAAAGAGAAGAGGAGAGGAAGGAAGAAGAAGAAGCAGAAGTTGAAGAAGAAGTAATTTTATTAACAAGGGGTGAGTGTGCCTTTTTTCTCTACTAACTTCCCTTAAATAGGAAAGGATGATCTATGCATTATTGTGTTTGTCAATGTGAAAAGCAATTATGCACGTGCTGACAAAGATGATAAGTTCAAACAAATGAAATAAACAAAAAGAAAAGAAAAATAAACATCTATTACAAGTCCTAGAAAATCTGAATTGGTAGACAACTCCTTTTGATTGGGGTGGTTTCTCTTTGCTAGTTGCTACTCCACAAATGTGTCTTTCCCGTTGACGCCTGATTTTTGCTAATAAGATAAATCGGAACTTAAAATGTGAATGACCCAAATTAGTGCAAAATAGAGATAATAAGATATTATCATTAGAACATATAAAAAAAGAAAAGAGGGGGCTGGTCCGACCCGACCCAACAACCCTGGCCCATCTCCTTTCCTTTTATTTTCACTTGGACCCAGCCGTTTTGTTAATTTTTTTTGGGTTTCTCCTTTTCTTTCCCTTTTGTCCCGGCAGCCCACTTTTGGCCCGTTTTCGGCCTCTGCCTGACAGGCCCTCCGTCCGGCCATCAGGCCCTCTCACTCGGCCCATGCCATTCGGCCATTCGGTCTTCTTCCTCGCGTGACACGGAGAAGACAAGCCACACAAGGCAAACAAGGAAAGGACAAATGGAAGAAGGGACAAACGAGAGGGATAACGGCTGAAAAGGACAGACAGCTGGCCAAGGACAAAGGGGTGTGCTCGCCCAATGGACGCTGGCACAGGCGAAGGAAAGGGGGGATCGGAGTGAGAAAACAAGGGTCTTTCTTTGAACCGAGGATAGAGAGGGAGAGAACGAACCGAGAGAGAGGCCAAAGAGGAGTTGATCGTCGGTGGTCCATCTGAGTCGCCGTCAGAGGACAAGCCGTCGGCCGCCACGTCCCTTCGGAGGCCAATAGCGAGCCAGGTGGAGCCCCTGTTCAATCTTGCTCTGTTTTAGCCTCCCCTCCCCTGCCTCTTGGGTGCCGGGCACACCGAGCCTATTCGGTGGTCACCCGGCCCCGTCAATGGATACTTGTTCGTGTTTGACACTCAATGAGGTTGGTTTAAATGTTGCATGTCGAGAATGAACCACGAGCCATGCCAAAATCAAACCTGTATCTCCAGTTCTTAGTCACACCTCACGTGTTTGACAAAATGCTCCAATGAAACAGTACAAACTTAGAGCCCGAGCCTGGCCGTGTTGATTCTTAACATTTGTTTGCAAACTGAAACATATTTGTAGCAGGATACGTCTGCTAAATCTTCAAACATCACTCTTAAGCCGAAAAACGACTTGAAACCGTAGCCTAAAACCCGTATCCAGACTACCACACCACCTATTTGACAAAATGCCTGAATGAAGGCCGAGACTATTACCAACAAAATCTGTTCTTGTTAGCTTAGATTATGCTCCATTTGTGCTTGAGCTGACATTCTATGACTGACTTGGTGCTTTTCTTTTGTTTTTATGCCATGGTTCGCACATTGTCTGGGTTGGCCGCGTGTGTATATTCCCTTGCTGAAGATCCATTTCCCTCACCGGAGATGTGCTCGCGGTTTGAGGTTGCAACCGTTAGCTCTCTATCTCCATTTTATGTGTGTTTGTGCTTGTTTATTTAGTGTTAAGGTCTGTTTTGGGGGGACCGAAAGTTGGATGGTCGGTAAATGAAATCGGGTCACCGGTGTTGGTTTTTGTGGCCAGTGTCGAGGTCTGAGTAGGTAGCCGGCTGTCTGATGGCGAGAATGACGAGGGTGTAGAGCCGGTGGCGGTCGTTGTTGGTTGCGCGAGCCAGTAACTAGGGAAGGAGATCCCGGTGAAGGCGTGAGGAAGGAGTCCTCGTTGGGAAGGATACGTCCCGGGGGAGAAGAAGTCCAGAAGGGAAGAAGGAAAATGGAAAAGAAAAATAAAGAAATAAAAAAAGAGAGGGAAAATAGGAAAAAGGAATAAAAAAATTAGAAAAGAAATAGAAAAAACGGGGGTTTACCGGGCAGGTCGGAGCGCTGAATCGGATCGGGTCCCCTGACCCAGTTCAGAGTTTTATTATTATTAATTAAAATACTAAAAATAAAAAAACAATTCAGAAAAACTCAGAAAAATTAGGAAATACTTAGAAATTAGTTTTTGGGTTAATTTCAATAGATTTTAGTGTTAATTTTATCCTAGACTTAGTATAAAAAATAAAAAAAAATGTGAAAACCTTTAAAAATTTGTTCAAAAAATTGAAAAAGTCTATAGGGCTTTACCATAGGGTTTTCGATTGCGTTTTCTTTTTAGCGATGATCCTAAGTCGCTGGCCGCTTATATCTATTCTGATTATTTGATTGCGCACTTTTAATATATTGGTTATTATTTTTCATTTTTAGCATGGTTAGGATGAACTTTAGGCTTTTTGATGAGTTGCCTAGACTAATTAGTCAGCAAATGATCAAATTTAGGTATTGAAAGGGCACTAGTTAGATGACTAGTGTAATGAAGTCCTCGATCCTTAGAAATCTCTGGTTACACGCATATCGAGACGATACTCCCACTTCTTGATTAGGGTTTTCGGTCAACCCTTGATTATGGGTAGTAGCGACTTCAATTGAATGCGTAGATTAGAAACTAATGTCGCATGAGGTATGAGGCTGGGGAGCGTCTCTGTCCTTAGATAGATGAGCCTTTTGGTTTGTCTTTCGAACAAACCAATCGATGTTTATGTCCGTTGACAAATACCTTTAGACCTATACATATTTATTTCTCCCCTCGCTCGGGATAGGTAGGTCGAGACACCCATGTCTGCAGTTTCTAAATTAGAAGATGATATAATTAAACATTTCGCACTTTCTTCATTTATTTCTTGTGTTAGTGGTCCGGTGGTATCTTAACTTGCTTTTGCAACACGCAATTCTAAATTCACTTCAATTTTAGTTGACTTTTGGGAACATCAACTCCGATAGTATTTTTAGATCCAATCTCTACATGGTCTAGTAATTTCTGCACATATATTTATAAGTATTCACACTCCATATGTGAGTGTGAGTGTATATATATATATATATGGAGATAGAGATTTCACGGATGAATAATTCGCCAAAGTTCAATGCTCAAAGAAGTCTCATGAATTTATCCGGTCATTATCTCATCATAGATACATGTGTTATCACCTCATATCTTTGGACTCTTTGAGAAGATCACACACGCGTAGACGAAACTGGACAATGGTGCATTGTTGCATCTCACGCTCTAATAACCTATTCACATCTTTCAACTCCTTTGGAAATTTGCATCCTTGTTTGATGCAATTTTCATGTACCCTTGTTTAACTTGTATATTCGCCATATCTACTATATTAGAGCAACATAGAATTATTTATTTATAGCACCATCATGCTCAACCATTCTTTTAAATATGAGCTATTTTAGCTCAAAAGGAAATAAGAGTATGACCTTCTCTAGTAATGATCTTTATCATTTTTACGATCTTTGTGCAATATGACTATTGAAGACATTTCTTGAATTTGAGTCCGAAAGTAAACTTTCCTAATTTAAATAGGTTTCTTAGTTGGAGTTGGTTTTCTATTTGAATGGTTACCTAGTTTCAGCATGTCTCTTGTTTTGGATCTATCTCTAGTCTATATATATAAGAAGTGTGAAGAACATCCAAAAAAAATTATTGTGAATTACACCTTGAAGTAATTTGAGAGTGTTGAAATCAATTAAATCTTGTGGGCAAGATTTTGTGTAATTCCTTTTTGAGATTGAGTGATAATTTTGCGAGAAATTGTGGGGTTAAACACTGTGTGAGTTAAGTGTAATTGGAGGCTGAGTAACACTAAGAGTATTTGAATAACTTGAGTGTGGTTGTAATCTTGTTGTATCGCTTGATTTATAATAAAATGATTTGTTGTTCTTCATGTAGATGTAGGTCAAACCGTTGAATCATGTAGATCTGGTATTCGATTTATTTTCTTGTTCTATCTATTTTACTGGTCGATCGCTTATTTCCGTAACAATTGGTATTAGAGCTAGGTTTGGTTGAGTTGAAGCGAATCAATGGTGACAGAAGAAGGAAAAGTGAAAATCGACAAATTTGATGAGAAGGACTTGGTTTCTAGAAGATGCAGATTAATGATTACCTTTACCAGAGGAATCTATAGTTACCCTTGTCTGGGATGAAGCTAAAGTCAATGAAGTAATCTGAATAGGAATTGCTATATTAACAAGCATTGGGTGTTATTCAGTTGACTAATATCGCGAAAGAGAATATCACCGTGTGACTAATGAAGGTCTTATTGGACATGTACGAGAAGTCCTCTGCGATCAACAAGGTCTACTTGATGCGACATCTATTTAACTTAAAGATGGGCGAATGCTCGTCAATTGCTGATCATATCATTGAATTCAATGTGATTGTTATTCAATTGAGTTCAATCGATATCGACTTTGATAATAAGGTATGTATTTTGATTCTATTATCCTCATTGCTTAATAATTGAATAATTGAAATACTATTGTTAGTGTTGTTAGTAATTCCTCTAGGTTAACATGCTTAACGTTTGACGAGATTTGCAATTTGATTATGAGTAACGACATCCGTAGCAGAGAATATGGTGAATTTGTATGTATTACTTTAGTAGGTGAGTATAGAGGAAGAACTAGTACTCGTGTTAGCAGAAGTGGTATAAACCTGAACAACTGTAGTCATTCTAGGACTGGTGGTACTATCTGTTGGAGTTGTGACAAGATGGGGTATCTTAAAAGGGATTGCCTTAAGCTGAAGAACGTGAAGGCTAAGGAAATTAGAGTTGAGTCTAATGATGAAATTGTTGCAATAGCTGATAGTAATTCGAATAGTGCTAATTTTGTCTTGTTTGTCGTTGAGGATTTGCCGCTTGATGGATGGATTATGGATTATGGTTGTTTGTTTTGTGCTACACCAAATATAAATTGATTTACTACTTATCAAAGCATGGGTAGTAGTAAAGTGTAGTTGGGGAATAATGCTGAGTGCGATGTTGTGTGTGTTGGCAATGCTAGAATTAGAATGCATGATGGTATTGTGTAGACATTGACTTGAGTGAGGTTTGCTCTAGAATTGAAGAAGAACCTAATTTCTTTGAGTGCATTTGTGACACCACAGAACGTCACACACGACATATGGCCTATTCGATTATATCTTCGTTTAATTAATAGCATACGGAAGCATAACAAAATATTTACAACATGCCATTCAAGAAAATAGCACATGTTTAATTAATGAATATATGCCTCTTTATATTAACATTAGTATTACAATCTCAAAAAACATCCCAAGCAAAACACAAAATACATAAATTCTGGGAAGGGTTAAGGTTAACTATCACCAACACCACTCTTATGTCTAATGTCTTACCTGTACAAAAGACAAGCTAATCGCTACAGGTCGACAACATTGCCCAAAGTCTCATCACCATCACCATCAAAACCCCTCAACGGTCCAACAAACTCCCCGTCGACCCATACGGTGGAACTACTCTTAGTATATACTACCTTTGATTTGAGTACAAGCATATCTTGGTATTCATAGTCAAAATACTTGGGAGCTCCAAAAAGCAATAGCTGCGGGGGATCCATCCTATACATATGAAAAATAAAGGAGTGAGCCGAAACCTAGTAAATGAAATCTCTAAATCTAAGGTGGGAGATCATCTTACCACTCAAATTGGTACTAACATACAACGTGAGTTCAAGACAAGTACAAAATAATCATGTATCACAAATGCATAAATAAATGCTCTTTCTTTCCTATCATGATATGTCGATAAAAACCATTAACAACATTGCATAAGGTCATTTACTCAAATGCAATCAAATGACATATTATTCTATGATGCGTAAATATCACAAAGTGGCTCATCACTATACACAACGAATATTTATTCTCTACTCGACATGAAGCTCACCAAAATACATAAGTGAGTTCATACTTGTCATGAAGCTCACCAACACACTCACAAGTGATTTCATACTGGTCATAAAAGCTCGCTGATATACACAGATGAATTTATTATCGTCACTTGCCTAGACCCATCTTGACTCACGAGACATCTCGACACATGGAATCATAAATACCTCTTCGCCACACTACACGGCCTAATTATCACGGGTATCCTCTACATCAACGAGGATAAATATACCACTGTACGACTGAATGATGGTAGTCAACATAGGCTTACACGAGCCAACTCAGGCTACAGGAACCAACTCAAGTTGCACCAGCCAACTCATATCGTGTGTAAATTATGGGACTTTCATATCCCTTCAACTTTGTTGAGAACCATCTCAAACGGTAGAACATATGGTTAACTCCAGAGTCTTTCACATATACTCATACAAGAGAACCGGCTATGGCAAAGGTCTTCCTCACATGGCATCATGGCCATACACATCATTATAATGTAATAATTGTCAAATGTATCACAATAATTTGCCATTTTCTTATGCAATTAATGATAAACAAATAATTGCATGCACTACAACACATATCCCTTCCTTCTTTTCTCATCATGCTATCATCGAGATAATAAATAACTTTAGTCAAGCAACCAAGTCATAAATGGTAAATGGTCAAAATTGACAAGTGAGTATACTCAGTAAGTGAATATATTTAGTAAGTGGGTATATTCGGCAAGTGAGTATACTCGGCAACCAGATATACTCAGTAAGTGGGTATACTTGGTAAGTGGATATACTCGGCAAGTGAATATAAGCGGCATGTGATCATACTCAATTAGTGGATATAAGCCCAAATATCCTTTCCAAGTCCAGTTTCATCATTTTCCCATTTTAGCACTCAACATGCTACTACACTTCACAAAAATTAATCAAACACATCTTAGGCATGTAAGAACTCATCAAGATAAGTCAAATCATCCCAACATCTCAACACGCCATTAATGAGGCTTGCTCACACTTAACATCATGGCATTAGAGCAATCTAGCGTAATAAAGTCTCCGTATCCATGATATTTTTAGTTCGTAGAAGTAAAGTATCCTTCCACACTTTACTTGGGTGTCTAATCGATCCATAAAAAATAGATTAATGGCAACTCTTGAATAAATTGATTTTGCATGTTAATAAAACTCAAAAGTTGCGATTGGCATAAGCTTGAGAGGACTCGAGCTAAGTGTAAACTTATTAATCCATTAACTATCTCCTTGGGTGGTTCGCTTGAGGGAAGGTCGTGACAATGCTCCCTAACCTCAAATGATCATCAAATTCGTGACTAGTATAAATTCAAAATCTCACGACTTTTCAATGTTAGGATTCCATGCATTTAACAGGAAAGTGATCAAATAACAAAAGGAACATTCCATGAAGTTCTATTTTATACCAAAATTAGGGCAATAAAGATTTGCTTGCCCCGGGATCCTTATTACATCGCTCTCATGCATATTATCCTTTTAACACATGTCAAGGACTTAGGACTATGATTCTCCTTTTACCAAGGTTTTAGTATATAAGAAATTATCATGGGAGGCTAACGATAGTAGGAAGTCATTTGACTGCTCAAGTGTAGCCAAATGGAATGAATTGTGGGCCTCACTCATTCGTGAGATGAGTAAAGGCCCAATGTAACTTTGAAAAGGATTTTAGAAATGAGTTTTTATTGAAAAGCCTACTACAATACGAAGGACCAATCCAATTGCAAAAAGTATGCTCGACTTGCTTTAAGCACATCCATATGCTAGTTTCAAATTTTTGCCAAAAAATGGATTTTACATCAACTAGGATGCAATTTCAAGAGCTTTGTATGAAAAGGCCAAATGGATTTTTTCAAAGGAGAAACAAATCATGGACAGGCTGAAAGCAATTTTGATATTCATTGTGAAAAATGGGCCTTATGTATTACTGGAAAAATGGGCCAAAGCAAGTCAAGGCTCAATGCAATTTTAAAATGGGCTCGCACACAACGAGTGGATTTAATGCATTTTTAGAATACTTGTAGCAATGGGCTTTGGAAAATGGGTTTGCTTGGGCGATTTTTAGATAAAGAGCTAGAGTGCATCAGCAACAGAAAACAATTAAATTGCGAAAATAAACATCACGAACGAATAGGTTAGTGGCAGTATAACAAGGTGTAGACATGTGCATGAACTGGTGATGTTTGACGCCGACAACTAAAAGGCTTAACAAATGGCGCCAAGAGGATGATCTGACTGGTTGCAGTCTCGCATACTAAAGTCAGGTCCTCTTAACTTCGGCTCTGTCAAAAGGTTATCCTATAATCACGTAGTCTCGCGGATAAGGATAAACACTTTTGACACAAAGAAAGAATGTTTGGGGTTGAGAAAGGCAATCTCTACTTCGCAAGCTTGCGGTAGAAGTCGTATCCTTCCAAACACTATCTAAAAGATTTTCTTAATTGCAGTCCAAGTCCTACAACAGGGTGTATGTGCAAAAGTGTAGTGCTAAAACATTAAAAGCATGCCCAAGAATTTATAATGCAAACACCGCTTCAATATCGAATTAAACATTCATTATCAACAGTTCCCTACAAAATAAGGGTTAGCAAAGACTACTCCCCCTATAACTTCCATCGGCAAAAACACTTAACACTTGATGTTAGGGGTGTACCTTGTCTCCATTTTGCCATATAACAATATGTTTTGAAAAGAGAAAGTTTAGGCCTAAGTCCACTAAGAGTTTTAACTCAAGTCCTCAATGGAGTTATCACTCTGTCACGACCTTCCTAGTGGTAAACCATCAATATGAAAGCTAATCGATTACTAAGCCAATGATTTAGTGCGGACTCTCCCAAGCCCATACCAACCGCAACTTTGGAGTTTTGATTCAATCAATTTAACATGTAATTCAGTTCAATTAGGAGTTGCCACTAATCTATAATGGGTTGATTAAAATCCCAAGTAAAGTGCGGGAGAACACTTCACTTTTGTGAACTAGAGATATCATAGATGTGGGGATTTGGTTACGCTATATAAATCTAACGCCTTTTCGGTACATTTTCTCTTTATTATAAAAAATATTTAGGAGATAGTCATGGACGATTTTAATCCTAATCCACTAACACAAAATGGATGATCATGCAGGTGTGCACTATATAATTTAACACTCAATAAATCAAAATAGTAAATAAATTGCAAGACATATGGCAAACGTCAATGCATTAAGCAAAGCATAACTTCACTATGATTATGCCCCAATATCTGCAAGATGTTAATTAAAAAAAAATACATGCCTTGCCTAAATATGATTTCTAAATGCTTATATAGTTTTAACTATTTTTTTGGGGGGTTTTTCTTATTCATGAGAACTAAGCTATTTGCAATTTTAATCTAAGTTTAACATGCATCAATTATTACACTAATGACTTGTGACATGCAATTTATATGACCTAATTCTAATGATAAGTAAAATTTATATAAACAATTCCAGCATGACATGATTCAAGTTATGTGACCCTAAACATGTAAACACTAAATGACATAGAAATATGATGATGTGGCAACTGGTGACATGGCAATGATGATGACGTGGCAATGATGATATGGCAGTATTGATGATGTGGCAATGATGACATGGCATTGATGCAACTAATTCTACATGATATATGCATGCTATTTTTTTTTGATTTTCTTTTAAAGTTACTACATGGTTCCTAAATATGCAATTCTAAACTAGGAAATAACTATGGATGCAATCTATTCTAACAATGCATTTTTTTTTTTGTATTTTCAAAATTGGATAGTTTACTAAATTAATAACATGCAGTATAACAAGCCCACATAATCAAATATTCAATTCAATCCAAAATAGGAAACAAATGTAATCGGGAACACGAACTTCAGTCGTAAAGCTCTAATTCTCAATTATGTGCACGACTCAATAGGGGACATTTCCTAATTGGTAAATACCTAAAATATCAACACATATCACGTTAGAATAGTAAAAATGCATAATAGGCAATTAGATATTAAATAGACACGGTTTAAGAAATTACCTATAACAAACTTTGATCCAAATGATCTGCCAACGATGCGAGATGTTTACGGCAACGAGAAAGCAATGGGCTTCACCGACAAGGGTGTCCGAGTATGGCAGTAGTCGTGGCAAGGGAGGTTGCTAGTGTTATGGGGGCTTTCGGACCCGTCGGAAAAAGTTGTTGGACCTATGTAAACACCAGATAACTAGAAAACCTGCAAAAAGTTCAGTGAAGCGGCTAGGCAGGCCGCCGAAGCTAAACAGGACCAGTGGTAAAACTGGACGAAGGGTGCTGCGTGTGTCGGGGACTCACCGGTGTTGATGCTGGGTAGAGGCTCATGAGATCTCGCCGCAGCGACTCAGAGATTCAGCCAAGCCCGACTGAATCACCGGAACATCTTCACGGCACGGCAGGAAGTTGATACTGCTGTGTGTTTTTTTGCGTGTACAGTCCTCACGTTCTTCGTGACTTCTTCCCTTTCTTCACGTTTTCCTCCCTGTGGAAGACGTGCATATTTTTGAAAGAAGCCCCCAATAGCCCAACGAATTCTTGACTTTCTAGCCCGTGAACTCCCCTTGAACGTGTGTTTTGGTTGTCTCTTGACGAGGTGGAGGCATGGCTGAATTTTAAAGGTGAGGTTGGCCACTCACGAATTGAAGAGTGAGGCGTCAATTTTTCCGGAGATCCCCTTGGCCTTCTTTGTGAATGATAGATATTGCCCAGTGAAGTCCCCGTGGGTTTCTTTTCTTTTTTATATATAAGAAGATTGAATTCTAAGGCAAGAATAACTTCCACTTTCCTCTTATGAATATACGGTGCCTTTTTTCTGTATTGCAAAAGTAGAAACATGACTCCACCCATTTCCCCATCTTTCTTTCTTTCTTTCCGTTTCTTCTTCCTTTTCTTTTGTCATTCCTTTTTCCTTCAATTGTGAACGTATCTCCAGCCCATCCCTCATAGTGCAATCTATTCTGCTGCGTTATTGCTTTCCTCTTCTCGTTGTAGCTGAAACTTCAATATATACGCCCCTATTGCTTCCAATTTTAATATAATGCAATCTTCCCTTGACATCATATGAATTTCAACCATGCAGAAAAATAGAAAGCTTGTCCGAATTTCCTATTTACGGGCTTAGTTCTGAAAAACTTAGTTCAAAGCTTCCCTGCACCAATCCAATTAGAATGCAATTTATGTGGGGCTTATTACTGTTAAATGAAAATGCTCCTAATATCTATATACAATTTAACTAATTTTTTTCTTTATGGGTCATGATCGATCCCTCATTTTCTTATGCAATGAATGACTTAATGGGTCGCCAAAATTTAGGTGTTAACAACCATCTTTCTTTAAAAAGAAATGGAGCTCGTAGAAGTTTCATTAAAAAACAAAATGATACCTACAGTTTGATTACGCGATGCAATGATGAAAATGAATCTTGTTGTTGGGAATATGCGTCTCAACGAGTCATCACCCATTTTCTAATATGAAATTTGATGCGAATGCTAATGCAAGGGTAGAATACGGACCTGCAGTTGCTTACATGAGGATTCGAGAAAGCAAACTTGGGTACGAAACAATTTTTGTGAACCTGACATTTGAAAGGTTTGAAGGTTTCTAAAAAGTCTTCAGGTACCTAAAACTCATTTCAGACATTTGAAAAGATTCTCGACGAAATACCTAATTTCTCCTCAGGTACTCGACAAGGTTGCCAATAAACACCTAGAACTGATCATAGATATTTTAGAAGGCTTCTTTACGAGATATCTGGAATTTATCTCAATTACTTGAAGCGATTGAATCAATAAATACTTAGATTTCTCCTTAAATATAGATTTCTCCTTAAATATTTAAAGATTAAATTGGTAAACACTTAGAAATCATCCCAAGAGTTTATAATTCCTTAACGAAATATCTAGATTTCTCCTTAGATATTCGAAAAGTGTCTTGACGAAATACCTAGATTTCTTCTTAGGTATGCTAAAAGATTTAACCGATAAATATCAAGATTCTCCTTAGGCATCTAACGTTCGAGTTGATAAACAATTGGAAGTCATCCAAAGGGTTTGAAGATTTCTCCTTAGATATTTGAAAAGGTTTCCTAACAAATTACCTAGATTTGTCCTTAGGTATTCGGAAGGTATTTTTATGAAATACTTGGATTTCTCCTCAGATATTCGAAAAGATGCTTTTACAAAATACTTAGATTTCTCTTTAGGTATTTGAAAAGTGTTTTTACGAAATATTTGGATTTTTCCTCAGATATTCGAAAAGTGTTTTGATGAAATACCTGGATTTCTCATCAGGTATTCGAAAAGTGTTTTGATGAAATACATGAATTTCTTCTCAGGTATTCTAGAGATTCAAAAATATTTGGACAACACAAGGTTTCAGAGAGCAACCCAAGTGTCAGGAATGAGGAAATATTACCCATCAGATCTGATTAGAGCCAATATATATGCATTAATCAAAGAAATAGATAGTCAAGGCAATTTTTGAACACACATTTCAAGATTAATTTTTTTAATTTAATTGAGGTTTATGCATAACAAATTTACCATATTTGCATCACCAACTTTCCATTGGGGAGAATCATCGTCAAGATAATTTTCACTCATAACGTGGATTTCTTGAAAATGCTAAGTGAGACACTTTAAGTCTGAAAGGACTTTTTATTCACTTTCATTTAGGAAGACTATTTTGTTCCGTCCATTAATACAGGAATATGAGAATCACTTGATCTTACCATTATTATTATGTCGACAAGGGTCCGAGTTTCCTCATAAACGGTAAGACCTTACCGTTGTAACTGAAACTTCGATATACGTGTCCCTATTGCTTCCAATTTTAATAAAACAATGCAATCTTCCCTTGATATCATATGAATTTCAGCCATGGAGAAAAATAGAAAGCTTGTCTGAATTTCCTATTTATGGGCTTAGTTCTGAAAAACTTAGTTCAAAGCGTCCCTGTACAAATTCAATTAGAATGCAATTCATGTGGGGCTTATTACTGTTATATGAAAATGCTTCTAATATTTATGTGCAATTTAACTAAAATTTTTGCTTCTAATATCCCTAATTTTCTCGTACAATGAATGATTTAATGGGTTGCCGATATTTATATGTCAACAAAAAATGATAGGTGAAGTGTACCTTGAATGGTTGAGGTGAGGTGGGCAAGACTGTACTATCACTCACGCCGCTCAACCAGTAACACGCGACTCACGGCTCGAAGACATGCACCCACACGCCGCTTTAGATGGTGGGGTGACGGCTTTGAAAGCCCTTGAGGCTAGAGAGTTGAACTAAGAGAAAGAACCAACGGGAAAGTGAGCCAAGAGGTCCAAAAATGTCTTCTTCCTGGGGTTATAATAGGGGTTAGCCTTGAGGCCTTACCATGGTCAATTAACTCAACTCAACAAACTCAAGTGAATTACCTCACGATCCACTCAAGATCCCTTTCCATCAATCTTCTATCTTTAGTCCCTTCAGAGTACACCAAGGACCCTCAAAACCATCCTGGCCTAGTGTTTGGCCCAAGGCTAACAAGGTGGTACATGGCTCACATGGGCCGACCCTCAAAATGGAGGATGTTATTGGATTTGTGGCCCGGCTTTGACCGGTCCTAACTCTCCTTGGGTTCCAAAATTAGCCCTAGTTAGCCCTAGGTTAGGTTAGAAGACTTGGTGGGCCAAAAAAGTGGATTAATTGGGCTTGAAATGGGCCATATGCAAAATCGGACTGGCCTGGGCAGCTTGTCCAGTCGCCCGGGAAACGGCGAGTACGAGCTTGTCGCTTATCAGTTTTGGCTGAAAGTTTGGGGGGGAGCGAGTTAACAAGTCGGTACAGCGCGTGCAAAAATTTTAGGCCAATCAGATATTAGGAAGTCCCACTTTGGTGGCCTCAAATCACATTGCTTCGTACAGGCGAATTATTGGACACCTCGGAAAAAGCCAAGCCTGGGAAGCTACACTGGGAATCAATGCGCGAGCCATATATATTGGAGAATAGACTCGAAGACACTCGTGATACCTAGTCTGAAGTTTTTGAGTTCGTCTGTGCCTTCAACCAAGCATGAAAAGCCGCACCAAAAATTACAGAGAAAAATGGTTGAATTTGGGTATGGGAGGTTTGATTGGTTTGTGAGCTCTGGGGCCATTGTTGATCAAAATTCTCATCACTGGGCCCAAGGTCTTAATACTACCGTGTCCCTAGTTGCTAAGTGCAGAAGAAACCTAGTGGAAAAACTGAATGCAGAATAGTGTAATGCTGACGCGCATTCATTCTCTAATCTTCATAAGATGCATGGATGGCCAATATGAAGTGAAACCTAAGCATCTATAAACTATAATGCCACTAATATCCATATGCAAAAGGAATGCAGTGAGAAAAATAGATGCAGGGTTATCTATAAACTGTTTTTTGTCGGGGGACAAATTTAGCCGTCATTGGCAAATTTGATCTCTGAGGTGTTTTTGAAAATGCATGCTGGGTCTGTAGGCAAAAATTGAGGCGTCAACACTTTTCACCACGTGATATGTGATAATTAAACTAAGAAGAATAATGTCGGGTCCAGATCATATGTCTTTCACTGGATTACATAGGACACAGGTGGAACACACTAACTGAATTGGCTTGAACAGATTTGTAGCTTATGAATCGAAAAGAAGACGAGAGATTTATGACCTTAGTTCGGGCAGGGTATAAAACGGTTTCATCATTATCTATATGAGCATACGAATGGGTGAACAGCAGATAAGCATGATCTCTGCAGGAATATAGGATCATGGTCTACACTCTTTTATTTCTTTCTTTTATTTTCTTTTGGTCAATTTGGTTTACAAAATTCATCATTTCATTACTTAGAAGAAGACTTAATCGAGTCAAAATGATTTGGAGAGACATCATAAGCCAGTTTCAAGCACCTTATAGAGCAAAAGAATGGCCTGGAAGAACTCATTCACCAGAAAGGAGAAGAATTTAGCGTTGAGAAAACCTCCTACTTAATTTTGAAACTGACAAAATTGTCCATAGTCTATTTTGAATCTGATAATTGCATAGTAGGGTCTTTCTTATAGGAACTACTTGTGAAAAGAAGTTTATCAGATTCAATCTATTGAAGCTTAAATGTTTCGATCATGAAGAAAAGTCTACAATACTCTAGATGTTGACAATTATTGCTCGGATATCATTGGAGCAACAACATAAGGATATCGGCTAATTTTATACGGGGATGCATCTGATTACTTCATACTCTACGCGAAAGCTAGATATCTTCATAATGCAAGGACGCATGGAAATACATTAGACGCAAACTTTAACCATCACAGACGGAAATCTGGTTTGGATTTCCTACTTAGAAAGTGTTGATCCTCGATCTTAAAGATTGTTTTGCAACAAAATCCTTCATGCAAGACATCTTTGATTGATTGATAATCACTTCTTAGACAAGCTACTTTCCTCAATCGAAGGACTCCACTTATGGAGACCGGAGATTTGCTTGTATGGGCAACCAAATCAACGGGGATTCGGATCTTATCTCTCAAGGGCTACTTAATCTTCTTTATGTAATCTCGTCCAACGGGTAGATTGGAGAGGGATCCTCTGAAGGTTGTTCAACGGGTGGATTGAAAGTGGATGAATATAAAAGGAGACTAAGGTGCCAAAGAGAACAGAGAGGTCCAGAATAAAAAATTTCAAAGTGCAAAAGAACTTCGATCCTTCATACTTGTCTATTCGTGAGTTACAAATTGTAATATTTGAAAGGCACTAAAAGAGTGATTGAGTGAGATAGTGAGACCTATCATATATCTGAATATTATCACTCATAGTTGTAACATTTTATTGATTTATTAGTGAAATCCAGCCAGTAAGCTATCAGCACAGGAGAGTGGACGTAGACTTGTTCTAAGCCAAATCACTATAAACTCTATGGGCAAATTCTTGTATCTCTAAACTCTTGCCGATTACTTTTGATAAGATTCTTGCACACTAGTGAATCACATCGCACCTCTATTAATATTCTGACTCTTGCTGGAATGCTCTGTGGACATCAGCATATCACTGACGTTGTTCAGGCTCTGCTTTACTTCCGCTTTAATTTGTCAAAATTTATTAAAATCACATATTCACCCCCTGGTGATATTGCTAGCTCCAACATTTGGAAGGGCCAAAACTAGAACAACAAAAACAGACACTCTTATTACGGACAGATGCATTACATCTTAAAAGAAGCAGACATTGGTCACACAGCACGTCACACACAAGTTGAAGCTCTCAGCTGTCTTCATTTTATTCTAGTACATAAAACAGACTCGCACTCATAAAACCCTTAAGAACTCAAACCTGACTGATGAAAGTGTTAAGCTTTCTTCTTCGTTGTCCAAAGATATTTGAGATGCTTAGTTAAGCCAGTCGAGGCAACAAGTAACGATGTCGATCTCCCGGTGTCCACTCCATGAGCCACGATTCCTTCTTATCAGGAAGCTCCTGGAGATTTATGATTCTTCTGTGGAGGTGGACTAGTTCTCCTCGACCATGAATTTTCACTCCATTGTCTACAGTTCAATTTTCTGCATCTCTTCCTGACATGGACAAAAAATTCCACTGCCAAGACTTGAGGTGATCCCAATAGAACATTTTCACACTGACCATGAGTTTACACTTATTCTTACTATTCATGATCGGTTAGCAATGGAATCTCCACTTGCTAGCTAATCACCTTCTGGATAATTACTTTTCTCTACTTGAGTTTCCTCCTCAGGTTCTTCTGATAATTCAGCACCATCATGTTCAATAAAAATCGAACGTGGTTGGCCAATAGTACGACCAGCATGCCCAGGAGGAGGGCAAGTTAGCATTTTAAGCTTTTTCTCATAATCATCGATTTTTTTCTGCAGATGCCTATTCTCCTTTATTAATATGTTACCTATTACATTATGATCGTACGTCAATACCGACCACTCTCGCCAATTCAGGAGGGGCTCTTTCATATGCAATAGATTAAGGTTGTTCTGTTCCAACTTTGGTTGCATGTCTACATGTGCTTTTATGCTCGCTAAGTACCTGTCCGTAGCCATTATCTTTCCACAGTCGACCTTCTACTGTTATGTCTTTCCTTTTCAGCGGGCTGAGCACGTTCTGCAAATATTATTGGAAACATCAGGTAAAACAAGACAAATTAAACTTCAAAGAATATGGAACAACACTATGTTTGATTTAATATCCACGAAGATAAGACAGGAGATAATGAACAGAAGAGAGAGTGATGTACCTCTCACCTTTGCAGGCTAGGTGCACTCTTTTGATGTTCTGGTACCCTTATTTATAGATGTGTGTAGGGACATAAATTTGCCTAAATAACAAACATGATAAGGCTCAATCATGCAAGTAAGTCACAAAATTTCTTTAATTATTTACCCTCTTCATAATGGCATCAGTTTCTGCATACTTCTTATTAAATTCATCCCACCATATAACAACTCAAGAGAACGACGATTGAACCAATGGGACTACTTTTTGCATGGACGAGATCAATGGAATGGAGTACACTAACCAAAATGGTTTAAATGGACTTAGATCTCACATGAATTGGAACTAGACAAAAACTTCATGACCCTAGGCAGGGATAGTTACGCAATCAATCCTAAATTTATTGTACAGAAGCTAATTCAGTCCTAAATTTTTTATTATGTCAATATAATCCTAAACCTTTGCTCGGAATTCTGACAGTAATTCATTTGTGAGAAGGTTTAGGACTACATTGGCACAATTGAAAATTTTAGGACTGAATTAGCATTCGTATCAATAGTTTCTTGAGTTTTTTCTTTTTTCCTTATCTCCCTCTGCCAGTTACTGGAGCCTTTCGGATCTAGGCGAGGGCCACGACGCCCTCGCTTGTGGTCGGCAAGGGTTGCGATAGAAATAATAAAAAGGAAAGAAAGAACAATTTAGAAATGTAAAATAAATTGTAAAAATTGTCCTTGTCAGTGTTGGCAAGCATTTATGCCAGCGATTTTCAATCAAAATTAGTCGGAATAACTACATTAGCAAATCGTCAAGAGTTTATGACTAAATTGGCAAAATTAAAAAGTTTATAACTGAATTGGCTACCGTATAATATGTCTAGGACTTTTTGGCCGCCGAGTAAAGATCACTTGACCTAGATTTGGGTGGACATATTAATTGATCACCTGGTGTGGAACACATCAAGTAGGGTCAACATTTTAGTATGGCTATCTGATATAGATGGATTGATCTATCGCTGTCCTAAGATTATAATAGTTTGGTGTCGTTTCGTTATCATAAATGTGTATTTGTGACTTTTAGTATTAGAAGCTTGATGTATCACTAACGTTTTGATTTTGTTTCAAATTCAACAAGGCACTAGTTTGTTGATATGGCACCTCCACTGCTACAATTTTTTTACGGTAAATCAATCACGAAATGAATATAAAAAATGCACAGAGAATGGAAAAGAAAAAATAAAAGTACGAGAAGTAGTTGAAAAGAGACATAAAATTGTTCTCATTTATAAGCCGAGTTAAGGAAAAATTGTCCAAAAACTCATAAACTTACTATACGGCGGCTAATTTAGTCCTAAATATTTTAATTTGACCAATTTAATCCTAAAAATTTTGACGAATTTATGATGCTGTTATCTCAGTCAATTTTGGTTGAAAATCGATGAAGCAGACATTTTTTACAATTGTTTTTAAGTTTCCTAATTTTTTTTCTTTTTTTCCGTTTTCTTCTTTTCTTTTTCCCCTATTTCCCTCTACCACTTGTCGAAGCCTCCCGGATCTGGGTGAGGGCCGTGACACCCTCGTCTATAGTCGACGAGGGAAATAGGAAAAAAGAAAAAAAGAGAGGAAAGAATGACAAAAAAATAAAAAAAATGGAACAAAAAAAAAATTCAAAAGTGTAAAACAAATTATAAAAATCATATATGTCAGCGCCGGTCACTGTCTATCATTGTCCTAGCATTTGAATAGTTTGGTATCGTTTCATTGTCATAAATGTGTATGCGCGGCTTTTAGTAAAGAAGCATGACCTATCACATCAATACATGACGTTTTGATTTTGTTTCAAATTCAATTAAGTACTACTTTGTTGATATGGCACCTCCACGGCTATAATTTCTTACTGTAAAATGATCTATCACGAATTGAATATAAAAAATGAATAGAGAATGGAAGAAAAATAGAAGTACCAGAAGTAGTTGAGAAGAGACATAAAATTGATCTCTTTTATAAGCCGAGTAAAGGAAAAATTATCAAAAAATTTCTAAACCTGTTATACTGCAGCCAATTAAGCCCTAAATATTTTAATTTGGCCAATTTAGTTCAAAACTTTGTAACAAATTTATAATGCAGTTATTCTGGCCAATTTTGGCCGGAAAACACTGACGCAGACGTTTCTTGGAATTTTTTTTTTCAATTTCTCGAGTTTTTTCTTTTTTCCCTATTTCCTTCCGTTAGTTGCCGAAGCCTCTCGGATCTAGGGGAGGGCGGCGACACCCTCGCTCGTGGTCGGCGGGGGCCGCGACAGAAATAAGAAAAAGAAAAGAAATGGAAAAAAAAAAAAGGAAAGAAAGAAAAATTCAGAAATGTAAAATAAATTGTAAAAATTGTCCTTGTCAGTGTCGGCAAGCACCTATGCTAGCGATTTCAGTCAAAATTAGTCAAAATCACTACATTAGCAAATTGTGAAGAGTTTATGACTAAATTGACCAATTTGAAAAGTTTGTAAATGAATTGGCCACCGTATAATATGTTTAGAACGTTTTGGCCGCCGAGTAAAGATCACTTGACCTACATTTAGGTGGATATATTAAATGATCACCTGGTGTGGAACAAATGAAGTAGGGTCAACATTTTAGTATGGGTGTTTGATATAGATGGATTGATCTATCGTTGTCCTAAGATTTTAATAGTTTGGTGTCATTTCATTATTATAAATGTGTATTTGTGACTTTTAGTATCAGAAGCCCGACGTATCACTGACGTTTTGATTTTGTTTCAAATTCAATAGGGCACTGGTTCGTTGATACGGCACCTTCACTACTATAATTTTTTACAGTCAATTGATCATGAAATGAATACAAAAAATGCGTAGAGAATAGAAAAAAAAAAGAAGTATGAGAAGCAGTTGAAAAGAAACATAAAATTGTTCTCATTTATAAGCCGAGTTAAGGGAAAATTGTGCAAAAACTCCTAAACTTATTATACGGCGACCAATTCAGTTCTAAATATTTTAATATGATCAATTCAGTTCTCATTTGTATGATGCTGTTATCTTGGTCAATTTTGGCTGAAAATCGATGAAGTGGACATTTTTACAATTTTTTAAAGTTTTTTTTAATTTTTTTCTTTTTTGCTTTTCTTTTCTTTCCTTTTTCTTCTTTTCTTTTTCACGTATTTCCCTCTACCAGTTGTGGGAGCCTCCCGGATTTGGGTGTGGGCCGCAATGCCCTTGTCTATAGTCGACGAGGGAAATAGGAAAAAAAGAAAAAATAAAAAGGAAAGAATGACAAAAAGATTAAAAAAGGAACAAAAGAAAAAAAAATTCACAAGTGTAAAACAAATTGCAAAAATCGTCCACGCCAGTGCCAGTCGTTGTCGATCGTTGTCCTAGCATTTGAATAGTTTGGTGTTGTTTCATTGTCATAAATATATAAGAAGCTTGACCTATCACATCAATACATGACGTTTTGATTTTGTTTCAAATCTAGCTAAGTACTGGTTTGTTGATATGGCACCCCGATGGCTATGATTTTTTATTGTAAAATGATCAATCACGAAGTGAATATAAAAAATGAGTAGAGAATAGAAGAAAAATAGAAGTGCCAGAAGTAGTTGGGAAGAGGCATAAAATTGATTCCTTTTATAAGCCGAGTAAAGGAAAAATTGTCTAAAAATTTATAAACCTAGAATATGGCGGCCAATTAAGTCCTAAATATTTTAATTTGGCCAATTTAGTCTAAAACTTTTTAACAATTTTTCAATGCAGTTATTTTGGCCAATTTTGGCTGGAAACCGCTAATGCAGACGTTTTTTGCAATTTTTTTTAAGTTTCCTGAGTTTGTTCTTTGTTTCCTATTCTTTTCTATTTTCCCTATTTCTCTTCGCCAGTTGTCGGAGCCTCTCGGATCTAGGCGAGGGCTGTAATGCCCTCGCTTGTGGTCGGTGAGGGTTGTGACAGAAAAAAGAAAATGGAAGGAAAGAAAAATTCAGAAATGTAAAACAAATTGCAAAAATCGTCCTTGTTAGTGTCGGAAAGCATCTATGTCAACAATTTTTAGTAAAATATTAGTCGGAATAACTGCATTAGCAAATCGTAAAGTGTTTATTAATAAATTGGCCAAATTGAAAAGTTTGTAAATGAATTGGCCACCGTATAATATGTTTATGATTTTTTGGCCGTCGAGTAACTATCACTTGACCAATATTTAGGTGGACATATTAATTGATTACCAGGTGTGGAACACATCAAGTAGGGTCAACATTTTAGTATGGCTTTCTGATATAGATGGATTGATCTATCGTTGTCATAATATTATATTAGTTTGGTGTCGTTCTGTTATCATAAATATGCATTTGTGATTTTTAGTATTTGAAGCCTGACATATCACGGACGATTTGATTTTGTTTCAAATTCAACAGGGCATTAGTTTGTTGATATGGCACCCCCACTACTATAATTTTTTACTATAAAATGATCAATCACGAAACAATTACAAAAAATGCGTAGAGAAAGGAAAAAAAATTAGAAGTATGAGAAGCAGTTGAAAAGAGACATAAAATTGTTCTCATTTATAAGCCGAGCCGAGTTAAGGGAAAATTGTGCAAAAACTCCTAAACTAGTTATACGGTGGCCCATTCAGTTCTAAATATTTTAATATGATCAATTTTGACCTAAAACTTTTGACGATTTTACGATGCTGTTATCTCGGTCAATTTTGGCGGAAAATCGATGAAGTGGACCATTTTTTACAATTTTTTAAAGTTTTTTTTAATTTTTTTCTTTTTCCTTTTCTTTTCTTTCCATTTTCTTCTTTTCTTTTTCGCGTATTTCCCTCTGCCAGTTGCTGGAGCCTCCCTGGATTTGGGTGTGGGCCGCAATGCTCTTGTCTATAGTCGACGAGGGAAATAGGAAAAAAAGAAAAAAATAAAAAGGAAAGAATGACAAAAAGATAAAAAAGGAACAAAAGAAAAAAAATTCACAAGTGTAAAACAAATTGCAAAAATTGTCCACGCCAGTGCCAGTTGTTGTCGATCGTTGTCCTAGCATTTGAATAGTTTGGTGTCGTTTCATTGTCATAAATATATAAGAAGCTTGACCTATCACACCAATACATGACGTTTTGATTGTGTTTCAAATCCAGCTAAGTACCGGTTTGTTGATATGGCACCTCCACGGCTATACTTTTTTACTGTAAAATGATCAATCACGAAGTGCATATAAAAAATGAGTAGAGAATGGAAGAAAATTAGAAGTGCCAGAAGTAGTTGAGAAGAGGCATAAAATGGATCCCTTTTATAAGCCGAGTAACGGAAAAATTGTCTAAAAATTTATAAACCTATAATATAGCGGCCAATTAAGTCCTAAATATTTTGATTTGGCCAATTTAGTCTAAAACTTTTTAACGATTTTCCAATGCAGATATTTTGGCCAATTTTGGCTGGAAACCGCTAATGCAGACGTCTTTTGCAATTTTTTTTTTTTGAAGTTTCTTGAGTTTGTTCTTTGTTTCCTATTCTTTTCTTTTTTCCCTATTTCTCTTTGCCAGTTGCCGGAGCCTCTCGGATCTAGGCGAGGGCTGCAATGCCCTCGCTTGAGGTCGGCGAGGGTTGTGACAGAAAAAAGAAAAAGGAAGGAAAGAAAAATTCGGAAATGTAAAACAAATTGCAAAAATCGTCCTTGTCTGTGTCGGCAAGCATCTATGTCAATAATTTTTAGTAAAAAATCAGTCGGAATAATGACATTAGCAAATCGTGAAGAGTTTAATAAAAAATTGGCTAAATTGAAAAGTTTGTAAATAAATTAGCCACCGTATAAAATGTTTAGGACTTTTTGGCCGCCGAGTAACTATCACTTGACCTATATTTAGGTGGACATATTAATTGATCACCTGGTGTGGAACGCATTAAGTAGGGTCAACATTTTAGTATGGCTGTCTGATATGGGTGGATTGATCTATCGTTGTCCTAAGATTATAATAGTTTGGTGTCGTTCCGTTATCATAAATGTGTATTTGTGATTTTTAGTATTTGAAGCCTGACATATCACGGACGATTTGACTTTGTTTCAAATTCAATAGGGCATTAGTTTGTTGATATGGCACCCCCACTACTATAATTTTGTACTGTAAAATGATCAATCATGAAACAAATACAAAAAATGTGTAGAGTACGGAAAAAAAAAAATAGAAGTATGAGTAGCAGTTGAAAAGAGACATAAAATTATTCTCTTTTATAAGCCAAGTTAAGGGAAAATTGTGCAAAAACTCATAAACTAGTTATATGGCGACCAATTCAGTTCTTAATATTTTAATATGATCAATTTAGTCCTGAAACTTTTGACGATTGTACGATGTTGTTGTCTTAGTCAATTTTGGCTGAAAACCGATGAAGTGGACATTTTTTACAATTTTTTACAATTTTTTAAATTTTTTTTCTTTTTTGCTTTTCTTTTCTTTCCTTTTTCTTCTTTTCTTTTTCGCGTATTTCCCTTTGCCAATTGCTGGAGCCTCCCGGATTTGGGTGTGGGACGCAATGCCCTCATCTATTGTCGACGAGGGAAATAGGAAAAAAAGAAACAATAAAAAGGAAAGAATGACAAAAAGATAAAAAAGGAACGAAAGAAAAAAAATTCACAAGTGTAAAACAAATTGCAAAAATCGTCCATGTCAGGCCCAGTTGCTGTCCATCGTTGTCCTAGCATTTGAATTGTTTGGTGTCATTTCATAGTCATAAATATGTATGTGCGAGTATAAGAAGCTTGACCTATCACATCAATACATGACGTTTTGATTTTGTTTCAAATCCAACTAAGTACCAGTTTGTTGATATGGCACCTCCACGGCTATAATTTTTTATTGTAAAATGATCAATCACTAAGTGAATATAAAAAAAGAGTAGAGAATGGAAGAAAAATAGAAGTGCTAGAAGTAGTTGAGAAGAGACATAAAATTGATCCATTTTATAAGCCAAGTAAAGGAAAAATTGTCTAAAATTTTATAAACCTATAATATGGAGGCCAATTAAGTCCTAAATATTTTAATTTGGCCAATTAGTCTAAAAGTTTTTAACGATTTTTCAATGCAGTTATTTTGGCCAATTTTGGCTGGAAACCGCTAATGCAGACGTTTTTTGCAATTTTTTTTTAAGTTTCCTGAGTTTGTTCTTTGTTTCCTGTTCTTTTCTTTTTTCCCTATTTCTCCTCGCCAGTTGTCGGAGCCTCTCGGATCTCGGCAAGGGCTACAATGCCCCCGCTTGAGGTCGGCGAGGGTTGTGACAGAAAAAAGGAAAACGAAGGAAAGAAAAATTCAGAAATGTAAAACAAATTGCAAAAATCGTCCTTGTCAATGTCGGCAAGCATCTATGTCAACAATTTTTAGTAAAAAATTAGTTGGAATAACGACATTAGCAAATCGTGAAGAGTTTATTAATAAATTGGCCAAATTGAAAGGTTTGTAAGTGAATTGGCCACCGTATAATATGTTTATGACTTTTTGGCCGCCGAGTAACTATCACTTGACCTATATTTAGGTGGACATATTAATTGATCACCTGGTGTGGAACACATCAAGTAGGGTCAACATTTTAGTATGGCTGTATGATATAGATGGATTGATATATCGTTGTCCTCAGATTATAATAGTTTGGTGTCGTTCCGTTATCATAAGTGTGTATTTGTGATTTTTAGTATTTGAAGCCTGACATATCACGTACGTTTTGACTTTGTTTCAAATTCAACAGGGCATTAGTTTGTTGATATGGCACCCCCACTACTATAATTTTTTACTGTAAAATGATCAATCACGAAACAATTACAAAAAATGTGTATAGAATGGAAAAAAAAAATAGAAGTATGAGAACCAGTTGAAAACGGACATAATTTTGTTCTCATTTATAAGCCGAGTTAAGGGAAAATTGTGCAAAAACTCCTAAACTAGTTATACGGCGGCCAATTCAGTTCTAAATATTTTAATATGATCAATTTAGTCCTGAAACTTTTGACGATTGTACGATGCTATTATCTCGGTCAATTTTGGCTGAAATTCGATGAAGTGGACATTTTTTATAATTTTTAATTTTTGTATAATTTTTTTTCTTTTTTCCTTTTCTTTTCTTTCCTTTTTCTTCTTTTCTTTGTCGCGTATTTCCCTCTGCCAGTTGCTGGAGCCTCCTGGATTTGGGTGAGGGCCGCAATGCCCTTGTCTATAGTCGACGAGGGAAATAGGAAAAAAAGAAAAAAATAAAAAGGAAAGAATGACAGCAAAATAAAAAAATGGATCAAAAGAAAAAAAATTCACAAGTGTAAAACAAATTGCAAAAATCGTCCATGTCAGCACCAGTTGCTATCTATCGTTATGCTAGCATTTGAATAGTTTGGCGTCGTATCATCGTCATAAATATGTATGTGCGACTTTTAGTATAAGAAGCTTGACCTATCACACCAATACATGACGTTTTGATTGTGTTTCAAATCCAGCTAAGTACCGGTTTGTTGATATGGCACCTCCACGGCTATACTTTTTTACTGTAAAATGATCAATCACGAAGTGCATATAAAAAATGAGTAGAGAATGGAAGAAAATTAGAAGTGCCAGAAGTAGTTGAGAAGAGGCATAAAATGGATCCCTTTTATAAGCCGAGTAACGGAAAAATTGTCTAAAAATTTATAAACCTATAATATAGCGGCCAATTAAGTCCTAAATATTTTGATTTGGCCAATTTAGTCTAAAACTTTTTAACGATTTTCCAATGCAGATATTTTGGCCAATTTTGGCTGGAAACCGCTAATGCAGACGTCTTTTGCAATTTTTTTTTTTTGAAGTTTCTTGAGTTTGTTCTTTGTTTCCTATTCTTTTCTTTTTTCCCTATTTCTCTTTGCCAGTTGCCGGAGCCTCTCGGATCTAGGCGAGGGCTGCAATGCCCTCGCTTGAGGTCGGCGAGGGTTGTGACAGAAAAAAGAAAAAGGAAGGAAAGAAAAATTCGGAAATGTAAAACAAATTGCAAAAATCGTCCTTGTCTGTGTCGGCAAGCATCTATGTCAATAATTTTTAGTAAAAAATCAGTCGGAATAATGACATTAGCAAATCGTGAAGAGTTTATTAATAAATTAGCCAAATTGAAAAGTTTGTAAATGAATTGGTTACCGTATAATATGTTTAGGACTTTTTGGCCGCCGAGTAACTATCACTTGACCTATATTTAGGTGGACATATTAATTGATCACCTGGTGTGGAACACATCAAGTAGGGTCAACATTTTAGTATGGCTGTATGATATAGATGGATTAATCTATCGTTGTTCTAAGATTATAATAGTTTGGTGTCGTTCCGTTATCATTAATGTATATTTGTGATTTTTAGTATTTGAAGCCTGACATATCACGGACGTTTTGATTTTGTTTCAAATTCAACAGGGCATTAGTTTGTTGATATGGCACCCCCACTACAATAATTTTTTATTGTAAAATGATCAGTCGCAAAACAAATACAAAAAATGCGTAGAGAATGTAAAAAAAGGTTGGAAGTACGAGAAACAGTTGAAAAGAGACATAAAATTATTCTCATATATAAGTCGAGTTAAGGGAAAATTGTGCAAAACTCCTAAACTAGTTATACAGTGGCCAATTCAGTTATAAATATTTGAATATGATCATTTTAGTCCTAAAACTATTGACGATTTTACGATGCTGTTATCTCGGTCAATTTCGGCTGAAAATCGATGAAGTGCGCATTTTTTTCAATTTTTTTAGTATTTTTTTTCATTTTTTTCTTTTTTCCTTTTTCTTCTTTTGTTTTTCGCGTATTTCCCTCTGCCAGTTGCTGGAGCCTCCTGGATTTGGGTGTGGGACGCAATGCCCTCGCCCATTGTCGACAAGGGAAATAGGAAAAAAAGAAAAAATAAAAAGGAAACAATGACAAAAAGATAAAAAAGGAACAAAAGAAAAAAAATTCACAAGTGCAAAACGAATTGCAAAAATCGTCCATGTCAGCGCCAGTCGCTGTCTATCGTTGTCCTCGCATTTAAATAGTTTGGTGTCGTTTCATCGTCATAAATATGTATGTGCGACTTTTAGTATAAGAAGCTTGACCTATCACATCAATACAAGACGTTTTGATTTTGTTTCAAATCCAGCTAAGTACCGGTTTGTTTATGTGGCACCTCCATGACTATAAATTTTCATTGTAAAATGATCATTCACGAAGTGCATATAAAAAATGAGTAGAGAATGGATGAAAAATAGAAGTGCCAGAAGTAGTTGAGAAGAGGCACAAAATGGATCCCTTTTATAAGCCGAGTAACGGAAAAATTGTCTAAAAATTTATAAACCTATAACATAGCGGTCAATTAAGTCCTAAATATTTTAATTTGGCCAATTTAGTCTAAAACTTTTTAACGATTTTTCAATGCAGATATTTTAGCCAATTTTGGCTGGAAACCGCTAATGCAGACGTTTTTTGCAATTTTTTTTTTGAAGTTTCTTGAGTTTGTTCTTTGTTTCCTATTCTTTTCTTTTTTTCCCTATTTCTCTTTGCCAGTTGCCGGAGCCTCTCGGATCTAGGCGAGGCTGCAATGCCCTCGCTTGAGGTCGGCGAGGGTTGTGACTGAAAAAAGGAAAAGGAAGGAAATAAAAATTTAGAAATGTAAAACAAATTGCAAAAATAGTCCTTGTCAGTGTCGGCAAGCATCTATGTCAACAATTTATAGTAAAAAATTAGTCGGAATAATGACATTAGCAAATCGTGAAGAGTTTATTAATAAATTGGCCAAATTGAAATGTTTGTAAATGAATTGGCCACCATATAATATGTTTAGAACTTTTTGGCCGCCGAGTAACTATCACTTGACCTATATTTAGGTGGACATATTAATTGATCACCTGGTGTGGAACACATCAAGTAGGGTCAACATTTTAGTATGGCTGTATGATATAGATGGATTGATATATCGTTGTCCTAAGATTATAATAGTTTGGTGTCGTTCCGTTATCATAAATGTGTATTTGTGATTTTTAGTATTTGAAGCCTGACATATCACGGATGATTTGATTTTGTTTCAAATTCAACAGGACATTAGTTTGTTGATATGGCACCCCCACTACTATTATTTTTTACTGTAAAATAATCAGTCACGAAACAAATACAAAAAATGCATAGAGAATGGAAATAAAAATTAAAAGTATCAGAAGCAGTTGAAAAGAGAAATAAAATTGTTCTCATTTATAAGCCGAGTTCAGGGAAAATTGTGCAAAAACTCCTAAACTATTTATACGGCGGCCCATTCAGTTCTAAATATTTTAATACGATCAATTTTGTCCGAAAACTTTTGACGATTTTACGATGCTGTTATCTCAGTCAATTTAGGCTGAAAATAGATGAAGTGGACATTTTTTACAATTTTTTTAAAGTTTTTTTTTAATTTTTTTTCTTTTTTGCTTTTCTTTTCTTTCCTTTTTCTTCTTTTGTTTTTCGCGTATTTCCCTTTGCCAGTTGCTGGAGCCTCCCAGATTTGGGTGTGGGATGCAATGCCCTCATCTATAATCGACGAGGGAAATAGGAAAAAAAGAAAAAATAAAAAGGAAAGAATTACAACGACAAAAAAAAAGGAACAATAGAAAAAAAATTCACAAGTGTAAAACAAATTGCAAAAATCGTCCATGTCAGCGCCAGTCGCTGTCTATCGTTGTCCTAGCATTTGAATAGTTTGGTGTCGTATCATTGTCGTAAATATGTATGTGCGACTTTTAGTATAAGAAGCTTGACCTATCACATCAATACATGACGTTTTGATTTTGTTTCAAATCCAGCTAAGTATTGGTTTGTTGATATGGCACCTCCACGGCTATAATTTTTTATTGTAAAATGATCAATCACGAAGTGCATATAAAAAATGAGTAGAGAATGGAAGAAAAATAGAAGTGCCAGAAGTAATTGAGAAGAGGCATAAAGTTGATCCCTTTTATAAGCCGAGTAAAGGAAAAATTGTCTAAAAATTTATAAACCTACAATATGGCGGCCAATTAAGTCCTAAATATTTTAATTTGGCCAATTTAGTATAAAAATTTTTAATGATTTTTCAATGCAGTTATTTTGGCCAATTTTGGCTGGAAACCGCTAATGCAGACATTTTTTGCCATTTTTTTTTTTTAAGTTTCCTGAGTTTGTTCTTTGTTTCCTATTCTTTTCTTTTTCCCCTATTTCTCTTCACCAGTTGCCGGAGCCTCTTGGATCTAGGCGAGGGCTGCAATGCCTGCACTTGTGGTCGGCGAGGGTTGTGACTGAAAAAAGAAAAAGGAAGGAAATAAAAATTTAGAAATGTAAAACAAATTGCAAAAATCGTCCTTGTCAATGTCGGCAAGCATCTTTGTCAACAATTTATAGTAAAAAATTAGTTGGAATAACTACATTGGCAAATCGAGAAGAGTTTGTTAAAAAATTGGCCAAATTGAAAAGTGTGTAAATAAATTGGCCGCCGTATAATATGTTTAGGACTTTTTGGCCGCCGAGTAACTATCACTTGACCTATATTTAGGTGGACATATTAATTGATCACCTGGTGTGGAACACATCAAGTAGGGTCAACATTTTAGTGTGGCTGTATGGTATAGATGGATTGATCTATCGTTGTCCTAAGATCATAATAGTTTGGTGTCATTTCGTTATTATAAATGTGTATTTGTGACTTTTAGTTTTAGAAGCCTGACATATCACTGACGTTTTGATTTTGTTTCAAATTCAACAGTGCATTAGTTTGTTGATATGGCACCCCCACTACTATTATTTTTTACTGTAAAATGATCAATAACGAAACAAATACAAAAAATGCGTAGAGAATGGAAAAAAAAAACTAGAAGTAGGAGAAGCAGTTGAAAAGAGACATAAAATTGTTCTCATTTATAAGTCGAGTTAAGGAAAATTTGTGCAAAAACTCCTAAACTAGTGATACGGCGGCCAATTTAGTTCTAAATATTTTAATATAATCAATTTAGTCCTGAAACTTTTGACGATTATACGATGCTATTATCTCGGTCAATTTTAGCTGAAAATCGATGAAGTGGACATTTTTTACAATTTTTAAAAAAAAATTTAAATATTTTTTCTTATTTCCTTTTCTTTTCTTTCCTTTTTCTTCTTTTGTTTTTCGCGTATTTCCCTCTGCCAGTTGCTGGAGCCTCTCGGTTTTAGGTGAGGGCCGTAATGCCCTTGTCTATAGTCGACAAGGGAAATAGGAAAAAAAGAAAAAATAAAAAGGAAAGAATGACAGCAAAATAAAAAAAAAGGAACAAAAGAAAAAAAATTCACATGTGTAAAACAAATTGCAAAAATCGTCCATGTCAGCGCCAGTTGGTGTCTATCGTTGTCCTTGCATTTGAATAGTTTGGTGTCGTATCATCGTCGTAAATATGTTAGTGCGACTTTTAGTATAAGAAGCTTGACCTATCACATCAATACATGACGTTTTGATTTTGTTTCAAATCCAGCTAAGTACCGGTTTGTTGATATGGCACCTCCATGGCTATAATTTTTTTCTGTAAAATGTTTTACTGTAAAATGATCAATCACGAAGTGCATATAAAAAATGAGTAGAGAATGGAAGAAAAATAGAAGTGCCAGAAGTAATTGAGAAGAGGCATAAAGTTGATCCCTTTTATAAGTCGAGTAAAGGAAAAATTGTCTAAAAATTTATAAACCTACAATATGGCGGCCAATTATGTCCTAAATATTTTAATTTGGCCAATTTAGTCTAAAACTTTTTAACGATTTTTCAATGCAGTTATTTTGGCCAATTTTGGCTAGAAACCGCTAATGCAGACGTTTTTTGCAATTTTTTTTTTTTAAGTTTCCTGAGTTTGTTCTTTGTTTCCTATTCATTTCTTTTTTCCCTATTTCTCTTTGCCAGTTGTCGGAGCCTCTCGGATCTAGGCGAGGGCTGCAATGCCCTCGCTTGAGGTCGGCGAGGGTTGTGACAGAAAAAAGGAAAACGAAGGAAAGAAAAATTCAGAAATGTAAAACAAATTGCAAAAATCGTCCTTGTCTGTGTCTGCAAGCATCTATGTCAACAATTTTTAGTAAAAAATTAGTCGGAATAACAACATTAGCAAATCGTGAAGAGTTTATTAATAAATTGGCCAAATTGAAATATTTGTAAATGAATTGGCCACCGTATGATATGTTTAGGACTTTTTCGCCGCCGAGTAACTATCACTTGACCTATGTTTAGGTGGACATATTAATTGATCACTTGGTGTGGAACACATCAAGTAGGGTCAATATTTTAGTATGGCTGTATGATATAGATGGATTGATCTATCGTTGTCCTAAGATTATAATAGTTTGGTGTCGTTCCGTTATCATAAATGTGTATTTGTGATTTTTAGTATTTGAAGCCTGACATATCACGGACGTTTTGATTTAGTTTCAAATTCAACAGGGCATTAGTTTGTTGATATGGTACCCTCACTACTATAATTTTTTACTGTAAAATGATTAGTCACGAAACAAATAAAAAAAATGCGTAGGGAATGGAAAAAAAAATTAGAAGTATGAGAAGCAGTTGAAAAGAGACATAAAATTGTTCTCATTTATAAGCCGAGTTAAGGAAAAATTGTGCAAAAACTCCTAAACTAGTTATACGGCGGCCAATTCAGTTCTCAATATTTTAATATGATCAATTTTGTCCTGAAACTTTTGACTAATGTACGATGCTGTTATCTCAGTCAATTTTGGCTGAAAACCGATGAAGTTGACATTTTTTACAATTTTTTGAAGTTTTTTTTAATTCTTTTTCTTTTTTGCTTTTCTTTTCTTTCCTTTTTCTTCTTTTCTTTTTCGCGTATTTCCCTCTGCCAGTTGTTGGAGCCTCTCGGATTTGGGTGTGGGCCGCAATGCCCTTGTCTATAATCGACGAGGGAAATAAAAAAAAAAGAAAAAATAAAAAGGAAAGAATGACAAAAAGATAAAAAAAAGGAACAAAAGAGAAAAAATTCACAAGTGTAAAACAAATTGCAAAAATCGTCTATGTCAGCGCCAGTCGCTGTCTATCATTGTTCTAGCATTTGAATAGTTTGGTGTCGTTTCATTGTCATAAATATGTATGTGCGACTTTTAGTATAAAAAGCTTGACCTATCACATCAATACATGACGTTTTGATTTTGTTTCAAATCCAGCTAAGTACCGGTTTGTTTATATGGCACCTCCATGGCTATAAATTTTTACTGTAAATGATCATTCACGAAGTGCATATAAAAAATGAGTAGAGAATGGAAGAAAAATAGAAGTGCCAGAAGTAGTTGAGAAGAGGCATAAAATGGATCCCTCTTATAAGCCGAGTATGGGAAAAATTGTCTAAAAATTTATAAACCTATAATATGGCGGCCAATTAAGTCGTAAATATTTTAATTTGGCCAATTTAGTCTAAAACTTTTTAACGATTTTTCAATGCAATTTTTTTGGCCAATTTTGGCTGAAAACCTCTAATGCATTCGTTTTTTGCAATTTTTTTTTTTAAGTTTCCTAAGTTTGTTCTTTGTTTCCTATTCTTTTCTGTTTTCCCTATTTCTCTTTGCCAGTTGCCGGAGCCTCTCAGATCTAGGCGAGGGCTGCAATGCCCTCACTTGAGATCGGCGAGGGTTGTGCCAGAAAAAAGAAAGAGGAAGGAAAGAAAAATTCATAAATGTAAAACAAATTACAAAAATCATCCTTGTCTGTGTCGGCAAGCATCTATGTCAACAATTTTTAGTAAAAAATTAGTCGGAATAACTACATTAGCAAATCGTGAAGAGTTTATTAATAAATTGGCGAAATTGAAAAGTTTGTAAATGAATTGGCCACCGTATAATATGTTTAGGACTTTTTGGCTGCCGAGTGAATATCACTTGACCTATATTTAGGTGGACATATTAATTGATCACCTGGTGTGGAACACATCAAGTAGGGTCAACATTTTTGTATGGCTGTCTGATATAGATGGATTGATCTATCGTTGATCTAAGATTATAATAGTTTGGTGTCGTTCCGTTATCATAAATGTATATTTGTGATTTTTAGTATTTGAAGCCTGACATATCACGAACGTTTTGATTTTGTTTCAAATTCAACAGGGCATTAGTTTGTTGATATGACACCCCCACTACTATAATTTTTTACTGTAAAATGATCAGTCTTGAAACAAATACAAAAAATGCGTAGAGAATGGAAAAAAAAAATTATAAGTATGAGAAGCAGTTGAAAAGAGACATAAAATTGTTCTCATTCATAAGCCGAGTTAAGGGAAAATTGTGCAAAAACTCTTAAACTAGTTATACGGCGGCCAATTCAGTTATAAATATTTGAATATGATCAATTTTGTCCGAAAACTTTTGACGATTTTACGATGCTGTTATCTCGGTCAATTTTGGCTGAAAATCGTTGAAGCAGACATTTTTTACAATTTTTTTAATGTTTTTAAAGTTTTTTCCTTTTTCCTTTTCTTTTCTTTCCTTTTTCTTCTTTTCTTTTTCACCTATTTCCCTCTTCCAGTTGTTGGAGCCTCCAGGATTTAGGTGAGGGCCGCGACGCCCTCATTTATAGTCGACGAGGGAAATAGGAAAAAAAGAAAAAATAAAAAGGAAAGAATGATAAAAAAAAATAAAAACGAAATAAAAGAAAAAAATTCACAAGTGTAAAACAAATTGCAAAAATCGTCCATATCAGCGCCGATTGCTATCTATCATTATCCTAGCATTTGAAGAATTTGGTGTCGTTTCATTGTCATAACCGTGTATGTGTGACTTATAGTGTAAGAAGCTTGACCTATCACATCAATACATGACGTTTTAATTTTGTTTCAAATCCAACTAAGTACTAGTTTGTTGATATGGCACCTCCGCGGCTATAATTTTTTACTGTAAAATGATCAATCACGAAGTGAATATAAAAAATGAGTAGATAATGGATGAAAAATAGAAGTGCCAGAAGTAGTTGAGAAGAGACATAAAATTGATCTCTTTTGTAAGCCAAGTAAAGGAAAAATTGTCTAAAAATTTATAAACCTATAATACGGCAGCCAATTAAGTCATAAATATTTTAAGTTGGCGAATTTAGTCTAAAACTTTTTAACAAATTTTCAATGCAATTATTCTAGCCAATTTTGGCTGGAAACCGCTAACACTGACTTTCTTTGCAATTTTTTTTTTTTAAGTTTCCCGAGTTTTCTCTTTTGTCCTCTTATTTTCTTTTTTCCCTATTTCTCTCTGCCAGTTGCTGGAGACTCTTGGATCTAGGCAAGGGCCGCGGCACCCTCGCTTGTTGTTGGTGAGGGCCGTGATAGAAAAAAAAGAAAAAAAGAAGGAAAGAATAATCAGAAATGTAAAACAAATTGCAAAAATCGTCCTTGTCAATGTCGGCAAGCATCTTTGTCAGCGATTTTTAGTCAAAATTAGTCGAAATAACTTCATTAGCAAATCGTGAAGAGTTTATGACCAAATTGGCCAAATTGAAAAGCTTGTAAATGAATTGGCCACTGTATAATATGTCTAGGACTTTTTGGCCGCCGAGTAACTATCACTTAGAAATCCAACGTAATAGTTAGTCAAAGATTGATGGCTAGAAATGGCAACAAAGGAGGTTAATAGTAAATTTATGGCTAGAAATGGCAACAAAGGAGGTTAATAGTAAATCTTTGGGCATTACAACAAACAGGTGCATAGACCTTTTGAGCTTTAGGGTATAGGGTGTAGTGTTTAGGGTTTAGCGTGTAGGATTTAGGGTTTAGAGTTTAGGGTTTATGGTTAAAGGTTTACCGTGTAGAGTATATGGTTTAGGGTTTGGGACTTAGGGTTTAGGTTACGCCGAGCTTGTTTCTCTAATACGACATTGTTTCTCTTTTTGTTTCCAGGAATGGAAAAGGAGATTTTTTTACTTTTTATTTCTATTCCAAATTTATTCCTTGACCACTTATTTATTTCGAATAATAGAAAAATTAACTAACGTACACAAACATATTTTTGTTCTTTTTCTGTTACACGAAACAAAAGAACAAAAAAATAGAAATGTTACCAAATAGGCCTTTAGTGTGGCCCTTAGTAAATTTCAAATAAGCGCCGTACCTTAACTATCGGCTATGGCCAGTAACTTGAGCATGAACCAATTCAATTATATGGTTGTGAGGTGTAGTACATAGCGATGTGTATCACATTAATTCACTTTAGTGAGGTGTGGTCCATAGGCATCTGAATTGATTGAGCAGTTTCAATAAATTCATGACATGACAGATTCGATAAATTGGCTTCTTGATGTTTAATAATCACGAATATGAAAGGATGAAGTTCTACTTATGATTACCATTATAATATGAATAGGTTGACTTGACTACGAGCATATCGACTAGATTAATTCGGACAACAGCGTACATGGAGGGTCCATTCTTGATGTTTAACAATCACGATGTGAAAGGATGAAGTTCTACTTATGATTACCATTATAATATGAACATGTTGACTTGATAATGAACACATTGACTAGATTAATTCGGACGACAACGTACATGGAGGGTCCATTCTTGATGTTTAACAATCACGATGTGAAAGGATGAAGTTCTACTTATGATTACCGTTATAATATGAACAGGTTGACTTGATAACGAGCACATTGACTAGATTAATTTGGACAACAAAGTACATGGAGGGTCCATTTTTGAATCGGTGTGAGAAAGCTGGCCTTGATATTATTTGACTACGGCACACAAAGGAAAATAAATGGTATTTCATCATGAAATACCATTTGTCATATAAAACAATTTTTATTGTTGCCCAAAAAATAAGAAAAGAAGAAAATATTTCACACTTAAAAATTATTTTTGAGATTTTAGTCTTTTTCCCTATAAAAGCAATTGCCGCGCGACTCACATGGGAATTTATTAGGGTGAATTAAATTCTTTCTGGTTGATAGTAATTATGACTCCACAATGATTTCTCTCAAGCCGGGAGTGTGAACAAATTTATGTGCATAACAAAGTTGTCATCTCTCCCATACGAAAAAACTAGGCCCGTCAGACGGGGGGATTGAATCGAAAATGGTTTGACCCCAATTAACTCATTTAACTCATATTGACTCATTTTTATATAATACAATTTTAACGACCTACGCTTGATCAAACACGGACTCAACCCATAGCCAATCTTACCCAACCACGACTTCAATTCTTAGCAATTTTTCTCTTTAAATTGTTGTCTCTAAAGAATGGGCAATTTCGTTGACCGGCTCGTTGAGTTAGCAAGGGAGCACGAATGCTTGGATCGAGTTGTGGGCTAGGACCTCACATGGCACATGAGCAATGCAAATACGTAGGTGAGCACCAGGGACTTGGGCACAGCCTTTATGGACCCAAGTTCGGCCTCGATGGACCTGGGCTCAGGCGCTGGTGACTTGGGCATGGCTGTCGAGATTCGAGCATGGGCACAGGGGACTCGAGCACGGCCACCAAGGTCCTAGGCTTGGATACTATATAAAAAACATATATGTAACCACGATTATATGACCAATCATATATCATATCTATTATAGTTGCATTACTTATAACTTCCTTGTTCGTAAACAAATCTGATTCAGAATTGTCTTTCATTCTAAGGCATAACCTGTACTCATGTTCTTCATATTTGCCTGGAGTTTGCTCCCAGAAATATGGCCATCCCTACCCCCTCACTTCAATCCCACAAACTTTAGCTAGAGCTACTCTTGTATAAGGAGCAACGTATTGTAACACAACTGGGGAATTCGTTGTTTCACCGGCTCTTATATCTTTTTATAGGCTCAATGAAAAAAAAATCAAGATATGTAAAACTTAAATCGCAACTACCCAATTGCAAGAGTGGAGCTCTACAAGTTGAGCTATACCGACACAGGTTAATATGTAGAAAATACCTAAGGGCACAAGACAACTCTCCAAGGAACTTGGAAAAATAGCCCCGCAACTTCAAGCAAGTTTGGGTCCATAAGCTAGGGTGTGCATTGGTCTCGGTCCAACTTGGGAACTGGACCGAACAAAACCGGCTAGTTCTTGGTTCCCAAAATTTAGAATTGGGAATAATAGGTCCGGTTCCCGGTTCTGTAAAAGGAACCGGACTGGCCCAGATTTCCTTATTTTTTTTATTTTGAAGCAAAGCAAACCCTAATTTCTAAGTAAGGTTTCAATTCTCATTCCCTCCCTTTTTCACCTCTGTCTCGATCTCATCTCTCACCCTCACGCTTGCGCTCTCACTCTCAGTCCACTCCTCCCTCTCTCGCGCAGCCCGCCAGCCATCAGCCCAAGGTGCTGTGCTCGAATTCTGTCTCTATTGTGCTCTCTCTCTCTCTCTCTTCATTCGGTCGCCGACTTGCTTTTGCCTTTGCGTCTCTCTTGTGTTCTCACCTTTAGTATGCTCCAATGTTAAGCGTGGTTCTGTTTTCTGTTCATTATCTGCTAGTTAAACGGTTAAACCTAATCGGCTCGGACCGCCGAAAGCTTTTTCCGTTGATTTTCTCCCTTGCAAGCGTGTCTTTTTTAGGGCAAAATACATGAACTTGTGGACGAGAGAAAACAAGACCAAGCAGAACACTCTTCGACATTTGTGAGGGATGAGAATCAAAGAAAAGATTCAAAAACTTAATACAAAATATTGTCACAAACACATGACACATGGTGCTAATTAGCCGTCACCGCGCTATCGATATTCTCTTTTCCTCATCGACAGACTCGCCCCAGTAACTCCTTTATTTCGGCCCTCGTTGGGCTGTCGATCATATCTTTCTTCGGCTTATGCATTTCCATTTCCCTCATCAACATCTCGCGAGCCAAATCCGACATGTCGTGGGTGGCTTCCAGTATTCCCCGCTCGAATTCTTCCCTCAGGTCTTGCTCCGATCTCCTTTCCTTCCTTTTCAGCTTCTTCTGGATTATGATCCTCGAAGTGCCCGCCACGGTCGTCCAACTCGACCTTTGGAGCTTAAAATACATGTCGGCTAGGCCCTTTGCCTTCTTCTTGGAGATGAATTCTTTGGCAACCGCGCTGGGGCTTAATTCCACGCATCCTGGCGGATTTGGTATCCCGATCCGGTCCACGACTTGGACCAAATGGTAGCTCGGCCAGACTATGTCCTCGTTCCATTCGGGCGGTGTGCTATGTATCAAAAGCATGAGATCTTTGTGAGGATTGAGAACTCTCTCCTTGTCTAGAGATTGGTAAACTCTTGAAGGAAATTCCTTAAGTCTCTCCCCTGCTTCGATTTCCATGATCCTGACCAATCCTCCTTCGAACAATTCAGCCGCCACCTCTCTTGGCGTCGACTTCAGGACCCAGTAAAAGTTTTCCCTCCCTTCTCTGTTTATGTTTATGTTGTGCTTGGTGGTTCCTGGTGGGTTCTGGTTCTTTTGGAGCTCTAGATAGCGCGACCTCCACCTATAGAATGACGTCGGCGGCCTGCTCTGGATGTCCCTCTGAATTTCCTTCGGAAGAAAGTGTTGCACATTAAACATGACGGCTCTCCGTCGCTCCTCCGTGAGGATCTGATGAGGCTTCAGCTCCGGCAACTTGTATTGCCTCATCTCTGAGTTCTCTCTGCCGGATTTCGTCTCGTTTGTGGAATTGCTATTGATGCTCCATCCTAGGCCATCTGCGAGATGCTCTAGCGTGTCTTGCACATGTTTGACCTGAGCGGTGAAATTAGAATCATCCTGAGGACAGCGGAACACGTCCGATAGCACTATAATTCATTCAAATGTTCGACCATTTTTTTGACGTGATAGAGGACGACGTTTTGGTCATCAGGCGGGTTTCGAGCGTTTAACATAAGGATTACTTGCTCGGCTGCTTGGCAAAGTTCCTTCTTGCCGCGTGATTTGATTGCATCGATGAGCTTGATCGCAATGGAATCTCCATTTGCTAACTCCCTCAGGTATTGGAGCTTCTTTTGATAGCTCAGATTCTCCATATTGTTTATTTTCTCAGCTGAACACTGCTTGATATGAAGTACAATTTTTCGCCTGCAACATTCTAAATTACTAAATGAATGCAAATGAGGATTGATTCATCCCTTCAAATTTTTTTTATGTGTAGTTGATGATCTGCCTATTTGATCTATATCCAATCTTCTTTTATATATATTTAATCAAATTGCAACACTCCTATTGGTTCTAACTTTTCAGTCATGATCAGGAAATCTCCATTTTGAATCTTTTTCTTTTTAAAAACATCCAACTTTGACATTTTCTCAATTCTACCATGCTCATCAGGCCTCGAATTTGCATAACCATTCCAATTTCTTGGCTCTTCATTACGCCCATTTTTTTTTGGCTCTGGTTGCTTGTGAAATCCATTTTGTCCTTTGTAAAATGTCCTTAGAAAATTCAGAAAACTAAATCTGGCCGCCAGAATCTCATTACAACAAGAACTATTTTGTAGCTATAAACGTCCACTATTTGCAAATTATACAACAATAACTATTTCTTTTACTCGGGATAAAACAATTCTCATAACTGTTGATTGCTAATTATTTACCTATTTCTTCTTCTTCCATCTTGGATTTCGATTATGACTGAATTAAGGGATGACAATAGTGCAAACTTTTATGGAATCACTGCTAACTATTCTAAAATGAATGTGTTATTTAATATTTAATTATTCTAAGAAATAGGATAAGAACGAACCTTTGTTCGGGAGCCATAGTGAGTTCACTTCAACATACTCATACCGAAAAAAAGGGGATGTGATGAACGAAACCCTGGGAGGGTAAGCGGATTCAGCCGAAAAGGAAAGAAAAATAACAAAAGGAGCAACATGACAGTATTTGTGTGAACAACATCTTACTTATTCTAGGGAAAATGAACAAAAGATGATGCCAAAGAGAGGAGGAGGAGAAGGAAGAAGAAGAAGAAGAAGAAGTTGAAGAAGAAGTTATTTTACTAACAAGCGGTGAGTGTGCATTTTTTCTCTACTACCTTCCCTTAAATAGGAAAGGATGATCTATGCATTATTGTGTTTGTCAATGTGAAAAGCAATTATGCACGTGTTGACAAAGATGATGAGTTCAAACAAATGAAATAAACAAAAAGAAAAGAAAAAAAAATCTATTAAAAGTCCTAGAAAAGTTTAGATTGGTAGACAACTCCTTTTGACTGGGGTGGTTTCTCTTTGCTAGTTGCTACTCCACAAACGTGTCTTTCCCGTTGACGCCTGATTTTTGCTAATCAGATAAATCGGAACTTAAAATGTGAATGACCCAAATTAGTGCAAAATAGAGATAATAAGATAATATCTTTAGAACATATTAAAAAAAAAAAAGAGGGGGCCGATCCGACTCGACCCAGCAACCCTGGCCCAACTCCTTTCCTTTTATTTTCACTTGGACCCAGCCCTTTTGTTAATTTTTTTTGGGTTTCTCCTTTTCTTTCCCCTTTGTCCCAGCAGCCCACTTTTGGCCCGTTTTCGGCCTCTGCTTGACAGGCCCTTCGTCCGGCCAACAGGCCCTCTCACTCGGCCCATGCCATTCGGCCATTCGGTCTTCTTCCTCGTGTGACACAAAGAAGACAAGCCACACAAGGCAAACAAGGAAAGGACAAATGGAAGAAGGGACAAACGAGAGGGATAACGACTGAAAAGGACAGACAGCTGGCCAAGGACAGAGGGGTGTGCTCGCCCAATGGACGTTGGCACAGGCGAAGGAAAGGGGGGATCGGAGTGAGAAAACGGGGGTCTTTCTTTGAATCGAGGATAGAGAGGGAGAGAACGAACCGAGAGAGAGGCCAAAGAGGAGTTGCTCGTCGGTGGTCCATCTGAGTCGCCGTCAGAGGACAAGCCGTCGGCCGCCACGTCGCTTCGGAGGCCAGTAGCGAGCCAGGTAGAGCCCCTGTTCAATCTTGCTCTGTTTCAGCCTCCCCTCCCCTGCCTCTCGGGTGCCGAGCACACCGAGCCTATTCGGTGGTCACCCGGCCCCGTCAATGGATACTTGTTCGTGTTTGACACTCAATGAGGTTGGTTTAAATGTCGCATGTCCAGAATGAACCACGAGCCATGCCAAAATCACACCTGTATCTCCAGTTCTTAGTCACACCTCACGTGTTTGATAAAATGCTCCAATGAAACAGTACAAACTTAGAGCCACGAGTCTGGCCGTGTTGATTCTTAACGTTTTTTTGCAAACTGAAACATATTTGTAGCAGGATACGTCTAGTAAATCTTCAAACATCACTCTTAAGCCGAAAACTAACTTGAAACCTCAGCCTAAAACCTGTATCCAGACTGCCACATCACCTGTTTGACAAAATGCCTGAATGAAGGCCGAGGCTATTACCACCAAAATCTATTCTTGTTAGCTTAGATTTATGCTCCATTTGTGCTTGAGCTGACATTCTGTGACTGACTTGGTGTTTTTCGTTTGTTTTGATGCCATGGTTCGCACATTGTCCGGGTCGGCCGTGTGCGTATATCCCCTCGCCAGAGATCCATTCCCCTCGCTGGAGGTGTGCTTGTGGTTTGAGGCCGCAACCATTAACTCTCTATCTCTATTTTATGTGTGTTTATGCTTGTTTGTTTAGTGTTAAGGTCTGTTTTGGGGGACCAAAAGTTGGATGGCCGGTAGATGAAATCGGGTCACCGGTGTTGGTTTTTGTGGCTGGTGTCGAGGTCTGAGTAGGTGGCCGGCGGTTTGATGGCAAGAACAACAAGGGTGTAGAGCCGGTGGCGGTTGTTGTTGACCACGGGAGCCGGCAGCCAGGGAAGGGGATCTCGGTGAAGGCGTGAGGAAGGAGTCCTCGTAATGAAGGATACGTTCGGGGCGGAAGACATCCAGAAGGGAAGAAGGAAAATGGAAAAGAAAAATACAGAAATAAAAAAAAAGAGGGAAAATAGGAAAAAGGAATAAAAAAATTAGAAAAGAAATAGAAAAAACGGGGGTTTACCGAGCGGGTCGGAGCACTGAATAGAACCGGGTCCCCTGACCCGGTCCGGAGTCTTGTTATTATTAATTACAAAAATTAAAAAAAAATACAAAAAATAAAAAAATTCATAAAAATGCAAAAAAATTAGGAAATACCTAGAAATTAGTTTTTGGGTTAATTTCAATAGATTTTAGTGTTAATTTTATCCTAGACTTAGTATAAAAAATAGAAAAAAAAATGTGAAAACCTTTAAAAATTTGTCCGAAAAATTGAATAAGCCTTTAGGGCTTTACCATAGAGCTTTTGATTGCATTTTCTTTTTAGAGACGATACTAGGTCGTTGGCCGCGTATATCTATTCTGATTATTTGATTGCACACTTTTAATATATTGGTTGTTATTTTCCATTTTTAACATGGTTAGGATGAACTTTAGCCTTTTCAATAGGCTGTCATGATTAGTTAGTTAGCAAATGGTCAAATTTAGGTATTGAAAGGGCAGTAGTTAGATGACTAATGTAATCAAATCCTCGATCCTTAGAAATCTTTGGTTACACACATATCGAGACGTCACTTTCGCGTCTCGATTAGGGTTTCTAGTCAACCCTTGATTATGGCTAGTAGTGACTCCAATTGAATGCATAAATTATAAACTAATGTCGCACGAGGTATGAGGCTAAGGAGCGCCTCCATCCTTGGATAGTTGAGCCTTTTGGTTTGTCCTTCGAACGAACCAATTGATGTTCACATCCATTGACAAATACCTTTAGACCTATACATATTTATTTCTCCCCTCAATCGGGACGGGTAGGTCTTGACACCCATGTCGGCAGTTTCTAAATTAGAAGATAATATAATTAAACATTTCGCACTTTCTTCATTTGTTTCTTGTGTTAGTGGTCTGGTGGTATCTTAACTTGCTTTTGCAACACGCAATTCTAAATTCACTTCAGTTTTAGTTGATTTTTGGGAACATTAGCTACTCCGATAATATTTTTAGATCCAATCTCTACATGGTCTAGTAATTTCTGCACATATTTTTATAAGTATTCACACGCCATATGTGAGTGTGAGTGTGTATATATATATATATATATATATGGAGAGAGACAAAAATTTCACGGATGAATAATTTGCCAAAGATCAATGCTCAAAGCAGTCTCATGAATTTATTTGGTCATTATCTCATCATAGATACATGTGTATAAAGGCACTGATTTATCAATTAAGGAAAAAGAATCTGGATGTTATAAGAGTTGTCAATCACTTGATTCTAGCATCTCCATGAATCATTTCGTGATTTTGATTGATATCTCTAGAATCTTCAGATTCTTCTTCCCTAATTGATATATCAGTGCCTTTAGCGTTATCACCTCATATCTTTGGACTCTCTAAGAAGATCACACACACGTAGAAGAGATTCGACAACGGTGCATTGTTGCATCTCACACTCTAATAGCCTATTCAAATCTTTCGACTCCTTTGGAAATTTGCATCCTTGTTTGATGCAATTTTCATGTACCCTTGTTTACCTTGTATGTTCGCCATATCAACTATATTAGAGCAACATAGAATTATTTATTTATAATACCATCATCCGCAACCATTCTTTTAAATATGAGCCATTTTAGCTCAGAAGGAAATAAGAGTATGGCCTTCTCTAGTAATGATCTTTATCATTTTTACGATCTTTGATGACTATTGAAGACATTTCTCGAGTTTGAGTCCAAAAATAAACTTTCCTAATTTAAATAGGCTTCTTAGTTGGAGTTGGTTTTCTATTTGGATGGTTACCTAGTTTCAGTATGTCTCTTGTTTGGATCTAACTCTAGTCTATATATATAAGAAGCGTGAAGAGCATCCAAAGATGACTTTTTGTGAATTACACCTTGAAGTAATTTGAGAGTGTTGAAATCAATTAAATCTTGTGGGCAAGATTTTGTGCAATTCCTTTTTGAGATTGAGTGATAATTTCGTAAAGAATTATTGGGCTAAACACTGTATGAGTTAGGTGTAATTGGTGGTTGGATAATACTAGGAGTGTTTGAATGACTGGAATGTAGTTGTAACCTTGTTATATCGCTTGATCTATAGTAAAATTCTTTGCTGCTCTTCATGTACATGTAGGTCACACTGATTGAATCATGTAGATTTGATGTCCAATTTATTTTTTTGTTCTATCTATTTTACTGTTCGATCGCTTGTTTCTGCAACAATTGGTATTAGAACTAGGCTTGACTAAGTTGAAGCGAATCGATGGTGACAGAGGAAGGAAAAGTGAAAATCAACAGATTTGATGAGAAAGATTTGGTTTGTAGAAAATGCAGATTGAGGATTACCTGTACCAGAGGAAACTACACTTACCCTTGTCTGGATGAAGCTTGAGTTGATGAAGTAATCTGAATAGGAATTGCTAGATTGACAAGCGTTAGGTGTTATTCAGTTGACTAATACCGTGAAAGAGAATATTACTGTGGACTTAATGAAGGTCTTATTGGATATGTACAAGAAGTCCTCTGCGGTCAACAAGGTCTACTTGATACGACATTTGTTTAACTTAAAGATGGGAGAATGTGTGTCAGTTGATAATCATATAATTGAATTCAATGTGATTGTTATTCAATTGAGTTCAGTTGAGATTGACTTTGATAATAAGGTACGTGCTTTGATTCTATTATCCTCATTGCCTAATAGTTGAAATACTACTGTTAGTGTTGTTAATAATTCCTCTAGGTTAACATGCTTGACGTTTGACGAGATTCGTAATTTGATTCTGATTGAGGACATCCGTAGGAGAGAATTTGGTAAGTTTGTATCTATTACTTTAGTAGGTAAATATAGAGGAAGAATTAGTACTCATGTTAGTAGAAGTGGTATAAACCTGAACAACTGTGGTCATTCTAGGATTGGTGGTACTGTCTATTAGAGTTGTGGCAAGAGAGAGCATTTTAAAAGGGATTGCCTTGAGCTGAAGAACGTGAAGGCTAAGGGAATTAGAGTTGAGTCTAATGATGATATTGTTGCAATAGCTGATAGTAATTCCGACAATGCTAATTTTGTCTTGTTTGTCGTTGAGGATTTGCCGCTTGATAGATGGATTATGGATTTTGGTTGTTCGTTTCATGCTACACTAAATAAGAACTGATTTACTAGTTATCAAAGCATGGGTAGTAGTAAAGTACAGTTGGGGAATAATGCTGAGTGTGATATTGTGTGTGTTGGCGATGCTAGAATCAGAATGCGTGATGGTATTGCCCGCTCCAGAATTGAAGAAGAACCTAATTTCCTTGAGTACACTTGTGACATCGCAGAACATCGCACGCGACATATGGCCTATTCGATTATATCTTCTTTTAATTAATAGCATATAGAAGCACAACAAAATATTTACAACATGCCATTCAAGAAAATCGCACAAGTTTAATTAATGTATTATATTAACATCGGTATTACAATCCCAAAACAACATCCCAAGCAAAACACAAAATACTTAAATTCTGGAAGGGTTAAGGTCAGCTTTCACCAACACCACTCCTATTTCTAATGTCCACCCTATACAAAAGTCAAGCTAATTGCTACAGGTTGACAACATTGCCCAAGGACTCGTCACCATCACCATGAAAGCCCTTCAACGGTCCAACAAACTCCTCGCCGACCCATACAGTGGAACTACCCTTAGTATATACTAACTTCGATTCGAGTACAAGCATATCTTGGTATTCATAGTCAAAATACTTAGGAGCTCCAAAAAGCAACAGTTGTGGGGGATCCATCTCACACATCTGAAAAATAAAGGAGTGAGCCGAAACCCAGTAAATGAAATCTCTAAATTTAAGGTAGGAGATCGTCTTACCATTCAGCCTGGTACTAACATATAACGTGAGTTCAAGATAAGTACAAAATAACCATGTGTCACAAATGCATAAGTAAATGGTCTTTCTTTCCTATCATGATATGCCGATAAAAACCATCAACAACATTGCATAAGGTCATTCACTCAAATGCAAGCATATGACATATTATTCTATGATGTGTAAATATCACATAGTGGCTCATCACTATAAACAACGAATATCTATTCCCTACTCGACATGAAGCTCACCAAAATACATTGGTGAGTTCATATTTGTCATGAAGCTCACCAACACACTCACAAGTGAGTTCATACCGGTCATAAAAGCTTGTTGATATACGCAGATGAATTTATTATTGTCACTTGCTTGGACCCATCTTGACTCATGAGGCATTCCAACACACAAAATCATAAATACCTCTTTGCCACACCATACAGCCGAATTATCATGAGTATCCTCTACATTAACAGGAATAAATACACCACTGTACGATTGAATGATGGTAGTCAACATAGGCTTACACGAGCCAACTCAGGCTACACAAGCCAACTCATATTGTGTGTAAATTATGGGACTTTTATGTCTCTTCAACCTTGTTGAGAACTGTCTCATACGGTAGAACATATGGCTAACTCTAGAGTTTTTCACATATACTCATACAAGAGAACCAACTGTGGCAAAGGACTTCCTTACATGGCATCATGGCCATACACATCATTATAACATAATAATTGTCAAATGTATCACAATAATTTGTCATTTTTTCTTGCAATTAAACAAATAATTACATGCACTACAACACATATCCCTTCCTTCTCTTCTCATCATGCTATCATTGAGATAATAAACGACTTTAGTCAAACAACCAGGTCAGAAACAGTAAATGGTCATAATCAACAAGTGAGTATACTCGATAAGTGAATATACTTAGCAAGTGGGTATACTCGGTAGCCGGATATACTCGGTAAGTGTCACACCCTAAACCCCATCGAGCTCGTGGCATCCCTCTTTGGTCGAATTAGTGCAACGTCCCAGGAAGTCGCTGACCCAAATCAGCACATCAAAGATATAAAGCACAAACGAAAGTCACAAACACCCAGACAAATTTAGCTAGGGGTAAAAGGGAGAGTATACATCCATTAACGATTCAAACTTATACAACATCCGCCATTTACGAACCACATAATATACATGCATACTGAACTTCTAAATTATACACCACCGATATTAAAAAGGATCAGTAGCTTGGGTATGCCCTACTCCAAAAATGAAGCACTTCAAGAGGCCTTCGCTCAACCCCTAAACTAGCCTCTACGCCCTTTAATGGCGTCTACTCTAAGTCCGACTCTCCAGAATTCAAGTCTGAATCCCTCTGAGCCATCTGCTCCTTCGAGGACTCCGAATCAGCCTCGATCTCAATTGGGTTATTCTCATCACCCGACTCTAGCGGAACCTCAATCTGCTCCTCCTCATCAGACTTCTCTTCTGGTTCTTCCTCTAGCTCATCCTCAGATTCCTCTTCTAGTTCTAACTTCGACTCTTCTTTTGGCTCTTCTTTAGGGTTTTCTTCTTCGGATTCCTCCTCTGGTATTACACCTAAATCCATTTCCATAGGATCATACCCTGCCTGTGACTCTTCCGGCTTCAGGTCAGGCTCAATCACAGAAGGTTCAGGTACTGCAGGTGAGGCTAATGTCCGGACTGTGCTAGACTAGTTTCCAGACTAGTCATCTCACCATCGGGGGGGGGGGGGGGTATGGCCGACGAATCCTAATCTTCTACTCCGTCAAAGGGAACATCAAACCCACGAACGGGGCCAAACTCATCCATCCCGTCCCGAAACATCCAGGCGGTATAGGTGTGGGCCTGTCAAAGAGGTTGCCCTATATCTACCTAGACTACGGTAGTATGTTTGATCCAGGTCAAATTATCGTCTATCATGTACTCTACAACATTATGGTCGGTGTGCATCGGAATCTCAAAATGCTGTGGCGGCGACGGTGGAAGGTTCATTGCTTAGGTTAGGGTTCTAAAATTATTTGGTTATACAACCATGAGACGAATCTCAATAAGTTAACAGCCTAAACCCTACCTAGGTTATCACGTATCTCCAAACAAGTCTAGACACAAAATCAAGCAATACTCACATAACGTACACACAACATACTTAGCTGAGCTCGACCTGCACATTAATCTCAAAATCACAACTTTACAAACCATATGCGTTTTCCCAACCATTCTCATGCCCAAAAGCACATGTTGAACACATAACATTTCTGAACTCCGCAATTCACGCTCATTCATGCACCACCATACCATGTTCATTAAACTAGCCAATGACTTGCGTAAACACGCCTCAGGTCCGATCACACTTTCACTTGCCACATCACATATCTCATTCTCAATTACTTTCATCAACCTCCGTAAATACGCCTCAGGCCTACATATCGTGACCCACGTAAACATGCCTCGAGCCCGATCACATTCTCACTCTCTTTTCTCAGCCCGCGTAAACACGCCTCAGGCCTATATATCGCGACCCGCATAAACACGCCTCATGCCCTATCACACAGTCATATCACGATCCGCGTAAACACGCCTCAGGCCGGTTCAATTCCCTGCATAAACAGGCCTTAGGGATTTGGTGATCACACGAACACACTTACATGTTATATTTTATCTGTGCCCACGTAAACACGCCTCAGGACCTTTTAGTGATCACACGCACATTACACGCCTTAAATCTCACACGTGCACACACTCGGACATTAATCAAATGCATTCAAATGTACCCAATCTAATCATTTCAATTCAGCCTACAAACACACATACAACCATCACATAGCACGTCATTTTTCACCACAAAATCAAGACGCAACAATCACGGCACTTCACGACAATTTTACGTAAATAAGTACCAAATCAAATCATCCACTCACCACGCCAAACAGAATTTTTCAGCACATAAACCAACAAATTTCAGTCCTTAATTGGCCTCTAATTTACCATCAAAATACCAAAATTTCATCCATAAGGCCCCTCATTAAATTCAGCCCCTAAAACCGAACTAAACTGCGTTTAAACAGGTCCATTAATACCCTATATCCTAAACAGGATTTAGATTGTAACTTACTTGGAAATTCCCAAGCAAGATCAACCTATCCAAGGTTGATTAGGCAGTTGGAATGCGTCAATTACTGCGGCGATCGGCAACGGCGGCGATTGGTGATGGCGGCTTGGCTTGGCTTAGCTAGCTATTCACGGCCACACAGAGGGGGAGAGATTGTCGAGAGGGAGAGGGTGAGAGGGACGGTGGCGTGAGGGTGGTGCGGCAATGGGGCATACGGACGGTGGCCCGGAGCGGCGGTGACGCGGCCAAGGGGGAGAGGCGGTCAGCGGTGAGGGGGAGGGGGTTTGCCGAGAGAGAGGGAGAGAGAATGAGGGGGGAGAGAGAGGAAAATGGCTTAAATAATGCACACCAATAATTGGTGTCTAAGCCCTGTTGACACCAAAATTTCGACCGACTATTTAATAATAATTTGCATATAAAATTAGGAATTAAATTTTAACCCTTAAACAAAAATATTAAAATTGCATAGCATATAGTTTAAGTTCATATAGGTTAGTTGCATTCCGTATCGAACCGGCGATGGCGAGAAAGTTGAAAATTCATCGCATAAACCGAGCTCGAGCACTTGGCTCACTCAAGGGATTGGGGGTCGAAATTCACAAGTCTAAAAGGTTTTAGTTATTTTAATTTGAGCTTAAATCAACCCGAATTAATTGAGCCCATTTAGAATTAAAATAAAATTAAATGATAAAGCCTAAGTCTATGCCCATTAGGACTAGAAAGTCTGGTTAATTAACTTAGGGTTGCGATATAAATATGTGGTTATGTGTCATAATCAAGGGGGGTCTCATAATTTTCGGAGAATACAATTTTGGAGAGCAGAGGAGGCCACGCAATTGAATACATGGCCTGGGGAGCATTGTACATAAGAGAAAAAGGGTGAGGGGAGGTGAGTTTCGAGAAGTTTCCAGTTGAGTCTCCTTTATCCAGCAAGTTCCAAGCAATGCCGGTGAGCCCATTTGCAACCTTCCAGCTCCGACGAAATTTTAGCACGCTTGTACCGTCGAAGCATTCCGTGAGCCATCCTAGTGCTTTGAGGGAGTTCATAGTCTTGACCAATCTTGCGTGGCCAGCCCAGATGCAAAACCAGTCCCTCGGATGCAATGAGTCGCGAGTTCAACAATTTCCTGCGGCGTCCTCACGTCCGCAAGCAAGAACATCCACAAACTCTCTCTTTTCGTAACTCTATTGCCTCAGCATCACTCACCAGTCCCCGACCCATGTTTGGAAGAATTCCATTAAAGTTTGATGCTTTCATATTAATTGTTAAGTGAAGTGCAGGGTCGAAGAGAATAACCAAAGAAAGAGTCCAAGCGGTGGAATCTAAAGGGCAAAACCCTAGTCAAAGCAAAGAAGATCATTGAACGTGAAAGGAGTTTTGACCAAGTTTCATCGATTACACAGACGTGACCTTGAAGTGCTCCTTAATTAAAGTGGTGTTCGAATAGTCATCACCGAGTGAACCGAGGCGGCTTGATTCGAGCCATCGCCCAACACAAACTGCAGCTCCATCTACCGCAAGCCGCCACACCACCGCCACCGTCACTGGTCCGTTTGCTGCCAATCGTCCGATCCGCAATCCCAATCTACGTGATTCAAATTTGGAAAGTAATCCGCAAATCAGGTAAAAATCTCTATCCGGTATATTTTCAAAATATTTAGATTACTAGTTCAGATATTTTGAATATTGTGTGGATTGCTAGATATCTTAGGATAATGTATATTATATCCGCAATATTCGAAAACACCCAAAATTAGGAATTATTCCCAATTTGGCAACATATCTGGACGACTATCCGACCTTATCTCTAAGGTACAATATGTGGTAATACGAAAAATCGTTATCTTATCCATAATCACTTAGATACGATAATAGATTTTATTTGCTTTTCAAATTTGAAAAATCAACTTTCCGTCAATATCTATAACCCTATAGATATGATCGTTAGTTTGATTACTTTGCCTAATTTAAATTTGATAAGAAGAATCTTGCGGATTGCTTGGATTGCTTGAACGTGGTTGTTATCTTTGTTTAATTGTTTTCCTTTTAAATAAAAAAAATCAAAAAAATATGTTAGTTAGGATTTAAATTAGAAATTTTGCATGCTTAGAGAATCTTCAATATATCCAAAAGAATAAGATAATTATTTGATTTAAATTGGGATTTAGGGTAGCATATTTCCTGGTTTAAATCAAAGATTGTTTTAATCTTAGTGGATTATTTAGGATATTTAATAATTTTGAATTTTAATAAAAATCCCAAAAAAAAGGAATCACTTTAGGATAGATCAAATTATTTTCTCTAGGATAGATTGCATGTTAATTTGAGTAACTTTTAATTCCGAATTTCATTAGAAATTACCAAAAATAAATCATTTGTCTGTCATTAAAATTATGTCATGTCGTCGCATGTTATATAGTTTGCATGTTAGGCTGTATTAATCGCATGTTAATTTTTGCACGTCATTACATATATGTTAGCTTTCATTTAAATAAGTGAAAATCTAAAAAAATATTGAGTAAACTACTTGTTAATTAGAAATCATATTAGGATTGTTGATGTGATTTTCTAGCTAACAATTCAAATACTTACGTTGCTTCGAGGTAAATAATTCTCTCAATCTTGCAATTTATTTAATGTTTTGATTATTGGGTGTTACTTTGATGGTTTGCGCACCCGTATGATCACCTCACATGCTAGTGACTAAATTAAAATGAATCCAAATTGTCTACCAAAACATTTTTTTAAAAGAAAAGGTACCGAAAGGGCGTTAGACTAGATCTAGCGTAACCAAGTCCCCGAATTTAGAATCTCTAGTTTGTAGGAATAAAACATATCTCCCTATGTTTTATTTAGGTTTCTAATTGATCTACCACAAATAGATTAGTGGCGATTCCAAACATGAAAACATTTACACGTTAAGAACTTAAATCCTAAGTTGCAAATTAGTAGGGTTTGGGACGGTCCAAGTTAGACTTAGTCTTAATAATCCATTAGTCTGAGAAAATTTTAGGTCGTGACAAACCCCATGGGAAATTACCATCTTGCCCTTCTCTCTATTGTCCAATTGACAGTCGAAATTTGTTCTTATCCTGAGATCAACAGCCGATATCAAATCTTTTCCAAAAATATCCAAGGGTAAAATGGGAATTTCACAAAAATCCAAGGGCAAAATTGTCCAAAAATTGTCATTTCCAAAGTTAGTGTGAAATAACAAAAATGCCCTTCTCCATTTACACTTGGCCTTAACAAAGTTCTAGGGGTAAAATGGTTATTTTTCATTTCTTGCCGAAATTCAATTTTTCTAAAGGATCGGGACAATTCTAAGGCTGGTCATGCTAATAACAATGTCGTCCAAATGTCTTGTTGTGACTTTCTAAATTTCCAATGCCCAACTCGGTCTATAATAAATGACTAAACTTTAAATAACGTAACTTAAGCATGTCTCAGATTAATGGGTGGCTTTTGGAAACTTCACATGTTCGACTCGTGACTGGTACTAAATCAAGCCACATGTAAGTTCACTCGGATCGTGATGACCTCGGTTGTCATGTAATTGCAAGGATCGATCGCTAGTTCCGACGGGCGCGATCGTTTGGAAAGTTCAGGGTTATCCGCCAATTCATCTCGTGGTTAAACAGAATCACCCGTGATCCACTCGTATGACAATAGCGAATCTATCCCTAACTATCATTGGATCGACCTACATTGGCTCAAAATGTCACCTCGAAAATTTTTATGGTCGAAAGTTGGTTCACAATCGAGCTTATTTGGTCATGCGAATTTAAATCCCTAATTAGCCTTTCCCATACAGTTAGTATTCCAGGAATGATCAATTCCGGGTGAGATCTAACTACAAGCACGTTCATAAAATAATCTATTTCATAAAATCCAAGTGGGTGAAATTTCAGAATGTCACAATCTAGGTCAGCAATTTTTAGTAAAAAATCAATCGAAATAACTACATTAGCAAATCGTGAAGAGTTTTTTACTAAATTGGTCAAATTGAAATGTTTGTAAATGAATTGGCCACCGTATAATATGTTTAGGACTTTTTGGTTGCCGAGTAACTATCACTTGACCTAGATTTAGGTGGACATATTAATTGATCACCTAGTATGGAACACCTGAAGTGGGTCAACATTTTAGTATGGTTGTATGATATAGATGGATTGATCTATCGTTGTCCTAAGATTATAATAGTTTGGTGTCGTTTCGTTATCATAAATGTGTATTTGTGACTTTTAGTATTAGAAGCCTAACATATCATAGAAGTTTTGAATTTGTTTCAAATTCAACAGGGCACTAGTTTGTTGATATAACACCTTCATGGCTATAATTTTTAACTGTAAAATGATCAATCACGAAGTGAATATAAAAAATGAGTAGAGAATGGAAGAAAAATAAAAGTGCCAGAAGTAGTTGAGAAGAGACATAAAATTGTTCTTATTTATAAGCCGAGTTAAGGACAATTTGTGCAAAAACTCCTAAACTTATTATACGGTGGCTAATTCAGTCCTAAATATTTGAATATGCTCAATTTAGTGCTAAAAATTTTAACGATTTTATGATGCTGTTATCTTGGTCAATTTTGGCTGAAAATCGATGAAGCGGACATTTTTTACAATTTTTTTAAGTTTTTTTAATTTTTTTCCTTTTTCCTTTTCTTTTCTTTTTTACCTATTTCCCTCTTCCAGTTGTTGGAGCCTCCGGGATTTGGGTGAGGGCCGCGACGCCCTCGTTTATAGTCGACGAGGGAAATAGGAAAAAAAGAAAAAAATAAAAAGGAAAGAATGACCAAAAAAAAAAGGAACAAAAGAAAAAAAATTCACAAGTGTAAAGCAAATTGCAAAAAACGTCCATATCAGCGCCGATCGTTGTCTATCATTATCCTAGCTGTGTATGTGCGACTTCATTGCCACCGTGTATGTGCAACTTCTAGTATAAGAAACCTGACCTATCACATCAATACATGACATTTTGATTTTGTTTCAAATCCAACTAAGTACTAGTTTGTTGATATGGCACCTTCATGGCTATAATTTTTAACTGTAAAATGATCAATCACGAAGTGAATATAAAAAATGAGTAGAGAATGGAAGAAAAATAAAAGTGCCAGAAGTAGTTGAGAAGAGACATAAAATTGATCTCTTTTATAAGCCGAGTAAAGGAAAATTTGTCTAAAAATTTTTAAACCTATAATACGGCGGCCAATTAAGTCCTAAATATTTTGATTTGGCGAATTTAGTCTAAAACTTTTTAACGATTTTTCAATGCAGTTATTCTAGCCAATTTTGGCTGGAAACCACTAACGCAGACGTTTTTTGTAATTTTTTTTTAAGTTTCCTGAGTTTTTCATTTTTCCTACTCTTTTCTTTTTTCCCTATTTCTCTTTGCCAGTTGTCGGAGCCTCTCGGATCTAGGCGAGGGCCGTGACGCCCTCGCTTGTGGTCGGCAAGGGCCGTGATAGAAAAAAAGAAAAAAAAAGAGGGAAAGAAAAATTCAGAAATGTAAAACAAATTGCAAAAATCATCTTTGTCATTGTCAGAAAGCATCTATGTCAGCGACTTTTAGTCAAAATTAGTCGGAATAACTTCATTAGCAAATCGCGAAGAGTTTATGACCAAATTGGCCAGATTGAAAAGCTTGTAAATGAATTGGCCACCGTATAATATGTCTAGGACTTTTTGGCCGCCGAGTAACTATCACTTGACCTAGATTTAGGTGGACATATTAATTGATCACCTAGTGTGGAACACATGAAGTAGGGTCAACATTTTAGTATAGTTGTATGATATAGATGGATTGATCTATCGTTGTCCTAAGATTATAATAGTTCGGTGTCATTTCGTTATCATAAATGTGTATTTGTGATTTTTAGTCTTAGAAGCCTGACATATAACTAACGTTTTGATTTTATTTCAAATTTAACAGGGCATTAGTTTGTTGATATGGCACGCCCACTACTATAATTTTTTACTGTAAAATGATCAATCACGAAACAAATACAAAAAATGCATAGAGAATGGAAAAAAAAAAATAGAAGTATGAGAAGCAATTGAAAAGAGACATAAAGTTGTTCTCATTTATAAGTCGAGTTAAGGAAAAATTGTGCAAAAACTCATAAACTTATTATACGGCGGCCAATTCAGTCTTAAATATTTTAAACTTATTTACTGTAAAATGATGAATCACGAAGTGAATATAAAAAATGAGTAGAGAATGGAAGAAAAATAGAAGTGCCAGAAGTAGTTGAGAAGAGACATAAAATTGATCTCTTTTATAAGCCGAGTAAAGGAAAATTTGTCCAAAAATTTATAAACCTATAATATGGCAGCCAATTAAGTCGTAAATATTTTAATTTGGCCAATTTAGTCTAAAACCTTTTAACGATTTTTTAATGCAGTTATTTTGGCCAATTTTGGCTGGAAACCACTAATGCATACGTTTTTTGCAATTTTTTTTAAAGTTTTTTGAGTTTGTTCTTTGTTTCCTATTCTTTTCTTTTTTCCCTATTTCTCTTCGCTAGTTGCCGAAGCCTCTCGGATCTAGGCGAGGGCCGCGATGCCCTTGCTTGTGGTCGGCGAGGGTTGTGACAGAAAAAAGAAAAAGGAAGGAAAGAAAAATTTAGAAATGTAAAACAAATTGCAAAAATCATCCTTGTCAGTGTCGGCAAGCATCTATGTTAGCAATTTTTAGTAAAAATTTAGTCGGAATAACTATATTAACAAATTGTGAAGGGTTTATTACTAAATTGACCAAATTGAAAAGTTTGTAAATGAATTGGCCACCATATAATATGTTTAGGACTTTTTGGCCGCCGAGTAACTATCACTTGACCTAGATTTAGGTGGACATATTAATTGATCATCTGGTGTGGAACACATCAAGTAGGGTCAACATTTTAGTATAGCTATATGATATAGATGGATTGATCTATCGTTGTCCTACGATTATAATAGTTCGGTGTCGTTTCGTTATCATAAATGTGTATTTGTGACTTTTAGTATTGGAAGCCTAACATATCACCGATGTTTTGATTTTGTTTCAAATTCAACAGGGCACTAGTTTGTTGATATGGCACCTCCACTGCTATAATTTTTAACTGTAAAATGATCAATTACGAAAGGAATATAAAAATGTGTAGAGAATGGAAAAAAAAAATAGAAGTATGAGAAGCAGTTGAAAAGAGACATGAAATTGTTCTCATTTATAAGCCGAGTTAAGGAAAAATTGTGCAAAAACTCATAAACTTATTATACGGTGGTCAATTCAATTCTAAATATTTTAATATGATCAATTTTGTCCTAAAACTTTTAACGATTTTACGATGCTGTTATCTCGGTCAATTTTGGCTGAAAATTGATGAAGCGGACATTTTTTACAATTTTTTTTAAGTTTTTAAATTTTTTTCTTTTTCTTTTCTTTCCTTTTTCTTCTTTTCTTTTTCACCTATTTCCCTCTTCCAGTTGTTGGAGCCTCCTGGATTAGGGTGAGGGCTGCGACGCGCTCGTTTATAGTCGACGAGGGAAATAGGAAAAAAATAAAAAATAAAAAGGAAAGAATGACAAAAAAAATAAAAAAGAAATAAAAGAAAAAAATTCACAAGTGTAAAACAAATTGCAAAAATCGTCCATATCAGCGTCGATTGCTGTCTATCATTATCCTAGCATTTGAAGAGTTTGGTGTCGTTTCATTGTGATAACTGTGTATGTGCCATTTATAGCATAAGAAGCTTGACCTATCACATCAATACATGACACTTTGATTTTGTTTCAAATCGAACTAAGTATTAGTTTGTTGATATGACACTCCACGGCTATAAATTTTTACTGTAAAATGATGAATCACGAAGTGAATATAAAAAATGAGTAGAGTATAGAAGAAAAATAGAAGTGCCAGAAGTAGTTGAGAAGAGACATAAAATTGATCTCTTTTATAAGCCGAGTAAAGGAAAATTTGTCTAAAAATTTTTAAACCTATAATACGGCAGCCAATTAAGTCCTAAATATTTTAATTTGGCGAATTTAGTCTAAAACTTTTTAACGATTTTTCAATGCAATTATTCTAGCCAATTTTGGCTGGAAACCGCTAACACAGACTTTCTTTGCAATTTTTTTTTTAAGTTTCCTGAGTTTTCTCTTTTTTCCTCTTCTTTTCTTTTTTCCCTATTTCTCTCTGCCAGTTGCCGGAGCCTCTCAAATCTAAGCGAGGGCCGTGGCACCCTTGCTTGTGGTCGGCGAGGGTCGTGATAGAAAAAAAGAAAAAAAGAAGGAAAGAATAATTCAAAAATGTAAAACAAATTGCAAAAATCGTCCTTGTTAGTGTCAACAAGCATCTATGCCAGCGATTTTTAGTTAAAATTAGTTGAAATAACTTCATTAGCAAATCGTGAAGAGTTTATGACCAAATTGGCCAAATTGAAAAGCTTGAAAATGAATTGGCCACCGTATAATATGTCTAGGACTTTTTGGCCGCCAAGTAACTATCACTTGACCTAGATTTAGGTGGACATATTAATTGATCACCTGGTGTGGAACACATCAAGTAGGGTCAACATTTTAGTATGGTTGTATGATATAGACGGATTGATTTATCGTTGTCCTAAGATTACAATAGTTTAGTGTCGTTTCGTTATCATAAATGTGTATTTGTGATTTTTAGTATTTGAAGCCGGACATATCACGAACGTTTTGATTTTGTTTCAAATTCAACAGGGCATTAGTTTGTTGATATGGCACCCCTACTACTATAATTTTTTATTGTAAAATGATCAATCATGAAACAAATACAAAAAATGCGTAGAGAATGGGAAAAAAAAAACGAAAGTATGAGAAGCAGTTGAAAAGAGACATAAAATTGTTCTCATTTATAAGATGAGTTAAGGAAAAATTATGCAAAAACTCATAAACTTATTATACGGTAGCCAATTCAGTCATGAATATTTTATTATGATCAATTTAGTCCTAAAAATTTTAACGATTTTACGATGCTATTATCTCGGTCAATTTTGGCTGAAAATCGATGAAGCAGACATTTTTTACAATTTTTTTTTAAGTTTTTAAATTTTTTTCCTTTTCTTTTCTTTCCTTTTTCTTCTTTTCTTTTTCACCTATTTCCCTCTTCCAGTTGTTGGAGCCTCCTGGATTAGGGTGAGGGCCACGACGCCCTCGTTTATAGTCGACGAGGGAAATAGGAAAAAAATAAAAAATAAAAAGGAAAGAATGACAAAAAAAATAAAAAAGAAATAAAAGAAAAAAATTCACAAGTGTAAAACAAATTGCAAAAATCGTCCATATTAGCGCTGATTGCTGTCTATCATTATCCTAGCATTTGAAGAGTTTGGTGTCATTTCATTGTGATAATTGTGTATGTGCCATTTATAGCATAAGAAGCTTGACCTATCACATCAATACATGACGTTTTGATTTTGTTTCAAATCCAACTAAGTACTAGTTTGTGGATATGGCACCTCCATGGCTATAAATTTTTACTGTAAAATGATGAATCACGAAGTGAATATAAAAAATGAGTAGAGTATAGAAGAAAAATAGAAGTGCCAGAAATAGTTGAGAAGAGACATAAAATTGATCTCTTTTATAAGCCGAGTAAAGGAAAATTTGTCTAAAAATTTTTAAACCTATAATACGGCGGCCAGTTAAGACCTAAATATTTTAATTTGGCAAATTTAGTCTAAAACTTTTTAACGATTTTTCAATGCAGTTATTCTAGCCAATTTTGGCTGGAAACCGCGAATGCGGACGTTTTTTGCAATTTTTTTTAAGTTTCCTGAGTTTTTTCATTTTTCCTACTCTTTTCTTTTTTCCTTATGTCTCTTTGCCAGTTGTCGGAGCCTCTCGAATCTAGGCGAGGGCCATGACGCCCTCGCTTGTGGTCGGCAAGGGTCGTGATAGAAAAAAAGAAAAAAAAAGAGGGAAAGAAAAATTCAGAAATGTAAAACAAATTGCAAAAATCATCCTTGTCATTGTCAGAAAGCATCTATGTCAGCGACTTTTAGTCAAAATTAGTCGGAATAACTTCATTAGCAAATCGCGAAGAGTTTATGACCAAATTGGCCAAATTGAAAAACTTGTAAATGAATTGGCCACCGTATAATATGTCTAGGACTTTTTGGCCGCTGAGTAACTATCACTTGACCTAGATTTAGGTGGACATATTAATTGATCACCTAGTGTGGAACACATGAAGTAGGGTCAACATTTTAGTATAGCTGTATGATATAGATGGATTGATCTATCATTGTCCTAAGATTATAATAGTTCAGTGTCATTTCGTTATCATAAATGTGTATTTGTGATTTTTAGTCTTAGAAGCTTGACATATCACTGACGTTTTGATTTTATTTCAAATTCAACAGGGCATTAGTTTGTTGATATGGCACGCCCACTACTATAATTTTTTTACTGTAAAATGATCAATCACAAAACAAATACAAAAAATGCATAGAGAATGGAAAAAAAAAAATAGAAGTATGAGAAGCAATTGAAAAGAGACATAAAGTTGTTCTCATTTATAAGTCGAGTTAAGGAAAAATTGTGCAAAAACTCCTAAACTTATTATACGGCAGCCAATTCAATCCTAAATAATTTTATATGATCATTTTAGTCTTAAAAATTTTGACGATTTTACGATTCTATTATCTCGGTCAATTTTGGCTGAAAATCGATGAAACGGACATTTTTTATAATTTTATTTATGTTTTTTAATTTTTTTCTTTTTTCCTTATCTTTTCTTTCCGTTTTCTTCTTTTCTTTTTTTGCGTATTTCCCTCTGCCAGTTGCCGAAGCCTCCCGGATTTGGGTGAGGGCCGCGACGCCCTCATCTATAGTCAACGAGGGAAATAGGAAAAAAAGAAAAAATAAAAAGGAAAGAATGACAAAAATTAAAATAAGAAAGGAGCAAAAGAAAAAAAATTCAGAAATGTAAAACTAATTGCAAAAATCGTCCATATCAGCGTCGGTCATTGTTTATCGTTGTCCTAGCATTTGAATAGTTTGGTATCGTTTCATTGTCATAAATGTGTATGTACGACTTTTAGTTTAATAAGCCTGACCTATCACATCAATACATGATGTTTTGATTTTGTTTCAAATTCAACTAAGTACTAGTTTGTTGATATAACACCTCCTATAATTTTTTATTGTAAAATGATCAATCACGAAGTGAATATAAAAAATGAGTAGAGAATGGAAGAAAAATAGAAGTACCGGAAGTAGTTGAGAAGAGACATAAAATTGATCTCTTTTATAAGCCGAGTGAAGGAAAAATTATTGAAAAATTTGTAAACCTATTATATAGCGGCCAATAAAGTCTTAAATCTTTTAATTTGACCAATTTAGTCCAAAACTTTTTAACGATTTTACAATGCAGTTGTTTTGGCCAATTTCGACTCTGATGCAAATGTTTTACTGCAATTTTTTTTAAGTTTCCTGAGTTTGTTCTTTTTTTGCTATTCTTTTCTTTTTTCCCTATTTCACTCCGCTAGTTGCCGGAGCCTCTTGATCTAGGCGAGGGCCGTGACAGAAAAAAGATAAAGGAAAGAAAAGGACCAAAAAAAGGAAAAAAAGAAAAATTCAAAAATGTAAAACAAATTGCAAAAATCGTCATTGTCACTGTCAACAAGCATCTATGTTAGTGATTTTCAGTCAAAATTACTCAGAATAACTAAATTGACAACATGAAGAGTTTATAACTAAATTAGCTAAATTGAAAAGTTTATAATTGAATTGGTCATCGTATAATATGTTTAGGACTTTTTATGACTAAGGGGGTCTTTGGCGGTTGTTATTGTGACGAATGGAATGTGCTTGTGTGGAAAGCGGACTTGCAGATAATCTTGATTTTCAAAGATAGTTTTTGAAGGGGACTGTAAAGTTTCCACGTGGATCTAAGGAAAAAGATTAGGTAATATCGATCAGGAAAAAAATAGTAAATATTATTTGTAAATGTTTAACTAGAAAAATATTGATGAACCGGGGAGAAGTTAGAGAACAAAGGAAGAAGATAGAATAGTATCAATGCATATGTATTTCTGTCATTCTACTTCATTAGGGTATGGATTGGGCCAATATTGGGGTGGAATTAGGGTGCATATGGTAACATTTCTATTTCCAGAAATAATTTCTATTTAGAAATAATTTTTTTTTATTTTTATTCCCTAGATGAGTTTCTAAGCAGAAGAATGCGTTTGGTAACTGCACAAAATTTTTATTCCCAGAATAGAAAAAGAACATAAATGTGTTTAGTACGACCCTAAAAATTTCTATTATAAATTTTTTCATTTAATTATAAAAATATCAGTGGAGACTTATCGATTCATGTTTTGATAAAACTTGACTTTTGTAAGGACTTAACTGATCAAAATATTCTAAGATGGCCTTAGAAATTCAACATAATAGTTAGTCAAAGATTGATGGCTAGAAATGGCAACAAAGGAGGTTAGCAGTAAATCTTCGGGCATTACAAAAAATAGGTGCATAGACCTTTTGAACTTTAGGGTGTAGGCTGTAGTGTTTAGGGTTTAGGGTGTAGGATTTAAGGTTTAGAGTTTAGGGTTTATGGTTAAGGGTTTAATGTGTAGACTATATGGTTTAGGGTTTTGGGCTTAGAGTTTAGGTTACGCTGAGCTTATTTCTCTAACATGACATTGTTTCTCTTTTTGTTTCCAGGAATGAAAAAGGAGATTTTTTTACTTTTTATTTCTATTCCAAATTTATTCCTTGACCACTTATTTATTTCGAATAATAGAAAAATTAACTAACGTACACAAACTTATTTTTGTTCTTTTTCTGTTATATGAAGCAAAAGAACAGAAAAATAGAAATGTTACCAAATAGGCCCTTAGTGTGGCCCTTAGTAAATTTCAAATAAGTGCCGTACCTTAACTATCGGCTATGGCTAGTAACTTGAGCATGAACCAATTCAATTATATGTTTGTGAGGTGTAGTACAAAGCGATGTGTATCGCATTAATTCACTTTAGTGAGGCGTGGTCCATAGCCATCTGAATTGATTGAGCAGTTTCAATAAATTCATGACATGACAGATTCAACAAATTGACTTCTTGACGTTTAACAATCACCATGTGAAAGGATGAAGTTCTACTTATGATTAACATTATAATGTGAATAGGTTAACTTGAGAACGAGCACATCGACTAGATTAATTCGGACAACAGCATACATGGAGGGTCCATTTTTGAATCGGTGTGAGAAAGCTGGCCTTGATAATATTTGACAGCGGCACACAAAGGAAAATAAATGGTATTTCATCATGAAATACCATTTGTCATGTGAAACAATTTTTACTGTTGCCCAAAAAATAAGAAAAGAAGAAAATATTCCACACTTAAAAATTATTTTTGAGGTTTTAGTCTTTTTCCCTATAAAAGCAATTGCGCGTGACTCACACGGGAATTAATTAGGGTGAATTAAATTCTTTCTAGTTGATAGTAATTATGACTCCACAATGATTTCTCTCAAGTCGGGAGTGTGAACAGATTTATGTGCATAACAAAGTTGTCATCTCTCCCATCTCGAAAAACTAAACCCGTCAAATGGGTGGGTTAGATCGAAAATGGTTCGATCCAAATTAACTCATTTAACTCATTTTTATACAATATAATTTTAATGACCTATACTCGATCAAACTCGGACCCAACCCATACCTGACCATACCCAACCACGACTTCAATTTTTGGCAATTTTTCTCCTTAAATTGTTTCCTACGAAGAATGGGCGATTTCGTAGACCGGCTCGACGAGTCGGCAAGGGGGCACGAGAGCTAATTAGGTTTTCTAGTTTGAATAGCTTTTCTATTTTCAATTCAATTATTTTCTATAGTGTCTTTATGTGAAGAGTATCCAAAGGGTGGCTTCTTCGTGAATTACACTCTGAAGTAATTCAAGAGGAACTTTTAGTGTTCATGCCAATAAATCTTATGTTAAGATTTGTGAATTCTTTTGTGAGATTGATAGATTGTTTCGCAAAAAATTGTGAGGGCTAAACAATGTGAGTTTTTGAGTGTAATTGGGCGCTAAAGAATACTGATATTGTTTGAGTGACTCGACTGTGGGTGCAATCTCTATTGTATTGTTTGATCTATAATAAAGTTCTGTGTAGCTCTCTCATTGGAATTGGTCCCACAGATTGAACCACGTAAATTCGGTGAACAAATTCAGGTGCATAATAGAGGTGTTCTCCCATCTGAAAAAAATCACCAATCAGTTCTACTACGCATTCTGAACTCTCTTTCGAAAGGAGTTGCATTTTTTTGTAGACTTACAATTTCTTTTTTTATTTGTTGTGTGAAAAATAAAAAAAAAATATTATTCCATACTCACAACTATATAAAGGGGTAAGCCGTATGTTAAAGCGTACTTCACAAACTGCACTCATACCTCATCCTTTTCCTCTCCTGAGCACAGGCCTTTGCAGAAAATGCAAGTTCGTGAGGTACTCTTCAACTGCCTTCAAACTTGACGGGTTTCAGCTACTTTCTGATGCGGACGCTTCTAATTTGTCATTTGATATATTTAGGATATTATTATTTAATGTTTTCTTTCTTTATTTAACTTAATTTAAGGATTTTTAGTATTTTAGATAATATTATGCTATCATAGGTGATTTTAATTTCACTTTTAATAATTATCCGATTAGGTTATAGATTTATCTTTATGATTTTGTAGATATTATTTTCTCGTTTAGGAGTTACTGATTAGGCTATTTTGTATTTAGGGTTTTCTAGCATTTATTCGTCTTGTTTTCATACTTAATACAACTTATCCTTTGATGAATTAATGAAAAATTGAGACTTTTTCCTTGTTGCACATCGTGCATGTTTGCCGTTGTGCGTGTTGCTAGTGTTCATTCGTATTTGCGAATTGCCATTCGCCTTATTACCCATTTTTTGCTGCATCAGTTTCTAGTTTGTCACAGGTCTCACTCAAATGGACTTTTTACCATACAAATTCACTAAAAGATTGAGGTCTTGGCTACATTTTTTTTTTGGGCAGGTCGAAGACAAGATGACTGAGTACCAGCTGTCGAATCTGCACATGAGAGTAGGGCCAACTGCAAATTTAGAGCAAAATGGTCGATTGCTGCATATACTCAATCCACTCGGGGACTTTAACGAGTGGGCTGTATTGACTTATAATCTGCAGATCTTGGCAGAGTACATAGTAAAGAACTCCAAACTGCGTAAGAAGCTAGAGGACAAGGTAGGAGAATATGTCAAGCAACTAGAAATTTTAGCCAAATTAAGGCCTGCTGATCCACCTGCGTATCCTTGTCCATACTATGGTGGCAATATAAGCCCCGGTGCTCCTGCAACCAATCCTGGTTACTGGAATGCAATGATGAGTCAAAGGATGGATGATCTAGAGAAAAAAATTGGATAAGCTGGAAGAGCTCATTACTGAAAAACTAGGACCATGATATTAGAGAACCTATCAATATGGGGATGTTAGCGAATGGAGATTCCATTGCTACATGCTTGTGGATCCGACGACTCCTAGTAATGATGGTAAATCATGTCAGGTACTTGAACAAGTCGGAAGTGTATGATGACAATGGAGTTCTGTACCATGTCAAAGAGATGGCGGTGACAATTCTATCATCTTTTTATAGTAGTATGGAGCCCGTCATAAAATATTGGAGATCCTGGCGTTGTTTCCGTTAGTGGATTTGGGAGCTTATGCATTACTTAGGATTTCTAGGATGGAGAACTCTAAAAACAGAGGCAGATCTTAGCAGACCGCAGAAATAAAGGAAGAAACGAAACATATGAATGAAGAGAAACATGTACAGATACTGCAAATATGCAAAAATATACTCATACATTAATGCTTTGAGAATATCACATTATCATATTCAAATTAAACAATACATATACAACATAATTCTCCTTTGGGTAATCTTATGATATACATACATACAGTAAACCATAATGATGCTAATAAATTTTATTTGGTAATTATAAATATATCTCATTAAAATTTATTTGACATCTTATGATATACAAACAAATCTAACAAGATATATTAATTACCAACTATTATGTTCATAACTTGTAAGAAATTGATTAACCTTTGGGTCAATCACTAAGTTCTTACCATAAATGAACTTCAATATACCCACGACACCAATAAGGATATGTAGTATATCAATTTTTGTCATAGCATCAATTAGTCATGGGTAATTGAATGAAACATTATACAGTTTCAAAAAATTCAAGACATTATGCCTCTGCCACTTTTGTGACTAGTAAACCATTCATAATTGAATTCTTGAAATTGTAAAACACAATAATTGTTCAAAAATTCAAGAGACCTTAAGGTTCGGCCACTTTGGTGACTAACAAATCATTCACACATTGCATGCAAGGGCAAAACAGTAAATTAATGCGACTAAGGGCAAAACAGTAAATAATTCGGTCAAGGGCAGAAACAGAAAATCATGCGGGGAAGGGCAGAACTGTAAAATTACACATAAGGGGGCAGAATCATAAATTGCCAGCAGAGAGGGGGCAGCAGGCGCGTGTACGCGCCTCAAGTGCCGCCTGCACGGGCCAGTAGTTGCTCCCGCGGGCACGTGGGCCTCGCACGCCTGTAGTTGCCCTCGCAGGTGCGTGGACCTCATGTGCCCGAGGCCTGCAGCGCGCGTCCATGCAAGTGGCCCATGGATTCCACGCGCCTACAATCGCAGTGCATACGCAATTCCACGCGCCTTCTTCATCACGCCCATTTGCCATTTTTTCTTAGTTTTCTGTCCCATTCTGCTACACATTCCACCATCCGAGTCTCCTCTAACAACCCATCTCTCACCAAATTAATGAGTGGGTTTTGGAGACCACGTCAGTGCAACCGTACAGGCCCAAGATTCGTCGAAATGAATTAGAACAAGAAATCGTTTCGACCACTTTGGCAAATAACAAAAAGACCAACATTGATTGACGAATCCAAACACATAAACCATAATGGGAAAATCATGAGTTCCTAAACCATGCTCCGATGTCAATTGTAAGTAATAATGTAATCCTTTTATACAAAAAAATTTTGAAATCCAATATCTTAGATATTCATGATTTTCACAATAAGAGAGATGAAGACATACCTTTATACATAGCGTTGCCTTGAAGATAATTGATACAGAAAAATGGAAGAAACATAGAAATCCGATTTCTCTTCCTCAACTCACTTTTTACTTGACATATCTTATCTGATGGAGGATAAAATACAATGTTTATTTTCAGATGCGGGTGGAGAGATGACCAAACTCTATTTATATGGGCTATCAATTGGTGTCTTCCATCAAAGCACATTCTATTTTGTAAGAATCGCATCTCTTCGCAGCGGTTATTATAGCACAATAATTATTAAACCATTAATTTAATAACATCATGTGGGCCACAATCATTCTTATATTCCACCTCCTCCCCACTTTTTTTTTGCACGTATCCTTACTTGGACCGCAAGGTTCGGATACCTAAGACCAACAAAATTCGAAAGACAATTCCCATTGATGGTCCAAACGTTTTCCGCAAATTGAGGGACCAGCCCTTTTTCCATAAACTACCAAACAAAAGATTTTTGAGCATTGATGGTCCAAGTGATTTTTTCCTCCATTCCTCACTTGTCAGTCCTGCTTAGATTTTAAGGTCTTCGCCATGTCTTTTCCTCTATCCCCATTTCCGTTTTCACACCAACTATTCTAGGCATTGGGGTTCCCCTCGCCAGAAACTATCACTCCCCTTTTCTGGACGCATGCCCGTCTGTTCATCAACTTCACGTGATCGCAGGACGCCCCAATGCAGCAACACCTTTTGGACATGTTTTTTTCTAGCCCTAATGATGAGAGCGCTTTGAAAATGGCCAAAACCATGATGGAGCATTTCATGTCCCAAAGAAAGTGAGAGGTGAAATCTTGCTAACCTCGGCAGTGATGAGTACACGTTGCATCCCCTGCGATGTTGATCACTCGACTTTTTTTTTTTGTTTGGTCAGATGATCACTTGACTTTCAAAAGTATCAAATGGGGTATAATCGGTTGGTATAGTGACAGAGCTATAATACAATATGAAAATTAGAACACCACAAGAACATTAAAAAGGATGATGGCTTTACATGAATTATTGACAAAGCGACGAATCACTTTGTCAAGGAATTTGTTGGTGGTAGAGAATAAATGCCTTACGAGGAGGTAACAATAACATATGGACACAGGACAGGTATTGTCTTTTCATCTATTGTGCTCGGTTGAGAAATAAAAAATATGATCGCTGAAGGTAAGAATTCGAGGAAGGGGATTATGTAACATCTATGTAGTCACAATGAAGAGTAAACGAGGCTTTATAAGACAAGTATCTAAAACAAGATATCCCGATATCAATTACAATTAATTACAATCAATTAATGATATACACAATTAGATGAGATATATACACAGTCAAGGAGAATCTACTAATTATCTCTAACATCTCATTAAACTCCAGGTGATGTAGAATCTCTTATTTTCTCTAGCGCCTCCTCAAACTTAAGGCAACGTAGAAGAAGTCATTTGGAGTTTAGAGAAATATTTTGAAAAAAAAAATGAGGGCTTATTTTCTTTACCGAAGATATCAAGAGTCTTATCAACTGATAAAATAGAGACAAGGCAAGCAATGCCATGAAGCGCGTGATATCATATAAAATGACTGTCTCTTTCAATATGCTTAATGCACTACTCCGATTGTCCAAATTTTCGACTCTCCCGCCACCACTATGATGTACTCTCATTTCTTTCGATAACCATCGCAATCACAATGTTTCCGATGTCGTATCGGTAAGAGCACGATATTTTACTTCCTCACTAGATCAGGCAATGGTGGTTTGTTTCTTACTGTACAATGAGATAAGGGAATCACTTAAAAAAGGCAGCAGCTTGATTTAACGAGATTTAAATTTGATATTTCGAGCTTTTGATAATTACACTTATATTAGCTTTCATGACTGTTTCAGGGAAAAGTGCCAAAAAAGACCTAAACCTTTTACATTAGTGTCAATTTAGTCCTAAACCTTTTTTTGGTGCCAATTCAGTCCTAAACCTTTTGCATTTGTGCCAATTTAGTCCTAAATCTTTTTTTAGTGCCAATTAAGTCCTAAATCTTTTAAATTGGTACCAATTCAATCCTAAACCTTTTGTTTTTGTGCAAATTTAGTCCTTCCGGCCAATTTTGACCGGAATTTGCCGATGTGGACATCGGCCGGCCGGCGATCGGTCATCGGCGCCGACGTAGCGCTGACATGGACAAATTAAATAATATTTTCATATTTTCTTGAATTTTTTTTTTCCTTTTTTTCTTTTTTTTTCAATTTTTTTTTTATCTTTCTTCCTCTGGCCGATCGTCGGTCCGGTGACTGACTAGAGGCCAAAGGCCGGCAAGGCCTTGCCGGCCACTGGCGAGGGCGGCCACGCCTTGGTCGGGCGAGGCTCGACCTCACTAGATCCGACGAGGTCGGGCCTCGCTCGACCATGGCGAGGCTTGAGCCCTAGCTGGGGGCCGCGGCAAGGGCAAGCCTCACCATGGTCGAGCGATGCCCGACCTCATCGGATTTGGCGAGGTTGAGCCTCGCTCAACTGCCGGCGAGGTCCGACCTAGCCGGATCTGGCGAGGTCAAGGTCACCCTCGCTAGTGACCGGCGAGGCTCGCGAATCTCACCGGCGGCTAGGCGAGGCTCGACCTTGCCAGATCCGGCGAGGTCGGGCCTCGCCCGACCATGGCGAGGCTCGCCCTCGCCGTGGCCTCCGGCGAGGGCTCGAGCCTCGCCTGACCAAGGCGAGGCCGCCCTCGCCAGTGGCCGGCGATCGGCCAGAGGAAGGATGATAAAAAAAAAATTGAAAAAAAAATGGAAAAAATATTAAAATATTATTTAATTTGTCCACGTCGGCGCCAGTTGCTAACCGGCCGGCGTCTACGTCAGCAAATTCTAGTCAAAATTGGTCGGAATGACTAAATTAGCACAAAAACAAAAGGGTTTAGGATTGAATTGGCACCAAATTAAAAGGTTTAGGATTTAATTGGCACCAAAAAAAGGTTTAAGACTGAATTGGCACCAGTGCAAAAGGTTTAGGACTGAATTGGCACCAAAAAAAGGTTTAGGACTAAATTGACACTAATGCAAAAGGTTTATGACTTTTTTGGCACTTTTCCCGACTGTTTCATGCACTGATGTTAAATCTAACTTAAGATTTTTTTTTTTTGGACGATTCTTGTCATTTGTGATTCTTTTTTTTTTGCCTTTTATTGTCTGTTCTTTTTTCTGTTCCATTCTCTTTCTTTCTCTTTTCACCTTTTTTTACGTAATTATACAAAACATATGTACTTAATTTTCGAAAAAGTATATGACATGAGAATACAATTTTCATCCTCATAATAGACTAGCGCATAACATATTATTATGTAAGAAGGGAACACGATTGTACACTGACATGGGGACTCGGTTCAAAATTTGGGAACATGATTTCATGCTAGTCGTGTTAAGTCAAAATTGTGCGTGCTCTCGCTCGGTACGATTGGTAGAGGATTTGTTCTTTGTGCAACCCTAAATTGACTTGTGCAACATGTTGAATTACATATACTAGCTATAAGATCGTCAAACTTGCATTTATTTATGCTAATCTTGTACAACTAAAATCGTAAAGCCGTTTCCATATTGTTCTTCTCCCGAAAAGCTTGGAGTAATTTAACTACTAGAAATCATAGTTCTCTTTCTTCTTTTTCGGGCACCTTCTTGCCCAGATTATCCTTTTCGAACACCTTTACTCAAGTTTTTATTATATTATTTCTATTATTATACTTTTTTGGGCCACACAAAATTTTTTTTGATCACTGTCATCACATTATTATATTGCCAAAATGCTATTAACTTCTGCAACGTAGCAGATCAGAAATTTGCCAAAAGGAAAAAGGCGAGTCACGCTTTGGCATGGAAGGGCAAGGCCATCTATTTCCCCCACAACAGCACACTTCAAAAAAGAGCAGACATTGCCATATGCTCATGGTCGATGGATGAGGAAAAAGATAAGAAAACCATTGATGGTGCAGTACTTACCTAAGATCTGATACCCCATACATCGGATCAATGCAAAGTGAATCCCATTCGTGGACTTGATTCGTACAAGTGTTCAGACTAGTGTTTGTGTACCATCACACGTGTGGAAGGACCTCGATGTCTTGATCCCCAGTGAATAACCGATGCAGACTGCAGGCGGTTGAGCAGACGCTTGCGCCGCTCAATGTAATGATCCTCAAGGAGCAATCGAGTTTAACCTGATTGAGACTAGTGCCTCACGAGGCCTTTTCTATGGTCTTGCGGATGCGGACAATCTATCCGATCCCGCGTGTGTGGATTGTGCATAGATTGATTTTAGCAAAGTTGCGCCGGGTCGTTCGATCTGATAAGCTCACGCAAAAGTACAGCAAGTTCAATCATTTAACAGGTGACTTTCTTTGATTGGAAACGACTTTACATTGAAAAGCTCTTAGACGATGGATTGAGCCTTTTATCATGAGCAGTTCTCTAGCACATTTAAAGTTTACAAATTATTGAGAGCCACATGCATGAGTTTAAAAAATGAAAAATGCAATATTACAGTGAAACAGTTACAAAGCACAATTACTGGAATTTTAGTTTTGGGAAAATACCACTAAAAATCCTAAACTACGCCACTTGTGATAAATTTACCCTAAATTTTTTTGTGATACAAAAAATCTCAAATCATGCCATTTGTGACATATTTACCCTACAATACTTTGGCCCTTTGTTTTTTGCCTTGTCTATTTTTTTTTTTTCCTTTCTTCTCTCTTCCCTCCACTTGCCATGGTGGAGGGAAGCCGGCGAGGTTGGTCCTCATCAGCATTGGGTTGGGCAAGGGCTCCCTTCGCTGGACCTGGCGAGGACGACCCTTACTGGCGTCAGGCGAGGCTACCCTCGCCCACCCAAGCAAGGGCGACCCTCACCGGCATCGGGCAAGAGTCGCCCTCTCTTGGGCGAGTGAGGGCAACCCTCACCCAGTGCCGGCGAGGGCAGCCCTTGCCCAACTTAGGCGAGGGTTTGGCGAGGGCGACCTTAGCTGGCGTCGGGCAAAGGCCTCTTTCGTCGGATTTGGCGAGGGCGACCCTCACCAGCGTCGGGCGAGGTCTGCCCTTGCCCGCCCAAGTGAAGGTCGCCCTCGCCCAACCCCAACGTCGGCGAGGGCTGTCCTCGCTGGCTTTCCTCCGCCGTGACCGACGGAGGGAAGAGAGAATAAAAGAAAAAAAAAGGAAAAAAAACGGAAAAAGGAAAAAAAAAATGAAAAAACCTATGGGCCAAAGTATTGTGGGGAAATGTGTCACAAGTAGCATAATTTGAGATTTTTTGCATCACAAAAAAAAAGTTCAGGGTAAATTTGTCACAAGTGCCATAATTTAAGGTTTTTCGTATCACAAAAAAAAGTTCATGGTAAATTTATCACAAGTAGCATAGTTTGAGATTTTTCATGTCACAAAAAAAAGTTCATGACAAATTTATCACAAGTGACAAAATTTAGAGTTTTTTATGGTATTTTTTCTTTAGTTTTTTATGTGCAAAGTACTTAACCCTTTTGAAATCACTTATAAAGGAAACTAAGGGCCTGTTTGATAACCATCTTATTTGGTAACTACTTACTAATACATACATATTATACTTTTCAATTTGAAAAGTTCCGAACAACCAGTAATTTCTTCATATAACCATAATAAATTTGCATAAAGAAAGGCATGGAAACAAGTCTCTATTTATTGATGATTAGAAAATCCTCGACATGATTAGTGTTTTTCTAATAGAAAAGTGAGCATCAACACATATGTCAGGTAATCATAATAGGTAACTTTTCCCCGTGTCATTAACTATCTAATTGAAATCATTAAGTAAGTGGCGACCTTTCAAAAGCTAGTAATTTCAAAATATGCAGGAGAAAATGCAGCTTATGACACATTGTGATTCATAGTCATTTATCCATGCGAATAATAATCTTCCATAAAACCGATAACCTAAGTCGCAAATTCAATCCATCTTTTGGCCATCAGATTTGTAGAAACGCCTGCCTCACGGAATGCAATTTTTTTTTTCATCGAAACGGAATGCAGTTTCAGTTGGTCTGGCTTTACATACATTATACAACACTAATTAATCTCGATTTAATATATTCAATTAAGCATAAAATTCACTTGGCATATTAAATAGTGAAGGAGTTATTACATTTGTTGACACTTAAATTTTAATTACCTGTTTAGTAAATTATTGCTTAGAAAATTAGGGATTAATATTTAACCCCCTAAACAAAAATAATGGTGATTAAATTGCATGACATATAGAAATTAGGTGCATTTGCATTAATAGGGTTTATTAGGACATATATTTTCTTTTTTATTACTAAAAAAAAGTAATAAAAAAAAAGCGGAACGGGGCCGGGCCCGGCCCCCTATTTCTTTTTCCTGGCCCAACTACCCATTTCCCTCCCCTAGGCCCGGCCCAGCCCCGGCCCTCCACTCTTTTCTCGGCCTGGCTCCTTTCTCTCTCCCCTTCCCTCTCTCCTTCGCTGTGGACGCAGCGGGACTGAGCCAAAAGGAGGCCGCACCACAGCCAAGCAAGAGGCGGCGCAGCAGAGCAGGAGCAGAGCAGAGGGACGCGACGGGGGCAAGTGGCCGGTGGCCGGCTGGCTTAAGAGGAAGGAGAGAGAGAGAGCAAAGGGGTTCCGTCAGTTCAGAGAGGAAAAATAAAGAGAGGAGACCGAGGTAGAGACCGTGAGACAGAGATCCAGTGAGAACCGAGAGTAAGAGAGCGCCCCCCCGATGGCCACCGCGCCTGAGCTGCGGCTGACGACACGCCGACTCCTCCCTTTTCCCGCGACAAAGCTACAGTAGGTCTCGGATCGTTTGTGTCTTGGGTGGCGTCGATTCCCAGACGATCTGGGCCCGGAGGCGTGCGAGGCGACCGGACATCGTCCGGTTTGTCAAGCTCGCACCATATTCACCGCCGTCAAGCCCGGTAGGGGAGCATCACCGTGACCGCCCCCTGTTTTCCCTTTCTTCCCCTGTTTTTCCCTGTCTCGGACCGCGATGGAGACTCGCTGATGCTCGCTCGCCCTTGGTTTCGAGCATCGGCGAGCCTCCCCCGTCGCGGTTGTGCACTTGCCTCGGTGTCACGTTGTTTGTGGTTGTGTGTTTGAGCTTTAGGGCTCGTTTGGTAACGTGCCGAATAGTGAAAATTTCTATTCTTTTATTTCCAGAAATAGTTTGGGAATAAAAATGCGTTTGGTAAACTTTTTGTTCCCGGACACATTTTTGCAAAAATTTGTGCCCAGAAACAGTTTTGGAAGAGAAACAAGAAGTAAAAAAAAGTTACTTCTTGTTTCTCGGTACAATTTTGAGAATGAGTTTTTCTTCTTCTTTTTTTTTCTTTTCTTCTTTGTGTTGTTCTTCTCTAGGCTGTGACCAGTTACCGGCGGCCATGAAAAAAAAATATTATTAATAAATAAATATTTTATTGTCTATAGCCGGCGATATGGCAAAAAAAAGGAAAAAAATATTTTAATAAAAAATATTATTAATAAAAAAAATATTTTACTGGCCATGGCCAGCAATCAGCCATGGAAAAAAAAAGAAAAAAAATATATTTTAATAAAAAATATTATTAATAAACAAATTTTAATAAAAAAAATATTTTATCTGCCATGGCTGGCGACCAGGCCATGGAAAAAAAGGAAAAAAATATTTTAATAAAAAAATGTTAAAAAAAATATTTTACAGGCCATGGACGATGACCAGGCCATGGAAAAAAAATTAAAAATATATTTTCAATAAAATATTTTTTATTAAAATATTTGACCAGCCATGGCCAAAAATAATAAAAAAATTATTTTTGAATAAAAGTATTATTAATAAAAGAAATTTTTTACCGGCCATGGCCAAAAATAATAAAAAAAAATTATTTTTGAATAAAAGTATTATTAATTAAAAATATTTTACCGACCATGGCCAAGAAGGAGGAGAAGAAAAAATGAAAAGAAATAAATATTAAAATATTATTAATAAAAAAAAAAATTTATACAGTTACCAAACGCATTTTTGTTCTTTTATTATTTCAAAAATAGAAATTTTGAGTCGTTGCCAAACGCCTTCAAATGCTTAAAATCAATTTATGGGCACAGAATAAAAAAGAATCATTTCTATTCAGAAATAGTTCCCGGACACAAAATGGTTGTCATTCGCAGCCTTAATCGGCTCGGTTTTTCCTTCTCGGCTGGCGCTTGCCACCTGTTCGACGAAATGCCCCAATAAGATTTGGTTTCGGTTTGTCCTTTTTAGCCAGGGTTGAGTCGTTCGGGCATTGTCTTGTTTGGTCAAAACGCCCCGGCTGTGTTTAACGTTTGTGGGTGTTGGCCGTTTGGTCCGGTCACACTATCATCATGATCTTTGCTCATGATTGGCCCGGTGGGGGGGGCTGAGGCGACATCGGCCGGTGGCTGGTCGAGAGGCCTGCCAAAAGTTAGACTCTCGGCCAAGGGTTGGCCTAGTCGTGAGGGGGCTCAGCGTGGTCGAGTGCGTGGCCGAGCTTCGGACGTGAGGAAGCCGAGCCGAGTCTCAGCTGACGACGGTGGCTGGCCAAGCGAGGCGGGCTTCTTGGCCTGAGTTGGCCGAGGTGACTCTAGACGGCGACCGGACAAGAAGCCAGTCGAGAAGCTGGATTCTCGATCGAGGCAATGTCGCGGCGTCGGGCGTCTGGGCATGAGAGGAGTCGGGTCGGGCCGGTGACGAGCCGGGTCGGAGCAGGGGACACGCAGGGAGCTAGGACCGGCCAGGGATGTGTCGGGTCAGCTAGGTCGGGCAAGGAGCCAGATCGGGTTCCCTTTTTCTTTCGTTTTGGGCTGGTCTGAGATAATAAAAGTAGGATTGGGCCGGGCTTGCTTTTTTAAAATAGAAAAGTTGGTTGGGCCTGTATTTTCTTTTTGTTTTTTTAGTTTGGCCAGTCCAGCGGTGGACCCAGGCCAGCGCGCCCTGGTTGGACATGGAGATTCGACCCGAGTTCATTTTATTTTATAATATTATATTAATATTTTAATATTAAAAAAATCAAAAAAAATTAAAAAATGGAAATTGGGCTCAGGAATTGTTTTTTCTTGCCCTTTTTGTGTAATTAATACCATAGTTGATTGCATGTAGTTTAGTTCGCATGTTTGAATTTAGTGTTTAATTCAACCTTAAATCTAAACGATTAGAGGCATGTTAGGCTATTGTTTGCACACTTATGATGTATTAATTGGTGTTTCCTTAGCTTGGTTAGGATTAGAATCCTAAGATTGACAATTGATAAAAAGATTGCATGAGTCATTTTGATTGATCATTGAACAATGTTAGGTAATGAAAAGATACTAGTTAAATAACTAATGTAATCAAGCTCCCAAACTCATTAAATCTCTAATTCATAGGAGTGAGGCGCTTCTCACGTCTTTTTATTTGGATTTTTAATCGACTTACCTTAAATCGTTTATTGGTGACTCTTAGATAAAACTGATTATGTTAAAAACTTGGACCTTAAATCGTGAGTTGGTATAGATTTGGGAGAATTCAAGTTAAGTCCTAAGTTTAGACTTAGCAGTTCATTAGCCTCAAACGTCTTGGCTTAGGCCGGTTCTGGGAGGTCGCGACAACATTCATACCACTTTAAAAGATTAAGAAAATTACTGTGCTACCAATTATTCTCCTCAAATTCCACCAATAATATCCAAAATTCCATATCTATGCTATTCTACAGGACAGAGAGAGTCTCCTACTTTTAAGGGATGTTAATAATTTTTTTCCTTTCCTTGATGTCCTTAGTTTCTTATTTTACGGTTATTGTGTCCATGCATGAACGCGTAAATTCATAATTTTATTTTATCTCTCACAATTTTTCAATATTAGAAAATGGGTATGTTCCATCTTACAATGATTTCAAACCTCGGAATAATTTTCTCCTTCCATAAGTACAATTTTCTTGGTATGGCGGATCTTGGTCAATGATTTCTTCTCATTATCCAACGATTCAAACTTAATCTTTCAAATTTCAATTTCTTGCGTTCACCAACTTGTACACATTTGCTAGAATTATAATAAGCTAAGGGAAAATAATACAAATGGTCCCTAAACTTTGGTCTAACGTGCAATGTGATCGTTGAACTTTTAATTTGTTCAATATAGTCATTAAACTTTAGTTCAATGTGTAATGTGGTTAATAAATTTTTAATTGTTCAATATGATTCATGAACTTTTGATATATGTTTGATCTAATCCCTAAACTATATGGAGATGTTCAATGTTGTTCCTGAACTTGAATTAATGGAAGAATAATATTAAATATTTTCATATGATTCAGGGATTAACTCAAACATGTATTAAAAGTTTTTTATCAAATTGAATAAATTAGAAGTTCAGGAATAATATTGCAAATTGAGCTAAAGTTTAGGAATCACATTATACAAATTAAAAATTTATGGACCACATTATACATTAGATCAAAGTTCATGGACTTTTTATATCATTATCCCATAAGCTAACAAAGAACAGGCAATCTTCAGGGGCTATCACTAAAAGCAGGCTTAAGAATGCTTCTCTGGTGACAGTTAATAGCCCTATCTCTCATTTCTCTGATCTTCGTCCTCTCCCTACAGAGCCCTGTTCTCCATACTCCGCTTCGGTTTGGTCTCTTAAAGTCACGCAAAGAAGCTCGCCGAAAGAGATGGCACCTAGCAGTCGCTGTTCAGATACATGGGTTGGTTTATGATTCTTTCATCAAGCTTCAGGGACAGGCAAGGCGTCCCCAAAAGACATGACCTACAGACGGTCTAGGAGACCGTCCTAGCGGATGAGCAATAACACAAAAACGTGACAATGGTTGATTTGCCTTCGCGAATGAGCCTAGTGTCAACGTACACTGTCTCTCATTTCATTCCTTTTTCTTTTGGGGATCAGGATGGTTGTTTCATAGTTGCCATTTCTCGAGAGACAAAGTGAAGGTTGTTGTGAGTAAGCATATCGTCGTGTCCGCAAGCTTCGCGGATATTAAGTTTCGGAGCTCTAGTCTTTTTTCTATGCAACGCAGGGAAATCACACATCCAACTCAAAAGAAGCGACGTAGTCTTGAAGTTTTATACACTATGCACAAATCAAAGGAACTACAGGACGATAAGATAAGACCAACTGGAACATAGCGTCCCGTCCTTCAGCTATCGCTTCCTTTAAGTTCGCATCTTATGAGCGAAAATTACTTCAAGAATATGATGCAAGAACAATTTTCATCCAGTAAAACAACAAATACACATGTTCCCCCTGCCTCTATCCGATACACAAGGAAATCAACCAGAGTTGTCGTCTACTTTACTGAAGCATACAGATACTTGCGAAACAACGTATACAGACACACATAGAAAGGGAAGAAATTTAATGTGACATGGAACTTGAACTCAATATGATGTACCGTCATAGGATTGACTGGATCCACGGGTCTCTTGGCAATGTTATGCTTCGAGATTTTCCATCATGAGCTCTTCCATTTTCCCGAATCTTTTCTCTATATTGTCCAGCCTTTGATTCATCATTGCGATCCAGTATGGCATGGCATCGCTAGGGTAGGGACTTACAGTGCCATTGAAGGTCGGAATAGGATATGCCATGGGACCGGCCGGCCTTATTTTGCATGTAGTCTCCAGTTGCTTGACATAGTTATCCACCAAGTCGTCTAGCTTCCTACGCAGCTTGGAGTTCTCTTTTATTTGGTCTCCCAGGACCTGCAGGTTATAACTCACCACGAGAAACTCATTGCCATTGCCGATCGGGTTGAATAAATGCAGGAACTGTCCATTTTGATCTAGATTTTGTGGCGTGCCTAGTCTCCTCCTTAGGTTCTGCAATTGGTTTTCCGTCATCTTGACTTCAACCTGCAAAAAAGAATGTAGCCAGAGGTTGAAAGTTATCACTGAATTCTATGATTAGAAAGATTTCATTTTTGCGAGACTCATGATCATAAGAAAATCGCTGAAACATGGGAAGTACGAAGGCAATGCAAGAGTACCTCAACAACCATGGATACTTCAATAAGGACGGTCGGTGCTTGGTAGGCTTGGGGAGTGTGCTTTTAACATATAGATTGCCCCTTTATATAGATGTGAACTATGGATGCGTTGTACATGATTCTTAGACAAGGATGGCCTATGAATATAGCAGCACAGGGATTTCTGGAGGAATCTCGGCACTGTGCATTGGAGTATTTTTGTTATTTGTCCGTACATTTGGTTGTTCGTCCACAGAGGTTCTTTGAATTTGTTGGTTTTCATTCTCTAAAATTAAGAGGAAAGAATCACATATTTTTTTATGCCGGCGACATCCTAAGCACTAGATTGGATTGCTCTTTGATAGTTGCTTCCAATGGTCTTGAATATACACTCTGCTTACACCATTAGAAATTAAGTCGAAAAAGTCACTTACACTCAGTATATGCCAATTGCAGCTCTACTGAGATTTCAGACAGAAAAAGGTTTCTCGCATTAAGCCTCTCATTTGTGTTTGCGGTGGTCTGTTTATCATCGACCAGAAATCAAAACTTGGGTTCAGGTAAATAGTCTGCTACTTCGACTCGCATTACAAGTTTAGGATCATTTAGAATAAGACACTTAGTGTCAAAGTGAAGCAGGCAAAAGAGATTGAGCTCTTTTGACTAGAATTGATGACCACTTTAGCTGCTTTTCTAGGCAAAGAGTGAGGAGTGAGGGTAACACCTAGAATGGCATCTAAGGACAGGATGGTGAACAAAGGAAAGAGACAAAGGTAAAGGCATGGCATCGCAGATTACTTGTGCAACCAACATAAATACTGCAGATACTGTGAAAAAGTTGCGGATAGAGCTTTAGCATGACAAGGATGCGGGAACAACTAAAACAAGAGTGATGCAGTAATTCAACAAGGCTGATCCTGATCAATGAGGATTGTAACTGTGCCAGCGATAGGAAAATATCAGTGGAGATCTACCAATAATCACATTTACTCTCTTTCTTCACCTTTACTTGATACGATAATTCGGCCTTTTTACTTTCCCCTAGCTTCAAGTAAAGCATAAATTGTGAGAAAACAAGGAGCTTCTTCACTAACTAGATGGTGATGCGTCCTTTTGCTTTTCAGTCAGTAATAGTCAAGATTCTTGCCGTGCATTCTAGGCAGACATTTTGTTATCAGGAAGGTAAACCACCGAGGATGTTATGAGCCTTAGCTGCATGATTTTGAGTCTTATACTCTTGTCTTCTAGGCATATGCAAATCCCTGACCACATTAATATAAGAAGGACCAAAGCATTAGAGAGAGCGCAACTAGCTAACAAAGGTAAGAGTCAGTTCACTCTCTCTTCTGTTCAAAGTTTCATACCTCCTCTTCATGGACATTGAGTCCGACATAGCACTGTATTCTGTTCTCTGAAGTTTAATGTCTTCATTTCCGTGATCCTTTCGAATGCAGAACACCTTACTGAGGACGAATAGTGCAAGAAGTTCCACCGTGAAAGATCATGGCTACCGAGAGGTACTTAGCGGCCATAAGAGGACAAGCAAACATACTGCCAAGGTTGGAGGAGAGCAACCTCAAGATGGTGCACATCAAGGAACCTCTTGTTGATTGGCGAGAGTGGACGATATTGACATATGATCAAAATGTCCTAGGTAACTTATTGATAAGGGAAAATAAGCTTCTCCAGAAGAGAATTGATGAGTATGAGATGAAGCTTAAAATTCTCACTTCTCCTCCTCCTCCTCCAACATATGCTGGTTGGCCTACTTGGAACACTAGCACACCGAGACCTCAAATAGTCGACCTTGATATTGCCACGTCATCGAAAGAACACGAGCAATAAAAAGTTTTTCTGTTAGAACCATCCACAGAAAATAAAATTTTCGAAAGTGCTTTTGGGTAATTATGAGTGCAAGTCTGCAATTGTGTAACAAATAAACTGAAGATAGCCGAGAACTTCTATTTGTGTGTGATGTGAGGGTGATGAAAGTGTGCTTCCTTAATGATGTAATCGTGCATCTGTTTGCAATAAGAGTGTTTGTGTTATTGTTACCTCTTCGATCCTTCTAAGCTCCTCTCCTTTCTGGTGAACGAGTTCTTTCAATCTGAACTTTTGCTCTACAACAGGACTTGAAACTGGCTTTCTGAATCCAATAATGCCTCTTTGAATAATTTTACTCTAACAAGTCTTGTGATTTGTAAAAAACTTTACGTTTTGTAAACAACATCAGCAGAAATAAGAGTGTGAACCTTGATCTAATGTTCCAGGGCAGATTACGTTCAACAGAAGGTATACAAAGCAACACTACTGGAGAATTGGTTGATATAACATACTGGAATTTACCACAATATAATGTCCTTGATAGATCGTTATCAAAGTTCACATCTTTAAGAAAGAATTATCTTGCTTAAATATGTGTATGAGCGCAATTTATGTTTCTGATGAAAGCATAAATGTCACAAATCACATATCTCTCCTGCCTCAAGCAGATATGTATGGCAGACTCGTTCACTATTCTTGGGTAGGGACTACATGGAGGAGCCCCCACTCATCACCTTTACTGAAGCACACACTTTACTTGGGGGCCAAATACACGAAGACACAATCCAATCTGGAAATCACAAAACGCAAACATTTTAACACAGTTTCCAGAATAGTACTTTGAAGAGATGATGTGCAATTGTTATACCATTTTCTGATACCACAACTCCACTGGTGTTCGATGGTTCACAGTTCATAATCTTCGTGGTCACAATTTTTCTCTTACGAGCTCTTCCAGTTTTTCAAATCTTTTCTCTAGCTCTTCCAACTTGCGACTCAATGTTGTGTGCCGATCCGGGTAACAAGGTTTGATCACGGAACCACAGGTCAAGGATTTACACAGCCACCAATGGGTGGACAAGCCCCGAGATCAGGAGGCCTTATCTTGCACAATACTTCGAGTCAACATAATTTTCCACTGCTTTGTCTAGCTTCTTAAGCAGTCTGGAATTTTCCTGCTGTTTAATCTCCTAGGGCCTGCAGATTTTAAGTCAATACGCTCCACTGTGTACTACCGAGTACTTTGTACATGTCGCGACCTCCCGAAAGCGGGTCGTCCCGAAGTGGGGCTACTAGGATGTGCTAAGTCTAAATTAGGGACTTAACTTGGGTTCTCCCAAGCCTATACACGTTGCGACTTAGGGTTTAAATTTTTAACATGCAATTCATTTTGATGTAGGAATCATCATTAATCAGTTTAGGGTAGATCAATTAGATATCCAAGAAAGAGAATTGGAGATTCGTCTTACTTCTACGAATAAGAGATTTAGTGAGTTCGAATACTTGGTTATACTAGTTAAATAACTAATGCCTTTTCGGTACTTTCATCCTACTCAGTTTTAAAAACATTTGTCATGCAATTTGGATTAATTTCGAACCTATTCACTAACAAGGGAAGTGAGCAAGCGAGTGCGCAATCATTAAATTAACAATTGGTAATCGAAGTACATATGCAGTCTAGAGTTCTAATCCTAACTAAGGAGACGACATTCAACATATTAACATCATGTAGTCAGATAATAATCAAAATAACATGCACAAATAACAACATGGCATTCATTTTTAGGACATTGAGAATCCTATGGTGTAGCCCTTCTTGTTCAATTTAAACACGATTTTTTATCAAATAATTTACATATTTTAGAAAATTATCCAAAAATACTAATTTCTAAATTAATCCCTAATTCTTAAAAAGAATTTTTATTTTTATTTTTTAAAATAAAAAGAAGATAAAAGGATTTTTTAATATTTTTTACTATTTAAAATACTAATATATTAATAAAATTAAAAAAGGACCTGGGTTGGGGCCAACCAGGTCTAATGCCAGACTGGGCCCGGTCTAATCGAAATAAGTAAAAAACCCGGCCCGGTCAAGGAGTGCCTGCAAACTGGTCTAACCGAGACTGCATGTCATGCTTCGAACCCCATCGAGCTCGCGACATCCCCTGTTGTGGTCGAATAGTTACGATGTCCTAGAAACGTCGCCGACCCAACCCAAACATTGGAGTCACATGCGGAAGCGAATAACAAAACTCCGGACAGAAAGATGACGACAACGGGGTAGAACAACAGAACAATCGAGCAACTACATATTTATACAACACCAAATATACAAACATCATGCTACAAACATAAATACAGCCTCACATCCTCAGCCACCGTTTAAACAAAAGCTCAGGGGTTTGGTTACCCTAACTTCATTATTGGTCTACCCAATCTACACAACCCCTAAAATGACATAGGGAAAAACCTAAGGTCGCCCTTCTCCATTCTGCCCCTAATTTATCTGGCTCAATCCTCCGGAAATCTCTTGGGCATCGCCTGCGAAACCACCGGGCACCATGGGCAGCTCTTCGCACTTCTAAAAGAGAAGGCGGTTCCCTGGGTTTACAACTAGGGGTTTAAAATTGTGGATTATACAACTATGAGACGAATCTCAATAAGTGTACAATCCCAAACCCCACGTAGGCACTCACGTATCGCTAGACGAAACACGCATAACACACAACGATCAGCCAAGCTAACAGACACATACGAACCTACCAGGAACTCATCATGCGAATTCATACACATTAGACAATAATACGGCCAACACATCACAGCAAATAATCACATACACACGCGTGCCTTAATTATAAGACAGAAACCACTTGGGCACGTCTCATACCGTGCCTAGCAGTTTTTACTCAATAATTAAACATCACATCAAGCGATACAAACACACTCGCACACTAACTCACACCATGCGTCACTTTCTCAAACCTCGTACATCAATCCAATTCCTGCTCATTCTCAACTCTTCCACCACTACCGCGCCCGCGTAAAACACATCAAACCAACGGTCTTTTGACCTCGTCAAGCATCGTCACCCCGTCGGGCCGGGCATCGTCACCTCGTCAGGGACGGCATCGTCCCGCGTAAACAAACACACCTCATGACGGAATCCTACCTCTCCCTTTCCTTAATTATCGTGCCCATGTAAAACGCATCAGACCAAGGGTCTTCTGACCTCATCAGGCATCGACACCCCGTTGGGCCGGGCATCATCACCTCGTTAAGAACGGCATCGTCCCGCGTAAACGTACATGTCTCAGGACGGATCATTTCCAACCAATCCTACACTTCCGTATCCTCGTTCCACTCGAACCACACATACACACAGCCAACCACACCCACGGTCATACACAACCTCACGCCTCATTCACACTCCACAAATGCATATTCTCGTCACACAAACACCACACGACCATACACATGTAACACGCGAATTCAATACACATTCACATCATCACGCCACCACATTTCACATCCACACAAATAAGGCACACGGCCAACCCACAATCAGCCCCAAACATGGTCCAGAACAGCCAACAATCATAACCAATACAATTATCTTAATAAGCCTAATCAAGCCACAACAATTTCAATCGATCACACATTTTATTCCCGATCAATCCTCAACATCACAGCCCTAACTCAACCTCCTAAACCTCGAAATTTCATCGCCAAATCAGTCCACAACAACCCAAACACCAGCCCCTAATTCAGTCCCAAAACAGCCACAAAAATCGTCTAAACCGAGCCCTAAACTAGTCTAATAATACCCGAGGTCCTAGGTGTCGATTGGAGAAGTCACTTGCACCAAAAGGCGAGACAAACAGGGCTGGGTGGTGGCTGGAACAGTCTGAACAGCAGCGGCAGCATCGCCGGCGTACGGACGTCGTACGGACAGCGACGTAGGGACGGCAGAAACGTCACGGCGGCAGTGGCTCGGCTGTTTGAGCTCCGATGCGGCGGCAGTGAGCTCCGGCGTTTCTTTGCCGAGAGAGAAAACAAGGGAGAAAGAGAGAGAACAGGGGAGAGGGGAGAGAGTGGTCTGGCCAGAATGAGAGAGGAGAGAGAGAGAGAAAAATCTGGTCAAATATTGAAGCTAAAGGGCACCATGTGTCGCAAATTCGGGCCACTTGACCATTTTACCCTTAATACAACGGTCTAGATTTAACCCAATCCAATAATTGAGAGGCAAAAGTGTCCAAGGTCTAATAATGCAGCTGAAAACCCTTAATAATTATCCCAAATAATTTTCCAAAAATTCAGAACTAAAACTGGCCCAGGGGCAAAATGGTCATTTTTTCGGTTTCGGGACGAAATTCCAATTTTTGTCCAAATCAACTCTAAATATGTGTGGCCAACATAATATGGCGTCGGAATTGTGAAATTAGCTTCTTAAGCCCTCGAAAATCGACTGCAAAGTCCTAGGAATAAAATAATATTATTTTTCACTTTTGAACCAAAATTCCAATTTTTGACCGTAACAACTCTAAATGTGCGTGGCCACCCTAAAATGGCATCGGCCTCGAAAAATAATCTCATACGGACTCAGAATCGACATTGGGGTCTAGAGGGGCAAAATTGTAATTTTTCCGGTCTTGAACCGAAATCCACTTTTTTTGCAGAAATGGGTGGCCCCAAGGTTGGCCAAGCCAAAAATGTCATCTGCTGCTCAAAATTGTGACTTTCAAAATTCTCGATTCCCGGGCCCGAATTACAAGAAATGATTAAAATTAAACAATCACAACTTTAGCTTATCTCTGACTAACGGGTGGCTCATTGGGATTATGCGCTCTCGACCCGTGACAGATGCCAAGTCAAATCACGTTTAAGTTTACTCTACCCGGGACGACCTCGGTTGTCATATAATTGTGAGGGTCTGTCACTAGTTCCCTTCGGACACGATCAATCAATTAGATCGGTCTCTGTTAGCCCAAAACATTCCCTCATCAATCCTTATGGTCGAAGGTCAAACCCAGGTCGAGTTCTTTGGTCGTGCGAACTCAATCCCGTAATAGTCCTACCCCTAAGGTTAGTATCCCGTGAATACGCTGTTCCAGGTGAGATCTCACTACAATGCATTGATCAATTTCATTTCTTAAATCCCGGGAAAATGATCGAAAATTCAGACTATTACACTACAAGCCCAGTTTGACCGGGTTCTCGAGACTACCAGCTGGGCGAATTCCAACGTCTAGCTAGCCATCTTGCCCGGTCACTAGCCTCATCCTCCTCAACACTTCATGCTAAGGAGGTCCTTGCTTGGCCAACCGAGCCTTGACCGAGGCCTTTCGAGCCCAAATGTCAGTCGAGGCTTAGCCAGCTAACCTAGGTCTACTACGAGGCTACCCCAAGCCTCTCAACTCCACAATCGACTTCGAGATTACAGGCCGATAACCAAAACAAACGAGCCTCTCTTGGGCATTTTATTGAACACCTGGCGTGCACAACCAAAACTGTGGCTCTCCGACCTTTCTCGGGACTCAGGCTTGCTCCGGCAACCAGGACTCACCCTTGATGGTGACATTTGGTCCGGGAGTAGGGTTGGTATGGGTTAGGATTTGCCCGAAACGGATGGCACGAATATCGGCCAACCTGCATGCAAAAACAAAGGCAAAAAGTGGACTCACTGGCTAAGGCTGAATCTGGGGGGTCGCCGGTCGACTTGCAGGCGACGGCGAGGCTAGTTGGCTTCCCCTCTTGCTCTATACCATCTTAAATCTCACTCTTTCTCTTGTTTTCTCTCTTTCTGGCCGACCTTCTCTCTCTCTCCTCTCTTCCCTTTTTATACTGGCCAATGGCCATTTGGGCGCCCTTTGCCACTCATGCTATGCCCTCTTTCTCTTCATGCCTAGCCGCGCAATTTCCCTTAGTTGTCTGGCAACCGCCTCTGTTGCTCGGTTGTGGTTCAGCCATGGCGATAGGGAAGGAAAGAATAGGGAGAGAGGGGACGGGCTAGGCCTGGCTTGCACGAGAAAAAGGAGAAAGGGCTAGGCCTCGAGGAAAAAAGAGTGGGCCGAGTCAACCTAGCCTCGATCCGGTCGGATCTGAAATTTTTTAATTTTAATTTTTTTTAAATAAAAATATGTTCTAATTAGTCCTATTAATGTAAATGTGCGTAATGTCTACATGCCATGCAATCAAATAGAAAATATTTTTGTTTACGAGTTACAAATTTAACTCCTAATTTTTGTATAATAATTTAATTAGGTAATTAAAATTTAGATGTCAACAATAAATATGCAGCAGCAACGATCCATTTTGATCTAAATCTAGAGTTGGGCCTACTCTCATCCTTATATTAACTATTCCTTTTTTTTTTTTTTCTGTTTTTGCATTTCCTATACGTTAAAAAGATGACCGTTGGTGATGGATCTATCATTCTTATCAATAATAAAACTAGACAAAAAATGCAATGAGTAAGATATAACCTTTTTTTTTTTTTTTTTTGCAATGCAACTAAGTTGCAAAAGATTGATTCACATGGATGTATGTGCTTTTGAGTGCATTTGGTTCAACTTTCTCAAGGAACTGGATTTTTGGTTTGTTTAGAGAGAAAAAGAGAGGATTGACTACAATCGAGCAAAATGGAGGTCATGGAGGCCATAATAGCACAAGCGAAGGCATACTTGTTACAGCACGGCTTTGTCAGAGACTTGGGTATACTAGTTATATAACTTGCCTCATTGATTATCAACTAAGTTTCACATGCGCACCTTTTATCCAATTATGGGCCCCATGTTCTTATTTGCTGAGTGTCCATGCAATATTTTTTTTAGGACTATGATCTTCGTGTGTGACCACTAGGCAAAATGACATAATCGAATCACAATCAAGGGAAACAGCATAAATGAATCGAAACCAACAAATCAAAGGCAGTTATAAAAGGAAAGTGAAAAATAAAGTGCATAAAAAATAACTTGATGCGATGTCAGGTAAAGTATATGACAAGGGCTCGTTCTGAACTATCAATAAAAATCGGGGAAGGAATATATACAGCCTCATTATTATACTCTGGGACATGAACCTGGGAGCCAAGTCCCTAAAATTGAAATCAAACTTTAATTTTAACTAACAGAATTCTCCTACTAAAGATCTTCACTAATGATATTTAGATGAACTATTCCCTAAAAGTAGATCTAACGAAAAACGCTAACGATTTCCTATAATTTTATCATTACTCTATTTTTTTTTGTTCTTGTTATTTCTATATTTTTTTTATTCTTTTTTTAAACTCAAGAAGAACTATGTCGGAGATCAAATTACCCTAAAAAACCAAGAAAAAGATAACATCCTAAACCATATGAAATTCGATTAATCCCTAAACACACGAATCATCTCTTCCTATTCCTTTTTACCCAAGAACACTTTTCATTCTCAAAGTTCAGGAAGCTCCCATTTCTTCAAACCTTCATTCCCACTTTCTTTCATTCTTGCTCAACTCACTCATCATTCTTCATCCATTCACTCATATATTCGCATCACAGAACCCATGTATTCGGAAGCAAGTGTCATGTACATACAAAGAAAAGACGTATTCGCCCAGAACACGAGGAGACAGAATACTGGAAATGCATCCCCTCAAACGACAATCTGTGATCTAATGTGTTGACACGAACACATACGCGGGAGATATCTCATTGACTCTCACACAAGATTGATACAATTCTTCATTTCAGTATATGCCTAATGAATTCTCCTGCGATAACCATCAAGTCCTCCCGAATCAGCACATCGACGTTACCGGTATAATTCAAGAGAACCGAGCTTAATACATGCAAACGTGTGCGGCATATTAAAATCAAGATTCTTGGAAATGATTAACAAACGAATTCATCTAGCCTATGCAACTAGCGCAGTGAATCAATCAAACAGACAAGGTCATCTCAGTCGGATCTGAGGCTATGTTCATTACTCTCGCAAAATTTCAGCCAACAACTGGTGAGCATAAAGTAAGAGAACAACACGATGACGAATTAGTAGAAATCAAAACCGGTTCAACATGAAACTATCACGGACGAGTCACAATTAAGGGCATAAGCTCCGATGTGTACGATTTTCAAGCTAGCAAGAACTAGATTCTCGGCCTCTGTTTTCATACTCATCCATATAAAACGGAAGATTAGGTGATTACCTTTAGCGAGGACCAATCGGCTTTGAACAAAACAATACCAGAGGCGATCTATAAGGCTTGAGAATCTGCGAGGGAGTCAATCGCGGACGGCCACTGTTCGAACTCTTCAACAATATCGCTCCAAAACCAGGGATGACCAGGGAAATTCCTGAGCAGAGCCGCTGTAGGTGGTGGTTACGGCGTCCTGATATGGAGTTGAAGGAAGCGAAAGTTGACGGAGGCAAGGGCCATCAGTCGCCTGCGAGATCGCACGCATTTCATATCTCCACTCGGAATTTCACAGAGCATATGACTGACGATCGAACAACCTTTCCATTACATACAATTTCTCACATCATATCATTGCTAACGATACAGGAGAAACAAAGACTACCTCAAAATCTACAAGGAGACACTATTACTCTCCGACTAAAAAATCAAAGTCTTGGCCTAACACATTACTTGATCTCACTGATAAGCCATCGTAACTTCGGCAATCAAAAACCGCCGCAGTTAGAGAGAAGAGATTACTCGACCTTGAGTTAATTGGGAGGGTAACATATGCTGCATGGATGACCTCGCCATTGCGAGAGCTCGTGCTGTTCCCGAAGGTCGGCCGCCGATTCGAGCACCAGAACGTCTCGGCCTCCGAGAGAGCAAGCTGCCTTATGACTACCACGCAACCCGCCCTTCTCAACGAAGGCTGAAGCTTCCGGTGAGCCTGACGGGTCTTCAAAACTTTTTGCGAACGCTTCTTGGTCGAATGCCTCAGCGAGGTCTGCAGAATCAAACAAACCAAGTGAGAGCTTTCTAGGATGTGAATCAAACAAATCAGCTATGGCCTCCAACGAAAGATATAATAAACAGAGAGAGAGAGAGAGGGGTGGAAGAAGTGAGTCTTATGGGCGTCAGTTAGATGATGAGAGCGAGGTTTTTTGACTAATGCTTTCTAGGATTGTAATCGTAATCCGCGGATGTGATTTGATAAAACAGAGCAAGAACGTAACCGCGTCAGAGATGTGGTTTCAGGCCTCGACTGGTAGCTTAATCCACTAATGAAAAAGCACCGACAACACCGATTTGCACCGGGCGTAGTTTGAAGGCTCGAGATTAAGACGCTTCGAACTCTCTGGCCAGGAAAAACAGAGACGGGCAGAGGAGGAGCAGCGGCGCAACGATGATGATGCGGCCGTCTGTGGCAGCAGCAAACACTAAGAGAGACGAGCTAAGGATGCCAGAAATCGCCAATTGGATGAAGAGAAATCGCCTCTGGAGAGTATTTCCCTCTGCTCTGCTCGGCTCGGCTCTGCTTTCTCTCTCTCTCTCTCTCTCTCTCTCTCTCTTTGTGACCTCCCTAAAGTGGTTGTGTGTATATCCCCATCATCCGGAGTTCATTGGAGAGGAAAGAGACAAATCCTCGTTTCAAACGAATGGATGTATCCTATCCGGAGTTCGTCGGAGGAGACTGTGGAGAGGAAGCAGGGGCCAGGGAGAGAATTAAGACATCCTTGTAACATTTGTTTTCTCAATTTCGGCATGATTACTTTTTCGTTCAGCTTGTCAGTACTGATCAGACTTTTGTTTTGGCTGAGAAATCAGAATAGAACAAACGCCTCATGATAAGGAAAAGAATTTAGTAAATTTGGAGGCTGTCGGATGATTGAGACTCGCATCTTGTGTTTAGATACATACAAGTCCGACGATGCACAAATCTTACAAGATGGATCATAGATCATGGATTGACCTCCACACCAGAGATTAAAAAAGTCCCATTGGATTATATGAGGTGACCGCAGTACTAGCTCGAGAGAGAGAGAGAGAGCATCTGGCCTGCGAAGGTAAGAGTCTCTTCACTCCTGTTCGTGGACTTTATTCAAACAGTGTTTGCTATATATTTTGAAGTTTGATGAGTATTCCCTTTTCCTTGATCATTTCCCAATGCAGAACGTGTTGACAAGGATGAATAACGAGAGAAGATTAATCATGAAAGATCATGGCTAGAGAGAGGTACTATGTGGACATAGTAGCACAAGCAGGCATCTCGACCAAAGTTGGATGAGAACAAGCTAAAGTTACTGCACAAGAAAGAATTAGCAAGAGTTTGTGATATTGTCCCATGATCAGAATGTCCTGGTAAACTTATTGCTAAGAAAAAAAATAAGCTTCTGAAGAAGAAAATCGATGAATATGAGAAAAAAGCTTGAGTCGTTCGCTCTTCCTCCTCCTCTTCCTCCTCTTCTGTATGCTGCTTGGCCTACTATTGATGGTATGACATCATCTCACGAGAAAGATTAAGTAGAGGAAAGTATTTGTGGGGAAGGTGGTCAGCTAGGAAGTGGCCATTCGTTGCTAATTTTAAAAAAAAAAAAACAGCGAGAATCATTTAATTCATGAAGAGCGTGACGGCTTACCTCTTGACGATGCAATCTTCGTCCGAGCCGAGAAAAAAGAACAGGGAGGATGGATTTGCATTTTCATGAGTCAAAGTTAGTCTATCAGGTTTATTGTGTGCGGATTCAGTGATGTACTTGAGATAAATTGAAGACAGCTGAGAGCTTCTCCTCCTTGTGCCATGGCAGTGATTAAAGTGAGCTTAAATGATCATGTAATTCCATGTTTGTGTTGTTTAGTCCTATGAATTTCCAACTCCTAAGTCTTCTCTTGACTAAGTGTATGAATTCTTTCTGGTGAACCTTTTTTCTATGAAGGACTCGATTAGAGATCCCGAAAAAATGGCCCCTATGATGCCTTACTGAATCTGAGGGAAAACGTGAATTTTTTTATGATGACTTGAGAATCAGAGGGACTCAACTGATACTATAGTGGAAGATAACAGTTCAGTGTTTGAGGAAGTTTAATAGGAGTCAACATACTGTTGCATTGCAGTATATCTCTCAAAAAAGAGGCCAATGGTTTGGACCATGAAGCTTGGAACGACTGGGGGAAACAACTCGTGCTGTGAAAGCCATTGGACCATTATTTTAGGGGGAAGAACAGCAAAAGTGCCAAAAGTTATGTACGGAGCTTACTTTGATGCCAAAAGTTCCATTTGGATCACTTAAGTGCCAAAAAATTTGAAAAATGATTTTTTAAGTGCCAACTCCGATATGTTTGGTCGGAAATCTGACATGGCAATTTTTTATTAGTATTTGAAACCGACATGGCTTGCTGGAGAGTACAATCAGTGTGCAAACAATAAAACGACACCGTTTTATTCACGATACATACACGGCACCATTTTATTTAACTTCTTCTCCCCAAAATAAGAACCCTAATCCCCAAATTGAAAGATGGAGGGCGGAAGCTCAGCAGCAGCTCACATTCGGGATACCTAACCCGCGAAAATCAGAACCTTAAATCCCTAATTATTAGCTCACGCTTGCAGATGGAGGGTGGAAGCTTCAACAACAACTCACATTCGATTAAAAAAAACGAATTAGATGATGAGTGTTATTGTTTTTGTGGGTTACCGAGTCCAAGAAGAACATCTTGGACTCAGTTAAATCCCAAGGAGAAAATTCCATGGATACGGTAAGTATAGAGAAGGCTCAAAGTGCAAATATTTCAAATGGGTTGATGCTAAATTCTCCGATCAAGCCACAAAAGTGATCTTGCAGTTACTTGAAAAACGACATCAACCTCCACCTACATTAATGGACAAATTAGATGATGTCGACTCAATGCAAGCTCAAATAAAAAGTTTAACATCTTTAGTCGACCATTTAAAGAGGAAAGTTTTAAGGCTGAAAATTGAAAGAAACTTTTATCGAGCATTGATTGTGTTGTTGTTCTCTTGTGTATTATATTCAAATTTGAAGTGAGCAATGAGAAGAAGTTTGTATGTCTACCATAATTGAAGATGTGAAATATTTATTTGTATTGGGTCATTTGTAAGTAAAGTGTGTTACTGTTTTGCTGCAAATTGTATGAAACAAAAGGTTTTATTCCAATCTATGGTGGAAATGGAAGGTTGGAGTTGGAATTCATTGGTTGTGAGCACTTCACAATTTTTTTACTTGGTTTTATATTGTATATATTGGTTTGCTTGCTTTTTGCATAAGATGTAATGGTTTGCTGCAACCATTACTGCAAACCATGAAGAAATTAAGGGGTGGTAACAATTCATGAGTGCCTATTTCAGTGCCATAGGTTGTAAATAGTGATCGTTTCATTGCTAAGTTTTTCTGAAAGTGATCATTTTAGTGTCAATCGCGATGAAAAAGTGATCACTCGTGTTGCACGAGTTTAAAAATATGAACAAGTCAATTTCAACTATGTTTCTATTGGCTTGCATCAGTCGTGGTGTATGTTGTTGCATCAGTTGAGTTGTTAGTGCATCTTGTTCTTGCACCAGCTCATACAAGTGTTGGTGCAAGAAGACATACCAGCACCCAGAGTTGCACCGAGAGCTGTGTTAGTGCAACAGGATGCATCAACAACCACAATTGCACTAGTGCCATGCTAGTGCATCTTCTTCTAACACCAGTACTTGTATTTACTAGTGCAGGAAGATGCATAACTCACAACTTCAACTAGCACGTACATCCAGCACCCACAACTTCAACCAACAACAATAATCAACCAACCACTTCCAAAAACAACATCAGCCTCATAACAAGGTGCAAGACAAGAAAATAACAAAAACATTGTTGCCATTGACATTGATTGGTTCTTTACAAAAGTAAACATGTCCATAAAAAACATCAGTCCCCCAATCAGTCAATGATCCCCTCCCACCTAATATGTCAAAGTCAAAGCGAACACATAAAAACAATGGCAGCAATCCCCATCAATGAAGATACCATGTCCAGCACCCTCCCATTAGTCAATATGCACAACACTCCCGGCTCCTTTTCCTTTTACACTTTTGAATTGATTCATAATTCGGGCACTCTTTCGAACTAGACACGTAGGTTTATTAACTGACATTTCTGTCACATTCTTCTTAGCATCAATAATTTTTTTTGTAGCACGTGTCATGTGTGGGGACCTCTCCGTAGGAACATTGGTCCCATGATCAGTCGGTTGAGATGGAACTAGTACTGGTTCTGTTAGTTGAGATGGAAATGGTGCAACTTTATTTGTTGGTGACTATTTTGAAGCTGTACTTGCTGTCTTCTTCTTCTTCTTCTTTGTGCTCTTCTTTGGCTGCACCCTTGACTCTTGAGTTGGCCCACCTTGAGAGATAAGCACCTCAGAACTTCTTTCAGGCTACAAGAACATAATTATATTGTTAACCAAATGAATTGAAATACCATAAATTAAATACATGAGTCCTACAAATCTTACATTGAAAATAGTTATTCCAATTCGTTCATCTGTGTAAATTCCATAACCATATTGCCTTATCCTTTTTTCAAGAATCCCTCTTGTTCGCTGTGGTACATCACTTTGAGTAACTTGTGGGGAAGCAATTTGTGCAACCTGTGGGGGAGCAACCTGTGGGGCTCCCTGTCCTTGTGCAACTTGTGCAGTTGGTCATCTTCTCACTTAAGAAACATATAACAAAATTAAACTCGGCCCATAAAAGATAAACACAACAATGTATAGTTTACTAGATATTTTTTCCTCATTTGTTCAACAGTGGACTCAGTTGTTGTTGTTACTATCCTACCTATACTTGTCCCTACACTTGGGCCTAGAACAGGGCCTTTTGTTGGCCCTTCAGTAGGCCCAACAACAACCTCTTCAGTAAGTGTTGTTCCTGGCCTATGATCAGCTCTTGCAACAACTTCTTGTTCATGTTGTCTTTTCAACTGACAACCTTTCTTATTGTGCCCTTCCTCGTGGCAATAGGAGCATTTCATCTTCACCCCGGTCCTACTCATCCTCTGACTTGATGCCTTTCCCTCATGTATTCTTCGTTTTTTCTTTGGCCTTCCTACTTGCTTCTTTAGTGGCAAAGGTTGAGGGCCTTCACGATTTGTTGGCTCCCAAAATTTACTACTTCGGATAGGCTGCATCATGAATTGGTACAAATTAAGGTATGAAATTTTTTTATACTAATCATGTAGGTAATCCTCTGGCCTTTCTTGCTTCATCAAAATGGCACAAATAGTATGGGAACAAGGAATTCCACTTAGTTCCCAGGCTCAGCATGAACATTTTTTTCTATCTAGGTTGACCATATACTTATCATTATTGCGAATAATCTCATATCCATTTTCTCCATTCCAAACCGGATGGCAGAATCTATTGGCAGCAACGTTCGCATCCAATTTCTTTACAATTCTAGGACCGCATTCTCTGCTCCACTTGGTAGTCTCATCTCTTTGCATGTGCAGTCTGGTCATGACCATAACGCGAATATCATCAAGCATGCTGATGATTGGCTTGCACCTGGCCTCTAAAATTCTGCCATTGAAAGCTTTACTGAGGTTGTTGTCAATTATATCACATTTAAATTCTTCGCTGAAGAAGGCCCGACACCAGTGCTTAGCTTCTGTCTGGAATAGTGCATCAAAGCCTTCCTTTGTTAGCTGCAATAACTCATATTTGGCTAATCTGAAGTCAGCCATGTCAGTACTCTTCGCTATCTGCCAAAACTGCTTCTGCAGTATATCTCCTTTGTAGTTCTTTGCCCAATTTGCATATATGTGTCTCGCGCACATTCTATGCTCAGCATATAGTATCAACTCAGCCAATACAGGAACAAGTCCCTATAAAAATTCAAATCAACATATACAAGTAAGAAAATACTCAAGTAATTAATATTAAAAGGAAATTAATTGACAATGGTATTACCTTCTGTTGGTCGTTCATGAATGCCCATCCTCTCCCATCGTTTATATCAAGGTCAACCATTAAATTCTTGAGGAACTAGGACCAAGTATCCTTGTTCTCAATCTTGACAACTGTCCAAGCTATTGGAAATATTTGATTGTTGGCATATCTCCCCACAGAAGCCAACAACTCCTCCTTGCATAAACCCTTAAAGAAACATCCATCCAATCTTACAACTCTTCTATAACCAACCAAAAAGCTCCGTTTGCATGCATCAAAACAAACATAAAATCTATCAAACCTAGGCCACAATCAGCCAGTGGCCTCTCTACAACCTCAGCATATATCCTACTAGATGGGTTTTGAACCACGCATTCACGGGCATAATCCCATACCTACGTATATTCTTCCTTATACTGACCCATCAAAATTTACATCACCCTCTGCTTAGCTCTCTTACACTGATTCCTCGACACATTAACTCCTACATGCTCTTTTACTAACTACTTAAACTGAGGGCATTTGATCTCGGGCATTGCTTTGATTATATTGAAAAAATGTTTCAACAACCACATACTTGTTACCCTTTTGTTATCAAAATGAATTGAACAAGTATGTTCCTCCCGGAAGGACCTAATCTGGAATGACCCCTTCCTACTCATAACGCCGTACAGCTTCCAAGGACAATTGAGTTGTGATCACTTAGCTCTCACAAACTCCTTCGTATTTCTAATGAATTTTACGCTCCTCTGTTCAACAATAGAACTCTCCACAATAGCTTCTTTTAATTGTTTTCATGCCGACACACAAAACAGGTTTATCGACATTTGGATCATAGTAAGGGTACTTACTTTTCCTTCAACGAACAGGTTTTTCATTATCATTCGCCGAACCAGCAGTTTCATTGCCGCAACTTTCTGTATATTCACTTCCATTACCTTCAACTGGAACTCCATCCAACTCAAGCCTTTCTCCTAAAGCTGGGAGTTTTTTTCTAAAAAATTCCCTTTTGTTTTGTCTTGACTATTGGAGTTCATCATCGTCTTCGTCACTTAGAAAATTGGCCATTGGCAAAGCTTCATCTTCTGACATACTATATTGAGCAACTTCCCATTCTAATCCAACTAAGTCTTCATCAGCCACATCTTCAACTGAGACTTCATTCACATTTCTATCAAAATCTGTCTCCCTCTCCTCCCTCACTTGGCTCTCATGTTGCCCTCCATCTAACGTAAACTCATCCCCAACCTGATTACTCACTTCATCATTTCCATCATCTTCATCAGCCTCATCATCACTATAATATTCAACATAGACCTTAGCTTCATCGCCGTGAAGATAATGGTAAATTATATCCTTAATACCATTATCGTCACTAAAAAATCTCAAACCATCCTTCAATTCTTTCCCAGGAACACAATAGTGCAATTTTTGCACTTTGTATCAACAAAAATATACCAAATCCCTCACAAAATCAATATATGATGGCTTCCCAACATTGACGTAAATAGTACCTTCGTTCCCACCACAATATTCCCAGTCGTCAACGCCAATAACAAACTCTCCACCATAGCAAATAATGACGCCTACATGATTCCCCTCCATTTCGATGCTGCACCCAAAGAATAAAAATAAAAAGTTATTCATTGGGACCACATAGCAGAATCATCAACAACTTTACATTTAATTGATTAAACAATTATCAAAAGAAACAAAAGAAGTCGATTTATTCAATTGATTAAACGACGTGAGGTCTCCAACACCCATTTTTCAATTCGACCCCATTCGGTCCCCACAGAAACACAAACTAACTAAATAAAGTCAAGTCCCCACCACTGTCCTCAACACTCCAACCAATTTCCCTCTGCGCTGAGCCCTCATTTTCCCCTTCACGCCCTATTGTTCAATTAAGCCACATTCGGTCCCCACAATTTTGCTCTCCCCACAAAAGTGAGTACCCCACCATTTTTCCCTCCCCATAAAAGTAGTCCAAGCCGAGCCCTCATTTTGCCCTCCGTGCCGCAATTTACCTATCGGAACCCTAAATTCTCCACCCAATTGATCCACAGCGAGAACATGATAAACCTGAGTGAAGCAGCTGAGCGATGGTGGGCCAGCAAACAATGGTGCAGCTACGATGACGGCCGACCGACGACGGGTGAGCAAATGTGGGCCGACAAACAATGGCGCTGCTACAACGACGGTCGACCGATGGCTAGTGAGCGACGATGGGCTAGCAAACAATGGCGTAGCTACGACGAAGGCCAACCGACGGCGGGTGAGCGACGGTGGGCGAGCAACGGAAGGTGATCGAGGGAGCTACGGCGAGCGAGAGAGTGACGTGAGAACTCAAGATCCGAGCCCTAATTTTAGCCCCCTTCTTCAGCGACATCGTTTTTTAAACGCAGTCCACATAGGAAAATGAAGCGATGTCGTTTCTTGTGGAGGATGGAAAACGACATCGTTTATGCCATTCCACGTGGACTGCGATTTAAAATATTTGCCACGTCAACTTATTTTTCTTTAATATAAATGTCACGTATTAATTTGGCCAGAATCTCTCGTTGTTGGCACCAAAGTGATCATTTTTCCTCCGATTTGGCACTTCAGTGATCCAAATGGAACTTTTAGCACCAAAATGATCTTCGTACATAACTTTTGGCACTTCTGTTGTTCTTCCCCCATTATTTTACAAAGCAAAAGGTTTGGAGAAAAACATTTCAGCGCAATAAACGTGATCGAGAAAAGAATTTCTCATCCAGGAATTGCCTTCGACAGACAAAGTTACAATCGCTTGAGAAGATAAATGCATCGAAACTATGTAATTTTGTCAATAAGAAATTCATAAATTCTCCATTGTGGTGTGTGGCAAGTGACATGGTGAGAGATAGCACAAACTTTCTGTAGTCATGGAGTTAATGTTTCTTCTTTAATTCCTGCGGCAATGGACTTTCTCTAATCTTATACAATGCGGTAGAGAAAGTTAATTCTGTTCTGTAGAATGTGCAGGATCTACATGACGCTCAAGTCTATTGGATAACAATAATGAATCAGAAGGTAAAAAACACCAAAAAAATGACAAGCTCTGTGTGAAATAATACATAATTTCATGAACACAATTTTTATTCGGATGAAAGAATAACGATCATGTGAGAGGAATAATTAATTGTATTATTCAGTAAATTTTAATATATATAGGTCCTAAAGACCACTTTACCCTTCGTACTTCAATAGTTTGAGAAGATAAACGGTGCCTGAGCGAGCACAAGATCGAAATTTGAAAAAAAAAAATACCGTGCACAATTTCGGAAGGAAAAAGATTCATTAGCCTTGGAAGTCGCCTTCTGAAAATGCCGAATGCCATGGATTTTATCCGAAATTAACTTGCTTGGCTAAATAAAAAGAGAAAAAGTTGATGATGTTTTCCGAAAATAAGTATTCCTTTTTTCTTCCTATACAACGAAAAGATTACCATTGGCTATGGATCTATCATTTTATCAATAATAAAACTAGTTAAAAAATGCAATGACTAAGATATAACCTAATTTGCAATGGAACTAAGTTGCAAAAGATCGATTCATTATACGGAAAATTGATTCACACAGATAAATGTGATTTTGAGTGCCTTTGGTTCAACTTTATCGAGAGAATGGGTTTTTGGTTTGTTTAGAGAGATGGGAGGCGGGGTGGTTGGGGGTGGATGGGGTTGCGGCGGGGGCTGACTACAACCAAGCAAAATGGAGGTCATAAAGGCACAGACGAAGGCGCACTTGTCACGGCACGGCTTTGTCATAACAAATGTCACTGATTATCAACTAAGTTTCACATACACACCTTTTATCCAATTATGAGCCCCAAATGTTCGTCTCTAGCTAAGTGTCCGTGCAATATTTTTATATGTACTATGGTCTTCACGTGTTACCTCTAAGCAAAATGACACAATCGAATCACAATCAAAGAAAACAGCATAAAAACAAATCAAAGGCGGTTATAAAAGGAAAGTAAAAAATAAAGCGCATAAAATAACTTGATGCGCTATCAGGTAAAGTATATGACGTGACCTCATTATAAATCCCGCCATGAGCTTGACCCAATAAAAGTCGGGGAAAGAATATACATTGCCTCATTATTATACACCGGGACATGAACCCCGGGAGCTAAGTCCCCAAGATTGAAATGGAAGTTTAATTTTGACCAACAGAAATCTCCTACTTAAAGATCTTCGCTAATGATATTTAGATGAACTATTCCCCGAAAGTGGATCGAACATAAAAGCTACAATTCATGCTGTGAAAGCCATTGGACCATTGTTTTACAAAGCAAAAGGTTTGGAGAAAAGCATTTCAGCACAATAAACGTGATTGAGAAAAGAATTTCTCATACAGGAATTGCCTTGGACAGACAAAGTTACGATCACTTGAGAAGTTAAATGCATCGAAACTTTGTAATTTTGTCAATAAGAAATTCATAAATTCTCCAATGTCGTGTGGGGCAAGTGACATGGTGAGAGATAGCACAAACTTTCTGTAGTCATGGAGTTAATTTTTCTTCTTTAATTCCTGCAAAAATGGACTTTCTCTAATCTTTGCTTGAACACAATTTTTATTCGGATGAAAGCATAAAGATCATGTGAGAGGAATAATTAATTGTATTATTCAGTAAAGTTTAATATATATACATCAAAATAAGCCCTAAAGGTCCTAAAGACCACTTTACCCTTCATACTTCAATAGTTGGGGAAGATAAATAGTGCCCGAGCGAGCCCAAGATCGAAATTTGAAAAAAAAAAAATAGCATCGGCAATTTCGGAAGGAAAAAAATTCATTAACCTTGGAAGTTGCCTTCTGAAAACGCCAAAAGCCAAAGCAGTCCTAGGCTTTCAATTTTGTCAATGATGGCATTTTCCTACAGTGGTCCAAACAAATTTACTAAATATCCTAACTTTTTCACAAGAGACTATGAAACCCCAAAGTCCCTTAGGAAAATCAAAACAGAAGCCCTCTAAAGCACATATATCTCTGCAAATCAATTTTCCATATCATGAATCAATCTTTTGCAACTTAAATCTATTGCAAAAAATAATAATAATAATTAGGTTATGTCATAATCATTACAATTTTTTTTATTAAATTTATCACTGATAAAAATGATAGATTTATCACCAAAGGTCATTTTTTGATGTATTAGAAATGAAAAAAAAAAAAAAAGAATACTTATTTTCGAATAACATTATCAAATGTTTTTCTCTTTTTTTTAGCCAAGAGAGTTAATTTCGGATAAAGTCCGTAGCACTTATTAATTTTGATCATATTCTTATTTATTTATTTATTTTTTTTGGTAAGGCCCATATTCTTATTTTATAATCATATAAATTAAGAAAATTGATTCAATCAAAAAGGGAGGAAAATAGGGCACGTAATTTTTTTTATTTTTGCAATTTGTTGTATAAGGTTACGATTTATATGAGAACGGGGCAGTGGAATACATAAAGAGAAACCTGAAGATATCCGACGTGCAAGCTAAGTCCTAATGGAGATTCTCAATGTGTTCTTCCTCCTCGGGTCAGCAATGGCAAGGCGGATCTCCAACTGGATTGTCGTCGCTACATGATCGTGTTGGCGGAGGCCATCTTCTTCATCGGGCCCCTCCTCATGAGCTCGCCCCCACCTATGCTTCCTTCTTGTTGGACTACTTCACCAATGTCGGCATCGACTCCACCTCATGATCGTTGTCTACATCATCGAGGTCTTCCCTGCCTTCTTCCACGGCTTCCTCACCTGTACTCACTCATTTTCTTTTCTTTTTCTTTTTTTCTAATTTTGTAAAATCTTTTTCATTTTTTTTATTTGTCATCAATTTTTATCTTTTTCATATTGAACGTGCATTCTTCTTGTTACAGGAAAAATTTAAAGTTAGAAAGGCGATTACTTTTTTATACATCATAGTATATTTCTCATTTAAAAAATGTGCTACCAAAAAATTTTTTACCAACATATTTTCAAAATGAGAAATCTACTATGACTTATTAAAAAAGAATCACCCTTCAAACTTAAAGTTTTCGCATAACAAAAAGAACGCATGTTCTACATGAAAAAGACAAAAATTGATGACAAATAAAAAATAAAAAAAAGATGCTACAAATTAGAATTTAAAAAAAGAAAAGAAAATAAGTGAGCACCTCAGGGAAGGAGGCGAGGAAGTTACGGGAGAAGGCTGGGAAGACCTCGCCGATGTAGATGGTGATCATGAGGCTGTAGTCGATGTTGACACAAGTGAAACGACCTAATCGAAAGGAGGCATAGTTGGGAGTGAAGCCCATGCAGAAGGACCCGTTAAAAAGATGGCCCCCGACACGATCATGTAGGAGTGGCTGAAGGTTCGCCACGCTATTGCCGACCTAAGGAGTGAGAATACGTTGAACATTACATTAGGACTCTCACCCTGCACGTTGGCTATCTTCGGGTCCTTTATTATGTATACCGTTGCCTTACTCATCACTCTATGTCTACCCAAATTAAAAAAGAAAACAAAAAAAATCTTATTTATCATCACATTGTTCCCAAGTAAATCGTAACCATATACAAGAAATTGAAAAAAAGATATTGTGTGTCCTAATTTCCTTCCTTTATCTTTGAATTTATATCCTAACTTACATAATTTTAAGATAAGAATGATGAGACATAATAAGTGTCATGGATTTTATCCGAAATTAACTTGCTTGGCTAAGTAAAAAGAGAAAAAAATTGATGATGTTATCCAAAAATAAGTATTCCTTTTTTCTTCCTATACAATAAAAAGATGACCATTGGCGATGGATCGATCATTTTGTCAGTAATAAAACTAGTTAAAAAATGCAATGACTAAGATATAACCTAATTTGCAATGAAACTATGTTGCAAAAAATTGATTCATTATATGGAAAATTGATTCACACAAATATATGTGCTTTTGAGTACGTTTGGCTCAACTTTCTCAAGAGATTGGGTTTTTGGTTTGTTTAGAGAGAGAGAGAGAGAGAGGGGGCGGGGACTGACTACAACCAAGCAAAATAGTGGTCACAAAGGCACAGGCGAGGGCCTAGTTGTACGGCACAACTTTGTTAGAACTAGTGTCACCGATTATCAATTATCAACTAAGTTTCACGTGCACACCCTTTTATCCAATTATGAGCCCCAAATGTTCTTCTCTAGCTAAGTGTCCATGCAATATTTTTATTTGTACCACGGTCTTCACGTGTGACCTCTAAGCAAAATGACGTAATCGAATCACAATCAAAGGAAACAGCATAAAAGAATCGAAACCAACAAATCAAAGGCGGGTTATAAAAGGAAAGTAAAAAATAAAGTGCATAAAATAACTTGATGCAATATCAGGTAAAGTATATGACGTAGCCTCATTACGAACCCCGCCATGAGCTTGACCCAATAAGGTACTGCATGAAAACCATTCTGGTTCTGCTCAGAACTGGTTTTTTGTTCCCAGAATCATTTTTGGACCAGAAACCCGTTTGGTAACGCAATTTCATTTTTCTATTTCCGGGACAAGTTTGCTTCCAAAACTGATTCTGAAACTAGAAATGAGAACCAAAAAAAAGTTAGTTTTTCATTTCTGGAACAAAAGTGAGAACCATTTCTGAGGAATTCATTTTCTTCAACACACATTCATATGAAAGTCACGACCTTTGAGATGAGAAAAAAAAGCAAAAAATCAAAAATTTCAAAACTTAACAGAATGGTTTAGAATTTGTGGCTACCCACTTTCAGTGAAATTTAAATTTTTTTAGGTGCCGAAAAAATTTAAAAAAATAAAAAAATAAAAATTTTCAAAATTTCACAAAATGACTTAGAAAACCTATGGCCACCCACTTTGAGCAAAATTTAATTTTTTTAGATGCCAAAAAAAATAAAAAATAATCAAAAAAATCTAAAATTTAAAAACTTAACATAATGTCTTAGAATACCTGTGGCCACCCAATTTGAGCGAAATTTTATTTTTTTAGGTGCCAAAAAAAAAAAAAAAAAAGTAAAAAATAAAAAATTTAAAAACTTCACAAAATGACTTAAAATACCCGTGGCCACCCACTTTGAGCGAAATTTAATTTTTTTAAATGCCAAAAAAAATAAAAATAAGCAAAAAAGTAAATATTTCAAAACTTTACAGAATGGCTTAAAATACTTGTGGCCACTCATTTTGAGCGAAATTTTATTTTTTTAGGTTCCGAAAAAAAATGAAAAATAAAAAATTTCAAAACTTCACAAAATTGCTTAAAATACCTGTGGCCATCCACTTTTGAGCGAAATTTAAATTTTTTCAGGTGCCGAAAAAAATAAAAAAATAAAAAATAAAAAACTTCACATAATTGCTTAGAATACCTATGGCCACCCACTTTGAGTGAAATTTAATTTTTTTTAGGTGTCGAAAAAAAAATAAAAATAAGCAAAAAAGAAAAATTTTCAAAACTTTACAGAATGACTTAAATACTTGTGGCCACCCACTTTAAGCAAAATTTTATTTTTTTAGGTGCCGAAAAAAAAAGCAAAAAATCAAAAATTTTTGAAATTTCACTCAAAGTGGATGGCCACATGTATTCTAAGTCATTTTGTTAAGTTTTGAAATTTTTGATTTTTATGTTTTTTTTTCACCTAAAAAAATTTAAATTTCGCTCAAAGTGGATGGCCACATGTATTCTAAGTCATTCTATAAAGTTTTAAAATTTTTGATTTTTTTCTTTTTTTTCACCTCCAAAAATTAAAATTTCACTCAAAGTGGGTGCCCACAGGTATTCTAAGCCATTCTGTGAAGTTTTGAAATTTTTGAGTTTTTGAATTTTTTTGGGCACCTTAAAAAATTTAAATTTCACTCAGAGTGGGTGACCACATGTATGCTAAACTATTTTGTGAAGTTTTGAAATTTTTGATTTTTTGATTTTTTTGGGCACCTAAAAAAATTTAAATTTCACTAAAAGTGGGTGGCCACAGGTATTCTAAGCAATTCTGTAAAGTTTTGAAATTTTTGATTTCTTGATTTTTTTTGAAAAAATTCAACAAATTTCCTATTTTCCCAAAATCTGAATTTTTTTTTTTATTTTCTCGACATTTTGATGATTTTTTCTGGAATTTTTTAATTTTTTGGGATTTTCTGAATTTTTTTAAAGATTTTTATGAATTTTTCGGATTTTTTTTTATTTTTATTCCATTTCTAAAAAAGTGGATTTCTGTTCCTGGAAATAGAATTTTCTATTGTTTATCAAACGGGTTTTTGTTTCAGAAAATAGAAATTTTGTGCTGTTATCAAACGGGTTTCTGTTCCAGAAATAAAAATTTTTTGTCATTATCAAACGGATTTTTTTTCTCAGAAACTTATCCAGGAACTAGAAATAGAAAAATCTATTTCTGGTTCAGGAACTCATTCCGGAACAGAATGGTTATCATTCGCTACCTAAAAGTCTGGGAAAGAATATACACCACCTCAGGACATGAACCCCGGGAGCTAAGTCCCCAAGATTGAAATCGAAGTTTAATTTTGACCAACAGAAATGTCCTACTAAAAGATTTTCACTAATGATATTTAGATGAACTATTCCCCGAAAGTAGATCTAACATAAAAGCTAATGACTTCTAATAATTTCATTATTGCTCTATTGTTTTGTTTCTATTATTTCTATCTTTTTATTATTTTTTTTTATTCTTTAATCTCAAGAAGAGCTATGTAGAGATCAAATTACCCTAAAAAACCAAGAAAAAGATAACAGCCTAAACCATATGAAAATCGATTAAGCCCTAAACACACGAATCTTCTCTTCCTGTTCCTTTTAGCCAGAAACACTTTTCGCTCTCGAAGTTCAGGAAGCTCCCATCTCTTCAAACCTTCATTTACACTTCCTTCATCCTTGCTCAACTCACTCATATATTAGCATCATAGAACCTACGTATTTGGAAGTAAGTGCCATGTACATACGAAGAATAGACATGTACACCCAGAACACACGTAGACAGAGGACGCATGCATTTGCATATCCTGGAAAAGCATTCACCCGATTGACACTTACACGGAGAAGACGCATTGGGCAAATACAATCTGTGATCTAATATGTCAAGATGAACACATACGCGGGAGATATCTCAATGACTCTCACCCAAGATTGATATAATTCTTCATTTCAGTATGTGCCTAACGAATTCTCCAGCGATAACCATCAAGCTTTCCCGAATCAGCACATCGACATTATCGGAATAATTCTAGAGAACTGAGCTTAACACGTACAAACATGTGAGGCATATTAAAATCGAGATTCTTGTAAATGATTAACAAACGAACTTATCTAGCTTATGCAATTTGCACAGTGAATCAATCAAACAGACAGGTGATTTCGGACGTATCTGAGGTTATGTTCATTAGTAATTGCAGGGAACAAATTAGGGAATTAGTGGAAATCAAAACTGGTTCAACATGAAACTATCATGGTCGCAATCATGGGTGTAAGCTCCAACGTGTACGATTTTCAAGCTAGCAAGAACTAGATTCTCAGCCTCTGTTTTCATTCTCATACATATAAAACAGAAGATCAGGTGATTACCTGCAGCGACGACCGATTGGCTATGAACAAAACAACACCGGAGGTGATCTAGAAGGCTTAAGAATCTGCGAGGGAGTCGATCGCGGCCACTGTTTAAATTCTTCAACAATGGCGCTCCAAAACCAGGGACAACCAGGTCCAGCCGCTGTAGGCGGTGGTTACGGCGTCGTGACATGGAGTTGAAGGAGGTGAAAGTTGATGGAGGCAAGGGCTATCAGTCGCCTGCAAAATCGCATGCATTTCATATCTCTGCTAGGAATTTCACAAAGTATATGACTGACAATTGAACAACCTTTCCATTATAAACAACTTCTTACGTCATATCAATACTAACGATACAGGAGAAACGAAGACTACCTCAAAATCTACCATGAGATACTCTCGGGCTAACATATCACTTGATCTCACTGATGAGCAGTTGTAACATGTGCCGGCATGGATGACCTCGCTGTTGCGAGACCTTGTGCCAGTCCCGAAGGCTGGGCGCCGATTCGAGCACCAGAACGTCTCGGCCTCCAAGAGCGCAAGCTGCCCCGTGACCACCACGCGACCCACCTTCTCAACGGAGGGTGAAGCTTCCGGTGAGCCTGACGGGTCTTCAAAAATTTTTTGCGAACGCTTCTGGGTCAATGCCTCGGCGAGGTCTGCGAAATCAAACAAACCAGTGAGAGCTTTCTAGGATGTGAATCGAACAAATCAGCTATGGCTTCCAACGAAAGATATAACAACAGAGAGATGGTGGTGGAAGAAGAGAGTCTTATGGGCGTCAGTTAGATGATGAGAGCGAGTTTTTTTTACTTATGCTTTCTAGGATCGTAACCGTAATCCGCGGATGTGATTTCACAAAAACAGAGCAAGAACGTACCCGCGTCAGAGACGTGGTTTCAGGCCTCGACTGGTAGATACATCAACGAATGAAAAAGCACCGACGACAGCGATTCGCGCCGGCCTATAAAGCTTGAAAGCTCGAGATTAAGACGATTCGAGCTCTCTGGCCGGGAAAAACAGAGACCCGCACAGAGGGGGAGCGGCGGAGCAACGATGATGATGCGGCTGTCGGAAGTGGCAGCAACCACTAGGAGAGACGAGCTAAGGACGCCGGGAATTGCCAATCGGATGAAGAGAAATCACCTCTGGAGAGTATTTCCCTCTGCTCTGTTCTGCACTCTCTCTGCTCTGCTCTCTCTATCTCTGGCCTCCCTGAAGCGGATGTCTGTATGTATATATCGCATCATCCGGAGTTCGTTAGAGGGGTGAGAGAGAAATCCTCCTTTCAAAAGGAATGGATGTATCTTATCCGGGGTTCGTTAGAGGAGGAGACTCAGAAGAGAAAGCAGGGGCCAGGGAGACAGAGAATTGGATTTCCTTCTATTTGCTTATTCTTATCCTCGCTAAAACAAGAGGGCATTAAATTGTCGGCTCAAAACCAGGTGTTCCCCGACGATGATACTATACGAATCAACATTAGCAACCCATGCGTAAAGCCAGGTTACTTGGGGTACCCTCGGCGTACCGATCCTTGTGCCCGCGACGGTTCGCTACTCGAGCGTTCTCGAATGGCATCGCTAACTCGTTACAATGTCTAGCTATACTCGCTATATTATTACTATTACTATTATTATCATTATCATTAACGAGTTTTTGAGAGTTAATGATGTGTCATAGATTCTGTTTGGATGATCTTTTCGAAAGAGCATCTTAATAACCTTTCAAAGTGATTCTTATCTTTTCATGGGGTTTTTAAACTGGGATGAGGTACTCTAATAAATCAGTGTCTTTATCTCTTTCAGAAATGTACAGCTATAATTTTAAACGAGGAAACAGGGATAAGCCAATAGTCTCTTTCAATTCTTATAAGTAGTATCCCCATGAAACCAACAGATAATCTCTTCGTTTTTTCTTTGGATTCGACGAAATCTTTACATTATACAAACTAAAATTCTAAACTCCCTATATTTTTTTTAAAATGGCTCAATGAACTATCTCGGGCAATTTATCTCGTTGAAAAATTTTCCATGACATTCGTTAATAATAAACTCATTACAAGTCACTTTTAATGTTGATTTCATCCTTAAGCAAGTGACTTATTCACCAGAAAGAGAAGAAGATCGGAAAAATAAAGGGAAGAAAATAATCCCGCTATGCCATCTTCTCCACCACCCACCACCATTTCTACGTTGCAAGAAACAAGAAACTGTTATGTATATTGCAGCATGAGGATCATAGAAGGGTACAATTTTAACCGTGCCTCTGACAAAATCAGAGGTTCCTTCACCTCACATGGACTGGGAGAGGCAGAAAAGAGTTTTCTCTTCTATTGTCACTCCTTTTTTTAAATGCACACCAATGCGTATACACACGAGAGCAAACTTCGGGCCTATTTGGTTCCACATTTGAAATGAGCTTTGGGACTCTAAAGTTCCTTGGGCAGATTCACCGATTGCCATCTAGAAGCCTCGTATGAATTTGCAGATCATCACAACGTGATCTATAAGAATTGTTTTCTCCATTAGCTTCATCCACGCAAGGCCCAGCATCATGGCAACCACGAAGTCACCGGAGGAATTGTCAAGAGTTAGGGGGGGACATACTGGACATAGCCACTCCCATGATTAGGGACTGTGCCACCCTGCTTTCGGTCGATACACTGTTGAGAAGTCCGATCACAAACTATGAGATATGGGTTCACACCATCCGGAGGGACGAGAAAAGTTATTTGGATCAGGAGACCTAATTTTGCACGAGATATCCATTTGCCTTGTATAATTGTCCACGAAGTCATCTAGCTTCGTGATGAAATCCCAGTTGTCATTTGTGAAATTACATTCAGATTATAGGATAAGACTAGAAACTTGTTGAAACCACCGGGGGGATTTTATATATCCAACAGACTGACCAGTTTGATCCAAATTTGGATTCGAGTCAACTATGGTCTTCGCATAGTCTGACTGCTCCTCGCTCATCCCGACTTTGTCCTGCAAAAAAAGTATCTGCTGGTTAAAGCTTTTCAAGCTCTTGTATTTTAAAATCTATAGTTCAAGACGAATTAGTCATCTTATAAGCACCTTCTTCCAAATGTAAGTCACAATCTTCACCGACTCGGCAGACCGAGGACACAACGAAGTAACTGAGGTTTGGATTCCGTAGGAGATCTGTGAACATTAGCGGAAAGAACGTATTCGTTCTTTTGTTGTTGGTCTTTACATAGATGCAAGTTCATATGCATCACCTGTTTTTTAGGCAAATATTGCAAAATGTTATAGTACTAGTGCTAAGGATGCGTTCATCGGCTTTGCTAATGCCTTTGGGGCCTTAGAGGCCCTTATGCAAACGGCGTTTAACAAAATTTCTTAAAAGCTTTGAGGTAATACAACTACATTTTCAAAGCTCTCCAAAGGACTTTAGCCCAAAGAAGGTTTCGAGGTACTTAAAATTTTGCATTTTCAGAATGCAAGTCTTGAATTTAATATTTGTTTTTATTCCACTTTTGCACTGTTCATTTTTCTCGCGATTTTCACAATGGAGTTGGAAAAAATTGAAAAAATTGTGAAGTCGCCAATCCCAAGATCAGGCAGTCCAGTGCTTGGTTCCAGTAATTGGGAACTGGACCTCCTTGTCCAGTTCCTAGTTCTTGGGTGGAACCAGACCAGATCAGGATCCGATCATCCATATCTGTTAGTAATATACGTGGCAAAAGTTCCCAAAAAAAAATAATGGACTAGGACAGAAATATATTGCCAAGTATGTCAAAGAATCAAGATTATAGTAATAGGATCTAAAAATAATGTTATTCAAGGTTTATCCCATCTCTTCTATAACTGAGAAAAACATGCATATTTAATTAGGACAATGTAAATTTAAAAACTTTATAAAGCAGTTTTTCGTTAAACATGTTCCTATTCGCATTAGAGATATCAAAAGAACAATGTATTTATTTGTACGAATATGATGTGACATCATCAAATGTTTCATACAAGAGTGATAAATAGCAAGTTGCATCTTACAAGATGTATGAGATATGTCACAAATATAAGTACCGTTTATCATAGTAGAATATAGTGTATGCCTTATACAAGTACAAATTGTTTTACAACAAAACGAGTACTTTCTGTAAGTACAGAAAACATATGCCCGTTTCCTCATTAAACTGATCAATTTGACAATAAAAGAAGTCTCTGGATCAATGAAATTGTTAATTTATTAGTTCTATCCAGTGAACTGGCTCTGTTTGGAAAAAGGAGAAAAAAGAGGGGAACGAAAATGAGTGGGGGAAATGAGTGAGATTTTGAAATTTTTGTGAGAGGGAAATGGAGTGAAATTTTTGAATTTCTGGCATTTTCTCTCCAAATTCTCTTACTCTTATGCTGCCGAGCATAGCAAAAGGACCACGGTGTAGAAAATATTCAAGGCTTGTTGAGGCAAATTTTGTTCTCTGTCTGAAAATATGATCTAGAATTTCTAGAAATGTTGCCTCTGGGATGAATAACTCGAAATAAATGAGGCCAAATTCAACGTCTGAGTTATGTTTCTTTTCCTGTGCAAAGCAGGAGAATGGCACTCAGCTCTGTTAGGCTGCTCCATGCCTCAACTGATTTATGGATTTTGTTGTTGTTCTGGTCAATTCGACAGCAAAAGCCACTCCTGCCATTCATCTAGCTATTCCATCAATTTGGAGATGATTGCCGGCAAGATGTCCTTGCTCTTCAAGTGACATCACTTCTTCGAGACATATTTGAAACGGTTGGAGCTTAATTCATATCTCTTCCCTTATGGTGTTCTCCCGACAGGCCCAGAAAGAGGAATCATTGAGGTGATTATGTTTACGTGCCTCAAGTGCCTCATGTTTTGCTCCAATTTTGGTTTCTTTTTATCTCTCGTTAGCTCGTAGTTGCTGTGTTCTTAACCTTCAACTACATATAATATAGGTAGATTTGCTGGTTTTTAGCTACTTCCTTTGTAATCATTTGTCTGATATCCTATGCTTTCTGGGTATCTTGTTGTGAAATCCTGTCAATCTTTTTGTTCCTTGATCCCGGCAATCACATTGTTTGAGCTTCCGATGTGCTCTTTCAACCCTCTTTGTTGCCCTCTCGGAGTATGTTATTTTAGTGGGTGATCACAGATTGAGAGAGAGTGACAGTCCTTGCTTTCTCATTTGGGCTGCTTACGAACGTAGAACAAAAGCAGTGTTTTTCCTGACATGTTTACTTGGTTATGATGTTGGGTTCTTGATGTCGGTTGCATTGATTACAGGCAAACACATGGCTTTAGAAAGCATGAGATTCGCTTTAATAAGTCAGCTATCTAGTTGCTTAGTGTTTTGTCATCCATGGCTTAACTCAATTGGATTTAAGAAAGCTAAAACGGGTAACACGACACAGAAGGCATCTCGACGTAAGTAGGTTATGTATGAAAAGACATCGAAAGTCCAGTTCTCTTTCTTTACACTGAAATGATGGCGATCCTTGGGTTTTGTACTTCATAGTTTGTCCTCTGGGGAGGTCAACACTGATAAGTTTGCACCTTCTTCTGGCCCCATTTCTACATATTCATGGGCTAATGCACCATTGCTGGACAACGATGACGAAAACAGACTAAGGCTGCATTAGGTTCAACTTTTCCTGTGGGTTTTGGGGAAATGCATAAATTATTTGGTAAATTGTACTTTGAAAAGCAACTTCGAAAAATGGTAAAAACACATTTGAAAGGGTGATTAATTTAACTTTTAATTTGTTTAAAATTGAAAAAATAATGTCTGCAACTAGAAGGTCTTTTATTTCTCTGTTAGCGATATATTTGTGCTTCAACATAAATCTAAATGTGTAATTTTCAGTAAAACTTTCGTCTCAGTATGTTTTCCGTAATTACAGAAAGTATTCTGTTTTGTTGTGAAACAACTCGTACCCGCATAAGACAAACGCTATATTTTACTCTGATAAAGCTACTTATATTTGTGACATATCTCGTACCCAATATTCGATCGTGTAATATGTAACTTGTCATTTATTACTCTTGCATGAAACATTTGATAAAATGGCATTATGTTCGTACAAATGAATACATTGTTCTTTTGATTTATCTAATACGAATAGGAACGTGTTTAGTGACAAAACTGATTTATAAAAATTTTGAATTTACATTGTCCCAAATTTTTTTTGGTCGAATACATTTTCCTAATTTAATATGCATGTTTTTTCTCAATTATAGAATAGATGGGATAAACTCGGGATAACATCATTTTTAGATCATATTACAATGATCTTGATTCTTTGACATACTTTTTAGAAAAATGACTATATTTCCATCCTAGTCCGTTATTTTTATTATTTTGGGTACTTTAGTCGCGTGTGTTAACTATCGGAGCTATTGTTGGGCGAAAGGAAAATTTGACAAATGTGGATGTGTTTTTACTGGAGTTACTCTAATTTGAGTAGTTTGCTCAAGAAAAGAGAGAACTGAGAGCTTTCGAAGGAGAGGAAATACCAACCACGTTGAACACTTGAAATTTACAGATACAGAGAGGAAAAGAAGCCGACTCGCTAAAGTCAAAATAACAAAGGGTTAATACCACGAAAAATCTCAAACTGGTACACATGTAACAAATTTATCCCAAATTATTTTTTTGACCATAAAAAACCCAAAACTGGTACACCTGTGATAATTTTACTATGAACTATTTTTTTGACTATAAAAAACCCCACACTAGTATACCTGTGACAATTTTACCCCCGAACTAATTTTTTGGCCACCTAAACCCCAAACTAGTACACTTGTTGCAAATTTACCCTCCGTTAGTTTCCATTAAATTTTACTGTCAAATTGCTAAATTTAATGATACGTGGTAATTGACATGTGTACCAGTTTTGGGTTTTAGTCCTCTATTTGTCACAAGTTTACCAATTTATGATTTTTTGTGATATTAATATAAGTTAACGGACACTAATAGAGGGCAAATTTGTCACAAATGTACCAATTTGGAGTTTTTAGTAGTCAAAAAATTAGTTCGAGGATAAAATTGTCACAGGTGTACCAGTGTGGGGTTTTTGGTGATCAAAGAAATAATTCGGAGTAAAATTGTCACGGAAGAGGTGCCATAATAAATTTAGTGTCTTCATCTCTTTTTGGAACGTACAAATATAATTTTAAACAAGGGAACTAAGAGATCTGTGGATATATCTTGGTTATAAGTAGCATCCCCATAAAGTCAATAGATAATCTCTTCCGTTTTTTCTTTGAATTTGACAGAATTTTTACGTGTTACAAACTAAAATTCTTAACTGCAAAAACTTTTTAAAATGGCTCAATGAACTATCTCCAGCAATTTATCTCGCTGGAAGATTTTCCATGACATTTGTTAATAATAAACTCATTACAAGTCATTTTACATGTTGATTTCATCCTTATGCAAGTGATTTATCCGCCAGAAAGAGAAGATCGAAAAATAAAGTGAAGAAAATGATCCCGACATGTCCTCTTCTCCACCACACACCGGCATTGAAAGAAACAGGAAGCTGCTATGTATATCGCAGCATAAGGATCATAGAAGGATACAATTTTAACCGTGCCTCTGACAAAGTCAGAGGTTTCTTCACCTCACATTGACTGGGAGAAGCAGGGAGGAGTTTTCTCTTCTATTGTCGCTCAGTGTTTTTACAATGCACACGAACGCGTCAACACACGAGCAGACTTCGCCGAGCACCAGCTACGAGCATCTTATGAATTTGCAGATCGTCACGACGAGATCCGTAAGAATTATTTTCCCCATTGGCTTCATCCACGCAAGGCCTGGCATCAAGGCAACCATGAAGTCACCGGATGAATTGCCGAGTAGATAGATAAAATCTGGCAACATTAGTTGTTGCTCTACGGATGATGAGGACTCGACCCTAGTGACGCATAAAGAAAGCGTAAATTTGGAACAACACGAAAGAACTTAAAATTTTTATTCAATGATACTATATTTTTTGATTATAAGACGATATCTTATATAGAGATAGGACTTCTAATACTATTAGAAACCGAATAATTAAAAATAACATCTAATAAACTAATATAGGAAACTGCCTGAATGGTAATATAGGAAACTGCCTGACTGGTAATATAGGAAACTACCTGACTGGTAATATAGGAAACTGCCTGACTGATAATATAAGAGACTGTCTGAATGGTCGTTTTCCAAAAATCAGAAAAACTGTCGAGATTTTCAGCGATTACGGCGATCACATTCTTCAAAATAATCACAAGCTAAATGTTCTACATCATTCCCTCCTTCTTCGGAAAAACTCGCCCTCGAGTTATGATCAGGATAGAGGGGTGTATCGGAAGTATGATACTCAAATAAGTCTGCCACATTAAATGTATGGGAAATATTGAGATCACCATGAAGGTCAACTACATAGGCATTGTCGTTGATCTTCTTTAGGATGCGGCAAGGACCAATCTTCTTGTGCTTTATGTGTTGACGCCCATCGGGACTATATATGAGTATATCATCAAAGAAAACTATCACAAACTTGCCAATAAAAGGTGTGAGAATCTGAGTCATCAAACGCATGAAAGTACCGGGTACATTAGTGAGTCCAAACGGCATGACAAGCCATTCGTACAAACCTGCACTTGTCTTGAAGGCCATTTTCCATTCGTCGCCAGAACGGATGCGAACTTGGTGGTATCCATTTTGAAGGTTGATCTTCGTAAAAATCCGTGATCCAGCAAGTCTGTCTAGCATATCATCAAGTCGTGGAATCAGAACCTATACTTGACAGTAATCCGGTTAATGGTACGACTATCTACACACATACGCATGGTGCTATCTTTCTTTGGCGTGAGAAGAGCAGGAACTACACATGGACTTTTGCTTTCACACAAGAAGCCCTTTCGAAGGAGCTCTCCCACCTGCTCCTGTAAAATCTGATTCTCTTTCGGATTCATCCGATAATGCGGCAAATTAGGAAAGACTAGCACCTGGAAGAAAATTAATATCATGTTGGATATCCCTCAAATGAGGTAATTCGTTCGGTAAATCTTCAAACATAACATCACTAAATACCTTTAATAAAGGCTTAAGACTGTCGGGAACACAAACCACAACTTGTTGATTGCTATTGTCCACAATCATATACATCCATTCACACTTTTGGATGTTCATCATAACCCCTGCATTCTGCTTCTTCACAATCTGAGGAGAATTACTCTGTAGTCTCAAAGTAATTTTAGTCATTTTTCATACAAAAGAATACGTATTCTCCCTAGCTCGGTGTGTAGCATCAACATCATATTGCCATAGTTGACCCAATAAAACATGACACGCATCCATCTCCACAACATCATAGACAATAGTATCTTTATATGATTTTCCGATCAAAATAAGTAAACAGCATAATTGATTTACCTTAAGTTCTGCTCCCTTACGTATCCACCCAATCGTGTAGGGCGCGGGATGCGGCTTCGTCTTTAGTTACAAGTGATCCACCAAGGCCTTTGACACTATATTCTTGCAACTTCTATTGTCAATAATGATATCGCATACTTTGCCGTTGATAATACAGCAAGCGCGGAAAAGTTGATTCCGCTGGGTATCTTCTATCCGTGGAGCAAACAATAGATGATGCACAACACAATTAATTTGCTCGCCCACTTCATCTTCCACTCCCACTTCTTTTTCCTTTTCCCAATCTTCCTGATACACATCTTCGTCATGTTCAACGATATTAGCCAGTCTACGACAAGGGCAATCGCTGGAACGATGGCCCAACTCGTTACACTTGTAGCACTTGATCGGTTGGGGTTTGGCATATGGATTCTAGGTATTCTGATTGGGAGTGCGATTGCTTGTTGCGACTTCTTCCTTAGGCGTCCCAGTAGTACTCCCTGGAACTCGGCTCGAATCAGGGTTTGTCGACTAGAAGAACTTGTAACATCAAGCTGTCTTCCTTTCCCAAATGACCCACAATTCGAATAATTGCTACCACAAGTACTAGGGCTAGTCCTCTCCAATTGCATCTCAATTTTTCGCGCCATATCCTGGGCGTCTTCAACAGAGAATAGTCTATGCAAAGAAACCTGATCCTGGATATTAAGTCGCAAACCATCAATGTACCTAGCAGTTTGTTGTGCCTCGAACTTATCCAAGTTATTGCAAGTAGAGAGTCGAAGGAACTCTTCTGTATAAGTTTGGACCGATCTATTCAATTGTCGGCAATTCTAGAGTTATTGAAATAACATTTGGTTATAGTCCGATGGGAAGAACTTATTTTTCAACTTCTGTTTCATCTGACCCCATGATTGAATAGGAGCTTTGCCTTGTCGTCGTCGCGTCAATTGAGTCTGTTCCCACCAAGCTGAAGCGCCACCCTTCAACTTGTACACCACAAGTTTCACTTGGCGATCCTCGTCAATATCCATAGCGTCAAAGAATTTCTCGACCTCCCAAAGCCAGTCTAGGAAATCTTCAATATCCAAATTCCCATTGAAAGTAGGGAGATCTACCTTTAGTTGATACTGCTCAGAATCTCGTCAATAACCCCCCTGCTATTGATCCCCACAAACATTCTCCTTATGGAATCCCCTGTATCGGCGACCACCACGAATCTGCATCTCCTGGAAATCTTCGTCCTCGTCTTCGTCTTACATATCCTCGACATAGTCTTGACGCCTATGTCGAGGGATTCCTCCACGTCCCATAGCATGTTCGGGATCACAAGCGACAAGAATTCGCTCAGCTGGAAGAACACCAGGCACATGATTTGTGGACAAACACTGGATGGCATCAAGGACAAACTAGACACAATATTGGGCAGCTTTGGTACTTGGCAGGACATCAAAAACGGTCACTTTTGTCGACAACTGATAAAATGTGGATACATAAATAAAGATATCCAATCAGCCCAGAATATAAAAGAATCGTTTATGCATGGATGTGAAACTAGATATAAAAAAACAAGAAAGAGAGTTAACAAAAAAACGTTTCGAGACGAATATCAATGTTCTTACATATAAATATGATGTAACAGCCCGAATTTCGATGTAATTCCGGGATCAATAAAACTGATATTACCTCGCATTTCATTTTAGTAAGTCTCGCCCAGAGCTGATCACTCTCGGGATACTAACCAATGGGGTATGGCTAATTAGAAAACGGTACGTGGACCGGGGACCCTATCGTGAAACGGACATCGATCACGAAAGACACTGAGGGAATATTTTGGGCCAACGTGGGCCGATCGTAGGAAAGGGTAATGGATTGGGTTTGGCCAAGGCCTACGATGTACAATAGGGATGCAGGTGATTCTGCAAGACCGAAAGTACACGTGGCCAACCAGTCTTGAACTCGAACCGTACGATCGTGACCTCTGGAACTAGCGATAATTTCTCATTCTCTCAATGATCGAGACCATTATGATACGGATAGCCCTAGGTCGATACGCGTAACCTCTAAACAGCCGCCCGTTAGTGAGAGACCCTGAAATTGAGAGTTTAGCGAGTTTTGTTCACGGAATTGGGCCCGAATTTCGGTATCGATTTTCGAAGGCTTAAGAGACGATTTTTGGGAATATGACGTCATACTGAGCTGGCCACATACATTTGGAGTTAGTACGAACAAAAATTGGAATTTCGGTCCGGGGGTGAAAAATTACGATTTTGCCCCTCGGGATGCTAGCGTCGCTTTTCGAGGCCAAATGAGGTTATTTTTCGAGGCCGAGACCATTTTTGGGTGGCCACGCTTACCAGGAGTCATTTTGGACAAAAAGTGGAATTTCGACAAAAATTGAAAAAATAATATTATTTTATTCCCGAAACTTTGACGTGGATTTTCGAGGGCTTGCGCGATGAATTTCGCGATTCCGACGCCATATTACGTTGGCCACGCACATATGGAACGCGTATGTGCGAAAATTGGAATTTCAGTTCGGGATCGGATAATTACGAAAATGCCCCTAGGCCATTTTTGATTAATTCCGAATTTTGGATTTAATTTTGGGATTAACCAAGGCTAGTTAGGGCTAAACCTGGTCTGGTCAGCTTGGGTTAAGGACCAATGACCATTTTATCCCTAAATTATTGGATTTGGATGAATATTAGCCCTAGGATTAAGGGCAAAAGTGTCAAATAGCCCTCAATTTTGACACATGGATCCCACTAAGACCATCTTTGACCTATTTGACCAGACCCTCTCTCTCTCCTCTCAGCTGTGCAGTCATTTTCCCCGTGCAAATTTTTCTTCTTCTCCGTTTCTTGCTCTGCAGTTTCAATTCTGCACTTTCTGGTACTGTTCACGCCGGAACAGTACCGGCCGGAGCTGCTGTTCGCCCACCAGCCGTCGCCACAGCACCCTTGGACCTCCCTTTCACCTGTCCAGCCACCACAGCCCCGGTTTTTGTCCAAAACAGCCTTATTTCTCTGTTTTTCTTTTTCCCGGTCTGCAAATAGTACCGCCGGAGCTTCGCCGGAGCTCCGATCGCCGTTCCGTCGCCACCCAGCCGTCCAGCCACGCTGTACGACGCCAACCGTACCTGTCCGTACAGTGTCCGTACGGTCGGTACTGTTCACCGCCGTCCGTACGCGCCGTACGGCACGTCGCCGCCGTCACCGGCGCTTCGCCGGCCACCGTTTTCCCGCTGTCCGCTCAGTGTCCGTACAGAATCACTGTTCATCCGTACTGTTCACGCGCACTGTTCACCCGGCACTGTTCACACCGCCGGCCGCTGCGATCCGTACGCCGTTCGCCGGGAATTCGCCGCCGGTTTCACTGTTCACCAGTGATCGGCCGCCGTTCCTCGTCGTCGTGAGCTGGGATTAGGTGAGTAAAATTCCTAAACCCGGATTAGGACTGATTAGTGCGATTTTCTGGACTGGTTTGGGAATACCGGTACTGGCTGAGAAAGATTAGTGTACTGTTCGCTAGAATTTGTAATCCGGAAATTGTAGTTGGCCAATGAGAATTGTTAGGAAGGATATTTGGTTTAATTAGCAAAGTTAGGAGTACATTGGTGGAAATTGCCGGGTATGTCCGGGTTGACTGATTGTATGGCAATTGTACTTGATAGTGATTGATTTCGCATTGCCATGTTGTATGTTGGGTGTTCGATTTATATTGGCGCTCATGGTGCATTGCATTGCATAACATGGACACGCACTGTGTATGCCGAGAGTGAGGCATGTAATGAACTTGTGCGAGAATGCGTGTCTGCCATGAGCTTGTGATCACCTAAAATACCCTGAGGCGTCATACGCTGGGTTCAGATAATAATGAGTTGTGTGATCACCTAAGGACCTTCGGGTCGTGACCTTCGGGTCGATACCGTCCTCATGCACTTTGAAGCAGGACGATGCCCGGTACGTCCGGAAGGCGACCATCCTCATGCACTTTGAAGCAGGCTCTGGTTCGCAAGGAGTCAGTGTTGCGCCTCATGCACTTTGAAGCAGGCTAGAGACACTGGGCCAGATCGGTTGTTGCGCCTCATGCACTTTGGAGCAGGCTAGACGCACCGGGCCGTGAAAAAGTGATGACTCGAGTCGTAATAAATAATAATGAATTGGGCAAGTGTGCCAGTGTGGGCCAGTGGGCCGGGGAAATATGCATGACATGTCAATGACATTTGCACGCATAAACATGCATTGATTAACATGCGAGCGTGTGAGACTCGATACATGAGCATGTGTTTGGCGTACGTGTGACTGTGTGTGCCACGTATGTGCCATGATTATTATACATTGAACTGTCTAACCTGCAGGGTCAGAGAATTGTTTGATTATGATTGTGTTGTGATTTTAAATGATTGTTTCCGATCAGGAGATTGCATGTTAGCCTAGCCTAGGTTTAGGGGTTGAACTCACCGAGATTCGTCTCACGGTTGTTTAAACCGAAACTTTTCAGACCCCCGGCCGTGAAGATGCAGAGACCACCACCACTTTTTGGGATCCCTCTACAGATCCGGCAATATACTAGTACCTTCCCCTCAGGAAATGGGGAGGCTTTTGTGAGGTATAGATCAGAGGTAGTTGTGAATATAGGCGTTGCTTATTATCAGAAGCAGGAATACGTGGCATGGTGCCACCGGGATGCCAATGGAAATGAGGGAGAGCCCCTCAGGACCTTTGATATCCCAGTCGAGGGCGGGTTGATGCAGCCCAACATAGCCGATGGTGAGGTGATAGACCCTGAGGTCACACCCGAGTTGATGGAGCTTGATGAGGAGCCCGACGTGCTAGCTGAGGACCCCGAGCCTATGGATGAGGAGGATGACGGACCCGAGGCCATGGCGCAGGATGTCGAGGAGGATGGAGAGGTTGCTGAGCTAGGATCGGATGAGGAGGGGTTCGAGATGTATCTTGATCTGGAGTTGGAGCCGGACTCTGAGGACGAGCGAGCCCAGGCCATGGATTCGGAGGATTCGAGGTCCAGCGAGGATACTTCTGAGGAGCCGTCAGATGATTCCACTGAGTCGTCTGATCCCGACTGGGAGCCTTAGGTTCAACTAGTACCCTTAGTTAGCAGTGAGGGCCATTATCTTTTTGGACTACAGCCCTCTACCTAAGTTTTAGCCTGACCCCTTAGCCACTTACCCCCCCCCCTTTTGACCTAGTGGCTACTAACCGTTTGTATTTTTTTTCGGTACTTGTAAATATTGTTTAAATGGTTTTTAATAGTAATACAATTATGTAATTATTTTCTTATGTGATGTTGGCTGCCCTGGTTCTCATATCGGTTGTGTCAGGGTTTAATTATTTATTGCTTCCGCATGTGATTGATCTCTGTTTGGGCGTGGGTCGGCGACGCTTCCTGGGAGCGTTGCACCTTAATCGACCGTGACGGGATGTTGCGTGCCGTGGGGTACGGGACGTGACATATGAGTCAACTTATGTCATAAAAAATTGTGAAGCAAGTTTACCCCCGATTTTGGGAATTTTAACTAGAAATGACCGAGAAAATCATCATCATCATCAGCAATCTCAGTATTATTGTATCGCTCATCATTGTGCCCATCACCTATTAGATTGGCGAGAGGTATAGAAGGAATCTCATAGCGATTGAGGTTGAGGTGTCGCATAACGATTTCCATTTATTGTTTCAAGTTATTTATTTGTTCGCCCTTCTCTACAAGTATATTTTTCAGTTGGTTCACTTCTTTAGTCAATTGCTCGTCATGTCGTGACCTCCTTCAACCAGTCGCGACCTCCTTCGACCAGTCGCATTGGATGATAAAGTTTCAGCATGATTCGGCATGTACATTCTTGACAAGGATCCCAGCTCAAATATTTTTCCTTTTTTCATCCCACCCGTTGCCTCTACCCATAATGCCATATTATCAACTGATGATTCAGACGCAGCACAACCATCACTACCACTAGCATTGCTCATTAAAAGTTCATCATATTTTTCCTACATTAACAATATAGATAAAAATAAAATAATTTTATATATATCTACCATAAATATTGAAAGTATTCACGGTTTTCATTCTAGTTTCCATAAATCCCAAAGTATAACTTTACATACCTTAATAGTTTTTGCTTGATCGTCAGTCCATGTCTTATCTTTCGTTTGAAATGTGCGTTCAAATGTAGCTGCAAATGTCGGTTCCGTCCCCAATTCTTGTGCCTACAAAATGTAAACATGAGTAATTGAATTAAATTAACTTATAACTTATTTAACAGATTTACCACTCGTTTGCAATGCTCCCCAATGTTGATAGAGCTCCCAGCATATGTGGCAGACCCTTCACTAGAACTAGAAGATCGATTCTTTTTATTGTGCTCACTGATTTGCCGACTCTTTTCAGTTTCTCAAATTCTGTTAATTTCCGCCCAATTGTCAGCTATAATGAAAGCCGGCTTCACTTGCTTGATCTTCACTCTATTTATCACATTTCGTATGTGATCACCGACTTTTTTCTGAAAAATTCTTCTCACTTCATTCTCTTCATCTTCATCCCACCTAAACTTCCGCTACAATCATTACAAAAAAACTAAAAGTTATTATGATGGTCACATATCTATTACCATGCACTAGACAATTCGGTGATAGATTTTGTAAAGTTCATCTCGGGGAAAATATCCGGTCCCTTTAGTACCGAAAACTACAGAGTTGTTCTAGTCCATTTACATCATTCTTGACCATTAATATACTACACCAAACTTAGTTGGTGAGAAAATTGAATATCTAAAACTTACCTTAAACTCATTCCACCACAAATCTTTCACTTCCTATGGAACACTTCTGTAATTACAAAATTGCCCCTTCCAATAGTTTTTTACTATTTTCTTTAGTTCTCTCACAACAAATGGAGCATCTGTGAATCTGCAAACATATGGTTATTGTGCAACATCGACAATTCAGTTGACATCCATATCTAAAGCCATAAATATTACATATACTAAAAGAAAAAATGAAGTACTTACGAATCTCGAAATGAGCATATCATGAATAGGTTATCCTCTTCACCTGTGTTTCCGTCATTATTCGAATAATAAAGTGGAACGGAAGGAGAGAGAGCTAAAAGAGATGGAACTGGAGGAGATTCAGTTCGCATGTGGCCAAGTCCCCTAACATGTTCTTGAGTGTTAGAGGAAGGGCCAACGTGTCCATATTGTCCATCAGCATATTGTGGTTGAGGATTAGAAGAAAGGACAGGAGAAGAGGAAAGGGATGGGGACAAGGACGAGGAAGAGACTAGTCTTCTATGCATGTGACATTCACGTTTATACTAACAAGTAGGAAAGTTAGGCAAATATGTAAAAAAATATTAACACGTATTATAGACACATAATGACGTACATGACAAAGTTTACCATTTTGTTTCAGAAGTAGAAAATATTTCCTCAAAATTAGCCAATGCCAAGTGTTTATGACGTGTAATTTCCTACGAACAAATATACTATAAATCGCACTCATTTTGATATCAAACATCAATATATGAGCACGATATGCAATGTTAAGCTGACAATAGCCATAATTAACCACACGATCTACTTTCAAACCACACGATAATTCATCAAGTACAAGATCAACCATGAAACATCAATTTTAGCCACATGATCTTCCTTCTCGGCCACACGATCATTAATCAACCCACACGATAGGGCCATAGTTAACCAATTACACACATTTAAGCAAAGCAACCACACGATTAACCTAATTAACCATACGATTGACATTAAGCAACTAAGGGTGCGAATGGTAATCATTCTGCTCCAGAAATCAAAATGTTGCCAGAAATTAATTGTTCTTATTCTTACCAGAAATTAACATGTGAAGGAGAAATCTGTTTGATTTGTTGAATTTTTTTGCCCAAAAAAATTTTTTATGGTACCTACAAAAATTTAAATTTCACTGAAAATGGGTGGCCACAGGTATTCTAAGTCATTCTATAAAGTTTTGTAATAAAAATAATTTTATTATTTTTAAAATTTTTGGGCACCTAAAAAAATTTAAATTTCACTAAAAGTGGGTGGCCACTGATATTCTAAGACATTCTGTAAAGTTTTGAAATTTTTTAATTTTATTTTTTTAAAATTTTTTCAGGGAACTAAAAAAAATTTAATTTTACTAAAAGTGGATGGCCACAGATATTCTAAATCATTCTGTAAAGTATTGAAATTTTTTTATTTATTTTATTTTTTAATTTTTTTGGGCACATTAAAAAATTTTAATTTGACTAAAAGCGGGTGGCCACAGATTTTCTAAGCCATTCTGTGAAGTTTTGAAATTTTTAAATAGTTAATTTTTTTTGGCCACCTAAAAAAATTTAAATTTCACTGAAAGTGATGGCCACATATATTCTGAGCAATTCTGTAAACTTTTGAAATTTTTTATTTTATTATAATTTTTAATTTTTTTGTGCACCCAAAAAATTTGAAATTTCTCTCACAATGGGTGGCCACAAGTATTTTAAGCCATTTTATTAAATTATGAAAATTTTGATTTTTTTTATTATTTTTTTGCTCACCTAAAAAAATTTAAATTTCACTCAAAGTGGGTGGCCATAGTTATTTTTTGCCATTTTGTGATATTTTGAAATTTTTATTTTTTTTAATTTAAAAAAAATTAGCACCAAATTTAATATTTTCCGAAAATCTGACTTTTTTAAAATTTTCTATGAATTTTTTATGAATTTTTCTTGAATTGTTCAATTTTAATGCATTTTCTGAAAAAACGTTTAATCAACCAATCGATAGTCATTGAACGCTTAATCGGCGATATAATAGACAATTTAACCAGTCGAACATCGATCAAAGCCACATATAACATTCAATCGACCCCTAACTTAGCGAACCAATCAGTCACTAAATAATCTCTAAACAAATCCGATTAATACTCATTATACTAGATATGGTTTTAGGGAATTACTTACTTGGTTCAAAACAAAAAAAAACCAAACAATGATAATATTTTGGCCAGTCGGCCAGTGGTAGGCTCAGCACGGGCGTGAACCCAAATGGTGGCTAGTCAGCCAAGCACTCAACCACGACCGGGCGAACAACAATGGTGCTCGGCAGCGACGGCATCGGGCGGCGGCTAGGCGGTGACGGCGTCCGGCCGCGGCTAGGAGGCTGCTGGGCGGCAGCAACGGCGTCTGGCGACAAGCCAGCGACAGCTAGGCACGACGGCGTCGGGCAACGGCTGGGCGGCGGCGAGCTCGACAAGGCTAGGCGGCAACGGCTTTAGTCGGCTGCAAGGCAAGGGGGAGGCCTGCGAGCGAGCTCGGCGGCGACGAGCTCCGGCAGGTGACCGGTGACCACACGACGAGCAGGTAGCAACGGTAACGGCGGCTGCGAGCTTCCCAAATCTAAGTGACGACGGCCTCGGGCGGCTGCTGGGCGGCGACGGCTCGAGCGGCGGCGGGGCAACGATGGCGTCGGCCGATGGCTAGGCGGCCGTGAGCTCGGCGAGGTTGGACGACGACGGCTTCGGTCGGCTGCGAGGCGAGGGGGGAGGCTTGTGGGCAAGCTGGGTGGCGGTGAGCTCCGGCTAGCAACCGACGACCACACGCGCAGGTAAGCGGTGACGGCGACGGCGGCTACGAGCTTCCCAGATCTAGGCAACGACGGGGACATGTGCGTGCGCAAATTTGGTACTCGGCGATGACAATGGGAGGAAGAAGAAGAAGAATAAGAAGAAAAATAGGAAAAAAAAATTTGCGACGGACAAAAAATATTCCATCCGAAATATGCGACGGATTTTTTTATCCCATCACAAATTTTTTTGTCCATTCAATATTTGCGACGGACTATACTTGTCCGTCGCAAATTTGCGACGGAGTTTTTGACCGTGGTCAATTTGGGATGTATTTTTTTTCCGTCCAAAATTTTGTGACTGATTTATTTTGGATTCCAAAAATAAAGGACATTTTTGAATCCGTTGGAAAATTGCGACAGATTCGGAAAATTGCAGTGAATTTCGCTTCCATCACTAATTCTTCGATAAACAGTAGCCACGAATAAATTGTTGTCTAAAAATGAGCGATGAAATTAGCAACGATCCAAATCCAATGGAAAATACAATATCGCAAATGTCATCACACGAAGAATGTTTGACTTGTCGTCATTTAGCGACAAATTTTCCGACGATCAATTAAATTAATAAAAATAATCGACAACAACAATAATAACAACAACAATAATGATAATAACAATAACAATAATAACAAGAACAATAATAATAATAATGACAACTAAATGACACTTGTCACACTAATAATTACACATCATTAGTGTTTTGTCACAAAAATTTTAATCTTCATTTTCGTCTTCATCTTCGTATCCGTCCTCGTCTTGATCTTGATCTTGATCTTCATCATCTGTCTCAAAATCAAATTCTGAACATTCTTATACATTTAATTCACAAATTTCAGTTGGATCCACTTTTATCATTGCTCCACATGGATCTCGTAAAATTAAAATGTTATATTCCTCAATTTCAACCATGTTAGAAACTTCCTCTTGTTGATAGGCTCTATCCTTCCAGTGTTTCTCGATTTTTCTCCGTACTTTGATTTTACATACAGCCCACCAATCAGTTTTGTCACGTTTCAAATTAGGATATGATGCATAACATACTTGAATTGCTTGTTGTGCCAAGACAAATGGTTCATATTTCATATACCTTTTTCTTGTGATTTATTTCAACCAAATTAAATTTCGTATGCACCTTTATTCATTTGACGGGGTCAAACCACTTGCACTTAAATAACACAACCCGCATCATTAATGGTCCAAGGTACTCTATCTCTGTGATTTCATCCAACAAGCCATAAAATCATTTTCTGAACTGCCACCATTGGATGACCGAACAGACACACCACTATTCATTGTGGTTTTTCCCCTTCCATATTCTTGAGTGTGAAAATTATATCCATTTATGAAATATGCTGGCCAACTTCGTACTCTTAACTGTGGAACCCATGACAGATGATATAGCAATCATTGCTCTCCAAGTTCATTATGATTACTGTGAACCTAATGTTACACACGCAAAGTCAATAATATATTATAATAAATGATGTATAAAATTTTAATAACTTGGTTTTGGTTCATAGGCAACTTACATATGTCTTGAACCATATTACAAATTGTTCATCGCACAAACGGTCAAACTCATTTTGTGGTAGTCCATACATTGAAATTTGGAAAATTCTAGTAATAAATACTATTTACATATTGGCAAATATTTGACACACAATACATATATTTGCAAATTTACACTTATTTGAAGAATGGCTTGACTTCTGGACAGTTCAGTAAAATATATGTATGGGCTGCATGCAATTCTTCGCCTATTAAGTAACGAAACTAACATGCGCCGCTTGGTTGACCTAGATAATTGAAAATAAAAAATGCTTTGCAATTGGGATCAATGGGGCCCTCATCATTTCTGCCTGCTCTCCGCCTCTTACACTGCACGTGTGGCTCAAAATAATATGATACAAATGTTGTCACTTCTTCCACAATATATGCATTACAAATTGAAGCTTCAACATGTACCTTATTCTTCACTTTTTTCTTCAAATGATATAAGAATCTAATTGCAATAGAAAAAAACTTATCGGAACATAATATAATAAAGTAATTTGAACTTTATTTTTAAAAAAAAAATTACCTCTCAAATGGATACATCCATCGAAATTAGACGGAACCTGCAACTTTAGCCTCATAAGGCAAGTGAACTAAGAGATGCTCCATCAAATTAAAAAACGATGGAGAAAATATCCTTTCTAAGTTGCAAAGAATAATTGAAATATCTCTTTCTAATTTCTCCACATGTGATGCTTTTAACACTATCGAGCAAATATCATGCAGAAAATTACTCAACTCTGTAATGGCGCCCCATACAAAGTTCAGTAGAACTTCCTTGAAAGCTATTGAAATTAGTCTTTCCATCAATATGTGACAATCATGACTCTTCAAACCTGTCAACTTGTATTCATTCAAATCAACACATCTCCCGAGGTTCGAAGCATATCCATCAAGAAACCGCACAGATTTTAACCATTGACAAACAACTCGCCTTTGCTCCTTATTCAATGTATAAACTGCTTTTGGTTTTGGTCTCCTGCTATTTGTATCCACATCTAGTGTTGGTCGATCACAAATATCTCGCATATCTTTTCTTGAAATTTAAGTTGTATTTTGTTTTTCCGGCGACATCCATCACAGTATTTATGACATTGTCAAAAACATTATTTTCTATGTGCATGACGTCAAGATTATGATGAATAAGATAGGCCTTCCAATATGGCAGATCCCAAAATATACTGCGTTTTGTCCACTTATGCATACTTCCCTACGCAAAAGTCGTGCCGTGCGAGTTCTCAATAACAATTGGAAAGTCCTACACCTGCTCCCAAATTTCATCGCCGATCAATCTCAATGGTGAACGTGTTCTTTCAGTCCTATTTTTTATGAACTCTTTTTTATTCCTTCTAAATAAATGATTTATCAATAAAAATTGTCTATGACAGTCAAAATAGCTGAGTTTCTTTCCATGTTTTAATCTAAATAACTTCGATCTCTCCATACATATCGGACATCCTAAGATCCCAGCTGTACTCCATCCAGATAACACTTCGTAAGTTGGAAAGTTATTTATCGCCCAAAGAAAAGCAGCCTTCATTACAAATGTTTGATCGGTAGAAACGTCATACGTAGGGACACATTCATTCCATAGTTGTTGTAACTCTTCAATCAATGGTTGCATATAAACATTTATCAACTTTTTCGGATTTTGCGAGCCAGTCAAGATCAATGTCAAAAACATATAAGGTGTCTTCATGCAAATATCAGGTGGAAGATTGTACGGCATTAAGATAACTGGCCAACATGAATAACTTTTTCCTGATTTCTCAAATGGGGCAAATCCATCAACACAGAGACCTAATTTGATGTTTCGAGGCTCTATCGCAAACTCAGGGTATGTTCTATCAAAATGTTTCCATGCCTTTACATCTGAAGGATGACACATTAGACCCTCTTTTGTTTCATGATTTGCATGCCAAGTCATGTGTTCAACAGTGGCTTGAGACGCATAAAGCCTTTACAATCTGGGGATTAAGGGTAGATAAAATATTTGCTTGCATGAATTACGCTTCTGATTACGACCCTATCTCCTGTTATTCTTGTACCTAGGTTGGCTACAGAATTTGCAAGATTTTGCATTTTTATCATCTCTCCAATATAACATACAACCCCTACTACATATATCAATCCTCATAACCGGAAGACCTAAGTTATCCACTAGCTTTTTCATATCGTAAAAATCACTTGGCATGATGTTATCACAAGACATTGCTTCTCGCATTACTTCAACAAAAGAGTTGAAGCAATCCGTAGACACATTATGCTCTGCCTTGATATTTAACAGTTTTGCTGTCACTAATAACTTAGTGTGGTTCTCACAACCTGGCCATAAAGGTTTATCTGCTGCTTTCAACACATCTCAGAACTGATTAAATGGAAAAGTTTCATTATAGACATTCTCATCAAAACCCGTTACTCCTATCTCTTCCAATTGTAATGCATGACTAGTACCCACTTATTCACGTGCAGGAATAAAAATAGTACTTGCATGATTCGATTCTGAAACAAAATTCTGACTAACTGCATCAATCACCATCCTCTCGTATGGGTTCAATTAATCATAATAGTCACATTCTTTCCTAACTAAAAATTAGTCACTTGTTCGATATCCTTCATCAGATATAAATGGTTCATCATGAGAAGTCTAATTATAATAGTTCAGAGTAAACTCAAATTTACAAAGATGTTCTCTAACTTTATCACACACAAGAAATTTAACATTACCCCACCTTTTACACTGACACCTTAACTTATTTCCATCCATGAACTCATATTTACTACCAACAAAGTCTAAAAATAATTCTAACCCAGTACGAAACTCATCTATCAATCTTCGACATCCAGATAAGTTCTTATTATACATCCAAGCCCTTTTTCTTTGCATTGTGTCTGTATAAAAACAAAAAGATCTCGTAAAATATTAAAAATATCATATCTACTGTTCGTAATTAAAACCATAAAACTACGAAAATTAAAATTTTGTTTTGGCCGCAACAATTACTTTGAAATTGAAAAAAAAATGAAAAAACTACCATATAAAGACGACTTACCCAAATATTTGTAGTAGAAAGTGGTCAATTTGATGAGAATTGCACAATTTACGTGGATTGCAACACCTTCAAATGGACACATACCTAAAAAAAATAATCACGCAAGAATCATTTTTAATAATTTTTATTTTTTTTCCGAATTTTTTTCATTTTTTCTTTCTCTTTTTTCCTCATTATGTTTCCCCAGTTCGGCGACTGACGATCGGCGACCGTCTATGGCCGGCGAGTTCGACCTCGCCACCACCCAGATCCGGGTGGCGGTGAGGTCGACCTTGCGACGGAATTAGGTTTCCGTCGCAAATTGGTTTCCATCGCAAGCTCGACCTCCCCTCATGGCCGGCGAGGTCGTTCGGCCTCCTCCCACTTTTCCATCGCAAATTTGCCATAGATTTTTTTTATGTGGCAAATTTGCGATGGATTTTTATTTTGTGGCAAATTCCGTCACAAATTTGCAAAAAAAATTAATCATGGCTAATTTGCGATGAAAAATGAAATCCGTCGCAAAGTTCATCGCAAATTTGCGACGAGAAATTTTCCGTTGCAAATTTCCATGGCAAAATCCAAGTTTTTTTGTAGTGGTTGTTGAACTTTACATAGATGAAAGATCATATGCATCATCTGCTTTTTAGGCAAATATTGCGACATATTATAGTGCTAGTGCTAAGGGTATGTTCAATTCGGCTTTGCCAAAGCCTCTGGGGCCTTAAAGGCCATTAGAGAAATGCAAATAGTTTTTGGCAAAATTTCTAGAGAGTTTTAGGGTGATGCAGTTACATTTCCAAAGCTCTCCAAAGGAGGTCCCGAGGTACTTGGAATGTTGCATTTTCAAAATGTAAGTCCTGAATTTTATAATTTTTTTTATTCCACTCTTGCACTGCTCATCTTCCTAGCGGTTTTCACAGTGGAGCTAGAAAAAATTGAAAAAATTGTGAAGTTGCTGATCCCAGACCCAAGCAGTCCGGTCCTTGGTTCCAGAAACTGGAAACCGGTCCTCCTAATCCGATTCCCAATTCCTAGGTAGAATCGGACTGGACTAGGAACCAATTGCCCCTATTGGTTAGTAATATACGAGACAAAAGTACCCAAAAAAATAATGGACTAGGATGGAAATATATTGCCACTTCTCTAAAAAGTATGTCAAAGAATCAAGATTATAGTAATAGGATCTAAGAATAATGCTATCCCGAGTTTATCCCATCTCTTCTATAATTGAGAAAAACATGCATATTAAATTAGGACGATGTAAATTTAAGAACTTTATGAAGCAGTTTTGTCATTAAACACGTTCCTATTCGTATTAGAGAAAATCAAAAGAAGAAGGTTAATATTACGAAAAATCCCAAACTGGTATACTTATAATAAATTTACTTTCAAATTATTTTTTTGACCACCAAAAACTCCAAACTAATACACAGGTGACAATTTTACTCTATGCAAATTTCTGTTAAATTTTACCATCAAATTTCTAAGTTGTATGACTCGCGACAGTTGACAAGTGTATTTCTTGGGGGGTTTTACCCTCTGTTTATCCCAAGTGTATTCATTTGTGATTTTTCATGGTATTGATCCAATTTAATGAAGGGTAAATTTATCAGAAATGTACTAGTTTGAGATTTTTATGATATTAACCCAAAGAACAATGCATTTATTTGTATGAATATGATGTGATATCATCAAATGTTTCATACAAGAGTGATAAATAGAAAGTTGCATCTTACATGATGTATGAGATATTTCGCAAATATAAGTACCTTTTACCATGATAAAATATAGTATTAGTCTTACGGGGGTACAAATTGTTTTACAACAAATCAAGTACTTTCTGTAAGTACAGAAAACATATGCCCCTTTCCTCGTTAAACTGATCAATTTGACAGTAAAAGAAGTCGCTGGATCAGTGAAATTGTTAATTTATTAGTTCTGATCAAGTGAACAGGCTCTGTTTGTTAAAAGGAGAAAAGAGGGGAACGAAAATGAGTGAGGGAAATAAGTGAGATTTTGAAATTTTTGTGGGAGGGAAATGGAGTGAAATTTTTGAATTTCTGGCATTTTCTTTCCAAATTCTCTTACTCTTATGCTCCCGAACATAGCAAAAGGACCACAGTACAGAAAATATTCAAGCCTTGTTGAGGCTAATTTTGTTCTCTGTGCAAAGCAGATATCTTGAGAATGGCACTCAGCTCTGCTAGGCTGCTCCATGCCTTCAATGATTTATGGATTTTGTTGTTGTTCTGGTCAATTTGACAGCAAAAGCCACTCCTGTCATTCATCTAGCTATTCCATCAATTTGGAGATGATTGCCGGCAAGATGTCCTTGCTCTTCAAGTGATATCACTTCTTCGAGACATATTTGAACCAGTTGGAGCATAACTCATATCTCTTCCCTTATGGTGTTCTCCCGACAGGCCCGGAAAGAGGAATCATTGAGGTGATTATGTTTACGCGCCTCAAGTGCCTCATGTTTTGCTCCAATTTTGGTTTCTTTTTATCTCTCGTTAGCTCCTAGTTGCTGTGTTCTTAACCTTCAACTATATATAATATGGGTAGATTTGCTGGTTTTTAGCTACTTCCTTTGTAATCATTTGTCTGATATCCTATGCTTTCTGGGTATCTTGTTGTGTATCATCTTCTCATCGTGAGTAGGTTATGTATGAAAAAACCATCGAAAGTCCAATTCTTATTCTTTACACTGAAATTATGTCGATCCTTTGGTTTTGTACTTCATACTTTCCGCTTTGGAGAGGTCACCACTGATGAGTCCGCACCATCTTCTGGCTCCATTTCTACATACTCATGGGCGATGCACTACTGCTGGACAGTGATGACTAACGCAGACTAAGGTTGCGTTTAGTTCAGCTTTTTCAAAAGGATTTGGGGAAATGCAAAAACTATTTGGTAAATTGTGCTTTGAGAGAAAGGCCGTTTGATTTGGAAAGTCTCTTTGAGTGATTTAATCTAAGCTTTTTTAATTTTTAATTTGTTTAAAATTGAAAAAATAATGTTTGCAACTTGAATGTCTTTTATATCTCTGTTAGCGAAACTCTTGTGCTTCGACAGAAATCCATGTGTAATTTTCAGTAAAACTTTCGTCTCCGTATGTTTTCCGTGATTACAGAAAGTATTCAGTTTTGTTGTAAAACAACTCGTACCCGCATAAGACGGACGCTATATTTTATCTCATACCCAATATTCGATCTAACTCGTCATTTATCACTCTTGCATGAAACATTTGATGATATCGCATCACATTGATTTTTAAAACTTTTGAATTTACGTTGTCCCAGTTTGTATTGGTCAAATACACTGTCCTAATTAAATACGCATGTTTTTCTCAATTATAGAATAGATGGGATAAACTCGAAATAACATTATTTTTAGATCCTACTGACATACTTTCTGAAAAAAATGACAATATATTTCCATCCTAGTCCGTTATTTATTTTTATTTTTTTGATACTTTTGTCACGTATGTTAACTATCGAGCTATTGTTGGGCGAAACGAAAATTTGATAAATGGAGATTCATTTTTACTGGAGTCACAACATTTTGACAAGTTTGCTCAAGAAAAGAGAGTACTGAGAGCTTTCACAGGAGAGGAAACCAACCACGTTGAACACTCGAAATTTACAGATACAGAGAGGACAAGAAGCCCACTCGCCAAAGTCAAAATAACAAAACTCCAAAAGAACCGAGAGAAGCACTCTCATCATCTAACTTTACAGGTATTGAAAGATGCATGTAGTGATTCTAAAGTTAACAACAACGCCCAACCGAAGTCGATCAACGACTTCGATCCTCCGACGAAGCCACGCCAGAACAAGCACGCCTGCACCTGCGCCATCGTGGCATCAATGACCTCCATGTTGCTTGGATTCAGCCAGTCCTCTCTCTCTACCCTGACTGCGCAGTCCGAGAGAGAGCACTGGCCGTAACCAAGCAATATGGAGGTCATGGAGCCACGATGGCGCAGGCACAGGGGTGCTTGTTCCGGCACGGCTTTCTGAGAGGATCGAATCCCTTGATCGACTCCGGTTGTACGTTGCCGTTTGACTTTAGAATCACTGCGCTTGATCCGCACCGGGCATGTAGCTTGACGGCTAGAGATTAAGACCGCTTCGAACTCTCTGGCCGGAAAAACAGAGGCGCACAGAGGAGGGGTGGCGGCGGCGCAACAATGAAGCAGCTGTCGGCGGCGGCAACTACCAAGAGACGGGCTAAGGACACTGGAAATCGTCAACAAAATGCAGAAAAATCACCTCTGGAGAGTATTTCCCTCTGCTCTCTCTCTCTCCCTCTGTCTCTCTCTCTCTTTGCCACTTTTGCCTGCCGTCCTCCCTCAAACGAATGCTATATATCATCCCATCATCCGGAGTTCGTTCGAGAGAGAGAGGAGGAGTTAAGTACTGAAATCTTTAACAAACCTTTCAAAGTGGTTCTTTATCTTTCCATAGGGTTTTCAAATTGGGAAAGAGGGTTTGAGGGAGAGGAGAATGAATCTTTTGAACTTCTTCTGCAACTCCTGAAGTACCATACTATATTATTGTCTTTATCTCTTTCTGGAATGTACAGCTTTAATTTCAAGAGATCTGTGGGAATATCTTTGCTTAGAGGGATAAGCCCACTTAGTCTCTTTCAGTTCTTATCAGGTTCATCCCCATGAAGCCAACGGATAATCTCTCGTGCTTTTCTTTCGAATTCGACAAGATTTTTGCAGAGTACAAACTGAAATTCTTAGCTCCCGAAATTTTTTAAAAGATGACTAGATGAACCATCTTCGGCAATTTCTTTACCCAAAAAAAAAAACCATCTTCGGTAATTTATCTTGCTGGAAAATTTTCCATGACATTTGTTAATGACAAACTCATTACGAGTCGTTTTTAATGCTGATTTCATCCTCGTGCAAGTGATCTATTCACCAGAAAGACAAGAAGATCGGAAAAATAAAGGGATGAAAATAATCCCATCATGCCATCCTCTCCACCAAGAAACTGTTCCGTATATTGCAGCATAAGGATCATAAAAGGACACGAGTTCAATAAAGACTAGATTGAGCTCGCAATGTTGGCAATGGAATCTCCATCTGCTGAGTCATTCAGACATTGAAATCGCCATTCTTATAACCAGGTCCTAGTTTTTCCTTTGCAAGATCTTCCAGCTTGTCAGCTTTTTACTCTAGATCTTCGACCTTTTGGTTGAACATTCCATACCGATGGGACCGACAGGATATGGTTTCGCACCACCACAGGATAAGTTAATTGGATCACGAGGCCTAATTTGCACATAATCCCCTGTTGCTTCGTATAATTGTCCATCGAATCTCCCAGCTTCGTGATCAAATCCCAGTTGTCCTTTGGGAAACTACATTGAGATTGTACACAGCACCGGAAACTCGTTGAAACCACCGAGAGGATTGTATATATCGAACAGACAGGCCATTTTGATTCGAATTTGGACTCGGGCCGACTTTAGTCTTCACATAGTCCAACTGCTCCTTGTTCGTCCTGACTTTACCCTGCCAAAAAGTAACTAACGGTCAAAGCTTTTCAAGCCCTTGTATTTTAATATCTGTAGTTCATGACTAGTCATCTTAGAAGCGCCTTCTTCCAAATCTAAGTTCACTCTTCACTGACTCGGCACTCCGAGGAACAACGAAGCAACTGAGGTTTGGATACCGTAGCAGATCCGTGAAGATTTAGCGGAAGTATGTATTCGGCCTTCTGTTGTTGGTCTTTACGTAGATGCAAGTTCATATGCATCCCCTGTTTTTTAGGCAAATATTATAGCACATTATAGTGCTAGTGCTAATTCCAGAACGGTCTCCCCATCATTGCGCAAGAACATGATCTTATGTCTGTCCATTTTTGTTGGTCGCTAGTTCCCAAAGGTTCTTTAATGTGCTGGCACTTTGCACATTAAGAGAGGTTTATTGTAATTAATTCTTGCAACCTAAGAATCTTAGATAGCATTTAATCATGAAGAAAAGTTCTGGTTTCTGATATGTAATTATGACAGAATATCTTAGCCAGGCCCCATGTAAACGCCAAAGTTCTGTTTCTTAGAATGAAGTGGTTTAGTCATTCTGTTTGAATAGGAGTAGTATCATCAGGGATCATGAAGGCCGGAAGCATAAACTAAGTCATTTCTTCCATGTCTTTTTTCTTTGCATATTATCGCTGGGAAAAATAAAAAGCAGCAATTGCGCGTGTTTAAATCTATCGATTAACTCCGTTCTAGCACATATCGGTTTCTTGATCGATCAACAACCTATTAGGAAGCAGAGTTGACCTCAAATCCCATATGTGTTGCATCAAGATCTTGTCGCTGCCAAAATTTTGGCCCCTTCTCGTGTGTATATCTCCATAATTTTTGACGAACAAGGGATGGGAAAGATGAAGTGAGATCGAATTTCCTTTCAGCTTCACAGCTTCAAACTGCTGTGAAAAAGTTTGCAACTCGAGAGATTTTATGGTTACAGGTACTTAGAGAAAATGTGACGCATTGTCTATTTGTCCTGAGTTTTGAATCTTCTGGACGACAAGCTCAATTGACCATCAAGCTTTGAAACAATTATCTAGTTCATTGCTAGAAGAAAGGCGAGAGAAACTACACAGAATCTGATCCTAAGAAGATAGCTGTTGCCCGATATACATCCAATTTCCTTGCTAGACATAGATTCATGTCCTGTCCTGGTCCTCTGTCGCCGTCACTCGTAGTCATTACTCAAACCAGGTCTTTACCGGTTTATATCATTTTCATATGCACGCACGAGGAACGACCAAATTTTTTGTTTTTTATTCTATTAGTTTTGAGCATGTACACTCCAAATTTGAAGACTTCCTCTCTTATGTAAACTGTTGGCTCATGATGTAAGAAGAATTGCAAGTCAATTACCTACACCATGAAGCTTCATGGTCATCAGACAACCTTGACGAATTTATTCCCGTATAACCAAAAAACTGCAGAAGATATAGACAAGAGGGAGAGAGGTTTTATGCATAACAGATAACCCAGCCACATTAATCATCAGGTCGACAACAACAAAAAAAGATAAAAAAGAGAAAGAAAATTCAGATTGATGACCATTTACTATACTTACAAGATCATGACACACAAACCATTAGCAACCTGTGCAGTGTGAATGGCGTGTTAACTGGACGCAAACACCATGTCGTCACTCTGAGAAACAACTCACACTTCAGCCAGGTCTCATGGAGGTGACAGGCTGCTAAAGATGCGCTTCAAACTCGGACACGCCACACGCAATCTCCCCATGCTCACTGAGGAAATCTGCATGTCGATATAAACAAGGTAACAGCTTGATGAGTGAAGTCATTGGTATGACACAAACAGATTTAACGTATATCTTTTTCAAAAAATAAGAAGAATGTGCTCGCCTGCGGACAATAGCGAACATCAAGGGTCTCCAGTGTCGTACATCGTGACACAGCAGCTTCAAGTGCTTCTTCGGTGATGTTGCACCACTAACCAAAGCATAAAGCCCCACAAGAAATCAACAAACCAATCGGAACAGAAAATTTTGACAGTATATATCAACTTATCTAAACATATTATCAATAACTCGCAATTATCTGTATCCTATCTTTTGGAGAAAATGTAAACCATGATCCAAGTTCCAAAGGGAAAATTTTCAGTAAATATAACCCACCGCAACGGGCCAACAAAAATAAGAACTGAACAGATTCTTCTTTTTTTCATTTAAAAATTGAGGCAACATGCATGCTTGAAGAAACATGAACATGGAAGACATATACGTACCTGAAGAAATAGACTAGTCAATTTTGGACACTCAAGCCTCAATGTTTCCAAACTGCAGCAATTACTGAACAAACAAAACAGCATTAGCAAGTCGAAATTGTTGTGCAATAGGCAAATAACAAAAAGGAAAGAAAATCAGTACCTTAAATTTAGAAGGCATAAATTCGCACAAGCAACGTCGACTTCCTTCAGATTGTTGGATAAAGATAAGTTCAGCGACGATAGGTTGTAACAGCGAGCCAGCAGCGGAATAAAAACCTTCCTGATATTTGGACAGCCTACGCAGTTAAGATTTTGCAGCAAACGGTTGGGCAGCTCAGCTGGCTCCAGCAAATTACTGCTCTCTGGCACATCATTCACACAACTGGCACTAGGCGACTGAGAGAGATCCCCAGGGCAACCCCAATTCAAATCATGCATATTGACGCAACCGTTCAAGCTAACATGAGTCAGATGTGTACAGCAAGAAAGAAGCTCCTCTATGGCAGATTGAGAGAAAGGCCCATAAGACAAGTCCAATTCTCGGAGACATGGCAAAGCTCCTCGCATGTAGAGAGGCTCCAATGAAGAATCAGTAAGGTACTTGCACGCTTGCAATTTCAACACCTTAATTTGGAAAAATATGGGAAAGGACAAGTCAGAATAAGCACTGAGAACTTAAAAGTTAGAATGGCAACAGTCCCACAAAATTAACCATGTTGAGAACCATTCAATTGAAGTGAAAGATGTTCGAAAATACCCAAGCAAAAAGTTTAAATTCAACCCCCACATCAACTCAGTTACTTGCTTAGGGGATCAAGTAGAGGCTAGTATAAACCCCAAAAGTAAAAGAATAAAATAAAAACAATATTAAAAACAAACAAACAAGTAGCACTGATCTTTCTACCAAATCAACAATGGACCTACAAGGTTTACCCTTCAATTCAGCTACATCAGAGAATAACCTACATAATCCAATTCAACCCAGTATTCATTTCCTTCAATCCTCTTTCTCACAAAGCTTTAGTGCCTTCCCCAGCATATCCGAACCCAATCATACAGATGCGGATCAATACAAAAACCACCTGTAAAAGCTCAACCTCTGACCCCATTTGTCACAAGAATAATTCGAATCAGAGGTGAATAATCCAAAGGAACACAAATTTAAAAAATAACTTCAGTATTCTTATTAATATACTTTGAATCAGAGGTGAATAGTTCCAAGTGAACCCCAATATGAAAATAACTTCAGCATTCTTATTGACATACATACACTAAGTGGCACTGATAATCGAAATATTCATGGTAAAAAGTCAATGACACAAATGATCGGTCAAAGAAAACTTCATTTCAAATGGTGTCATAAAAGCTAGTAACAATGTTAAAAGCATTGGAGCTTACAACCCAAACAGCAAATAGCATCCCATTAAAATTTCTTAATGACCTGCCAAATGATTCTTCATTAAAGGAGCAGGCTGAATTGACCAAAAAGTCTAACAAACTAATACCAAGAAAATCGTGTTCCACATAACTTGCAGTAATGCATGTTTGCGAGCATATACAAGTACAGCGACATACCTTCAAATGCAAACAGGACTTAAATACTGGAACCAAGTTTGTCAGAAAGGTGTATGATAAGTCGAGCATGGTTAAGTGTGGAAGCCAACAAAGAGAATATAGTCCATCAGAACCAACAGATGGGCATGACATCAAGATTAATGACTCAATCAGAGGGCAAGATGTGGCTGTCGCAGACAAGAAGTCATCCCTCAGTCGGCTGCATAAGTCAAAAAATAAAGTGTCAGCTTAAAACGAGAAGACTGGAGCTTGGGAGAGTGAAAAGAAAGCATAACCTGCAAAAGGAAGCATCTAGAGATGTTAGAAGAGGACAGTTGATGGAAGCTTTTGCCAATACCCCACAACCTTTCAACTCCAGTAACACCATTTTTGGCGCTTCAATTGTGAGTTCACTCAATTTAGGACATATCCCAAGATTGAGCGACTCAAGTCCAACCTGAGGTGGGAAAATATTCAAACAGAAAAACCAAGTAAGCTTTGTTGCAGACACGTTAATGTGAAATTGATGCTAAGTGGTTCATATAATCGAATTGCAGGTAAATTTTCCGACGTCCTATCTACCACCATCAGCAATAGCATGTCCGCTGGTTCAGTGGAGATATTCGATTCAAGCATAAAATAGAAAATTCCAGGAATGCAGCAACGTCTATGATAACTCTCCTGGAATCACGTGCGAGGAACATATATTGGCAGCTCGGAATAAAGAAAGGTTCATTTTTTTGAAGGTTTTAAAAGTGTAGAATTATTAACTCAATAAAGACGTAAAGAAACCATTGTGATTCATTAAACCAAGAAACAGACAACTTGTCACTTACTGGGCAAAAACAGGCCTTTTCTAAGTGATCGCACCCATCTAAACAAGCTTGCTGAAGATTGGGACAGGCAAGATCAAGAGTTGTAATTCCCCTGCACTCAGAAAGGGACAGACTGACCAAAGAAGTACTGCAGAATCGCACAGTCATCAAGCTCTGCAAAGAAAGTAAATTCGTCACATCAGTAAGAGCATGACACCCCCTCCGTGCCCTTAATGAGTTTTAAATTTACTCAGCAATATCATTAAAGGAGATGACCATAGTAGAAACAAATAACCCCAAATCGAAGCTTAAAACTCCGACCTCACAATTATCAAGGACTAAGGACTTCAGAAGAGGGCATCCACCACCATCATTGAAAACTTCACATATAGAATCTGTCAGCGACTCACAGGCTGTTAGGTCCACTTCTTGCAGAGACTGGCACTGTAATGCTAACGTGGTCAGACTCTCTTGTTTTTGCAAAGCTAATTTCTGCGGGCATATACGAAGTGTAAGAATTTTTTCTGTTGCACAATCTCTAAAAATCAGATACTATGTATCGTCCTTTCATAGACATACATACTTGAAGAGAATTTGATGTGATATTAATACGATGGAGTGCACCGCAGTTAGACACCATTATGGATGATAGCATGAGAGTTCGCAAATACAAATCGGCAAACCTGCAAAATGAAAGCCCAATAGTGATCATGTCTCAAACACCACACACACACATACACACACAAAGAATCTAAAATAAAAAGAATGCTATTCGATTTCACCAATGGCGTATGAGACAGAGCGAAGACCATACTTGCGGCAATGCACCAATCTTATATTCTGCAAGCGCGGAAGATCCAATGATACAGATGTCAAGAGGCTGCAATTGTCCAGCTCCAAAACCTGCAGAAAATCTCAACTTGAGCTTGTTCAGACAATTGGCTAGAAAAGAGAGCTTGTTCAGACTAATTACTGTAAGATCTCATAGAAATCCAACTTGGTGAGATAATCATTTCAAACCTCTAACATATAGCTATGTGCAATTGCAGCCATTGAAGCTGAAGTTATGCCCTCGCAATTGTCAAGCTTTAGAACTGTCAACATCGGCAGCCTAACAGACTGCACAGAAAAAGAGCATGTAAGAAAATAAATTGTCACTTTTACAGGAAAAGTATTTACTCAGACGATTTACCTCAAGTGAAATGTTTGGGCAGTATGATGCATTGAGAACATGGAGATTAGCGCAAGTAAGAGCTATCTCACGTAATGTTTCATCACTAACACAAGAACAGTTTGACATGTCCAAAGACTCCAACAGTGGGCATGATATTGCAGCAGATCGAATTGCAGCATCTGAAAGCTTATGACAAGAGCCTATATCAAGGTCACGCAAAAGGGGGCAGCTGAGTTGAGCCTGGGCCATATTACTGCGCTTCAAAGATAAGGTCTCAAGTTGAGGACACCTGCAATAACAACATCTCAGCTGCACTTCAACCAAGTGACAGTTTCCAATAGCCTGGCCAACTTATAAATTGCTTCACCTGACAACTATTCGCATAACGCGACATTTGATCAATTGAAGATGATGCAACCTGTCATGGTTTATATGTATCTCCTGGATGCCATTACCGAGGGTAGCATCAGTGACATTCAGACTCTTCAACAAATTGCAGTCTGACAAGGCATAAAAAAATGTATCCAATAGTTGTCCTTTCCCCAAGGTCAAAGCCTCCAGATTTCTAATTGCCATCAAAAGAACAGTAGCAATTAGGCCACAGCTGTGAGGGAAGCAGAATAAAAAATCTACGAATATAAAAATTAACCACCTCAGGGACGAAACAGCCTTCATAACAAGCAAATGAATTGCAGAAGCACCAGTTATATTGACTTCAGCAGCATTTGGATACCGCCGGCACATGTCCTCAACTACAAATAATATGACGAACAGTTAATCTAGCAGAAAGAACCAGTATAATATTCCTATTTAAAAAGAAGAATCTTAGGCACATCCATCCCAGTCAATATACTCAAACTCCCAACCTAAGAACCAAGAAAAGGAGATAGGGAGATTCGAGGTTGAATGAATTCTCAAGGGTGAATTGCATAAATTTGGGATGATTGAATGAAAACTGAATACACTACGCAAGCTTCCCTTTCCACATTGAGGAAAAACATGAGGCAGTAACATCACATCCTAGGTACCTCTGAACCAACAAGTAATCCAACCTTGTTTAGCTTTTACAGTAAAAAATTTAAACACTATAAATGTTTACAAGAAAATTCAATGAGCAGGAAGGCCATTTACGATACAGCACTCCGTGTGTAAATTAACTCAGTTCAAATGACAATCTACGGACCAAACATTACTATCTATGACCAGTACCCTGGTTAATCATTGCATACGATCTGAACAAAAGCAATCAAACCATCTGTTCCAGGCAGACCATTACTTTATGTGTGTAATCTAGTTGTTCCTTGTTTGAGGTGAAAAGGGAAGAGCCCTGTTGTCTCACCACTATTCCCGTGCAACTTTCCAAAATTATTGGCCATTTAGCAAGTACTCTAGAGTTAACCCCTATATTATTCCAACTTTCCCTGCAACACCTTTATATAATCAAGCCTCTGTCCAAAAGAAAAATCAATATCAAAGCAAATGCAAATGCAAATGAGAATTTTCTTTCTGTATCTCCTCCTCTGAAGACAACAAGTAGCTGGAAATTATGCTGATAAACTACCAGGCATATATGCTCAAACTAATTTCGTCTATCAAGTGCATCGACTTTAAGCCCTGACCACTGGCTAAACCAAGAATAGGCTTAAAAATCATCTTAGCATCTTGACACTCACATTGCTCAATTGATATGTTGATGCGGTTCTCAAAATTTAAGCACTTCCAAAAGTCTTCATGTGCACTAGCTGCTCGCCACTGCCTGCAGACTAGTGCAGCCCGACAAAGATCCATATGATTCAAGAAAGAGAACACCTGGCACCAAAGTTTATAGCAAGAAATCATACTGTCAAAAGAACCAGAAGCAAAGAAATTAGAGGCTTGAAGAAATATGAGAGTTCAAGTACCATGTGTAATAGGTCGTCAGTCAGATCCATCCTCACTTCTAAATCTTCTGTTTTTGCTTCACCATCAACATCACTGACGTTATCTATTCCATCCCTAGATTCTATATGATAAGCATAATCAATAATATCCGACATAGATGTTGGATAATGCGGTTCACTCTTTAAAGCTGAAGCTGAAGAGTCCCGATACAAATTGAAATGCCTGTCTGAATAAATGCGCGAACTGCCTGCATTAGCAGAGCTTGCTGTTGCAGAGTTAATCTCCCTGCAAACACCAGAAAACAAGAGACGATCACAACAAGGCAAGGCGGACTTGAAAATATATCGTCATGCATTCTGCAAATGCAACACAGATATCACATATTACAATTGACAACCATAAGCATTGATATTGGGATGGCAATCAGACCTCTTAGTTGGCAATTGTTGTCACAACCACATAATTTCGCATATTAAGAACAAGACATAAGTCAAAGTATTCTTAATGTTGGTCAGAGTCCAATCCAACAAGATGAAGCAGACTTATCAAGGACAAGGCCCCTAACGAAAACCTCTACATGTGAGAGCTGGAGGTTACATAATGAATGTAGCGATATGATCAGAGGATTTTCATTTCACCAGCTGAAAATATCAGCTTGTTTGCAATACTTTTCGTGATTTGGGAACGGACATACGGATTCAAAGAATGATTCTCGAAAGCAACTCAAAACCGTTTCGCAGAAGCCCACGATTGACAATCCGCAAAAAGAGAGTTCAATGACAAGCAAGAAGGACAACCGCATGCAAAAGTGGCGCCGGGTCAATAATGCTTCTCGTGAAACCAACATTACTGCTGCCAGGCTCACCTTCTTCCAAGAGTCACTTATAGGTAGGCGAGGCATATCAACTACTCGCAAGCCCTCAATCGGATTATGTGCCATTCTCTCGATAGTGAAAACATGCTGGGACTCATGCCCCTAGGTTTCACAAACACTTCTAACTGTGGCGTTAAAGCCACTATCACTCGGAAGCACAAACCAAATTCACTATTTGCATGTCGGTCGCTAAATGTTCCCAAACAATCATCAAGAATTCACGAAGTAGACTCGCAGTACACACAACCATGCAAACATGAACAAAAAAGCTCTCCCCTGATCCAATCAATTAAGCCGCAACATGGAGGCAAACGAAAACTAAGCAGTTAAAAAAACCAAACAGAAACTCGCATCATTCCCGAACAATTAAGCAATCGGCTCACCTGGCATCAGCATGAACTTTCGCACGCTTATGGTGCCAATCGTGATCCCGCTCCTGCACCATTTCCGCCGCCGCGGCACCAGACACAGAACCAGAGCTCTCCCCAGCCGCGCGCCCGGAGCCCCAACCAAGCCCCCGGCCACCGCCCAGCACGTCCGAATCCTCCTCCTCCCCGCCGCCGCCGCCGCCGCCCATCGCCATCTCCATCTCCTGGAACAGCGTCATCTGCTCCTCGACGTCGCCCCCCTCCGGGAACCCTAGACGCGCCACCAGGCCGGCGAAGCCGTCCCCATTCTCGGAACCCCCCGTCTCCTCGCCGTCCGAATTCCAGCCCCTCGCCGCCGCAGCAGCAGCAGAAGATTTCCCCTCGCCTCCACCACCCCCCATGTCGTCACCGATGCACAACCATAAGCAGCAGCACCAGGTCCTCATGCAAAATTGAGGCGGCGGGGAGAGCTCCCGGGGGGGGGGCCCCGAAGGAAAAACCCTAGGTCCCGGGCGCGCGCATTTCCGCAACCCCCAACCCCACCACCGGTGGGGGGAAGCTTCCGGCGAGATCGGGGCGGGGATCGAAGGGGAATGGGGGGATGATGCCGGCGGCAAGAGGGAGGAGACGGGGGCGGATCGCGCGACGGGGAGAGGAATTGGGAGGGAAATTCCTCCGAAACGGATCTGAAAAATCAAATCTTGGCAGAACCAGAGCGAGAGCACGAGAGAGAGAGAGAGAGACAGAGTGTGTGTGTGTGAGAGAGAGAGCCGAGGAGAAAGGAGGTGAAAATTTGGGTTAAAGTTGCGATTTTTAAGGAAAGGGTGAGGCGAAAATGGGGACGTGAATTACAACCTCGGATTTGATTTGATTTTTTTTTTCGTTTTCCTTGGTTTTTTTATCGTACCCGGTCGTGTGTCCTTTTTTTTTTTTTTTTTTTTTTTTTGTATGATGAATAATTTATCATTATTTTATTATTTATTATTATTTTATTGCTTCCTCTTTTTTTTTTTTTCATTTTTTGCTGTTTTGAATTTTCCGTACTGTGCTGCTTCCTTGATTTCTTGCCGGTTTTGCCAGCAGTGCTGCGGCGTCGTTTCGGGGGAAGTATCTTTGCGGCTCCCTCGGAGTGTCTCCCTGCTGCCGCTCTGCAAGAAGCGAGAGCTTTGCGGGGGAAAAAGATAGCGACCCCGTTTGTATTTGCTCGATCATGCGATGAGCATTCGCGCACCTCCGAGCTAAACCCGCTTCGAAAAGGCCGAATTTATGAAGGTTGACAGACGTGACTAGTTAGAATAGCGGGGAACTAACGATTTTGTAGATAAGGATACGAATGTGAAGATATAGAATGGTGCTCAGAGATAAAATCCGAATATTTATTTAGTATTTTTTGAAAGATAGAGGTACCGGTGGATGAAAGGTGAATTGTGTTTTTTGGTATCTTCCCCAAAGTTATATTTGGAAGTAATGAGGACGAGATAAGAAATGATTATACATGACAAATTGATGTCACGTGAGTGGTCATTAGATGACAGAACTGCAAAAAAGGAAGATAAATCAAGGATCTCTTCTTTGCGTTTGCTTTTATTCATTAACGTTTCGACTTACTTTAAATCTCTTGAATCCGATAGTAATGTAATCATAATTTCAAATATATTTTCGTCGCTGGCGACGGAGGCCTTATTTATTGTCCTCCTATGCAACGGGGATGAAGTAGTCGGGACGTCATCAATCTTTGGCACGGTCGTGCATTTGGCTCCCGGACTTTGGAAAGTTACACATTACCCCCATAAAAATTGGTTTTTATCACAACAGTTAGTTATTTTATCAGCAAGTCGATTGAAAGTGGACAAATAATTTTTTTTCTTGACCGAAATAACCTTTAATAGTGCATCATTCGTTATTTTCTTAGCTTCATTAACCATCATCATAAATCACTCTTTCTTTTCTTGAGTTCGCGAAGCATGTAATAGAGGTTAATTTGGTCAGGAATCACTCTCCATTGTCATATTATATATAATAATAAATGTTGGTCATAGCTTCTTAGATGTCCATTTGTCCGGTAATTTGTGTATATGTGATTGAATTGCATAAAAAGTGGGGCTAATTCTAAAAAAAAAGTACCAACTTTACGTCGAGTTACAATTATAGTCCGAACTTTTTTCTGTTTCAACAAAAAGCACCTAATTTTTCTCCAGTCCCAAATCTGGCCCTGTGATGTAAAATTTTCAAATTGTTTGAGTCAGATTTGAGATTTAAGTGAAAGTTTGTGATTTTTTATGATACAAAAAAAAAACTGAAGCCAGAATTATCACTAAAAGAAAAATTGATACTTTCTTTTGGAATTAGGATGTGAAAAGTGCTTACTCTTAATAAGTTGAAACAATGGGCTCGAGATTTTGTTAGAGCTTGATTAGATTAGCTCTTTGAAACTTAGGGCGCGCATAGAATCAATTCTGAAGTAGAAATTCTGTTCCGGAATGGATTCCGGAACAGAAATACGTTTGTTAAAAAATTTCCAGAATGTATTCTGGAACAATTTTTGCATTCTGAAATAAAAATGCGTTTGTTAAAAATACTTGATTCCAAAATGTATTATTGATTCCAGAATGCATTTTTTATTCCAAAATGAGTTTTGGGCAAGAAAAAGAGAAGCTACATTTTGTAACTTCTCTCTTCCAGAATGCATTCTCCCTATTTTCTCTCTTTTTCTCACTAATTTTTTTTTCAGAAAATGCATAAAAATTGAAAAATTCATAAAAATTTCCAGAAAATAAAAAAAGTTAGATTTCGGAAAAATAGGAAATTTGGTGATTTTTTTTCAAAAAATATAAAAAAATTAAAAATTTCAAAACTTTACAAAATGACTTAGAATACCTTTGGGCACTCACTTTGAGTGAAATTTAATTTTTTGAAATTCCCAAAAAAATTAAAAAATCAAAAATTTCAAAACTTCACAAAGTGACTTAAAATATCTTTGAGCACCCACTTTCAGTGAAATTTAATATTTTTGAGATGCCAAAAAAAATTAAAAAATTAAAAATTTCAAAATTTCACAAAATGGCTTAGAATACCTTTGAACACCCACTTTGAGTGAAATTTAATTTTTTTTTGAGATGCCCAAAAAATTCTGGAATACATTCCGGAATAAAAATTCTGTTCCGGAATGCATTCCGAAACAGAATGGCATTTGTTAAAAAAATTTTGGAATGCATTCTGAAGAGATTTTTGCATTCTGGAATAAAAATACGTTTGTTAAAAACACTTGATTCCAAAATGAGTTTTTGGCAAGAAAAAGAGAAACTATTTTTTGTAGCTTCTTGATTACGAAATGCATTCTCCCAATTTTCTCATAATTTTTTTTTAGAAAATGCATAAAAATTGAAAAATTCTAGAAAAATTCATAAAAATTTCCAAAAAATGGCTTAAAAAGAGTCAGATTTCATGAAAATATGAAATTTGGTATTTTTTTTTAAAAATCAAAAATTTCAAAACTTCACAGAATAGCTTAAAACACATGTACCCATCCACTTTGAGTGAAATTTAAATCATTTGAGGTGCCCAAAAAAAATTAAAAATTTCAAAATTTTACAAAATGGCTTAAAATACCTGTGACCACCTACATTAAGTGAAATTTAAATTTTTTGAGGTGCCCAAAAAAAGAAAAATAATAAAATAATAAAATTTTTTAAAATTTCACAAAATGGCTTAAAATACCTGTAGCTACCCACTTTGAGTGAAATTTAAATTTTTTGAGGTGTCCAAAAAAAATATAAAAATAATAAAAAATTTCAAAACTTCACAGAATGGCTTAGAATACCTGTAGCCACCTACTTTGAGTAAAATTTAAATTTTTTGAGGTGCCCAAAAAATAAAAAACTTCACAAAATGGCTTAAAATACCTGTGGCCACCCACTTTGAGTGAAATTTAAATATTTTAGGTGCCCAAAAAAATTTAAAAAATCAATAATTTCAAAACTTTACGGAATGGCTTATAATACCTATGGCCACCCACTTTGAGTAAAATTTTAATTTTTTTAGGTGCAAAAAAAATCAACAAATCAAAACAAATTTCTGTTCCAAAGATCAATTCCTGGAGCAAAATTAGTCATGTTTTATCAAACAAATTTCTCCTCCAGAAATCAATTTCTGACAAGAATTCCAGAAATTAATTTATGGTAAGAATTTGATTTCTGAAGCAGAATGGTTACCATTCGCACCCTTAATCTCAACTCGACAGTCTCTTTCGGTTTAAGTTTGACACGACTTTAATCCATAACAAATAGACAAATTACTAAACTTGAGCTCAAAATTAGATAAACAGTAAAAAATGACAAAAGAAAATCGAGTATGATCTTATTAGAAATTTAAAAAGTTTATTTTTAAAATACTAGTGTGTATGATTGAAAAAAATTGTGACTAATGGGTGAAGGTCATTTCTTCAACTTTTGTCCCACTTTTTATTTTAGGTGGAATAATTAGAGTGCATTTTGGTTCATATTGCTAATATTTTAAAGTCGTTTTAATTAATAAAAAAAATCACGAAAAACTCATTCAAGACTTTAAGGGTGCATTCGTTTTACGAAAAACGAGTGATTTTAAAAACATTATCCTAAAATAATTTATTGTATCGCTTACTAAATAAATGAATGGAAAATTTTTTCATCGCCCACGAAAATAATTAAGCATTGATTGTTATTGATGATGAAAATATTTTCCATTGACTAATTTTTCAAAATAATATAAGCAATCCTTTTTCAGGAAAATATTTTTCAATTCACTCATTTCCACAAAACGAGCACACCCCTAAATGACTTTAAAATTCGAACTGAGCTATAGCTGTGCATAAAATGCACAAGGAAAGAACAACCTCTTGATTTTTTCATGAAAATTCATGTTCGTGTGAAAAAAAAAAATTTCAATTTTTCCAGGAATACAACAGGAGACTTTAGATGGTCCGGCGGACCCTTCAAGCACGTGTCGTTCTTGCCTTGAATTATATTGGTAAATTGCGTGTTTGATGGTCCATGTTTCATTTCACACGCACTTTTCTAAAGGACCAAGACGTTGACCATTGACGACAGAACTTCGTAGGCCCATTGGGCTAGAGAGCCCAATTTAGAGAAGTTAGGTTCAACTCTTTTGTGTGTGAAGTGGGATTTCGAAAAAACAAAAAATGCACCAACTTTTGCTCTCGCGGACAATTTCGGCCTCAACTTTCGAGTATTACTTAGAAAGGTACCGAATATCATGTTGGGGGACAATCTTGGCCCAGCCTTTCGAGTGTCGCAAAAAAAAGGGACCGGTTTCAATCCGAGAGACGGTTTTGACTAAAATGCGGCGTATGGGGCATCCGAAATGGTAAATGGACGCTTACATGGCAAACAACGAGTGTTATGTCAATAGACATGGCTTCAATAAGCCATCAAAACGAAATTTCTTTTCGAATCAAATGTTTGGGCTTCAAATCAGATTTCGAGAGAGTGGGAAGTACATGAATTGGGGCTTAGAGTTCTTCACAAAATTGAAGTGAAGGTCCCTCTCCCATAACAGGCTTACAAACGACGTCCTTTTGCTTGCTTGTGAGAACCATGTCGTTTCATACGACTTTGGATTATCTTTGCTATTTACAAGCGCCATATTTGCTGACACGGCATTCACCTTGTCAACGTTCGTTTGAAACCTTAAACGTCATGTATGCACATTTCGATGGAATATTTTTTACCGTGGCCAAAAACTGTCTTCCGGGCGAAAACTTGTGTTAATCTTGCGATATTTGAAAGTTTGGGCTAATAGTATCTCCGGGGTGAAAATTCGAACGTTGTCATGCGACACTCGAAAGTAAGGGGGCTGAAAAATATCATTCAGGCAAAAGTTCACCCCTTTTCTGTGAAAAACCCTTGTTTTACAGCTGCCAAATCCATCATTAATTACTATTTGCCGGGTGATTGCAAGTTATTACAAAGTGGGTCCTTGGCCTAGAAAAGTAAACACAAAGTGGGTCGAGTATCTTTTGAGTTTGTTTTTCTTTTGAGGTGAAAGAGGTACGAAATTAGCTGTAAAATGTGGTGTTTGCTCTTTTCTTTGTATTGATTGTTTGTCTAAAGTAGGGTTTAAGTGGAACATACTGTGTTGGAGCTAATGCCAGGTTAGTGTATTGGGCCATCGCCATTACTCATATGATTTTGTTCAGTTCGTTGCTAATGATGTGGCTAATGCCTTTTCATTGCGCAGTCATTATAGAAAGTTTATCACACCCTTAAAGGGTAATTGTCACCTACTCTTGATTTTCACTGTTATTGATTAGAGTGTACAAGACCCACGTACTCAATCGCTAATAATTTCGACATAAAAACTGCATGTAATGTGAAATCACATGTGAAGGTATGCTATTCTTAAAAGTATCGTGTCCATTTTGATTACTTACCTTACGTTGTTCATGAGATTTATTCTTTAAAATAGACAAAAATCATTAAATACATTGGGGGCCCACTAATCACACCATCAACATTGATACCTCTCTCTAGTAAACGCAACAAAAGTTCAACACCTCAATCTCGGAGATCACCCAGAGACAGTTTTTGACTAAATGCGTCAATATATCCCATTAGATTCATATTCTCTTCAAAGATTAAATCAATAACTCACGAGTCATCCATAACATATTAAATTTACCACACCACACTAAATTTCCAATCCGGGTCTTTTCAAACACAACTCGAACCTACATGTAAAGGAACACTCGAGCATCCACATTCCATGAGGATCAAGATTGGCTAAAATAGCAACGGGCATGCGACTTCGCTAGTAAAGGAATTAAAGAATGGGGCTAGAGAGTAATAGGTTCAAGGTTTGACCCCCGTCAGCGTCACATATACATGTACATACTAGAAATGCGTGAGAAAAAATAAAAAAAGCAATGACTGATATGGTGCATGCAAGTTGACTGCACAATGCCAAGTTGGGTAAAAGGAAAAAGGCAAAGAAAGTTCAATCCTTCCATATATATATATATGCTCGGAAGGTGTAAAAGACTGCCATGGATCTGACACAGGCATGTATACATATTCCTTGGAAGGCTTGAACTGGTGGTGGTAAGCTTTTTATGGTCTTTGGACATGTTTAGGAGGAAGCAGAAAAGAGACATGTGGAGTGAGTGGAGGAGCTGGTATCCATAGGACTCTGTCTGGCGTGCGTAACAATAAACGTTTACAAGTCAAACTCGATTGCTAGGTTTTATTGCAAACAGAGGGTGGCAACTAATTCTGCAGTGCCGCAGTACCTTTTGCAATGATTCCCCAAGTGCATCCTTTAGTTCTACCTTTTCTATTCTCTTTTCTCTTGTTGGAGGTTCTCATGGAAATGAACATTATATATATATAGACACACACATAGGGTGTTTCAATTAAGAGTAATCTTACTAAAATGAGGGAGCCAATGCACCTATGAGGGCCTATCCCCATCTCGTGGGGCGAGCTCCATGCAAGCCTCGCACCTCCGATTCTCCATGTATGTCTGTCTTCCCAGGAAAATGGAATACCTTATGGAAGTTTTACGTTCCGGTGATCCCAAGATTCGCTTACTTAGATCTAATATACATATATATGTGTGTATGTTGTTTTGAGATCTATTTTCTGAACTTTTGGTTGGCCTTTTTACCTCTTGCATATTAACAGTAAAAATTTATCCAATATTACTTATCAACGAGATTTGCATCATCAATGAATCTAATATAAGATCAAACTTATTGTTTTAATTGGACTTGCAAAACTGACCGTACTTAGTGAGATAAGGCTCGTAGCCATTCATGTTATAGTCGTCATCGTCGCTGATTGTTACTGCTTCTATTATTTACAAATTTCTAATATGCATGTGATCTCTTGCTACTCAATCCCTCATTATGTCCTAAATAATCAAGTTGCGTGGTTTTTTAATTACAATAGTCTTAACTTGTTTAAATCTTAACCAAATGAATTAGTATTTGACTCCTTCCTTTGTACAAGATACTTGCTCATACTATATACACTTAAGTGGAAGTCGTGTGGATCCACCAAAGAGCCTAAGTCGATAAATAATCGTTGTTTGATATTTCATGCTCTAATTCTCTAATATCGATAAGAAAACGAAAGTACAAAATAGCCCCCTTCAAGATTTCTCGCAAAAAGATTGCTCAAGCGAAAAACCAAGTAAGCATTTAAATCAAAATTTCATGAAAATCTTCTTAAAAAATTCCCTTTCCCTGATAAAAGACTTGGTTGGATATAGGATCTACTCCACGAGGAGTGGTACAGATGTAGACGATATCATCACGACCTCTTTTTCCATACCGCTAAGGTTGCTTACAGCTACTTTGCCAACCGGGTGTTTCCAAAGCAGCGAGGCTTACACCCATTCGCATCAGTTCATCCAAAGTTCCTTAGCCATACGCATGAATCTTTTAATAACCTGTATTCCGAGTCTTACCAAATAAGCGTAATTAGGCAGAAATTAGCCAAATCTTATGTTGCAAGCCACTATTTCAAAGTGGGCAGCGTCTCTTTTTTCCTTTGGCACTGTATTCACAATGAATACGCGCCCCACGAAGAAAAGTCAAAACTCAAAAGTGCTGTTAATGCGGTACGGACGCCTATGCCTTTTGCTGCCTAATGTGCGTCGCTTTGGGACAGAATTACTGTTTAACTAAAGGGGATGATTATTAATTAAGAAGGATGATGATGATTGATTAGGCCCTAAGGCGACCGACCGTCATCAAGACACGGTCAACGGTTTCCTCCGACGGTGGCAGGCGGGCCCCGCGGGGATCCCATCGATGGCCGTGGGGAGGCCGGTCCGTGCGGAGATCCTACGGTCCACGGAGTGCGGGACAGTGGGGGTGAGCGTACTGTGATCCGGCTCCGAGGTGGCCGACCGCCGGCTGTTTTTCTTTCCCGTTCCCCCGTTTGTATAAATTCGGACTCCATGGAGATTGGTCGAATGTACCAAAAACGAATAAAAATAAAAAGAGATAATTACACGAACGGTCCATGAACTTTGATTCAATACGCAATGTGATCCCCGAAATTATAACCCAATGTGTGACGTGATCCATGAACTTTTAATTTGTTCGATATGGTCCTTGGACTTTTGATAAATATTTAAAACAATATTGAACATTTTCATATATTCCGGAGACTAAATTGAATATTCGCCAAAAGTTGAGAGACCGTATTGAACAAATTAAAATTTCATGGACCACATTACATATTGAGCTAAAGTTCGAGGATCACATTGCAAATTGAGATAAATTTCATGGATCATTTGTGTCATTTTCTCTTTATATAGAGAGATCGAATGAGAAAAAACAAATCAATATTAGGATGGTTTGGTGGACTTGAAATATGATTCCATTTTTTTAGAGGCCGGGTGTGAGTATTTGTTTTTAGATTTTTAGTATATTTTCCTTTTTCTGTTCTTTGTGCTAAACATAAAAAAATAAATTCACATTCAGTTCTTTCATCTATTTATTTTGATTTTTATGTCCAATTTTTTTTTATATTAAATGGATCCGTATTGAATCATTTGATATCTCTATTGACAATAGTAATTAATGTAGTGTCGAGAGAGAAAGAGACATCAAGTGTCGTGAGATGATCATGTAGCACTACATAGTTGCACGACCCTAAATGGTCATTTGCAGTTGGCAACATTGGCTTCTAACGACATTATCGTTATCTCCCCATTACTAGATCCTCAAATTATGCTACAAACATCGTCTTGCTTGCTAACACCTTGCTTCCTCTCCTCCTCCTCATCATCAGGGTAGTGCGACCGTTGTTTGAGGTCGATGAATATGCACTCAAGCCTTACTCGAACTACATAGCGAAGCTTGCCCTAGTCTTGAACCATGATGGTTGCCCCTTGTATAGTAGCCTAGCCCTGATCAAAACCTTATACCATTGTTCCTTCTTGATCGAAATGACCCGACTTGAACTGTTCGACTAAACACGAGCGTTTCGGATCAACCCGACCAATTGCCATCCCTAATTCCTAGAGGAACTTTGGCGCTCCGCTAGTGGACCCAAGCCCATGAGGGTGGAAAGCCGATTTCAGATGTTGACCATCAATTTCTGACCCATTGGGCCTGTCGCATACTACCCAATCATCATAGCCTTCCTATAGTTGAATTGCTTGAAGCTGATGACCATTTCAAGCCCTAGTTTTGTAGTTTTGGGCCGTCTCCTTGTACATATCCGTTGGTTTAGACGATCAATTTCGGAAAAGTAGACATATGGGTCGGCAAACTAGTTCAGCAGCTCATCTATTGTTGAGATTAGAGGTTAGAGAATACGTCTTTGCACGCTAAATTTCTGTCTCGAGCCGCATCATCAATGTGTAAGTCCTACCACTATCGTATTATGCTAAAAATCTTGATAAAACAACAACAGTGCATACCCCAATTTTAGCAACCAAAACCACATTCCAATGATTTTCCAGGCCCAATAGCATAAAATAGGCATACTGGGCCTTCACAACGAGGCTTCCCTCATTGATTATGAGTTCGAGTAAAACCGTTTGATTATGAACTTCTAATTACAGCTTTCGGCACTTATCTTGTTCGAGGGGGTTTTAAATTTCGATATGGAGCTCATTTCCACAGAAGTAACAGAGAACATAGCGCAAAAGAGAGAACATGAACATTAACTTATCGCAATCCTCATAGGAACTTACATCTTCCCAACCTTTTTTGCCCGAAGTTTGTAAAACGTTATATTTAAATGTTAAAACCCCGCGTTCGTTTGATAGTTTGAGTTTTTAGAATAGTTGATAACGGTCTTAGAAAATCCTTCATGGTATCAAAGCAAAAGCTAGAGAGATCCCGAGTTCAAATATTTCCAAACCTCTATTTGTATCCTCTATGTATATATTCACGCTTCAATTTTAGGCCAAAATCCAACCTACGTATGAAAGAGAGTGTTATATTAAATAGTAGAATTTCACCTCATCTAAATAGATAAAATTACGCTCGAGGAAGAGTATTATATTTCTAGCCACTGTTATGAATTATGCCGGGCAGAGCCAGCCTCCATTTATATCACTACCATAATAACTTAATAGATAAAATTTTTTTTATAGAGCTCGATAGAAAAAAGAAAAAATAAAAAAGAAATACAAGGGCTTGGATGCGAATCTTCGAGTCGTCAGGTCTATGATCAGCTTTAATGGGAACAAAACTCGCATGGCCTAACTCCATGACAGGCAAACATGTTCTGTCGCACTCATTATAGATTATCAAAGTCGACATTTTGTGGGGCGCACTGTCTTTTGGCGATGGCATCAAAATTCGGATAGATTTCATCAATCATCAACTTCTCCATATGTTAATTCAATTTATTTATTTTTTTGGCTTTTTTGGGTGCTGTCCAATCTCGTTTTGTGGGTCACTCGGCTTGTAACTCTAGCTTCCAAAGCAGCAATAGCACACCGTGACAAAATCTTAAGTTTTCATGGGCTCTTTTCGTTTCCTTAGCTGGACCACTTTGTCTTTTCCATACACCGCCAGGCAATGCCAATTGGGATTTGATGTAACTTAGTGCTTACACACCAAAAATTATTTTTTTCTGGGTGGGCCTTGGTTTTACCATATACAGTTGTAAAATGTGGACCATCTTTGATGGAAAAGGCTTTGTTTTTGTATAGATCAGTCCCTTGAAGAAAAGGACATAATGACACACATGTCATTCATGGCTGTATACATTTATATATAGCTCTTCTCTTCACGTGGAATACCCTAAAAATCAATGTGTGCTTCTTGTAGGGTTCTGTACACTCACATTGAGTATTATACGAAATATCATTTAGATCAATTTGGTAGTCCAAATTAATCTCATGAGTTGTCTAGAACGGTTTCATCATCCAATTTATGCTCGTGATGACGATACAAGAAGAACAAACACGAGTGATTTCGGCAGAAATAATGTAGAGTTGATTTCCATCTTGATTGGTTAAATATTTTAAGGTTAGGATTTGGCATAATACTATTTTTTCTCTTAAATGTGAAAATTGAAGTTTAAAAAAGGCGTTGATTGTGTAAACTTATAATGGTCTGGTAACATAGAGGAAAAATATATATCCACCCGGTATTGTATGTTATATGGTGTTATTTTCTTTATTCATAGGGGATAAACGTGCACGAATCATCATGCAAGTAATCTATTCTGCAAGGTTTATAATTTAGGCTCTACGGCTTAGATGTTTCCGGACATAAAATTACTAAGTTGTATTATCTAATTCCTAAATCTTTGTGCTACCAAGTTGCTCCATGTAATTCATGCTAATGGTGCACAGGTCCAACTTCCAAGAATTCCCAATTTTTTTTTCCTTTCGTTGCTTGCTTTTTTTTTGGCCAGTTGGGTTTCCTTTTTTTTATTTAGTGATATCTGCACTGGCAAGTTTTGGTTGTGTGGACCATAGATTTGGCACAGCGCATTTACATTGACATGAGCTTTTTTGTGGTAAAAGGAAGGCAGCGATTCCCCTCCTTCCAACTTGCGATGCCTTCTAAAAAGACAGAAAACCAGACACAGGGCGATCTGATTCACAGAATCAGCATCCTCAAAAGGAGCGTTCAAGTCCCACTTTTTGCTGGATTTTGATTGACCAGTCATTAGAGAAAGAAAAGGGGTTAAGGAAAAAGAGATCTCGAAAAGCAGTCAACTGCTCTTTCTAAGCTCCCACTTTTTCTCTTACCATTTCTGTACTTGTCGGATAATGGCGAGATTGCATTTTCAAATAGACTCTCCTAGTTGATGGATAGATAATTCATCAGCTGGGGTTATTTACGTAGCTGGAGAGCATTTTATGACTTTATGTCGCTTAATCTAATGTCATAAGTGAGTCATAAGTGATGTATTACATGGAAAATCAAAGGGTCGGTGTAATAGAATCCAATCCGATAACCATCGTCAATGACGGAGTCGGAACTCTCAATATTTTCTTCTCCACGCAAGATTTTTCAGGTACTCTCATCATTTGGAATAACGATTTTCGCATCAATGGCATTTCACATCTTTTTGACATACCATTATCTAGGTAGCCACGTTTTATCATTTCGCCAACACGGTAACATCAAACGTTTGAAATTCGGATAATTTGATCCACTAGTAATATCATTACCACCTCGATTAAACCGCATGAATAGTTTCTCTTATTTTTTGGTCAAATTCTTTGAATTAAAAACAAGGAAACATGATTTGCATCGGCAAAATGGATAACCCGATGCAGTACAAATACGTGGATGCATGGATATGCATGACCAAAATGGGTACGCAACTTTGAATATTCCCCCTTTGGCTACTAGGCGCATCACGTGGAAAAAAACAATGCGTATAGATCGTGGGAGATCTAACAGAGAACAAAGTCATCCCCATCTTTATCATCGTTCCATGTCGAGCTCCTCGTTTAAAGTTCAACCTAACTCCATCTGCTTTTCACTCGTTTGGAAAGAGATCTTATTCCATGAAAAAGCAGATCGTTCACATGCTACATTAAAGTTGCCAACCCTCTCTCTCTCTCTCTCTCTCACTCTCTTTCTCTCTCTCTCTCTAGGTTTTACGAGGGCAAAGATGGCGGTGGCAAGTTGCAAATTCAATGAGAAAGCCCCACACCCATTTTCAGTTTTGAATTCCGAAGGAGTCTAATGACCATGCGATGTATGAAGAGTGAGTGCAAGTCGTGGTTCATAATAGAAGGCAATGCCAAATCACATTCTTAACATGTGCCCCCGTGCTTCTAGTTTGGCATTAGATAGACAAGATGGTGTGAACGCAATCTTGAAAATGCGATGGACATGTGCATATAGCAAAGTGTGAAGACAAGATCTTCGAGTAAAAGGTGTTAGTGAACACATGAATTTGACACAATGCTTTTAGTTGAAGGTAATGTACCCATGTTGGGTATAACACATGCAAAATCTATGCGCACATTTCCAAGAAAACGTGTATCGTGAATTCCATCCAGTGGGATTTTAGAGGGCTATACTCTTTCCATCTCTGATTGGAGGAAAATTCATCTAAAGTAAATATAGTTGATGTTTATGTTTGCAACTCACCGATCATAAAATCGAATAGAGGTTTCCTCCAATTATAAATGGAGGAAGACATAGAGTGATTTTAGATTGGATAGAGAGCATTATGGATAAATTATGGCAAAATTAGTGGATATAAGTTATTGACATCATAGAAATCTTCTACATTCAAACTTAGTTAAACCGAAGTGTGTATAATGTCACAGTCCCACCAACTAGAAATCTCTCATCTACAAAGCGTTATATGCATTTCCTCCGTCCATGATCATAGGAAAATTAGTGGGTACAAGTTATGGACATCACGGACATCCTCCACCTTCTAACTTAGTTAAACCGAAGCGTGTTTAGTGTCATGCTTCCACCAATTAGAAAGCCAGTTAAAGGAAGTTCCCCCTAACTAAATACTGGTGGAACATCATTGACAGACTGCAACAGAGAAACGAGCCACGAGTGCAAAAATAAATTGATTTACAAATATATTAAAGTCTCTTCTGATCATCCAATCAATTGGAAATTACAGAATCAAAGTTTTCCTAGCAATCTCACCTTAATGTCTAAGCAACTACGGCGGATTTCTCAATAATAAGCAAGAAAAAGGACAAAAAAGGGCAAGAAAAGGTGGAACGTCCTGAGGCTCCAACCTGGCGGCCACCATCCGACGTGGCGCGCGTGCCCCGACGGGCTCAGGCGCGCGTTGGTCCGCCCTCCCCCCCCTTCCCCTCGCGACCCTTTTGTGGGATGTGGGTTCTCGGAATTCGACACGTCCGTGCATGACACGTTTACCGAGCGGGGGGCTGGGATGGACGTGAAAACGGTGCGCTATCGTGCATGGGATTGAAACCCATCGGAAACGACGCCGCCCTCCCCATTGGTCCGGTTGCGCCTAGATCATCATCGTCTTATAATTGCATCCTTTAAAGACAGCTAGGAAGAAACGCGGGACCCCACCGCCCGGTTTCTCACCTTAAAAACCAATTTACGACTCTGCTTTTTAGGGCGAACAAGAGGGAAAGAAGTCCCTCTGATGATTCGGAGAAACCGAGAGTAAAAGACTTGATCCCTTCGTGGCCCCAAAAGCAAGAACCAAATCCGAAACCCGAAATCCCAAAACGAGATCTAAGCCGTCGTTAATTTCGTCGAGAAAAAGAGACGGAAAGCGGGCAGCTTTTGGGCCTGTCCGATCTCGTTCTTTCTTGCGTGGGGAAAGAGAAGGAAGGAACGAACGAAGGAAGTAAGTTTGAAACGTGAGAATGTGCTGCCCTGTGCCCCACCCCAATGTGTATGTAGTTGGGATTTCTTTCGTATCCTCTTTCACGTTGCTGCAAAATCATCGACCGTTTGAAACAAGCACGTAAAGATGGGACTGTTGGTACTGCCGTAGTCAACCGATCCTTTTGAACTCATCATAGACTTCTAGACTAGGGGGAAGATCTCCTGCCCGTCGACGAGACGTTCGGACATCGGACTGACCAACGATTGATTTGGGTTCCGTACACGTGATGTGGCCTCGGTTCGCTTTACAGCTTGACGTTGGCAAGGCACCCAACGAACGATTCTTTCGGATTTCGATCATGACAAATAATATTTCATTTACATTGCTCCAACATTGTTCAGAACGAATCTTGCAATGAAAACCCTAGTTGCAGATGGCCAACCGAACGAAACCCGCCCCCCCCTGCCTCACAACCCCCCGCCGCCGTCGCTTGCCATCTTGCCGGGCACCGATGATCTCGAGAAGATCTTCTGCCCTGGCGCAAGGACCGCCATCGGGTCGAACCTCGCCTTCCTCTCCACGAACCTCGCCCACTGCTGCTTCCCGAAGTGCCGCTTCCACTCCTCCTGCGACTGGTAGTAGGGGAGGTACAGCTTGTAGTCGAACCCGTTGTCATCGCAGGTCTGCAGGATCTCACGGTTCTGTGCGACCAGCTCGTCGGCCTTCGGGCCCTCCGGATACGGGAGGGTGTACCGGAGCAGGGCCACGAGGTAGAAGATCTCGCCGGACTCCGGCAGCACCACGGACGTGCGCTTGTCCCACCTGAGGCACAAATTTTAAAAAAAACCATCAACGATTTTCATCGAACACCTTCTAATCCACAAGAACCACGACAAGCTAGGCGACAGCGTCGAATAATAATTGGGGTTTTGGCGAATAATAACGCTTGTCGTTTCCCAAATGGCAAAAGAAGGCTGGCCAACGAAAGTAACATCTCCCCGATATCTCATTTTCTACAAAAAGGTCGGGAGTGGGGGGGGGACACGCAATGACGGAAACGCCCCTCAAAGTACCACTCGTACCTTTTCACTCGCTTCGCTTTACATCAACCCCCCTAGGTCAGAAATTATTCAGCCCCAAAAAATAATAAAATAATATAAAATAAAAAAAAATTTATATAAAATCACCACAACAGCGACCTGGCCAAAAGGCCAAAAGAGAGCCTGTGCCAAAAGGTCGGGTAACCAAAAGAAGCATGAAATTTCTGTACAAAATTGTAATTTCGCGTGGTCCCCCTGATCCCAATCTTCCTTTGTTTTTTTCGTTTGCTTTGTTATCGCGAAGTACCATTTTCCAATGTACTGTTTTTGCTCGTATTACGCCAGCTCACCCGCGCCCAAAATCAAGCACCTACCGATGACGTCCTAGGCCCGGCACAAAGATTGAGTCGATCCGCATCACATGCATAAAATCTCGATACTTGACCCGAGTCGATCTCAGGATCTTCTTTAAAAAAGAATCTAGAATACAGGCTATCGCACCTTATAAGATAAGTAGAATCTACATCAAGCCAGATGAGAAAATTATGCAAAAAATCCTACATTTATTGTGATTTTACCAATTCAATTCTAAATTTTATAATTGTGCCAAATGAGACTTAAACTTTTTATAATCCATCCGGCCAATTTTTGACAGAAAATCGTTGAAGCGGATGGCGACTGTCCTCGTGGCACAGTCAACGTTAAAGTGAATAAATTTCATTAATAGTTAATATTATTTAGAAATATTTTTATTCCTCCTTTCTTTTTCTTTTTTTTTTTGTTCTTCTTTTTCCTTCACTGGTGTCTGGCCCTACCCAAGGGCGCAAGGTCGCCCCTTTCAGCCTCAAGCCGAACAACGATCATTGCCGATGCTAGGCGACCGGCAAAGGAAGGAGGAGAAAACAAAATGTCATTTCAGCGTTGCCACGTAGAGGACAGTCGACATCCACGATAATGATTTCCAATTAAAATCGATTGAATGGACTATAAAAATTTATAACTAAATAGGTACAATCGAAAAAATAAGAATTTAATCGATAAAAATGCAATAAATGTAATATCTCAATCAGGCTCAAATTGCATTTCCAACACAAAATGCACACAAGCGAAGTCGATTTCGAGCATTGACGTTCCATCATCTCGACCCGACCGCAACGATTGGTGTGGACAAAAAAAAGGAGAGGGGTGAGGGTGGGGGCGGAGGAGGGCGTGATTGGGTACAGTGGGATCAGGGTACGGACGGTACAACCGTCACTGGGGAAAAGGGCTTGGGTCCCGGGTGGGGTCCCACCGGATTTGGGCTGACCTCAGAACAGGAGCTATAGGAAGAAGAGTTTGACCCACCCTCCCTTCGAAATCTTAACCACCAGAATTTAATGACGTTCCGTGAAAAAAAAAAAACCAGTCATCATATCTATCCCGCCTAACAAGGGACAAATTTTGCATATCCAAGGCGGGCCCCACGGGAGCCGCCGCCCCCCCGCCACGTCGCCGCGGCAGCCACCCGGCGGGCTTGCGACACGTGGCGGCCCGACGAACGGAACATGGGCCCAACGAGGCGCGACTAAAGTTCGTACCATATGCCATATCTTATCAGCACATCACGTGGAATGCTAGAGATGTTCGGCGGGCGTGATCACGCAAAGAAAGAAATCGGAAGAGAGAAAGGTCTGGCCGGACTAACCTGCTCCGGAGCATGGGGTAGACCAGCATGGGCCCGCCGACACCGTCCTTCAGGACGCCCTTGAACACCGCCCGGTCGAAGGTGGCGATGTCGGCCCCGGAGACGAACAGGTTCAGCCACGGGTGCGGCACGTCCCAGAGCCCCGTGGCCTTGGCTTGCCGCTCCGCGTGCCGCACACGCAGCAGGAACTCCGCGTAGCCCACGTCCCGCCGGAACTCCAGCCCCTCCACGAATCCCAGCCGTCCGAGCAATCTCCCCACCACCTGTAGAAAGCACGAGATTAAAAAATCAAGGAGATCGCCGCGAGGGCAATTCGGTAAAATTCGCGGCGATCGGACGGCCGGGAAATAACGTGGCGCTTTGGCCGCTTGCGGTGGGTGCGTGTGCCTGCGCCGGGGCGGGGGCGGGGGACCGACCAAACGTCAGGCTAAATCTCCGCGATCAGGCGTCCTCGGGGACGGGGGACCTGGTTTTACCGAAATAGCCCCGACAGGACGCCCGAACCACGAAAGCGGCACCGCGGCTCGTGCGCAGTAGTGCAAGGGCGGGGCACGCGTGCGGTGTCGTGCCTGCAATTTGCGGGCGAGCGCGGGGGCAGTTACGTCATGTCGCGCGGGGGGGCGGGGGGACGTTGTTGTCAGAAAATCCAATGGAAGATGCGTCTGCTGCGCCCCGTGCCGTCAGCTTCAAGTTGCCCGAAGTAACTCCCGCTAAGACAAAAAACCATTTAAAAAAATTCACGAGGAAAAATATTTCTTTTTTCAAATGCGAAAAACGAACATATTTCTTTAAAAAAATAATAAGAATATTAAATTTCTTTTAAAATATTTCGTCTTTTTTTTTTTTGGGGTCGCCGGAGCACTCGATGGGTCGCACTAATTTTATATTTATCCCCCCGGGAATATTTTAAAATATTATCTTTTATTTTCCCTTGTTTCAAACGCGACATGATGGTGGGGGAGAAATTGGGCCGGGGACGGGGGGACCGATCTGAGCTTTGTACACGTGTGAGTCCAACCGGACCGTCGCCAGCTTTCGCTCTCTCGCCTGTCCAGCTCGGACACTTCCCACGTGCGGGCCCCCACCCCCACCCCTCCCGAAGGTGGGGCCCAACCGAGGTCAAAACCCGGAGCTACGAAAGCTCGCTCCATATTTTCCCCCAAGGGGTTTTTTTCAATACGGGAATTATTGCAAGAAATGATTCTAAAAAATTCTGGTAAATATATGGAAAAATCAAACACGACGTTGTGCGGTTTTTTTTTTGAACGAGTGACTTCATTTCGAAAAGAGTAGACAACTACGTGTTACCAGGGATGACGTGCGATTGGGAATCTGAACGAGTGATTAGACGGTCCGTCAGATGATATAAACATTACAGCACATGCCACATCTCAAAAAAGGACCCTTTGGCTCTAGCTCGGGACATTTTAGGCTTAATCCATAGTTTGGACCGCGACCGTTTTTAACGAGACGGAGAAAAGAAAAGGAAAGAAAGAAAAGATGCATGATTGATGGACGCAAATTTGTGGTTCAGAAGGGGGGTGCGTTCGTTACCGCATCGACGGACGAGGGAGGGTCGCTGCCCCGGTGGTGGAGGCCCAGCTCGAGGCAGTAGAGGACCGAGCCGGCGCCCGGGGCCAGCCGGGCCGGGTCGAACTGCTGGTCCGGGCCGAGGGGCACCGTGGGCCAGCCGTTGACCGGGTCGTCGCTGTTCACGAAGGCGAACCCCTCGATGTAGTCGAACGTGTCGCCGTCCGGCCGGGTCACCAGCGACTCGGCGTCCCGGGTGAAGTCGCCAAAGTCCGCGTACACCACTCTTATCCACCGCACCTGCCGGAAATCGCCCACCACCACAGCATATAAATAATTTTTGGAAAAAAAATTCGAACGAAATTAGATAAGAAAAAACAAAGGGGATAATTCAACAAAAAAAAAAAAATGAAAGAATTGGAAATCGAAGAGTGGTGTTGGTGTTCGTACCATATCGGGTGCGGGTTGAAGCAAGATCTTCGCCTTGGTGATTATGCCGAATTGTCCGAGGCCGCCGAGGACGGCGAAGAAGAGCTCGGAGTTGTCGCTGCAGCTGCAGACCAGCGTCTCGCCCTGGCCGGTGACCACCTCCAGCTCCGTCACGTTGGACGTCTGCGGGCCGTAGCGGAAGGCCTGGCCGCTGACGCCGGCGTTGGACAGCGTCCCCCCCACCGTCAGGCCCAGGTAGTCGGTGTACGACCGCGGCGCGAGGCCGTGGCGCAGGCACCTCTCCAGGACGTCCTCCCATAATGCCCCCCCGGCGACGACGGCGTAGTGCTCGTCGGCGCCGCCGACGACCTGGAAGTGGTCCGCGTCCGTCGAGCGCATGTCGATGACGAGGCCGCCGTCCGACATGGCCTGGCCGTTGATGGAGTGGCCGTTGCCCCGGGCGGCGACGGTCAGGCTGGGCGACCGGAGGGCGGCCATGACGGAGCGGACCACGTCGTCGGGGCCGGAGGGGCGGACGACGGCGAGGGGCTTGGCCGAGCGGAAGCCGCCGAAGTCCTTGGCGGCGGAGGCGGTGGCCGCGGGGGACCAGTCCAGGGTCCCCTGGAGCTGGAGGTCGAGGCCGGAGACGCCGTCGTCCTGCCTCGTCTCGGTGTCGTTCTCGTGGACGAAACGCTCCGCGTACGCTATCATCATTCGAGCTTCGCGGGTCTCGACCGATTCCGCCTCTGCTTCCGAGTTCCCGCTTCTCCGAATCGAAGAAAAAATGAAAAAAATTCGAAGCTTTTGCTCTCTCTCTCTCTCTCTAGCCTCTGTTTCTCTCTCTACTGGTTTCACTTTTGGAGTTAGAGAGAGAAAGAGCGAAGGAGGGGGCTTCTTAAATAGCGGCTGAGCAAGGGATTAGAGATTGAATTATGACGTCAGCATCGGCCTTGGGTTCGATATCCTGTTTAAACGTTATGATCCCCATCCCCATCATCTGTCTGCCACTTCCATGCTTATGGAAGTTTAATATTTGACACAGAGCATATTGTTTTTTATTAGGTCGGTTTCCTTTTTTTTTAGGGACCGCTTTTGTTCTTAACTGGACCCTTCTGACTGAAAAGGAAAAATTGGAAAAGATTGTGATGCCCCATCATCGTGCTTATTTGCTTGTGATTTTTCCACATATTTGGTCATGGTTAAGCACTCGAGTTATTTTCTCGATGGACCATCATGGTCAGGTAAATTCCTGCGCTTAAACTCTTATCGGGTTCTCTCCCGGATCGGGTGATGGGTTAGATGACATAGGATTCACGTAATATTGACTTGATATATCAGTTCTTGTATTTCATTGTCCGCTCGTGTTCCATGAATGTTGATTGGAAACAAAATGGAGGCCAAGAGTTCGAATGTTCTATCCTCCTCTTCTTCCTTGCCGTGCAACCTCCATCTTCAAGCGACATCTTAATAGGAAAATGTTCATATTATATCATTTCCGCACTTTGCCTATGATTTGATTTAAAATAGGGGTGACTGGTTCTCGGATGAGCCGGCTCCTATCCTGGAATCGAAAACTACCAACTAAAGACTGGTTCTACAAACCCTAAAACTGGAAACATCCCGTTGGTTCCTAGACTCACCCGAGAACCGGACCATAAGTCGGGTTTGGTTTCCGAGTGGTGGTTCCATCCCTGGAATTGGGAATTGGACTGATACTTGTGAGAATTGCCCAAAGCCGACCGATTCGGTATTGGTGGTTCCTGATCCGGATGGTTTTTTTTACACGCCTGTAATTTAATTAAGTGAAGCACAAGTCAAATGGTTTTACTTCTCTAAGGAGTAATGAAAAATATTAATTTTTTGTTAGATCGTGGTATCAACAATGTTTGGCACATCCTTACCAACAAAAAAAAAACAATATTTGGCACATTCTAATTTCCATATTCTAATCCAACAATATTTTGCAAGTTCTAATTTCCATCTTCTATTCTTCTGTAGTCTCAGCCGACTGTGGAAAAAGATCTGATAGGTACTTAGTATGCGATGCAAGTTCATCTGACAAATTTTTGGTAGGATTGTTGACATATGAGGACATTGTAGTAGCAAATAGAAAGTAATGGTCCTTTGAGCAAACAACCGAGATGGCATCTCTTTGGTTTTATAGAAGATCATCACTCGCCAGAAAAAAAGATACAAAAATTGATACGATAGCCCTCTAATCTTGGTGCAAAATCTTAGAGATTTAGAGGTACGGAATTAGTCAATTGCGGTGATTTGCCACAGTCCAAAACACAGTTTTCAAATGTATAAATTTCGTTAACGAGAATCGTCGATACGGTTGTCAACAGAACAAAAAAAGGGATTTTGTATTTCTATAGACAACACTTTGATCGTGAGTAGATGTTTTTGTCCTGATTGATATGCATAATGAATTTCGTTAACGAGGATCGTCTAATCCTTTGCCCACGGACCAAAAGAGGGGAGTCGTTTCTCATTCCCAATGCTGCTTTTTTCTCATTTCGCGTGTGATCGATGCTTTGGAAATCGATGATTATACATAGCAAGTACATATTTGAAGTTGCTGATGAATGTCTGATCTAGCTTCTTAGAGCTGACTCGTATTATTCAATGGTGTCGGGACATATGTCTCGTCCATTCATTCCCTCTCTTCGCCGGCTTCCCACGCTTCTTTCTTTGAGAAAAATTTAATAGACAAGAGTTGTGGTCAACTCCTTTTTTTTCCCCTTAAACAAAATTCGTTTAGTCAAAGCTTATAGATTTGGTTTTAGCACTTAAATTTTTCCTTAAACAACCTTGTAGTCGTCGACCTTGTTGCAACATCCTAGCCCTAGAATAGCTCACGAGCGCCCCTTCTATAAGTGTTACAGATGGCTTTTGAAACAAGGGAATGTGGTGAGAAAATTAAGTGAAAATTGTTTATGATTGGTATCGAGGAAAGATCACGAATAATGTGGTGTCATTTTTTAAACTAGCAACATGTTCGGTGGTAATAGTGATTGTTACATTACATATGTATCGTAGTCTGACCGTCTATTAAAGTGCTTGCGTGTAGTGGTAACTATTGTGGAATAATCTCTATTGCGGCCAAAGATGTGAAGCTATTACATGACTGCCTAGATGTGAAGCTATTACATGACTGCCTTACGCCCGGACTTTAGTAGCTATCTTCAAAATACCCCCGTCTCATTTTTCCTTGCTAATTCTCTCAATGTTAGGTTTATCGATTATAATAAATTATGACTAAGTTCATTAAAAGATAACGCTAATTACAATTATATTGGTTGTTACACTCATAATTGGATGCCTATTGGAGAAAATTTCTCTCAACAGCAAAGCAATTCCAAAAATTGCTCTCAATCAAATGAAGATCAGTCAAGCAATTATTGTACTATTGGCAAGTGCAGCGAGAGTTTTCAAAGCTGACAAATTCATTTTATCTTTTTTTGTATAGAGAATTTTATCTTTCCACATATAAAAGCCGTAGCTAGGAAAGCTATCATATTATAGTTATTCTAGCTAATAGAATCACATGATATGTGCTTAATTTTTAATTATAATCATTAATAAAAGAGATAAATATATAATATAATAAATTATATATTGGAGAATTAAACTCATGAATACCATGGTTGAATATTAAAGTGATAAGTAATATATCTCCTCTAATGTTGATTTCGGGGTGTGTTGGAGGGTTTTTTAATGTTCCCCTCCCTCTTATTACATATGACTTTTGTAAAACAAAACACGTAATATTACTTAAACCAAACAACGTAATAGTTATTATGGCTTTTTCACATTACAAAAAGGGCATTCACTTAATCTTTCAAATGTATATTTCTTGTACACACGTAACGTGTGTTTACATTTGCTACTGGCTTTAGAATAAGATCACACGAGTAAAGTATACTATCATATAAAGCAAAGGACTTTCTACTTCGAAGAGATCTCAATTATTTTTTTCTTCTCTAAATATTCTTAATAATATATTTTATTGATATTATATCAATGAACAAATGCATAAGCTAATCACTATATTTTCTACCTTGTGAATTTCAACTTTACAATTTGAGTCTTGTGCTTTGACAACCTTCCTGAAAAAAACTTCCGAATTATGAGGCATTTTTCTTTTGTTACTTGTATATCTCTACAATATCTTTATACCGTGTGTTTTTATGAATCCATTATCTAGTCATTCATATTTTTCGTAATAAACTTGTTTTACTCAATTTTCCAAATGTCCATTGTTTGTATACATGCAACCGGTGCGCGCATTTGATATTGTGTAAAAGGAAAAGTCATAGAGTATATATGTCAAGAAGGTTTGCTTATTTTGGAGAATGGCCTTGGAATGTTGTGAGATGAGAAACATTCAGCCAGATTTGTTTTCAAGAGATTTAATGAATGAAAATATTTTTGATTACCTTTTCGCGATTTTGACCCCTGTTGAAATCTATATGATTGTAATTTTGGGAAAATTACCAAAAAAGTTCTAATCCTATTATAATTGTGTCAATTAGTACATCTGATCAATTTTGGTCGGCTGGCGCGTACGAGGACACCATCGCTACCTGTCCGGCCAATGTCGCCGTTACAATTTTCAGATATTTTATTAGTCTTTTCCTTTTCCTTTTCTTCCTTCCTTTTTTTCCTCCATAGTGGCCGGTGAACATCCCATTGCCATGTTAGTGCCGATCGGCCAAAATTGTCTAGATGAACTAAATTGGTCAAAATGCAAAAAGTTCAGGGATTAAATTGGCATAGTTGCAATATATTTAAGACTTTTTTGGTAATTTTCCCTTGTAATTTTTAAAGTGACTAAACTAAATAGCAAGAGCAAAATCACAAGAAAAGAACTAAAAAAAGCCATTCTAAACACACTTTATATGCTAATTAGTAATTACTCAGCCGGACAATAACAGTACGATTAGCAGGAAATCAGACATAAAAGAATCGGACATTGCTGTGCTGAAGTGACTAACATTGTCCACCAATCTGAGACATTAGCATCTACAGGTTGTTAGAGATGTCTTGGTCGCACCACTTTAAATTTTAAAACGAAAACTTGGTCATCTCTCACCATATTTTAATTCTATTTTCCTTTCCTTAAAACATGGTTCCTTCTCTGATAATCGCGCTTAGGAAGATTACTTTATAGTTCTCGTTGAGCCCCCCCAAAGTCAAACAGTATGTCATATAGCAAAGTCAACGGGAACCGATGAAGTGACAGCTTCTGCTAAAGTGCGGTGTACATAACCTAGATCAGAAAAGAAAAAAACTAAAAAATGATAGATAACATAATCATATATTCTCTTTAATCCCAATAATGCATTATAGATTAATGAAGACTGAGCTGGCAGATACATGCTCTCTTCCCACTGTTCACTTCTCCACTCTATCTTTTATTGAAATTAATCACATGCGAAAATGTATGTTAAGGCATGTAAATCACCGCCCGAAGTTCATAAGATATGAATGAACGTGGGTCAAAGCCAACTCTAATATACCTTAGGAAATTATATCTATTGAATATATATCAAGGTTGATATTTGGAATTCCAACGAATTAAGTAGTATTTGTTTTTGTCAAAGACGTGATATTTAAGAGTTCTTCGGCATCACTGATTCAGTCATGAAGTATGCCGCCTAATTTAATGTTAGCTAGCTGGTGAAGTCCATTTAATATAGATATCTATTAGATCAAGACTACATTTAGTTCTCGAGATGGACCGATGGTTTGTATGATCGACAGACCCTTGATTAGGCTTCTCATTCAAATTACCGTTTCCTTTCTCCTATTTATATCGGTCTTCCCGAATCCATTGTGATATAAATTGCTCTGGATTGTTATGATCGGTCTGTTAACAATAAGAAAAGCCTAAGTCTTTGACTGTTGACTCGGAATGGAAGAGATCGAGCAAGGTGCGATAGAGGAAAATTGGCTGTGTTGAAAACTATGAGTTAGCAAATTCAGTTAATCAATAAGAAAACTAATTTTAGCTGACAGAGGGCATAAGTGAAAATAGCCAACTCTAGAAGTAGAATGTCAATAGTGGAGGTCGAACCAAATGACGAAAGGCCATGATTGATATAATTGTCGACATCATAGTGATCAAGAAAACGTTAGAGTGTTAGAGCGAACAATCTCAAATGCAACCATTCGAGAGATACTTGTAAAAGGCGAAGTTCAACGCAGCCGTTAAGTAGTGGAGCCAAGAAGTCCGCAAGCGACTAATAGTGGCAATTGTGGAGAAGAGAAGAAGACACAACCATTGAAGTAATGGAGAAGAGGCAATTGTCGAGTAGTGGAGTCGATTATTGTTGAATAACTATTTGTAAATAGGATTCATTAAATTGTAGGAGCCACGTAGAATGCTTTTGATTTTCTTGTAACCGTTATTAACTGCCAATTGTAGGTATAAGTACTTGAACTATAGTTCGGAGAATGGACCATCAATCAATCAAAGAACACAAGTTGTTTGATTTTATCATTCTGCTAATCTTTACATTTCCAGTACCTTTACATGGCGAGGAAAGTACAAAATAAGTTCTAATCTTATTGTATTTGCGCCGATTCAATCCTAAACCTAATAAATAATAATAAAAAAACGAAGAACATGGGAAATAATAAATAACATAATCATTTATTCCCTTTAATCCCAATAATGCATTATAGATAAATGAAGATTGAGCTGGCAGATACATGCTCTCTTCCCACTGTTCGCTTCTCCACGCTATCTTTAATTGAAATTAATCACATGCAAAAATATAAGGCACATAAATCATCGACCAAATTTCGTAAGATATGAATGAACGTGGGTAAAACCCAACTCTAGTAAACCTAAGGAAATCATATTTTTTTTTTTGAATATATATCATAGTTCATTTTTGGAATTCCAATGGATTAATTAGAATTTATTTTGTCAAAGATGTGATATTGAAGATTTCTTAGACATCACTCATTCAGTCACTACATATGCCACCTAATTTAATATTAGCTAGCTGGTGAAGTCCATTTAATATACAAATCTATTAGATCAAGACTTAGTTAGTTCTCGAGATCGACCAACGGTTTGTATGATCGATAGACCCTTGACTGGGTTCATTGAAATTACCGTTTCCTTTCCCCTATTGATATTAGCCTTCCGGAATCTATTGGGATAGGAATTACTCTGGATCGTTATGATTAATGTTGACACAAAAAAAAATTTCCAAGTCTTTGACCGTCGACTCAGAATGGAAGAGATCGTGCAAGGTGCGCTAGAGGAAAAATTGGGCCGAGTATTAAAAACTTTGAGTTGGCAAATTCAGTTAGTCGATAAGAACACTGGTTTTAGCACATAGGGTATAAGTGAAAATAGCTAACTCTAGAAGTAGAACGTCGACAATGGTGGTTGGCTCAAGCGACGAAAGGCCACGAATGATATTGTAACCGTCGACAGAGTAATGATGAAGTAACCATCAAGTAGTGGAGCTGAGAATTCCGCAAGTGACTAATATTGGCAATTGTGGAGAAGAGAAGAGGACATGACTGATGAAGTAGTGGAGAAGGCACAACTGTCGAGTAGCGGAGTCAGTTATCGTTGAGTAATTGTCGCTTATTATAGAAAGCTTTTGATTTTTTTGTAACTATTGTTAACTATCGATCTTAAGTATAAGTACTTGAATTGTAGTTTGGAGAAGGGACCGCCAATCAATTAAAGAACACCGGTTGTTCAATTTTATAATTTTGTTCATCTTTACATTTCCAATACCTTTATATGGCTGGACATTGTCTCCAGTCTTAGTACTTCAATTTTCTCATCGTTTATATTTCCTATTCAATAATCAATAAAGGACCCTTCACAACCTTTGTGGATCTACTCATCGATCTACACTGTGAAAGGTATTCCGTCCCTACTTTTCAATGAAACAACCAGTAAATTGAGATGCCGAACAAGCTTCTGCACTTCAAAAGGGGCATGAGCCATTGAGTTGACTCAGTTAAGATACCGGGCAGTTGAGAGCCTATATTTCTCTCATGAAAACTCGATGAAATTTTCCGCAAAACAAACAAACATGGAGCCTTACGGTTCCTCTTTTTCTAATCAAGGACTATAGTGGTGAAAATGTCTTCGTTTGTCAAAATTTGGATTCTCTTGACGCGAGGGAAACTGTTAGAGAATCACGAAAGTATGTTTTCTATCGGTCAGCTCACGAAGTCCCAATGAATTTGGCATATTCGCAAAATCAGAAACCTATATACCAAAAGAAGGGATAAAATTGAGCATATGTGTCGAAGGTTACGTACTATATCATGGACAAACCGAGGGTATCAATCTCACCTAATGTGGAGTCAGCATAAATCTCTTTATATCTCTATGATATATTCTGTCGTCTACGGGGGACTCAAACACACACAAAAATCTCCGAATCCAAACTGCTATTTAGTAGCAATTAATTCAATCTTATTCACCCACCGGAAATTAATACCAAAAAAAGCAGCAGAATTTTTCCACTTTTTTTTTCGTGGGTGACATGCAACTCGCATATTTGGATACTACACACCAGTGCCATCTGATGAATAAAGGCAAAGGAGATAAGATATAAGAATCCGAGGCATGATTGCACCTGCCAAAGTAGATATATCTTAAATATGCATAAATTGCGAAGATATGGTAATCTTTTTTTGGTGACCATGAAAAGACATTGAACTTATATGCCGTGCTAGGAAAAAAGCATGTAGCTTATAAAAATCATGGAGGTTCCTTTTTTTCATTTATTGCTGGATAGTATTCTCAACTTCTATATTTGTGCACCATCTAAGTTGTCACGAATATCATAGTTGCATGAAATAGACATGGGAGCAAGCATAAATGATCATATGTCAAGGCCATTCACTTTAGTGTCGACTTTTAGCGTCGACTCGGGCGTTCACAAAACAACTAGGTTGGTAAGGGTATTTGATGAGATTGGGATCTATTTACCTAAAAGTGGAGAGATCCACGCGAATCGAAGTTATCTTAAACAGTTCATGATAAATGCAAGTGAGGTCTTGCCGATTTAACGTGGGTAAGCTTGGTGTTTCTATTCTACTTCGTTTAGCTTATTACATAACTAGAGTAATGCTTGTGATACAAAGAAGTTTTGAAGACTGATAGTACAAAAACTTGCCGGTAAAGGTAATGCGAAGAGAACACGTATCAACGTACCAAATGATGGTCACGAGCAATCTCTTTCCACAAAAGGATAGACAACAATCCCGCGAGATTAGTGTAGTGATTAAGGAATTGTGTGCGCCGATTAGGCAAACGATGCAAATACGAGTCCTCATATCAACAAGCACCGCAACCTCATGTTTCTAACAGTCACCATAGTTTTCAGCTATCTCTAATTACCTGGTTCATTAGGTTAGTAAGATATTTTATGAGCGCAAGGTTTATTAACCTTTTGTGCAGTTCCAAAAAAGCATAGAGATGATAAAAATGAACGATAACATCAGTATTTGTGAATTGTTTTGTATCCCATGCAATTTCATGCAAGACACTGCAAACTCAAAACATGTCTTTTAGGGAGAACACTCAATTCTATTTTACATTATATTTTTTTGTTGTATTTTGGTTTCATTTTTCTTGTGCCCTTTCTTGGGCATCGCCGTGGGACCATGGAGTCCCAAAGGGTTCCTAATACAACGGCAGGATATAGTTTGGTAAATTAGGTTGGGTTGGATTGCAGAAAATTTTCTTTTTCATTATCTCCCTCAATGATTATGAATAGTTTTATTGGTGAAAGGTGCAACTGTTAAGGCAGGACCACTTCATAATAAATGTAATATCTTGTTTGTAGGAGCATCTAGATACATAACAAATCAGATACGCTGGCGTTGTACGCATATGAATTTATGTTGCCTTATCCGTGATTTGCATCGGTCTAATTAAATTTCAACAGAACAACAGATGGGATGAAACTGTATAAAAAAAGGGAATACTTAAAAAAGAGAGAGGAGATATGAGTAGGCTATGTGCAAAAATATAGGTTTCTTGTCCATACAATTCAGTGCATATAATATCATACTGGAGTCATGCACTCGAATTCTAGTTTTGCATTTTACCGATATCATGATTTTGGTGGGGTATTTCATTGACTTAAATCAAAATTGGCCATATAGACTTAATTGGTAAAATGTGAAAAGATTTAGAGCTCAATTCGCAAAATTAAAAAGTTTAGAATTGAATTGACAAATTTGCAATAAGTTTAGAACTTTTTGGACAATTTTCTCAGGTTTGTTATCCATATAATTCAACGCATATAATATCATATTGGAGTCACTCACTCGAATTCTAGTTTGCGTTTCACTGACATCACGATTTTGACGGGGTATTTCATTTGACTTAAAGCTATATCTACATAGGATCATCCTCCTTGTCATTAAAAAAAAAAAATTGAAAACATGCACTAAGATGTCTAATAGCAAGTACAAGGAATCTATTTTTTTGCACTATGACAATTTTCCAAAGACAGGACTTGAAATCCTTCAATTGTGAATTATATAAGATCCGACGAGCAACCAATAAGCATGCGGCTCTACTATTAAAGTGATCGGGGTGGGAGGGACGCTAGTATCATAAGTGCGGGGTTTGACTCTTGCGCTTTATAAGAGGCAAAGCAAAAAGTTAGAGAGTGATGAGAATTAGAGATATGACGACCAAAAAAAAAGAAAAAAGAAAAAGATCCAAGGAGCAAAACTTGTTTCTTATGCTGTTTGGTTTTAGTTCTTGTTTTCTTATCAAGTCTTGTCGTAATTTGAGTCGTGCATGCAACCATAGAAGATGTTGCGATGGTCCATGTTAAATATAAGAGATAAGTGCTCTAGAAGTCCTAAAACTTATCATGAAAGTGTAATTGAGTCCTAAAATTTTTTTAAAAAATATGATCAAGTCATAAAACTTGTCACAAAAATGCAATCAAGTCCTAAAACTTGTCACGAAAGTACAATTGAGTCTTAAAACTTATCACGAATGTGCAATCAAGTTCTAAAACTTTCAAAAAGTGCAATTAATGGAAGGACTTGATTAAATCAATTTGACAAGTTTTAGGACTTGTTTGTACTTTTTGAAAGTTTTAGAATTTAATTATATTTTCGTAATAAGTTTTAAGACTTAATTGCACATTATAAAAGTTTTAAGATTTAATTGTACTTTCGTAACAAGTTTTAGGACTTTCAATACACTTATCCCTGAATATAAAGTTCCCTTTAATTTCGTGGCCCGGAAGAAAGAAACTGCACTTCCCTTGGCAACATGCAAGTTCAAATTGCGATCAAGGTCAACTCGAGGCAAAATGGCCCAGAAGAAAGAAACTGCTCGATGTCTCCTTCAAAATGGTCCCCAAATACCTAAACTTTGTCATCTTCTTTGCATCATTAAAATGTTTTTCCGAGTTCTACCCTAGATTTGGTATGGATTTGGGGGGAATTTAATTTAGGGTTCTCAATGTTTGGATCAACGTTCTGATCGAGACCCCAAGGGCGGCGCTTAATTATTCAATTTTTAAAATTTTACCCAATGTCACATACTGTCCATCGTCATTTGGACAAACGCTGGGGTAACGAAAGCTACGAAAGAAGTGTTTCCCATTGGACGGAAAATAAAAATTTAATGAACGAGATTTTTGGGTATTGGGCACGGTGAAACTGGAGTTAGTCAATTGTTTCGTGTATTAAAAAAATTATGATGTTCGGGCCTAATAAGACATGCGAATGGCAGAATACAAGATGTTGATCTCTAGCGTCGGGGATGTCATCTCTGTTGGAATCCACTACCCCGTCGATTCTTGACTCCATCATCGGAATTTTAGTTCAAAGTACATTCGGCTGCGTCAAGTGATGTATCCACTCCTTGAGACGACAATGATGAGTCATCACCGGCCAATAGGGTTCTACGTAGATTCACTAATTGTAATTAGTGAGTGATTCGTAGGGACTACGGAATGGAAATCAGACACTTAATACTCCACCGAAGGGAACTTACTAAGGCTTCGTTCGTTTGGCGGAAAATATTCTCCCATAAAATATTTTCCGGATTTTCCGCTGTTTGGGAGGCGGAAAACGTTTTCCGCGGGAAAACATTTTCCTTTTCTCCTCACAAAATAGCCTAAGAATGGAAAATGACTTTCGCTTCTAAAAAGCGGAAATCATTTTCCGCCAAACTCCTTCTTCTCCCCTCCGGTCACTGGCCGCCGCCGGTTGCCGGCCGCCGGTCGCCGCTGCCGCCGCCGGCAAAAAATATTTTTCGAAACTTTTTTATATTGGTTATCGAATACCGGAAAATTATGTTCCGGGAAAACATTTTTCAGGAAAATGACTTCTGGGAAAACATTTTCCAAAAATACAATGTTTTCTGCCAAACGAACGGAGCCTAAGATTAGCTTCATGACACGTGAAAACACTTGAGTTGGATATCAAATTACGTAAGTAGCGATCAACTTTTTTAAGGTCATGGCTCTCGAGCTTTCTTTGTAGGGTTTTGATCAGGAATTGCCGTGTCATTTAATAAAACCTAGCTTAGCAAGAATTTGGAATCTCTTACCTTGCCTATTGAACTCCTAAACATTGCTTGCTGTACCATCAAATCTCTTGGTTGATCCTTGTCATAACGCTACGCATTTCCAGATTGACGGACTTTGAACATTCCAAAAACCAGCAAAAGAAAAATTAGTGGGCCGCGCAGGTTTCATGTGGACACGATCTGATCTTCCCGATCCGAACTTATCTTCCATGGTTTTCACGTAGATTTTGGCGTGCGAAATCAAGGGCGATATGGCGTGTCGATCTTGAACAGTATCTCCCAATACGCCCTTTGGTTTCTGCACGGTCAAGGTCAACTCGAGGCAAATCAAATCTCTCCAATCAAAAGGAAGAAGATGGAGACATTGCATGAGTCGCGGTCAAAGGAAATATATAACATGGACAAGATTAGATTTGGTGCACATTTTTCTAAGGACAGGTGACGTCGGACGATGGACATCGTCCGCCTCTCTCCTGGGTTTTTAGTTTAGATGCGAATCTGATGCTTCGATGTTTTTCTCGAGTTAGGCACTTGCAGTTGCAGCGAATCTTCGCAGTTGAATATTTCGCAAAGATTGTAGAATCTTTTGTTGGCGTCAGTTCTTGGTCCTTTCCTATGAGAAACTTCTCTGCATCTGCCGTTTTCTTTTTAAATAAAAATTACCCTTTTCTCACTATGATTGGAGAATTTTAATTAGGGTTTTAAAATTTTTTAACCGAGGATTGTCAAGGTTAGGGTAATTTATGATCTGAGTGATTGGCTTCATCTACATACCAGCAAATAAGCACACACTTTACGTTCAAATGTTTAAAAACGTTCAAAGGTTCGGTTTGATTTTATGTGCCGAGAAAGATTTAAGCGATCATCATTTAAAGCGCTTGAGATTTGGTTTAATAAATTACATTTTTAACTCATGTAATGTCATACAATTATCTCTCACGAAATGGGTATTTCATAGAATTTAATGGTAAAAGTTTTACTTCAAAACTCTCATCCCTTCATTATGGAAAGATGAGAACAAGAAGCCATGTAAAGAAAAAGGCTTGATTTATGTGACTGGTCAAACTTTAGGAATACCCAATCACCTAAAATTGAAATTTGCGCACAAGGTTTAAGGTTTTCCGAAACTACATAAATAATAAAAGATTTCGATTTTGGGTGTTTTGATTCTTTGCATATGTCAAGAAATTCAACAGCAGCATATACGAAAGTTGCTTTCACATAGATTTTATTTTTTGTGGTCTGTCTCTCACAGAGATTTTCCTCAGTAAGAATTGTGATCTCAATAGGGTTATCATCGTACGATTTGTTTAAGGAAAAGGATTGACGTTTTAAGGTTTTCTTACTCTGACAATAAAGAACCAAATTTCATGCAGCGTGTTCTGATAAGAACGGTACATAGAGAAGTTCCGTGGGGAGTTGTTCGATTAAATATTCGATATATTAATCCATTGCACTCTTAGATGAGAAGAATAATAAAGAAAAATTTCTCATGCTTCATTTTCTTGAATGCTTTGATCACTGATGACAAAAGAAGATCTCGATCTTACTTTTCATGAGAAGTAACCATCAAATCAAACCGAACTTGATAGAGCCCTAATGAACGTTGGAAATGTACTAAAGAGACATAACAACATCTTTGGTCATTATAACCCCCAAGTTGGCTCTGTCGGAGGATTCCGGCTCGTGAAAATGATAAAAACCATATTCATGATATTTTCACGTTAAAAGAGTCGTGGATTTATAATTTCATGTAGAAAACAATATTGATTTAAACTTGAGAGCTAACCACTGTAGAAAAATCTAGAAAGTATTGATATTGTCAACAAAATTAGAACTTAACTTGCAGACACTTCTCCTCGTTGTGGGAATAATGAGAGAAAATCAATATAAATAACTAAATTAAAGAGAATAACAAGTGCAAATAGTGTCATAGTAGCATATATCTAGGACAACAAAACGTGTAAATTGTGTGCTTTGTCTGCGGTGTATGGGAGCCAGATTCACGGAGAGCGATTTTATGCGCATAATGCGTCGGCTATTGGACAGTTTGGCCCAAATACTTACATGGATAGAGACAGATGCTTGATGAGACAGTAAACTGGTTGGCCGGTTCTAAAGGTATTCTTTCTAAAGGGATATCGAACATTGGAATCCAAATTTAGGATATGAACTTTGGATTTTAGACATGATTTTTCGTTATTTAGAAGGGCAATTCAGGAATATGAAAGTGCAGTAACACATCTCACTTTTTATAGTGGTTCGATTTGGTTGAATAAAGGTACCAAAATTAAGAAATGTTTTGCATTACAAAGTTCACATTCAAAAGACCATCTTGTACTGATTGATGTTGATTCATTAGTCATTTTCAAATGGATTGTTTGCTTTGCTTAAATCATTATCATGTTATGAATGGCGATACTGTCACGTATTTCTTTCATTGTCTTAAATTACCAGTAAGGTTTTGCCCAATTTTGATTGAAATTTGCTATAGCAAAAGAACCCAACCAAACCTAGACGACTGCCAAATCTTTTTCTCTCGAGATCCATCTTAAAATTTAATTTGGAAATTCATCTAATTGGAATCTAATTTAATCAGCTAATTTTATCTTCCTTACCAACTTGTTACTAGTTCAATTATGAATCTTGGAAAGACTTTTGTTCTCTCGACACACATCCAGCATTAAGAGAAGTGAATATTCCCTTCCATGAATGAATTAGCACAAACTTAAATATTCACCATTTCGTGCATACATGTAAAAGATAACCCACCTGACAATTTTTAATCTTTGTAAGTGGAAAACTATACTAAAGCAGCTTGAAGTGAGGAATGGACTAAGTCTAATTAATTCATCTGGTTTGCTTAAGGGCAGACAATTTTGCGTAGTAATTATACCTTTTTGACTCAAGGTCAACTCCATTTTTGACTCAAGGTCTAACGTGAGTCTCACGATCTAGGAGAGAAAAATAGAATATATGGAAATACAAAAGAAGATTAAAGTCATGGAGCAAGAGTCTTCTGTTACTCCTAAATGTTATGGAATTTTGCTTTTTTTTTCCCCCCTCTCTTTTACGTCCATAATGAGAGATTTCTTGATAATGTCCTAATTAAGTTGGTAGGAATTGAACAAGAGTTCGTATTCTCTTTGGGAATGCTGATCAACCACGTAAAACTTATAGAGATTAGCATAAGAAACTTGCACAATACATGAAATAAGGTTCTTAAAGGGGGCTCGTGGAGGGAAGGTAACACTTGTCTATCTTTTGACAAGCCTCCTTTTCCTAATTTTCTTCCCATTTTGATTTCACCTCTCTCTTTGCTCATCTTATAACGTGGAGCAACATGCTATGAGCATAACATAAATGTCAAAATAGTGACTTTCTCTACCTTCTTAAGATGTATAAAATATGTATGACTAGAGTACAATTACAAATAAGAATATGATAACGGAGAGAAGGTTTCTGAAAGATTTCAAAAACCAAAAAATTGCAAGAGAAAGATATGTCTCTAGGTGTTGTTTCCCTAAGAAAGACAAGATAGATAAATATAAGAATGTTGTCTCCTAGCTACATTCGACGATAAAACCGTAGCTGCATTTAGTAATAATAACTAAGACTTCATGTTTTGAATTTTCGTGATAAGTGTCGCTTCTCCAAAAAAACATTATATAAGCGGGTATATGTTTGGAATCATTGAAGAAAAAATAAGGCAAATCAATCAAGACAATACCAATAAGAATTAGTATGTCCAGCAGAATTTATCAGCACACTTTGAATCGTATATCGGCGTTATGATGATTTTGTTTATATTATCAATTCTTTTCGTTAAAGTAATATTACTACTGCAATCCGTCATTTTACAGCAGAAATTAGTTCAGAGTATAGTTTCGATCACACTTTAAGATATTAAAATTTTGTTGGAAATTCTAAACAATATCTCAAGCTCCTTCTAATTTTAGACCAATTTTTCTCGAGATGTTAAAGTATGGACCACCAATCTTTGCTATTGTGACGTGAATAAAATACTTAACCAATCATCATGATACAACCTGTTGCGACCCTAAAAAAATCGTGTTTTCGATCTTAGGCTAATGGATTACTAGATCAATTAAATTAACTAATCTAGCTCGAGTTCTCCCAAACTCTACCAATTCGCAACTTAGGTCCAATTATGAGCATGCAAATATTTTCAATGGGAGTCGCCACTAATCATTTAAGGTAGGTTGATTAGAAACCTAAATAAAATAGCGGGAGTACTATTTTATTTCTACGAACCAGAAATTATAGATTCGGGGACTTGGTTACGCTAGATTCTCTAACGCCCTTTCGGTACTAATTTCAAGAAAAATACTCAATTTGGCAATTTTGATAAATCCTGACTTAGAGTTTAAAGGTGCAGAAATTTTTATTTTCACTTATTTAAATGAAAGCTAACCTATATGTAATGACGTGTAAAAATTGACATGCGATTAATGCAATCTAACATGTAAATTATATGTCATGCGACGGCGTGAACTATTTCTAATGACGGACATATTTTTTATTTTTATTTTGTATTTTTTTAATGAAATTCGGAAATAAAAATGCCAATTATCTAAACACGCAATTTTAAACTAAAGAAATTATCCTATTCTAGAGTGATCTTTTGGTTTTTTTTTTTTAAAAATCAAAATTCGAAATTAAAATCAAGTAAAAAAAATAACCGCTAAATCTTTCGAATTAAGTTTCGATTTGAAGCCTGACAAATCAATCCTAAAATTCGAAATACCCGTTATGGAAATAACTTTATCTAAAGCCTGATAGATAGATTTATTTCCACGTGTGCGGTTGCGGATTAGGAAATTTTCCTAATTGATCACATCTTAAAAAAAATAGATATCTCAAAGATTTTGGATATATTCAAAAGATTTTGAAAATTCTAAATTCCATCCAAATTTGGCAAGTAATAGATATCTAAGATTTCAAAAAAAAGGAAATAAATCCTTATTGGGATAATGCCTATTATTCAAACATGCAAAATTAGATATCAATAAGCACAAAATAGGCAACCAAATTTTCAAATCAAATTGGAATATGATAATTACCTGATTTGCAGATTTCTTTCATAATTTGAATTTGCAGCAGATCGGAATTGCGGATCGACGGTGTGTCGAGAGCGGCGCGACGTCGGGAGTGGCGGCGGCTTGCGGTGGTAGTCGATAGTAGCGACGAGCAGTCTTCGGAAGCCGCAGAATAGTACTAGCTCACCACGGGAGGGCAGCGAACGTCAAGGATGGCAGCAACGGAAATCTTGCTCAGGAGGAATGTTGATCGCGATTATTAGTCAAGCGAACACAATAAGATTCTGGAGAGCGTCCCTGGGGAAGATGAGCGCAGAAACTTCTAGCGAGAATAGACCTCCTCGAATTCTCTTTGATGGAGATGATGATCACGGGGGATGGATGGAGATTTGAATGTGTATTGGAGGATGACTGGCGTGAAGATGCTCGCGGTGTAGTAATGGCAGAAGAACGCCGCGCACAGATGAGAACTGGAGTGGATCTCGTTCTTTTGACCTCTTTTCTCTTTTATTTTTCACTCTAGCTTTCTTTTCAGTGAGGATTGCGTGGCTTCCCTTGAAGATGTAGAATTGACCGAGAAGAAAAAGAGATCCCCTCTTTTTGTCTTTTCTTGGTCTTCTTCTCTAATCCTTCTCTAACACTCACGACCTCTCTTTTTTCTTTCTGTCTTTATGGCCGTGTCAGAATTGTGTGCCCATAAACATATATTTATAGTGTAAACCTAGGTCAATTAGCCGGGCTTTTTAGTCCTAACGGGCTTAGGTTTAGGCTTTAATTTAATTCTAAGTGGGCTGAATTAATTTGGGCTTTTCTTTAATTAAGTATAATGGGCTAATTTAAGCTCAAATTGAAATAACCAAGCCCTTTTGCGTGTGATTTTCGGTCCATGCTTTCCGAGTGAGCCGAGTCTCATTCGATGTCCGAGCTCGATTCACGTGATGAATTTTAAGCTCGCTTGTCACCGCCAATCCGATGCGGAATACAATTAACCTAAATGAACTTAAACTATATGTTATGCAATTTTAATATTTTTCTTCAGGGGTTAAAATTTAATCCCTAATTTTCTATGCAATTAACCACTAAATGATGTGCTAAAATTTAGGTGTCAACACAATCAAAATAAAATTTTCAAACTTGGGAAAAAAATTTACTTGAAGCATCAATAAATGCAATATATTAACAACCAACTGACGGGGAACGGAATTTTCACTAGAAAAACTAGGGATATGAAAATATTCTTACTCTAGTCAAAATAATTAAGAATTTCTAGATATGCATTCTTATGGAAAGAAATGTTCCGAATTTCTTTAAATAAAATGAATATCGCATATTTTCCACAAGATATCCAATAATTCTATTTGTGATAAATTGTTATGGATGATGAGATATTCATCAATTCTTACGTAAATTAAAAGATAGGCATCAAAAGATTACCAAAAGTAAAAAAAGGAGAATTTCCGTTAAAGGAAAGCGGAATATATGGAATCAGAAGATGACTTTGAAGAAATTAGCTCTATCTCTCTAGAAACAGAGACGAGCCTCATATCCTAAAATGCTTCAAATTTTAGCTTTTGTCCCAATCTATTTTTGTTTCATAAAAAACCTCCAACTTTAAGGTCATGTCCCAATTCTACCATAATTTTTTTTTTGTTTCATAAAAAACCCTTAACTTTAGGTTCAATCCCAATTCTACCCTAAACTCGTTTTGTCTAAAAAAAAATCGTCAACTTTAGGTCAAGTACCAATTCCACAGTAAACTTTTTTTTTTGTCTCATAAAAACTCCCAGCTTTAGGTTTAGTTTCAATTTCACTTTAATTTTTTTTTTTGTCTCATAAAAGATAGCCAACTTTTATTTGAGTCACAAATCTGCTCTCCATTACCTCTCTATCAAAATCGCCCTTAGTGGTTTTGCATTAATCCATCTCTCGTACTTGGGAATGTTCCATCTCTCGCGATTAGAGAGCTCGCTCTTGAGATGCTCGAACAGCTCATCCTTGGAAGTTTTCCATTACTCAGTTGTCAACAAGAAATTTTGGATAGAGGGTTAATGGAGGCAAATTTTTGACTCAAGTAAAAGTTTTATGATTTTTTTTGAGACTAAAAATTTTAGGGTAAAATTGGGATTGTATGGTAAAATTGGAATAAGACCTACAGTTGGGGGTATTTCATAGGACAAAAAAAGTTTAGGATAAAATTAAGACATGATCTAAAAGTTGAGGATTATTTATGGGACAAAAAAAAGGTTATGATATAATTGGATTGAACCTAAAGTTGGAGGTTTCTTGGGGTATTGAGCCAACAGAGATGAGCAATTGGAAAAAGAGAAAACATAATTTTTTTTCAAGAAGATTCTATACAAATAGCTTGCTCACCTTCACACCACGTCGGCGGTACAAAAGTGAAAACAGTGACATTGAATGAAAGCAAGCGAGAGAGTTGAATTTACATTCTTACTTTATGCTTTCAAGTATTAATCGATTAGTGCTTGAAATGTTGCATGTACTTATATTATGATTTAATAAATATTGCGATTTTATTTCTCATGTTTTCTTTTAATCGGGGAGGATAGACCTAAATGATGGAGTCCGGATCAACTTTAAATAAAGTATTACATAAACTCTAGTGGAGGATTTGATTAATGCGAATAATCAATTTTACAATTTTATACATATTATTTTTCTCGCGAAAGTTCACGTCAACATTTGAAATAATATAACAGTAGTCATGAACCCGTGCAACGTACGGGCTACATCACCCTATTTCTAACTTATGATTCACGTTCAAGCCAAGAATTGAGGTTTTGCATGATTGGATTGCCATATTTCTAACTTATGATTCACGGTCAAGCCAAGAAAAGTAAAGAGAGATTCCAATCCAAGCCCGCTTTTTCTTTTCTTCTCATAAATTATTACCATCATCACATGAATTGGGCCCCAAGATATCAACATTATGGCATGACCTTATTAGAGTAGGGTTGCTTTCTATGACCTGTGCCAAGACCCCAAAAAATTTATTTATTTTTGACCACCGTGCAAACTTGACCCACCACTTGAAATGGGTTCTTCTGTTGGGCTCCATACAAAAGGACAAAAGGATAGAATCACTCTCATGAAATAGCATGACAGCATTGCGAGAGAATTCTACTTTCCTACTAGACCTTGATGGTCATGTGGTGACAAAGCGAATGTACAAATCAATCTCTCTATCTATGATCTCTCTTGAAGAAAAAGAGGAATCTATGTCATCCATCATTGCCAACTGTTTAATGGATGTTTTTCAAGGTGCTTTATAATGGATATCACTACGTATATACAACAAAAAAGTTGCTCATGCTGCTCATGGAGAATTGACTAACTTGATCGGTGAATTTTGTCTCTTCTCTTGTCCTTTTAGTGCCCAAGTCTTCGTGCTATCATCATTCCATTGCACCGAGGCTTGCTTGTGTGTTGGAGATTTAGGGCCCGCTTGGTAGAATCGGAAATTCAGTGCTGAAAATTTAAGTAGTGAACATTGAGTGTTGATCATGTCAACTGCCCAAAGTAGAATTAAAAGTTGTTTGACGAAAATTAATAATGGATAGCTGAATATCATTAACCTCTTTCCAAAAATAGAAAAAAGACCATTGCATGTATGTTTTATCATTTTATCTAGCAAGATTCTAGTCGCCGTCCATTATTTTTCTACCGAATGACTTAAATAACTCCTCAGTGGATTTTTTTTACTGAATTAAAATAATTTAAGTCGATTCTATTAAAGGTTATCACACAAGCTTAATCTAATCAAATGTTGAATATTTAATCTTCAGCACTTTATTGGGTTATCAAATAGGCCCTTAGTCAAGCCTAAGGTGGCCCATGTATGAGTTATTGGATGGCCCAAATATCGACTGAATAGATGGAATGGGTACCTCGAATAATTATTTAGTTAATACTTTATCTCCCTTTCGTTAAACAATTTAAAGAGCAATGCCAAAGATGAGGCCTACGATTTCCCTTCATGTGGATTGTGGCTGTTCGCCCAACAATATATTTTTCTTCTTTTCCTTTTGTGGGTTTGCAAAAGTTTTGTTTGTTGGGAACTATTACCATGTTAATTCTTGTGAAATGTGTAAACACTTTTGCAAGAACACCTATCTTCTGTTAATATATATATATATATATATATATATATATATATATATATGCATACATACATACATTCATATATACATATATGTATAGTATTATATAGCGTGAAGAAAATCTCATAATTTTTAGGAATCTCAATACTATCTTCAAATACTCATTCCACAAAACTTATATCTGTGTGAAATACATCAGTTAATGATATCTTTATTTTTCATAAATTTTTAATACTTACATATTTCTATCTTACAACAATGTTCCTTAAAAAGGTTAAAAAAATTTCAGGAGTGTGCATGTCCTTTTTCGAGATGTATTATAGTCATATGATATAACAAAGCTGACAAGATAAAACTAGTCAAGATGACTACCAACTAATCCTATAAATATTATACTTCCCAAAAGTGAATGCGGTAAACTAAATTAAGATTATTGTTTTCGCAGTTGATATTGCCACCGAAATCAAGGTACATGCTGAGTGTTCTTGAGCGATATGAATGCGAAGAGCTGATGCACCGTTGAAGGACTTACATCACCCCATCAACTCAGCAACCCATTTAGACAGCATTTCATCAGAAAGCCACACGTTTTGATTCGCTCCATCTTGATTGCCTTCAAAGAGCTCAGAGTATTGATTATCAGAGATCCTCATATCCTCCACATTGAGGTCCATCATCATGTTTTCCCATGAAATCATGTCATCCTCGTGATCTCCTCCCTGACCCTTCCCTTCAACTATATCCATCATTCCATCTGAAACAACACCTTCTGCCTTACATGGCTTACTTTCACGATCCGCGTCGCATTGCAATTCAGCTGCCGCCATCTTGTCCAGGGGCTTGTTCTTTATGAGCTTATTATCCTCGCACTTTGAGTTCATTGTTGTGTCATCGTTGTCTTGGACTAGCTTCTTCTTTATGGTGAAATGCCAGTAATTCTTTATCTCATTGTCTGTTCGGCCAGGAAGCCTTCCCACGATAAGAACCCACCGACAAGCAAGTAACCTAACACATGTTAGTGCCAATCTCAATAATATTCTTTTGGAACTGAAAATGGCTTTGAGAAACAGCATGGTCAAATGCCTCTCTTTGTTTAAAGGTGAAAGACATAGCAAATTATCATCACCTTCAATAACTCCTTCGAAGAACAATCTCAATGGTATGATGAGCTCATCACTTGAAGAATACAAATAATACCTGTTGCCCAGGAGCTTATGGAGCCTAATGACGAGCTCTTCTTCTTCAGGTGATATGTTTCCTCTCTTGATATCTGGTCTTAGGTAATTTAACCACCGGAGCCTACAGCTCTGTCCACACCTTTTGAGGCCTGCACATCAGTTTTATGTATTTTTTTTTTTCAGTGATTAGGAGATACAAAACAAGCAAGTATCAGCACGTTACTGGTAGGATTTACTTTCATAAATGAAGTATACTTTTCCAGAGGATACAAAGAAAGAAGAAATTGTCCAACCATTTGCTATGTCTAAATAACTCGTATTCAGTGAAAACTATGCAGCGTAATGTCATATAATTTGAATTTTATGGTAGGACTTTAGATGCAACTTATTCATTGGAATGAACACTGTCACATGTTTAGGCGTCGGTCATAAAATATTTTCAGGCATTCAAGTTCTATTGGAAAACAATATATCAGACCATATAATCATTTATCGTATGTGGGACTAGTTATTTTCATTGTTGATACAAAGCATCATATTGGTGCACTTATTGAATAACCGGTATTTATGTAAGTCCAGACATGCATTCTTATTATTCACAGTATGGTTTTTGAACATTTATTTCTTTTTCTTTCCATGTGGCAGTTTGCAAAGAGAAAAGTAGTAAAATCAAGGCCTTAACTCACCTGTTGCCTTATAAACTTTGTCCCATCTCCCTTGACCATGAACTTTGACGTAATCGATGAGGATTTGGTCTTCAAGAGCCGACCAAACTTGTTTCTTGAACTTCAATCCATCTTCACCACTACTAGGGTTTCTGCCCGTCTCTCTCTTTCTCTCGCTCCCTCTCTTTCTCTCTCGCTCTCGCATTCTAATGCTAAACTGTCTCGACAGTGACTGATTATATAGACTGTTCCACGTGCCGTTGATGTTGAACACTGCTTATTATGTTAAATCACTCTGTCCTCGTTGAGAGAAAGAGAGGAAAAAAAATTTGTTATCCTCAAACAGAACAGCAACTTGCATTAAACAATTAACAGATTAGCTATGGTCGTAATGCACATGACAAGCCAACACGAGTAATAATGAAATAAATGGAGGTTCGAGTGAGAGGTCCTAACACCATAAGAAAGGAGGTAAGACTAATCCATGTCGATTTCATTCAATTTACAGCACAAACTTGACTAGAGATTGATGTTTAACATTGGCTTATATCAAACTTGGTTTCTCAACCACAACCATCAGCTTAACTCGACATGCCTTCTAGCTACGTGTTCAAAGTTAACAATAGAGATAGCTCGGTCATTGAAAAAAGAGATTTCAATTCAAAACTCAAGCTCTAGCTTAGGATTCTATCGGTTAAAGCAATATAAAAGTTTGTGATTATTTGGTTTTGCAGATTTCAAACACATTCGTGTTGTTCGACACAAACACTATTTGACTACTTAATTACATCTATAAGTTGCGATTAAGCGTTGCGATGTTGTGTTATACTCATTTTAGATATTGGAGTGCCCACTTGAATCGAGGCTCTCTTAGATTAGGGTTTTATGCCTTTGAGCCATTCTATAAATTTCAAAGTGATTACATCAAATCCTCTAATCATGACTCATCACTCAAACTTGGCTAGTCTCCACTTTTCGAAAAGTTGGTCTCAAGCAGTCAATGAGTCAAGGATGAATTGCTAGTTAGTAACTCAAAGAGATTCCGTTGAGTTACTTTCAAAACCGGCTTGGAACCGAAATGGCGAGGTCAGTTAAAACCTTTTATCCCAGGCGTTTTAAAAATTCATTGAATGTAGTGAACTCGTTAGAACAATTACATGGAAAATTCTGCATGAGTGTGCAAACCAACGACCATTCGAACAGTTCAATTAAAATGAGTCTCGTCCTTGAAATCACAAGCAAACCGTATCCACTAGTCAAAACCACGCCTTTGCTCGATAGCATATCGTATTATCGAAACCGTGTGTGACTGTCTCAAAGCAGTTTTCGGATTTCTCATTCCGATGAAGGAAACCTAGTTATACAAAAACCACTGTGTTCAACCAAACCTTGGTTTCTGTCCCTTTATATCGGGTTTGCTATCTTAATACTGTTGTCAGGTAATAATGCTTGTATATGCAAAACAAAATTGTTTGACAAACCTGAAATCACGTTCTAATGAGTGATCTGAATGTCGACGAATGATTCGAGCCCAATGAATTCACGTTGTGTCTTTAAGGCAATTTGTCCTCTTTACCGGTACCCAAGGTTGTTGAACAATTAGCTCCTAGAATAAAACGGATCGTCTTTCCAAAGAAGCGGTACTTCTTCAAAGGAAATGTTCGAACGCGACTTCGTAGAATAATCGCACAAATGACAATGATGAAGAAACGGAAAAAATGAAAATGTCTAAAGTACGTTGGGAAAAAAGTCTCGTGGGAATAAAAATGCCATGAAGAGTCACTTTACCGAATAGAACAGTTGGGTTATGTATAGCAAAAATGAAGAGTCGCGAGCAATGAAGACTCGCTTGAACCAAAGCGGTTTTCGTTCGGGCCGTGAACAGTCGCGACTTGAATTGAAGCGGTTTTTCATTCGGGCGAACCAAACCTCACGAACAGACATGTTTGTTTGTCCAAAATAAATAAATAAATAATTTCTAACAAAATGTGTCTGTTCGGGAAAAAATAAAAACTAATGGAATGGACTCGAGCCCGGTCGGAGCCGAGCCGGCCGGATGGGCGGCGGTGGCGCGCGGGGGGGACACCGACCTAGCTTGGTGTAGGTCCTCTCCCTTCCACAAAAGTGGAGTACCTTTTGGGTCCCAAACCCGTTTGAGAAGCTCATCTAAATAAACCATCTCTCATCACAACTTCTATCCAATGTGGGATTATTTCTATCCACACTTCTCATTCACAATTTATGGATTTTGGATACTAAAATCCCAACAATCCCCCACATGAATGAGAAATTCAGATATTATGACTCTTCGTGTATGCATGAGATGCAATGTGCGATCATTCCATGAGAGAACGTTGCATTAGGATAAGTAGTTTGAGGCTTTGAACTTTTTCTAGTGAGATCTATTGGACTTACTCAGTCAATCAGTAGACTTGATGTCTTTGAACTGTCAACCTTCGGTGTAAGTCAAGACAATAGAAATCATACAATTATCCTTCAAACAAAGTTGGTTCTCATTGTTGTGTTCGTTTTGACTATGAACACCGCCTGGTTTCATAAGTGCTTTGAAGAATTTGGCCTTTTAAATTCTTCATAGAAGCGGCCCTCACTTCATACTCACATAAGTGATTTTTGATTGTGTGGTATATTACATACTCGAATCAGAATCATTAAAAGCTTATACTTAACCTCCATATATTAATACTGTCTCCATATGGGAATGAGTAAGAGTTGACAGTACACTACTTCGCCTGCATAATTTGGTTGTCCCTTTGAACCTAGATCTTGGGATCTCCAGTCAACTAGGTAGGATTTTCACTATGGTGACTTATTTTATAGGCCTTAAACCCATTCCTCTTGATGCTTTTACCGCTAACCCTCTAGTTAGGCATTTTGTTAATGGATCTGCAACATTATCTTTTGACTTCTCATAGTCAATCGTGATAATTCCATTAGAAAGTAGTTGTCTTACAGTATTGTGTCTTCGACGTATATGTCGGGACTTTCCATTATACATGACATTCCTTGCCCTGTCTAGTGCTGTTTGACTATCACAATGAATACATACAGTTGGCATTGGTTTAGACCAATTAGGAATGTCTTCTAGGAAATTTCGAAGCCACACAGCTTCTTTGCCAACCTTATCCAAAGCAATGAATTCTGCTTCCATAGTAGACCTTGCAATACAAGTTTGTTTGGATGACTTTCAAGATACTGCTCCCCCACTAAGTATAAACACATACCCACTTGTGGATTTTGTGTCTCTTGTGCCGGTTATCCAATTTGCATCATAGTATCCTTCAAGTAACATTGGATACTCTGTGTAGTGTAATGCATAATTTTGAGTGTGCTTCAAATAGCCCAATACACGTTTCATAGCTTTTCAATGATTTTCATTTGGACTAATTGTAAATCGACTTAGCTTGCTCACAGCATAAGCTATGTCTGGTCTAGTACAGTTCATGACATACAGTAGACTGCCTAGTATACTAGCATACTCATTTTGAGCTTTGCTTTCACCAGTATTCTTTGAAAGATGTAAATTAACATCTATTAGAGTCCTTAATGGTACAATGTTTAGATTCTTGCACTTTCCAAGAATCGTCTCAATATAATGGGACTATAATAGAGCTAATCCTCCAAATGTCTTATGGATTTTAGTTCCTAAAATAACATCTGCAACCCCCATATTCTTCATATCAAATTTACTTGTGAGCATTTGTTCGATTGTATTGACAATCTCCCTACCACTACCTATTATAAGCATATCATTTACATACAAGCACAAAATAGCCAAACCATTATGAGTGTTCTTAACATATACACATTTATCACACTCATTAATCTTAAAACCATTCGACAACATGATTTGGTCGAATTTATCATGCCATTGTTTTGGTGCTTGTTTCAATCCATAGAGTGACTTGATAAACTAACATACTTTCTTCTCTTGTCCTGGAACAATGAACTCTTTGGGTTGTTCCAAATATATTTCTTCTTCCAAATCCGCGTTTAAGAAAGCCGTTTTAATATCCATTTGATGGATTTCAAATCTATACACTGCTGCTATAGCAATTAACATCCTTATAGATGTAATTCTAGTAATAGGTGAATAACTGTCAAAATAATCAAAGCTTTCTCGTTGCTTGTATCCTTTTATCACAAGCCTAGCTTTATACTTATTAATAGTACCATCCGCTTTTATTTTTCTTTTGAAAATCCACTTACATTGTAGTGGTTTATTACCAGGAGGAAGGTCAACCAATTCCCATGTATGATTTGACAAGATGGATTCAACTTCACTATTGATAGCTTCTTTTTAGAACGGGGCTTCTAGGGATGTCACAGCCTCTTTAAAGGTCCGAGGCTCATTCTCTAACAAATATGTTATAAAATCATTTCCAAAGGACTTAGAAGTTCTTTGTCTTTTAGTATGTCTAGGTTCATCCTTTATATGATCGCTTTTAGGTGTAATATCCTGAGGCCTCTTATCATTGTTAATTGGCTCATATACTATGTTATACAAAAATATATTTTCAAAGAACAAAGCGTCCCTTGACTCAATGATGGTATTAACATGTATATCGGGGACCTCAGACTTATGAATAAGAAATTGATATGCATTACTGTTAATAGCATATCCAATAAAGACACAATGAACGGTTTTCGGTCATATTTTAACCTTTTTAGGTTTAGAAATCGTAACCTTAACTAAGCATTCCCGCACTTTGAGATATTTCAAATTAGGTGTTCTGCCTTTCTACTTCTCATAGGGAGTTTGTTGTCTCTTTCTATGGGGTACTCTATTCAAAATAAAATTCGCTGTCAAAACAGCTTCTCCCCACAAATTCTGTAGTAAACTGGAACTATTCAATAATGCATTCATTGTTTCCTTTAAAGACCGATTTTTCCTTTCTGCCACTTCATTAGCTTGTAGTGCATAAGGATGAGTAATTTATTGAATAATACCAAACGCAGAACAAATTTCTTCAAAAGGAAATTCATATTCACCTCCTTTGTCACTTCTTATCATCTTAATTTTCTTATTTAACGGAGTTTTAACTTCGGACTTACAAGTTTTAAAAGCATTCACAGCCTCATATTTGCTACTAAGCAAATAAACATAGCAATATCTCGAGCAGTTATCTATAAACGTTATAAAATACTTCTTACCACCTCTTGACGGTATTGTTTTCAAATCACAAATGTTTGTATGTATTAAATCTAAAGGTTTTGTGATTTTATTATCTATAGAATGAAAAAAGAGGCTTAGAAAATTTTGATTCAACACATACTTAGCATTTTTCACTTGGACAATCGAATTTTGGCAATAACCCCATGTTCATTAATTTCTTTATTGACTTATAATTAACATGTCCTAGTCTAGCATGCCATAAATTAGGAGACTCAAGCACATATAAACAAAAACAACTTTATTCATAACATCATTGGGTACAACAGTCATTATATTCAACTTGAATAAACCATCACTAAGGTAACCCTTTCCTACATACATCTCATTTTTAGAGAGTACAAACTTATCAGATATAAACACCAACTTGGAACCATTATTGCTAAGAAGAGATCTGGACACTAAATTCATGCGTATGTTTGGCACATGTAGCACATTTTTTAATGTCACAACTTTCCCATATGTCATCTTCAAAGCAACCTTTCCAACACCTTCAATCTTAGAGGTTGATGAATTATTCATGTAGAGTTTTTCATCATGTTCCATAGGCGTGTATGATGAGAACATGAATTTATTGGCGCATATGACGAGTTGCTCCAGTATCAATCCACAATTCTTTGAGATTTCTCATCATGTTGCACTCGGATATCATAGTAATAAGATTGATATCATCAAGACCATTGAAAATTTGTTTCACCACATTCGCCTGAGTCACCTTTCTTTTCTTGGTTCTACAGTCTTTGGCACAATGTCCAGACTTTCCACAATTGTAGCATTTGCCAATGAATTTTTTCAGGCTTTGGTTGGATCCCTGTCCATAGTTTTTCCTCTTTTTATTGGTTTTTGATCCTTCTTCAACAACGTTGGCCCTTGAGACCACCGGATTGCTGTTAACTTTCTTCTCGGAATTCCTATTGTCTTCCTCTATCCTCAATCGAACAATTAAGTCTTCAAGTGATAATTCATTTCTCTTGTGTTTGAGATAATTCTTGAAATCTTTCCAAGACGGTGGTAACTTTTCAATGAAAGTAGCCACTTGAAATGATTCACTAATCATCATACCTTTAGCATGAATATCATGCATGATCACTCGAAGTTCTTGAACTTGATTTAAGACGGTTTTAGAATCTACCATATTGAAGTCCAGAAATTTGCCGACGATGAATTTCTTCAACCCAACATCTTTCATTTTGTATTTCTTGTCCAAACTTTCCCACAATTCCTTAGGCGTTTTCAACGGGCTATAAACGTTGTAGACGAGATTGTTTAGACCATTGAGGATATAGTTGTGACACAGGAAGTCAGAATGCTTCCATGCATTTACAGCAGCAACCTTTTCCTTGTTTATCTCTCCTTCATCCAATTTCGGAGTATCCTTCATGAGGAACCTTGCCAAGTTCAAAGTGGTGAGATAGAACAATATCTTTTGTTGCCATCTCTTGAAGTCGGCCCCATTGAACTTTTCTGGCTTCTCTCCATGAGTCGAAACATATGCAATAGGCGTCATTGATGTTGTAGCCATTTCCGAAATCACGTAGACAGAAATGATTGAGAAATGCAATTATACAAACACGATAAAATTGTCTTAAGATTGTTGTTAGGTAATAGTGCTTGTATATGCAAAACAAAGTTGTTCGACAAACCTGAAATCACGTTCTGATGAGTGATTCGAATGTCGACGAATGATTCGAGCCCAATGAATTCACGTTGTGTCCTTAAGACAATTTGTCCCCTCTACCGATACCCAAGGTTGTCGAATAATTGTCTCTCAGGATAGAATGGATTGCCTTTCTAAAGAAGTGATACTTCTTCTAAGGAAATGTTCAATTACAACTTTGCAGAATAATCGCACAAATGACAATGATGAAGAAACGGAAAAAATGAAAATGTCTAGAGTGCGTTAGGAAAAAAGTCTCTCGGGAATAAAAATGCCACGAAGAGTCACTTTACCAAATTGAATAGTTCGGTTATATATAGCGAAAATGAAGAGTCGTGAGCAATGAAGACTTGCTTGAACCGAAGCGGTTTTCATACTGGCCGTGAACAGTCGCGACTTGAACCAAAGCGGTTTTTCGTTCAAGCGAACCAAACCTCACGAACAGACATGTTTGTTTGTCCAAAATAAATAAATAAATAATTTCTAACAAAACGTGTCTGTTCGGGAAAAAATAAAAACCGATGAACTGGACCCGGGCCTGCCAGATGTATAGCGGTGGCGGCACGTGTGCGGAGGGGACACCGACCTAGCTTGGCGTAGGTCTTCTCCCTTTCACAAAAGTGGGGTATCCTTTGGAGTCCAAACCCATTTGAGAGGTTTATCTAAATAAACCATCTCCCATCACAACTTCTATCAAATGTGGGACTATTTCCATCCACACTTCTCATTCACAATTTATGGATTTTGGATAGTAAAATCTCAACAAATACAGTCACGTGTTTCACCACATCAGATATAGGAAGCTCGTATAGCTAAAAGAACATATAATTTCCCCAGTGCAAAGAAATTATGCTGCCCCCTGGTCCAGAGCAAAGTGCAGGTGACGCATAGAATAGAATAGTATCACTTGTATGACTAAAATGAGTACCATCATGTGAAAAGGAGAGGTGCACAGACTGCAAATTTAGTTAATTTGTTGGCATCATGCATGTGTATGTTTTGGTTTTTGGCCGGTTTGGAGAGAGTGATATTACATAGGCTCTCATCTTGTTAGTTGAGACAAAGTTTTGAATGGAGGATGTGTTAAAATACCATGTTATGTATATGCATTTCCTAACACTTTTTAATGGAAAATCTCCAGAGCTGGTGTCGTTGATTGAAGTGTTATTTGCAACTCGAAAATTGGAGGTCACTCGTTTGGATTCTACCAACAACATGCAAAATCGTCTAGGTCAGGACCACCTACACTGGTAAAAGACTTGGACTTAATCTATTCACGAGACTTGGTAGGTGTTGTAAATGTGGTCTGAAAAAAATGTATAATTCTGTTGCAAGACTAGCATCTCTTACACATTCTGTTGCATCATATATTAGGACTCATTTCTTTTTGAGAAACACTGTAGAAACTATTGTTTGATGAAGTCACTTCTTTCTCATTTCAATTTTTCATTGTAAAATCAAACATATATAACTTTGCAACCTCATAATTACATGTATTTTGCAACCTCATGGTTTAGGAGTAAGAGCTACTCAACTTTCGCCCCAATTGAAGTTTTGTTGGTAAAGTGAAACCCTTGAAATACTTTATGAAAGCCCTTTACAACTCTTTAGTGTTACAATGATCCCATCGCCGCGGACTCGATGACCCTGCCAGCTCTTTTCGGAAGATGAACAGTGAAGGAAAAGAAAATAATAGAAAAATAAATATAAAATTTTCTCGAAATCTTGCTTTGAGTGGAGTATGACACGCGTCATACTCCACTAAAGAGCTGGCCCATTTAATTTAATGTACCAAATTAAGCTTTATACCAACTTTTATATGACATTACCAAATTTAATTTAAATGATTCATCAACTTTTCTTCCACTAATTATCAACTACTTATGGGTATTCAACTTTCAAGTTTGTTATCAATGTAGGTTTGGATTTTTTTAAAATTTACCAACTTCGTCACGTCCAGAACCTCATCGAGCTCACAACACCCCTTTTCGGTCAAAATAATGCGACGTCCCAAGACTCGTCATTGACCCAAAACGACGAATCAAGGAATATACACATGCGGAAATGATCACACCCCCATACATAAATAAACATGACCAGATAGCAATTGAAAACACTCACAATTAACGAAACAACAACCTTCATAAACACATAACTATATTAATCAAAAGAAGATATACAACAAACACCAATTATGGGGACGAACAAAAACCAAAAGGTCAACAAGCCAGCATCATCAAAAAAGGACTGGTGGCTCGGTTGGGTTAGACCTAACAACCTATAGGGCTCAATCCAAAAAGGTGTCGGCCCTTCCGCTATGTAACGTCCTGAAATTCGACTCACTTTCTTGGTCAATGAAATTGATGTATTTTCTCATTTTATTTTAATAGGTCTTGCCCAGAACTGATCATTCTCGGGATACTAACCAATGGAGAAAGGCTAACTAAGAGAAACGGTGAGTGGACCCAAGAACTCGATCGTGAATCGAGTCCGATTCCGAGAAGCGACGAAGGAATATTTTGTGTCGATATGGGCCGGTCCAAGGAGAGTGACGGATTTGATTCAACCGATGACATACGATCGGATAGCGGGTGATTACGCACGACCGAGAGTACGTGCAACGAACGATCCCGAACTTATTCCGGACGATCGCGACCCGTGGGACTAGCGATAAATCCTCGTGTTCTCTGGGAAGCCGACATCGTCATGACTCGATTACCCTATGTTGATACACGTAACCCCTAAACAGCCGCCTGTTAGTGAGAGACGCTAAAACTACAAATTGAGTTGAATTGATCGTGGAATTGAGTACGGACTTCGATGTCAAATTTCGTGGGCGTGCGCGACTATTTTTGCAAGGACGACGTCATTTTTATGTGGCCACTCATATTTGGCATCAATAGAGTCGAAATTTGGAAATTTGACCCTGGACCGGAAAATTACCATTTTGCCCTTGTACCCCTAAGCTTGGATTCCAAATTTTGGGTTTATTTGGAGATTATTTTGGGGTTTTATAATGATTTTTTTCAGCCCAATAATGCTGGAAATTGAGGACCATAATGTCCCCAGGAGTTTTAGTAAGTTTTAATTCAAGCCCTTGGATTAGGGGCAAGATGGCCATTATAGGAAAGTTAGTCACCAACCCTACTATTTCACTCACTCTATATACTCTCTAGCCTCTCTCTCTCCTCTCATTTTCCCCCAAGCAGCCGGCCACCCTCTCCTCTCTCTCCCTCTCCCGCGAGCTCCTTCTCCCAGCCTCACGCCACTGCCGCTCACCGGGGAGCCATCGTCGGCACCACCACCGTCCGCCGCTCGCCCTGCCTTGCCATGCCACCAACTCGATCAGCTCTCTCTCTCTCTCTCTCTCTCTCTCTCTCTCTCTCCTTTCCCAGCCGTGTGATCAGCCTCCTCCACCTAGGCTCGCCGTTTGTAAGCTATCGCCGGTGCCGCTGCCATGAAGGCCACCTGTCGCCGCCACTTGCCCCGCCGCCGCTTAGCCGTCTTGCCACTTGTTCAGCTGTGTTTAGGAGCTTGGGAATTCGGTGAGTACAACCGTAAACTCGATTTAGGGGTTAATTAGGGTATTTTAGGGGTTAAATTGTGGAGATTGTTACGAGCTGTTATTGTTGCTGATTTCGCGTCTTAGTGTGATGATTTAATCGAGGTTTAGCGGTTCATAATGAGCTGTGTGGTGGTTGAGCTTAGACATATTGATTTGGACGAAATTGTAGACTTGGCGAACATAACTTGTGGATCACATGGTGGCTGTTAGGGGGGCTGATGTTGTGGCATATTTGGTGACCGAGAGTGATGATTTAATCGAGTTTTAGAGGACTATAGGGTGCTGTGATGTGGCGGAGCATGGACGCCTTGATTTGGGCAAAAATGTGAATTTGGCGGGTGTAAATTGAAGACCGAGTGGTGGCTGTTTTTGTGGTGAATTTTGTGGCTTAATGTAGCTATCTGGAAGAGAATTAAAGGCCTAAAGTAGACTGTTCATGGCTAATTTAGTGTGGTGTGGATTCGGGCCATATTTGATTAATTATGGCCTTAGTGGAAATCGGCAAGTGTTTCGTGAATAGACCAGAGGAGGTCAAATTGAGCGTGAATTGACGTTAGTGTGTCGATGCCGTGTCGAGTACTTGTATGCCATGACTTAAGGGAACCTTGGAGGCCTTAGGGATCATGAACTTGTGATTCTAATGATCTAGTTTCGTAATTGTTGCGTGTCAAGTTTGTGCCAAGATTGGATTGAGTGATTTTACTAGTTGGGCTTGTGAGATGTTGAATTGAGCATGTAGCATCGTGAATGGATTATGTGATGTGTACAATTAAATGCTCACTGCGAAATTTGTGAGTGCCTAAGTGTGAACTTTATGGCCATGGGTGTGCATCTCGAGCATTGGCATGGCATATGCATATACCAGTGTGCACGAATGATTTGAGCGTGTGATCACCTAAAATACCCTTATGTGTTTTACGCGGAGTATTAAACCCATCCCGAGGCATGTTACGCGGGACGATGCCCGGACTACCGGAAGATGGCCAAACCTGATGCGTTTTACGCGGGTGTTGTGCCATGAGCCTGATGCTTTTTACGCGGGCTAGAGATCGATCTCGAAGTGATGGATCTTATGCGTTTTATGAGGGTTGGACCTGATGCGTTTAACGCGGGTCAGAGGAGAATTTGATAAATGGCAAGTGTGTAAGAGTGCAAGTGTGCGGCAATATATTGATGAGGCATGAACATGAGTGTGAGCACGAGCATATGCATGACATGCATCATGACTAAGTGATATGCGCATACGTGCCGTGATTGAATTCTGTGGCATTATTGCGATTGTGTATAATGCGCTTAACTTGTAGGGTCAAGTAGTCACTAGATTTGGGCCCGAGGGCCTGAGTCAATTATGTTTGATCTGTGTGTTTGTTTGGTGCTCGTCATGAGGTGCATGTTAGCCTAGTTTAGATTTAGGGAACTTACTCGTTGAGATTTATTCTTACTGTTGTATAAACCCAATTTTTTAGACCCCCGATCTTGAGATGCCTGTTGTGCCTGTCCATTTTGGGATTCCTCTTTGGATAGACCAGGAGAAAACGGTGTACCCCGCAGGGAACGAGGATTTTTGGGTTAGATACCTTTCTACAGTTTGGGTCGATGCGGCCGAGGAACCTGAGCCCATGGAGCAGGACATGAAGCCAGAGGATGAGGCCGAGCCAATGGATTCCGAGGAAGAGTCAGTGGGGGCTGAGTCCGAGCAGGATTCCTTAGATTCCGTGGTTGAGATGTTTGATAGCTCTTCCGAGTCATCGGGATCCGATTTGGACTAGGTTCCGTAGGTTAGCCTTAGTCCTTGATATGAGAGGGCCAATACCTTTTCGACCAGAGTCCTTCTAGTGTTAGTAACCTTGATTGCCCGGGCCGCCTACCCCCCTTTTTGTCAGTAGTGGCCATTGACCCGCTTTTGATTTTTGAGCGCAAGCTGTAAATGGATGATGTATATGTTTCCCATTATCAATGCAAGTGTATATTTGTTTATGTTGTTTGTTGTGTGGCTATCCTTGGTTATATGGTTTAAGTTTGTTCGGGTATTGTATTGCTTCCGCGTGTGCTTTAATCTCTGTATTGGGCGTTGGGTCGGCGGCGCGTTCTGGGATGTCGCACTTGAATTGACCTTTGCGAGGGATGTGACATGCCGTAGGGTGCGAGGTGTGACATGCTAACTAAACCCTAAGCTAACCCCTAGGCAGAACCCAATTCGGGTCGGATCCGAAAGACTCGGACTCAGAATCCGTCGACTTCGGCTCAGACTTAGTCTCTAGCGGGCCCTCGTCAGGGACCTCCTCGGGTTCCGATACCACCTCGAGATCCTCTATCGGCTCTGGCTCGAGGTCGGCCTCATACTCCATACTTCTCTTGTCTGACTCGATAATGATGGCCCATGGATCAAAATACGTCTCAGACACGGAATCGGGGCTCGCTAATTCTCCATCATCTGTCTGTGGGTCCTATGACCTAACTTGTCGATCGGAACATCAAATGTCCTAAGGGGTCCATAATAGCCAGTCGGGTCCCGAAAGCACCAACCCAAGTAAAAATGGGACTTAAGCTGTGGCTCGCCCTCGTTAACCCTTACAATGGTATAATGTTTAATATAAGCCTCCCCATTCCCAAGGGGATATTCGATCACCGAACAATCTATGTGGTTTGGGATCCCAAAATGTAGTGGTACACTGGTCATCTTCAGGGTTGGAGGTCTAACATTGTTATACAATAACCGTGAGAACGAGTCTCAATAAGTAATACCCTAAATCCCATGTTGGCTAATCCGTATCCAGACAAGTCTATCATGCAATATAACCAAAACGTACAGAAATTCACATAATCATACTTACCTCGCTCAAATCACACGCTCACTCTGCATATTAATTAAACACCATAATACAATAATAATTCAAAAACATAACATCACCACTCAAACGCCATAACTACACATATTTAATCAATTCAATCACACTCAATTCGCATGCGTGACTGAGCAACTTTCCATGACCTCCTAGGTTCTTTCACACTATCCGCGTCAACACTCCTTAGGCCAGCCCTCAGATCAAGCCGGGCTTCGTCCCTCACTGGACATTTCACACATTCACACGACCCACATTAACACGCCTCAGGTCAGCCCTCAGATTAAGCCGGGCTCAGTCCCGCGTAATCACGCCTCAGGACATTTTTCCCCTTTCAATAACCTACGCAACCACGCCTCAGGTCTGGTCATGCCTTTCTCGCCACACCCGCGTAACCACGCCTTAGGATGGTAGTCCTCCGATCAATCCGGGTTTTTCTCATGTACATGTACCACAACACAATTCGCCATTTTCACAAGTCGCACCATTCAAACTCAAGGCATGCTCACCACATCACAATCCGCCATTTAACACGTCATACGAATCCAACTCACATCACAAACCCATCACATTAGCTCACAAATCCGGCATTCAAGTCGGCCCAATCAAACATCAATTTCACCCACACACGCCACGGCAATCCGGTCCTTTAACTCGCCATAATTAGCCACGCAATTACCACATTTTAATCTACCACCTACCACATAGTCAATGTACTAATCACATCCTAACCAACTAAATTATTCCCTAACTTAGTCACTAAACCAATTCTAATTGATCCATAAATAAGTCTAAAAATACCTATTATACTAAATAGAGATTAGGAAGTCACTTACTAGGTTTTGGTCTGAGAAAAATCGGTATGGGCCCAAAATGGCCCGGGTGAATAGTGTTGGGCTCGGTACAGGCAAGGGCGCGATGGGCATAGGGCTTGGCTATGGCTCGGCACATGGCGCGGCGACTCGGCACTCGGCACGGCTTGGGCAAGCTTGGCCACGGTTTGGGCATGGCCTGGGCAATAGGCTAGGTTGTTTGGCCATGGCTGGGCATGCTCGGGCTAGCTGGTTGGTCGGTGGGCTGGCTGGCTGGGATAGGCGAGTGGCGGCGGTGACGGTGGCAATGATGGCGATTGCGACTGGGCGGCGGAAGCTCGGCCACGGCCGGGACAGTTTGGCCAAGGTTGAGCCGGGGTGGCGTTGGGTGGGTCAAACGAGCACGGCGGCTGCAGGTGACTGGGCAGGGTGGCTGAGGGCTAGGCGGTGGTGGACAAAGCGGTGGCGGCTGCCGAGATGACGGCATGTGGTAACTAGACGAGATGGAGCCGGGGAGAGCTCAAAACAGGGGATAGGCTAGGAAGAGAGAAATAGGGGGGGAAAGGGACGTCGCTCGGCGGCCTGAGGTGACATGGCGACGTCGCGGGTGGCCGGGCAACAAAGGATAGGCCAGCGGGTAGCTAGGTAGCGTCGAGCTACGGCGGACGCAGCAGTGAGCAGTTGCTTGTGTGCCGCATGGGTAGGCTGGCGACAAGTGGTCACGGCGATGGACGGCAACGTGGCTCGGTCGGGGCTATGACGGCGCGAGGCGGATGGCGGGCGGTGGCTGGGCTGGTCTCGGTGAAGGGCAGCAGGCGTCGGGTGGCAAGAAGAAGCAGGAGCCATAAGCTAGAAGCAGTTGGGGGGGGGGGGGAAGGAAGAAGAAAGGAAGAAGAAGAAGAGAAAAGGAGGAGAGAGAGGGGGCACGGGGTAAGTGCGCGAGGGGACGTTTGCATGGGGAGGAGAGAGAGAGAGAGAGAGAGAGAGAGTAGACGGGCAGGGGGAAACATGAGCGGGAAAAGAGGAGGAGAGAGAGAAAAAGTCAACAGTCATGATCACTATCCAACGGTCCACATTTGAATTCGAAAAAGATCTAACAACTCACAAAAATTCTAATTAATAAATAGGAGAAAGAGCTAAAAGAAAATAACTAAAACATACTACAAGGGAGGTCTATTAGTCCAAATCCGCACCCGGTTAAAATTTTGCTTTTTGCATATCCCGGGCAATATCGAGGCTGGCCACAATAATATCGACACCGTCCAATTAAATTCGTCACAGATTTCCGAGAAATTCGACACTAAAGTTTGGGCTCTAAATAATGGTTAAATTCGATCAAATGTGATTCTAACGAAATCTCTAATTTAAAAAGAATAACCCAGGAGTGATCAGTTCTGAGCGAGATTTAATTATAAATGCACTGATGAAATACCCGTTTTATAAATCCCAAAAATGGGTCAAAATTCGGAATGTCACAAACTTTAGTTTGAGTTAGTTACCAACGTATGTTTTGATTTTGAAATTTGTATAGAAGTTGGTAAATTTACAGAATTGGAAAGAAAGACAATAGTAAAAGATAAAAGTTGATCATTTCTAAATTGTCAAAAAGAGTTATTGTTAGTGAGTTACTAGCCAACAAGTTACTAGGAACTTAGGTGACTAGTAACTTTTTTAATCAATAACTTTTTGATTCTCACCAACTCTTTTAGAAATCTACCGACATGGAAAAAATTGTTTTTATTTATATATAACGGAATAGTACAAAACACGGACACCGAACTTGAGTTTTGAATTGAAATCTTGTTTTTCGATCACCGAGCTATCTTGTTGTTAACTCTGAACACATTAAAAGAAGGCATATCGAGTTAAGCTGAAGGTTGAGGTTGAGAAACCAAAGTTTCACATAGGCCAATCTTAAACATCAATCTCAAGTCAAGTTTGTGTTGTAAATTGAATAAAATTGACTTGGGTTAGTCTTACCTTCTTTCTTATGGTGTAAGGACCTCTCACTCGAACCTCCATTGATTTCAACACAACCTGGAGAGGGAAATCTAGTTAAACCACAATCTCTTTGTTCAACAAAACCTCGTATCCTGTCCCTTTAGGTCGTGTTAGCTATCTTGATATAGTCACGTGTTTTGCCATATTATTCTTATATATAGGAACCTTGCACAGCTCAAAGAAAGTTTGTTGCCCCCTGGTCCAGAGCAAAAGGCAGGCGATGCATAGAATATAGTAGTATCAAGTGTATGATTAAAATGAATAAGATCATGTGAAAAAGAGCGCACAGACTGACTTAACTTTTTGGTATCATGCAGGTGCATTTTTTGGTTTCTAGCCGGTTTGGAGAGAGTGATATTACATAGGCTCCGATCTTGTTAGTTGAGACAAAATTTTGAATGGAGGATGGGTTAAAGACCATTTTATGTATGCATTATCAACTAGTTTCCTAAAACTTTTTAAGAAAAATCTGCCTAGGCTGATGACGCAATTGGTTCCAGTGGTATTTCCAGCTCGAAAATTGGAGGTCACCTGTTCAAATCTTGCCAATAGAGTGCAAAATCCTTTAAGTCAAGACCACCATACTTGCTAAAAGTCTGAAGTTGATTGATTCATGAGACTTATTAGGTGTTGTAAAATAATATTTGAAGGGAAAAAGCATTCGCAATGCGACATATGGTGCGAACAAAATGTATAATTTTGTCGCATCTCTTATGCGTTCCAATGCATCATATATTAGGACTCATTGCTCTTTGAGAAACAGTGTAGAAGCTAATGTTTGATGAAGTCACTTCTTTCTTATTTGAATTTTTTCATTGTAAAAGCGAACATTTATAGATGCGTCGATCAATCATAATAACATGTGTTGAGGAAAATTCCTAATTAGTTTTGAAGAATGACAAAACAATCTTTTACTAACCATAATTACACTTAAGTTATTTGATGCAGGTAAATGCTGAGTCATCAGACTTAGTCAATGAAAGAACTTTGTCATCAGATTCAAAATTACTCTTCAGATTCATTAAGTGTTATTTTTGGCAAGTTTATGCAAGTCAATCAAATTGATATTTTGAGATATTCTAATTGGCAATCACAAGATCATTCATTAAACATGAAAAACTACATTTATGGAAACCTTGATTTGATTATATGGGTGATCAAATAATTTAGAGATAATGGCTCTTTTTCTAATAGCTATGCATATTCTTTTGGGAAGTTTCTCCGACGGGTTGATTTGGAGATCAATCCTCTGAAAACCGTCCAACGGATAGATTGGAAGTAGAGGAGTATAAAAGGAGTACAAATGTTGTACAAGGAAAAAAAAACCAGAATCGAGAATTCCAAAATCTGAATAGAGCTTCAATCTTACACACTTATGATTACTATATTCTACATTGTGATTTTAGAAAGAAAATTACTTGAGTGAAGAGTGTACGTGATGGTGCAATCTATCATCTGAGAAGCACTGCTCTTGTAATTTCTTGGTCATTCAATAGTGAAACACAGCTAAGAAGCTGCCAGTGTGGAGAGTAGACGTAGGTTTGATAAAGTTAAACCACTATAAAGATCTGTGTGCAGTATTCTCTGTCCCTAAACTTTCATTTATTATTATTGACACTATAGTGCATACATATCTGTCAAACAAGTTCGTTATAACATTATCATAGTCATCAGACGCAATCATCTGACGACAACTTATATACAAGTTTGTCATACGCATCTATCTGATATTGATCATACAAATTGTTGACCTCGACTATATTCATTCTGCACGTTTAAATGATTCAATTTGGTAAAATCACCTATTCACCCCCTCTAGATGATAGCACCAGCCCTAGCAATTGGTATCAAAGCATAGTGCTCATTTTTTTTTGAAGTGTTATTTTACTTCTGAGCTAACAATTCTTGATAGCTAGTAATGTTGAGTCACGTCGCAACAATAGACCGCCTAATTTCAACAGAACTAAGTACAGTGTCTGGGAAAACAAGATGAAGACTTTCATCTTGGGAATAGATCAAGATATATGGGACATTGTTGAACACGGAATCATTTCAAACGTTTCAACTGAAACAAAATCCCTAGAAATTTCAAAAGGGCAAAATGAGACACCTTCTTCCAAAGGAATTAGAGAGCAAATCAGATCTCAAGCTCTACCTCTCTCGACCAAGGAAATTTCCAAAAGGATCCATCTGGATCCAAAGATCAGAACGGCCATATACAATGGTCTAGCGAGTGTTGAATATAAATGAATTGTAAATCTCAAAACTGCAAAAGAAATTTGGGATCGTCTCAAGCTTGTTCCCGAAGGAATACATAGAGTCAAGGAGACAAACCTCAACATACTCCTTGGGCAGTATGAGTCTTTCACTTAGAAACCGAATGAAACAATTCCTGAGATGCAGAATAGCTTCACTGAGATCGTAAACGGGCTTGAATTCCAAAACAATCCCATCTCAGAAACCTATGAAGGTGAACAAGTTGCTGAGAGCTCTTTCAAAAGAGTAAAACAACATCAAAGTTTTTATTCGAGAAACTCAGGGGATCAGACCACTCACGGTGGACGAACTTATAGGAACTCTTTAATCCTATGAAACAGAAAAGTTCTTAGAAACTGAAGAATCTAAAGGTAAAAAGTCCATTGCTTTAAAAACTAATATTGATTTTGATGACACAGATACAGATTCAAATGAAGACGAAGATGAAGAGTTGGCTCTAATAGTCAAGAAACTGAGAAAGATGGCAAAGAAAGTGAAAATGAATAAGTTAAAGAAGTAATTCAAGAATTCTGAGTCATCAAAGGCCAAGAAGCTAAACTTTCAGAAGAAATCAAGTGCCGAAGATGAAGAAAACAAGGACGTGATATGTTTTCACTGCAAAAGAATAGACACATAAAGCCCAAATGTCCTCTTCTAAAAAAGAACAAAGGAAAATATGAATGATACAAGAAGGCTTTCAAAGCTGAAACATGGAGTGATTTAGAGGATGATGAAAGCGAGCAAGAGTTTGCCAATATTTGTTTGATGGCAAATTCAAACTCAGAATCAAGTTCCGATGAAGAAGACGAAGTAAGTAATTCCAATATTTCTAAAGTAGTTGCAAATTATATTGATGAGTTAGTCTCTATTAATAAAACTGCCTTAAAAAAGATCTTTGTTTTGAAGAAGGAAATTGTCTTTAAAAAGTGCAACTCAAAACAAGGAAATTGATGAGTCAATTGCATATGAAAATGATTATTTAAAAAAGGAAAGCAATCTTTTAAAACAACAAGATATTTTGCAAAAGAATAAGATTGAATTTTTGCAAAAAGAATTTAATCTTATCAAGGAGAATGAAGATTTCCTTGAAAAGGAAAATGATTTATTGAAAAAGGAAATTTCTGATCTGAAATATATTTCTAAGGAAAGTCTTGATCGTAACACTAAAGAAAAATATTTTTGTGAGAAATGAAATTTCAAATATAACCAAGAAATTCTCAATGGGTTCAAAAAATCTTCAATATTTGTTTATTAAAGTTCCATATTACAATAAATCGGGTTTGGGTTTTGAGAAAAATACTGAATTGAAAAATGATTTTCCAAATGTCAAAGAAAGACTAAAGAAAAGACCTTTCAAGTTTGTGTATCAAAATCACTTTCAAAAGTAGTTTGTAAAATTCAATGGTCAAACTTCCTATAAGTGCTAAAATTGCGGTGATTCAAATCATTTTAAGAGTGATTGTCTTAAGGTTTGGAGACCTATTCAGAGAGATATTTTAAGAATGATTGATCTTAACCAAAATAGACCCAAAAAAATATGGGTACCAAAGAAAAAGTGAGTTACTCATCTTTTACAGGTACCAAAGAAAAGAAAGAATAAGTGATATCTTGACAATGGTTGCACAAGACCCATGACTGGAGATCCTTTGAAATTTATCTAGTTAGAAAGAATTAAAGGAGGAAGTGTATCATTTGGAGGCAACGACAAAGGAAAAATAATTGGCAAAGGAACAGTCAGAATAAATAATCTCATCATTAACGAAGTCTCACTAGTTGAAGGTTTCAACTTCAATTTAATTAGCATTAGTCAACTATGTGATATTGGTTATAGAATCACTTTTCAAGAAAATAAATGTTTTGGGATAAGTAAAGACAACAAGCAATCATTTACCGGTCGAAGACATAGAAACATTTACCTATTAGACACGAAGTCTAACGACTTGCAATGTCTCGTTTCCATAAAAGAAAAATTTGATCAGTGGCATAGGAAGTTCGGACACATAAGTGTCAAGTTGATTTCCAAATTAGCTTCAAAGAAACTCGTCAAAGGACTGCCAGAACGAAAATTCAAGAGCATTGAGTTATGTTTAGCTTGCTCTAAAGGTAAACAGGTAAGAAGTTCATTTAAATCAATAAACTATGTCAGCACTAACCGAGTTTTGCAGTTGCTTCATATGGATATTTTTGGACCTATTCAAACTCTAAGTCTTAGAGGTAAGAAATAATGTTTAGTTATTGTAGATGATTATTCAAGATTTACTTGGGTATTCTTTTTGGCTCATAAAAGTGAAACATTTGAATATTTCTCAAAATTTGCCAAAAAGGTACAAAATGAAAAATGGTTATACTATTTTGAGCATTAAATCAGATCATGGAAAAGAATTTGAAAATCAAATTTTTTTTTAATTTTTGTGATGAAAATGGTATTCAACATACTTTCTCGTCACCCATTACTTCTGAATAAAATGGAGTAGTTAAAAGAAAGAATAGAACTTTACAAGAAAGGGCCAGAACTTTTCTATTTGAAAACAAAACTCCAGCATATTTTGGGCTGAAGCTGTGTCAACAGCTTGTTATATTTCAAATAGAATCTTTCCAAGACAAATTCTTAAAAAGACCCCTTATGAATTGTTCAAAGGTAAAATTCCTAATATCTTGTACTTTCGAATATTTGGTTGTAAATGTTTTATTCTTAAAAATCCTAATGATTGTATTAGTAAGTTTGATGAAAAGTCAGATGATGGAATCTTTCTTAGATACTCAACAACAAGCAAGGCTTACAGAGTATACAATACAAATGCTCAAACAGTGGACGAATCATTAAATGTCAAGTTTAAAGATTCAATTCAGACTCAACAAGATGATTCTGACACTGAAAGTCCAACATCTCAAGAATCTAACATAGCATCTGATGAATCGACAACAAGTGAAAATGATCAGAATCAAAGATCTGATGAAGCTCAGAAATTATCAAACCAACAAGACAATGAAGAATCATCAAATCTCAATGATGAAAACGATGAAAGATTCAACATAAACTGAAAGCAAAGATCTAGTCATCCCAAAGATCTCATCATTGGAAATTTAGATGAAGAAATCAAAACCAGAGTAAAGGCAAAAGAAGTCATAAATACACTGACTCTCATTTCTGAAGTTGAACCAAAGAATGTCGAAGATGCTTTGAAAGATGAAAGCTGGATTGAAGCCGGATTAAAGCCATGCAAGAGGAACTTTTACAATTTAAGATCAATCAAATATGGGAACTTGTTCTTAGACCCAAAAATCACTCAGTTATTGAAACAAAATGGATATTTCGAAATAAACTGGATGATCAAGGAAAAGTTGTTAGAAATAAAGCAAGACTTATTGTGACGTCCTGGATTTTGACTCAATTTTGGGATTTAATAAACGTGTAATTCGTCAGTGCACTTATAATAATATCTTGCCCGAGAACTGATCACTCTCTGGTTCTTGTTTTTAAAATAGAGATTTTGCTAGAATTGCACTTGATCGAATTTTACCGTTATTTAGACCCCGAACTTGGCAGTCGATTTCCGGGAGTTTCAGGATGAAATAAATTGGACGGTGTCGATATTATTGTAGCCAGCGTCGAGATTATCAGGAATAGTGATAAGAAATGAAATTTTGACCGGGTGCGAATTTGGACTAGTGGACCTCCCTCGTTATAGTTTGATTTAATTAATTTGGCCTTTATCCCTTATTATATTCTAGGATTAATTTAGACCGTCAAGGTGTAGTCGATTTTAATTATGAGCTTTTATATTGCATTTAATATTAGATTGAAATTTTAAAATTTTGCCTACCTATCTCTTTTTCTCTCTCTTTCTCCTCTCTCTCTCTTCTCTACCCGCACGTTTTTCCCCCATTATCGCGTCTGTCCTTTTTCTCTCTCTCTCTATCTTTCTTCTCTCTCTCTCTCCTTCGCCGGTCACGCACGTTTCCCCCCCGACCGTGCGCGTCCCCTCTACGCCATACAGACCTGACACATTCTCTCTCCTCTCTTCCCTTTTTCCCCTTTCTCTCTCTCTTCTTCTTTTCTTTCTTTCTTCTTTCTCTTCCTTCGTTTCTCCCCCCCCCCCCCCCCGAGCTCGACTGGTTCTGGTTCACTTCTGCCTGAGCTCGCCTAACCACCGTGCACCGCCGCTATCGCCAGTCGACCGCCGCGCCACACCGTCCGCCAGCCGCTGCCCCCGACCGGCTGGTCTCTCCCTCCCATTCGCGCCCGGCTTGCTGCTCGAGCCTTCGCGCCTGTCTCGACCCGACGTTGCCCAGCCGACCAACTCGCCCCGCTCCGTCGCCCAACTCACCGCCGTCGCCGCCGTCCCTCTCCCCTTAGCCCGCAGCCCTCCTTCCGCGCACCACTCTCCCCCTCTCCTCTCCACCTGTGAGCCCCTCCCCTCTCTTTCCCTTGTTTTGGCCGTGAGGGGCACTTCGCCGGAGGAGTCGCCGTCGCTGCCGCCGGTGTCGCCGCCGAGAACCACCGTCCCATGCTTCACCACCCTCACCATTCCGCCCTCTTCCTCCTCCCTTTTTCCCCAGCCGCGTGAGGATCGGCTTTCCCCGCCTAGTTCGTCGCCATCGTTCGTGCCGTTTGCTGGAGTCGCCACTCGCCGTTACTGTTCCGGCGTGGGACTGCCGCTGTCCAGCCACCATTGCGGCGTGTTTAGCTCGGTTTGAAACTTAGGACACTGGGTGAGTTTGACCCTAAACCCTAATTAGGATAATTTGCATTTCTAGACACGTTTTAGGAGTTAATTAGGGTAATTTAGGGGTTAAATCGTGGAGATTATTAGAGGCGGATATTGTGGCTAATTTCGAGGCTCAGTGTGAAAATATTAATAGAGGTTTAGTGGCCCAAGAGGCACTAAATATTGGCTGGACGGATTGGATCGGAATAACCCAAGTTCGGGAGAGTTCGGGCTTAAATCGTGAATGTTAGGGCGCGTCTTATTTAGCTTGGTGGTGGCTGATTTGAGTGGCGTTTCAGAGAATTGATGAATCATTTTGAGTATGGTTAATGGCCTAGAATCAGCGGACTAGAGACTGTCTATGGCCGGATCGTGTTGGAGCGGGGCGCGACTGATTTGAGGTTTAGTGGTGTAATTGGCGAAGTTGTCGGATAGACCGAGTTAGTGATTAAATTATCCTTGATTGGGGGTGATTCGGCGATGTCGTGACGTATTTAGCGTGGCTAAGAGTGGAATAGCTTGGCGGGCCTCTAATGCTCGGAATTTTGTTGACCCGGTTGTGTAATTCCGTACATAAATTGCGTGTTAAGCTTGTGCCACGGTTGTTTAAATTAATTGTCGGTTTGGGCATGTTGATTTATGAGATTGAAATCGTGTGGTTCAAGTGAATGCCAAGATGTGAACGTTATGGCTCGGGATGCGCATCATGAGCATTGACACGGCATGTGTATTTACAAGTGTGCCCGAGTGACATGTGCATTGTGATCACCTAAGATGCCCTGATGCGTTTTACGCGGGGTTCAGATAAAAATTGGTGCTTGTGAATGTGTGATCACAATAAACCCTGATGCGTATTACGCGGAGTAGTGAACCCGTCCTGAGGCGTGTTACGCGGGACGATGCCCGGTTTACCGGAAGATGACCAACCTGATGCGTTTTACGCGGGTTATGTGTCATGAGCCTGATGCGTTTAACGCGAGCTAGAGATCGATCTCGAAGCGATAGACCTGATGCGTTTTACGCGGGTTGGACCTGATACGTTTTACGCGGGTTGGACCTGATGCGTTTAACGCGGGTCGGAGGAGAAATTGGTAAATGGCAGAATGCTAGCATGCAAGTGTGCGTTACTGCATTATTGAGGCATGAACATGAATACGAGCACGAGCATATGCATTACATGAGTTGAGACCGAGTGATATGCGTATACGTGCCGCAATCTAATTCCTTTGGTGCTGTTGTGATTGTATCTATATGAAATGTCTAACCTGCAAGGTCCAGTATGAATTAGATTTAGGCCCGAGGGCCTGAGTCAGTTATGTTCTGATTTATGCTTCGTTTAGTACTCGTTAGGAGGTGCACTTTAGCCTAATTTAGGTTTAGGGAATTACTCACTGAGATTATTCTCACTGTTGTAAAACCACTTTTCAAACCCCCAGCCTTGAGGATGATAGGCGTACTGAAACGTTTTGGAAGGAGCCTCGGCTAGATATAGTGCTTGATCATCGAGCCACGTACCCGCTTTTGATTTTTGAGTGTGGGCTGTATATGAATATTGTATATGATTTCCGATGTCAAAGCGAGTGTATAATTATCTGTGCTGGTTGTTGTATGGCTATCCTTTGTTATATGTATTTTAATGTACAGGTGATTTTAATTACTTTCGCATGTGCTTTAAATCTCTGTGTTGGGTGTTGGGTCGGCGACGCGTCCTGGGACGTCGCTTTTAAATTGACCTTTGCGAGGGATGTGGTGCGTCGTAGAGTGCAGAGCGTGACACTTATGGCCAAAGGATATTCACAAGAAGAAAGAATATATTACGATGAAACGTATGCTCTGGTGGTCAGGTTAGAAGCAATAAGAATTTTACTAGCATATGCTTATTTCTGTAATTTTAAATAGTTTCAGATGGACATCAAAAGCACATTCTTGAATGGCTATATCAAAAGGGAAGTATATGCAGAACAGTCTCCAGGTTTTGAAGATCCTCATAAGCCTGATCAAGTATATACTCTCAAGAAAGTACTATACGGTCTCAAACAAGCACTACGTGCTTGGTACAAAAGACTGAGCAGATTTCTGGAACAAAATGAATTCACAAAAGGTATTGTAGACACTACCCTATTCATCAAAAGAAAAGGTAAAAATATTTTAATTGTTCAAATTTATGTAGATATTATTTTTTGTTCTACAGATAAAAAATTGTGTAAGAATTTTTCTAAAATGATGCAAAGTGAATTCGAAATGAGCATGGTAGGTGAATTAACTTTCTTCCTTGGATTACAAGTTAAACAAACAAAAAATGACACCTTTCTTTGTTAAGAAAAGTATGCCAAGGAAATTACAAAAAATTTTGGAATGATGAATTGCAAAAAGACAGAAACTCCAATGTCATATTCTATTAAACTAGATAAGGATGAAAAAGGAAAACCAGTAGATAAAAAATTATATAGAAGTATGATTGGCTCACTTTTATATTTAGATGCTTCAAGACCAGGTATTCTGTTCAGTGTTTATTTGTGTGCAAGATTTCAATCAGAATCAAAAGAATCTCTATAGTCAAACGAATTGTCAAATATGTTGGCATCAATCATCCACTTGGGTTGTGGAATCCTAAGGGATCAAATTTTACTTTCATTGTATATTCTGATGCTGATTATACTGGTCGTAAAATAGTCAGGAAGAGATTTCTGGAGCATGTCAATTGCTAGGACGCATGCTTGTTTCATGGTATTCAAAGAAGTAACAAATTGTAGCTTTTTCAACGGCAAAAGCAAAATACGTCTCACTTGGAAGTTGTTGTGCTCAAATCCTTTGGATGAAACAACAATTGAGAGACTTCAACATCAAAGACTCAATTGTGGAGATCAAGTGTGACAATACCAGCGCCATTAATCTGACCAAGAATCCTATTATGCATTCAAGAGCTAAGTATATCGATATTAAACATCATTTTATTGCTGATCATGTTTTAAAATGAGATATTTATGTTCAATTCATTGACACTACACAGTAATTAATTGACATTTTTACAAAACCTTTAGAAAAGAAAAGTTTGGAGCTCATTAGAGATAAACTAAACATTATTAACCCATTTTATTGAGCTGTGCAGTATAAACTCACATTGCATTTGATGACTTATTTGTTCAAACACATATTTAAAGTGTTTGGTTTTGGCGCGCAACTCAACTTATAAAATGTATGTATCTCTCATATATTTTAAATGATATGATTATTTGAAATTAGTTGTCTTAATTGATACCGTTTGGGAATTAAAATCCCAAAATTTTTGGAATATAATTTCCAAAATTTCCATTAACTGTTAATTGACAGTTTCCAAAAAGGGTTTTGAAAGAACTGATATATTGCACTTTTTGGTTTAAAACCCTTTCTTCTTCTCTCTCATTTTCACACTCTTCGAACACGATTTCATCAATGAAACCTTAAAAATCCCATTTTTCTCTTTTGAAACTCGAAAATCTCTTCAATGGCACCTAAATCGACCTTTGAATCAAAGAAAGAAATCAAGGGCTCTAGAAAATCAAACCGTATCACGGGAATGTTCACCAAAGCAAAAAAAAAGATGGAGAACCAGAGAATATCGATATCTCTGACTTGGGCTCTGAGAAGGAGTCATCCGAAGGTAATAAATCTCCAAGAATTCTTGTCCATAAACATGATCGTTTTGTTATGGCAAGATAACTGATAAAAACCATCAAAGTATTTCAAGAAAATCGGAGTGACCAGAGTACTATAAATGCGGTGTGTAAGTCATTAGGCTTTTTGTCTGAAAGAGAAGTTGCGAAGAAATATGAAAGGGGCATGCAGATTGAAAGAACACCTATTGCTGAAAAGGGTGTAGTTCTAAAAGAGACATCAAATGTTAAGGAAATCCCTTTGATAGAGAAGAAAGAGATTTCTCAAAAAGGCAAAGAGAAAGTAGGGCAACAGTCGAATATTGGTGGAGGTGAATCTATTTGTGAGAAGGAACTTTAGATTGTAGAGAAAAGCAATAACATTGACTCTAGGAAGGAGGATAACGATGAGAAACTATACACTGAGTTTGTGCCCATCTTTGAAATTCCCCATGATGACAAGAAAAGTGACGGTTTGTTTGGAAATAAAACTTATCAGATTGCTTACAACTCTCTCCTAGCCAGATGAATCATGAATAACAGAGTTATAGACTTCAATTTTTTTGAAAACTTTAATATTAAGATTCAACAATTGATTGAAAATCTTGATTTTCAGATAATGTGCTCTCTTTCCTACAAAGCTTATCCTGAACTCACTATTTACTTTTATTCCAATCTATCTTTCACTTCTCCTGCGGAGATTGAATTCTTTGTTTTTCAACAAGATTGCAAGTTAACGATCTTTGATCTCTTTGCCATTCTAGGAGTAAAACATACTAAATTTTCTTTTACTCCTACTACTTCTGATTCGGCATACCAATCTTTGTTTGGTGACTCTTCTTTCATCAGAGGTTCCACATCTCATGTATCTTATACTCTTTTTCCTTTCAACTCCATTGTCTTGCACAAAATAATTATCAACTTTCTCAGACCCAGAGGATCTTCCAAAATTGATGTCTCTTGATATGAGGCAAAGCTGATTTGGGCAATTTAAAACACCTTTCCCATTTCTTTGTCCCATTTGATACTTCTTCAAATGTACAGAACTATCAAGAAGAGTAGAGGTCAACTCCCTTATAGAGCTCTGATTATTGCTATCTTTGAGTACTTAAAAATCTCAATTCCTGCAAAACTCATCGGCAAACCTCTTCAAACCATGACTGTTGGAGAACTCATGATGACTAAAATGGGATATAGATTTGATGGAGAAAATTGGAAGGATAAGAAGGGTAGGATTATTCATGTCGAGATGATGAGTGAATAGAACAATAGCTTTGTTAACATATTTCATAAATCTAATGAGGAGGAATCAATTGAACCCTTAGTGAGAAAGAAAAAAAGTGTTGATGACAACAGATAGACCAGCCAAAAGAAAACTAGCTGTGGCCAGTGACTCTGATGAGATGGAGATATCCGATGAACAATCTAATGGGCAATCTCAAGCTGATGGTAGAAGCCTTGAGGAATCAAGGTTTATGCAATGGTTACTTCTTCAAGATGCCAAGCATAAAGCTCGTGCAGATAGACATGCTGCAACTCAGCTTGAAATTCAAAGGCTGTAAGATGAGAAGGAAAACTTGATGCAATCACTTAGTGACATCATCAACAAAATAGTTATGGAAAATCAGAAAGAGACAATTGCCACTGTAGAGAACGAAACTGAGGAAGGACCCTCTAGGAGACAGGGGGAGCTTGAGCATGAACATGCCATAGAAACTGAAATATAGGAGGAGTTTGAGCAAGACAATGCTCAAAATGATGAGGCAAATAGCTTTAATCTGGCTGGCTTACAAGAGGATCAACATTAGAGTGCACAAGAGGCAATCCCTTTAGAAGCAATATCTGTAGATTTCCCTCTTGAAGGAGATGATCAAGAAAATGTTCCATCTGAAGCTCAACAGAAAAGAAAAGAGAAGGTCATGGAATCTGTTGATATTCAGACCACAAACACTCTTTCTAGATACAATATCTCCTCATCTATGTTAGATCATGCAGCTATTATAGATTTGAGGTGGAGGTAAGCTGTTGTTCAGAATGAAGTCCGAGAACTTCGAAATGAACTTAGAGAAGGAATTCAGGAGCTCAAGGACTTGATAGAAGCAAGAATCAACAATCTGAAAGTACAAGTCAGAACTGATATACAAATTACAACAATTCACACTGCAAATATTGAAGGACAGAGTAATCAGCTTTCATCACATATTGAGCAATGATTAAATCAACTTTCTAGCTTCAGTCTTGTCCAAGTGCCTTTCCCACCTTCCAAACCATCATCATCCGAACCCTCTGGACCCTCAGTGCCTCTAGAAAATTAGCCAACCTGATCACATTTCTTCCCATCAATTATTTTCTGAGTTATTTGTTTCAGTGTTCTATATTTGTGAACTTTGGATATTGACTTATGATTCGACACTGGTTGTTAGACTCTTATGATGAACTCTTATTGAATTTTTATTGCTTACTATTTATCCTTTCTGCTGATGTCAAAAAGGGAGAGAAGTATTATAAAGATTGTGATTTATGAAGCAAGTGCGGCGTGAACTTTAAAATGAGAATTAATATACGTAAATATCATGCTGGTTTCAGAAATTAACAATGCTTTATATGCTATATCTGTTATATCATCTAAATAGACTATTTTGTTCACAAAGCATATGGATAGTTTTGTCATTATAAAAAACAGGGAGAATGTTGAGGAAAATCCCTAATTAGTTTTGAAGAATGACAAAACAATCTTTTACAGATTATAATTACACTTAAGTTATTTGATGCAGGTAAATGCTGAGTCATCAAACTTAGTTAATGAAAGGACTTTGTCGTCAGACTCAAAATTACTCCTTAGATTCAATAAGTGTTATTTTTGGCAAGTTTATGTAAGTCAATCAAATTGATATTTTGAGATATTCTAATTGGCAATCACAAGATCGTTCATTAAACACGAAGAACTACATTTATGGAAACTTTGATTTGATTGTATGGGTGATCAAATCATTTGGAGATAATGGTTCTTTTTTTAACGGCTATGCATATTCTTTTAGGAAGTTTCTCCAACGGGTTAATTTGGATATCAATCCTTTGAAAACCGTTCAACGGATAGATTAGAAGTAGATGAGTATAAAAGGAGTGCAAACGTCATACAAGAAAAAAAAAACCAGAATCGAGAATTTCAAAGTCTGAATAGAGCTTCGGTCTTACACACTTATGATTACTGTATTTCACGTTGTTACTTTAGAAAGAAAATTACTTGAGTGAAGAGTGTATGTGATAGTGCAATGTATCATTTGAGAAGCACTACTCTTGTAATTTCTTGGCGATTCAATAGTGAAACATAGCCAACAAGCTGCCAGTGTGGAGAGTGGACGTAAGCTTGATAAAGCCGAACTACTATAAAGATCGGTGTGTAGTACTCTCTATCCTTGAACTTTCATTCATTATTATTGACACTACACTGCATACATATCTGTCGAACAAGTTCGTTATAACATCATCATAATCATCGGACGCAATTATCTGACGACAACTTATATACAAGTTTGTCATACGCATCCATATGATATTTATCATACAAATTGTTGACCTCAGCTATATCTGTGTCATTTTAAAATTTGACTCACTTAGGATTTATGAAATTGATGATTTGATAGACGTGCTTGAAGTTAGTTCTCGCTCAGAATTGATCACTTTTGAGATACTAACCATTAGGGAATGGCTAATTAGGGATTTAAATTCGTGTGACTAAATAAACTCGATTGTGAACTGATTTTCGACCACAGAAATTGTCGAGGTGATATTTTGAGCCAATGTAGGCCGATCTAAGGATAGCTAGGGATCGATTCGCCACTGTTATATGAGTGGATCACGGGTGATTCCATTTGACCACGAGATGAATTGACGAATGACCCTAAACCTATACCAAACAATCGCGCTCGTCAAAACTAGCGATTGATCATCGTGATTACATGACAACCGGGGTCGTCACGATCCGAGTGATCTTAAATGTGGCTTGATTCAGTATCGATCACGAGTCGAATGTGCGAATTTCCTGAAAGCCACATGTTAGCTCGAGATAAGCTCAAGTTACGTTATTTAAATTTAGTCATTAATTAGAGACCAAGTTTGGGCATTGAAAATTTCGAAAGTCACGACAGGATAATTGGACGACGTTGTTATTGGCGTGGTCAGCCTCACATTTGTTTGGATCCTTCAGAAAAATTAAATTTTGGCAAGGAACGAAAAATGACCGTTTTACCATTGGGACTTTGTTAAGGCCAAGTATATCATGAGAAGGGCATTTTGGTCATTTCACACCAACCTTAGAAATAGAAATTTTTGGACAATTTTGCCCTTGGACTTTTTGTGAAATTCTAACTTTACCCTTGGATATTTTTGGTGAGGATTGATCTCGGCCGTTAATATCAAGATAAGAACGAATCGTGGCTGTCGGATGGAAAGTAGAGATGAGAGTAGGGTAATAATTTGCAAGGGGGTAGACACCAATTATTGGTGCAATTAGCCTTTTCTTCTCATTCTCTCTCTCACTCTCTCATTTTCTCTCTCTCTCTCTCGCCAATCTCCCCTCCCCCCTCATTCTCATGTTTCCTTCTCCCCCTCACCCTCTCGGCCAATCTCTCTCCCTCCTCCCGTGACCGTGGCCAGTCAGCCAAAGCTGCGGTCGCCGTCACCGATCGTCCGCCGTTTAGTTGCCGCCGTTGTTGTCCGTTCGCCGTGTGATTGTCGGCTTGCCGCCCTCCCCTTCTTACCTGAGCTTGCCTAGGACTTCAAGTGAGTGGCATTCTAAACCTTTCCTAGGACTATGGGTACTAACGGACTTGATTAGGGGCTGATTTAGATTATTTAATGGCTGTTTAGGGGTTAATTAATGGTTGCTTAGGGGTTATTTTGATAGGCTGAGTTGGGGGCTGATCTTGGCTGGTTCGTGGGTGAAATTGTGATGGTTTTAGGATTGATTTGTTGCTGGTTTGGGTGCTGGAAATTGCGGTTTGAAATGATGAGTGTATGGTTCGATTTGGGAACTAAACGATTCAGTTTGATGTGTAGTGCCGTGATTGGATTGTGGTAGTTATTATGACTTGAAATAGACATGAATATGTTGTTTTTATGCTCATATTAGTGGCTGTGATTGTGGGTCTAATGGTGACCTTGCGTGCTCATCGGTTTGCGGAATAATTGGTTGAAATGTAGACCCGTTTGTATGAGCATGGGCTGAATTGGATTGGTTGGAAATTAGGCATATTTGTGTGTCAATTGAGCATGTGAAATGCATGAGGTTCGTATGAGGTTTGAGCGTGTGGATGGGTGAAAATGTATGTGATGTGGCATGCACGTGATTACCAAAAACCCTGAAGCGTGTACTGTAACATGGGGTCCAGATAAAATGTGGTTTGTTGACGTGTTCACTTGATCACGTAATCCTTGAGGCGTGTACTGTAACGCGGGGAAATGAACCTGTTCTGAGGCATGTACTGTAATGCGGGATGATGCTCGGTATTACTGGAAGACCGCCAACCTGAGGCGTGTTCGTTAACGCGGGTTGTGCCATAGGTGGGAGATATCGAGCCTGAGGCGTGTACTGTAATGCAAGCAAGAAACATAGCCTGAGGCGTGTACTGTTACGCAGGCTAAGGAGTGTCGTGATTTCCGGAAAATCGCCAACCTGAGGCGAGTTCGTTAACGTGGGTTGTGCCGTAAGTGGGAGATGTTGAGCCTGAGGCGTGTATTGTAACGCGGGCAAGAAACATAGCCTGAGGCATGTACTATAATGCGGACTGAGTGTTGTGAATTTGAGATGGTCGTACGTAGATTGTTGGTTGAAAAGAGTGTGCTAGTAGTGCATGAATGAATGTGTGTGAAATGTGGAGTTTGGAAATGACATGTGTTCGACTTTGTTTTTGAGCATGATAATTAATTTGAAAAGTGCGTGTGGTTGGAAATTGTGAAATTGAGACTCACCCGCAAGCTGTGTATAATAAGAGCCCAGGTAAGTGTATTTGTATACATGTTGTGTATTTATTGGGTGATTCTGTGTTTGGACTTGTCTGAAGATACGTGTTAGCCTAGGCGGGGTTTAGGATATTTACTTGTTGAAACGTGCCTCATGGTTGTTTAACCAAACCATTTCAGAACCCCGACCTGAACCATAAATCTTCCGCTACCACCGCTCCAGCGTTTTGGTATACCGACGCACACTGAGCATTCAGTGGTAGAGTTTCCGATAGATGATAATATAGCTTGGATGAAGCATACCACCATAGTTTTGGTAGACATAGGACAACCTCTATGGCAAGCCCACATCTATATTGCCTGGTGTTTCCGAGATAGTATGGATGAGTTCGGCCCTGTTCGAGATTTTGATGTCTCTTTTGACGGTGTGGGAGATTGAGACCCGTCGGCTATACCCCCTCCCGATGGTGAGATGACTAGCTTAGACACTAGCCTCGCACAATCAGGACATCAGCATGTACCTGCACCGCCCGAACCTACAGTGGCAGAGCCTGATCCGGAGCCGGAAGAATCGCAGGCAAAGTACGACTCGATGGATGTGGACTTAGGTGTAGAGCCAGAGGAGGAACCTGTAGAAGAGCAGCTCGAAGAAGAACATGAGGAGGTCCTACAAGAGGAACCAGAAAAGGAACCAGAGGAAGATTTGGAGAAAGAGTCAGAAGCAGAGGAACGAATTGAGGTTCCGTTAAAGTCGGTGGATGAAGATAACCCGATTGAGATCGAAGCGGACCCCGAGTCTTCAGAGGAGCAAGTGGCTCAGGGGGATTCAGATTCGGATTCTGGGGAGACTGACTTGGAGTGGATGCTGTTGAAAGGGCGTAGGGGTTAGTTTAGAGGCAGAGAAACCTTTTTGAAGTGTCCTATTTTTGGAGATAGAGTATACCAAGACTACTAGTTCTTTTGTTATCGGTGGTGTAAACTTTAGGTGGTCGGTATGCATGTATATTAAGTTATTTGTAAATGGTGTGTATTGTATAAGTTTGACTTGGAAGTGGAAGTATATTCTCCCTATTACCCCTTTTTAAGTTTTGTTTGGGTGTTTGTTGCTTCCGCTAGTGCTTTGTCTCTGACGAGTGGAGTCGGCGACATCCTGGGACGTCACGATATTTGACTTTAGAGGTATGTCGCGTGCTCGATGGGGTTCGGGATGTGGCAATATCCATTTCGCACGTTTAAATCATTCAATTTGGTAAAATCACCTATTCACCTCCCTCTAAATGATAGCATTAGCCCTAACAACATGTATTTTGCAACCTCATGGTTTAGAAGTAAGAGGGCCTAGCTACTTAACTCTCGACTTGATTGAAGTCCCGTTGGTAAAGTGAAACTCTTGAAATACTTCATCAAAACCCTTGTACAAGTCTTTAGTCTTACACTGATCCCATTGCTGAGGCCTTGGCAGCCCCTGCCGGTTCTTTCTAGGAAGATGAACAATGAAGGAAAAGAAAAGAAATGAAGAAAGAAAATTATAAAACTATAAAATTTTCTCAAAACAACGTCTCTTGAGTTGAGTTGGATGCGACAGATCGTCGGTCATGATACATAAGACGGTCACCGCTGACTGGATTGCCACGTTAGCAATTTCCGGCATAAATTTATCTATATTGGGAAATCTTTAAAATATTTAGAATTACATTGGCCAAATTGTAAAGTTTAGAACTGAATTGGCGACCGTACAATAAATTTATGACTTTTTGGATAATTTTCCCCATTAATATACATGCACAAGCTTCCGACATGATATAAGTTTAATTTAATTAATTTGTCCTTACTTTAATATGTGGTCGGGGAATGTACAGTGGTCCACTTTATCCCCCAAATTCAATGTACATATATCCGAGCATCTTTATTTGGGAAAATTTCAAATCAGTACTCAAAATGAGGTCATTTTATTATAAAAAGGGTCAAAAGTGGACGTAGTGTCAAATAAGAGTATTAAGTGCCAAATCAGTTTCAAATAGGGACATGAAGCATCCAATTAGTCTCAAGTAAGGGCTTAGGTTTACTAGCCGGTTAAATGCTCACTAGCTGGCATACACATCACTATTTCAATGGTCGGAACAAGGGCAATTTTGTCTTTTACTTTTTATTATTTTTTTTCTTTTTCTTGTTTTTTTCTCTTTTTCCTTCGCCGACCATAGCCGAGGCCAGCAGGGGTTGCCCTCGTAGGTGTCGGGCGAGGGCCGCTTTCGCCTAGGATGGGTGGGCGAAGGTCGACCCTCGCCAGATTTGATGAGGGCAACGGTTGCTCTCGCCGAATCTAGCGAGGGTCGCCCTCACCTGCCCAACCCAAGCAAGAGAGGCCCTCGCCCAATGCCAGCGAGGGAAACCCAGGGTCGGGCGACGGTCGCCCTCAGCCCAAGTGAGGGCGGCTCTCACCCGACGCTGGCGAGGGCGACTCTCGCCCGACCCTAGGTTTCCCTCATTGGTGTTGAGCGAGGGTGGCCTCCGCCGGCCCCGGCTATGGCCGGTGGAGGGAAAAGAGGAAAAAAAAGAAAAGGAAAAGGAAAAAACAGAAAAAGAAAAAAGGAAACAAAAAAAAAATAAAAAGTAAAAGACGAAATTACCCTTGTTCCAATTGCTAGAACAGTGACGTGTTTGTCGGCCGGTGAGCATTTGACTAGCCAAGGTACCTAAGCCTTTACTTAAGACTAATTGGGCACTTCGGGCCCTTATTTGAGACTGATTGGGTACTTCAGGCCTTTATTTGACACTATGTCCATTTTGGACCTTTTTTTTGAGAAAATGACTCCACTTTGAGTATTGATTTGATATTTTCCCTCTTTATTAATTGATGTCGGTTAGCAACCAATAGTAAAACTGCCCAGCTTGTCGAGCCTGTTAATGCAGAAAATTACTTACTTGGCCCTATGTCTGCAATTATCAAGGAAAATCTTGACCAAATGAAGTATTGTTCATTGCACATTTTTCGTATTTTACAAAAATTTTCATGAACCATGAGGCTTGATCTTCACCGTATCCCTCGGTGATTTGGGGCAATCCTCCAATCTGCAGTATTTTCTGCAAATACGACATGATAATATATACTAAAAAATCATAAACAAAGACTTAAATTAACAAGTCGAATATCTATTTAGTGACATGTTAATGCAGTATCGATAATTTAAAATAAGGCGTCATTATTTTCCACGAGTGTCCGAAATTGAAAACAAATGAGGATACTTGATTTTCCGTCGACATGTCACGTGGTGTAGCTTATGTAACGGTTTTCTCCATTTAAAGAGGGTTACAAAGAGGATAAGTACATAGCTATTCACTCCAAGGTGATATAAAATAATTTTTGACAGAAAACCGTATTTGGTTATGTAGTGTTCTTAAGATGATGTTCTCTAGAGAGATCTTCGGATCACAGGATTTTGGCAAGAAAAAAAAAAACAGAGTTTATGTAATTTAAGCAGAATCCCATTGTTCTGTACCAAAAAATATGAATTTTTTTCATGGTGCTTATAATAAATTTCAATAACTGTTCTTAAGTGTCAAAATGTTAATAAAAAACTGGCTGGAGATTTTTCTCTAAGTAACTTGTTGGTGACTTTCTAACAATTTCATGAAATTATCAATTTCTACTGTTTGCAAATTAGTAATATTTGTACTAACTTACCGACTTTTATTTACATAAACTCACCAATGCTTCGAATTTACTGATATGAAATTAACAATCTAAATTGAAGTGTTTTACCAAATTTTGTCATTTTAGATCACCAACTAGTTTGGGGTTACCAAATCTCATTTAAGTAATTTACCAACATTTATTTCTTTCAAGTTACCAACTTCTCATTGAAGTACCATTTTTTATTTGCCTTGGTTAGCAACCTAACATGTACTAACTCTTTCCAAAGATTAGCAACCTAAATTAGCATGACTCACCTACTTTTTTCCCTTTAAATTAACATTACTATTCAATCATCAACTCTCATTTGGATTACTTACCAACGTTTATTTATTTCTTTAACATATTTCAAATTTTATAATTGTTTTCAAACTTTTATGTGCATTTCTTAGCAATGCTTTAAATTAACCTACTTTTCCAAGAATTTATCAACCTTAATTAGAGTAACTTACACAATTTTCCGTAATACCTACTAGTTTTGGATTACTAACTCTTGTTTGAGTTACTTGCCAAGTTTACTTATTTTAATTACCAATTTTTATCTATCTTTCTTAATTAAGCTTTATATCGACTTTTATATGAAATCACTAACTGTAATTTAAATGATTCATCAGCTTTTCTCGGGTTAATTGTCAACTATTTCTGGGTTATCGACTTTCGAGTTGGTTACCAACGTGTGTTTGGAATTTTAAATTCCTATAGAAGTTGGTTTATTTATAATCTTGGAAAGAAAGACAAATAAATTATTGGTGAATTTGCAGTTTTGGAAAGAAAGACAAATAAATCTAGTACAAGATAAAAGTTGATCGTTTCTAGATTGTCAAAAAGGGGTTGTCTTAGAAAATTATTAGACAAAAAGTTCCTAGGGAATTTAGGTGACCAATAAATTTTTTTATTAATAACTTTTTGATACTTACCAACTCTTTCCGAAATCAATGGACACGGAGAAAAATTGTTCTCTTTTCAGCGGAACAGTACGTAGTATGGCAGATGTATCATCCTTCAGCTTGCTTTGGTTTGTGATTTTACTATAGCTGCAGCTTGGTTACTTAGGCAGGCTTTTAGAATGAAAAATAAAGGAGAGAGGAGAACTGACAATCAAAGTTTTCTTAGTCAAAAGTACATTAATGTTGCAAAGCATATTAAATATTTGATTGTTTTTTATGGATGATTAAAATTAAAAGTCTAGTATATAAGCATGTTCTAGGAAAACTGGAAAAAAAAGCATTTGGCAAATTCGAACAGGCCTTTTAAATTTTTGAAAACAGCATATACATCCGGAACTAAACAATAAGTGGCCAGCATCTGATATTCTGCTAAATCGTAGACGATACAATAGTAGCCGTTTCCTTAGCTTCAATCATCATGCAAATGCAAATGAAGAAGAAATGAATGATGGAATTAGCACATTGATATTATGTGACTCTTCCATTCATTTGCTTCATCAAAAATTAAAAGTCTCAGATGTTCCACTCGAATGAGGATTCACACATAGACATCCATGTATTCATATGAGAGTTCATTTCAGGTTAATCACAGTTGTCCTCTATCAGTTCTGCGAGAAGATCCATTGCATAGTTACGCTTTCGTAGACTTTGTTTATATGGCTTGCTTCAGTCATAGCATCGAAGAGAAATCTCAGACTCATCAAGCCTTAGATGATTTTGAGCATTTATTTCGGCCATCAAAAGCGCCCTTAGTCAAGAATAAAGAGAGCCCATGTATGAGTTATTCGGTGGCTCAAATATTGACTGAACAGATAAAACGAGTAGCTCGACTTATGATTTAGTTAATACTTTGTCTCCCTTTCGTTAAACAATTTAAATAGCAGTGCCAAAGATGAGGCCTATGGTTTTCCTTTATGTGGATCCTGGTCGTTGGCCCAACAAAATCCTTTTCTTTTTTTTTTCCTTTTGTGGGTTTGCATAAGTTTTGTTTGTTGGGATCTATTAAGACATTAATCCGGTGAAATGTGTAAATACTTTTGTGAACATCTATGTTCTGTCAATATTTATTTATATTTATTGTAAAAGTAAAGAAGATCTCATACTTTTGAGAAATCTCAATACTATCCTCAATTGCTCACTTTACAAAATATGTACTCATGTGAAATGTGCCAGTCAACGATATCTTTATGTTTCATAAATTTTTCATATTTACATATTTCAGTCTTACAAAAATGTTCCTTAAAAGGTTAGAAAACATATCAGGAATGTGTTTGTCCTTTTTTTTGAGATGTATTATAGTCATATGATATTCCAAAACCATACAAAATCATTGTTGAAACTAGTCAAGATAACTACCAATCAATCTTATAAATATTTTACTTTCAAGAGGGAATGCGAAATTCTCTTATTTTCAATCATTTGAATTCCTTTCCGAAATCAACTTACATTTTAAAATATTTATCTCTTTTCACATAGGCTCAAATTCGTTTCCCTTATTATCCACACGGATACATGTGTGGCCTTGGGGGGAAAGAAGTAGAGGAACACTGAAACTCTGGATCTATTTCAACGAAGCGTTAGGCATTTCTGTCGGTATGCATGCCCGTGCACCAGAGAGGATAGAAGTTTAATTTAATCGATCTGTCCTTGTTTTCGCAGTTGATGATGCCACCAAAATCACTATGAACTCGAAGAGTTGATGCACCATGGAAGGACTTTACATCATCCCATCAACTCCGCAACCCATTTAGACAGCATTTCATCAGAAATCCACCTGTTTTGATTCCCTCCATCTTCACCGCCCTCGAAGAGCTCAAAGTACTGATTCTCAAACATGCACATATCCTCCACATTGAGGTCCATCATCATGTCTTCCCATGAAATTGTGTCCTCCTCGCAATCTCCTCCCTGACCCTTCCCTTCAACCGATTCCGTCATTCTATCTGAAATAACGCCTTCTGAATTATACGGCTTACTGTCACGATCCGTGTCACATTGTGATTCGGCCGTGGAGGTCCTGTTCAAGGGCTTGTCGTTTGTGAGCTTATTATCCTCGCATTTTGAGTTCATTGGCGGGTCACCGTTGTCTCGGACTAGCTTCTTCTTTATGGTGGAGTTCCAGTAATTCTTTATCTCATTATCTGTTCGGCCAGGAAGCCTTCCCGCGATAAGAGCCCATCTACAAGAAAACAAACTAACGCATGTTAGTGCCAATCTCAATAATGTTCTTTTGGAACTGAACATGGCTTTGAGAAACAACATGGTCAAGTACCTCTCTTTGTTTAAAGGTGAATGACATAGCAAATTATCATCACCTTCAATAACTTCTTTAAAGAACAATCTCAAAGGTATGACGAGCTCATCACTTACAAATAATACCTGTTGCCCAGGAGCTTATGGAGCCTAATGATGAGCTCTTCTTCTTCAGGTGATATGTTTCCTCTCTTGATATCTGGTCTTAGGTAATTTAACCACCGGAGTCTACAGCTCTTTCCACACCTCTTGAGGCCTGCACATCAATTTTATGTATTATTTTCAGTGATTAGGGGATACAAAACAAGTAAGACTATAGATGAAAGTTTTTCATTGGAATGCACACTGTGTCACATGTTTGCGCGTCACCCATAAAATTTTTTCAGGCATTCAAGATCTATTGAAAAAATGATATATTGGACCTTATAGTCATATATCGAATGTGGGACTATCTGTTTTCATTGATGATACTAAGCAACATGTTGGTGCACTTATTGAATAATCGGTATTTTTGTAAGTTTAGACACGCACTCCTATTATTTCTTTTTCTCTTGGGAACATTTATAACCGTCAGTTTGCAAAGACAAAGATAGTAAAATCCAAAATGCCTTAACTCACCTGTTGCATTGCGAACTTTGCTCCATCTCCCTTGACCATGAACTTTCACGTAATCGATGAGCATTTGGTCTTCAAGAGCCGACCAAACCCCTTTCTTGAACTGCAATCCATCTTTACCACTACTAGGGTTTCTGCTCATTTCTCTCTCTCTCTCTCTCTCTCTCTCTCTCTCTCTCGCATTCTAATGCTAAACTGTCTCGATGATGACTGATTATATAAAGACTCTTTCATGCGCTGTTGATGTTGAACACTGCTTATTATATTAAATCACGATGTCCTCACTGAGAGAAAGAGAGGAAAAAAGAATTGTTATTTTTAAAAAGAAAAGCAACGTGCATTTTTAAGTAAGCCAAAAGGTCTTGAGACAGTCACATGCAGTTTTGATATACTATAGGGAATCGAGTAAAGGTGTGGTTTTGACCGGTAGATATGTTTGCCTATAATTTCAAGGACGAGATCCATTTAAATTGAACTGTTCGTATGATCGTTGGTTCATGCAGATTTTTCTATTTAATTGCACTCTTGAGTTCAATGCATTCCAAGAATTTTAAAAAGGCCTGAGACAAAAGGTTTTAACTGACCTAACCATTTCGGTTCCAAGCCGATTTCGGTAGTAACTCAACGGGATCTTTTTGAGTTACTAACTAGCAATTTCCTTGAATTGTCGACTACCCGACCCCAACTTTTTGAAAAGCGGAGGCTAGTCAGGTTTGAGTGATGAGTAATCACTCGTAAAATTTATGTAATCACTTTGAAATTTATAGAAATGGTCAGAGGCATAAAACCCTAATCTAATTGAGGCTCGATTCAAGTGGGCACCCCAATATCTAAAATGAGTATAACACAACATTGCAACGCTTAATAGCAACTTAGAAATGTAATTATGTAGTCAAATAGTGTTTGTGTCGAACAATACAAATGTATTTAAAACCTATAAAACCAAAAATCACGAACTTTTATGTTTCTTTAACCGATAGAATCCTAAGCTAGAGCTTGAGTGTTTAATTGAAATCTCATTTTTCAATCACTGAGCTATTTTATTGTTAACTCTGAACACCTAGATAGAAAGCATATCGAGTTAAGCTGAAGGTTGAGGTTGAGAAACCAGGTTTGACATAGGCCAATCTTAAACATCAATCTCAAGTCAACTCTGCGCTGTATATTGAATAAAATCGACTTGGGTTAGTCTTACCTCCTTTCTTATAGTGTTAGGACCTCTCACTCGAACCTCCATTGATTTCATTAACCCCCACAAGTAGAATAGTTTAACACCCTGAAGAAAATAACCACCGGCGACTGAACCCTAAAATATTCCTCCCGGCATAAACCAATCAAAGATCAACATGTTCCCAAGAACACAGGAATTGAGCTGGCCCTTTTCCTTTGATATTGGACATCCCCTGTGTTCAACCAAACCTCGGATTCCATCCCTTTATATCGTATTTGCTTTCTTAATGTAGACACGTGTTTCGCCGCATTAATTTTATATACAGCAACCAAGTACAGCTCAAAGAATATCTGACTTCCCCAACTCATTAAGCCATGGATCATGTGGAGAAAGTTTGGTGTCTATGTTGTCATTTTCTATGTTTCCGGCTGGTCCAGAGCAAAAGGCGGGTGATGTGTAGCATATGATGGCTTCACGTGTATGATTAGAATGAGTACGATCATGTAAAGAAGAGAGGCGCACAGACTGACTTAATTTGTTGGCATCATGTAGGTGTATTTTTTGGTTTCTGGCCGGTTTGGAGAGAGTGATATTACATAGGCTCTCATCTTGTTAGTTGAGAAAAAATTTTGAACAGAGGCTGTGTCAAAGACCATTTTATGTATGCATTGTCAACTAGTTTCCGAATACTTTTTATGGAAAATCTCTAGGGCTGATGATTCAATTGGTTAGAGAGGTATTTTCAACTTGAAAATTGGAGGTCACCCGTTCAAATCTCACTAATAGTGTACACAATCCTCTAGCTTGGGGCCACCTACACCAGTCAAAGATTTGAATTTGATCAGTTCATTTGACTTATTAGGTGTTGTACCATAAGATTTCAATGGAAAGGCATTCGCAGTGTATAATTTCATTGCAAGACTAACATTTCTTACACGTTCCAATGCGTCATATATTAGGATTAATTTCTTTTTGAGAAACACCATAGAAACTAATGTTTGATGAAGTCACTTATTTCTCATTTTAAATTTTCCATCGTATAAAGGAACATATATAGTTGTGTTGATCAATCATAATTACATGTATTTTGCAATTTAGGAGTAAAGAGGGCTAGCTACTTAACATTCGCCCCAACTGAAGTCCTGCTGGTAAAGCGAAAATCTTGAAATACTTCATCAAAGCCTTTGTAAACTCTCTAATTTTACAATGATGCTATCGCCAAGGCCACGGCAACTTCCGTCGGCTCTTTCCGAGAAGATGAACAACTAACGAAAAGAAAAGAAAAGAAAATAAATAATAAGTTTCTCGAAATAACATCGTTTTGAGTGGAGTCCGACACGTTAGACCATCAACCATGTTACATGGGATGGTTGCCACTGACTAGATTACTAGGTCGGCAATTTCCAACATAAATTGGTTAGGTGGACTACATTGAAAAATCTTTAAAAAGTTAGTCCATATTGGACAATTTAATCGATATGCATGCACATGCTCCCGGAAAAACAAAATTTCTAATTAATCAATTTGTCCTTAGTATTATCTTGGGTCGGGGAATGTCTATTAGTCAACTTACGCCCCCAAATTCAATGTAAAGATCTCCGAGTGTCTTCATTAATTGATGTCGGTCGGCAGCTAATATAATAAACTGCACGTATGTCGTATTTTACAAAATTTTCATGAAGCTTGATCTGCGCCATTTCCGACGGTGATCTGGAACAATTTTCCAATCTAGCGGATGACACACTGATCCGTGGATGCGTAAAAAAGCATAAACAAAGACTTGAACTAACAAGTCGAATGTCTTATTCTGCCACTGATTCGAGCTCGGCTTAGAACACTACAAAAAAACCCATGATTAGCGACGAAATTTGCAATGAAAATTAGGCCAAAATCTGTCGCAAATCGAATTTACGACGAACACCATCCGTCGCAAATGATTCGTCGCAAATTTGCGATGAATAATATCCGTCGCAAATAGTTCATCGCAAAAATCGTCGTAAATTTCGTCGCAAAATTGCGACGAACATTTTCTGTCGCAAATTTCCGACGGAAATTCATTCATTGCAAATTTCGTTGCTAATAATTCGTTGGAAAAGTCATTGCAAAATTGCGACGAACACTATCCATCGCATATGGTTCGTCGCAAATTTGCGACGAACAATATCCATCGCAAATAGTTCGTCGCAAAAATCGTCGGAAATTTTGTTGCAACAATCCGTCGAAAAAATTCGTCGCAAATTTCATCGCAAAATTTCGACGCAAAATTCGTCGGAAATTCCACGCCAAAAATCGTCGGAAAATCTGTCGTAAATTTCGTTGCAAAATTCATGGCAAAATTATCGGAAAATTCGTTGCAAATGTGCTCGCAAAATTTGGCGCTAAATTCGTCGCGAAATTCGTTGCATGATGTATTCTGCACAAATTAGCCACGAACTTGATTTGTCTCTATTTATTTGTCGCAAATTAAGCACGAACTGTAATTGTTGAAAAATTTGTCTCTAAATATTCGTCGCAAATTTTACACTATTTCCTCCAAGAAATCTTGTCAATATTAATAGGAATGCATTAATGAACATTATGCAATACATTCAAAACAAACAAATGATACGAGACAACCATAAATTCCGTTTTAGAAACAGAAAACCAACAAAGCAGACACAATGACATATAAGTGAAAAAAATAACTAAAGGACAATGGACACCTACAGAAGGGCAGCTTTGATACTCGGCAGGATACCAAAAGAAGTCACTTTTATCCACACCTGATGAAATGTGGATACATAAATAAAGATATTCAATAAGTTCAGAATATAAAATAAGCGTTTATGCATGGATGTGGATCTACGTATAAAAAAACAAGTAAGGGTTAATAAAAAAACGATTCAAGGCAAACATCAATGTTTTTATATATGAATATGAGTCAACTTATGTATTAAAAGATTGTGAATCAAGCTTACCTGCGATTTTGAGAATTTTAACTAGAGAGGACCGAGAAAATCATCATCATCATCAACAAACGTAGCATCATCGTTTTGATCGTCATTGTGCGCATCACCTAATGGATTGGTAGGAGGTATAGGAGGAACCTCATAGCGATTGGGGTTGAGGTGTCGCATAACGATTTCCATTTGTTGTTGCAAGTCATTTATTTGTTGGTCCTTCTGTACAAGTACATTTATCAGATAATCTACTTCTTGTGTCAATTGCCTGTCATATCGTGACCTCCGTCGACCAGTCGCATTAGATGATGAAGTTTCAGCATGATGCGGCATGTACATCCTTGACACTGATCCCATCCCAAATATTTTTTCCTTTTTCATCCCACCCATTGCCTCCACCCATAATGCCATATTGTCACCTAATGGCTCAAACGTAGCACCCCCAGCACTACCACTAGCATTGCTCATTAAAAATTCATCATATTTATCCTTCATTAACAATATAGATGAAAATAAAATAACTTCATATATATATATTGAAAGCATTCAGGGTGGGCATTCTAGTTTCCAAAAATCCCAATGTATAAACTTACATACCTTAATAACTTTTGCGCGATCACCAGTCCATGTCTTATCTTTCTTTTAAAATGTGCGTTCAAATATAGCTGCAAATGTCGGTTCCGTCCCCAATTCCTGTGCCTACGATATGTGAATATGAATAATTGAACTAAATTAACTTATAACTTATTTAACAGACTAACCAGTCGTTTGCGATGCTCCCCAATGTTGATAGAGCCCCCAACATATGTTGCTGCCCCGTCACTAGAACTAAAAGAACGGTTCTTCTTATTTTGCTCACTGATTTGCCGAATCTTTTCAGTTTCCCATATTCTGTTTTTTTCCACCCATTTGTCCGCTGTAAAGAATGACGGCTTCACGTGCTTGGTCTTCGCTCTATTCATCACATTGCGTATACAATCACCGACTTTCTTGTTGAAAATTCTTTTGATTTCATTCTCTTCCTCTTGATCCCACATGAACTTCCGCTGCAATCAATACAAACAAAATTTGAATGTTATTATGATGGTTACATATCCATTACCATGCACCAGACAATATAATATACCGAACTTAGTTGGTGAGAAAATAGACTATATAAAACTTACCTTGAACTCATTCCACCACAAATCTTTCATTTCTTGTGGAATACTTCTGAAATTAATATACTGGCCCATCCAATAGTTTTTTACTATTTTATTCAGTTGCCGCACAACAACCGGCGCATTCGTGAATATGCATGTACACGGAAATTGTGCAACATAAAAAATTAACAGGACATCCATATTTAAAGCCATAAATATTACATATACTAAAATAAAAATGAAGTACTTATGAATCGCCAAATGGGCATATAATGCTCTGGTTATCTTCTTCACTTGTATTTCCGTCATTGTGCAATTGCTCTGCTAAATAATAAGGAGGAATGGAAGGAGAGGGAGCTAAAGGAGATGGAATCGAAGGAGATTCAGTTCGCATGTGGCCAACTCTCCTAACATCCTCTTGTGTATTGGAGGAAGGGCCAACGTGTCCATATTGTGACGGAGGATATTGTGATTAAGGGTTAGATGAAAGGACAGGAGAAGAGGAAATGGACTGGGATGAGGACGAGGAAGAGGCTGGTCTTCTATGTATGTGACATCCACGTTTAAAATGACAAGCACGAAAGTTAGGCAAATATGTAAAAATATATTAACACGTATTACGGACACATGACTTACATGACGAAGCTTACCATTTTGGTGTAGAAGCAGAAAATGTTTTGTTGAAATAAGCCAAATGCCCAGTGGTTATGTTATGCAATTTTCTACGAACAAATATGTCTTGAAAATGTTGGCAGAAATTAATTGGAAGCATGCTTGACAAAAAATGACACGTGAAAGCGAAATCTGATTGATTTATTGAATTTTTTGCCCCCTAAAATTTCGTTGTGAACCTAAAAAAATTTCACTTATTCTGAACGTGGGTGACCACATGTATTCTACGTAATGCAGTATAGTTTTTTAATAAAAAAATGTTATTAATTTTAAACTTTTGTTGGGGAACTAAGAAAAATTAAATTTCACTAAAATGGGGTTTGGCCACGGATTTTGTACAACATTCTGTAAATTTGTGAAATTTTTTAATTTTCCAATTTTTTTAAAATTTTTGAATTTTTTTTATTTTTCCCGGGAGCGAAAAAAAATTTAATTTCAATACATGTGGGTGGCCACAGGTATTTTAAGTCATTCTGTAAAGTTATGAAAATTTTTAATTTTTCATATTTTTAAAAAATTAACGTTGCACTAAATGTGTTTGGCCACATGTATTATAAGACATTATATGCATTTTTGAAATTTTTGAAATATTTAATTTTTTAAACAACCTAAAAAAAATTAAATTTCACTGAAAGTGGATGGCCACATGTATTCTAAGCAATTCTGTGCCGTTTTCAAATTATATATTTTTGTTATGATTTTTCCATTTTTTAGTGTGGAAAAAATAATTACATTTTCTACTCCTAGGGTGGCCACATGTATTGTACATCAGTTTAAAAAGTTATTTTAATTTTCAATTTTTCATTATTTTTCTTCTTTTTGTTCTCCTAAAAAATTCTAAATTTCAGTCAAAGTTTGTGGCCATAGTTATTTTTTGCCATTTTGTGATATTTTGAAAATTTATTTTTTTAATTATAAAAAAACAATTAGCAACAACTTTAATATTTTTTCCAAATCTGCTTGTTGAACATTTTGTTACAATTTTTATTAATTCTACAAGAATTAATCCATTTTTATGCATTTTATTTTGACTAGCATAATTAACAAATTAACCATTCGGCGACATAATTACACAAATTAAACATTTGAATTAACCATTCGACATAATTGACAAATTAACGCATAATTGCACCCGAGCGTCATTGCATGGTTAATCGGCAACGTAATTGACAAATTACCTATTCGAACATCAATCAAAGTCACATGCAATTCTTAAATCGACTTGTAACTTAACTAACCAAACAGGTATTACTTAATCACTAAACATGTCTGATTAGTACATAGTACAGTATGTAGGATTAAGGGTATTATGTATGATGTTGGGCACCGACGGCATTGGGTCGCGGCTGGGAGGCGACTGGTCGGCCACTGGCGGTGGATGGCTGGCGACTGGGCGGCGGCTGGCAGTGGCTGGCTGGCGACTGGGCGGCCACCAACAGCGGCTGGTCGACGACTGGGCGGCGGCCGGGCAGCGGATCGGCGCCGACTGAACAACGGGTAACGGCTGGGTGAACAGATCTGGTCGAGGTAGTGCGGGGAGCGGCGAGAGGTGACGAGGCGGGGAGCTGCGAGGCGACAGCGGGGAGCGTCGGGGGCCGATAGCAGGGCAGTAGGCCGCGCGGCTAGCTGCACTGTGATAGTGACCGGGCGAACAGATCTGGCCGGGCCGGCACGGGGTGCGGCGGGGGGAGACGGGGTGGGGAGTATCGGAGAAATACGAATAATGCGGGGAGGGTCCGGCGGGGACGGCAATGGAGAAATTTGCAGAGACGGACCGATCGTGTGAGGTCGGTCGAGGAAGAAGAAGAAGACTTTGCGACGGACAATATTGGTTCGTTGCAAATTTGCGACGGACGGATAATCCAGTCCGTCGCAATTTGTTCGGCGCCGGCGATGGCAACTCGGACGGCGATGGCGACAGCAACGGCGATGTTCAGGGTATGGCAACGATTAATTTATGACGAACGTTGGGTTTCCGTCGCAAATTTGCGATGGCAAAAAAAAAATCTGTCGCAAATATCAGAGAGAATTTTTTTGTCGGTTTTAAATTTGCGACGGAATGCAAAAATCCATTGCAAATATGTTTGGGAGGGAATTTTTCCCGTCCCAAATTTGCAACGGATAATGCAGGTCCGTCGCAAATTTGCGATTGAAATTTTTTGTTCAAAATTTGCGACGGACTAAGATATTCCGTCGCAAATTTGGTACTGAAATTTTTTGTCCAAAATTTGCGACGGACTAAGATATTCTATCGCAAATTTGCAACAGACCATATTTGGCCGTTGCTAATGGGACGGACTTTTTGACGATAAAGCAATTTGCGACATATTTTTTTCCCCATACAAAATTTTGCATCTGATTTAGCTCGGATGCTAAAAATAAAGGAAATTTTCGATTCCGTCGAAAAATTGCAGTGACTTACTCATTTCCGTGACTAATTCTTCGATGAACAGTACGCACGAATAAGTTGTTGTATAAAAATGAGCGACGAGCCAAATGCAATGGAAAATGGAATATCGCAGATGACATCGCACGAATAATATTGCACTTGTCATCATTTAGCGACAAATTTTACGATGACCAATTAAATTAATATGAATAATCGACATGAACAATTAATAACAATAGTAAGAACAACAATAACAATAATAAGAAGAACACTAACAAAAATGATGACACGGAAAATAACAGTTGGCGCAATAATAATTAGACATTTTGTTACTATTTGCTAACAAAAAATTTAATCTTCGTCTTCGTCTTCGTCTTCATTTTCGTCTTCATCCTCGTCCTCGTCCTCGTCCTCGTCTTTGTTCTCGTCCTCGTCTTCATCATCTGTCTCAAAATCAGATTCTGAACATTCTTCTACATTTAATTCGCAAATTTCAATTAGATCCACATCTACGGTTGCTCCAAAGGGATCTCGTAAAGTTAAAATGTTATATTCCTCAATTTCAACCGTGTTACACACTTCATCTTGTTGGTAGGCTCTATCCTTCCAGTGTTCCTCGATTTTTTTCCGTGCTTTGATTTTACATACAGCCCACCAATCAGTTTTGTCACGTTTCAAACTAGGATATGATGCATACCATACTTGAATTGCTTGTTGTGCCAAGACAAATAGTTCATATTTCACGTACCTTTTCTTGTGATGTATTTCAATCAAGTTAAACTTCGTATGCACTTTCATTCCTTTGATGAGGTTGAACCACGTGTACTTAAATAACACAACCCGCATAATTAATGGTCTAGGATACTCTATTTCGTTGATTTCATCCAACAAGCCATAAAAATCATCTGCTGAACTACAACCATTGGATGACCGAACAGATACCCCACTATTCATTGTGGATTTTCCCATTGCATATTCTTGAGTGTGAAAATTATATCCATTTATGAAAGATGCTGGCCAACTTCGAACTCTTAACTGTGGACCCCATGCTAGATGATATAGCAATCCTTGCCGTGCAAGTGCATCATGATTATTGTGAACTTAATGTTACATATTAACAAAGTCAATAATATAATATAAATAAAATATGTATGCTATTTGAATAACTTGGTTTTGATCCATAGACAACTTACATATGTCTTGAACCATGCTGCAAATTGTTCATCGCACATATAGGCATACTCATTTGGTGGTAGTCCATATATTGAAATTCGAAAAATCCTAGTAATAGATATCATGTAAATATTGGCAAATATTTGGCATATAATGCATATATTTGCAAATTTACATTTACTCGAAATATGGCTCGACTTCTGGGCAGTTCAGTAAAACATATGTATGGGCTGCTTGAAATTCTTTGCCTGTTAAGTAACGATACTGACATGCGCCGCTTGGTCGACCAAGATAATTGAAAATAGAGAAAATTTTGCAATTGGGATTAATGGGGCCCTCATCATTTCTGCCTGGTCTCCGCATCTTGTACTGCACGTGCAGCTCGAAATAGTATGACGCAAATGTCATAACTTCTTCCACAATATATGCATTACAAATTAAAGCTTTAACACGTGTCTTATTCTTCATTTTTTTTTTTAAATGGTATAAGAATCTAGTTGAAATAAAAAGAAACTTAGCGTAACATAATATATAATATAAAGTAATTTGAACTTTAGATTTGATTACAAAAAATTACCTCTCAAATGGATACATCCATCGAAATTGGACGGGACCTGCAACTTTGGCCTCATAAAGCAAATGAACTAAGAGATGCTCCATCGAATCAAAAAATGATGGCGGAAATATCATTTCCAAGTTGCAAAGGATAATTGGAATATCTCTCTCAAGTTTCTTCATGTGCGATGCTTTTAACACTGTCGAGCAAATATCATGCATGAAATTACTCAATTCTGTAATGGCGCCCCATACAAAGTTTGGTAGAACTTCCTTCAAAACTATTGGAATGAGTCTTTCCATCAATATGTGACAATCATGACTCTTCAAACCTGTCAACTTGCATTCATTCAAATCAACACATCTCCCGACGTTCAAAGCGTATCTATCGGGAAACCGCACAGATTTCAACCATTAACAAACAACTCGCCTATGCTCCTTATCCATTGTATAAACTGCTTTTGGTTTTGGTCCTCTGTTGCTTGTATCCACATCTAGTGTTGGCCGATTACAAATATCTCGCATATCTTTTCTTGTGTTTAAGTTGTCTTTTGTTTTTCCGGGGACATCCATCACAATATTTATGACATTGTCGAAAACATTCTTTTCTATATGCATGACGTCAAGATTATGATGAATAAAATGAGCTTTCCAATATGATAGATCCTAAAATATACTGCGTTTTGTCCACTTATGTGTGCTACCGTACACAAAAGTCGTGTGGTGCAGGTTCTCAACAACAGATGGAAAGTTCTGCATCCGCTTCCAAATTTGATCGCCCGTCAACCTCAATGGTGGACGTGTTCTTTCAGTCCTATTCTTGATAAACTCTTTTTTATTCCTTCTAAATGGATGATTCATCGATAAAAATTGTCTGTGACAGTCAAAATAGCTGGGCTTCCTTCCATGTTTTAATCTAAATGACTTTGATCTCTCCAAATATATCGAACATCCTAAGATCCCAGCGGTACTCCATCCAGATAACATTCCGTAAGCTGGAAAGTCATTTATCGTTCAAAGCAGAGCAGCCTTCATTACAAATGTTTGATCAGTAGATACATCATATGTAATAACCCCGTCCTCTCATAGACGCTGTAACTCTTCAATCAATGGTTGCATATAAACTTTTATTAACTTTTTCGGATTTTGCGGTCCAGTTATGATCAATGTCAAGAACATGTAAGGTGTCTTCATGCACCTACCAGGTGGCAGGTGGAAGATTGTACGACGTTAAAATAACTGGCCAACATGAATAACTTTTTCCTGCTTTCCCAAATGGGGCAAATCCATCAGCACAGAGACCTAATATGATGTTTTCCAACTCCATCGCAAAATCAGGGTATGTTCTATCAAAATGTTTCCATGCCTCTGCATCTGAAGGATGACACATTAGATCCTCTTCTGTTTCATGCTTTGCATGCCAAGTCATGAGCTCAGCAGTGGCTTGCGACACATACAGCCTTTGCAACCTGGGGATTAAGGGCAGATAAAACATTTGCTTGCATGGTCTATGCTTCTGATTACGATCCTGCCTCCGGTTAGTCTTGTATCTTGGGTGGCTACAGAATTTGCAAGATTTTACATTTTCATCATCTTTCCAATATAACATGCAACCCCTACTACATACATCAATCCTTACAACCGGAAGACCTAAGTTATGCACTAACTTTTTCATATCGTAAAAATCACTAGGCATGATGTTATCATTAGGCATTGCTTCTCGCATTACTTTAACAAAAGAGTTAAAGCAATCCGCAGACACATTATGCTTTGCCTTGATATTTAACATTCTTACTGTCACTGATAATTTAGTGTGGTTCTTACAACCTGCCCATAAAGGTTCATCTGCTGCTTTCAACACATCCGAGAACTGATTAGATGGAAAAGTTTCATTATAGACATTCTCATTAAAACATGTTACTCCGATTTCTTCTGATTGTGATGCATGACTAGGGCCCTCATCACGTGTTGGAGTAAAACTAGTACTTGCATGATACGCGCTTGCAACAAAATTCTGACTAGCTGCATCAATCATCATTCTCTCGTATGGGTTCAATTGATCATAATAGCCACATTCATTCCTAATTATGGATTGGTCACTTCTTCGATATCCTTTATAAGATATAAATGGTTCACCATGGGAAGTCCAATTATAATAGTTCGGAGTAAATCCAAATCTACAAAGATGTTCTCTAACTTTATCACACACAAAAAATTTACCATTACCGCACTTTCTACACGGGCACCTTAACTTATTTCTATCAATGAACTCATATTTAGTACTAGCAAAGTCTAAAAATAGTTCCAAGCCAGTACGAAACTCATCTGTCAATTCTCGACGTCTAGGTAAGTTCTTATTATACATCTAAGTCATTTCTCTTTGCAGTGTATCTGTATAAAAACAAAAAGATCGCGTCAAATATTACAAATATCATATGTACTGTACGTAATTGCAACCATTAAAGTAATAAAATTAAAATTTTTGTTTGGCCGAAACAATTACTTTGAAATTGGCAAAAAATAAAAAAATTCAAGATAAATAATTTCAAATTGACTGAAATATTTGTTTGGCCAAACAAAAATGGTTGGTCAATTTGACTGGAATCATTACTTTAATGAAGAAATTAGAAGACTCAAGCAAAAATTTGACTGAAATATTTGTAGTATAAATTGGTCAATTTGATGACAATTGCACCGTTCACGTGGATTGCAGCACGTTCAAATTGACACATACCTACAATAAATAATCACTTCACAATCATTTTAAAATAATTTTAATTTTGCCCGAATTTTTTTCAATTTTTTCCCCATTATGTTATTCAAAATAAGTTTTTCTATGTCGCAAAAGAAAAATTGCAATGGAAATTCGTTACCGTCGCAAATTTGCACCAAATAACTAAAAATTGCCTTGCTTGTCCGGCCTCCCCTCATGGCCGGCAAGGTATTGCCGGTCGTTGGACCGGGGACGAAGTTACGAAAAAAAAGCAAAAAATTATCTATAATATAAAAAAAATTGCAATCTAGTGATGCATATTCACGAAATTAGATATGATACTTACCAGTACAAAAGCTTCATCGGGATTGACTTGTGAACGCGCGGATTTTGCGGCTTTGATACATACACAAGATGGAGAAAAGCGAGACAGAGAGACAGAAATATTCAGATGGGGAGAAACTGCACAAAAAATCTAGGGTTTGATAAACTACAAATTTGCAACGAATTTTATTTCGTCGCAAAATCCGTCGTAAATTTGTGGCGGAACAATTTTCGTTGCAAATTAACAACGGATTTTGCGACGGACTTAGTTTGCGTCGCATATTTGCGACAAACGCTTTTCCGTCTCAAATTTGCGACAGAAAATTAAATCTGTCGCTAATTTCGTCATAAATTTGCGACAATAAATTTCCCGTTGCAAAAACCGAGTTTTTTTGTAGTGGAAATGAAGAAGCCAATACAACATCTCTATCTAGTGACATGCTTAGGGGTGAGCGAAAGGAACTGTTTAGATCGGGAATCACCTGGACCTAATCGAACCAGTTGATTTTGACATTTCTCAGGGGCACCGGTCCGGTTCCCGATTTCAATTTTTTGGAACCAATAATTTTCGGTCCGGTTCCCAAATCCATGTGTGCAACCATCCAGCTGCATCACGCGGATTGAATCGATTATTTTTTTTTAAATTTCTTATAAATCTGTAAAAACTAAAATGCCCTAATCCTTATTCCTTCACAAACCCTCACGCTGCTCGCTCTTTCGTAAATCTGAAAAAAAAAGTCTAATTGCTCGCTCCAAGCCCTAAACCCCTTCATCTCCCCACTAAATCTCCAGTCCTCTTCTCCATGTCGTCCTTGGTCTTGGCTAATCCCTCAGCCAGCGCCGCCGGGCTCGACTGCGATAACAAGCCTATCCGCGCGGCCTAGAGCTCCAGCCCCGACGACCCTGCTCGTCAACTCATCAGGGGTTGTGGGGCTCCAGAGTGGAGGGATACGTCGCTTCTCCTCACTCTAGGGCTGTGGTTTCTGAGTTTGAATCGGTTTTAGGTCCACCGAGTAGCGGATGCTTTAAAGGTCGAGAGCTCGGATTTGCGGTTTCTTTCTTCAATGTTTTAAGGATTGAGTGCGGGCTTCGGCATTCGAGGTTCTCTTGGTTACTGGTCTCGCATGTTTTAGCTGGGAGGTGGGAGTTGGGGCGATTGTATTGGGTTCTTCAGCAAATGCTGGAAGAGGAAGGTAATTTTGAGTAACCAGAATTTTCGCACGTCATAATCTTTGTTTGGTTCTCCTGAGCTGAGTGGTACTCTGAAAGTTTTGTTTAGCAAGATATAGGGGCAAGCAAAGTGAAATAGCGAGCTCCCAAATTCAACACAGAGGAAAAAAAATGAAAAATATTGGTTACATTGGCCCACTTAGGAATCAGAGCGGATCGGTCGATTTGGTCTAGTCTGATTCCAAGACCAAATGGTCTGGTTCTCAGTTCCAGAAACTTGAAACCGGTCCCTCGAGTCCAGTTCTCAGTTTCCGGGTGGGAATCAAATCACCTAGGACCCGCTTTTCCCCTGGACATGCTGATGCATTATCAATTACTTAAAATAAGGTGCCATTATTTTCGACGAGTGTCTAAAATTGAAAACAAATGAGGATACTTGAATTAACGAGTGATATCCCGTCATCGTCATGTCATGTGGTGTAGGTTATGTAATAAAAATTTTTCTATAAGGTGCCTATTTTATTAATAACTTTTTGATATTTACCAACTCTTTCCGAAATTTACCGACCCGGAAAGCATATTAATAGCGCAAAGCATATTAATTATTTGCTTTTTTTTTATATGGATGATTAAAACTAAAGGTCTAGTATATAACCATGATCTAGGAAAACAGGAAAAAAAGCATTTGGCAAGTTTCAAACGCGCCTTTGTAAGCTTTTGAAAACAGCATTTACATCAGGAACCAAACAATAAATTGCGAGCATCTGATATTCAACTAAACCATAGACGATCCAATAGCAGCCGTTTCCTTAGCTTCAATCATCATACAAATGCAAATGAAGAAGAATTAAATGATGGGATTAGCACCTTGAGATTATGTAACTCTTCCATTAATTTGCTTAATCAAATATTGAAAGTCTCAGGTAATCCACTCTAATGAGGATTCCATCATAGACATCCATGTATTCATATGAGAGTTCATTTCAGGTTGATCGTAGTTGTCCTCCATAAACTCTGCGAGAAGGTCCATAGCATAGTTACAGCATGGCACATCGCTTTCGCTGACCTTGTTGATACGGCTTGCTTCAGTAAAAGCATCGATATGAAAAATCTCGAGCTCACGAGCCTTGAGAAAGCATTGTCAAAGTCGATCTCTGCAATGTCTATATCTCCGATGTCAAATCCATTATGAGTTCTGGACGATTTTCATCTATGGGTATGACATTTGTGCGGACATTGATCGGATGTGGTCCGACTAGTTTTTTAAGGTCTTCATCTTCAGGTTTAGTGACATCCAGAGTGACTGCGATTATGGCTGGCTTCGTCTCGGTCGATTAACATTTCTCTCTTTCATGGCTTGCTTAGATTGCTTAGGGCCAGCTTGTCCCCTTCTGGCCATGTTTGAGTGCCAATAGTTTTTCATTTCATTGCCTGTTCGCATGGAAACCAGCCGGCAATCAAAGACCACCTACAAAAATTTCATCTTAATCGATCTGGATGCTATAGCGACCCAGCAACAAAGATCATTAAATAAAATTATAGACAGTGTTTAAGCTTATTAATCATATATATCTTCAAGGCTTCCACCAACACTACTCTCACGTGCAATTAAAGTTGAGTTTCCTAGTCTCAGAATGTGGTTGGAGTCATGTTCAATGAAAATGCAGCATCATTAACATATATTATTGCCCTCTTGATGCCGGGTCTCAAGTAATTCAAACGACGAAGCCTACAACTCTTCGCAGATCTCTTGAGCCATACCCAAAAGCATGGATAGATTAATTTATTTCCCAAGGTAGAAAAAAAAACCCAGAAAGATTTTGCCATGTTGTTGCCAATGAGAACAAGATCATATGCGTGCATGATCTCAGACCTGCTTCTTTCGCCACAATGCTCCACTTTTAATCACCACGGAGAGCGAAGTAATGAATGAGCGTTTAGTCTTCTTGAAAGGCCCATGCTCCTTTCTTCATTCCTTGTTTGGTGAAAGAATGACCTTTGCCCATTTCTGGCAAAAGATGAAAAGGAACAGCACAAACTTCAGTCTGTTAAATTGATGGGTGTTGCAGGCTGTGGGTTCTTGTTCATGCAAGTCGAATTTATAATCAATTATCGGATCGGAATAAACAATTTCTCTGCGTACTAAAGATGTCCACATTAGTCTGATTTCTCAGAAGAGATAAAAAAAACTATAACGTGCATTTTCGATTGCGTTTTCTATCGGGTGCAATGGGCCACTTTGCACCAGTTTGCGATCTAGAAAAGTCGGTCATAGGTAAAGATAGATGGGTCAGAAGTGCGTGTGAACTTAGGCATCTGATATGGTCTCTCTTTTTTTCTTTTTTGTGAAACACGCTATAATTTTGATTAGCAAATTATGCAATTTAAAAACCTTTTTGGTTAATCAAAAGGGTGTTTGGAATTCTTTGAGCATCCAACCAATCCAGTTTGACAATCTCCTTATTCCATGCATATATAGAGTAATTATTCGAGACACACGAGTTTCGAACTCAATTTTTGATTGAGTAAAAATGAACTTACTTACACCTTATGCAACACCTTTAGATAAAATGATCGCAAAATCATTTGTGCATACAAGGTCACGAACAAAAGTGGAGCAGAGAGACCCTTTTTTTTTTTTATAACAAAAGTGGATATAAGGGAACACATGCATTTTAAGTTGTCATGTATCGCTAGCTAACACTCAGAATAACCTAGTTTGGAGAACACTTCATAGGCATGTTAAGAAATTGTAACGATCGTCAATTGTATAACTTACATTGCTGTAATAATTTCAGCGCAAATGATATTTAAATGCGATCGAGACAACTTTCAATAAGTATAATCTATTTTTATCTTGACTCCAACTTCATAATGAGCTTCTAAAGCCAACTAAGCTCAATTTTCAATTAAGTATAATTTACTCTGTGGATGCGTGTGTGCCATCATATTGCCACGTGTAGAAATATTAATTAGCGAAGTAGCTCCATCGGCGGGGTGGTCATTATTAGTTTTTCTTTCGTATATGCTACGATCATCGCACAACAAAAAAACAGGATTTTAGCGACAAATTTTGCCAAACTTCTTTCGTATATGCTACGATCATCGCACTACAAAAAAACAGGATTTTAGCGACGAATTTTGCGATGAAAAGTTTGGCAAAATTCGTCACTAAACGAATTTGCGACGAATTTTGCGACGGAAAAAAATCCATCGCAAAATTCGTCGCAAATTAGCGAAAAATTTCAATTTTCGTCGCTAATTATTTGTGGCAAAATTTGTTGCTAATTTACCACGAACTTTATTCGTCACTAATTTCTAATTTGCCATGAACTATATTTGTGGCAAAATTCGTCGTTAATTTTGTCATGAAATTTTTTTTTGGTCAATAATTTAGGACAAACTTATTGATTGAAAAATTCATTGCTAACTTGCTACCAAAAATTTTTACTTTTGCCATTAACATTATTCATGAACGAATTTAGCGACGATTTTTTATTAATTCTTTTGCGACGACTATCGTTTAGGGACGAAATTAGTGATGAAATTTTATTTTAACAATGAACTTTTGTAATTTGTGATCGTACGATAAAATCATTTATTTTATTTTTCAATTTTAAACCTAATTAAAAGTAAAATTAATTTTTGGAATTTATATTTAACATTGATTAAGCACTTAATAACATCAAAATATTATAATAATATGAAAATAAAGTACATTCATCTACATTTTCCAAAATGTATGATCAAGCTAGAGAAGAAGCAGTCGAACATCTAATTTCTCGGGGAGCTCCTCCTTGCCCTCGACAAGGCAAAATAATTGAACAAAAGCTCGGTCATCCGCGCCCAAAATAAACATCCAATGATTTCCGGATTTATCATGGTATGATCAAGCTAGAGAAGAAGCAGTCAAACATCCCCCCTCATGCAATCTTTGCTCTTGATAAGTCCATCTCTGGATGCTGCAAGAGAGGTCGCCAGAAAGAAGAAATTAGCAACGTTGACCTACAGATACAAGAACACTCATCAATAAGAAAAGCAACCAATATCCACCTCTGCCATGAACTTCTTTAGAATCTCCTATTTCTGCATCTCATCACTAGTAGGAAGACCCATTGCCTTTTGTCTCCGATCAAACTAATAAGTTAAAAGCAAAATGTCAGTAATGTATTTGTAACATCCCAACCTCGGGGTCATTCATGTGATGTCCCGTTTATTATTATCTTTCGTTATACACAAATGGAAGAATTTCTCAAAACAATTACAATTAATTCACACAACAGAAATAAGACAAGAAACATCATAAGCAAACCTTATGTTTACAAGGCATGCAAACATGTTTTAACAAGCCATTCGGGCCATGACAAATAAAACATATTTTTATAGCCGACTATGAATAGCAAAACTTGACTTGGGTTATCCTATACTCACTACGGCTTCTCGCTTCTCGCTTCTTCATCCCCACCCCTGTCCCGTCCGCCTGGCCATCTCACATCCCACCCGTGGCCTTATTTCGGAGCCGGCTCGCCTGTACAGCCGAAAGCACCGTTGAACCTACATAGGGACCCAACCCATTCTCTTCCGCGTAGCAATACCACACCGTGTACGAGTAAGACACAAAGTCCGTTAGGTCATCATTGAACATCACAAGTCTCGTGATTCGGCGGTAGGCGCGGCCTTCTCTAGAATCCGTCACGGTGAGCACTTCGACTCTCATTTCTACGGGATTATAAATGCGGGCTGGGGGAGATGCCATCCTATGAACCTGAAAGGGAAAAACGGGGGATGAGTCGGGAAGACTCAGCAAGTGAAAACACTAATATCAAGTGAAGATATATCGATCGCCGTTAACATAAGTCGGCCCTTACCGCACCCGCATTGATAGCAGATCAATAGCAAAGTTCAAACAAGAGAATATCACGCATGGCCACATCATGTACACTTTATCACCAAAGTTCGGTTCTATCTCAAAACAACATCAAACATGAAACATGATCAAACTAAGAAAATGAATCAACTACAACCAACCAAACGACCGAGAAACAGTCCAAGCAAACCACGTCACAATGCATCTCAACATCCTTTCCTAATATTAGGAAATTCACTTACTCAACAACTATCAAAACTAAAGAACGGCGTATAGATCGATGAGCTCGGGAAAACTTGGGGCTTGAACACGAACACTTGGGCCTTGGACGTGGCTTCGTGTCTTGATCAAACTACAAGAGAGACACAGGCTAGCTAGTGAGCTTTTTCTCTCTTTCTCAATCATGAATACAAAACAAGAAATAAGAAAGAAGGTTGGCCAGAGCTCTCGAGACGTGAACTAGTAGAGAGAGACGTGAGAGAGAGGGAAGGAAGGGAGGCGTGAAAGGGGAGAGAGTGGCAAGAGAGAGAAGGAGGGCTTCCTATTTATAAAAGCTCTTTACTTGATTATTACTCCAGACCCTTAATGTCGGTCATGATGATGGTGCCTCAAAGTCAAGAGTCATGATAACTTGTCATCATGATGGGGGTCTCATAGTCTTCATTCATTTATTGCTAGCCATCATAAAAGGTCACCAAAGTTCAACTTTAATAAATGAAAGCCATTATGAAGGTTGCCTCCAAAGTCAAGAGCAATAATGGCCAATTAATGAAGCTTGGAGGATAAGCTTTGACTCGGTCAAGGCCTTATCCTCTAGATTCTTCTACCAATTTCCCGAACCGTGGACTCCCTAGAACCTTCTAACTTTGCTGGATTCTCATGCAAATGACTTGGCCAATCAGGTCATACGAAATAGATCAATTGGCACAAAAACCACAACCGGTGCCATACTTAATCACAAGATTTTCTAAGAGTTTTCCATGATAAACACGCATAATAATTCCATCCAACTCGAGTTTCGACGCAGGAATGTCCTCAAATATCACCAAAAGACATCAAGTCGAAATTCCAACGTTCTCATATAGAAATTGATAAATCTTTACAATCTGACAAAATCGGTCAGCTTCGTACTGTTCACGAAATCGGACTTGAAAATATAATAAATGGGCTCCGAAAATTCTCAAATTTGAATATGTCATAAACAAGGCTTTAACAAACATTTCTCGTGAGAGCACAAATTTAGAATCTTTCTGTAAACACCATTTTTAGTAGCTCAAAGATAAACTAAAAACAGTTTATTAGAACAGAATTCTTGTTTCTTAAAGTAAGCTCTGTCCAGAATCCAAATTATCCCGAAAAATCCCCAAATTTATATGCATTATAGAAAAGGAAGTTCTCAACAACTTTTGTGAATGAAACTTTTCCAAAATTGGCCCAAAAAAGCTTGTAGAAAATCGATAAAGTGTGAACATCACCAAAATACCAATTTTGGACAGTTTTACACGGTCCGAAAATCAGGCCATCATACTACTCATATCAACTCCAAAAATTCTGAAATTAAAGTGTGTAAAACTTCAAGATGTTTGGAGAAATTTTCAAGAAGAAAGTATTTGGAAATTCGGATCACAAAAGTCTCTCCAAAAATAACAAAACGAAGGGGTACAAGGAATCCAAATGGGTTTTCTAAAACAACAGTAAAACTTGGTTCTGATTGGAAAACCGTCAAACTTAACCCATAGTCATTTCCCAGGACTGAAACTGAGGATGTTATTGTATTTGCAAGGAGAAATGCAAACACTCCAAGGTCACCAGCATTGTGCTCGTCTACATGCACATAACAAATTACATGCAATGTGTGTTTGTTTAGTTAATACCCAAGAGGAGCTTAAGAAAGAGAGCCACTTACCATCATCTTTTCAACTGTCTGTCGAGTTTCTGGGTCCAGTTCAGACAATTTGCTATTCTCTAGTTCTACCTTCTGAGTATCAATTTCAGGATCCCCTTTGACCAAAGATTTCCACCACTCCATTTGATTGTGCTTAGTCAGGAGAATGGAGATCGCACTCTGGTCCTCTGTAGATTCACAACGTTAAGATGATCGTGCAACATGGAATTGACTCATAATACTATTAACTTAACAACAGGAGGCAGATCATTCTTGTTTGGGTTTGAATTCATATGCCATGTGATATTCTTGACTCAATCCACTATGCACCTAAACTCTAGTAACAATCATCAGGCTTGACAGTTTGGAAAGGCTCCGCTTGCAAGTAATCGTACATGGTCAAGAGAGTTATGTAAATAAAGCAAGCTGATTAAATAAACTCAAATTATGCACACTCACTTCTATGACTGGAGGTTGACCGTTGAGTCCAACTTTCAAGTGGTTTTTCTTTATGTCGCATACCACAAGCCTTCCTTTAGTACCCTTAGGAACTAGAACATGGACGGTAACCTACTGCAGAGTCTGAGTCCAGGAATAATTCTCAAGATCAAGGCCATTGCCTTTGTTTCGCATTGTTCATCTAGAAACAATGTCAGAGCAACTACGGAGGCAACATGGTATATTTTACACAACATGTCTACTAAACATATGCATCCACCTTGTAAAAGGAATCATAACAAGCAAAAGCACGCAAAAAGACTTGCAAGAACCAAACACTGCAACGGGAAGACATCTCCAAAACCAAAAGCAAGAAGCTTACAGCAAACCTTCCATCACTAGAGTACTTGAATAAGCCAATGCAGCTTAAACAGATTATAGGAGAGATCAACATGAGAAATATAATTATTCGGAAGAGTTCAGATTGCTGAACAAAGGAGCAAGTACCCATCAAAGAATATCCAGACTTTAGCGAAATCGATAGCATAATAGAATGAAACATTTCCCCTGTCTATCGCCATTAAATAGCCAACCAGAGAAAACATCCAAGCTATATAGATGACTATGGCCACGAAACCGTCACAGCCTAACTATAGCAGGAGAAAAGAGCCACATCATGAGCGATCACTATGTAATGTACTTCTCATCTAATCTCCCAGATGTCTCAACCCCAGCAGCGTCTCGACAAGCACTCATCGCGCTCATGTGTAGCAAGCAACAAATCACGACACTGTCCAAGAAAAATCAAAAGCTCAAGTGTACAGAGTGCTGACTTAGCAACTATACAGTTGATAAGCTGCAATGGCACATAATAACATACACATGGTTGAATTATAATATCAAGTCAAAATAATGTTCAGCAGAAAACTAAGTGCTGCAAATCTAAGGCATAAAGCTCAGTTCATTATAACAAACTCCATATATATCCGACAGCACGAGTAGGTCATCAGTCATCAACCAAATCTATGCGTGATTAAACTAATAAGCACGAAGGTGGAAAAGTTCTTTTCATGAAATGGAAGCATGCGTTACATACAGAGAGGAAAAAATACAAATGGGGAAGTACCCAAAAGATCACTGAGGTCAGGCACAAGAATGCAACTAGCACAAGGAAAAAGAAATTCGAGAAAATACAGTCTGCAAACACACTTGTATATCTAAACAGCTTTGATGAAACGTTGATGGGCAACCATCGCAGCAAACCAAGTTCCCTCCATCTCCACAGATGCCACAAGTGTCATTGTTACGATCATCTCCACCAACATCTATAAAATGGAACCATTTCTGCCCAGATTCCTCCTGGTTTTTCTAAGAGTCCAGCTGGCACTGCAACATAGACATCCCATTCTCCAAATATATGTTTTCAAGTGGCTGGCCAAGCCTGCTGCCTGCATGAGCTTCAAATTCGTAAACTGTTATCACCTCACCACAGCAGTCACAATGAATACCATCCCTTGTGATTGTACCCCCAAGCTTTGCTCGTGTCTTTTCCCGATGAAAATACCGGACCTTTCCATTATCCAGGACAGTGCCCAGATCAATCATCCATGCCAATATAGTCCGTTTGCCACTGTACAGAACATAGTTTTCAGAATCTGGTTGTGTCCCGTCAGAGTTGCGGGCCAACAGAGCACATCTCTTTCTGTTTTGCATCTCTCGTCGTTTGCGATTCCCAATTGACAATGGTGTTCCTTTTCGAGTTGCCCCGCTCATTTTTGCCTTTCCAGATAGCAAAGCTTTTCCTTTACTTTTTGCTCGGAACCATTTATATGCACTTGCACCAAATCTGAGTTTTCCTTTGTGCTTCTTCTTCTTCTTCTTGATTGCTCCATCAATTTTACTACTGCCCTTCTTCTTTCCCTCCCTTTTCTTCGTCATTACCTTGTTTAGTATACTAAGTTCTTCCTTTGGTATAGGCGAGAACACAAAGCCAGTCTTGTAAGCCTTAGATTCAGCATCGCCAGCCTCATAACGCCTTTTAAGAACATTATAACCCAGAGTCACCGACCAGTGAATTTTTCCATCGGGGCTCACATAAACAGCATCGTTGTATTCTCTTTCTTGCCTAGGCCTGTACTCAATTGTCCACCCCGCACTCATAAGCAACTCAATTATTCGGTCTCTCACTAAATTCTTCTGTTTACGTCTACTTAGTCCTACTTCTCCATCTTCTTCTGGTTTCAGTCCTTTGATCACACTCTGCTCATTATAACTACTTTGCGCTGACATCAAACTCGGTCCTGATGAAGGCACATTTTCACCCACTTCTAAGTCCACATGCTTACCCTTTTTAGCTGGTGACATCTTCTTCACCTCATATTCATTCCCATTTGATATCCTACCTCTGTTTGAACTACTGACGAGCAAAGTCTGCTCCACACTCTGTTTGGTTTTTGAAATCCTTTCACTTTTTCTCAATCCAGGTATCTTCGCTTTCTTCTTTCCAAGCACCTTAGGTGGCCTACCACGCTTCTGCTTCAACTTCTGTGAAGATGGCTCAACCAAATCAAAAACCCCATCCTCTTTGGCCTGCTCACTAACGGTCTCCAACCCACGACCTTCTCTTTTGCTCGAGCTCAGCAGCTCTCTTCTTGTCCTTTGCACCTTCTTTTCCAACCCCACTACTAACAATAGTCCGTGACCGCAAAACTCGTCCCACGAAGTGCACTCCATCATCTAAAGCTTCCTCCTTTGCAATTTTCTTAATCAGCTCATGACACTGAGTCCCTTCTCCATAACTTTCCCGACTCCTTTTCCTGCTACCCTTCAATGCACCGTTGCACGGACCTTCACCTGTCGACACAACTTCACCACATTCGCTCCCAGAAACTACCATCTTGTCACTTACAATGGCTCCATCTTCCAACGGGATCGCTGACTCCTCACACGCCTCCACATTGTCCAATGTCAAAGCCGGCGCTTTCCCACCACCCAAGTCAGCACCTTTCGGCATCACGTCAACCAGCTTCTTCTGAACAAGCACTTTTCCGGACACAGGCTCATTTTTCTCCGATTTTGTCCGCAGCTTGCCTGATCTCAAACCGTCCCTCATCCTTCCCCACCCAAAAAACCACCAACCCTCGAAGAGAACCTGCTCCAATTTCACTACAATCTCCCCGTGTGAGGCACGGAAAAACCGCACACAAAACGAAGCTCCCACCGCAGTTAACCAGCACAAAATCGCAAGAACCACTCACGACCGCGACGCACGTTACTGTCCCACCACAGCAAAATGGAAACCCGAAACCCGAAACAGAGACATAATTCCAAACACCAACGAAAAAAAAAATCACGGACAAAGACAAGGGGGATCAAGATCAAAGGCGACGGCTCCAGGGAGAGGAGCTCTCACCGGCGGCCCCCTGTAATGTCGCAGCGGCCCCACGATCCGGCGGCGGAGCAGGGCGAATTTGCGACGGATTGATTTTTCCTCACCGCCCTCGACACCGCCGCGACGTCCCTCTCTGCCGCCTCATGCGCGAGGAAATCGCTCCGCTCGGCCACGAACTTGAAGGCCTCCGCTATGAACCCCAGCGGGCTGGACGGATCGAACCTCGCGCTAGACTCCGCTGCGGCAGAGGAGGAGGCCGAGGACGAGGCCGAGGGCTTGGCCTCAGGCTGCTTCTCCTCTTCCTCCTCGAAGTCGGAGATGATCGCCATTGACGGTGAGCTCCGGGAGGGATCGAATCGGAGATTGCTCTTCTGTGGCTTGATTTCCTCTAGGCCTCCGGAGGCCATGGGCGAGGAGGAGTCGGCGGAAGGAAGCGCGAGCGCGAGAGGTTTGGGGGTGTGGGGGAGAGGGAAGAAGGAGAAGGAGAAAGAGAATGAAACGTGGAAGCAGAAAGAGAGAATGGGTGGAGGGAGGGGGGGCAGGTTGAGGATGGGCTAATTGGGAGTGAGGGCGGGAACTCCAAATTTGCGACGGACAAAGAAGTCCGTCGCAAATTTTAGCAACAGAGCTCTTTGTCCGTCGCAAATTAGCAACGGACTGATTTTTCCGTCGAAGATGTCTTTTATATTTGGAATTTATCGCAAAGTTAGTCATAAATTTGTGACGGATTGATTTTTTCATAGCAAATTTGAGACGGAAAAATCAATGACTGATTTTGCAGTGGATTCCAAATATAAAGGGCATTTTCCAATTACTTGCTAATTTGCGATGAATTTATTTTTCCATCGCAAATTTGCGACTGATTTATTTTCCGTCGTTAATTTACAACGAAAGTAATCTTCGCGGCACATGGCGCCTATCTTTTCAAATCCGTTGCTAATTTGCAACGGAATTAGCGACGGAAATGTTTATACCAACCAATTTTTCGAATTCGTCGCTAATTCCGTTGGAACCTTGAGTAGATATGCTTATACACTTTTACATACAATCACACATTACTCATATTTGACGAGTTAGTAAATGTCATGATCTAATTCGTTTAAGGGCGGCAAGTCTGGTGATGTTTTTTTTTTTTTTTTTCATTAGAGTAGCGGAGGAATGTCAAACAACTACGAGAGGTTGTTGCCAAATGAGCCGATGTGACTAATATTACGAACACTATGGAGAAACATAACTGATGTGGATGTTCTTGCTACAAACAGACTTGATTGACGCTTTCTCAAATAACAATAGAGCTATGATACCAAGTCAAGAAAGTGATAAAAAAAATTAAAAGCAATAAATATATATATCATTTTCAAATGAAGAGTACACAAACTTATTTATCTATTTTATAGGATTACTATCTAAAAGTGAAAATGTCAATTACAATCAATTAAAGAAAATATAGGGAATCTTCTAAATATTTCTCTAATAGAATGCATGTCCTCTATTCACTCATCATTCAGATGTAACCATTTAGGAGTAATTCATCTAATTGGTTAGATCAAATTGGTTAGGTATAAATAAGAATATCTCTTTTATATGATCTCCTATAGATATCTCCATATAGATACATTGACTTTATATTTCATACATCCACTCGATTCTGATCTATTTGAAAATTGTTATAATTTATTTACCTATATATTTACGCATACATAAGAGCTATGTGCAGAGGAAACTGCCGTATTCAACTAAATAGATATATGTGTTATTTATATCCATGTCTTGAAAAAAAAAATAAGATAAGATTTGCACCTATCAAATCTAAAAAAGCTTATTTAGGACGAGAACATTTTAAGAGATTATCTAATATCTTGAGTTTATAATAGATCTTCTTATCTAATTTGAATTTGTAATATCTAATCTCTCTTAGAATTGGACGTAAATTGGACGTGTAGCAAATCGTCCAATCTCTTTTGAATTTGAACTTGTGACAATCATCCAATTTAGTTTGAATTTTAATTAATAATTGTTAGTTTGCATTAGATTGATTTCATTAGGCAATATTTAGTTTGTCTTGTGATGGAGTATATTCCTTATGTAGTCCTTGTCCTTATCACGAGAGATTGAGACATGGTAATCATCGTGATTAGACTTAGAAGAACTTAGGTTTAGTTTTAGAACACTACAAAAAAAAACAAGGTTTTAGCAACAAATTTTGCGACGAAAAATTTGGCAAAATTCGTCGCTAAACGAATTTGCGACGAATCCGTCGCAAACTTGCGACGAATCCGTTGCAAATTTTCCGTCGCAATTGCAACGGATTTATTTTCCGTCGCTAATTTGTGACGACTAATTTTCCGTCACTATTTTTGTGACGGATTTATTTTCCGTTGCTAATTTGCGACGAATTTTTATTTTGTGGCAAATTCCGTCGCAAATTAGCAACGAAAACTTTCCGTCGTTAATTTATGACGGATTTATTTTTTGTCGCAAATTATCGATGAAAAATTATCCGTCGCTAAATTCCGTATCAAAATCCTTGTTTTTTTGTAGTGATCGGGAATAATAAATTCCTAATTTTTAAATGATGGGTGCTTTTCATATCCTAGAAACTTAACGATGATTACAACCTAAGATTGGAACTACATGACGGAGGATCACGCTCAAAGTATTTTTTTTCTTGGCACAAGATGACGTATGATTTACATAAATTTTTTTTGTTCAGGATGTAGTTTGTCGAAGATTTCTATTAGAAAGATTGATCTGATAAATAACTTCTATGTTATGATAAGTGATACGAGATGAATTTCGTGCAGTGTTGTCAAGGTGATTTTCCTATCGAAAAAGTGAGTGCTTCATTCTTGTTTGTGATGTAGCTAGCAAGGATTATCTAGAGGGGGGTGAATAGGTGATCTTAAATAATTTTTATCAATTTAAGTGAAAATGAATTATTACAGTTGAGTTTGAATAAAATTCAGATTTAAAACAGTTTATACAAACTGTACTTTTGATGTGCAGTATGTGAAGTAAAAGATAAGGGTTAGAAAAACTATACACAAGGTTATAGTGGTTTGGCTTATAGCAAGCCTATGTCCACTCTCCTACGCTGATAGCCTATTGGCTGGATTTTACTATGTAATTAAGAGGAATTACAAATTCTGAGTAACAGCACTCTTGTGTGTTATAAGACTCTCTATCTCACACAATCACTTTTACAAAGTGTCCCTCAAGATCTTAATGTTTGGCTCAAGAAAGACAAGAGAAAGAATCGAAGTATGCTCAGACTTTGGACTTGTTGATTCTCTATTTCATTCTTCCTTCCGCTTCTCGTAAATCTCCTTTTATACTCCTCTACTATCAAACTAGCCATTGGACAATCTTCAGAGGATTATCTTCCAATCTTCATCTTGGACAGATTTGTATAAAATGGATTGAGTAGCTGCTGGTTAACAAAATATGAATCCCGCTAATTCTGGTTGCCCATATAATTAGAATCTTGATTTCCATAAGTAGAGTTTTATCTGTTGTAATGCATGCTTATCATAGAGTTTGATTATCAATCAATTAGACTGATGTTGACACCTAATTTTGAGCCGACACGTCATTAAAAGCAGAAAATTCGAGATTATAGTTTCCGACCACAACGGAACCCGTTTCTTGAACAAAAAGTGTTGTTTTTTAATTCTGTTTGTTGGCCTAGCTTCTGTAAATAATTTTCTATTCATTTTATGCAAAGACTTGAAAAGTCAAACGATTGACTTTTGCGTTGATTTTTTTATTAATCCTTTGATCAAAAGTCAACCCCGGGTCAAATTGGAACTTTTCGCATAAAAAGATTCATTTCAAGTTTAATTTCACTTTAGAAGTGGAAATTCCATAAAAATTCAAAGATTTGATCATAAAATCAAACTCCTAGTAAAAAGTTAACTAGGGTTTAACTTTTTTTTTTTTTTTTTGATAACCCAGGGAACCCCCGCACGGCCGACAGTCGGGGAGTAACTAGGGTTTAACTTTTGATCAAACCTTTGACAAAAAAAAATTGAAAAATACAAAAATCCAAAGATCATTTTATTTTACATTTAATTTGACTTTGGCATTTGAAATTTTACAAAAATCGATTTAGAATCAACTTTTTCCCAATTTGCCGAATCGACAAAAAATGAAATTACTTCATTTCTAGTCATTTTTTAGGTTAGTTTCTTCACGATATTTGATCTAGAGGTCATATCATATTCAATTTTGGAACAAATTTTGTAATTCCAAGCCAAACACAAAAACCCCAATTTAGGCTATAATTAGTGATTTTGATCAATTCTTCATGATTTGCGCAATTGAGACACGAATGAGCCTAATTTCTTATATGAAATCCAAATTCGAAATCAAATTTGAAAAATTCACATGAATTTGAGCCAATTTGATCAGTTTAGTGATCCAACGATTGAGAAGTCTAAAAGTAATTGGTCCAATTAGTGTAATTCAACTTGACCCACTCTAGACTAATATTCAATTTGATGAATTGAGACTCAATTTGGCTAATTGGACTTCAATTAAATTCGTTAGTCAGCTTGGCCATGCAATTAACTCAAATTCAAGAGCAATTGAGCTAAACAAGTTAAATTGGATCAATTTGTGCATAAGTTTCAAATTGGTTCGATCCAATTTAATCAAATTCACTGTTAATTGGATCATTTAATCATGATAAGAATCAAATTGTACAAAATTGGAACAAATTGAGCCAAAGATTGAACCGGTTCAATCTGATTAAACTCGGGTCAAATCGGTCCAATCGGTTCAACCCGGTTTGACCCGAATTGAACTGGTCTGATCAAACAGGTCATTTTCCAATAAAAAATCTGGTGGCCGGTGATCTATTCCGACCAGCCATGGTTGGCCACGTCCCATTGAGCCCAAAATGACAAAAATGCCCTTAAATAAAAATTACGGAAATGCCCCTAAGTGAAATAACTAAAATGCTATTCATTAAGGATTAATCAAATTACTTAGAGGGTAAGCAAATCAATTATAGCCATTCATTTAAAATTGATCATGTCCATTCATAATGCCATATCACCAATCCTTAACCCTTAAGAAATATTCTTAATCATTAAGGATGCATTCTAGGCCATTGGATCAATCTAAGGGTTAGGATTTAAAGTTGAGGGGAGTATATAGTTTTTTTTTTTCCTCCAAAATTAAGAAAGCTCTCACGTTTTCAGATCTGAATTTTCTCTCCTCTCTTCCCTCTCTCTCTCTCTCTAGCTCACGTATCTCTCTCCCTCTTGCTCTCTCTCTCTCGGCCGCCGGCCTTTCCATCTCCCGTCGGCCGTTTTCCGGTGAGCCGCCGCCTCACCGTCGTCCTCCACGATGGCACAAGGTTGGTTGCAAGACCAGCTGTCCTTGCTGGTGGCCGGAACTGCTCTGTCCAGCATGATCTCCTCCACGGCAACATCACCGACATAGTCGCCGGTGATTGAATCAGCCGGTTCAAGCGGCTAAATCAGCTAGCCGGCGGTCCCTCCGATGATCCTGAACCTCCAGCAGCCTTTCTTGGTGTCTTCACGTGGCTGTGGTGGCTAGCTTCCCACCGAATAGCCACCGGATCGCTTATTTCTACTTGATTTTTTGTTATAAGTTTATTAGCGCGAAATCAAGTCGGTTCTCACTATAGCCTGTGCATTCGATTCTCATAGGTTTGTCAAGCTTTTCGAGACTTCTCTGTGCTGCTCTTGATTTGAATACGAAGACCGAATCACTCGATTGTACGTCGAAGCATCATTAAACAAGGTAGTACACTTGAATATTATTCTGTAAATTCATGTATAGAGAAACCTGCATGTTTGAGATGCTGATTTCATCTCGTTAATGTCGCAATTTTGTGAAGTGATAAACTAGAGAGTCGTAAAACACGTCTCAATCTTCGATTTGATATATTGTATGTCTCAATCAGACTAAGTTTACTAGGTCAAAACTCTTTCGGAAGTTAGGATCAAAATCTGGAACGTGATGTTCAAGTTTGTTATGATGATTTCCTGATTGACATTGTGCTGTTCTATGATTTTTCTGATTTTCTACGATCGTTGTTTGAAGAAACTTTCTCATGAAAGTCATAGAACACATGTTAATCTATTCATCATAAAATTTTCATAAAATTCTAAGCATGTATTGTACGATTTGCAACGCCATATATGCATAGATCTGGTGACAGACTAGTTTCAGATTGACCTTAATGTATTCTTCAATTTTTATAAATTCATGTGTTCAAAATATGAAAAAGTTTTCTTCATAAAAGTTCACACTAAGATCGAGATCTTTCCATTGACTAATTTCATAAAAATCAAAATTCATTTGGATTTTCAAAATAAATTTTTATGATCTAATCAGTATCTGTGTTCAGATCTGATTTTCATTCCTTTGGAATCCAAAAGATGTTTCTCCGAATTTGAAAAAGTTAGAGTCTTCCTTTGCGAAAACTCAAAACTACAAAGTTGTTCCTTGGGGTCTCATTATGTTGACTGGAAATTTTGAGGGCCTGATAGAAATTTTTAGAGGGTCAATTTGCTAAAAATTTCATATAAGGTCTTCTCGGGTTAAAATTCAATTTGCAGTTGAGTCCTTTGTGAAAACCGAATTTTATAAAAATTGGAGGACTTTTTAGCAAAAACTCAAAACATGAAAGTTGTCACATGTAGAGAGATCTAACTACCTAAAAATTTTCACATGGTTTTGATAAGGTTTGTTATTTTTCCTGCCATTATTTTGAAATCACAAACAAAACCAGGTCCAGTCTGTCACCGAGAGTGAAATTATCTGTTTCATGAAAATCGGTGGGGATTTAGAAAACATGGTCTTCTTAACTTTTGATTCTCATGACATAAGCTTTCTAATGGCACTTGAATCACTTCATTTGGACATCATTAGATTAGTTAATCATATTCGAACATAAGTAATCCGAATTACAAAATAACTGAATAAGTGGTTTTCTTATGAAGCCCACTTCCCATTACTTGATTGATTGAGAAATAAGGCCCATGGGCCTAAATGCATGCTTATTTCATTGATATGCATGTATTTGTTAGATGAATATTAAGCTCGGTTCATGTTCGGCGGGTAGTCCATTATGGTCATTTAGAACTCGACTTTAGGGGTTAATTGATATGAGTTGCCGTTTTGTGAATGCAAATGATAGCCCATTATCGTTAACCATTAATCAAATAATGTTAGATGATTAGGTGGGTGGTGAATCGAAATGCATGAAAAACAAAGGCTGATCCCGAGGCCTGTGCTTAACTAATGAATTGTTTGCACCATTGTTTTTCTTTGGTTATTCCTTTGTATATTGTTTGTCGTAAATGTATGTTGTGAATGTAAACACCGACACCCGAGAGGCGGTCCATCAAGGGGATAATCCAAAATTGTAAAAGACTAAGGCGATAAACCGATGTCCAATCCAGTTTCAATTTATATTTACTTGATGGTGGCGATAAACTGATGTCCGATCCGGTTTCAATTGTATTCAATTCATTTGTCCCCAATCATGTCTCGAGTTTTCAATTTGTGTTGTAATAAACACTCGACGAGTTGTGAATTTTATTTTCTCGCACTTAGAATTAGCTCGTCTTTTTAATACTTTGAGTGTTTACTTTGCGCAATGCCTTTCAATATAAAATTGATTGTTTCTTTCTTTTCTAGACTAAGATAGAATTAGTTTAGAATCTTAAATGAAAATACAAAAAAAAAAAACCCATGATCACTTAGTGGACTAAAACTTTGATATGAAAATGGTAAAAAAACAAATGTATGACAACTTAGATAACAACCAAGTTAAGTTTAGTAGTACCAAAAGAGCGTTAATAGAAATATTAACGTAAGCTAGTCCCTGAATCTTTGTTCTTTGGTTTTCGTAGAAACCAATACGAAATTCCCACGTATTGGTTAGGTATTCTAATCGACCTCTGACCTAGGCTAGTGGTGACTCCTAAAAAAAGATAAAATCAATCTGCTGTCACGCGAGATATGAATTAGTGAAGATTCACGTTCATGAATAATGGACTGTACGGATGAGCCATCTTTTATGATGTACCGTATGGACCGTTTCATGAACATTTCCTCTGAACCCGCTTCACTGAGTTCGGCCCACGTGAGGTAGGTTGCGCAACTGAGATTGATTCAATCAAAACCTTTCTTTCGTGAAATCCATGCCAGATCACTAGCTATTGTGATTCTTTTTGAATGAGTTTTGCCTTTACGTCTGCATTTGCATAACTTCTATGTCTGAAGAATTTCTAATTCAGAACTTGAGTCAGCATAAGTCTTCAGTAAAATCTGAATATTTCATAATTAGAGTCCGAATGACTTTCATGGTAAAGTCTGAAGATCTTATGTCTGAGTCTGAACTTTTAGTTCTGAAAACTTGTAAAATCTGATATTTCCTTCTGAACTTCCTGAATATATTAACCTGGGAAGAAATGTATGTCAGATTCACAAATTAAATATAGAGAGTTTTGTCAGCTTCAAAATTCATTAGGAGTTTTCCTCAATAATCTCTCCCTTTTTTATAGTGACAAAACTTCCATGCAGGTTCAATCAATATCAAATAAATTTGAAGAAAATAAACATTTTAAGCGCATGAAACACATATATAAATGTGCAAACTTGTAAGATCTATGTATTTCTCTTGCTTTAAGTATAATCTGTATAACTTGCATATTGAAGTGTTAGTACGACATTATCTGCATAATCTCTCTCCCTTTTTGTCATCATCAAAAAAATAAATCAATAATAAACAAAATAAAGTGCTGACATAAAGCATCCAATTTTAACAAAGTCGAATGTTAAGAATACAGAACCAGAATGATTTTAAAAGGAGTGTATGAAAAAAACAAGTAATTTCTTTGATGAGATTCGAACAAGTTGAAAGTTTTCCAAGATAGAAACAATTTCATCAATCTTGGTAAAACATTGACCCATAGCTTTCTCCATATTGATTGAATACAGAACAATAGCTTCCTTTATCTCTGCCTTGTCTTTTTCTGCTTAAAGACGTTGAGTCTGATTGTTTTCCTCAATAATTTTCTGAAGGTTTTTTACGTCTTCTTAAAGTATAGCTTGTTTTTCTTTGATTTCTTGCAGAAGGGTTAGAATGGTCATGTTTTATGAAGTCTATCCCTGGACATTTTCTAGTGCATGTTGTTCGAACTTATCCCCTGCCTCTGTAGGAATTTCTCCCTGAATATCTGCATTTTCTGCAGCAGTAGTGTCATTCAAAGTTTCTTTAGGATCAAGTGGAGATTGACTTATATCTATCTTCTGTAGAATATTATCCTGTTAATGCATATGTGAGTCTCCAGATGGTGGTTTTGAAATCTTTGTACTAGATTCAGAAACATGTTCAACATTTTGTCCTCTTTCATGGTGCTCTGTTTCATCATTTTCATCTCGGAGAAGAATTCTTCTTTTCTTCCTGTACACCTTGAATGGGCTTGAAGAGATAGTTTGCTTTCTTTCTGTTCTTTTTCTTTCCCCTTTGTCTTCATCATTTTTCTTCCCAACAGATTTTGGTTCTAACTATTGAACATCCTTTCCTCTAGCTGTGCTTGCTCTTTCCTTTTTATCATCAAAATGCTTCATCTTGGTAAGCATTTTTTCTCCAACAAACATACAAGGTACAAAGGTTTTGCACAAATCATTATGAATAGTTATATTTAAAAACATAAAGATTCGAGAGATGAGTGCACCATAAGGAAGTTGTCCCTTGCCCTTTTGAAGAGTTCTGTACATGTCGAAGATGATAATATGTAGAAGAGAGAAAGACTGTCCATTCAGAATGACCCAAATAAGCTTGATTTCAGACTTTGACAAGTCAGTTTTGGAAGCAGCTTTAGGCTTCGAGCAATTGATGATGATCTTATGCAAGATCACAATTCTTCTGATAAGATCAAAATATAAAATATGGCGTTTAAAGTCTTGAGCAAAATTCTGATTCTCTGAAGTCGCTTTGGAAGCATCTTCTAGGCTCACTTCCAATGGAGTAAACTTGTAAATTTTTGCTCCAATAATCAAAGCCAGTTCTTTCACTTTTAAATCATACTTTTTATCACCAATAGTGAATTGAAGCCAATTTGGTGACAAAATGGAAAGGTTTGAGTAAAAATATGCAGTCAATTCGGCATATACATTGGCAGATTGCAGACAAAATACATAAATCCTCAATCTTTCAAACAGATATTTCACAGAGATGCCAGCCTTTTCAAGATATTCAAAGTCAACAGTTCGATGGTTCATAACCCCTCGAGCATGCAACAACCGATGGTAGACGTTATGCTCTGTGCTTCTAAATAAAACTCCATTACCTTGCACACCAAATGCAATTCCTACTTTCATCTCAAAATTATCAAAGAAACTAGCATCATCATTAGGAATCACAAATTTTGATGCACTGGTAGACTTAGGGCTAGTACGAACTGATTTCTTGTCAGAGGGAGTTGATGATTCCTCGATTTTCTCTTTTCCCTTACTAGAAGAAGTCTCCTTTGGAGTAGAACTCACATGATCATGATCAGTTCTAGAGCAAAACTGAGAATAACTTCGCATAAGACTTGCTTTTGTAAAAAAGCCATTATCTTTCAGACATTCACAAAGAACAAAATCGGAAGCATTACTGCGTTTTAACCTTTCGTATGCTTTCCACACAAGTTTGATGTTGTTGAAATGAAAATCTTATTTACCCTTGGGTTTTGATGCAAACGATGGTTGTGGTTCTTGTTAAGTCGCTTCTAAAAGGCTTTGGTGATGATTTGACTCTATATCCAATATCTCCATGAATTCTGGTAGTGCTGAAGACTTTGAATCTTTGTTTAGAATGCGTGAAGATCGTCTTTTGAAAGGCATTGTGTCAGATCTAGAGCAAAAAGATTTGATCTTGGAGTCAGAGGAGATGCAGACTATTGACCGTCGTGATGGTCGAGAGTGAAAGAGGTTCGTATTGTTAGGGTTTTATAAAAGGAAAAGGACAGTTTTTGGAAGTAAAACACTTTTAAAAGTTATAAGAATGAAAAAAAAATATTTTAAGCATAAACAATCAATCAGATAAATTGGAATATATACTTGATTTTCTTCCCAAAAGTGACAAATACGAAAAATATCCTGCCAGAAATGCCAAAAAATATACTCGCCAAAATTTGAGTTACGGACGTACCTTTCTTTTGAGTTTGAAATGGACATTCAGACGGAGAACATTTGAGTCTGAAAAATTCCTATCTAACGAATATTTCAAGAAAATGGATAAGTAATGCATAGTTTATTTCTAATATACTCAAATGAAGACTTATCAAGAGGTTTTGTGAATATATCAGCTAATTGATTCTTAGAATCAATGAATTGAATATTCACATCACCGTTCTGAACATAATCTCTGATGAAGTGATGCTTGATTTCAATATGTTTAGCACGTGAATAAAGAATTGGGTTCTTGATCAAATTAATAGCACTTGTGTTGTCACATTTGATTGCAACACTTGAATCTTCAATAGCAAAGTCTTGCAACTATTGCTTCAACTATAGAATCTATGCACAACAACTTCCCAAAATTACATATTCTGCTTCTGCTGTAGAAAGTACAACTGTGTTTTACTTCTTTGAGTACCAGACACCAACATATTTCCAAGTAGTTGACATGTACCTGTAGTACTTTTTTTGTCCACTTTACATCCAGCTAAATCAGCATCAGAATAACCAGTAAGAGTAAAATCTAATTCTTTAGAATACTAAGGACCTAATATTGGATAAGTTCCAATGTATTTGATTATTCTTTTAACAGTAGAAAGATGCGATTCTCTTGGGTCATATTGAAATCTTGCACACATACAAACACTAAACAATATATCAAATCTAGATGCAGTAAGATATAACAATGATCCTATCATGCTTTTATATACCTTCTTATCAACTTTTTTACCATTTTTATCTTTGTCCAGTTTGGATGAATGAGACATAGGAGTGTCTGTTTTCATGCAATTCTGCAATCCAAACTTCTTGACAATCTCCTTTGTATACTTCTCTTGGCAAATGAATGTACCATCTTTGATTTGTTTCACTTGTAGGCCGAGAAAGAATGTCAATTTGCCCATCATACTCATCTCGAACTCATTCTGCATATTCTTGGAAAATTCTTTGCAAAGCAGTTTGTTAGAGGATCCAAAAATGATATCATCAACATAGATTTGAACAAGTAAAAAATTCTTACCTTGTCTCTTAATAAACAATGTTGTATCAACCTTACCTTTTGTGAAGTCAATTTGCAGAAGGAAGTTGCTTAACCTCTCATACCAAGCACGAGGTGCTCATTTTAGACCATAAAAGGCCTTTTTGAGTTTATAGACATAATCAGTCTTCCTTGGTTCTTCAAAACCAAGTGGTTGTTCCACATATACTTCTTCTTTGATATAACCATTCAGGAAGGCACTTTTCACGTCCATCTGAAACAATTTAAAGTCATTAAAACAAGCATAAGCTAATAGTAGCCTAATAGCTTCTAACCTGGTAACTGGTGCATAGGTTTCATCACAATCTATGCCTTCTTCTTGAGAATAACCTTTTGCTACTAGTCTTACTTTGTTTCTTGTGACTTTCCATTTGTCATCCAGTTTGTTTCTGAATACCCATTTTGTTCCAATTACTAGATGATTTTTGAGTATCGGCACAAGTTCTCATACTTTATTAATTCTGAACTACTGAAGTTCCTCCTACATAGCTTCGATCCAACTTTTATCTGATAATCCTTCATCAACTTCTTTTGGTTCTATTTCTGATATCAACGCCAAGTTGCTGATGTTTTCTTTGTGTTTAGATCTAGTCTTGATGCCATCTTCTATTTCTCCAATGATGAGGTTTTTCGGATGACTGGATTTATATTTCCAGTTTCTATCAAATCTTTCCTTTTGAATATCATCGGACTCTGAAGGTTCTGATTGAATCTGGATTACATCTTCTTTTCCTTCTTCTACAGATTCAACGATCTTTGGGGATTCTTGTTGAGCTTCAGATAACTCTTGAATATTGAAAGATGGTTCAGATTCATCTTTATGAGTTTGAATATTTTCATCGAACCTTACATTCATTGTTTCTTCCACAGTCTGAGAATTCTTGTTGAAGACTCTGTATGCTTTACTTGTAGTAGAATATCCAAGGAAAAATCATTCATCTGCTTTCTCATCAAACTTACCAGAGCGGTTATTTGGATTTTTGAGTATAAAGCATTTACAATCAAATACACAAAAATATGAAATATTAGGCTTTTTACCTTTGAAAAGCTCATAGGGGGTTTTCTCAAGAAAGGATCTGAGAAAAGTTCTGTTAATGATATAACAAGCTGTAAAAATTGCATCTGCCCTAAAATGAAAAGGAATCTTGTTTTCAATCAACAGAGTTCTGGCCATTTCATGCAGAGAACGATTTTTCCTTTTCACAACACCATTTTGTTCTGGTGTATAAAGAGTAGAAAAATTGTGTTGAAAACCATTGTCCTCACAGAAATCTGAAAAACTTTTATTATCAAATTCTCCCCCATAATTAGTTTTAATGCAGGAAATGGTATAACCATTTTCATTCTGAACTCTTCTTGCAAATTTTGAAAAATATGAAAATACTTCATTTTTATGAGCAAGGAAGAACACCCAGGTAAATCTTGTGAAGTCATCAATAATAACTAAACAATATTTCTTACCACCAATACTTTGTGTTCTGGTTGGTCCAAATAGATCCATATGAAGAAGTTGCAAAGCTTGATTAGTGGAAACATGATGTATAGACTTAAAAGAGCTTTTTACTTGTTTTCCTAGAGTGCAGGCATTGCATAACTCTGTTTTCTTGTATTTCAAATCTGGCAAACCTCGAACCAATTTCTTGTTTGAGATTTTTGAGGTTTGTTTCATACTGATGTGCCCTAATCTTCTGTGCCATAGATCTTCATTTTCTTTGATTGAGATCAAGCAATGAGTAAAGTTTGGATTGACATTTAGAAGATAAATATTGCCATGTTTTCTTCTAGTGAATGTTTGAGAATAATTCTTGCTTGTTCCTGAGCATGTATCTTCTTGAAAGTTGATTCTGAAACTTGAATCACATAGTTGGCTTATGCTTATCAAGTTGTAGTTGAGTCATTTTACCAATGACGCATCATTGATTGTGAGTCCTCCAATTTCAACTGTTCCTTTGCCAACTATCTTTCCTTTATTATTTCCTCCAAATGAAACTTTTCCACCATTCAGGCTTTGTAGTTTAACAAATATACTTGGATCTCCTGTCATGTGTCTAAAACATCCACTGTCCATATATCACTTTCTTTTTCTCTTTGTGGTAACCTGCAAAAATCACAATTTCTCAAGTTTTCTTTTGTACCCAAATTTGTTTGGGTCCTTGAAAGTTAGTATAGACCGTCTTAACAAAGTCTCTTCAAATAGGTCTCTAAACCTTAGGACATTTATTGTCAAAATGTTATGGATTTCCACATTTTGAGCATTTGAGTGCACTTCGACCAACAGGTTTGACAAATTTCCTTTTAAAATGATTTTTATAACCTTGTCGAGGAGGTTTTTGCTTTAATCTCTCATTGACTTTTGGAAAATCAATTAACCTGTCACTTTCCTTCACAAATCTAAGACCAGATTTGTTGTAGTAAGGAATTTGTATAGAAAGAATATGCTTCAAGGTTTCTAAACCTTTTGAAAACTTGGAGGTAATTTCTGAAACTTCATTTTTCAAAACAACATTTTCTTTGGAAAGAAAATCTCGACTTTCTTTAACTTGATGAAATTTTTTTTGAAGGAAATCGATTTTTTCTTTTTGTGAAACATTTTGTTGTCTCAGTGATGAAATTTCCTTTTTAAAGAAGAGATTCTTTTAAGAGCAGTCTTAAATTCAAAGCATAATTCATCAATGTAATTTGATATTTTAATAGGCATTTCAGGATGCTTTACCTCAATCTCAATTTTAGTATCAGAATCTGAATCTGAGTCTGACTTAGCCATCAGACAAAAGTTTGAGATATCTTCATTACTGTTTTCACATTCTGTATCACTCAAGGTTTTTGCTTTTAAGGCCTTATTTGCTTTCTCAAATTTGGTCCTTTTTTTTAGAAGTGGACAATTTGGCTTGATGTGTCCACGTTTCCTACAATGAAAGCAGATTATTTCCTTTGACTTTTCTGTTTCATCGAGAGCCTTCTTCTTCTTAAAAGGCTTCTTTCCTTTGAGATTTCTTCCTTTGATTTTCATCTTCTTGTACTTCTTTATAAAGAGAGCCAGTTCTTCATCGTCAACATCTTCATCTTCAGAATTTGCATCATCAGAATCAATATTAGATTTTAATACAATTGACTTTTTACTTTTGGATTCATTTTCCTCATTCAGTTTTTCAGTCTCATATGATTGAAGAGTTCCGATTAGCTCATTCACTGATAGAGGTATGATCTTTTGAGTCTCTCGAAGAGATGTTTTGATATTATTCTACTGTTTCGTCAATCCTCTCAAAAGTTTGTTGACTTTCATCGCATCTGGGACAGGTTGTCCTTGATATGCAAGACCGTTTACTATGTCAGCAAATCTATCATACATATCAACAACTAATTCTTCAGGCTTCATTCTGATGGATTCATATTGACCAAGCAGTAGATTGATTTGAATTTCCTTAACTCGATCTGTTCCTTTATAAGTACTGAGAGGATATCCCAGATTAGTCATGGCCACGGTTCAGAACCGGCCGGTTCCAGTTCGAAACCGGCGGTTCTGGTTCGTGGCCAAGTATGAACTTGCCGGTTCCGGGCCGGTTCAGGTTCAGGTTCAGAACCGGTTTCGGCCCGGTTCATAATTTTTCTTTTCTGTTTTTTTTTTCCTTTTCCTTTTCTTTTTTTTTTTCTTTTCTTCCTCCGCCGGCCATAGCCGGGGCTGGTGGAGGTTGTCAGCCTCAGGCGAGGCCGGCCTCGCAGGCGTCGGGCGAGGGCTGCCCTCGCTTGGTCTAGGCGAGGTCGACCTCGCCTGCAATTGGCGAGGCCGACCTCGCCTAACACCGGCGAGGCTCGACCTCGCCGGTAACTAGCGAGGTCAGCTTTGCTCAACGCCGGCAAGGTCAAACCCTCGCCCGACGCCGGCGAGGCTTGACCTTGCCGGCAACTGGCAAGGCCAGCCTCGCTTGAGGCCAGCGAGGTCGAACCCTCGCTAGTTGCAGGCGAGGTCGGCCTCGCCCGCGGCCGACCTTGCCCGACGCCGACGAGGTCGAGCCTCGCCCGACGTTGGCGAGGTCGAGCCCTCGCCCGATCTGGCGAGGCCGGCCTCACCCAGCCTAGGCGAGGCCGGCCCTCGCCCGACGCCGGCGAGGCCAGCCTCGCCTAAGGCCGGCGACCTCCACCGGCCCTGGCTATGGCCGGCGGAGGAAGAAAAGAAAAAAAAAAAAAGAAACGGAAAAGGAAAAGAAAAAAAACAGAAAAGGAAAAATAGAAAAGAAAATAATAAAAAAATTAAAAAGTTACTGTTCCGGTGACGGAACATTATTCAATATAAATTGTAATTAAAATGTAAATTGTAATCAAATGTGGAGACAAAAAGACAAGAGAGAAAGAGATGGCTTGAACTTAATAAATTATCATTAAGCACATTACAATTCATTACAACGATCTATAAAAAAAAAGGAGCACAATATATATGCCCTAAAATAACCCCAAAACCTAAATATTCCGTGCGTAGGGGACCAGAGGTCACATGTCGTCGGATTATACTTCAGTTTCTCTAAACTCATGTAGGTGTACACGGTATGATAAACAAGGGTTCTCGAAATATTTGCCAACTCTAATAGTTCTTTTACCCTCAATCGTCACTACCCGTTCCAGTATCGGTACCAATACCGGTAACGGTAGTATCTCCATTGTTAAAGAATTCGGATTCATTATTCCGATCTATCTCCTGTTGCCGGTATTGAGCCTTCGTCCAATCAGCAACACAAGCTTGCATCTCCACTGATTCTGGAGCTAATCTTGAACAATATTCGTCCAAAATATTACCTCCGGCACTGAATGCTTGTTCGATCGCAACTGTGGAACAAGGGGTTGAAAAAATCTATTTTGCAATAAGAGAAAGGATTGGGTATTGGCTTGCGTGCCTCTTTCACTGATCCAAAATTAAAAAATCTGTACTACATTCGGATTCAGAATACTCAAATGAAACGGTTAGATAAATCTCTAATTTAGAAATATTTCCTATTACTCCCTTTTGTTTTTTTTTTTTTGTTTATGTAATAAAAGTTGGTACCCTATTCTAATTTTACCTGTATTGTCATTTTGTATCTCCGTAGATTGAGAAGATCCAATATCACCTAAATTATATTTAGTATAAAATTCATTATATAATTCTATTACTACATTTGTAACCTCACGTACTATGGTTGTAACATTTATCGCATCATAATGTAAACATTGATAATACATATGCAAAAAATCACTTAAGCCATCCAATTTGCAATGCGGATAAAAAACACAAGCAACTAAATAAATAATGGGAATTTCGCTATAATAATGTAGCCACTTCATTTACATCGCAACTATAGTATGTTGTAATTCAACATCATTTTCATATTCATCAAAAATTCCGACAATATTAGTACATTCTACTAAAAATAAATGTGTAGTAGGATAATAAACACCGGACAAAGTATAAGTTGTATCATTAAAAACCTTTAAAACATCTAAATTTTTTTTGCAAATATCCCACTCTTGTGGGTATAAATCAATCTGAGGTATATTATTAGAAATAAATGCACATAATAAATCTTTATATGCTAAAGATTCACTAAGCAAGTGGAAAGTAGAATTTCAACGAGTTGGAGCATCTCTTGAAAATCTTTTTGGCTTTTTGCCATTTTCTCTACAAAATCTATCCCATTCTTTCATTTTTTTGGGATGTTTCCATAAAAATTGAATCGTCATTTTTATTGGTTGAAGAAAAATATCGAGAGTTTTCAAACCATCTTGTACACATAAATTTAAAATATGACAAGCACATCTAACGTGAAAAAATTTTCCGCCAAAAGCGGGTTTACAAATATTTTCTAAATCGGCGATTGAAGCGGTATTTGCCGCAGCATTATCAAAACCAATTGAAAAAATTTTGTTAAGCAAATAATGTTCTTCTAAAATTTGCCTAATTATTCTATAAATATTATTTGCAGTATGCTTATTATCGAAAACTCTAAATGCAATAACTCTTTTTTGAATACTCCACTCATCATCTATCCAATGACATGTTATACCCATGTAAGAATGATTTTGCCAATGATCACTCCAAATATCACTACTTATATGCACGCATCCATTAAATTGCATAAAAAAGTTTTGTAAATCTTTTTTTTCCATTTTTGTAAAGATCTTTAATTACTCGTTTAGTTGAATTTCTAGGAACATGTTTTGCTTATGGAGCACATGCTTTTTGTACAAATTCATTAAAACCAAATCTTTCTCCAAAATTAAATGTTAAATGCTCAACGGAAATAAATTTGCCTAATTCTTCCTTATAAGTTTTTTCATTAAAACAAAATAAAAGGGAAGTGTTAGGATTGACGTACCCGGAAATTTATTGTTGCCCGATATCGATTCCCGTTTCGGTTGGATGTTTAATTCTAAGATGTCGTTTGAATGTTCCATATCATTGTCCACACGTATATTTATATATTTTCCCACAATATTTACAAATTATATCATACATTTTTTTACCAATATCAAACCTTTCCATTTTCGTGAAGTGATTTTAAATGTTAGATGTAAATTCTCGTTCCGCTTCCTTTATTGTAGATATTTCGGTAGGATGATGAAAACTTTCTTGCGTCGGGACGTACTCCACATCGGGAAAAATATTGATTTCATCATCTTGAAAATCTGCATATTCACGAGGATCAAAAGAATGATAGGATTCCGTCGTGATATTCTTACCTTTGCCAGTTGGCACTCGACTTCCACTTGCCATTTTTCGAGTGGATTAAGAGAATTGAGCGGATTAATTGGGAGAATTAAGAAAGAATTGCGTGGATTGAGAAAATTGAGAGAATTTAAGAGAATTTGAGAGAATTTAGAGTTTTGAGAAAATTTGAGACTTAAGAGAAGAGAATTTGAGAGAATTGTAAGTATTGAGAGAATTTGAGAGGATTTATAAGAAAAAAATGAGAAGAAAATTTAGGATTAAAAAAAAAGAAAAGATAACCGTTGCAATTTTGCAACGGTTATCTTTTTTTTTTTTTTAATTTTTTGTCCGTTTGGGCGTTAGCCATTGCCAGGGCAGCTTAGGCTGCCCTGGCAATGGGCCGCAAGCCCACTGCCTGCAGCAGGGCCTGCAGACATGCAGGCCCTGCTGCGGGGGGCTTTTTTTTTTAAAAAAAAAAAATTTCCCCGCAGGAGGGCCTGCAGACGTGCAGGCCCTGCTGCGGGGGGTTTTTTTTTTTTTTTAAATTTGGCCTGTTGCCAGGGGCTACCTTGGCAACAGGCCGCAGCAGTAGGGCTTGCAAATGTACAGGCCCTGCTATAGCTTCTTCTTTTTTTTGGAATCGGGCTCAGAACAGGAACCGAGCCCGTAAGGCATGGGCCGGTTCAAGTTCCAAATCGCGGGCCCTGTCAACGGGCTAGGCCCGGGTTTGACCGGGTCGGTTCCGGGCCAAAATCGGCCTATGGCCATGACTATCCCAGATATCCTTAGTTGATTCACAAGAAGCAATTTTTTTATATTCAATAGGTGCTAAAGTACAATAGAAAGAATAAATTGCTTTGGAATCTAAGGCTTCTCTTTTTGATATCTCAATTTGAGATAATGGAGGATCTACTGGGGCAAAAGAACACTATAAGTGCCATAACTTGTGTACGGAGATTGCTTTAGTACCATAACTTTTTTTCGGATCACTTTGGTGCCAAGTCAGAGGAAAAATGATCACTTAAGTATCATAAGTTTTTTTTGGATCACTTCAGTGCTAAAATTTTTAAAAACGATCACTTAAGTGCTAAAATTTTTAAAAACGATCATTTAAGTGCTAAAATTTTTGAAAAATGATTACTTAAATGCCAATCTCCGGCGAGCCACGTTAGCTACAGAAATTAATAAAAAAATGCCATGTCGGATTTCCGGCGAAAAATTGTGTACGGCACCGGAGTTGGCACTTAAGTAATTGTTTTTCAAAAATTTTAGCACTTAAGTGATCGTTTTTCAAAAATTTTAGCACTAAAGTGATCCAAAAAAAAAACTTATAGCACCAAAGTGAGCGCCGTACACAAGTTATGGCACTTGTAGTGTTCTTTTGCCGATCTGTTGGCATGCTTTCTTCCGTCTTTTCTTTTGAATCAGAAGATCTTGGTCTAACTCCTCTAATGATGACATCCCACTGCATGTGATCAATTGACTTTATGAATGCCTTCATCTTATTCTTTCAGATACTATATTCCTTGCCATCGAAATAAGGTGGTCTGTTGTTGCTTTGTTCTTCAATGAGACCTAGAGCACTCAAGCTAGCCATATAGATCGTTAGCTCAGAAGTAAAACACTTCAATGCACGAGCAACCTACTCTGATACCAATTGATGTAGTTGGCAAGGATCACCTAAAGGGGGTGAATAGGTGATCTTAAACAATTTTTATCAATTTAAGCGGAAATGAATAATTACAGTTAAGTCTGAATAAAATTCAGATTCAAAACAGTTTATATAGACCGTGCTCTTAATGTACAGTATGTAAAGTAAGAGATAAATGTTAGAAAAGTTGTACACAAATTTATAGTGGTTTCGGCTTATAGCAAGTCTACATCCACTCTTCCATGTTGACAGCCTACCGGCTGGATTTCACTATGTAATCAAGAAGAATTACAAATTCTGAGTGACAACACTCTTGTATATGATAAGACTCTCTATCTCACACAATTACTCTTACAAAGTGTCCATCAAGATCATAATGTTTGGCTCAAGAAAGACAAGAGAAAGGATCGGAGTATGCTCAGACTTTGAACTTGTTGATTCTCTATTTCATTCTTCTTTCCGCTCCTCATAGATTTCCTTTTATACTCCTCCATTACTAAACTAGCCGTTAGACAAGAGAAATGATCGGAGTAGCTGTTAGTCAACAAAATATGAGTCCGGCTAATTCTGGTTGCTCATACAATCAGAATCTTAATTTCTATAAGTAGAACTTTATCCATTGTAATGAATACTTATCATAGGATTTGATTGTCAATCAATTAGACTGAGATTGAGTCAATTAAATATTTCATTTTGTGAAATCCATATCAAATCACTAGATGTTGTGATTCCTTCTGAATGAGTTTTGCTTTTGCGTTTGCATCTGCATAACTTCTGTGTCTGAAGAATTTCTAATTTAGAACTTGAGTCAGTGTAGGTCTTCAATAAGATATGAATATTTCATAACTAGAGTCTGAATGACTTTCATGGTAAAGTCTGAAGATCTTATGTCTGAATTTAAACTTTTAGTTCTGAAAACTTGTAAAGTCTGATATTTCCTTCTAAACTTCCAGAATATATTAACCTGGGAAGAAATGTATGTCAGATTCACAAGTTAAACATAGAGAGTTTTGTCAGCTTTAAAATCCATTAGGAGTTTTCCTCAACAGTTTGAAACAAGAGGAACAACATGATCATGATTCTTGACGCACCACCACTCATAAATTATTAAGGTTTTCTTGTGTTGGACTAGTTTCTTGTTAGGCGTTATTGGCCACATCATCGCCGTGCACAGTTATCCTACTTCACCGGCGGATCTTTGTCACTTTTGCTTTTGCCAGTTTATAAAGGCCACATGGATCCTCTTCATTTCACTTGATAAAGTCACAAAGAGAGAGAGAGAGAGAGAGAGAGATGGGAAGGAGTCCATGTTGCTCAAAGGTGGGACTGAACAGAGGAGCATGGACTGCCTTGGAAGATAGAATTCTGACCGCTTATGTCAAAGCACATGGAGAAGGCCAATGGACGAATCTTCCCAAGAGAGCTGGTATTCTTATACTTTGCTTTTGTTTCTTCCACAACCCACTTTCCCATTTTCTCTCAATTTCATTGAATTAAAAAGTACATCTCCAGTTCATGTCTCATAAAGTTGAGAATTGCAGGTCTCAAGAGATGTGGCAAGAGCTGTAGACTGAGATGGCTAAACTATCTAAAACCAGACATCAAGAGGGGTAACATATCCCATGATGAAGAAGAACTCATTATCAGACTCCATAAGCTCCTTGGTAACAGGTCCTCCTCTCTTTGTCTCTCTCTCCCCGGGTGCTGGTGTCGTGTACATATCATGATCTTACAATCTAAATAATTCGACTTAACCGAAAGAATTATTAATGTTTTTGTGTAGATGGTCGCTGATCGCGGGTAGACTTCCGGGACGAACGGACAATGAAATCAAGAACTATTGGAACACCACTTTGGCGAAGAAAGCTACAGCTCAACCACCTCCTTTTCCAGCCCAAGAATCATCTTCATCAAAGCTCAAAGCCAAAAGGATCTTGGCCACCAATGCCAATTCCAACATCGTTGGGCCCTCGAGTTTGCCATCACCGCCGGCAATCACCACCAGACCCCAACCCGTGCGAGCAAAGTCGACATGGTGCACCCTGCTTCTAGCCCAGGAGAAACTACATGAAAACAGTCCCCTGCTTAAATCAACGAGTGACATCCAGGAGGCTCGCTGTGAAGATTTTCCTCGTCAAGGTGCCAGTGAAATTCGTCTCTTGGACTTTGACCTTGATGATCATTTCCAAGCAGAGAAAGACCATTTTATGGGGAATATGCTCGAGTCTATCGATAATACTGCACCTAGTGGCGAACGAATTTTTTCAGAGAGTTGGACGAGGACCGTCTGTACAAAAGAGGACACATTAGATCTAGAGTCTACTGCATTTTTGCTTGATTTTGAGGAATGGCCGTGATGTTGTGTAACAGAGAATTTAATTTTGATTAGGCCTGCCTTTTTAGGTACCTAAATTAATCACTCCTCGGGCAAAGGCCCCTCAGAATTGGCGCGATTGGTTGGAGTGCGAAAGGATTTTCAACTTGAAAATTGGAGCTCACCCTTTCAAATCTCATTAACTGCATGCAAACTGCTCTAGACCGACGCTACCAGCACAGGCCAAATTAAGGCCTCTTAACTATTATATAGGGTTTAAAGGTGTTTCATGAGTCATCAGATAGTTAAGTCTTTAGTTGATTTTTGCTTAATATAGAAAACAGGGGACAAATAGAAGGTCGAATGAAAATGAATAAATTCATATTAATTACATTGATCGTACCGAGCTGCAAATTTTTTCGACCACAATATTAGCTTGACTAACGTTATGAGATAAACAACTATTGCTAAGTAGAAGCTTTCTTATCAATCCATAATTTTCACTAACAGCTTCGGTTTTAGAAAATACTAATGATTAATGACATAATGGAGATGACCTATATGGAATTTTATCAATAAATTGAAATGTTATATATAAAAAATTGACAATCATGAAATGAATATCAATTTTGCAAATTATTCGATTTCGCATCTTAGGAAATGAACTCACTGAGATTCGAATATTAGGACAGAAAAAACGCATGTCATTTGACAAGATTCGAACCAAAAACATCCAAATCGAACATTTGATTTCGTGCCTTCCGATGCATGAATGCCGTCGGCTCACATGAGAAGAATACAAAATTGGACTACCCCCTTGGAATATGCAACTATATGATCAAGTGTCGTCTTCCTTGAACCGTTGCGCTACTCACCCTCCATCGAACGATATTGACAGCAGGACCAAAACGTCTCTTATCTCAAAGAAAATATTCAATGGTTTGTAAGCGTTAGACTAACAGCTGATATGGCGTGCATATTTTATTCTCGTCCACTAATAAATGGACAAATGGCTGCCAATGTGTATTAAAAAAATAATGTGGAATTTCTTTGTTTTTTCTTCTTCAACAATGCACTCTTTCTTCATCTGGGTTTCCCTGGACAGCGGGCGGCCGGTATGGATGGCCGCTCATCCACTGGCGATGGTGGCACGACTTCTCGTCATAGATCTGAAGACGCGCAAGAGGGGTGGCCATGGACGGTGGCTCGTCCATGAATTGCGAGGAGGCCGGCCATGGACGAACGCTTCTTCTTCCTCTATTCATTCACCAACGAAATCCAAATTTGGAGCAGTAGGCATCTTGAAACACAAATTGAGAAAATCCCACGCAGTTCACAAAACTTCATTCCCACAACTTCACCTCGTCAGTAGGGTCAAATGACTCAAGCCACTGTCCATGGCCGCAAGGTTTTTGAAAGAACGCCAGATCTAGCCGCACAGGTCGTCGTTCAGATTTGTGGACGAGAGGCCGTCCATGGCCGACCACTACTCTGCATCTCCATATCTGTGGACGATCGCTCGCGGCTAAGACTTAGCCGCTAGGAAAATGGAGAGGGTGGACGCGGAGGTTGGCCTAGATGTGGTGATCGACCATCGCTCAACAGCCAGATCTGGTTTGCTGCTTAACAGCTTTCAGCTTGAGTCTTGGCTCCTCCATGATTGCCAGTGACAAGCTCAATAACTTTGCCGCGGACGGTGGTGGCCACGGTGGGGCGGTGGCTCAAGGATGGTGGCGGCAGCGGCTTGGCGGTGGAGATAGCCAAGCCCAGCAGAGCAAAGGTTGAAGAAGCAGTGCTGAAGAAGGAAAAAAACAAGAAATTTCACATCATTTTTTTAATACACGTCAGCAGCCATATTATTAGTGGACGAGAGTAAAATATGGACGTGACATCAGCAATTGACGTGGCACTTGCAAACCCCTAATATTTTCTATCATGGCAATTGTGCCGTACTCTTTTTAATAGTTTCAATCTAAAAATTTAAAATATATTTGTTCGTAATTTCATATTGAAGCGATATAAAATGTACTTTAAGCTTCCTTACCTAGTAAGTTTTCTATAAGAGCACGCATTTTGCATGCCAACCCTATGATCGAGTAGCCTTTTTCGAATTATTACATACGCCGCGTTAGTAGATATATGTTGAGACATGGCTCCTAATTTTAGTTTGATTTGTGGATTTGCGATCACTTGTCTCCATAGGTTATGCCCTAGAAATTTTGCACGCAAATTAGTAAAATTCACCTTTTTGATATGAAAGATTGAGAGATTCGGGGAAACGATAAAGCGAATTAAAATCAAATTTCGTCGACTGGAATTGAAGAAATTCGATGATTTTATCTTTCCTGGACGTAGAAGCCAAACTATGGTTTCAATTTCAAAGATCCTATCTGAATTTCAGATTTGCTCATATTTTGTTCATCCCCCAACTACAAAACAGGACTTCTCTGCTTAAGCGCATCCCGTTCCATCATGCATATCGGAACTAATCTAACTTTCAGTTTTCCACGCACGATTTCCAAATCATAGCTAGATTTTTTGCCAATTGTTCATGGGCTAATTCAAAAAAAAAGTACCAACTTTATCTTAAGTGATAATTTTGATCCCAACATTTTTTTGTTCTATAAAAAAAATCACTTACTTTTACTCGAGTCTCAAATTTGGCTCCCGTGATGTATTATTCGAATAAGACTTGAGACTTAAATAAAAATTGGTAATTTCTTATGGGGCTCAAATTTGGGACTTAAGTGGAAGTTTGTGATTTTTTATGAGACTTGGCTTAGAATTGTCGCACAAGGTAAAATTGGTATTTTTTTTTTTAATTAGGCCCTTGTTCATTGGTTAAGCATTTAATATCGGAGAACTGGTATAATGTTCGACAGTAAATATATTTTAGTTTGCTCATAATTTATTAATTTAAACTTTTGAATGAAAACGTATTTAATTCGGTATATTGATAAACTCGGATTTGTGCTTCTTCATTGGTGATTTCTCCATGTGCAGATATCTTACGAGTCCTAACAAGTGTATCACCGGTGATGGCTAGGTGGTGGGCCTCAATCTATTTCGTTGTTCCTTAAATATTTCACTACAAAAAAAACATGTAATTTACCACGGAAATTTGTGATGGGAAATTTCTCGTCACAAATTTGCGACGAACTTTGCGACAGATTTCATTTTCCGTCGCAAATTAGCGACGATTAATTTTCGTCGCAAATTTGCGACGGAATTTACCACGAAATAAAAATCTATCACAAATTTGCAACGAATTTTTTATCCGTCCCTAAATCCGTCGCAAATTTGCGACGAAAAAACGTTCATCGCAAATAGGCGACGGAAAATAAATCTGTCGCAAAATCCGTTGTTAATTTGCAACGACAAGTTTTCTGTAGCAAATTTGCGACTGATTTCGTGACGGATAAAATAATCATCGCAAATTTGCGACAGATTTTGCGACGAAAACGAATTCGTTGCTAATTTGTAGTTTGTCAAACCTTCCCTGATATTCCACCCCCCGTTAATCTCTCTCTCTCTCTCTCTTTCTCTCTCTCTCTCTCTCTCTCTCTCTTGCTCGCTTGCTCGCTTTTCTCCATTTTTCATGTGTCTCAAATCTGCAAAATCCGTGCACGCACAAATCATCTCGGTGAAGCTTTTTCACCAATAAGTATCATAGCTAACTTCGTGACTATTCATCGTTGAATTGGAATTTTTTTTTATAGATTTTTTTTTTGTTTTTTTTTCGTAACTTCGTCGCCGATTCAACGACCAACGACCGACGATACCTTGCCGGCCTTGGGAGGGGGCCAAACAGCCACGCTGGCCATGAGGGGAGACCGAGATTGCATAGGAAACTTTATCCGTCGCAAATTTGCGACGGAAACGGAATTGATTTGCGACGGAATTACATTTCCGTTGCAAGGTCGACCTCGCCGCCACCCACATCCAAGCGACGGCGAGATTGAATTTGCCGGATCGGCAATCGGAGAAACATAATGAGGAAAAAAGAGAAAAAAAATTGAAAAAAAAAACTAAAAATGATTAAAAAATGATTCTTAAGTGATTATTTTTTTAAGGTACGTGTCCAATTGAAGGTCTGGCAATCCAAGTGGACGTTACAATTCTCATCAAATTGACCACTTTCTGCTACCAAGATTTCGATTAAATATTTGGGTAAGTCTTCTTTACATGGTAATTTTTTCAATTTTTGCAATTTCAAAGTAATTGTTGCGTGAATAATAAAATTATAATTTTCATAATTTTATGGTTTTAATTAAGAACAGTAGATATGATATTTTAAATATTGTACGAGAATTTTTTTTTTAATTACAGATACAATGCAAAGAAAAAGGACTTGGATGTATAATAAAAACTTACCTGGACGTCGAGGATTGGCAGATGAATTTTGTACTGGGTTAGAACTACTTTTAGACTTTGCTAGTAGTAAATATGAATTCATGAATGGAAGTAAGTTAATGTGTCTATGTAAAAAGTGCGGTAATGGTAAATTTCTTGTGTGTGATAAAGTTAGAGAACATTTTTGTAGCTTTGGGTTTTCTCCGAACTATTATAATTGGACTTCTCATGGTGAACCATTTATATCCGATGGAGGATATCGAATAAATAATCAATTTTTAATTATGAAAGAATTTGGCTATTATGATCAATTGAACCCATACGAGAGGATGGTAATTGATGTAGCTAATTAGAATTTTGTTTCAGAATCGAATCATGCAAGTATTAGTTTTACTCCTACACGTAAACAAGTGGGTACTAGTCATATATCACAATTGGAAGAGATAAGAGTAACGGGTTCTAATGAGAATGTCTATAATAAAACTTTTCCATCGTTTAATCAGTTCTGTGATGTGTTCAAAATAGTACATGAACCTTTATGGGCAGGTTGTGAGAACCACACTAAGTTATCGGTGACAGCAAAACTGTTAAATATCAAGGTATAGCATAATGTGTTTGCGGATTACTTCAACTCTTTTGTTGAAGTAATGCAGGAATCAATGCCTCATGATAACATCATGCCAAGTGATTTTTATGATATGAAAAAGCTAGTGGATAACTTAGGTCTTTCGGTTGTAAGGATTGATGTATGTAGTAGGAGTTATATGTTATATTGGAGAGATGATGAAAATGCAGAATCTTATAAATTCTGTAGCCAACCTAGGTACAAGATTAACAGGAGGCCAAGTCGTAATTAGAAGCGTAGACGGATAATGATATGTAATTATTATTGCGACAAGTGTTATTTTGGTTGTCATCATTATTATTATTGTTGTTGTTATTATTGTTATTGTTATTGTCGATTATTCTTATTAATTTAATTGATCATAGGAAAATTTGTCGCTAAATGACGACAAGTTAAATATTGTTCATGCAATGACATTTGCGATATTCTATTTTCCATTGCATTTGGATCGTTGCTAATTTTGTCGCTTATTTTTAGACAACAATGAGCGACGGAAGTGAAATTCACTGCAATTTTCCAAATCCGTCGCAATTTTCCGACGGCTTTGAAAATGTCATTTATTTTTGCAATCCGAAATAAATGAGATGCAAAATTTTGGACAAAAAAAAAATACTTCCCAAATTGACCACGGTCAAAAACTTCATCGCATATTTGCGACAAACAAATATTAATTTGTGACGGAAAAAAACAGTCCATTGCAAATTTGGGAGGGAATTTTGTCCGTCGCAAATTTGCGACGGGCAATTATAATCGGTTGAAAATTTGCGACCGACATAAAATCCGTCACAAATTTGGGACGGAAAAAAAACTTCCCAAATTTGCGACGAACATAAAATCCGTCACAAATTTGCGACGGACATTTGTGTTCCGTCAGAAATTTCAAATCGACAAAAAATATTCACTCTTAAATTTGTGACGGACTTTTTTTTCCGTCGGAAATTTGCGACGGATTTTTGTATCCCGTTGCAAATTTTTTTGTCGGTTTTAAATTTGCAACGGACGAAATCTTTCGTAGCAAATTTGTGACGGACCGAAATGGTCCGTCACAAATTTGCGACGGAACAAGATCGTCCGTCGCAAATTGCGACGGACCACAATCGTCCGTCGCAAATTGCGACAGACCGCAGTCGTCCGTCGCAACCTCTTTTTCTTTTTCTTCTTCCTGAACCCCGCCTCACCTCGCATATCGTCCGCCCACTAGATCTACTTGCTCGGAGCCACCGCCGCCGTCGCCGTCGCCCACTTGCCCACGCGCCTCCCTACCCCACCCCGGCTCGTAGCTCACTAGCCAGATCTATTTGCTCGCAACCACCCCGCCGTCACCGTCGCCAGGTCGTTCGCGCGCCTCGGCACCTTGCTACCTCACCTCGCCCTGCCCTTCTTCACTGGCCAGATCTATTTGCTCGCAGCTTCCATCGCCGTCGCCGTCGCCAGTTGGCTCGTGCGCCTCGCCGCGCGGCAAACTGAACCGGTCGCCGTCGCCGCCCTTGCTCGAGGACTTGCCGTTGGCGCCCAGCCACTGGCCAGCCGTCGCCCGACGCTACCCAAGGCCATCGTCACCGCCCGTTCGAAGTCGTCGCCTAGCCGCCGTCGCCAGACGCCATTGTCGCCCAGCCGCCGCCCGACGCCATCTCCGCCGAGCTCCACCGTCGCTCGCCTGGCCGTGGTCGACTGCCTGGTCGACTAGCCACCATTTGGGCCCATGCCTGCGCCGAGTCCGCCACTGGCCAACCGTCGTTTTTATTGTCATTAAACCAAGTAAGCAACTCCTTAAACCCTACCTAGTATAATGAGTATTAATCCGACTTGTTTAGGGATTGTTTAATATCTGATTAGTTGGCTAAGTTAAGGGTCGATTTAAGGATTTGATGTGATTTTGATCGATGTTCAACTGGTTAATTTGTCTATTATGTCGCCGATTAAGCGTTCAATGACGATCGAATGGTTGATTATGCGTTTTCTCAGAAAATGCATGAAAATTGAACAATTTTACAAAAATTCATAAAAAAATTCAAGAAAATTTTAAAAAAGTCATATTTTGAGAAAATATTAAATTTGGTACTAAATTTTTAAAAAAAAAATTTTAAAAAAATTAAAATTTCAAAATATCACAAAATGGCAAAAAATAACTGTGGCCACTCACTTTAAGTGAAATTTAAATTTTTTTAGGTGCCCAAAAAAATATTAATAATAACAAATTCAAAATTTTCATAACTTTTTAAACTGATGGACAATACACGTGGCCACCCATTGTGACAGAAATTTTAATTTTTTTAGGTGCACAAAAAAATTAAAAAAAATTATAATAAAATATAAAATTTCAAAACTTCCTAGAATTGCTTAGAATATATGTGGTCATCCACTTTCAGTGAAATTTAATTCTTTTAGGTGGCCAAAAAAAATTAAATATTTAAAAAATTTCAAAACTTCACAGAATGCTTTATAGTATCTGTGGCCACCCACTTTTAGTGAAATTTAAATTTTATAACATGTCGTAAAAAATTTAAACATACAAAAAATTAAAAATTTTCATAACTTTACAAAATGGCTTAGAATACCTGTGGCCACTTACTTTTAGTAAAATTGAACTTTTTAAGTTCCCCGAAAAAATTTTAAAAAAAGTAAAAAAATTTCAAAATTTCAAAACTTTACATAATGTCTTAGAATATCCGTGGCCACTCACTTTTAGTGAAATTTAATATTTTTTAGGTGCCCAAAAAATTTTACAAATAATAAAATTATTTTATTACAAAACTTTACATAATGACTTAGAATACCTGTGGCTACCCACTTTCAATGAAATTTAAATTTTTGTAGGTGCACAAAAAAAATTTCTTGGGCAAAAAAATTCAACAAATCAAACAAATTTGTCCTTCACAAGTTAATTTCTGGCAAGAATGCGAACAATTAATTTCTTCTAACATTTTGATTTCTTAAGCATAATGGTTATCATTCGCACCCTTACTTGTTTAATGCTAATCGTATGATTAAGTAAGTTAATCGTGTGGTTGCTTTGCTTAAATGTGTGTGATTGGTTAACTATGGCCCGATCATGTCGGTTGATTGATGATCGTGTGGCCGAGAGCGAAGATCATGTGGCTGAAATTGATGTTTCATAGTTGATCTTGTACTTGATGAATTATCGTGTAAATCAACAAGTGGATCGTGTGGTTAATTATGGCTATTGTCAGCTTAGCATGGCATATCGTGCTCATATATTGATGTTTGATATCAAAATGAGTGCGATTCATAGTATATTTGTTCGTAAGAAATTGTACATCATAAACACTCAGCATTGGCTCATTTCGAGAAAACATTTTCTGCTTCTACACTAAAATGGTAAGCTTCGTCATGTACGTCATAATGTGTCCGTAATACGTGTTATTATTTTTGTACATATTTACCTAACCTTCCTACTTGTCAGTATAAACATAGATGTCACATGCATAGAAGACTAATCTCTTCCTCGTCCTCGTCCTCATCCCCGTCCCCGTCCATTTCATCTTCCCTTGTCCTTTCATCTAATCTTCAACCACAATATGCTCCGTCACAATATGGACACGTTGACCCTTCCTTCAACACTCACGAAGATGTTGGGAACTTGGCCACATGAGAACTAAATCTCCTCCAGTTCCTTCTCCTTTAGCTCCCTCTCCTTCAATTCCACCTTATTATTCAGCAGAACAATCGAATAATGACAGAAACACAGGTGAAGAAGATAACTGATTCATGATATGCCCATTTGGAGATTCGTAAGTACTTCATTTTTATTTTAGTATATGTAATATTTATGGCTTTAGATATGGATGTCAACTGAATTGTGGATATTGCACAATATCTGTATAATTGCAGACTCACAGATGTTCCGTTTGTTGTTAGGGAATTGAATAAAATAGTGAAAAACTATTGGATTGAGCAATATATTAATTACAAAAGTGTTCCACAAGAAGTGAAAGATTTGTGGTGGAATGAGTTCAAGGTAAGTTTTAAATATTCTATTTTCTCACCAATTAAATTCGGTGTAGTATATTGATGGTCAAGAATGATGTAAATGGACCAGAACAACTTTGTAGTTTTTGGTATCTAAGGGACCGGATATTTTCCCCGAGATGAACTTCGCAAAATCTATTGCTGAATTGTCTGGTGCATGATAATGGATATGTGACCATCATAATAACTTTCAGTTTATTTTTATTAATTACAGCGGAAGTTCAGGTGGAATGAAAAGGAAGAGAATGAAGTGAGAAGAATTTTTCAGAAGAAAGTCGGTGATTTTATACGAAATATGATGAATAGAGCAAAGATCAAGCAAGTGAAGCCGTTTTTCATTACAGCTGACAATTGGGCGGGAATTAACAGAATTTGGGAAACTGAAAAGATTCGGCAAATCAATGAGCAGAATAAAAAGAATCGATCTTCTAGTTTTAGTGAAGGGTCAACCACATATACTGGGGGCTCTATCAACATTGGGGAGCATCACAAATGACCGATAAGTCTGTTAAATAAGTTATAAGTTAATTTAATTCAATTACTCATGTTTACATTTTATAGGCACAGGAATTGCGGACGGAACCAACATTTGCAGCTACATTTAAACGCATATTTCAAAAGAAAGATAAGACATGGATTGGCGATCAAGCAAAAGCTATTAAGGTATGTAAGGTTATACTTTGGACTTTATGGAAAATAGAATGAAAACCGTGAATACTTTCAATATTTATGGTAGATATATATAAAGTTATTTTATTTTCATTTATATTATTAATATAGGAAAAATATGATGAACTTTTAATGAGCAATGCTAGTGGTAGTGATGGTTGTGCTGCGTCTGAGCCATCAGTTGACAATATGGCATTATAGGTGGAGGCAACATGTGGGATGAAAAAACGAAAAATATTTGGGATGGGATCTTTGTCAAGGATGTACATGTCGAATCATGTTGGAACTTTATCATCTAATGCGACTGGTCGAAGGATGTCACAACATGACGAGCAATTAACCCAAGAAGTGAACCATATGAGAAATATACTTGTACAGAAGGACGAACAAATAAATTCTTTGTAACAACAAATGGAAATCTTTATGCGACACCTCAACTTCAATCGTTATGAGGTTCCTCCTGTATCTCCCGCCAATCCAATAGGTGATGGGCACAACGATGAGCGACACAATGATGTTGAGATTGCTGATGATGATGATGATTTTCTTGGTCCTCTCTAGTTATCCATCCCAAAATCAGGGGTAAGCTTGCTTCACAATCTTTTATGACATAAGTTGACTCATATTCATATGTAAATACATTGATGTTCGTCCTGAAATATTTTTTTGTTAACCCTCTTACTTGTTTTTTTATACTAAGTTCCACATCCATGCATAAATGCTTCTTTTATATTCTGAACTAATTCAAATATCTTTATTTATGTATCCACTTTTCATCAGGTGTCAACAAAAGTGACTGCTTTTGGTGTCCTACCGAGTACCAAAGATGCCAAATCTTATGTTTGGCTTGTCGATTTTTCATGATTTTTTAAGCAGAATCTTTGGTTGTCCCGCATCTTATGAATGTTTTGAATGCATTATAAGATTGGATATCAAATAGCATCATGTCATACTTTGCAACTTTGCATATTTCATTATTTTTTGCGGACTAGTATCTTTCCTTTAGTTAGTTTTTTCAATTATATGTCATTGTTTCTAGTTTGTTCGTTTTCTATTACTGAAACGAAATCTATGGTTGTTTCGTATCTTTTGTTTGTTTTGAATGTATTATATGATGTTCATTAATGTATACCTATTGATATGGACAAGATTTGATGGCCGAAATGATGTAAAATTTGCGACGAATATTTACAGACAAATTTTGCAACCATTATAGTTCGTGGCTAATTTGCGACGAATACATTTTGCGACAAATAAAGTTCGTGCTAAATTTGCGACGAATTTGATGACAAATTTTGCGACGAATAACGTTCGTGACTAGTTTGCGACGAATTATTTAGCGACGAATTTTGCTACGAAATTTCTGACAAATTTTGCGACGAATAAAGTTCGTGGCTATTTTGCGACAAACTATTTGCGACGAATAGTGTTTATGGCTAATTTGCGATGAATTTTTTGTGACGAATTTATTTCCGTCGCAATTTTGCAACGAACATTGAAATTTTGCGACGGAAAATTCGTCACAAATTCAATTTGTGACGGATTTTGCCAAAATTTTCGTCGCTAATCAGTTGTTTTTTTGTAGTGTTTTAAGGAAGAAATCTTATAATTAACGCTTGTTTTGATGTAAGATAGAGATAATGCATGGTGCAGGCGCGTGTCAAGCTACAACAATGTGATATCAAGTCAGCAGATGCTATGTAGGGTAACAATGTGGAAATTAAATTGAGATACATTAATGCAGAAACATACATGAACGAAAGGCGAACATGCTTGAAGCTGGAGATCACATGGGAAGAGAAGAACATTGATGTGCACATGTAAGTTATATTAGAAAACTTTCACATTAACAATTTGATGTGATTTGGAACAATCAATATACATCTCTCTTGGTTAACTCAAAACTTACGATTTAAACTTTTGAATGAAAGTAGATTAAACATAATATGTTGATGAGCTCATATTTGAATCCCCTCTTATTGATCTCCCCATATGAACGTATCGGATTTCTTTTGCGGCAACACCGCTGCTTGCCTGATCATCATTATCAAGGAAACCTAGGAAGTCATCAGGCACCAATTACCAAGTACATAACGTGTTCACCAATAGATTGTGTCTCTACATGTCTTCTCTTTCCTCAGCTGTCCCCCTTATGGATAGAGTGGAAAATCACCTCGCCAGATTAAGCAATTGCATCCCCTTAACTTAGAGAACTGAATATGAGCACCATAAATTAGTCCATGATCAATGTCAACTCGATCTCGATGAAAAAATTGCGACCTATAAACCAATCTATCTCGGTGACTTGATGTCTCTTCGACGCCATTGAATAATACTTTCTTTCTAATGCGGCAACTTGTGATTGAAGTACGGTCCCATTTCTTCATTTCACTAAAGTCCCATTTTGAACTATTGACTTCGGACTATTGCTTCGCCCTTAAGAATTTGAAATTTCCAAATGACTGTTCATACTGCTAAAGTGTCCGTGTCCTTCCACGAAACCATATATGTCATCTTGATCTCGATGCGCAACCAATGGTACTCGATGGAAAAGATTGCGACGTATAAACCAATCTAGCTCGATGAACTTTTGTCCTTCTATGCCATTAAGTAATACTTCTTTTCGAATGCGACCACTTATGCTTAAAGTAAGGTCCCACTTTCTTCATTTCACCAGAGTCCCATTTCAACCTGTTGAATTCGGTCTATTACTTCGCCGTTAAGAATTAGAAATTCCAAAAGACAGTTCACACTGCCAAAAGCATTAATTCTACAAGAAAGTGCCAAGCCTGGACCTTTCATGGAGTGTCTGTGTCCTTCCGCGTATCCTTATAGTATCTTGCAATGAGTTAATTATCGAATTTCGGTCAAATACGGTTTCATAGTTGAAGTTGAGGAACAATACGATAATAATGTCACCTCAAGAACCTAACTGAGGCCCACTAGGACCCATCTTCTTGGTGCATAAGATGACGTAATTCTCATTTCTCAATGTCAAGATCAAGTTAGAGTCAATCAGTCGACACCGTCCAACATTCAAACTCGACTCGACTCACTAACTCTAAGGCATGACACTCTTGCTCATACTAAAATGAGCTCGATTTTTTTCCACTCGTGATGTGCTCGATGTATTTGAACTCAACTTGACCTTACCTATTTTTAAGCTATGAACAAAACACGAAGTCGAGTTCTGAAAATTCAGTCGCTTAGCAAGATCCGGGAGCCGCCCTAGTCAAAGCTCGAAGTTCGCCTTCACTTGATGTTTGAGTCGTTGTGTTATTCCAAATATAACTCGAACTTGATAAGAATCCCGTTGAAGCCAAGCGATCATCAGTCGAACGAGTTAATCTCGACTATCTCACACTTTTCTTTCACCATATTCATTAGACACGAGATCGACAGCTATTTTGCGTTGGGTATGGATTGTCTTACACCAAGCTTAGCAAAAAACACGTGATCGCCTCTCACTCGTTTTTCGCATCTAAAAAGTCAGGCGTTTGGGCAACTCTTGTCGGGACCATTTACCTGCGTATAACAACGAAATTGTATGAGAAAAGGACATCTAGCGGTTGAAAATGGTCGAATTTAGGACGATTTTGACTAAATTGTGGGGAAAGTATTGCTGAAGTGAACGCTTCTAGGCAACACACATCTTGGGAAGCACATCGAAGGCAAAGCCACGTAAGCCTCTTTCTTTTGGCCAGCAAAGCCCACCTAACCTTCTTGCAAGGTAAACTTAACAAGTCATCTTGACCAAAAAGAAATAAACTTAAATAAGTCATCGCAATGGATTTGCTCGTTTGATCTTTTTGTCAAGTGACAGCGAGACTTGCTAGAAAATTGCGACATCTTTTTAACGTGGTGGTAAATTTTAACAAATGTCGGTAAGTATAAGAAAACTGTTGGTAGAAAAAAGCATCGGTGGGTTTTTTTTTTTTTACAAGCAACTTATCGGTAATCTACCAACACTTTTGTGAAATTATCAACATTTTTTTTATAGTTGGTAAGTAAACTACTGCAGATATGTTTTGCTACTTTTGTGGAGAAAGATCGAAACACTTTTATAAAAGTGTCGATAAGAAATTAACAAGTTACCGATGAATCAGGTGAGCATAAACATTTTTACCAAAATTACCGACTCTTTAAGAAATGTACAATCACAAAAACAATTGTTTTTTTTTCTAAACGGAACAATAAAATCGTCCAAGAAATTAATGAAACTTTCCCTCTTCACACAACTCGTTTTCTCTCGGGTTCATCTACTAGCTCAATTCTTAATCAATGTTAACTATGTGTAAGCAAAGTGAAGATGAGAGAGGACAGAGGTGTAAGTAAGCTTATTGGCAGAAACCCACTCGACACATACAAATAGGCCAAGAACTAATAGAGCTCAACACGACAAATCCAAAAGGCGCAATCTTGGAAATTGCGGAACCGGGTTCCGTACTACTTGACTTATCCATGCGTATTCAATGGCTCCCGGACACAAGTGTTCGATTGGTCGAGGTGAACCATCTTTTTGATGGAGCTAATCGTATTAAGACTCGAAAATAAGAGAAGCGACGAGCTTTTCGGCCCATCAGATCTGCCTGAAAGATCTTTGACCCCAAGGGATGGCATAAGTTGGGCCGAGTACAAGAGTTTCGTATCATTCGGTTGGACCTACAAATGAATTATAAATTTAGTGAGACGAAAAGAATTTGTAGACGTTATTAATCAAGATTGATCAATGTTTTAATGATGATGGTTGTTTCTTGAAAAATATATAAAAAAATAGAGCAATACTTTTTACTGAGTATATATTATCTCAAAGTTGTGTGAACAAGATTTTGATTATAGAGACGATGGACGGAGTCAATTTTCGATGAAATGAATTACTTTGTCTACTCAACCGTTGGACCAAGTAGAAAACAAATGTTTAGCTTGAGTCGAGCATCAAATAGAGCTGAATCTGCGGCATTTTGTTGTGCTGTGCTGCCCATCTACAATTGGAGCACATTGCTCTGGCTCGTAATTTTGGTGAGAGATACGACATTATAGAATGTAGAAGTATCAAAATGTAAGTGTTCCAAATTTTATGTTTGTAAGGTTGCGTCGTTTTGAACTAGAGGTGAGTTTTCTTAAATCGAAAAGTATGTCGTTTTAAACTTTAAGAAGGATAAAGAAGTCCCCGGTTGAATTGTGAGGCATGATACAACCAAAGTCAACCATTATACTGTTAGTAGTGATAGTGTCGATTTCATACCAACACCACCGATACTCTCTTACAATCTAACAAACCATCTCGAGATATATCGAGAGGAATATGAAGATCAAAGTAAACAGATGCACTCTTTTTGGTACATAGATCTATCATGATATTTGGTTGATCGATGTGTAGTGACATTGGATTATGAAGTCTATTGGTTACAGAAACTTCAATAAGAATTACTATGATTTACAACCAATTCAAGATCCATGCTTCGTCCAATTCAAGATTCTTCTTGGGATATATATGTTTTACAGACTCGATGAACTATCGATTGAGAATAATAGATAATACGATGGACAATACCACCCATCCAAGCATGAAGTAACTAACAAGTCTCGTCGGCCCCTCATCCTCCGGTTCCTGCATCATAAAGCTTTAGACTCTCAGCAAATGGAACTTGTTAAAGCGTATCGACATTCCATTCGAGATTATTCGAGCAATTTACCATTGAACAAATTGAAACTGCGCATGCAGTCAGATCTAGATTAACTAAAAAGTAATAGCCTTTTTGGACGAATAACAAAAAGAACAGAGAGAGAAAACATGGAGCAGTTTGATTGTGTACCGGTGGTGGAGGAGGAGAGGAGAGTGTGTAGGGGTCTGAGTAATGTCGGCCTCGAAAGGCCACATGTATCTGTCCGGCTTCTCACTCTGGCCAAGCTCCAATCATACAGTGTTTTCTCTTCGACTGATGACAGTATCCTTGCACGACTCCTGTCCGAACATTGCGTACCCACAACATCATATTGTCAACTATTATTGTTCTTGCAAAATCTCATTGATCTCATCTTCTTCGAGCCCCTCCTCGCTCTTCATTTCTTCCACCTTCTTCTTGTACGCCCCAGCAACCAGCTCGTTTCCACGTCCGTGATGATCCACGTCCGTGATGGCTGCATTCTAAAACCACAACCAATCAAGTTCCCATCTTCACCTCCTCTTCCCGAGCGAAACTCAAGCAGGACAGGAATGAAACAGCGCCCACCGCAACCCCACGCGCCCCCCCCCCCCCCCCCCCCCCCCGGTACAGAATCAAAACTTTGAGAGCTAAAGATGGAGTCTTTTACCGATGCCACGAAGGGCGAGAGAAGCGGGTAAGTCAGGGAGCTTCAATGGAGCTTTCCGAGGTGCGGCTCTCTGTCGCTGCCGCCACCATCGCCGTGTTGGTCTCAGTTGGGTCGTCGCCGGAGGAGCTTGTCGACAAGGATTGACCTCCTGGGTTTGGTCGGGAACGCAAGAGCAGTGTTGAGTGGGAATGAGGAGGAAGATGATGCGGATGGCCTCCAACCTGTGGAACTTTATCCGCACACGCTGTACAATTAGGTGGAGAACAGCCCTTTAATTTTAACAATAAATAAAATTAAATTACGAGAAGAGCCACAAGGTCGTTGTAGTATAGTGGTGAGTATTCCCGCCTGTCACGCGGGTGACCCGGGTTCGATCCCCGGCAACGGCGTCTATTTTCTTTTGGTTTTTTGCAGAAATAGGACGGCTCTTACCGATGAATCCACAAGAAGATACACGCATGCCTACACACATCACAGAAATCCTTGGTTTCTAACAACATGTATATCACGCTAGTTTTTTACCATACCTTAATCTATAGGATGTATAGCTCCATGACTAGAGGCTTGGCTGTGTTTGATGGTCCCAGTGGGATAGTCCTTACTGGTCGACGAAAACATTGATTTGGTCTTCTTGATTAGCTTGAAATCCCCGAGATATATTCCAAAAAGAGAGATAACAGGAAACATAAGCATGTTAGAGAGCTAGTATCCTGTTCAGATATTTGTCATGACCTACATCTGGTGCATGGTTGATGGCCGATGAAATCAGGGGTTGTCTCTTACGCCTTGTTTTCTCGTTCAGCCTCAAGGAACGACTGGGACAAGTAAATGTACATTGTGCCGGAGCCCTCGCCAGCAACCCAACGGCCACGCCTTGTGGTCATGTATTCTGCCGGTACCCCTCTGCATGACTTGAATTCCCTTTTTCCTCTGTGGTTATGTGTGTTCCTATTTTACTTTTTAGTGCAATTCTCCATGTATAGGAATCGCATTATGGAACACTGCAACGAGAAGCCCAAATGCCCTTTCTGCCGCACTCCTATTACTCACTCAAGCTTAGTCTGCCTATATCATTAGGATTTTTAGTCCATTTGAAGTGTATTTCAATCTTTAGCTGGTGGAAAGAATAAGAAGGAAGCAAAGCAGTTGCCACTGTGATACATAGGTGAGGTTGGCCATCGGTGCCGGGAGCCATCAATTTTCACATCAGATTAGTTGCGTTTAGAGTAAGTTTGCATCACATGCATTGCGTAAAACTCAATTTTCATTAAGGGTACACATGGCAACTTGCCAAATAGTGTTTGATTATGTTGTTTTGTTCTCAGAATCAGTTTGAAAACAGAAATCCGTTTGTTTAATTTTTTGATTCTGGACATAAATTTGCAAGAATTTGTTCCCAGAATCAGTTTTGGAACAGAATCAAGAATAAAAAAAAGTAGCTTCTTGATTTTGGGAACAAAAATGAGAATCGGTTTTTTTTTCTTCTTCTTTTTCTTGATTTTTGATGTAGCTTCTAATGTCCAGCGTGAGGGCCGCCTTTGCCAGATCTAGTGAGATTAAAATATTTTAATAAAAAAAATATTTTACTGGCCATGGCCGACGACCAGGCCATGAACAAAAAAAATTATTATTGATAAAAATAATAATTAATCGGCCATGGCCGGCAACCAGGCCATAAAAAAAATATTATTAATAAAAAATATGTTACCGATCATGGCCGGTAACTAGGCCATGGCCAAAAAAATATTTTCAATAAAAAAATATTATTATTAAATAATATAAAAAATATTTTTTTGGCCATGGCAAAAAAAATAAATATATATATTTTTTTAAAAAAAAATATTATTAATTAAAAAAATATTTTACCTACTATGGCCAAAAAAACAAAAAAAATTATTTTAAAAAAAATATTATTAATTAAAAAAATATTTTACCGGCCATGGCCAAGAAGGAGGAGAAGAAAAAAAGAAAAAAAATAAAGAAATAAATATTAAAATATTTAAAATATTATTAATAAAAAGAAATTTTGTATCATTACCAAAAGTATTTATGTTCTTTTTTTATTCCAAGAATGGAAATTTCGGGCCGTTACCAAACGCTTTTAAATGCTCAGAATCAGTTTCCAGGCACGGAATAAAAAAAAATCATTTTCTGAGCAGAATCAGTTCCTAGGCACCAAATCGTTGCCATGTACACCCTAGAGAGAAAACCCAAAAAAAGCTAATTACAATTGCATAATTAGAATAGAATTCTTTTTTTCTTGCAATTTATTTATTGCTTTTGATTTATGAAGTGTTACTTTTATTGATTACATACCCACATGATCACATTACATGTTAGTGGTTATGTTTAAAATCGATCCAAGATTGCTTGCAAAAATGTTTTTGAAATAAAGAGAAAATGCACCGAAAGGGTGTTGATTAATCCAACGTAATCAAGTCTCAATATTTGGAAATCTCTCGTTCGCAAAAGTAAATTATTATCCCACACTTAATTTGGGTGTCTAATCAACCTATCAATAACTTATTAGTGGCGACTCCTAAATAAATTGATTTTGTATGTTAATTGATCTGAAAGTTGGGAATTGGTATGGACTTAGAAGAGCTCGAGCTAAGTCTTTGGGCTTAGTAATCCCACGTAGTTAGCCCCTGAGTGGTTCACTCAAGGGAAGGTCACGACACTTATTTCTAGTTAATATTGCTCCTTGAATGTTGTAGAATAACACTGATGCCTTATTTGAGGTTAAGGTTGCTTATGGATCAAGATTGAAAGCCATGAACATGATTAAGAGAAACTCGTCAAGCCAATTTAATGCATACTATGTGTTCGACGAAATGCCCAAACCAATTGTCAATCTTGAAAATGTTGATTCGAGCTTGATTAATATGATATCCATATCTTGAGTTATTAAACACAGTTCGGTTTAATGAATTAAAATTGTTTAAAACAAAATCTGGAAATTTTTCAAAAAAAATTGTGGGCTAGTGTTAAATTAGGGAAGAAATGACATTTTTGGAATTTTCCTCATTTTTCTAAAGTCATTCTCCTAATTTAGTGTTTTTTTGGCATTTTACAAATAACTATTTTTGTAAATAATCAGTTTTGTATATGTTAGAATTATCTAAATGTAGTTCACGCCATTAGAATAATTTCATGCATATTTAAGTTTCCATTTAGCTTCTAAGGGGCCCTATTCTAGGCTCTATAACAAGGCCATGTATATTTTTTGCCCAACTTGTATCGGGTTTTACCTACCGCACTTTACTTATTTCAATATCGTCATACTTTGATCTTATGTGGTTTCATTTTCATTGTTTGGGTGTGGATATATGTATTTATGATTATCTATGTTTAGCTCAATTGCATATGGACACATAGATGAACACATAAATGGAATATAAAATGAAAAGACCGCATGGATCATTTAGTTGACAAATACTCAAGTTTAGGTACCAAAAGGGTTTTAGTTCGATAACTAGTGTAACCAAGTCCATGTACTTGAATCTTTGATTGCATAGAAAGTGAGATATACTCTCGTACCTCACTTGGCTTTTCAATCGGCTAGTGGAGACTCTCAATCCACATAGAACCTTTGGAACTTAAAATGAATCCCGACATTGCGTGAGATAGGGACTTGGGAGAGCCCACGCCTAATCAAGGGCTATCAACCCGGCTTTTGGACATTATCTTTAAACCCGTCATTCCTTAACCACGTTAGGAGGATCGTGATAGTTATATACAGTAAATAGGTCATAAATAAATTTAGAATAGTAAAATAAAAAATAATATGAATGTCAAACGAATTCATAGCTTATTTAAATCCAACTCACCTCTACAAATCTCTCTTAACTCTCTCTTACCCTCACTCGATCTTGTGCTCGCTCACTCCGCGCTCTCACTTCAATTTGGGTATGAGTTTTTCTATATTGAATTAAATATGTAAGTATTTTAGTAATATAAGTAAAATTAGGGATGGATCTGGTAAGGTATGTGTCACTATATTTACATTGCATGAAAATGGGTTAAAATGATTAAATGAGTCAATTTGGATCGGATAATTTTTGACCCAATATAAACCTGATCAGACTCGCCCATTTAACATATCTACATTTGCCTATGGGAATTCACCCCTCATATTCCAACCGCAACCTCTAGAAAAAGGGGAATAAAGATCAACACTAATTAAAAACTAAAACGAAAAGTTTCAAAGTCGAAAGCCTCACTTATTGAATTGCTCAAGATAGCTCCTCATTACTAACCATCCCTCCCTCCCTCACAACTACTCCCCGGACCACCAAAGCTAATCCAATATCCGAATTATCGTCTTCTAACATAGCCATAGTTCTTCAAATCATAGACATTGGATTTATCCACCTACTTGACTGTTTTTGTTGAAGGATGTTGAAAAGCACCGGTTGCATCGATCCAAGTAAGTTGTCGAAAAAATGTGGCGTGCCTGACATTTCCGGCAGGCTTGTGATCACCTATGTTGCACCGACACTCTCTTAGAGCCACCGTGTCGGACACCGACACGCGTTCGACACGCTCGAACACTTGGTCAAGAGGTGTCGGACATTTGACACGTGATCAACGCATCGGACACGCCGGCAACACGCGTGTCCTTCGTTATCGAGAGAGATGAGGAAGAAGGTGCAGCCGAGAGAGATAGATGAGGAAGAAGGTGCCAGATCTCCGGCGCCGAGGACGACACCCTCCACGCCGTCATCTCTTTCGCCTCCCGCTTCTCCAGCGCCGAGGACGACGCCCTTCACGCCATCATCTCCTTTGCCTTGCGCTCCGTCGGCGACGAAGGAGAAGGAAGAGGTGGGAGGAGGCTGCGGGTCGCGCGAAGGAGGAAGCTGATGAGAGCAGTAGGCTGGGCAAAAGAGAGGAAGATGTTATTAGGGTTTTGACAAAAGCAAGTGGGCTGGGCTTCCAAATTGGCTGTGTTTTTTTTGTTTTTGATCTTGTACTTTCCTTGTTTTCTAATTTGATTATCTAATTTTAGTTTCTTTTTTTTGGTCAAAATCTAATTTTAGTTTCTTAACTAATATATTTATTTACACATAATTATTTTTTGAAAATTTATGTTTCTTAAGCTCGCGTGTGTATAATGTTTTTAGGGTAAATTCATTCTAGGCTTTTTTTTATCATTTATTTACTTATTTGAATCAAATTTAAAAATAATGATTTCTTATGTATATATCAACACATCTCAATATGTCGGAATTTTCTATTTTTTATAAAATAACGTGTCACGTGTTGTGTCATGTGTCGCGTGTCGATATCGGTGCAATATAGGTGACCACTTCCCATTGGAGGACGAACTCCTTCTCTCCCGGACGGACCCAGTCCTCCCCAAGCCATATGTAGCAAGCCATTGCGTAAATATAAGAACAGTTCACTCGGCCAATAACGAACTAAAATCTCTGGATCACCAACAGTAAACCACCAATTCTTTTTACGTGGATCCAGCGTACGAGCAAAAATGTCCTTGAGTTCTAACGTATTTGAGATTAACTTCATTACTTCTAAAAGTTAAAAAGAAAAATTGTGCAAAGTTTGAAATAACATATATATTCATATACATATGTGTATGTGTATATATATACACACACAACTATAGAAATTGCTTATTTATTGTAAAAACGAAAAGTAAAATTTAGAGAAGTGGATGAACAAAACTCACATATCAAAAGCGCTTTTGTGTGTGTGTAATTTCCCCAACTTTTTTTTTATCAGAATTTTCCCTAACATATGTACCACCAAAAACTTTCTTCTTAGATGTGTCCCATCACACATCTATCCGAAAATTGATTGCCTAAGAAAAATTAGATCTAATAGACAGATTGGAGCTTGTAATTTGTTGAATATTTGCCATGTGTCACGACTAGTGTTAATCACCCAACATGTGCGTAGTTCAAGATTATTCACCGAAGTTGAAGTCGGTTAATCTTGTTCTCAGCAAACGCGATTAGTGAAGAAGATAGCACGATAGGTCTGAATTGGTCTAGTTAAGAACATAATACATTGTCTAAATTTTCTCAAAATCAAGCTCACTTGGAAGATTTGGATAAAAAAATTCAAATTGAGATCCGCCATAAGAGGAAGCACGATTGAATATATGACCAGGAGTTACAGACCTATGAACCTGGACAAAACCTGGACATAGCATGTTGTAACATCCGTTACGGTAGCCATTACCCTAAAAGAATGATGCTTTAGTCCACAAAAGAAGCCAAGGTTCCAACTTCATTGTTGGAAATTCAAAATCCGTTGGGAGAATAAATCAACAAGCTTCAAACTAACCGTCCAATATGTAGACAACCGAGGCCGAGTATCACCATATAATTGTAAAGAAACCTAGTCAAAGCAAAAGATATTATATTTTTCATCTTAATACCTTCTCTGTATATACCTACAAATTGAAGTAACTACCAGCCTACAGCAATCACATTTATATGATCGAGGGGACCAATTTCAATCCACATGCTATGTGAGATGACTTGATCAGGAGCTATGGTTACATTGTAGATATTAGATTTTCCCATAATCTTCATATTTGATAGTCTTTGTCATGTCGTCTCTCAAAGAAACTACTTGCATCAAGTTGTAAAAGGGGTAAAAAGACAAATAAACTTTTGTTTGATTATGACTCGTTCTACTATGGTGGATTAGTGGTTCTTATGCTTCAAAATCACAAATGCAATTTGGATCGAGAATTTAGATTCCGAAAGGTGATAATACATTTTTTTTAATTGTATTTTTTCTTTGTATTGCTTGTGTCGAGAAATTTTGGGCATATCAGAGGTAGCTGTGACAAGAATATAGGTCATGCAATGCATACAACCTATGAACGCTATTCTTTTCATAAGTTATCTACAGGCTTTCAATGAAACAAACTCTCATAAACCTCAAATTATGTAAATGTGCGTGTCTGGGTGCGCTAGAGCACAACATATGTTGAGATAGAGAGAACTATACATGTTGAGAAAGAGTATTCTGACTCTTAGAGGATGGCATCTTGGCCACGGATTTTGCCCTTATCAAGTCTTCCTTTCTAACTCGAGGAATTGGTACTGTGCCGGTAGGGCAAGGTTCTCTCAATCCGAACCGTTCAAATTTAACCTTTGAAGGAATATGCAAGCGAACGAAGCTTATATTTGGCTCGGTCTGCAAAAATAACGGTCATAGTATCATCAAGCAGAGCAAGTTGATTCGAGAATGACGATTGTTTGAGTAAACACGATTTTATTTCTGGACAGAATTGTTGACGCTTAAATTTCGATCGACCATTTAATGATACTTTGCATAGAAAATTAGGGATTAAATTTTAACTCTTAAATAAAAATATTAAAATTACATAGCATATAGTTTAAGTTTATATAGGTTAGTTGTATTCCGTATCGGACCGGCGGTGGCGAGAAAGCTGAAAATTCACTGCGTAAACCGAGCTCAAGCGCTCGGTTCACTCAAGGGATTGGGGGCCAAAATTCATAAGTCTAAAAGGTTTTGATTGTTTTAATTTGAGCTTAAATTAGCCCGAATTAATTTAGCCCATTTAGAATTAAAATAAAATTAAATGATAAAACTTAAGTCTAAGCCCATTAGAACAAGGAAGCCTGATTAATTAACTTAGGGTTGCGATATAAATACGTCGTTATACTTCATAATCAATGGGGACTCTGATAATTTTCAAGGAGAGAGAGTGCTACGAAGGTATTGTGGCGCTTGAAGACAAGAAGAAAGCTTCAAGAGAAAAGATACATGAGCAGGAGGAAACCAACAACAAAACAAGAATTTTTGTCTTTTCTTTGCAGATTTCAACACCAGATTTTGATTTTTGTGGCCCACCGCTGCATCAAATTGTTCCTGCCATCAAACTTTCATAGCTTTGGTGACACCGAGACCACCATCGATTAAGCGAAGCTCCGGCTACGCCAATTCAATCCAGACGCCACCGTTTGTTATCCTATTTCTTTGCCGCACTGGAGTTTTCTTTCGCAGGTTTTCTAGTGGCTTTCAGGCAATGCCCAACAAGCTCACATTGCATTTAAGCAACTTGCGTTTCTATTCCTCAATCAGTGACAAGTTCTAGTTAAGCCCCAACGTGCTCAACGTTCCTAGCTGCAAACCATCATCCACACCGAAGCAACATTGCCATCCCACGGTGAGCCTCCATCACCGTCGCCTCTCATCGTCACTGTCGCGTCCACCATCAACTGCCCATCACTCGCCACCATCCCGATCCGCAAGCCCGAGTTCGATCCGAGTTCAAATTTGGAATTATCCGCCAATTACGTAAGATTATCCGAATATTTCTTTTAAATATTTAATTTCCTAGTTTTCGGGTATTTGAATATTTCATGAATATTTTGGTGGATAGCTAAATATCTTAGGATAATTTTGTGATATTCACAATATTTGAAAATACTCAAAATTAGGATTCATTCTTAATTTGACAACGTATCTTGACGACTATCCGACTTTATTCCTAAAGTACGATACGCTGCGATACGGAAAATCGTTATCTTATCCATAATCATTTAAATACGATAATAGATCTTATTCGCTTTCTAAATTCGAACAATCAACTTTCTGTCGATATCTATAACCCCATAGATATGAGCCTTACCTTTTCTGTCCCCTCACAGGCATCGATATGGCAGTTAAAAGCACTTCAGAACTTCTTGCTGACTCGGAGAAAGCGCTGCATAGAGGAATGGTCCTGCCCTTCCAACCCCTTTCCCTTGCATTCAATCATGCAAATTACTATGTCGACATGCCAGATGTAAGTCACTCACTTTGAACATTCCTCTGTCAAAGCAAGTTTGTCCTTCCATTCCAATCTCTTTACATGGATGGAAGATATGCATCCTCTATTCCAGTCATTTCTCTGCACTGTATATTAGTCTGATAGCCGTCAATTAGAAAGTTTTGTACGGTTTGATGTCATATCAAATGTCACAGCTTGTAATGTCCTACTGAGCAATTTCTATTACATATGAATTTTTCTGGAACAAACTACTCTTTTTTACATAAACTTCTCTAAGTGTAAGATCTAAGTGTAGAAGTTACACATGCCTTGTATGCCAGGAAATGAAGAACCAAGGAATTGAAGAAGATCGTCTCCAACTGCTGAGAGATGTTTGGTGCTTTTAGGCCAGGTGTACTAACAGCACTAGTAGGCGTTAGTGGCGCAGGCAAAACGACCCTAATGGACGTTCTAGCAGGGAGATGGCTACATTGAAGGAAATATCAGCATTTCGGGATATCCCAAAAACTAGGCGACATTTGCTTGAATCAGTTGCTTGAATCAGTGGTTACTGTGAGCAGAATGATATTCATTCACCGAATGTTACTGTTTATGAATCTGTCCGTTACTCGGCTTAACTTCGCCTATCCTCAGATATCTGCACGCAGACTTGTAAGGTACTTGTTTGTGCTTCTAACGTCACCTCTTCTTAACCTTTCGCCCATTGCTTTCTCTGCAACAGCTAGCCAATAAAAAAACCTAAAACTAACAGCCATCAATGATGCATTCATGATCTTTTCTTTCATATTCATGCCATAGATGTTTGTCCTTTTTTTTTTTTTTGGTCGGCCCATAGTTGTTTGTTGAAGAAGTAATGGAGCTGGTGGAATTGAACCCACTAAGGAATGCACTGGTTGGGCTACCGGGGATCGATGGTCTTTCAACAGAACAAGGGAAGGCACTCACTATAGCTGTAGAGCTAGTTGCCAACCCATCTATCATCTTCATGGACGAACCGACCTCTGGCCTCAATGCTAGAGCTGCTGCGATTGTTATGCGTACCATGAGGAATACAGTGGATACAGGGAGGATTGTGGTGTGCACCATTCACCAGCCAAGCATCGATATATTTGAAGCTTTTGATGAGGTTCAGATCACCATTTCAATTCCTATGGATGCATTCCACGCAGTTGTTCTTTTCAACCAATGTAGCTCATGTACTGAGGACATCTTTTTCTTATTGCAGTTACTTTTAATGAAAAGAGGGGGGCAAGTGATTTACGCTGGACCTCTTGGTCGCCATTCTCACAAGCTCATAGAATATTTTGAAGTGAGCCCTTTTACCTTTCTAATCAGTGTAGTGTGGCACCCTAGCATGCGGGTTCATAATTCCACTAAGCATCATGTTGAATATTTAATGGCATTCTTTAAATACTTTCTGGTTGAATTTGAAACCGGCATTTCGTTTAACTTCAAGGCACATCTTGTTTGCATGAGGAACTAACATCTGAAACTGAAAAGCAGGCTGTCCTGGGGTTTCCTAAGATCAGGGACGGTTATAATCCTGCCACTTGGATGCTCGAGATTACTGCTCCACAAGTCGAGGCTCAACTAGAAGTGGATTTTGCAGACATTTTCTCAAACTCGTCGCTTTATCAGTAATTTTCTAAGCTAATTTAGCATGATCTTTTCACATAAGTTATATCTTCAAAAACTAGCAGAATCATTTGCTTCATTTATCTTCAATTTCAGGAGGAATCAGGAACTCATTAAAGAACTGAGCACCCCTGTCCTGGGCTCCAAAGATCTTTATTTCCCCACCGAATATTCGCAGCCTTTTCTTACACAGTGCAAAGCTTGTTTCTGGAAGCAACAGTGGTCTTACTGGAGAAACCCTCAATATAATGCCATATGGTTCTTCATGACCATAGTAATCGGCACTTTGTTTGGCCTCATATTCTGGAACAAAGGGCAACAAACGTAAGATTCATGCCTGTATTATATGAGCATGTCCCACTTTTTTTCCTTTCTTTTTAGCCCTTATTACTAAAAATTGCAGTGCTTGTAGTGATTGATTTACGTCTTGCTAATATTAGAAGCAAACCAACTTGTTGAATGAACAGAACTCAACAGCAAGATCTGATGAATCTTTTGGGGGCAATGTACACTGCCGTTTTTTTTCTTGGAGCAACCAACGCTTCTGCTGTTCAGTCTGTTGCTGCTATCGAGAGAACAGTTTTTTACCGTGAAAGTGCAGCTGGAATAAACTGCCTTATGCATTTGCCCAGGTGACAAAATGAGCACAGAATACTTAGTGAACAAATTGTGTTTCCTGATGATAACGCTATTTATTGTTGGGACATTGCGCCTTTAAGATGAACCTGGAATGCACTATTGGATGCTTTTGAGCTCATGACTAATTTTGCAGGTGGCAATTGAAACTATATATGTTGCAATTCAGACTATTGTTTGCACTCTGCTCCTTTACTCCATGATTGGGTTTGAGTGGAAGGCAGGCAAATTCCTGTGGTTCTACTATTACATACTAATGTGTTTCGTCTACTTCACTATGTATGGCATGATGGTTGTGGCGCTTACTCCGGGGCATCAAATCGCTGCCATTGTCATGTCTTTCTTCCTGAGTTTCTGGAACTTGTTCTCCAGCTTTCTCATTCCTAGACCGGTGAGTGATCTAGACGTTGATAGTATACTCCATGACAATTCTGATTGAGCATCTGCATTGGGAAACCACAAAAAGTAGCAGCAGTTTGGACAATGACCACTGAGAATTTACCTTGTGAAAAAATTAAATGAGAACTTTTACATTATTATCTGCATTGTCAAATTCTTTAGAGCTTGAACTAGTGTTGGGGGTACTACGTAGGTAGTCTTGGGATGATCCCGGAGTGCATCTATGCTGTCGATTCACTATTGTTCCTTCCTTGATCTTCATTTTCTTGACCCATTCTTTTTCTCCAACAATATCACAGCAAATCTGTCTGGTGGAGGTGGTATTACTGGGCCTCTCCGGTGGCTTGGACCATCTACGGCCTCGTGGCCTCTCAAGTGAGAGACAAGGATTCCAAACTCATGATCCTCGAAGCCAGTGACATGCAGCTGAAAGTGTTCTTGAAAGAGGAACTGGGTTTCAACTACAACTTCCTTCCGGCTGTCGCGGTCGCTCACATCATGTGGGTCCTCCTCTTCTTCTTCGTCTTTGCATACGGGATCAAGTTCCTCAATTTCCAAAGAAGGTAGAAGTTTTTATGAGCTGTATTGAAGTTGTCCAGAAGAACATTATTCATACACCAGGAATTGGAGTCTTGTGTAAATATAAAGGATACGGCAACAAAAAGCCTGTTGTCTCCATTGTAATCTTCTTTTTGGGCATTGATTTTTACCTGTGCATGGATCATTTTATATCCTGCTGTTCACAAAGAGCTATGGTGAACATGCAGTTACAGTAAATCGAGAATGGTTGAGACTTTGTAAGGAAAGCTCTCTTCACCTCATTTGGTGCTTCAATGTTTTCTTCAATATACAGTACTTGCCGCCCGCTGGCATAGAAAATAAAGGAGGTCAGGACAGAGATCACTGACCATCACTTCACGCCATCGCCGGTAGATGTCTTGAGAGGGTAATCTCTAAGGTACAAAGGTGAATTTTATAATCACATTTTTCATTAGAAATTATACGTCCATTTATGACAGCAAATCCTAATGAGTTGAATCAATTTTACGACATGTTACGATGTTTTTGCACTTATCTACAACCGCACGTTGTATAATCATACGTCACAACCGGTTGTCATAGAAGATCTATCTTCAGAGGCACGGTGGAAGATATCCTGTAGGGTTGCCATCTATTAAATTTTTTAGAAAACATTCCGTAGACTAGTTTCATTATCGATGTCGTAGACAAAATGAGTTCAGAGTATTGATAAATTCTACGGACTCTGTATACGTACGGTCAAACACAGCAATGGGGTTCAATTGAATTTGCTGGAGCAACGCCACATGTCATGACAAACTCACTCAACCTCTGCATCTAAACCATTAAACAACAGCCTCCATGCTATAAAGGACATCTCCATGGAAGTACATATGTCCTTGCTACTCAAAGCAAACCGCACAACCGTAATGGTCAGGGAGGAGGATCTGTCAGACAGTTGGCTATAACTGCCTATCAAAACATAAGATTCTCAAGAAAGAGAAACCTCTTCATACTTGTAAAGTGACGATGTGCTGCATTTATTCCTCTTTTTTGTCCTCTCTTTTTAAAAATAATGTTAGGTGCATTAAAATGAAGATATTTGTAAGGTGACGCACTCCATACTTATTGGGTATTGATTATAATCCTATTTCTGGAAATTCTTAAGACAACTTGAAAGTTTCGTAAATAAGTTCAATCCAAGTTTGCCTATAACAATTTACACATAATCTGTGGGATTTGAACTGGTAACCTTCGGTGCCCAGATTTGAAATTCTCTCATAGCTTGCACACAAGAGAGGCCTTCCTTTAGAGCAATTTGCACACAATCTATGAGATTCTAACGCTCGACTCTAGAGGTTATCATAATGCACGCTTTAACTTTATTTATTAAAGCAAAATATTCTCTACAATTTCAATAATCAAAAAGGTCGGCCTCTGACACCAATTCATTGAGTTGGCAGATATAAATTCTCAAAAATCGGATTTCCCAATCATAATAAAAAAGAAGAAGTGCTTGCTGCTTCCTTAGCGATGCCGCAATTACATAAGCATTCCTGTCTCTCCATCGCTTAGAAAACTACCAAGAAAAAAAGGGGGAATCGTCGATCTGGACGAGCTTGAGCTCGCCGATCTGGCCAAGCTCGAGCTTGAAGCTTGCCGGATGTGCTCAAGCTTGGCCAAATCAGCGAGCTTGATGGGCTCGGGCTTGAGCTTGGCTAGATTGGCGAACTTGCAATTTGGACGAGCTGGAGCTCGCCTATGGCCGGTCGCTAGCCATCGCCGTGGCCAACAACTGACCAAAGGAGGAAATAGAAAAAGAAAAAAAAAAAAAAAAGCAAAAAAAGAAAAGAAGAGAAAAATAAAAATAAAAATATATTTTTTTAAATGACACCTAAGCTATTTAGCTTACAATGCTACAAGTTAATAACTTAAGTGGGTCAAATGTGGGTTGAATATGGGTTTACAACAAACCCATATTCAATCCATATTTGATCCATATAAAACTTGGGCTTTAATGTTGCAAATCTATTTTGATGTGTTTTCAAAATTTCAAGAGATTCATATTCAACCTAGGCCCACTAAAAATGAGTTAATAAATGGGTTTCTTACTCATATTGCCACCTCTACTCACTGCCATTATTGTCTCTCCAGTACACTATACAATTTTCTATTGTCCCCTTTAAAAATTTGAAAATCCAATTCACAGCTTCCCTATAAGCTTTTTTAAAATGATTCATGTAATTGTTAACAACGCTCACATCTTGTGAAATGTTAACTTATTCCTTTGTTATGAGAAGAGAAAAATACTTGTAGGCTAATGCATATTACAACGTACATAATACTATCCAATGCATTAGAATAAGGAACATGGTACAGATGCTCCTCCTCCTCAATCTGTGATGTTAACTTATTAGAAAGGTTAAAGTGATTGGCAAAAAGTGTACTCATAGATTTCGCTAATTGCATTTTAGATCATGCCACAATTTTTATAATATATTTCTTTTGAGATGCATACAAAACTCCTACAATCTTGTCACTCAAAATTTCCATACCCAAATCTTTTTTGTAGAACCTAAATCTTTTATTTCAAATTTAGCACTCGACTATCGCTTCAACATATTAATATCAAACATATCCTTAATGAATAGTAATGACTTTTCGAATAGTAATGATTAACCAACCATGAAAGCATTAAAACGCTTAAAATACTGCCTAGTAGACTATTTTAGCTCATTTAAATTTTTTTTAAATAAGTAAACATCGTCTTCCTTACCTGAAATAACATATTCTTCTAGCTGCCTCATGTAAATTTGCTCTTCCAACTCACCATAAAGAAATGCCTTTTTCACATCTAACTAGATAACTCTATAAAAATAGAGTTATTTTACCTAGTTTAGGCAACAAATAATGCAATATTTGTGAGAAAATATTTGGATTTCCTTCTATTTACTCAAATTTTCCCTTTTTATGCAACATAATGAGAGAGAGAAAATAAGGAAAAATTGGCAAAAAGAAGGAAAGGAAATGCCACCTAGAGAAGAGTTAGAAGGAGGATGCCAAATTAGGAATTATGTGATTTATTTCTTAATTTTATGCGAAAAATAAGCAATTGGCTTGTGTTAGGAATCTTGGATGTTATCCTATAAATAGGATAACATTGAGAGCATAGGGGAATGGCTAGTTTTTTAAAATCGGTTTTTTATTATTCTAAGAGTTTTTTAAGTATTTCGAAGAGAAAACAAAAAGTGGTAACAGAATTCTCATTTCTCTGATGTCATTTTAATGAAGTGATTCTCATCTCTTCACTCAATACTGCTGGCCAATGCAACAACTTCACACTAGCCATTGTCTCAAAGTGAGACAAAAGCTCATCTATTTCCACATCATCAGTTATAGTTAATGCATAAGTGATATATGCACAACCATAACATTTCGGTAGTTTGAATTGCCTTCTTTATTAGCTCACAACTATAGTCTGTTATGCCTCTATTGGTTGTTTTGTATCACTAATTTCAAGAATTGCGGTGTCGTTTGTGGTTACAAACTCTTCATTTCACTATTGACACCATGATTTTTTTACTCTACTAGTTGTGTCCAATGACTCCTTTGTCAAAGCATTGAAAATCAGATGATCTGTTCAGCCCATATCCATTACCCAGAAATATGCACTTTTTCACCCTTAACTCAAGCTTATCATCACTTGCATGAGCGCAGGACATCTGAATACTCGTCATCCAGAGTAGTGAACAGGTTTCCCTTACCATACTTCCTCAGGATTTTTCCATTCGATAGAAGATTATGGAGATCCATTAACTAGGTAACAAGCCACGTTTACCGCTTTGGCTCAAAATTTCTTACCTAGTTCTACATGTGAAAGTATACACCGAACTCACTCAAGTAAAGTTGTGTTATTATCTTCCAAGACGCCATTCTACTCTAACGTCACAGGCATTGTGCACTATCTCACAATCCCTACTTTCCGGTAGAACTTGGTATAATTTTTACCACAAAATTTCGCAAGTTATCAATTTCCAAGCATTTGATTTGTTTACTTGACTACTTCTTAATCAGTGCCTTAAACTTCTTGTGGATGAATGTCGGTATATTTCAAAGAACTCCTTTCAAATGAACCAAAGATAGGCGCCAGACATTTGAATGAATGCAATCAACTGGTTTCTTCGTCGAATGAATAACTACACTGAATTTAATCTAGCGCTGCTTTCCAAAGTTGTAGTGCTCACACAAGTCTAGCTTTCATGTCTTTTGACTTTTCGAAAATCCCCTCTCATTTGATGTTGTCATATCTACCACACTCGGGACCAAATTGCATATGTCATAGCCTAGTGTTTGAGTCTAACTCACTTGACAAAACTACAGTAGCTTCCGTCACGATCTCTCTTAATAGATGATAGAGGGAATTTCCCCTCTTCCCCATTATTACTGTAATAGCACATCGAGAGATCTTTAGTACTTCACCTTCAGCAACATGCCTACAACATATGGCATCAAATATTCCTAGAGAAATAAGATAATTCTTGAGCTCCAGCACATGCCTTAAGTTTATATTCTACCCCACAAACTCACAACTTGTGTCTACCGCCATTATCAATCTAGTAAGTAGTGAACTAATTTCTATGAGGTGCCATAGGGTAAGAGCACCCTGATTTAACACCCTTTCATCTCTTAACAAGCCATAGTAGACAACTTTTGCATTACTAATGCTCTTCTTGGCATTATTCACCACACTGCTTGTGGTATTTTCCCTTCGACCTCCGTTTCTCAACTTTGAACAATCTCTTCTCATGGACTTTTTATGGTGCAACTTCTACTTGATTTTACCTTGTTGTTGGATCCTTGATACTAATTTCTATCTCGAATTACTCGTCCCTTCTCTACATCCTGTGCTAGACCGTCGTAATTGTACTACATCATTATAATAGTGAATTGGTAAAGTATTCATATGACTTTGGTAGCGACGCCAACAACATTATGACATGTTTTTATTCATATAAGATCTCCTCAATGTTATTCATATCCATCATGAGTTTGTTAGACTCATCTTATGGGTTTATAATAGAGGTACTTTCAGCATAGTGAAACTAATACATCTTCTACAATATGTACAAGTGATGATTTAAACCCTTCATTACATAGAGAGCCTGAAGTTTTGCCTACAATGTTGCAACATCTTCTCTTTAGCCACCTCTATTAAGATCTCATCTGATAAGTTCAAGAGTATTATATTTTTGCTAACTCTCTCTCTTTCTCCATTAATTCATCCTTATAAGTATTTTTCATTGTTGCTGACAACTTAGCCTTGCCATCCAACTCCTTAGCCAAACCTTGGGTTGTTAACGCATATATGTTAACGCTTCACTACCTAAAAATGTTCCTCCTGTCAAACTTTTCAAATTCTTTTTTCACTCTAGACATAATTGCAACTACGGAATTTCCAAACAACGATCAAACAAGCAAAAGGCCTAAAACAAGTCTAGAAAATCATATCGTTTGCTCTGATACCAATTATTGTAAAAGATAATGCAAAAGCTGATCAAATATTGCCATTAAATCAATTGTAGAGAATGAAAACTACTACGGAAATCAAACAAGGAATAATAAAGAACATGAGAGATTATAGGGAAAATCAGAAGCAAATAATCCATTAAATAATCGGAGAATTATGGAGTTACCGTCACTCACACGCTCTAGTATTTCCCTGTAATAGATGGGCTCAAAGCTTAGTCAATGTCTTAAAAACCAGGCCCAACCATTTTATTCCTCTTCAACAAATGAAGCTATTGAAATCAGTAGTCAAACAAAGGAAAGAACAAGACGTTCGTATGTGAAGAAAAAAGGTGGAAAAGGAGAAAAGGGAAAAAATTTTACATGGAGCCGATTCGGACATCTCAACAAGCCAAATCAACTCTGAATTGCAACATCGGATAAGTATTCAAGGCATTATTCGTTTAATCGGATTAATTTTTGAAGTTAGGTCATAAATTCGGAGTTATGTCACTTTTGGACTATAAGGTTCGATTGATGAGTTACTAAGCTATGAATGTATATTGAAATGGTTGTTTAGAGCATTGTGGAGTTGTGAGGTTTGACAAAATTTGATTCCAAAGTATGGTTTGATCAAAATGAATTTCACATTCGAGGACAATACGCGTAATGGAGAAGAGGAACATTTGTTATAAAGGAGTTTCTTTGTTAGTGCATATGTGTCGTTTTATCAATGAATAAGCATAATTAGTTGAGTCGTTCGTTAGAGTAGTGTATTACTCAATTTTTATATCATTTTTCGATTAATTGATAGGAATACGAGTGCGTCAGCTTGAGCGTATGTTGGTTTTTGGTTTTTCAAGGTGAGTTGTACTATCTCTTCTTCATGTTTGCAAACTCATATTTCAAAAGTAATATTGATTATATATAGTATAGTTTATACTACATTTCGGTTATTTGTGAATGGTTTGAGAAATGTTTTATGAAAGGCATTTCAAAAAGTTACTAGTTTATAAAATGAATTCCAAAGTGGTTATTTATATACATATATATTCTATTTGATGAACAAAGTTGAGAAAGATTATATATTTTGCATTTGCGAAACTTTTCTGTGAAAGACAAAAAGCTGTTGATTTTGAGTATAATTATGAAAGGTTATATGTATTGAAATGTGAAATGCTTTTGATTTGATAAAGTGGGTTGTAAAAGGTGATATGATTCAGTTTACGAAACCATTTTATGAGATGAATTATGGTTTTGATTGTGGGATTATTGGAGAATAAGGTTTATGCTCAATATCGCTGTGGACCCATTGAGAAGTTTGTGGATATGCATACTAGTTTTAGAATGTTCTTATGGCTGGACACCAGCAATATGAGTGGAGAGCAAGCTAAGGAGAGAATTTTGGTAGCATTATCAAGGGGCGTTATACATTGATAAATTGAATGGACCATTAACATGTGATTTAAGATTAGTCGATGGAATAGACCATTGACGTATGATTTGATAAAAATTAATCAATGGACTAAATCTTTGATGTGTGATATGATATTTTGGATTTAAGGAATGTTTATTATATGTACATAACAATGTTGAAGTAATGTAACTTATTTGGATCTTGTACATATACTATATTCTAGATTTTGGTTAAATGAGCTGTGTTTTAGATTTGTAAATATGCATAGTGGATGCTTGATCTACTGAGAAAAGACACACACCGAGTTGTGGTTTCTTACTCCATTCCTTTCAATCTTTTCAGGTTTCTTATTTAGCAGCCACTAGTATGAAAGCAGGAAAAGTGCTAAAAAAGTCCTAAACCTTTTGCATTTATGCCAATTTAGTCTTAAACCTTTTTTTGGTACTAATTTAGTCCTAAACATTTTGCATTTATGTTAATTCAGTCTTAAACCTTTTGCATTTGTGCCAATTCAGTCCTAAACCTTTTTGTTTTTGTGCTAATTCAATCATTTCGACTAATTTTGACTGGATTTTGCTGATGTGGACACTGACCGACCGGCAGGTGGTCACCAGTGCTGACGTGGACAACTTTAATAATATTTTAATATATTTTTTGAATATTTATTTTCCCCTCCCCTCCTCCAGCCGGTCGCTAGACTGGCGATCGGCCAGAGCCTAGAGGCCGACACCGGCGAGGCTCACCCTCACTGAATCTAGCAAGGTCAGACCTCGTGCTGGCCGAGGCATGAGGTTGGGCCTCACCTTTGTCGTCGCTGGCCAGGCCCGACCTCGCCTAATCCGGCAAGATCGAACCTCGCCAGAGGCTAGTTGAGGCACGACCTCACCGAATCTAGCGAGGTCGGGCCTCGCCCAGCCATAGTGAGGCTCACCGTCGTTGGCAAGGGCGAGCCTCGCCAGCGGCTAGGCAAGGCACGACCTCGCCGATGCTGGCCTCTAGTCAGTCGCTGGTCTGGCGACCGACTGGAGCAGGGGAGACCGGTGACCAATTGGAGCAAGGGAGGGGAAAAAAAAGAAAAAAATAAATAAAAATTCAAAAAAATATTAAAATATTATTTAAGTTGTCCACGTTGGCACTGGTGACCGGCTGCTGGCTGGTCGGTATCCACGTCAGCAAAATTTGGCAAAAATTGGCCGAAAGAACTGAATTGGCACAAAGACAAAAGGTTTAGGACTAAATTGGCACTAATGCAAAAAGTTTAGAACTGAATTAGCATCAAAAAAATGTTTAGGACTAAATTGGCACCAATATAAAAATTTTATGATTAAATTGGCATCAAAAAAAGGTTTAGAACTAAATTGGTACCAATGCAAAAAGTTGATGACTTTTTAGACACTTTTTCCGTATAAAAATGCTTTTGATAGCGACATTTGGGAGTTGATTTTTTTGTTTTGTGTGGCTTGAGGCGTCATTATCAGAACTCCAGCAAACTTTTGCTCACTAGCACTAGTACCTTGTTTGGAGGGAATCATGGATCGTTTGACGAGCTTGTGGGGCTCTGTTGATAAGCTTGTCTCTAAGGTCTCAAGTGGTGCCGAATAACTGCAACTCAAACTTGATACTTTACTGTAGATGTTGGGTTCAGGTGAGCGTCCGGGGAACAATAAACATTGGTCATTCGGGTAATAAACATTACAGTCAAATCGAGTACGAATTCTCACTTGATCAAATCAAACTCAAGCGTTAAAATATTTTAATCCTTCTTGACTTGATTGCAATAGTGGTTGCCAAATTCCTTTAGAGACATGTTCCACGGTTGATTAGGTAATTTCAGAATTACGATCTATTCTAATCGTTTATCCATTTTCGTTGAAGTTACCAACTTTTATATGATATCACCGGTTTTTTTAATTATAAATTTAAGTTTTTCGGTCGAAATTGCCAATTAACTTAAGTTGTTAATTCCTAACCGAGTCTCTTAGCAACATTCATGCAATCGATTATGAACTAGAAAAATTTTTCATAGCAATTTACCAATTCTGTATTACCCTTTAACGAAGTTTCAACTTATAGCAAAGTTAGTAATTCCAAATCGCTTGAACGTTGTTAAGTCATTTAAATAAGAGTTAGTAACCTAATAGTAGTTGATAATTTTGATTGGAAAAATGTTGGTAAATAACATGGTATTTTCAATATACTGACCCATTTCACCTATAAAGTTAATAAGTCGGTATAAAAGTTGCAACTTGGAAAATAACCTAATGAACTTTCATAATTGACTTAAATAGAAGTTTATAGCATAAAATTAGTTGGTGACTTCATCTAGCAAAAAAATGTGGTAATTGAAAAGCGAAAGGCCTCTGACCAACTAAAACTAGAACCCAAAATCAGCAAAACTGGGCAAATCATTACACATAATAAACACCTCTTCTTCCCCTTTATACATCGCTTGAAGCAATTCTGCACTCAGCTTTTGGACTTCAAACTCAACCTGCATCAATTGGCAATACTTTTGATCTTCATTGATCCTCATCCAAGATGGCCATATGCTTCCTCTTCCTGGATAACTTGCCCATACTATACCCATTTTCATCATTAAACTGAGCAGCGGTTCGAGCACGTAATTCTTCCAAACTCTCGCCTTCCTTCGCTCTCTCTAGCACCTGAAAACCAAAATTATAGCTCCAACTTAACTGCATATAAGGATTCAACATATTCCATAGAAGTAGAGTAATGACTTACCAGATGCCTTCCATACAAATGGGTGTTCGCTAGTGCTTGCAAAGCATTCTGGGCCTCCTGTTTCGTGACGTATTCCACAAATGCAAATCCTCTGTGATTTCCAAATTTCATGGGCAGCCTCAAACTCTTAATCTGTGGAATCAGATAAATGGTCAACCAAAATACCAGAAAAAACTGCACCCTCAAATAACTGGAATGAAATAAGCCGACGGAGGATTAATTGACTCTAAAAGGAGCAATAGTCCAAAATTAAGAAGACCCCAAGAAACTTGAATATTGTTAAACAACGCGAAAATCAAATTTGCTTATTGAGGAGAAGATCCAAAATTTACATCCACAATTATTAAAGAGTATGTCGTTTTGACCAACTATGTCAACTTCGATTAATCCACGATGAACACAATGGAGGCAATCCATGCAATGTATATATACAGCAGTAAAAAAGAAAATTACCTTCCCGAATGGGCTGAAAAGCTTTCTTAAATCTTTCTCCGTTGCCTCAAAAGCAACGTTTTTCACAAGCAACTTGGTCGAACTTCTGTCTTCGTCAGCTTTTTTTAGTACTCGTTCATCTTTCTTTACTTGGCAAAGTTGCAAGATAAGGGCATGCCCATCTAAGATGGTTCCCTAGAGAGAACACAAATAAAATATGAGCAAATTACAAAATAGAATTTTATCAAGGAGAAAAAAGAAGAGGCTTACTTGTAAATCCCGGCAAATATTTGTTGCGGTCTCCATTGAATCAAATTCTACAAACCCAAAACCCATTGAAACATGCTTCCCATTTTTCATGTGCTTCTTTATCTGTACAGAAAACAACATTATCTTGATAAACAGTAGTGGATAATAAATCATATACATTAATTCTTCCTGTCTAAAAGATTACCGTGATGCTGAGGATTCTTCCCTCCTTCATTTGTTTATTAAAGTGGCTTTTCAAAGTCTCATCAGATGTTTTGAAGCTAAGATTCTTGACAAACAAAGACCGTGACTGTAAAAGCAAAGGCAAAAACATAAGTATACCCAAAAAAGGATACGCAGGAATTATCCCTAATTTGTTTAGTAGCAAGTATGGCATGCATAATAAAACATGTTAAAAGATGAGAAGCTTTTAGTAAAAGCAAAGGGAATCTGAAAAAGTTATACACAAAATTGCTGCATCAACCACTTTATACAAGCAATTACGTTGTTCAAGTTAGAAAGCTAAGAACAGTTCCAATAATTTTCAAATGTTCATCACATCAGACTCACAAGAACAAGGTATAATATGCACCTAAATGCAAGTAAAGAAGAGCTTTAATTTAGTGTGAGGCGCAACAGACAATCCAACATATGATATTGTAGAACCTTTTTTAAGATCCAAATAGATTGAAAAAGACATTACATATAGTATAAGAGAAAAATAAGAATACTCACATGGGAAATATAGCCCTATCTCATACTAAGGCCAATCTAGCTTAATCTCATGCTTCGCATCTTTCGACCTTATAGTTCATCTTACTCGTATGACAGTTGATGCCAGCACAATCAAATAGAATAGATTAAACAAAGCAGGCGGAGTAACATAATTCAAATATTTCAAAAGTGGCATGTGAAATTCTTGAATACATCCAGCACACTAACTTAAATATTGTATTAATAGCATTAACCATTTGACAGTTCAGAATATGACGAAATGCCTCAACCTATAACAAATTCATAGATCAACAAGTGCATTTGAACAAAGATGACCTTCACTGTATCGAATTCTGTTATAATATAGAAGTTTCCTTTTAAAGAACTTCATCCAAGTAAATATGCTTATACTTCTCTATGAACACGTAACTAACAAGAGAATATGTATATAGTGTTGTTCAACTTTCTCTTTTCATGCTTCATGCTTCTGGTTTTGAGAAGTGGATCAAAAAGTAGATGTAATTTCAGGCAGAATTGCTTACTCGAACACATGGGCCCACAATTACATGCATAAAAAAAGAGTGAACGGAAAATACATTAACACTGGTCAAAGCAATAGCAGAACACATGTATACATTTGAAACAAGGAAAAAAAACAACAATTGTATATGAAAGTAGAAAGGCATGAAATGCCAAATCTGAAATAAAATTTAGACCTCAATTCTGTCAGAATCAACATCCACATCCAGTAGTCCCTCTACATGTTGTTCCAGTAACACCCTTTTAGCATCCTGTTCACCAACAACAGTTCTATTGTTTCCATCGCTTTTAGTTGTGGGATTAAGAACATTTCCAGGAGCCCATTCCAAATACAGCGGTGCATCCCTACATCATGGTTAACTTTTATTAGACACTCTTACAACAACTAAATGAAGATAATATGAGAAAGGAAAGAAATCAAAAGATCAGGCAATGAAGTGATTAGGCCATACGTGAAAAATCATTCATCTATCAAAATGTATGAACTGTTTCATTGACAAGGAATCTCAAAACCTATCATAATTTGTACTTTTAAAAAAATATGTATTATTGGCATTGTAGAAGGACTAGTTGCTCTGGCTCCATTCCATCTCAGGCACCCTAAATAATCATATGTTCAATCGTTTTTAATATAATCACGGGTTACAGATTTCCAATTAGATTAAGAACCATATTTTCTCCCAAGCAACAATGTATCATGAACCTAGCTAAACTCGAAAAATGAGAATTCCCAATGTAAAGAATTTGTTATCGCGGCAAAAGGGCAGATTGTGAAGAGTTCACACAAGTATGAGCAGCATATCCAATGCACTTATGCAAAAAGACGGAAAGGGGCTGTCACGAAGCAGATGAAGATTGAACATCACATACTTGTATCGCCGGTATGCTAGACCTCTAAAAGCAGCACGAGCCTCAGAAGGTTCGAGGAAAACAACCTGATCAATGTAACCAGAATAAGGTCGAATAGTTAATAGATTGAACTATCAAACTAGATAGAAAACAACAATACGAGGCAAACTTGATTAATTGTTGAAGAAAATTGAATGAGAAAGGGAAGTTAAGGAGTCCCAACACAACAATGTCATTTTATTCATGAGGCTTAATAGTTCCAGTCTACTCTATAAGTTTCCACTTTTTGTTAGTAATCATGGGAATGAGGAAAAAAAATTTAGAACATCAGTGTTTCATAACAACGGTGAAATAATACTCTGTGTCTGTGTTGTTTCAGAAAATTAAGCATCCAGACTAGTCTCAGCTAGAATGGATCTAGATCTAGCGTCAGTGATTAATCTTCACTAGAAGAGAACCCAACAATATCGCAGTACCTCTGGACCTATCTTCTCCACCACTTTGGACCCTCTTCCTCTCCCGTCTCTCCCCTCACCCAGTAGAGAAGAAGCTCCCATGCAAAGGGTAACTGGCAGGTTGATATTATACACTCTATTCTCTTCCACCAAAATTCTGAGCCAAAGTAACGTCACCATATGCATGTGTAACAATCAGTTAACATGCTGTTCATACCAAGGTTTTGAACTCTCATTAGCTGTCCGCTGAAGGTATTTTGGCCTACATTGCCAAACAAATCCATCTAACCTAGCAGACATGTCAATCCTCGCTTCAATTCCAACAGATATGCGTACAAATATAGACTTGCACCTCAAATTAGATATCAACAATGACGTGTTCCGTAAATAACACACTAACATTAAGGAAAAGTGGTGTATTGCAGTTGGATGTCCTATTTTGAAGGGAAAAACATAGAGAGATCACCACATACCAGTGCCATTGTCTTTGTTGGGGGCAAAATTATTTTATCCAGACTACCAAATTTCTCGAACATTTTAGTCAGCTCAGACTCCGAACATCCATAAGGCAAGTTTTTCACTAGCAAGACATGATTACTCCTTTTCAAACCATCTGCTCTCAAAGAGGCAAGCTCCTCCAAAGATGCTACGTTGACACCAGCATCTGTCAATGCCTTCTTTGTTTCAGCAATCACTTGTGTCTCTCCTAAAGCAATACGTACGGCAAGATCATCGCCTTCACGATCAAGGAAATCACTTTTGCTTATACCATACTTCCTCGCAATGTTTTCAACAACCTATTGTATTGAACAAGTAATAAATGAGAGCAAATACATACACCCTCAAAAAGATAAGCATGCTGACTAAAAAAGGGACACAATAATCACATGACCATGCCAATAAACTCACCCAAAGCATTCATGACAAGAAAGATAATTCTGCAAACGATTCTCCATTAACTAATCAGCCTTATACAATTACTCGCGAATACACTTTTATTTGATCAACTGCTGGAGTTTCAGATTTCTTGCCGTCATAAAATAATTATATTGAGCAAAGTTCTAGACTATGACAAATTAGGAACAGTCTTGAATCAAAACTAAAATCTTAACAGACCGTGTCGGGGCGCATGAATAACGTATTCCATGCTTTTGTATCTCCACTTGCTTCAGAAGCCTTTCTATCTTCTTTCCGCTGTTGTTTGAAAGTTTTTGGAGCTTGATTTGAAGTCAAATCACTACATAAAAGTAACATTATAAGCTCCTTTAAGACAGTATATTGAAGGAGCATAACACGAGTAAAATTATAGAACACTACTACTTACTGCTGCTTTTTAGAAGCGGTTTTCTGCAAGGCTGGCAAAATATGCAGTAGTCTTCCCTGGAAATCTGAATAGTCCAATTCTTCTAAAGCACTTTACGAGAATCAAAACAAAATAATACATCTGATTTAGTCAATTTCATGCACTGAAATAACAATGTTTACATACATCCATCTTACAACTTTAACAGTATTATCAAGGTTTGAAGGCACAAATCAAGTGGCAAAACATACACCGATGCCGATGTTACGACGACAACGACAACTGATAACCTGGAAAAAAACTATTCCAATGGCTGCTGCTCATACAGTAAGGAAATTTATAATAACTTAAGAGCCTAGAAAATATATAATACATGTGCCCATAATAATAATTGAACAAGAGGTTCTTCAAGATTGTTTGTCCGTTCTAAGAGACTAAGAACTAACGAAGCAATGAATAGTGAGCCAACAACTTCACAGTTAGAGCCCACAAATTTACGTCATAAAACAGTTAAAGAATTAGTTTAAGTAACCAAGATCTTGGAGCCCAAGAACAAACCTACTATCTCGAAATGTTTGAAGAATGAATAGAAAATTCAATCATTGTCAATTCAATAAAAAAATTAATGGATAGAAGAAACACACAATTTCTCTAAAAAATGCAATACCTCAATGCAGACTCTGGGAGAGCATACTGGATATAAGCAATGCCCTTTGACCGTCTTGTTATCTTATCAACAACAACGTGGACTTCTGCAAGCTTGCCGAATTTGCTAAAAAACTCCTCCAGCTCTTCCTCACTTCACACAAACACCATAAAATTACGCAGGCTATATTGATGTGGTTATCTAAAAAAGAAAAGTCAATATTTCTCAGGAAATTGTTTATATAGATAATTTCATTGGAAATATCTCACAATAATAGAACAACTTGCAAAGTCAAGTAGTCAAGGTAAAAAATTACCTTGTCGTGTAAGGCAGGTTGCGAACAAAAAGACGGCCAGTTTCCATTATCCCTTCCTTATCATCCGTTGCACTTGATGAGGGATTTGGGGGGTTAAGTGCCTCGCCATCTGAAACTTCAGGACCTTGCCTTTCAGCCTCATCTTGCATATCGTTTTCTTCATCAGCATGCACAGCTGTTTCTTTTTTTGCCCTGGACCTTTTATTTGACAGATCAACTTTAGCTTCTTTTCGATTAACATCACCTTCAACTTCACCATCTTCTGATTCTGACTCAGACAATTCTTTCTTAATTCTGCTCTTGAAGTAGTCCATGTCAGAAATTACATCATCATGAGAGACAGCAGAAGCATCACTATCTGACTCCTCAGAAGCATCACTGTTTGAAGATTCGATAGCCCCATTGTCATTAACTTTTGCTTCTATTAATTTTTCTTTGATGTTTTTCTTTGCTTGAGTAGGATTCCTGTTGGCACTCTCATTTGGGTAATCTGTTGAAACTACTACTGTGTCATTTGCCCACAACTTTGACTTGGTCCTTGGTTGCATGACCTGAAGGAATTCCAGAAGCTGAGGGTCATCACTCTCGCTTGTCTTTTTAAGATTCTTCTTCTCTCCATTAGGAATTACAATGGTCGAATCACCACCAGAAACATTTTTCCCACCCTTAGCTACTTCATCTTTATTCTTCAATGAGTGCCGACTCCATGGTCGAGGAATATCAGGATCTCCGACTTTTCGTGCAATCTAGCAATAAGCAAAAGGATTGAATCCACATGTTCAAGCTATATTTACTGAACTAAGACACTCTATAGATGTGCATACAAAGAGCTTAGAGTTGACAAAGGTATTTGATTGACTAAATCGTTGATCATACTCTTCATACTACCAACAGTGTCTACATGTACAGCCTCTGTTGAGGATTACTAGTAAACGGCAGCAATTAATTAAAAATGTGTGCTGATCACATTACTATAGAACCAGTCCAAAATGATGCCTAAAAGGTAACAGAGATGAGAGTGTGTCGACAATTCAATTCATGTTAGCTCAATTACATCACAAGCCATTTGCCATACTTCAACAAGTTAATGAAAACAGGAAAAACACAAGGACCAGACTTTGAAACAAGAATTACAAAACGATCATACAACATCAATTACAAAACGAACCTCACAAATAATCCGGAAAGTATCGATGTAGGACTTGTTGAAGTACCTAATAGCTTCCTGCGCTTCCTCCGCGGTCCGAAACCCAATAAAGGCGAACTGCCTGCTCTTACCATCGCTGCACACATTCAAACCCCACACAAAAACCTCACTCTTCCAACACCAATTTCAAGAACAAAAGAAGAAGAAGAGGGCAAAAACAACAAATACATGGTGCGCATGAGCTTAACGTCTTTAATTTCACCCTTCTGAGAGAAGAGGTCGCGCAGGCGATCCACCTCCACGTAGCTAGGCAAATTTTTTACGCAAATTCTCGACCTGCACAAGAATAAACACCAATTACGACAAATTGTTCGTTAGTTCGTTCGAGTTTAACATCAAAAAGGAAACGTGTTGAGCTAAACTAACATTGCAGTTGCACATAGGCATTCCACTTGGAACCTACCCTCGGGTGAGGAACCTGGAACCTACCATCGGGTAGGATCCAAGGTCAATTCCAGGGTATTACAGATTCTTTTTTGTTTCATTTTTAATTAAACAAAACGGCTTGTCATTCACCAAAAAAATACAGAAGACTAATTACTGGTAGGGTGAGCATGGTCCGGATGGGCGGTTCCCACCCTAAAACTGGGAACTACCCGCTAAGGACCGGTTCTGAAAAATTGGAACCGAGAACAGTCAGTTGATTCCATGGACCCACCCGGGAACCGGACCACAGGTCCAGTCCGGTTCCCGAGTGGGTCTATGGAACCGGTCCCACCAACCTTCATACACACAAGTTCAACCTGCTGTTCAGACATTGCTCTTCAAGTTAGGAACTTCCTAAAAAGCCAGAGCCAAAGACTGGAAAGTGGAAACCTTCACCTGTTGTTCAAAATCTCTAAATATGACCGCATAAAGACATTTGTGCCAAGAACTTCCTAACAAGCTAGAGCCAAAGACATTGCAATAGCTACATTGAGGAGTGTAACTTTCGACTCCTTTTTCATGTGAAGAAGCCGGACAGTGGACTTCAACAATTTTGGTCTTCATTCCTTCCATAAGAAGAGCAGATGACTACACAGGCACTAGCACGAAATGTTGTAACACGGAGGACAGGAAACTGTCATAGGTAATCAAATGCATACTGCTCGTCACTCGGTGTATTAGTACAATCTCTATTAAAGTGAGTTGTGAGATTTCTCTAGAACTGATAGATAAATGAGGACGCAAACACAGGCAGCCGAATTCCTGTTTTCACAGCATCTCAGAGGCACAAGCTCTTCCAAGTCACTTAAGAGAAAAAGGAAACCGAGAGTGAGAACCGCACGACGATGCCGCATCTAATTGCAGATTTTCCTAAAATTTCAAGGCCTCCTCGTCTCTGTCAATACTTCACGGAAAAGTTAAAATCGATCTTTAGATTCAATCCTCAATAGAACTAGCAACGCACAGTTACAAGCTCCAAATTTCAGCTGTTTAAGTCATTCGTAATCCAATCGCAATCATTTTGTGCATTTTTCCGCCAAAAATAGACAGTTGAGAAGCGGCAAAATTCCACGAAACTGGAAGATTCACACAGTCATCCGCTCATCACCTGACCGGGAATGCTCATGGACTCGGATCAACATAGAACAGTAGTTCCTTAAAGCTACGAAAGGAAGTGGACGATCGATTGCAAGTGGACGATCGATTTCAAAACGAAAGTACTCGGATTTCTCAAAACGAAGCAAGTGGACGATCGATTGCGAGAGAGAGAGAGAGAGAGCGCGCGGGCGGGCGATGAACCTGGCGTGAGGAGGGAGGACGGAGATGGAGCTGAGGTCGCGGGCGCGGTTGATCTTCATCTTCATCGCTCGATCCACTTCGTGAGGAGACGGCGACGGAGACGGTGAGAGTCGGAGAGGAGAGAGTATCGAGTTATCCAGTATCGGCGAGGCGTCGACCAAAGAGTGAGATCGTGAGAGAGTTAGGTTTAATGGTTTAGTTTAGGGTTTTTTTGGATTTTCCCTTTTTAAATTAAAAATTAAATAAATATATCATAGGGAAAATTCCAATTAAGAATCTCAAGTAGGATCAAATTCTCAAAAAAGGGCCAAAAATGAATATTATGTTAAATAAGGGCCTGAAGTGCTTAATCAGTCTCAAATAAGGACCCGAAGTGCCTAAAAAATCTCAAATAAGGACCTGGGTTCCTGGCCGGCCAAAATATCTGTCGGCAGGCGAAAAAAGTTACTGTTCCGGCACCGAAACAAGATTTTGATCATATATCATCGCTAAGTTGTACGAATAAGATTTTGATCATAGAGATGAGTTGAATGGAGTCAATTTTCGATAAATGAATTACTTTGTCAACTCAACCATTGGGTTACGTAGGAAACAAATATTTAGCTGGAATTGAGCTTTGGACTGAATCGAATTTGTAACATTTTGCGGTGCTGCCCTGTCCATCTACAACTAGAGCACATTGCTCAGGCTCATATGTTTGTGAGTGACATACGACATTATAAAATATGAAAGTATCAAAATGTGCATGTTCCAAATTTTACCTTCGTGAAGTTGCATTATTTTTTTAAATAGAAGTGATATCTCAATGGCAAAGTTTTTGTCCATCAAAAAGCATGTCAGTTAAGGTTACGTAGGATTGGGGAGTCCAAGGCTTGATAGTGAGGCATGATACAACCAAAGTCGACCATCGTAATGTTAGCACTGATTGAGGTGATTCTGCACCGATCGAAATGGCACTTTCTTGCAAACTTAATAAATCATCTCGAGATATACTTAGACGAATATGAAAATCAAAATAAAGAAAGATAGTCCTTCCAATATCCATATCAACCATGATATTGGTAGATCAATCTTTGGTGGCATTGGGTTCTAATAAGAATTATTATGATTTACTACCAATTCAAGATCCATGCTTCATCCAATTCGAGATCTCTCTTTGGGAGATATGTTTTATAAACTCCATACATCGTCTGAGGGACTATCGATTGAGAGCAATCGATAAAACGAAGGAAAATACCACCCATCCAAGCATGAAGTAACCCACAAGTCTCGTCGGCCCCTCATCCTCCGGCTCCTGCATCACAGAGTTCAGACTCTCAGCGAATGAACTCGTTAAAGCATATCGACATTCCATTCTAGACTACTCGGGCAACTTGACATCGAATAAATTCAAAATGTGCGCGTTGCAAGGTCTAGACTAAGCAAAAGGTAGAAGCCCTTTCGGACAGATTTAAAAAAACATGAGATTAAGCAAAGATGGAGCGGTTTGATTGAGCACACCGGCGGAGGAGGAGATTGTGTAGGGGTCTGAGTAATGTCGGCCTCGAAGGGCCACATGTATCTGTCCGCCTTCTCGCTCCTGGCCAAGCTCCAATCGTACAGTCTCCTCTCTTCCACGGACGACAGTATACTGTACGACTCCTGTCCGAACATTCCATACCCACAACATCAAATCGTCAGACATTATTACATTCTCTTGCATAATCTCGAACTGTATACCCTATCATCATCGCTCACTTTCAGTTGTTCCAGTTTCTCATTGAGCTCGTCTTCTTCGAGCCCCTCCTCGCTCTTCACTTCTTCCACCTTCTTCTTGTACGCCCCAGCCACCTGCTCGTTTCCATGCAGACAGTCAGAGAACATGAACATTACTCTTGGCATTCTTCGAAAAGGGTAATCAGAGTGCCTGAATCATGGGGCACATGAGGTGGACCTGATCGTAGGGGCATTTTCTTGGGAGCCCGAGCCTACCGTAATGATCCACGTCCGTGATGGCTGCATTCTAAAACCAAAACCAATCAAGTTCGCATCTTTATCGCCTCTTCCCGAACAAAAGCTCAAGCGGGACACAATTGAAATAGCCCCCCCGCAAAGAACCAAAGCATTGAGAGCTAGAGATGGAGTCTTCACCGATGCCGCGAAGGGCTCGTTCCACGTTGAGCGCGGAGATCAGAGAAGGGGCCAAGTCAGGACCTTCGATGGAGCTTTCTGAGGCGCCGCTCTCTGTTGTCGCCGTGTTGGTCTCAGTTGGGGTGTCGCCGGATGAGCTTGCGACGAGGATCGATCTCCTGGGCTTGGTAGGGAACGCACGAGCAGTATTGAGTGGGAACGAGGAGGAAGACGATGGGGATGGAGAAGGTCGGCATGGGATGGATATGGTGGAAGCGATGGACAGAGCCATCTTCTGCTCACCACACCGATGGGAATGTTTCCACTGCGGTGTTGCTAAAAATTTCAGCCGTAGAGAGAGGGTGGGGGGGGGAGGGAGGGGAGGGGAGGGGAGAGAGATAAGCGACGGCCACTAACCAGAGGAACGTTATCCGCACATGTAACGCAAGTAAAAAGGCAAAAGATATAAACAGTCACATAATTTTAGCTCAATATTTAATAGGATCTCTAAACTTTAATTCAATATGTAAATTAGTTAATGTGATTCCTAAACTTTTGGTGTACTGAACTATATAAATATGTTCAATGTAGTCATTCAATTAATTCAAGTTTTAAGACTACATTGAACATACACCAATACACCAACAGTCCTTAGATTAATTGAACAAATTAAAAATTAATAGACTACACTGCACATTGGTCAGTCCAGGGGCTGCTAGGGTCATTCGTACAGGTGGGGAAACAACCCTTTAAATTTAAATTAAATAAATTTAAATTACAACCAGAGCAACAAGGTCGTTGTAGTATAGTGGTAAGTATTCCCGCCTGTCACGCGGGTGACCCGGGTTCGATCCCCGGCAACGGCGTCGTCTCCTTTTACTTTTTCCTTTTTCCTTTTTGGTTTTCTTTTTTAGTTTTTCGCGGAGGCGAAACGGCGCCGTTTTGGCTCGTCCCTATCTGTACCTTCCTCGTTCGCCGGACGCACACGAGCGCACGGAGCGAAGCAGAGCAGAGGAGATGGGCCTCCGGAGGATGACGGGTCAGCCGTCGCCGTCGTCGTCGTCGCCGCCGCCGTCCCGGGCCGGCGACCCGGGCGCCTCCACCAGCGGCGGCGCCGAGCCGCCGCGGCGGTTCCCGCCGGCGGCCCAGCCGGAGATCATGAGGGCCGCCGAGAAGGACGACCAGTACGCCTCCTTCCTCTACGACGCTTGCCGCGACGCCATCCGCCACCTCTTCGGTACGCTCCCTCCGTCCCCCTCCCTCCTTCGACCCTCCGATTCTTTAGGGCTGGCCATTCGGCAGCAGCGGCGTTGCGCGCTCCTCTCTGCTTGCTAATTGGAGTTTGATTGCGATTCGTGTTCAGGCACCAGGGTGGCCGTGGCCTACCAAAGCGAGGTCTTTTTCTTGCTCAATCTTTCTCTATTTCTGGTTCGTCTTGTTAGAATTTAACTGCGTGTTCGAACGCTGATGATGATTATCGCTTGCCGGTGTCGTGCAGACGCAGCTTCTCGGGCAAATGCTTTACTACGTGTTGACGACTGGTTCGGGGCAGCAGACGTTGGGCGAAGAGTATTGCGACATCACCCAGGTTTGTTTAATGGCTTAACATTGCTCGTGTCGGCCTTATGCGGTTGTAGTTAAAATCTGATTGTGTTGCTTAGCATGTGAGCTTAGCTTTTAGCGTTTGGTGTGCAATAGGATGATTTGTGATGGTTTCGTAAGTTCTCTGCTGGTGAGGTCCCGGATGACGCTTACATGGCATCGATAGAAATGTCGCAACGGTTGCGGGGCTTCAGTTTGATGTGTGGATGATATGGTACTTCTGTGTGTCCGTGTTGGTTTCTAATTGGGTCCCCTCAAGATCGATTCTTTTTGCTTTTAGGTTGCTGGGCCTTACGGGCTTCCTCCGACGCCAGCAAGGCGCGCTCTTTTCATCATATATCAGACTGCATTTCCGTATCTTGCCGAAAGAATAAGGTCGGTTTTACTGCTTTTCGCCTATTGATCGCATTTTTTATGCTTAAATCTATACTAGGAACTAGGAAAACTGTTTGGCAAATTGTGAACTCTAATGGGGATTTTGTTTGCAGCTCTAGAGTTGCTTCACGTGGAATCATACTGGCCGAGACACAATCTGGTGAACTGTATGAGAATACTGCTTTCGAGAATAATCAAGGTCAAACTTCTTTAGCTACTGGTAATCCATCTTCCTCTGTGTCACGGGGAAATGGATCTGTTTTTGCGAGGTGGAAGAGGAGATTAAATACGTTGTGGCTGGATGCTATTCAGAGGTGGCCTGCGGTAATTTGAGTCTATATTTTTTTTGTTAAAGCTTATGAGATTTGCTTTGGAATGATCTGTGTTCAGTTGTATACGTGTATTTTTCTCCTTGTGCAGTCATTTGTAGGAATTCTTACAAAAAATTGTTATTTTGTGCCTGAAAGTATTGTTGACTGCATTAGATGACTGTATCACCTTTTCCTCAATGGATCTAGAACTATTGGCTCATTATCTTTCGTATTGGTGTTGTGTGCTTCCCTTTGATTACATTCAGGTGCTTCCTGTAGCTCGAGAGTTTTTGCAGCTGGTCATTCGAAGTAACCTTATGTTCTTCTACTTTGAAGGTGATTTCTGCCGAGATCCATCTTTTGTGTCTGATATGGTTTCTTGTCTAACTTTTGCCTTCATGTTCTATCTATAGGCTTGTATTATCATATATCAAAACGAGCAGCAGGCATCAAATATGTGTTCATTGGTAAACCATCCAACCAAAGGCCTAGGTAGGGTTTTGTTCTAATTTCAGGGCTTTTGTTATGTCCAAAGGTGTTGCTGATCATGTTATATGGTGCATCCCGTTGGTTTGTGGAGCATTAATGTAGATTGTGCCCTTTGTTGCATGCTTGATGCTTGTGGGGTTAATCTATTCACCTCTTTGACATAATCATTGGTCGTATCCATTTTGGCGGTCGGCTCGAGCTAGCTTTATGCTTTGCTGCTGAGGTTAAGAGTTAATGCTTTTGTTTTTTCGGGAGCATATAGCACTCGTCTATTCAGTCTAGGCAAACTTCATATTCTCCCAGTTTAAGGATTACGCCTTCAAATGTTACAGATGTTCTCCACTCAAATATTAAAGCTGATAAAATTCATTTTCTTGCAGATACCAAATATTGGGCATATTTCTCTTGATACAGCTTTGCATCCTTGCTGCTGAAGGACTAAGGCGCAACAATTTGTCATCCATTGCAAGTTCAGTTCATCAGATATCATTAGGCACCCACCAAACTTCATCAGGTATATTATGCTCTCCTGAGATACTTCACATTATACGCATTCTTGTTCAGTCCAGATTTTTGCTAGATGACTGATCAGAATTTCTATAGGCAAATGGTTTCTAGTTCTTTAAGCATAAGGCAAACCTCACTTTCAATTCTTTTACCTCTCCCACTTGACATAGCATCATTCTTTCTGGAATCAAATCGGTACTCTGTCCATCTCTTGGGTGTAGGGAGAGGTTTGCCTGTACTAAATGAGGAGGGCAATATGATATCGCTGGATCATAACAAAGGAAGTTGGCTAACAGATTCTTCGACTTCAGAGGTAATTGATATTTAAAAAACTTTTAGTTCGATTTATCACATCACGGCAGGCATCTTGTGTTCAGTTCCTTCTCCCCCCTCCTCATCTTACTGATGAATCCACAAAAGGATACTTGCATGCATACACACATCACAGAAATCTTTCGTTTCTAACAACGTGCATATCACACTAGTTTTTTACTATACCTTAATCTGTAGGATGTAGAGCTCCATGACTGGAGGTTTGGCTGTATTTGATGGTGCCAGCTGGATAGTACTTACTGGTCGACGAAAACCTTGATTTGGTCTTCTTGATTAGCTTGAAATCCCAAGATATATTCCAAAAAAGAGAGATCACAGAAAACATAAGCATGTTAGGTAGCTTGGTCCCTGTTCAGATTTGTGTCATGACCTACATCTGGTGCATGGTTGATGGCCAATGAAATCAGTGCTCGTCTCTTACGCGTCTTGTTTTCTTGTTCAGCCTCAAGGAACTACTGGGACGAGTAAATGTACATTGTGTCTGAGCCATCGCCAACACCCAACAGCCACACCTTGTGGTCATGTATTCTGCTGGTACTTCCTCTGCATGAACCGAATTCCCATTTTCCTTTGTGCCTGCACATGCGTTCCCCTCTTACGATAAACTGCCATTCTGCATGTACAGGAATTGCATCATGGAATGGTGCAACGAAAAGCTCGAATGCCCTCTCTGCCGCACTCCTATTACTCACTCGAGCTTAGTCTGTCTATATCATTCGGATTTTTAGTCCATTTGAACTGTATTTTAATCCTTAGCTAGTGAAAAGCATAAGAAAGAAGCAAAGCAATTTGCCTCGGTGGTACATAGGCGGCGAGTGAACTTTTTTGTGTCCATGCCTTGGAATGAATGTTGTAATTCTGGTCTCCGAAACTGCTGACCGTGGCCATTAGGGCTGGGAGCCATCAATTTTCACATCATGTAACGTCGGTCTCCCTTTCATGCTCATCTTACGAACAATGATACGTTGTTGTACATTTAGTTATTTTGAGGTTCACCAAATGAATGTTCTTAGCATCCAAATCCACATTATACTATGAATTCAAATTATCTTCCGAGCCGGAAGATCATCGGGCATCTTACAAAGCATTGGCACACGGAGCTCGACAAATCATCCTTTGAAGACAAACTATGGTGTGCAAAGAAGGCAAAGGTTGCAGGTATGATCAACCATCCTTGACACGTTTGAAGTGGGAATTGTTAATGTGTAATCCAATGGGAAACAAAAACACGAAAAAATGAGAATGTAACAAGACATGTTAGTCGATCGTTCTTTTTTAAGATTGAAATCGTGGTACTTAATGGAAATATGAACCGACATAGATCACAATTTTAAGGAAAGTACTCGGTGAGTTTATTATCATGGAGCTTGTTGAGCTGCCAAAGTCAACGTTGGATCACTTGACAAGCCCAAGAAGTCAGTGCCATCATTCTAAGTGGGTTGGGAAGCTCACCAAGTCCAACCTACTCTTATGAAAACATACGAAGAAAGAAAACAAAATTGCACCAGGCTCCGTTTGTTTCGCACAAAAGAAAATGGTCTGAAAAAATATTTTCCCGAAAATGATGGCTCGTGTCGCTTAAATTAATCATTTGATGAAAGATTGTTTTCATTACCGACAACAATCTATGTCCAAACGTTTTCATTTGTTCATTTTATAAGCAATACCGACAATCATTTTTAAGAAACTATTTTTCGACATCATTCTTTTTTCGCGAAACAAACGGAGCCTAACCTGCGGTTTGTTTATCTCCAACTAAGTTTAGTTGGCTCCAAAAATGAACTCAATTGAAAATTCCAAAGAGAAATTTTGTAGTCGAGATTACATTGGACTTGACCCGTATTTAGCATCCGGCCCGGACCAAACTGATGGGCTTATAAAGTCCAAGAGGCCCGGACCGGGTCGGCCCGCCTGTCGATCGGGCCTTTTTCCGGGTCGGATCTTTTTCCGAAACGGATCCCTCCAGCTCCGGAACCGGCCATCATTAGGGTTTCGAGCTCTGAGCATGGGAGGGCGATGAACTGCTCGAGCCGACGATGACGCCGCTCGAGTTCGCAAGAACACCATTCCCGTCCTCTCGGCCAAACCAGAATCGCGCAAATGGCGTTGCGGGTCTGCGAAGGGATGGCGAAAGGTTCGTCCTTGGCTCCTCTTCTCAGCTCTTTTGCCTGCTCCTGATCATCTGAGAAGAAGACGATGGCGTATGGTTTTGGAATGATTTGTTTGAGCTTCAAATTGATTTTTGGGGTTCGTGCTTGGTGGGATTCGCGTTCTGACTTGAATGTTTCAGTCCGTAGAATTTCCATTTCCATGTTCTTGATGGGGGGAAAAGAAAGGGAGAAGCTCTGATTTTTTCGCTTGCTTCGATTCTGGTTGCGGTGCTGTGATTGATGTTTGAATCTCTTATCCCGCAAAATGTCATCTTTACAGCGAGTTGGGTTTTTAGTATCAATCTCGTGTCTGAGGATGACGACAAATATTGTTACCATCCAGTTTCGGTTCTTGTTGGAAATGGCTCTTGCCCGTTGCAACAGAAGTTTGGATGGTAAAATTTTCTGATGATGTAATAGAGGTTGTCCTGTTATTTTTGTGATAGCATTTGAATTTTTTGTTCCCGTTTGGCGTCGCTACGTTGCTTCGGGGATTTCGTAGAAATGCTTATATGAACGCTGGGAGTTTGTCAGGCTTCCTGCTGTGCACACAATGGCTTGGAGTTTGGAATAATCTCCCACATGATGATCAGATACAATTCTCTTTCCATCGCTTGCACTGTTTCAGCTAAGAACTGGTTTGATAGTGATAAGCTGTCTTTACGTCTGTGATTTTTTTAACGTGAGACTATTTCTCCTTCCATTGTCCCCTCCACTCTCTGCACCGCTTTCATGCTCAATGAGCCTTGCATTTTGAGCATTTCTTTTGGGCACCCTGTTCTTTGTTATAGTCATGGGGGCTTTGCTTGCAATGCTTGTCCACTACTGGTGGAAGCCTGTCTGGCTTCTTGTGCTAATCCAAGTAATTGGAGTTTGGAATGTGCTCCTACATTTTGAATTACTCCCCATTGAGTTAAGCTGATTTCCGGTGTTACATGCTATAGTGTGTTTTTCGTAGGTTGCCTGTGTAATGTTTGATCCACACAAATTAGCCTGGATACGCATTTGAATTTAAAAAAGAAAAACTTGTTGAAAAACAAACTTTCCACGATCTATGTAAATGTGTGAAATACAATCATGTCATAGTAGGTGATGGCCTTATCAAAAACAAATTTTTAAGATGAAGGGAGATATACAAAGGCATTTTTATTAAACTGCTCATTTACCTCTCATTTTTGTGAATACAGGGATCGAATGTTCACCATATTGTGCTTGCTGCAACATACTGATGTTCGTGGGCGAGGCTGAATAGTGAAATGGCATAATGTAAGGTATATCTGAGAGCTCCTATTGCTGTCTTCATTTTTGACCCACGTCCTATAATTGTGGTGACTCCTCTTTTACCAGGCTATGTGAGTGTAAACCTCTGTCAGCTTGCCAAATGGTTGCTAGGAGTACATCCTTCTTAGATAGGTGAGCTGATTTGCTGTTTTGCACTACATTGTCTTGTATTTGTCTCCACGCACTCTCCACTACACTTTGTGGGCGCCTGAAGGCTGTGACATATATTAGCTTCTGTCATATTTCCTCCCATTCAAAGTACGTTCTTTTTCAGGTTTTCCTTGTGAGTGCTATGTTTTTTCCTCAGATCTTTTGGGCTAAATTCTTAGAATGTGTTTGTTATCAAGGTCATGATTTTTGGTGCCATCAAGGACAGATGACGCAGTTTCTCGTGGATTCCATCCATTCTTAACTACCACCATCTCCAACAGAGATTTTGAAGATTCCAGTTTGGTTAAGGACCAAGACGCCTACTCAACCAATCAGTAGTGTAGTGAATTTATCACATGGCATGACTGAATATGTTCATGCTCGAGCGTTTCTTTTGTGGGAAATGCTTGATGAAGCTTGGTGAATTTCTCGGGGCTATGAATTGCCACAATTGATGCGGTCTCCTGGATTGAGCGCTTGTGAATGTCCAACTTACATCGAACTGTTTACGAGTGTTTTTTTTTTTTTTTTTTGTCAAGGTTTACGAGTGTTTTGTGTGGTCAATCTGTATGGTAGTGTTGTGTAAAACACATTTTCTGAGTGGTAAGGTAGAATGATATGGGCTCCTTTACTGAGGAGGGATTAGAAAGTTCATGGATGCATTCTTCTGAAGGGTAATATTAACAAATGGTCATGACTTGTGATAAGCCTCTTCCTGTTCTCAGTTGCGGATGCATTCAAATCAACTCGCAAACCGTTTTAGTAGGACGTGGTGCTGGCAGTTTAGTGGTTCTTGCTAATACAAACATGACCACTTCATGCTAAAATATAGACATGTCAACATGAACCCGTCCTAAACTTGCCCTTAATGACGATTGGCTAATCTTTAATAGCTCGTGTCATGCAAATCCCGGGAAGCAATTGTTAAAATGCAGCGTCATAGGTTCTTCTCCTCTTTCATCGTTCCTTTTCCTTGCGGGCGTCAATGGCCGCTGTGGAATTGCCATCATTTTAGTCTCGGCTTATCTATGGTACCTCAAGAAGAAGTGCGCTCAGACGTGAGCACGCGGTCGCACGCTTTAATCTAGCCTTTTTCCTGGTGTCGAATCGGCTCATGGAAAGGGAATCCTGAATCCATGAGAGACGTACGTAAAACTATTAAAATTCAGCCAAACTAGACATGCTTGGACATTTTTTTTCTCATTCGGTGATGAGCAATGACAGCTAGTCTTTGCTCACTCATCATTCGTCGTCGACAAGCGCAATGTCAAAGCATCATTTGTTGTGGCTCATGCGTGCTTAGAAAGTACTTCATTCTCAGATTGGTTGCTGAAGATCATATTTTCGTGTCGGGGCAAGACTCTTGAGGAGCCATCAATGACTCGTAAAAGAAATCCTTTCGTTCGGTGGCGAAACGGGTGAATCTTGTGATATTGCTTCATCATTACATGTTCACCCAAGATTTCAGTGGGAGGGATCCGACCGAGTTTGTCAAATAAGACTAGAGAATATACAAGCTTTCAGAACAGTAGCATCCACCATCCACCCACGTGTTGTGCTGAAAAATCTCTGAAAACGATTTGGGTGCTGTGATCGACATCTCCTAAAACCCATTGTGCTCCACGAAATCGACTCGCAACTTCCTTTCTTCTCTTCTTTCTTCACCTTTCGTGAGCACATCTCGACCCGACATAACGATACAACTGGCCACTTGACTTTGTTACTGCATTGTCATTTCTCGAAAATCGACTTGAGTTCGAGCTTAAGTATCAAGATCAAAACTCTGTGAATGGACTACATCGCTCAAGGCCAACCACACCTAATTAAATGGGGTTCCTTACTATTCAAATCTTGCCCTTCTCCAATCTAACTCTTTCGAAAGTACCCATCACTCGTTCGACGCCATTGACGGGCCCATCTCCAAGCTGAGAGCACAGACAATGAGCACCTGTACGCAAGACTTGCCCTATATATTTCCCCACACAACAAACCTTTTTCCACTGCATCACCAAATCCATAATATGCAGAGATTCTGTGTGTATGATGTTGGAGCACCGAGCAGCCAACCCAAACGAGCGCACACCACACCATGAAAAGTGATGATTGACTCTGTCTTCTTGTCCCCTTGCTCGCCTCTGCTGTTTGGCTCATCTCTCTACTTTTGGCTTACAGCAGTTAGTGGGGACTTCGCACGCATGGCTTCGTATGTGGCTGGTGAATGATTCGTGACCCCCCATTTTCTAATGCACCCTCGTCCTATGAGAGTAGGAAGTGAAGACGGGCTTGTTGTCTTATGCTTTATATACTTTTCTTTGTTGAGAATAAGCCCTCGTGCTTGGAGTGGGCAACTATACTTGTGGGGGAAGTGGAAGAGTGTCCTTTTTACTCAAAATGCTTACTTTCTAGTGTTGGTACTTGACCTATAGTGCGAGTAGTTACTAAGATTTTCTCTAATCTTTTGAAGGGTTTTTCAGGATTGCCCTCAAGCATGATCATAACTTGGGATTTTCCACACTTTCTTGACCGTTCACGGGGCATCTGCATAGGAAACGAAGGAATTACACAAGTTACCTATAAATTTTCTTTTATAGTCTAGGAAGGTTGAGATTGGCGATGCGGGTAAGCTTAATCCGAGTTTGTTACTTTGATGCTGATGATCGTAGTTGTTAAATTGAGATGTGTATTGTGAATCAAGATCCTAAGTTTTTGAGCTGTAAAACAAGAATCGAATTGAACTGTTGAGACTAGGTAAAATACTTGAAAGGAGTTTTTTTTTTTATCATGGACATTTATAAATGTTATGGGCAATATTATAAGTTATAGACAAAATTCGTGAGAATTGCGATTTAGGAAAAAGAAATATTATTTATGTGATGATCCCTATGCATAAGAAGATATAATCTCCACTGTTTATTTAAATATAGCCACATTCAATTATATACAGATCTTCATTTGTCATGTCATTTACGTTTGCATTATAGAGTGAAAAATTTACTTCTAATCATTTTGTAGCTATCAAAATAAACCATATATCACAAAATATGACAGAATTGCATCAATTGACAGGTGAACACGTATAAAGATGAATCGGTAGCATCGAATTGTAGATTGGTCGTGAATCGATAGATCCGCTCGAGCTTAAGGAGATTAGCAAGTCACTTAATAGACAGGTATCATTTGACCCAAAAAAAAAAAAAGAGACAGGTATCACAAAGGTCTAGAATTTAATCGAATCATACGACATGAATTGGGAATCGTATGTTCCTGATAACAATGCTAATGATGTCATGTTTCAAGTTATGTGATTTAGTAAATAATTCTTGGTAAAAACATTGACCGTCGCCCGTGAATCCTTGAGATCAAAAGTTAATAAAATCTGATCTTCTAAGCATTGAAGGCTTTCTCTTTTCAACAATTGCAAATCAACAGCCACACATCGTTAATAATTCTTTTATTTTCTTCCTCTTGTTTTTGGTTTTTCCTTTTCTTTCTGAGTAGCTAGAGTGGAAATTTCAACTTTAAGCCTTTTGAGATAATGAAGGAGCCGACAAGAAATATCATTAAGCAGTCGGACAAATGTGTTGACCATTTGTGAAAAGATCAGATGGTTACAGAAGCTTTGACTCAAAACCCTATCACGGCACTCCCTCTTGCATTAAAAAATCATCTTGACTTTCGAGGAAAAAGTTTAATAATTTAAAAGTGGGGTTATTATTTGTTATAATTATTGTTATTAGCCGCCCTAACGATGAATTATTGGAAAAAAAAAACAAAGATCTAAAAGGAGTTCTCTTGCACCCGGTTCCCCCAATACTAGAAAAGGTGAGACATCTCAAAAGGGCACTTCCTTTTGTTGGCTCTCTTTCTTTAGTGTTGCTTGACAATCTTGTCCTTAGTTTATTAACCATGCTAATTCATATGGCTATTAGGAGTGTGCAGTTCTAGGTTACGTACATATTCCACCTAAAATTTGAAATCTAAAATCTACTCGTTGGAACAAATGCCTCAATTTTTAGATCTTGGAATCTACCCTGCATATCCTAGAACTTGTAACATACCATGTCATAGGTTTCAAGGTCAATTCCAAGGTCCACTCAGATTTCACCTGTATTATTAATTGAACGATTACAGTTAAACATCATCTTTTATGACTACCACTTGTTACTACAATTTACTGATCACAACTTATATTTAGACACACGAAAAATATGAAACATTAACAAAGTAAAATTCTCGGTTATAAAATGGAAGCTCGGACTAGTTATTCCAAATTATACACTCATCATCGGATGTCATGAAGTACCGCAGGATCATGCGAAGACATAAACCAAGAAAAACACAAAAACTTGATATAGGTTCTAGATTTTAGGTTCAATGTTTTACTTACTTAGAACCTAGAACATACCCGTCGAAACAGGTTCCTCAATTTTTGGAATTTGGAACCTACTCTTTATACCTTGAAATCTGGAATCGATAGATTTCTACCGGTCTGGTTCTTAGGTTTCAGGTTCTACTCTGGAACCATGCTCACCCCTAATTGCTATAGACCAACAAAATATACTCATTACCAATGTATAGATTACGAGATGCTCTTATACTTCTTTGCACACGCCTTGCCTTATCTTGAGGGCATGCAACTGATAAAGCATATCATGTCTTGATGAAAGACCGACCACGTGCTTGCTTGCTCTCTTGAACAACCTTACGTTTAGATATGTCAAAATGGGTCAAAGACCAATTTTTTAACCCTTATATGATGGGATGAGTTATTATATGAGTTAGTTATATTTAGTAAATGAATTTAAATATAATATGGGTGTGAAATAGGACATAAGTGGTTCATAAATGGCTTTACGACTTTTGACTCTCTCTCCATTCTTTTTCTTCTCCATTCGATCTTGCACTCACTCCCTCCATACTCTCACCTTAGTTTTGGTATAATTTTTTCCTAAATTAGATTAAATATGGAAGTGATTTAGTAATATGAGTCAGATATGAATCACTAGATTTGCATTGCATATAAATTGGTCAAAACAAGGTAAATGGATACATTGGTCGGACCATGTTTGACCTGCCCCAAAACCGACCGACTTGTTTGACATGTCTACTTATGTTCTACTTTCTCTTTCCAAATCTAGATGCATTTGCGATTGATTACCCAGCATCGTTTACACGTAATTGTTCAGTCAAATTAAAAAAAAAAAAAGAAATCAGATACCCCATCGAGGAGAAGCAAACTAGTGGGATGGCAAATCAGTCATTGACCATCAAATTTAAGCCAAACGATTAGGGGATTGAGAAGCCAATCCCATGCACGCAAATAGGGAAGAGCACATATGAGAGAGAGAGAGAGAGAGAGAGAGAGAGAGAGAGAGAGAGAGAGAGAGAGAGAAGGTGGTAAGGATGGTGGTGATGATGCACCATGGATGGAGGGAGTGGTCTCTCCACAATCCAAAAATCTCATCTTAGTGGGATCACCCCACGCTCGACACCCAGGCCTGTTTCCCCACCCCAACCCCCAAAAATCTTTGGTGGGCCCACCCACCAAAGCCCAATTCAAGTGGGCCCCACGGTCCCCCCCCTCCCCCACCACAGGCCAAGATTTTTCTTTTTCCTCCTCCCCCCCCACCTTCTTTCTTGTCTCTTTCATTTTGCCCTCCTAACAGACCACACAACACTAGATGGGGTCGATCGAAATTTCATCTAGCATTTCCCATGCATCACTCTATAGTCAAATGCCATCGTTTTCGATGCATATCCGCATCATTCAGAGAAAAAGCGAGGCTTTTTTTTCGTTGCGTTATAACCTTAAATCGGACTGTCAGAACTCATCGACATTTTTAAACTGTTATTGCATCTGGGATTTTACCCGTTTTCTTTTTGTACAGAACCGTCGATTCTATGGAGGTACACGGACGGTAGCGCGTGCCCGAATACTAATTTAAAAAAAATTAAGGAGGGGGGGAAGAAGTGGAATATTGCATGATACAAGGCAGACATGCTCGTGTAAGTGGGGCTGTAGTACCACCCACCCAAAGCCACTTTGCCCATCGTCATCTTCATCTTCATCTTCATCGCCCCTCAAAAAACTACATATTAAAAAATTGATCCACTCACAGTCCCCACCCAAACACGGTCCCCCAGTCACGCCGCGACACGTGCGCCAAAAGCGCCGCCGACGTGTCACGCTCGGACCCACCCCGCGTGGGAAGTGGTGGGCCCCGCCCATTATCCCACGCGCGGAGGGCGCTTCGCCTGGGAATGGTGTCGTTTTCCGGGAGTTTTACCCTCGCCGGCAAAGCGAAAATCCTCCCCCGCGTGCGCTGCTTCTACGGACCAAACCCTAGAGGCATCATCAAAATATCAAAAAGAAAGAAACAAAATTTTGTTGTGATTTTGGCCAATGCACATGTCTCTTCTCTAAACTCCTTATGCATCACGTCGTCAACTTAAGTTACATAACCATCAATAGGGATCTTATACGAATCGTCGTGAAAAAAAAAAAAAAATCGATTTTTAAGGTCATATCAGAAAAAAGAAGAAACCGATAGTATAGATAACCATAACATTTCAACATCGTGACTGGCGATGACGACAACAATAACAACAAATCCCGTCCCACATCACGGGATCCAAGATGGATCTGAATAAAATTCGCCGCGATCTCATGCGTGATATTATGTGCGTCTGCCGAACACTAGTTTCGATAAGCATGTAAAGATCGTTTATATTAGGGGAAATAATATGTTTTGATCTGTGCTATGTTTGGAAATAGGAGGGGGTTGAAAGGAAAGGGGGGAGAAAAATTGAAATATATGGAAGGGAAGAGAAAATAAATTGTAATCTTCATCAATTTAGACATCGTGTAAAAATCGCACTTGCATTTAAACAATAATGTGAAGGATAAGACTTGAAAGAAGAAATGCTTCGAAAGTTGATGAACATGTGCTTCTTTATGTTTTCACCCAAACATGACAAACGTTGTGCTGAGGATACAATTGGCGCATCTTCAGTAACTATGCTGTATCGATATGTGCATGTAATTCGTATCTCTAACATTATCTCTAATACGTTTCTTATTCCTACTTCCCGAGTGGTTTCCATGCTGAATCATCCATGAAAGATGAACCTTTTGAGTGGCCCAGTTGGCAAGTGAGAAGAGTGATGTGAAGATAATCCGTAAGCCTGCACTGTGACACAATCATTAATGTCAACATTCCTTGCCTGGTTTGGATGATGCAGCTCCCCTCTTTGTTTGGCGCTTAATCGCTTCTCCTTCCGCTATAAAGATGAGACCCCTTGAGCTGCAAAGCACTCGTCCCAACACCTGTTCCTGTTCTTCTCCCCATAACCAACCAACGTCTCTCATACTTGGAAAGGGGCACAGAGAAGGACTCTTCCTTATACATTCATTTGGGGCTGTGTGGGTTCTTGCTGTTTTTTCTACTTTTTGAGGTGAATCTTGGTGAATTCTTTTGCTTCTTGGAGATGGGTACCGAGAGTCTCGCAATCTTGCACACCAATGGGTTCTCCAAAACCGGAAATGATGGTGAGAGAAATGTGGAGGACAGTCCTGCCGATGGTTGCGTTTGGTTTGAGGAGCAGATAGATGATGATCTCAAATGGTCATTTACTTTGGAGAGGTCTGTCCTACCTACATGAACTGTTTATGTCACTTTGTCCCTAGAAAGCCAAGAAATATATATACTTGGATGAAGATTGAGGGTGATTAGTTTATCAGACTTGAGGAACAGGTTATGGTTGAGTTTCATCATCAGAGATTATTGGTTTGCACAGTTAGTACTTGACGTTACTTAACATAGCTAAAACCATGCAGGGTCAAGTTTTCGCATTTTCTTTTTCCACATAAGCATTGTTATAAACCTTTGTAGTGCCAATATGTTTACTCGAGTATGTAATTTCCTCACCACCATCCTTCTACTACTATGGGGGAAGGTATGATTAATTGCATTAAATGGATGTGATTATCGATGAAGTCTTAATCTACCACAGCAGGAAGAAATATAGAAACAGTAAGTAGTAATCGTCAAGTCATGTTGATCTTGATACTAGGCTTATTTTGTTTCCTTATTCCTTTTCTTTAATGCCTTGGCATAGGAATAGTATGCACGTATGCAGTGTTGATTGATTTGCATATTTGCAAAAATGTCAGATTTGTTTACTTTGTCCAGCATATGGGAAGTTGTCACGATCTTTTATGATTAATCCAGTGTTCTCTGTTTAACTCGAGTGGTCTATTTTCCTATTGTTTCGCAAAAGAGCAATTTGGAGAACTGACTCTCTTCATCCATTTCTCTAGAGTGCTAGATAGAGGGACAAGCGCTTATCAGCAGATAGCTCTCCTTGACACAAAGCGATTTGGGAAGGTCTGTTCTGTTTCTCTTGCTCCCAGTATGGTTGTCAACATGGTGAATGAACCTTAACGTGTTGCTTGGTTTCAGGTCTTGTTGATAGATGGGAAAATGCAGAGCGCTGAAAAGGACGAGTTCATATACCACGAATGCTTGATTCACCCTCCTCTGTTGTGTCATCCAAAGTAAGTCCCTTACAGGAAGTTGTGTTCACCTTTCATGGCCTCATTCACAGGTCCTTTCTCATTTGTCTCTTGGGGATCGAACTTCCCTCTTTTTTGTTTGCCACATTACTTGAAGGTTTCAAATAGTGTTTAAATTTAATTCAGATGGCATTTTTATATATACGACTGCAGGTACTCCCATGGCGCATTGTGCTCATTAATACTAACTTTTACTTGGTCTATGAATTTAAATTTTAAGATAGTGCTATAAGTTTATCTGTTATTCTCATACACATAAATTTTCACTGCGATGGTGAGTGTATTGAATTTGGAGAAGTCTTCACCAAGATGCCTGCGCTTAAGTTTCCCGGTTTCATCTTAAGTCTGTAAGTTAGCCTGTTTATATGTTTTCTCAGTCAACTGCACTTACCTTTGATGCATTCATTGTCATGTTAGCCCGAAAACTGTGTTCATAATGGGAGGTGGTGAGGGTTCGGCTGCAAGAGAAGCACTTAAGCACTTGTCAATTGAAGAAGTGGTCATGTGTGATATCGACCAGGTAACCCACACAAATTATGTTTTCTCAGTTTGAAGTTTGCTAATTAACATCGTGTTTGCATGAAGCGTAAAGAGTCTCAAATTCAAATTAAATCAAGAATTACATGGACATTGTGCAGTCTAAATGTAGTAATTGGGCCAAGCCGCATCTAATGATCCTCAAGGTTCAATATGAGTCTTGTTACAGATGTCTTGCAGTTGTCGAATATTTTAATTTATAGCTGAAGACGTCGTCTCGACTTAGGTCAGTCGACATGGGGACTATAGAAAATGTAACTTCTTATTGACAAAAGAAATCGCTTTTCTTTAGATCCATATTGAATAGCCATGGCTACACTTAATTCTTGTAGATGCTTACACTTCATATGCAAAATGAGCGTGTTTTTGCAAACATTCTTCTCTGATGAACTGCAGGAAGTGGTCGATTTTTGCAAGAAACATCTGACTGAAAATCGTGAGGCCTTTTCTAGCAAGAAGCTGAAATTAGTCATAAATGACGCAAAGTAAGTCGTGTGCATTTCATTTGTAGTAGATCAGTTGGATAATGTTAAGCTGATCGGACGAACAACTCTGTTAAAGGGCCGAGCTGGAAAATAGGAAAAGTAAGTTTGACATTATAGTTGGAGATCTAGCTGATCCAGTTGAAGGAGGACCGTGCTATCAGCTCTACACCAAGTCATTCTATGAGAAGATTATCAAGCCTAAGCTTAACAAGAATGGCATATTTGTCACTCAGGTACCCTTATCGCAGTTTCACTTTATCTCTGTTGAGTAACATGTGACTTCCAAATTCTGTTTCAGCTTCAAGAAAAAAAAATTCATGTTTTTGGAGAATTTAGTCTCAGTAATGATAAAAATCTGTTTACTGTAACTCTCTTTGCTGGTCTGTACATATTGAGTTTGGATTTTGTTATGGCGCAGGCAGGACCAGCAGGCATTTTCACCCACAAGGAGGTCTTCTCATCAATATACAATACAATTAAGCAAGTTTTCAAATGTAATTCTCTCGACCAATTGAAGCCTTGCTTATTTATTCATTGTCTAACAAGCTATAAGCCTGCAAATCAGCGCTATATAATGGTCTGTGCCTTTTCATCTTTCTGCAGATGTCATTCCTTATACGGCCCACGTGCCATCGTTTGCTGATACATGGGGATGGGTCATGGTATGTCTTTGCTTGCTCGAAATCATTCAGCTAGTTAACTTTTACTTCATCTTCTGTATCACATTCTTAATGTGTTTCTTGAATCAGGCCTCTGATGAACCGTTCTCTGTGGATGCCAAGGAAATTGATAGGAGAATAGAAAAGAGAATCGACGGGGATTTGCTCTATCTCGATGGTGCCTCGTTCCTTTCTTCAGCCACCCTGAACAAGATGGTTTTGACCTCGTAAGTGAATGGTTTTCTCCGCTACTTGTGCTAATCGAAAAGTGGCATTGACTGCATTTTTCTTCACCAGATCATTGCGTACAAGTTTTTGATTTTATTGAGTTTCCGTGCGTCTTTCAGACTTTTGAAGGAAACCCACGTCTACACAGAAGAAGATGCGAGATTTATACATGGACATGGTATGGCTTACCGCCGCTGAGGGCTCGAGCCTCGGTTTGATGGGAATGGCTGTACAGGAAAGGGAGATCTTGAGTTGCTGTGAAAAAGATTTAACATAAATCTTATTGGACGGAAGAAATCCATCAAGCAATTGTTAGAAGAAGCGACGACAGTTGTTTGAATCTGTCTCATTTGTCCTTCCCACTTATGTCGGCTCGCTTCAACTGTTTACAGAAATCAAAATCAATGCTGAACTGAATGACAGCTTTTTCCCTTTGATCCATCCGCGGGCATTCCTCAGTTTGCCATTCATTTACATGGATGTTGTTCCCATTATCTTGTCTGTTGAATCGTGGATTTGGGAAGGTTTCTGACTAATCTGATGCATAAGTGAAAGGCATATCCAATCCATAACTTGATAGTCACTTACGTGAATGCAACACTGAACAAAGCAAAGAATAACCACTAAAATGAAAATAATATTTCCATTGTCATCATCCTGAGGGTGATACAAGCAATGTATCAGATAGCCATGACCCTATGAGCATTAAGCTCTAATTGCCTTTGATGGATTTTTTGTTAATTCATCCTCAAGGTTTTGACTTGTTTCGTCCAATGGCTGGACCTTAATGGTTGTCTGCATAGTCAGCCCATTTATATCGGCCCAAGAGATATCGATCATCGCAAGCCCGCTAACGTGGCGGAGGTTACTCAGCCCAAGTTTTCACGGGCCATCTTTGCGAAGCCAGAATTATTTCATCAACTGAAATTTCTTTTTCTTTGTCTTAATTTTCCTGTATTTCCTAACATGACAGCTTTAAGATTCAAAAGAAAAAGAGAGGAGTTGCGAGAATTGTTATTTATTTTTGGGCCAAATTGTTTTATGAATTGAGAAGTTCCTTTAGGAGTGATTGGGGAATGGAACCTAAGCGTGGGTTGAGTTCATTTGAATGAAGAACACATACATGTTAACCCCCCCAAAAAAGGAAAGAGACATGGAACTCCAATTCAAATTGGGTGTTGGGTTTTTGCTAATTGGTCCTTTTTCTGTGGACCCTCCACTTTTTCCAACGTCAGAGAAATATCATCTCCATCACTCACTGTTGGTCACTGCTTGGTTTGTACTTGGAGGTCAGAAGGCAAAAGCTGCAAAGCAATCAGTGGGGAATTCTTTCTAGGGATTGGCAATCGAATTCCTTTACTCTTTATTGGGTTGCAAAAGCCAAAGTTGCCCACACAAGTTGGGACCTATCTTGCTCTCTCTGTATCCTCGAGCTAATCCTATCTTCACCTCTTTCACATTTCGAATGCATGCACATCTTTTTCCCTTTTTATTACAGCAATAAGGTAGTATCATGCCTCGGATAGGAATCAAACTTGTGATATCCGTACTAGGTTTTTGAAACCTAGCATCCCATTCATTTTACTACATTATTGAATAACAAATTTCTTAAATTAAAAAATTAAAACAATAATTAAATATAAAATAATATTTGGATTCTAATATAAAAATAAAATTCAAAATAAAAAGATAATGGACAATTTTCATTTTTATTTATTTCTTTTATTCATATATTTGAATTTCGTTATATTCTATAATTTATATTCTGTATATATATTATATTCAGTATCTATATTTATTCCATATTTTAGGTATATTAGTATAGTTTGTTATTTAATAAAATTTTTATTGAGGAATGATGGAGGGGAAAAAATAAATAAAAAAGGAGGAAAAATGATTTTAATAACTAAATAAAATGAAGTAGCGAAACCCTATTTTAAATTAACAAATTCAAACTTGAAATGGATCTTTCTATTTCACCACATCTCCTTCTTCTTCGTATCTTTGATTCACGTTATAACTACACAACTCTTCCATAGTTTTTTGTTTATGTCAAAGCTCCACGAAAACAATGAAAGAGTTGAAATTCCTTCTCCTCTATAGCTCTCTAGTTCCTATCAAAAGTCCACAAAAGCAACAACAGAATTAAAAGTCATCTTTTATATAGCTCAATGGTTTATGTTGAAGTTTCACAAAAGTGGCAAGAGAGTTAAAGCACTACACTTTTTGAAATCGTGAGAGTGAATAATCAAGTTTTTTTCTTTTTTACTAGATTTGGTGTTTACTGCCTAATCTACCTCATTGATGTTCGATGTTGCTGTAGCCCATTTACATTTCTTATCACTGTTGAATCTGTGGCTCTAGAATGCTATAATAAGTTCTTTTTCTGTTTAAGATGTAGAGAGTATAATAAGGGCCACACTTTTTCCATTCCTTTTTTTGGCTAAAATACTCCCCAATATAATGTTCTAACGGTTTTACCCTGGGTCCCACCTTTTCTACGTGTTTCTGTCCCGTTGATGGTTTCTTTCTCTTCTTTTCTTATGAGTCCCACTTTCCTTCATCTTCTTTCCCCTCTCTTTCTCTCTCTTCAGGCAATTTATCTTCCTTCTTGATACCCTCTAGCGAAGTTGAGGAGGATGCGAAGTGCAAGAGGTAAAACACCACCTCAAAAGACAGAATGAAAAACCGCAACTTGAAGCTCCAATTCAATTACAGACAAGCTTATTCACCATATTCAAGTAAGAAACTAGAAAACAACCGAACTTCACCTCGAAAAATAGAACGAAATAGAGATACAAAAATTTCTCCTCTTTAGTATAGGGAATTAGCAAGTGGGGTCAAAAGAATTTCTTTAAACTCAAGTTTGTCTTCAAGAAAGAGAAAATGACAGTTGTAGCAAAATGCTTTAACTCCTCGCCATGGCACTAGGCAGTAGAGGTGAGCATGGTCCGGGTAGGCAGCTCCCACCCTAGAATCGAGAACCGTCTACTAACGATCGGTTTCGAAAAATTGGAATTGGAAACCGCCCGTTGGTTCTATAGATCCACTCAGGAACCGGACCGCCAGTCCAGTCTGGTTCCTAGGTGAGTCCATGGAATTAGTCCCACTAGCCAAGAATGGAGACGGAAAAATAAAGTCGAAGATGGAGATGGAGAGTCGAAGATAGTAAGGTGAACATCAACCAAGAAGAGTGAGAGAGTGAGAGTAAGAGTGAGGCCAAAATGAAAGAAGGTGTTTATGGGCTCGATGTGAGGCTATGAGTGTCGAGCGAGTTAGATTAAGTTTAGCGATTTAGGATTTTTCCTTAAAAAAAAAATTAAATAAATAGATTATATTACATATTATATTTATTATTATATTACCGGTCTAGTCCAGGTGGAAGGACAATCGGTTCCACGCCTAAAACCGGGAACCACCAGTTTTGGTCCTGTTCCGGGCCATCCCGAGTGATCTAGGCGGTTTCCAATTTTTTTGTACACCCCCACTAGGCAATATCAATTACTTAAGGGCAACAAAAAATTAGATCAAGATGTGGAGAAACTATATTCCTTGACCCTTGCCACATCCAAACGGACTATACTTTGACCGTCACTCGCACCGTTAATGGCAACGAATTCAGAGTGATGTGGAGGTCCTGAGCTTCAATCACCATCGCATGCAGGTACCACAGCTTTGGAGACCGGTAGACCTTAAAGCTCATGTGAGCCACGTACAGCGCCTCCGAGCTCCACACCTTGGGTGCCAATCCAGATGGAGAGTAGGATGTTGCTGGAGACGCAGCTCTTCTCCGTTGCGTCGTCGCCCTCAAGGTGGTACCATAGTGGATTCGGCAAATTGTCCGTTGGGTCGCGGACGAGCATGTCAGAGAGGTCGAAGCAAATGCCACGCAAGAAAGTCTCAGACGGCGAGTTCCATATGAAGGTCTCCAGCGGGGAGCCTTGCCTACTTAGGCTTGTTCTGGCCTCACAATTCTAACAATATCACCCTCTGCGTGCTTATCAACTTTACCCGGGGATACCACGTTTTACAAAAAGCGTGAAAGGAGAATTGCCTACAAAAAGAGTAGGAATAAAATGAAGGAAATTGGGATCCGCAAGAAAAGAAAGGAGAAAATCCAATGCATAGTAGCACTATGCTGAAAGGTGGGATGAAGGGTAAAATTGTCATAACACTATATTAATGAGTGTTTTAGTTAAGGAAGGAATGGAAAAAGCGCTACCCGTATAATAATTGTAAATTGATTGAGGGAGGTTATTTGCATTTGCGTATTTATGGTTTCTTTAGTAGTAAATCATGAGAGATTCTTACCATCTATGTTTGTTCATTTACATACTTTCATACCAAACAATGGACAAGATATAATATGAAAGTGTCCAGTTTTAATACTGAGATTCACTAAATAGTGAATTGGATATACAAAAATCCTTAGATTTATTATCATATCCTTTCCTGGCTAAAAATCCAAATGACCAAATGCAATCTAAAGGAATTGTCTAATTGGTTAAAGGTTTAATTAGGTTGTGACAGATTTCATTCAAATCACAATATCTATCCCTCAAAAGAACTTTGAGGATCATGTCTGCTGCTCTAACAATGGAGCCTTTCCTTTTGCACATGGACAAGATAGGGTGGAGCCATTGTGTATGCACTCGAACGAGGCAATTTATGTGCATTCATGGGAATTGATTAAGTTGGATGTTATGCCCATGTTGTCCAAAACAAAAGGGGAGATGATAAAGGAACCAAGACCGATTGGCAGGTAGCTATATACTAATTATGTTTATAAACACATCTCCTATTTGGACATTTTCAGTGGCGGTTGCTTATCAATTCAGATGTGCTGAATATTGAAATTTTATATTAAATGTCACAGATATTGTGGCATATATTACTTAAAATTTGCACCAAGTACCAATCGGTCACGGAGAGGCGACGGCTCTCGGTAGCCTCCTTCGATCCATCATTGGCCGTTGTAGAAATTAATACGAAGTGGGATCTTTACTCGTTTATTAAAAATGTAGGGATCTTTTTATGACGAGAAAACTCGCTTTAAGAAGATAAGTTGTGGAAACAAAATACACCCTCATTAACGTTATAGATCAAGCAAGCATGACAAAAATACGAGTGGGTAGACCAAATATAAACTCATTTGCTCTTGATGGTGTGCATAATCATGTGCCATGCATCCAATATACACACATAAGGGTTCTCTCCTAAAAGCTCAAATTTTTACATAGTAAAATCTCAATAATGGTCAAATTTGCTATAATATAAATAATGACTATATATTGCTTAGAATGGACAATATGATCATTTGAACAGTCAACATATGAACAATGTGTTCACATAACTTTCTCGTGGATTTCAAATTTCAATTAAAAAATTTCAATCTGGAAACATCTTAAATGTTCATTTCTTAAAATAACCCAAATCACAACTTGTCTTTCATTACGTGAAGAAAACATCCATATCTTGCATGTCTCACTTTGTGGATTAGATCAGCCGTTCCTCATTTTCAGGTTGTAATGATTATAATTCTTGTGTTCCTTTTTCCTCATTGTCAACCTTTGTAACTCAATAAACAAATGGAATTAGGCAAAATTTGTACTTGTATGTCACCTGGGTGGGTCATGTACTAAGGCATGAGTCTTTTGCTTTAATTCCCACATAAAGCATGTCCTTATTTTGGCAGCAAATTCACAATGTTCCCACTACAGAGGAAAGCAAGGATAAGTTAAATAAAGAATTGAACAAGACTAGCTCTAGTTAGGTTGTGAGCTCATAAGATGCAAAATTCTTCCTATTTTTTGGAAATTTGGAAAAATTGTCTAATCAGTTTTAAGCTAACAGCGTCACAGTCATAGGTCAGCCACAAATTTTTTTTGAGGAAACTGGTAAACTTCCTTAATCAATTTCAATTTTTAACTCTATTTCCTTTCTTTTTTTAAACTTTTTTTTTGCTCCTATATTTCCTTATTGCAAGCTCAAATTGAGAGACAAAATCATAAAATGGCCTACATAATCAATTTTCTTGAATATAAAGAAAGAAAAAAAAATTAGATACCGAAATATCAATTAATTACAAGTAAAAAATATTATCACTCACTAAAAAGAAATCATTAATGTCATTGTATAGATTTATTAAATTTAAAAGATGAAAAACACTTAAAACGTTGGTTTAGCAACATAATAACAAAAACATTGTGCAATGAAATGACTTCTCATTCCTTTTGCTCAAATCAAATTACTCTAGGACTCTTTGGTGACCTAAAATTAAGACCAGTAATATCAATTATACATAAAATAAATAAAGTAAAGAAAATATCAAAATAAGATTAATGAATTAGTAGAGAAAAAAGTTTACCCTGTTGATCCAAATCTCATAGGTGAAGATGTGCAGGGACCTAAAACATTACAAAATCAATCTCAGGATCACTTGAGTCAACACTCAAGTTAAAAAAAAAAAAAATGATCAATTTTTATACAAATTTTACCTAATATAGCTTAGGGGTGTGCAACGGGAACCACCCGGACCGGGACCGGACCGGTCAGTTCTGGGCGGGCCTAGGGGGTGTTGGTCCGGTCCCCGGTTCCCATTTTTTGAACCGGTGGACGGTTGGTCCGGTTCCCAGTTCCATGGTGAGAATTGGACCGACCGGACCGATAAGACCGAACCGATCATTTATGCATATTTTTTAAAAATTAGCTAGTTATGTTTTTATCTTTTCAAGGAATTTATTTGTTATTACAGATTGAGTGTTGAACTTCAACACTTAAATAAATGTAATTTTTGACTTCCAATGGATAGTATTGAACAATGGCAGAAGTGTATATTGAACTTTTGTTGATATGGGGTTTTACTCTTTTATTTTTTTTTGCCTCTCTAATAACATGTGTTTAAATTAGGGGATGTATATTTTTGGAAGCCCACATGGGACATATATTTTTTTTTTACAAGTATTTGATTCATTTGAACCGGACCGAACCGGTCGGTCTGGTCCGGTCTCCGGTTCCAAGACTAGTTGGTTCGGTCCACGGTCCTAAAAATTGGGAACCGGTCCTCTCGGTCCGGTTCTCGGTTCTTGAATGGGACCGGACCGGACCGGGAACCGATCACCCCTAATATAGCTCCAATGTGTGGCTCATCGAGAAGTTCACATCACCAAAAGACACTTGACCATACATAATTTCATACAGATAAAAAGTCAATTTATAGTAAGGTATTTATTTCAAAACTAAATAATAACAAGTACCAGCAACGATTGAAAACCCCCAATTCTTTTTTGATTGCCAATCAAATTTTAAGAATAGCTACAATGACTCATCTAATCCGAATTCCCAATTAAGTGAAAATCAATGAAATTCGCTGTACCCTCATCGTGGTAGATTGTATTTATCAATTCAACCGGTAGATGCTAAGACATATATTTCCAAAGAATTCTACATAATTATTGGAAAATAATTTGGAAACACCATACGGAATAATTACATTCCTATTTTTTGAGCAATTAATTTTTTTTAATTTGGGAACAATATCCACATAATCTTTTCTTTGGTCGGAGAATTATATTCACTACTTTAGTTACAACCGAGTTCATATATTTCTTATTGTTTGAATATTATCATTGATTTGTTTCTTAAATAAGATAAGAAAACGGTTCTCATCTGATGACTTTTTTAATTGGAAAATGTAAGTTTATATAATAAAATTAGGACACCTGTTAAATAAATCTCCCATTTTGAAGGTGGAAAATGTGTGGCTGAGGATCGACCATCCACTTTCCAAGCTAACGGCATGGTTATCTTGGCATTTTTTAATTCAGTCTTAAATCACTGCATAAAATTCCAACGTACTCATTTTAATCAATTTTCGTTGGAAATCGCCAATATGACGGTCCAGTCACCGTCGGTTGTCCTAAGTGGCACAACATCTCGTTAGTAATTTTTGACAAAAATTGATTAGGGGAAGTACGTTGGAATTTTGTGCAAAGGTTACTGACTAAATTAACAAAATTAGAAAGTTTGCGACTTGATTAACATCCATAAAAATAAGTTTATGATTGATTGGACAATTTCTACTTGAAACTTCACTCAACTTGACTAATTCACCTCCTACAAAGATAGATTTGATCATGCATGTGAAGTCCAATTTGTCACATAAACTATGAATTATGCGTAAGATATGATTGATGCTTCAATCAAACCAACTGCCTAACTAATAAAACTTTCTCTAAACCATTAATTAGTTTTGATAACCATTTCCATTACATAAACTGATAACTAACAGATGTGATATATATCCCCATAAATGCAATTTTTTCATAAAAAAAATAAAATAAACACATGCTTTTTGAAAGAAGGGCAAGAATCAAGCCACGCAGGCATCTAGGTTTTTCTGTCTAGCTCACTTGTCCTTCCACAAACAACATTATTCCATGCACTCATATCATTGCTGGTTTGGTCCTAAGGAAGAACTTTAAAAACTCTTTCTCAGTCCTCAACTGAATTTTGGGATCATCGGGATATAAAACTCTTAGAGGATATTCCCTTCTCTTAGGAAAGATAAAAATTCGGGGGGAATTGAAAGTGCGAGGCATGTGGGCATCGTCACATTGAAATAATGAATGTATCTATGAAGTCCGTAATCTCTGTATATCAAACAGACAGGCCATGAGACTCTTGTAAGAGCCAAAGCTCCCTTCCTTTGATGACATGATCTTTTAACTGAATACCAAGAATTCAAGGAAAATCCCTAGTTAAGAGGACACAAGCTTTATGAAAGAAAGGCAAGAGTCAAGCCCAGGAAGGCATCTAGGTTTTTCTTTCTAGTTCACTTCTCCTTCCACAAGCAACATTATTCCATGCATTCATATAATTGCTGGCAAGTTCCCCACCCAGTGTACGGAGCGATAACCCGTAGTAGATTAAAACAGCGACCTTAAAAGAGCTGAGACAGCATCCATACTATATTTAATTTAAACAAACAAAAAAACACCCTCTATTTAACTACCATCGAGAAATTAAAAAAAAAAAAGAATTGGCTAATAATAAAAAAAAACCCTAACTAAAAAAATAATTTCCCACCTACATTTGTTGAATAAGTAACAAAAGGCACCAACCCACTACCATAAATGAAGTGTATACTTTTTTCACTTGTCTTTTTGCTTCCTAATCATATGATCATGTTAGATTTTGACTAGAGATATTCTTTCTTTAGTGTGTATGCTCCTCACGTACTAATGTCATCTTATAGGTTCATTATTAGGTCTACTTAAAAAGTTCGATCTACATATAATTTTATTTAATTGGGAGGTGCATATACTAGTCTTGATGCTTTAAACTCAGTTCTTGGCACTTTAGCATCATCACTTTGTGGATTTTCATATTCTCACAAGTACAGCCTCATCTACATCTCTAAGCTCGTTTATAAACCCTTTTGACATTGATTGTTTATGACTCTTAGGGGTTTTATCTGCTCTAAGTGATAGGGATACCAGTAATCATACTGATTAAAACTAACAAAGACAAGAAAAACATAGAAGTGCAAAGGTAGAATAGAGTTTGTTATAAGGGTTAATACCACGAAAAAACTTAAATTAGTACACCTGTGACAGATTTATCCCGAACTAATTTTTTTAGCACCAAAGACCCCAAACTGATACACTTGTAACAAATTTACTCTTCGTTAAATTGGATTAATACCACAAAAAATCACAAATTGGTAAATCTGTGACAAACAGAGGGTAAAACCCCAAATTGGTACACCTATCAACTACCACATGTCATCTAACGCAACAATTTGACTATAAAATTTATTGAAAACTAATGAAAGATAAATTTATCACAGGTACACCAATTTGGAGTTTTTCGTGGTATTAATCCTTGTTATAATAGAGAGCAGAATTGGTGTGTCACTTGTGCTTGTGCAATTAAAAAAGGGTAAAAAAGAGAGCATACATATAATTCGTTGTCACTAAAAAGATTATTTCTACCAGTGGCATCAAGAAATTGACATGTTACGATGCGATTCAATCATTAATTATTAGAGATCTTTCAACGAAAGAAATTTTAAGTGCATACACACGAAAGGAATCCTATGATCATATATGAAAGAATATAAAATTATTAGTCGTATATAAAATGAAAATTCAAAAACAAACTATTTATTCCATTTTCTCATTTGACTATAATGGTAATAATTTTACTTGATCCACTACCAGCTATATATATATATTTCTCGCTGATGGCAAAGATAGGCCATTTGCAGAATTAACTAACCATATAAAAAATATCATGCAGACATAGAATTATATATGAAATAATACTGCCCAACAAGCACTACTTTTCCCAAGAGTACTTTTTAATCATGTTACCAGAAGGGTCACAAATTGATGATAAGTCTAATGACTCGCCACATGCTTTAAACAAAAGAGATATATCCCAAGATTAGTGCTTCTTTGGCTCTTATCCCACATAGTTTTATCTCGTTTGGTGGAAAGTTTAGCGGTGCCCGATGCCTCCAACAACATTATTCCCCCTCGAAATCGACACACAACCTTACGCAGTCGCGTAGAAATTTAAACCCTAAACACTTCACAGCCATCGCCCATGAACAGATTTTGCGTATTCCCTTTTCAAGATTGTCAAGATTCCATCGGTGGTGCCAATTTCGAGACTAAATCCACCCACATCTCCAAAACAAACATTTGAATAATTAGCTCAATAATGCCTTGGGTACAGTAGGCTACGGGCGCATAACATTAGTTAAATCTCCCAAGTCCCAACTACTTGTTCTCTTCTCATAAACAACCAAGCTAGAGTATCTTCAACGAGATACCCAAAAACACACAAGAAAAATTAATTGACAACCTAGAAATTAGGTCTTTATTTCATGTCCCTCGAGAAAAAAAAGGAATTAACGAAGCTTCTACCGAAAAGTACTAGGGTCTGTGCACGCACCTAAAGGTTGTTTGCAGTTGTCTATTTTGGACTAGGGTGGTCCACGAGCCAATCACCACACATTTCTGTTTTTATGTGCAGGAACGATTCATTGAATAATATAAACTTTAGAGCCGCTTCGCAGCACCTGCAATCGCCTCACCGCAGTTGTTTGATTTGATTGCCGGTCCAACATGTATAGTTGGATTTCTGATATAGTTACATCATTTAGTAATCTTCTTAATAGATCTCGAGTACACATGACTACAATACCTTACAAACTCAGCATGCTCACACTTCTTCCGGATCGAGCTTTGCCTGGTTTGTTTTCCGTGTATCGTGTGGATGTGGACATGATCTAAATCTCTGTGGTGCATGCGATGAATAGCCTTAAAATTATCGTGAAATCGACGACGGTACTTTGCAATCATAAGGAAGAAAATAGAGAAATGAAGGAAGAAATTGTCAATTTCTTGGATGGAGTGTGATGATTTTGTGGGGGAGATGCTAACGCAATGCTCAAGCAAAGTGTACATGTCAACTACAATCCAAAATGTGTTGAGGAAAAAAGAAGGAAAGCAAAAAGCCTCTCTCTTTTGTCTACTCCCGTGGGCTAAGATCATGCCTTCCTTTTCCCTTTTTTTGGCCATCGCCTTCACTTCACAAGAACTATGCATATTCTATCCACCTCTCTCATTTTGCTTGTGATCGCTTTTCTTTGTACGTATCTTCTTTACCTTTCTTTACTTTACCTCCCCTCCCTATTCACACCAAATCATCAAACCTCATAAAATCAAGTTGTCTCGATACGACTGTTAAGCAATCAAATGAAAAAAATTCAAGGTTTTCAATGTATTGCTTTTTTCCATATTGTACAATCGGCATTTCGGAAGTCGAAACATTCTTTATTTAATATGCTTAATTAATGTCTAGAGCACTCGTAAATAAGATCCATTCAAAAAGTCATCTAGCCTTTATTCAATTTCAAACTGCGTATACATGTTTTCATAAATGAATATATCAAGTAGACATACTCTTTTTATTAAGATCTCTCATGTAGATCGAGTGAAAACCAAAAAGTAAATATGAAATTCAAATATTTTGGCGGCTTGTATCCACCCTCAATTTAGGCCAAAATGGGTGTATACTCACTCAAGAGAACTCATACATTGATCAAACTATATAACATTGAGAACTTGAAGACAATTAACATAAAAAAAGGAGTAAGAGATTGGCTAAGAATGTGACTCTTGTAATATTACGGGGGAAATAGTAATTACATGATCAGTCCACTAGCAATGGCACGGTTCGTGCCCACATGAGTAGTTTCATACACTGGAAGGTCTTCACAATATCTCTCATTGCCTAATACTGCAAGATGATCAAGCTCAAACAGATCTGAGCTCGAATAACTTGCCGCGTCGTCGTCGTCATGGCAGCCGCCCTCGTCATTGCCGCCGACCTGATGAATCTCCCTGTGACCCCTCGCCGCCAAACTGTCGTTTCTCAGCTTCTTCTGGTTCTGGTAGTAATCCCTCAAGAACTCTCTCGCCGCCTCTTCCACGCGCCGGCTCTTCTCAATCGCATGGGATTTGACTTGCTCTGTTTCCTCTGTTTTCCTCGACGTTGGCGGCCTCCCTCCGATTTTCCACGCGCTCGGCACCGACACCGGCATTGAATTCGAATCGTACTCTTCACGATCTTCTTCGCACAGTGATTTTTGTCCGCACGGCCTGCAATCTTCGTCCACGATCACACTCACCGGGTAGAACCGGACCGTCCTCTTGACGCCGTTGTGCAGTTTCTGCCTCGATGCTGGGGAATGCTTGCTCAAGCAAGATCTCGAGAACGAAGAAGCCGAGGAACACACGGATTCATGTGCAGATTGAGATTTCCTCTCGGCATTTGGTTCTCCAAAACCACCAATCGCCGTGGTCGGCTTGGGCTTCTTCGTGTTGTTGGCGGTGAAGAGAGAATTGATGAAATTTGAGAGCCGGCCCCCTGGCGAAATCGGCTGCTTCACCTTCTTCAGATTGGCATAAATTTTTAACGCTCTCGATTTAGACTTTATCATACCTCCCTCGTTGAACGCGCTCTGTTCGGCAGAAGAATCGTGGCGATAATTATCAAAGTCACGCGATTTCCTCTGCTCTTGAAACAGAGCCCTCCCTGTTTTCTCCGGTTTAACAGAGGAGCTGGTCCTCACCGGCTTAGGCCTCGGTAGTGATGGTGGAGCGAAGCAGGAGCTTCTCGTCTTGACGACCCCATACATGGACTCAGTGTCCGAGGAAGAGAATCCACCAGAGCTCGAATCCGACGAGCTCGAGGTCGAACTGAAAAACAGAGCATCGGGGTCGCGATCGCGATCCCTCCTCTGCTTCCTCTCGAACTCGTCCCTCATCTGCCTCGCTTTCGCTCCCCCATCGTCACCGACCTTGTTGTTGACGAAACCACCTCGGTGAAGAGCGAGGTTCTCCTCGGCGCACTTGCTGCTTTTGGAGCCGCATTTCTTGACGTCCCTGATGCTCTGTTTCCTCGCCATTGCCGCGTCGCTGCAGAACCTCATGTCCTCCTCGCCTTTCGGGTCGGCCTCATCAATGGACCTGTAGATCTTGTCGAGAAGAGTGGAAGAGAAAGACGGGTTCCGCTTCCCTTGCGCACATCTCTCTTCCCTCAGAGTTCTCTCCGACTTATACATGTCCCTGTTCTCCCCCACTTTTTCTCCCTCCCCCACTTCTTCAGAGAACTGTGCAGGAACAGAGAGATGTCAAGAGCACAAGGATTGACACGCGCAGAGCGAGAGAGACAAAATGATGGAGAGAGAGAGAGAGAGAAAGGGGGTGGTTGAGCCTGTCTGGGAAAGGACGAGGCTCGGAAAGCTGCCGCTGTTTCGGGAGGCGCTCAAATCTCGCGAGAGGACAGGTCGGGCGAGAGGGGCATTACTGGAAAGCGGACATCGCTTCTCTCACTAGAGTTCCTTCTTCCCTGTGGCTTTTTTCTCTCTGGGGAGTGAGGGGAGGGAAGGAAGGAGCGAGCATGGCGTGGAGGAACAAGAGCAATCGATGTGTTTCTTCTAGAGAGAGAGAGAGAGAGAGAGAGGAGGGGAGTAATGAGAGCGAGAAAGGGCACGCCTTGAAGATGCAGGACAGGGGAGGAGGGAGAGAGAGGACTTTTATAAAGGGAAGGGGGTCTCGTTCGTGCGCGTGCATGGTCCGTGCCGATTGGAGCCAATTGGCCAGCTTGGCGCTGTTCTTCCTGCCCATTTTCTTTTGTCCCCGTTTTGCCCCTCCATGGTGTAGGAAATTACTCAATTCCCCAAAAATAAAATGGAAGTAAAGAAAAAATAAAATTGGAAATAGAGTTAATTTAACTTGTGCCAGTTTCCCAAGTTCGAATTTGAGTTCGTCGATCGCGTCGAAAGGTTGAGGAGGGGTGATCGGGCGTAGCAATCTATCCATGTCGTGCATTGCCATAAAAATTCTATGTCTGCCACATCCGATTTGAGTAATATATATTATTGCTCATGAAGTCACGTTTCTAGAATTAAAATTGTGATGTGAAGAATGATCTTCTGCACAAGGATTTGCTCGGGAGCCTAATAGTGTAAAACTCGCGACTTTGTGGAAAAACAACGGATGTTTTTTGCCACGCTATGTCATACTTTTAACTTTCATTTGTATAGGTCATTTTGGCATCGTAATTGTGTTGTGCTTTGGTTTGGGCTATTGAAGATTTTAGCAACATGTATTTCCAAAACAAGTGCAACCTCAACTTTATGGAAAACATGGTCTTAAAATGATGAGGATCATCCTCCTCACTATATAATTTGACATTCGAAATCTATCATATTCGCTCTTAAAACTCCGTCGAAGCGCTCTAGTATTGTCACGTTTAAGGGGATTTACCTTTTCAGGTTTTGTTAAATCACCTTAAAAGAGCTCGAATATCCCTGTAAATCTCAAAGCTGTCTTGAAAGTGTACATTTCAAACACCATTCAAGTTTTTTGTATATTGAGTTTTGACGAATTTACTTGGTTCGCGCAATATATGTAAGTGGAATGGAATATGCTTCTTGTTGAATTATTAAGTCTTACAATAAGTTGATTTTATAATAGACAGCTGATCGAAATGGTATCTTTGGTCAATGAGTTAGAGTGACTCTAGAAGTCGGCAGGGTTGGTATACAGAGCCATAAGATTTCATGCACAATTCCTCATTGATATAAGTCTTTCCGATTCCAATCATAAGAATTGACCTAAATGTTGCAAATCCACAATCGAATTAGGAAGGTGGATTTGTTTTAATGCATATGACCGATCGAACCCTCCAACGACAAACTCAAACTAAAATTTGAGTCAAACCATGTGGGGGTTGGTTACATCACCAAATTGACTAAGAGTTTGGAGAAATTTGGGAGATTGGGCAGGAGGAGAATTATTGGAGATGTAGATAGATGGAACCAACATCGGTTGAATAATTCATTCGGACGTAGATCGGTTGATTTGGGAATCATGCTTAGTGAGATGGGTGAGCAGGCTATCATATTATGTTTGGTGCATATGCATATTTCTAATGGAGAGTTGTTCGTGGAGACTTGTAGGTGTGATTCTTCAACGACATACTTTTATCCTTTGAGAGAGGGAGATGAGGATTGAGACAAATTACATTTAAGGTTCTGTTTGTTTCACACAAAATAAATGATTTAGATAATAATTTTGTAAAATTGATCATTTGTGTCGCTTGAAATAATAAGCCGATGGCAAATGTTTTCATTAGCAATAATAATTTATATCTAAATATATTCAAGAGCAATGAAAAAAATTTTCATTCGTTTATATTTATAAATGATATAAACGATTATTTTTTAAAAAATTATCTTTCAAATTATTTGTTTTCAAAAAATAAAAGAAGCCAATACATATCTAATTCTCTATCATTCAAGCCACTGACATGAACAGTAGATTGTGCAGTGACTGTCTGTTTAAGTTATGGTTTTAGAAGCATGTCACATGTATTTGTGGAAAAACACATTATCATTGGCTATTATTTGTGCAATATTCATGTTGAATTTTCTTGGGACGTACAATGCTCGAGGAAACCTGCTGATTCTGAAGGCTTTTTTTTTTTTTTTGAAAAGTTTCACAAAGTCGAACGTGAGAATTTTAATGAGACAATTTGAAATAAATGGTCCTATTTTAACCGAATATTATATTCATTTTTATAAAGAAAACAGTTTTGAATATGCATCTGCCAGCACTTTCAAAACAATTTTCAAATGAAAATTGAACAAAAAAGAAATGGATTGTTTTCAATATTAGATTTATAGAATGAAAAGAAATTAATATCTACACTTCTCATTATTTTCAAGATTGGAAAATTATACCAACAAAATGTCCTTTTTCATTTATCAAAAATATTTTACTGAAAATAGAATATACAAACTGAAAGTATTATATAAAATTAAATGAAGGACACAATAAGAAGAAAATCTTCTATATAACGCTCGTACCGCCCGATAGACCAACATGCAGTATTTATTCAACAGAATTTTCGTTAATTTTGTGATTTTCAGATGTGTATAAAACAAAAGAAGATATTTCATACCAACATACCACGTAATTAAATGTTAAAAGAAGTATCCAGATAAATAAAATGAAAAATATTTGACCAAAAAAATAGAAGGAAAAGCAAAAAATAGTCATTGTCTATGCTGTTTCTGATCTTCTTGAATGGGATGGGGCCCGATTTTACCTTGTTAATCGTTTTGTCTTCCTTTTGAATTTGAAACTTGTAGGACTTAATGCTCCCAGCTCTATTACCCAAAAATGGAAATGACAGTTTCAAAAGCTTGACCAAAGTTGGGGATAGATTGCCTGTAATCATGCAAAAAACATTTGGCTTTTTAACCTGCATGAGTAATTATATCAGGAGCCTGTGAAAGATTGACATATAATCATGGTTCAACCAAGGAGCCTCTCAAGATTAAACAGGAAAAAAAAAAGGGAAAACCAATGTAATAATCTTGGAGCCTATGCTCTTGCTTTTTGATAATGTCTGAAGATTTTTTCAAAACAAAGTAGGAGATGAGATATTGCAACCATATAATTCATAAAATTGAATTAATTAAAGGAAAAAAAGAGGGAAAATAATCCCAGCTCTCTCTATTATTTATTTATTTATTTATTTGAAATAGAGGGTGTCTCGGTAACAATCTACTTATTTATTTTTCAAAACAAAGTTGGAGATCAGATATTGCATTTTATAATTGATAAAATGGAATTATAAAAAAAAAATATGGGGAAAATAATCCGAACTCTTTATTTATCTGTATATTAATTATTTTGAAAAAGCGTGCCTCAGTAACTATCACTGGCTACATCCATAATGCACACCACTGAGAAGTAATGGAAGTCTTTCTTCTTTCGGCCATCGAAGGGCAGAGTTGTTTTCACTGGCGCTTGGGAAAGCAACAAAACATCCTTGATGAGGCTGAAAGTGATGCTTTGGACTAAACAACATTGACAACCCCCAAAAAACCTAAACGCCACACACTAATGCACACGCACAGTGCCTTGCCTCTATTATACCTGCCAAGGCCACATGATCTTCCATTTCTGGTTCTCTGGTTGTTCAGCCATCTCAAGACAGCATGTCATGTAGCTATCAGCGTCAGTTGAAATATCTGTGCAACCCCCTCTCTTCAGACTCTCTTTAGATAGAGATTGCGTGTTTTGAAGGTGAAAGGTCATTGGTTTTGGTCTCTTGAGCTCGGCTTGGATGGATAGTCTACAAGGAGTTGTCTTCGAGCTACAGTTTGCAAGGTGGCATACGGTAGCAGCAGCAGCAGCGGTAGAGCCAAGATTCTTGTGCTGTGCTTTCAACATCGGATGGGGATTGATCAAAGAGGAGCCCTGGTAAACAGTCTGAGCCCCGCCGTTGAAGAATTTGTGGCCTCTACATTTGTAGCCCTAGTTGGATGCGCCGGTGCATGTGAGCCCGAGCGATATCAATTGTTCGATCGCGTGCGCCCCAATGTGAAGACCACATGAATCGACGGGCTAAGAGCAGTGGGGACTTGTGTGCATTCGAGGCTTCCGATAATAATTTTTTGGTTTCAGAGTGCGTGGATCTGGCCGGGATAATGTTGGGTGAGGACCTTAATTGTACCCTCTAAGCGAGACCCATGATAACCTTACAAATTCCTACTGCTTTGTTTCTTTCTACCTTGCCAAGCGACAAGTCTTATGTGCATAGTCCAAACTGGTCATCAGACTCATCACAAGATCTCCAAGAAGTGATTGGTTTTACATGCTTATCATCATTGCTTTTCAAATGGACAATCACTGTCCTTCATTCTCTTTTAATTTCATGTCTCATTTTCTTTTAAGATTAAAGGGCAAATGGCGAGAAACTTATCGAATAACATCCTCGAGCACAGATTTGCATGCCAGAAAATGAAAGTGAATTCTCCGTTTGTTGAAGTTTAATAAGCCCATAAATCTCGACTATTCGATAGAGTCACCCATATTAAGTGAGCACCCATTTGATCAATTTCGCGACACTAGTCCACGGTCATAATATCTATATTCGCAACATTGCCATGATACTAAATGTAGCTGCGACCGTACGATTCGACTGTGATATCATGAATTCTCTAGTGTACCCTTTAAAACTAGTGCTAAATCTTCTTCTAGAATTTGCCCTTTTTTTTCAGGCCAAAGATTTTCGTTGGAGCCTGTCTTGTACCGTCCCGCCAATCGAAGGCCCTGCCAAAAAAAAAAATTGGCCACGATGGTCATCATCCGGAAACCGGTTAAGCATCCAGGCTAAGGAACGGCTATTAATTGCTTGCCTAATGCGCGTGGCCTGTGGACGCGCAGAGGGGATAAAACCCCACCCTCCCAATAATTAGCGCCCTGGCCGTCTGATCTGATCTTAACCCATCACGCGCGACCCGTTGGGTAGGGGGACGGGAGGACTTTTAACACGTGTGGGGCTCCCCGCGCGCCCTGGCGACGCGAATAATTCACTGTTTCCCTGTCCCCCCCACGTGACGTTGCCACTGACACGTGCGGTCGGGAGGTCGTCGATGGGATCCGTGATTTTTTTGTCAACTTTTTAACTCCTTTTTATTCACTGCGCTCGCTTACGTCATCACCCCCCCCCCCTCTGTCGATCCTGGAGTTTGCCCTTGTCAGGAACGATCCCCAGCCGTCGGATCCCCTTCGCCTTCCTCCTGCCATCTGCTGATCCCACGGTCAGGCAGGCACGTAATTAAGTTTTGACAGACACCCTTTTCTCTGTTTATTTTCTCTTTTCGTTTTCGGATATTAGAGTATCAAAAAGTCCTAAAATTTGAAAATTTCGGGACCCGATTACACTTTCATGATAAATTTAATTGCTTCAAATGTACTTATCCTTATTTTTTTTTTCGGTCTCTCCTCTTTCATGAACAATTCCTCAAGCTTTCTATCGACTAGTACACGGTTCGTATAGTGTGTAAAGATTGTCTGTAAATAATGTTTTGCATTCCGAGAGGTAGGACATAAATTTGATCTTTTAAGAGATTTATGAGAAATTAGAAGTGTATTAAGCAAAAATATTATAGCCAAGTCGGTGCCCCAAATATAGTTATTTTCTCACACTTCTCGAATGATTCCACTTGTGTTTTGATTTCTTTTTGCGAATATGAAATGACTCGAGCACTCTACATGTAAATTTCTTGAACGTCACCCTGGTTAATTAAGAGAGAACGGTGTGTGAATAGAGTCTCCACTGTCAAGCTCCAGATCTTTGATACCTAGACGATCGATCGAGAGTACGAGTTTCAATGCACCGTGCGACCTCAGCTTACTCTCTCTACATATCCCGAGGGACCAATGACCCCCACCAGCCCTATTTGCGATCTGTCACTAGTAATACTACTAGTCAGTGTCGCAAATGGACAAGAAAATTACTATAATAGACATTGTTGTCTACACAGACTTTTCTCCAACCCCATCGCAATGTTGAAGATATATATAAATAGGTGATTTTTCGTATCTCTCAAGATTGTGCATACATCTTCCTTGCCCGTGTATATATAACCTTAGATAGTAACGCACAAAATCAATTCACACAATTAAGAAGGTTGGTGCAAGAAAGCCGCTGTTGTTCAACTCCAACCTTTAATTATACCATAGTTTGAACGCAACGATTTTAGCTCGAGTCCCAAGTACGGAGAGTTAGCTAGGATGATCAAGGGGTACGGACCATCAGCTCTATTTAGACAGACGCTATGCATGAACAAAATCCAACTATCAACTCAGGATTGTGATGGGTCATCTCTTTCCCACATGAACCGAGGGCATACGTTGCTTTCTTAGCAACTCAAGGAGTTAGGATCAATTGAAGTCTGATGTCTTCATGGGAGTAGGCGGGTGGGGCAACAAGGTTGCTCGACCGCACGACCATGATTGGCCAACATCCTTTTCTCTAGCTCCCGTCCATCTCTACTCGGGGAACATTTTGGAGGAGCAGAGAGAGAAGTGAACGCTTAGCACACGATCTCATCGAGTCATGCTTTTCTCTAGGGTGTCAATTGCAACCATCTCGCGTATCGAGGACCACAAGATAGAAATCTCATTCTTTGCATCAAGAGATAGTAGAATAATTCGATTGCTCAATCATAGAAACATAAAAAAGGGGCAAGTCTCATATGATCCGGCATACATAGATAACAAAATTTTCCGATATGTTTGGTTTGCACAGACACCCCGAACTAATATGAGCATTTGTTCTCGATCATTTGTGCGGTTTTTCAGGGCATGGTGAAGCAAAAAAATGAGAAAAAAAAATCCATAGTAAACTTCATTAGAGACCCTACCCCGTGACTCAATAAATAAACCTCAATAAAATTCGTTTAATACCGAGGAACATTATCTTAATACGGCGCGAGGAAGAAAGGGACAGTTTCTCTCCTTCCAAGCACCAACAAAGTGGCAGTTCATTTGCCGTCTCCTCAGGACTTCAGGACAATGTCAGCCTCACGTATGTTTCTCTGTCCCCGCCTGTCGCTCTGCGGCCGTGGTGCAGTGGAGGAGGGGTTGCTCCACGTGCACTTCATGACTTGGGCTGTGCTTTCTCGGGGTTCTCCCTCCTCCTCCATCCCCATCTTCACGTTCAGTGCGAGCATGCATGCCCCGTTCATCTCTCCAGCTTTTGTCTTTATTGCAGCAGTCAAAAAGTTCAATGGAAGCCTTATGTGATTTGGTCGATTTTGATACGATTAAGCACGTTAATCGTATCTCGAAAGCGTGAATTTCATATCACACGATTGGAGTCGGGAAGGAGCATGGTCTTTGTATCTTGTTCGCTCATGACTTTCGATGGTTTTATGAGCTTTCTATTAGTACTGTATGTTGGATTAGGCGAGTTAGCGAGCTCGATCGTCGTGGTTTGGAATAATTGGTGTTGCGAACCTCAACAGTACGGCAGGGATTCGAGGTCCGTGTTGATATTTTTTGGTGTCAATGGAGAGCTTGACTTTTGGATTAAGAGAATTGGCTTGGTGTGGTAAGCTATATAGTTCATGATGCAATTGAGGGTGGCCTAAGAAAAAAAAAGGATTATCTTTTCCTCCAACCATCCTTTTGATTGGTGGCGGTTTTACGAGTTGTCAATAGAAAGCTCAACTCCTTGGATCAAGGGAATTGGCTCGATATGGTGTGGTGGGCTAGTACATGAGCTCATATCGAGCTCGTTCTTTGCTATGATTGATTTGTCTATCATGCTATAGATTATATCGAAGATGGAGCTATTTGCACACCCATTGTGATTAAAATACACATTATTATGATCGGGTGATCTAACTACCATTTCTGTTGTTTCTTTCAGTTAAGTGTCAAGAAAAATGAAAGTCACATTCACTCACCCTTTCACTAGTCATCATTCCTTTTCATCCTCTTGTTACCCCTGTCCATTGGAGATTGTTAATTTGAACCATTGGTTTCATCTCTCGGATTACTGATCGCGAAAGATTAAAAACTTCTATTAACGAGACAAACGTGACTCGTATACATGCCATTAATCTAAAACCATTCTTCTAGTATGAATTTCGATGGATGCTATTCTAATTTCCTTAGAGAAAGAATACAGCTTGGCCGTGCTCGCGAGGATCTAACGGACACAGGAAAACATAATATAATACATATCCTCGAATGCATCCACTGTTCAAAAGTTGTTATCTAACGAGTTTCACGGGGCGTGATTTCATCTCTTTCAATATGGAGCGGTGTATCCGATCAAAAAAAATAAAAATATGCAGTGATGTGGCTGCGTTAGAAAATCCTGGTCGATAAGTTGATCGGACGTTACATAGGTGCCAAGAGGGACTACTGATAGTGTGTTTGCATGCTCATGCTCTACTCTCTTGAAGTACCCTTGAAAAGTCAAAAGGTAACTAGCAAATGCATTGTGTTTGAACAAAATGTAAAGTGTGTTGCCCAATAAAACACGGGCCTCGAGCTTATGGGCCCCGACCCGCGAGATCCATGGTCCAACGACAAAGCCGGGTCGAAAAGCAGCTCTCGAGGAGTTCGGGTCGGGCCATGCTCTCTTACTCTAGTGAGCAACGTATGCCGAATGTCCATACCAAGATTGTCTCTTTCGAGCTCGGCTCAAACATGATGACGAATTAGGGTGAACTTCGCAATCACGGACCCACTGATGAACATCGGCCTGCAAGACTTTTCAATTTCATTTTTGTCACTTGTGATTGGAGTTTTTGTCGCGACCTAAAAAACTTTCATTTTTCGGGCTAATGGATTATTAAGACTAATCTTAACTCGGGCCCTCCCAAGCCCTACCAATTCGCAATTTAGGGTTTAAGTTCTTAACATGCAAATGTCTTCATGCTTGGAGTCGCCACTAATCATTTTGTGGTAGGTCGATTAGAAACCTAAATAAAACATAGGGAGATATGTTTTATTCCTACGAACCAGAAATTCTAAGCTCGGGGACTTGGTTACGCTAGATCTAATCTAACGCCCTTGCGGTACCTTTTCTTTTCAAAAATATTTTGGCAGGCAGTTTGGATCCATTTCAACTTAATTACTAACATGTGAGGTGTTCATGCGGGTGCGTAAACCACCAATTTAACACTCAATAATTGAATATTAAATTGCAAGATTGAAAAAATTACTTACCTGGAAGCAACGCAAGCATCTGCATTGTTAGCTAGAAAATCACATCAATCAACCCTAATATGATTTCTAATTAACAAGCAATTCACTCAATATTTTTGGATTTTCTCTTATTTAAATGAGGGCTAGTCTACATGCAATGACGTGCAAAATTGACATGCGAATTAATGCAACCTAACATGCAAATTATATGTCATGCGACGACGTGACCTAACTCTAATGACAGGCAAATGATTTATTTTTGGTATTTTTCTCATTGAAATTCGGAATAAAAATATGCTTAAAATAACATGCAACCTATGATGACTTAACATATCCTAACATGACTTATTTTTGAGATTTTTGTTAAAATTCGAAATAATAAATTACTTAAATTAAGAATGCAATCTATCCTAATCTACCATAAAGCAATTTATTCTTTTTTTTTTTTTTTTTTTTTTTTTGGGGTTTTCATGAAATTTCGGAATTAAAAAATAACCTAAATAATCTAATAAGATTAGAATATTGCTTAATTTAAACTAGGAAATAGATTATCTCAAGTCCTAATTTAAATTAAATAATTACTCTATCTTCTAGATACATTTAGGGTTCCCTAAACATGCAAAACTCAAATTCAAATCCTAACCGATATTTTTTGAATTTTCTGTTTAAAGGAAAGCAAATAATAAAAAAAAAAAAGACAAGGATAGCAACCACATTCAAATCGTCCACGCGATCCGCCAAATTTGTTTCAAACTCGGATTAGGCACAAAAATCGAACTATCGGTCATATCTATAGGGTTATAGATATTGACGGAAAGTCGATCATTCAAATTTGGAAAGCAGATAAAGATCATTATCGTATCCAAGTGATTATGGATAGGATAATAATTTTCCGTATCGCCACGTATCGTACCTTAGGAATAAGGTCAGATAGTCGTCCAGATACGTTGCTAAATTAGGAACGATTCCTAATTTTGAATATTTTCAAATATTGCGGATATATCGAACATTATCCTAAGATATCTAAATATCCACATGATATTCATGAAATATTCAAAACATGCAAATTAGGAAATTAAGTATTCTGAAAAATATAGGATAATGTTCAATCACCTAATTTGCAGACAATCTCCAACTTTATCAATTTCGGAGAAACATCTTCTGAATTCTAAAGGAATGAAAATCAGATCTGGACACAGATACTGATCAGATTGTGAAAATTCCATTTGAAAATCCAAATGACCTCCGATTTTGATGAAATTAGTATCAATGAAAAGATCTCGATCTCAGTATGAACTTTCATGAAGAAAACTTTTTCAGATTTCGAACACACAAATTTATGAAAATTGAAGAACACACGAAGGTCAATCTGGAACTGATCTGTCATCAGATTCATGCATATATGACGTTGCAGATCGTATCATGCTAACAAGCTTGGAATTTTATGAAAATTTTATGGTGAACAGATGAAGACGTGATCTACAATTTTCATGAAGAAAGTTTTTTCAAAAAATGATCATAGAAAATCATAAAAATCACGGAACAGCACAACATCAGTCAGAACATTATCAAAACAGACTTCAACATCATATTCCAGATTCTGATCCTAACTTCCGAAATAGTTTTGACATAGCAAATCAGGTCCGATTGAGGCATATGATATATCAAATCAAAGCTTAAGACGTGCTTTACGATTCTCTAGTTCATCACTTCACAAGATTTTGATATTAACGAGCTGAAATCAGCATCTCAAGCATACTGGTTTCTATGTACACGATTTTACAGAACAAAGTCCAAGTGCACTTACCTTGTTTAACGATGCTCCGGCACGAAATCGAGCGATCCGGCCTCCGTATTCAGATAAAAAACAACACGGATAAATCTCAGAAAGCTCGGCCGACCATAGTGATGTGAAGATGTCAAGGAGTGTTGCCGCAAGTTCTGGATCGTCGGAGGAAGTCGCCGATCAGTCGGTTCAGCCGCTTGAACCGGCTGATCACATCATCGGCAGCAACGTTAGCGGAAGGCAGCGACGTCGGCGGGCGGTTGAGGCGCGACGACGGCGGTGCGGCGGCGTGCGGCGTGCCCCCGGTAGTGGTGCGCGACGTCACTTTCTCTCTCACACTTGCCTTTCTCTAAAAATCAGATCTGAATTATGTGTTGTCCCCTCCCAAATTCTGACCTAATGATGTATATATAACACTAATCTAGGTCAATTAGATGGGCTCTATAGTCATAATGGGTTTAGGCTTAGGCTCTAATTTAATTTAAATGGGCTGAATTAACTTGGGCTTTTTATTTAATTAAGCACAATGGGCTGAATTAAACTCAAATTAAAATAACCGAACCCGTTTGACTTGTAATTCCCGGCCCTTGCCTTTCCGAGCGAACCGAGTCCCATTCGATGAAATTTAAGCTCGTTCGCCATCACCGGTCCGATGCAAAATGCGATTAAATTAAAATGATCCTAAACTATATGTTATGCAATTTAAATATTTTTGTTTAGGGGTTAAAAATTAATCCCTAATTTTCTATACAAATTACGACTAAATGATTAGTAAAATTTAGGTGTCAACAGTTTTAACATCATATTAAGCTTCTCACACAACGCTCACTAGAGGTGATTGGTTTCCGGTCTTCCGGTTCCGGTTTTGGTTTAATGGAACCGGTCACTTATTGTGTATGACTTATAATAGCTGTTGCAATTTGTGTTCACGTCAAGTTTCTCCCTTCTTATAGTGATTGGGTATGTACCTTTCCTCTTCTTGAAATCAGTTCGAAAGTTTTGTAATTTTGTAGTAATTGTTCTAGTGGAGAATAGCTCCCGGATGAGTTAAATTTGTTTGTGTTAGTACCGAAGACGATGTAACTTTTGGAAAGTTTCGGGAGAGGGCAATTGAAGTTCACTTAAATGTTTCACTTTACTTAATCTTTTTGAAGAAATTAAAAAAATTTAAATATATATTTATAGTCTGTTCGGTCCGGTTCTCCCTTGAAACTGGGAATCGGCCACTTTTAGGAACTGAGGATCGGACCCAACAGGCTGGTTCGGTGCGGTCGGGTCCGAACGGTTCTCGGTTCGGTCGGTCCATTTTGCTTACCCCCGATGCTTGCTTGCCTAATCCCAATATTCCCAAACTCTTCCCATGCGAAAAGAGGGAAACCGTCGATTGGGCCTGCTTCGAGGCCCAATCACGGGCCCAAGCCCAACGAGAGCGCGCAGGCCGGGGCGGGGGGGGGGGGGGGGGAGATCTAATCCGGGGGCCCACGGACTCCATCCCGACCGTATTCAAATCCAGTTAAATCCGGACCCGGTTCAAATCCGCACCCATCTCTCTCTCTCTCTCTCTAGCTCTGGGAACAGAGGTCAAATACTTTCCCATCTTTCCCTCCTTTTACCTCTCCCCCTCACTCCCTCTCTCTCCCCCCTTCGATCTCTGCTGCCTGCGCTCTCTCTCTCTCTCTCTCTCTCTCTCTCTCTAGGAATTCTCCCTCCCCCGACCTCAATTCCGACCCCGTCTCCCCCCGTCGCCGGACCTCCGAATTCCGGCGGGTCTCGTGCTTATAGCTCCGCCGTCGCGGCCATGGACGGAGGCGCGCAGTACAACCCTCGCACCGTCGAGGAGGTGTTCAGGGATTTCAAGGGCCGGAGGGCCGGCATGATCAAGGCCCTCACCACCGGTACTACTCCGCCCCCCCCACCCTTCCTCTTCAAATTCCCGTTATTTCTTCTTCTGGGTTTTTCTTTGCCCACATCCCTTCGGCGCATCACGTCGCGTGCCGGCAAATGGGGTTGAGGGATTTCGAGTTGTAGCGCCATTTTGGGTTCTGCGTGTTGAGGTTCTGACGGAAGTTTTCGGTTTTTTTTTCTTTTTTTTCCTGCCCTCTTGTTGCTTTGTGATGCAGAAGTCGAGGAGTTTTACCAGCAGTGCGATCCCGGTTAGGGTTTCCCATCTCTTCTGCCTCGTGGTGTTGTACTTTTGCTGAGATTTCGTGCTGTGAATTTGTTCGCTGATGGGAACTAGCTGCTGCTTCTTCTTTATTTGTTATTTTTCTTATTGCTGATGCGGGTGCTTGTGCGAGACGAATTTGGAGACTTTTTTGTTCTGTGGGTATCGAGCGAGTTTCGCTTTTGGAAATGCATGACGGGCTAAAAAGGAAAGGGGGAGTTTGAGCGTTATGATCTGGTCTGTTGCTAGATTTCATGCAGGGGGTTTGATGAGTAACGTAACATGACGGCGTGGGTATCCTCAAGAAGCTTCTCGTTAGCGTTCTTGTGTTTCTCTAATTTCCCCCCTTCTGCAAAATGTCTTTTTTTTTTTTGGATTCAGTTTGGTTTGGATTATTTGAATTCTGCAACTCCCTTTTCGTTTGTTGTGAGAGGATTGATGATAGTTAGCTGTTTCCCTGAGCTTTGATGTGGATACGTTTTAAGGAAGAGTCTGTTTAAATATAGAAGATTAATCTATTCAATTCAATTCTTGGCCTGCACGTGTAGTTTCACAGCAATTGACAACCAATTTTAACAACAGATGTCTTAAAACATCGTCTTTCTTTCAGTCGTTACGTACTGGTGAGCAGATTAAAGCTTATTCTGCCACTTATTTACCTGCAGTTTTGCTTTCATTTGAAAACATTTTAGCTATGTGGAGACTAAGCAATACGCCTGTTTGTCTACTTTTTGTGATAAGCAATCATCATGAGAAAACCAGCCAATATCCAGCCCTTGTTTGCGAAACCCTTGATTGGCAAAGCTTTGCCCAGTTTATTTCTTTATGATGCTGTTTAATGTTAAGGATCCGGAAGATTAACCTTTCTCTTGCTAATACCTTCAGATGAATAAGATACCAAATTTTTGGGACAGGGTGACTTTTGTCACTCCTCTTACATGATAAATGTTGACTCATGAGTTCAAATTGACGTGTGTTAAGGCTATTGCTTCTTGAATGCGTACTCTTGAATTTAGCTGCGACTCATTGGCTCTCCACTGTATTTGTGTTGGTAGATAATGTTCTGTGAAAATAATCTAGATATTTTATATATTTTGAGTTCAAACTGTTCTGTGAAAATAATCGACAATGGCTAGGCCTGTGTGTCTTCTGTAAGATAATGTACTTCTTCCATTACTGCGAAACTCGGGATATTTTATACTGGTTCTTAGAGGTAACAAATTTGATCTGTTCTGTTTGTGAAATTTTAATGTACAGCAGGACATGTTATTCGACGTGAGAGCTTGTTAGAAGCGAGTGATATAAGATCGAGAAGAACTTTCAAATTTTTTTTTTTTCTGAATCTTGATATTGTTGAGGCCTTTTTGAAATCATTGTGCTTTCTGGACTTTTTCTTTTATATATATTTTATCTGCTTGACCGAACTAGTAACTTCAAGCATCTGACGTACTTGTTCTGTTTGGGCTTCTATATAACTACCGCTCCTCCTCTGCTTCAGAAAAGGAGAACCTTTGCCTTTATGGGTTTCCAAGTGAGCAGTGGGAAGTCAACTTACCCGCGGAAGAGGTGCCACCGGAGCTTCCAGAACCTGCCCTCGGCATTAATTTTGCTAGAGATGGGATGCAAGAGAAGGACTGGTTGTCTTTGGTTGCAGTTCACAGTGATGCATGGCTACTTTCTGTAGCATTTTATTTTGGTGCAAGATTTGGATTTGATAAAGCTGACAGGTTCTGTTTCCCTCTCTTCTTGACTACAGACAATTTATAGATTATTAATTTGACTTTTGAGAAGTGATTTGATTTTTAGTTTTGTAAATTCATTCATTTACCCTGGAGAATTTGAAAGCTTCTAAATGACTGAAATTGAAGGGGAAAGTTTTTTTTCCTTTTGTTTTTTTTTTTTTGGGGGGGGGGGGTGTTCATAATTAGTTTGCATTTGTGCTGTTTGTGGTTTTTGTATCAAGGTAGTGCTCCATGCTGTCAATGCCTTTGGATGCCTAGCTGGAGTATCTGTTATTTCCCATATTGTGAAGTAGTGAGTGGTTAATAATAGTGAAGCCATACGGTATGGTGATTGAGGCAATTACTGTGCAATTAGTTAGATTTCTATGGTACTATCTTGGGTGTCGATGGATCTTTTGCTTGTAATGTCGCAGTGGGCTAGCACATTTTCTGGCTTTGTAACCTTATAGATTTCTCTGGTGCAGGAAACGCCTTTTCAGTATGATTAATGATCTTCCCACGATATTTGAGGTTGTGACAGGCACGGCTAAGAAGCAAGTCAAGGAAAAGTCATCAATTACAAATAACAGCAGCAGCAAATCTAAATCCAATCCCAAGGTGTGGAGGCAATCTTATGCCATTCTTTTGGGTCATTTACTTTATTTTCCAATTTCCAATTCGTTAGGAGGATAAACTTCATCTTTTGGGCTGGCCAGCCTGAGTGTATCGGGAGCTGTATGCACCCCTAGAGTCCCATATTTAGTAATTCCTGAAACTTCTTTCTGTGTCAAGCTTACAAATTACCGCACCTTCTGCATCCAAGTCCATAATCACCCATGCCAAAGAGAGAGAAAAAAGACTATACCAAAAAAGAAAAAGAAAACTGCTTTGCACTGTTGCACCTGTATTCTTAATATAGCGTGCAGTCTAATCTGGAAGCAGTGATGCATGATGTACCCTTGCTATCTATTTCCTGTAGTAGTCTGATTGTTCTTGAACATTTGAAATCTGGTGTTCAATCTTGAGCAGTATTCTAGTCAAGTGAATGTATCGACATCATGGTTGATGAATGACTTTATTTTGTTTGAAGTTATTGAATGTGAGTGCACAACTGTTTGCCTTAAACACTTGATGAAACAGACACCAATTCTAAAGGAAGTAAAGTACATTGAAAAATCAGGTCCAAAGGAGTTAGAGGGCAGTATGCTAGTCAAGTGAATGTATCCACGTCATGGTTGATAAATGACTTCATTTTGTTTGAAATTATTGAATGTGAATGCACAGCCATTTGTTTTAAACACTTGATGAAACAGACACCTATTCTAAAATAAGTAAATTACATTGAAAAATCAGGCCCAAGTGAGAGGGAAGAGAAAAGAGGAAAGGAAGAAAGAAAAATTGGGGTGGGGGGGTGCGGGTTGTGCCCGGGAGGGCTCGGGGGATTTTATAATGCTAAATGTGGAGCTCTGTGATTCATCTAATTATGCATTATTGGTGATATTTTGTTACATATCATATCTTAAAAGTACTTGTTGAATGCAGAAAGGATCAGAATCTCAGACAAAGTTTACAAAGGCAGTGCAACCGAAGGAAGAGGAGGAGGAAGGTTTGGAGGAGGAAGATGAGGAGGAGCACGGGGAGACTCTTTGTGGAGCATGTGGAGAGAATTATGCCTCGGATGAGTTCTGGATTTGCTGCGATATCTGTGAGAAGTGGTTTCATGGTAAGTGCGTCAAAATCACTCCTGCTAGGGCTGAGCACATTAAGCAGTACAAATGCCCATCTTGCAGCAACAAGAGAGCCCGGCCTTGATAGTTGCTTGGGAGGTAGCTGTTCAAATGGTTCCTTTTCCTTGACTGCTAATTGTGTAGTTGGTCGCTCTTATTAGTTCGGTGTTCCTTGGTTAGAGAAAGTTGTGTAGGTTGCAGATCAGTTGTTCATTAACTAAAGATTCATATTTTTGTGGTTGAGTTAAGGCTGATTTCAGACTTTCCTGTTAAGTACACCTTTATTTATGTCAGTTCTTGTAATTTTAATTCTCGGAAGATGTATCGTCTCCTCGTTCTAGCTTCTGCCTGGCCCAAAGCTTGTAGAATTTGGCGGTGAGGTTATGCTTTTGTTCATTATTTTTATTTTGTGTGAGCATAATTCTGTGAGTCGGTCTACGTAAAAAAAACTCTCGAGGGAATCCAAAAATTGCTATATATAGCTGGAGCTTAAATCGTGTGAGTCGTGTTCGAGCATAGTGCATGTGACAACTTGAGTTTGCAAGCTACAGGGAGTTCGGTTAAGCTTTCGTGCTCAACTGTACTGCTGGTTTTAGCTGATTATCTTCTGTAGCAATTTCATTGCGTATGTGCATCTGTAAGTACGTAGTATGGTTGTCCGGCAAACGCTAACACAGCTGATATCAATCTTTCAATGATAAACCATCCGTGGCTGGCGAACATCAAAATTGCTGAACACTTGGATGTCTGTTTACATAAGACAGAATTCTCCGTTCTTGAAGTTAATAGACCTTTGGAAAAGGCTAATTTATAAGTAGGCCCGTTAAAGGGGTGGATCGGGTTATAAATGGTCCGACTCAAGTTAATCAATCTAACTCATATTTGCCTATTTTTGTGCAACATAATTTTAGCGAATAATTTCTTGGGCTCTGACTCTTTGAAATTTTCATCCTTAAATTATTGCATTTAAAGAATAGGTGACTTCATGAACTAGCTCGCGGAGTTGATGAGAGAGCTCGTGTGCTAGAGTCGATTCGTGGGGTTGATGGAAAATAACAATGACGTTTTAGAACCAGGAGCCAGTTGGTTCAGTTCAGTTCCAGTCTACTGGGGAACCAGTACATTTTACTTTTTGAGTGAAAAAGCAAATTCTTACAATACAATAAAAAAGTTACGCCATTTCACTTGGTCAAGTGGTTATGTTATTTCTTCATAGTAAAAGATCATGCTTCAATTTTTGACAGTGCAAAAGTGCTTTTTTTTAAATAAAAAAAGAGGCTTTCGAATCAGCCTCAAGGGATCCATGCAAAGGCACCAAGGTCTTGGCCTGGGTCTCTCGGTCTAGCTTGGAGAGATTCGGGCCAAATCTTTGATGACCTAGGCACCAGGAACTCAAGCTTGGCCTTGAGGGACTTGGCCCTTGCCTTTTTGTACCCGACTTGCCCAGTCGCCAAGAAATTGGGCCCAACCTCAATGGACCTTGGTCGGGCACTAATAACTTGGGTGAGGGAGCCAAGTTCTAGAGCATGGCCGCTAGGCACCCAATCATGGGCACTAGGGTCTTGGGCTAGGCGCACCTCCGTGGATTCAAACGCGAACATTGGGGTTTCGGGCCTGACCTTGAGGGACCTATGCCCTCCCTCTGTTGACTTAGGTCCGGGTGTCAAGGAATTGAGCCTACTCACGATTGACCCGAGCCAAGTGCCAATGATTTTTAGGTGGAGCCAAATACCCGGGCATGGCCGCTAAGGACCCGAGCCCAACCTTTGTGGACTCAGTCATCAAGGAATTAGGCTTGGCCTTGATTGACTTGGGCTTGCCTTGATGCACCCGGGTTGGATGCTAAGGACTTGAGCATGAGACCCTAGTGCTTGAGTATGGTCACCGGGCATTCGGGCATGGGCATTAAGATCATGCGATAAGCCTTAAGGGACTTGGGCTCGGCCTTTGTGGACCTAGGCATGGGTACCGAGGTCTTGATCGGGCCTTGAGGGACCCAAGTCCAGCCCCTATGGACTTGGGCCCAGTCATGGTGGACTTGGGATGAACACCAATGACTTGGGTGTAGGAGCCACATACTCTAGCATGGGTCCTGAGCCTAGTCTAAAGAGACCTAGGCCTGGCGTCAAGAAATTGGTCTTGGCCTCGAGGGACCCAAGCCTGGCCTCCAAGGAGCCAGGCATGGGCACCAAGATCTAGGTCTCGGCTTGAGGGACCTTCGGCCCCACCTTAATGTACCTAAACCAACCTCTGTGGACCTCAGCTGAGTACTAGTGACTTGGGTGCGAGAGTAAGGTATCCAGGCTTGATCGTCAGGGACTTGGGCACAAGCATCGAAATATGAGGACCGGCCTTGTGAACCTAGGGTCTTAGGCCTGACCTCAAGAGGCCTGGGCCTAACCTCTATGGACTTGGTCCCAGCCATCGAGGAATTGGGCTCGGACTCGATGGACCCGAGCTAGTGAGTTCGAGCCTCCATCGAGTTTGAGCCTGGTGCTAGTAACTTGGGGGTGGAAGCTGGATACTCTAGCACGGCTCCTAGGACCCGGGCACAGCCTCTACGAACCCGGGCACGAGCACACGGAGGACATCCCACTTCAAGTAAATGGATTGAAGTTGGATTCTTTGTAAACCCATTAGAACTCTTTAGGGCTTTGTTTCATTAGACCCATTTTAATCTATATTTTTAATTTTAGGCAATCCATGTTGCACTTAACAAATATGAGTCAAAATATGGGTCCATAAGCCATTTTGCCACCTACATTAAGAAGGATCACGCCCTAGCGAAGGCAGTGCTTAAGGATTTGACACAGACACATCATTGCTTCTTCACGGGACTCGGTTACAATGACATGGTTGACCATGACCGTTGAATGTGGTGACCTCTCTATAGAGCCATTATGAACATTGCATAAGATTGACCTGATCCCCAATATGGACCCATGCAAGTGTTTGCCCTCTTAAAGAATCTTTCTCATCAATCGTTTTCTGTTGGCTCATCAGTCACTCATTTTCTCTTAGAAGAGACGTCAACTTTACTGTGCTCACATGGGCAGTGGAGGTCTCTTATCCACTCTGTGACTTAAAACAATGATCAAACCTCTGTATTGATCCAATCCAACGGTATCTAATTCTTTAGAGTTGTTGGCTAATGATATTCTTTATAGTCCCAACGAGATTCAATGATTATCATAGCAGGCTGCAAAAGTTGGTGGTCCATTTGCTGAAAGTGGGCCCCAAAATCTTATCCATTAAAAAAATCCCCTTATGATATTAACCAATGTATCTTCCATTCCTATGCTTCACATATATGCAGATCAAATATGCAAGGGACATTGATTTGCAGATGATGGTTATACCATACCCTACCTGAACAATGAAGAAGGCCATGCAAGGGGACAATGTCACTAAAAAATATGACATTAATTTAGGATGGAGTTTTCTAGAGAATCTTAAAGGGTCAATCCTCCGTCGAAACGCCTTGTAACTAGATTTTTTTGTCGTAATTTTATATGCAAAATTTCATGGCCAAGAGCATATCGTGAGCAATAAAAAGCGAGTTTAAGTAAGTAAAACAAAATTTGGCACGATAAAATACACTAAATTTCTAACAATAAAAATTTACTTTGGATATTGAAAATGATCAGAGCGCAACAATCTCACGCGTCACGAAAATTCACATACGAATTACATCCTGTTATCTTTCAATGTAAATTGAATATGGCTTAGCAGATGCCTTGAGTTAAAGCCCAGCTAGTTATGCTCATTACGTAAGTTTCATTCCTTTGAAAATAAGGAGGTACAGATACTCTCCTTTTCCTTCAAGGGAGGCTGTGTTGGACAGTTTGGATTGACATCTGCTGAACTCCAGATCGGAGTGGTCCTCAAGGTTTGCCTTCAGGTCACAGAAGGAGTAGTTGTGAGATCAGATTCCGAGTGGTGGATGAAACTGATAAGCATGATGAGATTAAGAGAAAGTGTTAAAAATGGTCCACGGTTTGATGGTCCATAGAAAAGTCAATAATAAATAGTGAGGGGCCTGAATGGTCCATAGAAATTCGGGGTCCATTGCATTTGGGATTGTGCTGCTGCCCCTGGTTTTATGTCCTTTTTCTTCCCACTTTGCTGAATTTATACTAAAAAATTAGGTAAAAGAATCATCATCTCCACTGGATCAGTTCCAAAACTACAAAAGAAAAGGCTTATTAAAATTTTTTTACGATTAAAACAGCAAATTCCACATTAAATGTAAGTCATTGAACTCCTAAATAGACTGTACTGTAATGTGCTCTGTATGTGAGAGATGAATAATGGATGGGAGAAGACTGTGAAATCTTTGGTATTGGAGTGTGTCTCATTATCCATTTCTTAAAGATAGATTTGAGAAATTTCGTTGGCCATCCTTTGGTGTTGAAGTATGTTCTGGGCCAGTTTCAGGGTCAATAGGTTCGGCTCCTGATTCCGAAAATTGGGAATCAATGCCGATAGAGTAGGTTCCAGATTTTTGATTTGATATCTATCCATTTTTGTTAGAAAAACTCAATTCCCAATCGAGACATTCGAAACGAATTTGATCAATGCGGAAAACGTGTCTGAGAATCATCAACTCGTATCACCGATTGTATATGCATATCACATAACGAACATACTCGGTATTATCACAGATTACATGCCACTTTGCGCTTGAGAGTTCTTCGATCGTCTTCCGTATTCTTTTTCGTTCTGAAGAAAAAACCAGAGAATACGTTGTCTTTCGAAGAAGTGTGTTTACTTGTGAAAAAAATGTTATGTTTTTCCAAAAGGTGCCTTCTATTATAGTGATAGACAAACAACCACCTTGTGGGCCCTTGTGGCTCACGGGCCGGGCTTGACCCATCTTGGACAGTCCACTCATTATGTCTTTCAATTTTAAAATCGATCACCCATAGATTTTGCATTACTAAATAGGATTTTTGTTTTTTTCGGTGAGGCTAGTAAAACTGGAGGCCAAGTCCACATCATTCCTCTTTTGTCTGATTTCAGGTGGCCCTCAACTTTGCCAATCAGCCATTCGATTTTGCTGATATATTAGTAAGATATTTCCCAGAACCCGGATTTCCTTATATGATTTGTTGACGACTTCGTTTCGGTTCTTACGAGGATTTGAATCAACACTTCCTTGGGGGTATTCAGAAACAACCGGAGTTCTCCATAATCTAGTCCCATGCGCATCACTTTCCTCCAAAATCCCTAGCCCACCTTCCCCATTGTTTGTTTAGTTTACTCATTTGGGTTTTCTTGAACAGGAAAATTGGGAAAATGGAATTTCTTATTTGAAGCAGATAAGACTCTATTAGGTCCCTATTAACTGCATGTTAACACATAACTTCTAAACATGATGAGCTCATAACAAATATAATATGCAAGCATCAATATTCTGATGTTCATATATAAATCTTAGTAGTTGCAGTATGCCGACAAACGACAAACTGGCGCTTATTTCAGCAAATATCATCTCCGTTTTTCAGCAAGCGTTAGAGTTACCAAAACTAGGGGATGGTAGCTCATTAGTACATAGAAAGGGTGTTGATTTTTGTCTTATTCACCTCTTCCTAGTTCAGTATGTACCTATGACTCTTCAGGTCTTAGAGGGTCAAACTTGTAGTTGATTTGTACATTCTCAAGCTGTGCACAGAACATATGCAACTTCTCATAGCTGCATTAAATGCAATACCATTTAATACCAATAGGTCTTAAGGACAAAAGAATTGTTTCGCATTAGATGTAGATATACCTTGGACCCGAGCAAGTCCTTAAAAGGCTCAATCCGGACCTCGAGATGTAAAAATAAGAGGATATTCCAGTCCTTTCCCCGAAAGAAAAACAACATTGGGGAGAGACATGGGGTGTTGAGGTGGATTCAGCTGCCGGGACCTTAAACAAGGCGCGTAGCCTCAACAAGTGGCAGCATCCGGTTTTGGTGAAGTAAATCTAATCAAACACCAAGGATCCAAGGCCGCCCTCAATAAGTTTAGGCATCATCATGTAGAATATATGAAACTATATAAAATCAAGTTTAGGCCCTTGGTTTTTTCCCCCTTCGTATCTTCTTTTTTTCCAACCATCTGCCATAAAAATGAACGTTTTAGCAGCATGACTCTCCATTAGGCATTGGTACTTTATTCAACTGCGTTAGCATTGTTATAGATTATGAGTTACGAAAAACTGGGGCAAGCAAAAGATAAAATCCCAATAGGCTAATATTGATCGAATCGTTGATTTACATTCAGTGAGCCCTTTTTTCAATGCCGATATGAGAACATCTATCTAAAAGGAAATCTGAGAATATCTATCTAATAAGAAAGGGAAAAGTTTATGCTATCTCATCTGTTCTGCTTCAATTTAATCCTTCAGTCAATAACTGAAGAATTCCTGGTTTTTAGCAGATAATCTCTTCAGGAACTCATAGGTGGTGATCATGGTTGTTGCAGACATGGCCATTGAAGCCCATCTTGGTCCCAACCCTCTGTAACAAACACTAAACCCACCTTCCCTCACCAAACTCTTCAAAGTCTGCATGGTAGTGAGTGCTCTTCTTCTGCCATTTTCTTCTACATCCAACACTTGCAATCTCGTCTTGATTGTGTCCAATGGCATAGTGATTATTGCAGATACCCCACTTGCCATTGCTGCACTCAGACCCTGCACAGCCACCGTTGGCATTGATATTGACTCAGCCCCAAAAGAAGGACCATAAGAAAAGCGGTCCTTTTGGCTTCTCCCACCACTTTTTCCCACAAAACCACCCCAAATGAGCCTATTGGCCACAGAATAAGAAGCCCACCAAACTGCATTTGAAGGTGCATACGTCAAAATTGAAATCCCAAATCCTCTGTATAGGCCTCTCAGACCATCAGCACATAGTATTTTCCTGCATACATCGAGACCATTTTTGTACCTACAAGAATTAATAACCCCTTGACCAATTAAGCTCCTTTGGCTAGTGAATCCATTTTTTTGGCCTTGGACCATTAATCTCTGGCTCACCACGTCGACTGGGGTCCACACGAGCTGAGCAGCCATAGCTGAGCTTAGCCCTGCCACAGCACTGGCAACGGCCAAGGCACTGGTCTCTGAGAGCCCTAGCTTCACAGTGACTGAACCAACACTGCTCTTGGTGACCTCAAGGGCAGCCATATAGAGAGCTCTTGCTGGGATTGTGCCCAAGAGGGACGTCCCCAACCCTCTGTAGAACCCTCTCAGGCCTTCATGCCTCATGATGGAGAAAGACATCTTGAAGCAAGAGATCTGTGTGGGTGAGACTTGTTGCCTCGTCTTGAGCACCACAGTTGGGTAGAGAGCGGCTGAAACACCTGAGAAGAGAGCTGCTCCAAGGAAGAAGAATCTTGATTTGTCAAGCATATGCCAATCCACATCTGCTGGGAATTGAATCTCTGGAGCTGCATCTTGCTCTGTTGCTCCCAAGCTCATCTCTTAAAGCAACTCCGTAAGCAAAATTATCAGCAAATGATGTATAATTCCTCTCTGTTCTGTTTCAACTGTACAAGTTCAAATGAATCTCAAGTCCAGACAACTGAACTGATACCAATTCCACTTATATGGATTGAAAAAAAGAATTCCTCATGTTAAGCAGATTGAGATCTAGCAAAAGCTTACAGGAAGATAGAGAGAGAAAAAGAGGTTGATCTGAGGAGGAAGTGACCACAAACGATGGACTAAAAGAATAGGTAGTGTAGAGGTGAAGCAGAGTTGCTCTAATTATTGGAATGAAGTGTTGGAATAGAAAAGAAGGATTATAAAGAAGACTTTCGGAAACGGACGAGGTTCCCACAGGAAAGGGGTTGAGAGACTTGTGATCTTTGGTGGACAAACCTGATTTATGAGACGGTTCTTACAAGAGGCAGAAAACATGGGACTACGATCGTCATGGTTCTTCAATCAACGGGCGATTAACTTCGTGTAGGGACAAAAGGAACCCCTCTCTTTAAGAGTACACAGAGTGAGACGGATGGCAGACTCCAGAAAACTAGAGAGGGAGAGAGAGAGGGCAGTCACAGAAAGCGAAGGTGTTGACATAAAGGTTCAAGATAGAGAGGGAGTCTTTTCTCCCTACAGAAATGGATCGAGTGGGGCTATCAGTACTACTGTTCACACATATTTTATCGAGCCAGCAAATTATATATTGAGATGTCATCAGGTTTACGTCCAGCAACAAGAAAAGCGAGATCATTCCTATGTATATATTTTTTAGGGTTTTGCCAACTTAATGATTTTTATGCTAATGTGAGAATAACATATATTGTGAGCCGCAAATTTCTGAAAGAGTAAACTCCCTAATAATTTATAATTATTTGTCATTTATTTTATCAAGAATAGACTATTATCTTCATAATTGGTTAAATATTGTCGCCCAATTTTTTTTTAGGTTATATAGCATCAGTTTCAAAATGAGTCTAGATAATAATTTATCGGCTTAATACTACCAAAAATCCCAAATTAATATATCTATGACAAATTTACCAAAAACTATTTTTGTGATTACAAAAAATCTGAAATTGGTATACTTGTGATAAATTTACCCTCCGTTAATTTTCGTTAAATTGAATTAATATTACGAAAATCATAAATTAGCAAACGGAGAGTAAAACCCTAAACTAGTACATCCGTCAACTGCTACATATAATCTAACTCAGTAATTTAACGGTAAAATTTAACAAAAATTAACGAAAGATAAATTTATTACAGATATATCAATATAAGGTTTTTTGTCATAATAATCTTAATTTATTTTCCTAATTATTGATGGAAGGAGGGGACATGCGGTCTGACAGAAAACTTGGGCTGGGTTTTGCTGGGTTTAAGGTAAAGCTGCTAGTCCTGTGGCAGGTGCAATGTTGAGGCGCCGCTGATTTCCTCCGCCACCGTGGGCGAGGGATCGTTTCGAGTGGATGGGTTTTGGTTAAAATAATAAAATCCAAGGTGGGATCAATTGAGCGTTTTTGTCTCTTACATGTGTTGCTTTTATGTTGCGCCTTCCTCCTCCGCCTACAAAAATTAGACAACCCATCACTTCCCTTATCAGGGTGGGCGTTAAAAGTGATGTGATTGATGAAAGGCAAGAAATATCATATTTCTCCATTTGAGTTTTTTAATATATAGAATAATGTGCCGTTTGATTGAATTTATATATATGATTTTTCTTCAAAGGAAAAATCCGTTTTAAAAGCTAATGTTACGCGTGACGGAGGAAGTATGAAATAAATGCAAAAAAAAAATCGACTAAGAAATTGTAGAAATAAGCTTGACACATATGATTTGTGTAGTTCTGTTAGGTGTGTTTTCTTCAAAGAGAGAAATCGATTGGATATTCTATCATAATTAATAAGGAGAGATTATAATTGCTCAAAGTACACAATTTTTAAGTGTAAAAAAGACTCTAATTACACTCGAAAAGTGTCACAAACTCACACTACCTTCTTTGAAACACACCCCAATATCCATTGTCCCCAACAAAACTAGGATTATCAGTTTCACAGCATCACAATACATAACTAGATTAGCCGTATACGTTCTCCCAATAACATGTGAAAGATGAGGCTAGTAATATAATAACGATCAATAGTAGCAACATGTGAAGCACACGACAAATGCTTCACCTCTAGCCTAGTGCACCGTGACAGCCTAGATCATTTATGACGCGCAACAAATGAGGTACTCAGAGATCTAGCCAGCTAAACACTGAAGCACTTCGATGCTTTCTTGGCTTATGTCCCTTGAGCCACTCAGTACAGCTGTCGTCTCTTTTTGGATCTGCATACCCAACACTTCCTTTGTTGCCCCCCCAAATCATCCATCTACACATGCATTCAACAACCGCTCCAACTCATCTACTTCCGCTGACCACCTTGAAGCTTCGGACACTGTTTTGGCCTCGAAAAATCTATCATCTGCTAGGGAATTTGATGATATTGTAGAAACTGTCGTATGTCTAACACTCTTGTCATCTTTAGGTTCTCCTCGAAACTCCACATATTTTTGAACACCGTGCAAATCTTTCTCTGCAATTGTTCCTGTGGCCTCAAAACTTTCAACATTGCCTGACTATGACTGAAAAACATCATCGGAGGTGGTGCCGTGAGTTTCACTTTCATTCTAATGACTAAGTTCGAACTTTAGATAAGTATGTTATGCAAATTTAAATTAAACATCAAATAAGCTAGATAATTATCTAGCTAGGAATACTAGCTCATCACACAGTCCCTTTTCTAAGGGAAAACATAGAGCAAAATTAACATGTCAGTTTCCAGTAGAGGCTTTTTCCATTATTGATTGGGAGATAATAATAATTTACTTTCTCACTGACCATCAAATCAAATATAGATTAGGTTGCTTGTGAAACATTTTTATTATACTGCTATAATTACTCAAAAATGGCGAATAGAGATGTATTTTATATTTTTTTGAATATTATAGTGCTAATATTTAGCTTGACTAAATCCTATTGATACACATAAACTACCATGTCTACTTACTTAAAACACTTCATCCACATCTTGACTAGTGTCGCACCTTAGATTACTTTGTATCTTGCAAAGTTTATCCTGCTAACAAGGGAAAATTGTAGTTAAGGTGGTACAGTGGTTAAAATTTGATTCACTTCCTGAAGGAGTCTTTTGCACTTTGTTGCATTAAAACTAATTTGTAACTTAATAAATTATACGATTGATGTCAAAAGATTGTCTTTGGTACATGAATGCCAGATTTAGTGCAGTAATGTATTTATTTTTACTCCGTTAATGCTAGGCTAGAGTTAGTGGGTATTATTTCATTAAACCCAACTGGAAAGGGTTACGATGCTTCTTTCTTACTTGTTCCTCCTTATCCTGATGACTGATGAGAAAAATTCGTAATGGTTATATAGTTTTGAACCATTATGTATCATTGCAAATTTATGATGCTTTGACACAAACGAAAATTGTAAATCTTGTTTTCTGAATATATTTCTGTGCGCATATGCCAGTAAAAAAATATGGAATTTTCATGATAAGGGTAAATTTGAAGATTTATAATCAACTTAACATTTGATATGAAGTTTGATCATTACGATGTAAAGAGTCGTGAGCATTTTGCTGAATTATTGCATATAGCGGTAAATCTTTATCAACTTTAGGATAGACAATTATTCTCCTAGTAAATTTTTTATGAAGCAAGGTAATCATATCTTATCACTATCTCTATATGATTTAATTGATTACATTCTGTCCTTTCATAAATCTCTGTAATAATTTTTTCTCAAATACACGCTATATATGCTTATCTCAACGTAATATTTATATATAACCTATGTCAAATTTCCGGTTTAGTTGGGTGGGTAGAAAAGAAATTAGTTTCTCAGAATTTTTCACTACTAATGTAATTCTTAAAGGATAGTGGAAATCTTCGGTACTTACAATAGAAAGGTCTCTTGGATCCTCTACTTCAGTAGTAACTTTGCAAGATATCTTATTGTGTTCAACTCCTTCGCATGTTTGGCGACTCGATGCGGCCACATCACTTGGGTTGGCAAGTTTCTCAATCTCATCCTTGTCCTTCTTCCTATTTTCCATACTTGCCGTTTTCCCCCCATCGACAGTGCCATAGCGTCCAATCCTTCCGTCTCTCGTTTGCCTCCTATTTCGCATGGCCTCAAAACATTCAGCATTGCCAGGCTTTGGCCGGAAATAATTAAAAATGGAGGAGGTGCCATCGGTTTCGCTTTCACCCACACATGCAGGGTATGAGACATCATCAAAACCTGACATGTCGAACGCAACCCCATCCTGAGCTTGGGAATGGAGAGCAGATTCAAATCAGAGCACATATATATGTGTGTGTCTATATATTGCTTAGTTCCACATAACCTTGATAGTTAAATTATTATATTAATTTACTAATTTTATTTCTTTAAAATTTATGATCATTTGCACTAATTAATCCATACCATGCCAAGTAAAGGAAAAGAGAGAGAGAGAGAGAGAGAGTTAAGAGTCTTGTATTTCGATTCCATATAAATTTCCGTTTTTGTTTCTAACTTTAATGTCATTATTTTAGTGAACTGAATGCTTCATCTTATATTCACTTTATTTACAATAATCTACTCTTTTTGTAAATCAACGAGAATTTTGAACAGAGAAGGCAGTTCAGCTGAATTTTTAGATTGCTGTCGTCTCTTACCTCCTCTTTGGCTTCTTCATCGTCGTACTCTTCCTCATCCTCGTTGTCATTATAGTCATCCACGGAATAAATCAGTCGAGGCCACTGCAGAGCCTCCTGCGCCTCGTCGTCCTCATCATCTTCGTAATCGTCCTTGTCGTCCTCGCTGTCTCCGTCCTCATCACCCTCGTACCCATCCTCGTTGTCCTCGCTGTATCCATCCTCATCATCCTTGTAATGGTCCTCATCGTCCTCGCTATCATCTTGCTGAAGAGAAAGAGGTTAAAAAATATCATATCTAAGGTGAATTAAACATCTTAAAGAAGCTAACGTCAAAATCCCCAAACACCCAACCATAATGCTTTCTAAAGCATCAACTGAACGGTAAATCCCCAAATATCAAACGTTGCCTAGGTTGCTTGTGAAGCGATTTTATTATACCGCTATAATTACTCAAAAATGGTGAAAATGGAAATTTTTAAATTTTTTTTTTGAATATTATAGGGCTAACATTTAGCTTGACTAGTTCCTATTGATAAACATAAACTACCGCACCTACGTACTTAAGATACTTTATCCACATCTTGACCGGTGTTGCTCCTTATATTACTTTGTATCTTGCAAATTTTTTTTTTTTTTTAAGGTAAGAGGGTTATATACGTTTCAATTTACAAGATATAACAGAAAAGCTGAACACAAAACCTTGAACCTAACGCAACATAGGTGTTGTGATAAGTGCAAAGGTGTTGCGGCTAACTAAAGGTAGCAGACGCTACAAGCAACAAGGGCCCAACTCTTAAAAGGAGTGAGCTGGACCACTAACAAGTGGACTAAAGGCCAGAACGCACCAAGTAACTACAGAACATTACGAAAAATAGAAGTCGGGATGTCCCTGCTAGCCTGGATTCTTCTATTGTGCGGGGTATCTGCAACAGGCTTGAGAGAAATAGCCTTGTCTCGAACAGTTTGGCAATATGGTTCCACATTGCAGGCAGAAAAATGGTCCCGTTTCTAAAGAGGAAGTGGTTATGCTGTGTCCAAATGAGGTGGCACAAAGGTCCAAGTGCAACCCGAGCAAGGCGGTGATGGAAACTGTTACCGGCAATGGAAGAGGACGCCCAGCGTAGAGTTTGTTGCCAAGACCCATTGTGCCAGGAAAGATTAAATTTGGTAGCCCAATAAGTCGCCAAAGAACCCGCATAAGTGCAACCAAAGAACAGTTGATCAACAGAGTCTGGCCTACCTTGGCAGTAAGCACAAAGTCCTTCAGAGATTCTGTGAAAGGATATGAGGAGGACCTGGGTTGGAAGCCTATTGAGGGTCATTAGCCAAAGTAGAAAGCTATGCCTCGGGGCAAAACTGTGGTCCCAAATGAATGAATCCTAGAAAATAGGCCGTCCCTTTTTCCGAATTAATTCCCATGCTGAGGAAATAGAGAACATTCGGATAGATGACCTTGCCATAGGAGTTGGTTTGGTGAACCCATCACGAGTTGGGGAGTAGGTTCTATCTAGGAATTGAAGGATTGCAGCACATTAGAAAGGTGCCATTCGGAGGATAGGAACTCACCAACAGAGGCCATTCTTGTAATGCCAGAATAGTATATGTCTCTATTAGAGAACAATTTGTAGAGCGGGCCTTTAGCATGCCATAAGTCGAACCAAAAAGCAGTGGAAGAACCATAGCCAATTTTCCATTTGAACTGCTGGCGGAATTCCATGTGGAGATCTAAGATTTTCTTCCAGGCCTAGGAGCACACAGTAGGTTTAGGGGCGACCAAAAAATTCTTCGTTTTGAGAAAGTTGGAATGTATCCATTTGCACGATAAAGATACCTTATTCGTGAAAAAGGGCCCATATGTGCTTAAGCATAGCTACGCGGTTATAGTCGATAAGTCTACGAATACCGAGTCCCCCTTCGGATCTTGGTAGGCAAACATCAGTCCAGGAGATTTTGGCACCCCCCACCCCTAAGTCTAGTCCCTTCCATAGGAACTGTCTAAGGATTAGTTCGATTCTTGCGAGGACAGAACGTGGAAGACAGAATATAGAAGCCCAATAGACTTGAACAAAATGGAGAACATATTTTATAAGTTGAAGACACCCTGCAAACTAGAGGAATTTGTAGGTCCAAGAGCGAGTTCTTGCCGTGATAGCATTGACTAGTGAGTTACAATCATTCTTTCCCAATCTGGAGGCAGATATAGGAACTCCAAGGTATCAGAAAGGAAGCGTACCTTCGATGAAGCCAAATGAGTGTAGAATATAGTCCCTCAGAGAAGAACATCCACCCGAGAAGAATATCTTGCTTTTGTTGACATTTGCCTTCAGTCCAAACAACCTGGAGAATAGATCTAGGCCACTTTTAAGAATGCCAGTTGAAGTGTCGTTTGCCTCCAAGAATAACAGGACATCATCAGCCAAAAACAAATGGGTGAGGGCGATGGTTTTACACCGCCATAAAAACTTGAATCCCGGGAGACGAGATTGAGCAACGAGAATTTCGGAGAAGACTTCCATGACCAAGGTAAAGAGGTAAGGAGATATTGGGTCCCCTTAGCGTAGTCCTCTACCACTAGGAAAGTAGCCGTGGAGGGTACCATTGATAGCAACTATAAATTTCAGGGTCGTCATGCACCGCATAATAAGCTCGATAAACTTACTAGGAAACCCAAAAGCTTGCAAGGTCCGTTAGAGGAAAACCCAGTCCACGGTGTCATATGCCTTTTGAAAATCAACTTTGATGGCGCATTTTGGCAGGTACGGGTCATGATGGAAACCCGTAAAGAGTTCTTGGGCAAAAAGAATGTTGTCCCCATTCATACGCTTCTTGACAAAAGCGTTCTGAGTGGGACTGATAATGTCAGGCAAAACTACAGCTATTCTATTGGCCAGTATCTTTGTAATACACTTGTAAATCGTGTTACAACAGGCAATCGGGCGGAAGTCATTTATGGATGAGGCATTGGGAACCTTGGGCACCGAGGTGAGAATGGTGGCGTTAGTCTCCTTGAGCAAGGAGCTGGATTGGAAAAAGTCCTTAATAGCCAAAATTACTGAAGGTCCAACAATATCCTATGACGATAGAAAGAAATCTACATTAAAGCCATCAAGTTCGGGGGTTTTACCTTTTGGAAGAGAGAAAAAGGCCTCTCGGATTTCAAGTTCCGTCACCTGGCGGGACAGAAGTTAGGTTTGATTCTCGTTGAGAGAGCGTTGAATCGCTGCTCGAATGTCCAAACTTGCAGGCCGCTGGATAGAATTGTCGAAGGCGAGCAGGTTCTTATAGTGTGTGACAATATGGTCCCGGACTTGAGTTGGGTCAGTAAGAAAAGATCTAGAGCCATTGGAAATCGAGATTATTTGATTGCAGAGATGCCTATTATTGACAAAATGATGAAAATATTTAGTATTGCGGTCCCCTTCCTTTAACCATCTGATTCTAAATTTCTACTTGAAGAACAATTCCTCTTGAATACGGAGTTCAGAAAAGACACGGAGATGGTCCTTCTCAAGGTTAGTTAATGCCTGGTTCATGGGGCCAGGCAAGGCATCTTAAGTAGAAGTTAATGCGGCTCTCGCCAGAGCAGTACGGGTAGAGATGTCAGAGAAGGATTCCCTATTGAGAAGTTTGAGGCGACTTTTGGGGAGCTTTAGCTTTTGACATAAAATGAACATGGGAGTGCCAGAAATGTGAGAGTCTCATGTTTTAGTCAAAATACTCAAGTAGGAGGGGTGCATCATCCAGCAGTTGAAGAATTTGAAAGGCTTCTTGAGGACCGGGGGAGATTCAATTCTTATAACCATCGGAGAGTGATCAGAAACTCTTGGGACTAGAAAGGTAGCCTCTGAAAAGGGAAACGTTCTTGTCCAATGTTCATTAATGAGCACTCTGTCTATCTTCCTCTATTTCCGTCGAGTACCTGAGGAAGTTGATCACGTAAATCTGTGGCCAACGTATCAGAGGTCATCAAGATCAGCTTGATCTAGACAAATAGTGAACTCATCAAATGTAGGAATCCAAGAGTTAGAGCTGCCAATTTTTATCTGAGTGGTCTTTGATGGCATTGAAGTTTCTAGCAATCACCTAGGGCACTTCAGCAAATTGCGGGCTCAATCGTATCAGATCTACCCATAGAGTCTGACGAGAAATAAAAGTGTGACCGCCATAAATCACCGATAGGTGACAAGTCTTGCACGAAGCCAAAAGATTTACATTGCCATGGATAGCCTGCTCGGAATCAGAAAGAACAACAAAATCACATCCTGGGGATTCCATCCAACCCATATTCTGCCTTGGGGAGAGTGGCTATAGTTAGAGGACCATAACCACCATCTTGGCAATAAACCAGCAGAAATTTTAGCGAAAAGAGTCAGGCTGACCTTAGTCTCCAGAATACCAACACAAGATAGGTTGTTAGATCTAACAAAGGATCTAATCTCAGCTTGCTTGAGGGGGTGAATAAGTCCTCTAATATTCCATATGCCAAAAAAATCAAAAAAGGGGTGGAACATATTACTTTCTTTTCATACCCCCCCCCCCCGCTTTCTAGGTTTCGGGAGAAGCTTGTTAGCTATTCTGGAATTATTGCCTAGATGAGGTAGAGGCTACTCTGAAAAAGGAGGGGTAGGATCGGGGCCCTTGGCAGGAGGCTCCACCCTAAAATTAGTCTCAGGTTTCGACCTAGAGAGCGGTGGAGCAGGGGAGGGGAGGTCATCATCGCTGCTAATGTCACTAGCCTTGCCATCTAGAGAGATGTCTGAATTAGACATTTCCTCAGATGAGGGAGGGGTTCGTCTGGATGAAGAGGCTACCATAGATTTAAGGATAGGAGGAGGTGGCTCTAGGATAGGGGAGTTTGCTAGAGTCGGGCCTGTAGAGTAAGACACAGCATGTTTCCTTGTCACCTTCTCCCACATTTCATCCCCTGAGGGGGGGTACATTAGGAGTAGCAGTTACTGGAGGGGATTGCTGCACCACCACAGCTGTAAAAACAGTAGGAGGGGAGCACTTGTGGCCAAATGTACCACATATTGGGCATAAAATGGGACACCACTCATACTCTACCTTAATGGACCAGATCTCTTCATTGAGCAGAACATCCACTGAATCTGGCAATATTTGGTTGGCTTTAACTTCAATACAAACTCTTACAAATGAGATCATTCTCATCTGCTCCGTTTGAACGTCGACATATAGAGGCTTACCGATTGCACTAGCCACCGCGCTAATGCCTTTAGTAGACCACAGGGCATACAGAATGTTCCTTAACTTACCCTAAACCAGAAACGACTCATGTTGGCCCTTCAAGAGCTTCAATTCTGAATACCATTGTTGTAGAAACATTGATACTTTGAGAATAGTAATAGGACCGCCATCTAGAATCTTCCTTCGAAAGGAGTCATCCGGTATATGGAAGAAGTAAAACTCATCACCATTGGCAAGGACATCCACCACCTGTGTACCCCAAATATTCTTGACTGCGTTCTCAATCATCTTGAAGGGAAGTTTTTTCTCAATGAAGTAACCCACTAGACAATCCTTCCAAATAGGGTTCGTGTCCCTTAGGATCTCATTTGAAATTCTTACCACCAATTTACCATCTACAAATGATGGCGGGATACATGAGAGATTGTAACTCTTCTCCACTGATTTGGCCACTGAAGCTCGGGAACGTTGGATCGGAATCTGGCCTGATGGGTACGAAGGGGCGACCCCCTTGCTACGGCTGCGAACATTAGCCTGAGATTTATCCTTTCAGGGATACCTTACTCCAGTAGCATCAAATCGAGGCAATGTGAATGGTTGCCTTCTGTGACTACGATCGTGACTTTGGAGGTGAGGAGGTCGCACAGCTGGGGCATCAAAGGAAGTGCCCACTCCTGCTACTTCAGAGGGACTAGCCGGTAAAACAGAGGGAATTGAAGGAGGGAGGTCAACCTCTTCCACAGTACCCATCTGGACTGTCGAATGAGGGAGAAGTTTCTTAGAGCCCATATTTCCAATCAAGGCTGTGATTTTTGCCGATCTCCCATTAAGCATAGAGGGAAATAAATCCGCCAAGAAACACCTAATATCAAGTAACTAGGTGGAGACGAGAAATAAATTCGCCAAGAAACACCTAATATCAAGTAACTAGGTGGAGACGACTACAGTTACTGAAGCACAATCCCAACTAGCCAGTGAACACAACGCCAGACCAGATCGGATATTGCAGAAATGGTACCCAGAAAAACCAAGATCTGCTACCCAGCACCGTAAAGACCAAGAATGAAAGATCCCAACGGATGAAAGGGAAGGACCATCCTGGCGACTTTGGCCTCTAAAAAGCAGGAAAATCCAACAGCTAGATCTCCGGGGAGTCGAGGAATCCAGACGGGAGCTGTAGTGCTGTAGGATTCCACCGAATAGAGAGAAACTAAACAGTGCCCGAATGAACAGTGTCAGGGGCTGGTGTATCTTGCAATGTTTTTTTTTTTGGTAAGGTGTGTATCTTGCAATGTTTATCTTGCTAACCATGGAAAAATTGTAGTTAATGTGGTACAGTGATCCAAAATTCACACACTGCATGATACATGAGATAGTCCTTTGCACTATATTGCATAAAGATTTTTTGTAACTTAATTAATTGCACAATTGATGTCAAAAGATTGTCTTTGGTACATGAATGCTAGATTTAGTGAAGTAATGTATTTATTTTTAGTCCGTTTATGCTAGGCCAGAGTTAGTGGGTATAATTTCCTTCTATTTATGATTCCCATTTGTAGATTACGTTACATGTAGGGTTGCGTTCTTCATGTACTAAACTGCTTGTGATGGACGCCATTCATTAAACAGTCACTTGATAAGTGCGAGAAGTGTTTAACTTTCGGGATTCTTGTTGAAAGGATTCTTCCTGATTGAAAAACCTCCATGAACAAGTTTAGAGAAATGGAAATTTATATTGACTTGCAAGAAGCAAGGTTTTTGTCTACATAATCTGCATCGCTAGATATAATGATCATGATATACTTATGATATACCAGTGAAACAAGTTGAAATAGGAAGAAGCACTAAGAAGTGCCGGTGCAAGAATAATGATGCACTATCCGTGATATCTTGAATACTGGATATCTCTACGAGATACAAAAGTGGTTATATATTTCTAACTCCTTAATCTTGCAGGATATATTTGACAAAAAAAAAAAATCTTGTAGGATATGCTGAGTATAATCAGATTGTGTCTTTTTTAACATTTATTTACTCTGATTTATACTAGTAGTTACTTTTCCAAAATCTATAAGAAATTGCTTACACTTAGTCGCATAAACTTACTAGAGTTTTCTTATGGAAACAGTTATGTGCTTTATCCTTCCTATTCAAGTTGTGACTCTAAAATTCTGCTTGCTAATTCTCAATCCTATGTGTTAATAGCTGCAAGCAATCTCAAGCAATCTTTTATAAATCTTTTCGAATCAATTTATTTGTTATTTCCATGGAAGGTTCTGTTATCATAAAAAAAGGAGAGATTATTGAGAAAACTTTCTTTATATTTTGGAGTTGACAAAACTATTCGTGATTTACATCTGACTTGATAAATACGAGAAGTGTTTACGTTTTATGTAATATTCATGTTGAAAGGATTCTTTTTGAGAGAAAGACCCATATGAACAAGTCTAGAGGAATGGAAATTTATATTTGACTTAGAAGAATCAATGTTTTATGTCTATAGAATCTAGATTGCTGTCGTTGTTAAATTATCTTGGTGAGAATAGTTGATCATATCCAAGAAACTAGAAGCAATGTACTGCGTGAATATCAGCAAGACTACTTAGTGTATATAAGCTAAGCTACCGTTTGGTTAATATTAAGAAAAAGTTAGATATTAGCAAGGCAACTCCGTGGATATCAGTAGGACTTACACTTGAATATTAGCAGATGCTAAATATCATCATAGTCATGTGATGGCTGAATATTAGCAAAACACCTATACTACTTGAAATGGCAATATTGTCACGAACTTCAAGGTTATCATTTTGAGATACTTAATCTCATTCTCTATAGCTACTAGTCCGGTATGGATTCGCACTTTAGAAGATATTGATTGACTTTCTATCTTAATATTGTCTCTGCAATATATTATAATCACGCAAGATATTTTGATTGATTGGCAATCATCCCAAGGTAAGATTCTTTTTATAGTTGAAGACATCCTCTTATGGAAACCAAGATTTGTTTGTATTGGTGACCAAATTGACGAGATCTCTGATTGTTCAATCTCAATGGCTACCAAATCTTCTTAACAATTGTCCAAGGGGTGGGTAGATAGGAAATTGTTCCTCAAAGATTGTCCAATGGGAAGTTCGGATACTAAAGAGTATAAAAGTAGACCAACCTACCAAAGATAAAGATAGATCAAGAGCACACAATTCCAAATTTCGAAAGAGCTTCACATATTTTGAATTGTCTTCTTAGAGAATATTAATAATACCTACTTTATGGAAAATTGCTTGGATATTAATAAGAACATATAACTGTAACTTCTCATTGATTATTGTGGAATTCAGCCAAAACAACTATTAGCATGGGAGAATGGACGTAGGTTTATAGTAAGCCGGACTACTATAAGCTCTATGTGGAAAGCTATTTATCTCTCTCCACATATTTGCTAATTATTTAATAGAAGATCGCTGCACTTTTGAATATTATCAACTCTGATCATATTCACACTCTATTTCACTCGATCACCTTTTGGCACTTTTAATTTCGCATTTCTTGAAAATTTTAAAATTACCTATTCACCCCCTTTTATGTGATATTGTTAGCCTTCATAACTTGAAAGGGTTACAATGCCTCTTTCTTATTTGTTCATCCTTAACAAATGTACTTTTCGATTCCCATCCCTCTTCTATCCACATCTTGATGACACTTTGATGTGAAAAGTTCATAATGATTATATAGTTTTGAACCATTATGTATGATTGCAAATTTATGATGCTTTGACGCAAAGAAATTCGTAAATCTTGTTTTAGGAATATATTTTTGTGCGCATATGCTTGAATGAAAATATGGAATTTTCATGATAAAGGTAAATTTGAAACTTTATAATTAACTTAACCTTCGATATTAAATTTGATCATTAAGATGTAAAAGAGTCACTGTGACATTCCGAATTTCGACCCATTTTTGGAATTTATAAAACGTGTAATTCGTCAGTATGCTTATAGTAAAATTTCGCCCGGGAACTGATCACTCTTGGTTATTATTTTTAAAAATTAAGATTTCGCTAAAATCCTATTCGATCGAATTTGGCCGTTATTTAGAGCCCAAACTTTGGTGTCGAATTTTTCAGAGTTTCGTGACGAATTTAATTGGATGGCGTCGATATTATTGTGGCCAGTTTCGATATTGCCCGGGATATGTGAAAAATGAATTTTTACCAGGTGCGGATTTGGATTGGTAGACCTCTCTCGTAGTGTGTTTTAGTTATTTTCTTTTGGTCCTTTTTCCTAATTATTAATTAGGATTTTCGTGGACCATTAGATTGATTTTTGGGTTCAAATCGTGACCGTTAGATCGCATTCAATGACAAATTTTGACTTTTGTCCTCTCTCTCTCTCTCTCTCTCTCTCTCTCCTCTGCGTGCCCCACCTGCCCGCGTACGTTCCCCTCCCATGCACACGTCCCCTCCCTCCTAACAGACCCATCCCTCTCTCCCTCTCTCTCTTTTCTTCTCTTTATTCCCCTTCTTCTCCTTCTTTTTCTTTTCTGGTTTTCCTCCACTCGCGGTTGCTTCGATTTCTGCTTCTGCTCGCCCAAACGATCACCACCTCTAGCCCCTCGCCGTCCGCGTCATGCCGCTGTCGCCCCAAACGAACTGCGTCGCCGCTCTCTAGCCACCGCATTGTCCGTCCAGCCGCCACCCCGACCGACTATTCTCTCTCTCCTCCGTGCGAGCAAGCTGTCGCAGCCCGGCGCTGCCCAGTCGGCTCATCCTGCTTCACTCCGCCACTCGTGACGTCGCCGTGCCATCCCCGACCGTGCCGTTCCCACCGCCGACCCTCCCTCCCCGTGTTTCTCCTTCCCCGAGCTCCTCTCCCCTTTGTCCAGCTCGCCAGTCACCGCCACACGCCGCTGTGTTGGCCACCACTGCTCCCACTACCACCACCCAGCTCCTTTTGCCGCCAACCGTCACCGTAGCTCACTGCTACCACCCAGCTTTCCCCCGAGCCGCCGTCGCCACTGCCTTGGCCAGACTGCTCGTGCCTTAGCTAAGCCAGTCACCGGGACCAGCTCGCCGCTGCCCACCATCCTCCCATCGTTGCTGCTCGTCGTCGCCTCCGGCCAGCCAGCCAGCTAGCCCAGCCCGTTGCCTAGTAGTGGTTGGACAGCCAGGCCGCTGCCCAACCGTGGCCGGAAGGCCAGCCTGCCGCCCAGCTGTGCTTGAGCGTGCCCTTGCTCGTGGCTGAGCCGCCGGGCCAAGCGCCTAGTTGTGGCCGAGCGCTGCGCCGAGTTGTAGCCGAGCCTCGCGCTTGTCGCGCCCTCGCCCGTGCCGAGCCCAGCACTGTTCACCCTGGCCATTTTGGGCCTGTGCCAATTTATCCTTGGCAAAAACCTAGTAAGTGACTTCCTAATCTTTATTTAGTACAATGAGTATTTTTAAACTTGTTTAGGGGTCAATTAGAATTGGTTTAGTGACTAAGTTAGGGAATAATTTAGTTGGTTAGAATGTGATTAGTACATTAATCATGTGGTAGGTGGTAGATTAAATTGTGGTTATTGCGTGGATAATTATGGTGAATTAAAGGACCGGACTGCCATGGCGTGTGTGGTGAAATTGACTTTGATTGGGCCGACTTAAATGCCGGATTTGTGGTCTAGTGTGATGGGTTTATGATGTGAGTTGAATTCATATGACGTGTTGAATGGTGAATTTTGATGTGGCGAGTATGCCTTGATTTTGAATGGTGCGACATGTGAAATGACAAATTGTGTTGTGGTGCATGTGCATGAGAAAAGCCCGAATTGATTGGAGGACTACCAACCTAAAGCGTAATTACGCAGGTGTGGCGAGAAAGGCATGAATAGACTTGAGGCGTGTTTACGCGGATCATTGGAAGGGAAAAAATGTTTTGAGGCGTGGTTACGCAGGACGGAGCCTGGCTTGATCTGAAGGCTGATCTGAGGCGTGTTGACGTGGGTCGTATGAATGTGTGAAATGTCCAGTGAGGGATAGAGCTCGGCTTGATCTGAGGGCTGGCCTTAGGCGTGTTGACGCAGGCAGCGTGAAAGGACTTGGGAGGTCGTAAAAAATTGTTCGGCCACGCATGCGAATTGAGTGTAATTAAATTGATTGAATATGTGTGGTTATGATGTTTGAGTGGTGGTGTTATGTTTCTGGATTATTATTGTATTAAGATGTTTTAATTAATATGCAGAGTGGGTGTGTGGTTCGAGTGAGGTAAATGTGATTATGTGAATTATGTACGTTATTGGTTATATTGCATGTTAAACTTATCTGGGTACGCATTGGCCTACATGGGGTTTAGGGTGTTGCTTATTGAGACTCGTTCTCATAATTATTATATAATCATTTTAGACCCCCGACCCTGAAGATGACCAGTGTACCAGTACGTTTTGGGATCCCAAACCATATAAAACGTTTGATGATCGAGTACCGCATTGGGTTTGGGGAAGCTTATATTAGGCATCATACCATAATTTGGGTTGACGAGGGCGGACCATAGCTTAAGGCCCATCTTTACCTTGGTTGGTGTTTTCGAGATCAAACCGGCTACCATGGGTCCCTTAGGATGTTTGATATTCTAATTGACGGATTAGGGCAATGGGACCCGGAGATAGCTGATGGAGAGGTAGCGAGCCCCGACCTGGTGTTTGAGATGGATTCTGATCCGCGGCCCATCATTATCGAGTTAGACGATGAGGCCATGGAGTGGGAGTTCGATTCCGATCCGGAGCCGATAGAGCTGGAGCCAGGGCCGGAGGAGGATCTCGAGGGGGTACCGGAGCCCGAGGATGACCTCGAGGGAGAGCCGCTGGAGGATGAGTCCGAGCCCGAGTCAATGGATTCCGAGTCCGAGTCTTCTGGATTAGATTTGGATTTGAATTTCACCTAGGGGTTAGCTTAGGGTTAGTTAGCAGTAGGGCCGACGCCTTTTTGGATTGAGCCCTATAGATTGTTAGGTCTAACCCAACCGAGCCATGAGTCCCTTTTTAATGATGGTGGCTTGTTGACCATTTTGGTTTTTATTTGTCCCCATAATTGGTGGTTATTGTAAATCTTCTTTTGATTAATATAGTTATGTGTGTTTTCTCTGATTTGTCATTTTGAGTGGGCGACGCGTCTTGGGACGTCACATTATTTCGATTGAAGAGGGGTGTCGGAAGCTTGATGGGGTTCGGGGCGTGACAGTCACGAGCATTTCACTTAATCATTGTATATAACGGTAAATATTTGTCAACTTTATGATTGACAGTTATTCTCCTAGCAAATTTTTTATGAAGCAAGGTAATCATATCACTATCTCTATAAGATTTAATTGATTACATTCTATCATTTCATAAATCTTTGTAATAATTTTTTCTCCAATATATATATATATAACATGTGTCATATTTCTGGTTGAGTTGGGTGGGTAAATAAAAACTTAGTTTCTTAGAATTTTGAACAGTTACTAATAATTCTTAAAGGACAGTGGAAATCTTCAGTACTTACGAAAGCAAGGTCTCGTTGATCCTCAACTTCAGTTGTAGCTTTGCAGGATCTCTTATAGTGTTTAACCCCGCCGCATGTTTGGCGACTCGACGCGGCAACATCACTTGGGTTGGCAGGTTCCTCAATCTCATCCTTGTCCTTCTTCCTATTTTCCATACTTGCCGTTTTCCTCCCATCGAAACTGTCATAGCACCCAAGCCTTCTGTCTTTCATTTGCCTCCTATTTCCTGTGGCTTCAAAACATTTAGTATTGCCCGGCTCTGACCGAAAATCATTGATGGAGGAGGTGCCATCAGTTTCGCTTTCACCCACGCATGCAAGGAACGAGACTTCATCAAAACCTGAAATGTTGAACTCAACGCCATCCTGAGTTTGGGAATGCAGAGCAAATTCAATTCAGATTCAACATATACATATTTACACACACACACACACACACACATCTTATCCTTCGTTCTACATAACCTTGATGGTTTACTTATTAGATTAATTTACTAATTTATTTCTTTAACATTTATCATCATTTGCGCTAATTATTCCATAACATGCCATGTAAAGCAGAAAAAAAAGTAAGAGTCTTGCTATTCCAATTCCACATCAAGTTTTGTTTCTGTTTGTAACTTTAATGTCATTATTTGAGTGAACTTAATCATTCATCTTTATTCAATTTAATTACAATAATATATTCTTTTTGGATAATTTTATGGACACTACTATCTTTTGATGTTAGCTATTTATTTCAAGAGTTAATATCACGAAAAACCCCAAACCGATATACCTGTAACAAATTTATCACAAACTAATTTTTTGACCACCAAAAACCCCAAACTAATATCCATGTGACAATTTTACCCCAAACTAATTTTTTAACCATAAAAAACCCCAACCGGGTACATTTGTGACAAATTTACCCTCTGTTAAATTGGATTAATATAAAAAAAATCACAAACTAGTACACCTGTGACAAATGAAGGAAAAAAAATTCCAAACTGGTACATCCATTAACTGCCACGTGTCATTTAACTTAGCAATTTGACAATAAAATTTAACAGAAACTAACGGAGGGTAAATTTATCACAAGTGTACCAAATTTGAAATTTTTTGTGATAAAAAAATTAGTTTTTGGTAAATTTATCATAGGTGTAACGGTTTAAGGTTTTTTGTGATATCAACCTTTATTTCAATTATAATAATAATATAGATTCAATCGTTGTGCTTTTTAGAACTAAAAAGGAGGTTTATTTTCTACTTTTTGTAAGAAAAACCCAATATAGAAGAGGAAGAAACGTTTTCTTTTTTGCCATAACCATGGGACGCATTGTTTTATATCAGTCTATGAAAGACTGTCTGTCATTGTATTGCTTCTTAATCTAAAGTCATATGCCTCAGGATTAATTAGTGTCTCTTTGCATCCATAGGTTGCCCTTTTAGTGAAATAAAATGTTCACTAATCTAAAAGTTACATCTTGACATGCTATATGACTATTTGCTTTAATTTACGTTGAACTAATCATGTACTATAAAAAGACGTCAATCCTGCGTGTTGGCAATTTGCAGTGGTACTAAAAAGGCATGGTCAACAAAAAAAACTACTCAAGCCCATTGGTGGCCTAAGATACAAAGCTAGTCAAGCCTACTATATATGCATGCACCGGCAAAGCAGGCAATCAATGGGACGCGCGGTTATTGCTTAATCTACAAATGAATAGATTAGCTCTAAATTAGATTGCATAAACATTCTAACAAAATTATTAAAGAAAGAGGCAGAACAAACATTCTAAGCATCTTACTCAGAAGGCCGACAACAAATTCATTAGAGGTGGATCATCATAATATCAAACATATATACCGAGTCAACTGCCTCTTGTTCATCATTCATATTCCCATGTGGTGGCAGAGTGTAACTTTTTCTTTCGTTTGTTCTTTTGTACTGCTATGATCGAATCATTTCACATTAACTTCTCCATAGCTCAATAATGCAATGTTTGAATCAAATAATCGATAAGTACTATTATTAAATAAAACATTAAGTTTGTGCATTAATTATGCCTATTGAAAAATAATAAAAATTTGAGTAGACAAAAAAGATCATATGTTGCATTTGAAATCTATGATTGGTGATCTTTTGTCTACTTTCTTGTCTATGAAAGCAATTTTGATGATTAATAGTTAAAGAATGATTAAATGAGCTTACTGGCAATATTAAAGAACCAAATCTATCCAACATCAAAAAGGCAAGTAGAGATAACTAAGATAGAAAAAATATGCAACCCAAGTAATTAAAGTACAACATAAAATGGGAACCTTAAAAGAAGGAGGAAAGATTGCTTTAGGAACAGCAGATATCCAACCCCCAAAAAGGAAGTAGAAATAAGTGACTAATGTCAATATTTTAAAATCTTAATCTCTATTTGCAGGGCAATTGAGTGATTTTTTTGGTGGAAAATATCTAAAATGAAATTGGAATACATTGGAGAAGGTGGGAGGTACTTACATAAGAAAGGCCTCTTTGATCCTCAACTTGAGTTATAGCTTTGCAGGATCTCTCATAATGTTCGACTCCTTCGCCCCTTTGGCAACTTGAGCGGTGAATGTCATTTTGATTGGCAAGTTCCCCAATCATATCATTGTCCTTCTTCCTATTTATCATACTTGTCGTTTTCCATCCATGGACACTGCTATCGTGCTCAATTGTTCCGTCCCTCATTTGCCTCCTATTTGTCTTGGCCTTCGAACATTCAACATTGCTCGGCTCGTTTTCAAACCCTCCCTCGACGTACAAACAAATGAATCCTCTTTTACATGCTTTTAGCACCATTCCATTCACTTGCTCATCGCTCTTGACCTCTATGAGAGACACGCAGTCTTCACGAAGAGCAATATACCAAATTCTCTTCAAACGAAAGCTGAAACTTTTGACATCAGCTATCAATCCTTGCTTTTTTCCTCTTAATTCCACCAGCAAACCCATCCTCACTGTTCTTCTTTACTCCAAGAATGAATTTGATTGTGAAGGGACGTTTTATCTGTGATGTAACAAGTTCAATGCGAGAGGAAACAACATATGTAAGACACATGAGATAATCTTTTGCAATTTATTGTACAAAAGTTACTTGTAACTTAATAAATTGTACATTGATGTCAAAATATTGTGTTTGGCCCATAAATGCTAGATTTAGAGGGTATTGTTTCCTTTTGTTTATGATTCCTGTTAGTAGGTTAGGTTACAGAGCGTAAGCTTTCTAACAGAATTACTAAAGGAAGAGGCAAAACAAACATTTTAATTATTTTTACTCGAGAAGCCAATAGCAAATTGATAGGAGATGGACCATCACAATATCAAACATATATACTACAAATCAGCGCCCCCTCGCTCATCATTCATTTTCCCATGTGGCGACATGTGATAGAATCTAATGAGTTCTTTTTGTTTCTTTTCTACAGCTATGATCAAATCATTTTGCATTAATTCATTCACATCTCGTTTATGTAATAGTCAAATCAAATAATACATAAGTACTAGAAGTGATCGGCTTCCGATTCAGTTTGGTTCCAAGGTGGAACCGAGAACCAGATCGGAGGATCGGTTCCCAATTTTGAGAACCGGGGATTAGACCACAGGTCCAGTCTGGTTTCGGTCCAATGGAACTGGTCATTTTTTTTTCTATCACAACGAGAGAGAGTGACAAATCTCAAGATATTGACGGAATCGATAAGAGTCATTGGAGTGCGACGATAAGGGGAAAGTATTGTACATGGGTTTAGTTCATATTTTACAATTTCTTTTGAAGAAATAAAAAAAATAAAAAAGTATGTGCGGTCGGTCCAGTCCAGTCTGATCCGGTTTGATTCCCCCTTGGAATCGGGAACTGGACTGCCTAGACACTGGTTTCACTTTTAGTAATCGGGAACCGGACCAAACCGGTCGGTCCAGTTCGGTCTGGGCAGTTCCCGATATGGGCAGTCCATTTTGTACATCCTTAATTATGTAAAATATTAAGTTTGTGCATTAATTATGCCTATTGCAAAAAAGGAAAATAGAAGACAAAAAAACATGATATGATGTTTTTGAAATCTATAATTGGTGATCTATTATGTAATTTCTTGTTTATGAAAGCAATTTTGATGATTAATATTAAAAGAATGATTAAATGAGTTTACTGGAAATATTAAAGAACCAAAACTATCCAACACTAGAAAGGCAAGTACAGATAAGTGACTAAGATAGAAAAAAAATATGCAACCTAAGTAATTAAAGTACAACACAAAATGGGAATCTCAAAAGAGGGAGGAAAAATTGCTTTAGGAACCGCAAATATCCAACATCAGAAAACGAAGGAAATGAATCGGCCGCCTAAGAAATTACGGTGCAACAAAAAAATGGCGAATTTAAAGGGACGGATATTGTGTGGCTTAAGAAAGGAGGATATTTGGGCTAAAAGGAATTAAACAAAAGTTCCGCACATTGATGAAGATGTCGCACCTTGTTTGATGTCTTTAGAAGAATCTCCTCTCTGCAACGCTTCAATGACATTTCCCATCTAGAATCTTTGATAGAATCTCCACAGCACGTTATATTGACAACGCAATCATCTTGTATTTTTGTGCAAGATGCATCAATCAAGCTTCCAAATGACGGGCACCTCTAGACCTCCAAGGATTTCAGAGACTCCAGCTCGTCTAGGCCCTCAACATGAGTAAGTATATAGCGGTCTTTGATCCTCAATTTCTCCAGGTTTGTCAAGTATGATAACCCCCTTATTCTTGTTATAGATATGCAGTCGTCAACGCTCAATAATTCCAATGATTTCGAAAGACCCATAACTGGAATCTCAACTAGCTCTGGACAATTAACCACAAGCACATCCCGTAGCTTCGTTAATTCCAAAGGAATGATTAATCTCTTAAGCCGTTTACAACTCCAAACCTTTAAGGTCTCCAGTAGTGGATGTCCATGGAGTGGAATGTCTTCCACTTCGCCATAATAGAAGCCTAAGGTTGACAAATTTCTCAACCTCAAGGAGGGAAGTAACTCTGCCCTCTTGATTCTAAAATATTCTAAATTCAATTTCAGCAGAGAGGACGGAAGCTGCACCAAGGTTTCTAGGTCTAGGCTGGACAAAGTGAGCTCTTCAAGTCAAGAAAGAGAAGCCAACTCTGGAGGTGCTGGGACCTTTAGCAGATGTAGATCTAACATTTTCAGTTTAGATAACCTCCCAATCCACCTTACGTTGCATCCGGTGAGTAGGTTTGATTCGCTTGTACTACAAGAGCGATCACTTAGCAGCAGTTCAACCAAATTAGTAAGGTTTGAAAGATTAGGGACTGAAAGCAATGATCTAGATTCAAGATGAAGACGGGTCAAACTTGTGGAAAGCTCTGGCAATTCTTAAATCTCATGACAATACGATAAATTGAGTGTTTAGAGGTGATGAAGCTTATTGATTGTCTTTGGAATTCCACAAGCACGGGTTTTTTTCTAAATTTAGAATTCTTTTTTTTTTTTGGTCAAAACTAAACACTTTTCATTAATAACCAGAGACAGAGGAACCCACTACCGGGGTTTCAAATTTAGAATTCTTAAAGATGACAATTCTCCAATTTCAACAGGAATTTCACCTTTCATTTCATAATGCCAAGAGAGATCCAACTCTTCAAGATTTACCAAAGTGCAGATGCCACTAGGTAACTGCTGAGAACCAATTGATGACATTACTGGAAAAAGCAAGATGCGTAATGCTTTTAGCTTTCCAACAGAGTTGGGAAGTTCCCTTATCCCCGTGTCTGCCAAAAGAAATCTCAAGTTTCAGACTACAAATATTTGGATTTTAATTTTCCAATGGAGTTTGGAAGTTCAACAATGCATGTACCTAATAAGTCTAACTCTGTCAATGAGGTCAAATTCCCAATTGAGCTTGGAAGTTCTCTCAAACTGCTACATCCCCCCAATGAGAAGGGCTTAAGCTTCACTAGTGCCCCAATTTCTTCAGGCAAATATGTAAAATCCTTGCACTGTTCGATTTTTAACTCAATCAACAACTGTAGATTTCCAATGAAGCTTTCAATTCTCTCAAGAGAGGAGCATTGAAGAGTCAATCTCTCCAAACTTGAACATTTAGAGATGTCTGGGATTTTCGTAATGCCGTTACACCAAGTAAAAGATAGAACTTTCAAATTCCGTGCCATATGTGAAAATGGATGGTATGTCAAGTGTAAGAACTATTGCATAGTACAAAAGGGAGCTATCCGACTAGAAATAAAACATGTAATTGACCTTGATCAAGTCCCATGCTTTTGAATCATCCTTGAAGTAAATCCAGTTAAGTTTACAAACAACAAGATGATCCAAAGACAACTTGTCCGCCATAAAATCCCAAGGACAATCCCAAGAAAACCATCTCAAATTTGAACAACAACTTGCAAAGTCCCCAGCATAAGTTCCATAGCATAACTTGAGGAATCTTAGGTTTGGTAACCTTTCGAAGTCTTCATTTGTAATCTCTATGGAGCCATCCAGTCCATCTATCTCAAGTGCTTGAACCTCATCCTTCCTCTGCAAGTGAAAATTTGCAATGATGTGAAGAATTTTGTCAAACTCCCAACCACTATGTTTTACAACTTGGATGGCCAAAAAAAAAATAAAAAAAGATTTTAAAACAAAAAGGCTTCCTTAATGCTAGGATACACAATTTCTACTTGAAAATGAGACGTTTCTTACTTACCTGTTGGGTTCTTACGATTCGGAGGGCCTCTTCTTCAATCTGCAATCTACTCTGCTTTCCAATTTGCCTTCCAAGGGACATTAGTTGATCATGCATCCAGAACTTATCATTGTCCAATATCTTTACCAAACACCTCTCAGTAAGGACTTTAAGTCCTCCTTTGGGATAAAATTGACAATCGATCCACATGTAAATTGCATCGGTCTTATTCTTATCGACAATGAAGCACGCTATATCGAGAAAAATTTGTTTATGATGTTCCTCTAGGTCATCATAGCTAATTCTCAGCTTCTCTAAAATCTTCTTCTCAGGTACTTTCCTTAACTTTTCCAACGTCTCTTCCCAAATTTCTTGATCTTTTCCATGAAGTAATGAACCTATCACTTCAATAGCCAAAGGAAACCCTCCTATACTTGAGACAATGTCACTGGAAAGCCGACGATAATCATATGAAGGAAAGTCTCCACTAAAGGCATGTCGACCAAAAAGCTCAAGTGCAGGATCAACATCCATCTCTAGCATATCATATTGTCGAGTTTCACCTTTAAATCCCTCAACTTTTAGAACATCTATGTCTCTCTTTGTGATGATTATACTAGACCTTGAATCTAATTTGGAGTTACCTATTAGTTTCTTGATGTGATCTCTTTCATTAACATCATCAAGAACTATAAGGACCTTATCGCGGAGTATTTCTCCAATCCTCCTCATTCCTTCTTCACTATCATCGATTTTTTCAACAGATCCAGAACCAACAATGTCATATAGTAATTTCTTCTACAACTGGACTATAAACTCCTTGATTAACCTTTCACGAACACCCTTGAGGAAGCTACAACAATTTCCAAAGTGGGAAGATAGTTCATTGAAGGTGACCTTGGCAATAGTTGTTTTACCGAGGCCACCTATTCCATAAATTCCAATGAGCCGCACAACATCATGGTTGACATCTAATAACTCTATCAAGGCTTTTACCTTATCATCAAGTCCAACTAAATGTTCAGTCACCAATTTTTTTTTTATCTTCAGCTTCTCGGAAGCCTTTTCAACAACCAATTTGACTATAGCTGCTTGGCTGCAAGGTATAAAAGCACTTTTATTAGTTAATTAATTTCATACCAATGCAGCAAATGTGGGATTGTCAAAATTTTAACTTGAAAAGATTTGAAGTATATCAAACGATATTTAAGTACTAAGAATAATCATTATAGGCTAATTTAGTAGAACTCACTCGATATCTTTTGCATCTATGATTATATAAATTTATGAAGACTATATTGACTTAAACAATGGCCACAATTACCAAGTGGCTACTATATCGAGCATAATTTGGCATTGATAGATAGGCCTCAAAAACAATTTCAGCAATCATAATGGGAGAATCATGAACCGAGATAATGTAGACAAATGCAAGGTCATCCATTGAACGCAATAGTTCGGTTGAGAAAAATATAATTCGGAAAAAAAAGCCCAAAATATTTGTATTGGCTTCACTTATGCACATATCTTCTATGGATCTTATTATGATGGCATTCAAAGAGCTACGTCACAATAAAATTTGTTTGAAATTGAAAATCAAGAGAATCGACTCCCATGGGTTAACTTGATAGTTAACGAACGAAGATATGTGTGGATTAGGGGCGGAACATATCTTTGATTCTCCACACCATCAAAGTGGATACGTTCATATGTTTGGGTCACCTACCCGGGCTTTGGCATGCACCTTACTTGGTCATAGAGTTAGTAGCATAAGTCATAGTTTCGTAATTTACCTATCTAAGGTGAGCTTCCTTGTTGATTTTTAAGCATCTTTTGGTTAAAAATCCAAAATTCTCAAGCGGCATGTTGATTACATTGACTACGTAACCCCAAAAGCATAAAAGATTCCCCACTCTTAACAATTTGTGCAAAAACAGCTCATTTACATTGGAGAAGCTAATTGGCGCCCATATTCTATGGTCATGCACACCGGGTGTTAATTCACCATATGCTAGATTTAAATCTATCAATTGACAGCCAAATTATGTGTTGTCATTGATGAATGTTGATAAGAATTTAAAGTTGTTAATATGAATAACACGCGATGACACCCAAAACAAGAAATAAATGCCATTCGGGGTCAGCATGTTGCACCCAACTCATCTATAGCTCATGTTCGAGCCCATGTGGCCCAGCAGTCATTTCCAACTTTATTACTTTGGATTAGAATAGATTTTTCTTTTGGTCCGTCCTACTTTAATTCTCAACTTACTTTCAAACTTTTTGTCCTGTGTGGGAGTCGAAATCCACATTTGAAGTTAAACTCCTCACCTCCCTCTTTCCAAGTAGGAAGGGTGGCCACTGGGGTAAATTCTTGTGGTTGGATTAAAATAGATGAGTGATCACTATTTCTAGGCTTTTTTGTTTGCCTGAGACAATCCTTAAGAAAGGTGAAAAGGGGAGATATATATATATCTCTCTCTCTGCAATGTGTGTCCCTTCTCTGTCTCTCTCTCTCTATTTCTCGCCCACCCCTTCGTGCACGCGCCCACACCACTCGAAGGCCTCTGTGCCATCACCGAACTCAGGTCAGAAGTTGGCCATGGCTGTTGCCTCCGACCTGGTCAAGATCGAGGTTGCTGGCCTCGATGTGGACCTCCCGCAAGCTCTACAGAGCTCGAGGAGCCTAGATGATGGCCTTGTCATTCTTTACATGTCCTCAGGATGCTCTCGCTTCTATTGAATATTTAGGCATGAACTTTCTTCACGGAATCTTAGTTTCCTTGTGTAATTGGTGTTTTTTGAGGAGCACTCAGAAACGTGTAAAATAAAAATTGGCACCAAATGCGATCTCTGACTTTGTTCCTCTTTTCCCCGTTAATGGAAGACGGTTACTGATATTCTTATTACGAGAGAAAAGTCTATTTTTTGGGTCGAAGCTAGTGAGAATACAGATCAACATGGGTGCAAAATCTGAAGTTGATTTTGGTAATAATCATCCCAAATAATAAATGCAAATGGGTGCTTTTGAATATTTCGTAGCCTTACCAGACAGGGAAGAGGAAAAATTGTGAAAAGGAATATGTAGTTCCACATCATTTAAGTTGAATGAGAGCAGCAATTGAAGGCAGTTTCCAATATTTTATGTTAAGAAAAAATATATAAGAAAACATATGGATGAGGGCAACGTTGTATTCCCAACAACGAAAAAAGAAAAAATACGTAGGATCTTAAAGGAGTATTACCTTTGGTCCTTTTTCACGTTCCATCCCTTGAATTTATCTACCTCTTCAAGAGCCGTCCTCCAGGCCTCAACTTCGTCAGGAAACTCCATCTTGTGTCTCTCAAAATCAGCTTTATACAGTGGAGTCTTAAGTTTAACGTCCTCAGGTTCTACCTCAAAAAAAATGGGAAGGACACTTTTTTGACCCTGAGTTAGACACGTTGTGTACCATGAGCGCAAGCTCACGGAGGCACCATTTACTAGAAGCATAAGTTCGTGAGAAGATGGGTATGTAGAGTTTGCAATTGTTGATAGCATATAGCAGGTTTTCGCCGATCATTTGACCAATGCATAGTTTTTCTTCGTCCCTGAATACATGAACTTCGGCATCTACCAAGTGGTTGTAGAGGAAGTCGGTGAAATTATGACGAGTGTCCTGTACTCTAAAATTTAGGAACAAATCATACTCACCTTCTAAAGCTGGTGCAGCATCGCTATTCGTTCGAGCCTCTGAGTTTGCCATAGCTAAGAAGTTGATGACTTCCAGAGATCTCTCTCCCCAAAAAGAGAAAAAAGGTTGTTGAGGTGTGGCCTGGCTAAGAAATAAGCATCAGTTTTGGATCTGAGCGAGGCAAAGTGAGTGCCAATACCTAAAATACTCGGCCGGCTCACTTTAAAACAAATTTAATTGTCGGTCTTCCACCTAATGCTCTGCATTAGCTAGTAGTGTCATGGCCCGAACCCCAACGAGCGCGCGACATCCCGATCCTCGGTCGAATGTGTATGACGTCTCAGGAAACATCGCTGACCCAAACGAATGCATCAGAGTTAAATCGCGGCGGAAACTATTAAGAAAACCCGGACAATAAAATTGGAGACTACTAGGAATAATTAGATCGCCGAACCACCAAACATTTTATCATTCCTCGATATAAGCATATATATACAATATCCATTTACAACAACTTATACCATATCGCCATTTACAAAGCCATAAAACAAATGGATGCTCACCGGACTACTAACTACGAACCATCGACATACAAAAAGGATCGATAGTCTGAGTAAGTCTATACAAAAAATGGGACTCTCCAAAAATCTTTCTCATTCTTACAAACTAACCCCTACGCCCTTTGGAGGGTATCCACTCGGACTCGCTCTCCTCGTCACCCTTGTCCGAATCCTCGTCCGGCACGCGCTCATCCGACGACTCTGAGTCGACCTCGATCTCTATGAGGTTATCCTCATCCCCTGACTCTGGCTGATCCTCAGCCTGCTCCTCCTCATCTGAATCCTCTCTATCCTCCTCTGGCTTCTCTACGGGCTCGTCCTCTTGCTCATCCACTGGCTCATCCTTAGCTTGCTCGTTTTCGGGATTCTCACCATACTCATCCTCCGGCTCTACCTCAGGTATCCCGCCTAGATCTATGTCCATCGGGTCAAATTCTGCCTAGGACTCTTCCGGATTCGGGTCTGGTTCGGCCACCGAAGAGTCAGATGCTACCGGTGCAGGATGATGTCCGGACTGAACTAGACTAGCCTCCACATTAGTCAATTCCCCAGCAGGAGGGGGTATGACTATTAGATCCTAATCACCAACTCTGTCGAACGGCACATCAAAACCACGAATCTGACCAAACTCGTCCATCCCATTTCGAAATATCAAAGCCGTATATGTATGAGCCTGCCAGAGAGGTAGACCTATGTTTACCCAGACTATCGACGTATGTTTAATGCAGGTATGGTTCTCATCTACAGGGCATTCTACGACCTTGTGATCGGTGTGCATGGGAATCCCAAAACGCTGCGGCGGTAACAGTGGGAGGTTCATGGCTCGGGCGGTGGCTTTAAAATGGTTTAGTTGAAACAACCATGAGACACTTCTCAATAAGTTACAACCTAAGTCTTACCTAGGCTACAACGTATTTCAGACAAGCTCAGATACAATATCAATCATCACACACAAACAACAACCACACAAATACACTTACTTGGACTCTCAGCATACTCAGCTTGCGTATTAGTTCATAATCACAGTATTCAAATCTCGCATGCATTTCAAACTTCACGCACCTCAAATCACCCGCATTTCCATGCCAAAACACGCATTGATCATACCACATTTTCAGCCCACATTTCACACTCGATCACGCACTAACACGTCATTTCCATTTATTTTCCTCATCGTATCAACACTTGCTCAATCACCTTTTCGGCCTCACGTAAACACGCCTCAGGCCTACTCGATCGCGCCTCGAGCATCACATGCCTTGGTCCGATCCCACTTTCACTTGCTATACCACACGTCTCATTCTCAATCATTTCTCTCGGCTTGCGTAAACACGCCCCAGGCCTACTGGATCGCGCCCCGAGCATCACACGCCTCGGTCCGGTTCCACAGTCGTATCATGACCCACGTAAACACGCCTCAGGGATTTAGTGATCACACGAATATATTCACATGCCATATATTTTATCTGTACCCCGCGTAAACACGCCTCAGGGCTTTTTAGTGATCACGCAAGTAAGAATAACGAGTCGGTCCATGACATCCCTTAGATCCTCAAGATGAAATTTCTTTCACAAGACCAATTCGTCCAATAAATCCCAAAATTCCAAATTGCTTCATTCAATAAAAACTTAGACTAATTCCAAAATTTACAAATTATAACTTAACGTTTTTCATTGAATTGCTCATAATGAAAAATGTCCCAAAAGAATTCTTATAAAAATCGTTCAGAAACGACATCCATTTCCAGAAAACGTTAATAGCAAGCTAACATTTCCTCTAAAAAAAGAAAAACTCCCTAAACCAAACAAGAAATCATATGGTCTTCTTCTTTTTAGAGGCTACATGATCTATAGACGAATGGGCCTTCAAGGCACGCCGTAATCGTGCATTCTCTTCAGCCAGAGCATCTGCCTTATCCTGGGCCTTCATCGCCTTTTCTTCGCTGATTTTGATTTGAGTCTAAAGGGTATGCCGTACTGTCATGATCGGGATCTTCGGGAGTATCTCAGCAGGGATGGTATGATACTGAACATACCGGTCCGTGGCAAAGTGACGCTTCATTCTTCCAGTGAGCTCATCTGCGGGCCAAATCAGCTTCTGAGTGGAACAATTCTGCCAAGCCTCAAAATGACGCCTAAGCTCGACTCTGTAGGACTCGCCTTTCTCGAACTGGACTTGAAATTCATTGGGCATGAGTGGAGGTGGGACATCCTGCAGAACTCGGAATTGACGTGTAACACGAAGGGGCTGATAGCAGGTTGCCCCATAAATGCCCATCAAAGGTATGGGCTTCTGATCGCCATGGTATAGTCGAGCCTCGACCTCCCGAAACCACACAGCTTGCCAAAAGAAAATCTTAGAGTTTGGATCCTTGAACAGATGGACCCATTGCGTATAGTGCAAACTCTTAGTTTGATCTTGTATTTGTTTGAACCTTAAAATAGGGTTATCAGTCATGCCCATTTCAAATACAGTCATATCTTCTCCAAATTGAGAAAGGTGTGAGAAAAGCCAGATTTGTAAAAGCTCAATCGGGGCTCGAAAAGTTCTATCTTTTCCTTTCTTGAATCGTGTCAGAAATATGAAAGTCTCTGTTAGAATTGTGTTTATAAAACTAACTCCGCCACATATTAGTTTTACCGTCCAAGCTATGACAGGATCAATAGCATTTTGACGGAATGGAAAAATGATGAGTCCAAAAAAAGTTAAGATAAAAATTTTAGATCTCATGAGAACAGAGTTATTTTCGAAACATTCAATAAGAAAAGATAATGGGCATGCTTGACAATTACCCCTTAGCACTTTTTCAATTTCCTTTTTAGTCAAATTCAATAATTCAGCAAGCACTACCACAAGATCTACCTTAATGGGTGGTTCAACTATATCCAACTCAATCGATTTCCCAATGGCAATACTGTATTCTTCCAGAGTCGGTGTGAGCTCAAACTTACCTCCCAACACACATGTGGTTGTCTCGGGGCACCAAAAATGAGCGAATGCCTGCATAATCCCGCTCTGAACATCTATGTCTAGGATTGGCAGCATGAATCCAATGCGTTTGAGAACGTATTACTGACCATCTGGCTTCAACTGGCTCCATAACTTCTTGAGCTCCAGTTTCGGAGTAGGCACGAAACGGATATCGAGGCGACCCATTCTTATATAGACCACGTGCCAAATGACTCAACCTAAATCATGGACCGACTCAAAATAAGATGAGGAAAACCAAAGATAAAGCTCGAGAAATTACCGTCTTTAGGAAGAAAATGTCAATCACAGAGACATGCACATGAATCGTGAGTTTAAATCTTAATTTATCTATCCTAATGACTTTTGCAAAGTGAAATGATGAACGGAACGACGCGTCGCAGCCTCGCGTACAATCGTCATGACTAGTTGCAGCCTCGCATACAATAGTCATAACTAGTCGGGTCCAATCACTTCGGCTTGGTTCGGTCGACAAGGGCAACTCCCATGCGTTGTAACCTCACGTGCATGAGGACGATCCTTGAGCCATTTTTTTGAAAAATTTTCGGGATTCAAATGGGATAACCTTTAGCGAAGCCTTACCGCCAAGGTTAAAGAACCACCTAAATACCATCTTAAAATTATGGGTGTGACCCAGGTCCGGTCACAGGTTGTGTGTGGTGTAGTGCAAATACTGTAAATCATGCACAACAATTATATTCAACCATCACTTCAATAGTACGAAAATTAAACCAAATTCCACTCCATCAAACCTGCAAAAAAAAGGGTTAGCCAATTACTACTCCCCTTATAACTCACATTCTGCAAAAACATTTAACACCTAAAAAATGAGAATTCAATTAAATTTTGCCAAATCGAGTGATTTTTGTTTGAAAATTTTTTTGGCCTAAGTCCTCCTTAAATTTTCAAAAAAATTCAAGTAATCCCCAGCAGAGTCGCCAAGCTGTCGCGACCCTAAAAAAATCGAGTTTTCGATCTTAGGCTAATGGATTACTAGATCAATTAAATTAACTAATCTAGCTCGAGTTCTCCCAAACTCTACCAATTCGCAACTTAAGTCCAATTATGAGCAAGCAAATATTTTTAATGGGAGTCGCCATTAATCATTTAAGGTAGATTGATTAGAAACCTAAATAAAATAGCGGGAGTACTATTTTATTTCTACGAACCAGAAATTATGAATTCGGGGACTTGGTTACGCTAGATTCCCTAACGCCCTTTCGGTACCAATTTCAAGAAAAATACTCAATTTGGCAATTTTGATAAATCCTGACTTAGAGTTTAAAGGTGCAAAATTTTTTTTATTTTCACTTATTTAAATGAAAACTAATCTATATGTAATGACGTGCAAAAATTGACATGCGATTAATGCAACCTAACATGCAAATTATATGTCATGCGACGACGTGACCTATTTGTAATGACGTGCATATTTTTTATTTTTTTTGTATTTTTAATGAAATTCAGAATTAAAAATGCCAATTATCTAAACACGCAATTTTAAACTAAAGAAATTAACCTATTCTAGAGTGATCTTTTGGTATTTTTTTAAATCAAAATTCGAAATTAAAATCAAGCAAAAAAAAAATAATTGTTAAATCTTTCGAATTAAGTTTCGATCTGAAGCCTGACAGATCGATCCTAAAATTCGAAATACCCGCTATGGAAATAACTCTATCTAAAGCCTGATAGATAGATTTACTTCCACGTGTGCGGTTGCGGATTAGGAAATTTTCCTAATCGATCACATTTTGAAAAATTCTCGATATCTTAAATATCTTGGATATATTCAAAAAATTTTGAAAATTTCAAATTCTATTCAAATTTGGCAAATAATAGATATCCAAGATTTCAAAAAAAAAAGAAATAAAATCCTAATTGGAATAATGCCTATTATCCAAATATGCAAAATTAGATATCAATAAGCACAAAATAGGCAACCAAATATTTAAATCGAATTAGGATAAGATATTTACCTAATTTGCGGATTTCTTTCCAAATTTGAATCACGCGGGTCGAAATTGCGGATCGGATGGTCGGCGATGCGTCGGGACTAGCGGCGGCGCAGCGTCAGGAACGATGACGCTCGCGTTAGTGACACAGCGGTGGATGATAGTCTCGGTGTGATGCTCGTTGGACAACCGGTTCGGTGAACTAGCGGTATGATGATTAGCGAAGGCAACAAGTCGAGGTGGCTCGGTTTGACGATCAACAACCTGCAAAAACAGAAACTTTGCGGGTCTGTTTTGGTGAGGACACGGCACAACTCACAATGGACTCTTCTTCTCGATATGCTGCTCGAAGGTCACGTCAGGGGAGTCGCGGCTTGGTGTAGCTCGGAACTGGGCTGGACGGTGGCGTCTCGGTACAGGTGGGTGTCGCGGTGCAGGAGGCCTTGCAATGTGGACAGCAACTCCGGCATTTGTTGACAAACCAAGGGACTCGTGGTGATGAAGTCAGCGAGCACCAATGGTGTTAAAGTTGCGGCGCCGAAACTAATGCAGCAGTAGCGAGAGTGCAAGATCCAATGGCGAGATAGGAGTGGCAAGCACGCGGGGAGCGTCTGTTCTTTACCAGCGTTGTGCGAAGGATACGAAAATCCTTCAAGTGGGCGTCTTGAATTTTCCCACAAGTGGATGCTTGACCAAGTCAAAACGCACTCACCAGAAAGACACCCATACATCAATGTTGGATCACCCTCTTCAATCTTTTTTTTTCTCTCATGTGTGTGTCAAATTTTGTGGCCGTGTATAAGAATTGTGTGCTCCCTCCTCCAAGAACCTACCATAAGCATGTATTTATAATGAAAATCTAAGTCAATTAGCCGGGCTTTTTAGCCCTAACGGGCTTAGGTTTAGGCTTTAATTTAATTTAATTTAATTCTACGTGGGCTGAATTAATTTGGACTTTTCTTTGATTAAGCTTGATGGGCCAATTTAAGCTCAAATTAAGACAATCCAGCCCCTTTTGACTTGTAATTTTCGGCCCTTGCTTTCCGAGTGAGCCGAGTCTCGTTCGGTGCCCGAGCTCGATTCACGTGATGAATTTTAAGCTCGCTTGTCACCGTCGATCCGATGCGGAATGCAATTAATCTAAATGAACCTAAACTATATGTTATGCAATTTTAATATTTTTGTTCAGAGGTTAAAATTTAATCCCTAATTTTCTATGCAATTAACCACCAAATGATGTGCTAAAATTTAGGTGTCAACACACGTGCACACACTCGAACATAAATTAAATACACACCAGAGCACCCAATCACATCATTTCGATTCAGACACATCCTAATTACACATCCAACATACAAACAGTCATTTTTCCACATTGAAACTACGGCAAATCAATTCCGGCCCTTCACGACATTTTTACACAATTAAATGCCAAATCCAAATACCCAATTTACATACCGAACAACACATCACAGCACGCATTTCAGCCACTCACAGCCCGCCATTGGCATTTAAATTTCTACCAAAACTTCCCAAATTCATTCCTAAGGTCTGCTAATCAATTCCGCTCCTAAAAATATACTAATCCGTGTCTAAACGGGTTCAAAATTACCCGATATACCAGGGGAGGGTTTAGATTGAACTTACATGAACTTTAGGCTAGTTTCGGGTTGGTGGTCTCATGGCGGCGTGCGGCGGTGGCGCCAATCGGCGCGACGGTGAGCGGCGGCGACGATGACGGCTTGCTCGGTTTGGCTGGTTCAGCTTACTCACGGCCAAGAGAGAGAGAGAGAGAGAGAGAGAGAGAGAGAGAGAGTGAGTGAACCGAGAGGGAGAGGGGATGGTGGTGGTAGCGTGGGGATGGCTCGGTGCGGTGGCAGCGGTCAGGCGGTAGCACGGCAGACGGGCGGTGGCCGGCGGCCAAGGGGGAGAGAGAGAGCGATCGGGAGGGACAGGCCGAGAGAGATGAGAGAGAGAATGAGGAGAGAGAGAGTGAGTCTTGGTTTAAATAGTCCACTTTGACCACTTTTTGGCAAATGACCATCTTGCCCTTCTCTCACAAATCCAATCGATGACCGAGATTCGTTTTTATCTTGAGATCGACGGTCGAGATCAAATATTTTTCCAAAATATCCAAGGACAATTTGGGAATTTCATAAAATTCAAAGGGCAAAATTGTCCAACTCAAAAAATAGGGCAAAATGACCAAAATGCCCTTCCCCTCTAACACTTGCCATTTACAAATTCCCAAAGGTAAAATGGTCACTTTTTCATTTTCTCGCTGAAATTAAATTTTTCCGATGGATTTAGGAAAATTCAAAGCTGTACGTTCCAACCACAACATCGTCCTAACGTCTTGTCATGACTTCCTAATTTTCCAATGCCCAATTTTGTTTCTAATTAATAACTGAATTTTATATAACGTAACTTGAGCGTTTCTCAAACTAACGGGTGGCTTTTGAAAAAATTCGCCTATTCGACCCGTGACTGATACTAAATCAAGTCACGTGTAAGTTCATTCGAATCATGACAACCTCGGTTGTTATATAATCGTGAGGATCGATTGCCAGTTCCGACGGGCACAATTGTTTGGTATAGGTTCTGAATCGTTCGTCAATTCATTTCGTGGTCAAACGGAATCACCTGTGATCCACTCATATGACAGTGACGAATCGGCTCATCACTATTCCAAGATCGGCCTACATTGGCTCAAAATGTCACTTCGACGATTCTATGGTCGAAAATCAGTTCACAATCGAATTTTCTTTAGTCGCACGAATTTAAATCTCTAGTTAGCCTTTCTCTAATGGTTAGTATCCCAGGAATGATCAGTTCTGAGCGAGAACTAATTACAAGTACATTCATAGAACCATGCATTTCATAAGTTCCAAATGGGCAAATTTCAGGATGTCACGAGTAGACACCGGTGAACAAGTTTGCAAATGTTTAAAGACTCTTGGGAGACCATAAAGGCCAATCAGAAGTTCCTCATGTTTCTTTTTTCCCTTTGGGATGAAGACAATGGTCCCCACACTATGACAAAATGTTTTGATTAGATCTTTCATTTGATTGGTAATTGGGATCTTAAACGTACATTTTTATTCGAGCTGGTCCTTCCAGTAAGGTTATAACCGTGGAATGGTGACGTGGCTGTTATATATTGATGTTGAACCTTATGGGGTCAATTATAATATTGATAGTTGATCTCAAAAATAAAAGAATAACATAAAATTGTGGAAAAAAAGTCTAAAAGAAAAGGAAAAATCAAGAAGAGAACGGGAAGCATGGTGCAGTTTGGTGGCAAGGGCCACTGGTCCTTACCACCCCGACAGTCAGGGCCACGGCCCTCACTCAGATCTTCAGCAAGGGGGCAGCCCTCGCTCAAATCTGAGGCGAGGATTAGTGATTCTTGTCGCTTCCACCTACATGTAGAGGAAGTTCGAAGAGGGAGATTGTGCTGGACTTGCGAGGCGGGGGAAGTCCTAAAGCTCGGGGACTCAAAGAGGCATGTGTTTGTGGACAGCCTATTGAAGAAGATTGAAGTTCTTATTTTTACCATAGAATATATACTTACACGAAGGTATGCTTCTCTTCAAGACACTAAATTTAAACATAAATCTCTTCTCTCTTCTCTTTTTTTAATAGTACTGTATATTAAATACTTTAAGTAGTCTCTTTGTCATGATTTCTAGCATTCCTTCACTCAGAGATATAAACTCTGCCACTTGAATAGTTGAAATTGGAAGCAGAAGAGCTGGAGGTTAGTTTATTTCATTGAAATAGCACATGTGTTTAAATAGCTTATTCATTGAACTAACAGCTCTATTTAAAATAATTTGCTTAAATACTAAACAAACATATCTCTTCGCATTAAATGGTAGTTTAGATTATATTTGCCTTTCAAACAATACGATTGTTATGATACTCAAATTTCTTATTCCTCCGATCTAGGACAAATAGCTCTGACAATCAGGGTATTATTTACTTTACTATTGCATGAAAAAACATAATTCTTCGATTTGGTTTAGACAGTGTGTCTTTGAAACAGTAGATTCTTGATATTTACAAGAATGGACATCTCTCTTCAAAACAACACATTGGAATGGGCACTTCTCTTTTCATTAATAGAAGTAGTTTATATAAATTTTATTTTTTTTTTCAATAAAATAAATGCAGACAACTCTTCTCAAAACAGAATGTTTGAATAGACACATTCCTTTGTAATTTCATTAGTGATTTAGATGTTGTTTGTTTTTAGATAGTATGTTCGCTATGCGATTTTCATTTCCTTTTCTTGCAACCACATTTTTTTCACTAGCCTCTACTTCACGTGCAGATTACATTTTTCAAACACAAAAGTTCATTTTCTCGCTAAAGATGAAGCTTACATCTTGAACCTTGGAATTCACAACATGCTCATTTTAACTATTTCTTTCCCATTTATGTTGAATGAGCATTGCCTAATTCCTTGAGGATTATTATTGTGTCCAGTAGTGTGAACCTTTTTTTTTCACACATTTACCATTGAACATGTGACATGTGTGCTTCGACATTGTTATATAACAGAAATCATCAACATGTTTGCTGTCCAATGAAGTGTAAAATTATTTTTTACATTGGCAGTAGACCCAATAAAAATACTATGGTCATATCTTTTCTTTATATAAGAATCCTACTATCAAATCGATGAATAGTTTACCTCACATTTATTGTTCTTAAAATCATCCAACCCTTAAATAATTAGTCGATGGTTAAGATATTTATCCTCTTTTTTTTTTTCATTGTGTTGATATGTTATCTTCAATGTATTTGTTAGTAATATCTCTCTCTAATGAGTGCTTCTCTTTTCATGTCGAGAAAAGCCAATGATCCCATGAATTACTTTGTAATTCACTCATTGTCGTATTTACCGAAGGTAATTCAGGTTCCAACCATTAATTGCACCTACGTGAGAAAGAGCATCTCATCACGCTTCAACTTCATAATGACATTGCTCCTCGTGCTTCAGAAAGGCTTCCCTATACAGCCAAGTCTCAAGCACAACATCCCCAAGAATATGGGAGGGATGCTTTTGTTCCCCTTTGATTTCCACGTGTTATCTACAATAACATTTACAGGTTGGCAACTTGGCATCCAATCTAGTGACGGGTGGTGGTGGTGATCTCTATGGCTTTGACAGTGGGTTGGCATCACTAGAGGGTAGGGACGATTAACGAGGGAAGCTTTGTGAATAGTGTTCAATACATGTGTGAATGACTCTAAGGTCCCAAAGAACTTTAGGGAACCGTCAGAAGTTGACTTTTCAAAGTTCCGGATCAGAAAAGTCATGTTTATTAAAGAAAGGGCGAGAATCTATTAATAACTGGGACACTCAAAAAACCACGTACACATTTCATCCAACATAACTACTTTGATTATATGGATGCATTCGCGAAACTCTGCATTGAAAATGGTGAACAAAAATAAACATGGTTTATATAGCCTGGATGTAGACATCAAGAATCTTCAAATTGGTTCAAATATTGGTTTAAATTATCTGGAATTGATGAATAAGTAAGAAAATCATATAGCATATTTATAGATTTTCAAAACCACGGCATTTTTATGGGACCAGAAAATTGCTTGTTTCGTCATATGGAATAAGGTTCCGTGGATACTCAGATGAAAAAAGCAGACTTCTTCTATAAGGAGAAGAATATCTTCCCATATTTTGGGAACTGATATTTGCAAAATGGCGGGATAAAAATTGTTACGGTAGCCAATTGATCGAATAATAAAATTTGACAGATCAAGAAAATAAAACGGATATCAAATATATGTGGTTCGATCGTAGTGGTCTACGTTCACGGGATAAGCAGCATGGAATTCTACTATAAATCAAGCGATACAACGGAGATTACAACTACACTCGAATTACTTAAACACTCTAAATGTTTCCCAAACTCTAATTACACCCAATAATTTACATAGTGTTTAGCTCCACAATTCCTCACGAAACAATCTTTCAATCTCACGAAGGAAATATATACAAATTTTACCACAAGATTTTTGCTTGAACACTAATTCTTCTTGCATGTAATTCACGAACAAGAAACCAATGAAGGTAACCCACGCCAAGCACTCACTTAGAAACGGCACTTCAAGAATCTTCGCGTATTCATCAACAACGGCCACCAAGACTTTGGCGCTTCAAGTCTACGTGAAGAAGCATTCCCTGACTTGTATAATGTGTGTATATATATATTAGTCAATATATACTGCTCTTTGCCAAGTCCCACTAAAAGTTGGACTTCTGTTATTTCCTTTATTGACACATGCTGAGTTAGAGAAGGAAACCAAGTCCACTTTCCTATTTTGTTGACCAACGTTTATACGGAAATTGATTTCCGTAATCTACTGGAACTTTTGTTGGACTTAACGAATCAGCAACTTGAAATCCAAATATCCACTTTCCTTTTTGAAGTCTATTTTTCATTGTCGCGACCTAAAAAATTTTCATTTTTCGGGCTAATGGATTATTAAGACTAAGCTTAACTCGAGCCCTCTCAAGCCATACCAATTCGCAACTTAGGGTTTAAGTTCTTAACATGCAAATGTCTTCATGCTTGGAGTCGCCACTAATCATTTTGTGGTAGGTCGATTAGAAACCTAAATAAAACATAGGGAGATATGTTTTATTCCTACGAACCAGAGATTCTAAGCTCGGGGACTTGGTTACGCTAGATCTAGTCTAACGCCCTTTCGGTACCTTTTCTTTTCAAAAATATTTTGGTAGGCAGTTTGGATCCATTTTAACTTAATTACTAACATGTGAGGTGTTCATGCGGGTGCGCAAACCATCAATTTAACACTCAGGAAAGCATTAAATAAATTGCAAGTTTAGAAGAATTACTTACCTGGAAGCAACGCAAGCATCTGCATTGTTAGCTAGAAAATCACATTAACATCCTAATATGATTTCTAATTAACAAGCAATTCACTCAATTTCTCTTTTGATTTTCACTTATTTAAATGAAATCTAATCTATATGCAATGATGTGCAAAAATGACATGCAATTAATGCAACCTAGCATGCAAACTATATGTCATGCGACGACGTGACCTAATTCCGATGACGGGTAAATGATTTATTTTTGATTATTTCTAATGAAATTCGGAATAAAAATATGCCTAAAATAACATGCAACCTATGATGACTTAACATATCCTAACATTATTTATTTTTGGGATTTTTGTTAAAATTTGAAATAATAAATTACTTAAATTAAAAATGCAATCTATCCTAATCTACCACAAAGCAATTTATTCTTATTTTGTGGATTTCATGAAAATTCGGAATTAAAAAATAACCTAAATAATCTAATAAGATTAGAATATTGCTTAATATAAACTAGGAAATAGATTATCTCAAGTCCTAATTTAAATTAAATAATTACTCTATCTTCTAGATACATTTAGGATTCCCTAAACATGAAAAACTCAAATTCAAATCCTGACTGATATTTTTTGAATTTTCTGTTTAAAGGAAAGCAAATAATAATAAAAAAACAAGGATAGCAACCACATTCAAATCGTCCACGCGATCCGCCAAATTTGTTTCAAACTCGGATTAGGCACAAAAATCGAACTATCGGTCATATCTATAAGGTTATAGATATTGACGGAAAGTTGATCGTTTAAATTTGGAAAGCAGATAAAGATCATTATCGTATCCGGGTGATTATGGATAGGATAATAATTTTCCGTATCGCCGCATATCGTACCTTAGGAATAAGGTCAAATAGTCGTCCAGATACGTTGCTAAATTAGGAACGATTCCTAATTTTGAATATTTTCAAATATTGCGGATATATCGAACATTATCTTAAGATATCTAAATATCCACATGATATTCATGAAATATTCAAAACATGCAAATTAGGAAATTAAATATTCTGAAAAATATAGGATAATGTTCAATCACCTAATTTGCAGATAATCTCCAACTTTATCAATTTCGGAGAAACATCTTCTGAATTCTAAAGGAATGAAAATCAGATCTGGACACAGATACTGATCAGATTGTGAAAATTCCTTTTGAAAATCCAAATGACCTCCGATTTTGATGAAATTAGTATCAATGGAAAGATCTCGATCTCAGTATGAACTTTCATGAAGAAAACTTTTTCAGATTTCGAACACACAAATTTATGAAAATTGAAGAACACACGAAGGTCAATCTGGAACTGATCTGTCATCAGATTCATGTATATATGACGTTGCAGATCGTATCATGCTAACACACTTGGAATTTTATGAAAATTTTATGGTGAACAGACAAAGATGTGATCTACAATTTTCGTGAAGAAAGTTTTTTCAAAAAATGATCATAGAAAATCATAAAAATCACGGAACAGCACAACATCAGTCAGAACATTATCATAACAGACTTCAACATCATATTCCAGATTCTGATCCTAACTTCCGAAATAGTTTTGACATAGCAAATCAGGTCCGATTGAGGCATATGATATATCAAATCAAAGCTTAAGACGTGCTTTACGATTCTCTAGTTCATCACTTCACAAGATTTTGACATTAACGAGCTGAAATCGGCATCTCAAGCATACTGGTTTCTATGTACACGATTTTACAGAACAAAGTCCAAGTGCACTTACCTTGTTTAACGATGCTCCAGCACGAAATCGAGTGATCCGGCCTCCGTATTCAGATCAAAAACAACATGGAGAAGTCTCGGAAAGCTCGGCCGACCTATGATAATAGATTGCACAAAATATAGTGAGAATCGATTCGATCTGGCACTAGTGGACTAGTAATGAAAAATCAAGTCAAGAGATGTGATCCGGCGGTCGTTTAACGAGAAACCGGCCACCACAGTGATGTGAAGACGCCAAGGAGTGTTGCCGCAAGTTCTGGATCGCCGAAGGAAGTCGCCGATCAGCTAGTTTAGCCGCTTGAACCGGCTGATCACATCATTGGCAGCAACGTTAGTGGAAGGCAGCGACGTCGGCGGGCGGTTGAGGCGCGACGACGGTGGTGCGGTGGCGTGCCCCCGGTGGTGGTGCGCGACGTCACTTTCTCTCTCACACTTGCCTTTCTCTAAAAATCAAATCTGAATTATGTGTTGTCCCCTCAAAATTCTGACCTAAACATGCTTATATAATACTAACCTAGGTCAATTAGATGGGCTCTCTAGTCCTAATGGGCTTAGACTTGGGCTTAGGTCTTAATCTAATTTCTGATTTTATTTAATTCCTAAACGGGCTGAATTAACTTGGGTTTTAATTTAATTGAACATAATGGGCTGAATTAAGCTCAAATTAAAACGACCAAACCTATTTGACTCGTAATTTTCGGCCCTTGCCTTTCCGAGCGAACCGAGTCCCATTCGATGAAATTTAAGCTCGTTCGCCATCACCGGTTCGATGCAAAATGCGATTAAATTAAAATGAACCTAAACTATATGTTATGCAATTTAAATATTTTTATTTAGGGGTTAAAAATTAATCCCTAATTTTTTATGCAAATTACGACTAAATGATTAGTAAAATTTAGGTGTCAACATTCATGATCAGAATTGCAACATGGCTTTGCACTCCAAAATTGAACAGGAAATATAAATTTTCATGGTGGACATCCACAGATAATCAACTTCTAGATTTTCTTTAATTTATTTTGGGACGGATTTCGTCTGTTGGGCTCAAACTCGAGACATATTTTAACAAAAACGGTTATAAAAACCTTTTGCCCAATCTGATGAAGCTTTTCAAGATTGAAGATGAAGGATCAACATCAATAGATTGCCTCGTTCATACAAATTAGTGGAATTATGTTCCCAATATGTGGGCGATCCTTGCACAATTGACATCTCAAATTCAGAATTAAAGAAATTATTAGAAGATCTGCAGAAGCAACTCAATGGTGGAAACCTGCCTCCTACCTCAAGCTATGGATATACTAATAAAAAATTGTGAAAACAACTTAAGTAAGGAAACTCCCAAACAGGATTACAAGTAGAACATTTGGGAAAGTTAGATTACTGCACGAGACACTAACACCAACCGGGTCTGTCCAAGAGGTCAACAGCATGAGAGATGGCCAATCCGTGAAGGCTCGCACGTCAGAATTGGGATAAAGCAAATTTAGTAAAGAGTCCCTCATGAGTTTTCAAGGAAAACAGTAACGGCACTAGGCTGAAAACACCATAAATAAGAAAGATTCCGGGACAAAAGTAGAATCAGTGGACGGAGGACAATGGGCAACCCATCCGCAGCCATCAATAATTCACAGAAAGCACGAAAATCCAAGACAGACGGAAAGTAGTGGAGATACACGAGATATGCACACTCGAAAAGGAAACCGATGTACTCTCAGCCGATGTAGCCAATACTTCGAAGAGAAAGTATCGCCTAGTGTCCTCAGAAATCGCCCTACTCCCAAATACTTTCCAACAGAAGCTCTCTCTCTCTTCAAAGAATCTTTCCTGTCTATTTCAGAAACTTCTGTAACATCTGTCAAGTGTGTGTGAGCTTTCCCTTTCCAATAATACCATGATCTTTGTAAGGTATCAACCCTGTCAGTGTATTTTTATTGTGCCTTAATTGTGCTTGTAATGATTCTGATTAGTTTTGAAAATCCTGATAAGTTTTGGCACCGGAGCCGTGCTAATCTCATAATGGACAAAGCATTAAGATAATTTCTGTGAATGGATGTTTTATTTTGATGAAGATTGGGAAATCATTAGAATATATAATGATGAACCGAATGTGATTACTTCTAATCACGATGGGCACATCCCTTGAGTAGTTTTATCCATGAGATCAAAGTACTTCTTCATTCACTAGATTTAGATTGGTATCCTCCATTCTCACAAAATTTTATTGCAATCAATAGAAAAATATGCCCACCCTTCCCACTTGGGAGGGGGATGGGGAAGGTGGGGGATTCTCAAGGGTTGGGGATGGGGACTCTTTTGTGAGGTTTGACTCCCATACTCTGCAAAAAGATAAAGTATGAGTCTGAGAGCGAAATGAGACTTAGAGTAAGATAAACAAAAAAAAATGCTTCTTAGGGACTAGATTGAAAAGATTGAAGAAAAGTTATGGCAATTGTAGAAAGTTTTATTCTTGTAGTGAACAAATTGATAAAATTCATAAATCTTTCAATTTTGTCAATTGTGTCCTAAATCTTTTCACTTTTTGTCAATTGAGTCAATCCGATCAATTTTGATCGAAAATTACTAATGTGGACATTGACCATCTTATGTGGCATGGTCGGCGTTGACGTTGATATTTTAAAATAATTATTAATTTTTTGAATTTTTTATGGCTTTTATCCTTTTCTTTGTTTTTTTTTTTTTTGGGAGTTTTGGAGTTAGGGCCAACGCCCTTTCCAGCCACAAGCAAGGGCCAACCAACCCTCGTCGGCCAAAGAAAGGGTGTGTGAGCCCTCGCCTAGATCCGGCGAGGGTCGGCCAGCCCTAACTACAAAACCCAAAAAAAAAAAAAGAAATGGAAAAAAAGAAAAAAACCATAAAGTTTTAAAAATTATTAAAATATTATTAATATTCACGTCAGCGCCGGCCATACCATATATGATAGTTGGCGTCTACAACAGTAATTTCCCGCTAAAGTTGGTCAGATGGATTAAATTGGCAAAAAATAAAAAGATTTATGACTTAATTGATAAAATTGAAAAATTTATAACTGAATTGGCAAAAAACAATAGGTTTAAGATTTTTTGGACAATTTTTCCCGTAAAATACACACTGCTTCGCAGCTTCTCGAGAAGCACTCTGACTCTGTGCCTTACAAGAACATCTGAAATGATGACTAAAGTAGAGTGACACATCAATCAAAGATGAGTAATTGATTAAATTGACACACTCTACTGACCCAGGAATATGCAGAGTCCTAAAATTAAAACAAACTATATTTATTACACGATTCCCAGTATCAACGACTGTTAATTGTTTGCGTCAGAGCAAGCAAGATCAAGCTTCTCCAAACCCTCACGTGTCCTCAATCCACCAATTTTTGAGTGCCTATCGAACTGCAGCTCCTGGAGACCATAGCATTTTTCAAGAGACAAACTCTCCAAGCAATGGGCAAACAGATACAATCTCACCCAGGATCTTCTCACTTAGCATGATTTCCTTCGGTGACAGTTTTCAAGCGATTTTAATTGAATCGGTCCAAGTGGATTGACATCACAAGCACTTAACTTGAGCTCTACATATTAGCGACACCTGAGAACAATACTAGACAACCTGTAAGGAATAACAGAAATGTCGCACCCTAGGAAGTCCAAATCGAGGAACTGAACCTTTTTCCTCACTGCAAAGCGAATCCATGTATCGATTTTGTTCTGCATTCTTCTCTCTTTTGTTACATGGTCCTCAAATTCAGGATCATCATGGACATCCTCGTCTGTTGCATAGTTCAATAAAATGGCTCTTGTGCAGGGTCAATACATGGTTGGCAAGATTTAAAACCTTCTGATCATACTCGAGACCATTGTGTACTGTCCGCTCTTCACAGTTATGGAAAGAACACTGATCAAAAGATACGTTGCGCGTAATGGTCCAGAGATAACGGATTCATGGGACCATCACTATCTGTACGGCATCCCTCGTGGGTAGGAATGAAAGTATGTAGACCAATAGCAAGTCCGGCAAACTACTGAGTACATCATTTCCTTCATCTTTATGGCCCTTCCCGACTTTTTGCATTGCTGCTTTCCACGACAACATTATTGTCCTCCATAGTTGATCTATTTTAGGACACACATACATAACAGAAAAGGGATTTCAGAAGATACAGATAAAAGAGTTCATGCGTTGTGCAACGCTATGATGTGATCAAAACCACAGCAGTAAAGGATCTGATAGAGAAATCCAGGGCTAAACAAAATTATGTCGTAAACAGGGTTGGAAGTTTGAACCGAGTCAGGACATTCTACGATCACTTGGAGTGCAACAAGAAACAAGCCTAGTGACATCGCGTGCCGGGAACATTGATGTTTCGTCTTCCACATGTCAAATGTTTTCAGTTCCAGTCTGGCAGATGGCGGGGTGCTTAAATGATTCGAATGAGAATTGTCTTGAAGTTGGGGAAATCGAAGAGGAGCGAGAAAGATAAAAAGCAGTTGGTAACATGGATGATTCAGTCACTCATGGAACAAAAAAGGTAGAAATTGTTATTATTAAACTTTTAATTTAACTTTTTTGAAAAGATCCTGTAGTTTTCACGGTTTAATCGTATTTCAATTTTTTTTCAAATTATTTAGAAACTTAAATTACCACTTTCTCCGTCTTCTCCAAGATTAGCGCGCTCTCAAGTGTAAACTAGATTAACTCAGTGAGAATTACACACATCTTTACATGCTTAAGCTGTTGCTTGAGTCACTGATTTTCACGGCAAAGTCATGTGCTTGCATCCAACCTAATTCAGTGAGTTGAAATTTAGAGTTTGTTTTCTTTGAAAAATAGATGATTTGAAAAATATTTTTCTAAAAAATGATAACTTGTATCATTTGCAAAAGCGAACAAGCTAAAATTTTCAGATATAAATTGTTGTCGATAATAAAAAATATTTTCATTGACTAATTATTTTAAGCCATATAAACGATCAACTATAATAAATTATTTTTCAAATTATTTATTTTCTGCGAAACAAACAAGGCCTTAAATGCATGCCGTTCTTTCATCTTTAGATTGAATGAAATCAATGAATCAATTCAAACGTAAATAAGAGTTCCCGCACTAGCTAGAAACGCCAGGGAGGTGTTACTCTGCTCTGGAGCAGTTGAAGCGTCACCGAAGTGCAGGTTAAAGATGGACATGGCTGATGTGCGAGCTCCCATATAGTGTATAAAAATTCAAGTAAAGTATGAGGAGTATGAAGAAGCAACTAAGGTAGCGAATGATAACTATTCTGTTTCGGAATGAGTTCCTGAATCAGAAATAGATTTTTCTATTTTTGATTTCTGGATGAGTTTCTGAAAAAAAAAAAACCCGTTTGATAACGACAAAAAATTTCTATTTCTAGAACAGAAACCCGTTTGATAACAGCACAAAATTTCTATTTCCTCAAATAAAAACTCGTTTGATAAAAACAACAGAAAATCCTATTTTCAGGAACAGAAATCCATTTTTTTAGAAATGGAATAAAAATAATAAAAAAATTCCAAAAAACTCATAAAATTTTTTTAAAAAATTCAGAAAATCCCAAAAAATTGAAAAATTCCAGAAAAAATCATCAAAATGTCGATAAAATAAAAAAAATTCAGATTTCGGGAAAATAGGAAATTTGTTGAATTTTTTCAAAAAAAATGAAGAAATCGAAATTTTCAAAACTTCACAGAATTGTTTAGAATACCTGTGACCACCCATTTTTAGTGAAATTTAAATTTTTTTAGGTGCCCAAAAAAAATCAAAAAAATAAAAGTTTCAAAACTTCACAGAATAGTTTAGAATACATGTGGCCACCCACTTTGAGTGAAATTTAAATTTTTTAAGGTGCCCAAAAAAATTCAAAAACTCAAAAATTTCAAAACTTCACAGAATGGCTTAGAATACCTGTGGCCACCCACTTTGAGTGAAATTTTAATTTTTGGAGGTGAAAAAAAAGTAAAAAATCAAAAATTTCAAAACTTCACAGAATGACTTAGAATACCTCTAGCCACCCACTTTGAGTAAAATTTAATTTTTTTTAGGTGTTCAAATGGTATTTTTGATTTTTTTTTAAATTTTTTTTTAATTTTTTGGCTCCTAAAGAAAATTAAATTTCACTCAAAGTGGATGGCCACATGTATTTTAAGCCACTCTGTGAAGTTTTGAAAATTTTGATTTTTTGCTTTTTCTTTTATTTTTTTCGGCACCTAAAAAAATAAAATTTTGCTTAAAGTGGGTGGCCACAGGTATTTTAAGCCATTCTCTGAAGTTTTGAAAATTTTTCTTTTTTGCTTATTTTTTTTTTCGACACCTAAAAAAATTAAATTTCACTCAAAGTGGGTGGCCATAGGTATTCTAAGCAATTCTATGAAATTTTTTTTATTTTTTTGGCACCTAAAAAAATTTAAAGTTCGCTCAAAGTGGATGACCACAGGTATTCTAAACCATTTTGTGAAGTTTTGAAATTTTTAATTTTTTTCTTTTTTTTATATTTTTTTCAACACCTAAAAAATAAAATTTCACTCAAAGTGGGTGGCCACAGGTATTTTAAGCCATTCTCTGAAGTTTTGAAATTTTTACTTTTTTGCTTATTTTTATTTTTTTTGGCATCTAAAAAAAATTAAATTTCGCTCAAAGTGGGTGGCCACAGGTATTCTAAGCCATTCTGTGAAGTTTTGAAATTTTTTATTTTTTAATTTTTTTCGGCACCTAAAAAATTTAAATTTCGCTCAAAGTGAATGGCCACAGGTATTCTAAGCCTTTCTGTGAAGTTTTGAAATTTTTGCTTTTTTGCTTTTTTTTTATTTTTTTCGGCACCTAAAAAAATAAAATTTCACTTAAATTAGGTGGCCACAGGTATTTTAAAACATTCAGTGAAGTTTTTAAATTTTAAATTTTTTGATTATTTTTTATTTTTTTGGCATCTAAAAAAAATTAAATTTTGCTCAAAGTGGGTGGCCATAGGTATTCTAAGTCATTTTGTGAAATTTTGAAATTTTTTTATCTTTTTTGGCACCTAAAAAAATTTAAATTTCACTCAAAGTGGGTAGCTACAGATTCTAAATCATTCTGTTAAGTTTTGAAATTTTTGATTTTTTACTTTTTTTCTCACCTCAAAGATCGTGACTTCAATATGAACATGTGTTTTGAAGAAAGAGTTCTCTCAGAAATGATTCTCATTTTTTGTCTAGAAATAGAAAACCTACTTTTTTTTTTTTGTTCTGATTTCTAGCTCAGAATCGGTTCTAGAACAAAAACTTATTCCAGAAATAGAAAAATGAAATTGCGTTACCAAATGGGTTTCTGGTCCAAAATTGATTCTGAAAATAAAAATCCAGTTCTGGACAGAACCAGAATGATTTTCATGTGGTACGTAAGTATCTCGGACTAGGATATAATAGATTGAGCAGGAAAAAGTTCCGTTCAAATGTTGAACTGAACCGAGACGGCCCGACCAAGTCGAAACTATCTATTTGGTTGAGAAATCAAATTCCATTAGGTTCGACTTTGATCGATTCTGACACTGTTTACCTTAGCTTTCCAGAGAACAATGTGGGAGTGCTCCTTTTTGTGGAATCTCGTATTAGAGCACCACTTATTATCGTGGAATTGCAACTGTGGAAGTGCGTATATCGATCGACGCTCAATGGTCATGTTACTATGAAAAAGTCTCCTGTGTCAGGAGGGGATGGAGTAGATTCATACAAAGTTGGACTGATTTCAGCCAATTCATTGCAGAAGGGGTCGATTACCAAATTACCTAAAGTTTGGATATATGGCCAATTTTTTCATGGAAGGTCTTCCATTGAGCTCTAGCATCATTCGTGAGGAATAATGAGCTGAAAGATTTAAATACTCGTATTTTTTAAAAACAAAAAAGAACTCTTATGCGTCAAATAAGCGACAGAATGAGCTTGTTAATTAGGAAGATGAGTACAAACCACACAAAAAAAAAAATTAGGAAGACGAGCACATAGAACAACAGTTTTAGAGTAGACATTAAAAAAAGATATGAACTTGAGGAATGCACAACTCAAATACTTTACGGAATCTATACAGTAGCTACGGATAACTGATATTGATGTTGATATACTAATCATTCGAGGGAGGCACTCAAGAATGTTGAACTGCATTGACTTCCTTTCAAGACAGAGAAATGGTAGCTAAAGATGAAAAGTGAAACATCGAAGACAGGCAGCCTCTAAAATGAAAAACCGAGAGAGAAACAGCAGCCACAAGAGGGAAGGCCACTAGTCAACAGTTTGTAACGGGTATCAAGAGATTGTTCTAAGTTAGTCTTGACTGGAAAGATTTTAGCCTAACTATTTGCAAGAGCTGGGAATTTGAAAAGAGAGGCTGTTGAGAGAAACGTACTTTAAAAAAAGGCGCATCCACTATCAAAATATTCATAAAGCCGCCTGTACAGAGTCGTGGATGTTGTGAATCTGTAGACCTGAAGCAAAAGGGCAAATACATAAAGGCCAACTACTTTTGTCTAGTCCATAAGATTTCAAACATGCCAGACATAGAAACATCATGGGTGTCCAAAAGAGGGGTGAATGCAATTCCAATACCAGTGTCTAACCCAGGTGTATTACTGCACGTGTTGAGGCCCTAGGGAAACTTAACAACTTTTGTGAAAACCCTAGCAGCGCATCAGATGTACAATAATCCTTTGATGGACGACCCATGTCACTGGAAAACATGTGCTTACTAAGTGTACGCTGCAGAGTCTTCTTGGTAGAAATCTCCATTTTCTCCAGGACCTGTGCATTCTTAAGTAGAAATTCAATGAGCTCAATGACATCAGGCTCCAGTACATAACCATATATATCTTAACATGCTTAAGTTGGTGCTTGAGGCAGGGAAATGTGCCATCCACTGAACTCCAGTAACTAATGCCATTGAACTCAAATGCAAGCTTCCACCCTGCTTTGGCAAACTATAAATTTAAAGCAACTTTTCAATCTCTGTTATGTACAAATTTGAATATTCCAATAAAATTTTACAGTTCAAGCATTCATACCTTTGAAATTATCGTCGTCTCTTCCAGTATAAACATAAATAGTGAGTGTCTCAAGAAAATGAGAGTTCCTTAACAAGCTACAAATGCCGGGGAGGCACCGCTTTCTCAGATGCAGTTGAAGTGTCACATGCTTCTGGGCAAAAGATGGGCATGGCTGATTTGTCAGCTCCCACATAGTTAATTCCTAATTTAAAAAGAATTACTTGGACTGGCTTTAAATGAAAATTAGTACAGGACATACATTGTGGATGCTCGAGTGCATGTGTACGTATGGACTGACCGAAATGAATTAATATGATACCATTGAATCCAGAGTCTTGTCAAGAAATTAATAAGATTATGTAGAACATTAGAAATGCAAATCACAAGAGCATGGACATGCACATTTAAAATGGTCACAGATGTCACGTAAAAAGTGAAAACAATATTGTCCACAAAATACCACGAAGCAAACAAGGACACAAGGAAGGCAGACACCTTACAAGCTGTAGTTTTTGGTTACATGAATAGGTTATGGATGACAGTTTACATTTGCTCAAAGTTCATAGGCCAGCAGATGCGAGGAAGGCAGCTGTATAAAAGTTTAGGTGTGCAAATAAGAGAACCCAGGCTAGGTCTATAATGTTTTTTTACTCTTTGTTCAGGGCATTACCTCACGAACTGAAGCATAAAAAGAGCAACAGAACGCAGAAGCCGAAGCAGAGAAACAGCACAGCCACTGGCCATTTCCAATGAGACCCATTCAAAATCAGTTCATCCAACTTCCATTCTACGAATTCTAGGACATTTGAAATGTGAGAATATCGTATCAAACAAATAGTATTACTCCTTACCTGAAGGATCAGGACCCAAGTCATTTAAAAGTCCCTCAAAGCGAGACAAATTAGGTCAGAGCAACAGCGGAGAAACATACCAGTATGCACCAATAGCATTGCATAAAATAAGGACTGCAGCTGAGCTTTTCCAGAAGCAGTCTGAACTCACAATATTCTCCATATGAAAATCTAAAATAATGACTGAAGTAAAGGGACGTATCAACCAGTGATGACATATTGGTTGCCTTGACACACTCCATACGCCCAGCAATATCCAGAATCATCACATTAGGACAAACAAGCTCCAGTGAACTAGCTCCCGATGCCCACTGTTTTCAATGGTTAAATGTTTTATGTCTAATCGCGCAAGATCAAGCTCTTTCAAATCGTTGCATTTCTCCAAATTTAAAACTTCAATAGAAGGGGCACTACAGAATTTGGGCTTGCGGAGGCCATGACAATCTTCAAGAGACAATTCCTTTCGCAACGGGCAACCAGAGAGTAAGTCAGCCAATTTGTTGTCAGTTAAGTAAATTTGCTTCATGAACAATTTTCTAAGCGACCTTTGATGGACCCGTCCCACCGGTCCGACCTCGCAGGAAGCCAGCTTCAGCTCCACTAAGCAGCTACACCTCAGAACAATGCTGGGCAGCACATAAAGATTATGTGGGAAGTCAAGATTATGTAAGAGCTCCCTAGCACACCCAAAGAAGTCGCACTCGAGGAACTTAACCTTTCTACTCGAGGAACTTAATCACATCACGTCCGTCATCTCTATCCATCTTTTGACGTTTCAGCTCGCTACTTTCCATGGAGATATCATCGCCCGCCATAGTTGTTCTCCTGCAAGACACTCTAAAGACGTAAAGACCCAAAAAATAAAGGAAAAAAAGATATCACAGGACAATGCTTCAAAGGGATCGAAACAAAGGTCCGTTAGTGAAAACCGGGACCCACAAAGAGCAAACACAAAATGGGGTTTCCGAGAAGGAAGCTAGTCAGGAATTTCGACAAACAGTTGGTGCGGAACATAGTAACAAACCAATCTCCGGTACCAAGGGTAGTCATTCAAGTGCCTAAAGGCAAACGGAGGAGGTAGTGGTAGAAGATTGAAGCGTTGTTTTTGGACGTTGCGCGCGATTGCTCAGGAAAATCAAGTGGACCTCCATAGTTCGGTCGCTGCTGCACGGGGGAGAGTAATGCGAATCACGTGGACATGGTTCGTTCGCGATCGAAGGAATTGGAGGGTAATGCAGATGTAGTAGTGTCTCTGGGAGCTCGAAGAAGAAAGCTCATACGCACCTGAAAGATCACGTGTACTTTGCACGCCAATTAGACAACTTTCATATATGATAATATTCTATGCTTACGGGATAAATTTCGCGAATGAATGCGTGGTTTAGTATTTAAATATTTTATCGATATATATCTTTGCGGGACAATTTTACCTTTGTTTCATAAGCAAAGCCTAGCAAAAGCAACAGCCGACGAGCCAGATAATCTAAATGATTGTTTTGTTTCGCCTTGAAAGCTATTGGATGATCCGATCAATGAAATAACTCTATTTTGGTCACTTCAGGTACTCCATTTATCAGCAGGTAGGCACCGGTGCCACTTTTCTGCGACGAGCTGGCAATTTGACAGCATTCATACGGACGGCTAAGGTGACTGGGTGCAAAATTAGCACGCAGGACTAACGTCGAAGTGGTGAAACCAAATTTTACCATCGGATGCGTAACATTTGAATAAATTTATAAACAAGTCGATTGATTTCATCGATTATGAAAAAAAGTTATATGGAACCAATGAAATATTTGGGATCATTAAAATCGCTGCAATTTTGTTTCTTCAAAGCAACTTTTGTATACATTGTGATTCATTAGTAACTACTATCGTTATTTCCGCGCAGCTTCCCTATGGACTTGCATAATTTTTCCATTGGTAATTTTCGCATTGCTCCAATCATCATACCTTTCTTTTCCCATTGGTAATTTTCCCGCAAGTGATAATAAATTTTTCTCATTCTCTCGTATTGTTTGAGGTCTTATCGCTTATAACTTTCTACTGAACGTAGTAATTTTTAATTTTCCTTCCTTGCAAGAATATGGAGGCCTTTGCCTTTGTCGCTCATATGATCGAGTCTCATATGTCATAGATTAGATATTGCTTCTCCCACAGCATGAATTTGGTCCTTGCACACCTCAGCTTGTATGCAGTAAAGATCACAACATTTTCCCTCTCCTAGCCAGAATGAGCGACTCCTCGACAAGCTTCTACGTTTCATCCTTGGACCAACTTTCCAATCCATCAGCATCAAATTTTCCGGTAGAACCCGAGGTCAATTAAGGGTGCGGAATATGCCTCGCATGCTTAAGCATGGGCTTGTTGGCCAAGCTAGTTTGAAGACATACATCACCAAGCCCCAAAATTTTTTGCAGCGCCTTGATGACGCATCTATGATGACACAAAAGAAATCAACAAATGGGATATGTCAGTGAGTTCTTTCCTGCTCTCTTTCTCTCAGTGAAAAGCTCGATCCAGTTGCTGGAGCTCAATTTGTTCAAACTCGTTACCGACCTTGGGGCTCTTGCTTTTCCCTCAGAAAAAGCTTGATTACATCGTCACATATTCGTGTTGGATCTCTCGCATTTCCTCTGGTAGGCTTCTAACGATCGAGGTCCTTTTTCTAGATTGTGGGATGTTGATGCTGCTTCTGGTGTACTTGAATTCTATCCTTTGCGCGAAAAGAATTCATCTAACTCATTTGGCCTTTGTTGATGGTTTGCTCTTCTTTTTAAATGGCGACAAGCAATCTTTGGAGGCTGTGCTCTCTGTCTTTGACAGATTTCGAACTCTATCTAGACCTAAACTCAGTCCATCTAAAACTGTTCTATTTGCAGCTGGTATCCCTGATGATTTGCAGCAAGAGTTACTGGATTTATCTGATTTGAAGGAAGGCGATCTTCCTCTTAAAAACTCCGCTGTTCCCCTTGTTTTGGGGGAGCTTTCAGTTGTGGATTGTAAGCCTTTGCTTGATAAACTTTCTAGTAAGTTCAACGCTTGGACTGCCAGCAAATTATTCCATGTTGCTGGACTTCAACTTGTCAGTACTGTCATCCAAAGCATTGTAAGTCACTGGGTGGCCTGGATGAAAACTTACATGTTTAAAAAACAGATCCTTTTGGACTCTGAGAATTCCTGCAGATGCTTCCTTTATCAGCATGGTTTGTTTCTTGTTTTCCAAATCAGAGCTATCTGGTGAAGCCTTTTCCAAAGATTTTACCGTGTAAAGTTACTCAGTTCCAAGATGATATTCGTTTGCAAGTATTTGGGAGTACTGGTTCTCGTGAAATGCTCTTACTGATGAGTCCAAGATGGATTATGCTGATTCCTAAATTTTTTTCTCGGTTCGGTATGGCAACCACTGCAAAGACTAATGAAACAATGAAATATGCCTGTGATGGCTGTGCTGTGATCATTAGAGTTGGTTGTAATTTCCTCGTTTTTCTCCGTTATCTGAACCATATACCAACTTTGTAGCTACAGTCCAGTTGGATTTTTTCTGTTGTAATCGTTTAAGTAGGTTGTAATTTCCTCTTCTTTACTGTTTTCTGAACCATATACCAACTTGTCCAGTTGGTTTTTTCTGATATAATCACCCGAGTTCTGAAAGAACAAAGGTTTTTAGACCTTATTTGAAGAATATAATTGGTGATTGTTGTTCTGTTTTGTAGATATATGGTTGTTCTGTTTCCTTTTTTTTTCATTTCCAAGCAAATCCACGATAGTTTTTAAAATCTTAAGAACTTAAGTCCTTTATCGTGCGACATAATAACATGATAGTATTACTACAAAAATCTGAAATAAGTATGCAGTACACAGAACAAGACATCTTTCATTGCAAACAATTAAACACGGTTGAACTTGGATTTGCTAACACAGTTGGATATAGTTTCACTTTTTTTTGCATCATAACATTGGTCTTGCCTAGCATCTACCCCTAATTATGCTACCCGAAAGCAAAAGAGATAGACAACCATCACGACAATCCAACATTGTTGCCAATCCAAGGCAACGTAAGTTGTGTTTTTTGGTCCAACTTCAACATCAGCATTTGTGCACATCAATCCTTCTAATACAACTATGCCTTTCAAATAGATCTTTTCCTTTGCTTCTAGTCGAGACACTTCCACTCGTATCTAGTTGTTCTGTCGCTTACTCCTTTCTAGCTGCGTTTTGAGAACGTGGACTTTCTCCTCAGATACTTTCAACTGACTTCCATACTTTCCAATGATTTCTTTTCATTGATCAATCCAAAAATCACTTCTCTGTCATGTAATGAGGACTTAGGATCAATCCTTTTGAAAAACCCGCAATCATCAACCTGTCCAAGACAAGCAAGCAATTCACATTCTAGTAGTGCACACTTCACTCGACAGAAACTTCAACTTCAATAATGCTCAGCATAGGAAAAAAGATTGACTCATTGGAAACACTAGAAATTATGTGAAACAGAGGCCTTCAAACACAACACAACAGATTCAAATTCAACAATACATGGCTCCCTCAATGAACGACACATAACAGTGAACTGGTCCTATACTCAACTACCGAACGAACAACACATGACAACGGACTAACTTATCAATCCCAAATCCATTGCAGATTATTGACAAACCATCACCTCCAACGGTAGAACCTCCTTCTACTGGCCAACATAAAATCTTCAGAAACTAAACTATGGAAACAACAATTTGGAAGTGAAACCTTTTTAATTATACTCGTAGCTAGCTCGAATAACTAAAGAGAAAGCCAAGACAAAGACCTACTGCTCCTCTATAGCTCAGGGGTCTTATTAATCTATTGAAATCTTCTTGCCCTGGCATTCAAAAGCATATGCAGCGCAACAAGAACAATGCCCTTTGCAAAATGATTCCAACAAACAAATCAGGTCAGCCCATTAAATCCAAGCACAGTGGCCTTCCAGAGCTCTAAACAACGATGAGAGAACCAGGTTCATACCAGCAGTGTCTCAGTCCCAAGGTTGATAGCAGTAACATCAACTACTACATTTGCACTGAATTATCAAATACCATTGGTACATAATGCTGATCAAATTACAGAATACTGGCAAGATTTAGATGCACCAAAGATAAAAGAAAATTAAAGAGCTGACCAAATTTAATATTGCAAAATACAATCCATCTCTTCCGATGAGCATGTAAGATAAAGAACCACAAGTTGTAGGAGTAAAGAAAACGCAATTTTGAGGGGTTAAAATACTGGCCACGAAACATAAACTCTTCACAGGATTCTTGAAGAGGCAAAAATGCACAAACTCTGGTAATGACATAACCAAAGAGCAAGAAAAACACCAGAAAAGGGGGTGAAGTCCAGAGTCAGAGAAACACCAGACAGCAAAAACAACCACGGATTTGAAACAACGTGAACTCGTAATCACTCGCCCAAGTTGAATCGAAGCTCGATTTGGACAAGACTTGGTTAAACAGCCACGGATTTGGCAAGGAACTAAGAGAGAGAGCAACACGAACCAAGAACCGCATAATTTTGCCCCACATCGACTTCAGCAACCGAGAGAGAGAGCAAAACGACGGCATTGTAGTCCACGTCAGCCGCCATAACGACTGTCATTGTTTTTCATTTAAGCCATGACGGCGTCACAATAGCTCTGTTTGCATTCCGTTGCTAAGCCGTAGGATTTTTATGGGAGGTCTTTGACAAGAACCGTGACAGAAGATAGATGTTTCATGCAAGTATAAATTTGGAGTTTGTGGTACACACAAAACGTTTGAGAGCATGGATATTACAGTAGACATATTTTAAAGTTTTTTATGGTATCTTTTCTAGTAAATATAAAGATGGAGAGATAGAAATTAAGTTTAACAAAAGTAGATCGATGAATTGAACATTGAAGAATTAAATAAAGGAAAAATACCGACAAGAATTTCATATAAAGTACTTTCAGATCATCACGCTCACTTATCCGGACAAAGAGCTTGAGGCAATAGTTTGCGATTGAATTAGAGAAATGGATGGACAAGTAATACGTCCTACTTATAGGATTCATCCTAGCAAATGGAGGGTAAACCCAAGACCAACCTCACTCACGTTTTCACATTTCCAAATAACCTTATTAGCACTTCCTTTAAAATAGACCACAAAATCTTAAAAGAAGATTTCCTTTGGGAAGAAAATGAAAACCAAAGAAAATAGTTTGCAGAAATATACACTCCAAGAGAAAGAGAGTTTTGCCAAGAAGAATGATATGTAGAAATAACAAAAAGAAAGTGAATCTGAAATTCTACATAGAGCAAAACAAGGAAGTATAAATGACATAGAAAGAAGAATGGAGTAAACCTTCTACTTAACAGAATGGAAATAAAACAAAGGAAGAGGTCAGAAAAGAAGAACCGTAAACACCTATAACAGAATGGAAACACCAGATTGGCTTATGGAAGGAGATAGATGATCCGCGTCCTGTAACAGCTTGTTGGTTTTGGGTCTCCTTAAGAAAAATAGAGTTCTACCATGACATATTGGTCTCGAGTCTTCCCGAAAAGGTTGAGTTTGTAACCATGCTTGTCTGCGGGTAAGCACACAAAAAGAATGAAGAAAGTGCATACCTACTATATATGTTATATAACCTTAGATCTTCCGCTTGCTTTTGTGCTTGTTCATGCTTGCCTTATTGTTCTTCTCGTGACCTTGAAGTTTGAGGCTCAGCCTTGGCCGAGCTTGAACCTTTGCCCAATTTAGTCATGCCCCTTCCTAAACTCAAAGTTGTGCCCCTTCCTGAACTAACAGTTGTGCCCTTTCATGAAGTTGAACCTCTGCCCCCTCCTGCACTCAAAGTCACGCTGCTCTGTGGACTTGAGATTACGCCCCTTCCTGGACTTGAAGCTGTGCGCATCTTATTTGTGTCCATTCTTGAACTTGAACCCCCACCTGTTCCTAAAGTCAAAGTCTTGCCCCTTCCTGAACTCACAGTTGTGCCCCTTCCTGATGTAGAATCTCTGCCCCTTTCGGTGCTCAAAGAGGCACTGCTTCGTGAACTTGAAGTTATGCCCCTTCCTGGACTTGAAGCTGTGCCCATTTTAGTTGTGTCCATTCTCGAACTTGAACCCCTACCCGTTCCTAAACTCAAAGTCACGCCCCTTCCTGAACTCATAGTTGTGCCCTTTCCAGAAGTTGAACCTCTGGCCCTTCCTGAACTCGAAGTGGCACTGCTTCATGAACTTGAAGGTATGTCCCTTCCTGAGTTTGACGCCGTGCCCTTCCCTAAAGTAGAAGTTGCATCTCTACCCAACCTCAAACCTTTGCCGTTCCTTGAACTTTTAGCTATATCCTTTCCTCTGCATCTTTCTGTAGGGTCCCTTCCTGGTTTTGAAGCACATCCTGTCGCACTTCCTTCGCCTGTCTTTGCAAGTACTTGATCAGTCTCCACAGTCTTATCCCTCTTCACCTGGACCACGTTGAAATTCAGCATAAGTTTCAAGGACTGCACAATTAAGATAATGCAAACTTTCAGTACTTACAGAAGAAAAGTCTCTTTGATCCTCAACTTCAGTTGTAGCTTTGCAGGATCTCTCATAGTGTTCAACTCCTTTGCATGTTTGGCCACTTAACCCGACAACATCACTTGGGTTGGCGGGTTCCCCAATCTCATCCTTGTCCTTCTTCCTATTTTCCATACTCGCCGTTTTCCCCCCGTCGACACTGTCATAGCGCCCAATCCTTCCGTCTCTCATTTGCCTCCTATATCCCGTGGCCTCGAAACATTCAATATTGCCCGGCTCTTACTGGAAATCATCAATGGAGGAGGTGCCATCAGTTTCGCTTTCACCCACAGACGCAGAGTCTCGCACTTCATTGGAACCTGAAATGTCGAACTCAGCCCCATCCTGAGTTTGGGAAAGGAGAGCAGATTTGAATCAGAGGAGAATCGACATTATTCAGCATCTCATGCATGTTCCACAAAACCTTGATGGTATAATTTTTTAGATTAATTAACTAATTTTATTTCCTTAAAATTTATCATCATTTGCACTAATGCCAAGTAAAGCAAAAAAGTATAAATAAAAAAAAGTAATAGTCTTGCTATTCGACTTCCATAACAAGTTCCGTTTCTGTTTCTAACTTTAATGTCATTATTTAAGTGAACTTAATCCTTCATCTTATATTCACTTTAATTACAGTAATCTACTCTTTTTGGATAATTTTATGTACTTCATGTACTACTATCTTTTAACATTAGCTATTTATTTCAATTATAATACTGATATAAATTCAATTGTTTTGAATTTTGGAACTTAAAAGGAATTTTATTGTCTTCTTTCCGTATGAAAGATCCATAACCGTGAGTCATACTGTTTTAAATCAGTCTATGAAAGTCTGTATGTTGTTGTAATCTTTCTTAATCTAAAGTAAATATGCTTGAAATAATATGTTTGCTCATACAAAAGTTACATCCGGACATAATATAGTACTATTTGTTCAAGCAATATGTGTTTTAATTTACTTTGAAATAATCACGTCCTATAAAAAGACATCAATCCTGCATGTTGGCAATTTGCAGTGGTACTAAAAAAGCATTGTCAACTAACTACTGAAGCCCATTGGTGGCCAAAAATACAAAGCCAGTCAAAGCCCACTATATATGCATGCACTGGCAAAGCATCAAATAAATATGTGACATACAGTTACTGCTCGATCTACAGGTGGATAGATTAGCTCTGAATTAGCTTAATCTACAAGCGGATAGATTAGCTCCGAATTAACTTGCATAAACATTCTAACAAAATTATTAAAGAAAGAGGCAAAACAAAAATTCAAAGTATCTTTGCCCAAGAGGCCAACAACAAATTCATAGGAGATGGGTCATCACATATATACCACTAATCAACTACCCCTTATTCATCATTCATTTTCCCATGTGGTGACGGGTGGCAGGATCTAATGAGTTTTTTCATTTGTTCTTTGTATAGCAATAATCGAATTATTTGACATTAATTTCTCCACAGCTCATTAAATGCAACAATCGAGTCAAATAATCCATAAGTACTACTATTATATAAAACATTAAGTTTATACATTAATTATGACTATTGCATAGTGATAAAAAAAAATAGTAGACAAAAAATCATATGATGCTTTTGAAATCTATAATTGGTGATCTAGTATCTAGTTTCTCGTATATGAAAGCAATTTTGATGATTAATATTTAAAGAATGATTAAATGAGTTTAGTGGCAACATTAAAGAGCCAAAACTATCCAACACCAACAAGGCAAGTAGAGATGAGTGACTCAAAAGTGGGAGGAAAGATTGCTTCACCTGCTTATCAACACTGTCTAAATCTTTTTCCGCAACTGATGTCGTAGCCTCGAAACATTTAGCATTGCCCGGCGCTAACTCGAAATCATCAACGAGGGAAGTGCCATGAGTTTCGCTTTCACCAATAGATGCAGAGTCTAAGTCTTCATCAGGATGTGAAATGTCCCACTTAGTCCCATCGTCATCCAAGTACACATCACTCTTCATTCTCCATTCCTCTGTCAACATTTCCATCATCTCGTCATCGTATTCTCCCTCCCACTCACTGTCAACTCCTCCCTCGACGTACAAATGAATCAATTCTCTTTTAGAGGCTAGCTGAATTATTCCCTTCACTTGCTCATCACTCTGGATCTCTATGAGCAAATCGCGGTATACACAAGGAGTCTCGTACCACATTCTCTTCAAACGAAACCCGAAATTTTTCACATCAGCAACCAATCCTTCATATGTCACTGAATCAGGGGTGACATCTTCCTTTTCCCTATTTATTCCACCAACAAACCCAAAACCCTCACTGGACTTCTTTACTCCAAGGTGGAATCTGATTGTGAAGAAAATCTGTGATGTAACAAGTTTAATGATAGAGCCAAACAACATATGCATTAAATATATTTTAAATCTTATTGCATATTTAGCCAAATCCAATACGACACAGATATCATTCATTAGTTAGAGACGGATTAATTTAGGATTTAAACACTCAAATGTCCAATAGAATATCAATAATACTTATTGGTTTTTTTCTTTTATTAACTAAGTTGAACTTTAAATAAGTATGTGATGTAAATTCAATTTAAACATCAAATAAGTTAGAGAATTATCTACCTAGGAGTACTATCTCATCATGATTCCCTTTTTTAAGACAAAAAAAAAAAAAGAAAAGAAAATTAGAATGCCGGTGTAAATAAAACTTTCCGGTAGCTATTTCTTCTAATATTTATTTGGAGATTGTAACTATTCACTTTCTCACAAACCATTAAATCGTGGATAGATTAGGTCATTTGTGGAACATTCTCTTTATACAGCTATAATTACTCAAAAACGGCGTCAATAGGAAACCTTTTTCTGTGAATATTATAGTGCTAGCATTTAGCTTGACTAATTCCTATCGAAACACATAAACTACTGCCTCTACGTATTTAAAATAAGGCTTTATCAAGGTCTTAACAAATGTTGCTCCTAAGATTACTTTGGATCTTGCAATATATCCTGCTAATAACGAAAAGCCAGTTGATACTCCAATTATTCAGAATCACAAACTTGGAGAATATCTAGATCAGGTGACAACTATAAAGAGAGGTATCAACAATTAGTGGAAAAGTTAATCTATTTATCCCATATGCGTGCAGCTGCTTATGCTGTAAGCATAGTTAGTTAGTTTATGCATTCACCTGGTAAAGATTATATGGATGTGGTAGTTCGCATTCTTCATTACTTTAGTCCACTCCAGGGAAAGGACTTTTGTTCTCAAAGAATAATTAACAACGAAAAGCTAGTTGATACTCCAATTATCCAGAATCACAAACTTGGAGAATATCCAGATCAGGTGACAACTAATAAAGAGAGGTATCGACAATTAGTGGGAAAGTTAATCTATTTATCACATATGTGTGCAGCTACTTATGCCGTAAGCATAGTCAATCAGTTTGTACATTCACCTGGTAAAGATCATATGGATGTAGTAGTTCGAATTCTTCATTACTTTAGTCCGCTCAAGGGAAAGGACCTTTGTTCTCAAAGAATAATTATCTTAATATTGAGGGTTATACAGACATAGACTAGGCAGGAAGTGTTTCTGATAGGAAGTTTCATCAAGCTACTTCACCTTTGTAAGAGACAATCTTGTCAAGTGAAGGAGCAAGAAGCAAAAGGTAGTGGCGTTATCTAGTGCTGAGGCCAAGTTAAGAGATATGGCCAAAGGACTTTGTGAACTTCTTTGGCTTAAGAGATTACTAACTGTGATTGGTTTTGCTCCCAATTCCGAGATGAGCTTATTTTGTGACAATAAGGCAGCTATCGATATTTCTCGTAATCCAGTTCAGTATGGTCGTACTAAACACATCGAGGTAGATTGACATTTCATCAAACAAAGCCTTGATGCCTAGATAGTTCGATTCCCATTTGTTAAATCTGAAGACCAACTTGCAGATATACTCACGAAGAATGTATCATGCCAGATCTTCTACAACTCACTTAACAAGTTAGGCATCAATGATATCTATGCACTAACTTGAGGGGGAGTGTTGACATGTGGAAAAATTGTAGGGCTAATTTGTTCCTAAATTTGTATTGTATAATGTCCTTATTTTAAGGATCAATCATATTCTTAGCCTAAGATAGTGCATAGTCTAGAATAGCTTTGGTAGTTTTTTTCTTTGTACAACTATATATGTTTTTGCATTCATTCAGAAAAGAAATAGAGGAGAGAATAACGTCTCTGTTCATCAATAATATCCAACACTCCATAATATTTTATTTGTGAATTTTATTTATTTATACAATATTTCAGATTAACACGAACATGTTGAAGGGACACTAATGTATTTCAAATTATTTTTGTCCACGTAGATTTCAAAATAATATTTGACTTTTTACAATTTGTGTAGTTTTATCGAATTATAGCTTCTAACTGAAATAAGAACAAAACAATTTTCAAACCCGCGCATTCACGCATGTCTACCATAAATTGATGAAGACGATGTCGCACCTTGTCTAACTTGGATTCAAACTTTGATGTATCTAGGAAGATCTCCTCTCGGTAACGCTTCATAGAGCTTCCAGATGGGTAGCTCGGAGTAGAATCTTTGTTAAAGTCACCGCACTCCACTATTTTGACACGGCAATCATCCGGAATATTTGTTGAAGATGCATCAATTAACCTTCTCAACGACGGGCACCGCCTGACCTCCAAGGATTTCAGAGACTCTAGCTCGTGAAGGCCCTCAACAATAGAAAGTACAATGCACCAACTGATTTTCAATTTCTCCAAGTTCTTCAAGTATGATAACCCACTTATTCTTCTCAGAGATGTGCAATTCAAAACATTGAAGGATTCCATTGATTTCGACAGACCCAAAACTTGTATCTCAACTAGCTCTGGACAAGATGACACTTGCGCTTGCTGTAGGTTCCTCAATTCCAAAGATAATCTCTGAAGCAGTTCACAACGGCTAACAGTTAAGTTCTCCAGTTGCGGAAGTCCATCGAGTGGAATCTCTTCTACTTCAACATCACAAAACTCTAAAGTCGACAAATCTCCCAATCTTAAGCAGGAAGGTAGCAACTCTGCCCACCTGACGCTAAAGAATTCCAAATTCAATCTCCGCAGACAGGACGGAAGCTGCACGAGGGTTTCTAGGTCTAGGCGAGACAAAGTAAGCTCTTCTAGATGAGAAAGAGAAGCCAACTCTAGAGGAGCAGGGACGTTTGGCAGAATTAAATCTAACTTTTGCAGTCTAGATAACCTCCCAATCCACCTTAAGTTGCATCCTGTGATTAGATTTGATTTGTTTGTCATCAAATAGCCTTTACTCAGTTGCAGTTCAACCAAATTAGTAAGGTTCGACAGATTGGGGACTGAGAGCAACGAGTTAGATTCAAGAAGTAGACTAGTCAAACTCGTGGGAAGCTCCGGCAACCCTTGAATTTTATGACATTCTTTTAAGTTTAGTGTTTGGAAGTGATGAAGCATGTTGATTGTCCTTGGAATTCCGCTAGTATGGGTGCCCATTAAATTTAAGATTCTTAAAGAAGACAATTCTCCAATTCTGATAGGAATTTCACCTATCGTTTCATTGTGCCCAGAGAGATCCAACTCTTCAAGATTTATCTTTCCAATGGAGTTGGGAAGTTCCCTTATCATCATGTCTGTCAAAAGAAAATTTCTCAAGTTTCAGACTACAAATATTTGAATATTAATTTTCCAATGGAGTTTGTAAGTTTGGCAATGCTGGTACCTGATAAGTCTAACTCCGTCAATGAGGTTAAATTCCCAATTGAGCCCGGAAGTGCTCTCAACATGCTACATCTTGACAATGAGAAGTGCTTAAGCTTCACTAGTGCCCCAATTTCTTTAGGCAAATCTGTAAGATAATTGCACGCTTCGATCTTTAACTCAATCAATGACTGTAGATTTCCAATGAAGCTTTCAATTCTTTTTAGACTGGAGCATCTTTGAAGAGTCAACCTCTCTAAAGCCGAGCATTTAGAGATGTCTGGAATTGTCGTTATGCCTTCACACTTAATAAGAGACAAAACTTTCAAATCCCGTGCCCTCTGTGAAAATAGATGGTATGTGAAGAATAAGAACCATCGCATAGTACACATGGGAACTATTAGACTAGGATTAAAATATGCAATTTACCTTGATGAATTCCCATGCTTTTGATTCATCCTTCAAGTCAATGTCGTAAAGCTTACAAACAACAAGCCGATTCAGATGCAAATTGTCCACCTCAAAATCTTGCCCAAAAGGAGGATAATAACTCCAATAAAGAGGAGAATTATAACTCCAAGAAAACCATTTTAAATTTGAATGACACCTCGCAAAGTTCCCAGCATAAGTTCCCCTCTTTAACTCGAGGAATCTTAGATTTGGTAACCCTTCAAAGTCTTCATTTGTAATCGTTCCACATGCCACAAGTGCTTCAATCATGTGCTTCCTCTGCAAGTGAAATTTCGCAGTGATGTGAAAAAGTTTGTCAACTTCCAATTACAATGTTTTACAAGTCAAAAAAAAAAAAAAATGTTAAACATTCTAAGCAAAAAGGGAATCCTCAATCATAGGATATGCGAGATCTATTTGAAAATGAGACATTTCTTACTTACCTCTTTGGTTCTTATGATTTGGAGGGCCTCTTCTTCAATCCATAATCTACTCTGCTTTCCAAGGTCATCTTGACTACCTTCACAGACAATATGCCTCCCTAGTGCTATTAGTTGATCATGCATCCAGAACTTATCATTATCCAATATCTTTATCAAGCACCTCTTGGTGAGGACTTCAATTCCTCTGATGGGATAAAATTTACAACTTTCCCACATGTAAATTGCATCGGTCTTCTTCTCATTGAAAAAGAAGCATGCTATATCAAGGAAAATTTGTTTCTGATATTTGTCTAGGTCATCATAGCTAATCCTCAGCTTCTCTAAAATATCTTTCTCAAGCACTTTCGTTAACTTGACCAACGTCTCTTCCCAAAATTTTTTGTCTTCCTTATCCTTAAGTAACGAACCGATCACTTTTATAGCCAAAGGAAGCCCTCCCATTAGTGAGACAATTTTCCTTGAAAGCTCACGATAATCATCCAAAGGATAGTATTTACGAAAGGCATGCCAACAAAAAAGTTGAAGTGCAAGACCATCATCCATCAGTGGCATCTCATATTGTTCAATTTTAACTTCAGATTCCTCAACTTGAAGAATATCTTTGTCTCTCATTGTAATAATTATCCTAGATCCTCGATGTAATTTGGAATTGTCTATTAGATTCCTAATGGGCACTTTCTTATCGACATCATCCAGAACCACAAGAACCCTATTATTACTAAGTGTCTTTCCAATCCTCCGCATTCCTTCTTCACTATCGTTGATATCTCCTACAGATCTAGGACCACCAATGTCAGATAGTAATTTCTTCTGCAACGGGACTATGCCCTCCTTACTTGACCAGTCACGAACGCCCTCAAGGAAGCTACAACACTTTCCAAAGTGGGAACATAGTTGATTAAAGACAACCTTGGTAACAGTTGTTTTACCGATGCCACCCATTCCGTATAGTCCAATGAGCCGCACATCATCATGGTTGACATCTAATAACTTTATCAAGTCTTTTATTCGATCATCAAGGCCAACTAAATGTTCAGTCACTAATTTTTGTTTTATCTTCAGCTTCTCCAGAACCTCTTTAACAACCAATTTGACAATCGCTGCTTGACTGCAAGGTACAAAAGCGCTTTCCTTAGTTACTAGATTAATTTCATACCCATACGTTAGATGTGGGACTGTCCAAATCTTAACTTGAAAAGATTTGAAGTACATCACAACAATATTTAAGTACAAAGAATAATCATCATAGGCTAATTTAGTAGATATCACTTGATAATGTTACATAAATCTATGAAGACTATAATATTGACTTTAACAATGGCCACAGTTACCATGTGGCTACTATATCAAGCATAATATGGCATTGATAGATAGACCTAACAAAATTTCAACAATCATAATGGGAGAATCATGAACCGAGATAATGTAGACAAAAGCTAAGTAATCCATTGGACACTGTAGTCTGGTTGAGAAAAATATAATCAGTAAAAAAAAGCCCAACATAATTGTATTGGCTTCACTTATGCATATAAGTCTTCTATGGATCTGATTATGGTGGCATTCAAAGAGCTATGTCACAATAAAATTTGTTGAAAATCAAGAGACCCGACTGTCATGGGTTTAACTTCATAGCTAATGAACAAAGATATGTGTGAATTAGGAGCACAACACATATTTGATTCTCCACACCATCAAGTAAATACATTCATATGTTTGGGTCACCTATCTGGGCTTTGACTTGCACTTTACCTGGTCATAAAGTTAGTAGCATATGTCATAGTTTCATAATTTACCCATCTAAGGTGAACTTCCTTATTGATATTTAACCATTTTTTGGTTAAAAATCCAAAATTCTCAAGCGGCATGTCGATCACATTGACTTCGTAATCCAAAAAGCATAAGAGATTCCCCACTCTTTAACAATTTGCGCAAAAACAACTCATTTGCATTGAAGAAGCTAATTGGTGCCCACATGCTATAGTCATGCATACTAGGTTTTAATTCACCATATTTTAGATTTAAATCTATCAATTGACAGCCAAATTACGTGTTGTCAATGATGAAATATGATAAGAATTTGTTCATATAAATGTCATGCAATGACTCCCAAAAAACAAGGAATAAATGCCATGCGGAGCACGATACTGCCGTGTTGCGCCCCAATTCATCATTTGCTCATGTTCGAGCCATGTGGTCCAGTATTCATTTCCACCTTTATTACTTCAGATTAGAATAGATGGGTGATTGCCATCGACCTTCAGCTGCCGCCCGTCCTCGCCGCTGTCTACTGGTTCGCTACTTGCACTGGGGCGAAGTTCCAGCACTCCCTACACCGTGTTCTCTCTCTCTCTCTCTCTCCCACACCTCTGTGCGTGCGGCCAGACCACTCGAAAGTCTCCGCTGTCACTGACCTCAGATCAGAGGTCACCCACTGTCATCACCTCCAGTGCAATCCAGATCGAGGTTGCCTAGCCTCGATTTGGACCTCCCGCGAGCTCTGCAGAGCTCGAGGCCCTAGATGATGACCCAGTCATTCTTTACATTTTCCCGGGATGCTCTCGCTTTTATTGAATATTTAGACATGAACTTTCTTCACCGAATCTTAGTTCCGTGATGTAATTATTTTTTCTTGAGGAGCATTCAAAAATGTGTAATAAAAGGAGGCACCAGTTGCGATCTCTGATTTTGTTAGTCTTTTCCCCATTAATGAAAAATGGAAACTGACATTCTTATCACGAGGGAAAAATCTATTTTTTGGGTCGATGGTAGTGAGAAGGCAGATCAATATGGGTGCAAATCTAAAGTTGATTTTGTTAATCATCCCAAATGGCAAATGCAAATGGGTGCTCTTGAATATACCGTAGCCTTACGAGACAGGGAAGAGAAAAAAGTGGTTTACGGGAATGTGTAGGTCCACGCCATTGAAGTTTACTGACATCGTAGGGAAAATTTTTGGGGAAGATGTTAAAAGCAGAGGATGTAAAGTTGAATGAGAGCAGCAATTGGAGGTTGCTTTTCCTATTTTCCGTTAAGAGAAGAATAAAAGAAATCGTTTGACAGGGCAATTATCCCCTAAAACAGAAAAAAGATGAACGAGGTTACCTTTGGTGCTTTTTCACAACCCATCCCTTGCGTTCATCTACCTCTCTAAGAGCTCCTTTCCATGCCTCAGCTTCATCAAGAAAGTCCTCGTGTTTCTTGAAATCAGCTTCATATAGTGATTTCTTAAGTTTAACATCGTCTGGTTCCACATGAAGAAAAATAGGAAGGATACTTTTTTTACCCTTTGACTCAGACACGTTGCCTACCATGAGTGCCAGCTCACGGAGACACCATTTACTGGAAGAATAAGTCTGAGAGAAGATGGGTATGTAGATTGCGGTGTTCTTCATAGCTTGTTGAAGTTTCTCGCTGATCACTTCACCGACGGGGAGTTCTTCTTCATCCCTGAACACGTGAACTCCCGCATCATTCAAGCCATGGTAAAGGAAGTCTGTGAATCCATGACGAGTGTCCTCTCCTCTGAAATTCAGAAACACATCGTACTCGACTCGTGATGCTGGTGTAGCATCCCTACTGGACCCGGCCTCTGAGATTGCCATAGCTAGGAAGCTTGCTACTTCCAGAAATCTCTCTCTCACCTTAAGAGAAAAAAAGGATGGTGTGGAGTGGCCAAGCTAAGAAATGAGGTGAGGTTTTGGATATGAAGTAGGCAAATGAGTGCCAATACCTTAAATACTTGGCCGGGTCACTTTAAAATCAAATTTAATCGTCTATTTCCCACCTAACGTTCTGCAGCAGCAAGTGGACACCAGAGATGGTGTCCAAGACTTTTTAACAAGTTCGGAAATTTTTAAGGACTCCTTCGGAGACCATAAAGGCCAATCAAACTTTAGTTTGCCTTTGGAATAAAGAAGTCTCTCGATTTTTTTTTTGCATACTTCTTGTTCGAGTCGGTCATTCCCTTAAAATTATAAATGGAGATGTGATGTCACCTCTAACAGACACCTCTCTTCGAAATAATTAATATGAGTAGACACTTCTCTTCACATTTTTAGAAGTAGTTTAGAGATTCTTTTCTAAATAAAATAAATGCAGACACCTCTCCTTGAAACTGTATAACTGAATGGACACATTTATTTGTATTTTAAATTGTAATCTAGATGATGTTTGCTTTTGGATAGTATTTGTATCACGTGATTTGCATTTCATCTTCTTTTTAGAACTAAATATGTTGCACAACCACGTTGACTTTCACTGGTCTCTACTTCATGTATAGAATAGAAATTTTGTCAACATATTTCTTCTTTATATTTGAATCCTACTATTATCAATGAGTAACCAACAAACTGTTAAGAAAACCTCATATTAGATTTTGAATTTGAAAAAACTATCCATATTCTGTTTTCAATCTGATATAGTAGTTGTAGCCACCGACCTCCCGATTTTTTTTTGGACTGCCAAATAAAATGAGAGGCTCGCTTGATACGTGCTAAGTCTAGGTTCGGGACTTAACTCGGGCTCTCCCAAGCCTATACCATATCACGACTTAGGGTTTAAGTATTTAACATGCAAGTAGTTTATATCGAGGAGTCGCCACTAATCGATTTGGGGTGGGTTGATTAGAAACTCAAACAGGGTGATGGGAGGATCACCCTATTCCTACGAACTAGAGATTGACCGAGTTAGGAGACTTGATTACACTAGTTTGATAATTAATATCCTTTCAGTACCTTTTTACACTGTTCATCATTTTTTGAAAATATTTGTTAAGCAATTTAGATTGATTTTAGGACTTTTCTCCTAACATGTGAGGTGATCAAACGAGTGCATAATAAAAAACGATTAGCAGTCAAAGTAAACATGCAGCTTAAGGTTCTAGCTCTAACTTAGGCAACTAACACTTAAAACACGATAGATCATGCAATTAAAGTCTGAATTAAAAAAACAAAACACGCATGATGACAAAAACACGATCCTATAGGCTTATCTAATTAAAACGTATGACGTATGCAATTAAAACAACATGCATAATAAAACAACGACAAATTAGCATATTGAAACAAATCGCATAAAAAATTTTTTTCTTTTTTTTAATAATTTTTTTTAAAAAAAGATAAGAAATAAATACGTCAAAAAAATTTTAATTTTTTTTTAAAAAATTAATAAAATAAAATAAAATAAAAAATAAAATGAAATGGTTCGGGTCGGTCCGACCGACCTGGGTCAACGGATCCGACCCAGACATTGACATGGGTCGGTCGAAATTGACTTGAGCGTTGACTCGAGTCAGGTCGGCTAATCCGGATCGGTCGGAATTGACTCAGGTTAACAGATCCGACCTGGGTGTTGACCAGGGTCAGATATGCTGATTTGGGTTGAGTCCAACCCGAATTCCACAAACCCGAGGGGGGAAACGCCGGCGGAGCCAAAATTGGTCGTCCACCGGTTGACCCAGATCGGTGCCGCCCCCCGAAACGGCCCCTGGGGCCACCACCAATGTCACCGACCGCCTAGGTCGCCATCCGACCGCCGGTTCGCCGGCCGGTGACTAAGCCAAACTTGATTTCTTTGGAGTAATTCATCGAATATTTGGGGGGCGCAATGAAAAACGAAGGCTTTCGACCTCGTCCGGCGGCAGGATTGGCTTCGACGACCACGAGTCGTTTCATTATTGAGACTAGGGGCCAGGACCGGCGATGGCATGGGCCGAGATTTGCGCGACACGGCCGGTGCAAGTCTCAGCCAGACCGCACCCAAAAAACAGAGCAAAACAGGGGGGATTTCTCGGTCGGGGGGAACTCATCGGTCGACAGCGCTCGGGACAGGCACTGGCTATTGCGTGCACAATGGCGATGTGGCTGGTATTCCGGCGAGACCTCGGCTCACGTTCTCTCTTTCTATTATCTCTGTTTCTCTCTTCACTCTGTTTTTCTCTCTCTCCAGCCAACCCCGACCCTCTCTCTCTGTTTGGCTTTTATAGCCGGAGATGATGGGACCCCCCTTGCTTGTTGCGTCAGTGTGACGACGGCCTACACCGGCCTGGCTGCGGCTTTCGCGGCCATTAGGCTTAATACCTCAGCTAAAGGTTATCTTGGAGTAGTGAAGAGATCGGTGAGCGTTATAATGCGGATATGTGCTACGCTACTGACAAATAAGTGGGCTTTGATGAATAATTTAGGCCTAATGTTAAACCTTTCTCTAGTGGCCCAATATTTCAATAACATGGAAACAAGTCCTTAAATAGATGTGGGAGGATTTTGGACGTCGTCATCTTCTCCAAAACTCCTATTTTTTCGTGACTTTTCGAATTTGTGTTTTGTTGAAATTTCTATTCATCTGAATGAGTATATACGAGTATAAGTTCTTGATTCATCTCACTTTTCATTGATACATTTACGAAATGTAATTCGACTAAGCTGATTTTGACCCTTTCAATAAATCTAGGTCACAGAGAATGTAATCATAGATGGCACAGCGGTCCGATTGAGCAAGATGCCTAGGACTGCTACAGTAAATACGCTGGAGAAGTAGCATTCGGTGAGATTTATTTGTGAAGTGCTTGGCCTTTTCCTAAGATTTTGATGCACAGAATGACTTTCAGGTGCGCTAATTCATTTGGTATTGATATTTATTGATATCATTTTTTTGTTAGTTTTTATATTGGATTAGGTGTTCTAGTCAACAAGACTTAATTTTTAATGCATGTTGGATCATCAATTGAAGAGATTATGCTTTTAACATTCATATTCTGAAATAAGAAATTAATGTTAATTGGAGGTGATCGAGAAATGAAAACTCAAGAGCAGGTGATGGTCCACTATCTTTTAAGGGTGGGAATGATAAAATTTCTCGTCACCAGTACATACGTTTTCTCTAAAAGAAATAAAGGAATAAAAGAATTAAAGAACTTAAAACGAAAAGTTTTTTTTTTTTTGGTCGAAAAGTTAGTAAAAGAGTTTATGTGCAAAATTTTCAGTCCAGGCCCACAAGGTCAGGCCCCACTCAGACGAGGACAACACTTGTATCTCAGAATGAAAGGGGCGGCCCACAGAAAACTTTGTTGACACGTGTCAGCATCCCCTTTCTTGAAGAGCAAAAATTGGCTTATGGAAAGTTGACAGCTTATCCACGTCCCATGACCTTGCATATCTCTGTTATATTACCTTTACATCTTCTGCTTGCTACAGTCCTTGTTCGTGCTTTCCTTATTGCTCTTATCATGAACTTGATGTCTGAGGCTCCGCCTTGGCCAAGCTTGAACCTTTTATCTGCCCATTTTGATCGTGCGCCCATTTTGATCGTGCCCGATCTTTAGCTTGAACCCTTCTATCCCCTTCCTAAGCTCAAAGCCGTGCCCTTTCCTCCTGAACTCATAGCTGCGCCTCTTCCCATTTGAACCTCTGCCCCCTTTCTGCACTCAAAGTCATGCTGCTTCTCTAACTGGAACGTATGCTTCTTCCTGAACTTTTCATGTTGTGCCATTTCTTGAAGCAGAAACCGCATCCCTACCCGACCTCTAACCTTTGCTGCTTCTTGAGCTCGAAGCTATGCCGCTTCCAGCCTCTTTCTGCAGGATCCCTTCCTGGATTTGAAGCACATTTGGTCCCACTTCCGCTGCTTATTTTTGCATGTACTCGGTCAGTCTCCCCAGGTCTATCCCTCTTCATCTGGATCACGTTGAAATTCCACATAAATTTTAGGGACTACACAATTAAGATAATGCAAATCTTCGCCATGTGCAGAAGAAAGGTCTCTTTGACCCTCAACAACTTCAGTTGTAGCTTTACAGGATCTCTCATAATGTTCAACTCCTTCGCACCCTTTGGCAACTCAAGCACTGAAAATCATTTTGGTGGGCAAGTTCCCCAATGTCATCCTTGTCCTTCTTCCTATCTTCCATATTCGCCGTTTTCCCTCCATTGAGCATGCCATAGTGCCCAATCCTTTCATCCTTCATTTGCTTCCTATTTCCCACGGCCTCAAAACATTCAGAATTGCCTGGCTCACTATCAACTTCTCCCCCGACGTACAAATCAATTAATCCACTTTTAGACGCTAGTTGCACCATTCTCTTCACTTGCTCATCACTCATGATCTCTGTGAGCAGCTCCGGGCATTCACCAAGATCCTCGTACCACATTCTCTTAAAAAAAAGGCCGAAACCTTTCACCTTGGTAATCAATCCTGCATGAGTCACTCAATGAATAATGAACTTGCTAAAAACATTGGAGTTGGTTTAATTAGGTGATAACTTTACCAATAATGAAGGAATCGGCACTTCTTTTTATCCGGCAAACAAACTCTAATTTCCAGTAGTGAAGTCTTTTCCTTTTTCGCGATGTATTAAATTAGACGCTGATGAGACTCGCGTGGCATTCCAAAGTTTTTTTTTGAACGTATATGATTTTCCCAACTTACAACAACAAAACAAAAAAATGGTCCGTGAGACCATGTCCAGGTTCATCAATCACAACAAATTAAACTCATCCCAAATTATTTAAACCCAGAGTAAAGAAGTGACTGCAAAACAAAAATCACCGCAGAGTCCTCACGAAGACTGAACCCGCGCATTCCAGCTAATTGCCCCATTTTCCTGGGAAAATCCAATTTTCCCCGCAAAAGCGAGAGAAACAGGAAAAAAGGCAACGCTGAAAAAGAAAGCAAGAAAGTGGACGGTGCAGCCCATTGGCTGGCCCTGATTATTGCTCCTTCCAAAGAAATGTCAACCCCTCCCCTATCAAAAGAACCGATCCTCTTTTAGATGCTAGTTGTGCCATTCCCTTCACTTGCTCGTCACTCTTGATCTCTACTTGTAACTCGCGATCTTCACCAGGAGTCTTGTACCACATTCCCTTTAAAAGAAAGCCAAATTCTTTAACGTCGGCAATCAGTCCTTCGATCATATGTCACCGAATCAGGGGTGACGTATACTGTTTCCCTCCATGTTGCAAAAGACACACCACCTAATGGCTTTATCTTCAGGATGAAATCGATTGTGAAGGGATCTTCCATCTGTGATGTAGCAAGTTCAACATGAGAACCAAACAATATATTTATTGGATATATATTGAACCTCTTTGCATATTTTCCTGAAATCTAATACGGCACAAACATCATTCATTAGTTAGAGACAAAGGATAAATACTCATTTTCCCAGTGGAATTATCTAGCTTTCTTTTAGTAATTAAGTTTGGACTTTTAATAAGTATGTGATGTGAATTTAAATTAAACATCAAATAAGCTAGATAATTATTTACCTACTATCTCATCACAGATTCCCCTTTTTACAGGAAAAATAAAAGAAACATTAAATTGCCAATGTAACTAAAACTTTCCAATAGCGATTTTTTCCACTCTTGTTTTGATGATTATAACTACTCACTAACCATCATATCATGGATAGATTAGGTTGCCTGTGGAACATTTTCTTCGTACTGCTATATTATACATAAATGGGATCAATAGAAGACTTTCTTAATTTCTTTCTATGAATATTATAGTCCTAGCATTTAGCATGACTAATTCCTATTGATACACATAAATTATGGGAAAAGTACCAAAAAAGTCATAAACTTATTGTATTGGTACCAATTCAGTCATAAACTTTTCAATTCAATCAATTTAATTTTAAACATTTCCACATTTGTACCAATTCAGTCTATCTGGCCAATTTAGGGTGAAAAATCGTTGACGTGAACGCCGATCATCCTACGTGACACTACCAACACTGACGTGGAAAAAATTTAAAAATTTAATATTTTTTAATATTTTTTTCTTTTTTTTTTGTCTTTTCTTTTCTTTCATTTTTCTTTTATGGTACATTGTTGACTGGCAAGGTTGTCAGTCGACCATTGTCGGCCACAGCCAAGGGCCGACGCCCTCACCTAGTTTGGGCAAGGGCCCCCATGCCCACGCCAGCCACGGGCGAGGGCCGCGACGCCCTTACCCAGACCAAGCGAAGGCATCGCGATCCTCACCCGCCACGAGCGAGGACCTTCACATCCTCGCTTGTGGCCAACGAGGGCATTACGGCTCTCGCTTGTGGCAGTTGAAGGCCATGATGCCCTCACCTAGTTTGGGTGAGGGTGTCGCAGCCCTCGTCGGCCAACAGGCATGGGTTTCATCCCTCGCCTGGATCTAGGTGAGAGCCTAGCGCACTCGCTTGTGGCCAGCAAGGGTGTAGCGGCCCTCACCCGTGGCCGGCGAGGGTACGGGGGCCCTCGCCTAGACCAAGCGAGGGTCGCTGGCCCTCGGCTATGGTTGGCGACCTCGCTGGCCACAAGTGTACGGTAAAAAAAAAAACAATAAAAAAATTCTGAAAAAATTATAAAATTTATCCACGTCAGCATCAGTAGTGCCACGTAGGACCACTGACGTTCACGTCAACGATTTCCAACCTAATTGGCTGGATGGACTGAATTGGTATCAATATAAAAATGCTTAGGATTTAATTGGTTAAATTGAACAGTTTAGAACTAAATTAATACCAATATAATAGATTTAGGACTTTTTTAGTACTTTTCCCCATAAATCACTGCGTCTACGTACTTCAAATAAGGCTTTATCCACATCTTTACAATGGTTGCTCCTAAGATTACTTTGTATCTTGCCATGTGAACGATAAAAACCCATAGTCAAGGTGGTCCAGTAGGTAAAATTTCATAAACTACCTGACACATGAGATAGTCTCTTGCAATTTATTGTATACAAATTATTGTAACCTATCAAATTGTACAATTGATGTCAAAAGATTATCTGTACCTTAATGCAAGATTTAGTGAAATAATGCTAGGCTAGAGTTATTTCCTTTTGTTTATGAGTCCTATTTGTAGATTGCCTTACATGTAAGTTTGCCTTGTTATTGTATTAATCTACTTGTTTTTTTTTTTTTTGCTAGAAATTGGACTAATCTACTTACTACTCATAAAAGCACAGAAATAAGGCTCCTTTTCTCTGAATTTTTAAAAGTGTTACGCTACTTCTTTCTTACTTGTTCCTTCTTAACAATTGCTCTATTTAATTCCAATCCCCCTTCTATCCTCACCTTGATGATCCTCTGATTTATGGAATTCGTAATATATTGTTATGTGGTTTTGAACATTTTCGTGTTATTGCAAATTATGATGCTTTGATACAAAAAAAATTCATAAATCTAATATGTACCACGAGTCAACTACACCTTGTTCATCATTCATTTCCCATTTGGCGACGCGTGGCAGAATCTACTGAGTTCTTTATTTGTTCTTTTGTAAAGCTATGATCCAATCGTTTGACATTAATTTCTCCATAGCTCATTAATGCAATAATCGAATTAAATAATCGATAAGTACTATTATTATATAAAACATTAAGTTTGTGCATTAATTATGCCTAATGCAAAAAAAATAAATAAATAGTAGACAAAAAAAATCATATGATGCTTTTGAAATCTATGATTGATGATCTATTATCTAATTTCTTGTCTATGAAAGAAATTTTTGATGATTTATACTTAAAGAATGATTAAATGAGCTTACTGGCAATATTAAAGAACCAAAACTATCCAACAACAAAAAGGCAAGTAGAGACAAGTGACTAAGATTAAAAAAAAATGCAACCTAAGTAATCAAGGTGCGGCACAAAATGGGAACCTCAAAAGAGGGAGGAAAGATAGCTTTAGGAACCGCAATTATCCAACACCAAAAAAACGACGGAAATAAATTAGGCACCTAAGAAATTACAGTGCAACAAAAAAATGGCAACTTTAAAAGGGCGGATATCGCGTGGCTAAAGAATGGAGGATATTTGGGCTAAAAAGGAAGTAAACAAAAGTCCCATACATCGATGAAGAAGATGTCGCATCTTGTTTGTAGTCGGAAAAATCTCCTCTAGTAAATGCGTCAAAGGCATTCCCCATTCAGTATCTTTGATAGAGTCTCCACACTTCAAAAGAGGGAGGAAAGATAGATTCAGGAACCACAATTATCCAACACCAGAAAAACGAAGGAAATAAATGAGTCGCCTAAGAAATTAGGGTGCAACAAAAAAATGGCGGACGGATATTGTGCGACTAAAGAAGGGAGGATGTTTGGCCTAAAAAGGAATTAAACAAAAGTCCCACACATTGATGAAGATGATGTCACACCTGGTTTGATGTATTCAAAAGAATCTCCTCTCTGTGACGCTTCAAAGGCATTATCCTTCCAGAATCTTTGATAGAGTCTCCACACTCCCATATTTGGAAATAGCAATCATCCGGTATTTTTGTGCAAGATGCATCAATCAACCTTCTCAATGACGGGCAAGTAGAAACCACCAAGTATTCCAGAGACTCTAGCTCGTTTAGGCCCTGAACATTAGTAAGTACATTGCACCTCTGGATTCTCATAGTCTCCAAGTTCCTGAAGTATGACAACCCACTTATTATTGTCAGTGATTTGCACTTATCAACGTTCAAGGATTCCAATGATTTCGAAAGACCCTCAACTTGTATCTCAACTAGCTCTGGACAATCTGACACTTCCACTTGCCGTAGCTTCCCTAGTTCCATATGAATGGATAATCTCTGAAGCCGTACACAAGTCTCCACAGTGAATTTCTCCAGTCGTGAAAATTTATTAAGTGAAATGTCTTCCAATTCACAAAAACTCATCTTTAAATTCGACAAATTTCTCCAACTCCAAATGAAGGACGAAAGCAGCACGAGGGTTTTGAGGTCTAGGCAAGACAAAGTAAGCTCTTCCAGATGAGAAAGAAAAGCCAACTCTGGAGGTGCAGGGACGTTCAACAGATTTAACTCTAACCTTTTCAGTTTAAATAACCCCCCCATCCACCTTAAGTTGCATAATGTGGTTAGGTTTGATTTGCCTGTCCCATGAGAGTCATCGCTTAGTTGTAGTTCAACCAAATTAGTAAGGTTCGACAGATCAGGGACTGAAAGCAATGATTCAGATTGAAGAAGTAGACAAGTCAAACTTGTGGGAAGCTCTGGCAATTCTTGGATTTCATGACAAAACGATAAATTGAGTGCTTGGAGGTCATGAAGCATGTTGACTGTCCTTGGAATTCTGCAAATACTGGTGGATTTTAAATTCAGGATTCTTAAAGATGACAATTTTCCAATTCCAATAGAAATATCACTCGTCACATTATGCCCTGAGAGATCCAATTCTTCAAGATTTACTAAAGTATTAATTTCACTAGGTAACTGCCGATTGTGATTCATCCAATCATCTGATGATTTTAATGCGAAACGCAAGATGCGTAATAATTTTAACTTTTCAATGGAGTTGGGAAGTGTGCTTATTATCATGCCTATCAAAAGAAAAAATCTCGAGTTTTAAACTACAAATATTTGGGTTTTAATTTTCCAGTGGAGTTAGGAAGTTTAGCAATGCGCCTACCTGATAAGTCTAACTTTGTCAACAAGGTCAAATTCCCAATTGAGCATGGAAGTTCTCTCAAGCTACAACATCCCAACAACTAGAAGTGCTTAAGCTTTACTAGTTCCCTAATTTGTTCAGGCAAATCTGTAAAATCTCAGCACCGTTCGATCTTTAACTCAATCAACAACTGTAGATATGAAATGAATCTTTCAATTCTCTTTAGACTCAAGCAGCATTCAAGAGTCAACCTTTCTAAATCCAAGCATTCAGAAATGTTTGGTATTGTTGTTATGCCAGAACACTGAGTAATGGATAAAACTTTCAAATCCCTTGCCTTCTGTTAAAATGGATGGCATGTCAAGTGTAAGAACCATCGCATAGTACACGCATGAACTACCAGACTAGAATTAAAACATGTAATTTACCTTGATCAAGTCCCAGGCTTTTGAATCATCCTTGAAGCCAATACCGTGGAGTTTACAAACAACAAGCTGTTCCAGATACAAATTGTCCGCCCCAAAATCCCTCTCAAGAGAAAAATGCCAAGAAAACCATCTTACCTTTAAATGACACCTTGCAAAGTCCCCAACATAAGTTCCCAAGTTTAAGTCGAGGAATCTTAGCTTTGGTAACCTTTCGAAGTCTTCATTTGTAATTTGTCCAGATACCTCAAGTGCTTCAGCCATTTCGTTCCTCTGCAAGAGAAATTTCGCAATGATGTGAAGAAGTTTGTCAACTTCTTACCACTATGTTTTATAAATCGCATGGGCAGGAAAAAATTGATAAAGATCCTGAACAAAAAGGGAATCCTTAATTTCAGTATATACAACTTCTATTTGAAAATGGACGTTTCTTACTTACCTTTCTGGTTCTTATGATTTCAAGGGCCTCTTCCGCAATCCATAACCTACTCTGCTTTCCAAGGTCACCCAGACTGTCTTTAGGGACAATTTGTCTTCCCAATGCTATTAGTTGATCATGCATGCAAAACTTCTGATCATCCGATATATTTATCAAGCACCTCTTGGTGAGGACTTCAATCCCTTCTATGGGATAAAATTCACAACTTGCCCACATGTAAATTGCATCGGTCTTCTTCTTATTGAAAAAGAAGCATGCTACATCGAGGAAAATTCTTTTCTGAGTGTCTTCTAGGTCATCATAGCTAATCCTCAACTTCTCTAGAATCTCTTCCTAAGGTACTTCCTTTAACTTGACCAAGGTCTCTTTCCCAAAATTTTTTGTCTTTCTTATCCTCAAGTAACGAACCTACCACTTCAACAGCCAAAGGAAGCCCTCCCATAAGTGAGACAATTTCCTCCGAAAGCTCATGATAATCATTCGAAGGATGGTCTTTATGAAAGGCATGCCGACAAAAAAGCTGAAGTGCAAGACCTGCATCCATCGTTTGCATCTCATACCGTTCAATTTTAACTTCAAATCCCTCAACTTGCGGAACATCTCTGTCTCTCGTTGTAATAATTATCCTCGATCCTTGATTTAATTTGAAATTTCCTAATAAATTTTTAATGAGAACTTTCTTATTAACATCATCCAGAACCACAAGGACCTTCTTATTGCTAAGTATATTTCCAATCCTCCTCATTCCTTCTTCAGCATTGTTGATATATTCAACAGAATCAGAATTACCAATGTCAATTAGTAATTTCTTCTGCATTGAGACTATGTCCTCATTAATCAACTTTTCTCGAATGCTCTCCAAGGAAACTACAACACTTTCCAAAGTGGGAACAAAGTTGATTGAAGATGACTTTAGCAATAGTTGTTTTACCGATGCCACTCATTCCGTAAATTCCAATGAGCCGCACATCACCATGGTTGACATCTAAGAACTTTGTCAAGTCTTTTACTTGATCATCAAGTCCAATTAAATGCTCAGTAACTAATTTTTGTTTTATCTTCAACTTCTCCAAAACCTCTTCAACAACCAATTTAACAATCGCTGCTTGGCTGCAAGGTACAAAAGCACTTTCATTAGTTGAATAGATTAATTTCATACCCACGCATCAGATATGGGAGTGTCAAAATCTTAACTTGAAAAGATTGAAGTATATTAGAACGATACTTAAGTACAGGTAATAATTATCATAGGCTGATTAAGTAGACTCACTTTTTTGTTAATGTAAATCTATGATTATATAATTTTCTGAAGTATATAGTATTGACTTACATGATGGCCACAGTTACCAAGTGCCTACTATATTTTGTATAAGCAAAATTTCGGCAGTTATAACTAGGCCTAGAAACAATTCAGCAATTGTAACAAGAGAATCATGAATCAAGAAAATGTAGACAAATGCTACATCATCCATTGAACACTATAGTTTGGTTGGAAAGCCATAGTCCCGAAAAAGAAAAGGCCCAAAATATTGGTATTGGCCTAACTTATGCACGTAAGTCTTCGATGGATCTAATTATGAAGGCTTTCCAAGAGCTATGTCACATTAAGATTTGTTCAAAATTGAAATCAAGAGACCCACTCTCATGGCCTTTTTTGTCTCACTTCTCTTTTCTATGTATATGTCTGTGCAGCGTTCATGAGGATCGAATCCTAGCCTAGTACCCTCTAACCCCCCTAAATCCCTTTACCAACAGGTCTGCATGGGGTTAACTTGATGGTTAATGATTGAAGACACATATGGATTAGGCGCACAGCAAATGTTTGATTCTTCACGCCATCATGTGGATACATTCCTATGATTGGGCCACCTACTTAGGATTTGGCTTGCATCTTATCTGATCATAGAGGTAGTAGCTAGTAGCGTAAGTCATTGTTTCGTAATTAACTTATCTAAGTGGACTTCTTTGTCAATATTAAAACAAAATGGAGAGTCCCTGTCTGTTTGCTTTCCAATAACTCCATCTTTTGGTTAAAAATCCGGAATTCTCAAGCGGCACATTAGTCCCATTGACTACGTAACCCCGAAAGCACAAGAGATTGCCCACTCTAAAACATTGCGCAAAAAACAGCTCATTTACTTTGGAGGAGCTAATGGGCGCCCACATGCTATAAAAGCACACAATTGATTTGTTAATATAAGATATTCGTTAGATTTAAATTTATTAATTGGATAGCCAAATTATGTGTTGTTATTGATGAACTATAGTAAGCATATTAAATTGTTATATAAAGGTTATGCAATGACCCCCCAAAACAAGATCATGTTGGGTCCCAACTCATCAATAGCTCGTGTTCGGGCCAAGTGGCCCACTATTCATTTTCACCTTTTATTAATTTGGATTAGATTAGATGGGTGATTACTATTTCAAGGCTTTTTAGTTTGCCTGATAGAACCATCAAGAAAGGTGAAAAGGGAAATAATAATAAATCCTAAAACCATTTTCCCCACACGTCAACTTGCATCTCCATATTCCACGATAAGCAAATTGAATCCCCAATCTGTACTCTCTTTTTTTATAAATTGCATTTGTTGCCCTAACTTTCTTATCAAAAGGACCCTCGCCACTCTCCTCGACCTGTGACCGTCAACCTTCAGCTGTTGCCCATCCTTGACTGCTGCCTACTGGTTCGCTGCTCATATTTGTTACCCTAACTTTCTTATCACAAGGGCAATTGGATTTTTTGGGTTAAAAATTGTAAATTGTGATAAATGCGGTGGCAGATAAATATGAATGCAAAATCCGAAGTTAATCTCTTGAATATTTGGTAGCCCTACGAGACAGCGAAGAGGAAAAAATGATTGGTAAAAGGAATGTGGAGGTCCATGTCATTGAAGTTATTGACATAGGAGGGGAAAATTTTAGGGAAGATGTGAAGAGCTGGGGCTGTAAAGTTGAACGAGAGCAGTAACTGGAGTTTGTTTCAATATTTTCCGTTAAATAATAAAAAAAAAAGAGAAATTATTTGACCGGGCAACGTTGTATCCCCTAAAACAATAAAAAGGACAAAGGTAGGGCAAGAGTTTTTCTTTTTTGCTAGAACGGTAGGGCAAGAGTTATTACCTTTTGTTCTTTTCCACGACCCGTCCCTTCCATTCATCTACTTTTTCGTGAGCTGTTTTCCACGCCTCCGCTTCGTTGGTAAAGTTCTTCTCGTGTTCCTCGAAAGCAGCTGTACAGGGTGCATCGCTATCTGGTCGAGTCTTAAATTTAAGATCGTCAGGTTTCACGAGGAAAAAAACATAGGAAGAATATTTTCTTGACCCCCCGAGTTAGACACATTATCCATTATGAGCTTAAGCTCACGAGGACACCTGGAGGCATAGTTCCGAAAAAAGATGGATATGTAGAGTGTGGAATTATTGATAGCACGTTCAAGTCTATCATTGATAACATCACCGACGCGGAGTTTTTCTTCGTCCCTGAATGTGTGGACTCCAGCATCTACCAAGCAATCGTAGAGGAAGTCGGTGAAATTATGACGTGTATACTTTCCTCTAAAATTTAGGAACACATCATACTCACATCTTAATGCTCTTGCAGCATCACTACTTGTGCTAGCCTTCCAGTTTGCCATAGCTAGGAAGCTTGTTACTTCCAGATATCTTGCTCTCCCCCAAAAGAGAATAAAGGGTTGGTGGAGCGGGGCCTGGCAAAGAAGTGAGCTGAGGTTTTCGAGATGAGCGTGGCGAGTCACTGCCAATATCTTAAATACTTGGCCGGATCACTTTAATATCAAGTTTAATTGCCTCCTTTCCACCTAAGAATCTGGCATTAGCAAGTTGACACCGGTAAAGATGACAAGACATTTTAACAAGTTAGGAAATTTTTTAAAGACTCCTTGGGAGACACCATAAAGGGCAATCAGAATTTAGTTTTCCTTTGAATAAGAATCAAACCACAAAAAATCTTAAATTAGTATATTTGTAATAAATTTATCCCAAATTAATTTTTTGACTACCATAAACCTCAAACTAGTTTATGAAAAATTTATCTTAAATTATTTTTTTGATCACCAAAAACTTTAAATTGGTACACCTGTAACAAATTTACCCTCCATTAACTTTCGTCGAATTGTGCTGTTAAATTTGTTGACGTGGATGACACATGGTGACGTGACAAGTCCAAGTAGAAATCTTTAGAATTAATATCACGAAAAACCCCAAACCGATACTATCATATTGTCAACGACAATGCCAATTGTGTCACATAGGATGATTGGCATCCATATATGCGAATTCTAGCCAAAATTGATTAAATGGACTCAAATGGTAACGGGGTGAAAATATTTATGATTTAATTGACAAAATTGAAAGGTTTTAGAACTGAATTGGCAAAAGTCCAATAGGTTTAGAACTTTTTGGACAATTCTCCCATCAATTTACACAAGGCCAATAGCTTGTGCAGCGCCTTACAATTTTTTTTCTTTTGATAAGTGCCTTGCACTTTTTAGAACTATTTCAGGAATGGTATCCTCTGAAGTTTTGAAGCTTTAATGACTACTTTCAAACACTACCGATTGTTGTAGGGATGACATTTTGCATTAAAATATTTTGCAAAAAATTGTACATATGCAAAGGGCCAAACTGAACAAGCCTACCTCATTATAACTTTTTGCAATCATTTGGGGTTAGTTTATCTCTCTTCTTCCTCCACGTACCTATGTAATGTAGAAGGAAATAGAAAGAACGTGCCGCAATTAATGATCAATATTAGTCTTCAATTCTCCTAAAATGGGAACAAGGAAAACAAAAAAGGACGAAAAAAGGCAAATATGCAACACCATTAATAACATGCCCTCACATGTCCCAATTTAAGCTCCCCAAAAAGAACCCATCTTTGCATTATTAATTCTTGGCTCTTCAATTTTTTGGGAGACAGTTTCTGACAACTAAATGTTGGGTGAATTATTTGGACATATAGTTTAAGGTAATGCCTAGCAAGACAGGTTGCCATTGGTTTGTCTCTTTTCTAATCGATGCAGTAAAATAGATTTGTTTATATGGTTCTTGTAGTTAAGCATGGTTCAAATTTACATGGTCGTTATTATGAGATTGTTAGCACTCTCTCAATCACGCGTTCTCTGTATGCTTTATCTCTATTTCTCTTATCTACGGATATCTTCAACTTAGTCTAAGGATGTAAAGAATAACTTGGGAAATACGGAGGGATGGGATCAGTAATTATGTCTATATTAGAAGGTGCAAATTTCTAATTTTTTCTTATCTTTTATGCGTGTAGCAACACTGTGCATCAATATGCACTTACTGTGCAAAACAGAGAGAAATTGAGTGAGACCAACAAAACAGCAAAGATTCTCTTTCTCAAGAAAAGGGTTGGTTCGTGGGGCTAGAACTGAGTGGAGGTTTTCAATATGAGCTAATAACGTGTGAACCCTCGCCAGCAAAAAAGTGAAGACGACAAAAACTAACTTGGTCTTTGTTGGTCGGCTCTCTTCGAGATCAGAAGTAGCTTTTATCAATCGCGTGATGCACGCCATCAAAATGATGAAACAATTCCATCGGTGGAAATATCATATGAAATGCAGTAAGATAAAGTGTTAGTAAAAGCAGAAAATAGACAATGATAATTCTCAATATATTACTCTCATTGGCGCTCCTAATTTTTCAGCACTACCTCTTTTAGGAATTTTTACAATATTATTATAAATATATTAATTTAAAAATTTTCGTGAAATTATTCCTAATTTAAAAGCCGAAGATGAGCCCGCAAAAACACAGGCTTCAAGATGGAGGAGGGTGGGACGTGTGTTCAAACTTCGAAGGGGGAGACCAGGTTTGTCCTCTTCTCCATCCTTATGAATTGACCCAAGTAGGAGCACTTTCACTTTCGCCATCCCACCACCCGCTCCCACCAGACCCCCTTGGCGACATTTGGTACCTTTCAACACTTATTTTTAATCAAATCCCATTTATTCCATCGATTTCCCTTAGTGCCCTTTCGGAAAATACTTTATACTTTTTTTAAAAAAAAATTCATAATAATGTCTGCCCGTGATTCGATAATCGACCATAGTTATAGTTATCACTTTTGTCATGATCTAGATTCTAATAATATTCTTCTTTATTAGGTGATACTCGGCGTTGCATTCACCAAACTTTCACTTGCATGGTAAAGATGATTTGCCTTGATTTGTGTTAGCAATTGCATCTATTTGGTAGTCATTGCTAGGTCCTACTCATTTTCTCTCACTTCCTAATAAATAGTGTCTCTTAATATGGTTGTTTTAGAAAAAAAAAAAAAAAACTTCTTTATTATCAGATGAGTAATTGTAATTTTATTAGTAGGTATTGCACCTTATATAATTAGTTGACTTTCGAATTTGTGCATTGTCTTGCACCATAAATAGTCTATATGTATGATATATTATAAGATGTCGGAATATATCGATAAAGGACACCGATTTGTTTAGATTGACTTGAGATGACATTGGCGTGGGGCATGATGGGTTCACAGTCCCACTCCGCACCCACGCGGGCCAAATTTTCCATCTCCATCCTTGCCTCGCGTAACTATGCAGGTACCCCCACCCCCACAAAATTCTCTAATAGATTAAACAAAAAAATTTATGCAATAGAGATTATCTTTTATAAAACATAAGATTTTAGATTAAAGGGTGACCTTGAAATGAATCATTTAGTAGTATTCATATAAATGTAAAATAAAATCTAAAAAAGTTAACTGTTTTGACAAGCAATTTTTTAAATGTAACATACCAAATTAGTTTCTAAGACATTTTTGGAACAAGTAACCTAATAGCGGCATCATTACCGGTAATAACAATAACATAAAAAATAGACCCATTCGCTGTGTAACTTGGGTTGCTCTCATAGAAGTTGATTTCTTGCAAGACCAATTCTCTCTATCTTTGGTTGTCTGAATTCGTTTTGCTTTTTTGGCTGAGGAAGTCGATTCTTGCAAGAAGCTTGCCCCTTCTTCGCACCCCGAATTAATGATATTTGGGAATTTGTTTTGAGCTTCTTTTACATTTTCATGGGCGCGGGTGATAGCGTGAACAAGTCAAAGTCACGCAATGCAAAGCCAAATGACATGCATGACTCGCGGATGTGATGCTACATTGACATAGGCATGTGATTGGGATATGTCTTTATGCAGTAACAGGGAATAGGTGTCAGAATCAATCCTTGATCGTGTCACTATTCCATTATTAAATGATGACAATGAGCGCGACGTCATTCAATAATCGAGCTTTTGAAGTGTGGATTAGATCAATCAAATCTTCCCCATCTCTATTGATAGCCCCACATAAAAATGGAGGAGGTACACAAATAATGGAGGAAGAGGTACAAAGGTCAATTTATTAGGTTTGGAAAAGTTAGAGGGGAGTACGAAGTGATAAGGATGAGCCACAAATTCCACAAACGAGTACAAACATCACGTGATGGATGAACAGTTACGAGGACGATAAATGAAAGCTGTATCAACTCACAACGAGCAAGTATTTACCGTAGCTAAAGCTCAATCGGGCTATCAGATCCGACGGAAGCGAGACCCGCATGGAACCCATTATTTTCAGTGCAAAAATTCGGGTTAATATATATATATATATATATTACATTCATGTATAATAATTTATCATGATGTTCAATCCAGGTATGTTCGTATCATGCATATCTTTTTAGTGTTGATTAATAGCCATTAGAAATCATATGGGATCTTCTTTTCATGTGAAAGGGGTCACACTTTGTTATAGTCCCTCATTGGGATATGTTTCTTAATTTAGCCGCTAACATTGTGAGACACGGAATGAAATATGAAGAGTCTGAAATTATAGGAATTGGTTTAATTAGGCGATGATTTTACCAATAATGGAGGAATCAACACCTCTTTTTAATCCAACAAACGAACTCTGGGTTCAATTAGATGCTCTCATTAGTAATTTCCTCTTTTGCAATGTCTAAATATTAGGCGCTACAGAGACTCAATTGGCATTCGAATTGCAACAAAACTCATTCCAGCAAAATCAACATGCATGCATTCTAGCTATTTATTGAAATTTCCTGGGAAAATCCAATTTTCCCTATGAGAGAGAAAAATGGAAAGGGTAAAATAGAGAGAGGATTAAGAAAAAAACTCTCATGACCTTACGACTGTCAATCACTCTCTGAAACTCATCTTCTTCTTCCTCCTTCATCCCTCACTCATCGCCTTGTTAAGTTCATCCCCTGCAACACTAGACTGCGTAGTCAGTGGTGGTAGTTCCACGACTAATTTGTTTGATTGAAAATCAGTCGAAGGCCTTATTAGACATTTTGTAACAGTTTAGGGACTCCAACGTCTTTAATTTTTTTATATATATTTTGTATGTGTATAATAAGGCTCGTTAATCAACTTACACAAGATCAACAGCCTCATGCAATGCATGAGATTATTGACAATTATTTCAAAATTGATATTTCCTAAAACTTTCAAACTTTAACGACTTACTTGTAAACACTGCCGAATGTCATTGATAAGACATCTTGCATTAAAATATGTCGGACGGACAAAATATTTGTCAAAAAATTGTCCTTATGCAAAGGACCAAACTCAGCGAGTCTACATCGTCGTAACGTTTTGCAATCATTTAGGGGTTACTTCATCTCTGTCGTTCTTCCTCATGTCGAAGGAAATAGAAATAGTGAGTAAATGATTAGCCCTCGATTCTCCCAGAACAGAGGAAAGGGACAAAAGGACAACAAAAAAGAAATAGAAAAGGCCAATACGCATGTGCCTGGTCCTACTTACTCCTTGTCGTTTTGTCGACTGCAACACCAATAATGAAGAACCATCACTGGACACGTATTAATCATTAATGGGATAAACGTCTAGTCTAGAAGCGTAAGCTCCAACATGTATAACAGTATATGTAACCGTCGTATTGTTTTATTTTTGGAATTTTAAGCTGTTTTTTTACAAAATTAACGCCACAAAAAATCTCAAATTAATATGTATGATAAATTTATTTCAAATTAACTTTTTTGATTATAAAAAATCCTAAACTAGTACATTTGTGATAAATTTACGTAAATTTAATTTTTTTTATCATAAAAAATCCTAAAATGATATACTCGTGATAAATTTATCTTCCGTTAGTTTATATTAAATTAGATTAATAACATAAAAAATCACAAACTTGTATACTTGTAACAAACGGAAGGCAAAACTCTAAATTGGTACATCTGTTAAGGCGTTAACTGTCACGTATCATTCAACTCGAGAATTTGATTGTAAAATTTAACAGAAACTAATGAACAGTAAATTTGTCATTTGTGCATTAATTTAAGATTTTTAATCATCAAAAGATTAATTTAAAATAAATTTATCATAAATATATTAATTTGAAGTTTTTCATGATATTAATTTTTTTTATATTATAATTTTTACGACACACATGGGGCCAACCTGGTAGAATTGGAACAAGAGCAGCTGGAACTCGCTTTGCAAACGAGACGCACTGGTCCAGAGAACGAAGAACGAAGCCTCTGTTTGCTCTCATAATTGTACCGGTCTGTCTGCAAAGTCATGGAATTGAAGCCTCTGGGCGCTCTCATAATTGTACTAATTGCTCGATCAAAACTGGGTCTTTTCTTCTTCGACTTCGAGCGAAGTGCACTTGCGATGAAGGGAAAAACATAGCCGGATTTTACCTGTTAGTCGATTAATCTGCCTCTCTAATGGGGCAGAATGCCAGCAATCTGTATGAAATTCTTCACTTCAAGGTATGGTGTTACATATTTTTAATATAGAACGTATATTTTCGCACGAAGGTATGCTTCTCAAGGAGAAATACTCAAAAAGTCATAAATTTAATGTATGGATATTAATTCAGTATTAAACTTTTTAATTTGACCAAATATAATCATAGACTTTTTGACAATTTTATAATGAATTCCATTTAGCCTATTTAGATCAAAATTTTTTGACGTGAAAGGCCCGTCAACGTAGGCCATTTTACAGGAGAGGGCCAACAATGCGACGCCTACGGCTCTACTCGAAATGGTGTCGATGTGAGAAATTTTATAAGGCACATGCTGACTCATCAAGTCACAGATTCTTCCCTGCCTGAATCTATAATTCACTTCAAATCTGACAAATAGTTCTAGTGTACTATGCGTAAATCACGTCACTTGTGCCATTAAGATCACTCAACCAGTACTTTCCAGGGACTTAGCACTGTGAAATTAGGAGCATGTAAAAGACGCAAATAAACTTTGCTCCGATAAAATCCGGTTCCCCAGGTGTCCGAATATTTGTTACTTCAGACTTAGATATATCTAGAAGAAACACCTCATTCTAGACCAAGGCCTCGAGAAGAATCCGCAGCAATCGTGCTAATACAACTAAACCAGTCTTTCAGCTGCCTCTTCTCTCTGACATTATGCCCGGAATTGTGACTCGAGGCAGGATAATTGGCTTCAAAAAGAAAGGAAGAAAAAAAAATCATTGCTGCAAGGACAGCATCTGGGTAGGGTCCAATGCAGCTCCAATACTTGATGCTCATTCAAAAGAAGTATCACATTGAACCAGTCATGCAATATGTTGTTCCCTGTCAATCCTATCCATCCAATCAAAAGGTATCTCGACTTCCAAAAGGGATATACATTGTTCAAAGTTCAAGCATTTTTTGATTTCCATCTTCATGACTGTTTTTAAGTGCAACATTCCTAAAAAATGAAATGTTAAGATAAGTCATTACTCAAAAAAGATGGACCGTACAAGTGCCAGAGGTCTCATTTAAAAATGGTTTTCTTCAATAAACCTAACACAGTTCTCTTGCATCAAATGTGAAAGGTCTAAAGAAGAATAATACGAACTTGTAGCTGGAAGGCACCGTGAAAAAGAACAAGACAGCCTTTTGCTGAGTGGGGTGTCTACACGGATTTATGTCAAGCCATTCCATACGAGAAAATATTAGGTGAGTTTAATACTTCATGATGGTGTGCAAATCAACTCACAGCATGCAATTGAACATGAAAGCAAAGAGGTTCTCACCTCCTGAATTACTTCATGATGGTGGCATACTCCTGGTAAGAAGACACAAGGAATCTTCTCTGGTCATTACAATGGTCTTGGTAACGGAACACATGAACCTGAGGATGACCCTTAGCAAAATTTATTGCTTCCTCTTGCCTTGGGAATGTGGTCCATATTTCATTCCTAAAGTTGAAAGGAAAAGGAAACTTGTTGTTCGACTCTTAAAATGCAAACGTAGTACAGGTGTTAAGAGTGGGATGCTCAAGGTATGAGCGCTTCAATTAGAAAATTAAAAAAAAGAAGAAGCAAAAGTAGGACATACGAATGTTTCATCTCACGTGCAGGTTGTCCAGCAAAACCTTGGAATTTCCAATGGAAAAGCAAGGAAGATACAAAGCCAGAGATATCTTAAAGGAAAAGCCACTGAAGTGGAAGCGAAGTACATGCGCAGGGAATACGTGCAGACATACGAGGACCTTATAGCTCTGATGAACATTGTGCAGCAGAGATCAACCCGTATCTCATTCAGCCATCACAGCAAACTAGATAGTCATTTTTTGAGGCACCCCATTTGGAGACCCGCAGAACACCACTAGAGAAATATGCACCCCCTGCCCGGGGCTGAACTTGCTGTTGGCCACAATAAACGTGACTCGAGATCTCCATAACTAGAATCTATAACACATATAATCAAGTAAAGGAATTTGCGCATCTAATTTGGAATCCATAATTTTTTATGCGGAATAGCGACGGTCCTTAGTGCAAATTCTTCTCATCTATTACTATATGTTTCACTGGCTCAATGAAACTGCCTTTCACAGTTATCGTTTACTCTTTACATGAGATGATTTATGCATCCGGGTTAGAGGATGGATTTGAGCATTATTTATAAAGTTTTAAGCTAGGCCCTCTCATCACGGACCAGACCTTACTCGGTTCATACTAGCCAGTCCCATATTAAACTAATTAAAAAATTTTATATCTTACCTTATTAGACCAATTCCGTAAAACGATAAATTACAATCTCAATTAATTTAGCCCATGTAACATCCTTAAATTTCGACCTTATTCAGGATGTAATGAATGGTTACTTCATCAATGTGCAATGAGTAGAATTAGGCTCTAAATTGATTCTTGAATAATTCAAGGGTATTTCAAACTTTGGAAAAGGCGAATTAAGACTTTGTTATGCACGACCAAAGCACTCAATCATGGATTGACAATTTGACTATAAGAATTGTTGAAGGACAACCATAAGCCATTTCAAGCCGATCCAGGAATGGTTATAGATCGATTCAACAATAGTATATAATCGGATTGCGGGTGATTCTGCACGATTACTATATTGATTTCAAACGACACTAAACCAATCCCTAATGATCGTATGCTTCAAAACGGGCTATTGACCCCTTACAATTACATGACAACCGAGAGTTATTCATGGATTGAGAATGCTTAAACGTGGATTGATTTAGAATCAACTACAGGTTAAATGCACGAAACCCCTAAAAGCCGTCCATTGTTTTAATTATGCAAAAGACGCATTTGAGTGATTTTAACCACAAATTATAATCTAGTTGAGGATATTGAACTCTAGAGGATTAAGAGACAATTATTGGAAAATATTCAGTGAATCGCTTATTTATTAGTAAACCGAGAAACCTTGGAAAAGTGAAATTTGGGCTGGAAATTGGGGCCCGCAAGGGGGCCCACTTAATCAGGAATTCTTACTTCTAGTATTGATTTCTTATCGTTGATTGAAACCTTAGGTCTTGGTTGTTTGGCCATCAAAATTTGATGCTATATATTTACTTTCTATGACTGGTTACTTTTCAGCGAGATAAATGAACGACAACGTGCAAGTTTAGAAGAATTTGCTAAAGAGGAGATCAATGGTGAAAACAATACGTCTCAATAGGGAAATTGGTATGTCCTCTCTCTTAATTCTTTTTGTAGTCACATCTAGTGTGCATGTATGCATTCATCGTTGAAGTTTGTTTTTATTGTCTGATTCATGTAATTGTCATATCAGTAGCACTATCCTTAATGACATCTATATGTTCTAATTGATAGGGGGTGGATCAAGCACCTCTGAAACAAAATTTTATGTTGTCTTGAACAGAATCGATCCTTATACCTTTAGTTTCATGTTTGGATTCTTTGCTTTTGGTTTGGTGTTTTGGTTTTACTTTCGTTTCTCAATGGATCATTGCCTGAGGAGTGGTAGCTATGTTGTTTTATAGATTATGACTTTTTGTGCCACTGCCAACGCAACGCCATCTGACCGTTGCAGTGGGGATGATGGCAGCCTTGAGTGAGAGCTACATTTTGACTTCCCTTGCACTTGCCTTTGGGACACCTCTGAATTAATAGGTTGATGCAACTACCAAGAATGTGAATCACATGAGATGATTTGCATTCTGTTCCTGAAATTGGTGGGAGTGTGCAGGTTAGCAGGAACTGTCTAGAATGCACCTGATGATTACTTTAAGGTGTTTTCCACTTGGACTAGTCAAAAGAGGTTATGCTTGGAGAATCTAGAAAAATAGTTGATAATTTTACGAGGTCTACCTTTTACCTGATTCTTTGTGTGGTAGAAAGAGCGGGGAGGAATATATAGTGTGGGTGGTGAAAATTTAAAATTTTGCCTCCAAAAGCCTTCTCACTAGAAAATTCAGATTCTTCCAAGTTTTCATATCTCCCTTTCTTTTTCTTCCCCTCCTTTTCTCCCAAACAAAGCCTAAGTGTCTGACATCATATATCTAGACCACGTAGACAAAGTCCATTTAAACCATTGATCAAGTGTTCCCGCAGTGTAACGTATATATTTAATAGTTGAGATAATGATGGTCTTCATGGTATAGATTGTGCAATACTTCTATTGACAGGCATGATCATTTCGGTTTTTCTGAATCTGTTATCTAACGTTCGTGTTTCTGGAAGGTGATGTTTGTTAAATTGACTGACCCTCAAGTGTTTTGGACTTTGGTGCAATTGGATTGCACATGTACATGTTCACATTTCTCTACTAGAAAAAAAGGGTATTTTCATTTGATTCAACTTTTGAATGGTTAATGGTTGCTACTTCTCTGATTATGATGGGGATCCTGAAATGGATAACAGGCTTTATCAGCAGCTATGTACTGGTTGAACTTACAGGTGGGCACAATTTCTCAAACGCGCAGCGAGTCCTAAGTTCATGCTTGAAATGTCTCTGCTCCTGTTGATCCTCATGCTTATGAAGAAAGTGATGGCTTGAGCACATGCCTCAAATTTGCAGTTAGGCTGGATCAGATGATAGCTCTAATTGAGACTGGTTGTGCTGCAGGATTCTCCCCAGATTATAATTTTAGGTCGAGTTATTTCGATAGAAGGCATCATATTTTTTTGGGAGGTGATCACAGTTGCTCAATTGCAAGTTCATCAAAGCCATTCTTTTGCCTCCACATCTCACCATTTTTAAAAGGTAGATACACCTATTTGTTCTCTCGAAGTAATGTACACAAATTACATTATCTTAATAAAGTTTCAAATCCTTCACCTCTCTCTCTCTCTCTCTCTCTCTGTGACGAGCAAGATCTCGGTCGTTAAATGACTATATAGTTAGAGGGATTGTCAGGCAAATATTTGAGCTAATCTCCACCATCTTCATCTAAGTACGCCAAAGGCAGTAAAATTCAGCAACATGAGCTTGATAAACAATATGAGAATATAACGATTTTTGAGACTTTTGTTAAAGGGAAACTTTTTGATTTCCTTTTTCCTTCTTTTTCGTTGTATTTTTGTGTATATTGTCTTGATGTTCGATGTGACAGTGAGGCATCTCTCTTCGATGCACATGCATGCAAATGGCGACATCCAACCGATAAAAATTCTCCCACCCTTAACCACTCCATATTGTTCCTCCATAAGCTATCACTCACTTTTGCTTTTGGTCTAATACCCCACCAATCTTTACAGCCTGTCATCGAGCTAACCATTCATATGGAAACGGAAACTCCAACATATTATTTGTAATAGCAATGAGTATCAAATAAACACTTATTTCGTCTTTTCAATACAACGATGACTTGAGGTGGGAATATGAACACATTACAAACCAGCCCGATTACAATGAATTTTGTTACACTCTCATCAAAACAACCCAATAACAATGAATAGACAGATCGCTAAATTTGTGATGTGGAAATCAAATAGAGTCGCTCAAACCAAGAAGGTAACGTAAGCTCAACAGGGACGTGGATGTCCTGGAGGATGACTCGGTTCACATGGGGGGCCGCTGGCACCGCCTTGACAAGCGTCGGCCGCTGCTCCACTGATGGCACCACTGTGAATTATCACATCATCTTCGATATCGACAGTCATGATTTGCTTGCCCCACTGCCCAGTGGCTATTGTCTCGTGGGCCACTTCATGCTCCTCCACTTCTACACACAGAGGTGGTCTCGGAACCATGACCGGCCTCTTTCGCCTCTTGGCCACGCAAAAGAGACCGACCACGAGGAATGCCAGCATGAAGAGACCACCTAATGATACACAAACGGCGATAACAGTCGTGTGGTGGCCGCCGCCACCAGGGGATGCATTGATATTCGATGAAGGTGGGAGCGATGGAGGCAGTGCACCGTAAATAGGAGGTGATTGGCCATATATGGGGGGTGGTGCAAGGTACGATGGAAGTATTTTAGGAGTTGGAGTTGGTGGTGGGTGCTTAGAATAAGGAGGTGATGCCTTTGGGGGTGAACTTGGAGTGCCTTTACTTGGGCTTGGGGGATAAGCTTTGGGAGGCAATGCCTTTGGTGGTGAACTTGGAGTGCCCTTGCTTGGGTTGGGAGGACAAGCTCTGGGAGGCGATGTCTTTGGTGGTGAACTTGGAGTGCCCTTGCTAGGACTTGGTGGATACACCCCCTTGGGTGGGGGTGCACCACCACTTAGAGACGGAGGTTGAGTGCCGCCCCTTGGTGGTGAACCTGGAGTGCCCTTGCAAGGACTTGGTGGGTAAACCCCCTTAGGTGGAGGTGCACCACCACTTGGAAATGGAGGTTGAGCGCCGCCCTTTGGTGGTAAACCTGGAGTGCCCTTGCTTGGGCTTGGTGGATAAGCTTTGGGAGGTGATGCCTCTGGTGGCGAACTTGGAGTGCCCTTGCCAGGACTTGGTGGGTAAAACCCCTTAGGTGGAGGTGCACTGCTGCTTGGAGACGGAAGTGGAGCACCGCCCTTTGGTGGTGGAGTCACATAAGTCGGCGGTGAAAGTGGAGTGCCTGTCGGTGACTGCGGTGGCGGTGCATGTGGATGGTGGTGGTGGTGGTGGTGGGTGGGTGGAGGCGGTGGCTTGTGCTTGTAGGTTGAAGGTGGTGGTGGTGGCGGTGGGGGAGGAGGAGCAGTGGTGTTACATCCCGGAGTCGACGGAGGCAGTGGCGACGGTGGCGGCGGAGAGTAGTATGGGTAGCTCATATTGTCCGCTTGAAAGGTGGTATGAGACGCACTTTGCGTTCAAACTAGCAAGTGCAAGAAGATTGGTGTTGGGATGTTATGGGACTTGAGGGGCTCTATTTGTACTGGCTGGAGGGCTAAAACTCTACGAAGTCCCAAACTACTCTTCAAACGAGAAGGTTGCTGAATACCATGTATGTTGAGTTGTCCACCCATTTAAACTTGGAGGACACAAAGTTATAATAATCACAATAAACTCCTCGACAATCATGGTGTTCAAACATGCATTATTAGCATCCCACGAGTATTCTTCGCGCGAATATTGCATGGGTCCCTCAAACTCAAAGTAATGAGCACATGACAAAAATGGAAAAACAATTCTCCAATCGCTTACAAGAACTTGTCCTCTTGTTTGATTTTTAGGTATGCCCTCCTACTTTTTTGCTTTATTAGATGAGTTTCCAAGAACATCCTCAGTTGCAAGTCCCAACACGACAAACAGAACACCATTGAGGCATAAAGATATAGGCCAATCATCTAATTAATGCTCCCAGCAAAACGAGTATTAATCGCCGGTTTCACTAATTTTTAGAGGTTGGCCTCTCAATTACGAGCCTCAATATAGTACTTGTAACGTGGAAATCTATTTCATTTCCTTCTATTCCACACGAGCACGGACCAAATCAAATCTAAACTACCACATACAAGAAAATTTAGCATGTGCACAACTACATGTTCTTTCTCTTGTCCATTGACTTTCTAAGTTTGATTGTTTTGTTATCTTGGCTGGTCAGCTCATTAGTTAAATCTCCAAGTCTACCATTGATGATAGTCAATTAAATCAGCCAGCTACTTCATGATATAGATAGATAAATGTGCAGTTATTTATTTAAGGGGAAAATTATCCAAAAAGTCATAAACCTATTGTTCGGCGGTCAATTTAGTCATAAGCCTTTTAGTTATGCCAATTCAATCCTACACCTATTCTATGGCGGCTAATTTAATCATAAACCTTTTAATTGTACCAATTCAATCATAAATCTTTTGACGGTTTTTCAATTTAGTCCTAAACCTTTTATTGATTTGCCAACGTAGTCCTTCAATGATTTTGGCCAAAATTACCTAAAAGGACTACGTTGGCAAATTGTCAAAATATTTAGAACTAAATTGGCAAATCATTAAAAAGTATAGGACAAAATTAGAACAGTTAAAAATTTTAGGATTAAATTGGCACAATAAAAAAATCTAGGATTGAATTGTAGAAAAGGTTTAAGACTTTTTGGACAATTATCCCTTCCTTTAAGGGTATAATCATTACGGTTGAGCAAGTATCATTATGACATTTTGAGGGGAAATTATAAAAAAAAAATCTTAAACTTATTACAATTGTGTCGATTTAGTTCTAAACTGTTTTTTTGCCAATTTACTCCTAAACATTTTGTATTTGTGTCAAATCAGTCCATTTGATCAATTTTGATCTGCCGGTGCCAATGTAAACGCTAGCCATCCTACCGATATTGATGTGGATAATTTTAATAATATTTCATTTTATTCAAATTTTTTTTATCAAATTTTATTTTTTCTTTTTCCTTTTATGTTTTCTTTTCTTCCTTTTTTTTTTCCCCATAGTAGCTGGCAAGGCTCTAACAAGAGCCATGGGCGAAGGTGGTCATGGCCTTACAAGCTGAGGGTGAGGCTGGTCTTGCCCAGATATGGGCAAGGCCACCGTGTACATGACCCCTAAGTCTGGGCAAGGCCACCGTGTACATGACCCCTAAGTCTCATGACCCTAGCGAGGCTAGCTTCACCCGCGGCTACGCCTCTTCATATGGGCATGAGGCTTGAGGGCCACAACCCTTGCTAGCGGTCGGGCGAGGACTTCGCAGCCCTCACCCAGTGGCCCGCATGCCTTGCTGGCCACCATGGGGAAAAAACAAGAAAAGAAGGACATAAACGAAAATATATATATATATATATATATATATATATAAATTAATAAAAAAAATCAAAAAATAGAATAAAATATTATTAAAAATTATCCACATTAGCGTTGGCTGGTGTCCACATCAGCACCAGCTAGCAAAAATTGGCCCGATGGAAAAGGTTTAGGATAAATTGGCAAAAAAGAGACAAATGGCCCTCATGGACTATATAGTCGGCCACGAGGGCCTAATGGAAGGGAAATTACGATTTTGCCCTTTTGAACCCAAATTAAGAAGTTTTGAGAATTTGTGTAAGAAAAGCTCTAGACGAGAAGCCCGCAAAGAACTAAGCCCAATGACAGGGCCCAATGAGGATTTCGGCCCAAGAAAAATGAGCTTAGCCCAAGTTTAAGCCCACTAAACCTTTCAAGCTCATTTCAAGCCCGTTAACCTTTTTGAAGCCCGTTTCTCTTCAAATTAGACCCATTCAAACCCAAGCCCAAGCTCGTGTGAATAGTGCACGTGAATAGTGCAATGAATAGTGTCAAGGGCTAAAATTACCAACATACCCCTCTCATCTTCTCTTAATTATCAAATTGCCCCTTCTAGAAGCTCTTGCAAGATGAGTTTCTAGCCACTGATTTTGGCTTGTCTTGCAAGAGTGAACCTTGGCCATTGATCTTGGAAAACTTGAAGGAGAAGTTGGAGAAAGCTTGCAAGACAAGTTGGTCCTCTCTCTCCCTCTCTCTCTCTCTCTCTCTCTCTCTCTCTCTCTCTCTCCTTCAGCCACTAGCAAAACTAGCTCCCTTGGCTGCTATTTTGCCGCAATGGAGCCACCCGCCGAGTGCCGTGACAAGCCGTGACTGTTCACCCACCGTGTGCCGTCTGTCCAAGTCGTTTCCTTGCTGATTTGCCCTCACCGAGAGCCAAAATAGGTCACAGAAGTTGTGGTGCTACTGTCCATGCCGTCGTCGCCACCTCATGTCGTTTCCTGACCAAGCCACACATAGCCCTTGTCGCCGCCATGCCTATATCGTCGGATTCGTTTCCAGGTGAGTTAACGCTTTAATCCCTTGATTAGTACGTTAAACTTGCTTAGGGTTTGATTAGACTAAGTTAATCTTGCTTAGTGCTAATTAATGAAGGATTAGTTGATAAGTTATCGTGATAAGTGCTAGGCGGAAGTGATAAGCCATCGCAATAGATAATAAGTGGACTTGATAGGTTATCGAGAAAATGTGATAAACTATCATCAAATGGACGATAAGCTATTGGAGAAATGTTGATAAGCTATCACCAAAGGGGTGATAAGCTATTGGGAATTTGGTGATAAGCTATCGCCAAATAGGCGATAGGCTATCGAGGAATGGATGACAAGTTATCAGGAGGGGAGTGATAAGTTATCGCAATTAGGCGATAAATGATAGTGAATTGTGGTGATTCTATGCATGCTTTATGTGCTATCAAGCTTATGATGCCTTGAAAAATGCTTGCCCATTTTATAAACCTTATTTACTAATTTTTACAAGGGTTTTTAAGGACATATAAGCGAAAAACCCCGAGGTGTCAGTTTTATATGTCCAGTTTTATGAGTTAAATGCGGCAAGGATGTTTAAAAAGGAAATCGTGCAAAGTTTGATGGGTTGATTATGTGTATGTGATCACGTGTGAATTTATTACCGCATATTTATGTGTGGAAGTTGCAGTAATTTGTTGTGTCAGCACGAACCACGTTTGCATTTGGCTAAATACTGAGATATAAATGAGTTGTGTGTTTGTTGTGCTCGTGTGATCACATAAAGGAACCTGTCACCCAGCGGGGTCTAGAGCTGCAATGTGTGACATTGTGCAAAAAGTGAGTACAATATGTAAGATTGTGCATAAGAGAATAACACATCATATACCCTATTGCATTAGATAAATTCAAAGATAAAGAATTGGCTTGAGTGGTTAGTGTGCCTATATGATCACATGAAAGTCTGTCTAGGCGGGAGTTCTAGACAATGTCCGGCGGAGGTTCGGATGTTGTCTAGATGGGGGTTCTAGACGATGCCGTGTTGCAGTTGAGATCGGACCGATGCTCCTTATGGAATGTTATTTGGGCGGGGGTTCCAGATGTTGCTGTGCCTAACGGAGCGGGACGATGCCCGGTTATGCCGGAAGACACTTGCGGGGGTTCGGTTGTGGCTCTGAGTGGTCATTTAATAATTTTGACTATTATGAGTGCAAAGTGCATGGATGAATGCATTGTGTCTAAAAATGATAATTATATGTGTTTGGATTATTAAACTAATGTTGTGCCTGCTTATGCATTATAATATGCCTTTAGTTTATGCAATCACGTGATTTTATTATATGCTCATTGGAGCGATTGCAGAGTTATGATGGTTAATAGAGGGCCAACCTGATGCGAGTAACGTGGGTTATGCCATGGTTCTGTGAGATCATAGTAATCGGAACTAGCGTGAAAGAGTATGTTGCATTACGCCTGATTATGGGATAAACTTGTGAGGCACGATATGGGACGGGCCAAAACAATTTTACTTCATAATCAGGAATCATGCGGATACCTTATACATGAGAATTATTGAGCGTGTTCTGATTGTATTATATGCTTATTGCATTATAATTGCACATGTTGGTTTATTATACGCAGGGCGTGTATGTGTGTCAAGGTAAGGTAAGAAATGCCTATGATTGTTTAATGGTACGTTTGTTTATGCTGGCCTAAGTAACCCGCTTGTGTTTATAGTTAAGGCAAAGTAGGGATTGCTTTGCTATTGATCTTTCATTGATAGGTTGCTGAATGCTTAGGAGCGCTCAAGGCGAGTTGACTTACTAACCGAGGCGTAGGTTGTTAACTTTATGAGATTTATCTTACTCGTTGTTGTTAACCATTTTTCAAGTGCTCAGGTATGAGTACGCATTGCGTTCCATGGGAACCGACTGTTTTGAGAGGGAACACCTTTTGAGGTTGCCCTCATAGATAGATGAGCTAGGTTAACCCCTACCTTTTATGGTTGTAAACGGGAAGGTCCGCATAGCGAACTTGTAATATGTTAACCAAATGTAATGCTAATGATGTTGTATATATTGAGGTATGTTTTCTTGACTATCCTTGTTGTAATTGGGTGGATTATAATTGCTTCCGCTTGTGTTTAATTGAAAGTTAAAATGAATGGATCGGCAACGCGTCTTGAGACGTCGCAATTTCACGACCAAGGAAGGATGTCCACGTGCTCGAGGGTCCGGGGCGTGACAGCCCATGTTATAAAAACTCTTGCGCCCTCTAATTGTTGTTGAATCAAGCCGAGAAGTTACAAACTGAAAACTCATTCAGCATTCGCCAGGACAAGCACTAGTAAATATGGAGCTTGAGTCCTACAACAACGGAAAGCTGGTTATAACTCGACAAATTGGCCTTCCTCAACGGCAGCCTTAGTGGGATTCTTTGATGGCAATAACCCGGCTCATCTACCAAGACACGGAAATAAATTTTATCTGTGGACCCGAAAATCTAACCGTAGCAAGAAATAACAACAGCCAACATCCCCCATGCTTTCTCGGTGCAAAGCTGTACGTCTGTTGCCCCATCATGCCTCTGTCCTGATGATCCCCTGGCCTGAGAGCGCTCAATGTAGAGCCTTCCGTGGATGGAGCCTTTCCTCCTGCAAATTTCCTTCTAAATCTCTTCCTCTCTCTCTCTCTCTCTCTCATGCTGATTCTGATCAAATCGATAAACAAATGCCGCAAAGAGAGCACGGAACAGACTAAACGGATTGAACCGCAGCAGATATGCATTCCACATTAGTATCCTTCAATCAATCGATCGCCAGCATTCCCCATTAAAGCATCATACCATACACTGAACGCAGTAACAGACATTTCAGACCTAATCCACCATGTCAAGTTAGAAAGTTCGCTCGAATCCTCTATCAGGGAATGAGATTAGCAAATCTAATCCGTAGAACAAGCAGAAATGAAGCAAATGCTCTGAGCATGCGAATGCACTGGGAGTGGGATCGAGAGAAGAAGAAAGTTTCGGGAGGAGAAAAAGTAAATGCATGTAGCACAAAACGAAATTGCAGTGAACAAAAGAATAAACTTTATCGACTTAATATAGCGGTGTTCAGAGAGACTTTACAATATATATAATGGGGATTTATAATCTACAAATTCAGACGTCCAAAATTTCCTGACTTGTGTCAAGATGTCGCGGACTTCAAACTCGAGTTGAATCCAAACCAAAACGAGTCAAACTTCGAGCACCATTTTTAAATCTCCACCTTGACGAGAAGTCAAACTTCTATATCATCACTGTCTCCCCCAAGCCCCCTCCAAAGGGCGCTCAACTATCACAATGATCTATCAAGCCCAAATTGTGCTTGGACTCCCTCAGAGGAATAAACTTGGTCTGCACATCCTCTCTCGACGTACAATCTCTGATCCAGCGGTGTCGATCCTCATTATGCTCGGTTTTCTCGTGTTGTCTGTGGCTCCATCTGAACACTGAATTAGCCGGTGGTTTTAAGGCTCAATTACTAACAATTCCTTTGCCAACTCTGCCTCTGTACTCCTTCCGTTGTCGTTGTGTGTTGGACCCCAATTGTCCACGAAACTATTGCGTCCCATAACGGGTTCCCCAAACCCAAAGCACAATCCATAGAAGCAACGGCATAATACCTCAAAGATTGAGCATCCACCGGGATACCTGCCCGATCTGGGTCTACACACCTCGACGTGCAAATGAATCAATCCTATTTGAGATGCTAGTTGCACCATTTCCTTCACTTGCTCATCACTCGTGATATCTAGGAGCAAATTGCGATGATTCTGGTGCCACATTCTCTTCAAACGAAAGCCGAAACCTTTCACATCAGCAATCAATCCTTCATATGTCACTGAATCAGGGGTGACATCTTTGTTTTCCTCCGTTATTAGAGTCGAAAACCCACTCTTCTCACCGTACTTCTTCATTACTCCAAGGAAGAATTTGATCGTGAAGGGATAATTCATCTGTGTAGTAGCAAGTTCATGGTGAGAGCAAAACAACGTATGTAGTGGATATATATTTAACCTTTATACATATGTACCCGAATCCATTACGGCGTATACGTCATTCACTAGCTAGAGACAGATCTAGGATTAAATATTCAGATGTCGAGTGGAATATTTGTAACACTTATCTTAGTTCTCTTTTATTAAATAAGATTTAACTTTTTATAAGTATGTGATATAAATTTAAATTAAAAATCAAATAAGTCAGATTATTATTTACCTAACACTATTATCTCATCACCGATTCTCTTTCTAAAGGGGAAAAAAGAAGAAGAAACGTTAGAACGCAAGTGGAAATTAAACTTTCCAGTAGCCATTTCTTTTTCTCTGAATTTTAAGGATCGTAATAAGTGACTTTTATACGAACCATCAAATCAAGCATAGATTAAGTAGCTTGCGGAACATTTTCTTTATAATGCTATAATTACCAAAATATGAGATCAATAGAAAACTTTTTAACTTCTTTTTTATTGAACATTGTAGAGTTAATATTTAGTTTGACTTAATTTTATGGATAAAAATAAACTACCGCATCTGCGTACTTATCCACATCTTGACAAGTGTCACACTTAAGATTATTTTGTATCTCGCAAAATTTATCCTGCTAACAACGAAAATGGTAGTCAAGGTGGTACATACAGTAAATAAATTTTCATTAGCTGCCTTACACATGAGATAGTCTTTTCCAATTTATTGTATAAATATCATGTGTAACTTTAAAATTGTACAATCGATGTCAAAAGATTGTCTTTGATACATGAATGCTAGATTTATTGACGTGATGTACTTATTTTTAGCCCGTTAATGCTAGTCTAGGGTATTATTTCCTTTTTTCTACGATCTGTATTTGTAGATTATCATAAATGTAAGCTTACCTTCTAAATGTACTAATCTACTTGCCACTTGAAAAAGCATGAAATAAAGCCCCTTTTTTAAAATTCTTCGATGACCAAAAAGTTATTAACGATTTGTTCCTAGCTCATTTCTTTTCATTATCCCCAATGACTCGAAAGAAATGAGCTAGAAACAAATCGTTAGGAAATAAAATCAAAACGGAAGTAGAGACAGGTGACTAATGTAAGGAAATAAAATCAGCCACCCATGAAAAAATGGCAACTTTAAGAAGGCGGATTTTGTGTGGCTAAAGAAAATGCACGACTTTCTTTTATATTTTATTCCTTCCATTACTGGCACCAGAGTACACAGTTGTACACAGTCATATTGCACTATATTTATTTAAGTATTTTGTTTTATTCAAATACTAACAAAATACAAGAATGCGGAGAAAATTACCCAATCAATCATAAATCTATTGTATGTATGTCAATTCGGTCCTAAATTATCTAATTTTGTTAATTTAGTCCTAAATTTTTGTGTGAAATTTTAATAGTCTTTTTGTTCAATTTTCGCCAAAAATCCTTTACATGGCTCGGTCTAGTCATTGATGGTTATCCCTATGTAGCACATCACCAAGTCAGCGATTTTCAATAAAAATTAATGAGAACAACTACATTGGAATTCCGCGTACATTTTTTGTTCATTAAGAATTTTCTCCTTTAAAAAGGTACATATGTAACTACATCTAACTCCGTGAAGACTTTGGAATGCTTAACAGAAAGAAGATACTAGGACATCTACTATTGATAGTAATGGGTAAAAATGTTTGATGGAAGTTCTGAATTAAACAAAGTCCTCAACAGTGCCAAAGTTTCTAATTAAAGTTTTCTTGGGTGGGGTGAAGGTGGGGGACTAATCTATAACTTTTTTTTTTTAATGTTTGTGGTTATTGCGCAACGGTGCCAACATTTAAGAGGGCAACTAGTGCTAAACATTATGGCATCAAAATAAACACGTAAATATTACATACTATCCAACACTCAATTGAATAACAATAAATAAATCTAAAAGCTACAAACTTTAATGCTTTTACTTGTGTATTTATTTAATTTATACAAAACAACTTTTCAAATAAAAAAGAACACGTAGAAGGAAGACTAATGTATTTAAAATTATTTAAAGATCATCTCTAATAAATTTCATCATTCATTTAGAAAATATATCTTTATCCCTGTAAATTTCAGAATAATGTTTGACCTTTTACAATTTGTGTAAGTTTTGCCGAATTGTAGCATCAAACTAAGATTAGAACAAATTAATATTAAAACCCGGGTATTCACGCGCATCTACTGTGTATTGGTGAAGAAGATATCGCACCTGATTTGATGTATCCGGAAGGACCACCTCTTTGTAACGCTTCAAAGAGATGGAAGATTCGGGAATCCAAATAGAATCTTTCATAAAGTCTCCACACTCCTGTATTTGGACACAGCAATCATCAGGTATGCTTGTGCAAGATATATCAATCAACCTTCTCAATGACGTGCACTCTCTGACCCTCAAATGTTTCAAAGACTCCAGCTCGTTTAGGCCATCGGCATCAGTAAGTACATTGCACATCTCCATATCCAACTTCTCCATGTTCTTCAAGTACGGTAATCCACCTACTTTTGTCAGAGTTTCGCAATAAGAAATCATCAGGTATTCCAACGATTTCAAAAGACCCATAAATTGTATCTCAACTAGGTCTGGACATTCTGTCACACTTACTCGCCTTAGCTTCATTAATTCCAAAGGAATGATTGATCTCTGAAGCCATTCACAATCCCAAACCTCTAAGTCCTCCAGTAGCGGAAGTCCATCGAGTGGAATGTCTTCTATTTCACACAAAAAAAATCCGTAAAGTCGACAACTTTCTGAATCTCCAGTAGGATGGAAGCTGCACGAGGGATTTTAGGTTTAGGCAAGACAACTGAAGCTCTTCCAGATGAGAAAGAGAAGCTAACTCTGGAGGTGCAGGAACGTTTAGCAGATTTAACTCTAACCTTTTCAGCCTAGATAACGTCCCAATCCACCTTAAGTTGCCTCCTATGATTAGGTTTGATTTCTTTGTAATCTGAGAGCCATCGCTCAGTTCTAGTTCAACCAAATTAGTAAGGTTCGACAAATTAGGAACTGGGATCAATGATTTAGATTGAAGAGATTGATCAGTCAAACTTGTGGGAAGCTCCAGCAACTCTTGAATGTCATGACAATGTGATAAATTTAGTTCTTGGAGAAGATAAAGCACGTTGATTGCCCTTGGAATTCCGCAAATAGAGGTCTGACTTAATTCTAGGATTCTTAAAGATAATAATTCTCCAATTCCAACGGGAAGTTCACCTCTCACATTACACCCACCAAGCCTCAGCACTCGAAGATTTACCAATGTGTTGATGCTACTAGGAAACCACCAAACATGATCCTCCCAGCCAACATTCCGACACGACAAGATGCGTAATAATTTTAACTTTCCAATGAAGTTGGGAAGTTCTCTTATATTCGTGTTTGTCAAAAGAAAAATTCTAAATTTTTAGCTTATATATATATTTGGATTTTAACTTTTCAACAGAGTTAGGAAGTTTGGCAATGTCCATACCTGATAACAATAACTCTGTCAATGAGGCTAAATTGCAGAGTGAGCTTGGAAGTTCTCTCAACGTTCTACATCCCCACAATGAGAAGTGCTTAAGCTTCACAAGAGCCCCCACTTCTTTAGGCAAATCTGTAAAATTACAGCACTTTTCGATCTTTAACTCAATCAACGACCGTAGATCTCCAATGTAGCTTTCAATTCTCTTTAGGTTTGAGCATTGTTCAAGAGTCAACCTCTCTGAACTAGAGCATTTAGAGATGTTTGGGATTGTTGTTATGCTAGAACAGCGAGTAATAGATACAACTTTCAAATTTGGTGCCCTTTGTAAAAATGGATGGCATGTCAAGTGTAAGAACCATCGCATTGGATACACGGGAACTATCAGACCAGAATCAAAGCATGTAATTTACCTTGATCAAGTCCCACGCTTTTGAATCATCCTTGAAGTTAATAGCATCTAGTTTACAAACAAGACAATCCAAATACAAATTGACCGCCCCAAAATCCCTAGGAGAATGCCAAGAAAACCATCTCAAATTTGAACGACACCTTGCAAAGTCCCCAGCATAAGTTGCATTGCCTAACTCTAGGAATCTTAAGTTTTGTAACCTTTCCAAGTCTTCATTTGTAATATATGAGGGGGGATCAAACATACTAAGCGCTTGAACCCTGTCCTTCCTCTGCAAGTGAAATTTTGCAGTAGTGTGAAGAATTTTGTCAATTTCTAACCGCTATTTTTCACAATTCAAATGGGCAAGAAAAAAAATGATAGAGATCCTAAACAAAAAAGGAATCCTCAATGCCAGGATATATGACTTCTATTTGAAAATGAGATGTTTCTTACTTACCTCTCTAGTTTTCATGATTTGGAAGGCTTCTTTCGCAATCCATAGTCTACTCTGCTTTTGAAGGTCACCTTCATTGTCTTCATGGACCATTTGCCTTCCTAGTGCTATTAGTTGATCATGCATCCAAAACTTATCATCATTGTTCAATATTTTTATCAAGCACCTATCTGTAAGAACTTTAATTCCTCCTTTGGGATAAAATTGACACTCAGTCCACATGTAAATTGCATCAGTCTTATTCTCATTGAAAAAGAAGCATGCTATATTGAGAAAAATTTGTTTATGCTGTTACTCTAAGTCATCATAGCTAATCCTTAGCTTCTCTAGAATCTTTTGCTCAGGTACTTTTCTTAATCTGTCCAACGTCTCTTCCCAAATGTCTTGGTCTTTCCCATTAAGCAATGAACCTATCACTTCAATGGCCAAAGGAAGCCCTCTTGTACTTGAGACAATTTCACTTGAAAGCCCACGATAATTATCCAAAGGAAAGTCTCCACCAAAGGCATGCCGACAAAAAAGCTGAAGTGCAGGACCAACAACCATCCTTAGCATTTCATAGCATAGAATTTCACCTTTAAATCCCTCAACTTGCAAAACAGCTGTGTCTCTCGTTATAATGATTATCCTGGATCCAGAATATAATTTGGAATTTCCTATTAGATTCTTAATGTGATCTTTCTTATCAACATCATCCAGAACCACAAGGACCTTCTTATTGCCGAGTATTTCTCCAATCCTCCTAATTCCTTGTTCAGTATCCTCGACTTTTTCTGTAGATCTAGAACCGATGTCAGTTTGTAATTTCCTCTGCAATTGGACTATGCCCTCCTTAGTCGACTTTTCTTGAACACCCTCAAGGAAGTTACAACACTTTCCAAAGTGGGAACATAGTTGATTGTTGACGATCTTAGCAATAATTGTTTTACCAATGCCACCCATTCGGTAAATTCCAATGAGCCGCACATCATCATGGTTGACATCTAAAAACTCTATCAAGTCTTTTACCCTATCATCAAGTCCAACTAAATGTCTAGTCACTGCTTTTTGTTTTATTTTCGACTTCTCTAAAGCCTCGCCAATGACAGATTTGACAATCACTGCTTGACGGCAAGGTACAAAAGTTCTTTTACTAGTTGACTAGATTAGTTTCATACTCACACATCACATGTGGGATTGTCAAGATCTTAAAACTGAAAAGACAATATCTTAATAACGTGGAAACAAATCGATAAATAGAAGTGGGAAGGGTTTTGCACGTCGTCTTCTTCTCCAATCCGCCAATACCCCTATTTTTCGTGAGTATTCAAATTTGTGTTTCCTTTGGAAATTTCTATTCATCTGTATGAGTATGTACGAGTATAAGTTCTCAATTCGTCACGATTTTCATTGATATAATTATGAAATGTAATTCAACGAAGCTGATTTTGACCCTTTTAAAGATCTAGGTCGCGGAGATTGTAACAATAGTTGACACGATGTTCAAAGTGAGTAAGATGCCTAAGATTTTTATAGTAAATACGCTGAAAAAGTAGTGTTTGGTGAGATTTATTTGTAAAGTGCTTGTCCTTTTAGTAAGGCTTTGATGCACAGAATGACTTTCAAGTGTACTAATTCATTTGGTGTTGATATTTATTGATATCATTTTTTTGTTAGTTTTTATATTGGATTAGGTGTTCTAGTCAACAAGACTTAATTTTTAATGCATGCTGGATCATCAATTGAAGAGATTATGCTTTTAACATTCACATGCCGAAATAAGAAATTAAAGTTAATTGGAGGTGAACGAGAAATGAAAAACTCAAGAGCAGGTGATGATCCACTATCTTTTAAGGGTGCGAATGATAAAATTTCTCTTCACTAGTACATACGTTTTCACTAAAAGAAATAAAGGAATAAAAGAATTAAAGAACTTAAAACGAAAAGTTTTTTTTTGTCGAAAAATTAGTAAAAGAGTTCATGTGCAAAATTTTCAGTCCAGGCCCACAAGGTTGGGCCCACCTCAGAAGAGGTCACCACTTGTATCTCAGAATGAAAAGGGCGGCCCATAGAAAACTTTAAAGACACGTGTCAGCGTCCTCTTTCTTGAAGACCACAAATTGGCCCATGGAAAGTAGACAGCTGATCCACGTCCCATAACCTTGGTAAATGACCAGGCCTGCTTTTGGTTCTCGGTGGTGGTTACTGAAGGTACATCACAAAAGTAGGGGAAATCTAAGCTTTCGACTAGGGCCGCCCTGCCTATGTAGGTATATACACTTGGTGGGCTGGCAAGACTGCGTTTTTTATTTTAACGTGCTAGTGTCCATACGACCAATCTCCCCAATTGGAGAGAGTTTTTCTTCCTTCTCTCAAGGGAATACTCCCGTTTTTATGTCCCAAAGTTTAGACAATGTAGTTTTAGGACTTGCTTAGGTCCAACAAATCTCTGTTATATTACCTTACATCTTCTGCTTGCTACAGTGCTTGTTCGTGTTTGCCTTATTGCTCTTATCATGAACTTGACGTTTGAGGCCCTGCCTCGGCCGAGCTTGAAACTTTGTTTGCCCCTGATCTTAAACTTGTGCCCATTTTGGTCGGGCCCCATTTTGAGCTTGAGCCCTTCTATCCCTTCCTAAGCTCAAAGCCGTGCCTTTTCCTGAACTTATAGTTGTGCCTCTTCCTGAAGTTTGAACCTTTGCCCCTTTCCGTACTCAAGGTCATGCTACTTGTTGAACTTGAAGCTATGCTTCATCCTGAATTTTTCATGTCGTGCCATTTCCTGAAGTAGAAGCCGCATCCCTACCTGATCTCAAGCCTTTGCTGTTTTTTGAGCATGAAGCTATACCGCTTCTAGCCTGGTCCCACTTACTCTGCTTAGTTTTGCATGTACTTGGTTAGTCTCCCCAGTTCTATCCCTCCTCACCTGGACCATGTCGAAATTCCCCATAACTTTTAAGGACCACAATTAAGATAATGCAAAATCTTCGCAATACGCAGAAGAAAGGTCTCTTTAATCCTCAACAACTTCAGTTTTAGCTTTATAGGATCTCTAATGATGTTCAGCTCCTTCGCACCCTTTGGCAGCTCAAGCACAAAAAATCACTTTGGTGGGCAAGTTCCTCAATCTCATCCTTGTCCTTCTTCCTATCTTCCATACTCGCCGTTTTCCCTTCGTGCCATAGTGCCCAATCCTTTCGTCCTTCATTTGCTTCCTATTTCCCACGGCCTCAAAACATTCAGAATTGCCTGGCTCACTATCAGCCTCTCCCACGACGTACAAATGAATTAATCATCTTTTAGATGCTAGTTGGACCATTCTCTTCACTTGCTCATCACTCAAGATCTCTATGAGCAGCACCGGGTATTCACCAAGATCCTCGTATCACATTCTCTTAAAAAAAAAAAAAAATGCCGAAACCTTTCACCTCGACAATCAATCCTTCATAAGTCACTCAATGAAATATGAAGTTGCTAAAAACATTGGAGTTGGTTTAATTAGGTGATAATTTTATAAATAAGGAAGGAATCGACACTTCTTTTTATCCAGCAAACACACTCTAGTTTCCGGTAGATGCTTTCATAAAATCTTTTCCTTTTTCTCAATGTATTAAATTAGGAGTTGAAGAGACTCACTTGGCGTTCCAAAGTTTATTTAAATGTGAATGATCTTCCCAACTTACAACAACAAAACAAAAAAAATGGTCCGTGAGACCATGTCCAGGTTCATCAGTCGCAACAAAACTCATCCCAAATTATTTAAACCTAAAGAAAAGAAGTAAATGCAAAACAAAAATCACCACGGAGTTCTCACAAAGACTGAACCCATGCATTTCAGCTAATTGCCCGATTTTTCTTGGAAAATCCAATTTTCCCCGTGAATGCGAGAGAATTAGGAAAAAGGCAAAACAGAAAATGAAAACAAGAAAGGGCACGGTGGAGCCCCCTTGGGTGGCCCTGATTATTGCTCCTTCCAAAGATATGTTGACCTCTCCCTCGACGATCAAACGGATCGATCCTCTTTTAGATGCTAGTTGCACCATTTCCTTCACTTGCTCATCACTTCTGATCTCTACGGGCAACTCTCGATCTCCGTCAGGAGTCTTGTAACACATTCTCTTCGTAACAAAGCCGAAACCTTTAACGTCGGCAATCAATCCTTCATATGTCACTGAATTAGGGGAGACATCCTTTTTTTCCTTCCATGGTCCAGGAATCACACGATTGAACTGCTTTATCCTCAGGAAGATTTCGATTGTGAAGGGATGTTCCATCTGTGATGTAAGGAGTTCAACATGGGAGCCAAAGAACATATGTATTGGATATATACTAAACCTCTCTGCATATTTAATCAATTAGTTAAGGAAATTCGGTCATAAAAACAGAGTCCATCCATTTAAGGAGACACTTAACAGCTATGCAGACTTTAAAAAGTTAATGGACGCAACATAAATGAAAGTTTGCGGGCTATTGCGTGACAGTGCCGAAGTTCTTTTTTGTTTTTTTTTTTTTTATCTGTTACGGTGCCAAAGTTCAAGAGAGCAATTATTGCAAAAAATCATTACATCAAAATAAACACGTCTTATTACACACTATCCAACGCTCAATCATATAACAAGAAAATTAAAGATTACAATTTATAATACTTGTGTTTGTGTGTTTGTTTAATTTACACCAAACAGCATTTCAATTTAAAAAGAACACGTCAAAGGAACGCTAATGCATCTGAAATCATTCAAAGGTCTATCTAATTCATTTTCATCTTTGGATTAAAAAATATATTTTCATCCGTGTAAATTTTAAAATAATATTTAACTTTTTACAGTTTGTGTTGTTTTACTGAATTATAGCATCAAATTGAAACTAGAACAAGTCAATTCACGCATGTCTATTGTATATTGATGATGAAGATGCCACACCTTGTTTGATGTATCCAGAAGAATCTCCTCTATGTAACGCTTCAAAGAGATTCCAGATGGATATTTTGAAGGAGAATTTATAGACTCTCCACACCTCAATATATGGACGAGGCAATCATCTGGAATAATTGCGCAAGATGCATCAATCAACATTCCCAATGACTTGCATACTGTGACCTTTAAGGATTTCAGAGATTCTAGCTCGTTTATGCCCTCAACAGTAGCAAGTGCATTGCAAGATCCGATTTCCAATTTCTCCAGGTTCTTCAAGTATGATAACCCACCTATTCTTCTCAGAGATTCGCACCTATAAACGAAGAAGGATTCCATCGATTTCGAAAGGCACGCAATTTGTATCTCAACTAGCTCTGGGCAAGATGACACACTCGCTTGCCGTAGCTTCCTTAATTCCGAAGGAATGGATCATGTCTGAAGCAGTTTACTACCATAAACAGTTAAGTTCTCCAGTCGTGGAAGTCCATTGAGTGGAATGTCTTCCGCTTCACTATAACCGAACAATAAAGTGGTCAACTCTGCCCACCCGATGCTACAGAATTGTAATTCCAAACTTAGTAGAGAGGAGGGAAGCTGCCCGAGTGTCTTCAAATCTAGGTCACCCAAAGTAAGCTCTTCCAGATGAGAAAGAGAAGCCAACTCTGGAGGTGCAGTGACGTTTAGCAGATCTAACTCTAACTTTTTCAGTCCAGATAACCTCCCAATCCAGCTTAAGTTGCATCCTGTGATCCAGTTTGATTTGTTTGTAAAAGAAGAGCCATCACTCAGTCCCAGTTCAACCAAATTAATAAGGTTTGATAGATTAGGGAGTGAGCACAATGAATTAGATTTAAGAAGTAGACGGATCAAACTTGTGGGAAGCTCAGGCAACTCTTGAATCTCATGACAATCCAATAAATTGAGTGTTTCAAGTTGACTAAGCTTTTTGATTGTACTTGGAATTCTAGAAATATGGGTTCCCTCTAAATTTAGGATTCTTAAAGATGACAATTCTCCAATTTCAATAGGAATTTCACATTTCATTTCATCACGCTTAGTGAGATCCAACTCTATAAGATTTTCCAATTGGTTGATGCCATTAGGTAACTGCCAAACATTATCCTCAAGAGAAGATGATCCTTCTGGATAGCACGATCCGTCTTTTGATAATCCCAATATGCGTAATGATTTTAACTTTCCAATGAAATTGGGAAGTTCCCTTATCATCGTGTCTATCAGAAGAAAGGACTCACGTTTCACTAGTCCTTTGATTGAGTTTGGAAGTTCGGCAATGCCTGTACCCGATAAGTCTAAATGTATCAATGAGGTTAATTTTCCGAGTGAATCCGGAAGTTTTCTCAACTCAGAACATCCCCGTAATAACAAGCGCTTAAGCTTCACTAGTGCCCCCACCTCTTCAGGCAAATTTGTAAGACGCGGACACCATTCAATCTCTAACACAATCAACAATTTTAGATCTCCAATGAAGCTTTTAACACTCTTTAGCATGTTGCACCTTGGAAGAGCAAACCTCTTTAAATCCAAGCATTTAGAGAAGTCTGGATTTGTCGTTATGCCATTACGGTCAGCAAGAGACAGAACTTTCAAATTTTGTGCCCTCTATAAAAATGGACGTCATGTTAAGTGAGAGAACCATTGCATAGTACAAACTGGAACCATTAGACTAGAATTAAAACATTTAATTTACCTTGATCAAGTCCCATGCTTTTGAATTGTGTGCGAAATCATTCTTGCCAAGTTTAAAAACAACAAGATGATCCAAATACATATTATTTGCCCTAAACTCCCGAAGTGGAGGCTGCCAAGAAATCCATCTCAACTTCGAATGACACTTTGTGAAGTCCCCAACAAAAGTTCCATTGCGTAACTTGAGGAATCTTAGGTTTCGTAACCTTTCAAACTCTTCATTTGTAATCTCTATGGAGTCATCAAGTCCATCTATTTGAAGGGCTCGAACCTTGTCCTTCCTCTGTAAGTGAAATTTTTGCAAGGATGTCAACTTTCAACCACTATGTTTTACACCTCAAATGGGTAGGAAAAAAAATGATAAAAGATCCTAAACAAAAAATAATAATAATAAAGATATCACAAGTGTCATAACTTTTGTGCGGCACTCACTTACCTCTTCGGTTGTTATGATTTCAAAGTTCTCTTTTCCAATCTGCAACCTACTCTGCTTTCCAAGGTCATTTGGACTTTCTTCACGGACAATTTGCCATCCCAGGTCCATTAGTTGATCGTGCATCCATAACTTATCATTATCCAATATCTTTATCAAGCACCTCTCGACAAGGACTTCAATATCTCTTATGGGAGAAAATTCGGTCCATATGTAAGTTGCATCAATCTTGTTTTCATTGAAAAAAAAGCACGCTATATCGAGAAAAATTTATTTCTGATGTTCGTTTAGAAAAATTTGTTTCTGATGTTCGTTTAGATCATCATAGCTAATTCTCAACTTCTCTTGAATCTCTTTCTCATATACTTTCATTAACCTGAGTAACGTCTCTTTCTAATATTCTTCATCCTTCCCCTTAAGTGATGAACCTATCACTTCAATTGCCAAAGGAAGCCCTCCCGCATGTGAGAGAATTTCACTTGAAAGACGACGATAATCACCAGAAGGAATGTCTCCACCGAAGGCATGTCAATAAAAAGGCTTACATGCAAGATTATCATCCATCTGTAGCATCTCATATTGTATAATTTTGCCTTTAAATCCCTCAACTTTGAGAGTAGCTATGTTTCTCGTTGTAATGATTATCCTTGATCCTGGATATAATGAATTATTTCCTATTAGTTTCTTAAAGTGCTCTTTTTCATTGACATCATCCAGAACCACTAGGACCATCTTATTGCCGAGTTTTTCTCCAATCCTCCTCATTCCTTGTTCAATATCGTCGACTTTTTCAGCAGATCCAGAGCAAACAATGTCACATAGTAATTTCTTCTGCAACTGGACTATGCCCTCTTTGGTCGACCTTTCTTGAATGCCCTCAAGGAAGCTACAATACTTTCCAAAGTGGGAAGATAGTTGATTGAAAATGACCTTGGCAACGGTTGTTTTACCGATACCACCCATTCCATAAATTCCAATGAGTCGCACATCATCTTGCTGGACATCTAATAACTTTGTCAAGTCTTTTCCCCGATCACCAATTCCAACTAAATGTTCGGTCACTAGTTTTTCTTTTATCTTCAGCTCCTCCAAAACCGTTTCAACAACCGATTTGACAATTTTTGCTTGGCTGCCATGTACAAAGGCGCTTTCATTAGCTAACTAGATTAATTACATACCCACGCATCACCCGTGGGATTGTGAAAATGTTAACTTGAAAAGATTGAAGTACGTTACGAACATATCCAAATACACTAGAGAATTAGTATAAGCTAATTTAATAGAACTCACAAAATATGTTTGTTGTATATGATTAAAGAAAGTTTTAAAGACTATAGTATTGTTTGACACGATGGCCAAATTAGTTACCAAGTGGCTATTATATCATGTGTAAGCAAAATTTTGAATTCATAGCTAAGCCTACAAAAAATTTCAGCACTCAGTATAGGAGAATCATGAACCAAGATAATGTAGACAAATGCAACGTCATCCATTGAACACTATAGTTGGTGAATAAAAACATAATCCCGAAACCTATAACTATTTTTGAGCTCCAGCAGTATGGTTGTTCTAGCATTTGTATTGCCTAACTTATGCATGCAAGTCTTCTATGGATCTGATTATGTCAAGTGTAATGGCATTTGCATTGGACAAGCCAATGGGCGCCTACATTCTATAATAAAGCATACTAGGTGTTAATTCACCATATATTAGATTCGGATTTATCAATTGACCGCCAAAGAATGTTTTATTATCAATGAATGACGATAAGCTAATGGGTTATGTCACTGCTAGGTTGAGTTCAGATTCATCTATAGCTCATATTTGAGTCGGGTGATCCAGTGTACATTTCTATAGTTTAGTACTTTGGATCAGATTAGATGAGTGATTTACTATATCAAGGCTTTCTTATTTGCTTGAGACAACCCTTAAGAAAGGTGACAAGGAAAGAATAAGGACAAATTGCAAATGTCATTTTCCACGCATATAAAATTGCATCCATCCCCCCAACTTATTCATCCAATTGCCATTTACTTATCATAATTACTCTCCCCACTCTCCTCGACCTGTCGCCTTCGACCTTCAGCCGCTACCTGTCCTCGACTGCTGCCTCTGTCTACTCGGCCCACTGCTCGTACTGGTGAGAAGTTTTGGCACCCCCTGCAGCGTGGGTCCCTTCTCTCTCTCTCTCTCTCTCTCTCTCTCTCTAGTGGCCACAAGCACTCGGAGCCTCCAAGCCGTCGTCGACCTCAGATCGGAGTTTGGCAATGGTTGTCAGCCTCCGGTCCGGTCTAGATCGAGGTTGGCGGGCCTCAATTTTTGGAGCTCCCACGAGCTTTGTAGATCTTGAGGCCCAGAGATGACGGCCCTCCCATTCTTTAAATGGCAAAAGAACATTATAGGTGACATAATTTGTATAAGGCGCTCACTTTAGTGTCATAAGTTTTTTTTGGATCACTTTAGTGATAAAATTTTTGAAAAACGATAACTTAAGTGCTAAAATTTTTGAAAAACAATCACTTAAGTGCCAACTCCGGTACTGTACATAATTTTTCGCCGGAAATCCGACGTGGCATTTTTTTTATTAATTTCCAAAGCTGACATGGCTCGCCGGAGATTGGCACTTAAGTGATCGTTTTTCAAAAATTTTAGTACTTAAATGATCATTTTTAAAAATTTTTAGCACTCAAGTGATCGTTTTTAAAAAATTTTAGCACTGAAGTGATAAAAAAAAAACTTATGACACTTAAGCGATCGTTTTTCTTCCGACTTGGCATTAAAGTGATCCGAAAAAAAATTATGACATCAAAATGATCTCCGTACACAAGTTATGACACTTATAGTGTCCTTTTATCTTTTTTTAAATGTTCTCAAAATGCTCTTGCTTATATTGAATGTTTAGACATGATTTTTCCTCATCGAATCCTAATTTCCTTGGGTAACTGGTGTTTCTTAAGGAGACACTCTGAAATGGGTAAAATTATGTTGGCACTAGATTCAAACTCTGATTTTTCTTTCCCGTCTTTTCCTCGTAAATGGTAAATGGAAACTGATATTCTTATCATGAGGGTAAATAGATTTACTGGGTCGAAGGAGAAAGCAGATCAATATGGGTGCAAAATCTGAAGTTGAATTTGGTAATCGTCCCAAATAATAATTACAATTGGTTTTCTAGAATTTCTTAGCCTTACGAGCCAGTAAAGAGTAAAAAGTGGTCAAAAGGAATATGTGCGTCATGTTATTGAAGTTACTCATGCGGCAGGGGACAATTTTAGGGAAGATGTTAAAAGCAGAGGATGTAAAGTTGAACGAGAGCAGCAATGGAGGGTGTTTTCAATATTTTTTTTCAAAAAAGGAAAAAACAAATAATTTGACAGGCAACGTTGAATCTACCATAAAAAAGAAGAAGAAGAAATAGGTAGGGATCTTAAAAGAGTTTTACCTTTGGTCCTTTTTCACGTTCAATCCCTTGATTTTCCCTACCTTTGCAAGAGCCTCGCTCCATGGCTCGACTTCGTTGGGAAACTTCTCCTTGTGTTCCAGTAAAGCATTCTTATATGGTGAAGTCGGTTTAAGTTTAACATCCTCAGGTTCCACATGAAAAAAAATGGGAAGGATACTTTTTTTACCCTTCGACTTAGACTCGTTGTCTACTATATGCGCAAGTTCACGGAGGCACCATTTACTGACAGCGTAAGTTTGAGAGAAGACAGGTATGTAGATTGTGGAGTTGTCGATAGCTTTCAGAAGGTTGTTGCCAATCTCATCACCGACCTGGAGTTCATTATCATCCCGAAAAACGCGGACTCCGGCTTCTACCAAGTCATTGTAGAGGAAGTCTGTGAATCCATGACGAGTGTCGAATCCTCTGAAACTCAAGAATACTTGGTAATCACCTCCTAATACTCGTGCAGCATCACTACCCATTTCGGCCCCTGAATTTGCCATAGCTAGGAAGCTTATTACTTCCAAATATCTCTCTCTCACCAAAAGAGAAAAAAAGGTTGGTGTGGCGTGGCGTGGCCTGGCTGAGAAATGCGCTGAGGTTTTGGATATGAACGAGGCAAGTGAGTTTCAATACTTAAAGTACTTGGCCGGCTCACTTTAAAATCAAAATTGATGGAATGTTTCCCACCTGCCGTTCTGCACTAGCAAGTGGACACCGGTAAACTGGTAAAGGGAAGGGAGGGGGAGAGAGAGCACTTGGGAAGAGAGAGAGAGATTTTGGACCTTCGGAGGATAGCAAAGGGAGAGACGAAAGAGGGGATGTCTCACATGCTGGAGGGCTCCACTTCATCGGGAAAGTTCTTATCATGTTCCTCGAAAGCAGCTTTAGAGGGTGCATCGCTATCTTTTGAACGTGAATGATATTCTCAAATTACAAAAAAAAAAAAAAAAAAAGGAAAATGGTCCGAGTGACCATGTCCAAGCTCATCCAATCACAAAAAATAGAAAAAAAAAATCATCCCAAATTATTTAAGCCCAAGCAAGTGAAATAAAAAAAAAAAAAAAAGATCACCCCAAAGTCCACTTGTATCATCTAGCGTCTTCCGGTTGAGACCAATACTGAACCAACTACTCCCCAAAATCCCAACAAAATCACCACGCATTCCAACTAATCACCAAATTTTCCCGAGAAAATCCAATTTCCCCAGCGAAAGCGAGAGAGAAAAAAGGGCAAAAATGAAAAAGAAAAAAGTAACCGTCGACGGTATCATGGAGATAACGTATGACGCCACGAGCTCTCGCCTCACTACCTAAACTCGTTCTCTTCCTCCTCCTCCTCCATGCCTCACTCCCGCCCTATCAAGGGCATCCCCCTACAGCACCAGACTGCAATGTCGTCATTGTTTGGGGCAGCTCCTAATTTGTTCGATCGATGATATTATAGTCTCAATAGTTGAAGAGCCTTCTTAAATACTTTGCAACAATCCAGTTCAGGTACTTCAGATACTTTTTCCTTTTTTGGATGCATATGATAAGGGACATCGATCAACTTACTCATAACCAATAGTTTGTGCACTGCACCATGTTATCGATAATTTTATCGGGAATGTTATTTTCTAACTTTGAAGCTTTAATGACTAATTTTAAACATTACCGATTGTTGTAGGGAAGACATTTTGAATGAAAATATTTTTTACACACTAAGTATTGTTTCGAAAATTGTACACATGCAAAGAACCAAACGGAACAAGCCTGCCTTATCACAACATTTTGCAATCATTTATGTTTGGGGAAGGCATTTCGAATTAAAATATTTTGTACACACGACTATTATATGTTAGTTTAGTGGAAATGGGGATATCCAGTCAGGGAATGATTATTGTTGTAATCTAATTGTACTGTGTCTATGTTAGAAGATAGTGCTCATCTGTTTAGCTTGATGGATGCTTAATTAAGGACCAAGTTCTTAAGGCGTTGTTGTCTCGGACTGCCATCAATGTCAGCTATCTCCTATAGAATTTTTGGTGGTATTGGTCCGACATGCCAGCGAATCCAGCAGCAACTTCTCATTTTATTTTAAGTTCGCGTGTCGCACGCCAAAGTGGAACATACCACTTAACTAATACCAATGATTACTTTAAATAAAGTGCCCCATGCTTTTCAACAAATTCAAATTTTTTAGGCCCCTTGGAACCCCATAAGGGCAAATCCACAGCTATTCCGATAAATTTTTCATTTTTTCTCCTTTGGCTTGATAAGATATGTGCACCCCCACATATTGGGGTTGTATTTCCTCGAAATGACCCGAGGTCCCACCTTCTAAGAATTATATGAGCGTTTTAGACATCTCTATAGATAAACAACCTTATAAGTAGACACCGTTGACTCTTGATTTTGCGGAGCGCATCAAGGTGATAGAGGGAAGGAAAGTAAGAAATTAAACAACTATAAATTGTATTATCCTAGTTAACTACAATACATAAAGTCACGCAAGCTCGACATTTTTTTGTGGTAAAATGATTTCTTTTAGCAAGATATCAGTTGAAGATATTGTTTTATCAAATCAACATAAATTGCTATGCACATGATTGGCTGCGCCAAATAGACTGCTTGTTGCAATCTAGTTTCACACCCAATAATGAGCTAAAAATCTCCTCGATGTCAATAGGCAACCTATGATGATCATATCTGTGCGAGAATCTTTCTTAGAAATATAGGTGAAACAAAGTTCCAAAGCCTTATCGAACTTTGATATTATTGTGTAGTGTTTCTCTCTATATGTGCTTCAAGCATATTGTGCCTTCGCATTTGTTAGCGAGTTTGGCACATGTTGCAAATTACGATTCACACTGCGTCACTCATCTTCCCTCATGTTAAGAAATTCAAAGAAATAAAACTTGATTGTATACTTTGGACCGACGAAATTGAACCGGTATCGACATAGATCTCACTCAATCATGCAGGCAATGGATAATTTGTAAGTTTAAAATTGTCCTGGTCGTAGATGAAATTTCAATTAACGGAGGGGATCCTTTTGTTGACCATATTGGGGAGCTACATTCTCTGCAACAACACTATGAACCAACTCTTTTTAAGTGTAATGTCCTCATGGACTCTTGGGCAAGCTTGTTATTTTTTCCCGGGTAAAAAGAATAATGTTTTTTCTAATTGGAGAAAGTGAGAATATACTATATACGTACAGGATCTTGTCATTTGACCCAGCATATTCGATTTGACTAAGATGGGGCTCCATGGTTGCTAGTCATCCGGTTTCTAAGATCTGTCAAAGCTCAGTCCACCCAACGAATACAGAAATGAAAATGAGGACCTGAATTTCATGACCCATAGAAGATAACCAAAGCTAACCAAAGCTACTGACAACTTAATTTAACAGGTTTTTTTTTTATTTAGAGATCGTTGTCTACCCATTTAGAGATGGAAATGTAGAAAAAGTTTTATATTGACAATGGACGTCACAATTATTCATTTTAAGTTGGCAAACTGACAACTTTGTAGCCCGCCCTTATGCATTCATTGCACAATTTTTATTCTAAATTCGTCTTCTTCTTCCTCGTGAGCTGTGAGATTTTGGTAGGACCATAACAAACTATTCTAAAAATTTAAGGTGTTAAATGAAGGTGTGGTTCAATATTTAATTACTCTAATACGAGTGATGGTGGCCGCAAATCTTAGCACATGCACTGTCACATTTGACGCCATATGTGAACACACAATTTTTTACACTTATTCATGTTTTTTTTCTTTTTGGCTTGATAATATTTGTGCAACCCCATGAGTACGGGGATGCATTTCTTGGAAATTAGAATCATATGCAGCATTCTTCAAATTTCTATGTACGTCTTAATAGATAAACAATCTCAAAGGAAGCAACTGTTGACTCTAGTGTGTGGAATGTGTTTGCAGAGGACATCTATGGTGATAGTTGGAAGGAAAATAAGAAATTACATTGCATTATTTTAGTTAACTAGAGCATGTAAAGTCACACAAACTCAACTCTTTTTCTTGATAAATTTATTTTTTAAGATAGCAGGAAAATCCTGCCGATGCTAAGGGACCCACAATTATGGATAAGTGAGAATCTTTCACAAAAGAGTAAGAGAGCTTTTCTGTGTGGTTTCAACTTTCAAGGGAGAAATAAAGTTGGCCGGCACACGTTAAAATCAAATGGAGTTGTCTATTTCCCACCTATTGTTCGGCATTAGCAAGTGGACACCGTCAAAGGTGGCAAGACTTTTTAACAAGCTTTGGAAATTATTAAAGACTCCTTCGGAGACCATAATGGCCAATCAATACTTTTTTTTCTTTGTCTCTTTGCTTCTTTATTACAAAATGTTCAGTCAGATTCTCCAATTTTGTTTTTCGTACGGCTGGATTCTTAACATGCATGTTTTTTTCGCTCTCATTCAAATCTATGCGAGCAGGCAGCCCTTGGTTAGATTTGAGGCCAGGATCAATGGCCTCAGTCGCTTAAGATTTTTGCCAATATTTATTTATTTTATTCTGTTGATATTTCGTCTTTAATTAATTAATCTGTAACCATTATCTCTATATGTGTAGGTTTCTCTTTTTCATGATGAGAAAAGCCAATGATTCAACGAATGACTCACTAAATAATAAATTTTACAAATGACTCGTCGTCCACATAAGCTGCTATGTATGATTTTTAACCGTCATCTTGGATGAAATTGTGGTGGAGGATATATTTTAGATTCTGGAACGAAAAAATATGTGGTGGCACGCTTTATACCGTGACTTTGCAATTGCAGCAATATTTGTTTAAAGGATATTAGATTGTTGATACTAATAATATTTTCCTGCGTCAATTGCTGAAGTTAGCTACAGATAGATGGGCCTTACGTGTCATCAGCAACGTCTTCACAAATATTAGATTTAACGATTCTTGTTGGATGCGAATCCGTTGTCCCTCAGCCCACCTGCATTTGCCATCCCGTCAAGAAAATGACAAATTTAGGAACGCATACTTCGCATACTGAGATCGTTTAAAAATTACGGGCATAAATTTACATTTTCTTAAAAAGTTGATATATTTCAACTCTCACTTTTTTTTTTCTTTTCTCTTTTCCCTATTTTCATCCTCAACCTTCTCTGTGTGTGCGTATGTGGTAAAATCGAGCAGTGACATGAAAATCGAGGTTGCTTGGAAGCATGACCGCCGACCCTCCACATCTAGGGGCAGCCATATCAGAGCTCAATTAAAGTGATGGAGATACCAAGCTCGCCAGAAAGGAAGCCAATCCTGAACACAACTGGGGGGTTTGTGGCATCGGCTTGTGGGTAGTCACAACTTCAATGGGTATTGTGAGGATTAGAATAAAGTTAAATCATATTGCAATCTAGTATTCGAGACTGTTAAAAGGTTTAACCCAAAAATTTAAGCAGATAAGTGGAGGGAGGTCACATGTATTTAATGAATATATAAGACTTATTGTCAAACGATATGAGGCAATATTTAAACAAATACAGCATATAAAAACACAACATGAAAAAGATGTTCAAAAATCATTTTGCTCCCAAAATGATTCCATAAGATTTAGAAGCCGTTCTCTTCCTACTTTAGTTAAGTTTGATACAATACCATCGCAAGGAGAAATATTTCTATTTCCAGTGAAAAATTAACACGCTATTTATTTTTTCTTTCGCTAGAATAACACGCTGTTTATTACACTGTGAACAAGTTGACTTCATCTTCGCCGTATCATGATCCGGCCTACCTAACACGCGTTTCTGGATTCAAAAAATGAAGAAGATGACTACACATTGGCTCGTTCGAGGCATTGCCACACAAATATTATATGTTAGTTGAGTGGAAATGGGAAAAACCAGTCAAGAAATGATTATCGTCTTTATTTAGTTGTACTATGTCTATGTTAGAAGACAGTGCTCATTTGTTTAGCTTGATGGATGTTTAATTAAGGAACAATTTTCTGAGATGTTGTTGTCATGGACTGTGACGAATGTCTGCTATCTCCATTAGAATCTTTTCTCGTTGATCCGACGTGCCAACTAATCCAGCAACAATTTATCATCTTATTTTAAGTTCACGAATTGCATGCCAAAGCGGACTATACCACTTGACTAAGACCGATGATTACTTTAAATGAAGTATTCCAAACTTTTAAACAAATTCAAATTTTTTAAGTTCTTTGAAAGAACATAAACACAAATCTGCTACCATTCAGATAAAAATTAAATTATTTCTTTTTGACTTGATTAGATATGTGCAACCCAACAGATCCAAGGTTGTATTTCCTAGAAATGAACCAACGACCCACCTTCCTAGAATTATACATAGCGTTCAATAGACGACTCTATATTTAAATAACCTTATAAGCAGTCAATGTTGACTTTATCATTTGGCTTCGCAAAAGGACATCAAGATGATGGAGAGGAGGAAATAAGAAATTAGACAATAATTATTTATATCATCATCCTAGTTTTTCGACCCAAAAAAAAATCATCCTAGTTAACTAGAATACATAAAGTCACACAAACTCGACATTTTTTTTCCTGATGGAATTAATTCTTGAGATAACAGGTTATCAGTTGAAGGTATAATTTTATTAAATTAATATAAATTGTTTATGCACATGATTAGTTGAGCCAGATAGACCGCGAGTTGCAATCTAGTTCCACACCTAATAATGAGTTGAAAATCCCTTCGATACTGATGGGCGCCATGCAATGGTCATGTCAGCGCGAGCATCTTTCTCAGATAAATAAGAGACTTTTTCTGATCTGGTCTGGTCTAGGGAAGAAACAAGTTCCAAAGCCTATTGAACTTTGATAATTGAACCGGTATCATCATGGGTCACACACATTTTTCTCATAAAAATGTCGCGATCGTAGCTGAAATTTCCACCACGGCAGCTCACTGGCGAACGCGGAGGGGATTCTTTCATTGGCCATATTGGGGAGCTACATTCTCCGCAACACCAAGGTTAACCAACTCTTTAACTGTTAATGTTCTCATGGGTTCTTGTGCAAGCTTGTTTTATTGTCCCTGGGTGGTTTTTTTTTTTTTTCTAATTGGAAAAAGTGAATATGGAGTATATGAATATGTACTGGGTCTTTGTCATTTGACCGAGCAAACTCAATTCGACTAAGATGGGGCTCCATGGTGGCTAAGTGTGGTCCGGTTTCTAAGAATTGTCAAAGCCCAGTCCACCCAACAAAAGTACAGAAAATAAAATTGAGGACCTGAATTTCATGACACGTACAAAGATATTCAAGGCTAGAGGATAGGGGTCCAAATAGAGTCATATTGTCTGTTAAATGGGCCCCGCCTCGACTGCTCAAAATTCATGTGCAGGCCCATTCGTCGTAGAGAATGGACATGTAATTGGGCCTGTCGAGCCGCCAAGCGTATTCTTTGAACCTATGATCCAGATTATGGGCCAATGGCTCTTTATTACCTACGGACGAAGCGTGTCGGTAGACGAAATAACATCGATAGATCTACTTTACAACCTTATAAGCACACACAACCGACGTCAGATCCGGAAACCAAGCCACAAACCGCGCATAAATCAGCACGGACAACTCTTGAATACACTTGGTATTGTTGCCTATAACAGAGCACGGCATTAAGCTAAAAGTCATATTCCATGCACTGTAGAATCTTATGCATCCGTACCAAGCCACAAGCGGTGTACTAATCAGTACATACATAACTTTTAAAAGTATATATTTCCACGCCAGTGGATTCAATTGCATAAACTTTTATCTACACATGATGTACACCAAGCAAAACCACATTCATTTGAGCCGACGTAGGAGTCAATCATGTCGTACTGTTTTTTGGGCTAATGACTTGGTCAACAAATTTAAAGAATTTTCCAATGTCAACAGAAAGATTGTCCTGGTGAGGATGTAGTTGTTCGATTCACAAGGAGTTGACTTTCGCGGCCGTCTTAAAGCCAAATACTGAAAGCAAAACACAATTATGAAGCCCGGATTTGTTCTGGAGTGACTATGAAAAGCAGGCTTTATGAAGCAACAGCCGAAGAAAATGCAACTTCTTTGCTGGATATTCTCAAGGACGCTCCACTAATTCTTGACAGATTTATCGTGGGGTTTTACGATGAGACTCTATTACATATAGCGGCAATGTCTGGACATGTGAATTCGTTGACGAGATTTTGGAAATGTGATTCAACTGGGCTGATTTGACCGTTTTAAATCTCTAGGTCATGTAGAATGAGGTTGCCGTGGTGTTCAAGAGGGAGCAAGATGCCCACAATTTGTATTATCAAATATTGGACTTGGTGTTTCATTTGATCAAACTTAACTTTGGTTCATGTTGGATCATAAACCGAAGACATTATGCTTTTAACATTCATATGCTGAATCAAGAATCTAAATTTGATTGGAGCCTGGAGGTGATCAAGAAATGAAATTCAAGAGCATGTAATGGTCCTCTGTTTATCAAGTCACCACCAGCACATGCGTTTTCATTGGAAAAAAATTAATAAGGAATGGAAGAAATAATGAAATTAGTATGAACAGTTAGTAAAAGAGTTCATGTAAAAAATTTTCGATCTAGTTTCACAAGGTTAGGCTCACCACAAGAGATCACCACTTCTATTTCAAAATGTAAACAGGCTCACCAAAAATTCTGAAGACGCGTGTCAGCTTATCCTTTCTTGAAAACGATCTAATTGCGCATGGAAGGAGACAACTGATCCATGTCCCAACAACCACTCGCTAGTTTTGAGTCACCTTGCGAAAATATGTGGGAAAATTCACAGGAAAATAGAATTTTGTCTTGAGAAATTGGTCTTGAGTGTCTTCCGAAGAGCAGAGTATGTAACCTTGCGTTGCCCGTGGCATAGGCTCACAGAAACAATGAAGGTTAGTCGTACGCTGAAGAATGTGTATATTTACTAAACATGTTGTATTAGCTTAGATTTCTGCTTGATTCAGTGCTTGTTCCAGTTTGCCGTACTGTTCTTATCATGACCTTGGTGGTTGAGGCTCAGCCTTGACCGAGCTTGAACCTTCGTCCATCCTTGATCTTGAACTTGCGCCCATTTTAGTTGTTCACCTTTCCTGAAGTCGAACCTCTGCCCACTTTTCTGAACTCAAAGTCGTGCTGCTTCGTGAACTTGAAGCGATGCCCCTTCCTGGATTTGATGGCTCACCCTTTCCTAAAGTAGAAGCTGCGTCCCTACTCGACCTCGAAGCTTTGCTGTTTCTTGAACTTGAAGCTAAGCCCAATGCTCTGCCTCTTTCTATAGGATCCCTTGCATGGTTTCAAGCACATCTGGTCCCACTTCCTCCTCCTGTTTTTGCAAATAATCGTCAAAGTTCTATCCCTCTTCACCTGGACCACGTTGCAATTCCACATAAGCTTTAAGGACTGCACAATTAAGACAATGCAAATCTCCACTACTTACGGAAGAAAGGTCACTTTGATTCTCAACTTCACTCGTAGCTTTGCATGATCTCTCATCATGTTCCTCTCCCTCGCACCTTTGGCAACTCGACCGGACAACATCATATTGGTAGGCAAATTATTGCTAAATTAGCTGGTGGATGATTAGCTCTAAATTAAATTGCACAAACATTCCAATAGAATTATTAGAGAAAGAGGCAAAACAAACATAAGTTTTACTCGGGAGACCAACAACAACACAGCTATTACTTGATACCATGAACCAACTGCACCTTTTGCCTCATCGTTTTCCCGTATGGCGATACGTGGTAGAATCTAATGAGTCTTGTTTTTTTTTTGTACAGCTATGATCAAATCATTTGATATTAATTTCTGCATGGCTCAAATGCAATAATCGAATCAAATAATCCATAATTACTATCATTAAATGTATTATAATATTTATGTACTAATTGTGCCTATTGCCAAATAATTAAAAAAAAACGGTAGAGAAAGACATCATATGATGTTGAAATCTAGAATATGTAATCTATCATTTAATTTCTTATCTATGAAAGTAATTTTTATGAATTATTATTTAAAGAATGATTAAATGATTTTACTGGCAATATTAAAATATCAAAACTATCCAACACCAAAAACGCAAGTAGAGATAAGTTACTAAAAATAGAAAAAAAAATATGCAACCGAAGTAATTAAAGTACAGCAGAAAATGGGAACCTCAAAAGAGATAAATGACTAATGTACGGTAAAACAATCAGCCACGTAAGAAATTACAGTGCAACAAAAATGGCTGTTTTTTTTTGTCCGTGCTAATCTAATTCTCAACTTAATCTCAGACTTTTGCCCTACCTTTTTGCATAGCGTGGAAATTGAAATCCACTTCTAAAACTAATCGTTCCCATCCTTAGCCCCCTGAAAATGTGAGGAATTGAACTCCTTACCTTCTCTTTCCCAAGTAGGAAGGAGGCTACTAGAACAAACCCAGTGGTTAACAAAAATGGCTACTTTAAAAGGGCGGATATTTGGCCAAAAACAAGAGGCAAAGCTTCCTCAAATTTATAAGACTTTCTTCTAAGTTTTATTCCTTCCTTTACAAGCACTAGAGCACATATTCATATTCCACTCATTTTAATTTAACGTATTGTTTTCTTTAGATAAAAGCAAAAAACAGTAATGCATATTCCAAATACAATTTTACTGTTCATTAAGAATTTTCACTTTTAACAAAGTATTTAAGTAACTATTTGGAGAAATGACATAAACAGTTCCTGAACTTTGACCTAATATGCAATGTGGTCCTTGAACTTTTAATTTGTTTAATGTGATCCATGAAATTTAATTCAATATGCAATGTGATCCCTGAACTTTTAATTCGTTCAATGTCATCCCTGAACTTTTGGTAAATGTTCAATTTAGTCCCTGAACTATATAAAAATATTCAATGTAGTGCTTCCATTAATTCAAGTTCAGGGACTACACTAAACATTTTTATATAGTTCAAGAACTACATTGAATAAATTAAAAGTTCAGGAATATCGAACAAATTAAAAGTTTAGAGATCGCATTACACATTGAGCCAAACTTCATGGATTATTTGTGTCATTGTCCCTAACTATTTCTAGCTCTTCAAGGATTTTGCATGCTTAACTAAAGATGTTAGGTCATCTATTACTGAAAGTAAGGGCAAAAATATTATGGAAGTTCCAAATTAAACGAAGTCCTTATTTATCTCATTAATATATGAACTATTAACTCCTATGATCAGGCTTATATTAAACATTTGGGGTAACTACTCAAGATCCCTTGAACTTTGGCTCCCTTGCAAAGTAGCTCCGCACGTTGAAAATATCACATTACTCTCGCAAATTTTGGCAGTGCTACATAGTAGCACGATTATAGATTACTTCCCAAACTTTCATTTTTGTTTCAGCATTATTTGTTTCCATTTATATGGCCATTAAATGTTAACTGAAAGTGGACAAACTCATTTCGAACAAAATAACATCTACTTCATGCTTTACGAAGTTAGAGCATAGAGAATGATGCATGGTTAATAAGACTAGCTAAGAAAAGTTGGTCAAGAAAAATGAGTTGTCCATTTGAGGCAACACTTAGTGGCTGTGCTGACTGAAAAGCTAAAGGACGCAACATAAAATAATGTTTTTTTTTAAGGGGGAAGGTGGGTGGCAACCTATAACTCTTCAAAGTTTACGGGCTATTGCACAACAGTGCTAAAGCTCGAGAGGGCATATTAATACATCAAAATAAACACATACCACAATACATAATGTCCAACACTCAATTATATAACAAGGAATTAATTTAAAATTTTACATTTTATAGCACTTTTATTTGTTTAATTATTTAATTTATACAAAACAAAATTTCAAATTGAAAAGCACACGTTGAAGGAACACTAATTATTTGACACGATTTAAACATCGTCTTTGATAAATTGTCATCGTTGGATTGAAAAATATATTTTTTTCCATGTAAAATTTACCTTGTTACAATTCTTGTGTAATTTTACCAAATTATAGCATCAAATTGAAATTAGAACTAACAAATTTCCAAAGCCATCAATTCACGCACGTCTACTGTATATTGATGAAGAAGATGTTGCACCTTGTTTTATGTATCTAGAAGAATCTCCTCTATGTAACGCTTCCAAGAGATTCCAAATGGGTAGCTCCGACTAGAATCTTTGATGAGGTCTCCACATCCCTGTATTTGGACGAGGCAATCATCCGGTATATTTGTGCAAGATGCATTAATCAACCTTCTCAAAGACGTGCACCCTCTGAGATTCAAGGATTTCAGAGACTCTAGCTCGTGAAGGCCCTCAACAGTAGTAAGTGCATCGCAACGTTGGATTACCAATTCCTCCAGTTTCTTCAAGAATGACAACCCACCTATTCTTCTCAGAGATTTGCACCCAATAGCGCAGAAGGATTCCAATGATTTTGAATGACCCGCAACTTGTATCTCAACTAGCTCTGGACAATCAGACACAGACGCTTGCCTTAGCTTCCTCAATTCCAATGGAATGCATAATCTCTGAAGTAGCTTACAATCGTCAATAGTTAAGTTCTCCAATTGTGGAAGTCCATCGAGTGGAATGTCTTCCACTTCACCACGATAAAACTCTAAAGTTGACAAATTTCTCAATCTCAAGTAGGAGGGAAGCAACTCTGCCCACCTGATGCTGAAGAATGGTAAATTCAATCTTACCAGGGACGGCGGAAGGTGCACGAGGTTTTCTAGGTCTAGGCGAGACAAAGTAAGCTCTTCCAAATTAGAAAGAGAAGCCAACTCTGGAGGTGCAGGGACGTTGACCAGATGTAAATCTAACTTTTTTAGTCTAGATATACTCCCAATCCACCTTAAGTTGCATTTTATGATTAGGTTTGATTTGCCGATATCGCCAGAGCCATCACTTATTAGCAATTCAACCAAATTATTAAGGTTCAATAGATTAGGGACTGAGAGCAATGATTCGGATTCAAGAAGTAGACAGGTCAAGCTTGTGGGAAGCTTCGGCAATACTTGAATCATATGACAACCTCTTAAGTCTAGTGTTTGGAGGTGATGAAGCTTGTTGATTGTCCTTGGAATTCCGCATATATAGGTGTCTTTTAAATTTAGGATTCTTAAAGATGACAACTCTCCAATTCCAACAGGAATTTCACCTTTCATTTCAGAACGCCCGGAGAGATCCAACTCTTCAAGATTTTCCAACATGCTAATGCCACTAGGTAACTGCCAAACATGATGCACTGTAGAATATGATCCTTTTCTTGATAAATGCAAGATACGTAATGATTTCAACTCTCCAATGAAGTTGGGAAGTTCCCTTATGCTCGTGTGTGTTAAAAGAAAAGACTCAAGGTATACTAGTCCTTGGATGGAGTTTGGAAGTATGGTAATGCCCGTATGTGATAAATTTAACTCTATCAATGAGGTTAAATTCCCAAGTGAGCCTGGAAGTTCTCTTAGCCCAAAACATTCCCGCAAAGAGAAGCGCTTAAGCTTCACTAGTGACCCCACTTCTTCAGGCAAATCTGTAAGATCCATGCACCCTTCAATCTCTAATACAATTAATGATTGTAGGTCTCCAATGAAGTTTTCAATTCTCTTTAGGCTGTAGCAGTGTGCAAGAGTCAACCTCTCTAAACCTAGGCATTTAGAGAAGTCTGGGATTGTAGTTATACCCAAACACCAAGTAAGAGATAGAACTTTCAAATTTTGTGCCCTCTGTAAAAACGGATGGCATGTCAAATGTAAGAACCATTGCATAATGCACACTAGGATTATCATACTAGAATTGAAACATCTAATTTACCTTGATCAAGTCCCATGCTTTCAAATCATCTGTGAAGCTATTATCTTCAAGTTTGAAAACAAGAAGACGATCGAAATATATATTGTCCGCCCTAAAATCATCATGAGGAGAATGCCAAGAAATCCATCTCAACTTTGAACGGCAGTTTGCAAAGTCCCCAGCAAAAGTTCCAAAGCCTAGCTTGAGGAATCTTAGGTTTTGTAACCTTTCAAACTCTTCATTTGTAATCTCTATGTAATCTTCCAGTCCATCTATCTCAAGTGCTTGAACCTTGTCCTTCCTCTGCAAGTGAAATTTTGCAATGATGTGAAAACGTTTGTCAACTTCCAACCACTATTTTTAACAACCTGAATGGGCAGGAAAAAAATGATAAAGATCATAAATAAAAAAGGGAATCCTAAATCCTAGGATATGCAACTTCTATTTGAAAATGAGAAGTTTCTTACTTACCTCTTCGGTTCTTATGATTTCAAATGCCTCTTTTGCAATCCACAACCTACTTCGCTTTCCAATGTCACTTGGACTTTCTTGACGGACAATCCCAGGTCTATTAGTTGACCATGCATCCATAACCTATCATCGTCTAATATCTTTATCAAGCACCTATAGGTAAGGACATCAATTGCTCTTTCGGGGTAAAATTGACAATCGGCCCACACGTAACTTGCACAAGTCTTATTCTCATTAAAAAAGAAGCATGCTATATCAAGAAAAATTTGTTGCTGATATTCGTCTAGGTCATCATAGCTAATCCTTAGCTTCTTTAGAATCTCTTCCTCAGGTACACTTCTTAACCTAACTAATGTCTCCTCCCAAAATGCTTTGTTTTTCCCATTAAGTAATGAACCCATTACTTCAATAGCCAAAGGAAGTTCTCCCGTACTTGAGACAATTTCACTTGAAAGCCCATAATAATCATCGAAAGGAGAGTCTCTACGAAAGGCATGCCGACAAAAAAGCTGAAGTGCAACACCATAATCCATCTTTAACATCTCATACCGTAGAATTTTACCTTTAAATCCCTCAACTTGCATAATAGTTGTGTTTCTCGTTGTAATGATTATCCTAGATCCTAAATGTAATGAATTATTTCCTATTAGTTTCTTAATGTGCTCTTTATTATCAACATCATCCAAAACCACAAGAACCTTAGTGTGGAGTGTTTCTCCAAATCATCTGCATTCCTTGTTCACTGTCCTTGAATTTTTCTGTAAATCCAGAACCGACAATGTCATGTAGTAATTTTTTCTGCAATTGAACCATGCCCTCCTTGGTCAATGAGCTTTCTCGAATGTCCTCAAGGAAGCTACAACACTTTCCAAAGTGGGAAGACAGTTGATTGAAGACAACCTTGGCAATAGTTGTTTTACCGATACCACCCATTCCGTAAATTCCAATGAGTCGCACGTCAGGCTGGTCGACATCTAATAACTTTTTCAATTCGTTTACTCTATCATCAAGACTAACTAAATGTTCAGGCACTAATTTTTGTTTTATCTCCAGCTTCTCCAAAACCTTTTCAACGACCGATTTGACAGTCGCTGCTTGGCTGCCATATACACATGCGCTTTCGTTAGTTGACTAGATTACTGTCATACCCATGCATCACACATGGGATTGTTAAAAAGAAATTCTAGAAAATATTGAACTACACACGAACGATATTTAAATGCACTGAATTATTAGTATAAGCTAATTGAGGAGAATTTACTTTATATGTTTTTCATAAATGATTATGGAAGCTTTTGAAGAGCATATTATTGGCTTACCCCTTGGCTAAAGTTACCAAGTGGCGACTGTGTCGTGCATAAGAAAATTTTTGGCATTTATAGCAAAGCCTAGAAAAAATTTTGAGCACTTTTAATAAAAGAATCATGAACCGAAATAATGTAAACAGATGCAATTGTCATCCATTGAACACTTTGCAGTTAACTTATGCTTGTAACTCTTCAGTGGATCTGATTATGTCAAGTATAATGGCATTTAAAGAGCCGTGTCACATGAAGATGTGTTCAAGAATGAAAATCGAGAGACCAAACTCACATGGCGTTAACTTTGTGAATTAGGCGCACAATACAAGTTTGATTCTCCACATCATCATGTGAAAACATTTGCACCAGCACAAAGTTCAAGCACCCCATACACCTTGTGTCCCCCTCCATCCCCCCCACCCACCCACCCCCTCTCTGTGCATGTGGCCACAGCACTCGAAGGCCTCTGCACCGTTGCCGATCTCAGATCAAAGGTGGGCAATGGCCGTCATCTCTGGCCCAGTCCAGATCAAGTTGCCCAAGCTCGTCTCGGGCCTCTTGCGAGCTCTGCAGAGCTTGAGGCCTCAAGATGGCGGCCTAGTCATTCTTTACATGTTCTCAAGATGCTCTCGCTTCTATTGAATACTTGGACATGATTTTTCTTCACCTAATCCTTGTTTCCTTGTGTAACTGGTGTTTATTGAGGATGCAAAATTTTGGGTTGAAATTTTTGTCTGAGGATGCAAATTGTATAATTCGATAAGTGAGACTACATATCGATATGGGTGCAAAATATGAAGTTGTTAAAAGAAACAGGTAGGGATCTCAAAAGAGTATTACCCTTGGTCCTTTTTCACGTTCCATCCCTTGATTTCATCTATCTCTGCAAGAGCTCTTTTCCACGTCTCTACTTCGTTAGGAAACTCCTTCTCATGCTTCAAAAAGGCTTTCCTGTATTGTCGAGTCTTAAGCTTAACATCCTCAGGTTCCACATCAAGAAAAATAGGAAGGATACTCTTTTTACCCATTGACTTAGATACATTGTCTACTATGTGCGCAAGCTCGTGGAGGCACCATTTACTAGAGGCGTAAGTCCAAGAGAAGATGGGGATGTAGATTATGGAGTTGTTGATGGCACGTAGAAGCTTCCCACCAATCACTTCGCCGATGCAAAGATCATCTTCATCCCTGAATACACGGACTCCAGCATCTACCAAGCTATGGTAAAGAAAGTCTGTGAATCCATGACAGGTGTCGGGTCCTCTGAAACTCAGGAACACTTGGTACTCACCTCTTGCTACTCGTATAACATCACTATTCAGTCTGGCCTCTGAGTTTGCCATGGCTGGGAAGCTTATTACTTCCGGATATCTCTCTTCCCTTAAGAGAAAAAATGGGTGCTCAGAAATGAGCTGAGATCTTGTATAAGAACTAGGCAAGCGAGTGCCAATACCTTAAAAGTCAAATTTAATTGTCCATTTCACACCTAATGGTGTGCATTAGAAGGTAGACTCGGTCCATTTCCACCGAACGCTCTGCATTAGCTAGTAGACACGGTGAAGGTGTCCATGACTTTTTATCAAGTTCGGAGACTTACAAAGACTCCTTGGAAGAGCAGAAAGGTCAATCTCAAGTTCTTTCCTTTTCCCCTTGGTCCCCAAACTATTTCAAATATTCAATAAGCTCCCTCAACCTTTTTTGTGCAACTAAATTCCTAAACTGTATATTTGTTATTTGAGTTGGTCTTTCTATTATAATTATAAACGGAGATGTAACGTGGCCATTATATGCTGACATTGCACCTTATAAGGAAATTTTAATATAAAAATTAGCTTTCAGAATTGAAAAAAGTAGAAATCTGGAAAACAGCTGAAATCGTTAAGAAAAGAAAAATCAAGAGGAGAAGGGTAAGCATACTACAGTCGGGCGGCAAGAGGACGGCCCTCGCCCAAATCTGAGGTCTGCGGCCCTTGTCAATTCCACCTGCGTGTCGAAGAAGATTGAAGAGGGCGGCCATGGTGGACCTTGAGACGGCCACGTCGCAAAGCTCGGGAACTTCGAGAGGTACTTGTTTGTGGACAGCTTGTTGAAGAAGATCGAAGAGGACAATCTCCCGCTTCTTCAAAAGCTTCGTGAGCAAGTGAAGAGGACCGCAGTGAGCCAAGAATGCAATCGTCTATAAGGAGACAAATGCTTTTCTCATGATTTTCGTGAAATTTGTATTACAAATTGAATTCGGCTGTAGGCAAAATAATGCAATCCAGAATGCACTACAAAACTAGTTTTAGATGGAGACACACGTATTGCTCCGAAATGATTTTTTTTTAATTTTTCTTTTTTTTTTTTCAATAATTTTCATTCTTTTCCAAATATTTGTTTTTCAAAATTTTGAAAATATTTTATATTATAATTACCACATCAACGGTTAACGGCCATGCCAGCATCTCCCTTTGTATTTTAAACAAAATTACCAACTCAAACCAGGGCCCTTGAAATGGGGCCGGTTTAAAGAGAGCTGATTAAACATTTTGTAATAGTTCAGTAACTTCCGATACCTTTCTCCTTCTTTCTTTGTTCATAAAATAAGGCTTATCAATTCGCTTACACAAGCGAACAGCCCGTGCAATGCACGACATTATCAATAACTATTTCAGGCATTAATATAATTTTTTACTCATTGAAATATTTAATCAAAAAAATGGCACCAATGAGGTATTAATAACACTTCATTGATAAGAAAATTTCAAAAATCCCCATGAAATGGTGCTGGTTTCTCGAACTTCGTTGACTTTATTTCAAAATCTCTCCTGAACTTGATTACTTTGACCGAGTGTCCCTTGTAATTGCTTCGTCCGCTCGTTCTCTCGCAGCCCCTCAAAACAGTTGGACACATTTAGCATCGCCATTACCACGTGTTTTGATTTTTTTTTTATTTATTTCAATTTTTGATGGATATAAAAGGTCATGTGTATTAATAGCAAATAAGAAAAAAGGGTCACGAGTTGTGGAATCATCCAACCATTGACATTGTGAGCCGCAGAATAAAATGTGAAGTTAGTTAAACATATAGGAATTAATTTAACCAGTACAATTTTACCAAAATGAAGGAATCGACTCTTCTTTTTATCTAACGAACGAACTCTGCTTTCCAGTAGATCCTATCATTTTCATTAGTCATTTCTTTCTGCAATGTATTGAATATTAGGCGTTAAAGAGAGTCACTCGGCATTCCGACGTTTTTGGAACGCGAATGAATTTCTCAACTTACAAAATAATATAAAGTAAAATCGGCCTCCTGACCATGTCCAGGTTCATCCAATCACCAAAACAAAAAAAAAATCAGTCGAAATTTAATTAAACCAAAACAAAAGAAAGAAACATCCCCAAATAGTCCACACCAATTTTCCCCGCAAAGTGAACCAACCACCACCCAGAAATGCCGATAAAATCGACTCGCATTCTATCTAATTATTAAATTTTCCCGGAAAAATCCAATTTTCCAGGCAAAAGCGAGAGAAACAGGAAAAGGGAAAAAAAAAGAAAAAGAAAAAGAAAAGAAAAAAGGAAAATTCTATGGAGCAGCCTGATTGGCTGGTTCAAATTATTGCTTCTCCCAAACAAATGCACCATTGACGGTGTTCATAGAGATAAAGTATGCCTCCACGAGCCACCTTACTCCCCAAACTATTTTGACAAAACATTTCATAAATTCAACATAAAAATCTAGTTTATAAGACATTTTTTAAGCAGGCAACCTAGTAGTAGCACCAAAGCAAAAATTATAAAAAAGAAGTTTAAAACTATTATACGAATTTCAATTCAGTGCTAACTCTTTAATTTAATTTGGTCAATTCAATCATAAGCCTTTTGACAATTTGCCAATTTAGTTATTTCGGGTGATTTTGATAGGAAAACATTAATGTGTGACGCCAGCCATGCCATGTAAATTACCAAAAAATTCCTAAACCTATTGTATAGATTCCAATTTAATCTTAAACTTTTTTAATTTGGCCAATTTTGTTCTAAACATTTTGATAATTTGTCAATGTAGTCCTTTTGGCCAATTTTGGTGAGAAACTACTAACGTTGATGCCGGCTATGCCATGTAGGACGACCGGCAATAGCATGGATACTTTTTGTAAATTTTTAATTTTTTTGACTTTTTTTATTCTTTTGTAATTTTTTCTTTTATTCTATTTTTTTTGTTTTTTTTCTTCATTGTGGCTGGTAGGGGTCGTCGGGGGTGTGGGGTAGAGCGAGGGCTTGTAGGCCCTCATCTAGGGGTTGGAGAGGGTTGCCGGCCATAATAATGAGAAAGAAATAGAAAAGAAAAAAAGAAAGGAAAAAGAAAATAAAAAATATTTAAAAAAATAAAAAAAATTACAAAATTGTAAAACTTGTCTACGTTAGCGTTAGCGTCCATATCAGCGATTTCCGATCAAAAGAGACCGGGAGAATTACATTGGCAAATTGTTAAAAGGTTGGCCAAATTAAAATGTTTAAGATTGAAATGACATCCATAGAATATGTGTAAGGCTTTTTGGATAATTATCCCCACAATGCTATTAAATAATTATTATTGATAATAATAATTATTGACCAATTCTTTGTGTTGTTCTCTGGGTCTCATAGAAGTTGTTTTCTTGCGAGCCCAATCCCCTTTCTTTTTTAACCGAGGCAGTTGATTCTTGCAAGAAGCTTGCCCCTTCATCGCAACCCGAGTTAATGATATTTTGGAGTTTGCTTTGAGTTTTTATTGCACATTTAAATGGCCGTGGGTCATACGGAGAACAAGTCAAGGTCAAGCAATGCAACGCAAGCAACGCGCATGACTTGCGAACCGCCCTCTCCATTCATTTACTTCCGGAGATTTACCTCATCCTTCACGCATTTTTGGGGTCGGCTCTCTCCTCGACGAGTGATGTGAAGCTACACTGACACCGACACCGACATTTGATCTGTACATGTCTATGCATGTCGAATCAATTCTTAATAGCGTCATCATTCAAGAATGGAGCTTTTAAAGTATCAATTTGATCGATCAAATCATTTAATATTTTGACATTGTTTGAGTTACATCTTTCAGCATTTCGATTTTGCGAGTTATTTGCTCCACAATTGTCGATGGCCCCACAGAAAAGTGGAGGAGGTACACAAATAATGAAGGAATGGGCCACATGCTTTCATTAGGTTTGGAAAAATTGGAATGGGTACAAAATGATAAAGATGAACCACAAATTCCACAAACGAGTACAAACATCACGTGATGGATGAATAATTCCAACAGCAGCATGGACCATAAACGAGCAAGTATTTTACGAAGCTAATACGTCAACTAACCTCAATCGGGCTGTCATAACTGATGGACGAGTTCCACATGGAACCCATTATTTTCAGTGCCAAAATTCAGTTTAGCATATGTACTACACTTACGTATAATAATTTCTCATTAGCAACAATAATCCATGAGCCAGAGGATGCTAGAAAAACTCAATATAATTATCATGATGTTTAATCCACCTAAGTTCGTATCTTGCATATCCTTTTAGTGTTGATTAATAGCCATTAGAAATCATATGGAATCTTTTTTTCATGTAAAAAGGATCACACACTGTTGTAGTCCTTAATTTGGGGACGGTTCTTAATTTGGCTACCGACATTGTGAGGCACGGAATGAAATATGAAGTCGCTGAAATTATAGGAATTGGTTTAATTTGGTGATAATTTCACCAGTAATGAAGGAATCGACACTTCTTTTTTATCCAACAAACAAGCTCTAGTTTGCAATGTTAAAATATTAGGCACTATAGAGACTTACTTGGCACTCGAATCGCAACAAAACGCATCCCAACAAAATCACCATGCATTCCAGCTATTCACCGAAATTTCCTGGGAAAATCCAAATTTTCCCGTGAAAGAGAGAAACAGGAAAAAAGGAAAAACAAAAAAAAAGGAAAAAAAAAAAAAAGATGTACGGAGCAGCCCCATTGGCTGGCCCTAATTATTTCTCCTCCCAAATAAATGAACTGTCGACCGTGTTCATGGAGATAACATATGCCTTCATGAGCTCTCGTGACCTCATGACTGTCAATCACTCCCTAAATCATCCTCTTCCTCCTCCTCCATGCATCACTCCCGCCCCGTCAAGGTCATCCCCTACATCACCCGACTGCGTCAGCGGCAATGGCGGCAGATCCTACTTTGTTTGATTGAAGATTGTTGTACTAACAATAGTTGAAGGCCTAATTAAACATTTTGCAACAATTGAGGGACTCCAATATCTTTACCCTTTTTTTCTTGTATGCATGTGATCAGACTCGTCGATCAACTTACACAAGGTCAATAACCTGTGCAATGTATGACATTATCAACAATTATTTTACAAATAATATTTCCTAAAACTTTGAAGCTTGAATAACTACCTGTAAACACTACCGAATGTCGTAGGTAAGACATCTTGCATTAAAGTATGTTGGCCATACAAAATATTTCGCCAAAAAATTGTGCATATGCAAAGAACCAAACCGAACAACCTACCCCATTGTAATTTTCTGCAATCATTTAGGGTTGGTTCGTCTCTCCCTTCTTCCTCCGCGTATCTTTTTAATGTCGAAGGAAATAGAAAGAATGTGACACAAATAATGAGTAAATAATTAGTCTTCAATTCTCCTAGAACGGAGGAAAGAGACACAAGGAAAACAAAAAAGAAATAGAAAAGGCCAATATGCCTGTACAAGGTCCTAATTACTCCTAGTCGTTTTACGACTGCAACCCCAATAATAACGTAGCATCACTATATCATATCGCCACTTAACACGTATAATTCATTTATGGCATGAATGTCTAGTCTAGAAATACAAGCTCCACTGTGTATATGTAATAGTCCTATTGTTTTTTTTTTTTTTTAATTTCAAGCGGATTTCTTATACTGTATTTTTTACGACACACGCACGGCCCAACCTGGAAGAATTGGAACAAGAACGGCTGGAACTCACTTTGCAAAGGAGACGCACTAATCCAAAGATATTTAGGTTCTGGAACCGACAGTGACGAAGACAGGTAAAAGAAGCCTCTGTGTGCTCGAATAATTGTACCATTTGCTCGATGAAAACTGTGTTTTTTCTTTTTGTACTTCGAGTGAAGTTCACTTGGGATGAAGAGAAAGCCATAGCTGGATCTTACCTGTTGATTAATTAATTTGCCTCTAACGGGGCAGTGCCAGCAAGTTTTTGCAGAATTTCGTACTCTCGAGTAGTTTGAATATTGGAAATCTTCACTGAGCTTTTTGAATCGTTTTGCTCGATGATTCCTCCTTATCTCGGGGCAAAGCAAAGGTAAACGGAAGTTATGTGCAGAAGAACTAAAAAAAGAAAAAGAAAAAGAAAAAGGGTTGAAGGACGTGCAATGGAAATATTAGAGAGCAAGGAAAGGTCACAAGACGGGGAGAGAAAAGAAAAGAACCCTTTTATTAAGTACCGAGTAGAACTTTTGTTATGAAATATGAAATAGCAGAAGATGCATTTATTGCCAAATCCTTAAGTGTTACTTATTTTTAATATAGAATGTATGTTTGCACGAAAGGAATGCTTCTCTAGGAAAAATTACTCAAAAAGTTTTAGACCTACTCTATGGGTACTATTCCAGTCCTCTTTTTTAATTTGGCCAAATAAAATAATTTCCAGAGAATGTATGTTTCTCTACGATAACCCTAGATCTTTTGACAATCTTATAATGAATTTCATCCAACCAATTTAGATTGAAAAATTTTGACGTAAAGGTCCACTTACCGCAAATCATTTTACGTGGCATGATTAGCGATTTGACGTGTATGATTTTACTCAATATGATGTCGACGTGAGAAATTTTATAATTTTTTTTATTTCTTTTGTTTCCTTTCCTTTCTTTCTTTTTTTCTTCCTTTCTCCCGGATTTGTGTTCCATACACTGATCGTGCACTGAATGCCCTGCCCTCAATCACCGCCCTCGATCACTGCCTTCATTCATGGGATCAGCGATGCATCACGTATGGAACAACAGCTAGGTGGGGGTGCTGATGGCGGCGGCGGTGCTGCAAGAAGATGTGGAGGGGCTGAGAAGGGTGCTGCCGTCGGACAAGGTCGGGGAGCTGAGGAGGGCATCACTCGAGGGGTGAGACACACTCGAACCCAAATGCAGACACCTCTTCTTGAAACAGTATGATCGAATATACACATTTATTTACATTGTCAATAGTAATTTCAATGATGTATGCTTTTGGATAGTATGTTTACTACGTGATTTGTATTTCCTCTTCTTTTTAAAGCTAGACACCTTGCACAACCACATTAAATCCACTGGACTCTACTTCATGGATAGAGTAGAAATTTTGTCAAAATAGTTTTTCTTTATATTTGAATCCTACTATTATCAATGAATGACCAACAAACTACCTCAAATGTATTGTTCTGCAAATCATCCAACCCTTAATTGATTAGTCGATTATGCAGATTTTTGCGCATATCTTTTTGTTTCATTCAGTTGATATTGTCTTTAATTTATTTGTTATTTTTATCACTCTCTAATGAGTGTTTCTCTTCTCAGGTTGAAGAAAGCCAAATAACTTGGTAGACAACTAATTGTCGTAATTTACCCGAGGTCATTCGGGTTCCATCCCTTAATTGCACCTATGTGGGCAAGAGCATCTCGCCACTTCCTTGACTTCGTGGGGAACTTGCGCCGTGTGCTTCGGAAACGCATCCCTACACAGTTGAGCCTTGCTTAACATCGTTAAAAATGTGGGAAGGATACTTTTACTCCCTTTTGATTTCGTCGTGTTGTGCACTATAACATGCACAGGCTGACATTATTCGCATAAAATGAAAAAGTTAGCAATTAACATTTAGTTCAACATGGAAAAAATCATATATTTTACCAAAGGATAGAAAAAAATTCAATTCTACAAGGGATCTAAATAAATTTGTTAGCCACAACCATGAGCGAGCGAGAGAGAGGAGGGCGGGGGGATGAACGGTTGATCCAACCTACTGATGGGGTGCTAGTGGTGATTAGCAACAAGACACTATGCGGCTGAATTGCAGGAAAATTAGCTAGAAAGTCTTAAACCTATTGTATTCATAATAATTTAATTCTAAATCTTTTAATTTACCAATTTAATTGTAAACATTTTGACTATTTTTCAATTTAATCCATTCGGTCAATTTTGTCTGGAATCGCTGGCGTAGATGTCAACCGTCCAACATGACACTGCCAGCGCTGAAGTGGATAATTTTTTTAATTTTTTTTATTGTGATTGGCGAGGGTCATGGCCCTCACTCAAGCCCTTGCCGGCCACGGGCAAAATACCCTCGCTCAAGTGAGGCCGTCCCTCGCTTGTGGCTGGCAAGGACGACCCTCGCCGGATCGGGTGAGGGCGACCCTTGGCCAGCCATATTTGGCCATCACTTGTGGCCGGTCTCTAGCCATCTTTTGAGACCGGCTGTCAACGAAAAGGACAGGAAAAAATGAAAAAAAAAAAAATAGAAAAATTTTAAAAATTGTTCACGTTAGCGCTACTATGTCACATAAGACGGCCGATGTCGACTGGACCGCCACGTTAGCATTTTCCGGTCAAAATTGGTCGAAAGAACTACATTGGCAAATCGTCAAAATGTTTAGCACTGCATTGGCACAACTGAAAAGTTTAGAATTGAATTGACACAAACACAATAAATTTAGAATTTTTTGGTGATTTTCCTACTGAATTGCACTTAGATAAACGAATATCTTGATTTTATAGAGATTTGTCAATTGTGGACCTACAGTAAAATGGAATAAGTTGTGTCTAACTGGCCAAAACATGCTTGCATTATAACAATTGTGGGGCAAAATCTAAAAAAATTCAAAAGATTTTGAAAAATTTACAAAAATTTTCCACGTAAACGCCAGCAATATTATGTAAGACGGCTGCATCCACGTTGGCAATTTCCGGCCAAAATAAACCGGAAGAATTATATTGACAAATCGTTAAAATGTTTAGGAATAAATTAGCTAAATTAAAAATATTTAAAACTGAATTGACTACCATACAATTGATTTAAGATTTTTCGAGTAATTTTTTCAGCATCCATGTGACCTCCAATAAAAAAAAAAGACAAATCTCGATCTCCGAATTGCCCCGGGGAAGTCTGATGGCATGCATTAGCTAGCGATATTCTTTCCATTGTACTACGACCAGTGTAATGTTAAAGCATCGTGCGAAAATGGCAACAGTGGAATTGAGTCGTGCATGGAAGATGATTAAGCAAGCTTCCTCTGCTGCATAATTAGGACACCAAAACAAAGCTAGGCAACCCAATCGGCGTACGAGCTGAACATATCAGCGTCGAACTTCATCTGTAGGATCGAGAAAGAAAGAAATTCAGTGGCATGAACTGCTATCGAGTACCAATTACAAAACATCGCTGTTGGTCCTGCTGGCTTCGATGATTTCAATAAAGGATGAACATTTATAAATAGCAGATTCAAGGCTACAACTTATAAGCCGCAGTCCTAGTCGAAGGCCAAGTGAAGATACTTAAGCTATAATTTTTACATTTGAATATTTATTTAATGGTTAATAGCATCCACAACGTCCAATAGAACATCTTCTAATTCTTGAGATCAGCTGACTGGAGTGCTTCAAAAGTTATGAGAACGGAAATAGCGGGAGGGCGTGTAATTTAGTTAAAATTTTGATAATTAGCTCTAAAAAGGAATATCTCTAGCAATTATGGGGGAGAAGAATTATAGCAGAAAGTGAAATAACGTAAAAAAAACAAAGGACAAAAAGAGAAGGCTCCGTGTGTTCGCTCATTTTTGGGGATAAGGCATCAATTTATGCGATATTGTCGTGTCGCTACAAAATTTTTTAATCCTGAAGCAGCAAGCCACAATGAAAGCTCTCCTATAAACATCAAAACCACCATTGCTCCCGACGAAACCCTCCACGTCAAATTCGTAACCACATCTCTCTTCCACACGCTCCTCCTCGATCTCTTCGAACTACCGCCACTCGCATTTGCACGGTCAGACTCAAAAAAAGCTTTAGAAAGTACGTGGATCCACATGACTCTATGCGTCTAAAATGTGATTTGTATTCTTGCGGAAAGTTTTTCGAAGTAATCAAAGTGGATATGATGGGGAACGTGCCAGTTAGATTGGTTTGGCAAACTAGTTTTGAGGCCATTAACATCCTAATATGACATTTTCTAACGTTTAATTGTCTCGACTTGACGGATTTGGGACATGAAGCATGATAGGATGAGTGCAAGTGCGTTATCGCTCTTCAAGTTATCGGCCATTCATTTCATCGATGACTTTTGTTATTTACCAAACTCTATTATTATCGACTAAATCTGTCACTTGTCGATTATAATTAAATGTTGGTCATTTTTTGGGCGTCGATAAATTGTCATGGCAAACCTGGTTCTATTTGGTTTCGAGTTTATTCTCCATCTCAAAGTTCTGGTTGAGCTTAGAAGTTTGTCTCTAGATAGCCCGCTTTTTTATACAAACGGTTCCTGAACTTTGTCCCAATGTGTATTGTGATTCCTAAACTTTTAATATGTTTAATGTAATTAAAAACCGCATGCCTTCATGGATGCCAAGACCCACTCAAGATCTAATTGTTGTAGAGCCATCACCATGAACAGAATTTGATGACTAATGATTGCGTGAACTGATGAAATTGCGGACCCAAGATCTTAGATCCTTTTGTATAAACCAGCTGGTTAAAGAGACGAGGTTTTCCAGAAACTAAAATATCAAACTTGAGAATGGGATTCGCCAGAAAAAGAAAATTGGGATTAGCCAGAAGATCGATGATACCCGTACGCAAACAGGTGGACCTTGGGCAGATCGGCCTTCGAGTCTTTCGACTGAAGAAAGCACCGCCTCTCTCTCTCTCTCTCTCTCTTCTAGATATTTCTCTAGAATGATCTTTACATATATCTTTTGTTTATAGAAGTAGTTGGAAATAGAGATAGAAAAGAAGCCCAGATCAGTGTGCGTAGAAGAATCCAAGAAATAATCCACGATCAAGTGACTCGGGGAGTAGTCAAAAGAGTGTGGATTAAATGGAGAACACGAGGCCTATGCATCTACTACTTTCACTAGAGTGTGTCCCGTGAAGAAAGCCTACAAATAGGCATATCCCCTCCCTAATTGCAGCAAAGTAGAGAGGAGAGAAGAAAATGAGTGTAGAGATCGGTGAGGAGTGAGGTGTGTTTGGGTGTGACGTGAGGAATTTGTGATCGAGCGAGCGAGTAAATTAAGTGTGTATACTATAATAAAAGTTTCACATAAATAGTGCACGTAAAATCAACTTCTCGTTCTTGTTGCTCTTGTTATCGTTGATGTCCCAATCGTCTTCGTGATGTCGTCCTTCTTCTGAGCCTCTTTGGCCGTATTATTTATATCTCGAGTTTGAGCTATTACGAAGCCCGATCAATTGGATAAATATTAAAGATAGACTCTACTAGACAAAATAGAAACTCATATGTATTCTTTCTGTTTGGGCATATAAAAGGAAGACCTCTTGCACTACAGATAAAAGTTATGGGCATATTTATTATATTTTATGATATGTATGCTTGAAGACCAAAAGAAAAGAAATAAAACAAGAGAAAATATAGGTCCCTCTAGTTTTTAGCCCTTGGCTGTCCCTTTGAGTGAAAGAGAGCCGCCGCGGTGAGTTCTGAGGGTCTTCAACCGAGAAGCAGAACATTGACCGCAGGGGGATTCCTTCTTCGAACTGTAGCCTCTAGAAGCGAGTTTAATGGCTGCACAGTGACTTCCACGGGGAGCCCGCACGAAGAACGAAAGGAGGAACCAGAGAGTGCGGAGCTCGTTGCTTGGAGGAGAGCTACACACGTGAAATTTGTGCTATGAGTTTATTTTATCCATTTGAGTGGTTTATTTGTAAACACTTAAGCTTTAGATTTATTCTAGGTATGAAAAACACTCGAGCATATAAGTAAGCGATTGTATCTTGAATTATCCGATTATTATTAGATCATTTGCTATTGGCTCTCTCTATGAATATGGGTACCGATATGTCGGACCAAATTATATAAATTTTGAATGCCCTTTATGTTCTTTGTTATTTCTCTGGTAATTTTACATTAAACTTAATTTGCAAGATCTGGATTAACTTCCGCATTAGTTAATATTACAAGAGTCCGGTCCGCCTGTGACAGGTAAAATCAAGTGCTCGTTCTCGTTGCTCTTGTTATCGTCCTTCTTGTTTGTGTACCAATCGTCTTTCTTGTTATCGTCCTTCTTCTGAGCCTCTTTGGCCGGTCCAACAGAGATTATCTCTACGGGAAACAGCTTCATCAGCTTCCGCGCGAGCTGCACAGGATCCATAGTTCCGACCACCGTCAGCTTCTTGTCCTTCATGTTTATGTCAATCGACGCAACCCCTGCACATAAGCAGCCAAAGTCACACTCTGTTTTGAATCGGATTTCTTAACTGCAGAAATTAAGATCTGGGATTTGTTCTTTCTGTAGAATTAGAGAGACACTGGTGAGTAGAAAGGTTGATCTGATTGATACCTGCAATTCGAGAGACTATCTCCATGGCCTTCTTCTTTTCCTTGTCGTCGTGGAAATCCAGCTTCAACACCACCTTCAACACCACTTTCTGTCACCAAAAACAAGAACCAGAGCAACGTCAAAATAAACCCCTTTTAGCCCGACAAGGACCACTTTCTCTCCAACCACTATAAGTAAAAGTCCCAGATCCCTAAAGAAAGGTTGAAGGGAATAAAAATGAGATACACGATTCCGAATATATACGGCAGCACCGGAGGGTGAGAGATTACCAGCATGTTTTTTTTAAGTGTGTTGGATTTGACGGAACTAGTGATTGTACATTTTAAGTACATGGAAGAATCAAAGAGAAAGGTCTAAGAATCCTGCAGGCTTTTTCTCTTCTCTTCTCGTATAAGTAGAGAGAGAGAGAGAGAGAGAAGTGAAGAAGTCGAGCAGAGGAAGTAGCAAACGAGTGCGTGTGAGCAGAATCTAGGGGATGATGTGGAGTTAGAGTTATGTAGAAGATGTAGTCAACCAGAGTCAACTTTGCCTTAGTCAAAGTCATGCAACTCGTGGTCGTCTCGCACGACTGAGCATTGAATCTCCCAGTATCTTCTAAAAGGCAGCCGTTTCAAGCCATGTTTTCGAAATCCATAATTTGTATTATCTTATCTACAATAGCAATTTTCTACAATATTTAAAGAATAATTAAATGAATGTAGTGGCAAAATTAAAGAATCAAAACTATCCAACACCGAGAAGGCAAGGAGAGATAAGTGACTAAGATAGAAAAAGAATATGCAACCTAAGTAATTAAAAGTACAACAGAAAATGGGAGCCTCAAAAGAGGGAGGAAGGATTACTTTATGAACCGCAGATATGCAACACCAAACGGTAGTGAGAGAAAATGAGACAGAGTGAGTGAGTAACGCGATTGCGGTGCAAGGAAAATTGGCGACTTTAAATGGCTTCCTCTAACACACAAGACTTTCTTTTACATTTAATTCCTTCCTCTACTGGCACAAGAGTACCTCTTCATATTGCACTCATGCTTATTTTACGTATTGTTTTCGCAGATGCTAACGAATTACAGGAGATGGACAATCATAATATCAAACATATATACCACGCATTAGCTGCCCCTTGTTCATCATTCAATTTCCCATGTGACGGCACCCGACATAATCTAACGAGCTTTTTTTTTTTCTTTTGTACAACTGTGATCAAATCATTTGACATTAATTTCGCCACAACTCATTAATGCAATAATCGGATCGAATATTCCATAATTACAAATATTATATGTATAATGTGAAACTTGTACATTCATTATGCCTATTGCAAAATAAAAAGAATCAGTAGTAAAGATATGATATGATGTTTTTGAAATATATAATATCTCATTTAGTTTCTAGTATCTTATCTAGTGAAAGCAATTTTTATGAATTAATTGTTTAAAAATGATTAAATGTATTTACTGGCAATATTAAAGAAACAAAACTACAACAGAAAATGGGATCCTCAAAAGAGGGAGAAAAGATTGCTCTAGGAATCGAAATCCAAAACCAAAAAAAGGAAGTAGAGATGAGTGACTCAATGTAAGGAAATAAAATCAATAACCTAAGAGAAGAAACAAGAGAATCATCTCCCAATCGTCTTCACTAGTCACTCACCTTTTCCTTTCCTTTTTCCTTTTCCTTTTCCTTGTTGCCAGATCCTTTGCTTGTTCTCCAATTCGTAAAATTTTCCCACCAAGCTGTGGCCTTTGTCCCGCCTTCAGTCTCTGTCTGTAATGTGGAGACAGAATGTGACAGAGTGACCGAGCGACGGAGATAGAGAGCAAAGTGATTACGGTGCAACAAAAAATGGAAACTTTAAAAGGGTTGATATCGTGTGACCAAAGAAAGGAGGATATTTGGCCTAAAAAGGAAGCAAAGCTCCCTCTAATATATAAGACTTTGTTATAAATTTTATTCCTTCCTTCACAGTAGTACATATTCATATTCCTCTCTTGTTTATTTTACGTTTTGTTTTAGTGAGATACTGACAAAATACAAGAACGCGTATTCCACATACATTGTTACTGTTCATTGAGAATTTTGTTTTTAAAAAAGTACTTAAGCAACTACTTCTAGCTCTTTGAAGGCTTTGGAATGCTTAACAAAAGATACCAGGTCATCTATTCTGAATAGGTATGCACCTATCTCCGCAGTTTGAAATTATCATATTACCCTCCTAAACTTTGGCACCACTTCACAAAATCGCAAACTTTGAAGAGTAATAGATTACTTTCCAAACTTTCATTTTTGTTTCAGCGATTACTTTTCCGTTTGTACGACTGTTAAATGTTAATTGAAAATGCACTAACTCATTTTGAACATAATATTATCTACTGCATGGTTTATGAAGTCAAGAAAATACATAATGATGCATGGGCAACAAAATTAGTAAAAAATATTCGGTCAAGAAAAGTGAGTCAGTGCATTTTAGGTAACACTTACCGGCTATGCTGACTGAACGGGGTGGGGGGTAGTCTGTAATTTTTTAAAGTTTGCAGCCTATTGTTCAACAATGCCAAAGGTTTTTTTTTTTTTTTTTTTTGGTCGGGAACAATGCCAAAGTTCAAGAGGGCAATTATTATTACAAATATCAACTGAAACTATAACAAATCAATTCACGCAAGTGTACTGTTTATTGATGAAGAAGATGTCGCACCTTGTCTGACTTGGATTCAAAGTTTGATTTATCCAGAAGAATCTCGTCTCTGTAGCTCTTCAAAGAGATTCCAAAGGAGTTGTCCTGAGCAGAATCTTTGATAAAGTTTCCACACCCGTGTATTTTGACGAGGCAATCATCCGGTATACTTGTCCAGGATGCATCTATCAAGCTTCTCAATGACGGGCACTGTGTGACCTCCAAGGATTTCAGAGACTCTAGGTCATTTAGGCCCTCAACATTAATAAGTTGTCTACACCTTTGGATTCTCAAATACTCCATGTTCATCGAGTGCCGCAAACCAACTATTTTTGTTAGAGATTCACACTCATAAACGCTCAAGGATTCCAATGATTTCGAAAGATGGTCAACTTGGATCTCAACTAACTCTTGACACCATGACACATGCACTTGCCACAGCTTCCTTAATTCCAAAGGACTGGATAATCTCTGAAGCCGTTTACAATGGTAAACACTTAATTTCTCCAGTCGTGGAAGTCCATCTAGTGGAATGTATTCCATTTCACACCAATAGAACTCCAAAGTCGACAAATTTTTCAAACTCCAGTTTGAGGACGGAAGCTGCACGAGGGTTTCTAGGTCTAAGCAAGACAACTTAAGCTCTTCCAGGTGAGAAAGAGACGCCAACTCTGGAGGTGTAGGAACGTTTAGCAAATCTAACTCTAACTTTTTCAATCTAGTTAACCTCCCAATCCACCTTAAGCTGCTTCCTGTGATTAGGTTTGATTTCCTTTCATTCCCAGAGCCATCACTCAGTTGCAGTTCAACCAAGTTAGTTTGGTTTGACAGATTAGGGACTGAGCGCAATGATTTAGATTCAAGAAGTAGACAGGTCAAACTTGTGGGAAGCTCTGGCAACACTCGAATCTCATGACACGATCTTAAGTTTAGGGTTTGGAGGTGATGAAGCATGTTGATTGTCTTTGGAATTCCGTAAATACGTGTGTGCTCTAAATTTAGGATTCTTAAAGATGACAATTCTCCAATTCCAGCAGGAATTTCACCTATCATTTCATTACGTCCACGGAGATCCAACTCTTCAAGAGTTACCAATGTGTTGATGCCACTGGGTAACTTCCAAACATGATGCTCCCGATCAATTAATGCACCTATTTGTAAACGCAAGATGCGTAATGATTTTAACATTCCAATGGTGTTGGGAAGTTCTCTTATTATCGTGTCTGTCAAAGAAAAATTCTCAAGTTTCAGACTACAAATATTTGTTTTTTAACTTTCCATTGGAGCTTGGAAGTTTGGCACTGTACGTACCTGATAAGTCTAACTCCATCAATGAAGTTAAATTCCCAAGTGAGCCCGGAAGTTCTCTCAACCCTCTACAACCTGACATTGAGAAGTGCTTAAGCTTCACTAGTGCCCCCGCTTCATCAGGCAAATCCGTAAGACCCCCGCACTCTTCAATCTTTAACTCAATCAACGATCGTAGATCTCCGATGAAGCTCTCAATTCTCTTTAGACTGGAGCAGTTTGCAAGAGTCAGCCTCTCTAAACATGAGCATTTTGAGAAGTCTGGGATTGTCGTTATGCCAGTACACCGAGTAAGAGATAGAACTTTCAAATTTTGTGCCCCCTGTAAAAATGAATGGCATTTTAAGTGTAAGAACCATTGCATAGTACACATGGGAACTATCATACTAGAATTAAAACGTGTAATTTACCTTGATCAAGTCCCATGCTTTTGAATCATCCTTGAAGTCAATAGCATCAAATTTACAAACAACAAGACAGTCGAAATACATATTGTTTGCTCTAAAATCCAGAGGAGAATGCCAAGAAAACCATCTCAAATTTGAACGACATCTTGTAAAGTCCCCAACAAAAGTTCCCCAGTTTAACTCGAGAAATCTTAGGTTTTGTAACCTTTCAAAGTCCTCATTTGTAATATCTATGGAGTCAACGGACCTAAATATCTTAAGTGCTTGAACCTCGTCCTTCATCTGCAAGTAAAATTTTGCATTGATGTGAAAAAAAATTGTCAACTTCCAATCACCACGTTTACAACTCGAATTAGCAGAAAAAAAAATGATAAAGATCCTAAACCAAAAATGAATCCTTAAAATGAGGATATACAACTTCTATTTGAAAATGGAAGGTTTCATAATTACCTTTTTGGTTCTTATGATTTCAAGGGCTTCTTTTTCAATCCACAACCTGCTTCGCTTTCCAGGGTTGAATCGACTTTCTTGACGGACAATACGCCTTCCAAGATCTATTAGTTGATCATGCATCCAGATATTATCATTGTCCAATATTTTTATCAAGCACCTATCGGTAAGGACTTTAATTCCTTTTATGGGATAAAATCGACAATCAGCCCACATGTAAATTGCATCAGTCTTATTCTCATTGAACAAGAAGCATGCGATATCGAGAAAAATTTGTTGCTGATGTTTGTCTAGGTTATCATAACTAATCCTCAATGTCTCCAGAATCTCTTCCGCAGGTACTTCCCTTAACCTGACCAACGTCTCTTGCCAAAATGCTTTGTCTTTCCCATTAAGTAACGAACCTATCACTTTAATGACCAAAGGAAGCCCTCCCATATTTGAGACAATTTTACTTGAAAGCTGATGATAATCATTCGAAGGAAAGTCTCTACCAAAGGCATGTTGACAAAAAAGCTGAAGTGCAAGTCCATCATCTATCTTTAGCATCTCATACCATAGAATTTTATCTTGAAGTCCCTTAACATTCAGAATAATTTTGTTTCTCGTTGTAATGATTACCCTAGATCCTGAATATAATGAATAACCTCCTATTAGTTTCTCAATGTGCTCTTTTTTATCAACATCATCCAGAACCACAAGGTGCTTCTCAGTGCTGAGTGTGTCTCCAATTGTCCTCATTGCTTGTTCACTATCCATTAATCGTTCTGTAGATGGAGAACCAACAATCTTAGATAGTAATTTTTTCTGCAACTGGACTATGCCATCCTTGGTCGACGAGCTCTCTCGAACATTCTCAAGGAAGCTACAACACTTTCCAAAGTTGGAAGATAGTTGATTAAAGACGACCCTGGCAAGAGTTGTTTTACCGATGCCACCCATTCCATAAATTCCAATGCACCGCACATCACGATGGTTGATATCTAATAACTCTATCATGTGTTTTACTCGATCCTCAAGTCCAACTAAATGTTCAGTCACTGATTTTTGTTTTATCTCCAGCTTCTCCAAAACCTTTTCAACAACCAATTTGACAATTGCTGCTTGGCTGCAATATATACAAGCGCTTTCATTAATTGACTAGATTAATTTCTTACCCACACATCAGACATGAATTTTTTCACCGAATTTTAGTTCCCTTGTGTAATTGTTGTTTCTTGAGGGTACTCAGAAACGTGTAAAATAAAGTCAGCAGTGGAAGCGATCTCTAATGTATTCCGTCCTTTACCCGTAAATGAAAATGGAAACTGATACTCTTTTCAAATGGGTAAACAGATTTTGCGGTTGAAATTTTTGTCTGAAGAAGCAACCTGTGTATATGAATGCAAAATCTAAAGTTGATTTTGGTAATCATCCCAAATAATAATTGCAAATGGGTGCTCTTGTATATTCTTAGCTTGATCAGAATAGCATTCACAGATGTCATTGAAGTGATTGACATCATAGGCGAAAATTTCAGGGAAGATTTTCAAAGCAGCGGATGGAAAGTGGAATGAGAGAGCAACGTGGTATCCCTAAAACTGAAAGAAGAAATAGGTAGGAATCTTAAAGGAGTATTACCTTTGATCCTTTTTCACGTTCCATCCCTTGAGTTCATCTATCTCTGCAAGAGCCTTTCTCCATGCCTTGACTTCGTCGGGAAACTTGTTCGCGTGTTCCAGTAAAGCATCGGTGTATCGTGGAGTCTTAAGTTTAACATCCTCAGGTTCCACATCCAGAAAAATGGGAAGAATACTTTTTCCACCCTCTGACTTAGAAACGTTGTCTATTATGTGCGCAAGCTCACGAAGGCACCATTTGCTGGAAGCATAATTCCGAGAGAAGATGGGTATGTAAATAATGGAGTTGTTGATAGCTTTTAGAGGGTTCCCACCAATCATTTCACCTTCGTGGAGTTCATCCTCGTCCCTAAATACACTAACTCCAGCGTCTGCCAAATCGTGATAGAGGAAATCTGTGAATCCATGACGACAGTCGGGCCCTCTGAAACTCAAGAACACATGGAACTCACTTTCTAATTCTCGTGCAGCATCACAACTCGATCCGGCCTCTGAGTTTGCCATAGCTGGGAAGCTTATTGCTTCCAGATCTCTCTCTCTCTCTCACCTAAAGAGAAAGAAGCTTGGTGTGGCGTGGCCTGGCAAGAAATGAGCTGAGGTTTTGCATCTGAACGAGGAAAGTGAATGCCAATACCAAAAAAACATGGCCGGCTCACTTTAAAGTCAAAGATTAATTGTCTTTTCCCACCTAACGTTCTGCACAAGCAAGTGGACACCGGGGAACGTGTCCCACCTAACGTTCTGCTTTTGCAGGTGGACACAGGGGAAGGTGTCCAAGACTTTTTAACAAGTATGGAATTTTTAAAGACTCCTTGGAGACCATAAAGGCCAATGAGAAGTTTTTTTCTTTTTAAAAATGGCGTCAGGTCTCTAAATTATTGCAAAATGTGGAATCAATTCTCTCAAGTTTTTTTGTGCACTTGTATTTCCAAACTGTAGACTCCTTTTTTCAAGTTCTTCCTTCCCTTAAAAGTATAAATGGAGATGTGATGATGCTGCATCTCATGGGGTAATTATAATATAAAAATTGTTTTCAAATTTAAAAAAACCTTGAAAAAAAAAAATCAAGAGCTGAAGGGGAGGGATAGTGGAGTCAGGCGGCACATGAGAAGCGCCGGTCGAGAGGCAGATTGAGAAAGTATTTATTAATTACGTAGAACCTCGTCAAAGACTGGCGTGGCAAGTATTTTTATTTCAAATCCAATTAGAAATTGAGACGTGTCCATAATGTGACAAGTAAATAAAAAATATAAAAAATCAACTTCTCTCCATCTTCCACATCTGTCCATAGCCAACTCCTATATCCAGTCACTAGAGAAGTCCTCCGCGCTGTGTCAAAGCTGACCACTGTTGCACGTCCTTGGCCGAGCCACTCCCTTTGTCGTCGACAGCGGCCATGCTCGTCCATCGTCACTCGAGTTCCCTCTTCCTTCGCTGCGGCAAATCAAATTCGGTTGCTCAGATATGGAGTCATGGCGACCAGATCTGGACTTCGTTGCTCGCCATTATTGCAGTCGGTGGATGGACGAAGGCAGAGGGGATGAGGCATGTGAGCATGGGGAGACAGTTCAGCAGCATGAATTGTACAGCACGCTCAGCGCACTCACCGCCAAGCGCGTGCGCTGTTTCCTTTTCCAATCAACATGCGTTTTTATTTTTTAATTTTTGATTAATACAAACGGTCATGAGTACCGATGGTAAATAAAAAAAAATGTAGGAGTGAGTTAGTCAATTAGGTGATAATTTTACCAATAAGGACTCAACCCTTCCTTTTATTTTCCCAGCAGGTGCTTTCATTAGTCTTTTGCTTTTTGCAAAGTACTAGCTATTAGCCTCGCTTGACATTCCAAAGTTTTTTTGAACTTGAATGCTTTTCTCGAGTTACACCAATCACAACAAAACTCATCCGACATTATTTAACCTCAAAAAATATAAATAAACGAAAAAAAAAAAAAGAGAATCTTCACACTGAACCAACCACCCCTAAAAATCCCAACAAAACCATCACGCATTCTAGCTAATCATCGAATTTTCCGAGTAAAATACGCTTTTCCCCGAAAGCAAGAGAAACAGGAAAAGGGCAAAAAAGGCAAAACGAAAAAATAATTGTATAGAATAGCCCCGTTGACTGCCCTTAATTATTGCTCCTACAAAACAAATGCACCATCGACGGCGTTCGTGCAGATGACGTGAGCCTCCATGAGCTCTCCCTCATTCCCTGAACTCATCCTCTTCCTCCTCCATGCCTCAATCCCGCTCTATCAAGGTCATTCCCCTGTAGAACCAGACTGCCTTGCCGCCTTCAGCAGCAGTGGCTATTAGTTTGTTTAATTGACGATTGTTTACCAACAGTAGTTCAAGGGCCTAATTAAACATTTTGTAGTAGGAACTCCTAAAATCTTTATACTTTTTTTTGTGCGCTTTTGGTAAGGCTATTCGATCAACTTATACATGACCAATAGCCTGTGCAATGCACGACATAATCAAAAACTATGTGGAGAATGATATTTTCTAAAATTCTGAGACTTTAATGATTACTCATAAACACTATTGATTATTGATTGTTGTAGGTAAGACATTTTGCATAAAAAAATATATTGTACCCACTAATTATTTGATCAAAATTCGTACACTTGCAAAGAACGAAACTGAACAAGCCTTCGGTTAGTTCATCTCTCTCTTCTTCCTCCACTAATCTATGTAATGTAGAAGGAAATAGAAAGAATGTGCCACAATTAATGATTAATGATTGGTCTTCAATTCTCCCAGAACAGAAGAAGGGACCAATAGGAAAACAGAAAAGAAATAAAAGGCTAATTTGCATGTACATGGTCCTAATACTTCTAGTCGTTATAAATTCTTAACTCACCAAAAAGAACTCATGTTTGCATTATTAATTCTTTTCTAGCTCCTAATTTGACCAAAAAAAAAATACTTGCTCCTAAAGTTTCTTCTTTAATTTTTGGGAGACTGTTTCTGATAATTAAATGTGGATGAATTATTTGTTACATGTCGTTTAAGGCAATGCCTAGAAAGACAGGTTGGTCTTGGTTTGTCCATTTTCTACGATTGCTAGGACAATGACAGAATAAAAACATAATGGTTGCAGTAAAATGGATTCGTTTATATAGTTTTTGTAGCCAAAACATGATGGAGGAGAGGAACCAAATTCTGAAAACAAAGAATTGTTAAAAGTTAAAAGTTTTAACAGTGATTTGCTTTTACCAGTAAACTAATTAATCTGCCTCCGATGAGACAAAATGCCAGCAAGTTTTTGCAGAATTTTGTGCTCCCTAAGGCTGCATGTGGCACAGCTTTAAAGTCCTTTAAGCCCATAGAGACCTTTGGCAAAATGCCGAGGTGTTTGGCGATGAAAATGTAAAGGCGTTTGAGGCAAATATAGCATTTCCTAATGTTCGTCTTCTTTGAACAACCAAGCGCACCTTGTTCATCGTTCTAGTTTTTTGCTGATGGATGTCGATGCTTGCCAAGGGCCACTGAGGTCATGCCACCCTTTGAAGGGTTCTTCAAGTGCTAAAAACACAACAGAATTTAGAAACCGAAACCCTAGACAGGATCCATACGTATATTGAAATCTAAACAAAAGTTCGACATATACTTTTTACAGATTGAAGGTAAATTGACAATCGATTGTGTCTGGATTAACGCCTCGAGTATTACGCCTCTACTGGTATCCACACACACAAACAGAAGTCTCCAACGATCCAAGTACTAGCTAAAGATCTTGAATTTCTTTTTCCTGATCACCTTTGATCTTCGAGACTCTCTCAAAGATCTTTGAACAAAGAACGATTCTTTTCGTATTCTCTTGGAGGCGTTTTTTGTCACCCACACGATATATATATAGCCTCATTATCTACGCTAATTAAAAGAAGTGAGGTCGAGCAATTTGAGTCCGCCAAACTATCCACCTTCAATCGTACGTTTAATCGTTATCTCATAACGTGCACGACCGTGTAGATAAGTTGAATAGGAGAATAAATTAAAATCTACTTCTTATTTTAAGTAGATCTCAGCGCCCAAAAAATATTAACTCAGTTCGCTATTGTGTGAGACCCTGTAGGTTCACTAAACATTAGCAATATGCTCAAAATCCTTTTTGGCCCACAAATCATAAGCGGTCTCTAGCAAGACATTATGACTATCTAAGTATAGTGAAGGTCGGTTTTCCGACACAACTTAATCCACAACTAATATTAGATTATCAAATTTGATTGATTCTTAGAGTAGACCACTAACACCCTTAGCCTTGCCTTGCTGCCCGAGGTCATGCAACCATTGGCATCGCCTTGCTTGGGCTGTCACGCCCCGACTCTACTAATGCTTACGAAACCTCACCTTCATGAGTCGAACGATGCGACATCCCAGGAATACGTCGCCGACTCAACTTCTCACGTCAGAGTTAATCGCGACGAAAACAAACAATTAAACCCAGACAAATAAATTGGAGAACACCAGTATAACTAAACTAGCACGCCCAACCGCCAACACTAAAAACATTACCATACCAAATATTTACATTATCCATTTACATGCACATTGTACCCTTCCTCTACCAACTTCGTCTATCAAGTAAACTCACAACATATTCCATCCACCATAATCGTACATCTAAAAAGAGGTAGACACCCAACTCTCCAAAAAAATGGTACCCCTGGTCAACAACTCTCAGCCTCCTGATCAGCCCCGACGACCTCGCAACGGCGTCCATTTAGAATCCAACTCACTGTCACCCGAATCTAATTCCTCTTGAATCGTCGCTTCCACTGAGGACTCCGACTCAACTCCGATCTCTATCAGGTAATTTATGTCACCCGATTCCCCGGGAATCTCATCCGGCTCCTCTGCAACTGGTTCTTCATTTGGCTCGATCTCTAGCACAAAGAGAGGATTGTAGTCGTACTCGGGTATGTTTTCCTCGCCATCCTTAGCTTCTATCTCTGGCTCGTCCTCATCTGGATCCTCGCCTAAATCCTCGCCATGCTCCTTCTCCGGCTCACCCTCCGGTATCTCGTCCAAGTCTATATCCATAGGGTCGAATCCTGCTTGGGACTCTTCCGGATTTGGGTCTAAGTTGTTCACCGAATAACCCAAAGCTACCAGAACAAGGTGGTATCCGGACTGGGCTATACTAAGCTCTGTACCCATCAATTCCTCATCAGGTGGGGGAACAGCTGCTGGGTCCCAGTCCCCAACTCCATCAAAGGGAACGTCGAAATCGGTAATTGGGCCAAACTCATCAAGCCCATCTCTAAAAATCCATGCTGTATAAGTGTGAGCCTGCCAAGGGGGATGTCCTACGTCTACCCACATAGTCGAAGTATGCTTGATCCAAGTGTACTGCTCATCCATGGGGTACTCCACAAAATTATTATCTATGTACATAACTATACCAAAACGCTTTAGCCGCGGTGGTGGCGACTGATTCATTACTTAGGCAGGTGATCTGAAATGATTTGGTTTATACAACCATGAGACACTTCTCAATAAATTGCAACCTAAACCCTACTTATGCTATCACGTAATCCCAGACACGAAAAGACACATAACCAATTAATCCACAAATAACAATTCACAAACACACACACACACAAACATTTGGACTCACGGCACACACAACCTGCACATTAGCTCATAATCATAACAAACAAGCCTCACGTGCCCACCTCAACATACAAACTTTCCATATATAAATTCATGCGTCAATCACACCACATATACAACCAATCCATCGTACCCACATTTACTCAAATACTTTTTCGGCCCGCGTCAACATGCCTCGGCCCACTTGATTGCGCCCCGAGCATCACACGTCTCGGTCCGATCTCACATTCACACTTTCCACTTCCCATATCTCATGCTCAATCGCATTTCCGGCCCGCGTCATCACGCATCGGCCCACTCGATCGTGCCTCGAGCATCACATGCCTCGGTTCGATCCCACATTCACACTTTCCTCAGCCCGCGCCAAATGCGATAGGTCTATGTGATCGAAACCTGAGCTTATAATGCCTCGGTCCGATCCCGATCTCACCTGAGCTGATCGTGCCTCGGACCGAATCTCATTCTCACTTTCGCAATCCTCAGCCTGTGCCAAATATAGCAGACCTACGTGATCGCTGCCCGAGCTTATAATGCCTCGGCCCGATCCCAATCTCACGTTCGCATACAATCACATCGAATTCCGTGCATACACTTGCACCTCACACCCACAACATTACAATCATATCACAAACACATAATCACGCATAAATCAACATTTTACCATACTCAAACATTTTCAAATCAATTTCAGTCATTCACGGGACTTTCATAAAATTCCAAGACAAACTTAACGGTACCAACCACGCACCAAACGACATCTCGTAGCACATCACACGGCACATCACAACCAGCAAACAATCATTTTTCGCACCCAAAATCACAATATCACACTTCCGACTCTTCACAACACTTGCATAAAATCCCAAGCCAGATCTAACGATACAAATCACACACCCAACAACACCCCACATCACATCAAACAGTCCAACACAGCCAACATGAGCCTCTACAATTCCTCCGAAACTTTTCCGAAATCAATCCTACAGCCCGTTATACCGTTCAGCCCCTAGTTTCTATCAAACCGCGCAGGTCCAAAATTTACCCGATATACTAGGCGAGATTTAGATTGAACTGACCAAATTCTAAACTAATACGGTTAGAGCGAAAGCGGCGGCAAAACCAAAATCTAACGGCGGCGGGCGTACGGCAAGCGGCAACGACAGTGGCTTAGGCGGCTCACCACTAGAGAAAGAAAGACCGAGAGAGAGGGAGAGAGAGAGAGAACGGTGGTGGCACGACGTGGGGGTGTTCCGCGGACGGCGGTGCGGCGGCGACGGGAGGCGTGGAGCGGCAGCGGGAGGGCTCACGGTGGAGAGAGAGTTCGGGAGGGAGAGAGAGAGAGGTGGAGTCAAGAATGGAGAGAGAGAGAGAAAATCTAGACTTAATCTCCAAGTTTTGACCATTTTTGCAAAATGACCAAAATGCCATTCTCTCAACTTTTCATCCGACGGTTCAGATTCGATCTTATCTTGAAATCAACGGCCGAGATCGAATCTCATGCAAAATAACCAAGGGCATTCTTGTAATTTCTCAAAAAGTTTAAGGGCAAAATTGTTTTTTCCAAATTTGAGGGTAAAATGACCAAAATGCCTTTTGCCCATCAAACTAGCCCTTTAGAAATCCTTAGGGGAAAAATGGTCACTTTCTCCATTTCTCGCCGAAATCGAATTTTTCTGAAGGATTTATGCTTACCCAAAATTGCACGTTACAATCACGATGTCGTCCTAACATTCTGTCGTGACTTTCTAATTTTTCGATGCTTAATTTTGTCTCAATTTATTAATCGAATCCTATATAATGTAACTTGTGCATATCTCTGACTAACGAGCGGCTTTCAGGGAAATTCGCAGAATCGACCCGTGACTGATATTAAATTGAGTTACGTGAAATTTATTCAGACCGTCACGACTTTGGTTGTCAATAAAATCGCGAGGATTGATCACTAGTTCCAATGAATACGATCGTTCGGAATAGGTTCGGAGTCGTTCGTCAATTCATTTCAAGATCAATCGAAATCACCCGTGATCCACGCGTATGATAATAACAAATTGGCCCATCACTATCCTAAGATCGGCCTACATTAGTTCAAAATGTCACCTCGACGATTTTATGGTCGAAATTCAGTTCACGGTCGAATTTCTCTAGTCGTACGAATTTAAATCCCTAATTAGCCTTTCCCTAATGGTTAGTATCCCAAGAATGATCAGTTCTGGGTGAGACTAGCTACAAGTACATTAATAAATAATTCATCTCATAAATCCCCAAACGGATGAAATTTCGGAATGTCACGTGGGCCACTCAAGGTCCCGTGAGATCTAGGTTCACTTGGCCTGGCTTGCTTGGGCAGCCCATGCCCTTGGCTATGGTTTCGCTAAATAGTAGACAAGGTCAGTGGAAATATTGTCAATCCATTTATGCGCATCACTAATTAGATGACGAGGCATTTGACTACTTTAAGAGAGTTATACTGTTACACCTCGAACCCTAACAGGCTCGCGACACCCCTCGATGGTCGATCAATGAATGCAACGTCCGAGACACGTCGCCGACCCAACCCAAATATCAGAGATTAGGTACGCGCGGAAACAAAATGAAACAACCCAGACAATTAATAATGACGAAAAGGTAGCAATAGAACAAATCAATAACTATAATTCCTATATTGGGTAGATACAACCAATGTTCATAAAAAGACAAATCTTGAGCTAGACCCCAACAACAAAACCGCGTTCATCAAAAAGAGACAGTGGTTCGTAAACTTAACTCCTCTACAAAAAAGGGGAAATTCAAAGTAAAGGGTACTTGACTCGTCCTCGATCTCCGAGATACCCTTGCAACGTCTCCAATCACTCACGGTCGCGGATCTGAAATGGTTATATAATAACCGTGAGAACGAGTCTCAATAAGCAATACCCTAAACCCCACTTAGGCCAATGCGTACTTAGACAAGCTTTATATGCAATCTAACCGATAACATATATAATTCACCTCAATGGACTTACCTCGCCATTCAGTCACATGCCCACACTGCACATTAGTCAAATCATGATAATGAAATAATATCCCGAAAACATAACACAATTATTCGAGCACCATCCACACTCGCACCCAACCAGCCCAACCAATAATCCATACATACCATCAATCAATCCAACTAATTCGATCACATGTTCAACCAGCCAATTCGATTACACTCAATTCTCATGCATGGTCGAACATCTTTCTCACAACCCACGCCACTGCGCCCCAGGTCCATTCTCACTACTTGCGCTACTGCGTCTTAGGCCCAATCTCACAGCCCACGTTACTGCGCCTCAGGCTCAGCCCTCAGATCAAGCCGGGCTCGGTCCCGTGTAACCATGCCTCAAGACATTTTTCTCATTCCAATAACCCGCGTAACCTACGCTTTAAGTCTAGTCATGCCTTTCTCGCCATACCCGCGTAACCACGCCTCAGGTTGGTAGCCCTCTAATCAATCCGGGCTTTTTTCATGCACATGCACAACAACACAAATCGCCATTTAATGTGTCGTACGAATCCAAATCATATCACAAGCCCATCACACTAACCTACCAATCCGACATTTAAGCCGGCAACATACGAACATCAAATCCACCCACGAATGCCATAGCTAGCCAATCATTGACGCACCACCATTAGCCACTAATACGCACCCAAAATCATCTCAACTCCAAATCACGAGCTCATAAATCCGACATTCAAGCTGGCCACAATCACACGTCAATTTCCTCCACACACGCCATGACAATACGATCATTTAACCCATCATAATTAGCCACTAATTAAGCCTCACAATTATAACAATTTAATCTAATAAATACGCACATACGAATATTGACCCTAATCCACGTTTAGCTCATAAATTGGTACTAATCACATCCTAAACGAGTCTAAAAATACCCATAGTCCTAAATAAGGATTAGAATGTCACTTACTAGGTTTTGGCCAGGGAAAAATCGGCTTGGGCCTAAAATGGCCCAAGTGAACAGTGTTGGACTTGGCACGGGCAAGGGCACGACGGGCCCGAGGCTCGGCCACGGGCAAAGTCCTCGGTCAAGGCTCGGCCATGAGCAAATTGCTCGGCTACTACTTGGGCACGCGCGGGCACAGTTGGGGGCGACTCGACCACGGCCTGGGCATGCATGGGCACGGTCGGGCAGTGACTGGGCTGTAGTGTGGGCGCCTTGGCCGTGGTTGGGTTAGCTGGCCGGCGACGGTGCGGCCGGGGGCGATGACGGCGCGAGCTGGGCGACGACGGCGGCGACGAGCTCGACGACTGCAACGCACGAAGGGGAGAGGGAAGTCAGTCGGAGGGGTGGTGGCGAGAGAGAAAGAGAGCTGGGGGTGGTGAGGGCTTGAGCCGGCGATGACGGGGCAGCACAGAGGCGGTTGGTGGCAAAAAAGGGAGCTAGGTGGCGGTGGATGAAGCCGTGGCGGCGGCCGAGACGGCGGCGTGTGGTGGCTAGGCGAGGCGGAGCTGGACAGAAGGGAAAAAGCTCAGCCCGATGAGTTGTAGTTGCGACCTAGGCTCACGGCGGCGATGGGCGGTGCAACGGCATTGTAGGCGGTGGGGCGAGACCAGACAAGCTGGCCGACATCTCGGCGGAGCTTGGCCGCGATGAACGCGGTGGCGACTTGCTGCTGTGTGCGACGTGAAGGAGACGAGCAGCCGGGTCGGGGGAAGGTGATCGGATGAACGACGCGGCGGCTGGGGGCAATGCATGGCGGCTGTATGGTGCGCGACGCGGTGGTCGGGTGCGGCGCGGTGGACTAGGGGGGCGGCCGGAGTCGATAGGCTGGGCGGCGAGCCAAGCTCACGCGCTCGGGAGAGGAGGGAGATCGAGTCGGGGCGATGCTACCGGGCAATGAGGCGGTGTGATGGCGGTGTGAGGAGGACGGTGGCATCGGAGGCTGGTGAGGCGGCGTCTAGCGGAGGTGGAGCAGCGGTTGAGCTGGCGGCGACGGGTGAGGGTGGTGCGCGGGATGGTGAGCTCGGGCGGGAGGTAGCAGAAGCGGCGATAGAGAGAAGGAGAAGGAGAAGAAAAACAGAAGAAAAGGGAAGAGAATGGAGGAGAGAGAGAGAGGAGACTGCATGGGGGGTACGGCGGAGGGGATGTCTACATGGGAAAGATGTGCGGTGCAGAGGGGAGAGAGAGAGAGAGAGAGAGAGAGAGAGAGAGAACAAAAAGTCATAATTTGTCCTCAAGTGCGAATCCAACAGTCACGGTTCAAACTAAAATCGATCTAATGGTCTCCAAAAATCCTAAATAATAATTTTAGAATTTGGCCTACGGACACTAGAAAAATACATTACGAGGGATGTCTACTAGTCCAAATTTATACCCGGTCCAAAAATTCACTTTTCTACTATTCCTGGCAAACTCGAGGCTGGCCTCGATAATATCGACACCGTCCAATTAAATTCGTCACGAAACTCTGAAAATTCGATACTAAAGTTTGGACTCTAAATAACGGCCAAATTTGATCGAATGCGATTCAAGCAAAATCTCTATTTTAAAAACAATAACCGAGAGTAATCAGTTCCCGGGCGAGATTTTACTATAAGCACACTGACAAATTACACGTTTTCTAAATCCCAAAAATGGGCCAAAATTCGGACTGTCACACATACTTACTGCCTCCATTTAACCATGCTTGGTTAAATTTCTTCACTTTGACATTTAGAGCATTGGGCAGAAATCACATTGCGGGAGCATCTGCAAGAACCATCGCAATGCTTTGTTTTAATTAAACAGTTGGATTTCCTTTGTTTGTACCAATTCTAAGTTGACTGTTCGACGCCAGAGGAAGAACCCTGAATGAGCCGTTCCCAATTTGTTCCTCGGCCGGCACGTGAGGACGCACTCTCGCCTAGAATAGCTCGAGCAGTCCGTTGACAACCGATAGGTTCGAGATTAAGACCCCCTGCCTAGTTCTCAGAGCCAATCCTTTTTGCTGAGGCTACGGATCCTTTTTGCCGACTTCCCTTACCTACATTATTCCATCGACCAGAGGCTATTCACCTTGGATACCTGATGTGGTTATGAGTATGGCCGGGCATGGATGGTACTCGGTCCTCTAGATTTTCAAGAGCTGCCGGGGGCACACCGGACACCACACGACATGCAATGCTCTTCCAGCCGCTAGACCCTACCTCTGGTTGAGCCATTTCCAAGATGGGCAAGCTTTTAAAAAAAAAAGGTTAACTCTTCTTGAGGCCCCTGCTAAAGTCTCAGGACTCCCTAACATTGCCATTAGCCACCACGTCCCAATTTAGAAATTTTAACTCGATTTCTTTTCGAAGCTCATGCACGAAGCACTATCAGACGGGCTTCCCCTATCTCTTAAGATTGACTGACCCATGTACAAGTGCCATTCACATGGAATATTTTCCCTCTTCGGTTTTTAAAGTTCTCATTTGAATATTTGCCATTACCACCAAGATCTGCACTTACGGCCGCTTCGCCCCTCGGGTTTTGCAGCGACTGTTGTGCCCTCCTACTTAACGAGGCCTGGACTTTCTGCCATTTGCCTAATTCACAACACTTTCATACATTCAGTTTTTCGAACCACACTATAGATTCCTTTACTAAAAACCTTCAACCTTCTCTTGCCAATGTGTCTCAATTGAATATTCCATAATTCAGACTCTCTAACAGATGCATGCGATATCCCTGTGGCGAAATTCATCACCGTCTCACCATGAAGCTCATACAAGCCATTGTATTTTATTCATCTCATTGTCACTAAGGCACCTTGAACGACCTTCAGAATTCCACCTTCTGAAGTATAACCAACCCCTTTACCAAAAAAAAAAAAGAATAACAAACCTAGTTGAATCTAACGCTCTCAAGCAAATTAGATTCTTCTTCAATTTTGAAGTATGTGTCACTCTAATCAATGTTCTCATGATATTGCCATGCATTCTAATTCTAATATCGCTAACACCCATAATATTGCATTTAGTGTTATTCCCCAACTACACTTTACCATTATCTATGCACTAACAAGTAATAAACCAGTTTTAATTTGGTCTAGCATGAAACAAACAACTAAAATCCATTACCCATATGTCAAATTACAAATCCACAGTGATAGACATGACTTATTTAGCACTATCCGAATTACAGTCAGCTATAGTTGCAACATCATATGCAAACTCAACTCTAATTTTCTTATCTTTATCGTTCTTCAATTTAAGGCTATTCCTTCTGAGATGTCCCACCTTACCACAATTTCACAAACATCATCACTAGTCTTAAACTGACTTCATCTATTCATGTTTACACTACTCCTACTAACATAAGTAGTAGTTCTTTCTCTGCCTTCACCTACTAAAGCTTCAAGCACATGTTCATTAGATTCTTTTTTTTACAAATGTCTTCACTAAGAATTGAAACGTGAACCTCATCAAACGTCAAGCTTCTTGACCCTTAGAGCTTACTAATGGCAGTAACCGTAATATTCCAATCATCAAGCAATGACGAAAGTATAATCAAAGACGTATCGCATCTTCAAAATTAATCTTAATCAAACTCAGTTGAATATCAACCACATTGAGTTCATTGATGTGCTTAGCAATGGACACACCTTTGTCTATCTTTAAGGGAAACAAATGTTAAATTAAGTAGACTTTATTGATCGCAAATGACTTCTCGTACATGTGCATGAGGGCCTTCATCAAACCTGCAGTAGTCTTCTTTTTCACGATATTAAATATGACATTACAAACCAACGTCAGCTAAATAACATTTAACGCTTGTTGATCCAGCAAATTCCAATAAGCTTTTTCATCAATTTTGGGTTCTTCCCAAATAATTGTAAGTGCAGATTCATCTAATAAAGATAATCTTCAATCTCCATCTTCTAGAAACCAAAATCCTTCTCATCAAATTCGTTGATATTCCCTTTTTCTTTTTTTAGTCGTAATCGATTCGCTTTAACTTAGCCAAACCTATCTTTAATACTAATTGTTGCGGAAAACAAGTGATCGAACCTTTAAATTAAACAGAACAAGATAAAAAAAAATTAAACACTAAATTTACGTAGTTCAGTCGATTGGACATATGCCTTTGGGAGAACAACATAGTAGTTTTAATCGCATTTGAATCACTTAAATACTTTTAATGTTTCCCAATCTCTAATTACACCCAATAACTTACACAATATTTAGCCTTCGTAATTCCTTGTGAAGTGATTTCTCAATCTCAGAAAAAAATTCTCAAATGTTTCTACACCATTTAATTGGCTTCAATGCTCTTGGATTGCTTCATAGTGTAATTCATGACAAAGTAGCCTTTTGGCTACTCTTCACAAAGAAGACCACTTATTATGTATAAAATATTTAGATGCAAAGTTAAAACTTATTCAAATTATGAACTTTCTTATTTAGATCAATTTCCTTTGCCGGCTCAAACTCGATACAAATCTTTAACAAAACTCTTGGCCTGAAACGTTTCCAAAAAGGGGGATTTTTCTCTACCTCAACTTCAATCACGCAACCTAGGGCGAGGTCACCAAGGTCACACGGCCCTTGGCGTCGCATTGCCTAGGCCCTAGGCTGTTTGAGGTCGCGTGAGATCTGGGTTCGCCACGGTCATCGACTCCGATTACTTCTAGGTTTGCTTTGCTGTGATCCCGTTCTTCATCCTCTGCATTGTCCTTTTCTTTTTAATTACTAACAAGGTAATAAACTAGACATAAAAACACGAATAGTCAAAACATATAAATTTGAACAGACTCTTGAAAAACAATACTACAATAAAAACTCTTCTCAATTCGTGCACCAGTCTTGGGAGCCAAACAGATATCGACATCAAACTTGTAAATCAACAACTTGTCCATTGAATTGATAACCTCTTCTCATAATCGGCAACTTCCTTAGAAATGAATTTGATTTAATTACTAACAAGGCCTTGTCAATATTCTAAAGGAACTCGTTCGAGAGAGTCCCGATGCAGCAAGTTATGAGATGGATCATAGCGAGACTATACTGTATTTGTGCGTGAAGCATAATAATTTGCAAGCTTTGAAGCCTTCGGTGGAGACTGTTGGTTAATTTGAAGAACAACAATGGCAACACTATATTGCACCTAGCCGCTGCAGATAAGCAAACTGAGGTAATTTGAAACGCACTAGTCCCATCTTATACTATAAAGCACTTATAATTATCTTCTCCTTTGTATCTCAACGAACCGATCAGTTTTTTGACCTTCTCATGGTACTATGGACCGTAATATGATGCTCTCTGATAATTGCCAGGGTTTCATTATTACTGTCTTGGTATGAGTTGGGAATCATTGTCAATAACATCAAACATTAGCTTTATTCGGACAATATTGTTACTTAGACATGGAACTGATTGGTAGCTGTCTCGATTAAGTGAGAACTCATTCACCTTCAAAAAATGAAAGAGCACTTCCCAACATAAGATTATAAAAGGCTACGCAGATTCAAGTATCTCCAGAATTGCTGGTTTTCAGGCTAATCACTTGGACAAAGAGATACATATATGATTAACCATTTAAACAGAAACCTATAAGGATGTTACTGCTTTTGCTAATGCAAAACTTCACATCAAATACGTAGTTGTCTTCTGGTGTCAAGGAAACTCACCACCAGAGATTGCAAACCAATGATCAACATGATAAAAAAAATACAAGACAAGAACTCTTTTGTTCCCCGCTGCTAGCGTCACAGAGACTACGAAATTATTGGATGCAAAGATTGTGGAACACAAATAACTTTTATTTCTGGGAAAGAAGTTAAAAACCAGATGCAGGGTAACCCAAACTTGATTGTTCAATTGTCTTGGAGGTCTGAAATTAAACTTGAAATAATACGACGCATAACATACACAATGAGATGCTCTAGATGCTGATCATTAAGACCGGTTCTCTTTGACATTGTAAATGCATGGATCTTCTATACTACAAAGAACAGCTTAAGACTCATCTGATTGAACCTGTGCACCTATAAAAGATCTCATAAGAAAAGAACTTCGATCACATACATAGCACTGAATTGACAATTCGTCTAATTCATCTCTTCAGTTTCACAGATAAAAAATTTGCATTTACAAGGGCCTAGCTAGATCAATTTGATAGCAGTGGCCACTATACGATTCTTGAGTCCATTCGCAGACAAAGTCTGTTCTGCTATGGAGAAAAATTAGCGAATTTGGCCTAACAGAATGCATGACAATCACATACAAAATCGATGAAGGCAAGTTTTATGGTCCCATATTGGATGATTTTTAGTTGTTTCTTAAGATGATGTCACGCCACCAGAGAGAAATGGAATGGCTAAAGTTCCAACTTTGCGCTCTCTTCCCTCATCACCAAACACTTAAATGGAGATGACACAGTTTTTGTTAAATAAGAGAACCACAACATGAATTATGCTTAAACTTTACAGAGTAAGCAAGCCACATGAGTAAAATTACATGACATGGCTATTTAATTAAACGGAGGCTTCATATTGAGCCAAATTTGAAACGATAAGGTACTTGATTGAATAAAATACTTCATTATAAAAAGAGCAAAAGTTCATATACTTTCGGATGTCATTACCCGTAGAATATATTACAAGGTCATTTCAGCAACAATTGGTCAAGAACACGTAAGTTGCTATGCTATATGCAAATATGGAGATTACAAACGTAGTACTGTTAAAAACAATTAGATGGAATGAAATTAAAATTTAAAAAAAATGGATTTTCCAATCAGAAAAAGTTCAAAGGCCTATATAAAAACAAGAAGTTGAAAAGATTATTGAATATGAACATGGAGCAATAGAAGTTAAGCTTAACAAGAGTGGATTGATGACATTGAACATTGGAGAATTAAATGAAGAAAAAATTCCTACAGGGATTTCATAAAAAGTGCCTTCTAGGTCATCATGCTCACTTATCCCGGAAACAGAGCATGAGAGAATATTTTGCAATTGAATTAGTGAAACAGAAGACCAAGTAACATCCTCCTTATATGATAGATCCTATATTGCTCCGAAAAGAGTCTATGAATATTCATCCTAGCAAATGTAGGGCAACCCCAAGGCCAAGCTCACTCATGTTTTCAGATTACCAAATAAACTTAGTAACACTTCCTTTAAAATAGATCACAAAATCTCAAAAGAAGATTTCTTTTCAGAAGAAAATAAAGGCAAAGGAAATAATTTGCAGAAATATACACTTCAACCGAAAGAAAGGTTCTTCAAGAACAATGATATGTATAAAGAAACAAGCAGAAAGTAAATCTGCAATTCTTCGATTGGTTTCAACATAGAGTAAAACAAGGAGATATAAAACTTGTATTATGGCATATTGAATACCCGAAAGATCAATTATCCGCCTGTGGTTGAATTTAAATCAGGAGAGAACAGTACAGCATCACATTATAGGTGAGTGGCAAGAAAGAAGAATGGAGTAAACCTGCTATTTTAGAAAAAATAAATGCAGTAATAGAACAAGATATTCTTGCAGTTATAAGGTAAACAACTTGACAGAATGAGAATAAAACAAGGGAAGAGGCCAGAAATGAAGAACCGGAAACACCTTTAACAGAATTGAGACAACAGATTGGCTGATGTGAGGAGACAGATGAGCCGCGTTCAAAAGCAACTTGTTGGTTTTGAGTCTCCTTAAGAAAAATGTAGGGTACATTCAAGGAAAATAGACTTGGACATACTGGTCTCAAGTCTCTCCGAGAAGTAGAGTTCGTAACCTTGCGTTGCCTGTGACATAAGCGCACACAAGAATAATGGTCAGTAGGACACTGAAGAACGTGCACATCTACTAAATATGTTATATTACCTTAGATCTTCCACTTGCTTCGCTGCTTGTTCAAGTTTGCCTTATTGTTCTTATAAATAGCTTGATGTTTGAGGCTCAGCCTTGCCCGAGCTTAAACCTTTGTCCGTCTTTCATCTCAAAATTACGCCCATTATAGTTGTGCCCCATCTTGAACTTGAACCTATTCCCCTTCCAAAACTCAAAGTCGTGCCCCTTCCTGATCAAAGCTGTGCCCTTTCTTGGAGTTGAACCTCTGAACCTTCTTGATCTCAGTTTGATGTTTTGTCCTTTCCTGAAGTAGAAGCTGCGACCCCACCTGACCACTTGCTCTGCCTCTTTCTGCAGGATCCTTTCCTGGGTTTGAAGCGCATCTGGTCCCACTTCCTCTGCCTGTTTTTGCAGGCACCCGGTCAGTCTCCACAGTTCTATCCCTCTTCACCTGGACCAAGTTAAAATTCAACATAAGTTTAAGGACTACACAATTAAGATGATGCAAATCTTCGGTACTTACATGAGAAAGGTCTCTTTGATCCTCAATTTCAATTGTAGCTTTCCAGGATCTCTCATAATGTTCAACTCCTTCACCCTTTTGGCAACACGATGAGACGACAACATTTTGGTTGACAGATATGCCAATCTCGTCCCTATCCTTCTTCCGATATTCCATACTCGCAGTTTTACCTCCATCAACATCACCACAGTGCCCAATCCTTCCATCCCTCATTTGCCTCCTATTTCCTGTGGCTTCAAAACATTCAGCATTGGGCGACTCTGCCTGGAAATTAGATGCAGAGTCCGAGTCTTCATCAGGACCTGAATTGTCACACTCAGCCCCACCCTCATGGGGATACACATCAGTGTTCATTCTCCATTCCTCTCCAAACATTTCCCTAATCTGATCATTATATTCTCCCTCACTGTCAACCCCTCCCTCAACGTACAAATGAATCAATCCTCTTTTAGATGCTTGTTGCACCATTCCCTTCACTTGCTCATCACTTTTGATCTCTGTGGGCAAATCGTTGAATTCACCAGGAGTCTTGTACCACATTCTCTTCGAACAAAAGCCAAATCCTTTCACGTTAGCAATCAATCCTTTATATGTCACCGAATCAGGGGTGACATCTTCATTTTCCCTCATAATTCCACCAACAAACTCAAGCTGCTTGCTGGACTCCTTTACTCCGAGGTGGAATCTGATTGTGAAGGGAAGTTCCATCTGTGATGTAACAACTTCAATGTGAGAGCCAAACAACATGTGTACTGGATACATATCAAACTTTTTGCATATTTACCCAAAATCCAATCCGGTACAGACATCATTCGTTAGTTAGAGACAAATTTAGAATTAAGTACTCAGAAGAGGTTGTACGGAAATAAAATGAGCAACCTAGGAGTAGAAGCAAGAGAGTCATTTCACAATCCTCTCCATTAATCTCTCACCTTTTCCTTTTCAATTTCCTTGTCGCCAGATTCTTTGCTCGTCCTCCAAACCATAATTTTTTTCCACCAAGCTGTGGCCTTTTTCCCGCCTTCAGTTCCTGTCTGTAAAGTGAGAGAGAATGAGACAGAGCAAGCGAGCGAGAGAGAGGAAGCAACAAAAAATGGCAACATTTAAAAGGGCTGATATTGATGTGGCTATAGAAAGGAGCATACCTGGCCAAAAATGGAAGCAAAGCTCCCTCTAATATATAAGAATTTCTTTTAAATTGTATGTTCTCCTTCACTAGCACAAGAGTACATATTCATATTCCATTCTTGTTTATTTTACATATTGTTTTATTTAGATACTGACCAAAATACAAGAACACGTATTCCACATACATTGTTACTGTTCATTGAGAATGTTTTTTTTTTTTTTTTAAAGTACTTGAGCAACTACTTCTAGCTTTTTACACTTATTCCACCCCTCACCCAAGCTCGCCGGGTGACCCTCACTTGCTGCCAGCGAGGGCCTCACATGGCCAGCCACATGGAAAAAGGAAAATAAAGTTTAAAAAAGAAATAAAAAGAAATTCAGAAAATCAAAAAAATTGTAAAAGTTGTCCACATCAACGCCTGCCGTACAACGTGAGATAGTCGGTATCCACGTCAGCGATTTTTGGCCAAAATTGACTGGAATGACTAAATTGGCAAATCATAAAAATGTTTAGGACTAAATTGACAAATCGTCAAAAAGATTAAGATTAAATTGGTACAATTGAAAGATTTATGACTAAATTGATAAATTATCAAAAGTTTTATGATTAAATTGACATAATTGAAAGATTTATAACTAATTAGCCACCGTACAATAAATTTAGGGCTTTTTGGACCATTTTCGGTGAGGGTGGGGGAATCTTTTATTTTTCAAAGTTGCAGGCTATTGTGCCACAGTACCCAAGTTCAAGAGGGCTAGTGTTACATAATATCCAACACTCAATCACGAAACAATGAATAATTTTAAAAATTACAATTTATAATACTTTTATATGTGTATTCATTTAATCTATACAAAACAACAATTCAAATTAAGAAAAACATGTAACAGTAATGTGTTTGAATTATTTAAAGATACCTCCGATAAAATTTCGTGGTTGGATTGAAAAAATATACTTTAGTTCATGTAAATTTCGGAATAATAGTTAAATTTTTACAATTTGTGATGTTTTACCGATTTATAGAATCAAACTGAAACTAGAACAAGTCAATTCACGCACGCCTGCTACATATTGCTGAAAGAGATGTCGCACCTTGTCTGACTTGGATTCAAAGTTTGATTTATCCAGAAGAATCTCCTGTACATAACGCAACAAAGGCATTCCGGGTGGGTCGCTCGGAGTAGAATCTTTGAAAAAGTCTCCACACCCCTGTATTTCGACGAGGCAATCTTCTGGTATATTTGTCCAAGATGGATCAATGCACTTTCTCAATGACATGCATGCTCGGACCTTCAAGCATTTCAGAGACTCTAGATGCTCTAGGCCCCAAACATCAGTAAGTTCATTGCACTGTTGGATTTCCAATTTCTCCAGGTTTCTCATGCGATCTAACCAATTTATTGTTGCCAGAGATGCACACCCAAAAACGAAGAAGGACTCCAATTTTTCCGAAAAAGAAAAAGATATATTAACTAGATCTGGACAATATGACAGGTGAGCTTGCCGTAGGTTCTCTGAAGAAATGGTTAATCTCTGAAGCAGTTCGCAACTGTGAACAGTTAAGCTCTCCAGTCCAGGAAGTCTATCGAGTGGAATGTCTTCCACTTCAACATAATAGAATTCTAAAGTCGTCAAATTTGTCAATATCAAGCTGGAGGGAAGTAAATCTTCCCACTTGAAGCTAGAGCATAGTAAATCCAATCTCAGCAGAGAGGACGAAAGCTTTCCATCGGTTTTTAGGTCTAGGCGAGACAAAGAAGCCAACTCTGGAGGTGATGAAGCATGCTGATGAAGCATGTTGTTTGTCCTTGAGGGAAGTTCCGACGACTCTTGAATCCCATGACAATTTCTTAAGTTTAGTGCTTGGAGGTGATGAAGCACGTCGATTTTCCTGGGAATTTCACAAATTTGGGTGCTAGTTAAATTTAGGATTCTAAAACATGATAGATCTACAATTCCAACGGGAGTTTCACTTGTCGTTTCATCACACACCGAGAGATCTAGCTCTTCAAGAATTTCCAACATGCTGATGCCACTAGGTAACTGCCAAACATGATGCTCTGGAGAATATGATCCATTTTTTGGTAAGCTCAATAAGCGTAATGATCTTAACTTTCCAATGAATTTGGGAAATTCCATCATAGTCTTGTCTGTCAGAAGAAAAGACTCAAGTTTCAATAGTCCATTCATGGAGTTTGGAAGTTTGGCAATGCTCGTTTTTGATAAGTCTAACTCCATCAATGAGGTTAAATTCCCAAGTGAGCTTGGAAGTTCACTCAACCCAGAACACCCCCTCAATGAGAAGCGCACAAGCTTCACTAATTGCCCCACTTCTTCTGGCAAATTTGTAAGAACCTCGCACCATTCAATCTCTAACTCAATCAACGACTCTATATCTCTAACGAAGCTTTCAATTCTCTTTAGCTTGTCGCAATGCGCAAGAGTCAACTTCTTTAAACTTAAGCATTTAGAGAAGTTTGGGATTGTCGTTATGCCACCACATTGAGTAAGAGCCAAAACTTTTAAATTCCGTGCCATCTGTAAAATAAAAATGAATGGCATGTCAAGTGTAAGAACCATGCATTGTGCACACTGTGACTATCATACGAGAATTAGAGCATGTAATTTACCTTGATCAGGTCCCATGCTTTTGCATCATCGGTGAAGCTAGCATTGTGAAGTTTAAAAACAACAAGATGATTCAAATACTTATTGTCTCCCCTCAAATCCCAACGAGGAGAATGCCAAGAAATCCATCTCAACTTTGAACAACACTCTGCAAAGTCTGCAGCATAAGTTCCGTTGCCTAACTTGAGGAGTCTTAGGTTTTCTAACCTTTCAAACTCTTCATGTTTAATCTCTATGGTGTAATTCAATCCATCTATGTCGATCCCTTGAACCTCTTCCTTCCTCTGCAAGTGAAATTTCGGAATGATGTGAAGAAGTTTGTCAACTTTTAACTACTATGTTTTACAACTCGAATGGGAAGGAAAAAAATGATAAAAACATAAACAAAAAAGGAAGTCTTAAATTCAAGATATACAACTTCAATTTAATATTGGGAGCTTCTTACTGACCTCTTTGCTTTTTATGACTCCGCGGGCCTCTTCTGCAACCCACAACCTACTCCGCTTTCCTGGGTTGGATGGACTTTCTTGACGGACAATATGCTTTCCCAGGTTTATTAATTGATTATGCATCCACAACTTATTGTTATCCAATATCTTTATCAAGCACCTCTTGGTAAGAACTTCAATTCCTATTGCAGGAAAAAATTTACAATCGTCCCATATGTAAGTTGCATCGGTTTTCTTCTCATTGAAAAGGAAACATGCTATATCGAGAAACATTTGTTGTTCACCATATTCTAGGTCATCGTAGCTAATTTTCAACTTATCTAGAATCTTTTTCCCAGGTTCTTCCCTTAACATGACCAACATATTATCCCAAAAATCTTCCTTTTTCCCCTTAAGCAATGAACCTACCACTTCAATTGCCAAAGGAAGCCCTTCCATAAGTAAGACAATTTCACATGAACGTTCATGATAATCATCCGAAGGAAAATCTCTATCAAAGGCATGCCAACAAAAAAGCTGAAGCGCAGGAGCATCATCCATCTTTAGAATCTCATATGGATGAATATCACCTTCAAATCCCCCAACTGAAAGAATATCTTTGTCTCTCGTAGTAATGATTATCCTAGATCCTGGAACTAATTTGGAATTTCCTATAAGACTCTTGATGGGCACTTTCTCATCAACATCATCGAGAACCACAAGGACTTTCTTATTACCGAGTGTTGCGCCAATCCTCCTCATTCCTTCTTCACAATCGTCGATTTTCTCTGCAGATCCAAAACCACCAATGTCAGATATTATTTTCTTCTGCAACTGGACTATGCCCTCTTTGGTCAACCTTTCTCGAACGTCCTCAAGGAAGCTACAATACTTTCCAAAGTGGGCACATAGTTTATTGAAGAGGACCTTGGCAATAGTTGTTTTACCCATACCACCCATTCCGTAAATTTCAATGAACCGCACATCAAGTTGTTTGACATCTAATAATTCTGTCAAGTCATTTACCTGATCATCATGTCCAACCAAATGTTTAGGCACTGATTTTTGTTTTATCTTCAACTCCTTCAAAACCTTTTCAACAACCAATTTGACAATTGTTGCTTGGCTGCGATGTATGAAAGCGCTTTCATTAGCCGACTAGATTAATTACATACCCATGCATCATCGATGGGTTTGTCAAAATCTTAACTTGCAAAAATTGAAGTACATCACGACCAATATCTAAGTACACTGAAAAATCAGTATATGCTAATTTAGTAGAATTCACATGATACATTTTTCATATATGATTAGAGAAATTTCTGAAAACTGTAGTATTGGTTCACCCGATGGCAAAGTTACTAAGTGGCTATTATATCATGCATAAGCAAAATGTCGGCATCTATAGCTCAGCCTAAAAAAAAATTCAGCACTTGTAATAGGAGAATCGTGATCCGAGGTAATGTAGACAAATCCAACGCCATCCATTGAACATCTACAGTTTGGTGAAGAAAAATATAATCCCGATTCCTGTAACTATTTCCCAGCGCCAGCAGTATACTCATTGCAATAATTTTCATTGCTTAATTTATGCATGTTAGTCTTCTCTGAATCTGATTATGTCAAATATAAGGCATTTAAAGAGCCGTGTCACATTAAGATTCGTTCAAAATTGAAAACCGAGGAACCGGAATCCCATGGGGTTAATGCGGTGGTTAAAGAATGAAGATCTGAACGTGGATTAGGCGCACAACATCGATTTGATTCTCCTCACCATCAAGTGCATACATTCCTTTGTTTGGGCCACATATCTGGGTTTTGGGATGCACCTTTCCTTGTTCATTGAGTTAGTAGGATAAGTCAATGTTTCGGAATTTGGAATTTACCTATCTACGGTGCACTTCCTTTTTCATATCCGTCTTATGTTTTAGAATCCAAGATTCTCAAGCGACTTGGTGTCACATTTGACTACAAAACCCAAAAGCATAAGAGATTGCCAACTCTGCATTGTGCAAAGACAGCTCATTTACATTGGTGAAGGTAATGGGCCGCCCACAATGCTATAATAATGCATACTAGGTGTTTTACCGTATGTTACATTTAAAGTTATCAATTGACAGCTAAATTATGTGTCGTTATTGATGAGTGATGATAAGCTAATGAGTCATGTGGCCCAGTACTCATTTCTACCTTTTTTTACTGTGGATTAGATTAGATGGGTGATTACTACATCAAGGCTTTTTAGTTTGCCTAAGACAACCCCGAAGAAAGGTGAAAATAAAAATAATAATAAGTTGCAAAAACCATTTTCCACGTGTATCAACTTGCATCTCCACATTTTGCCATGTACAAATGGAATCCCTAATTTTCACATTTTCTTTTTCAAATTGCATGTGTCGCCCTGACTTATTATTAGTCCAGTTGTCATTTTCTAATCAAATCACCCTCACCACTCTCCTCAACCTGTCACTATCGACCTTCAGTCGTCACCCATCCTCGACTGTTGTCTACTGGTCCGCTACTCGTACTTGCTGCGAAGTTCCGGCACCCCTTACATCTCTCTCTCTCTTTGCACGGCCACACCAATCGGAGGCCTCCGCGCCGTCACCGACCTCAGATCATAGGCCCGCAATGACCATCGCCTCCGTGCCGGCCCAGATCGAGGTTGCCTAGCCTCGATTTGGACCTCCCATGAGCTCTGCAGAGCTCGAGGCCCCGAGATGACCGCCCAGCCATTCTTTACATGTTCTTAGGGAGCTCTAGCTTCTGCTGAATATTTAGACATGATTTTTCTTCACCAAATCTTAGTTTTCTTATGTGATTGGTGTTTCTTAAGGAGCACTCAGAAATTTGTAAAATAAAGTTGGCACCAGAGGCGATCCCTGATTTCTTTTTTTATCTATTCCCCGTAGATGGAGAATGAAAACTGGTATTCTACTCACAAGGGTAAATAAACTTTTTGGGTTAGAATTATTGATGATGGAGATCAGTATGGGTGCAAAATCTGAAATTGATTTTGGTAGGGATCATAAAAAAGTTCTAAATATTGTCCTTTTAAGAATCGTTTTATTCCATAAAACAGAAGGAAAAGAAAAGAAAAACTAGGTATGAATCTTTGAAAGTTTTACCTTTGGTCCTTTTTCACCGTCCATCCCTTGATTTCATCGACCTTCGCCAGAGCCTCTCTCCACGCCTTGACCTCTTTAGGAGACTCTTTCTCATGCCTCGAAAAGTCTTCAGTGTACAGTTGAGTCTTGAGCTTAATATCATTAGGTTCCACATGAAAAAAAATGGGAAAGATACTTTTTTGACCCTCCGACTGAGAGAAGTTGTGTCTTATGTGCACAAGTTCACGGAGGCACCATTTACTGGAAGCATAAGTCGGAGAGAAGATGGGTATGTAGAGTGTGCAGCTGTTGATAGCACGTAGAAGGTTGCCACCAATCTCTTCACCAACGGGAAGTTTTTCTTCGTCCCTGAATACATGGACTCCAGCATCTACCAATCGGTCATAGAGGAAGTCAGTGAAACTATGACGAGTGTCCTCTCCTCTGAAATTCAGGAACACATCATATTCATCTTTTAATGCTGGTGCAGCATCAAAACTCGTTCTGGCCTCCGAGTTTGTCATAGCTAGCAAGCTTATGACTTCAGATAGCTCTCTGCCCTAACGAGAAAAAAAGGTGGTTGTAGCGTGGCCTAGATAAGAAATGAACTGAGGTTGTGGATATGAACTGGGCGAGTGAGTGCCAATGCCTAAAATACTTGGCCGGCTCACTTTAAAGTCAAACTTAATTGGGTGTTTCTCACCTAACGTTCTTTATTAACAAGTGGACACCGGTGCAGGTGTCCAAAACCTTTTAACAAGTTCGGAAATTTTTAAAGACTCATTGTTAGACCATAAAGGCCAATCGGAAATTCTTTTAGTTTTTTTGGGATGAAGGCACCATTCCTTTCAACTAATGCAAAATGTTCAATCAAATCTCTTAATTCTTTTTGCACGATTAGGTTTATAAACTTCATACTTTTTATTCGAGTTGATTCTTCAATTAAAATTATAAACGGAGATGCTGACGTCACCATTAGATGCTGATGTTGCACCTTATGGGGAAATTATAAGATATAAAATTGTTTTCAAAATTTTAAAAAAAATAAAAATCTGGAAAGAACAAAAATCCTCAAAACAAAAAAAAAAAGAACAAAGAAAAATCAAGAGGAAAAGGGAAAGGATAGTGCAGTCAGGTGGCAAGGATTGCGGCCCGCGTTTAGATCTTGAACAGAGGGGCAGTCCTCACCCAGATCTGAGGCGAGGTGGTTCCCTCCATCGCTTCCAGCATGTTGAAGAAGTTCGAAGAGAGCGGCTTTGCTGGATTTTGAGGTGGTCGACGTCGCAAAGCTCAAGGACATGGAGAGGCATGTGCTCAAGGACAGCCTGTTGAAGGAAATCGGCGAGGACAATCTCCCATTTCTCCAAAAGATTCCTGATGTTAGAATATATTGTCTATGTCTGAGTTTTTCTCGTACCAGAATAACGAGATTATGATATGAGAGATATTCAGAATTAGAATAACGAGATTATGATATAAGAAATATGCAGAATCAGATAATATATCCCTGACACTAGCTAACTGAGTGTAGAGCACCGAGGTGAGAGAAGAACGCAATTGTATAATTATAGACAAAACTAAAAGGACCCAAACGCATTTCTCGTGGTTTTCGTGAATTAATTTGGTTATTGCAGAACGAATTCGTTTATAGGCAAAACAAATGCCATCCAGATTACAGTAAACCGCTTTAGATGGAGAGGCCTCCATTTTTTCTCTTTTTTTTCTTTTCAAATTTTTATTAACTAAAATTGTGAAAACTGCAACATAAGATGCCATGTTAGCATTTAACGAAAGTGTCAGAATCTCTATTTGCATTTTCAACGGAATGACCAACTTGAACAATATATACACACACACCCAAATTGCATAAAAAAGTGTTGAGGAACTTGATTGAACATTTTGCATAAGATAAAGCCCGTCAATCAATTTACACAAGGCCAATAATCGATACAACACGTGGTATTATCGAGAACTATTTTTGGAATGATATTTACTAGAGCTTTGAAGCTTTAATGGCGGGCTTGCAATCGCTACTCATTGGGGTAGGGAAGGCATTTTGCATTGTAATATGATTTACACACTGAACTATTTTGCGACAAATTGTAGGTATAAGATATTAACAACAATTCATTGATGAGAATTCCAAAAGTCCCTTTCCCAAGGCGCCCGTTTGTCAAAGTCCACACAAAAAAGTCCATATAATTGCCATAATAAAGCGATGTGGAGGGGAAAACTTTCCATTCCCATCCCTGCATCGCATGACTAAACGAAACGGGCTTTGGGGAAGATCCGAAGGATTCAAGCGGCACAAAGCGATATAGTCTTCGGGTGGAAAACTAAGATGGAACCAACCACCCCCAAAAAAATTCAGCAAAATCACCACGTGTTCCAGCTATGCACCAAATTTTCTGGGGAAAATCCAATTTTTCCCGCGAAAGCGAAAGGAACAGGAAAATGGAAAGAAAGAAAAAGACAGAAGACTGGACGGAGCAGCCCCGTTACTCCCAAGCAAAAGCACCACGGTGTTCACGGAGATAACGTACGCCTCTGCGAGCTCTCGCCTCACACCCTGAATTCGTCCTCTTCCTCCTCCTCCATTCCTCACCCGTGCCCTATCAAGGTCACGGCACCAGATTGCGTTGCCATCGCCGTCAGTGGCGGCTCCTCCCACCTTGTCCGATCGATGGTTGTCATGCCAATAATAGTTGAAGGTCCTAATTAAACATTTTGTAACAATCTGAGACTCACGATACCTCTATGTTTTTATTTTTGTGCATATGATGAGACTGGTCAATCAACTTACACAAGGTCAATAGCTTGTGCAATGCACAGTATTATCAAGAACTATTTTAGGAATGATATTTTCTAACGCTTTGAAGCTTTAATGACTACTTTTAAACACTACTGATTGCTTAAGGGAAGACATTTTGCATTAAAATATTACTTAGTCGCTAAGTATTTTGCCATATGCAAAGAACCAAAACTGAACAAGCCTACCTCATTATAACTTTTTGCAATCATTCAGGGTTAGTTCATCTCTCTCTTCTTCCTCCACGTATCTATGTAATGTAGAAGGATATATAAAGAATGTACATGGTCCCTATAATCCTATCATCATTAATTCATTAATTCTTAGCTCACCAAAAAGAACCCATGTTTGCATTATTAATTCTTAGCTCTTCAACTTGCTCCTAAAGTTTCTTTTTCGTTTTATTTTTTGGGTAATAGTTTCTGACAATTAAATATTGAATGAATTATTTCTGACATGTAGTTTAAGGCAATGCCTAGCAAGACATTTGTCTCTGTCTACAATTGCTAGGACATGAACAGAATAAAAACATAATCGTTGCAGTAAAATGGATTTGTTTATATAGTTCTTGTAAGGTTCCGTATAGAGTCTCTTAAGGTATCCTCCTTAGAGGCCCAAATGGGGTCGTATTCCCCGCTACCACGGGTAAGCTAAAACATAGTGGAGAAGAGGAACCAAATCCTAAAAATAATGAATAGTTAAAACAAGTGTTAAGAGGGATTTCTTTTTTCTGTTTTGGACTTCCAGTGAAGTGCTCATGGGATGAAGAGAAAACATGGCTGGATTTCTCACCTAAATTAATTGATCTGCCTCTGATGAGGCAAAATGCCAGCAGGTTTTTGCAGAATTTCGTACTCTCAAGTGGTTTTATCTTTTTTAATATTTCGGTGTAAACTTTTGATTCTCACTTTGAAAGTTGGTAATCTTCTATTCTAAACCTTTTAACAATTTTTATTTTAGTTCTAAACTTTTTAATTATGACAATTTAGTTTTAAACATTTTTATGATTTGCCAATGTAAATCTACCGGCCAAATTTTGCTGAAAATCGTTGACATGGCGATCTTATCAGCACCGGGCATTCTACATAACATGGTCAGCACTGACGCTAATAATTTTTTGCAATTTTTTGATTTTTTTAAATTTTCCTGAATTTTTTATTCTTTTTCTTTTTTCTTCTTTTATTTTCTTTCTTTTCTTTTTTATTTTATTTTTTCCAACCTCCTTGGCTAACCCTCCCTAGGATTTGGCGAGGACTAGTAAGGGCAACCCTTGCCTAGACCAGGCGAGGGTTAGGCAGCGACCTCGCTGACCAAAGGTTGGAAAAAAAATAAAAGAAAAAAATTTAAAAAATTGCAAAAATTGGTCACATCAGTGCCAGTCATGCCACATAAAATTGTTAGCACTATCAAGATTGTCATGTCAGTGATTTCCAAAATAGCTAGAAAGACTGAATTGACAAATCATGAAAAGGTTTATGACTAAATTGACATAATTAAAAGTCTGTAATTGAATTGTAAATTTTTTTTTATAAAGTTTAAGACTAAATTGGCAAATTAGAAGGTTTAGGACTGATTTGGCACGAGTGATATAGGTTTAGGACTTCTATGATAATTTCCCCTAAGAAAATGTGACAAGACGAGAGAGAAAAGACGAAAAATCGTTATTAAGTATCGAATTCAACTTTTCTTTCCGTACCTTCATATTTATCATTATTATTCTTCTTATCTTGGTAAATCAGTTTCATATCTATTGATACCTAAATTTTAGCAACCCGTTTAGTCATTCATTACATAAAAAGTCAAGAGTCAACCATGATCCTTAAACAAAAATATTAATTGCATTGCATTTAGACATTAGAAGCATTTTAATTAAATTAGGCCAACAAAAATTGCATTTTAATTAGTTTGGCCTTAGTAATTATAAGTGTCACTAAATTAATTTCATTGTCACATAATCATTAATCATGCAAAACTTTAGGATATGCATGTCATTAGATTAGATGTGTCACATCAAAATAAAAATACAAATGATTTCATTGCATTTAATTAAGATTGCATTCATCCATGTTTCATAATTAAAAATTCATATCTTCGGTGCATTAGGAATCACGTCGTAATTTAAGAAAGCATAAACTTTTTGTAGTGTAGGTTTAGAATTTAACATATATTATTTCCTGATTTGTTAAAGTCATCACGTAGATTTAGGCAGCTTTCTATTTTAACTCATAAAGAAAATCTCAAAAAAATATTGCATCCATATATCATATAGATGGCATTAAATTGTAGAATTAATTAACTAGTTCTATAATATTCATGTTGCATGTTGCACGTCATCTAGAGAGCCACATATTTTTGGGATTGATTTTTAATAACTGCATGATGTAGATAGAATTAATTAGCATTGCATAACCATATTTACAATTCATGTCTAGGTCATGCATATATTACTTAGTTTTTTGCTTCTTAGTTGCAGTATCTTGTAAAATACTTGGTGCATTGTTCGATAATAAAAGCTTTGCTTCTTATTTATTTCTTTGATTATTGAGTGCTACATTCTTATTTGCACATCCATATGATCACCCATTACATGTTAGTTGCAAGCGAGAGAAAGGGGGAAGGGGGATGAGGGATCGATCCAACATAGCGACAAGTGCAGGTGGTGATCATCATGACTTCAGATGGTGGGTTGGCTTCACTAGAGGATAGCGACAGCATACTATGCTGCTGAGGAGGAGAACTAATAATCACTACCAACTTATAGTGTCATTACAATGAGATTGTGAGCACTCGCTCAATCACTCGCTCTATATGTGACTCTATCTATACTTCTCTTACCTACGGATGTCTTTAACTCAATAAACGTGTTGCTAATTGTTACACTGACAAACAAAAGTAAATATGTTAGTCTCCGGATATAAAGTTGTTTGTCTCAGGATGTTTCTCTACATAGTCTGACATTACAAAATATTTTGGTTTTAATTTTCTTTTTGGCTTGATAAGATATGTTCAAACCCACAAGTCCAAAGATACATTTCCTGGAAATGAACCGAGGTCCCACCTTTCTAGAATTATAGGTTGCTTTCTATAAACTCTCTTTAAATAAATAACTTCATAAGTTGCAAATATTGACTCTAGTGTTTGGCATACGTTCGCAAAAGACACTAAGGTGATAGTTGGAAGGAAAAAAAAAGAAATTAGACATCTATTATATTGCATTATCCTAGTCAACCGGAGTTCGTAAAGTCACACAAGCTCAACTTTATTTTTTTTTGTGATAGATTTAATTTTTTAAGATAACATAATGTCATTTGAGGGTATTGTATTATTGCATTAAGTATAAATCCTTGATAATTTATATTAATTCAATGCGATTGTCAAGTCAATGCGAGAATCTTTCTCAAAGGGATAAGAGATTTTTTCTGGTGTAGCCTGAGGAAAGAAACAAAGTTGGTCGGCTCACCTTCAAATCAAATTTAATCGTCTTTATCCCACCAAACGTTCCGCAGCAGCATGTGGACGCCAGCCAAGGTGTCCAAGACTTTTTGACGAGTTACTAGAAATTTTTGAAGACTCCCTAGGAGACCATAAATGCCAATCAGAAGGTCTGCTTTTTTTTTTTTTTCCCTTTGAAATAAGGCATCAAGTCCCCTAATTGTTGGACAATTTTCAATCATGTCCCTCAACTTATTTTTTTTGTGCAACCAGGTTCCCAAATTGTACACTTTTTTCGTCACATTCATGCCTTTCTTAGGAGCATTGTGGTCCAAAGATCACGAAACCCAGAACCCTTACTCGACCTTAACGTGTACCCTTCGCACGCAAGAAAGCGCCTAACTCGTTCGCTTCTGTCCATGACGTCTTCGTTACCGCACTCCTCTCACATTTATGGTCGACCATCGAAGCCCCTGTCAATGTGTACATTTTCTTTAGATAAAGTGCCTAAGACTTTACAAAAAGTTTGAACTATTTTTCATTAGAAAAATTGTCCAAGGCTCAATAGCTACATATCTAGGAATCCTATGAGAAGTGGCGATGATATGGTTTATTTGAGTTCTCTAAATTAAGGGAGTTTATTATCAACAAGAGGAGTGAATTCCCTAAAAAATTCCAAACTTTAGGTCAAGTACAAAATCTGTCCCGAACTTTTTTTTGTCTTAGAAAAAATCCTAAACTTTGGGTCTAGTCCCAAATCTGCGCCAAACTTTTTTTTTGTCTAAAACAAAATCTCAAACTTTAAGTTCATTCCTAAATTTGCCCCGAATTTTATTTTGTGTAAAAAAAATCAGCAAATTTCAATTTATTTTCAAAAATATATCCCCATGATATAGTCCCAACTTGACGTGACATTTCTATATTGATAATAAATTCACATCAGCAAAGTAATGAGGCGACATATACAAATATACGTCGCATTTTCACTTTGATAACAAATCCAACCAAAAAAAATTTGATAAAATCATTCTAGGATATGAAAGTTTGGGATGATAACAAATCCACCCAAAAAATAAATTTTAATTAAAAAAAACTCAATTTTTAGGTACGGTCCAAATTTGCCCCGAACTTTTCTTGTCTAATAAAAAGTCCCATTACTTTGTTGATGTAGATTTATTATCGATGTGGAAGTGTCACGTCACATTAAGTTGGAACTGGATCACAGGGTATATTTTTGAAAAAAATTGAATTTTGGTGATTTCTCTTTACACAAAACAAATTTTAAAGCAGATTTGAGACTAGACTTAAAGTTTGGGGTTTTTTTTGAGATAAAAAGAAGTTCGGGATAGATTTGGGACTGGATCTAAAATTTGAAATTTTTTCTTAGACAAAAAAAGGTTCAAGGTAGATTTGGGACTCGACATACAGTTGGGAGTTTTTTTGGGAATTATGCCTCATTAAGAGAGAGTTCTTATTAGAATAAAGGGGAAAAATCACAAAAAACTTCATTTTATATCCATGATAGATCAACAGGCCAGATGAGAGAAAAGTTTATTATTTTCCATCGATAGTAGGTTTACTTTGATCTTGCTTATGCCTTCCATTCGAGGGAGTTCTTTTTTGATAAGCTAAGTTCTTTTGTCAGCCATTGCTAAATATCTTACCGGACCAGCCAAGCTTGTAAGATGTCCGTCCTTCCTGTTGAGAAAAGGAAAGGGCTGTGTCTATTCCTGGTTTTCCTGCACTAGTAATTCTGTATGCTAACATGCTAATACCGGGTATTCCGACAACATAAGAATTAAAAAAACAAAAAAAGAGATTGGTTTTGTCCCGAATCTGATAGACTGTGGAAAAGAAATGTTTTATCCCATCTGTGGAAAAAAGACATCTCCCGTTCTTCGAGTATGTGTTTGTTGTCCGGTGAAGAAATTTCCCTCCAACTCCAAGGTAGTCCTTTTTTAGACCTCCGGTCATCGTCTCAAAGTAATCAAGCTCAAAGAGCACTACCGGGCGTCGAAAACAAGACTATCCGAGAACTTTTGAACTTCACACAAACAACAACCATACTCCGTCGAGCGAGATCTTTGTTCCAGTAGGTATAAAGAGTCCATCAGGTAAGACGATTTTAAAGATCCAAAATCTTGTCTAGCCTAAGCTTTTTTTTCGTGATATCATGAACCCTAAACTTGTACTCATGTGACGCACTTACCCTAAATTCTTTTCTATGACATAAAAAATACCAAATTTATATCCGTATGACATATTTATCCTAAATTTGTACTCGTGTGAACGTTGTCGAAATTCCGTTAACTAAAGCTACTAAAAATCTTACGTGGCTATCTAATGGACGACAAAAAGCAATTGATGCCGATGTGGTGGTCAGGTAACAAAAATATGTCAACTCATTGTAAATTGGGTTTGTCATTTATTTTCCTCGTCAATTTATTTATTCAGCTTTTTTGGAGTTTTTAGAAAGTCAAAAATATAAACCATCTCAAGATCACTCCATTGCTTTGAAACGAGAAGATATGTTGTCTCTCTTAAGATATCACCCGAGTCTATGTAATGTCTCCTCTGTCGGGCTTGGAAATGGATCGTCGATGACAAAGAAGCAAGTAAAAGAGAATTCAACGTGCATTATGTTTTCAGAAATCGAGTCTAGCACTCCTTTGAGAATTTGTTTTCAAGGCCCAAGATCGAGTCCCTGTTCCCTGGTGCGATTTTTATTTCCTACATTTTGAAAATTTTTTAGGCATTCAAAATTGACACACCCCGTGTGATTTCTAAGCGTTTGCGAACCTTTTCTTGGAGCGACCATTAGATGCCATCTGAAAACGAATGAATAGATGAAGATAAGGTGATAACATAAATGACCACCCTTTCCAGGTCTTTTCCCTGCAACTACTGTCGACTTCTTTTGGTTCCGGATAATTCACGGGTGCCGCATTCTGCCATAATAACAAATTTAGATTCGATTTCAGCGCAGAGTGTTATTTTCGTGCATCTAATAAATTGGGATAAATGACGTATACTTGCTTCCTGCTCCACTTGCTCGCACTAAAGCATCGGGTCATTACTAGAAACACGTACATCACAATAAAAAACCAAGAAAAGGGAAAAGCAAAGAACAGTCATGAATCACATCTAGCTTCGCTTGCATATTTCCTTTAGTCACCTGTAGGGACAACTTTTGTAGTGTGAACAAGATAAAAAATTAGGAATGAATAGTGAATAAGGCGAAGCCTGGGGTTGTCTTCTGTCTAGCTTTCCGGCCGCTGATTGCTGCCCTGCGCCAGCTACCAGACTTTGATTTAGACAATTTGTAGTCAAGCTGGCCCAGTATCAATGCATGCTCACGTTAGGGTTCTTTGTACAAGAGAGCTACTTGAACATTTCAAAATGGGAGATGCAAAAAAGGTAGAAACACCATTAGCCATGGGTCAGTCTCTTTCGGTCCATGACAAAGAACCACTAGCTGATGCTACAGAATTTCAAAGCCTCATTGGCGCACTTCAATATCTCAACATTACTCAACCGGACCTTGATTTTGCGGTAAACAAGCTATCTCAATTCATGCATAAGCCGACCACAGCCCACTGGATAGCCGCAAAATGGCTCTTACGCTATATTAAGGGAACATTATTCCATGGTTGCACTTGAGAAGCAACACAGAACCTGTGTTTCATGCCTACACCGATATAGATTGGGCAGGAAACATTGATGATCACACATTTACTTCGGGTTTTGTCATTTATATTGGGGCCACTCCTATCTCCTAGAGTTCTTAGAAGCAACGATCGATTGCACGGTCATCTACTGAAGCAGAATTCCAAGCCATTGCCACGTCCTCGGCGGAACTCATTTGGGTAAAATCTTTGCTTCAAGAACTTGGCATTTACATGGACACTGCACCAAGCTTGTATTGCGACAACATAGGTGCCACTTATGTTTGTGCAAATCCCGTCTTCCATTCCCGAATGAAACACATTGAGATAGATTACCATTTCATTCAGGAACTTGTTAAAGCTGGCAAGATGCAAGTCTCCTATATTTCCACCCATGATCAACTTGCCGACATTCTCACAAAACCGTTATCAAGGCTGCGGACAATACAATTACGAGACAAGATGGGCGTTTTTGATGGAACGTCCATCTTGCGAGAGCGTGTTAAGATATGAAATCTTTTTGATATTCTTTTTTTGAATTTCAAATTAGCTTACCAACTATAGATGAGTTGGCATTCCTTCATTTTTGCAACCATAGATGAGTTGACATTCCTTGATTTTTTATTTGCCAAAGATTGTATTTTTTTCTTCTCTTTATAAACATGTACAATCTGTAAATGTATAGCAAATGAAAATCATTCACAAACGTTGAGCCTTTTTCAGTTTCAACGTCTATAAAATCCATATTTTTCAGTTTCTGCACATGACTAGAGCTGTTCGGGTTAAAGATACTGCCTATAAAACTATATACTTGAGCTAAATCGGGTAAAACCACGTACAAAGAATGGTACCTGTTAGTATACGAATGATTCATCGATCATTTGATTCTTTTAAATTAGATAACAAAGAGTCATCATGCCCCCTTTTTATCGGCAAATATTCTTTTAAACTGTATACTTAACAGATTGGGAATAAAACTAGGGAAGAGGGCAGAAAAGAAGTGGAAATACCCATGACAGAATTGAGACAGAAGATTGGCTCATAGAAGTAGACAGATGATCCGCATCCAATAAACACTCGTTGGTTTTGAGTCTCCTTAAGAAAAATTTGATAAATTCAAGGAACATGGAACTTTACCTGGACATATTGGTCTCGAGTCTCCTTCAAAAAGTAGAGTTTGTAACCGTGCATTGCCTGTGGCATGCGCACACACAAAGAATAAAGGTTAGTCGTCCACTAAAGAACGTGAATTTCTACTATATATGTTATATTACCTTAGATCTTCCGCTTGCTGAAGTGCCTGTTCGTGTTCGCCTTACTGTTCTTATCATGACCTTGATGCTTGAGGCTCAGCCTTGGCCGAGCTTGAACCTTGATCGTCCCTGATCTTAAAATTGCACCCATTTTAGTTGTGCCCAATCCTGAACTCAAAGTTGTACTGCTCTGTGAACTTGAAACTATGCCCCTTTTTGAATTTGATGTCGAGCCCTTTCGGAAAGTAGAAGCTGCATCCCTACCGAGCCTCGAAGCTTTGTTGTTTCTTAAACTTGAAGCTATACCCTTTGCTATACCTTTATTTGCAGGATCCCTTCCTGGTTTTGAAGCACATAGGTCCCACTTCCTTTGCCTCTTTCTGCAAGTATTTTGTCACTCTCCATAGTTCTATCCCTCTCCACTTGGACCACGTTGAAATTTCATATAAGTAAGGACTGCAAAATTAAGATAATGCAAATCATCAGTACTTACAGAAGAAAGGGCTCGTCCTCAACTTCAGTTGTAGCTTCGCAGGATCTCTCATGGTGTTCAACTTCACACCTTAGACAACTCGATTGAACAATGTTATTTTGGTTCGCAGGTTTCCCAATCTCGTCCTTGTGCTTCTTCCTATTTTCTATTCTTGTAGTTTTCCCTCCATCGACACTGCCATAGTGCCCAATCCTTCTATCCCTCGTTTGCCTCCTATTTCCCATGGCCTCAAGACATTCAGCATTGCCCGTCTCTGACCGGAAATCATCTATGGAAGAGGTGCCATCAATTTTACTGTCACCCACAGATGCAGAATCTGAGTCTTCATCAGGATCTGCTCTTGAACTTCTGCTCGTGTTAGTTGTTCCCCTTCTTGAGCTTGAACCTCTACCCGTTCCTATACTCACAGCCGTGCCCCTTCCTGAACTCAAAGTGGTCGAAGCTTTGCTGTTTCCTGAAATTGAAGCTATACACCTTGCTCTGCCTCTTTTTGCATGATCCCGTCTTGGGTTTGAGGCACATGGGGTCCCACTTCCTTTGCCTGCTTTTACAAGTACTCGGGCAGTCTCTACAGTTCTACCCCTCTTCACCTAGACCACGTTGAAATTCAACATGAGTTTTAAGGACTGCATAATTAAGATAGTGCAAATCTTCAGTACTTACAGAAGCAAAGTCTCTTTGATCCTCAACTACAGTTGTAGCTTTGCAGGATCCCTCATAGTGTTCAACTCCTTCGCATGTTTGGCAACTCGACCTAACAACATCAATTGGGTTGGCAGGTTCCACAATCTCATCCTTGTCCTTCATCCTATTTTCCATACTAACCGTTTCCCCCCATCGACACTGTCATAGCGCCCAATCCTTCAGTCTCTCTGCCTCCTATTTCCCAGGGCCTCAAAACATTCAATATTGCCCGACTCTGACTGGATATCATCAATGGAGGAGGTGCCATCAGTTTCGCTTTCACCCACAGACGCAGAGTCTGACACTTCATCAGAAACTGAAATGTTGAACTCGCTCTCCGTTCCCAAACTCAGATGGGGCTGAGTTCGACATATTATATATACCATGAAGGGGCTATGAAGGAAACCATGAATGCCTGAGGCAAGTATGCTATCCCACTAATACGGCTGCTCAGCCTTTCACTAGGACTGCCTTTCAGCTTCCAGACATCATGAATCTACTCCATAAAACTTACGTTCTTCTTTTTCTTCGCTGAGGGCAATTTTTGGCAAAATGCCCCTTGCGTCCACAATTGAAACCTCTGTCTTTCTTTTTTCTGCCACAGATGCAGGGACGTCATGGTTGTGCTGGCCTTCGTAAGTCGTGATCAAGGTCCGCATATCGTCAGACGATCGCTCGACCCGCTTCCGCACAGCGCATCCAATGTTCCTACATTTATAATAGCTCCTTGGATTGGGGTTTCCCTTCGACATTTTCATTCCATACTTTCTCCATCTATATCCATCATCAAGAGTATCAATCTCACTGGTTGTCCGAAAAGTAAATCTAGGCTCTTTCACAGTCCTATTGCGAGAAGATGAATAGCTCTTAGATTCATTCCCTCCTCTCAATCGCTTCGCTTCAGGTTCGCTTCCATCGTCATCGCCGGCGGAGTCGCTCATCTGAGAGCTCGCTTCGGAATCCTCATCCCCCGTTGAGGCCGAAGAGTCCTGCTGCCCCTTTTCGGAGCACGCCACCGAATCCAATTGACCCGGATTCTCCAAATATGAGATGCAAGAAGATGGAGGCTCAGACGATTGGGAAGACGATCTACTGGTGGGCAGTGGCTTGGGGTGGTTGTGAGTTCCCCTGTACACAGTCTCGGTAACGTGTCCATCCAAAGAGCTCACGACCTTCTTCCTCGTCGGACAACCCGGGGACGTGCACCTGTAGTAACTGCCCATGTTCTCGCTCTCTTTCAGTTGCCTCTGACCGTACTTCCTCCAATTGTACCCATCATCGGATATCCTCTGTTCTTTGATGAAGTAGGATGGTTGATTGGGTCGTTTAGTATTCCCATCGGCCTGAAATGTTTCAGAAGGCGGCGTTAGGCTCTGCGGGCTTGTTTGGCTCGCGGGGATTGCCGAGTTCTGAATTGGGGCAGACTCCGATGTTTCGCGTCGTCTCTTGTCTACCGCCACATCGGTTGGCATCGAGGGCTTCCAGTAATCCCCCGATTCTTGATTCTTCGACGACACCTGCGCATAACCTCGATTGTTTTGATTTTAAGATTAATCTACTAATATTATTTCTTTAAAATTTAACATTGCACTAATTATTCCATGCCATGCCAAGTAAAGCAAAAAAAAAAAAAAAAGGTAAGAGTCTTGCCATTCTACTTCCATATTAAGTTCCGTTGCTGTTTCTAACTTTAATGTCATTATTTTAGTGAACTTAATCCTTCGTCTTATATTCGCTTTAATTACAATAATCTACTCTTTTTGGATAGCTTTATGTACTTCATGTACTACTACTATCTTTTAATGTTAGCTATTTCTTTCAATTATAATACTAATATAGATTCAATTGTTTTGCATTTTGGAACTAAAAAGGAATTCTATTTTCTACTTTCAGTATGGAAAAATCCATAACCGCGGGACACATTGTTTTAAATCAGTCTATGAAAGTCTGAATGTGGTCGTATTCTTTCTTGATCTAAAGTAACATGCTTCAAAATCAATTAGTGTCTCCTTTCGTCCAGAAGTTGCACTTTTTTATTGAAATAATATGTTCGTCATAAAAAGTTACATCCGGACATCATATATGACTATTTGTTCAAGCAATATGTGCTTTAATTTACTTTGAAATAATCATGTACTATGAAGAGACGTCAATCCTGCGTGTTGGCAATTTACAGTGGTACCAAAAATGCATTGTCAACTACTCAAGCCCAATGGTGGCCAAAATAACAAAGCTAGTCCAGCCCACTATATATGCATGCACTGTCAAAGCCGCAAATAAATGTGACACACAGTTTTTACTTAATCTACAAGTGGACAGATTAGCTCTGATTAAAATCCCATAAGCATTCTAACAAAATTATTAAAGAAAGGGGTGAAACAAATATTCTAAGTATCTTTACTCAAGCGGCCAACAACAAATTCATAGGAGATGGATCATCATAATATTAAACATACATACCACAATCAACTGCTACTTTTTCATCATTCATTTTCATGTGGCGTCACGTGGCAAAATCTAATGAGGTCTTCTATTTATTCTTTTGTACTGCTATGATGGAATCGTTTGACATTAATTTCTCCACATCTCATTAATGCATTAATCGAATCAAATAAGTACTATTTTTATATAAGACATTAAGATTGTGGATTAATTATGCCTATTGCAAAATGGGAAAAACAATAATAGTAGACAAAAAACATCGTATGATGTTTTTGAAATCTAATATTTGTAATCTATTATCTAATATCTTATCTACGAAAGTAATTTTATGAATTGATATTTAAGGAATGATTCAATGAGTTTAGTGGCAATATCGAAGAACCAAAAACCATCCAACACCAAAAAGTCAAGGAGAGATAAGTGACTAAAATAGAAAAAAAATGCAACCTAAGTAGTTAAAGTCCAACACAAGATGGCAACCTCAAAAGAGGAAGGAAAGATTGCTTTAGGAACCGCAGGTGTCCAAACCCAAACAGAAGCAGAGATAAGTGAGAAACGCAAGGATAAAAAGCAGCAATCTAAGAGAAGAAACAAGAGAATCGAATCACAATCGTCTCAACTAATCACTCACCTGTTCCATTTCCTGTTTGCAAGATTGTTTGCTCATCCATCCGGTGGCCTTTTCCCCGCCTTCGGTCTTTGTCCATAAAGTCAGAGTGAGAGAGAGAGAGAGTGAGTAAAGTAATTACGGTGCAACTAAAAATGTAGACTCTTTCTTTTTTTCGGGATACCATATGGCTAAAGAAAAGAGGCTATTTTGCCCTTCGCTTCCTCTAACATATAAGACTTTCTTTTAAATTTTATTTCTTCCTTTAGTCGCATGAGAATACATATTCATATTCCACCCATGTTCATTTTAAGTATTTTTTTTATTTAGATACCAACAAAATACAAGAATCAGTATTCCCCATACATTTTTACTGTTCATTATTGAATTTTCTTTTTATTTTTTGTAAGGGTCTTAAGTAACTATTTCTCGCTCTTTGAAGGCTTTGGAATGCTTAACAGAATATATCAGGTCATCCAATGCTGAAAGTAATGGTTAATGATATTTAATGAAAGCTCTGAACCAAACAAACTCCCTATATTCCGCACTTTGAAAATATCATATTACCCTCCTAAAATTTGGCACTGCTGCACGATACCACGCAAACTTTGAAAAATTATTGATTACTTTCCAAACTTTCAATTTTTGTTTCAGCCGTCACTTTTTCCGTTTGTTTGACCGTGACATGTTAACTGAAAATGCACTGAATCATTTGGAGCACAATAACATCTATTCCATGTTTTATGAAGTTAAGAAAATGCAAAATGATGCACAGTTGATAAAATTAGTTAAAAAAATTCTTGAGTCAGTCCATTTGAGGTGACACTTAATGGTTATACAGATTGAAAAACAAATGGATGCAACAGTAAATCCAAGCTTTTTTTTTTTTTTGGGTGGGGGGGGGGGGGGGGGGGGCGGCCCGGGGCGGGCGCTGCTGGTAATCTATAATTTTTCAAAGTTTGCTTACTATTATGCAACACTATTAAAGTTCAAGAGGGCAATTATTGCTAAACATTGTGACATCAAAATAAACACATATAATATTACCAAATATCAAACACTCAGTTATATAACAAAAAATAAGCTTAAAAATTACAGTTTATATTACTTCCATATGTGTATTTACTTAATTTACACCAAACAACATTTCAAATTACGAAGACCATGTCAGAAGAATACTCATGTATTTGAAATCATTTAAAGATCTCTCTGATAGTTTTACGTCGTTGGATTGCAAATATATATTTTCGTGCATGTAAATTTGAGTATAATGTTTAATTTTTTACAATTTGTTTTGTTTTACCGAATTATAGCATCAAACTGAAACTAAAACAAATCAATTCATGGACATCTACTGTATATTGATGAAGAAGATCCACACCTTTTCTGAGTTGGATTCAAAGTTGGATGTATCCAGAGGAATCTCCTGTACATAATGCAACAAAGGCATTCCAGGAGATTTGGCAATGCTCGTACTTGATAAGCCCAACTTTCCAATAGAGTTTGGAAGTTTGGTAATGCTTGTACCTGATAAGTCCAACTCTATCAATGAGGTTAAATTTTTAAGTGAGCCTGGAAGTTCTTTCAACCCTCTACATCCTGACAATGAAAAGTTCTTAAGCTTCATCAATGCCCCCAGTTCTTCGGGTAAATCTGTAAGACCCCTACACTCTTCAATCTTTAACTCGATCAACGACACTAGATCTCCAATGAAGCTCTCAATTCTCTCTAAATTGAAGCAGTTTGCAATAGTCAACCTCTCTAAACACAAACATTTGGAGAAGTCTGGAATTGTTGTTATGCCGGAACACCGAGTAACATATAGAACTTTCAAATTTTGTGCACTCTGTAAAAAATGGACGGCATTTTAATTGTAAGAACCATGGCATAGTACACATGGGAACTGTCATACTAGAATTAAAACATGTAATTTACCTTGATCAAGTCCCAAGCTTTTGAATCATCCTTGAAGTTGATAGTGTCGAGTTTACAAACAACGAGACGATTTAAATACATATTGTCTGCCCTAAAGTCCCTAGGAGAAAGCCAAGAAAACCATCTCAAATTTGAATGACACCTTGCAAAGTCCCCAGCATAACTTCCGCAGTTTAGCTCGAGGAATCTCAGGTTTTGTAACCTTTCAAACTCTTCATCTGTAATCTCTATGGAGTCACCAGAACTAAATATCTTAAGCGCTTGAATCTCATCCTTCCTCTGCAAGTGAAATTTTTTAAATGGGAAGAAGTTTGTCAACTTCCAGCCACTATGTTTTACAACTCGAATGAACAGGAAAGAAATGATAAAGATCTAAACAAAAAAGGAATCCTTAATTCCAAGATATAAAACTTCTATTTGAAAATCGGACATTTCTTACTTACCTTTTTGGTTCTTATGATTTCAAGGGCCTCTTGTGCAATCCACAATCTACTACGCTTTCCTGGATTGAATGGACTTTCTTGACGGACAATACGCCTTCCCAGGTCTATAAGTTGATCATGCATCCAGATCTTATCATTGTCCAATATCTTTATTAAGCACCTATCACTAAGGACTTTTAGTCCTCTTATGGGATAAAATTGACAATCGGCCCACATATAAATTGCATCAGTCTTATTCTCATTGAGCAAGAAGCATGCTATATCAAGAAAAATTTGTTGCTGATATTTGTCTAGGTCATCATAGCTAATCCTCAATGTCTCCATGATGTCTTCCTCGGGTACTTCCCTTAACCTATCCAACGTCTCTTTCCAAAATGCTTCATCTTTCCCATTAAGTAACGAACCTATTACTTCTATAGCCAAAGGGAGCCCTCCTGTAATTGAGACAATTTTACTTGAAAGCTCATAATAAATATTGGAAGGAAATTCTGTACCAAAGGCATGCTGACAAAAAAGGCGAAGTGCAAGAGCATCATCCATCATTGGCATCTCATAGCATAGAATTTTATCTTTAAGTCCCTTAACATTCAGAACAATTTTGTTTCTTGTTGTAATGATTATCCTAGATCCTGAATGTAAAGAATAATCTCCTATTAGTTTCATAATGTGCTCTTTTTTATCAACATCATCCAGAACTACAAGGACATTCTTTGTGCTGAGTGTGTCTCCAATCCTCCTCATTGTTTGCTCACTATCCATTAATTCTTCTGTTGATCCAGAACCAACAATGTCAGATACTAATTTCCTCTGCAACTGGACTATGCCCTCCTTGGTCAACGAGCTTTCTCGAACGTTCTCAAGGAAGCTACAACACTTTGCAAAGTGGGAAGATAGTTTATTGAAGATGACCTTGGCAATGGTTGTTTTACCGATACCACCCTTTCCGTAAATGCCAATGAGCCGCACATCTTGATGGTCGACATCTAATAACTCTGTCAAGTGTTTTACCCGATCATCAAGTCCAACCAAATGTTCAGTCACTGATTTTCGTTTTATCTCCAGCTTCTCCAAAACCTTTTCCACAACTAATTTGACAATCGCTGCTTGGCTGCCATGTACACAAGCCCTTTCATTAGTTGAATAGATTAATTTCTTACACACACATCACACACGATTTTTCTTCCCTGAATCCTAGTTTCCTTGTGTAATTGATGTTTCTTGAGGAGAACTCATAAATGTATACAAAATAAGTCGGCACCAGATGGGATCTCTGATGTTTTTCGTCTTTTCCCCGTAAATAGAAAATGGAAACTGACACTCTTATCACATGGGTAAATTGATTTTTTTGGAGTTGAAATTTCTGTCTGAAGATGCAGATTAGAATGCAGATCAAATTGAAGTTATTGACATCGCAGGGGAAAATATTGGGGAAGAAGTTAAAAGTAGAGGAAGTAAGGTTGAATGAGAGCAGCAATTGCAGGTTGTTTTCAATATTTTCCGTTAAAAATAAATAAAAGAAATTATTTCACAGGGCAACTTGTATCCCCTAAAACAGAAAAAAGAAGAAATAGGTAGGGATCTTGAATGAGTATTACCTTTGATACTTGTTCACATTCCATCCCTTGATTTCATCAACTTCTGCAAGAGCCTTTCTCCATGCCTCAACTTCCTTAGGAAAGTCATCCTTGTGTTTCTCAAAGGCAGAGCTATAAAGCGGAGTCCTAAGTTTAACATCCTCAGGTTCCACATCAAGAAAAATGGGAAGGATACTTTTTTGGTCCTCAGACTTAGAGACGTTGTCCACTATGAGCGCGAGCTCTTGGAGGCACCATTTACTGGAAGCATAAGTCTGAGAGAAGATGGGTATATAAACTATGGAGTTGTTGATAGCATGTAGAAGGTTCTCACCAATCACTTCGCCAGCGCGGAATTCATCATCGTCCTTGAATACGCGGACTCCGGCATCTACCAAGCCATGATAGAGGAAATCTGTGAATCCATGACGAGTGTCGGATCCTTTGAAACTCAAAAACACTTGGTATTCACCTCCTGATGCTCGTGCAGCACTTGTTCCGGCCTCTGGGTTTGCCATTGGTAGGTAGTTTATTACTTCCATATATCTCTCTCTCACCTAAAGAGAAAAAAGGTTGGTGTGGCGTGGTCAGCTAAGAAATGAGCTGAGGTTTTGGATATGAACGAGGCAAGAGAGTTCCAATACCTACAAGGCATTTCTTTTTCCCTTTTTTTTTTTGAGCTGTATACCTAAAAAGCTTGGCCGGTTCACTTTAAAGTCAAATGTAGTTGTCTATTCCCACCTAACGTTCTGCATTAGCAAGTAGACTCCAAGATTTTTTAAAAAGTTTGGAAACTTTTAAAGACTCTTGGGAGACCATAAAGGCCAATCAAGAATTCTTCTACTTCAAAAAAAGAAAAATCTAAAAAAAAATCGAGAGGAGAAGGGGAAGGATAGTGCCGTGAGGCAGCACATGGGAAGTGCCCATGGTGAGGGAGAGAGAGAGAGATATTTTTTGAGTTTAGACGCTAGCAAAGGGTGAGAGGTCTACTTTACCAAAAAAAAAAAAAGGTGAGAGGTTGGAGCTGAGCATGTCCTTAAAAGGCTCAAGGGAGAAAAAAACAAGAGGGGAAGAACCCTCGATGGTGGGACAGTGCAGCGGTACATTCATCCTTAAAAGGCTCTTTCGTTGTCCAGTCATCATGCCATGTGATTGGTTCCTCTAAAGTGAAAGAGTCGTCAGTTTTTTCTTTTTTAAAATTTTTTACGGATACAAAAGGCTGTCACGAGGGAGAAGACAGATTTAGAGGTAATTTTGAATTGAGAATCAACAGTCCTCAATCGGTGCTAGTTCTCCCAAGTCCTTACCATGAGCGATGTTGAAATGTTCATTCTAATTGATTAATTTTATGAGAATTTTATATCTATTAGCTTATTGAGTTGGCTAGAAATCAAGTGAGATATTTGAGAATACCTCACTTTCTACGTAACTAAAGTTTTAGATTCGAGACATGATTACACTTGTTTTTCAACTAATGCCTTTTTGATACCTATCTTGATAAATTATTAACTAAGTATCTCATGTAGTCTTTATCCAATTATGAATTCTAAAATTCACGTTCGCCTAAGTGTCTACGCAATAATTTTTTTTATGTTTGTTATGATCCCAAATGTGTTCAAACTTTAAACGGACATTTTATTGCATTAAATGGTAGTTTTAGATAAATATTTATTTTTGAAATAATATGTTCGTAATGCTACTCTCAAATTTCTTATTCCTCCGGTCTAAGACAAATAGCTTTAACAATCAAGGTATTATCTACTTTATTATTGCATGAAAAAAACATTTTTCTTCAAAATTGTTTAGATGGTATGTGTTTTTTTACAGTAGCATGTTGTTAATATTTGCACGACTGGACACCTCTCTTCCAAATAATACATTTCACTAGACACTTCTCTTCACATTTTTAGAAGTATTTTAGACTAATATTTTTTTGAATACAAGTAAATGCTTACACCTCTTCTCGGAGCAATATGTTTGAATAGACATATTTCTTTGTATTGTCACTATTAGTTAGATGGTGTTTGCTTTTAAATAGTATGTTTCCTACGTGATTTGTATTTTCTCTTTTTTTTAATTAAATATATCAGGCAACCACATTAAATTTTACCACACTCTACTTCACGTGCAGAATGATCTCCTATACACAAGAGTCCCTTTTATCGCTAAAGACGAAGCTTTTGTATCTCAAACTTTGAATTAAGAACACTGTTCATTCCAACCATTTTTTTCTGTTTCAATGTTGAATGAGCATTTGCCTAATTCACTAAGGGTTATTCTCATGTCCAATATCAATGTAATTGTTTTTTACATGTTTGCTATTGAAGATGTGACATGTGTGGTTGGAGATAGCTATGTAATAGAAACCATCAACATGTTAATTTCCAATGAAATACAAATTATTCTTTACACTGTCCGTGGACCTACTGTCAGCATATCTTTTCTTTATATTTAAATCATAGTATTAAAATCAGTTAATTACCAACAAACTACCTCACATGTATTGTTCTACAGATCATCCAATTCTTAATTAATTAGTCAATGCTTAAATTTTTGTGCTTATCTTTTTATTTCATTCCATAAATTTTTTGCCTCTGGTGTATTTGTTATTATTTGCCTCTCTAATGAGTGTTTCTCTTTTAGTATTGAGGAAAGCCAACGATTTCACAAATGACTTGGCAGATAGCCAATTATCATATTTTCCCAAGGCTATTCAATTTCTTCCCGTAATTGCACCTACGTGGACAAGAGCATCTTGCCACGCCTTCACTTCATAGGGAAAATTGCTTGTCGTGCTTCAGAAACATATCCCTGTACAGCCAAGTCCGAAGCTTAACATCATTAGGTTTCGCATTCAAGAAAATGGGAAGGTTACTTTTGTTCCTTTCTGATTTCGACGTGTTGTCCACTATAACATGTATAGAACGGCAATATTTGTGGAAAAATGAAAAAATAGCAATTAAAATTTAGTTCAACATGGACAAAAATCACAGAGTTTACCATAAGAGTGAGAAAAGATTCAGCATATAAAGGATTAAAATGGATTTGTCAGCACGTGCAAGCGAGAGAGTGGGAGGGGGGTTGAGCAGTCGACCAACCTATTGATGGGTGGTGGTGATGATTCATCATGCCTTCGACAATTGGTTAGCATCACTAGAGGGTAGGAGACAAGACACTATGCGGCTGAGGTGGAGACATTTGTTTATAGTGTTTAGTAGGTGCGCAACAACAAGGACTTTAATGGTCAGAGAAATTAGTATCTCTACGAGCTTATATTGTCATTACTATTAGATTGTAAGTACCCTCTCGGTCACACGAACTATTTATGACTTTATCTCTATTTCACTAATCTAGGGATGTCTTCAACTCAGTGAATGTCTTGCTAATTGTTACACTGGCAAACAAAAGTAAAGATGTTAGTCTCAGGATGTAAATAGTTATGTTGAAGTAATATATAACTTATTTTGATCTTATAAGTTTGTTGTATTCCGGATTTGGTATACATGAGTTACGTTTTTGTGTCTTAAACATGTATAGTAGATGTTCAATCTGCTTAGAAAAGATTTGTACTACTCACTAGATTGTAGTTGCTTATTCCATTCTTCTTACTTGTTTTTCATATTCTTCAGGTAGACGTAAGTAGGACGAGTGTTTACATTTTTAGGAGGATATTTTGATAGAGTGAATTTTGGATATGAGTTGTTTATGTCTGTGTTGGACTCTTGAGTTTGGTTGTTAGTTGGAGATGTATAATCTTATATATATATATATATATTTCGATATCAGGTTGAGTTATTGTTATGTTTGAAACTGTGTTCTTTGAGTGAAATGACAACCGTGTCATCCCTTATTCTTGTAGGAGTTGGGATGTGAAACTCTTCAAGAGAAAGAAAGGTTCTTAGCGAAGAATGATATGAAGAAAAAACAAAAAGAAATTAATTTTGAAATTCTTCAATTTTTTTTTTGGTAAGGTAAGATGTATATATACTTTATAACGCACCAATTACAATGAAGGGAAGACGTACTCAAAAACCTCGTACCCGAGGGAACAAGGGAGGTGTTCCAACAGGTAAGAAATTCTTCAATTGGTTTTTACATAAAGAAAAAAATGAAAATAAAAATAACATAGAAAATCATTATATAACATATGTTATGGCATATGGAATACCCCAAAGATCAATCAGCCTCCCGTGGTTGGTTTTAAATTAAGAGAGAACACTAAAGCATCATATAAAGTTTGAGTGGTGAGAAAGAAGAATGGAGTAAACCTGCTATTTTAGAAGAAGAGAATGCTATAATAGAACAACATATTATTGTAGTTATTAGGTAAACAACTTAACAGGATGGGAATAAAACTAGTGAAGAGGGCAGAAAAGAAGAACCGGAAACGCTATAACAGAATTGAGACAACAGATTGGCTCATGGAAGGAGACAGATGATCCGCGTCCAATGACCACTTGCTGGTTTTGAGTCTCCTTCTGGATAATGTTGGTATATTAAAGGAAAACAGGATTTTAGTTGGATATATTGGTCTCGAGTCTCCTCCGAAAAGTAGAGTTTGTAACCTTGCATTGCCTGTGGCATGCACACACAAAGACTAAAGGTTAGTCCGACACTAAAGAACGTGCATTTCTACTATATTTGTTATATTACCTTAGATCTTCCACTTGCTTCAGTGCTTGTTCATGTTGCCTTACTGTTCTTTCCATGACCTTGATGCTTGAGGCTCAGCCTTGCCTGAGCTTGAACCTTTGTCCGTCCCTGATCTTAAAATTGCGCCCATTTTATTTGTGGCCCTTCCTGAACTCAAAGTCGTAACTGCTTTGTGAACTTGAAACAATGATGCCATGCCCTTTCAGAAGTAGAAGCTGCATCCCTACCTGACCTCGAAGCTTTTCTGTTTCTTAAACTTGAAGCTATACCCCTTGCTCTGCCTCTTTTTGCAGGATCCCTTACTGGGTTTGAAGCACATTGGGTCCACTTCCTCTGCCTCTTTTTGCAGGTTCTTGGTCAGTCTCCATAGTTCTAAACCTTTTCACCTGGACCACGTTGAAATTCCACAAAAGTTTTAAAGACTGCAAAATTAATATAATGGAAATCATCATTACTTACAGAAGGAAGGTCTCTTTTATCCTCAACTTCAGTTGTAGCATTGCAGGGTCTCTCATAATGTTCAACTCCTTCGCACCTTTGGCAACTCGACTGTACAAAATCGTTTTGAATGGCAAGTTTCCCAATGCCATCCTTTTCCTTCCTATTTTCCATACTCTCCGTTTTCCCTCCATCAACACTGCCATAGTGCCCAATTCTTTCATCCTTCATTTTCCTCCTATTTTCTGGGGCCTCAAAACATTCAGAATTGCCTGGCTCAGTGTCGACCTCTCCCTCAACGTACAAATCAATCGATCCTCTTGTAGATGCAAGTTGCAATATTCCCTTCACTTGCTCATCACTTTTGATCTGTATGAGCAACTGGCAGTCTTCGGTAGGAGTCGGATGTTCCATCTGTGATGTAACAAGTTCAACGTGAGAGCCAAACAACATATGTATAGAATACATATCAAACCTTTTTGCATATTTACCTGAAATTCAATATGGTACAGACATCATTCATTAGTTAGAGACAAATCTAGAATTAAGTACTCAGATGATATCGTACTTATTTAAACAACAAATAAGTTAGATAATTATCAATCTAGGCGTACTAGCTCATCAGCGATTCCCTTTTTTAAGGGGACAAAAGAAGAAAAACTTTCATTAATGGTTCTTTCTCGTTTGATTTGAGGATACTAACTACTCAATTTTCACTAAGCATCAAATCAAGGATAGAATAGGCTGCTTTTGTAACATATCTTGATATGCTACAATTACTCAAAAATTGGGTCGATAATGAATTTAAAAAAACTTCGTTTTTAAATAGCATAGTGCCAACATTCAGCTTGACAAATTCCTGAGGATACACATTCTACCACGTCTACGTACTTCAAATAAGAATTTATCCGCATCTTGATAAGTGTCACTCCCAAGATTACTTTGTATCTTGCAATGTTTATCGTGCAAACAACGAAAAACTGCAGTCAAGGTGGTGGTAAGTAAGATTTCAGTTTTTAAAATCCATGTCTCTATTTGCAGGACAATTGAGCGAAAAATCACATCTTTTTGGTGTAGAATGGAACTGGAATACACTGGAGAAGCTGGGAGGTACTGGTAAAGGCAGAAAAAGGAAGGGGGAATGGGGTTGGAGGATCTGTTGAGCTTGAGCTATGCTTGCTAAACAATCTTGGAGAATCGGTTCCTGTCCTCATACTTTATGCAGCGAGATTTTATAAGGTATCTACCCTGATATAGACTTTTTGGCACTCAGCAAAATGGCATCGAGCATCTTGGGAACAGCAAAGTCTTGCTGTTCTAATTCCATATCTAGCTCCGTTTCTCTTTCAATTTGCTGTGCTATTATATTAGTGAACTTCCTCCATCTTATTTTCACTTTAATTACATAATCTATTCTTTTCGGATAATTTTATGGTACTTCATGTACTACTATCTTCTAATCTGTAATTATATATTTCAATCATAATGCTAATATATTTGTCTTGCATTTTGGAACTAAAAGAGTTTTTTGTACTTTTCAAACGGAAAATCCATAATTATAAGACACACTGTTCCAAATCAGTTTATGAAAGACTGTATGTTGCTGTGTTCTTTTTTAATCTGAAGTAATGTGCTTCAAATTAATTCTTGTCCCTTTTCGTCATAAGTTGCACTTTTTAGTTAAATAATATATGTTCACTCTTATGAAAGTTTTACCTTGGCATAATATATGACTAATCCTTCAAGCAATACGTGCTTTAATTAATTTTGAAATAGTCATGTCCAATGAAAAAAAGTGCATCCCGCCTGATGGCAATCTACTATGGTACTAAAAACGCATAGCCAACTAGTCAAGCTCACTGGTGGCCAAAAATAGAAAACTAGTCAAGCCCACTATACATGCATGCACCGTCAAAACAAGAAATAAATGCGTAACGCAATTATTACTTAATCTGCAAGTGGATAGATTATCTTTGAATTAAATTGCATAAACATTCTAACAGAATTATTAAAGAAAGAGGCAAAACAAACATTCTAATTATCTTACTCGAGAAGCCAACGAGAATCTCATAGGAGATGGATCATCATATATTTATTATAAACCACAAATTAGTTTTTCCTTGTTCAACATTCATTTTCCCATGTGGCGATACGTGATAGAATCTAATGAGTTGTTTTTTTTTTTCTTTTTTACAACTATGATCAAATCATTTTATATTAATTTCTCCACAGCTCATTAATGCAATAATTGAATCAAATAATCCATAAAACTATACTTATATTTAAAATATTAAATTTGTGCATTAATTATGCATATTAAAATAAAATTAGACGAAGACATCTTATGATGTTTTTGAAATCTATAATTTGTAATCTATCGCTAATATCTTATCTGCGAAAGCAAAAAGAATGATTAAATGAGTTAGTGGCAATATTGAAGAAACAAAACCATCCAACACCAAAAAGTCAAGGAGAGATAAGTGACTAAAATAGGAAAAAAAAAATATGCAACGTAAGTAGTTAAAGTCCAACACAAGATAGCAACCTCAAAAGAGGAAGGAAAGATTGCTTTAGGAACCGCAAATATCCAAAACTAAACGGAAGTAGAGAAAAGTGAGTGATGCAAGGATATAAAGCAGCAATCTAAGAGAAGAAACAAGACAATCGGATCACAATCGTCTCAACTAATCAGTCACCTGTTCCATTTCCTGGTTGCAAGATTCTTTGCTCATCCACCAAGCTGTGGCCTTTTCCCCGCCTTCCGTCTTTGTCGGTAAAGTCAGAGTGAGTAAAGTAATTAAGGTGCAACAAAAAATGGCTTAAGTAACAAAATACAAGAATGCGTATTCCACATACATTTTAACTGTTCATTATGAATTTTATTTTTATTTTTTTTAAGGGTCTTAAGCAACTATTTCTCGCTCTTTGGAGGCTTTGGAATGTTTAACAGAATATATCAGGTCATACATTACTGAAAGTCATGGATAATGATATTTAGTGAAAGCTTTAAACCAAACAAACTTGGTACATGCACAGTTGCTCCGCACTTAGAAAATATCATATTACCCTCCTTGACTTTGACACTGCTGCAAGATACCACGCAAACTTTGAAAAATTATGGATTACTTTCCAAACTTTCGTTTTTTGTTTCAGCCGTTACTTTTTCCGTTTGTATGACCGTGACATGTTAACTGAAAATGCACAAACTCGTTTAGAAAATGAAGTTAAGAAAATGCAAAATGACGCATGGTTCATAAAATTAGTTAAGAAAATTCGATCAAGAAAAGGGAGTCGGTCCATTTTAGGGCCAATACCCAAAAAAACCCCAAACTTTAGCCTTTGTCCAAATTATATCCTAAACTTTTTTTTGTCTCATAAAAAACCCCAAACTTTTACTTTTGTCCAAAATCTACCATCTAATACCCAAAAAAACCCCAAACTTTAGCCTTTATCCCAATTATATCCTAAACTTTTTTTTGTCTCATAAAAAATCTCAAACTTTTACTTTCGTCCCAAATCTACCATCGTTAAATTTTCCATCAAATATTATCGTTAATAATTTTTTTAATATTACTTTTTTGAATTTTTTTCTCTTTCCTTTTTTTTTCTTTTTTTTCCCTTCACCTTCAATCTTTGGCCGGTTGCCGGTCCAACGACTGGCCAGGCTTGACCTTGCCAGTGTTGGGCGAGGTTGGCCTCGCCAAACATCGGTGAGGTCGAGCCTTGCCAGTGGCCGGCAGGGCCAAGCCCTTTGTAGGGGCGGGCGAGGCCGACCTCACCTAACGCTAGCAAGGTCAAGCCTCGCTCGCCTCTGGCAAGGTTCGTCCTCGCCTGCCCCTGGCTAGGTTCGTCCTCGTCATGGCTGGCAAGGCTTGGTCCCGCCGGCTAGTGGCGAGGTCGAGCCTCGCCACGGCTAGTGAGGACGAGGCCAGCGAGACTAAGCCCTCGCTAGCGTTGGGCAAGGCCATGCCTCGCTAGCCACGGCGAGGACAAATCTCGCCAAGGGCGGGTGAGGCTGACCTTACCCAACGTCAGCGAGGTTGAGTCTCGCCGGCCAGAGGTTGAAGGTGAAGAGGAAAAAAAAAAGAAAAGGAAAGGAAAAAGAAAATAAAATAAAAAATAAAAAATTCGAAAAAATAAAAAATAGTTATTAACGGTAATATTGGATGGAAAAGTTAACAGTGGTAGATTTGAGACAAAAGTAAAAGTTTGGAATTTTTTTTTTAGACAAAAAAAAGTTTAGAACATAATTGGGACAAAGGCTAAAGTTTAGGGTTTTTTTGGATATTAGATGGTAAGTTTGAGGTTTTTTATGGGACAAAAAAAAGTTTAGGATATAATTGGGATAAAGGCTAAATTTTGAGATTTTTTTGGACATTAGGCCGTTCATTTTAGGTAACACTTAATGGCTATGCATGCTGAAAAAAAGCTAATGGATTGCTGAACATTGTGACATCAAATTAAACACATATCAGATTAGATAATATCCAACACTTACATAGAACGAAAAATAAACTTAAAAATTATAGTTTATTATACTTTTATTTGTGTATTTACTTAATTTATACCAAACAGCACTTTAAATTACAAACAACATGTCTAAAGAGCACTAATGTCTTTGAAATTATTTAAAGATCTCTCTGATGGTTTATTGTCGTTTAATTGAAAAAAACATATTTTCGTCCATGTGAATTTCAGAATAATGTTCATCTTTTTACAATTTGTGTTGTCTGACCGAATTATAGCATCGAACTGAAACTAGAACAAATCAATTCTCGCACGTCTACTGTATGTTGATGAAGAAGATGTCGCACCTTGTCTGACTTGGGTTCATAGTTTGGTGAATCCAGAAGAATCTCCTGTACATAACGCAACAAAGGCATTCCAGGTGGGTCACTCGGAGTAGAATCGTTGAAAAAATCTCCACACCCCTGTATTTTGACGAGGCAATCTTCTGGTGTTGTGCAAGAGGCATCAATCAACCTTGTCAATGACGGGCACTGAGTGACCTCCAAGGATTTCAAAGACTCTATATGCTCTAGGCCCCAAACATCGGTAAGTTCATTGCACTGTTGGATTTCCAATTTCTCCAGTTTTTTCACGCAATCTGACCAATTTATTGTTTCCAGAGATCCGCACCCAAAAACAAAGAAGGACTCCAATTTTTCCGAAAAAGAAAAAGATATATCAACTAGATCTGGACAAGATGACAGGTGAGCTTGCCGTAGGTTCTCTGAAGAAATGGTTAATCTTTGAAGCAGTTCACAACTGTGAACAGTTAAGCTCTCCAGTCCGGGAAGTCTATCGAGTGGAATTTCTTCCACTTCAACATAATAGAATTCTAAAGTCATCAAATTTCTCAATATCAAGCTGGAGGGAAGTAGCTCTGCCCACCTGAAGCTAGGACATAGCAAATCCAATCTCAACAAAGAGAACGGAAGCTGCACAAGGGTTTTTAGGTCTAGGCGAGACAAAGAACCCAACTCTGGAGGTGATGAAGCTTGTTGATGAAGCATGTTGATTGTCCTCGAGGGAAGCTCCGACAACCCTTGAATCTCATTACAATTTCTTAAGTTTAGTGTTTGGAGGTGATGAAGCATGTCAATATTCCTTGGAATATCGCAAATTTGGGTGCTAGTTAAATTTAGGGTTCTCAAAGATGACAAATCTCCAATTCCAACGGGAGTTTCACCTGTCATTTCATCACGCCCAGAGAGATCCAACTCTTCAAGAATTTCTGACATGCTGATGCCGCTAGGTAATTGCCAGACACGATGCTCCAGAGAATATGATCCATTTTTTGGTAAACTCAATACACGGAATGATCTTAACTTTTCCATGAATTTGGGAAATTCCTTCATTGCCATATCAATCAGAAGAAAAGACCCCAGTTTCAGTAGTCCTTTCACGGAGTTTGGAAGTTTGGCAATGCCCGTTGTTGATAAGTCTAATTCAATCAACGAGGTTAAATTCCCGAGTGAGCAAGGAAGGTCTCTCAAACCAGAACAACCCCTCAATGAGAAGCGCTTAAGCTTCACTAGTGCCCCCACTTCCTTAGGCAATTCTGTAAGACCCATACAGTATTCAATCTCTAACTCAATCAATGACTTTAGATGTCCAACGAAGCTTTCAACTCTCTTTAGCCTATTGCAGTGTGCAAGAGTCAACTTCTCTAAACCCAAGCAATTAGAGAAGTCTGGAATTGTCGTTATACCACCACATTGAGTAAGAGATAGAACTTTCAAATTCCATGCACTCTGTAAAAATGGATGGCATGTCAAGTGTAAGAACCATTGCATAGTACACACTAGGAAGACTAGAATTAATAACATGCAATTTACCTTGATCAAGTCCCATGCTTTGGCATCATCCGCGAAGCTAGTATCATGAAGTTTAATAACAACGAGATTATTTAAATTCATATTGTCCCCCGTCAAATCCCAATTGGGAGAACGACAAGAAATCCATCCCAACTTTGAACAACACTTTGCAAAGTCTGCAGCATAAGTTCCATTGCCTAACTTGAGGAGTCTTAGGTTTTGTAACCTTTCAAACTCTTCATTTGTAATCTCTATGGAGTCATTCAATTCATCCATCTTAATCGCTTGAACCTTGTCCTTCATCTGCAAGTAAAATTTCGCAATGATGTGAAGAAGTTTGTCAACTTTCAACCACTATCTTTTACAATTCAAATGGGTAGGAAAAAACTTAAAACGATTCTAAACAAAAAAGAAATCCTTGATTCCAGAATACACAACTATTATTTGAAAATGGGATGTTTCTTACTTACCTTTTTGGTTTTTATGATTTTGAGGGCCTCTTTTGCAACCCACAACCTACTCTGCTCTCCAGGGTTGAATGGACTTTCTTCACGGACAATATGCCTTCCCAGGTCTATTAGTTGATTATGCATCCAAAACTGATCATTGTCCAATATCTTTATCAAGCACTTCTTGGTAAGGGCTTCAATTCCTCTTTGGGGATAAAATTTACATTGGTCCCATATATAAGTTGCATCAGTCTTCTTCTCATTAAATAGAAAGCATGCTATGTCGAGAAAAATTTGTTTATGACCATTTTCTAGGTCATCATAGCTAATTTTCAACTTCTCTAGAATCTTTTTCTCAGGTCCTTCACTTAACTTGTCCATTGTCTCTATCCAAAAACTTTCGTCTTTCTCCTTAAGCGACGAACCTACCACTTCAGCAGCTAAAGGAAGCCCTTCCATAAGCGAGACAATTTTACTTGAAAGTTCACAGTAATCATCCAAAGGAAAGTCTCTACCAAAGGCGTGCCGACAAAAAAGCTGGAGTGCAAGAGCATATTCCATCTTTTGCATCTCATATTGTTGAATATCACCTTCAAATCCCCCAAATTGCATAATATCTTTTTCTCTCGTTGTAATGATTATCCTAGATCCTCGATGTAATTTGGAATTTCCTATGAGATTCTTAATGGGCACATTCTTATCAACATCATCCAGAACCACAAGGACCTTCTTATTGCTAAGTGTTGCTCTAATCCTCCTCATTCCTTCTTCACTATCGTTGATTTTTTCTACAGATCCAGAACCACCAATGTCAGATAGTAATTTCTTTTGCAGCTGGACTATGCCGTCCTTGGCCAACCTTTCTCGAATGTCCTCAAGGAAGCTACAACACCTTCCAAAGTGGGAACATAGTTTATTGAAGATGACCTTGGCAATAGTTGTTTTACCCATACCACCCATTCCGTAAATTTCAATGAACCGCACATCAAGTTGTTTGACATCTAATAATTCTGTCAAGTATTTTACCCGGTCATTATGTCCAACTAAATGTTCAGGCAACGATTTTTGTTTAATCCTCAGCTGCTCCAAAACCTTTTCAACAACCAATTTGACAATCGTTGCTTGGCTGCCATGTATAAAAGCGCGCTTTCATTAGCTGACTGGATTAATTACATACCCATGCATCACCCATTGGTTTAATAAAATCTTAACTTGAAAAGATTGAAGTACATCACGAACGATATCTAAGTACACTGAAAAATCAGTATATGCTAATATAATAGAATTCACATGATACATTTTTCATATATGATTAGAGAAATTTCTGAAAACTATTGTATCAGTTTACACGATGGTAAAGTTACCAAGTGGCTATTATATCGTGCATAAGCAAAATTTCGGCATTTATAGCTAAGCCTAGAAAAAAAGTTCAGCACTTGTGATAGGGCAGTCATGATCGGAAATAATGTAGACAAATGCAACGTCATCTATTGAACATCTGCAGTTTGACAGCAAGATCCCAAGCGACGTGGGGGTCACATTTGACCGCATAACCCAAAAGCATAAGAGATTGCCAACTCTAAATTGTGCAAAAACAGCTCGTTTGCATTGGTGAAGGTACTGGGCCGCCACAATGCTATAGTAACGCATACTAGCCTTACTAGGTGTTGATTCACCGTATGTTACATTTAAATTTATCAATCGACAGCTAAATTATGTGTTGTTGTTGATGTGTAATGATAAGCCACTGAGCCACGTGCCCGGGTATTAATTTCTACCTTTTTAACTTTGGATTAGATTATATGGGTGATTACTATATCAAGGCTTTTTAGTTTGCCTTAGATAACCCTGAAGAAAGGCGAAAATAAAAATAATAAGGAGAAGTTGCAAAACCATTTTCGTATATCAACTTGCATCTCCACATGTTGCCATAGACAAATGCAATCCCTAATTTTCACATTTTCTTTTTCAAATTGCATCTATGGCCCTGGCTTGTTAGTCCAGTTGCCATTTGCTTATCAAATTACCCTTACCACCCTCCTTGACCAGTCACCATCGACCTTCAGCCACCACCCGTCCTCGGCTGCTGTCTACCGGTCTGCTGCTCAAACTGGCGTTGGCACCAAAGACGATCCTTGATTTTGTTGATCTATTCCCGGTAAATGGAGAATGAAAACTGATATTCTACTCACGAAGGTAAATACATTTTTTGGGTCGAAATTAGTGATAATGCAGATTGATATGGGTGCAAAATCTTAAATTGATATTGGTAGGGATCTTAAAGAAGCTCCAAATATTTTCCGTTAAGAAAAACAATAAAGAAATCATTTGACAGGGCAAACTTTATCCCTTAACACAGAAAAAAGAAGGAAAAGGTGGGGATCTTTGAAAAGTTTTACCTTTGATCCTTTTTCACCTTCCATCCCTTGATTTCATCAACCTTCGCAAGCGCCTCTCTCCACGCCTGGACTTCCTTAGGTGACTCCTCTTCATGCCTCGAAAAGTCTTCAACATACCGTTGAGTTTTAAGCTTAACATCATCAGGTTCCACATGAAAAAAAATGGGAAAGACGCTTTTTTGACCCGCTGACTCGGACAAGTTGTGTCTTATGCACACAAGCTCACGGAGGCACCATTTACTAGAAACATAAGTCGGAGAGAAGATGGGTATGTAGATTATGGAGTTGTCAATGGCATGTAAAATGTTTTCACCAATCACTTCACCAACGCGGAGTTCATCTTCGTCCCTGAATACGCGGACTCCGGCATCTTCTAAACCGTGGTAGAGGAAGTCAGTAAATTCATTACGAGTGTCAGGTCCTCTGAAACTCAGGAACACTTGATACTCTAATTCGCGTGCGGCATCAATACTCGTGCCAGCCTCCGAGTTTGCCATAGGAAGCTTATTACTTCCAGATATCTCTCTTCCCTAAAGAGAAAAAAAGTGGTTGTGGCGTGGCCTAGATAAGGAATGAGCTGAGGTTTTGGATCTGAACTGGGCAAGTGAGTGCCAATACCTAAAAAACTTGGCCGGCTCACTTAAAAGTCAAACGTAATTGGCTATTTCCCACCTAACGTTCTACCTTAGCCAGTGGAAACCGGTTAACAAGTTTGGATATATAAAAAGACTCCTTGGGAGACGGAGACCATAAAGGCCAATCAGAAATTCTTTTATTTTGTTTGGGATAAAGGCGCCGGTCCTTGCAATGATTGCAAAATGCTCAATCGAGTCCCTCGATTTTTTTTTTTTGTGCAATTAAGTTTATAAACTGCATACTTTTTGTTCGAGTTGATGCTTCAATTAAAATTATAAACGGAGATACTGACGTCACCAATAGATGTTGATGTAGCACCTTATGGGGCAATTATAATATAAAATTTTTAAAACAAAGAAAAATGAAGAAAAATCAAAAGGAAAAGGGGAAGGATAGTGCACTCAGGTGACAATTAGGGGTAAGCAGTTTTAGGTTCCATCTGGAACATAGAACCTACCCTCGGGGTACAGGTTCTTTATTTTTCGGAATCTAGAACCTACCCATCAAAACCTAAAACCTAAAACTTACCTTGTCACAGGTTTCAGGATCGGTTCCGGGATTTAACAGATTCTTTTTTTTATTTCATTTTTACTTAAACAAAGCGAAAATGAATACAACAATACTAAATAAGGTTGTTATTCACCAAAGATAATATAAAAGACTAATTTTTCTAGCATTATGGTTCAAATCAATACAATTAAAATGAAAAGTTATTACGTAAATCGATATTAGGGGTGAACGATTCCAGGATTCATATAGGTTTCATTTGGAACCTAGAACCTACATATGAAAACAGGTTCCTCATTTTTTGGAAATACGAAGCCTACTCTACATATCTTCGAACCTAGACCTTACTCGATCACAGGTTCCAGGGTCGACCAAAGTTCCTTCTGTATTATTAATTGAACAATTACAATAAATCATCATCTTTAATGACCACCACTTGCTGCTATGATCTACCGATCACAATTTATATTTAGAAAACATTAACAAGTCATAAAATGAAAGTCCAAACTAGTGATTCCAGATTATACACTAATCATCTAATATCATGAAACACTGTAGGATCATGCGAAGACATAGATCAAGAAAAAACACAAAAAATTTGTTTAGGGTTCAAGTTTCAAGTTTCATTTACCTAGAATCTAGAACCCACCTGTCGAAATAGGTTCTTCAATTTTTGAAACCTGAAACCTACCATGCATACCTTAAAACCTGAAACCTACAGATTCTCACCGATCAGGTTCTTAGGTTTCAGGAGTAGGTTTCAGGTTTCAGGTTCTACCCTAGAATATACTCATCCCTAGTGGCAAGGGCTAAGGCCCTTTTTTCCACGATGTCCACCACCAACCGCCCTCTACAATCTTAAGTTTCTGAGGCAGAGAGACTACTTAGCCTTTAATTTTTTTTTTTTGGAGTGTCTTTTCTTTTTTCTCCTTATCTATTTTGGGAGATAGTCTATGTAAATAAATTTCTACAGTTAATCTTGGGTGAAAATGGAGTCCAATTTGGCCATTCGTCTAGTCGACAGCCATCGAGGAAGATGTCCATGCCGTGACTACACAACCTCTCCAAAATTGGGTCACTTTTCTCTCTTGATTTAGATTTAGGTCTAAATTTAGGAGTTCCTTACAGGTATTTAATCTGTGTTCTTTCAACATATTGATATTGGTATCTCTACACGGCGATGGTGATGAGGATGCTAAACCTAGACACGCACCAATGGAGTGGGAGATCTCGACGTTTGCTCATCACTGAATTTAGTGATCGGTCGCCAAACATTTACAGAGGCAGATTTGTTCTTGAAAGATGAGAGTCTGCTTCTAGCTACAAACTATGTTTGTGCTTTATTATTTGCATTCTAGTATATGCTTTGTTTCGCAGTTGTTTGGGATTTGCAAGACTTGTAAGCCTTTTAAGTACCTCACAACTATTATTCTAATGAATGAAATCTTTCTTTCGACAAAAAAAAAATCTCCATTCACATGCAAGTGAGAAAAATATTTAGTCTGCAATCTAGATTGGAATTGTTTTGCCTAAAGACGAATTCATTCTGCAATAACCAAATTAATTCATGAAAATCATGAGAAATGCATTTAGGTCCTTTTAATTTTGTCTATAATTATGCGATTGCGATACTGCAGTTCAAAACTACTTTAAGATGAAGACGCGTGCATTTTTTTTCTTTTTTTCTTAATATTTTCTTTCTTTTAAAAAATTTTATTATTTAAAATTGTGAAAGCAACTTTTCATATTAAAACTACCGCATAAGATGCCATGTCAGCATTGAACGATCACATCATAATCTCTATTTGCATTTTTAATGGAATGACCAACTCGAACAATATATATACACACACCCAAATTGCACAAAAAAAAATGTTGAGGAACCTGATTGAACATTTTTGCATATGATATGGCTTGTCAATCAATTTACACAAGGCCAATAACCGATGCAATGCGCGGCATTATCGAGAACTATTTCTAAAATGATATTTTCTAAAGCTTTGAAGTTTTAATGACGGGCTTGCAATCCCTTCTCAATGTGGTAGGGAAGGCATTTTGCGTTATAATATTATTTACACTCTGAATTATCTTGTGACAAATTGTACGCGTAAGATATTAATAACACTTCACCGATGAGAATTCCAAAAATTCCCTTCCCATGCCTCCCGCCCGTTTCTCAACGTTGGCAAAAAAAAAAAAAAAATCTATTTAATTGCCATAATAAAAGTGATGAAGGAATATATAGATAAAGGATGACAATGGCACGGGGCACAACGGATGCTTCCGGCTCTGCCCTGCACACGCGCGGGGGAAACTTTCCATTCCCATCCCTGCCTCGCATGACTAAACGGGCTTTGGGGACAGATCCGAAAGATTCAAGCAAGACAAAAAAAAAATGATGTGTGCGTTTCGTTCAGCATCCGAAGCCCCTTTGAATGGAAAACAAATATGGAACCAACCACCCCCGAAATATACCACCAAAGTTTTCCACATGTTCTAGCTAATTACCAAATTTTCTGGGGAAAAATCAATTTTTCTGGCGAAAGCGAGAGGAATAGGAACATGGAGAAAAAGAAAAAAAAAAAAAGACAAAAAAAAAAAAAAAAGGAAGGACGGAGCAGCCTTATTGGCTGTCCCTTCTTATTGCTACTCCCAAGCAAATGTACTCACGGTGTTCATGGGGATAACGTACGGCTCCGCGTGCTCTCGCCTCACTGCCTGAATTCGTCCTCTTCCTCCTCCTCCACTAATTCCTCACTCGTGCCCTATCAAGGTCACAGCACCAGATTGCGTCGTCGTCTGCAGCGGCTCCTCTTAACTATTTTCAAAATTTTCTCATGATAAAATATTTCCATCAGTATTTATTTGGTGCACATTTGTGACGATCGCGGCTCCGAATTCATCGTTGGTGTGGAATTCATCATAGACAGCACCGGCAGCTCCAGTGGCAATGGCAATGGCAGTGGCAATGGCTTCAGTGGCATCTCCGGTGGCGGCTGCAAATTCATCGATGTCGAATTCATGAGTGTTCACGGCATCAATTCATCATCATATTCATCGGTGTTCTTATGGGAGAAGGAGGAGAGAGGAGAGCATGCCTCAGGTTTGCATTTTCATTTTTTTTTCTTCAATAGTTCATCGTGGGCATGGCTTTAAATTTTAGGGAGTAGAACCTACACAAAGAGAGAAAAAATTTCAAATAAAGGTCTGAAGTGCATCTTTTTCTAACATAAAAAAGCCTAAAATAAATTTTGTTTTAAATAAGAACTTGAAGTAGACTTTATTTTAAATAAGGACATGAAATAGGGGTGTGCAAACGGGATTGCCCGAACCGGGAACTGCCCAAACTAGACCGGACCGTACTAGTCAGTTCAGTTCAATTTTCGGGAGTATTAATCCTGTTTGCAGTTCCAAAAAGCAAAATTGGTGTTCGGGTGGTCCTGTTCTCAGTTTTGAGGTGGGAACCGGACTGCCCGGACCGGACCAACCGATATATATGTAGGCGTGAACTACATTCTTATTTTAGATGTTTTGGCTTTTGCTGTTTAAACATTAAAATGATGTTAGCATACATCTCCATCTCTTTTGAGCATGTTGATATCATGTATGGTTGGGAAATCTCACCATGTTTGGTTGGGAAATTTCTACATTGATCAGTTCCATTGAATCGAACCGGACCAGACCGGCGGTCCTGTCCAAGTCCCAACCCTAGAAATTGGGAACCGGTCCTCCCGGTCCGATTTTCGATTCCATCTAAAACTGAACCGGACCAGAAACCGATCACCACTAACTTGAAGTGCCCTCATTTTCTCAAATAGGTGTCTAAAGTAGATCTTATTTCAAATAAATATCTGAAGTAGCTATATCTATTTTAAAGAATGGCCTGACTTTCCGAATGGTCATGGGCATTTTCATCCTTTACCTTTTTTTGAATTCTTTCCATATTTTCACTTTTCCATTTTTTTTTCTTTTTCTAGTGTGTTCTTTCTTCTTCGCTAGTGGCCAATGGGTTAGGCAAGGGTCACCCTCGTCGAAAAAAGAACTAACCAAAAAAAGAAAGAAAAAAGGAAAAAAGAAAAGAAAGGAAAAAAATGAAAATATAAATTAAAATTATCTTAGGATGAAAAAGCCCTTCATCGGTCGGAGTATTTAGCCGGCCGATGACCGATGAGGTTAGGTGCTTATTTGAAACAGTCATGATCACTTCAAATCTTTATTTAAATATATTTAATACAATATCTACTTCAGACCTTTACTTGAAAAAATAAGGGCACTTTATATTTTCCCCACAATTAAATGCTCTAGATGTTGAGCGATGAGACCTGTTCTGATTGATTTTGTACATGCACGATGTCTGCCTACATATAAGCAAAAGCTTATCGTGAGTTTAAGATTCATCTGATTGAATCTATGGGGCACAAAATATTTCGAAAGATAAGAACTTCGATCAAATGTATAGCACTGAATCGACAATTCCTTTGTTACTTCTCATGAGTTTTACAGATTAGCAATTCGCATTTACATGGGCCGAGCTAGATCAATGTGATTGCAATGGCTACTACGCTGTTCTTGAGTTTATCTGCAGGCAGAAAGTCTCTTCTGCCATGGAGAACAATACTTGGATTTGGCCCAAAAGAATGTATGATGACACACAAAATCTATGCAGGCAAGTTTTATGGTCCTATATTGGATGTTTCAGTGGCTAGTGCCTAAATTTGCAATTGCAGATCCCAATACAGAGTTGGATTTTGCGAGTCAAAGTCAAATGATCATGTTCTCGAAAGAGAGTATGATGTGCTACTTGTAGCAAGTGTGTAGATAGATTGTTAAGGATGAACCATAGTTTTCAGAAAGGAAATCGGGGAGGGCCAAAACAATGAGCTGGACCTTTTTCTTACTGCGGTTACTTCAGTTAGGTGAAGACTGTTCTTCATTTACATGCACATTTCAGGTTGTTTCATTTGCAGATATCTTAAATATCATGACTCTCTCGGAATATTCCTTGTCTTCCCATTTTCTTGCCTTTGGTGATCCTTATGAGAGAGAGAGAGAGTGTTTCACAGACAGCAGTGATCTGATGATACCGATCAGCACGACGACCAAACAAAAAGGTTGCTTCAAAGCAATGTTTTCCTCGTTATCCTTAGATAAAGGCAAATGTTGCTCTTTTCCTTTTTCTTTTGGTGCTTCAACGTGGCCATCACGATTAGAATTTGTGTTTCATCGATCTCCAATTAGAAAAAAAAAAGAGTGGTTCTGCACTATTTGACAATACCATACTTGAAAATTTCACGAGCAGGTTACAGCCATGTTTTTCTGGTTTGACAATACGATATCTTTAATAGATTTGACCGGAGTTGGTCATTCCGTACTCTGGTCCAAGATGGGCGGCTTGACTTGGCTTGCCATCTACAAAAAGAATAATGAAAAAAAAAAAGGGAAGCAATCTTGATTGCTGCCAGCCAATCAGCAAGCCTTTCTCTCAACGATATTTCATTTGACAACACTTACCCATAGAACCTTCCAAAGAATCCAAACCAATAATTCTTGTTTTCCTCGAATTCTTACACCGCATGATACACGCAGTGGACGCCATTTTCTCAGACCTGATCCTCTCGGAATTTTCCTCAGCAGCTTCCCTTCTCCTTCTTGTTCTCTTCTTGTTCTTCTTGTTCTTCTTCGGGATGAAACGCCATCGATCTCCGCTCTCTCCTCTTCTTCCCCCTCCCGCCATCTGATGCAGCTCGGGAGCCTCCCCCGCGTCGAGAAGCACCGAGACGACCCCATCATCATCACATCAAGCGCCATGAACAAGCTCCACGAAACCGCCACGAAAGGCAACCTCGCAGCCCTCCAAGACCTGCTGTTGCAGGACCCCCAGATCCTCCACAAGCCCACTTCGTCCCCCGACGGCACGCCTCTGCACGTGTCGTGTCTCCTGGGTCACACGTCCTTCACCAAGCACCTCCTCACCCTCAACCCGGAGCTCGCCAAAGAGCCCGACTCGCGCGGCTGGCTGCCCCTCCACGTCGCGTGCGCCAAGGGCCACGTGGAGATCGTGAAGGCCCTGTTGGCCGTCGACCCGGACGCGTCCCGCCGGTGGGACCGCGAGGGGAGGACGCCCCTGCATCTGGGCGCGATCAAAGGGAGGGCTGAGGTCCTGGCCGAGCTGGTCCGGGCCGTGCCCGAGGTGGCCCGGGAGATGACGGGTCAGGGGGAGAGCGCGCTTCACCTGTGCGTGAAGAGTAACAGAATGGAGGCGCTGAAGGTGCTGGTGGACTGCGTTGGGAGAAACGATGGGTTCGTGGGTTGTACGGATAAGGATGGGAACACGATCTTGCATCTTGCTGTGGCCAGGAAGCAATTGGAGGTGAGGAAGCTGGTTTTTTTCTTGTTGGGTTTCATGTGTGTGGTTCTTAGCGTTCTTGGATTTGACTTGATGTGCTTTGTGTTTACAACTCTGATGAACTTGAATTGGAAGTGGGAATTGCTTGTTTTTGCATAGAAAGTTCAGAATTTGCTCGCAGGTTCGTTCATGTGTGCCCCCTTTAGCTCAAACATAGCTGAGCTGACTGAAAAGGCAATGAGAGAGAGAGAGAGAGAGAGAGGAAATCCGTACATGATCTGGTAACAGGACACCATTTGAAATGCGCTGTTCTGAGGGGGAAGCAGCGCAATTAGGATCTAATTTTTTGTGAATTGATACATTCTCAATATGCTTTTCATTGATCTGCCTGATTGTATCATGAGAAGTCGATATGCAGCTCGAATGCGAATGTGAATGTGAATGTGAATATAAGGCATGAAATGAATAAAACTCCTTATTTGGGAGTATTATCGGATAGATCACTTCGGGCAGGGCAATCTTTTTTTCTTTTTTAAGAAAGCTCAAGATTTGGTTGCATTTTAGGTGGCCCTTTAGTTTAGATGGTACTGAGCACTGGAGAAATATGATTGGAGGTGACTTTACTATGTCTTGATGCACTTGATCAGATATGATTCTATTTATTTAATCTACTTCCCGATATGGCAACACTGGACGTGATGAGTCTCATCGACAACCGTTCATACTGAACTCAACTTTGAATGCAAAAGTGAATACTTGAGTGCAAGTAACACCTGCACCTAACTTCCCTGTGTTATCAAGTGAAGCTTTTTAAGGTGAAAAACAAAAAAATGAAGCTCTCTTTCTAGATAAGTGGGTTGTCCAATGCGATTGTCCAGGTTGTGATTTTTGCGCAGTAGTATGAACTGGAACATGAAAATTAAGGGTAGGTCCATATATCTGGGATTAGCTTATGGGGAAATTATCCTTCGGATAAACTGAAAGATTCTGCTTACAGTTTCTTTTGTCCAAGGCGTTCAATTGATTGAATTGGCACTATGACAGAGAGACTCGTGATTTTGGTTAACATATGGTGAGTGTGCCTTTTTTTAAAATGAACGCCTGAAAATTTTGCAGATCATCAAGTATTTGCTTTCCAGCACCAACATTGAAGTAGACGCCCAAAATGCCAAGGGGTTTACAGCACTGGATGTCTTATCACATGGTCCAAGAGACTTGAGAGACATGGAGATCAAGCAGCTCCTACAGAAATCCGGAGCTTCGATAATATATCAAACATCTTTGGGTGGAGACACAATCGAGGCCATTCCAATAGCACAGCCTTATATCAAACAGAATAGTGATATTAAACCACCGGTTAAGACTCGCAAGCATACAGATTGGCTGGGCAGAAAAAGAAGTGCCCTGATAGTGGTGGCTTCACTCATTGCAACGGTGGCATTCCAAGCCACACTATCACCGCCTGGCGGCTTCTGGCAGGATGACTTTACAGCAGACCCTGCGAAGAATGACACGAAGAAATCGCACCACGTGGGAATGGCCGTGATGGCTACCGCTCTCCCACAGGCATATGGGCAGTTCATGATCTTCAACACGCTCGCATTTCTTTCTTCACTGAGCATAATTCTGCTTGTGGTCAGTGGACTCCCTATGAAAAGGAGGAGGTGGATGTGGACCCAGATGGTGACCATGTGGATTGCTATCACTGCACTTACCATTACCTACTTCATTGCGTGGATACATATGACACCGCAAGATAATAGAGGGGTTCTAAACACTGTGACCAGAGTTTCTGTGTTTCTGTGGTTATGCTTGATGGGGATCGTCTTCTTAGGTAACGTCATTCGAATGGTTCGTTGGTTTATGAGGAAGTTTGGGCACTCGAAAGGAAAGGAGCGAGAAGCTTCAACTGTTGTGGAAGAGAACGAGGACCATGAACTCTGATTTCTTGATGAAGGTGGCTACTTAAAATTGATGTATAAAAGTCCTTTCTCTGTCATCATTACATACGATACTCTGCCAATACTGTATCAAGTGAGTTTTTGCATGAGTGTATTATGAGACTCCGTAGCTCGTCTTCCATTACTCTTTTAGAAATTTTTAGTAGTATGGCAAAGCTGAATCGGTTTGCGAGCTGTGGAAACTGCGGGGTATTTTGCTAGTGGCTTGACGGAGAGAAGAAACATCGCGATGCACAAAAAGTTGATGCGAGTGCAAGGGACAAATCGCCATTTTACATTGAAATACTATAATAGAAAGTTTTCTGAGATATTTAAAGACAGGTCTTTTTACATTAGTGAGGTTTGTGTTCATCTACTTTGAAGAAGTTGACACCACTGGACTACCAAAAATAGGGCGTATATGTGCATCAAAACTTACAAATTGGAGTGGACCTATTTAGAAATAACAGAGAACACCGTCTGTACCAAAGTGAGCAGGAGAAGAACGACGGCTGCAACGACCGATATGATGGACCATGGACTGTTGAAGTAGTCCCGCTTCAGGGTCGCCTTCCACCTGTGCCAAGGGATTCTGTAGTACTCATTCAGCTCGGCACAGAGACCGGAGAAGTAGAAATCCTCCGGAACGAACCTCGTTCCTTTCGCAAGGCTCTTGATGAGCCCGAAAACTTCTTTGCTGTCCCATGTACTGATGCGGATAATTCCTTCCTCCACTAGCATCTCCACGTCCTCTGGAGAGTGAACAAGAAGACCTATGAAGATGATGTAGTCATTAATGTAGTTCTCGTGGCAGTTGCATTTCTCAAAGCCGATGAGATTTCTGAATAGTACATCTGCTCCGTAGTATATGGTCAGTTTCGGGATTTCAAGAGTTCCATTGGAGAATCGTACGTCGAATAAACTCTTCCCTGAGCCAACGTGGAACTTGGCCCCAGCTTGGCTCAGCTCCATCACACTTGGAGTGGCTAGACTCTTGAGATCTTTCTTAGGCCACGACGGTGCCACTGATGGCAAGTTATAGTTTCTGAGCGCATCCACAAAGTTCCTTGATTTCATGGAGGAGACCTTGGCAAAGTCATCCGCTATCTCTGCAATGCCTCCTAACTGCAACTTGAAGAATTCATGTGTGAGAACACCAAGAGAGAGCCTTTCAACATCAGACTCTTTGGTTGATTGGTGCAAAGCTAAGAGGTCCTCAAGGATGGTAAAAGGGATCTGATTTTCCATCTTCAAGATGTCGTATTTCATGTCATTAATCAGCCACGGCTTTTTGAATATCCGATCATTCTCACCTACTAAGCTGCGATCTCTATTCTTCAATAGGATCTCAATGACGAAAACAGCGTCCACTAGAACACATCTTGCAAGGTCGTTGCTTTTTAGCTCAATTGTCTCCGCATAGCACTTGCGAATGGCTTCTTCCCTTCCCTTGACAAACTCGAACAGATGTTGTAAGCTTAGCTTGCTCTCTTCCACAAAGTCGCGGAAGTAACTTTCCTTATGCCCCGATGCTTGCAGTTCCTTGATGCAATGGTGAAACGGCCCGAGGGAAACAAATCGAGGGCTGAATGCCTTTTCATACCCTTCGCGTATCGATTTTGGGACTCTGTAGATGCTACAGTCCGATTTCGGATGGAAATACACGAACTCATCCCTGATGGGAATCTCCAGCGGAAGTAGCGGGATCTGAAAGTCGAAGAAATCCTCCTCCCTTAGTCCTTCCATATGCTTTCTGCTTCACCAACACAATCAGCACATATTTCAGATCAAAGAAGTAGAAATGTTTGAGATCAGCAAAGCCAAATGAGAACTCATCAAACCACCAATTTCACATGCCAAGCTGATTACTGTGACCCACTGCATGGGCAAAGGCCAACGTGTACTCTGCCTCCCGTCTCCAATGGAAAAATTAGTGGCAGAACCAAAGTTCTGACTTCCAAGGCTTACATGGTTCGGTAGATACGACCCGCATCTGTTGCAACACCACTAACAAATCAACAAGACGTCGCGCGAATCCTCTCTCGATACCGACCTATCCTAGGTTTCTCCCAGAAGACTCTGCAGATGGACAGAGCAAAGAACAAAAGTTGGGAGAGAAGAAACATACCCGTCTTGAGTTCAGGGATCAAAACTGAAAGTGTGCTGTGCATTCTGCAATTCTCATCTCGTGACTGGAGATCCCCCAATTCAGAACTTCTCCGTCCCATGATACTTGGCTAGGAAATGACACGAAAGAAGACCGACAGGTGAAGAAAAGTATGCTTCTGGCTTGCTCTAAAGAATCTGGATAAAGAAAATCCAGCAGAGGAACACTAATGTCCTTTTCGTTGGATTTTTGTCCACCGTGATAGATTCAATTGATTTCAATATGTAGCCACAAGACCGCGTACAATAATTTTTATATATCCATGTTTCCAGTTTTATAAAACTATACATTAGAAATTCTAAAGTTGAGGATAAAAATCAATAAAATGTTTAAAAATATGGTTCAAAAAAGGCGATCAATGAGTGACTGAAAAATCCGGCGCAACTTTTTTTTTTTAGCATATTTTGCAATGATATGGAGTTTTTTCTCCGAATTTCACGTTCTTTACAAATTTAAACTTAAAAGAGAACGCTTTCGATAGAACTTTGTGCCAAGTAGGCAATTATACGGCTTTTCAAATTTTAATACCTCGATCTGTTAAGAGAACAGCCAAAGACTTGCCTCGTTTTTTCATGGTACAAAAAAGGTTTTCTTGAAGTGGCCCGAATATCGTGTGTCAAAAAAAAGTTTACTAAATTATCGATTAATTAAATGTCAGGTTAGATTTTTCCATGGAGCTAATGAAAGTGATGGCAATACACTTTTTGGACAAGTTTTAAGACCGTATTGTATTATTTGAAAGTTTTGGAATCTATTTGAACTCATTGACAAGTTTTAAAATTTTTAATAAATGTAATTTTTTAAAACAAAAAAAATGGTAGGAGAAGTAACCTACTTGAAAATGGAAGGAACCTCCACCATCGGTCGTTTAATTGTATACATCAAAGTTGCGATGACTTGAAATGGAATTCAATAATTTTCAATTATGTTTAATGTTAGTGATCATGCATGGGTTACACGTGTTGCCCGATGAATATTTTTTCGTATGTATGTGAGCAAGGGACAAAAAATGTATGACCATTTCAAAATTTATGATACGGATGTCAATTCAATCCTAAATTTTTTCGTTTTTGTTAATGTAATCCCAAACCTCTACGCGAATTTTTCAACGTGATCCTCCCGGCCAATTACTATCGAAATCCCTCGATATGACAATTCATATACATGTTACGTCGGCGTGCCGCGTAGGAATAATATTTTGACGCTCCAAGATATACATCCGTTCTCTACTCGTTCTCTACATCATTTGTCACGCTCCGACCTCCATACACAGCTTCTGGTTCTCTATGTTAATAGCATGACGCATTCCATAAATATAAGTTCGGAATAATATCTTGACGATTTATACTTTATTAGTCTATCCTCCACCGTTTTAAAAGTTGGAGATAAAAAATGGAAGTCAGATAAAAAAAAAAAAAGAAAACAGCAATATTCACCATAAATAGCAGAGATGATACCAATCCTGGGCCCGTCTATTTCCATCTCCTCGACGCCGGCTTTGGTGCCCCTCACCTCCGATGAACCATTCTCTCTCCTCTTTCTCACGGAGCTCGCGGCTCGCGGCCGCTGGAGGTTGAGCTTTTGCATGAGCGACGAGCTTGACCCAGGATGGGCTCTCGCATGGGCTGCGAGCCCGAACCCGCGGGGCTCGCGTAGGCCCGAACCCGCGGGGCTCGCGCAGGCCCGACGAGTTCCATCACAAGAGTTAATAGATCTCCCCCATCGAGAAGAGGCGGCGGCCATGGGAGACCAAGCCCCGAGTTGCTCCAAGTCGAGGTCGCTAGACCTCGATCTAGACCAAATCCGAGGCAGCAACGGTCGTCGGTCTCGAGTACGAGGGCGATATCGATCGGGGACAACCGTCAGTCGGTCTCGCTGGACCCCAATCAAGACCGAATGTTCTAGTTTCTAGGCTTCTGGAAGCATCCCGGCGATCTCGAACCGTCTCGAACCTCCGCGTCATACCCTCAAATCTTCTGGAACTTTCCCATCGCACCAACCTATAAATGCTCGCTCCCAACCTCTCCTCTCCGCACCAAACTCCGATCGAAAGCAACTCAACTTCGAATCGATCTCCCACGCAAAACCAGCTCCTCGAAACCCTGAATTTGGCAGCAGGACGACGGCGACGATGGATTTCCGGCTCACCGGCTTCGATTCGCCGCTCTTCGCCACCCTCCACCACCTGATGGACGTCCCCGACGATGCCGACAAGTCCTTCAACGCCCCCACCCGCACCTACGTCCGCGACGCCCGGGCCATGGCGGCCACCCCGGCCGACGTCAAGGAGTTCCCGGGATCCTACGCCTTCGTCGTCGACATGCCAGGGCTCAAGTCCGGGGACATCAAGGTCCAGGTCGAGGACGACAACGTGCTGGTGATCAGCGCCGAGAGGAAGCGCGAGGAGGAGAAGGAGGGGGCCAAGTACCTGCGGATGGAGCGACGGGTCGGCAAGTTCATGAGGAAGTTCACGCTGCCGGAGAACGCGAACACGGAGGCGGTCTCCGCGGTGTGCCGCGACGGGGTGCTGACGGTCACGCTGGAGAAGCTGCCCCCGCCGGAGCCGAGGAAGCCGAAGACTGTCGAGGTCAAGGTCGCCTGAAAGTGGCCTCGCGGAGCTGAGCTTGAACGGTTCCGGTGAGCGAGTCTTACGGGGAATGAAGAAATAATGAAATGATGGCGTAGTTTGCTAGAGGGTGCTTTCTTGTTTTCCGTTTCGGTTTCGGAGATCCCGAAACTGGCGAGTGGAATTGCAGTATTGTCAGGTTCTTGCGCAGGGTGCTATGTTTTTAGTAGGCTATGTGTTTGATGTTTGGCTCGTGCTTATATGAATGAATCAGTCGATGTATTTGTGTACTGGATGCCTTCGTATCTTCTTTGGTTCGATACTTTCCTTAAATTCGCAATCTTGACATCGAGCAGAACAGAGTTCAAATGGTACGTTTTGATCCTTCTTGCTTGGAAATGAGTCAATGACGATGTGAGACGTTCTTCTTTCTTTACAACGACTTTGCCGAAACGCCCAACACCACAATACCTATTGTACTAAAACCGTGGCCGAGTATTGACGCTCGCTCAAAAAGATAGCTCTGCTCTGATCCGCCTAATTTTCAGTACCGACGTTCTTCTCTCCTGATGAGCTAGAGGGTTCCTGGGTCCTCCCCAGACTTGGCCCACAAAGCCATAAGATTAGGTACTGTCACATCATATGCTGACGTGGCATATATTTTTGTACTTAAGTCCAATAAATAATCGAGGCATGTCCATGACGTGACAATTAAATTAAAAAAAAATCAAAACTAAGCTTTTATTTTTTCTCTCTCATTTTCCTCCTGCCTTCTCCTTCGTTTGGTCACCGGCGGAGTCATCGGCGCTACGTCAAAGCCGACCATTACTGCTCGTCCGACGAGTCATCGTCACTCGTGACCTTCCATCCATAGCGCACTGCCCTATCCATCGTATGAAACTTCCCTTGTTTTTTCCTTTTTTGTTTTCTCAACGAGCCATGGCCTCAAATTAGGAGTTTGTCCTAGAGATGGATCATCAGTCTTCCCTTGTTTTCTTTTTTTGGTTCGGAATGAAGCTTCCTCAGTGAGTATAATGAAACTTTTGGGTTTTCTCGGAGATGAACCATTAGCCTTCCCCTGTTTTTCCTTTTTTGTTCGAAATGAAGCTTCCTTGGTGGATATGATGAAGCTTTTTGGTTTTCTCGAAGAGACATGGCCTCGGATTTGGAGTTCGTCGTGGAGATGGACCATCAGAGAGTTCCCCTAGATCCGGAGATGGAGCTCTTCGTTGGGAAGATCGAGCCCATCGACTAGTTCCACAAGGCCAGATCTAGATCGACAAGCAAGAAGATGGAGCTAGAACAGGGCCGTGCTCTACCGATGGAAGGCCGTGAGCGACGACGGCTTGTCCGATTGACTTTGACACAGCTCTGGCGAATCCGGCTGTGACAGTGGAGAAGATGCCCATAGACGAGGGAGGAAGATGAGAGAGAAAAAACAGAAGCTTAGTTTTGATTTTTTTTTACTTGCCACGTCATGGACATGTGTCGATTTTTTATTGGCTTTCAATACAAAAGTATATGCCATGTCAGTCTATGACATGACAATACCTAACCACTGAATGTAAGATGGAGATTCGTTCCCCGCTGGAGAAGGATTTGACAACCCCATGGCCGTCGGAACAGAATCAGGCATTGAAAACACTCCAAAGATTGGATTCAGGTGGACAGGAAGTATGGCCAGGACAGAAGTGGCATGAAGACAACCCGTCTGTTGAAGAAACAGAACATGCTCCGATGCTTATTATGTATGATTATACTGACAAGAAGAACACTGGCCATGGTCCTGGACAGTTGTTTACTCAAATGTACATTTATTGCTCGGATATCTTGTGCGAGCAGCCGATGAATGTACAGTTTTTTAGTATGCATGACAGCAAGGGACAAAAGAATGTATGACAATTTCAGGAAAATAACGTATACATCACAATAATACAGGTCATTATTAGATCATTTCTAAATTTATAATAAGTTGCCAATTCAATTATCGATTTTTCAATTTTGTTAATGAAATATTAAACCTTTATGCGTGATTTTAATATACCCATTTTCGTCATTTGCCATCGAAAATCACTAATGTAGCGATCCATGTATGAGCCACATCAGCATATCACGTAGGAATAATACTATAACATGTTAAGATATATCGTGAAGACGTGTGATCTGGCTAAAAAATTTTATCTTTTAAAAAAGTACACTTTCAGGAGATTAATTCAAATGGATGTATCGAACTAGGGTCAAATCGAGCCCGAGATTTTTAAAACCGAATGGAGTTAAGTTTGAGTGCGAGCTCGACTAATAAATCACTGTCGAGTTGACTCAACCCAATTACACCGTTGCTTGATAACTCAAGTCACGTAAACACAAATCATCAAGACAAAATCGCTAAGAAAATATTAAAGTCGATCATACGTAGACTCATACGCAACACCCGTCTAGATACAACAATATACGCTACACATGGGGCATATTTGCAACATCGGACATATTATGATTACTAAGTACCTAATCTGGGAACTTTCTGGTTTCTAACGGCCCAAAAAGAGAACGAATGTTCTAGTGTCTTCTAGGCCTCTAGAAGCATCCCAAAGTGGGGACCTCGAGCCGAACCTCCGCATCGTTCCCTCGAATCTTCTGGAACTTTCCCAAAACGCCAACCTATAAATACTCGCTCCCACCTTCTCCTCTCTGCACCAAACTCCGATCAAAAGCAGCTCAACTTCGAATCGATCTCTCACACAAATTTCACCGATCGAGAAGCAGCAGCAGCAGGACGACGGCGACGATGGATTTCCGGCTCACCGGCTTCGATTCCCCGCTCTTCACCACCCTCCACCACCTGATGGACGTCCCCGACGAGGCCGACAAGTCCTTCAACGCCCCCACCCGCACCTACGTCCGCGACGCCCGGGCCATGGCGGCCACCCCAGCTGACGTCAAGGAGTTCCCGGGATCCTACGCCTTCGTCGTCGACATGCCGGGCCTCAAGTCCGGGGACATCAAGGTCCAGGTCGAGGACGACAACGTGCTGGTCGTCAGCGGCGAGAGGAAGCGCGAGGAGGAGAAGGAGGGGGCCAAGTACCTGCGGATGGAGCGGCGGGTCGGCAAGTTCATGAGGAAGTTCGCGCTGCTGGAGAACGCGAACACGGAGGCGGTCTCTGCGGTGTGCCGCGACGGGGTGCTGACGGTCACGGTGCAGAAGCAGCCCCCGCCGGAGCCGAAGAAGCCAAAGACGGTCGAGGTCAAGATCGCCTGAAAGTGGCCTCGCGGAGCTGAGTTACAGCAGTTCCGGTGAGCGAATCTTATGGGGAATGAAGAATAATGAAAGGATGGCGTAGTTTGCTCAAGTGTGTTTTCTTGTTTTTCGTTTCAGTTTCGGAGATATCCAAACTGGCTAGTGGAATTGCAGTATTTTGCGGGTTCTTATGCAGTTGCCTATGTTTAGTAGGCTATTTGTTTGATGTTTGGCTCGTGCTAATATGAATGAATCAGTCTATGTATCGTGTGTTACTGGATGTCTTCGTATCTTCTTTCGTTCGATATTTTCCTTAAATTCGCAATCTTGACATGAACAGAACAGAGTTCAAATGGTACGTTTTTCCTACTGCACTGCTTTTGCATGCTGCTTTGTCCAATGGCAGTTCAATTAGTTAATTCTTTTCGCGACGGGTTAATTCCATTTCCTGGAAGGATTTCTGGGAAGTGCAAGTGCCCTACTTTGCATGTTGTGATCATTTTTTCACTTGGGTTTGTGGCCCTGTCGGTACCTGCAAACTGCATTGAGAGAAGCAGATAACTTTTGGGATGAAACCGGGCTTGAAACCATGATATTCCTTTTGAGCTCAGCGCGAGCTGCAGGGTTCCTTCTGCTACATGGTATGAATATTGCCAGATGACAAGATCAGATATCCCAGCAAGGTTTTTGTTTTCCGCGTGATCATCATCAGATCAGAGAGAAGATTCAGTTCAGTAATTCTTCTATTGCAGGGTGTGAACAAGCGACTTCTTGATGCTCAGCTCGATTTCGTCTCTGAAAGCTGCAGCTCTCAGCCTCGTCTCTTTCCCTTCCCCATCAACCATTAGCCTCCTAACTGCTCGCGCTATCTCTTTCTGATTTAGATCACCTTCCAACTCCAATCCCACCCGCCAAACATAGCACAAGTGCCTCCCGTCACATTCGGGTCCCTGAAGCACGGTCGGTATGTCATCGGGACTCCTTCGGAAATGCTTTCCTATGTCGAATTCCATCTGCAATGGGTCCAAAAGCCTCCCACGTCGCGGTGTGCTAAGACTTCCTCCTGGGGAACCCATCTCACAACACGGCCAGTCTCTCAAATGGCTTCTTTGAACCCTTCCGGTAACAGCTCGATCCGCTCAGAGCCTCTGACTGGGCCAGGTCGGATCAGCCACAAGAATGCCGCTGCTCGTCAGCCCATAAGCTGTTTCCGCAAACTCTCCCTGATCCATTGAAGGTAAGCTTCCTAAGCCCACATATATGACTGAATTATTTAGCCTGCTTATCAGGACACAGCAGGCAACCGGTTTCTTCCTCCGTTATGCTGGTTGGTGAAGCCGGATCAACTTTGTGCATAGTGATAAAAACGGGGCTCGTTATTGTTTCTGGAGTCCATCCAATAACTGTTTCTCAAGGCAGTCTACCGTGTTCCAAAAACGCCTGAAGATGTCTTACTAATGATCACCACAGCTGATTATGGGTTCTAAATCATGAGATGTAAAAGAGGCAAGTCCTTGCATCCCGTAGGATAGGCGATCCCTGCCGGAGAAGGATCTGACAACCCCATGGCCGTCGGAACAGAATCGAGAATTGAAAACACTCCAAAGATGGATTTAGGTGGAGAGGAAGTATGGCCAGAAGTGGCGTGGAGACACCCCGTCTGTTGAAGAAACAGAACATAATCTGATGCTTATTATGTATGATTATACAGACACGAAGAAGACAGGCCATGGTCCTGGACAGTTGTTTACTCAAATGTACATTCATTGCTCGGAAATCTTGTGCGAGCAGCCGATAAATGTACAGTTTTTCAGTCTGTATGGCAGCAAGGGACAGAAAATGTATGACAATTTCAGGAAAATAACGTATACATCACAATAATACAGGTAATTATTAGTTCAATCCCAAATTCATAATAAGATACTGATTCCATTATCAACTTTTTAATTTTGTCAATGAAATACTAAATCTTTGCGCAAAATTTTAAAATAATCATTTTCTCCATTTGTCGTTGAAAATCACTGATGTGGCAGTCCATACATGAGCCACATCAGCATGCCACGCAGCAATAATATTATGAAAAGCTAAGATGATTGTGATGATGTATGATCTGGCTAAGAAATTTTATCTTTGAAAAAAGTTACACTTTTGGGAGATTAACTCAAATCAAAGTATTGAATTAAGTTCGAGTGCGAGATCGACTGATAAATCATTGTCGAGTTGACTCAACCCAATGACACCGTTGCTTCATAAGTCAAGTCACGTAAACACATATCATCAAGATGAAATTGCCAAGAAAATATTAAAGTCGATCATACGTAGACTAATACGTAATATCCGTGTAGATACAAAAATAAACGCTACACACGGGGAATATTTGCAACATCGGACATGTTATGATTACTAATTAAGTAATTGTCCACTTGGGAACTTTCTAGGTTCTAACGGCCCAAAAAAATGAACGAATGTTCTAGCTTTCTAGGATTCTAGAAGCATCCCGAAGTAGCGACCTCGAGCCGTCTCGAACCTCCGCATCGTTCCCTCGAATCTTCTGGAACTTTCCCAAAACGCCAACCTATAAATTCTCCCTCCCACCGTCTTCTCTCCGCACCAAACTCCGATCACAAGCAGCTCAACTTCGAATCGATCTCCCAAGCAAAACCAGCTCCTCAAAAAACCCTAATCTCACCGGCAGAGCACGACGGCGACGATGGATTTCCGGCTTGCCGGCTTCGATTCACCGCTCTTCACCACCCTCCACCACCTGATGGACGTCCCCGACGAGGCCGACAAGTCCTTCAACGCCCCCACCCGCACCTACGTCCGCGACGCCCGGGCCATGGCAGCCACCCCGGCCGACGTCAAGGAGTTCCCGGGATCCTACGCCTTCGTCGTCGACATGCCAGGGCTCAAGTCCGGGGACATCAAGGTCCAGGTCGAGGACGACAACGTGCTGGTGATCAGCGCCGAGAGGAAGCGCGAGGAGGAGAAGGAGGGGGCCAAGTACCTGCGGATGGAGCGACGGGTCGGCAAGTTCATGAGGAAGTTCACGCTGCCGGAGAACGCGAACACGGAGGCGGTCTCCGCGGTGTGCCGCGACGGGGTGCTGACGGTCACGGTGGAGAAGCTGCCCCCGCCGGAGCCGAAGAAGCCGAAGACTGTCGAGGTCAAGGTCGCTTGAAAGTGGCCTCGCGGAGCTGAGCTAGAACGGTTCCGGTGAGCGAGTCTTATGGGGAATGAAGAATAAGGATGGCGTAGTTTGCTCTAGTGTGTTTTCTTGTTTTTCGTTTCGGTTTCGGAGATAGTCGAAACTGGCAAGTGGAATTGCAGTATTGTCATGTTCTTGCGCAGGGTGCTATGTTTAGTAGGCTATGTGTTTGATGTTTGGCTCGTCCTTATATGAATGAATTAGTCGATGTGTTTGTGTACTGAATGCCTTCGTATCTTCTTTCTTTCGATACTTTCCTTAAATTCGCAATCTTGACATTGAGCAGAACAGAGTTCAAATGGCACGTTTTGATCGTTCTTGCTTGGAAATGAGTCGATGACGATGTGAGACATTCTTCTTTCTTTACAACGACTTTGCCGAAACGCTCGTTATGCCAGAACGCGTTGCCCCAATGTTCGCCCCGCACCACCACAATACTGATCGTACTGAAACCGTGGATGAGAATCGACACTCACTCATAGAGATAGCTCCGCCCTGATCTGCCTAATTTTCAGTACCGACGTTCTTCTCTCCTGATGAGTTGGCGTAGAGAGAGGGTTCCCGGGTCCTCCCCGGTCCTGGTCCACAAAGCAGAGAAGCTTAGAGATTCGTTGCCCGCCGGAGAAGGATTTGACAACCCAATTGCCGTCAGAACAGAAACGGAAATTGAAAATACTACAAAGATGGATTAAGGTGGAGAGGAAGTATGGCCAGAAGTGGCATGGCGACGACCCATGTGCGCACAGTTCTTCGACAGCCACTGTTGAAGAAACAGAACATACAATGATGCTTATCATATATGATTATACTGACGAGAAGAAGACGGCCATGGTCCTGGACAGTTGTTTACTCAAATGTACATTTATTGCTTGGAAATCTTGTGTGAGCAGCCGATACTGTTCATATTTTCCTTATCGTTCGGCCCCAGTCATTCGTAGGACAGAAAGTTGCTATCAAGGGATTGAAAGATTACCAACAGAGAAGTGCAATTTTAACATCGAATAGAATTTCTCATTTCAAGGCCATCACGACATCAAACACTTTCAGATTCAGTCCACCAAGTAAGATGGCTCAAAGTAAAAGAAATGAAGGGAACAAGGAGGAGCAACAGCAAACTTCATAATCAAATGGTCACAATTCAGAAGATAGAGGAGAATAAGGGTCTTAGTATATCCTCCAAATGTGTTGAATAATTGTTAGAACACTGATAAAACATAAAAATGTATTGTTTCACCAATAGAAAATGAAGAAGGGAAACAAAGAAGAACTCAGATACATCAACGTCCCCGATGTAACCAAACAAAACTGGTGCAAGAGTACTTCATGATTTTCAGCTGTAAGCAAGATGACCGGGTTAGAACCAATGGAAAACACGATAGGCTGATTTAATTTGCAGAAAAAGAAATTCCTGTACCACTTCCAAGTCCCAACCCCCTAAGGGAATCTTCAGATGTCAAGACGACCCTTAGGGCATCAAAGTTTCCTAGCCTGGTGAGTTCGCCTAATTTAAGTAAAAAGTAATATGTCCATTAGTTGTTTCAAGAGAGACATTTCCTTCCTTATGGTAACTACACAACCAGTATGGCCGCTGTGCTCCAAGGTTTCATAAGTTCGCAATAAAATTTGTAGGTTGTCGGCAAAGAAATTAGGGGACACTGAGAGAATGTCCTCCTGATGACACTTCCTCTCTTCAAAAGTTATTAACGCGCATGCATAATGCAAGTTCTTATTATATAACCCTTAAGAGATTGATTTTGGAGGAACTAAAGGTATGAGAAGCCAGAAAATGGATAGCCTCGGTCAGGAGAAACACCCAGAAGCTACTACCTACTTGATGCACCTAATTTCAGTTCAGGCCCAGGATTCACTAGGAACTAAACACGGCAACTACCTTCTTATTTTTACATAAGTCGGCCTTGCAAAAGGATAAACCCATCATAACAGAACATCGTCCTTATTTTCCGCCTTTGCTGCTTATCGTAGATTCTTAAGTGGTTTTACCGACAGAACAGAAGATAGAAACAGAGACTCACATTAAATATAATGCCATCAAATAAATTATGTTTGACAGAGAAATGAGTTTTACAAAACTCTAAACATGTCGCTAAAATTCCTAGTTTAGAAAACTCTGCATCATCAGGATACATGCCATTACTCAAGTAGCACACTGAGCACCAGCCCACCCAAAATGGACCTCCTTACAGGACCTGTCCATTGAGTTCTTCATTTTTATGCTTAGTTCAGAGATTAGTTCTTTGTTGGTTAATGTCGTCCCGACTCTAATTCCATGAACCAGCCTCTTCTTTCTCTACATTAAGCAGATATCGCTGGGAAAAAAATCAAATATAACCTCCATATCTACAGCAACCATATGTCACCAGCAAAATCAATTCTCGAATCAAATGACGAACAATCACCTCGAAAAAATCACCATCCACGTTCGATATCTCATCGCTCAACACAGTGCCAATCTGACGAACTAGTTTCCGCGCCCATCCGCCGCGCCCGCCAGACCGGCAGCTCTCGCGGTGCCGTCGAGGCCTTCGGCTTCCAAGAACCGGCTCAGGTGCTTGTCCTCCAAATGTTCCTTCACAACAACCCCGAAATTTAAACAGAGAATATTCAATTCACAGGCAAACTACAACCAACATCATGATATCGCATTTGGCAAAAACCAAGAATCGCGACGATTACGGAGAGGCAAGCTCGGTACTTCTGCCACTCGGCCACGCACTCCTCCTTCTGCCACTGACCCTTCACGAACTTCTCCGAATACCACCTGAAAACCACCGAAAGAAGCCATCTTGAGGGGGGTTTAGGGCTTTCGCCGGGGGGTTTTAACGATCGGAAACGGAAGAAGAACAAGAAAAATCTTCATGAATTTTCAGTTGGCCGCGCCGATCCCCGGCTTACTTGTTGAAGCAATTGTGGTAGGCGGCTCTCAGATCGGCGCAAGGCGACGTCGACGACGGAGGAGACGGAGAAGATGATCTGGGCTTCTTCTCTCTGACGATCCCCATCCGTCGTCCCAAGGAAATCTTCCAACGCAGTTTCCCTACGAAGAAGAAGCGCTCTCTCTCTCTCTCTCTCTCTCTCTCTCTCTCTCTCACTGAAGAGCTCAGATGGGCCCATTGTGGGCCTGCCGTACTCATTCGCGGCCCAAATCGAAACATTGGGCTTTTCGATAGCAAGCCCAACAACTTTCGAACGAGTAATAATGTGTACCAAACATTGACTTCCAAACAAATTGTAGAGGCTCTTGACCTTTCTAGGGGGGAAAGGGAAGCACCAGCTATTGGTCATGGTTGCTTGAACCATTTTGATTTTAGATCAAGAGATCGCCGTCTTTGACCGCTTTATGTGCCCATATATGTCGGTGTTCAGCATTTTCGGTTTCGCTTCGATCGATATCTTCTTAAGAGGAAATGCGGGCGAGTTTCGCGGACAAATGGGATGGCTAAAAAAAGGAGTCGAAGCACCAATATCATGGCTTTCATTTTTAGTTGAGAAGTACATATCGAAATGAGGTGATTTTATAAAATCCGACGCCAGACTCGGCCCATAATATTGCGCAGGAAATTTGGCTATGTTGTGATATTTCTACTAAAGGTAAGTGTGAATTGAAAAAGTAAATCGATGAAAGGTCCTCATCGCGTTGGAAAAACACTGCCATGTGAGCATCATGGCTGCACACATCAATGGTTGCACATGCTTAAGGATGATGCGGTCCACGAGATGGCGAGTGAAAGAATTTACCATTATTGAAAAGTGTGACTTAGTGGACAAGAAACACAGAACCCGATGTCTAGGGAAGAATGTAAAATATGCACAAAAATAAGGCTGGCTTTAGGTCAGAGATGGAATAAATAAAAGACAAAATTAATTAAGCACGAACAACCTTGACATAACAACATAATAACAGATTTTAAAGACTTAAAATGCAAGGTTAGGCAAGAGCATCTGATACCTAGGACTTAGATTGCTTGTCAAGCCCACTTATTCTGATTCCTTGATGTGGAGATAAAGAAGTAGCACCCAAATCGGAAGCAACACAGACTCCTCAAGCAAGAGATGAGATGAGATGAGATGATATTTTCCTTGCATTTATTCCCTATCTTTCTCATTCCTTGGTGAATCATCTTTGAGATTAAAGTTGTCTAATGCTTTAACTCCTTCCATTGCTTTTGCTTTTGTGGAACCGTATTCCTTGAAAAGATCAACTAACGGTTGTTGTGAAAAATTGTTCAAAAGATTCGAATTTATTGTACAGCAGTCAATTCAGTCTTAAACTTTTTGATTTCGCCAATTTAATCATTAACATTTTGATGATTTGCCAGCATAGTCCTTTCGATCAGTTTTGATCAGAAAATCGCCGATGTAGACACCGACTGTCTTATGTGACACGACTCTCATGTCAACAATTTTTCAATCAAAATTAGCCAGAAGGACTACGTTGGCAAATAATCAAAAAGTTTTGAATTAAATTGATAAAATTAAAATGTTTCAGACTAAATTGACCGATGTACAATAGGTTTAAGATTTTTTGTATGATTATCTCATCCATTGTGTTATAGGAAACGGCTGTGTAAGTGTTTTCTTTTTAGTTTTCCTTTTTTTTTTTATAAAAATTTTATCCTTACGATGTTTTCGCAATTCATATATTAAGTCTACTTTTCCAGTTCATTAAAAGTCCAAGCAAAGCATAGAATGGACGACTAAGGAAGACAAATTGACATTAAAACTCCATTTGTTTCATAGAAAATTAATAATTTAAAAATTATTTTCTTAAAAAAGATTGTTTATATTACTTAAAGTAATTAGTTAATAAAAAATATTTCCATTACCGATAATAATTTATATCTAAATATTTTTGTAAATTTTTCGTTCATTCATTTTTGTAAGTGATATAAGCAATCATTTTTAAAAAAATATTTTACAAATGATAAATCATTCAATTTTCGCGAAATAAATATATCTTAAAGAAGAATTTTGGGTACTTTAATTGGCGTATGACATGCTCATGTCTCAGTATGCAAATGCTTCATTAGGATCATGTCTTTTCATCAATGTAATGACTTGCTGGATGAGATTACCAATTTAAGCGTGAGCTCATGTTTTCTAGATTTTTAATTATGTTTCGTGCACAATGCATAGAGTATCAATAAATGAATGCGATAGTGAATAGTTGATCGCTCTTAATTATTCCTTTGACATATCATAAAAAAAAATGGCGCTATTTTCACTCCTTACATAACTAAATTCACCCCATTTTCACTAAAAAGACAATATTATCCTCAATTTTAATTGCAATCTAAAGTGGTGACTCTAAATTTATTTACTTTCATTCTTCTTTTAGTTTTTCTATGTCTTTGTAGGATTTAATTGTCATAATTAAGAAGGTCACAGGCTTGTTTTTGTTTATGGTTTTTCGTCAAATTCGAACTTATTGCTATTTAGAAAATAAAAGGGTTAATATCATGAAAAACCCTAAACTAGTACATCTGCGACAAATTTATTCCAAACTATTTTTTTACAGCAAAAAATCTCAAACTAGTACACTTGCGACAATTTTACCCCGAACTAATTTTTTAATATTATTATTTTTTAATTTTTTCTTTTCTTTTCTTTTTTTTTCCTTCATATTCTTTTATCTTCAACTTATGGCTGGTCGCCAGTCCGGCGACTGACCATAGGCAGGGGTTAGCGAGATTGGCCCCGCTGGCCACTGGCAAGATTGGCCTTGCCCACCCCTAGCGAGGTTTGACCTTGCCAATTGCTGGCGATGGGTCATTCTTGTCGTCGCTAGAGAGGCTCAACCTCATCGCTTCTAGGCGACGTCCACCTTGCCAGTTACCGGCGGGGCTCAGCCCCGCCGGCGACGACGAGGACTACCCCTCACCAAAGGTGGGCAAGGCCAACCTCGCTATTGCCAGGTGAGGCCAACCTCACCCACAATAAGGTCGGCTTCGCCAGGGACCGATGGGGCTGACCTCGTTGGCCCTCGCCTATGACCGATTGCCAAATCGACGACCAGCCATAGGTTGAAGATGAATGAAAAAAAAAAAAATAAAATAAAGGAAAGGAAAAAGAAAATAAAAAATAAAAAAATTCGAAAAATAAAAAAATAAAATTAAAAAATTAGTTTGGGGTAAAATTGTCACAGATGTATCAGTTTATGATTTTTTATGGTCAAAAAAATAATTCATGGTAAAATTATTACAAGTGTACTAGTTTGGAGTTTTTTATGATAAAAAAAAATAGTTTATAGTAAATTTGTTACAGGTGTACCAGTTTAGGGTTTTTCATGGTATTAACTCAAAATAAAAACTTGTCTCTTCTACATCATTGCCGTTATAACAATTTATCTATTTTCTATCCCTCCTATCTGAAAGGCATACTTTCTTGGTGAATTTTTAATTTTTTTAATTTCGTCAGTTTAAAATATATATAAATAAAGTTTCTATATTTACTATATCAAAGAATTTGTCTATTTTCATTACTATTGGTGAGATGCTTTTACACGAAGTATATAAGACATATAGGAGTATTTAGAAATATACTAAAAACATTGACACTAAAAAGTTATGCACAATGAGGCATCTTGATATTGTTCGTAAACACTCCGCGAATGATATTTATTTTTGTTAATTCAAAATAATGAAATTTCAATGGCATTTTACAAAAGTTCTTATTTTATGCAAAGCTTTGATAAAATTTGATCCCATCTTTCGAAGTTTCATGAACAGCAGCGTAACTATGATTTTGTATTGGAAAAGCTTTAAAGAGGTTTTTCTTTTGTGGTTTCATGCGGTCATCCCATAATATGTATATGTGTATAAAAGACACTTGAAAAAAAAAACTGATGGTGTTATGCACAGTAAAAATATAAAAGTTTATAAACATGTGACTGTGTTAAAAAGGTTATTTATGTTCATTTTTCCCTAGATTTACTGGATTATTAATCCATAAATTTGCTCGACACCGTAGAATATAACTAGGTTTCTTCGAAATTTCTCTTTTCGATAAAACTAATTTTTATGGAATTAAATCTAAAAAATAAAGAGGAAGCATAATGCCATTAAAATAAATGGTATATTTGTGATAAACAAAAACAAAAGTATGTATATATAAATCTAAAAAATCCTACATAGGAATAGATCTAAAAAAGGAGTGATATTCTTTGTTATGGTAACAAAATCCTACATAGGAATAGAAAAACTAACATAAGTAGGAAAGTAAATAAATTAGGGGCTACCACTTTAAATTGCAGTTGAATAATAAAGGGCAATTTTGTATTTTTAGTGAAATTATGGGTGGATTTAGTCATATGAGGGGCATAAATAGTGTCGCCCGAGCATAACTGGAGACGATAATTTTTTGGATCAAACCTTAATTTCAAAGCAAAACTCTATTCAGATTTAGTGAAACCCCGATACATTTTTGTAACGATACTCTTAAACCACGACAACAAGCAAACTAAATTTCAAAATTCAGATTTATATCTGACCCCAAAAAAATGTCATGTACATCTCAAGCAACAAGGCTACGTCTTTTTCAACAAGATTATTCAAAATCCAAATATGAGAAGTGGAAAAAACAAAAATCAAAACTTGTCAAAACAGAATATTGCGACACCCGCGTGGCTCTTAGGAGCGTGCAAAGGGATTGTGAACCGCCTGGACCCGGACCGGACTGGACCGGCCCAAAACGGGCGGTCTGTGTGAGGATCGATTCAGTTATCGGTTCCAATTCATCGGAACACGAAAAACCCAAAGAGCTCACGTGACTTCTCACGTGCGCGCCGATGCGAAAATGTTCATAAATTTCCCCTCGAGCTCGTCTTCTTCCTTCGCTCATTTCGAGATCGATCGACAGAGACTGATAGAGAGAGAGAGAGAGAGAGAGAGAGAGAGAGAGTGCAGAGACTGAGCTGCGACGTCGTCGCGCGAAGATCCGATCGCCGCGGAGATGGAGCAGTTCAAGGGCCAGCCTCGCCTCCCCAAGTTCGCGTCGCCGAAGCGCTACGACGTGCGCCTCAAGCCCGACCTCGCCGCCTGCAAGTTCGCCGGCTCCGTCGCCGTCGACCTCGACGTCGTCGGCGAGACCAAATTCATCGTCCTCAATGCCGCCGACCTCTCGATCCAGGACGGGACCGTCTCGTTCACCAGCAAAGCGTCCTCCGAGGTGATTCCTCGAGTCTTCTTAGCAGACGCGTTCGATTTTTTTTTTTCATTAAAAATGTGAAGTTTTTTTTTTGAGGTAGGAGGTTTGCGTCATGTTTAAGGTTCGGAGGTAGATTGGGCGTTTCTCTGTTTGTATGCAACCTGTGATGTTACTCTTTCAGAATTCTCGCTTTGGTCTTCTTGGTTGGTTGATTGCGGTTTGAATTTGATCGATCGGTTGCCTTTCATCTTCTGTTTATTCAGCATGCAAAATGGCATTGTTGACTTTATTTTCTGATGATGAACGCATTTTAATCTGAATTTAAAAATTTTGAGATTATGGGTTGGCTCGTAGTCGAGGCTATTGTCGTCGAGTTTTGAGATTTTAGTTTCTATCTTATTTTGTGTTAATTGGTATGTAGAGGATTCGGTGGTGTGAAGTGACTTGACGATATCGAAATTGGTGAGCAGGTGTTCGAGCCTTGTAAAGCTGACTTGGTTGAGGAAGATGAGATATTGGTCTTGGAGTTCCCCGAGACGCTGCCTACTGGGGTTGGAGTTTTGGCTATTGGTTTTGACGGAACTCTTAATGATAGGATGAAAGGTTTCTACAGAAGGTAATTATTTTCAAGAGGACCTGATGATCTTCAGCATTATCTGATGATGGAACAGGGATTGTAAAGCAATTGGGATGCTATTTAACCAAATGAAGACTAAGCTTCATGCAACCACTTGCTTCCTCTGCTCCTTTTTTTGTTAAATTTCATCGGTTGTCTACCCTGGATCATTTGGGACATCACCATGCGTCTTCTATTACTACTTCTGAATCTATGCCTATCTGCTATACGTTGATCTAGAGGTACTTAGTTTTTTGAATGAATTACTGGATTATGAGATGCAGAACTGTTAGTATTGCCACTCAATTTCTGATTTTGATGAATATGAATTACTTAATAATTGTGGATGGCCAAATTCACTCGCATGAGTTCTAATTAACTCTGTGCAGTACTTATGAGCACAACGGTGAGAAGAAGAATATGGCGGTTACTCAGTTTGAACCAGCTGATGCTCGGCGATGCTTTCCTTGTTGGGATGAGCCTGCATGCAAGGTTCTCATCTTTCGTTTACATGAGTGATTTATGTGCAACTGTCCTACTGATCTTCCCATGCTTATTGTGGTGGTACAAACCTTCGAGGGAGGTGTCATTCTTTTCTTCAGATGATTGATGCACCTTAAATAGTTCCACTAGTTTGGTCTATATGAGGTTACCGATCTCTTATTGGTTTTGGTTGGAAAGGTTACCAATCTCTTTAATGATCTGATATTATGTACTTTTTTGAACTTCATGAAATGTATTTTTTAGGTGGGCATTTATTGATGTTACACAATTTGTTCACCTGACTTTGATGCATGGTGTGACAGGCTACATTCAAAATTACTTTAGATGTGCCGTCTGATCTAGTAGCTCTCTCCAACATGCCAATTGTTGGTGAAAAGGTGGAAGGACATGTTAAGACAATTTTTTATCAAGAATCACCCATTATGTCGACGTACTTGGTCGCGGTTGTCGTTGGGTTATTTGACTATGTTGAAGATCATACATCTGATGGTAAAGTCATTGATTATTGCTCTGCTCTTTTAAGAAAAGCTGTTTATCTAGTGATTAGTGTGGAAAGCCTTGTGCACAAGGAAAGCCTTTTTTTTTTCCATTTGCTATTAGTCCGATTGTTCTTATATCTGCTAAATTGTCTTTACAGGAGTAAAGGTGCGGGTATACTGTCAAGTCGGGAAGCAAAATCAGGGAAAATTTGCCCTACATGTTGCAGTCAAGACGCTTGAATTATACCGAGAGTATGTCCTTATCAGATCTTAATTGTCTGTTAGTTGCGGCCTGCTTACCTCTGAGTAGTTTGCATATGTTAGTACTCTTACATTCTGAGCACTTATGATCACTATCTCTAGATTGACTATCAGTAAATTGAATGAAATCCAGATACTTTGCTGTGCCATACTCTCTCCCGAAACTGGATATGATTGCTATCCCAGATTTTGCTGCTGGTGCCATGGAAAATTATGGTTTAGTTACTTATCGTGAAACAGCTCTACTCTATGATGAGAAGCACTCAGCAGCAGCTAACAAGCAGAGGGTAATGTAAATTACAATTCCCTGACTACCTTTCATTGTCTAGTTTGGCTGTTCAGAGTTGGAAAGTTTCATATTTGTGGTTGCCGATTTGCATAAACTTGATACTTTTGTCGGGCTTCTTTAAGGTCGCTACAGTTGTAGCCCATGAACTGGCTCACCAGTGGTTTGGTAACCTCGTTACCATGGAGTGGTGGACTCATCTGTGGCTAAACGAGGGATTTGCTACTTGGGTAAGTAACCTTGCTTTGTGTGTTTTATACTTTATTTTGCCATCGTGCCTGTTTTGTGTGACATGTGCTTGATTTAGGTGAGCTATTTGGCTACTGATAGCCTGTTTCCTGAGTGGAAAATATGGACTCAGTTCCTTGAAGAATCTACCGAAGGGCTGAGACTGGATGGGCTTGCTGAGTCACATCCCATTGAGGTGAGCAAAAACTTTTTTCCTTTTAAAAGATATTTTTGCCCAGTAAGCATTGAAGTACTTGAATTGAAGAGACTTTTCCTTCTCAGGTGGAGATTAACCATGCTGGTGAGATCGATGAAATCTTCGATGCAATAAGTTATAGAAAGGGTGCATCTGTGATCCGGATGCTTCAAAGCTATCTTGGTGCTGAGTGTTTTCAGGTAGTTCTTCTAGCTCTCAGCTTATGATGATCTGTAAGTAACTTCCCAGAGGCTTCATGTGAAATTTGTGTATAGAATCAGAAAGTGAATGAACTAATCAGAAGGAATTATTTATTGAGGAGTTCTCCAAGATAAAGTGCAATGTCTGCTGCTATATCATTTAATCAAGAGAATAAATTAGTTGTCAACGCGATGCTGATGAAGACATTTACACCTCAAAAGCTTTATGAGCAGTTTCACTGACTCGAGCTTAAGCCATGTATAGTAACCCAGTATTAGACTCTCAACTTGAGCTGGATTTTGCTTCACCTTTTTGTGCTCGGGACCTGATGAGACTGTAAAATTCATGAGATACTCAAATCACTTGGGATTGACTTGTTTTGCTTGATAGTATTGCCCTAACAGAGCCTTCATTTAGACGTAATCTCAACTTAAGCTCATGTTCAAAATTTTGATGATAAATAAGGTACTTTATATAATGCACATTCTACTTAGGTGTCAGAGCACTCAAGCTTGCAATTTATCACTTATGATAGTGATATCCTTTGACGCCTGTATTTTACCGCCCCCTCAATCAGCAAATGCACTATGGCTTGATAAAACTACTATGCTGAGTCAATCATCAGATGCTCTAATATTAAACTCATGGGCTCGTAATGATTCTGTTTGATTTTTTTGAATATAACAGAATTAAGGTGATGAGATTAAACTGGATAAGTTAAATGAGAAAGATTCTATGCTCGGTCTTTTGTATCTTCTGGTTAATTTGTTGAAATACGGGATCATGAAATGAACTTGCTAACTAAATCATTATTGATGCGAATGTTCTTCCGCCCTGTGTTTTGTTGTGTATAGTGTGTACTTTCGTTCAGATATTACTTGTAGTGGATTTTCCTCGAGATTTAACATGGACATCTGTTTGTTATGTTTGTGAAAATAGAAATCACTAGCTTCATACATAAAGAGGCATGCTTGCTCAAATGCAAAGACAGAGGACCTCTGGTCTGCCCTCGAGGAGGGATCAGGTGAACCTGTGAACAAGTTAATGAATTCGTGGACCAAGCAGAAAGGATACCCTGTGGTTTCCATCAAAATCAAAGATGACAAGTTAGAGTTTGAACAGGTTTTACAATGTTCTAGTTCTTTGATGTCGAAGTTGTGTTTTCTTGTACATTACCAATCTCCATATAGTGAACCAGCTCCAAAGTGACATGACTTTGATAATAATGGCAGTCACAATTTTTATCAAGCGGTTCCCACGGGGATGGACAGTGGATTGTGCCAGTAACATTTTGTTGTGGCTCATATGAGTCGCGCCAAAGTTTTCTGTTGGAGACAAAATCCACATCTATTGATTTAAAGGAAACCGGAGCTTGGATAAAAGTTAATGTGGACCAGACAGGTTTCTATAGAGTGAAGTATGACGAAGACCTTCAAGCCAAGCTAAGATATGCCATAGAGAACGAAATGTTATCTGCAACGGACAGATTTGGTAATTGCGTTATTTCTTCCAATATTTGAATGTCTTCCACCTGCCCCCATTTTTCGTCTCTCTTTCCAACCTAAAAGATCAGCATAACCAAGTTATGGGATGCTTGTAACAGGTATACTGGATGATTCCTTTGCTCTTTGTATGGCTCGCCAGCAGTCCTTGACTTCTTTGCTCACTTTAATGGCTGCCTACAGAGAAGAACTTGATTATACTGTGCTATCGAATTTGATAAATGTATGTTCAGCTGTAACTGTATGCTCACTTTATATGTATATAATGTGAGTCTGAACTTGGATTGGGGAGAGATTCTCACTGTGGATTCTTGTTGAGATAATGCATTTGAGACTGATTTTACTTCTTTCTTTGCCAGATAAGTTATAAAATTTCGAGAATTGCTGCAGATGCTACTCCTGAATTAATGGATTACATTAAACAATTTTTCATTGGTCTGTTTCAATACTCTGCAGAGTAAGTTCAGTTTCTTTTATGCATCTAGCATAGCCTTGTTGGTAGAATTTCAAATTTCAAATTTACCTCTTTTACACCATGATAACAAATGAACCAACGCAATAAAGCTTCTTTGGCTTGGTAAATTAAATTCATTTCAAGAAATTAGAAGATTTTGCCAATGTTTTACCCAGATATTTTTTATCTTTATGGTGGATTCGCTTAACTAAGAGTGCTGGAAGACTGATGAATTTATTCTTGAACTTACTCATGATAATTTTCTTTTCCACCTTTATTTCTTGATGGGTTAACCAGGAAACCATCTTGATGATTTGTTTGGAGGTTAATTTGTCTAGTTTTCTTTGGACGTGTAGTGAGAAAGCTGCTTAAGTGATATCAAAGTTTGAAGAAATGCATTTAGCCTTTGATACACTGTAGTGAAGTTTTGGATTCCACACTATCTAATGTTCCAAAGAAATTATTTTCTGTTAAGTTTTATGTCAAGTTGTGATGGTGAAAGTGAGGCTCTATCATTGTTTTTCCTTGCTGCATTTTCCTGGCAGGAAGCTTGGTTGGGAGGCCAAAGAGGGTGAGAGTCATTTAGATGCTATGTTGAGAGGACAAATTTTAACTGCCCTGGCAGAGTTTGGAGATGAACCCACACTGATGGAAGCAAGCAGGCGCTTTCATGCATTCTTAGATGACAGGAGCACACCTCTTCTTCCTCCTGACATCCGAAGGGTGTGCAATCTGATGCATTTTCTGTTGCTTTGTATTTCTTCATGTCCTACAGCCTCTAAATGCATTCTTTTACCTGTTTTTATAGGCAGCCTATGTGGCTGTGATGCAAACTGTGAGTGCATCAAACCGATCAGGTTTTGATTCTTTGCTGAGAGTCTACAGAGAGACTGACTTGAGCCAGGAGAAAACTCGCATTTTAGGTATTTGATGTCATTTGGGCAAGCATTGCAACTGTTTGATACTTGTGTTGCTAAATTGTGCCTACGTTTTGGCTTTGTAGGTTCATTGGCCTCTTGTCCAGATCCTAATATCATCCTTGAAGTGCTCAACTTCGTATTGTCTCCAGAGGTACTGTGGCTTGTGTACTAGTTGAATCTACCTTCATTATGTTATTCCCTTGAAGCTTCCTTTATTCAGTTCACCTTTTGTTGATTTAAAAATAAGAAACTAAAGTTTTACACCTTTGGTGTTGATTAGGTCCGCAGTCAAGATGCTGTCTTTGGGGTTGCTGTTTGCAGGGAAGGACGTGAAACCGCTTGGACTTGGCTGAAGGTAATTCTGTTAGTGCCAGTGGAACATATCGACTTCTTATTTATCTTACTTAAATGAATCAATGATGCTCTCGTTGGGTTTGAGGCTTTGAGCTAATATAAACTAGATTGTATTCTGGTTATTGCAAAATCCACAACTGAATCAAAGAATCGAAAGCACGTGTAACTCTTTTTTTATTTTTGCTGCTGGTTGTGGTTTTTGCTGAGTTTTTGCTTGTACCAAATAACATGATGCTTTCTGCCGTATCTAATATGGCATTCTTCTCTAATATCTCAATCATTGATTGCAGGAAAATTGGGAACACATTTGGAAAACATATGGTTCCGGGTTTCTTGTCACACGGTTTGTTAGTGCAATTGTCTCACCGGTATGTTATCCTATCACTTGTCTGCCTACGTGTGTTTGTGTGGGTTCAAACTTTGTATATGCAACTCTCTCGTGAAAAACTGCGTGTTTTCAAGGACTGAATTTATTTTAAATGGTATTTTTCACTTCTGTTTGTTCTTATGCGACAAACGTGGCCAATTTCTTGAGAACCCCTCCTGCTTTTTCATTATTTTTCCAGTTTGCATCATCTGAGAAAGCCCAGGAAGTGGCAGACTTCTTTGCAACCCGAACGAAGCCTTCTATTGCAAGAACACTGAAGCAGAGCATTGAGCGGGTGAACATCAATGCACAATGGGTTCAAAGCATTCGGAACGAAGAACATCTTGCAAAGGCGGTGAAGGAGTTGGCATACAGGAAGTGCTAGGATTCTCTTTCTTTTATGGTTTGATGCTTTACCGTTTGTCCGCAAAACATGTGAAGGGACAGTTCATCAGTGTCTTTCCTGACCTTTACCACAATAGTTGCGAATGCAATAAACAAGCTCATCCTTCAAATGTGCGAATGTTCGATCCATTCTGCCATTGTCCCAAAGGGCAAGATTTACCGCTCTTGATCCTCGAGAGTCGAGGAACGAGCAAATCCACGTTTAAGTCCAGTTGAGCAAATCCACCTCTACGCTAGCGAGGGCGGCTTCATCTTGCGACAGCGGGGCTGAGCCCTCGCCAGATCTGGTGAGGCTCGACCTCGCCGTTGCCAAGTGAGGCCGACCTCGCCCAATGCCGGCGAGGCTGACCTTGCCCTGCAATGGCGAGGTTGAGCCTCGCCAGATCTGGCGAGGGCCTAGCCCCGGCGGCCGCTGGCGAGGCCGACCTCACCCAACGCTGGCGAGGCACGACCTCGCCAGCGACCGGGCCCTCGCCAGATCCGGTGAGGCTCAACCTCGCCGTTTCAAGGCGAGGCTGATCTCGCCCAATGTCGACGAGGTTGAGCCTCGCCAGTGGCCGGTGGGGCCGGCCTCGTCGGCTTCCGCCTCTGGCCGCACGCTGGTCCGGCGATTGGCCAGAGGTTGAAGAGAAAGAAAAAAAAATTAATGAAAAAATTCAAAAAATAAAAAAATAATATTAAAATATTAGTTCGGGGTAAAATTATCACATGTATACTAGTTTGGGGTTTTTGGTGGTCAAAAAAATAGTTTATGGTAGATTTGTCATAAGTGTATCAGTTTAGAGTTTTTTATAGTCAAAAAAATAATTTAGGGTAAAATTGTAATAAATGTACCAATTTAGGGTTTTTCATGGTATTAACCCGATTTTTAATTATGTTTCGTGCTAGTGATGAATATTGGGCAGCCATATTGTTTGAAGAACTTCATGGTAAGCGATATCTTTGCGCTTACAAAAGTGGCAAGTTTTTTCAGGTATAAATGCATTATCATTCTACCTTCAAAGAAATTTTGGCAGTAAATAATGGAATAAAAAAGTTTGAATTCCATCTTATTGGCCATCATTTTTTGGTAGAACTGGATATGGCTTCTTTTCCCTAAATGACCAAATTCAAGCAGAAGCAAATCCCTCATCCTCAACTACTTAGATGGGCTGAATGGTTTTCGAAATATTCTTTCGATACCAAACACATTGCAAGAAAGAAAAATGTGCTTGCAGATTTTCTCTCCAGACCGAAAGCATCGGCAGAAATCAACATGTATATTCTCAGGCATTCCTTCCTGTTCCGGGCAGACAAGTACAAGATTGAACGGTTCCGAGATTGGCCAAGCCTAGAATACCCTCAAGAAATAATTGAGCAAATTTAAAAAGATATGCTCATTGAAAATCTTGACAATCTCATGTGGCAATGCCACACAGACCTTTTTCGTCACCATGGAGGATCTATTCTCGACTCTTTTGGATTACACTCGAGGTACCCTTTCATTCACCTGTTACTTTGGAGAAAAAATGATTTTCCTGACAAACTTAAATGGCTATTATGGTATCTAACCAACAAGTACGTAATAGCTATTGAGTTTCCTATCAAAAAATTTATTCTCCAATTGACCAACTTGCTTCTGGCTAACCACGTTCAGCTAAATGAACACGAGAAAAACCTTTTAGCTGTGCTCAAATGGTTTTACCCTCCTGTTTATTGGAAACGACTCCTTCTTGAAGAGGTGAAAAAAGTTCGAGATGATCCGGAAATACACACTGTTGTACTTCTCCACCGTCCTTGGACTTTTATGCATAATAATGGTACCATTTCCAATACTCCTGCCGCAGTAGGTACTACTACCTACAAGCCTCAGACAGAACTCCAGGTTGCTCGTGTCTATAAATCGTTCCCCAGTCGCATTGGTTCTGTTGAATATAATTATAGAGAACTTCAAAGGATCATATGCCAAGAAAATCGCATTATTCCAGAAGAAGCATGGGATTACTTCACACCCGTCTCATGGGATCACGAAGGATCTTCCTCTGCAACAAGACAAGCATTCAGAGAATACGAGCACGAACAGGTACAGACACAGCTCGGATTATCACAAGATCACGAAATGTCAGATATAGGAGATCCAGCATAGTCATCTCAAGATCCAGCACAGTCATCTTAAGATCCAGTGCAGCCATCTCAAGATCCATGGGGTGGACCATTCTCTCAAGACCCCTATGACTATGGACCATTGTCCTTATCCGTTGGACTTGACGTCAGCTCCTCCTCTTACTACACACAACTAGGAAATTGGCCCCAACCAGTGTTAACCCAGTCAGTCTTACCTGAACCAAATCCACAATCAAGCCTTGGCATCAGAATGTGGAATGACCTCATGTTACCACAAAACGCTCAAAATACTGCTCTTCCAGACCTTTCGACACATGCATCCTCTTCCTCGAACCCAGCGGCAGTTATCACTGAAGATAACTTCGAACATATTCTGACACAGAGACTTATAGCAGAATACAAGCGTGCAAATAGTTCAGACAGCTCGGACTATGACTACAACTTTGGATGGAGATAAGCTTGTACTAGAGTCATGTTCCACCTAACCTATAGATTTTAAGTGTTCTATGAGTGAAGGTGCCACATAATGTACTTAGTTAGGTAAAGTCTGTTTTATGTGAACACTAGTCCAAAAGTGTACCCCGTTCTAAGTGTGTTTTGTCTGGACCCTCGTCCAACATGTATTCCCCAACGCCTATATAAGGCCATGTAATCCTTCGGTTTGAATAAGAGGGAAAGTTGTAAAATTTCAATTATCTCCCTTTCCATGGCTCTCTAAAATTCCTTTCTTCAAAGCCTGGCATGATCCTCTAAAAAAAGCAGCTCGGCCAGTTAGGCATAACATCATCCTGGTCACTCTGAGCGTCTCTATACTCTTAGCTAAATCTCCGGGTAGTTTTGCAGTTAAAAGGCAGTTCCTGAAAAGTTTGAACAAGAGGTTCGCCCATGTGGAATAGCATACCTGCTGTAAGCTGACCTGGTTTTCCCTGGCTTTCATTTATTCATTTAACCCATCATAAAAAAGGGCAGTGCTTTCAATATTGTCCACAAGTTCAATTGCAATCTAAAGTGGTGATTCCAAATTTATTTTTCTTTTTTTTTATTTTGTCCATTTTTGTGTAAGATCTAATTGTCATAATTAAAAATGTCACATGCTTGCTTTTGTTATGGTTTTTCATCAAATTTTGAACTTACTACTATTTAGAAAATAAAAATTGGTCTTTTCTACATTATTGCTCTTAAAACAACTCATAAAAGAAAGGATTAATATCACAAAAAATTCTAAATTTGTACACATGTGATGAATTTACACCAAACTAATTTTTTAACTACAAAAAATCCCAAACTAGTGCACCTCTGACAAATTTACCTTATGTTAGTTTTCATTCAATTTTATTATCAAATTGCTGAGTTGGATGATAGGTGGTAGTTGACGGGTGCACCAATTTAAGGTTTCATCCCTCTGTTTGTCAAAGATTTAACAATTTATGATTTTTCGTGATATTAATCCAATTTAATGGAGGGTAAATTTATTTCAAGTGTACCGGTTTGAGATTTTTTGTGGTTAAAAAATTAATTTTTGGTAAATTTGTCACATGTGTATAAGTTTAGGGTTTTTGGTGGTCAAAAAGTTAGTTTGAGGTAAATTTATCGCATGTGTAATAGTTTGGGGGGTTTTTTGTGATATTAATCCTAAAAGAATTTGGGTGGTGCTATTTCTACTCCCTATATAATTAAAAGGACAATATTGTCCTTAGTCTCAATTGTAATCTAAAGTGGTGTCTCCAAATTTTTACTTTCATTTGTTATAGTGTTTTATATTTGTGTAGGATATAATTGACATAATCAAGAATGTCACGTGCTTGTTTTTATTTATGGTTTTTCATCAAATTTGAAGTTATTGCTATTTAGAAAATAAAAACTAGTCTCTTCTGCATCATTACTCTTATAATAACTTATCTATTTTTCGTCTTTCCTATCTCAAATCTTACTTTCATGGTGAGTTTATTATTTTTAATTTTGTTAGTTTAAAATATTTGAATATTTATCAAGTCTCTATATTTACTATATCAAAGAATTTGTCTTTTTCATTACTATTGGAAAGATGCTTTTACACAGAGCATGTAAGAGTATATAAGGTTATTTAGAAAAAAAATTAAAAATATTGACATGAAAAAGTTATGCATAAGGGGCATGTTGATATTGTTCATAAACACTAGGGGTGGGCATGATTCAGGTGGACAGTTCTCTTTGTGGAACTGGGAACCACCCACTAAGGACCGATTCTGAAAAATTAGAACCAGAAAATCGCCCGTTGGTTCCACCAAGCTTCACACAAATGTAGGTGATCGAGAGCGAAAGAAGGAAGCGATAAACGGTCGGAGTCGTGGTCTTGAGTCAATGGACGTTGAGTTTGAGAGTCGAAGCAGTGAGTTGATAGACGTTGAGCTTGAGAGTTGAGGCCGTGAGTCGATCGACGTTGAGTTTGAGAGTCGAGACCTGAGTAAGAGATAGATAGATGACTCAGACAAAGTAAGAGTGAGATGAGATGAGCACTAAATTGATGGGTGTTGAACTACATATTATGGAGTTTAGGGTTTTCTTTTTGCTTAAAATGTTTTATTTTATTTTTTTGGTTGGCAAATTTTCTTAAAAATTATACATCTTACTGCTTCGGTTCACTCCGGTTTGATCTGGGTGGGCCGATGGGCAACTCCACCCTTATAATTGAGGATCGAACCAGTACTCACCAGTTCTAGTAAATTGGAATCGGGAATTGGATTACTCCCCACGAGAACTGCCAATTTGGACCGGTCCGATCTGGTCTGGTTTCAGGTTCTTTTACACGCCCTTAATGATCACTCTGCAAATGATATTAATTTTTGTTAATCCAATACAAAAAAAAGTCTTATTTTTTGTAAAGCTTTGATATAATTAGATTCCATCTTTTGAAGTTTCACGAACGGGAATGTAATTATGATTTTGTCTTGGAAAAGCTTTAAAGAGGTTTTTTTTTGGTTTATATAACGAAAAACCCTAAACTATTCATCTTACTTTACCAAAAAAAAAAAATCATAAACTATTACACTTGCGACAAATTTACCATAAACTAATTTTTTGACCGCAAAAAATCCCAAACCGGTATATCTGTGATAAATTAACTTTAAACTAATATTAAACTGTTACATTTATGATAAATTTATCCTTCGTTAAATTGGATTAATACTACTAAAAATTACAAACGGGTATACCTGTAACAAATGGAGGGGTCTAACCCCAAACTGGTACACCCGTTAATTGTTACGTGTTATTCAACTCAGAAATTTGATGGTAAAATTAAATAAAAACTAACGTAGGGTAAAATTATCACAGATGTACCAGTTTGAGATTTTTGGTGGTAAAAAACATTAGTTTGGGTTAAATTTATCACATGTGTATCAATTTTTTCGTGGCATTAATCCTTTTTTTTTTGTGATTTCATGCAACATATGTATATAAAAGATAGCTGATAAAAAAAAATTGATGGTGATATGGACAACAATACTGTAAAAGTCAGTAAACACATGACTGCATTAAAAATTTATCTATGTTAAATTTTTTCAAGATTTTACTGGACAATTAATCCATACATTTGCTCAACAATGTAGAAAATAACTAGGTTTCTTCGGAATTTCTCTTTTCGACAAAACTAATTTTTATGGAAGTAAAATCTAAAAATAAAGATAAAACATAATGCATTTAATATACATGGAATATCCACTCTAAACAAGAACAAATCGTGTGGGATTCTTAGTTATGGCAATTAGATCCTACATAGGAATAGAAAAACTACCAAAAGAAGGAATGTAAATAAATTGGGGACTACCACTTTAAATTGAAATTGAATAATTAAAATCTAAAAATAAAGAGAAAAACATAATGCCTTCGATATACATGGATATCCACAATAAATAAGAACAAAATGGATGATATTCTTAGTTATGGCAACTCGATCCTCCGTAGGAATAGAAAAACTAACAAAAGAAGGAATGTAAATAAATTGGGGGCTACCACTTTAAATTGTGGTTGAATAATTAAAATCTAAAAATAAGGAGAAAAACATAATGCATTTAATATACATAGATATTCACAATAAATAAAAACATTCTTAGTTATGGCAAATAGATCCTGTATAAGAATAGAAAAACTAAAAGAAGGAATGTAAATAAATTGGAGGCTAAACTACTGGGGTTTGCCCCAATGGCCAATTTCCTACTTAGGAAGGGGGAGGTGAGGAGTTTGATTTCCCACATTCTCAAGAGGGTTAGGGGTGAGAACGTTTAATTTCAAATGTGGATTTCAACTCTCACGTCTTGTAAGGGGCAGTGCAAAAGTTTGAAAGTAAGTTGAGAGTTAAAATAAGACAGATAAAAAATTGAAGGCCACCGCTTTATATTGCAATTGAATAATTCAAATCTAAAAATAAATAGAAAAACATAATGCATTTAATATACATGGGATATCCCCAATAAACAAGAACAAAACGTATGATGTTCTTAATTATGTCAACTAGATCCTCTATATGAATAGAAAAACCAACAAAAGAAGGATGTAAATAAATTCGGGCTACCACTTTAAATTGCAGTTAAATAATTAAGGGCAACTTTGTCCTTTTAATAAAAAGGGCTAGATTTACTCATATAAAGGGTGGAAATAGTGCTACCCAAAAATAATTAGAGGCAATAATTTTTGAGATCAAATCTCAATTTCAAAGCAAAACTCTACGTAACTTCAGCGAAAATATATATATTTTCTTAAGGATCCTGTTAATCCATGACAACAAGCAAGCTAAATTTCAAATTCATATCGAGCTAAATGACATGTATATCTCAAGTAATGACGTTAGGCATTTTTCAACAAGATTATTCGAAATCCAAAAATGAAAAGTGGAGAGAACAAAAATCAAAACTTGTCAAAATAGAAAACACGCGACGCCCACATCGTACTATTCAACAAGAAAGACAACATAAAAAAGCAAACGAACGCACATGACTTCTCACGTGCAAGCCAATGCAAAACTTGTTTATAAATTTCAGCTCGAGCTCTTCTTTTTGCTCATTTCGAAATCAAGATCGAGAAAGAGAGTGTGCAGTGACTAATGTCATGGTTATGAGGTTCACCATGCTCCAAGGACCGAGAATTTGAGGGCGGGCGATTTTGTAATTGTTATTATTCTAGGGTATTTTTATAATAAATGAGGGTAGATGGTAAATGGGAAAATATAATCTCTACCGTTTAATTGTGGAGAGATCTACTGTACTTATATACAAGGATCTCGTATCCATCTCACAGGTGAATACAGTTCAGAGCTTGTGACTGTATAGATTCTCTACACTGACCGCACGGGTAAACGTCAGTGACGTCGGACAACGCAAGGATGGAGCAATTTAAAGGCCAACCTCGCCTCCCCAAGTTTGCATGGCCTAAGCGATACGACATACGGCTCAAGCCCGACCTCGCCGCCTGCAAGTTCGCCGGCTCCGTCGCCGTCGACCTCAACGTCCTCGGCGAGACCAAATTCATCGTCCTCAATGCCGCCGGCCTGTCCATCCAGGACGGGACCATTTCGTTCACCAGCAAGGCGTCCTCCGAGGTAAAGCCTTTCGATCTTCTGACGTTCGTGTCATTTTCTTTTTTCGCGTTCCCTATCTAAGCCTTCGCTTGGTTTAGTCGTGAATTATTCATCTAAAGCAAAGCACACGACGTTACGTACCTCGAGTCTTCTTAGAAGGCATGGACTCATAGGGGACATCTTCGTTCAATTTCTTTCATTAAAACTTGTGAATTTTTTTGAGATAGGAGGTTTGCAACATGTTTAAGGTTGGTGTATGCAACTTGTGATGTTACGTTTTCAACATTCTCGTTTTGCACTTCTTGGTTGGTTAAATGCGGTTTAAATTTGATCGATCGGTTGCCTTCCATCTTCTGTTTATTCAGCATGTAAATGGCATTATTGACTTTATTTTCTGATGATGAATGCTTATTGATTTGAAACAACAAAATTTGAGATTATGGGCTGGCTCCTAGAGAAGGTATTGTGGTCGAGTTTTGAGATTTTAGTTTCTATCTTATTTTGTGTTAATTGTTATGTAGAGGATTTGGTGGTGTAACGTGACCTGACAATATCGAAATTGCTGAGCAGGTGTTCGAGCCCTGTAAAGTCGACTTGGTTGAGGAAGATGAGATATTGGTTTTGGAGTTCCCCCAGACACTGCCTTCTGGGGTTGGAGTTTTGGCTATTGGTTTTGACGGAACTCTTAATGATAGGATGAAAGGGTTTTACAGAAGGTAATTATTTTCAAGGAAACACAGAACATGATGATCTTCAGCATTATCTGATTGTGGAACAGGGATTTCAAAGCAATTGGGATGCTATTTAACCAAATGAAAACTTAGCTTCATGCAACCGCTTGCTTCCTCTGCTCCTCTTTTATAAAATATCATCGGTTGTTTACCCTGCATCATTTGGGACATCACTGTGCGTCTTCTATTACTACTTCTGAATCTATGCCTTTCTGCTATACGTTGATCTAGAGGTACTTAGTTTTTTGAATGAATTACTGGATTATGAGATGTTAACACTGTTAGTATTGTCACTTAATTTCTGAATTAGACGAATATGTATTTCTTAATAATTGTGGATGGCCAAATTCACTTGCTTGAGTTCTAATTAACTCTGTGCAGTACTTATGAGCACAACGGTGAGAAGAAGAATATGGTGGTTACTCAGTTTGAACCAGCTGACGCTCGGCGATGATTTCCTTGTTGGGATGAGCCTACATGCAAGGTTCTTATCTTTCCTTTACATGAGTGGTTTATGTGCAACTGTCTTACTAATCTTCCTGTGCTTATCATGGCAGTACAAACCTTTGAGGGAGGTGTCATTCTTTTCTTCATATGATTGATACACCCTTAATAGTTCCGCTAGTTTGGTCTATATGAGGTTACCAGTCTCTTTAATGATCTGATTTTAAATACTGTTTTGAACTTAATGAAATGTATCTTTTAGGTTGGCATTTATTGATGTTACGTGACTAGTTCACTTGACTTTGATGCATGGTGTGACAGGCTACATTCAAAATTACTTTAGATGTGCCCTCTGATCTAGTAGCTCTCTCCAACATGCCAATTGTTGATGAAAAGGTGGAAGGACATGTTAAGACTGTTTTTTTATCAAGAATCACCCATTATGTCGACGTACTTGGTCGCTGTTGTCGTTGGGTTATTTGACTATGTCGAAGATCATACATCTGATGGTAAAGTCCCTGATTATTGATCTGCTTTCTTGAGAAATGCTATTTATCTAGTGATTAATGTGGAAAGCCTTGTGCACAAGGAAAGCCTTTTTTCTTTCCATTTGTTTTTAGTCCAATTGTTCTTATATCTGCTCCATTGTCTTTGCAGGAGTAAAGGTGCGGGTATACTGTCAAGTCGGGGTGCAAAATCAGGGAAAATTTTCCTGCATGTTGCGGTCAAGACGCTTGAATTATACCGAGAGTATGTCCTTATCAGATCTTAACAGTCTGTCAGTTGCGGCCTGCTTACCTCTGAGTAGTTTGCATATGTTAGTACTCTTACATTCTGAGTACTTACGATCATTATCTTTAGTTGACTATGTGTAAATTGAATGAAATCCAGATACTTTGCTGTGCCATACTCTCTCCCGAAACTGGATATGATTACTATCCCAGATTTTGCTGCTGGTGCCATGGAAAATTATGGTTTAGTTACTTATCGTGAAACAGCTCTACTCTATGATGAGAAGCACTCAGCAGCAGCTAACAAGCAGAGGGTAATGTAAATTACAATTCCCTGACTACCTTTCATTGTCTAGTTTGGCTGTTCAGAGTTGGAAAGTTTCATATTTGTGGTTGCCAATTTGCATAAACTTGATACTTTTGTCGGGTTTCTTTAAGGTTGCTACAGTTGTAGCCCATGAACTGGCTCACCAGTGGTTTGGTAACCTCGTTACCATGGAGTGGTGGACTCATCTGTGGCTAAACGAGGGATTTGCTACTTGGGTAAGTAACCTTGCTTTGTGTGTTTTATTCTTTATTTTGCCATCATGCGTGTTTTGTATGACATGTGCCTGGCTTAGGTGAGCTATTTGGCTACTGATGGCCTGTTTCCTGAGTGGAAAATATGGACTCAGTTCCTTGAAGAATCTACCGAAGGGCTGAGACTGGATGGGCTTGCTGAGTCACACCCCATTGAGGTGAGAAAAAACTTATTTTCCTTTTCAAAAGATGTCCTTGTGCAGTAAGCATTGAAGAACTTGAATTGAAGAGACTTTTCCTCCTCAGGTGGAGATTAACCATGCTGGCGAGATCAATGAAATCTTCGATGCAATAAGTTATAGAAAGGGTGCATCTTTGATCCGGATGCTTCAAAGCTGTCTTGGTGCTGAATGTTTTCAGGTAATTCTTCTAGCTCTCAGCTTATGATGATCTCTTAGTAACTGCCCAGATGGTTCATGTGAAATTTGTGTATAGAAACAGCAAGTGAATGAACCAATTAATTCACCTTTCTGTTAAGGAATTATTTATTGAGGAGTTCTCCAAGATAAAAGCGCAATATCTGCTGCTATATAATTTAATCAAGAGAATAAATTAGTTGCGATGTGATGCTGATGAAGTCATCTACACCTCAAAAGCTTTACGAGCAGTTTCACTGACTTGAGCAGAAACAATGTATAGTAACCCATTATTGGACTCTCAAATTGAGCTGGATTTTGCTTCACCTTTTTGTGCTCAGGACTTGACGAGACTATAAAATTCATGAGGTACTCAAATCACTGGGGATTGACTTATTTTGTTTGATATTTTTGCCCAAACAATGCCTTCATTTAGATGTAATCTCAACTTATGCTCATGTTCAAAATTTTGATGATAAATAATGTACTTTATATAATGCACATTCTACGTAGGTGTCAAAGCACTCAAGCTTGCAATTTACCACTTATGGTAATGATATCCTTTGACGCCTGTAATTTACTGACCCCCAATCAGCAAGTGCACTATGGCTTGATAAAACAACTGTGCTGATTCAATCATCAGATACTCTAATATTAAACTCCTGGGCTCGTAATGATTCTGTTTGATTTTTTGAATATTACAGAATTAAGTTGATGAGATTAAACTGGATAAGTGAAATAAGAAAGATTCTACAACTTGGTCTTTCGTATTTTTATGATTAGTTTGTTGAATTACGGGTTCACGAAATGAACTTGCCAACTAAATCATTGTTGACGTGAATGCTCTTCCGTTATGTTTTGTTGTGTGTAGTACACTTTCGTTTCAGATTCTACTTGTATTGGATTTTCCTTGAGATTTAACGGGGACATCTGTTTGTTCTGTTTGTGAAAATAGAAATCACTAGCTTCATACATAAAGAGGCATGCTTGCTCAAATGCAAAGACAGAGGACCTCTGGGCTGCCCTCGAGGAGGGATCAGGTGAACCTGTGAACAAGTTAATGAAGTCGTGGACCAAGCAGAAAGGATACCCTGTGGTTTCCATCAAAATCAAAGATGACAAGTTAGAGTTCGAACAGGTTTTACAATGCTCTAATTCTTCGATGTTGAAGTTGTGTTGTCTTGTACATTACCAATCTCCATAGAGTGAACCAGCTCCAAAGTGACATGACTTTGATTATAATGGCAGTCACAATTTTTATCAAACGGTTCCCACGGGGATGGACAGTGGATTGTTCCAGTAACATTTTGTTGTGGCTCATATGATGCGTGCCAAAGTCTTCTGTTGGAAACAAAATCCGCATCTATTGATTAAAAGGAAACTGGAGCTTGGATAAAAGTTAATGTGGACCAGACAGGTTTCTACAGGGTGAAGTACGACGAAGACCTTCAAGCCAAGCTAAGATATGCAATAGAGAACGAAATGTTATCTGCAACAGACAGATTTGGTAACTGCGTTATTTCTTCCAATATTTGAACATTTTCCACCCGCCCCCATTTTTCTTCTCTCTTTCCAACCTAAAAGATCAGCATAACCAAGTTATGGGATGCTTGTAACAGGTATACTGGATGATTCCTTTGCTCTTTGTATGGCTCGCCAGCAGTCCTTGACTTCTTTGCTCACTTTAATGGCTTCTTACAGAGAACTTGATTATACTGTGCTATCGAATTTGATAAGTGTATGTTATGCTATAACTATATGCTCACTTTATATGTATATAATGTGAGTCTGAACTTGGATCGGGGAGAGATTCTCACTATGGATTCTTGTTGAGATAATGCATTTGAGACTGATTTTACTTCCTGCTTTGCCAGATATGTTATAAAATTGCAAGAATTGCTGCAGATGCTACTCCTGAATTAATGGATTACATAGAACAATTTTTCATTGGTCTTTTTAAATACTCTGCAGAGTAAGTTCAGTTACTTTTATGAATCTAGCATAGCCTTGTTGGTAGAATTTCAAATCTACAATTTACATCTCTTACACCATGATAACAAATGAACCAAAACGAAGAAGCTTCTTCGGCTGGGTAAATTAAATTCATCTCAAGAAATTAGAAGACTTTGCCAATTTTTTACCCAGATATTTTTTTTCTTTATGGTGGATTCGCTTACTAAGAGTGCTGGAAGACTGCTGAATTTATGCTTGACTACTCATTATAATTTTCTTTTACTCCTTTATTTCTCGATGAGTTAACCAGAAAACCATCTTGATGATTTGTTTCGAGGTTAATTTGTCTAGTTGTCTTTGGATGTGTAGTGAGAAAGCTGCTTAAGTGATATCAAAGTTTGAAGAAATGCTTTTAGCCTTTGATACACTGTAGTGAAGTTTTGGATTCCAGACTATTTAATGTCCTAAAGAAATCATTTTCTGTTAAGTTTTATGTCAAGTTGTGATGGTGAAAGTGAGGCTCTACCATTGTCTTTCTTTGCTGCATTTTCCTGGCAGGAGGATTGGCTGGGATGCTAAAGAGGGTGAGAGTCATTTAGAAGCTATGTTGAGAGGACAAATTTTAACTGCCCTGGTAGATTTTGGAGATGAACCCACACTGAAGGAAGCAAGCAGGCGCTTTCACGCATTCTTAGATGACAGGAGCACACCTCTTCTTCCTCCTGACATCCGAAGGGTTCTGCAATCCCATGCATTTTCTGTTGCTTTGTATTTCTTCAAGTCCTACGGCCTCTTTACCTGTTTTTATAGGCAGCCTATGTGGCTGTGATGCAGACTGTGAATGCATCAAACCGATTAGGTTTTGAATCTTTGCTGAGAGTCTACAGAGAGACGGACTTGAGCCAGGAGAAAACCCGCATTTTAGGTATTTAATGTCATTTGGGCCAGCTTTGCAACTGTCTGATACTCGCCTTGCTAAAATGTGCCTACTTTTTGGCTTTGTAGGTTCATTGGCCTCTTGTCCAGATCCTAATATCATCCTTGAAGTGCTCAACTTCGTATTGTCTCGTGAGGTACTCTGGCTTGTGTACCAGTTGAATGTACCTTCGTTATGTTATGTCCTTGAAGCCTCCTTTTTCTAGTTCACCTTTTGTTGATCTAAAGGAGAAACTAAATTAAGTTTTACGCCTTTGGTGTCGATTAGGTTCGCAGTCAAGATGCTGTCTAGGGCTTGCTGTTCATAGCAAAGGACGTGAAACCGCTTGGACTTGGCTGAAGGTAATTCTGTTAGTGCCAGTGGAACATACCGACTTCTTATTTATTTTACTTAAATGAATTGATGATGCTCTCATTGGGTTTGAGCTAAATATAAACTAGATTGTCTTTAGCAAAATCCACAACTGAAACAAAGAAATGAAAGCATGTGTAGCTCCTCTTATTCTTTTTGTAGCTGCTTGTGGTTTTTTGCATAGTTTTTGCTCAAACCAAATAACATGATGCTTTCTGCCGTATCTAATATGGTGTTCTTCTGTAATATCTCAAACATTGATTGCAGGAAAATTGCGAACACATTTGGAAAACATATGGTGCCGGGTTTCTCGTCACACACTTTGTTAGTGCAATTGTCTCACCGGTATGTTATCCTATCACTTGTGTGCCCATGTGTGTTCGTGCGGGTTCAAACTTTTTTAAAGCGACTTTCTCATGAAAAGCAGCGTGTTCTCGAGGACTGGATTTTTTTAATTGGTATTTTTTCCTTCTGTTTGTTCTTATGCGACAAACGTGGTCAATTGCTTGAGGACCCCTCCTGCTTTTTCATTATTTTTCCAGTTTGCATAATTTGAGAAAGCCAAGGAAGTGGCGGACTTCTTTGCGACCCGACCACAGCCTTCTATTGCAAGAACACTGAAGCAGAGCGTTGAGCGGGTGAACATCAATGCACAATGGGTTCAAAGCATTCAGAACGAAGAATATCTTGCCGAGGCAGTGAAGGAGCTGGCATACAGGAAGTACTAGGATTCTCTTAGTTTTGTGGTTTGATGTTTTCCTGTTTGTCCGCAAAACTTGTGAAGTGACATTTCATCCGTCTTTCCTGACCTTCACCTCAATAGTTTGCGAATGCAATAAACAAGCTCATCCTTCAAGTGTGCAAACGTTCAATCCATTCTGCCATATTGTCCCAAACGGCAAGGTTCGCCGCTCTTGAACGTTCGATTCCCTCGAGGAACGAGCAAATCTGCCTTAAGTCAAGCTGAGCCGAATACTACTCTTTACCTCTTGATTAGCCAGTCATGAATGGCTACTCAAACTCTCATTGCCAAAACCAGTAAACTAAAATTCTTCCGGCTCGCGCTGTAAGAAAACTCATTTGGCGTGTTATTGCTGATGAGCACTGCTAAAACATCGAAGAAATTGACTAGTAAAGCACGTCTTTCTCTGCACTTGCAAAGCAACCTAAAAGTCTGGCATTGTGAACATGAAAGAGGGTAGAATATGGCCTTACGCTCCAACCGCTTAAGAACAAAATTGCCAAAAAGAAGAAGAAAGGGATGAACGAGAGATAAAAGGGAAAAGGAAAGAGAGGCTTTCAACAGTGGCAGCAGAAACCGAAGAGAGGAGAGAGGAAAATTGGCATGTGCACGCCTCGGACGTTTCGACAAGCTGGGTTATCTCTGATTCGCAATGTCTGATTCAAGCTCAATTTTAATCTAATTGGAGGAATTTTTGGAGTTAGAAGATATAAATGCAGAGTTATGTGAATTCTGAACCGCGGTGTTCAATTTAGGAATCATCAAGATGTAAAATTAAACGGAAATGATAGTTTAGGGTGTCGTGGACCCATGAGATTTAACTTAAATTGATTATGAATTGTAGCTTGATCGGAATGAATTTTAAAAGTTTCGCACGCGAGCTACTCGTAATGGACGATAATGAATGTCCACTATGAGCGAGTTTTCTGGATGGTGCGTAGGAGTTGTTTTGTCACCGAATAAGATTACATTGGTTGAGTTGTTCCTCGCGGATGGAGAGGACGGGTTTATAAGTATTGCTCGAAAGATAGTTCAAACGGTTCACCTAAAGATGACAATCCAAATGGTCCATCGATTAAGAGCACAGCTTTCCCAAACCCATACTTCGAGTGATATTTAGATTTTATTTTAAGTTGTTTTAAACCTAACTATTTCTAGGAGTCATCACTAGCAATTAGGGCCGGCTAGAAACCAAACGAGAAACGGGAGGTTTTTCTTGCTTCCTACATAATTAGAGAATTTAAGCATGGAGACTCGATTACTCTAATGTCTATTAGCGCCCTTCCAGTATCACTAAGTTGGAAAGTTGTTTATCTAAGTGAGCATACACTCTTGATTACCAATTGTTGTCCTAATAGTATTGAAGCCACTAAATGATCAAGCAAATGTTTTTGTAGGGTTTATTATGATTCTAAACTAGATATAACCATTCTAGAAAAGAAATTAACAAACAGATTATTGAAGTGCAGCACTGTAAAAAAGCACCCAAGAATTGACAGTGCCTCAGTAATGGTGTGAGAAATGAAAATTCGATACAAGTTCGGGTTGCAATCCCGATATAAGAACCTGTTGACACCTATTGACCTAAGCTTTGCGCAAACTAGGATTACGCCATTTTTCCATTTCCTTGCGGAAAAGAGCCGTCGCAACAGAACCCAATACTAAGTCGGGCAAAGAATAGACATGGCCTTGTTATTTAGCCTTGGGACATGAACCCCCATAAGCTTGTGATTAGACATTAATCTTAAATAAAGTGACCTTAGATTCTACACATATGATGGTTAAACTAATCTAAGCTATTCTAACCATTTATTAGAAAAATGATTCTAAGTTTAATTGACTTTTGTTAACTGGAACTTAAGCTAACTTACTTCATTAAACCCTAAGTTCATTAACTAATCTAGCATATTTAAGACTAAGCTAATCTAAATAAACTTGCCGAACTGCCTTGGACCACCATGAACCGCCGTTGGGATTTTGACCGCCGCCGCCGAAGTGTTCGGCCACGTTGGTGTCGTTGTCATCATTCATTTCCATTCATCCAATTGACACTTGAATCATGCATTCAATCGAATCAAGCAATTAGCAGCATTCACTCAAATCAATTAATAGCCTCGGGTTCGACTTGAGAATTTGATCACTCATGCATTTCGATTAACCCAGCCACCTCCTAATCAATCCAGGGGTATATTGATCAAGATTAGTGATAATTAAACCCCAATTGTGTTCACAAAAGAGTTATCTAACACTGCTAATCACTAATTAGCTCTAATCATTTCCTCTAATCTACTTGCATTGCTGAACGACATATATTGCAAGCCTAACATACATCTAACAATCACATGCAAAATTGATTATGACATGCGATTAGGCAAATTAGCCTTAGGAGACAAGAAATGCAATTAGTGAGCCATAAGGATCACTTATTCAATTTTGCCCTGATTCTGATCAATTATGTTTTAATGTGATTAACCAAGCAAACGATATTTAAATGAAATGAACTAGCGGCAATTGAAAGCTTGGGGAATGTAGTTTAATGTTAATTGAGACCACTACCCAAATTATCCAAACTTTCAATTTTGACCTGACTGCCAAGAATTGACTCGGTTATAGGAAAAATAACAAATCAACTGAAAAACGGGCCAAATTTGACAGATAGTTATCCCTACGTGTCCTCTACAACTTTTGTGTTTCGAAATATTTCAAATAAGCCCTCCATCTTAGACAAAATTACTGATTTTCTCTAACGACTCAAATGCTAACAGTTTTGTAAGCGGGTTAGAACATGTCGGATTTATTGCATGTAATACCCCCTAAACTTTGCTGAAATGACCTCAAATTTTTCAGATCTACATGTAAGGACTTTTTGAACAATTTTCGTTTTTTGAATTTTTTGCAAAAAGGACCTCCAAGTACACCAAAATTGCAAAACAAATTCGAAGGACACAAAGGCCAGGCTTTCTGATCAAGCTCAAAATTGTTTTACTACTTTGAGTAAGCTTTTAATCAGATCACATGAACTCCAATATTAAAAAAAAAAAAATGCATATAGTTGGAAAGATCAGGATCTTGGCTACAACTCTTGTTGCGCAAAATTTTTCGAAATTCGAAATAAAAAAATACAGAAGGTCAGTGAGACTCAAATTTTCTGGAAATGTTTGAACATCTTTGAATTCAAGTTTGTGAACATACATGCCTATTCAAGCAATTTTCAACCTCATTCAATCTTTTGACAATAAAAAAACCTCATTCAAACATATTTCCAGAGATAAAGATTATCTTCAAGCCTTGTAATGAACATACATACATCATCATCCGTGAACAATCAATCATATTCCTCATCTATTCAAAGAATCATGCTCAAGTTAACTTCTATTTAACTCTACTCAAACTATTTCTAACATGCGATCACCTAAATTGAATCAACATCAAAATCAAATATGAATTTACATCCTGTATGCTCGGTCGACTATAAACATGCTAAGGAATAAATCATGCAAGTTCAACATTCAACTTCGATTATCTAGGTTCTTAAGGCGATTATCTTAACATGCAAGTTCTAACTGAATCAGCATGCTATTTGGTTAAAGTCATTATTGGAAAACTCCTAGACATGCTTGACTAGAGAGAGAATTGAATCTAAAAAATTTTCTAATCACGTGATCGATTAAAGATTTTCCGCAAATAGATTAATATTTAATCAATTTTATCATAGTCTACATTGAACTTTGATTATAGATTGAAGTATAGACTTCAATTTTGAACTATAACCTATTAATGATCAACAATTGATCATTTGAAATTGATCATGGAGACTTTGATTGGACCTACCTTAAATGATCGGAGAAGCAAATAATAGAATCTTGGTTATAATTGTGACTTCCGATGAACGATCAATGAGGCGCCGGCCACCACAAATCCAAGGGAGCACCGGAGAATGATATCGCAAGGCTTGGCCAGCACAAATCCAAGGGAGACTAGCGAATGGTTGGATGATTGCTGGAAATGGCCGGCTTCAACATCGACATGGAGCACGTCCCTTCGGCCGAGTGAGCGAGCGAGCAACAGAGAGAGAGAGAGAGAGAGAGTTTTTATTTTCTGAATTTTGAATTCTAACGTTGTGAAGGAAGAGAAAGAAAAATCCTTTAATATGAGCATTTTGGAGGGAATTTTGAAATTAGATCAAATCATAACCGTTTAATCAATCTAATCACACAAAATTGTTGCTCAAGGGTTAAGTCAAGCTCCCATTACCTGAAATTAAGTTACATGGATTGATGTCTTAACACGTTGGATGGCTAGGATTGAAGAGCAAATGGATGCCCTAGATTAACCTTCACAAGGACAGGTGACATGGTAAATGGCATTTTGGTAATTTCTGCACACTATGATTTTATAATTTTTGGATTGTGAGGGGAGATGGGGGCAGGCCTTGGCTTGTGAGTGGGCTGAGATGGTTGGCCTATTGAGTTCTGCCCGGGATTGGGTCGGCTCGGGGTCTTCCGAATGTTCGATTTCGCTCCAATTTTCTTAATTGGGCTTGTCGTCTTGGTTAATTGGGATGAATAAGTTTAACTAAGGTTCGGTCTGATGAGTCGAGTCCAATTAGTTTCAATCGAGTAGGGTCAGTTTGAATCGAGTTGGCTCTAATTTTCTTAATTGGGTTTGATGCTCAACTGTTTATTAGCAAAACATGTGAAGTGACTTTTCATGTGTGTCTTTCCTGAACTTTTACCTCAATGGCTGCAAATGCAATAAACATGCTCATGCTTCAAGTGTGTCAATGTTCAATTCATTCTGCCATTGCTCCAAAGGGCAAAATTTGCCACTCTCAAAAGTACAATCTCTCCAGGAACGAGCAAATGACATCAAGGCTTACTTTTTGATTAGCCAGTCATGAATGGTCAATGAAACTATAATAGTGGCCCAACCCAAGCCCGTTATTTTATAAGCCCAAGCCCAACCATTTTTCTTTCTCGTTCATCATTTAGTGCAAGTGAGCGTAAATGGAAGAGAAAAGAGGACCTGGCGACAAAAACAAGGAAATATAAAGAAGCTTCTGTGAAGAAGGGAAAAGGGGAAAAGAGAGAATGAAGGAATAATTTTCGCAAGTAGCCATTTTGAACATCCCAACAAGCTAAATCAACTTTGAATTGCGACACTTGGTAAGTATTCAAGCCCATTATTTATCTAATCTGAGTAATTTTCAAAGTTAGGTCATAAATTTTTTATCAAGTTTTTTTTTATCAAAAGTTAGGTCATAAATTTTGAGTTACGAAGTCCAATTTTGAAGTTACTAAGCTGTAGATTTATATGGAAATGATGGTCTAGGGCCTTTTGGAGTTGTAGGGTTTCACCAAAATTGTTTTCAAAGTATGGTTTGACCGGAACAAATTTCTGAAATTTCGCGTGCAAGTTACACGTGATAGATAATACACGTAAGAGACAAAGATGAACGTTTATTATAAACAGGTTTTTTCGTTAGCCCGTAGAAGTTGTTTGATCAACAATTAAGCGTAGTCAGTCAAGTCGTTTGTTAGAGGAGTGTATTAGTCGGATTTTGATATCATTTTTCAATTAATTGATATGAATACGAGTGCATCGCCTCGAGTAACATTTGTAGGTTGGTTTTTGACTTTCTTAGGTGAGTGGGTGTCATCTATTCATTGAATTTGTAAACTCATATATTGAAAATGATAACATTTTTTGTTGCATAAAACCAAATCGAGCATTTATTACTGTTTTGTCATTTGAATTGGAAAATTATCTTTTGATTACAATTTGAGCCGATTGCTTGTAAACGGGTTTGCAAAACCCTTTTGTGAAAGAATTACAAAAAGCACTTGACTTTGAGTATGGTTTATGAAAGGGTATTTGTATTGATTTGTGAAATGCTTTATGAAATATATTCTCTTTGATAAATTGAGTTATGAAAGGGATATGATTTTTTTTGTGAAACCGGTTTAGGAGATGAATAATGGATTTGTTTTGTGGATTATTGGATAATGATATTAGTGGATTATGCTCATTTCTCTACAGGGGTAATTGTGTATACTGTTATCAGGACGTCTTTCTAGACCACACCACTAGCTCATATAGATAGAGACCTAGCCAACGGGGGTAAATTCGATGGTGTCTGTTACAAGCGTTAAGCATAGCCATAGTTAGATATTGAGTATTAGACTAGTCAATGGAATGGACGATTCACATTTTATTTTATAGCCATTAATGGTTGATTTGTTATTGTTGATTATTGATATGATATGTCAATAGTTATTTTGTGAAAAGTTATAGTCCACCTTTGATATTTTACGTATATCGTATTCTGGATTTGGGATTGATAAGTTATGATATCGGCTTATAAATGTGCATAGTGGATGCTCGATCTGTTAAGAAGAGATGCACTAATTACTAAGTTGTGGTTGCCCATTCCATTCACTTTACTTGTTTTTTAAATTCTTTAGCTAGCCGCGAGTAAAATAAGAGCATTTAAGTCATCAGGAGGACATTTTGATAGTGGAATTTTTTAATATGAGTTGTTTATGTTTAAGATGAACTTGTGAATTTAGTTATATGATGGAGACGCATATATCTTTTTTATGGATTATAGAAATTCTTATATTGGTACTAGATGACTCTTTTTCCCAATCAACTGCCTGTGAGTCCTATCTTATGGCTCGCACTGCAAGAGAACTCATACAGTGTCTTATTGCAGGTGAGCACTACAAAAACATCGAAGATATTAACTAGCAAAACATTTCTTTCTCAGCACTTGCAAAGCAACCTAAAGAGTCGACATTGTGAACATGGAAGAGCATTTCTAATCATCGGAATTGCTATTTCAATTCATGTACCATGCATTAGTAACATAACACAAAATCCTCATCGAACCCTCTAGATCTACCTAACTATGATGAATTAAATTGCTCGCAATGTCAAAACAACGAGGTCATCACAATCTCTGTAAATTAAGAATGATACTCTCATACATCGCAGAGCACGGGGTGGAAAACGAAGGGGCTAATCTTATTCGACCTTACGTAGCTCTATATACTATAGTTAAAGAACAAGAATCAATATGAAGAAGTAAAGAAAATCATCAAAAAAATAGTAAACCTATTGTACAGATATCAATTCAGTCATAAATCTTTCAATTTAGTTAATTTAGTTCCAAACTTTTCACGATTTGCCAATGTAGTCCTTCCAGTCAATTTTCGTCAAAGATCGCTAACGTGGATGACGGTTGTCCTATGTAGCATAGCCGGCGCAAACGTGAACAATTTTTGCAATTTTTATATTTTTTTTCCTTTTTCTTTTTTCATTTTTTTCAAATTTCCCTCAATTGGTCCATGGCCTTGGCAAAGGTCATCGACCACAGGTGAGGGCTATGAAGTCCTCGCTTGGCCCAAATCCAGTGAAGCGTTGCGACCCAAGCTAGAATTGGGTGAGGGCCACAATGTTCTCACCCAATGTTGTCGCGGGTTGCCAGCCCACAGTAAAAACAGGTAAGAAAAAATGGAAAAAAAATAAAAGAAAAAAATCGGAAAAATAATTTAAAAATTCCAAGAACTGTTCACGACTCGGCATTCATGTTGGTGATTTTAGTCAAAATTGACCAGAAGAGCTACACTGTCAAAATGTTCATGACTAAATTGACCAAATTAAAAAAGTTATGACTGAATTGGTATCTATATAATAGGTTGTCGCGACTCAAACTCCCAGGTAGTTTTTGAATATGTTCGAAAAACGAGGGTCTCGCCTGATATGTGTTAAGTTTAAGTTCGGGACTTAACTCGGGCCCTTCCAAGCCCATACCATATGGCGACTTAAGGTTTTAGTATTTAACATGCAAATGGTTTACATCAAGGAGTCGTCACTAATCAATTTGGAGTGAGTCAATTAGAAACCCAAATAGGGTAATGGGAGAATCACCCTATTCGTACGAACTAGAGATTGATTGAGTTTGGGGACTTGGTTACACTAGTCGGATAACTAATGCCCTTTCGGTACCATTTTACCCTGTTCATTTTTTTAAAACATTTGTCAGACGATTTGGATTGATTTTAGGATCTTTTCTCATAACATGTGAGGTGATCAAGCGAGTGCATATTCAGAAACGATTAGCAGTAAAAAACACAACAATCCATGCAGTCTAAGGTTCTAATCTTAACTAAATCAGATGACATTAAAAAACACAACAGCTTATGCAATTGAAATTAAAAACGCACATAATAAAACACAACAATAATAATATGCAGAATAATATCACGTGATCAAATTGGCTTATCTATTTAAACATGGAATTATAACAACATGCATAATAATATAATAATAAATTAAAGCATACAAATAAACCATAAAAAAAAATTTTGAAATTTTTTTTTAAAATTTTTAAAATTTTAATTTTAATTTTTTTTCCGAAAAAAATATATACACGAAAAAGAAAAAAAATTATTTTTTTAAAAGTAAAATAAAATAATAATATAATATTAAACGGGTCGGGTCAACGGATCCGGGTCGGACCGGTTCAACCCGAGTCAACGGATTCGACCCGGTCTTTGACCTGGGTCGGATCAACTGATCCTGGTCGATCAGAACCGACCCGAGTCAACGGATCTGACCCGGAAGTTGACCGGGTCGGATCAGCTGATCCGGGTCAATCGGAACCGACCCGGAAGTTGACCGGGTCAGATTAGCTGATCCGGGTCGGTCGGAACCGACCCAAGTTAACGGATTCGACCCAAGCATTGACCCGGGTAGGATCTACTGATTTGGATTGAATCCAACCCGAACGGCAGACCCGCGGGGAGTGGATGCCGACGGGGCCAAAATTGGCCATCCGCCGGCAGACTCAAGCCGACGCCGGCCCCCAGAATGCCCCCTGGGGCCACCACCGACGTCTCCGACCGCCTGGGTCGCCGTCCGGCTGCCGTTTCGCCGACCGGCGACCAAATCAAAATCAGCCTCTCTAGGGCAATTCATCGAATACTTGGCAGGCACCGGGAAAAACGGAGGATTCCGACCTCCTCCGGCGACACGGTCGACTCCGACAGCCACGGCTCACATTTGACGGCGACTAGGGACCAGGATCGGCGTCGGCATGGGCTGGGAATCGCGCGATTCGGCCGGCGCGAGTCCCGGCCCAACCGTGTTGGAAAATAGAGCAAAACAGGGGTGGGGGGAAGCTCACCTGTCGGCGGTGCGGCGGGGGGGGCTTCCGGCTGGTCTGGCGGGTGACAGCGGCAGTGCAAACGGCTCTAGCGAACTCCCGATCTGCTTCCTCTCTCTCTGCGTTCTCTTGGCTCTCTCTCTCCTTCTGTCTCTCCCTCTCTATTTTTTTTTTTGGAAAAATGGCCAAGGGTGACTCTCTCTCTCTCTCTCTCTCTCTCTCTCTCTCTCTCTCTCTCTCTCTCTCTCTCTCTCTCTCTTCGGTTTTTATAGGCGACGACAGACACCCCCCTACTCCTCTGCGTCGGCGTGACGACGGCCTGCACCGGCCTACGCCACCCCACGACTTTCGTGGCCATTTGCAGGCCGGTGTAGAGCAGGGCAGGGGAATAGGGAGCCTAGAGAAAGGAGGGGATAAGAGAAGCCAGGAAAACGAGGAGAACGGGACTGGCAATTAATGCCAGTCCCGTCGGCGTGTCCCTTTGGCCTTGCTCTGGCCGGATAGCAACGGTGCGGGGCTGCGCCGCCGTGCGTCACCCTGCGGCCAGAACAGGGGCGAACAGGGGCGGGGACAGCGATGGGCAACGGGGAAGAAAGAGAAGGGAAGCTGGGCCGGGCTGGGTCCAGTCACACGCGAGAGAGAAAAGGAAGGGAGTGACGGGCCGGGCCCGGGGGAAAGAAAAAGAAAGAAAAAAGGGGACTGGGCTGGGCCTGCGCGAAAAGGGGGGAAAGAAGGAAAAAGAAAAAGAAAAAGGGGCCGGGCTGACTCAGCCTAGCGCGATTTTTTGATTTTTTTTAACTAAACTAAAAAAAACATTTTAATGAATCTAATTAACACAAACATGTCTAATTTTTATATGCAATGCATTTAATAGAAATATTTTTTTGCCTTAGGAATTAAAGAAAATTAATTCCTAAATTTTGTACAATTTAATTTTTGGCAAATTAAAAATAGGTGTCAACATAGGTTTAGGATTTTTTTGATAATTATCTTTTAGGATGCCAACATACTAATCATGTCCGACTCTGGAACTTCCTTCGGGCATTTTTCGTTCACTTTGACTTGATGTTTCTTGTGGGGAAATGGAGGCGAGATTCATGGACGAATGAGATAACTAAAAGAAATGGAATGACCAGTTTCGTAACTCTATCAAATTCAGTCGGGTTGTATGTATGGAAATGATGCGATCTTATAAGATCTAATGCAGATTCAGCCCATTTCATCGTGCATGACATTTGACTATGTCGTGATATTTCTAATAAATTTAAGGGTGAATCGTGGAAGTAAATCAATAAAAGGTACACATGAGCATACCAAATTGAAAGAAACCTGTCATGAGAGCATCATGACTGCATAAATAAATGGCTTCACCTGTTTAAATGCAAGAATTTACTATAATTGAAACATGCACGAATAAAAGGCTGTCTTAGGTGAGAGAAAGACTGATTAATTGAGCATTGCAATCTCGATCTGACAATAGAATAATCTATGCGACTTCCATCAAAGACTCAAAATGCAAGTTAAGCAAGAGCATCTAGTACCAAGTTCTTTGAGTGGCGTGTTAACTTCACTTATGCTAATTCCTTCATGTGAATATCCAATAAGAAGCAACACAAACTGCTCAAGAAAGAGATAAAACTTCCTTTTGCATTTATTCCTTATCTTCTCATTATTTAAATTAAGGTTGTCTTATTCTTTAACTCCTTTCATTGCTTTTGCTCTTGTGGAACCATGCTCCTTGAAAAGATCAACTAACCCATTGTGTTAGCAAGAGCGCCTATGTTAGAACAATCATTCGATGGTAAGTAGCAAGTAAGTATTTTCCATCTTTTCTTTTTTATTTTTTTGAATTTTATCCGTACAATATTATCACAAATTTATATTCGAGAGCTATTACATTTAGGAAGGATTTTGGGTACTTTATTGGTGTAAGATATGATGCTCTCTCAATGTGCAATTACATAATTCGGCTTATTATGTCCTTTTTATCATTGTAATGACTTCAAGGAAGAGACTACAAATTTAATTTAAGCATGAGCTAAAGTTTTCTAGGTTTTCAATTGTGTCGGGTTTATATTGCGTGGAGTATTAATATGTGAAGGCGACTACAAAATAGCTGATTTCTCGCAGTTATTCATTTAACTAATCATAATATATTATTAGTGGCAATAATTTTTTATCTCGATTACAAATTTAGAATATTCGACGTTAACCAAACCGATACATTACTATGATGATCCTCTTTATTCATAATAATAAGTAAACTAAATTTTCAAAATCGGATCGATGGAGTCAAATGACGTACATAAATTAGCTTAATTATTCAAATTCGAAATCATACACGAACGTGACGTAGAGAGAACAAAAACCAACATCGAATGTACGTGACATCACATTGTACCGATGAACAAGAACCACAACATGGAAGCCCACGAACTCACGCGACCTCTCACGTGCAAGCCATGCATGAAGCGATTTTTCAAATGCAAAATTCACGTTATAAATCTCCACTCGTCCTCGTCTTCTTCCTCGCTCGCTTCGAGATCGAGAGAGAGAGAGCGAGGGAGGGAGAGTGCAGAGACTGAGCTGTCCCACCAACGCAAAGATGGAGCAATTCAAAGGCAAACCTCGCCTCCCTAAGTTCGCATCGCCGAGGCAATACGACATAAGGCTGAAACCCGACCTCACCACCTGCAAATTCGCCGGCTCCGTTACCATCGACCTCAACATCGTCAGCAAGACCAAATTCATCGTCCTCAATGCCGCCGACCTGTCAATCCAGAAAGAGACCGTTTCATTCACCCGCCAAGCGTCCTCCTTCTATTCGAGGCTGGTTCCGCGAAGAACCGGTCCGGTTCTCGGTTCAACACCATCGTCGTCTTCAGCAAATCTCTCTCTCTCTCCTTTGGCTGTTCTGAATTGTTTGTGGAAATGGTGGCAACGACTGTGGACCTGGTTTATGAGTCTTCCGACACTTGGAGAACATCTGGGCACTAACGTTAGTACTGGAGAATCGCATGTCATTTTCTTTTTCGCGTTGCCTATGTAGGCTTTGCTAGTAACCATCACTTGGTTTACCGGTGAATTATTTATCTAAAGCAAAGCCTGCGACTTTGCATTCCTTTAGGGTCGTCAAATGAGTGGGTTTGGTCAGGTCAAAAATGGTCCGATCTATTTAACCTATTTTGACTGTTTATATACCGTACAAATGTAGTGGTGTAGCTAGCTTATACCCGACCGAACTCATATTACTAAAATACATTAACATGTAATCCAATTTACGAAAACTCATACCCATTCATGTAAAACCCATTAAAATCCACATTTACCATGCATATGTGTTGTCAACTACCTTTTTTTTTTCATGTTTGCTTTACTCTTTCTGATTTTCTATGCATTTTGATATTTTTCTAATGCATTTTAATACGAAAAAAAAAATTCAGATTATGGGTTGGCCCATGGTGACGGCTATTGCTGTCGAGTTTTGAGATTGTAGTTTCTATCTTAGCCTGTGTCGATTGGTATGAAGAGGATATGGTGGCGTAAAGTGACTTGACGACATTGAAATGCCGAGCAGGTGTTTGAGCCTTGTAAAGTTGACTTGGTTGAGGAAGATGAGATACTGGTTTTGGAGTTCCCCGAGACGCTGCCTATAGGGATTGGAGTTTTGGCTATTGATTTCGACGGAATTCTTAACGATAAGATGAAAGGGTTCTACAGAAGGTAATTATTTTCTAGGAAACACAGAACATGATCTTCAGCATTATTTGGTTGCGATACAGGGATTGTAAAGCAATTGGTATTGCATACAATTTAATCAAATGGAGAACAAGCTTCATGCAACCACTTGCTTCCTCTGTTCCTTCTGTTCTAAATTTCATCGGGTTTCTGCCCGGAATCATTTAAGACATCACTATGCATCTTCTGTTAATAATTCTGAATCTATGCCTATCTGCTATACATTGACTAGAGGTAATTCTATACCAATTGTGAGTGTTAAATATGTCTTGAATTTTATTCGGTCCGGTTTATAACCCAACCCGACATATTTTTTGTGAGATCCGAAAAATAAGATTTAGTTCGTGACGCGAAGGGTTGGGCCGATAGATAGAGAGAGAATTTTTTTGGGAAGCTCTATTTATACCGCGGCTAGGTTTTCTCATTAGATAGAGAGAGAATTTTCTTTTCTGTGATTTTGGTGAGCTATGAGGTTTTGTCAAGTCGTTGTTTCGACTTCTCAAAATTGTACTCTCTTTTGATTATAGTGGAATCTTGATTTGCCTCGTCCGTGGACGTAGATCACCTTGTGATCGAACCACGTAAATCCTGTATTCTGTATTTGTTTTTCCGCACCCGTTTTTCAATAGTGAGATATGCTAATTTATTAGTTTTTTAGATGAATTACCGGATTATGAGATGTTAGCACGGTTAGTATTGTCACTTTATTTCTGATTTAAAAGAATATGTATGACTTTATTAGTCGTGGATGAAACTAACTCACTTGAGTTCCAATGTACTCTATTAAGTACTTATGAGCAGAACGGTGAGAAGAAGAATATGGCGGTTACTCAGTTTGAACCAGTCGATGCTCGGCGATGCTTTCCATGTTGGGATGAGCCTGCATGCAAGGTTCTTATCCTTCCTTTACTTGTGTGGTTTTTGTGGAACAGTCCTACTGATCTTCCCATGCTTATCATGGTGATTCAAACCTATGGGGGAGGTGTCATTCTTTTCCTCAGATGATTGATACACCCTCTATAGTTCCGCTAGCTTGGTCTATATAAGGTTACCAATCTCTTTAATGATCTGATTTTAAATACTTTTTTGAACTTCATGGAATGTATTTTTTAGGTGGGCATTTATTCTTATTACACGATGAGTTCACTTGACTTTGATGCAAATTGTGACAGGCTACATTCAAGATTACTTTGGATGTGCCGTCTGATCTAGTGGCTCTCTCCAACATGCCAATTGTTGATGAAAAGGTGGAAGGACACGTTAAGACAGTTTTTTATCAAGAATCACCCATTATGTCGACTTACTTGGTCGCGGTTGTCATTGGGTTATTTGACTATGTCGAAGATCATACATCCGATGGTAAAGTCACTGAGTATTGCTTTGCTCTCTCAAGAAATGTTGTTTATCTAGTGATTAGTGTGGAAAGCCTTGTGCACAAGGAAAGCCATTTTTTTTCTTTTGTTTTTGTCCAATAGTTCTTATATCTGCTTCATTGCCTTTGCAGGAGTAAAGGTGAGGGTATACTGTCAAGTCGGGAAGCAAAATCAGGGAAAATTTGCTCTAAATGTTGCTGTCAAGACGCTTGAATTATACCGAGAGTATGTCCTTATCAGATCTATATTGTCTGTCATTTGCTGCTTGCTGAACTCTGAGTAGTTTGCATTTGTTAGTTCTCTTATATTCTGAGCACTTATGATCATTATCTGTAGTTGACTATCAGTAAATTGAATGAAATCCAGATACTTTGCTGTGCCATACTCTCTTCCGAAACTGGATATGATTGCCGTCCCAGATTTTGCTTATGGTGCCATGGAAAATTATGGTTTAGTTACCTATCGTGAAACGGCTCTACTCTATGATGAGCAGCACTCAGCAGCAGCTAACAAGCAGAGGGTAATGTAAATTACAATTTGCTGACTATCTTTCAATATCTAGTTCGGCTGGTCAAAGCCGGAAAGTTTCATATGTGTGGTCACCAATTTGCACTAACGTTTGATACTTTTGTGTGGCTTCTTTAAGGTCGCAACAGTTGTAACGCATGAACTGGCTCACCAGTGGTTTGGTAACCTTGTTACCATGGAGTGGTGGACTCATCTGTGGCTAAACGAGGGATTTGCTACTTGGGTAAGTGACCTTGCTTTATGTATTTTATTCTTCCTTACGAAGAATGCATGCTTTATGTGACGTGTGATTGGCTAGGTGAGCTACTTGGCTAATGATTGCCTGTTTCCTGAGTGGAAAATATGGACTCAGTTCCTTGAAGAATATACCGAAGGGCTAAGACTGGATGAGCTTGCTGAGTCGCACCCCATTGAGGTAAGCAAAAACTTATTTTCCTTTTCTAAAGATATCCTTGCGCAGTAATCGTTGGAGTACTTGAATTTAAGAAACTTTTCCCTTTCAGGTGGAGATTAACCATGCTAGTGAGATCGATGAAATCTTCGATGCAATAAGCTATAGAAAAGGTGCATCTGTCATCAGGATGCTTCAGAGCCACCTTGGTGCTGAATGTTTTCAGGTAAATCTTTTACCTCTCAGCTGGTGATGATCTCTCAGTACCTGCCTGGAGAGTTCATGTAGATGACGTGAAATTTGCCATACATGAAGTGAATGAACCAGCTAGAAGGCCTTTCTATAAAAAATATCGATGAGTTCTCCAAGATAAATGTGTATTATCTTCTGGTGTATAATTTAATCAAGAGAATATGTTAGTTCTCAACATGGCGCTGATGAAGATATATGCATCTCAAAAGCTTTACTAGCAGTTTCACTGACTCAAGCAGAAACGATGCAGTGAAATTTCTGAACTTAACTTAATTAGTAGACCCGATATTGGACGCTTAACTTGAGCTGGAATGCGCTTCACTTTTTTGTGATGGCCCGCTGAGACTATAAAATTCATGAGGTACTTAAGTCACTTCGAATTGACTTCTTTTTCTTGTTATTATTGCCTAAACAAAGCCTCATTTAAACGTAGTCTCAACTTAAGCTCAGGTTCGAAATTTTTAAGAAACTTTATATAATTCACATGAACTTAAGTGCCCAAGCCCTCAAGCTTGCAATTTACCACTTACAGCTATATTTCAATTCATCCTTTTTTCCAGGGGTTTGATAATTAGACATTGAACCCATTTCAGATAATCGGGGTTGCCGGCCTTTTATGAATAAGCTAAATATTTGGGACTTGACACCAGACTTTTACAGCCCCCCAATCAGAAAATGCATTATGGCTTCATAAAACTACTGTACTTAGTCAAATTTTAGATGCTCTAACATTAAACTTCTGCGCTGGTAATGGTTCTGTTTGATTTATTTGGAATATAACAGAATTAAAGTGATGAGAATAAACCGTAAAGTGAAACAAGAAAGATTCTACGACTTATCTTGCATATCTTCTGGCTAATTTGTTGAATTACGGGTTCACAAAATGAACTCGCTAATTAAATCATCATCTATCTGAATTATTATTGATGCGAATGTTCTTCCGCCATGTTTTGCTGTGTATAGTACACTTTCGTTTCAGACATTACTATTATTGGATTTTCTCAAAGATTGAACATGGACATCTGTTTGTGAAAATAGAGATCACTAGCTTCATACATAAAGAGGCATGCTTGCTCCAATGCAAAGACAGAGGACCTCTGGGCTGCCCTCGAGGAGGGATCAGGTGAACCCGTGAGCAAGTTAATGAATTCGTGGACCAAGCAGAAAGGATACCCTGTGGTTTCCATCAAACTCAAAGATGACAAGTTAGAGTTTGAACAGGTTCTACAAAGCTATTTCTTTGAAGTGTTGTGTTCTCTTGTACATTACCAATCTTCATACAGCGAACCAGCTCCAAACTGACAAGACTTTGATAATAAATGGCAGTCACAATTTTTGTTAAGTGGTTCCCACGGGGATGGACAGTGGATTGTGCCAATAACATTTTGTTGTGGCTCGTATGATGCGCGCCAAAGTTTTCTGTTGGAAACAAAATCTGCATCTATTGATTTAGAGGAAAGCGGAGCTTGGATAAAAGTTAATGTGGACCAGACAGGTTTCTATAGGGTAAAGTACGACGAGGACCTTCAAGCCGAGCTAAGCTATGCCATAGAAAATAAAATGTTATCTGCAACAGACAGATTTGGTAACTTTGTTATTTCTTCCAACATTAGAACATCTTCAGCCCGCCCCCATTTTTCATCTCTCTACTTTACCTAAAATTCAGGCTAACCAACTTGTGGCATGCTTGCAACAGGTATACTGGATGATTCCTTTGCTCTCTGTATGGCTCGCCAGCAGTCCTTGACTTCATTGCTCACTTTAATGGCTGCTTACAGAGAAGAACATGATTATACTGTGTTATCGAATTTGATAAGTGTATGTTCAGCTATAACTTTACTCTCACTTTACATATATAAAGCGAGATGATCTATTCGAGACTGATTTAATTTCCTTCTTTGGCAGATAAGTTGCAAAATTGCAAGAATTGCTGCAGATGCTACTCCTGAATTGAGGAAATACTTTAAACATTTTTTTGTCGTTCTTTTCCAATACTCTGCAATGTAAGTTCAGCTACTCTTATGCGTCTTGCATAGCCTTGCTGGTAGAATTTCAGACTTACTTTTTACAGCTCTTACATCTTGATAATGAATAAAGCAAAAAGAAGAAGCTTCTTTGGCTAGGTAAATTAAATTCATTTTAAGAAATTGGAAGAATATACCAATTTTTTACCCGGATGTCTTTTATCTTTAAGATGGATTCTCTTAAGTAAGAGTGCTGGAAGACTCTGCTGAATTTATGCTTGAACTTATTACGATAATTTTCTTTTCAACCTTTATTTCTTGATGCATCAGCCGGAAAACCATCTTGATGATCTGTTTCGAGGTTAATTTGTGTAGTTGTCTTTGGATGTGTAGTGAGAAACCTGCTTAAGTGATGTCAAAGTTTCAAGAAATACTCTTAAGTCTTTAATAGACTCTTAGTGAAGTTTTGGATTTTAGACAACTAAATGTTCTAAAGAAATTAATTTATATTAAAGTTCTATGTCAAGTTGTGATTGTGAAAAGGAGAGGCTCTATCATTAGCTTTTTCTGTTGCATTTTCCTGGCAGGAAGCGTGGTTGGGAGGCTGAAGAGGGTGAGAGTCATTTAGATGCTATGTTGAGAGGACAAATTTTATCTGCCTTGGCAGAGTTTGGAGATGAACCCACACTGAAGGAGGCAAGCAGGCGCTTTCAAGCATTCTTAGATGACAGGAGCACACCTCTTCTTCCTCCTGACATCCGAACGGTAGTGCAATCTGATGCATATTCTGTTGCTTTGTATTTCTACTCATCTTATAGCCTCTAAACGCGTTCTTTTACCTGTTTTTACAGGCAGCCTATGTGGCAGTGATGCAAAATGTGAATGCATCAAACCGATCAGGTTTTGAGTCTTTGCTGAGAGTCTACAGAGAGACTGACTTGAGCCAGGAGAAAACCCGTGTTTTAGGTAGATAAATGTCATTTGGGTGAGCGTTGCAACTGTCCGATACTCACCTCGCTATAATCTTCCTTATTTTTCGGTCTTTGTAGGTTCATTGGCCTCTTGTCCAGATCCAAATATCATCCATGAAGTGCTCAACTTCTTATTGTCTCCTGAGGTACTGTGGCTTGTGTACTAGTTGAATATACATACGTTATGTTAGTTCCTTGAAGTCTCCTTTATTCAGTTCACCTGTTGTTTGATCAAAAAGGAAGAAGCTAAAGTTTCACACCATTGCTGTTGATTAGGTTCGCAGTCAGGATGCTGTCTTTGGGCTTGCTGTTTGCTGGGAAGGACGCGAAACCGCTTGGAAGTGGCTGAAGGTAATTCTGTCAATGCCGGTGGAACATATTGACTTCTTATTTGTCATACTTAGACAAGTCGATGATGCTTTCCTTGGATTTGAGCTGATATAAGTTAGATTGCTTTTGGCTCATTGCAAAATCCACAATTGAAACGAAGAATTTGAGAGCATTTGTAACTGTCTCCTATTCTTTAATTTGCTGCTTGTGGTTTTTCAACAGTTTTTGCTTGTACCAAATAACATTTGATGCTTTCTGCCGTATCTAATGTGGCATTCTTCTCTAATATATCAATCATTGATTGCAGGAAAACTGGGAATACATTTCAAAAACATGGGGTTCTGGGCTTCTCATCAGACGGTTTGTCAGTTCAATTGTCTCATCGGTATGTCGTCCCATCACCCGTGTGCCCGTGCGTGTTCAAGTGGGTTCAAACATTTTAAAAAGCAACATCCTCAGCACATAGACAGCTTTAGTTTGATACTTCTTCATCCCAACCCCTACTCAACCTCCCCAAAGAAAGGGGAAAGATGATTTGGTAAAAAAACTAACGAATGGTTGACACTGTATCCATTGCAAAAGCTGTGTGTTAATGTTCTTTGATAAGGTGTTTTACCCTTCTGTCTGTTCTTATTGGATAAGCGTGGTCAATTCCTTGAGTTCCCCTGCTTTTCCATCATTTGTCTAGTTTGCATCTTTTGAGAAAGCCAAGGAACTGGAGGACTTCTTTGCAACCCGCTCGAAGCCTTCCATTGCAAGAACACTGAAGCAGAGCATTGAACGGGTGAACATCAATGCACAATGGGTTCAAAGCATTCAGAACGAAGAATATCTCGCCGAGGTAGTAAAGGGGCTGCCATATTTTATTTGGGTTTGATGCTCGACCGTTTGTCAGCAAAATATGTGAAGTAACTTTTCATGTGTGTCTTTCCTGAACTTTTACCTCAATGGCTGCAAATGCAATAAACATGCTCATGCTTCAAGTGTGTCAATGGTCAATTCATTCTGCCATTGCTCCAAAGGACGAAATTTGCCACTCTCAAACGTACAATCTCTCCAGGAACGAGCAAATGACATCAAGTCTTACCTTTTGAGTAGCCAGTCATGAATGGTCAATGAAACTATAATAGTGGCCCAACCCAAGCCCATTATTTTATAAGCCCAAGCCCATCCATTTTTCTTTCTCGTTCATCATTTAGTGCAAGTGAGCGTAAATGGAAGAGAAGAGAGGACCTGGCGACAAAAACAAGGAAATATAAAGAAGCTTCTGCGAAGAAGGGAAAAGGGGAAAAGAGAGAATGAAGGAATAATTTTCGCAAGTAGCCGTTTTGAACATCCCGACAAGCTAAATCAACTTTGAATTGCTACACTTGGTAAGTCTTCAAGCCCATTATTCATCTAATCTGAGTAATTTTCAAAGTTAGGTCATAAATTTTTTATCAAGTTTTTTTTTTATCAGGAGTTAGGTCATAAATTTTGAGTTACGAAGTCCAATTTTGAAGTTACTAAGCTGTAGATTTATATGGAAATGATGGTTTAGGGCATTTTGGAGCTGTAGGGTTTCACCAAAATCGTTTTCAAAGTATGGTTTGATCGGAACGAATTTCTAAAATTTCGCATGCAAGTTACACGTGACAGATAATATGCGTAAGAGACAAAGATGAACGTTTATTATAAACAGGTTTTTTCGTTAGCGCGTAGAAGTTGTTTGATCGACTATTAAGCATAATCAATCAAGTCGTTTGTTAGAGGAGTGTATTAGTCGGATTTTGATATCGTTTTTCAATTAATTGATATGAATACGAGTGCGTCGACTCAAGTAACATTCGTAGATTGGTTTTTGACTTTCTTAGGTGAGTGGGTGTCATCTATTCATTGAATTTGTGAACTCATATATTGAAAACGATAACATTTTTTGTTGCATAAAACCAGATCGAGCATTTATTACTGTTTTGTCATTTGAATTGGAAAGTTATCTTTTGATTACAATTTGAGCCGATTGCTTGTAAATGGGTTTGCAAAACCCTTTTGTGAAAGAATTACGGCTAGCACTTGACTTTGAGTATGGTTTATGAAAGGGTATTTGCATTGATTTGTGAAATGCTTTTTGAAAGACGTTCTCTTTGATAAATTGAGTTATGAAAGGGATATGATTTGTTTTGTGAAACCGGTTTAGGAGATGAATCATGGATTTGTTTTGTGGATTATTGGATAATGATATTAGTGGATTATGCTCATTTCTCTACGATTAGAACACACTGAAGGGGTAATTGTGCATACTGTTATCAGGACGTATTTCTAGGCCACACCACTAGCTAATATAGATATAGAGACCTAGCCAAGGGGGGTAAATTCGATTGTGTTCGTTACAAGCGTTAAGCATAGCCATAGTTAGATATTGAGTATTAGACTAGTCAATGGAATGAATGATTGACATTTTATTTTATAGCCATTAATGGTTGATTTGTTATTGTTGATTATTGATATGATATGTCAATAGTTATTTTGTGAAAAGTTATAGTCCACCTTTGATATTTTACGTATATCGTATTCTGGATTTGGGATTGATAAGTTATGATATCAGCTTATAAATGTGCATAGTGAATGCTCGATCTGTTGAGAAGAGATGTACTATTTACAAAGTTGTGGTTGCTCATTCCATTCACTTTACTTGTTTTTTAAATTCTTTAGCTAGCTGCAAGTAAAATAAGAGCATTTAAGTCATCAGGAGGACATTTTGATAGTGGAATTTTTTAATATGAGTTGTTTATGTTTAAGATGAACTTGTGAATTTAGTTATATGATGGAGACGCATATATCTTTTTTATGGATTATAGAAATTCTTATATTGGTACTAGATGACTCTTTTTCCCAATCAACTGCCTGTGAGTCCTATCTTATGGCTCGCACTGCAAGAGAACTCATACAGTGTCTTATTGCAGGTGAGCACTACAAAAACATCGAAGATATTAACTAGCAAAACATTTCTTTCTCAGCACTTGCAAAGCAACCTAAAGAGTCGACATTGTGAACATGGAAGAGCATTTCTAATCATCGGAATTGCTATTTCAATTCATGTACCATGCATTAGTAACATAACACAAAATCCTCATCGAACCCTCTAGATCTACCTAACTATGATGAATTAAATTGCTCGCAATGTCAAAACAGCGAGGTCATCACAATCTCTGTAAATTAAGAATGATACTCTCGTACATCGTAGAGCGTGGGGTGGAAAACGTAGGGGCTAATCTTATTCGACCTTACGTAGCTCTATATACTATAGTTAAAGAACAAGGATCAATATGAAGAAGTAAAGAAAATCATCAAAAAAATAGTAAACCTATTGTACGGATGTCAATTTAGTCATAAATCTTTTAATTTGGCTAATTTAGTCCCAAACTTTTCACGATTTGCCAATGTAGTCCTTTCAGTCAATTTTCGTCAAAGATCGCTAACGTGGATGACAGTTGTCATATATAACATAGCCGGCGCTAACGTGAACAATTTTTACAATTTTTATATTTTTTTTCTTTTTTCTTTTTTTCATTTTTTTCAAATTTCCCTCCATCGGTCCATGGCCTTGGTGAAGGTCATCGACCACAAGTGAGGGCTATGTAGTCCTTGCTTGGCCCAAATCCGGTGAAGCGTTGCGACCCTCGCTAGAATTGGGTGAGGGCCACAATGTTCTCACCCAATGTTGTCATGGGTTGTCAGCCCACAGTAAAAACAGGTAAGAAAAAATGGAAAAAAATAAAAGAAAAAAATCGGAAAAATAATTTAAAAATTCCAAGAATTGTTCACGACTCGACATCCATGTTGGCGATTTCAGTCAAAATTGACCAGAAGAGCTACACTGTTAAAATGTTCATAACTAAAAAGGTTATGACTGAATTGGTATCTATATAATAGGTTTAGGATTTTTTTGATAATTATCTTTTAGGATGCCAACATATTAATCATGTCCGACTCTGGAACTTCCTTCGGGCATTTTTCGTTCACTTTGACTTGATGTTTCTTGTGGGGAAATGGAGGCGAGATTCATGGATGAATGAGATAACTAAAAGAAATGGAATGACCAGTTTCGTAACTCTATCAAATTCAGTCGGGTTGTATGTATGGAAATGATGCGATCTTATAAAATCTAACGCAGATTCAACCCATTTCATCGTGCATGACATTTGACTATGTCGTGATATTTCTAATAAATTTAAGGGTGAATCATGGAAGTAAATCAATAAAAGGTACACATGAGCATACCAAATTGAAAGAAACCTGTCATGAGAGCATCATGACTGCATAAATAAATGGCTTCACCTGTTTAAATGCAAGAATTTACTATAATTGAAACATGCACGAATAAAAGGCTGTCTTAGGTGAGAGAAAGACTGATTAATTGAGCATTGCAATCTCGATCTGACAATAGAATAATCTATGCGACTTCCATCAAAGACTCAAAATGCAAGTTAAGCAAGAGCATCTAGTACCAAGTTCTTTGAGTGGCGTGTTAACTTCACTTATGCTAATTCCTTCATGTGAATATCCAATAAGAAGCAACACAAACTGCTCAAGAAAGAGATAAAACTTCCTTTTGCATTTATTCCTTATCTTCTCATTATTTAAATTAAGGTTGTCTTATTCTTTAACTCCTTTAATTGCTTTTGCTCTTGTGGAACCATGTTGCTTGAAAAGATCAATTAACCCATTGTGTTAGCAAGAGCACCTATGTCCGAACAATCATTCAATGGTAGGTAGCAAGTAAGTATTTTCCATTTTTTCTTTTTTCTTTTTTGAAAATTATCCGTACAATGTTATCACAAATTTATACTCGAGAGCTATTACTTTTAGGAAGGATTTTGGGTACTTTATTGGTGTAAGATATGATGCTCTCTCAATGTGTAATTACTTAATTCGGCTTATTATGTCCTTTTTATCATTGTAATGACTTGATGGAAGAGACTACCAATTTAATTTAAGCATGAGCTCATGTTTTCTAGGTTTTCAATTGTGTTGGGTTTACATTGCATAGAGTATTAATATGTGAAGGCGACCCACAAATCATAATATATTATTAGTGGCAATAATTTTTTATCTCGATTACAAATTTAGAATATTCGACGTTAACCAAACCGATACATTACTATGATGATCCTCTTTATTCATAATAATAAGTAAACTAAATTTTCAAAATCGGATCGATGGAGTCAAATGACGTACATAAATTAGCTTAATTATTCAAATTCGAAATCATACACGAACGTGACGTAGAGAGAACAAAAACCAACATCGAATGTACGTGACATCACATTGTACCGATGAACAAGAACCACAACATGGAAGCCCACGAACTCACGCGACCTCTCACGTGCAAGCCATGCAAGAAGCGATTTTTCAAATGCAAAATTCACGTTATAAATCTCCACTCGTCCTCGTCTTCTTCCTCGCTCGCTTCGAGATCGAGAGAGAGAGAGCGAGGGAGGGAGAGTGCAGAGACTGAGCTGTCCCACCAACGCAAAGATGGAGCAATTCAAAGGCAAACCTCGCCTCCCTAAGTTCGCATCGCCGAGGCAATACGACATAAGGCTGAAACCCGACCTCACCACCTGCAAATTCGCCGGCTCCGTTGCCATCGACCTCAACATCGTCAGCAAGACCAAATTCATCGTCCTCAATGCCGCCGACCTGTCAATCCAGAAAGGGACCGTTTCATTCACCCGCCAAGCGTCCTCCTTCTATTCGAGGCTGGTTCCGCGAAGAACCGGTCCGGTTCTCGGTTCAACACCATCGTCGTCTTCAGCAAATCTCTCTCTCTCTCCTTTGGCTGTTCTGAATTGTTTGTGGAAATGGTGGCAACGACTGTGGACCTGGTTTTTGAGTCTTCCGACACTTCGAGAACATCTGGGCACTAACGTTAGCACTGGAGAATCGCATGTCATTTTCTTTTTCGCGTTGCCTATGTAGGCTTTGCTAGTAACCATCACTTGGTTTACCGGTGAATTATTTATCTAAAGCAAAGCCTGCGACTTTGCATACCTTTAGGGTCATCAAATGAGTGGGTTTGGTCAGGTCAAAATGGTCCGATCTATTTAACTTATTTTGACTGTTTATATACCGTACAAATGTAGTGGTGTAGCTAGCTTATACCCGACCGAACTCATATTACTAAAATACATTAACATGTAATCCAATTTACGAAAACTCATACCCATTCATGTAAAACCCATTAAAATCCACATTTACCATGCATATGTGTTGTCAACTACCTTTTTTTTTTCATGTTTGCTTTACTCTTTCTGATTTTCTATGCATTTTAATACGAAAAAAATATTCAGATTATGGGTTGGCCCATGGTGACAGCTATTGCTGTCGAGTTTTGAGATTGTAGTTTCTATCTTAGCCTGTGTCGATTGGTATGAAGAGGATATGGTGGCGTAAAGTGACTTGACGACATTGAAATGCCGAGCAGGTGTTTGAGCCTTGTAAAGTTGACTTGGTTGAGGAAGATGAGATACTGGTTTTGGAGTTCCCCGAGACGCTGCCTATTGGGATTGGAGTTTTGGCTATTGATTTCGACGGATTTCTTAACGATAAGATGAAAGGGTTCTACAGAAGGTAATTATTTTCTAGGAAACACAGAACATGATCTTCAGCATTATTTGGTTGCGATACAGGGATTGTAAAGCAATTGGTATTGCATACAATTTAATCAAATGGAGAACAAGCTTCATGCAACCACTTGCTTCCTCTGTTCCTTCTGTTCTAAATTTCATCGGGTTTCTGCCCGGAATCATTTAAGACATCACTATGCATCTTCTATTAATAATTCTGAATCTATGCCTATCTGCTATACATTGACTAGAGGTAATTCTATACCAATTGTGAGATATGCTAATTTATTAGTTTTTTAGATGAATTACCGGATTATGAGATGTTAGCACGGTTAGTATTGTCACTTTATTTCTGATTTAAAAGAATATGTATGACTTTATTAGTCGTGTACGAAACTAACTCACTTGAGCTCCAATGTACTCTATTAAGCACTTATGAGCAGAACGGTGAGAAGAAGAATATGGCGGTTACTCAGTTTGAACCAGTCGATGCTCGGCGATGCTTTCCATGTTGGGATGAGCCTGCATGCAAGGTTCTTATCTTTCCTTTACGTGAGTGGTTTTTGTGCAGCTGTCCTGCCGATCTGCCAATGCTTATCATGGCTGTACAAACCTCTGAGGGAGGTGTCATTCTCCTCAGATGATTGATACACCCTCAATAGTTCCGCTAGTTTGGTCTATATGAGGTTACCAATATCTTTAATGATCTCATTTTAAACACTGTTTTGAACTTCATGAAATGTATCTTTTAGGTGGGCATTTATTGATGTTACACAGTTAGTTCACTTGACTTTGATGCATGGTGTGACAGGCTACATTCAAGATTACTTTAGATGTGCCGTCTGATCTAGTAGCTCTCTCCAACATGCCAATTGTTGATGAAAAGGTGGAAGGACATGTTAAGACAATTTTTTATCAAGAATCACCCATTATGTCCACGTACTTGGTCGCGGTTGTCGTCGGGTTATTTGACTATGTCGAAGATCATACATCTGATGGTAAAGTCACCGATTAATTCTTTGCTCTCTTAAGAAATGGTGTTTATCTAGTGCACAACGAAAGCCTTTTTTTTCCTTTTGTTTTGTTCTTATATCTGCTTCATTGCCTTTGCAGGAGTAAAGGTGCGGGTATACTGTCAAGTCGGGAAGAAAAATCAGGGAAAATTTGCCCTACATGTTGCTGTCAAGACGCTTGAATTATACCCAAAGTATGTCCTTATCAGATCTTAATTGTCTGTTGGTTGCGGTCCGCTTACCTCTGAGTAGTTTGCATTTGTTAGTACTCTTATATTGTGAGCACTTACGATCATTATCTGTAGTTGACTATCAGTAAATTGAATGAAATCCAGATACTTTGCTGTGCCATACTCTCTTCCGAAACTGGATATGATTGCCGTCCCAGATCTTGTTTATGATGCCATGGAAAATTATGGTTTAGTTACTTATCGTGAAACGGCTCTACTCTATGATGAGCAGCACTCAGCAGCAGCTGACAAGCAGATGGTAATGTAAATTACAATTTGCTGAATAACATTCAATATCTAGTTTGGTTGTTCGAAGTCGGAAAGTTTGGTATGTGTGGTCATCAATTTGCATAAACGTTTGATACTTCTGTCTGGCTTCTTGAAGGTCGCAACAGTTGTAACCCATGAACTGGCTCACCAGTGGTTCGGGAACCTTGTTACCATGGAGTGGTGGACTCATCTGTGGCTAAACGAGGGATTTGCTACTTGGGTAAGTGACCTTGCTCTGTATTTTTTATTCATTATGAATAATGCATGTTTTATATGACGTGTTTCGCTTAGGTGAGCTATTTGGCTACTGATTACCTTTTTCCTGAGTGGAAAACATGGACTCAGTTCCTTCAAGAATCTACCAAAGGGATGAGACTGGATGAGCTTGCTGTGTCACATCCCATTGAGGAAAGCAAAAATTTGATTTCCTTCTCTAAAGATATCCTTGTGCAATAAGCATTCAAGTATTTGAATTGAAGAAACTTTACCTCTTCAGGTGGAGATTAACCATGCTAGTGAGATCAATGAAATCTTCGATCCAATAAGCTATCAAAAGGGTGCATCTGTGGTCCGGATGCTTCAAACCTATATTGGTGCTGAATGTTTTCTGGTAATTCTTTTACCTCTCAGCTTGTGATGATCTCTCAGTAACTGCCTGGAGAGTTCATGTAGATGACAAGTGAAATTTGTTTATATAAAGTGAATGAACCAACTAGGAGGCCTTTCTATAAGGAACATTGAGGAGTTCTACAAGATAAAAGTGTACTGTCTTCTGCTACATAATTTAATCAAGAGAATATGTTAGTTCTTGACATGATGCTGGTGAAGATATCTGCATCTCAAAAGCCTTACTAGCAGTTTCACTGACTCGAGTAGAAACAATGTAGTGAAAATTCTGAACTTGATTTAGTTAGTAGACCCAATATTGGACGCTTAACTTGAGCTGGATTGCGCTTCACTTCTTTGCGCTCGCCTGATGAGACTATAATTTAATCAAGAGAATATGTTAGTTCTTGACGCGATGCCGATGAAGACATCTGCATCTCAAAAGCCTTACTAGCAGTTTCACTGACTCGAGCAGAAACAATGTAGTGAAATTTCTGAACTTGATTTAATTAGTAGACCCAATATTGGACGCTTAACTTCGCTTCACTTCTTTGTGCTCACCTGATGAGACTATAAAATTGATGAGGTACTTAAATCGCTTGGAATTGACTTCTTTTTCTTGATGTTATTGCCTAAATGAAGCCTTCATTTAGTATCTACTTAAGCTCAGGTGCGAAATTTTCGATATACTTTATATAATTCACGTGCTACTTAGTGTCAGAGCACTTAAGCTTGCAATTTACCACTTATGGGAATGATATCCTTTGACACCCCAATCAGCAATGCACTATGGCTTGATAAAACTGCTGTACTTAAGCAATTTTTACATGCTTTAATAATAAACTTCTGGCTCGTAATGGTAGGTTTGATTTTTATGGAATATAACAGAATCAAGTTGATGAGATTAAACTGTATAAGTGAAATAAGAAAGATTCTATGACTTCTTTCATATCTTCTGGTTTATTTGTTTAATTATGGGTTGACAAAATGAACTTGCTAATTAAATCATTATCTATCTGAATTATTATAGATGTGATTGTTCTTCCGCCATGTTTTGCTGTGTATAGTACACTTTCATTTCAGACATTACTCTTATTGGATTTTCTCGAAGATTTAACACGGACATCTGTCTCTGAAAATAGAGATCACTAGCTTCATACATAAAGAGGCATGCTTGCTCAAATGTAAAGACAGAGGACCTCTGGGCTGCCCTCGAGGAGGGATCAGGTGAACCTGTGAACAAGTTAATGAATTCGTGGACCAAGCAGAAAGGATACCCTGTGGTTTCCATCAAAATCAAAGATGACAAGTTAGAGTTTGAACAGGTTCTACAATGCTATTTCTTTGAAGTTTTGTGTTCTCTTGTACGTTACCAATCTTCATACAGAGAACCACCTCCAAACTGACATGACTTTGATAATAAATGGCAGTCACAATTTTTGTTAAGTGGTTCCCACGGGGATGGACAGTGGATTGTGCCAATAACATTTTGTTGTGGCTCCTATGATGCACGCCAAAGTTTTCTGTTGGAAACAAAATCCGCATCTATTGATTTAGAGGAAAGCGGAGCTTGGATAAAAGTTAATGTGGACCAGACAGGTTTCTATAGGGTAAAGTACGACAAAGACCTTCAAGCCAAGCTAAGATATGCCATAGAGAATAAAATGTTATCTGCATCAGACAGATTTGGTAACTTTGTTATTTCTTCCAATATTAGAACATCTTCCGCCCGCCCCTATTTTTCATCTCTCTTCTTAACCTAAAATTCAGGCTAACCAACTAGTGGCATGCACGTAACAGGTATACTGGACGATTCCTTTGCTCTTTGTATGGCTCGCCAGCAGTCCTTGACTTCTTTGCTCACTTTAATGGCTGCTTACAGAGAAGAACTTGATTATACTGTGCTATCGAATTTGATAAGTGTATGTTCAGCTATAACTGTACTCTCACTATATATATATTGCATGTGTCTGAACTTCAATTGGGAGAGATTCTTACTATGGATTTTCATTGAGATGATGTATTCGAGACTGATTTTACTTCCTTCTTTGCCAGATGAGTTACAAAATTGCAAGAATTTCTAAAGATGCTACTCCTGAATTAATGGATTACATTAAAGAATTTTTTGTCAGTCTTTTCCGGTACTCTGCAGAGTAAGTTCAGTTACTCTTATGCATCTAGCATAGCCTTGTTGTTAGAATTTTGGTTTACATTTTACAGCTCTTACATTATGATAACGAATGAACCAAAATGAAGAAACTTCTTTGGGTGGGTAAATTATATTCATTTCAAGAAATTGGAAGAATTTACCCTTCTTTTTGCCTGGATGTCTTTTATCTTTAAGATGGATTCTCTTAAGTAAGAGTGCTGGAAGACTTCTGAATTAATGCTTAAACATATTAATGATAATTTTCTTTTCTACCTTTATTTTCTACCTTTATTTCTCTATGCATTAACCGGAAAACCATCTTGATGATCTGTGCAGAGGTTAATTTGTCTAGTTATCTTTGGATGTGTAGTGAGAAAGCTGCATAAGTGATATCAAAGTTTCAAGAGATACTATTGTCTTTGATAGACTACTATAAAGTTTTGAATATTAGACCACCTAATGTTCTAATTATTTTCTGTTAAAGTTCTATGTCAAGATGTGATTGTGAAAAAGAGAGGCTTTATCGTTGGTTTTTTTTTGCTGCATTTTCCTGGAAGAAAGCTTGGTTGGGATGCCAAAGAGGGTGAGAGTCATTTAGAAGCTATGTTGAGAGAACAAATTTTATCTGCCCTGGCAGAGTTTGGAAATGAACCCACACTGAAGGAAGCAAGCAGGCGCTTTCATGCATTCTTAGATGACAGGAGCACACCTCTTCTTCCTCCTGACATCCGAACGGTAGTGCAATCTGATGCATTTTCTGTTACCTTGTACTTCTACATGTCCAATAGCCTCTAAATGCATGTATTTACCTGTTTTTACAGGCAGCCTATGTGGCAGTGATGAAAACTGTGAATGCATCAAACCGATCAGATTTTGAATCTTTGCTGAGAGTCTACAGAGAGACTGACTCGAGCCAGGAGAAAACCCGCATTTTAGGTAGATAGATGTCATTTGGGCGAGCGTTTGCAACTGTCTGATACTCACCTTGCTATAATCTTCCTTATTTTTCGGTCTTTGTAGGTTCATTGGCCTCTTGTCCAGATCCAAATATCATCCTTGAAGTGCTCAACTTCTTATTGTTTCCTGAGGTACTGTGGCTTGTGTACTAGTTGAATATACATATGTCATGTTAGTTCCTTGAAGTCTCTTTTATTCACTTCACCTTTTGTTTGATCCAAAAAGGAAGAAACTAAAGTTTCGTGCCTTTGCTGTTGCTTAGGTTTGCACTGTCTCTGGGTTTGCTGTTTGCTGGGAAGGACATGAAACCGTTTGGAATTGGCTGAAGGTAATCCCGTTAATGCCGGTGGAACATGTCGACTTCTTATTTATTTTACTTAAATGGGTCAATGATGTCTTCCTTGGAATTGAGCTCATATAAGTCTAGATTGCTTTTGGCTTATTGCAAAATCCACAATTGAAATGAAGAATTGAGAGCATCTATTCTTTTTGTTGCTGCTTGTGGTTTTTCAAGAGTTTTTGCTTGTACCAAATAACATTTTATGCTTTCTGTCGTATCTAATATGGCATTCTTCTCTAATATATCAATCATTGATTGCAGGAAAATTGGGAATACATTTCAAAAGCACAGGATTCTGGGTTGCGCATAGAATGGTTTGTCAGTTCATTTGTCACACCGGTATGTCATCCCATCAGCCGTGTGCCTATTTGTGTTCGTGTGGGTTCAAACATCTTACAAGCAACTTTCTCATCACATATACTCATTGCAATGGTAATAATATTCTTTGATACGGTAAAAATGAACGAGGGGTTCGCTCTGTACTTAAGGCAAAAGCTGCGTGTCTTCAAGGATTGAATGTTTTTTGATACGGTATCTTTCCCTTCTGTTTGTTCTTATGAAAAAAACGCGGTCAATTCCTTGAGTTCCCCTGCTTTTTCATCATTTGTCTAGCTCGCATCATTTGAGAAAGCCAAGGAAGTGGAGGACTTCTTTGCGACCCGGTCAAAGCCTTCTATTGCAAGAACGCTGAAGCAGAGCATTGAGCAGGTGAACGTCAATGCACATTGGGTTCAAAGCATTCAGAACGAAGAACATCTTGCTGAAGTAGTGAAGGAGATGACATAAAGGAAGTACTAGGATTCTGTTTTTTTATGGTTTGGTGCTCAACTGTTTGTCAACAAAACATGTGAAGTGACATTTCAACTGTCTTTCCCGAACTTACCTCAATAGTTGCGAATGTAACAAACAGGCTCATGCTTCTAGTGTCAGAATGCTCAATCCATTCTGCCACGGCCCCAAAGCGCAAAATCTGCCACTCTCGAACGTACATTTTCTAGAGGAATGAGCAAATCTATTAAGTCCAGCTAAGCCCAATGCTTCTCTTTATCCTTTGATTAGCCCAGTAATGAATGGCTAAATGAAACTATCATTGCCCAAATCCAGTAATACAACGCCTATGAGTCCTACCTTATGGCTCGCACCGCAAGAAAACTCATATGGTGTCTTGTTGCAGATGAGCACTGCTAAAACGACAAAGAAATTAACTAGTAGAGCTACTCTTTCTCTGCACTTGCAAAGCAACCTAAAAGTCTGGCATTGCGAACATGGAAGAGTGCGAAAACTCGGGGAAGAGGTATTCACCAATTTCAAGCTATTACTCTGCATCAGAATTGCTCTTTCAATTCATGTACCCTGCATTACTAACACAACACAAAATCCTCATCAAACCCTCTAGATCTACCCAACTAGGATGAATTTAATTGCTTGCAATGCCAAAACAGTGAGGTCATCACGATCTCAGTCACTACAACCAATATTAGCTGCCATGTACAGAAGCCAGTAATACACAATGTGTAACAAGGGAGCATGTTCCCACGGTACATTAAGAACGATACCCTCGTAAATCGTAGAGCCCGGGGGTAAAAATATAGGGGCTAATCTTATCCGACCTTATGCAGCTTTATATGCTACAGTCAAAGAACAAGAATCAATATTAAGAAGCCGGTATACGAATCATGTCTTGCTCTTGAACTTCCTTTGAGCTTTCAAATCTACAACGATCACTGTGATGTTGTCCTTGCTTCCCTTTTGGAGAGCACACTTGGAAAGGTACTCAGCTGCCACTTGAGCTGCGGGGTCCACCACCTCGCCCCTATTGGGAAGGTGCGTGGCCCCATTCTTCTTGTGCCATAGAAGTAATCTCTTTCGAGCCAAATCACATACCTCCTCATTTGTCATCACATCCCATAAACCATCACTTGCCAAAACAAGGCATTCGTCTTCCCTTGTTCGGGGAACGAACAAGACTTCTGGTTCTGGGATGATCCAAGGTTTCAGGTATCTATCACCTACAGTCCAAAAAGATAGTCCCACTCAGCAATCAATCAGGTAGCACACATATCTGTACAACTTTGAGATTTCATATCTATCTTACTACTAGGTTGTGTCAATTCATAGTCATTTTATGACCTTAGGTCAAGTTATAGTATTGCAGAATCCTGAATGAATATGAAATTTCATATTTCAGAGTAGAAACATTGAGCACAAATGATCCTCCAAATGGAACTCCCGACCAAAGAGCATGTGAAAATCAATTTATAACTGGAAAGGAAGCCAATGAACTCCTTCAAGACAAGCAACATTGCGTAAAACACAGAACTCCACGGAAGAGAATGCTAAGAAAATTTGTAAAATTGAGATGCTTAATTAACAAAGCAGTGCCAGAACAAGTCCATTACTAAATAGTGAGGACAATTTCTAGCTGGCCCTGTCTTCACAAGATGAGTTTTAAAAAAATTAACATGACTAAGACCAATCAAAGTCTGGGGTCACAATTAAACAATAGACACTTTTTACAGCATAAGCTCATATACTTTGAAGGACCTATGTTATAGCACAGGATGGTTTCTAGTTTCGACATTCATCACAAAAAGTCCTATATCAATGTTTTGGACAGACTTTTAACTTAAACACGGAAAGGAGAGACTGGATCAAAAACAGAGATTATCATCACAAGAACTCCGACTTATTGCCAGCGAGTAAAAGGACATTTCGCTGGGATAGGATCACATTTCTTTTTCTGACAAAACAAGCTGAGTACAGCCATTTGATCCATATTGATACGTAGACATCCTCCACAGATATGCTCTTCAACATCATGATCATGATAAGAGAAAAAAGTCAGCAATTCAAGTCCCATCTAAAGTGGGAGACCGAGGGAAAAGGGAAAGATCAGATAGATAAATTAAGCCCTTTTTGACATGTAAATGTAATATCAAAGAGAGGATATGAAGAAGTTGCTTACCAATAGACCTTGACATTGCCAGAACACCAAAGACGCGATGACCATTCCACTGGATCACCTTTCCTCCGGCTGCTTCGATCCTAGCATATTCATCTTCCCGATTTGGCTGCCACAGCATGATTAACCAAAATAAAATTAAAGAAACTAACAAGTTTCGATTATGTACATGGTCAACAGGAGGTTTCTTACCTTATGATCCACTGACAGTGCAATGGATTCTTTTCCACGATAAAGAACTGCTCTGGAATCTCCACAATTTGCCACAACAATATGTGATGAACAGATTATGGCAACAACAGCAGTAGAGCCGACTGTCTCCGGGGCAACGGGTTCAGTGCTGGCTTTGCCGCTGACTTCCGCATCGACCTTAACAAAGCAATTTGTAAATGCCTTCCTCCATAATTCTTGGCAACCGTCCATAAAATTGCTATCAGTTAAGTGATCCCTGAAATACTCTATTTCCTCAGCCAATGCTGAATGAACACGCTCTCGACAGTAATTTGCAACCTAAAAATAAACAAGAAAAAAAAACTCAATAAGTAATAAACATTGTAGAGGTACAATTTTTGTTTTCTACAAGTTGGTTGCTGAAATTACAAAAATACTCCAAAACAGACAACCCAGTAAAAAAGGTAGATTAATCATGACTAAAAGATGGAAAACCTTGGCTGTAAATTATTCAGATAAAACATAAAAATGAAGTACCTGCAAACCTCCATGTCCATCATAGACTCCGAAGAAATGAGCAGTCTGCTGACTCACATAATCACTGATTCCATCAAGGGCTGGACCACCAACCAGCATCTGGATAGGAATCTTTAGAAACTGAGGCACAACTGCAACTGCGTCTTCCATCTCAGGTCTCCTGCCACACAGCGAAGTGAATCCCCAAAGGGGCACATATTCCACCTCAAAAACACTACGGCCGACGGTCGCACTCAGTTGTTTGCCTAGGGGCAACTGAACTACAACAGAAGAAGATTGGGAACTCAAACTGTTCCTGATATCTTCCTCGAGGCTCACTGCAACAGAGAGAGGTCCATTGGTCATCTCTCTCTCAACATTCACCTCCTCCACTTCAGGCGCCTTGGCAAGAATTTCGACAGTGCAAACACTCTTCTCAACGTCTAAGCACCTAGGCATTTCTATTTCAGAATTAGCATCAACAATTAGGAAGTCCTCTGCACATAAGCTACTAGTCTCACTTGTCACTGAAAGAGAACATGAGCTTTCAAGGAATCGATCACACTCCAATGATAAGGAATCATCTTCACTTTCTTGGGCTATCACATCACCGGTAGCAATCCAGTCAGTTTTGTCGTCAGTTATCATATCCAGCAAAGGTATTTCATTACCTTTTTCCTCTCCCGGAATTGACACTGCTACAATCCTAACCTCATTATCCAAATCACCACAGCTAGAGTCATCTTCTTCACCAGAAGCCACGTCTGTTGTATCCTTCATCACAGAATCGGATAGTGAATCCGAAGTATCCACCACCAAATTTAACCTTGACATATCCATGTGGCTTACCCTTCTTGTATGATCAGAGTCTGAATTATCTACTCTAAATGGCACCAAATCCGCCAGAGACATCTCCTACATCAAAACCCTTCGCCTGACCAAAGAAAAAGTCTCCCTCAAACCCCTCAGAAAGCAAACAACCTTCCATTTTTCAACTAAATCATCAACTTCATCACTCTCTAAGAAATATTCAGAAAGATAATTTGCACTATTCAATTGTCCATTTTCCATGCCCAAGAGCCAACACCAGGGAAGCAGCTACTTCATGCTTGCCGACATTGAAGTTGGTGAAAAGTGTTGAGAAATGCAACGGGGTAAGTATAATCTGGACCAGTAGAGAATTTAAACCAGACAGGTACAGTAGACCTCTAATAAAGCCTTATCAACTTCCCCTTCTCTGGAGTCTTCTTTATCCGCATCCATCAACTACAATGAAAGCGAAATACCCAGAAAAGGGAGGATGGTTTTAAATCCTCAAAACAGGGATTGCAAAACAAAACCCGATAATCGAAACCAACCCCTTATCTCCACACACAAGAAAGAGAAAGTGAAAGGGTCATGAGAAAGTGAACCAAGAAAAGGGTAGAAGTCCCAAGAATCACAGGGAAACCCTAAAAAGATATTACCCTTTTCCTCTTGCCACTTGAGTTCCCTGGATCTGAGGCAACCCACTTCAACCTATTGCAAATTGACTCTCTTTTGAACCTCTCTTTTCTGTCTCTCCCACATGTATTCACAATTAAGCAAGAAAAGGAACTCGGAGGAAAGGCAAAGAAGACTCGCTACCAAATATCTTCAACTGTAAAAAGCACCTCCTCCCTCATTCTCTCTCTCCACCTCTCCTGCACAGACTTTCCAAAATCTGAAATCTTGGAGCCAGAAGCTTTTCAGGGACAGCCACGCAACCGGGCTTGAACGTTGCCAAGAATCACACAATATAACAGCTCAAATACGATCACAATATCACAACAGTTAAAGAACTCAACTTTCACTCTCTTCTCTTTTTTGGAGAACTGAAAGAGAAGGAACCCACAGAGGAAGTGAAGCAGCAGAGGGGGAAACAATAGAGGGAAGATATTAAAATGGAGAAAAAGAGGAGACCCAGGAAAGAGAGAGAGAGAGAGAGAGAGAGAGATGGTACACGTGTCCGATCTGGAAGAGCATGTTAAAGCATCTCCACCCATTTTCATCCCATTTTGCTTTTCCTTTCTCCAATCCGAAGCCTCTCTCTCTCTCTCTCTCTCTCTCTCTTCATTTCCATCCATTGCCTTGCTTAAAGGGACCTTCTTTGCTTTTTGTGTGCACACAATCAAAGGACAAAAAGCCAATGTCCCCTTTGTTAGGTCTTGCCCATTATTGTCAGACACTCAGATCTTTCGAGAAAAATGTGAGAATTCCAGAAGAAAGCATCTTTTCTTTTCCATTTGGAATTTCCTTATCTTTCTCTATATGAATGAGTTTTGATTCTCAATCTCTAAGCAAAAGGGGTCAAAAACTCTGCTTGCAATTTAGTCGTCCTAATCAAAAACTTCATGGATATCGTTCTTAGAATCTCGTGGGCTTATCCTTGACATTTTATTATACTGCACTTATGCTCTCAATTTTTTTTTATATACATTTAAGTTTTAAGTCAGGTAGACATTCTCGTCATATGAAAAATAATTTAAATAGTTATTATATAAAAGATAGTGCATATCATAATCAATCGCTTCCTTGTTACATTCTAATTCGCATCCCGATGAGATCTTTTGCTTTTTTTTCATGCCCATTGTTTTATCCCGAAAAAATATGTATAGTTTAAGACAAATTATTCTTATTCTATGCATCTCTAAAGAAAAAATCTCTATGACTCCTCTCCACAAAAGGAGGAGTCAACTGTTATTATTGCTGTTGTTATTATTGTTGTTAATATTATGATTGGTGTTTTTACCTTTCTTATCATTGTTTGTAAAAAATCATTTAATTCACCCTCACATGCACCCAAATAATTTGAACCCCAGAAAAAAAAAAAGAAGAAAGAAATCACAAGGCGTGTGCCGATCGCTGGCAAACACATGGTGGCCAAGCAAACGACCTGCAATAAGATAATAACTTTTCACAAGGTCAAAATCACTTTAAAAAGGCTGATTAGAACAATTTCTTGTTTAACCCTCTTTTGGAAAGCAGGCTTCTTTTGATCTTTTTCATCAAACAAGGAGATGGAAACAAGAGGAATTCGATTGGTCGAGGAGAAAGGTCTCTTGTCTGGTTCTAGGAGTAAATTAGGAAAAAAGGAGTTGATGTGGGCATGGGCTCCCCCCACGTGACAACGTCTGCAGTGAAAATGAAATCTTGATGTAATTGTCAATCTTTCTGAGAAATTAGACACTGCTTTCTTTTGACGTGGGTTCGTATTCTTTCGGGTGCTGAGAGAGACTTGGGTTTGGGTTTATAGATTAACTCCAATCAAAGTCAAAACCCTTACCTAATTTGTGATGTGTATCTGGACAAAATTGGAAGAGATCAACTTCGAAACGGATTAATTAATTGGAGTTTTTTGGGGCAAAAGTACGAAAAAAATGGAAAAAGATAATGAATTGAACCAAGTTGATAATCGACCCGATTAATATTAATATTAAAGGTTGTTGCTAGGACGTATTTGGCTCTTATGTAGCCATCGTATCACGCTTTAGGTGAGTTTCGAGATTAGTTTATCACAAGATTTTCTTCTGATTTAGCAGTTTTCCCAGTTTTATAAAATAAAGGGTGCATTTAATTTTCCATGTTTTGGTGAACGTCACCCATTTTTCTGGTCAAAGTTTGACCCCGATTCTTGTACAGCAGCCGAGGTACCCCATGAGAGTGAACACGACTTAAGATCACAAGGTCTTTTAAAAAAAACAAAAGTATTTATACTATTAAATAGTGATAAGGTTACGAATTCTTTATGAAACTCTACACCCAAAATATATACAATTCCTAGACCAAAAAATATATATATACAATTCATATCGAAATGAGTCGCGTCACAAATAAATCTCAAAATGCGTAACAGTACATAGCAGAAGCTAGCTAATTAGATCTAAGTCAGCAAAGATGAAGTTATTTTGGATTAATTATTTCACCGGCAACAATTTTTTTATATATTTTGAAGGAAAAGTACTTAAATAGCGAAATGATAATAAAATAATACGAAAACTGAAATAGTACGTGTGTGTGTGTATATATATATATATATATATATATATATATATATATATATAATTTAATCTGTGGCCACAAGCTTTTCGTTTTCGCACAAAGATTCGCCAGATCCATGGGGCCCCATGAAGCATGAAAATGTGGCAAAAAGTTTCGATTTTTCTTTTAGCCAAAGAACACTCTAAAAAGTCAAATTCACGTTCTGTAAAATGGCCAATGGTACACAAGACTTTGATATCACAGATTTGAACCTTTGTTTCCAAGAGGAAAGTCATTCTCTTTCCTTCCAAATTGCCAACCTGGTTCTTCAATTGAGCTTCACGTGCTGGGGAAGGAGAAATATACAAAGCATTTCCTTTTGAGTTGGGACCAACCATGTATCCTCCATTTCTCAACGATATGTCTAAAAGAAACGTCAAAACATCCAATGACCAACCATCTCTTGATGAAAGTCAAGATGATACAGCCCTAGCTCAGCGTTTACAGACTAAAGAAAGACGAGAAGATGCTGATACTCAGACTTTGGAAAGACTCGGCAGCTGGCATTTGCTATCCGATCGAAGCAGATCACCCACGTCGTGGTTCGGGGATTTTAAAGAAATTACATGTGCTCGACCCAGGACTAATCGCACATCTCCGAACGCCTACAGGAAATAAAATTCTAGTTTCCCTTTCACTCGTGCGATAGAAAGATTAGCGAACAAAGCGGATGCAGACAACATCGGAAAAATTTAATGGCATTGATGCTTACAACAACTTCAGATGTTCAAAAGGAAGGGCAAGACACAATAAGTAAGTTCATCATTAGGAGTGAAGTACCAGAAACTGCCACTAGAGAAGGCAAGTGTGTCACTATACCAACCTGGGCAGTCAGCACATGTTTGACCACCAACTCTGTTCTAGAATGAATATACAGACTCGCTAATGAAAACCTCCCTTGTGCCACCAGTTCATCTACCACAGCTAAAAGAGGCAAAGGCGATGGCAGCGCGGAGAAATCGCCATCTTGCAGTTCATGGTAACATGGCATCTCCTGATGTTTCCAGCATTTGCACCTCCGTCTTCTCGGTGCTCACCTTTGAACTGTGTGAAGCCCTAGGATCACCTACACGCAATAGACAAGAGGTCAATACTTAACACGGGAAACAGAAATCACGGTATTAAATAAAGAACCCCATTTAATTAGGGGTTAAAAATAGTAAGAAACATGACTGCGATAAAAAAAACCCAGCTGATGTTATTTCCAAGACATACAGGGAGTGCACTTGTACAGAGTGTAAACATCTTTCGATGACGTGTATAACCAATCAAGGCATCAGCTCAGTAAAAGTGGTAAAGACGTCCGCATGTAAAATTAAAATACACCCAATGAATGATCCTACTTCTTCCTTACTTGACGAGAGTACAAAAATTATGTTCGTCACTTTAGCCTCGTTAACTTTCCTCCAGTATAATACCAAAAGATAAATGCATGCCCTTAGATGCAATGAAAAAACAAAATGATACATCTTTTTGCTTTCCCTTTCTCGCTTCACAGTTCATACCTCAAACTTGCGGCTGTCTATGAAGTGCTCGGAAATAAATCAAAATCTGTAGTCATTAGCTGCATACCATTAACTAGACCAATAATAGCTGACCTTCTCAAGCCTGGTAGATTGTTTTGTCGGTTTCAAGAACAACTTAACTATTGGCACAAATACTTGCACAAGAGTATGAGTTATAGTAGTTGCTCCTTTTATATTCTCTAACCTTCTCCCAAACAACAAAAGGGGTAACTTCTCCACGGAAGCAAATCATCAAAACCATACATGGCTTTTTTCCTTTAGCCCAAGGCAACTCAACAGAAAGCTGCTATAGAATCCAAAGCAGATCCCATAGTTTGGAAGTATTTTTTGGGGTCAAGCCCTAATTTTCCAAGTTGAGCTTCTTGATGATCTTCTGTCGAGCTATTTATTAAGCTGCCGCCAGGATGGAACACTAAATTACAATCTCATTTTCACTTTAAGATGTCATATTTTAGCAATGCCTTGTCTAAACTGCATTCTGAACATCATGCGCACCTCAAAGAACTAACTTACCTACTATAGAAAGAATAGCCTGTCCAACATCACAGCATGCACTCTAAACCAACAAAACAATGTCACTAAACACTTCTCATCATTCCTCCTGATTTTTGCCTCCTTAATCTGCTCTACTCTATTGAATCTTTGGACATTGTTGGCGAACTACTAACAATAGGGAGATGCTCCTGGTTATTTAGGATATATTATCACATAAGTATCTGGCCATGGTCCACCTGATAGGCTACTGAATGCGAATACAAATCAAAGCAAGCATGAAACATGAACTAAGAAGCAAGAATGCTTACCAAAAGCATGACGCAACCCTTTCACAGCATCAAAGTTCTTGTATGTATAGCCAACGAAGCTTAGATCTTTGGGTGTCAAAAGTAGCTGAAATTCACAAAAGACAAGTTTAGAAGAGAATTTAGGTGATGGAAATAACTTCAGGCAAGACTGCAGAGGGTCATCAAACATAACACAAAGGTGTTTGTTTAAGCAAGCAAACCTTCCGGGAGGGTCCTGATCCAGTTCTTGAAGATGTTGGAGGATCCAACTAATTCAACATCCAAAAAGCAAGTAATTATTATAGACTATAATCACTCATAAAGCATATGTAGTACAGATATCTCCAATAATCGATAATAATGAAACTTGGAAAAGCAAACGCTGAAGATGTGGAAGAAGTATAGCAGTTTGGCAGAACTAATGAAATTAAATATAAATGTGATAACTTGATTCTACTGGTAGTCTTGATAAATTAACAAACAGGAGTTATCTTCAGTAGAAAGTACTCTCGGTGATATTAAAAGAAACAGTTCAGTCTTTACTTCGTCAAATTTCATGAAGTTCTGAGTATCAAGCTCTCCATTGACCTCTGGTTTGAACGCTGCCTCCATTTCATATAGTTTATCCCACTGGACGCAGCTAAACCAAGGATGAGCCTAGTACAATGAAACTTGCTCAGAGAGAGAGGAACATAAGTGGCAACCAAAAGACTAATCAATTCGGATAATTACTTTGATTTGCTGTGCTCCCCCAGAACCTAGCCTATGCTCCGCATCACAAAGCAACCGACAAATGAGATCCTTTGCTGCAGGGGACAATCTTGCATCTTCTGGAAATTTCAATTGATTTCTCCAATTAACAATCTGACAACATTGGTGAAATGTGTAAGAAAGATCTGTCCTTATAGTCCATCCAGAGTAATTAGAAAAAAACAAAAGTAGATTTGGCTTTTGTTTTTCGTCTTCTAACATTCCCTCCGTTTTTTTTGGGCCACCTCCTCACATTCCCTCCTTGATGTTCCACATAAGTGAATGGTGAGTGTAGCAATTTCATGATAGAAAAGGTCTTACATGACATGAGTTGGTTAATAACAAAAAATTAACCTAGTATTTCTCATCTGAACCTTGTTCTGCAAGGGAATAATGAAAGACTAGCAAATACCATACGAGAATTTAAAGGTCAGATAGACAGGTGATAGTACCTTGGTATCACAAGAAATTACCTTTCTGCATGTGGTTAATGGGTCATCTGAGTAGAAAGGTGGATACCCAACAAGCATTTCATACGTAATTGCTCCAAGTGACCACCTGAAACCCAAGAAAGGTCAAATAAATAGGGTTCAGAAATCAAAACACAAATGGAACGAGGAAGGATGCAATGAAATTCCGCATTTGTCAACAAACAATTAATCTGACTGGAAACACAATTAAGAGACAAGAAACCCTTGGCATGTGCAAGTCATAATTTGGAATTTAATCTGGTTACCTGAAAGTGACCGTATTGAGGAAGAACAAATGCAGAGATATATGATTCAACTACTGTGACTTGACAACAACATGAAGTTGAAATTCATGTCCCATTGAAACTTCAATAGAAAAAGAAAAAGACCAGCAATGTATGAGCACAATACTTACCAGTCGCACTCCATGCCATATCCTTTCTTCAGTAGTACCTCTGGAGCAATATAGTCTGGTGTTCCAACTGTTGAAAAAGCCTTCAAAACAAGATAGTAGAAAGCATTAGAGTTTTCATGACAATTAATAAAAAGTTCAGATCAAACCTCTGCGCGTGTGTGCATGCATCCTCACGAACACAGTAACTCTGTGTTACTTCTAACGAATTGATTTGAAAAGTATGAATCATCAAGTTCACAAAAAAACACTTCCATTTCTTCTGAACAAAAGGAATCAGGAAAAAGAAAAACAAAACAGCAAATAAGAGAATAGTTAAATATTTTTTATGTTTTTAAGGACCAGAATGGACAAGCGTAACTCTAGGTAAGTGGAACTTATTCTGTCTTCGCTAATACATTCTGTAAACAGACTATGCAGGTCAATAATATGAACCTTACTATTGGTTCTCCCAGAACCATGATCTGACTTGCAATTTGGTCAATGGTTCGGAAGAAACGCACACTTGAAAATGAAAGAAAAAGAAATATGTTTTGAAAGTCGTGTGCTGTAAAATTTTAAGGGGATATCCTTACATTCAAGAAATGAATTTTTGCGGTAGTATCCATACCAAAGTCCTCCTGTTCATCTGCCAATGCTGAAGCTGTTCATGAGGACTCCTCCAACTACTCCCACAGTTTGTACCAGCTGAACATTGATCAATATCCATTGGCTCTGCCAATTCTCCATCTTCCATCATCTTATTTTCATGAATTGCAGATAAAGTTGTACAATCAAGAGGCTTGCAAAGGCCAAAGTCAGAGAGCTTCATGTGACCATTTTTGTCAAGGAGAAGGTTGTCAGGTTTAATATCTCTAAAACAAAAGGAATGTGAACAAGTGAGAAAGATAAATATTTAAACTCAAACCAGACAGCTCTCAACCTGTGGGAGTGCAAACCAATGTATCATGTTGTCCCTGTTTTCTAACCTGTGAACATAATTATGTTTATGAATGGATTCTATTGCCAGAACACTTTGAGCTATGTAAAATCTGGCCACATCTTCAGATAACGTATCTTCCCTAATAAGCAAGGTCATCACGTCTCCACCAGGCAGATATTCCATAATCAAATATAAGTATTCTGCATCCTGAAATGAGTAGAACAGTTTTACTATGAATTGGCTGGCAACTTCTGCCAGCAAGTTCCGCTCTGCTCTAACATGCTCCACCTACAATTATCATTATATCACTACTTCAGAAGTATAAAAGACTTGAAGAATGGAACCTCAGATAGACACGATAGAGTAATATAGACAGTATGTTAGAAAAGAATGTCGAAAGATTTGGTAGAACCACTACCAACTGTTCTAAAAGCTTAAGCTGTTACATGAAGACATGGTTTAATATTTAATTATTCTAACACTCCCCCTCATGGTTAGTCTGGTCTTTTTACCTAGTACTAAGCGTGGACATATTTAATTGGGGAGGCAAATGAGGTCTAAAAAAATTTGAACTCAAGACCTCCTGCTTTGATACTATGTGAGATTTGGTGGGACTACTGCCAACTCTTCTAAAAGCTTAAGTTGTTAAATGAAAGCATGGTTTAATATTTAATTATTCTAACAGATAGCTAAATAGGTGGCCTAACAATTTTAAGAATCAAGTGCATAAGTTTCATCTTGGTGATCGGTCAAAATCATGCAAGCTAAGTTAAAAGATCATTCTGTAAGCAATCAACTGAAACACAAATAATTCCAATTATAAAGGAGCTCAAAGAAAACATATACTGGAATCAATTCCCAAAAGAAACTATGCGAAAGCTTCGTCTCACGTGGAACATAATACAATTCCTCCTGTGCTCATGAGTATGACCTATTTCCATATGCACCCAGAATCCTTCTTAAAGGGAATGGGCACTAGCTGGTTTATGAGTCATGACATGTTGCAAAAGCCATTGAATTCCATAGCATAAAGATCTAGCAGATTATATATCTATTATCCAACTTTAATCCAATGGAAATTCATTTTAGGCTGCCTCAATATGCGGTAGAACCTAAAAAAATCCATCAATTTCATGGGTAACACGTTGCAGCAGAGAAAAAGTGGTAAAAACATGGTGGCATCGTGAAGCTCCAAGGCCTAGTAAATGAATTTGACATGTGCTTAACAAAGTAATAAAACAACCAACAGTTTGATTCTAAGACACTCATTTGGAGGCAAGGCCACAGGTTAGTGTTAGCTAGCGACAAGCCAATAGGACTAAATAGGCAATATCATTGAAACGTACAAACCGTATCTTACTTGAGTAGCTCATGCAAACTGATCGTTAACAGTGGAACAGTAAGCGGTACCTTACTTACATCAATGGTTAAAATGTCTCATCTCACCTGCCCCCTCTTGAGCATTTCAGATTTCTTCAACTTCTTCATTGCATATATATTGCCAGACTTCTTCTCCCGACATAATCGCACCTGAAATCAAGAAAGTATGCAAAACATGCTTCAGCTCACAATGCATGAGCAGACATTCAAAGAAGGATAACGATGCAGATAGACATTCATTGACTGATTCATCTTACCTCGCCAAAAGCTCCCCTTCCAATTATTGTCAAAAGCTCAAAATCATCGACACATATTTTGTTCCTTTTTAGTCGCATATATTCTGTCTCTTTCCGCTCCAAATCTTTTATCAGATTGATTTGCACTTCCTTGGGAACATCTGAACAGGCTAATTTTTTTTCCAACACCCATCTCCTGCAATATAAGCATGTAAATTAGGCATGTTATATTCATCTTAAATCAAGATGCCACCAACATGTAATGATCACACTCATAAGTAGACGGGCCAAGCCCCTTAAAATATACTTGAGGTTGACGACTGAAGATTGGCGACATTCGCCCATGCCTCACACCACAAACTCATGCCTAACAATGCAGAATTTGAGTCTCATGCAAAGAAAGGTAAAAGGATGAGGGATATGCTTTTATTACGACTATGAACATGACCAACAAAAGAAAAGAATGGACCATCTTCTCTTAATAAAAAAATCTTCTCAAAAGATGCCTCAATAAGCTGCACAACCACAAATCAAATGCTCTCCACTTTTACTAGACAGGTCCGGTGGCAGTGATAAAAAGCAGACTAAAAGATTTGGCAAATTATAATGATTAACCTGACAACCCCGTGATATCATCACCAGATAAAATATCAGTCTTTCCTCAGTTCCCATAAGATACTAATACTTCATCTTTGCGCATATCGGCATATACGAAACTGAACCAAATCAGTAAGAGCTTTAAAGATCGAACCAACAAGACAATTCATTTAAGTCCAATTCAACACAAGCTTGAAGTTTCCTGCTACGGGGCCCCGAGAAAACCAAGTACTCACACTGAAGTTCCTCCACTTACCTACATTTTCTCAACAACCAAACAGATCATAACCAAAACAATGAACCAAACAAACTGATCGAATACCGTCAACTGTTTTGCAAGTTAGAGTCAGACAATACACTCGTTATACATATACTTTCCCCCACTCAATATTTTTTTTTTTTGGTAAAGATCCTCCACTCAAGTTTTTCTCCCCAGCAAAATCATAATCCAAGATTTTTAACTCTTCCAGCTACCCTGGTTTCTTTAATACATTTTCTCAGCAACCAAGCAGAGCATTGATCAAGGAAAGAGAACTGATGAACTATCGCACTGGTTTCCCCCTTTTTCGAGCATTACCTTTCCTTTCTTTCTTGAATGTTCTTCATCTGAGTCCTGTAATGGTTCTCTATGTACTGCTTCGCCGCAGCCACTTTCTCCATGGTCAAGCTCGAGCCCAGCACCTCCTCTCCGCCGTTCTCGCCCTCCTCCTCCACTATACCCTCCATGATCCCCCACCTCACGAGCATAAAAATCGTACCTTTCCGGCAAAAGTACAATCTTTACTAGATTTCACTCGTGCCCTTTTGCTGATAAGCTCTTAATTCGCATAAATCCTCTCAACTCACACCCTACATATGCTTTTTTAGCTTTTTATGGTCTGACAAGAGCCTCCCCCCCCCCCTCTCTCTCTCTCTCTCTCTCTCTCTCTCTCCCTGTCTGTAAAGTGTGACCACTTTCCTGTTGCTTCAAAAGGCAAGAGATGAAATCCCCTCTCACGGTAGACCCTGAAGTGTCTATCTTAATTGCAACAACTCAGGGGGAGACGAAATGATGCAAGAAGGGTGGGGTGGATTAAAGAGTAAACTAAGATCCATCTCTGAGCCAACTCAGATTTTTATCTGTTCTTGTTTTTTGCCCCTTTTTCTGCTGAATTCCAACTCAGATTGTTGAAGCGCCCCCACATTATTTATCTCAGCACCACCTTTTTTTCTTTTTCTTTCCCATTTTTAAAACAGTGACAAGCAATGCTCTGTTTTTCCTTCTTTCTTTTTTCTTTTTGTATTATCCCCACTTTTTCAGGAGGCAATAAACAGCAATAAGAAAAAACCAGAGCATTGCTTGTCAGTGTCTGGCAAGACTGGCATCCTCTCGTATGCTTTGAGGCGACTCAATTTGACTCTCAAGCCACCGCAGACTGACCTGGCAATTTTTGCATCATCAGAACTTTAAGGGATGCTTTCTAGATTTTGTCCCCGGGACACGAATATTCAGTTTTATAATGATGGTGACTGAGATACATATATTTAATGTGACTTAGTATAATCTCTACAACACTCAGACGCGACAATAGTTGTCTTCAAATTACAAAAAAAAAATTAATTTTTTGCTTGCTAAGCATAGGCATTAATCACAAAAGCCGTTTTTATTAAGATTTTATCTAGGGTTAATACCACGAGAAATCTCAAACCGGTACATATATGATAAATTTAGCACAAACTAATATTTGGGTCATCAAAACTCCAAACGGATACACCTGCGATAAATTTACCCAAAACTGATATGGATTTCCACGTTGACTTGCCGTTGCCATGTGTCATCCAACTCAATAATTTCACGGTAAAATATGACTGACGTTAACGGAGTAAATATGTCACGAGTGTACCGATTTGGGATTTTTGATGACCCAAAAATTAGTTTAGAGTTAATTTGTAACAAGTGTACTTGTTGGGGATTTTAGTGACCCAAAAATTTATTTAGGGTAAATTTATTACAAATATATCAGTTTGAGACTTTTTGTACTATTAACCCTTTTATTTAAATTCATATTACCAGGCACTTATTACCAAAGATAAATAAGATAATACGGTATTTTTCAATGCATCGATTTTTTTCGTGGAATGTTTAATCGATATTTAAAAAGGCAAAGATTGTTTTACTCGGTATGAGAAAGATATTTACATGTAATTACACCTGAAAATTTCAAGAGCCAATTGGTTCGGCGCATTAAAAAGTGAAAAGGTACCTCTTGAATTTCGTTTTTTCGTCGCAACATAATACTTATTTTTCCAAAAGAAATTGTGAAAAAAAAAGGGTTTATTTACTTTAAACAATTTCAATGTTTATTATTTTTGGTAAAATGACGTAAGCAAAAAAGCTTAAAATGGTCAAAAAAAAAAATTCTCGCCCTATAATGATTCTCGACAAGTCGGCTAACTTTTTTTTTTTGGGTCGAAAAGTGGGCTAACTTGTACGTGACAAATAATGCTGATTAATGATGTGTCGATTTCATGCTGGATGTTGAAATAAGCCAATCATTCGAAACATGAGTCTTGCTTATTTCAACACTCAATCAAAAGAAATTAGAAAAAACCGATAAAATTTTTTCGAGCATATCTTAACATTTCTCGACAAAAATAGAAAAAGGAGAATATCTTAATTTTTTCGGATGGGGTGTCTTTCTTTCTTTGTAGTTGCTGCTTACATTTCATTAATCAAGTGAGATCGGTTCAACTATGATTGTCCCTGTCCCACTTTTGCCCCCCCCCAAAAAAGGGAAAAATAAAAAAAATATTAAGAGCGATTGGGTTCACGCGCGGTTAGGTGGTGGGCCTTTGTTTTAGGGAATGGAGTCGCATTCGAGATCATGGCCTTGCACCGCATTTCCAGTACCCGGAATGCCACGTGTCGGTGCCTCCATGTACGATGCTTCCCTTCCCTTTGCTCTCCCCCACGCGCCAAAGCTGGCCTTTGATTCTCAAATCCCACAATCGCCATACACTCGCCAAGCGAACCAAAAAAAAACTGTGTTATAAATAGGTTTACAATGACAAAGATCAAAATAATATGGGTGTTAATTGGATTTGTAACTTACTTAGACCTAACTCACATCTATGATTATATTTTCACTCTCTCTCGTCCTAACTCGATCTCATACTTAGATCATTCCATGTTATCACCTCAATTTAAATATAAGTTTTATAAATTGGATTAAATATGGAAGTGTATTAACAATATGAGTCGAGTCAAATCAGGTATGAGGTTGGATCGGGTTTAGGTCACCAGATCTGTATTAAATGGAAATTGGTCAATTCGTTTGACGGATCTAATCATCACTTAAAGAAAAAGTAAAAAATGACCATTAATAGATCTTTAAATGTATAGTGAATTAGGATAAGTGCAAGGGAAAAAATGAGACCTTTGTGGTTTTTCTCAAGCTGGCGATATGCAAATTAGTAGACATTTCATCGCTTCACGCCAATCTCAGAATCGGTCTTCAAAATTTCAAGTTAGGTCGAGTTGGGATAAATCTGCGAGAGGGAAGGATGAAATTTCCTAACTTTTTACTATATTTGCCTAAGCACCATTGGTCATGTGTGCTTGGGTTATTGCATTTGCCATCAAAGTCATAAAAAGCACTTTCCATAGGGAATGTGCACAAGTGAAATTAATTGATTCTTCAGGAGATTTGCTAGCTTAGCCACGACACAAGCACAAACTTTGCACGAGTTGCTATATGAGGGGACATATGCCATTAGCGTTGCACGAGGGACTTATAATTCATGATACTTGTCATGTATATAATTCAAGTGCCAATCGGTTACTGGTCTAAACTCCTTAACAGCGCTACGCACAACCCATCTTTGTTGGGTGTAAATCCGTAATCTCTTATTATATTTTCTTTAGCGGTCTCAAAACATGATATGACAACACATGGCGCTCTTTTTAGTTTTGTCCACACCAAATAAAAACCTGAAATCTAATCCCCTCTCTCTACAACCATTTGGCGCACGTTCCCCCCGGTGTCACCTAGCCATTGCTGCCGTGCCCAATGGCGAGTTCCCTCCCCCTACTTTCATCCTTGCAGCCACCATTCCCCCCGTATTTTCCCCATCTCTTTCTAAAACTCTTTGTTCGAGCTCGTCATTGTTGGCTAACCGCAGTGCGACGTCGAGCTCTACCTCGGTTGGCGGCGCTGCTGCTCCAAATTTGGTGGCGGCAACTCATCCATGGCTTCTCAAGTTCTAGTACTGAGGCTGAGATACCGTTAATGGTGGACTAGCCGTCTAATACGAGTGACGATCGCGAGCTCAAAAGGAAAAGAAAGGCGAGGAGTCGGACTTTAGCTTGGATGCACGGGGCGACGGAGCAAATAAAAAGACGATGGAGGGCAATTGAACGGCTTGGACATGAAGCGGTGGGTTGTCATGCTCACATTAGCGGATTTGCCGCTGGGAGACGTCGGGGGTGGATTAGAATCGAGTGGACACGTGTTACGATCTCAAAGTTGAAGACAATAGATGGATCCACGGTAGGACAACATATATGCATCCCCTATTAAAATGCAGCACACTCAATTTTGATTACTTTGTCAATTGAAAGTGCATTACCCGTTTTGTGTAGCAATATCTGTGTGCAATCATTCACCGAATAGAGTGAAATTCTTTCGATCATCTAATCATATTGACACGAGACTATGGTACCAGTTTTGTCCCTAACACACGACAGCTCATCGGCCCATTTTCTTCCTCTTAACAATCGTTGCAATTACAATAAATTGGCTATAGATACACATCTAACAACTTTTCAATTAAATCATGTACTCGAATAATGTCTCTCGGACCAAAATAAAGAACGATGTCTCCAATTACTAATTTATTTTTGCGGCTATGTCTATCATTTTGTGGACCGATGTTAAATAAGGAGAAATCCACAACAGACAGTATAGTTTTTTTTTTTTTCGATCAAATTAGACAATACAGTTTAGCAAGAACAATATAACTCTTAGTCTCATTAAAATTATTATAGGGAAAATGACACAATCAGTCCATGAATTTTGTTCAAATGTGCGATATGATTACTGAATATTAACACAATATGCAACGAGGTTCATGAATTTTTAATCCGTTTAATGTCGTCCTTGAACTTTTGTACATTTATAATTTAGTGTAATCCTTTTACTAATTTAAATTCAAGGACCACATTGAATATTTTCATATAATTCATGGACTACATTGAATATGTATTAAAAAGCCAAGGACAACGTTGAACAAATTAAAAGTTTAGGGATAATATTGAATATTACGCTAAAGTTCATGTATTATGTTGAACAAATTAAAAGTTTAGTCGGATCAAAGTTTAAAGACTATTTATGTCATTGTCTTATTTTTATATTACAATATTTTCAATGATTAATTTTTACATATTTAATAAGATCTTTGGTCTTTTCAATAATCTAAAATGGGACATCCATCGGGGTCGAGCGTCAAGGACGAAACCCAAAAAGAAACGTGGGACCCACTCGCTCCTCCTTCACTAAATTTCATGCGACATATGTGGGCCCCAAAGTGCATTGGTCGGTTGGAACCTACTTGGGTTCCCTCTCTAATTAAATTCTGTCTTCTGACACTTGCCTGTGTTTCCACTTTTTTATTTTCTTTTTATTTTTTTCCCTCACGCGACGACAAAATAAAAATTAAATAAAATGGGAAAAAAAAGGGCCATCCCAAATATCAATAATAACACGGGCTAATATTTTTCCGTTACTTTAGAGGAAATACGACGTGAGGCAGTTCATAATTATATAATGTGGTTCGGTTTCCTTCTTTTTTTTATATATATTTTTATTTTTTTCGAGATCTGTTGGCCCTGCAAGGACAAACTGTAATGTTACCGATTAAATAATGCATGGGTTTTCGAGAAGCATGTGATATTTATGGTGCGACAGGGACCACACCCAGATTTCGGTCAGTCCTTGGTCAAAATATTGATTAAAATCGATTTTTTTGTTTGTATATTCAGGTAGTGTTGTTAATAATCTTTGTTACTTTTATTTCGATGAAAATGAGTACCGATCTTGTTCACGAGCCCCGTGGATGTAGAAGACAAGTTGGCAATTACATTTCTTTTTCTTTGTTGTCAGTGAGCGAAAGATCTATCAACCGAGTAGAATTGCACGGAAAAAGGAGTTTAACAGGTCAAAAATAGAGTTGCTTGTGCAAAATGCGAAATTAGCTATTGCATTGATACCAATCAAGTTTTAAACTTACGCCTAAATATTTTCACATTGATATCGATTCAGTTCATCCGGCCAATTTAGGCCGGAAATCGATGACGCCGGCCAGAAGCAAGGGTCAGTTTCACTGGCCGTGCAAGGGTGAGGGCGAGCTCCAATGAGGCCGACCCTCGCCCAAGCCATGGCATGGTTGCCCTAGCCTAGGGAGGATTGGCCTCGCTAGATCTGGCGAGGGGGGCCTCCTTGAAGCCTAGGTGTGGCCGACCCTACTTTGTGGCCGACGGTTGGGACTGGCCATCAACACCAGCAAAAAGAAAAGGGCAAGAAAAGGGGAAGGAAAAAAAAAGAAAAATCATTGAAAAATTAAAAACATTAAATATTAAAAAATTATAAAAATGTTCATATCAATGTCGGCTGTGCCATGTGAGATAGTAGCATTCACGTTAGTAATTTTTGATCTAAATTGACGGATGGACTGAATTGGTATTAATGTGAAAAAGTTTAGAATTGAATTGATATCGATTAAATAGGTTTATGACTTTTTTGGTATTTTTGCTTAACTATTCAATCCTAAATTAATTGACGACAATGAAAGGAGACTCAGCATCGAAGTTTTTTGTTTTGTTTTCTTTTTTTTTTTTGAGTGAGTAGTTTGCACGTTTCTTGGCGCTTCAGCTAAGGATAGAGTGCGATATGGTTTAACATCTGATAAATTCATGTTAATTAAGAAGCCATAAAGCCTTGGAAAAAGTTTATTATTGCACATCAAGAACGATGCCCGCATGCTTGAAGCTGAAACTTTGGAAGCCAAACCTTCAGAAGGCACACATCTCTTTCAAGCAGAGAAGGCAAAAGGTGGGTGTTGTACTGAAGTGAGAAAAAGCATCACTCCAAGAATTGCCAGCCTTTCTTTCCTTTTCATGGCCAAAGCACACAAAGATGGATTATGTCTGGAGAAAGGTATTTTCATGCCGGAGATACTAAAGCTTTACTACATTACCATGCCAGGGTGCTCGTGATGATTTAGGGTTTTTCGTTATTCCCACATGCCCTTGTAACAATTTGCTCTTTGAGTAGTTCTTTGAAAGATGGATTTCGAAACAAAGTGAGGTGACTTAATACGTATTTACATAGTTATTGGATCAATCGAGATTTGAAGAGTCATATTGAGTCCATGGCTTCCCAAATCTGTTTTAGAATGTCTAGAATTTTCAAAAATGGAAAGGTTTTAGATCAAAGTCTTGGAAGAATCACATCCTTTACGTATGAAGAGGGCAAAGGCTAACAGATTCTCATGCTGGTGACCTAAAAGTTTGCAGGAGTGACCATTTAGCATGAGCCAAGTGAACCCAAGTCTGATTCATGGATCACGCAAATCTTTCATGTTTAATGTATTTCTATTTTCTAACATCGTGGAAACTCACTTAAAATAAGTAAATTTCAAGTTTATAAAGCACCTTTCTATCTTCCCGAACCCCATAAAACGCGAGTCAAAACTCCAGTGGGCGGGTTCAAAAATAGGATTATTTGCATCCTGTGGATCGGGGAACTAACCTGCCGTGTAGGGAGCCTGATCAGCACAGACAAATCCGTTTATTGATCACTAAGCTAACCAGCTCAGAGTATCTTTCTCTGGTGGCTTTTGACTAAAGATTCATCTTTTACTTTGACAAAATTGAACTGTCTATGTCCATGTGTGGCAACAAAGCCTGCTACGATCCTTGTACGAAGTTCAAGACTCAACAAGTATAAAAGGTTTTGAGGTGCAATTCGCTTGCTATAAGCAGGAAGCGAAGTTGTCGACAGCATTCACGCAACAGCAACACGATGGGTCAAGAAAAGTGCTTGGCTCTCATCATTAGAAGCTCATTAGGGTTCGTGAAGATCATTGGTTTCATAGGACTCATCACTCTCGCAGCAAGAGCGAACTCCGAGGATGCACCTGGAAAACCTGCGTATGGGGTTTTATGCATAAGCGAATGCCCGACATGTCCCGGCATCTGCTCGCCGCCACCGCCGCCACCTTCGCCGTTTTCCAAGACATTTCCTCCTCCTTCTCCACCTCTGCCAATGCCGGAGCCACCGGTTTCTCACTCTCCGCCTCCATATTACCACGCTAGCGCGCCACCGCCTACCCCGCATTCATCGCCTCCGCAACCTATGTCGCCACCACCGTCGCCACCGCAGCTGCCGCCCGATATATATCCCGTATGGGGTGCTCCCCCTCCGCCGCCGCCCCCGCCTTACAAGTACAATAAGCCCCCTCCGCCATCGATGTCGTACTCCCCTATAATTACATCATCTAATAATAGCTCCTCTCCTTTCTACTACTTCTATGCCTCAAATGCTGGTTTTAAATCTTCTCTTCTTACCTTCTCATGTACCTTGTTGCTCCTCCATGTTCTCTCTTTTCTTTCCTTTTGACAGGTTGTGATCATATATGATGAGGTGATGTATAGTATTGGAGGTTGTTTAGAAGGGGGGGGGGGGGGGGTGGTTGGATGATCTTTGTAATTGTGCTTATTGCTTTCATGATTTTCAGCTTCTATTACAATATGGGTCAGACAGATTCTTTTTTCTGTATGTGTTGACTATACATGAGCAGTATATAAAGTGCTACATTTTGATGAATGTGTTTCTGATTGTTCCAATGATTACCACGTTGAAAAGAGAAAAGTTGCTTCTATGTCAGGTAATTGGTAGAGAGAGATTGTCAAGATATGACCGCTAGAGAAACTTATCATATAATGCATGAGTTCGCTTTAACTTTGGATAACAAACATGCTATCTATTTATTATAAAAAAAAAATTTACAATTTCTCGTACGTCACGATACTTTATATAAAAAAAGAAGATAGAATATGCATAAATACGACAGTCTATATGGGCCAAAGGTGATCGTTTCCGAGTGCGAACTTGACCCTTTTCATCTTCGAGCCATATGAACTCAACTTGCACTAAAAAGGAACTCAGACGAGCTCGAATAGTTTGCCAAGGGAAGCTCCCATTGCCGAAGAGTAGCTTTTCTGCTCTGCAGGATGCCGAGTGTTGGTTTTCGACAGGTTCCGACATGGCTGTGGAAGCACGGATCGATGAGCTCGAACCCGACGCGGATCGACACGAATTCGTGACATAAATCAATGCGTTACCACCCTCACGTATACACGAGCTCAGAAAACGAGCTCAACAACTTGAACAAGAATCATCAGGCCCAACTGGGCCTGCATGTTGGGCCGAAGCCCAATATCGAGCCCAAGCGAGCGTCGTTCGGAACAGGCCCACGAATCGCCCACCCGGGCCCATGAGCGAGAGCTCGTCTCGCTCCTTCAAGCTCAAGCTCAAACCGTTCCATCACAGAGCAAGAAGAAGAAGAAAGCTTCAGATCCATCGTCAGTGGCAGCTCGAACCTCAGCCGGTACAGTCAACCGCCGGGTCGGCGTCCCCGCTCGCTAGATCCCGTCGGAGAACCTCCGGCGCCGAGCTCAAGGCCCTCATCGGAGACCTCAATCCCGTACCGCATCCTTCGAATCTCGAGTCGTCCGAAGTTCCGAGGAAACCAGAGAGAGAGGGAATGGAGCCGGACAATGGAGAGGAGGCGGAGACGGCGGCGATGGCGAGCCTCCTCCTCCCGCTGGCCTCCGCCGCGCAGCAGCCGTACGTCTCCGAGCTCCTCTCCTTCACTCTCGACCGCCTCCACAAGGTGCGGCGTCTCGAAGATTCTCCGGCTCGTTTCGCGCCGAATGCGATCGTTTTTATTGCGCTGTAAGCGTTGTTTGATTCGTTATGTGCTCGAACTGGCAGGAACCGGAGCTGCTCCGGGTGGATGCGGAGAGGATCCAGAGGCAGATGCAAGAGGTCGCGGTCGGTAATTACAGAGCCTTCATCGCGGCCGCCGACGCGTTGCTCGCGATCCGGGAAGAAGTTTCTGCCATCGATAAGCATCTCGAGTCTCTCGTAATTATCCCTTTCTTCTGTTGATTTAGCATTGAATGCTGTCGAGAATTGCGCTTCATGTGCTGTGGTTACGCATTTTGAAGACTGCAAAACTGCTGCTTCTGCACAATCTGTTGTTTAATACTTGCTTGCAACAGAAGTTTTACAGTTTTCGTTGATTCGAATGAGAAAATCAAGTTTCGACCAGTATGGTAATGGCCGTTGGGGATTGATGGTGTTTTATCTGTTTGCAGATAAGTGAGATACCGAAGCTCACATCCGGTTGCACTGAATTTGTTGAATCTGGTGAACAAATTTTGGAGAAGAGGAAGATGAATCAGACTTTGCTTGCCAATCACAGTACATTGCTTGACTTGCTCGAAATTCCTCAACTCATGGACACGTATGTGCTTGCCAAATTTATATGTCACTCATTCGTTCGGTCTCACCGTTTGTGTCTCATGAGGCATTTGGAGAATCACTTAAAATGTATGGCGGATTGCATGTCCTTCAGATGGCTTATTTGTTTTCTGGCTATGTGAGCTTAGTTAGGTTGTCATAGAGCAAGAGTGGTCTGCATGCTGTTTCAGTTTGATCCAGTTGATTGATATGGAGATCAAAGAATTTTGAATCTATTTGGGAAGGAAATGCACTACAACCTATGGTCTTTCGTCAATTTGGGTATCTGGCGATAGGCTTGAAAAAAAATAAACATGATTGGTCTTATTAGAATAACGAAAGCATCTTAGTTGGAGGTCTAGAAGGTTTGACTGGGGACTACCGCATAGTGGGATTCTATCCTTGACTATTGTCAAGAAAATTGCTGGATAGCTTAGACCAACAAAGAATTGCTCGTTTCTTATAAGCAAGGAGTCTGGCATCTTACTCTTGTTTCAACCTTTTGGAATGGGAAGTAGTTGTGGGGAATACTACAAATTAACAATCTGAAGACAATTTGGCCTTGCCTTTTGGGGGTAGCATTGGAGCTCTTCCTTTGCATGGCCTCTCTTTTGGAGGGTAGTAATTATGAATTTTCTGAGGAAAGTGGATGCTGATACACGAACTTAATAATATGCTGGGAAGCACCATGAGAGAAGAAAATACCCTCTATTTTAAATTTTTTCTCCTTTCCCTTCTCACAAAAGTTTTAATTGTTTGAGAACTTTCCACTCAAATATTTATCCCTGCCATTTTCCCCCATTTCCCTAGCAGAGAATGACTGGCCCTTGAGTGGCTTGTCCTGAGCAATGTTACACGTTGCCCCTTGACTAATTAGTCTTTAATAGCCACTGACTCCAAACATGCTGCAGATGTGTGAGGAATGGAAACTATGACGAAGCTCTTGATTTAGAAGCATTTGTCTGCAAACTTTCGACAATGCACCCCAAGTGAGTTTCTCTCGTCACTTTACTTTGAGTTATGCCTTGGGTATTGCTTTCATCTAATTGGCTTGCTGTGGCTTTGTGTTTCTGTCCAAGTTTACCTGTGATTCAATCATTGGCAGCCGAGGTTAAGCAAACCACTCAGTCTCTTCTTTCTCAGCTCCTTCTGAAACTCAAGTCAAATATTCAGGTAACCTTGCCTATATGGTATTGAGCATAGCTTGCTTCACCTGGATATCTATGCATGGATTCAACATTCTGAATTTGATTTTACCCATTTCCTTGACAGTTACCTGAATGCCTCCGGATTATTGGATATCTACGCCGAATAGGAGTTTTTAGCGAATATGAAATGCGGTTGCAGGTAAAACTTGTTCTGCATTTACCACAAGAAGAAGACCAGTTCACTTTGCATTTAGATTTTTCATGAGGTCTAAAGTTTCACAAGGGACACGTGTCACTATTAGTCAAACTCAGGAGATAAGATATAGTGGTTCTATTAATTCTGTTTTGCATGTCAGACAATTTACTTGTATCTCACTGCTCTCTCTCTCTCTCTCTCTCTCTCCCTCCTTTCTTTCCTTCTTTTTTGTATTTCAGTTCTTACGATGTAGAGAGGCTTGGCTTACTGGGATTCTTGAGGACTTGGACCAGAGAAGCCCTTATGAGTACTTGAAAGGCATGATAAACTGTCATAGGATGCACCTTTTTGATGTTGTTAATCAATATCGGGCAATATTTGCTGATGATACGTCAGGAAGTGAAGAAAACTACGACGGTGGCCTCCTTTTTAACTGGGCAATGCATCAGATTACCTCACATCTCAAAACTCTGAAAGTCATGCTACCCAAAATAACTGAAGGAGGGTCTTTATCGAATATATTGGATCAATGCATGGTGAGATATATGATAGTTTGGCTTTATACACATGGGCTGGCAAATCTTTATTTTTTTGTTGATAATTCTCTTACATACCTTTGTTCTTTGCCTAGAAAGATATGCAACACTAAAATCTGCTCATGAGTTGCGAATTCTAGTTCTCTGCTGTTCTTGATGATCTCGTACAGAGTCAAGTTCTATTGCATCTTGAGTTGGTGATGAGTTTACTTTACTTTTGCTACAGTACTGTGCTATGGGCCTTGGCTGGGTTGGGCTCGACTTTCGAGGATTGCTTCCATCACTGTTTGAAGAGTAAACATACATCTTATCTTTGATTCCTGCTGCTTATTGGCTTTTCACTAGCTTCGTGCAAAAGTTTGACTTTGGTCTGCTATGCAGGGCGGTTCTTAATCTGTTCTCAAAAAATATGAGTACCGCAGTCGAAAATTTTCAGGTGCATAGATGAGTATGATGTTTGTAAAACACACGTTTAAATGTACTATATGTTATTACTGGAGGTATAGTGAAAATATTAAGTGCGGTGATTCTCATCTTAATGTTTTTGACCCAGTTGGTCCTGAATTCGCATCGTTGGGTTCCTCTACCAGCTGTTGGTTTTTCAGCCAACAGTGTCACGGAAGAAAGTCAAGAGGATGTCACTCCTCCATCTCATCTGATGGAACATCCACCTCTTGCTGTATTTGTCAATGGTGAGTGCTTTTTAGGATGGAGATATATTCAAAGAATGTAGACAGATAATCGTAGAGGTGTTCCGGGGTTGTTGATTGCGCTAACTACTTGACTATGGTGGTTGTAGGTGTATCTGTGGCAATGAACGAACTACGCCCTTGTGCCCCGATTAGCTTGAAGCATATCATTGCTCAAGAATTAATTAAGGGATTGCGAGAAGTGGCCGAGTCTCTATTAAGATATAATGCAACTCAGATACTGAGAGAAAACGAATCTGGCCTTTTTCTTTCCCTTTGCCGAGCATTTATTGAGGTACTGCACGCTAGTATTCATCCACCCCACTGTTCAAAAATTACTTTTGCACCTTTGCAATCTAATTTTCTTTTTTTTTCGTTTTTAGGTTGTTTATTCTCATTGTGCCACTTGCTTCGGGCGATGTTATCCTGGTGGAGCGGCTCTTGTCATGGATGCGAAAGGTTTATATGACGGACTCAGCCGACTGTTAACGGTTTCTCCTTCAGTAGAAGTGCCCAAAACCTCGACACCTGTTGTAGAAAGGACTGTATCTGCGAATGGTGAGTTACCCATTCTAGAGAATGGAAGTCCTCCACACTCCGAGGAGGCCCGGTCTAGCAATGTGGACGAAACAGAAAAGCCAACTTCGGAGGCTGATCCAAAAGATGAATGAATAGATTGAGATCGGAGTGTCATCAAAAAAAGGCACCTGTCGTTTTTGCAGTTTTATATTCTTTCCATTATTTCAATATGGGTCTCACCAGTTATGTGTGGCCATAGAATTAGACTGTTCATATGTATTCAAAGCTTCTCTTTTTGCCATTATAGAAGAAATGTAACATGAGAGAAGATCGCCTTGTAGTGAACATGCAGTAACTGCAGGGGCTTATACGCACAGGCAATTCATGGATTCCGTCCAGCCATAATCTCTCCTCTGTTCGCGTCTCATCAAGTTTTGGATTGCTTACTGCACAATGCTGGTGGAAATCAGCAATCGTAAATGTCGGAGGTAAGCTGAATCTGAAGTCGTGTTTGAAGCTTCGGATCAGATAAGCTTCCTCAGAATTGACTTTACTGAGATAAGTTGTATACGTTCGACAATGAAAAACGGCATTGAGTTATTTTGATGTAATGAAGCAAACTGAAAGAGGGATTGCAATGGAAAAATCCATTTGCGTTGCTTGATTTTGAGACAAGGTATGCTGAATAGACCGATCATCTTAATGTTTAGAGAACCCTTTTGTTGCAATCTGACTGATATAATGGATCAATTTCTGATCACGTGTAACAATAACGGAACATGAACCTACTTTTCCAAGGCATGGCATCTCAGTTGTCCTGTCAATTCCTAAAATCCAACCAAAATAATCTGAATGAGGGTCGTGTTTTTTAGATGGCCATGCCGACTCAATCACAGTTTTACTTTGGAACGAAACAATAGGGATGACTAAGATATCTGAAAACGTGAAAAACGAGAAAAAAAAAAAAAACCAGAACACGCTTGATTTTCACCCCCCAATGACAAAAGATGTATTTCTATTTGTGAAACTACAAATTACATGCCTCATTTTTTCAAAAATGTTCGTCTATTTAAAACTTTACCTAGAGCGTTTCCAAACGCACCCACCGGGGGCTTGGGGAGGCAGGGTTTAGCTTCGGTTCACTGTGCAGTTGCTGGAAGAAAGTTTGTACGCCTCAATTTTCATTCAATGGCAATATATGCTTTTGTTTACTTCGAATACCAACCACCTCAAGACCAAAATTTCTTGCTTTGGAAAGACCAAATTACCCCTTCGCAAATTTCCAAACCATAAAATTTTTTTCCCACGAACCTAGTTTTGGTCCATCAGCCTCCTCGAACCGAATTAGAATTTCGTCCGATCCTCACACTGCAAAAACAGAGCTTTGCTTCCAAAAGGAACAGAGAAGAAACTCTCGGAATCAGGCAGTTGCCCAGCTTAGCTAGCCATGTCATCCGATGCCCAGGCGGGTCCAGAGCTGCAAGAACCCAACCCCAAGATTCAGATATACTCCACTTCGGCCACCGGAGTTTCCCCTTTCTGGAGAGGTCTCGAGCTCTCTCTGTCCTTCTCCCCTGACTATCGTGCCTCTTTTCTTGATTGGGAATGGCGTTAAAGATGCGATCTTTCTCTTCTGGGTTTGTTCTGATTCTGCAGACAAGTACGAGAGAGAGGCTAGGAAGTACTGGGACATCTTCTACAAGAGACACCAGGACAAGGTTTGCTAGCTTTGGCCATAATTCTTGTGCCCGCTTTCTGACTGAGATGGGTTTTCTTTTTTGTTCTTGTTTTGGGTTTGAAGTTTGAATCTTTTGGGAGATTTATTGGTCGGCAAGTAAATTGATAGGACCGTTAGTGCTGCTTGTTAAGTGGTGACTAGGTGTTTTTAAAGCTGTTCAGTTCATTCTTTGTGCACTTTGCTGCTTTGGTTATTGCTCCTTGTTTTGTTAATGCTAGTTCTCTCTCTCTCTCTGTATCTCTCTCTCTCCATTTCAACAGTTTTTCAAAGATCGGCACTACTTGGACAAGGAATGGGGCCGCTATTTCTCTGTGAGTTGAGAAAATTTTTGCTTTCAATCCGTAATTCACTCTGTGAAGTTGGAATTTTCTTGGATGGTGTAGATTTTGTTTTGGGCTTTTCATTCAACAGATTCTTGTTTTTGTCAGGGAGCAGGGAAAAGGATTATTTTGGAGGTGAGCAACTAGTACCGTGTTTGTTTTCAGCAGACTGCATTGCTCTTGTTACATGCAATGAATTTTTCCAGTCATAAGATAACTCCATGGTTTGTATGGAGAAAATCTTTCACTCTTGTGTTGGTCTGTTATGTTGAGAACTTGTCTTCGCTGCAGATAAATGGTAATTTTTCGTTCTAAGTTATTCGTTGCATTTTTCAAGATTGGTACTAATGCTCTGTGCAGGTTGGTTGTGGAGCTGGAAACACTATATTTCCATTGGTTGCTACATACCCAGATGTTTTTGTTCATGCCTGTGATTTCTCACCACGTGCTGTTAATTTAATTAAGGTTTAATTTCTTGTTCTTGTCATTATCTACGTCTTCATTTGATTTAAGGGCTGATTGCTATTTTCTGAGCTGATGTTGCCTCCTGCTGGAGTGCTGGGCTGGACATTTTTTTTTATTCCTAAGACAATGCGTGGGGGGGGGGGCAGGCAGGGTCAGTAACTTGTGAAAAATTGGATGTAAATGCCAAATTACAAATATATGATCCCTTCCCCTACAATTGGTAGCTTCTTTTCATTGATAATTAAGCCCTGCTAGTTGTTCCATCCAAATATGAGTTCCAGAAGGTCTGATGTACAATTTGGATGTATATGTCATTTGATGTGGTTAAAATTTGCTTTTGTTAGATTGACATGGTTCAGGATACATTTGGCATTTTTTAATGACATGACCTTCTATTTTGCTCATTACAGATGCATAAAGACTTCAAGGAAACACAAATTAGTCCATTTGTCTGTGATTTGACTCTTGATGACTTGAACCAGCAAATCCCACCATCTTCTGTTGACATTGTAACCATGGTAATTGAAAGGAAATAATGATCTAAGTTTAATACATCTTCGTAGCTTAATAAACTGCTACTGCTATCTCATAGCTAATGCTATTAATTCAGAGTTTGCTTGGTCAGTTAGTTATGCAGTATCACTAGCTGATTGTAAAGCAGATATTTGTGCTATCTGCAGTGTCTCCAGAGAAGATGCATCTAGTATTGCAGAATATAAGAAGGGTTCTCAAGGTAGGAGACATCCCTGTTTGTAAGAATAAAACTGGTAATATACTGATTTTAATCAGATAAGGTACTATCACTAGAGGAGATATAACTGCAATGTACTGTTTTTGCTTCCAGCCAAACGGTCATGTGCTGTTCCGTGATTATGCCACTGGTGATCTTGCTCAGGTTGCTCTTTCAGTATACCATTTTATTATTTAGAAATTTCTTTTCTGCCGACAATTTATTAAGTGGGGCTGCTCACACTTTTTTGGCTATTTCTTACACATTTTCCCATGTCTAACTGTTTGCTGACAGGAAAGGCTTACTTGCAAGGATCAAATGATTAGTGAGAACTTTTATGTCAGGGGTGATGGCACTGTCAGTTCCTGCTATCTGTTTGTGGATGCTATCTTTTATTTTTCTCTTCTTAATGAGCCAATCTTGACGCTCTTTTCTTTCCTTCTTTTTTTTCCCCTCAACACAGTGTGCATTCTATTTTTCTAATGAATTCTTAGCAAGTTTATTCAAGGACAATGGATTCAATGTGAAGGAAATTGGTCTGTGTTGCAAACAAGTTGAGAATCGATCGAGAGAGTTGGTAATGAATCGGTATGTAATTTTAATTTGGCTTCGGGAGTCTCCTGTTGCTTTTGTTGGTATGATTGTCGTCTTTTGCATTTGACTTCAGACGATGGATCCAAGCTGTATTTTGCCCTTCAGATGCTGGGGACCTTTCTAGTGGCAATCATGCTAGTACTGAAGTTGACTTGCTAAGTCAAGAAAATATTGAATCCAACATATCATTGAACGCTTCAAAGGAGCCTGTCAAGAATATTGAGGTTGATATGTCTGAGGGCGTTGCAGCTGACATGTTTGGCATTCCATCTTCTGTTGACAACGAGGTAAAGGTTTCTCTTATTGCTAATTCTGTCTATATTTGCATATTATGGATCAAGAAATGAGGTATTCTACCTCGTCTGATTGCATATGCTTTCAAGTTCTCAATGGATTTTCACCTTTTAAAGAATTTATTGGCGGACCAAGGTCTCCATTATTTATTGTCTTGAACAATGACACCTGTTTTTGGCGTTATTTCCTCTCAGATAATTCAGGTCAGTCTTAACGAGGAAAATTTTAGCATTAGAGTATTGTCCAGAGAGTATCAACACACATGCAAGTCGACTGGGTTGATGCTTTGGGAATCGGCTCAATTGATGGCCTCTGTTCTAGCCCGAAACCCAAACATTGTTTCAGGAAAAAAGGTTTTGGAGTTGGGCTGTGGTTGCGGAGGCATCTGCTCGATGGTGGCTGTTAGATCTGCCGACCTCGTGGTAGCAACTGATGGAGATACAAAGACCCTTGACCTGTTGATGCAAAACGTCGCTTCAAATATAGCTCCACCTTTCCTTGATAAATTGATTGTTAAGAACCTGGAATGGGGAGATAGGGGCCATATAGAAGCAATCAAAGAAGTGAACAACAAAGGTTTCAACATCATCATAGGCACTGATGTGACATATATTCCTGAAGCAATTTTGCCTCTTTTTGCCACTGCGAGAGAACTGATCTCACGCAACAGAGGCGATGAAGAGGACCAGGCATCGGCACTTATTCTCTGCCACGTTTTTCGTCGAGTTGATGAACCATCTATGCTCTCTGCTGCTTCCTGTTATGGTTTTCGACTAGTAGAGAGGTGGCCAGCGGGAATTTTTGGTAATTCATCTCAGGGAGTTGTTAGCTCTTGGTTTGCTGATAGTGTTATTGACAAGTATAGTTTTAGTACAGCATTGAGCATCATGTATTTTCAGATTGAGTGACAATGATCTTCAGGGTTCATATTCTGTTATTTTTGGGTCTTGACCAGACATTTGTTGAAGCTGGTCCCGGGTTTGTGCCATCTGCCTTCTTTCATTGAATTTTGTTTGTTGTTGGACCAATACATTGTTTTGTCACACCAAACAAAAACCATGGAAATTTCTTGTAATAATTAGAATCATCTTTGGCTTCAAGAGCAAAATGATTCAGTTGCATTGATTTGTGCTGCAGGATTTCGTTACCTATACATAAAACACATGGTGATGTGGCTGTTATAGGATGCCAACAGTTAAAACTTATGCTCGTTTAATTCTTGAGGGAATGCGTTGTTGGTTTCTCTATAATTTGCCTCTTCAGTGTACTTTGGATTTGATTCAAGTTATAATGAGGCAGGCTTAAAGTTGCAAATGCCTCATTTTGTAAAAGAGCCATGAACAAATTGCAAAGAAGTTCTAAGTAAACAGAAGCGTTAAACCAGAATAAGGAGCAGATCAAAAGATCTTGACAAAGTCGTGAGAAGTGAAGGCATTGATGCAACTAGAACCCTCTTCTTGTCTGAGTGCTCTTACTCATCTTTGTTTTCGGTCTCACTCCTATCTTCTATGTACATGCGTGTGCGTTGCTCACGGGAACCTAGTACTCTCCGCCCTGTCCAATTCTTTTATGAGCAGGATCACATGCTACTTGACATAATTGATAGATAGGTTCATCCATGAAAGCAATTTGATCGTATACCAAAACAGCTAGGAGTAGGACTTCCATTAGGTCTGATCACCAATCTAAAGTAACAGGGGGTCACTCACAGAGACCCCTAAATAACATGTGATGCATGGACAGATTTTCCTAGGAACATTTGAGAACAGACAGTTTGAAGAAAGATCTTGAGTACTTATTATGACTTGGATTGTCTTTTTATGCTAAAATGACATGGAATATTAACCCAGTGTTGTAAGAAATTCACGTAACAAGCCCCACTTTATAGGAGGCCTGGTTGTTATTAATATATGCAAGAATCTTTGGTTTTCTTTATATATGTTCAGCTTGAATGATCTTGTAGGTTAAGTTTAGCATATCATATTATATCCACCTCTCTTGTTTGGTCGAGCACAAATCATCCATGTTGCGACTAAAGAAATTCAAGACGAATCTATAACACCTTTCAATTTAGGGTCATGAGGTTACACCAGGTTGGAATTGAACTTGCTGCTTTTTGTTTCTTAAGGTGAAAATGACTGTCAATTTATCAACTCGGCCGAGTCCTACCATACCATGGACGATTTAAAAACGTGAATCCAATTAAATTATTTTGTTCTTAAGATGTTTGAGCACTGTTTTAGCGAAATACCAATTATATTTGTCAATATTGGAAGCACATTAATCCGTGAACATTAGAAGGATAGATCTGCCTTCAGTCAAAAGGAACTTCTTTTGGTTACGGATAATCGAAGAAAATGGTAGCAGACTTTAACAGAGGTCTGAGTTCATTCTTCACTGCAAATATACAACTTGTGCACCCGCCAAAACGTACAAGAAGCTTCTTCAAACAATCCAAACATCTTTATGAACATCAAATATGTCTTCTGCACTTCTTCAGCATGTCACCTTGGCCCAAACTGTTTGGGTTCATCTTTTCTGGAGAATCATCAATCTCCTTCATTTGGCAATTCGCAGATGAATTCGAGAACAAGCCGTGTGTCTAGAAAGTACAGTTAAAATCCCAATTCTATAAAGATTTTGTTAAAAAAGTGTTTAACCTGATAAACATGCTTAATGTGGAATTATCACAACCTCTAATGCACTGACGGTTCCAGTAAGATGCACAACCAATAATTTGAAAAATAGATTGTTTCGTTGTTTCCTTGTTGAACATGTTTAATAAAAGTCTTGAGAGTAGTTGTTCACAACATTCTTTCCTTATTGCATGAACCCACACCAAATAGAGTAAAAAGAAACTACAAAAGAAAATTAGGATGATAGAGTTTGTGGCAGCCAGAGTCTGAACAACCTCCTACAGATGGAACGAGACGGTGATGCAGCATGTACCACCTGTTAGTAGCAGCCTGTGCCGTCCCAGAAGAGGTAGCGGCAGTCAAATGACAAGTACAGGAAGTGGATGAGTCTATGATGGCTCTTTCACTCCCAACTTCTGACTTTCTCTCTCTCTCTCTCTCTCTCTCTCTCTCTCTCTCTCTCTCTCTCTGATTTAATTTCTTTGCATAAAATTATGCGATGACTAGGGAACAGGGAGACAGATTTGCATCTCAGGGAAAAAAAAACGAAGGGAAAATGAAAATCACACACGAAGAAACATAGACAGACAAAGATACTGTGAGGGCTCACACTGTCCATCTGACCAAGACCAAGGTCTCTTGGATTTGGATACTATACTATGTAATCCTTTCTTTCTCCAGCCAAGGTTTTTGCTGATCAACTTGGTGCCAAAAATTATCACAAAAGAAAAGCATCATTGCAAGTAGAATATGCGTTCTAAAGGCCTGAAAGATTTGTTTTCACTATATAGAGTTGGTTATATTTTGATGATTTAAATTATATTGTTGAATATAGATAGTCAGACATCTTTAAGCATTGATTTTTCCGTAAGATCGAAAAAAAAGAAATCCTTCTTAATTCTAGAAGACAGCCATTAAGATTGAAGAAACACAAACAGAGAGAGAGAGAGAGAGAGAGAGAGAGAGAGAGAGAGAGAGAGAGAGAGAGAGAGAGGTGTGGGGTGACAGATAGAGAGTGAGCACACAGAGCTTCAAGCATGATCATGCAAGAAAACACCATGTGTGCTCACTCTCTTCTGTCACCTCCCTTACCCTTCAAAGGTTAAAGCGGAACTACATCCCAAACACAAGAACCACTCAACCGATTGCTTGTTCCCTTCCTTACTTGCACAAAAGTAAAACTAAAAGCCCTAATCTTGACACTGAACGCTCAAACTCAAAGCCCGCGTCACTGTTCCATTAGCGTGGAACAATTAGGCTTTGGCTTTGCTGATGAGATAAGAAGCTGTACAAATGGGGCTTTATATAGGCGGAGAAAGATGGGAAAGGAATAAATGTGGGTTCCTCTGCCCATTCTCCTCTTCTTATTTTTTATTATCATCGTGCATGAGAGAGAGAGAGAGAGAGAGAGAGAGAGAGAGAGAGAGAGAGCAAAGGAAGTCTTCATCTTTTCTGAATCCGACTTCGTTTCCAGAAGGATCAAACCAGACTCATTTACTCAGTTACCGTTTACCAATGCATCTGGTGACTTTAAATCTTATCTGCTCATGACACATCTCTCTCCATCTCTCTCTCTCTCTCTCTCTCTCTCTCTCTCTCTGAAAAATAAAGATTTGAAACCCTAACTAGGACTGTGCCCCTGCCTGGTGGTCTTCCTCTTACTTCTGCATCACATTATCAGTTCCACATGTATATCTTTGGAAGAGTTATTTTACCAATCCTCGGAAAGATTTATGGTGAAGAAATTAAAGACTAATTTTGGGGGGTAGATATCTATAGAACAGGAATTTTAGATTCTTTATCATGTTTCATTCTAGAATTTGGATAGATGCAAATCTTATATTTCTTTACCGTCTCAATTCTTGTTACTTAATAGGGAAGATTGATTGGCATATATGATGACTTTTAGGAGGCAAGAATAAGCAAAAAATGCTTCGAGATTTTACGTGTCTAACACGAATTGTAGCATAATAAGAAGATAAAAAATCTGTATACACATAATCCTTCATTTAGACAAAAAAAAAACCAACCATTAATCATCATTGCACTTAGGGTGAGCAAAATGAACCGCCTGAATCGGACTGAACCGGTCAATTGGACAACTCCCGGGGGTACCGGTCCAGTTCCCCGTTCTAGGGATGGATCTGCCCATCTAAACTAGACATAATTTTTTTAATTTTTTTTATTATTCTTACAAATCTAAAAGCCTGAAAGACCTAATCAATTCTCGATATAGTGTTGAGAATTGATATGGTGCAATTTCCATAATGTAGAATTTGATTCATGAACCTCACAACAAAAGCCACATTGGTGTTCGTTATTGGTTGTGAGTCATGCTCAACCATGTGCAATTTGCGTTTTCCTACGAGGGGTTTAACATCTTTCTCAATGAGAAGGATTCTGTAATGGACTACATGTTTTTAACAAAAGAAAAAGAAAAGAACATGTCGCCAGTTCCATGAACTCACTTGGGAATCGGACTAGACCAACTGGTCGTTTTGGTCTAATTCCAGGATCAAGTGGGCCGATTCCTGATTCCATAAATAGGATACCGGCCCCTCTAGTCTGGCTCTCAGTTCCCACCCTGGAAACCGATCACCCCTAATTGTACTTGTAGGATCTAGAAAAGACTATGGTCATGCATCATTTGTCGTCTACGCATTACAATAAAACACTGACCTAAGGCCACACCATATGTTACGTAATCTTGTGTATACTAGTATTCACAAATAGTTTTCTATCTGTAGCAGAACCAATAGTTAGGCCAACACAAATGGCCTAACATGTACTCAAATTTCATGTGCGAAATCTAGCTTTTCCAATTACATAGTGCACAAAAAAGAAAAATTCGTAGATTACTTCTTTTCTTTTTCCTTTTCCCCTGAAAAACTCTCTTTGAGACCTTCCACATGTACCGCATCAAATGGTGAATTTCCACCACTCGTGAGTGTGGCCATCTTCAAGAATGTTACATAACTTAGATATATCTTTTAGCTATAGAGGCAAATAAAATCATGATTAATTCTCACTCTTTCTTTTACTCTCTCTTTTGCTAATTATAACAAAAAGAAAGAGCAGCCCATGCACAAAGAATGAAAGCTTCCAAAACCAAGAATACAAGTTTGGAAGACTATTTAGGAAAAAGTAAGTAACATATATATATATATATATATTTCTAAAGTCACTCCACTTGGGTTTTTACAAGCTCGAATAAAAGTAGAATGCAAGGGTTGCATTAGGTAGTCAACAATCGTTTCAGCAAACTCGACTCCACGGATGTCATAACATAAATCACTCAAACCCTGGATATTAGGTTTGCCTGATATGGTGTTAAAGTATTTAAATTGCAAATTCATTTGACAACTTAAATATTTTGAACAATTGGCAGTCCCATAAAATTTTACATTGAATAGTTTTTCAAATTTTATTTGTTTCACCTATTATATATTTCTATACTTTAGTCTTAAACTTTTAAAATGATTGGCGGTAATCTTGTGAAATCTCCGGTGCTTACGAACATGATGGACCGAGGGGTGCTCACAGTGGCCCCTACCCCCTATGTAAAAACAAAATCATATATATCAGGTAATCTTCTCAATATTTGAATACATAAATATTTAGCTAAAAGTTTTGGTCTTGCCTTATTTTAAGTGGTTGGTAGTATTTATTTAAGCATTTTAAATTTCCCTTCTACTTTGATATGGAACATCTCTATTTTGAAAACATACACTTATACATAATTTCTTTTTGTAAAATAAATCTGAATGCTATTAAACACCTAAAAGTAATTTCTTTTTCTTTAAGGGGAAAACCAAAACCTCTTTTCAGAAGCAGGTTTTCCTTAAGCCCCCCAAACATATTCCACAGGAAATGTACATTGAATCATATAATGTGGGTACCAAAATGGAAAGAGACCCATCTTTAGCCCTCTGGAAATCAAGCTTTTCTCATCAGAATGACCACTCCTTCCTTTGAATGGCTATGACAAGAAGATGCAGCATAAAGAATTTGGATATTTTCCCTTTCTGAAGGAACAACACAAAGCAATTGGGATACGTGGGGAGCAGAAATCAATTAACCAAATCATCCCTAATGTTTTTTCTTTAGTCATGCAATCTTAATGTTGATCCGTCCCCACCTGCTCGAACCAAGGGGAAAGGGTCCAATGGCAGTGCAACACAGGCACATGTACGTGCACCCCTTGTTCAAGCAAACATGTATTTATGCGGCGCTGAATAAAGCAGCTTAAAGTATATATATATGCTTTCTGATCATTAGATGATTAACTAAATTGTGAAATTTAAAGCATAAGAATCTTTGACATTGTTCTCACCAATCACAGCCAACGCGTGGCTTTCGTGGGACGTTTTGTCTTTCCTAAATTCCCCACACAACCTGAGCATCTGTTTTGTCCTCGGGATTTTATGCTTAAAGTCGTAAAGTTAAGAATTAAGGTAATCAACCACTTACACTGGGGTTTAATGCATCCTTTCTTCCATCATCATGCACTCATCCGATTTTGTTAGAATAGATTTGGAGATAATGCAAACGTGGGGAGTTCCTTTCTTGCATCATTTTATCCCTTTAAATTTATTTTGTCTCGCTCCAATTACCTTCCACACCTTCATAAGCAATTGTCGAGAAAATTCAACATTTATACTTTTCAATGAGAGATTATGGTCATCTTTTATCTCGACCTTTTTTCATCTAAGTGGATTTAGATGGTCGCTTACAAAAGACGATAACAAGTATGAAACAAATCCCAATCTTTTTCTAAAATTCATTTGAACTAGCGTATTCTTTCAATGATAGTAATTGGTCCTGGAGTATATGATTCATCAGGTTTTTATACCATATGGCATGAATTGTATTTTTCCGCCGCAACAGTGATTGTGATAAGTTATTATCAATCGTCAACATAGCTCATGTCACTTGATAAACAGAGTTGCATAAACATGTTTTACTCTGACGGTTTGTATTTATTGCAAATCCCCATTGAGATACACTAGAGCAACTTTACCTCTAGCAAAGTGGACAAAAGAAGATTTAGGGTTTCCCTTTTTGTAGTGGTGGAATGATATGGAAGACCTTGCATAGCCTCAATCACAATGGGAATTTTCTTATTCTAAATAGATCCTATGCTTGCTTGCTTACTATCACTAGAATTGTTTTGTTCAAAAGGAGCAACAACACATGCTAACACAGACACTTGCGTCACCAAGAAATTGAACCAATTGATAGAGATAAGCATCTGATCTTTCGCTTCGGCTTTAACAATAGTCCAACCTCTGGAGTGGTGATCAAAGCATCATTGGCATCTTCTTCTCTCATTCTATCCTCTTCTTTCTTTTCTCACTTTCGGCAACTTGCTAAGAACTGCGCTCTCTTGATGATGGCATGACCTTTGCACAGTTAGTGTCCACGTGGCATCGTGGGGGATGAGTCTCTTGATGGCTTAACCCCAACCATGCATTATCTGATATGAAAGAATCATGTGTTGCCAATTTAGTTGGAATGGTCATGTTCAAAAATTAAAAATATTAAATTATATTTATTGAATTTGGTCTTGTGGCTCTTTTGTCTTTGTGGTCTGAGAGCTGGATTCGCACTAGACAAAATGTTTTCTTTAGTATATCGGGTGGTGGTGAAGTAAAGGGGGCATGTATAGACAGATCCAAACATGTTGCCAGAAGAACACAGAATATACATTGGCCAAGAGAAAATTAACCACATAATATACAAAAGTCCTACACATATATGCCCATATTTATATAGAATAATTGTGTGCATGACATATTATAGATGTAAGTATAAGAGAAGGGCATCAATGTATGTGTACATACAATAAGTATCATTATTCACCCCACTTAGCCAAGTACTTAATTAAACCATGCCATGTAAATTATAGTTACTTGTTTGGCTCTTGCTGAAATTTGTTAAGAATCTATATCCCATCTAGCGTTTGTTAACTAATAGTCAAATATTTTGCAAGTCGGCTTAAATCACTCTTTGTGTGGAAAGTTTCCTTGTTTAATGGATTGTATATGTTAACGATAGAATCAAAATCTAGACCCAAATATAAAGAAGTTAATGGTTAAAATTAGGTCATGACAAATACACTGCACTCATAGGTCCAATTGATTAAATGCCTACTAAGCTCATCAATCATTAATGTCATAACAATACAATTGACCACAGGACCCATCGATGGACTGCCTGATGAGTTCATTGATCATGAGTTTTCTGCACACAACCAATTGACTCGAAACGTAACAAAAGTTAAAGATTAAGTAGAGGAGAATCCATCGACCAAGATATAATCGTGGCTGAGGAATCGGGAGCTTTTACAAATCATCCCCAAGATATTACGCAAGTAAAGACTATTAAAGATTATTGTAGGGAAAGATCAGGATGCATAACAGAATGGCTTATGAAAGAAATAGGAGCAATCAAAGCATAACAATCACAAAGAATACAAAACAACCAATCAACACACAGCATCAATCGAGGCATTCACAAGCAAACGAGGCATCATATTTCAAAGATGGGAATATTATTCGTAATAGATTGATCTAGATTAGAGTTTGTCTATACTTTGAATGCAAACTTGAAATAGATTAGGTTTCTCAGTTCTAGCACTTGCCAAATGTTTTCCATTTGTAAAATTCTTACTTATTCTACGTACTACCGCGATCTTTGTCGAGAAGTTCGTGTTTTATAGTCATTGAGGGAGCGTGACATCCAAAATTATAAGTCATATGCTGTCTTTCAATAAAGTTTCAAGCAATTTTCTTATTTATTCATAATCTACTATCCGCGCATTGTTTTTGTAGTTCAAATCCTACAAATTCCTTAAGACTTCGAGGCATATTAAAATCCATTTATTTTTATGTGAATTCAGATTCAATACTTTAATTTTATCAGCGAGATCGTTGACTTTATGGTGATCCCAGCTTAACAAAAATACACGTAAAACTCCCATATTGAGCATCCATTTTATTTCGTTTTTTATCGCGGCCATAATCTCCTTTGTCTCCCACAGTCCTGAATTAGTTACTAATCAAAGGATACATTGAAAGTTGAAATTATGGACAACTCTTGTCATTGCTAGAAAAAGAGTCAATAAAAAGATTTTTCAGAGGATGCGTTTTCCATAGATGTCCCTTATCAATTCAGCGAGATGCTTCCAAATTGTTCCAAATCTTCTCCAAGCAGTGGACCTAGAGATCCACGACCTCACGTGCACGTCTTCCCATAAATGAGTGGCCAAAGGAATAAAAATAAAAATAAAATAGATCAAGACTTGAAAATTTTGAGTATATTTCATTTCAAATGATCAAAATTGTTAGGGATTTTTTAATAGTAACATCAATGCTTGAGAGAAAACGAATCTTGCTTTTGTTAGATGGGCATAATTCGGGATACATTTAGCATTGCTTTACCTTTTAGTTTGCTCGTTACACATGCATAAAAACTTCAAAGAAACACGAATTAGTCCATTTGTCTGTGGTTTGATAGTTGATGACTTGAGCGAGCAAATTCCACCATCTTCCGTTGACATTGTGACATGGTAATTAATAGGAAGTAATGACCTAACTTCAACACATCTTTGGTAATTTAATGAACTGCTATTTCTAGCTCATACCCTATGCTACAAATTCAAAGTTTGCTTGATCAGTTACTTATGCAGTTCCAGAAGCTAATGTAAAACAGATATTTGTGCTCTCTGCAGTGTCTCCAGAGAAGATGGTTCTCAAGGTAGGAGACCTCCCTGTTTTTAAGAAGTAAAATTTGTAATATACTGATTTTTAATCAGTTAAGGTACTATCACGAAAAGAGATATAACTGCGATGTAGTGTTTTCGCTTCCAGCCAAAGGGTCACCTTCTGTTTCGTGATTATGCCAACGATGATCTTGCTCAGGTTGCTCTTTCAGAATAACATTTGATAATATTTAGAAAAGATATCTGCCTACATTTTTTGAGTGCGGCTGCTCACTCTTCTACTATATCTTACACATTTTCCTGTGTCTCCCTGTTTTGCTGACAGGAAAGGTTCACTTGCAAGGATCAAATGATTAGTGAGACCTTTTAAGTCAGGAGTGACGGCACTGTCAGTTCCCGCGATCTGCTTGCGGATGCTTTCCTTTTCTTTTTCCTCTTTCTGAGCCAATCTGGACGCCGTTTTCTTTCCTTCCTTTTCTTTTCTCTTTTTCAAAACGGCGTGCATTCTATTTCTCTAATGAATTCTAACCAAGTCTATTCGAGGACATATCATCGAAGGCTTCAAAGGAGCCTGTCAAGAATATTAAAGTTGATATATCTGAGGGTGTTGCAACTTACACGTTTGGAATTTCTTCTTCTTCTGACATAGAGGTAAAGGTTTCTCTTATAAGTAATGCTGTCTATATTTTCATATTATGGATCAAGGAAAGAGGTATTCTGCCTCTTCTCATTGCGTATGGTTTCAAGTAATCAATGGATTTTCACCTTTTAAAGAATTTATTTGCAGACTGAGGTCTCCATGTATGTTGTCTTGAACATTAACACCTGTTTTTGGCATTGTTTCCTCTCAGATAATTCCGGTCAGCTTTAACGGGGAAAACTTTACCATTAGAGTATTGTCCAAAGAGTATCAACACACATGAAAGTCGACTGGGTTGATACTTTTGGAATCAGCTCCATTGATGGCCTCCGTCCTAGCCAGAAACCCAAACATTGTTTCAGGAAAAAGGGTCTTGGAGTTAGGCTGTGGTTGCGGAGGCATCTGCTAGATGGTGGCTGTTAGATCTGCTGGCCTCGTGGTAGTTAATGATGAAGATACGATGACCCTCGACCTGTTGATGCAAACGTCATTTCAAATGTCGCTCCACCTTTCCTTAATATATATTGTTAAGAACCTAGAATGGGGAGATAGGGCCATATAGAAGCAATAAAAAAGTGAATGATCAAGGTTTCGACATCACCATAGGCACCAATGTCATATATATGCCTAAAGCAATTTTGCCTTGTTTTGCCTGTTCGAGAGAACTGATCTCATCCAACAGAGGCAATGAAGAGGACCAGGTAGTGGCACCTATTCTCTGCCACATTTTGTGCCGAGTTAATCAATCATCTGTACTGTCCACTGCTTCCCTGTTTGGTTTTAGTCTAGTTGAGAGGTTGCCTGTGGGAATTTCTGGTGACTCACCTCGGGAAGTTGTCGGTTCTAGGTTTGCTGAAAGTGGTGTTGACGAGTATAGTTTTAGTACGGCATTATCATCGTGTATTTTCAGATCAAGTGCTAATGATCTTCAGGGTTCGTATTCTGTTCTTTTATGGTCTCGACCTCGTCCCTGGTTTGTGGCATCTGCCTTATTTCATTGAGTTTTATTTGTTATTGGACTGATACATGGCTATGCCACATGGAAATTGCTTATTGTTATTAGAATCATCTTTGGCTTCAAGAGCAAAATGATTTAGTTGCATTGATTTATGTTGCAGGGTTTCCTACATATTTGTATTCTGACCTTAATGAGTTTGGTATAGTTGGAAGCTTTGCTCATGACACGTTTTTTTTCATTAATATGGTGATGTGGCTGTCACAAGACGCCTACAGTTAAAACGTATGCTTGTTTAATTTTTTAGGGAAAGCATTGTTGGTTTCCCTTTAATTTGCCTTTTCTGGGGATTTGTTATCTAATTTCAGCTATGGACTGAGGCAGGCTTAAGGTTTGAAATGTCTCATTTTGGAAAAGAATCATAAATAAATACGAAGAAGTTCAAAGTAAACAAAAACTTAAACCAGAATAAGGAGCAGCAGATCAAAAGCTCTTGATAAAGTCATAAAAAGAGAAGGCATTGACACAAGTTAAACACTACACTCTTCTTGTCTGAGGGTTCTGACCCTATTAGGACTTGTACTATGTCTGGTCACCAATTTAAAGTTATAGGGGTCGGTCACTGAAGCCCCTACAGAATGCTACATCTTAAAAATACAATCAAATTAACTTGTTCTTCAGGTGTTTCGGCACTGTTTTGCCAAAATACTGATTATAAGCACATTAATCAGGGATGCGTGACTTTGAACACATAAAGGTTAAATCCAGCTACAATCTAAAGAAACTGTTTTTGGTTACAGCAATCAAATAAATTGATAAAACTTTGAAAGATATCTGGGTTCATTCTTCACTGCGAATACACTAACTTGTGCACCTGCCAAAACGTACAAGAAGCTTATTCTTCAAACAATCAAAAATATATTTAGGAAGATCTAAAAACCCTAATCCTATATGACATCTGCTTCATCTTCACTTCTTCAGCATGTCTCCATAAGAGTTTGACCCAAACTGTTTGGGTTCATCTTTTCTGGAGATATAATCAATCATTCATTATTAGTCAATTCACAAATGATTATGAGAATAAGCCCTCTGTATCAAAAAAGTAAAGTTCAGTCCCTATATTATAAGGATTTTGTTAAAAAAGCATTGCACTTGTTAAACATGCTTAATGTGGATCGATTGATTACTTGTTAAGCATGTTTAATATAAGTACCTCACGCACTTGTTAACAACATTCTTTCCCTGTAGCATGAGAAAAATGACAGTATCATGAACACAAACCAAGAAGAGCAAAAAGAAAACTTCAAAAGAAAGTTAGGATAATAGAGTTTGTGGCAGCCAGTCTGAACAACCTCCTACAGATGGAATGAGATGGTGATGCAGCACGTGACACTTGTTAGTAACAGCCTGTGCAGTCCCAGAAAAAGGTATCAGCAGTCAAAAGACATACAAGTACAAGAAGCAGAAGAGTTTATGATGGCCCTTTCACTCCCCCGTCCCATGTTTACAACTTTTGCTTACTCTCTCTCTCTCTGTCTCTGTCTCTCTCTAATTTAATTTGTTTAGTATATGATTATCCAATTAATAGGGAACAGGTAGACAAAGATTTTCATCTCAGGGAAAAAACATTCAGGGAAGAGAAAATGAAAAACAATAACGAAAAAACATAGACAGACAGACATACTGTTAGGGCTTACACTGAAGAACACTCCATCTGACCAAGACCAAGGTCCCTTGGATTTGGGTACTGTTCAATATAACACTTTCTTTCTCCAGCCAAGGTTTTTGCTGATCAACTTGGTGCTAGAAAACTATTGCAAAAGAAAAAGCACTATTGCAAGTAGAAGTATGAGTCATAAAGGCCCGAAAGCTTTGTTTTCATTAGATACAGTTGGTTATATTTTGTTGAACTGTGAATTTCTTTGTTGAACATAGGGAGTCAGATCCCTTTAAGCATCGATTTTTTCCATGAGATCGAAAAGAAAGTCATCCTTCACAATCCTAAAAGTCAACCATTGAGATTAAAGAAACACAAACCCACAGAGAGAGAGAGAGAGAGAGAGAGAGAGAGAGAGAGAGAGAGAGAGAGGTGGGGTGACAGATAGAGAGTGAGCACACAGAGCTTCAAGCATGAAAATGCAAGAAAGCACCATGTGTGCTCACTCTCTTCTGTCACCTCCCTTACCCTTCAAAAGTTAAAGAGGAACCACATCACAAACACAAGAACCATTCGACCGTTGATTGCTTGCTCCCTTCCTTACTTGCACAAAAATAAAACTAAAAACCCTAATTTTTACACTCTGCTCTCAAACTCAAATCCCTTGTTACTGTTCCATAGAGTGGAAAAATTAGACTTTGGCTTTGCTGATGAGATGAAGAAGCTGTACATGTGGGGCTTTATATAGATGGAGAAAGGTGAGGAGGGAATAAATGTGGGTTCCTCTTCCCATTCTCTTCTTGTTTTTTATTATCATCGTCCATGAGAGAGAGAGAGAGCAAAGGAAGTCTTCATCTTTGCAGAATCTGATCTGTTTTCCAGAAAGATCAAACCAGACCCATTTACACAGTTACCGTTTACCAATGCATCTTGAAATTCTAAATCTTATCTTCTCTATCTCCAAACTCTAGCTACTATGACACATCTCTCTCCAACTCTCTCTGAAAAATAAAAATTTGAACCATAACTAGGACTGTATCCCCTGCCTGGTAGTCTTCCTCTTACTTCTGCATCACATTATTAGTTCCATATGTATATCTTTGGAAGAATTATTTTACCAATCCTGAGAAAGATTAATGGTGAGGTAATCTTAAGTTTTATAGAACAGGAATTTTATACAGTTTATCATATTTCAGTCTAGAATTTGGATAGATGCAAATATTATATTTCCTTACCATCTCAAACCGTGGTATTAAAAAGGAAAAATGGTCGGCATATATGATGATTTTTGGGAGGCAAGAATAAGCGAAAAATGCATAGAGATTTTACGCATCTAATACGAATTGTAGCACAATAAGAAGATAAAAAATCTATGTACACATAAACCTTCTTTTAGCCAATAAAATTTGTTCAAGCAAACATATATGATGCGGCTTAAGCAGCTTAAAGTATATGTGCTTTCTGATAACTGGACAGTTAACTTAATTGTGCAATTTAAAGGATAAGAATCTTTGACTTATTGTTCTACCAATCACAGCCAACGCGTGGCTTTCGTGGGACCTTTTGTCTTTCCTAAATTCCCCACACAACTTGAGCATACGTTTTGTCCTCAGGATTTGATGCTTAAAGTCGTAAAGTTAAGAATTAAGGTGATCAACCACTCACATAATAATTAATTGCAATTAAGTGCATCCATTCTTCTGTCGTCATCATGCAATCATCCGACTTTAGTACACTAGATTTACCAATTAGGAGATAATGCAAATGTAGGGAGTTTGTTGCTTACGGTAGATTTATACTTTTCAAAATGAGAGATTATGGTCATCTTTTAAGTGATTATGGTAGATTTATGCAAATGTAGGTTACCTCTTTTCATCTTATTAGATTTAGATGGTCGCTTACAAACATTGATAACAAGTATGATCCAAGTCCCTTTCTATATCTGAAATTCATTTGAACTAGCATATTCTTTTGATGATAGTAAATGGTGCTTGTGACATCTCGGATTTTTTACCCAATTTTTGGGATTTATTAAAACGTGTAATTCGTTAGTGTGTTTATAGTAGAATCTCGCCCGGAAACTAATCACTCCCGGTTATTGTTTTTAAATGAGAAATTTTGCTAGAATCGTATTAGATCGAATTTAGCCGTTATTTAGAGCCCAAACTTCGATGTCGAATTTCTTGGGTTCCAGGATGAAATAAATCGAACGGTGTCGATATTATCGTGGCCAAGGTCTCGATTGTTAGGAATAGTGGAAAAGTGAAATTTCGACCGGGTACAAATTTGGTCTAGTAGACCTCCCTTGGCATAGTTTGTTTTAGTTATTTTGGCCATTGTCCCTTATATTATTCTAGGATTAAATTGGACCGTAGAATCGTTTTCGGATTTGAATTCCGACTGTTGGATCGCGCAATGATGACGTTGACCTCCTCTCTCTCTCTCTCTCTAACGCGCACGTTGTTCCCCATGCAGACGTCCCTCAGCCTTGCCATGCAGACCAAACCACCACCTTCTCTCTCTTCCTTTCTTCTTTTATTTTATTTTCTTTCTTTCTTCTTTTCTCTTCTTCTTCCTTCTTCCTCCTTGGCCCGACTGGTTTTGCCTTTTCTGCTTCTGTCCTGCTTGCCGACCACCACATGTCGCTCGACCGCCTCCGCAGCCTGCCGCTTGACGTCACTCCACCCACTGTTGACGCCATCGTCTTCCTCACATCGTCGTCGCGCCACCGCATCGCCCAGCAGCCTCGCCTGACGCTGCCTTCCTCCCCTCCCGAGCGCGTGAGCTCGGCTCGCCACCGCTTGTCGCCGTGTCTGGCAAGTCCCGGCCATCGTCCAGTTGTTCGACCAACTCCCCAGCGCCGTCTGGCCGCCGCCTCTGCCCCATCGTTGCTAGCCCTCTCCTTTCCCTCCTCCTTCTCGCTCTCGGCTGCTTCCCAACCTCCGCCCGGCGCCACCCTGATCGTCGCCGCTGCAAGCTCGGTTGTCTGAGCCTCTAGGAGCTCGTTGCCGCCACCATCACCGACGCCCGACAGCGTCGCCGCCATCACTGCTTCCCCGATGCCGCCGCGAGCAAGTAGCCACTGCTCGAGCTCGCCGCCACGCTCGGCGAGTCCTAGCCGCTGCCTAGCCTTCCAGTCGACTCCCCCGCGCCGCCCCGACGCTTAAGCGTTGCCATCGCCGCCGCTGAAGGACCCCCAGCCGCGCCACCCGCCTCAGCCACCTTCTTCTTCCCCTTAGCTTCCGCCGTTCGCCGCCGCGTTGCCGTCGCAACTGCCAGCTGCCGTCGTTGTCGTGCCGACCGCCGCCACTCGACCGCCCTTCGCCTCCGCCGCATTGCTACCACCTCCAGCTACCGGAGCAAGTCCAGTCGGCCAATCACTGCCGTGCCTGAGGCCGCGCCTTGCTTGTGCCCGTGCCTGTGCCCGGGCGTGTGCCTATGGTCGGGCCTTGTGCCCGTGGCCGAGCCCCGCGCCCGTCGCATCCTCACCCGCTCCTAGTCCGCACTGTTCACTCAGGCCATTTTTGGGCTCGAGTTGACTTTTTCCGGGCCAAAACTTGGTAAGTGATTCCCTAAACCCTACCTAGTATTTTGGGTACCTTATTGACTTATCTCGGATTTAGAACGGCTATGGTGTGTTTTGAATTAATTATATTATGATTTAATTAGGTTTTTCCAATTAGATTAAATATTATGCTTGATTTGGGTGATTGTGCGTGGCCGACTTGAACGTCGGGTTTGTAGATTGAGGTGGCGAATTGTGAATTTGACTGAGTTGAGAATATGGCTCGTTTGATGCGTTTGACGTGAAATCAATCAAATTATTTGGTATGTGCTTGCTTGTCAATCTTAAGCCTAGATGGATCGGAGGGCTACAGACTTAGGACGTGTTGACGGCGGTCCGTGTGAAGGCATGAATGGCTGAGGTGCCAATTGGATGCGGGCTTGAGACGTGTTGACGGTGGCCTGTTAAAGGTGTGTTGGACCGGAACGTATTTAAGTTGGTCATTGGAAATTGCTTGAATTTTGTGACTTGGGACGTGTTGACGGCGGCCACTGGAATTGATTGAATGCTATGACTTGGGACGTGTTGACAGCAGCCATTGGAATTGATTGTAATATGTGGCTTGTGTGCCGGTGAGACCGGGTTTGAGACGTAATGACGATGATCCGCGAGAGGAAAGTCGGTGGGACATGTGTATGTGATATGACTGGCTGGATTGACTAAATGTGCGTGTGGTTGTTTGGTTGGATTAGTTGAATGCGAGTAGGGGTGTGTGCGCTGGATAATTGTGATAGGGTGGTGAAATATTCTTGTATTATCTCATTTGAACTAACCTGCAGGGTTGACTTGCGATTCGCAATGAGGTAAGCTTATAGTGTGAAATTGAGTGTGCCTTCTGGTGATTCGCATGTTAGACTTGTTTGGGTACACATCAGTTTAGGCGAGGTATATGGTGTTGCTTATTAAGACTCATTTTCACGGTTAATATATAACCATTTTCAAATCCCCGTCCTTGAGCATGGCGCCACCTAGGCTTTTTGGGGTCCCCATGCATATGATGCATGAGGATAACGAATACCCGGACTTGAATCCGGGTGAGGCATATATTAGGCATCGCACTTATGTTTGGGTAGATGTGGGACGGGATGAGCTGGAGTGCCATGACTATCTGGCTTGGACTCATAGGGTCGGGTTGGAGAACTCTAGGCCAATCCGAGGTTATGAAGAGTTGCAGCATACCAATGAGAATGTGGTTAATTGGGAGCCCTAGGATAAGTTCGCTTCCGACGGCGAGGTGTCAGATCCCGATAGTCCCCTGGCGAACCCCAGTCCTGTACCGACACCTGTTCCCGAGCCCGAACCCAAGCTAGCACCGGAGCCCGAGCCTGAAGAGGAGCCCATAGCAGTTGAGCAGGGAGAGGAGAAGGAGAACCCGATCGAGATTGACTCGGACTCAGAGTCAGAATTCTCAGGGTCCAATTTGGATTGGGCACCGTAGGGACATCTAGGAGTAGGGCCAGGAAACCTTTTTGGTAAAGTTCCGTTTTTTGTTGTTAGTAGTCTATCCAGCCATCTGTTCCTTTTTGATGATGAAGGTGGATTTAACCCTAGCGGCCTAATGTATGCATTTTGTGAATCTAAGTTATTGTAGTGTGTGTACTAAGTGGTGTTGTGCTACTCCTTGATTATATTTTATTGTCTGGGTTGTTTATTTCGCTTCCGCTAGCATTGTTCGTTTGGGGTCAGCGATGCATCTTGGGACGATGCATCCTATGATCGACCATCGAGGGACGTCACAAGTTCGGTAGGGTCCAGGGCGTGATAGTGCTAGAGTATATTCATCGGGTTTTTATACCATATGATAGAAATTGATTTTTTTCGCTACAACAACGATCACGACAAGTTTTTATCGATCGTCAGCATATGCTAGTGTCACGTGATAAACACGTAAATATATTTTACACTACGGTTGGTATTAATTACAAATCCCCATTGAGATACATAAAAGCAACTTTTTATCTAGCAAAGTGGATAAAAGAAGATATAGGGTTTCCCATTTTTGTAGTGGAGGAATGATATGGAAGATCTTGCATGGCCTCAATCCAATGGGAATTTTATTCTAAATAGATCCTATGCTTGCTTACTGTCACTAGAATTGTTTTGTTCAAAAGGAGCAACAACACGTACACACACTTGCATCATCAAGAAATTGAAACGATTGATAGAGAAACCATATGATCTTTTGCTTCGGCCATTGCAACACCTTTAATGTCACGTCCCAAACTCCATCGGGCCCGCAACACCCCTGCCTAATATAAGCTTCCCCAAATCCAAGGGGGTATTTGATCACCGAACGCTCTATATGGTTTGGGATCCCAAAACATACTGGTACATTGGTTACCTTCAAAGTCGGGAATCTGAAATGGTTATATAATAACCATGAGAACAAGTTTCAATAAGCAACATCATAAACCCCATGTAGACCAATGCATACCCGGACAAGTCTTAACATGCAATCTAACCAGTAACATACAGAATTCACTTACACGCACTTACCTCGTCTCAGTCCACACGTTCACTTTGCATATTAATTAAACACCATAATGCAATAATAATCCAGAAACATAACATCACCACTCAAACGCCATAACCGCGCATATTCAAACAATTCAATTACACTTAATTCGCATACATGACCGAACAACTTCCCCCGACCTCCCAGGTCCTTTGACACTGTCTGCGTCAACTCGTCTCAGGCCAGTCCTCAAATCACACCAGGCTCTGTCCCTCACTGGACATTTCACACATTCACACGACCCGCGTAACCACGCCTCAGGTCTGGTCATGCCTTTCTCGCCACACCCACGTAACCACGCTTTAGGTTAGCAGCCTTATGAACAATCCGGGTTTTTCTTGTGCACATGCACCACAACACAATTCGCCATCCAACACGTCGTACGAATCCAAATCACATCACAAGCCCATCACATCGGCCTATAAATCCGGCACTCAAGTCGGCTCAATCAAACATCAATTTCACCTATACACACCACGGCAATCCGATCCTCTAACTCACCATAATTAGCCATACAATCACCACATTTTAATCTAATAATTGCCCACATTCATAAATTGTCCATAACCCAAGTTTAACCCCTAAACCGGTACTAATCATACCCTAAACAAGTCTAAAAATACCCATTGTACTAAATAGGGATTAGAAAACCACTTATCTAAATTTGGCCCGAGAAAAATTGGCTATGGCCCAAAATGGCTTGGTTGGAGCGGCAGCGACTCGGCGCGGATGAGGGCATAGTGGGCACAATGGCCAATCAGGCTCGGCGCAGCACTTGGCTATGTGCAAATTGCTCGACCACGACAGGGCACGGCGACAGGTGATGGGCGACGAGCAACGGGCACAACGACGAGCATGACAGATCATGGCTAGGTGAGCGGCTAGGATGGCTCGGGCACACTCCGGGACAACTCAGCCACGGCCTGGGCTGCTCAGCCATGGCCTGGGTGCGACCTGGGCTGGTTGGCTCGCCGGTTGGGGCGGGCGGGCGGGCGAGCGGCGGCAAGCAGCTGCAACGGCGACGCAGCAGCAAGTTGGTCCTGGCAAACTGGCACGGCGACGGCGCGAAGGGAAGGAGGAGGAAAGCTGGGCAATGGTAGTGAGAGAGAGAGGGAGATGGGGCTAAGGGGGCGCAAGCCGGCGGCAACAATGGCGGCTCGGGGGCTGGACAACGTAGGACCTATCGAGCGAGCTGCTGGCGCGGTTGCTGGCTGGCAGTTGTAGGGGCGACGGGCGTCGGTGCAGCTCGGCTATAGCGACGGTGGAGGCGTCAAGCGAAGAGTAGAGGTCGAGTGGCGGCTGGGTTGGCAAGTTGCGACGACGATGATGGTTGGGCGAGCAGTGATCGCGGCGGCAAGCTTGTTGTGCGCGCGGACAGGGGAGGGGAGGAGCGGCTGGACGAACGGTGGTAGCGACGGCGAAGGGTGGCCGTACGAGCGGCAGCGAAGGGCGGGCGGCGTGCGGCGGTGAGGGGTCCAAGTGGCAAGTTGCAGAGGGGAGGCGGGCACTTGCCCCCGGGGGGGGGGGGAAGCAGAAGGGAAGGAGAAGAAGAAAGAAGAGGAAGAAGGAAAGAAAGAAAAGAAGCACAAGAGAGAGAATGGGGAGGTACGGTCTGCATAGGGGATATGGGTAAGGGGACGTGTGCATGGGGGGGTGGGTGGCACGGGCAGGTGAGAGAGAGAGAGAGAGAGAGAGAGAGAGTCAAACGCACTTGAGTACGATCCGACGGTCATGATTCAAATCCAAATTAATAATTAGGAAAAAGGGCCAAAAGAAAATAACTAAAACATACTACGAAAGAGGCTTACTAGTCCAAATCCGCACCTGATCAAAATTTCACTTTTTACATATCTCGGGCAATATCGAAGCTGGTCACAATAATATCGACACCGTCCAATTAAATTCGTCCCGAAACTCCGATAAATTTGACACTAAAATTTGAGCTCTAAATAACGGCCAAATGCAATTTTAGCGAAATCTCAATTTTTAAAAATAATAATTGGAAGTAATCAGTTCCCAAACGAGATTTTACTATAAATATACTGATAAATTACACGTTTTATAAATTCTAAAAAATAAGTTGAAATCTGAAATGTTACATTTAACCTTAGTCCAACCTCCGTGTGGTGATCATGGCATCATTGGCATCTTCTTCTCTTGTTCTAGCCTCTTCTTTCTTTTCTCACTTTCGGCAACTAGCTAAGAATGGGCCTCTCTTGATGATTGCATCACCTTTGTACAGTTAGTGTCCACGTGGCATCGTGGGGATGAGTCTCCTGTTGGCTTAACCCCAACCATACGTCATCTGATATGAAAGAAATCATGTCTTGCCATTTTTGTTGGAATGGTTTCAAAAATTGTGAATATTAAATTATATTTTATTGAATTTTGTCTTTTAACTCTTTTGTCTTTTTGATAGAGCTGCATTCGCATTAGATAAAATGCTTTCTTTAGTATTTCGGGTGGTGGTGAAGTAATGGGGGCATTTATAGACAGATCCAAATATGTTGCCAAAAGAACACATAAAATACATTGGCCAAGAGAAAATTAACCACATAAAATACAAAAGGACTATATAAATATGCCCATATTTATAGAGAATAATTATGTGCACGACATATTATAGATGTAAGTATAAGAGAAGGGCATCAATGTATGTGTATATACAAGAAATATCATTATTCACCCCACTTAGTCAAGTACTTAAACCATACCATGTAAATTAATGTTACATGTTTGGCTCTTGTTGGAATTTGTTAAGAATTTATATCACATGTAGTGTTTGTTAACTAATAGTCAAATCTTTTGCAAGTTGGCTTAAATCACTCTTTGTGAGGAAAGTTTCCTTGATGAAAGGATTCTCTATGTCAACATTAGAATCAAAATCTAGACCCAAACATAAAGAAGTTAATGGTTCAAACTAGGTCATGACAAATACACTGTACTCATTGGGTCCAATTAATTGAATGTCTACTAAGTTTATCAATCATTAAGGCCATAATAGTACGATTGACTATAGGATTCATCAATTGTTCGGGATATTTATTTTCTAATGATCGAAATTATTAGAGATTTGTTAATAGTTACATGAAGGCTTGAGAGAAAACGAATCTTGCTTTTGTTAGATTGACATGGTTCTGGATACATTTAGCATTACTTTAATGATACGACCTTTTATTTTGCCCATTATAGACGCATAAAGACTTCCAAGAAACACGAATTAGTCCATATGTCTGTGATTTGACCGTTAATGACTTGACCAGCACATTCCACCATCTTCCCTTGACATTCTGACAAGGTATTTAAAGGAGGTAATGACCTCTCTCCAATACATCTTGGTAGCTTAATGAACGGCTAGTCTGCTACTGCTAGCTCATACCTTCTGCTATGAATCTAGAGTTTTTGTTTTTTTGGTCGAATATGAATCTAGAGTTTGCTTGGTCAGTTACTTGTGCAGTTTCAGTAGCTGATTGGAAAGTAGATATTTGTGCTATCTGCAGTGTCTCCAGAGAAGATCCATCGAGTATTGCACAATATAAGAAGAGTTCTCAAGGTACTACCACGAGAGGAAATATAAGTGCGCTGTAGTGTTTTTTGCTTCCAGCCAAAGGGTCGCGTTCTGTTCCAAGATTATGCCACCGGTGATCTTGCTCAGGTTGCTCTTTGAGTATGACATTTTATTTTATTTAGAAAAGAACTCTGCGGGGCAATTTTTTAAGTGTGACTGCTCACTCTTCTTCTACTATATCTTACACAGTTTCCTGTGTCTCCCTGATTTGCGGACAGGAATGGTGCGCTTGCAAGGATAAAATGATTAGCGAGACATTTTATGTCGGGTGATGGCACTGTCAGTCCCTGCGATCTGTTTGTAAATGCCATCTTTTTCTTTTTCCTCTTAATGAGCCAATCTGGACGCTCTTTTCTTTCCTTTTTTTTTTTTTTTATTTTTATGTTTTCTATTTTTCAAAACAGCGTGCATTCTGCTCCTCTCATGAATTCTAACCAAGTCTATACAAGGACAATGGATTCAATGTGAAGGAAATTGGCTTGGGTTGCAAACAAGTTGAGATTGATCTAGAGAGTTGGTAATGAATCGGTATGTTTTACAATTTTAGCGTTGATTTCAGGAAGTCTTCTGTTGCTTTGTCGGTATGAGTGTCTGTCTTGTTGCATTTGATTTCACACGATGGATCCAAGCTATTATTTGCCCTTCAGATGATGAGAACTTTTCTAGACTGAAGTTGACTACCCAATACGGAATCCAACATATCATCGAACGCTTCAAAGAAGCCTGACGAGAATATTGAGGTTGATATATCTGAGGTTGTTGCAGCTGACATGTTTGGAATTTCATCTTCTTCTGAGAATGAGGTAAAGGTTTCTCTTATTAGTAATGATGTCTATATTTTCATATTATGGATCAAGAAATGAGGTATTCTCATATGCTTTCAAGTTATCAATGGTTTTCACCTTTTAAATAATTTATTTGCAGACTGAGGTCTCCATGATGTGTATTGTCTTGAACAATGACAACTGTTTTTGGCCTTATTTCCTCTCAGATAATTCAGGTCAGTCTTAACGGGGAAAACATTAGCATTAGAGTATTGTCCAAAGAGTATCAACACATGCAAGTCAACGCAGTTGAAAGTGGTATTGACAAGTATAGTTTTAGTAAGGCATTATCATTACGTATTTTCAGATCAAGAGCTAATGATCTTCAGGGTCATATTCAGTTCTTTTATGGTCTAAACCTCGTCCCTGGTTTGTGGCATGTGCCTTCTTTCATCGAGTTTTATTTGTTGATGGACTGATACATGGCTTTGCCACATGGAACATAAACTAAGGAATTTGCTTATTGTTATTAGAATCATCTTTGGCTTCAAGAGCAAAATGATTCGGTTGCATTGATTTGTGTTGCTGGGTTTCCTACATATTTGTTTTCTGACCTTAATGAGCTTGGTATAGTTGGAAACTCTGTTCATGACGGTTATTTTCCTTAATATGGTGATGTGGCTGTTATAAGACACCTACAGTTAAAACATATGCTTGTTTAATTCTTGAGGGAACGCATTGTTGGTTTCCCTTTAATTTGCCGTTACCGTGGATTTTGGATCTGACTTGACTATAGACCGAGGCAAGCTTAAGGTTGCAGATGCCTCAATTTGGAAAAGAGCCATAAATAAATAAAAAGAAGTTCTAAGTAAACAAAAACTTTTAAACCAGAATAAGGAGCTGCAGATCAAAAGCACTTGACAAAGTCGTGAAAAGATATGGCATTGATGTAAGTTACACACTCTTGTTGTCTGAGGACTCTGACCCTATTAGGACTATGGTCACCAATTTAAAGTAATAGGCATTGGTCACAGAAGGCCCTAAAGAACATCACATCTTAAAGGTACAATTAAATTAACTTTTCTTCAGATGTTTCAGCACTGTTTTGCCAAAATACTGATTATGAGCACATTAATTAGGGACGCGAGACTTTGAGCACATTTAGGTTAAATCCGGCTACAATCTAAAGAAACTGCTTTCAGTTGCAGCAATCAAATAAATTGGTAAAACTTTAAAAGATATCTGGATTCATTCTTCACTGCGAATACACTAACTTGTGCACCTGCCAAAACGTACAAGAAGCTTATTCTTCAAACAATCAAAAACATATTTAGGAAGATCTAAAAACCCTAATCCTATATGACATCTGCTTCATCTTCACTTCTTCAGCATGTCTCCCATAAGAGTTTGGCCCAAACTGTTTTGGTTCATTTTTTCTGGAGATATAATCGATCTCCATCATTAGTCAATTCACAAATTAATATGAGAATAAGACCTTTGCATCTAAAAAGTAAAGTTCAGTCCCTATATGGACTTTGTTAAAAAGCGTTGCACTTGCTAAACATACTTAATGTGCATTGAATGTTTCCTCGTTAAGCATGTTTAATAAAAGTACCTCACGCACTCATTAACAATATTCTTTCCCTGTAGCATGAGAAAAAAGACAGTATCAAGAATACAAATTCAGTAGAGCAAAAAGAAAACTTCAAAAGAAAATTAGGATAATAGACTTTATGGCAGCCAGTCTGAACAACCTCCTACAGATGGAATGACATGGTGATGCAGCGTGTTACACTCGCTAGTAACAGCCTGTGTAGTCCCAGAAGAGGTATCAGTCAAAAGACATACAAGTACAGGAAGAAGAAGAGTTTATGATGGTCCTTTCACTCCCCATCACATGTTTACAACATCTGACTCTCTCTCTCTCTCTCTCTCTAATTTAATGTCTTTGGTATATGATTATGCAATTAATAGGAAACAGGTGGACAAAGATTTGCATCTCAGAGAAAAAAACATTCTAGGAAGTAAAAATGAAAAAACATACATGAAAACACATAAAGGAACAGACATACTGTTAGGGCTTCCACTCAAGAACACCCCATCTGACCAAGACCAAGGTCACTTGGATTTGGGTACTGTTCAATATATTACTTCTTTCTCCAGCTTAGGTATTTGCTGATCAAATCGGTGCAAGAAAATTATTGCAAAAGAAAAGCACTATTGCAAGTAGAAGTATGAGTCATAAAGGCCTGAAAGCTTTGCTTTTACTAAATATAATCGCTTATACTTTTTGAATTCTAAATTATTTTGTTAAATATTGAGAGTGGAACATCTTTAAGCATCGATTTTTCCCCTAAGATCTGTGAAATAAAAGTCAAATCTTCATAATCCTAAAAGACAACCACAAAGATTAAAGAAACACAGACACACGCACAAACACGGAGAGAGAGAGAGAGAGAGAGAGAGAGAGAGAGAGAGAGGCGGGGTGACAGATAGAGAGTAAGCACACAGAGCTTCAAGCATGATCGTGCAAGAAAACGCCATGTGTGCTCACTCTCTTCTGTCACCGCCCATACCCTTCAAAGGTTAAAGAGGAGCCATATCACAAACCCAAGAACCATTCAGCTATTGATTGCTTGCTCCCTTCCTTAATTGCACAAAAATAAAACTAAAAACCCCTGATTTTGACAATGCACTCTCAAACTCAAAGCCCTTGTTACTGTTCCATAGTGTGGAAAGACTAGACTTTGGCTTTGCTGATGAGATGAAGAATCTGTATATATGGGGCCTTATATAGATGGAGAAAGATGGGGTAGGAATAAATGTGGGTACCTCTTCCCATTCTCTTCTTCTTACTTTTTATTATCATCGTCCGAGAGAGAGAGAGAGAGAGAGAGAGAGAGAGAGAGAGCAAATAAAATTTTCATCTTTTCTGAATCTGATCTCCTTTCCAAAAAGATCAAACCAAACTCATTTACTCAGTTACCATTTACCGATGCATCTTGTGATTCTAAATCTTATCCGCTTCTCTCTAAACCCTAGCTACTATGACACATCTCTCTCCATCTCTATCTCTCTCTCGGAAAAATAAAGAATTGAAACCCTAACTACGACTGTGTCCCTGCGTTGTGGTCTTTCTCTCAGTTCACATGTATATCTTTGTAAGAATGATCTTACCAACCCAGAGAAAGATTAGTGGTGAGGAATTCTGAACTTTCATTTTGGTGGGTACATATCTATAGAAAATGAATTTAAGATTCTTTATCATATTTCAGTCTAGAATTTGGATAGATGCAAATCTTTTATTTCCTTACTGTCTCAATTCGTTTTACTTAAAAAGGAAGAACAATTCTTCATGTATCAATGGTTTTTAGGAGACAAAGTAAGCAATAATTGCATCGAGATTTTACGCATTCGACAAGAATTGTAGCATATAAGAAGAATAAAAATCTGTATATACATCTTTACCAAAAAAAAAATCTGTATATACATAATCCTCCATTCAGCCAAAAAAAAAAAATTCAGCCATTGATCATCAATGCACTTGTGGGATCTAGAAAAGACTATGGTCATGCATCATTTGTTGTCTGCGCATTACAATAAAACACTGACCTAAAGTCACACCATATGTGTCACGCCCCGACTCTACCAATACTTTCCACACCTCACCTTCATGAGTCAAACGATGCGACATCTCAGGATTACGTCGCCGACTCAACTTTCTCACGTCAGAATTAATCGTGACGAAAACAAATAATTAAACCCAAACAAATAAATTGGAGAATACCAGAATAACTAAGCATGCCCAACCGCCAACTTATAGAACATTACAATATCAAATATTTACAATATTCAATTACATGCACACTGTACCCTTCGATACCAACTTGGTCTACCAAGCAGACATACAATATATTCCATCCACCATAATCATACACCTAAAAAGGGGATAGACACCCAACTCTCCAAAAATGGTACCCCTCGACAATCACTCCCAACCTCTTCAATTAGCTCCGACGACCTCGCGACAGCATCCATTCATAATCCGACTCACTGTCACCCGAATTTGATTCCTCTTTGATCGTCGCTTCCACTGAAGACTCCAACTCAACTCCGATTTCTATCGGGTGATTTATGTCACCCGACTCCCCAGGGATCTCATCTGGCTCCTCTACAACTGGTTCTTTGTCTGGCTCGATCTCTGGCATAAATAAGGGATTGTAATTGTACTCAGGTATGTTTTCCTCGCCATCCTCAGGCTCTGCTTTTGGCTCGTCCTCACTTGGATCCTTACCTAGATCCTCGCCATACTCCTCCTCCGGCTCACCCTTCGGTATCTCATCCAAGTGTATATCCGTAGGGTCGAGTCCTGCCTAGGACTCTTCTGGATTTGGGTCTAAGTCGTTCACCGAAGAACCCGGCGCTGTTGGAATAGGGTGATGTCTTGACTGGGCTATACTGAGCTCTATACTCATCAATTCTCCATTAGGCGGGGGAATAGCTGCTGGGTCCTAGTCCCCAACTCCGTCAAAGGGAACATCGAAACCGGTAATAGGACCGAACTCATCAAGTCCATCTCTAAACGTCCACGCAGTGTAGATGTGAACCTGCTAAGGGGGATGTCCTACGTCTACCCACAAAGTCAAAGTATGCTTGATCAAAGTGTACTGTTCATCCATGGAGTACTCCACAAAATTATTATTTGTGTGTATGACTATACCGAAACACTCTGGTGGCGGCGGTGGCGGCTGATTCATTGCTCAAGCGGGTGATCTGAAATGGTTTGGTTTATACAACCATGAAACACTTCTCAATAAGTTGCAACCTAAACCCTACCTAAGCTACCACATAATTCCAGATACGTATAAACACATAACCAATCAATCCACACAAACCCAATCCACAACTACAGCAATCAATTTTCACACACATACCATATCACGCGAATTTTACACATATCAAATCACACGTCAATCACACCGCATTCCCAACCAACTCGTTGTGCCCACATTTACTTAAACACTTTCTCGGCCCGCATATTTATGCCTCGGCCCACTCGATCGCGCCTCGAGCATCACGCGTCTCGGTCCGATTCCACATTCACACTTTCCACTTCACATATATCATGCTCAATCGCATTCTTGGCCCAAGTCATCACGCCTCGGCCCACTCGATCGCGCTCCGAGCATCACACGCCTCGGTCCGATCTCACATTCACACTTTCCTCAGTCCGTGCTAAATGCAACAAGCTTACGTGATCGAAACCCAAACTTATAATACTTCGGTCCAATCTCGGTCTCACCCGAGTTGAACGTGCCTTAGACCGATCTCATTCTTACTTTTTCAATCCTTAGCATGTGCCAAATGCAGCAGACCTACGTGATTGCTGCCTAAGCTTATAATGCCTCAGCTCGATCCTAATCTCATGTTCACATACAATCGTATCGAATTCCATGCACACACTTGCACCTCACACCCCACAACATCACAGTCACATCACAAACACACAGTCACGAATAAATCAGTATTTTTCCACACTCAAACATTTTTAAATCAATTCAAGTCATTCACGGGACTTTCATAAAATCCTGAGTTGGACCTAACGGTACCAACCACGCAACAAACGGAGCCCCACAGCACATCAAACAACACGTCACAGCCATCAATTGGCCTTTTCCGCACCCGAAATCACAATATTCCACTCCCGGCTCTTCACGGCTCTTTCATAAAATCATGAGCCGGACCTAACGGTGTAAATCACACACCCAACAGCACCCCACAGCACATCAAACAGTCCAACACGAGCCTCTACAATTCCTCTGAAATTTTTCGAAATCAACCCTACGGCCCGTTATTCCGTTCAGCCCCTAATTTCTATCAAATCGCGTCTAAACGGGTCCAAAATTTACCCGATATACTAGGCGAGGTTTAGATTGAACTTACCAAGCTCTAAACTAACACGGTTAGAGCAAAAGCGACGGCAAAAACCAAAATCTAATAGCGGCTTGCAACAACGGCGGGCGTACGGCAAGCGACGGCGGTGGCTTGGGCGGCTCACAGAGAAAGAAAGCCAGAGAAAGACAGAGAGAGAGAGAGAGAGAGAGAGAGAGAGAGAGAGAGAGACGAGAGAGAGAGACGACAGGTGAGGGTGGCGTGAGGCTTGGCGGGGAGGGCGGCGGTGCGGCGCACGACGATTGGACGTTGGTGATCGGCGGCGGTGGGAGAGCTCACGGTGGAGAGAGAGTTCGGGAGGGAGAGAGAGAGGTGGAGCTGAGAATGGGAGAGAGAGAAATGAGTCTTGGTTTATCTTCCAAGTTTTGACCTAATTTTGCAAAATGACCAAAATGCCCCTCTCTAATTTTTTCATCCGACGGTCCAAATTCTATCTTATCTTGAAATCGACGGCCCAGATCGAATCTCATCCAAAATATCCAAGGGCAATCTTGTAATTTTTCAAAAAGTCCAAGGGCAAAATTGTCTTTTCCAAATTTAAGAATAAAATGACCAAAATGCCATTTGCCCATAAAACTAGCCCTTTAGAAATCCTTAGGGGTAAAATGGTTACTTTCTCTGTTTCTCACCGAAATCGAATTTTTCTGAAGGATTCGGGCACATCCAAAATTGCACGTTATAACCGCAACGTCGTCCTAACATTTTGTCATGACTTCCTAATTTTTCGATACTTGATTTGGTCTCAATTTAATAATTAAATCATATATAAAGTAACTCGTGCATATCTCTGACTAACGGACGGCTTTTGGGGAAATTCACATAATCGATCCGTGACTGACACTAAATTGAGTCATGTGCAATTTATTCAGACCGTAACGACTTCGGTTGTCAACAAAATCACGAGAATCGATTACTAGTTCCGATGAGTACGATCGTTTGGAATAGGTTCGGGATCGTTTGTCAGTTCATTTCGAGGTCCAACGGAATCACCGGTGATCCACGTGTATGATAATAACGAATCGGCCCATCACTATCCTAAGATTGGCCTACACTGGCTCAAAATGTCACCTCGACGATTTTATGGTCGAAATTCAATTCACGATCGAATTCTTCTAGTCGTACGAATTTAAATCCCTCATTAGCCTTTTCCTAATTGTTAGTATCTCAAGAATGACCAGTTCCGGACGAAATTAACTACAAATACATTAATAAATAATTCATTTCATAATTTCTAAACGGACGAAATTTCGGAATGTCACAATATGCCACATGATCTTTTGTATGCTAGTCTTCGCAAATAGTTTTTCATCTGTAGCAGGACCGATTGTTAGACCAACACAAGTGGTCTAGCATGTGCTCAAATTTCATGTGTGAAATCTAGATTTTCCAATTATATCGTGCACAAAAAAGCAAAAACTCATAGATTATTTAACTTCTTTTCTTTTTCCTTTTCCCTTGAAAAAACATATCTTTGAGATCTTACAGATGTACCACATCAAACGGTGAATTTCCACCACTCGGGAGCGTGACCATCTTCAAGAATGTTACACAGCTTAGCTGTAGAGGCAAATAAGATCATGATTAATTCTCGCTCTTTCTTTTACTCTCTCTTTTGCTAATTGTAACAAAGAGCAGCACGTGCAAAAGAGTGAAAGCTTCAAAACAAAGCATATAATTTTAAAAGATTATTTAGGAAAATTAAGTAATATATTTGTATGTATGAAGTCACTCCACTTAGGTTTTCACAAGCTCGAATAAAAGGAGAATGCAAGGGTTGCATTAGGTAGTCGACAATCATTTCAGCAATCTAAACTCCTCAAATGTTATAACATAAATCACTCAAACCCTGCCTAGTGGCTTTGCCCAATTGTGTTAAAGTATTTAAATTACATATTCATCTGACAGCTTAAATATTTGAACAATTAGCAATCCCACAAAATTTTACATTACTATGTTTTTTAAATCCTATTTGTTTAACCTATTATATATTTCTCCGTTTTAGTCTCAAAGTTTTGAAATAGTTGGCGGTACTTTTGCAAAATCTCCCGTGCTTGCGGTCATGATGGATCGAGGGGTGCTGACAATGACCCCTACCCCATAGGTAAAAAGAAAATCCCAAATATTAGGAAATCTTCTCAATATTTGTATACATAAATATTTAGCTAAAAGGTTTTGCTCTCGCCTTATTTTCAGTGGTTGGCTTATATTTATTTAAGCATTTTAAGTTTCACTCCTACTTTGATATGGAACATCTCTATGTTTAGAAACATATTATATATAAACAACTTTTTGTAAAAAAATCTAAATGCTATTAAGTACCTAAGAATAATTTCTTTTCTTTCTTTTTTTGAAGTGGAAAACCAAGACCTCTTTCCAAAACCAGGTTTTACTTAAGCCTCCAAACATATTCCGCAGGAAATGTACATTGAATCATATAAAGGGTACCAAAATGGAAAGAGGCCCATCTTTTGCACTCTGGGAATCAAGCTTTTCTCATCAGAAAGTCCCCTCCACCCTTTTGTTTTTTACCCTTTCCGAAGGAACAGAACAAAGCTATTTGTATTGGATATGTTGGGAGCATCAATCAATTAATCAAATCATCTCTAATGTTGACCCGTCCCCACCTTCTAAAGCAAAGGGAAAGGTACCAATGGAAGCAATGCACGCCATGATCCCTTAGTTCGAGCAAACGTAATACGATGCGGCGCTGAATAAAGCAGCTTAAAGTATATATGCTTTCTAATAATTGGAAAACTAACTTAATTGTGCAATTTGAAGCAAAAGAATCTTTGACTTATTGTTCTGCCAATCACAGCCAACGCGTGGCTTTCGTGGGACGTTTTGTCTTTTCCTAAATTCCCCACACAGCCTGAGCATATGTTTTGTCCACAGGATTTGATTCTTAAAGTCGTAATGTTAAGAATTAAGGTGATCAACCAATCACACTATCGTTTATTGCAACGAATTGCATCCTTTCTTCCATCCTCACCATCCAATCAGCCGACTTTTGTACAAGAGATCTAACGATTAGGAGAAAAATGGGACAAATGAAACTCGAAATGCCATAATTTTCATAAGGTACTTACTTAGTGCCAAAAATTTTCAACGGATTACTTCAATGTCACTTTGATTATAAAAAAAAAACCAATCATATAAGTGTCATCTCTTATTTGGAACCCTGAAAATTCGATGTGCCAATATTTTATGGTTTTTTCAGACCAACATGGCTCATCGATGCTCTGAGTCAGCATTAATAGCCTCAAATGACGTCATTGAACATGTCTGCCTTAAATTTAAACCCTAATTAGGACAAATCAAGAGATTCTCCCTCTTCTTCAAACCATAATTTGGACTAGATAATTTGAGACAAAATTAAGAGCTGAATCTTGCAACGAAGAGCAAGAGCAGGACAAGCAGCTCAAGTTCATTTCAACAAGATGCAAAATTTTCAAGTTGAGTAACATAGGTGATCGAGCGAGATTAGGGAAAAAAATTTCATATTGTGCAAAGTTTTCACCTCTTTCTTCTCATATTTTATTTCAGTTTCGATGAAGAGCCTCCCCACGCCATACCCATATTAAGATTAGGGCATTCTGCCAATGCCATAAGCTCAAGCTCAAATCTTCCATTCCTTGAGTTTGGTGTGAAGTGACAGTCCATCAATGGCAAAGAATTTGCTGGTCCTGAGCCTCGCGCCCCACTACTTTTGGGTGATGCTTCTTCAGCTTTGATATCTTCGCCTGCGAGTGAGTTTTGGAGTTAGCATTTGCTTATAGACCAAGCGAGTGACCAAGTCAGAACAACGAGAGAGAGAGAGAGAGAGAGAGAGAGAGAGAGAGAGAGAGAGAGAGAGATCCTTTACACTATGGCGTTGTATTTTATTCTTGAATCACTTTATCTCTTGAAATTTACTGCAATTACCCTCCATACTTTCATAAACACCTGTCAGTAATATTCAACAATTATATTTTTAGAATGAAATTTTATGGTTACCTCTAAAGAGAGCATTATTGCTAATCTCAACCTTTTCCCATCTAACTAGATCTAGGTGGTCACTTACACATCATTAACAAGTATAAATCAAGTCGCTATATGTTTTTGGAATTCCTTTGAACTAACCTATTCTTTTGATGATAGTAAGTGGCGAGAGAGTTTATTATTCATTGGCTTTTTACACCATATCATGATTAAAGTGATTATTGATCCTCAATATGCGCTTGTGTCATTTGTTAAACACCGCTTGCATAATTATGTTTTACACTAATGGTTGGCGTTAATTACAAATCCCGTTAAGGTGCACAAAAGCGACTTTCCTTTTTGCGAAGTGGATATGGTACAAGCATGCGATTCACATAACAGAAGATTTAGGGTCCCTCCTTTTCGTAGTGGAGGAGCGATATGGAAGACCTTGGATGTCCTCAATCACAATGGGAATTTTCTTATTCCAAACAGATCTTATGCTTGCTTACTGTCACTCAAAAAAATTGCAACAACACCCACACACACACACACACTTGCGTCACCAAGAAATAATAATGATTGATAGGGATGAGCATCTGATCTTTTGCTTCAGCCGTTGCAGCACCTTTTACATTGAGTCCAACCTCTGGTGTGGGGATCCTGGCATGATTGGCATCTTCTACTCTCACCCTATCGTCTTCTTTCTCCTTTCACTTTCGGCAACTAGCCAAGAATGGCCCTCTCTTGACGATGGCATGACCTTTGCACAGTTAGTGTCCACGTGGCATCGTGGGGATGAGTTCTCTCTCGTCGGCACAACCCTAACCATACGTTATCTAATATAAAAAGAAATTATGTCTCGCCAACTTGATTGGAATAGTCATTTTCATAATTGTGTAACATTCAAGGGTATTGACTGAACTTTTGCGTTGTGGCTCCTTTGTCTTTTTGGTCCGAGGGCTGCATTCGCAGTAGACAAAATGTTTGCTGTTGTAACTCGGGTGGTGATGAAGGAATGGGGGCATGTATAGACAGATCCAAAGATGTTGCCAGAAGAACACGTAAAATTCACTGGCCAAGATTAAAAAAAAAAACCCAATAAAATACAAAAGATGTACATAGATAAAGCCCATGTTCATAACCAAATTGAGTGCATGACATAATAGGGGAAAGTATAAGAGAAAGGCATCAATGTATGTTTGTATGCAAGAAGTATTATTATTCACCCCACTTAGTCAAGTAGTTAATTAAACCATGCCACGAAAATTATTGTTACATGTTGGGCTCTTGTTGGAATTTGTTAAGAATTTATATCCCATCCGGCGCTTGTTAACGATAGTCAAATCTTATACGGAGTCGGCTTAAAGCACTCTCTCTGAGGAAAGTTTCCTTGTTTAAAGGACTTTCTTCCCTATGGCGCCGGGCTCAAAATCTAGATCCATAAATAAAGAAGTTAATGGTGCAAACTAGACTATGACAAATACAGTTCACCCATGGGGCCCAATTGATGGAATGTCCCATAAGCCCATCGATCGTAAAGGCCAAATTGTATAATTGATCCATAAGGCCCGTAAATGAAATGCATGATGAGCTCATCGATCATGAGTTTTTGATAGGGAGAATTTTAGTGAAGTACATAACACATGGCCATGATCGATTAACTCGAAGCACATATAGAAGTTAAGATTGGGCTAATGAAAATTCATCAATCGTGAGATAATCCTAGCAAAAGAATTGGGAAGAGTTAGGGGTGTGCAAAAGAACCGGTACCCGCCTGAACCGCCCGGAACCGGATCGGAACTGATAGTTCCCAAGGGAACTTGTCCAGTTCCTGGTTCCAATTTTTTGGAACCGGTGGGTACCAATCCGGTTCCCGGTGTGGAACTGTCCACCCGGACCAGATCGGTAATATAATAATGATATATTTTAATTTTTAAAATTTTTAACTAAAAAAATCTTACCAAAAAAACATTTAAAAAGAAGAAAATTTGTTATCATGTCTAAAGGTCTTGTGTAATTGGGATAACCTTGGTCATTTTTCCCAATAATTGATGGGTACCCACTTGATTTGTAGATGATGTGGTTAATATAACCGATCATAATGTATGAATTATATGGAAAGTTATGTTATTTTCTTTTTGTTCTGTTGATCCGATATTAGTCCACAGATTTCTTTTTTTTTATTTATCCAGAAAAACTTGTTGGGACTGGTTCTATAGACCCACTTGGGAACCAAACCGGACCGATGGTCCGGTTCTCAAGTGGATCCATGAAATCAACGGGTGGGTCTCGGTTCCAATTTTTGGAATCGATTTTGTAGCGGGCGGTCCACAGTTCTAGGGCGAGAACCGTCCATCCGGACCATACACACCCTTAGGAAGAGTTACAAATCATCCCTAAAGTTGCATGCAAGTCAAGGTAATCGGAGACTCTTGCACAAGCGTAACAAAGTGGCTCATATAAGACACAAGAGCAATCAAACCATAAACAAGCACAAAGATTGCACAACTACCAATCAACACACAACATCAATCAAGGCATTCGCAAGAAAACAAGACATCACATTCTGGAGATGGAAAGATCATTTGAAATGCATCGATTTAGATATTGCATATAGTTTGAATTTGAACTTTGAAATACGATTCTGGGTTCTAGCACTCGTCTTTGTTCTTTCCGGTCATCGTTTGTAAGCTTTTTACTTTCTACGCACTTTCGTCATCTCTATTAAGAAGTTTATGTTCAATTTTAGTGATTAAGTGAGTGCGGCATCCAAGAATATAAGTCATATGTTTTGATTCAATAAAGTTTCATGTAATTTCCCTATTTGTTCCCAATCTACTCTATGAATTATTTTAGTAGTTTAAGTTCTACAAAATTCTCGAGGTTTATACTATAATCTATTTACTTCTGATTTGAAGTCAAATCCTCGGTTGGACTTTTTTTTTTGGTTGAAAGAAAATTTTATTTATTTCTCAAAAAGATACATGAGAAGTATAGCGACTTTCATGACAAAGAAAATTGAAACAGAGCAAATCCCAAAATACAACAAAACAAAGTCAAATCCAGAAAACAAGGAGGATCACTAGAGAACCGGTAGAGGTAAGCACATTCCAGAAAACAAGGAGGATCAACAGAGAACGGGCAAGGGTAAACACATACTCATTCTATAAAAACGAATTTGTCAAGCAAAACAATTGACGACCGATCACTAAATCTCGTATTATCATCAGTGATGAGCACATACTCGTAAGTCCTTCTCCAATAACTACGGTGTTGTCCATTGGCAATGCACACCTTGATTTGGCTTTCTCTACACCATCGCCGAACGAAGACCACCAAAAAGGGTTGAAAAAACGTAGATCTAATTTTTGGAAGAGCGAATCTTTGTGGTTTAGCAAGATGCCAAAGCTCTTATGAGCATCAATGAAATTGGAGGCAGAGAATTTGTACATGGACAAAACATGGGGTATTGAAATTTCGAAAATATTATTAAACTCCCAAATCTAAATGAGGAGAGAGAATCTCATATATTTAGAACTAAATCATAAGAGTTCAAACTCTCAGATCTTGATTAAATTGGGAGATGAAAGCTCCCAAATTTAGATCGGAAGAGATGAAAAAACAAGAAAAGAACAAAAAGACTCAAACAAAATCAACGAGAGGAGATGGTGAGGCTAGCTCAAACCCTCCCCCATGGTTGAAACTTGAAGAATAAAAATGGAGAGAGAAGAGAGAGAGAAAAACTTTCCGGCTTCAAGTGTTCCTCGATTGGACTTTAATACTTGAAACGAGTGAGTTTCTCGTGGCCACAACTTAATACATCTGACACTCCCATAATGAGCATCCATTGCATTTCGTTTTCAATCACAACCATAATCTCCTTTAGTCTCCCATAATCTCGCATTAGTTACAAATCAAGAAATACATTTGAAATTTAGAAATATGGAGAACTCTTGTCACTACTAGCAAAAGAGCCAATAGGGACAATTTTTAAGAGGGCGCGTTTTCCGGATGCTTCCCAATCATCCCAATTCTTTCCAGGCAACGGATCCAGAGATCCACAACCTCATGTTCATGTCTTCCCAATAAATGAAAGGCCAAAGAGGCAAAACCAAATTCAAAATAGATCGACACTCGCAAAGTCCGACTACGTTTCATTTCAAATAATCGATGTCACGAGGTATTTGTTAATAGTAACATGAACACTTGCCTTTCTCCTTTCAGGGCTGCGTTGGGTCGCCATGATAATGACTAAGATGAAACAGGATAAAGAGGGATACAAAGAAACTGCGCTTAGACCAATTTTAGTGGAGTAAGTTCGTTATTATACCGAGCATACAAGGCACGAAGAAGGAAGAAGGAAATCTCTGGCAGTACGGTGACATGTTAAGATGGGCCTTGAGGCCCATAAGATCTGGGCTTAGTAAGATTAGGCCATTAGTGCAAGCGTCGGGAATTCTCCTTGCGCCCAATTACATGCAAGGAGTTCTTGGTGTACGTCCTGTTTGTAATCTACTTTCTTGCATTTTCTGAGCCCTGGAATTTATATCTCTTCCATGAACGACACACTTTCATGACTTCGGGAACAAAAAAAAAAAACTAGCAAAAGAAAAGGAACAGAAAAAAAAAGTACAAGCAAGGGTTGTGAGCATTTTTGCCTGTCGATTAAGTTACGAACCTTGGTCAATTGAATTTTTAATGTTTTCATCAATCATTCCAACTCCTAAGTTTCACGTTCGGTCAAGGTTGGTGAGCTACGCCTTGCCCATGTTACGACACAAAGAGTTTTTCCAACGATAAAAAATTCACAATAAGACGTGATTGGCTGAGAGTGAAAACCGTCGACACTCGATTGATCAAAATAAAATTGTGAGCGGCTTAATTTGTCAACGGGAAATAAAAAGAAGTTTGGATTGGAACTATCATTATAAAGTCATGCCTATGCGAATTAGACTCTAGATATCTGGACGAAAACGTGAAGTTTGGTACTTGATGGGGGAAGAGACTATGGCTTGTCTTCAATCAAATTCGAATTATTAATGATGTGGTTAGGTAGTGTACGTGAAGTTATATAATCAAGAAACACGATGTGGACAGAGATTAGTGTTGGTTGAGGTGCATTTGTAGCTGTCATCCCTATTATAGCTAAATGCATCATCTCTCCTTAGTTAGAGAGAGAGAGAGAGCGAGAGGGAGAGACTTGTCCCCTTAGGTGAAGCTTACTCTGTCATCTGGTCTTAGCTTGTTGACAGAATATTTGTCTTTTAAATTACACCACCCATTTGATTAACCTTGATTATAGCATTTTGAATAAGCAATTCATTAATGACAATTGTTTTTTGTTTAAATATTTCGAAAAATGCAATTACGTATCAAGCCTTCGAAGATATGTAGAGGAAATGTTATGCAGGACAGCCATCCATCCAAGCCAACATCTTTTTTTCTAAACCGATGGTACTTGCCACTTGATTATTAGTTTCAATATGCGGAAATATCGCGTTCCTTGTATTAAGACAAATATCAGAGCTTTGACCTTCTCTCAAATAAAAGAAAGTATGTTATACACACTCGCATATATGTACGTACGTACGTACCTATGTATGTATATGTACATATATGTTAAATATAGTTTGTTAGATAGGCTCAGATAAAAGAATGTACAGACACCCTTCCTCTCTTTTATGGACTGCATAAAATTTCCCCCTGTGAAAACCGTGTGTGTTGGTTCTTGCTTTGCGTATTTTAATTTCTATCCGAGTATCTGTCACCGATTACAGAACTTTCTCTTTCCATACTTCTTCCATTTGCTTAAACGTATGAAATTGAAAAGGATAGTGTATTCCAGATGCCTCCTATGACTTAGTCAAAAAACAAGAAACAGTTAGTCATCAGCAGGATGGGTTAACGTGTTCAGACAATCAACAACTCGTCGAGTTATTTCCGAAGTCTCCAGATAGGGACTTCAAAATGTCATTATTTTTGGAGGAAAAGTCCAAGCCTATAGCAGCCATACCATACTCAAAAGTCAATATCTTGGTTGGACACCACATTTTCTTCCATCTCTGTATCATCCTCATCGCCTCTCTGTGCATCTCTCTTCCCATTTCCTTCTCATTTTCTTCTGAAACTCCAATTTTTTCAAGAAACAATCAAAGACTCAAGACCCAACACCCATCGACCATCACCTACCGCCACCAAGGCTTCAGTCTTGTAATCCATGGCTGACTACAACTACAATCACAACAGATCAAAGTCCTATGGAGGCCCTAACATGATGCAGTTGCAGCCATACTATGGACCACCACCACAATCACACAGTGACCTCAGGTCTTATAGTGCATCATATGCACAGACAGACATGTGGGGCACTTACAGCAACAATAACTTCAACAGGGACTTGAAGCTGAAGAAAGGGAAGAGCACATCTGGGTCAACCTCAAAGTCATGGATCTTCACTGACCCTGAGTTCCAGAGGAAGAAGAGGGTGGCTAGCTACAAGATGTATGGGGTTGAAGGCAAGGTGAAAGGGTCTTTCAGGAAGAGCTTCAGGTGGCTCAAGGATAGGTACACACGGGTGGTTTATGGTTGGTGGTGAGAAATTAGATGTTGGGGTTGTCGTTAAATCCTTTTTTGGCCTGCAAATTTGGTTCTGTGAAATATGTTTATGAGGAATCTTTGATTTTCCAAAAGGGGTCCTCTTTCACTTTGGAGGGATGTATTCATGAGTCTAGGGTATATGGATTGGACAATTGGCATGAATTGTATATTAGTGGCACCGGTAGTTGTTAATCCAATCGTTTGCAATCTTCTCCCAAGGCTTAAAATTTTTCGGCATGTGTGTCTTGTTTCGGTGGACTCGGTATAAGCAACTTCATTCATCCCTTTTGATTCAACCTGCAGTTTCTGCAGAATTGAGTTGTTGTGATTAGGTGATGTCTTCGGTTTCTTGCTAGACTTGGCCCATGGTATCATGGTTGGGAAGTCACTCATCTGTTCTCTATTTTCCTGTTCAGGTTCTCATTGTCGTTGAAGTAGTTTAACAACTGCTGTGACATCCTTCATTGTGAATCGGTGTACTTCTTCATGATTGATCACCAATATTACCTAGTGATGTCCACAAACTCAACCTTCTCTGTCAACGAATTGTCGAAATGATCTATCCCGCAGCAACTCGAGGGACAAATTCTTTTGTTTTTCCTGATATATCTGATGGACGCTATCGATTAAGTTCAGGTGGATTTGTCATAAGCAAGGCTTGTCTTTTTGGAGAGTAAACTATAACTGGGCATCCTCCTGAACACGTTGTGTCATCAAGTCTGGTGTATACTGGTAAATTATCACATTGCGCTCTTTCCCTCTTTTGTTTTACCAATTATAGTGGAACACGTTCCAGCTGTTGTATGTCTGTTTCTTCACTTTTGCTCGCACTGGTTGGTAAATAGAACACAAAACACAAGACAATGTTTGGTACATGATCCGTCCCAATGTAGTTGTGCCGTCTTTTCTCCATCAGTGGAACTGTCTTGAATACCATGTGCCTGTGAACTGAAAACAGCAAGATGTAGCAAGTTTGAGTGCCCGACTCAATCTGCTTCTTTATTGACACCGTCATGGATTGACTCAGTTGTTTGACTAGACTCATCGCATACCCGTAATTACTCTATGCCTCCTTATATCTTGCTATCTTCGATTGGAAGGAGGCTGCCGAACAATCCGATACACCAGTTTGTGCACCACTCATGCGCTTTAAATTTCTTGTCACTCTTCCCATCGAAATCTACAAGTAAGAAATATTATCCTGATCTCTGCTCGATCCTGTTGTTGGATGTTTGCTCAGTGAGTACTGTGAGATGTGAAGAAGTTAATCAGGGGGTTAATGTCTACCTGTTGAACCAATGCCCAGATAACACTGAAGGCTCGAGAATGGAAGGGTCCTTGACATGCCATTACTTTCTGAAATTGGAACAGTCAATAACCAATTCTCAGAATTAACATGGCTCGACTCTCAATTGCATCATTCCGTGATACTCTGGCGTTGTCCGCTCCGTAAACCTTGCCTTTTTTTTCTGTACCGGTACCCTTTTTGTTAAAACCTGGATCATAGATATCCTCCATAACTTTCTTGCAATTTATCGGCATGTTTATGATGGAGTTGGTCACCATTCGACGGTCACTTATGCAATGAAGCAGGTGAGTTTCATACTCACTGAATCATGTTCGTTAACTATTTATGTGGCGCGGTTTTTCTTTTCTCATGCGTGTTGATAGTATCGAACCGACAGAAAACGTGACAATCAAATATATGCTCTTTACTATCCAGGTCGAAAGGCTTACATAATCTCTGGTGAATTGGTAACAAGCGTGAAAACTTTATGTGACTAAGGTTTTGTACATTTCGGCGGAAAATGAATTTGGAAAGCGATCATTCTTTTGGAATATATTATTCGGATCATTCATTTTCCCCCGCGAGACAAATGTATTCTTACTTCTGGAATGCATTACATCCGTCCAAATGATGGTTGTGTGCTAACTCCTGGTGTGTGAATTTTAACGCCGGTCCAAGGATGCCAATAGTGGACGGCATACATTCGTTTCATTAGGCAGTCAAACTTTCTAACTACATTTATTTTCAGCCATAGTTTCATGACGACAACAAAAGAACTCGTGCCTGCGCCCAATGCAAGCGTTTTGAACTCAAAAATTCGCCAACCTAATAAAAATACGTCTAAATTAAAATTTACCAACCTAATAAAGAAACGAAAAAAACGAGAGTTTTGAAAAATAACCGTTAACGCCAAAACCTCGGCCCTCTAATCCCATGATCAAGGAAAGTGGTTAACTCCAGACAGTTACCTCTTTTGACATTGATGAACGTGTTAGAACAGAACCCCAGAAAAGAGACCCACTACCTTCAATCCATCAGTACGTGCACCGAAACTACTCCCTTCGATGAAAAAAAAAAAAGCGGCATAAATAGTGATCAAAGCCATGAGCTGTTCAGCAAAGTCTCTTCCTTCCTGAGAGCGGGTTCCCTATTCCTCGACGTCATGGAAGAGCTGTTCAGCAAGTCCTCGCTCCGGTCCAACCTCGCCGAGTTCGTCTCTGCCTTCATCGTCGTCTTCGCCGGCATCGGCTCCGTAATTGCCGCCGGCATGTTCTCATGGAGCTTGCATTGCACAGATTTCATGAGAATATACTATCAGTAGGAACCGTTGTCGAACTTATGTATCATATCATAATCTAAGTGACTACAATTGATCTTAAGCATGGGTAATGGAGAGAAAGATTTTGGTTTTCAATTGATTTTAGCTATGGCTGATAATAAATGTAGTTAGTTTGCGGTTTTAATATAGCCTCTTAGCAGAGTCGCTATGGAAATGGAAAGGATAGATTTTGGAAGACATTATTAGCAAACTTGATAATGAATTTGGCACTAGTATTATCTATGATTTCTAGCATAGTTGGTTAAGAGCGTCATGAATTGAACGTATGTTAGCAAGAGCTTCTATGAGAATTTTACTTAGATGTTCGAAACCGACTTTACTAGGCATGTTGGCGGCTCCCACAGCCGGAGCCGCCAATGAGAATTGCCACATCCTGGCGGTGGCCGTAGCGCATGCTTTTGCCCTGTTCACGGCTGTGTTCACGTCGGCGCACATCTCTAGCGACCACGTCAACCGGTGGTCATGGCCGGGTTGGTGATAGGAGGCCACGTCAGCATTTTGAGCGGTGTTTGTTTCTGCTTGGCTCAACTCTTGGAATCCACCGTAACCTTAAAATTCGTAAATAAATCATTTAATTGTCAAGCATCTCAAAATTAACTATATTCGAGGCTCACGCCAGAAAAAATAAGATTTGAAACCAGTCACTTAAGATGTGTTGGCATTTGAGGAAGATGACCCAAATTTCTCATTTGATTGAGGTTTCTCCAAAGAAAAAAAGCAAACTATAATTTAAATAGAACAAAAATGATAGGAAATGATAGGAATTTGAGGTGAACAAAAAAAAAAAACCAAATTCTAACTATTCGAATTGAGGTGGAAATTTAAATCTGCAGTAAAGCAAATGATAGGAATTTTGTAGGAGTTCAGTTGTCTATCGTTATCTACTTAATAAGCTGATTAGTTAGATCAATAAGGTTTTACATAGGAAGAAAAGGTTACCATTTAAGATGTTTGGTCAGAAGCAATAGCTTACTTCTTCTATGTATGACTTTCCTTTCAATTTAAATATGGAAAAAATCTATATCCAACCTTCAAGGAAAATATAAGAAAAAAAGGAGGTATATTATTTAAAATATTTAATCTCTATACATGTTGAAAAGTTTCGAGTGCTTCAAATGAAAATCAAAATCAAATGGCGACAATTACAAGATCCACTCGTCATATCGTAACTCATCAAAGTTCTCCCAAAACCAAAAACCTCGAGCGTCGTAAAAGCCGAACAAAATCATCAATCCTCTTGCAAAATACAAAAGCAAATGTACAAAATTCATAGTTGAACCCAACCATGTTTTTGTTTTTTTTTTTTTTTGGTGGTCTTTTTTAAATTTTCTTTATATCTTTTTCCTTTCCCTTTCTTGGGTAAAGACCTGAAATTGCCCGTACCATTTTTAAGGCGCCATCCTCGTGCATCAATATCAGGCTGACACAACTATATATAAAATCTGGAGAGAGAGAAGCGGAGGTAATGTGAAGCATAGCCAGAATCAAGAACCTCCGAACGGTGTATTACCCAATCCAAATCCGAGAAAGCTCAGATCTTGCGGATCCATTTCCCTTCTTCTTCATCTCTCTGCTTCTGGGTCGCTTTCTTCAGGGAGAGATATTGAGAAACGAGGGCGAGGGAGAGGGAGATGTGGGAATCGATTTGCCTGACGTTGGTGGCCACCGCGGGCAACAACATCGGGAAGGTCCTTCAGAAGAAGGGCACCGTTTTCTTGCCCCCGCTATCTTTCAAGCTCAAGGTGGGTCCTTCTGTTTTCTCGTCCCTGGCCCTCTCTTCGTTCGTGGGTCTTGGGTCGATTGTTGTTGTTGGTATAGATTATGTGTTGTTGGGTTTGATCGCATTGCATATTTTGCGCGAGCAAAACTGGCTTTTGATGTTAGGATGGTAGTTGTTCCCATATCCAAATGTGAAATTAGCAAATGGGTCGTCGAGGTTCGATGTTTGTTGATTATAAAGGATAATTAGAGGTGTTGGCTGAGGTGTTTCTATTGGGATTCGAGGAAATCTCAACTCTGTTGAATTCCTATGCTGTTTTCTTATGCCAAAGCATTGCTGTTCCTCATTGGGATGCTCGATAGCATAGGTACGACTTCCCTGGAAGTTAAAGAAGTTGAAGCACTATATTGCCATGCCGTTATCGTTCTTTTAACTATAGGCTGCATTTCCTGTGCAATTTGGAACTTTGGGTAGGCTTTTTTGATGAGGAAATTGAGTTTTTGTTAGCATTGGTTCTTGCCTGACTGACTCTATTCCCTTTTTTGTAGGTTATCAGGGCATATGCTCTCAACAGAGATTGGGCTGTTGGGTTTCTGATGGACATACTTGGAGCATTGCTGATGTTGATAGCTTTATCTCAGGCTCCAGTAAGTCCGTGCTTGTGTGAGCATTCCATGTGAATTTCCCTATCTTGCGCAAGTAATATTCTAAGTCCATATCGGAGTTGGGGCAACTTACCTATTAACGACTCTAAAGTCAAGTTTTGTCCTGTTTCTACTTCTTAAATTTGTTTGTGTCCCTGCAGTGATATGCATGGGCACTTGTGCTTGTGTGTGCATGTAAACACATGAGAGAATGTTGAATTTGCTCATTTTGCTAACTATATTGTGATTACAGGTGTCTGTTATTCAGCCGGTTTCGGGTTGTGGACTAGCTATTCTTTCAGTGTTCTCTCATTTTTATTTGAAGGAAGTTATGAATGTGGTTGACTGGTTGGGGATCACATTGGCGGGAATCGGTACCATAGGTAACATGAGTTGATTGTCTTTCTTTTTTATAATATGTATCACAAAGAATTTTATAATTTGTTTTTGTCTCTGATATTGGTAAGATTGCTGTAAAGTGGTGAGATGCTTATATTCTATAGGTAGATTTTTTGGATTTATGTATCCTTGGTTAATAAAATTAGTAGATCGTAACTTGCCAAATAAAAAAAAGAGTGCATTGTGGCACAGAAGGGTTCACCTGGCTCTTTGCCTAGATATGAGCATAGTATTCCAACCCCTTCTTAGTTTTCCCTGCCAAAAATCAATAAGAGAAAAAGATATGAAAGAGAAACATAAGTGTATTTAATTATAGAATTAGTGCTCTCCTCTGATTCTTTCTTGTCCACCAAAAGTAATTTTTCATAGCATCATTCTGGACTAATCTGCCACAGCATTGAAATTTTTTTAGAAAATTGAGACATTCGCTTTGATGACTAGCAAATATACACTTTTCATATGGATTTCTATTTGCAGGAGTTGGGGCCGGAGGTGAGGAGCAAGTGGCTTCTGCAATATCAATTTTCCATTTGCCATGGCTAGCATTCATAGTTGCAGTCTTGTTTGTAGGTATTCTATCCTAGGCACCTTTAATTGGCTTATTTTTACAGCATAATTACACATTCAGGCATTTTTGGTTGTGTCAAATTTGTTACATATTACTTGATGTCGAATATGTGAACTTATTTGTTTCTTTAGCCTGTAGGTTCATTATTTTCAAGTTTGGTACTTATGTCAGTTATTGAGGCTTTTATTCGTGTTTTGCATTTTCACACACATTAAACTGTAGAGAAGTAAGTGATGCATGGATGCATACAAGCCTATGATTCTTGCTTCATAGATGTGCCCCATCCATTTTGGAAAGCAGTTCTTGGCCTTCCCAGATCAGTCAAAGCATAAGATTAAAAGAGAATAGGTTGGATGTTAATACACTAATTCATCTAACATGTAATTTCTTTAGCTGCTGAAGGTAGTAATTGAAGTGTGTAGGATATCCCGAATATTGTGTAGCGACACCCTTCCCTACTCTTTTCCTTATAATAACGGGATAATATGATTCAATTGATGCTTTTGATCGGATGTACTGGTATCACTCATGAAAAGATACAAATTACTCCATTAATTGTTTTTTATTTTAGGCTGCCTGATTAGGCACACCTCTTCTGTGAAACATATGTCAATTAATTTCCAATGTAAAAAACCTGACGGAATTATTTGGAAAAGGTACTGCTCAATGCGTGGCTTCGCATTTTTAGACGACATCGCAGGCAGCAGGAGATGGTAAGATGGGGTCAAATGATTTAAAGTTCTCATAAGTGTTCTTTTTCACTGAGTGCTATCTAGGCATCTGAAACTCTACGTCTCTTGTGACCCTGTCTTGTGGAGCAGATGGAATATGAAGTTGTTGAAGAAATTATATATGGCTTGGAATCTGGCATTCTGTTTGGGTAATAACCTATGTCGACCTCAGCACTTACGAATTCTGTTCCTTTTGCTTTGCTAACTATTTATTCATTTCTGATTATCCACGTATTACACAAAAGATTGTGCTAAGCATGCATCTACCAAAGGTTTGCAGTTTTTCTTGTCAATGTTGTTGATATACTCATCACTGATTTGGAGACTAATTGATTTGAGTTTAATTGACTTAACACCTTCTCATTGATGAGGTCATATTGGACAACTATGAAACATTGGAATGCTGCACTGTTTAACATCAACATGGAGCTTTAACGCGTTCAAAAGCAGAAATAAGTTCAGACTTTAAACCCATTCAGAAGCAAAATAAGTTCAGAAAGGAAATTATGTCTTGTTATTTAAATTTGCTTCTCTTCTTTCTTTTTGTTTTGGAAAACAAAATCATGAAAGGAACCTCTGTTGCAGGATGGCTTCTGTAGTATCGAAGATGGGGTTTCTTTTCATGGAGCAAGGTTTCTCTAGGATGCTGGTTCCTGTATGCATTGGAATCAGCATATCTTGCAGCGGTACAGGGTTTTTCTACCAGGTTTGTGTTTAGCCTGCCGATATGGGGGTCATTTCATATGATGTTGACCTCGGATCTAAATTCTATAGCTTTTCAAGAAGTAGAATTTGCTGTTATTCTAGTAGATACCTTAATCACACTGTATTTTTTGTAGTTATCTTATGACAAAGATGATAGCTTTTCCCTTTTTTGTGCTTTTATTGGATATTGGGTCAATATGGAAGTCTTTTTGAGAATTTTCTGTGCTTGTATATTCTCTGTGGTGAACCTGCATAGAGTGGGTGTAATTTCATTATACTTGTCTGAATGAGTGAAACGGCGTGCTTTTCAATAGACTCGTGGTTTAAAGCATGGGAGGGCAATCGTTGTATCTACATGTGCTGCAGTGGCATCAATCGTGAGTGGTGTGCTAGCCGGCATGCTGGCACTAGGTGAGAAGTTGCCTTCAGCACCAGCGGCCCGACTTTTACTTTTGCTTGGATGGTAAGGGGAGGCACCTCTGATTTACGGAAGAACACATAATATATGTAATGTGTGTTTTGACCCTTGATCTTTTAAATTGTATGAGCTCATCACAATGCTTTCCTTCCCTTAATATCGTAAATTGAAGTACAAGTGCATCATAGGATTTGCTTTTTCTAAAAGCCAGTTTCAGTTTGGTTAAAAAACTACTGTGAGAAAGAAAAGTGCAATCTTATGTTTGTATGTAGGCACTGCGTGAGGTAACATATCCATGAATCCTTCATACAAATAGTTAGGAAGAGTGTAAAACTTAGGGAGTTCAGCCATGAGCTAAGTTGATAGTCTGCGGTGCTTTTGCTTTCTTTCTTTGGCGATACTTATCAGTTGGGTGGTTTGAACTGCTGGTTGAGGTTACCAATGCATTGCAGTGTCAGTGATGTTTCTTAGTTAAACTTGTGCAGGCTGCTCATCATTGTAGGTGTAATTTTGCTCGTGAGCTCAGCACGGCTGGTTCGACTCCTCCCGCGGAGATTTCGACAACTTGTCCAAAGTGGAGTTGGTCGAAATTCTGTCCTGAGACGCTCAGGATCTGTCCATGCCAAAGATACCAGTCCAAGTGCTGTCATCCATGCAGCCACATTGCACCATCTGATATCTTCACCTTCTAAAGAGAAGGCTTGACGCTAATACGGAGTTAGCACGGTTCAACTTTATACGCTAAAAGTCTCGCTCACATTCTTGTGCATGATCTGTTTTGCACTTATTATTTTGAAGGGTAGGGTGTACAGTTATAGTCCATTGCCTTATCCATTTTCTGGAGGGCATGAAATATTAGAGTTCATTCTTTCTTTGAGAGAACTCACCTCATCTTTTCCAAAGTACCACACTTTTCTGTTCCGAATACATTTGTCAGATATTATTGGCTCTAGAGATTTCTTTCGGTGAATATGGAAGTTTATCTCGAAACTCTTGTTCTGCATTAGCTAGCAAAAGACCCGTCACCATCGCCATAGACTGTATATCTAACACTGGCAATCACATGCTGAACCAACAAAAGAGGTCAGGTATTTTCTTTGGCAACTCGCCCAACAAATATGTTTGCTTGATGTCGCGCTTCATCTCAATGAAGTAGTTCCCTTTGCTGAAGAAAATATGCATTGGTGAAGTTATGGATATTGCAGTGCCCAGAGTTCCCAGTATTGCAGATGTAATTGAAGAGTGGACCGTCCATTTAATTGATACATCCATTTCGCGCTCAGAAAAGGCCATAAAGGTGCCATTTTGACTCTTTGGGAGACGCATGTGTGAAGGGGCTCCAGTTTCTGAGTTGGCCTGTCTTGCCCTTTTCCGTGGCCTACTGCAAGTGGAGTTGGTCCCCAAAAGGGGCATGTGTGATGTGTCTTTGAGAAATTGTACCATGGATTTGATAGTAGGTGTATCATTTACGCTGGGATCCTTTTTTCGTCTTTCGGACAATCATCATTGTTGACACCTAAGTTTTCCTATCTGTTTTAGTTTAATTACTTATAAAATTAAAGATTAATTTTTAACCCCAAAACATGAATAATTTTCATTTAGATTGCAAAAAAAAAAAAAAATTCGGGCTAATCCGGCCCAGTTCAAGTGGGCCAAATCACCTCGGCCCAGTTCATTTTTCCCTCTTGCGTAGCTCAGCCCATTTCTTCTTTCCCTTCGGCCCGGCTCGCATTTCCATTTTCTCCCTCCTCCTGTCACTCTCAGCAATGAAGGGGGACCAAGGACAACGAAGCCAGAGAGCAGAGCGGTGTCAACGGGCAGCAGAGGAATTTGCTCGGCAGAGGGGAGCATCGTCGCGCGTCGAAGGGGGGCGCGGATTAGATGGCCAGTGGTCCCAAAAAGGGAGTCCCCGATTCGGGGATAAAGAGACGAGAAGGATGAGAAGAAAGGGGAGAGTTGGAGAGGAGGTTCGAGGGGTCTTTAGAGAGGAGAGTGTTCCGGCCACTCCATCCGAGGTGGCCGAGCAAATCTCCTCTCCCTCTCCGCTGTGCAACAATAGCCTGAGCTAGCCGTCCCTTTGTTTACAATCGTTGGAGCTTCACGTGGGGCCTCAAAACCAAAAAAAGAAAGAGCTTTGGAGAGGAGATTGAGGAAAAGAGAGATCTTGAGGGTGAGAAAGGAAGAGAGAGCCTCACCTGCTCACCGAATGGTAGCCCGAGTCGCCGTCGGTCCCCCCCAAGCTTCCAGTCGTCGTGCTTCATCCCGATCGGTCACAAACCAAGTGGGTCTCCATAGCTTTCCCCTGTTTTGGCCGCTCCTCTCCTCTACCTCTCAGGTGCCGAGCACGCCGAGTCCATTCGGTGATCGCCCGGCCCCGTCGATAGAGGCTAATATTCGTTCGACACTCCATGAACCTTCTTTGAGCGTTGTATGTTGAAAACAAGCCTCGAGCCTCGTCAAAATCGGACTTGTGGATCCATTTTTTGTGTGTGCCTCCCACATGCTCAACAAAATGCCGAAACGAAGGTTCAAACCTTTTCTTGCGAAGCCGATCTCTAAAGTTTTGTTGCGAACGTGGTTTGTTTTAACGTCGGCACTGACTCTAAGCTTTCCTTGTATTTCATGTACCTTGTGGCACATTTTGCTATTCCCCAGGTCGACCATGGTCGAATGAGTCACCGAGGTGCTACAACCCCCGTCGGACTTATGCCCGCGGTTGGAAACCACAGCCATTAGCCCGCTATCTCTATTTTATGTGTGTTCATGCTTGTTACTTTAGTCTTAAGGTCTGCTGTTGGGGTCGGGAGTTTGAGCGCTGGAAAATCAAGTTTTTACTCGTCGATGTCTTTTTTTTTTTGCAGCTGGAGCTTAACGATGGTCTAGTAACCACATCGGCTTGGGGCGAGGGTGTTGAGTTGGTGGCAGTAGTTGGTGTTGCTGGCTCGGGCCGAGTCATTGGACGGCGGTGAGGGCGCTCCAAACGAAGTCCCAATCAAATTCCATCAAAGATAAGAAGATGTTATGGGCAGGGGGCACATGCAAACGAAGGGGAGAAAAGAGGGCATTCGAAAGTTTAGTGAGAAGAGAAAGCATTCGGGAGTTTTGAGAAAAAAGAGAGTATTTAGGAGTTTTGGGAAAAAGAGAGAGTATTTTGGAGTTTTGGGGAGAAGAGAGAGCATTCGAAAGTTTAGTGAGAAGAGAGTGCATTCGGGAGTTTAGGAGAAGAGAAAACATTTGGGAGTTTTGGAAAAAGAGAGAGTATTCGAGAGTTTTGGGGAGAAGAGAGCATTCGGGAGTTTAGTGAGAAGAGAGCATTCGGGAGAGAGAGTATTCGAAAGAGAAAGCATTTGGAAGTTTAGTGAGAAGAGAGAGCATTTAGGAGTTTGGGAGAAAAGAGAGTATTCGGGAGTTTTAAAAAAAGAGAGAGTATTCAGAAAGTTTTGGGGAGAAGAGAAAGCATTTAGGAGTTTTGGGAGAAGAGAGAGAGCATTCGGGAGTTTTAGAAAGTTGAGAGAGCATTTGGTTTCGCCCATTTTCAAATAGTGATAAAGAGAACTATCCGACGTAAGTACGGAATGAGAAAAACTCTTTTGATCTATTTGAAATGGGGACCTTTAACCTTTAGAACTCTCACCTTTAGTGAGCCTCACGAGTCGACATGCAATTTGTTTTTTTTTTTTTTGGTAAGAGACATGCAATTTGTTTTTGTGTTTGACATATTCACCATTTTTTGGGTAAAAGTTTATATCTCATTTGCGTTCAATAATCGTAACCCTTTTTTTCCATGCGAATTTTAATTCACTTTGTAATAAATATTGATTAATTTAAATACCCTTAGGCTTAGATATCATGGGCCTCGATGAGCTTCGAATCCTCCCAATCTCGAAGCAAGTGTTGTTGGATATGTGGGATGCTCTCGACCCAAACAAGAAGATATACATGGAAAAGAAGATCGCCCACCTCTTTTCTCTTTTGCATATAGAGCCCCGAGTGGCATTAATCAAGGCCTTGGCCCACTTTTGGAACCCCGAAACCTTGACCTTTGTGTTTGATCGTTATGAATTGACTCCGACTTTGGAGGAAGTTCAAATCATCGTAGGCGGTGTCCCTTCCCTTAGTGTCGTCGATCCCTCTTTAGACGTAGATCCAATCCCTCGTTTGAGTCAAATTCTAAGGGTCCCACCACCCGAAATTAGGACACTCCTCAATAGGAACTCCAAAAATCTCTCACTAGCTTTCCTTGAACAACGATTCCATAGCTTCCTTTCGAGTTCTAGAGCCGAATCTGCTAAAGTCTTCCTATTAACCTTCTTCGGGTTTGTTATCTTCCCATTTACTCAAAAAACAATGGACCCCACTGTCATCCATATTATCGATGGGATCCTCGTTCTCAAAGGGTTTACCAATATGATTCTTGCCGAAATATTCATCTCTCTTAATTGTTTCAAGAAAGACAAACGTATGGCCCTTAGAGCTCCCTTAGGTGTTCTCTAGGTTTGATTTGTGTCTCACTTGAAACAGTTCGGTGAAAACTTAGCCATTCCTTATGTTAGTAAGGACATAAACCCCCTTACCCAATTTAGAGAGATAGAAAAATTCCTTCGTCCTTGGACCTTTCGTAATTGGGTAGACTTCCTCAAGAAGCTTACACTTAAGCAAATTCTTTGGCAAGCATTTTGGGTTCATTTTCCTAAAGTATGTCTTGCAAGTGGCCATAGTAACCCAATTCTACTCTTAGGTTTGACGAAATCGACTTCTTATTATCCTTTAAGAGTCGCCCGTCAATTCTATGTGCTTCAAGAAATTCCTCCTCCTCTAAAGTCGGGATTATTTCGTTTCGATTTTCGCAATGTGGTTGTCAAAGGGAACCAACTCGAGGAGTTGAAGAATGAGGTGAAACGAATCATCAACATACTCTACCGTTGCCAACCAAAGGATGTGGAGCGAGCCACAGACTTGGAGGGATCTATGAAGGAGCACCATGCATTAAAGGAATACATAGCACGACGTGTCGAGCCCGAGCTCACCGTCACCATCCCAAAATTTCTAGTGATCACAACCTCCAAGGAGACTCAAATAGAGTGGATCATAAGAGAAAAGGACGAAACCCTGGCTGAGGCAGAACATTGGCAGAAAGCTTACAAGCGCGTCCGCAATATGCTGTGAATAGGCCTTATATCCAAGACTAGTCATGTTCTATTAGTTTCTTTTAGGGTATTTTTTTAATTATCTTGGAATTGATGTATATTGCCTTTTCTTTTCATGAGCTTTTAGAGCAAATGTTTAAGTATGTTTTTTACTATTTAGCGGGTGTATAGGGATTTTCTTTCACAAATTTTGATGTAATTAGTGAAATTCTCTCTTTTGTAGGTTGAATGGAACATAACATGGGCATTTGAATCAATCACTAGGTATTACTTCCTTTTAATTGTATAATTTCTTACAATGAAATTTTTATAAGAAACTATTTACATGAGGTGCGACTTGTGTGAAAGGTTTATTATTTCAGTTTAATCATAAGGAAATATAAAATTAAAATGTGTGTCATTTTCATTCTCTCGCTTTACTGTGTACTAATTTTGGCTTTCTTGCTTATTCTACGAACCAGGTTCCGAAACTACGGTTTCATGGTGATCATCTATTCGCACACGCTCGAGAGTAGTAAGGATGAACATTGAGAAGCAAAATGCATGTTTCACCGCGCTTGATAACAAGATCAATGAGCTGACTGCTCAGCTCGCGTAGTTTGCCAATGAAGTTAAAGTCGCATTGGTTGCGCCGAATGCTAACCAAGCCGCGCCACAAGCTGCCCCCGATCCCGAAGAGGGGTCTGTAAGAAGGAATGGTGTCGGGGAGACATTAAATGCCGCACCCGTAGTGGTAGAATTTGATCCCGTTTCGGAAGTCGTCACGGCTCGTCTAAAAGAAGAGCACAATAAGAGATTTGTAAAGATAGAAGAGAAACTTTGTGCGCTACGGAATATGAAGAGCACATGATCGAGGATCTGTCTCGATATGCATAAATGAGCTTTCCTGAGAAATTCAAGATTCCCGGCTTTACTAAGTATGATGGGACCGGAGACCCAAAGATCCACTTGAAATATTATTTGAACCGAATGGTGAGATATGCCCAGAATGTCCCATTAATGATTCAGACTTTTCAAGAGAGTTTGACGGGGCCTGCTTTGCAGTGGTATGTGTTGTCGGAGCCTGAGAAGTTTAAGAAGTGGGAGGAGTTAGCTGAAGCGTTTGTTCTGCAATACAAATACAACACTGAGATAGCTCCCACACGTGAAGTGTTGACCCGAACTGAAAAGAAAAGAAGTGAGTCTTTCAGAGCTTTTGCGCAAAGATGGCGTACTCTTGCTGCTCAAGTTCGTCCTTAGCTTGACGAAAAAGAGCTGTTAGATCTCTTCCTTAAGGCCTTATCTAATGATTTCTATTTGAAGTTGGTGGGCTCTGGATGCCTAACCTTCTCTTAGTTGGTAGATGTCAGAGAAAGGGTGGAGGGAGCCATGTATGATGGTAGATTGAACGAAAGGACTAGCCGGAAGATCCCAAATAGAAAAAAAAAGGATGTGGGGATCGCATATGTAAAAGCACCAGTTGTGACAAGGCCCCTTGCCTCATCCTTTCAAGAACCGTCTGTGTTCCAAGAGAAGACATATCAAAGTTATGAATTCAAAAAGAAGGCACCGAGGCAATTCACCCCCTGCCTAAACCTCTATCCAAGTTGTTGCTCATGCTATTGAGAAGGGGAATGATAAACAAAGAAGTACCTCGGGATAATCCTCCAAAATTCCTCGGATTCGACTTGTCGAAGTCCTGCGAATTTCACAGAGGTGAGAGGGGTCATGATGTAGATAATTGCTTTACTCTCAAAAACAAAGTTCAGAATTTACTCTACAAGGGTCTTTTATCCTTCAAGGATCCGCCCCCTAATATCCAACAAAATCCATTGCTTAATCATGCTGAGAATGTCAACGTGGTTACGGAAAAGGGCAACGAGAGTAAACAAACCTTTAGAGTTCATGTTCGTAAATTATATAAGCTATTAGTGTCGGCGGGACATTTTGAAGAGGGGGAGGATATTCCGATGAAAGAGAAGTGGAAATATATCACTCGGATGGTGGACATTGACATAATCTATAATATGAAGGAGGATGTTACGATGCCCCTGCTAGCTGTTAGAGACTTATTTTGTGAGATCAATGAGGGATCGGAGGAGACACCTGTTGAGCTTATGGAGACTAATGAACCAACCAATGATGGCACGTTGAAAAATTTAATGGTGATCGACAGTAAAAGAGACAATTCATGTGATGATTATGAGCCTCAAGCTAGAAATGTTGATCGGAACCGTTAGTTTATGAAGATCGCCTGCGAGAATGGAGAAGTGGTTGACACACTAGGTCAACCTAGTGGTAAATTCGACTATTTTATAAAGTATTTACCCCCACTGAGCTTCTTCATCGATCCCAAGGATGTTGTTCCTAATGGATGGGAAGGTATGGACGACCCGCTTGAGCCCGAGGAGGAGATGGTAAACATGATCATCCCCGTGGTCATTGACCTATTAATCGAAGAAGGCCTATCAGACCCCGATGAATGAGAGGTTAAGCATGTAATCATTGACCTCGTGTCTGAAGAATTTGCTATTATAGAAATCAAGGATTATGCCATGGAACCGACGGTGATTGAACTCCCGTCCGAGGAAAAGGAAGTCACGATAATAGAGATGGTCCATAATTACGATATTAAGGCGGTCCCTTGGAGCTATAAGGTGAATGAAATCAATGTTGTTACTCGCTCTGGTCGATTTTATAATCCCACCAAGGTGGTTGAGAAGAAAGCTGTTTCAAATAAAGAGGCCGAGCAGTTCTTAGCAATTGTTAAGACTTGCGAGTTTGATGTTGTTAATCAGTTAAGGAAGATGCCAGCCCAAATATCACTTCTGGATCTTTTCAAATCCTCTGAAAAACATAAAAATGTACTACTCAAGGTTCTAAATGAAGTGCACGTTCCCGAAACTATCAACGACACCCAATTGGAGGAGTTTTTTGGGTGTATCCTGCTGAAAGATCATATTTCTTTTGCCGATGAAGATTTTCCTCCAGAAGGTCACAATCATACTAAGGCTATACTTATTTCAGTTAAGTGTCGTGATAGAATGGTGGCAAGAGTGCTAATTGACAATGGGTTTGCATTAAACATTTGCCCACTCGACACCCTTCGTCGTCTAGGAGTGAGTGAGGAGAAAATTCTGTCATCTAAATCTGCCGTTCGTGCTTTGGACGATATGAAGAAGGAAGTCGTTGGTGAGGTCGAGCTTGAACTTCTGGTGGGTCCAGTTCTTTTTATTGTTAACTCACAGGTCCTGGACATTCGTAGTGCATTTAATTTTATACTGGGACAACCTTAGATACACACCGCTGGAGTTGTGTCCTCGAGCTTACACCAGAAGGTTAAATTCATTGTGGATGGGAAGCTGATAACTGTTCACGAAGAGACTGATTTTAAAGTTTTCCACGACACTACAATCTCATACATAGAACCCAAGAACAAGACTGAATCAAGCTACCAGACTTTGGAGTTAGTATCAATGGTTCATGTGCCTGTGGGAGAACAAGGCTCGCATATCCCGCCTAAGAAACAAAGGCTCAGGAGAACAAGGCTCGAATTATTTAAGAAAATCGAAGAAGAAGTCATGAAGTTGTTAAGAGTGGGCTTCATAGAAGTATTGCACTATTCTGATTGGATCGCTAATGTCGTCCCCGTCATGAAGAAAGATAGTCGGGTTAAGGTTTGTATCGACTACTGCGATTTGAATCGAGCAAGTCCAAAAGATGATTTCTCATTGCCTCACATTGATGTGTTGGTTGACAGTACTGCGGGATTCGAGCTGTTTTCCTTCATTGATAGGTTTTCTGGTTACAATCAAATTCGGATGAAAGAAAAAGATAAAAGTAAGACCTCCTTTATTACCCCATGGGGGACCTTCTGTTACAAGGTAATGCATTTTGGCTTGAAGAACGCTGAAGCAACGTACCAAAGAGTAATGGTCACCATATTTCATGATATGATGCATAAGGAAGTAGAGGCTTACGTGGACGACATAATCGCCAAATCTGAACATGGAGAGGATCACATCAAGGTGTTGCAGAAATTGTTTAATCGACTCTGAAAATTCAAGTTGAGGCTTAATCCTGACAAATGTGTGTTTGGGGCAAAGTCTGGGAAACTATTGGGGTTCATGGTTAGTAATCGAGGCATTGAAATCGACCCGTCAAAAGTTAAAGCCATTTGTGATTTGAAACCTCCTTTAACTGTCAAAGAAGTTCGAAGTCTACTAGGAAGGCTAAACTATGTGGCAAGATTCATATCTCAATTGTCTGAGACGGCTAAACCTTTCGTCAAGCTCTCGAAGAAGAACGTCCAAGTTAAGTGGGATACCGATTGTCAAAAGGCCTTTGAGGAAATAAACAATATCTTTCTCATCCGCCAGTTCTGGTGCCACCTGTTCCGAAGGTGCCATTAATATTGTATCTAACTATTCATAACGAATCATTAGGAGCCTTGCTAGCTCAGAAAAGGCCGGGTGATGGTAAAGAATGTGTGATATACTATCTCAGTAAGAAGTCCACTTCCTCCAAAACAAATTACCCCGAAATTGAGAAAACATGTGTGGCATTGGTATGGGTGTTACACCGTTTATGCCAATATACACTCCATCATCAAATTCTGCTTGTAACTGAGAATGATCCCATTAAATATTTGCTGAAAAAACCCGCATTGGTCGGAAAATTAGCAAAGTGGCAAGTTCTAGTGTCTGAATTCGATATCCACAACATGACCTAGAAATCTGTTAAGAGAAGAGCCACAGCTGACATGTTGGCAGAAAACTCCGAAAGGTCGGAGGACCAGAATCAATCGGATCCCATAGAGGAACGCATTTCAGAGGTAGTGAGTGATAAGTGGACCATGTACTTCGATGGTGCTGTTAGTTTGACCGATTCTAGGACTGGGGTAGTTCTCATTTCCCCGACGGGTCAACAATATCCTGTAGCCGCCAAATTGGTGTTTCCTTATACTAACAACATCTCAGAGTACAAAACTTGCATACTGGGGCTACAGTTGGCCGTCAACATGGAAGTTAGGAAACTCCAAGTCTATGGTGATTCCGCCCTCATCATTCTGCAGACAGAGGGTCGATGGCGAACCCGTGACCGCAAATTAATCCTTTACCATGAATTTCTAGAGGAGTTGATAAAGGAGTTTGATGAGGTCGTCTTCGAATATTTACCTCAATCGTAGAATCAATTCGCCGATGCATTGGCCACGTTGTCATCGATGCTACAAGTTATAGGAGGATTGGACATCGAGCCTTTGAAAATTGAAATTCTAAGAAGTCCAGCTTACTGTATGGTGATTGCCAATGAACCTGATAGGAAGCCTTGGTATTATGATATTATGAACTACCTTCAAAAAGGTGAATACCCTCCTGAGAGTGAACTGGCTGATCAAAAATACATTAGGAAGCTAGCTGCCAAATTCTTCGTAAGTGGCAATACTCTTTATAAAAGGTCTTTTGACTCAATTTTGTTGAAATGCGTTGATGCTAAAGAAGCTAATCGGTTGATGAGAGAAATACATGAAGGGGAACGCGGTCCACACATGAATAGTGATCTTCTAGCCAGAAAAATCATGAGGCTGGGATATTTTTGGATGGCCATGGAGGTTGACTGTATCCGACATGTTCGTTATTGTCATCAGTGCCAGATTTATGTGGATAAGGTCAACGTACCACCTAGCAAACTGCATCAAATGTTTGAGCCATGGCCCTTTTTCAATGTGGGGGATCGACATGATTAAGCCAATCAATCCTAAGGCCTCTAATGGACATCGCTTCATATTGGTGGCCATTGATTGTTTCACTAAGTGGATTGAGGCGAATTCATACGCCAATGTTACTGCCAAGAACGTGGCCAAGTTTATCCGCCATGACATCATCGCTCGCTATGGAGTCCTAGAGACGATCATTACTGATAATGGCTCAAATCTAAACAATAAGGTCGTGGATGACTTGCTCAACAGATTTCATATTCGTCACCTGATTTCCTCGCCTTATCTCCCACAAATGAATGGAGCTATGGAGGCAGCTAATAAGAACATAAAGAAGATCTTGTCAAAGACTGCTGACAATTATCGAGATTGGCATGAATGGTTGCCTTATGCATTGATCGCATATCGAACCTCGATTCGTACTTCAACAGGGGCAACTCCTTTTTCGCTTGTATATGGTATGGAGGCTGTCTTGCCTATAGAAGTTGAAATTCCTTCATTAAGAATTCTCTCATAAGCCAGCCTCTCTGAGGAAGAGTGGACTCAACAGAGACACAATCAGTTGAATATGATTGAGGAGAAAAGGCTTGAGGCTTTGTGCCATGGTCAATGCTACCAAAAGCGAGTTGCAAAATCCTTCAATCGCAAAGTCCGACCTCGACATTTTGAAGCTGGAGATCTCGTGCTAAAGAAAGTATTGTCTGCAATACTAGCGTCGGGTGGGAAGTTTGCCCCGAACTATGAGGATCCGTATGTAGTTAAAAAAACGCTACCTGGAGGCGCCTAGTTCTTATAGAAATGGATGGCCAAGAATTGCCAAAGCTCGTAAATGCTGATTCGGTAAAAAAGTATTTTCCTTGAATGAAATCCAAGGCCTGAGAACCATTTTTGATCTAAGTCATTGTAGGTTATTCACATTGCGCATATCATGCATCCATGCACATAAATTCATTTTGTAGGTTCTAGATGATTCATGAATTGACCCGCGATTGACAGAACGGTTTTGACAAGTATTCAGCAAATTAAATGCGAAGGAATGGGTTACCAAATCACCCTACTGTAGGTAAGTACCCTTCTTCCTAAAGTCAAAGGGGAGTCAAATGGAGAATTTTCATTGCAAAAAAAAAGTCTTTGATGTTTTTGAGAAGCAACAAGCGCTGAAGTGAAAATGGAAAGAGCAAAATTTGCGCAAATGTTTGGAACGTCGTTTCATCCAAAAATTGTCTTTATGCTTGATTAATCATTCATTTTGAATCAAAATTCCCTATGGAGATCGATCAATTCATGATGATCTCAACGAAACGAAAGGGAAATATTAATCATGCTAAGTGAGAAGCACTTAGAATGAGGAAAGGCAAGCCATTCCCAAACACGTCCCGAAAATACTTTGAGAGTTGAGCGAAAAAGAGAAACTCGTGTTATTTAAGGATAAGATATTCATTCGCAAATAGTAGACTGACTGAAATGAAAAGAGGTATTTCCTTTTTATATCATATACATTACAAGTGATCATAGTAAAACCCATTTGAGCCTTTAAATGTGAGGAATTCACAAAATACTCCTGTCAAGAACCACCCCACAATGGGGCAAATTTGGAGATTTTGATTGACATTATTTGATCAAAAAGGTTAGAAATATTTCCTTACTCTCACTCGCATCAATCTTTTTTGTAGTAACTTCAAGTGAGTCTTTATGAAAGCTTGAAATATCCCGAAATGAAGAAGAGCATTCATTTCTCTACCCTAAACACTTATACCCCTTGTTCAACTAAGTTGAGCCTGAATATTCGTTTCAAAAGCCCGAGTGGTGACTATCTCCTTACACTGGGGCAAGGCACATGATTTACCCAAGAAAATGGTGCCTATGTGACAATATAAAAAATTTCTCAAAAGTCCTAAGAGCTTAAAAGGTTCAAACGAGCAAAAAGAAGCTAGGGGCATAAAAAAGCAGTGTGCCTCGTAAAAGCAAGGTCAATGCCCGTAAAAAAAAGGAGGGGTCAAAAGTAAAATGCTCGCATGAAGAAAAGAAAATCATTGCGAATGCAAAAGTCATTAGAAAAAAAAGTGAAGCTCTTGTGTTGAAAGGATCAGTCAATGGACTTTCAAAACAAATTAAATTCCAAAGTCAAGCACATTCAAAAAGATCGGAAGATTGGGTAATAATGCCATGATAATCACCAGCTTTTAAATCTCTTTTGAGAATTTCTATGCTTTTCGAGCCTTTATCCAAACCAATGTTACAACATTCTCCAAAGTCTCTTTCAATTGGGATGGTTCAAGCAGGAATTTGGATATCCAAAAAAGCTACCGCTTGAACAAGTGGGAGCAAGGTTATCTTATCTTGTCTTAAGATTTTTTTACTTGTAAACCTGACGAAGATGCTAATCGACAATTATTTCATTTATTAGCCGATAATGCTTATCCATTGTTGAAACCACAATCAAACCCACGTTACAGTCCTTTAAAAGACTTCTTAGATTGGTCAATGTGTACTTATTGCGAATGATTCTCGAAGCCTTTGACATTGGTAATGTGAGGTCTATTAAAAATCAGACTATTTCCCACATCAATGGATGGGATCAAACAACCTTCTTGAGAGTAGTGATAAGTCATTTCCGACTATGGAGCTCTTGTTTGGCATGTTTAACAAGCCATTTTCATGAGTTAAAATCAGTTTGATAAAAGACTTTCTCCTAAGGGAATTTGATGATTAATGACTCTTCTCAAGCCTGATGGCAATATTGTGATATTGAATGATGTTGAATGTTTTCCACACAATTGAATTTAGATTGATTTGCTCATGCAATCAACACTTTCTTAGTGAAGATATTCTTTTGATAGTGTCATTCATGACATTCTCATGACGTTATCTTGCCTGGTACGCATTCGCTACCAGAGCACTTGTTATAACACGTCCTGTTAGATGTGCAGATGCCTCCTCGGAATTTCCTCAATATTCAACAAATATGGTGAGCTCTAATAGCCCGAAACCATTCTTACACGTGAAGTTTTCCTTATGTGAGAACGTGCTTTTTGAAGGTTTTTGTGTTTGTCCTTAAACCACGCAATGCAAAGGTTTATGCATTTATTGCGTAAAACTCCGATTTCAAAAGGATCCGATCTTTCCTTAAACCTTGATTTCAAAAGTTCCGGGTCTTTCCTAAAACCCGATTTCAAAAGATTCCGGGTCTTTCTTTAAACCCCGATTTCAAAAGGTTCCAGGTCTTTCCTAAAACCTCGATTTCAAAAGATTCTGTGTCTTTCCTTAAATCCCGATTTCAAAAGGTTCGGGGTCTTTCCTGAAAACCTGATTTCAAAAAGTTCTTGGCCTTTTCCGAAACCCCGATTTCGAAAAGGTTCATCGGTCTATCTTTAAACCATGTTTTTTACAACATCAAGTTTTGTGTGAAAAACCTTAGGCATTCCTTTAGGGTTTTATCCCCTTTGTCATTCATAGGGTATTAGTCCCACTGCAGAATCTTTGACGTTCATAGGGTTTTAACCCCTAAGCGTATTTTCATAGTTTTATTCCCTTTGTCATTCATAGGGTTTTAACCCCTAGATGTACTTTCAGGGTTTTATCCCCTTTGTTTCGTAGGGCTTTAATCCCGATGTGGAACCGTTGACGTTCATAGGGTTGTAGCCCCTAGGTGTCTTTTTATTTTGTTTTGTTTTATTTATTTATTTATTATCTTCTTTCTTTCCTTCCTTTAAAAAAAAATCACCCTCTTGTCTTAACCAGCATGCCGTTTCATGCTTTCCGTCGGCAAAACTTAGGTGTCTTTTATCTTTGACAAGAACTTCTCCGAGCTCCCCTTTAAAGAGGGGCAGCTATTGACACATATGTTTCCCTATCCGTTTTAGTTTAATTACTTACAAAATTAAAGGTTAATTTTTTATCCCAAAACATGAATAATTTTCATTTAGATTGCCAAAAAAAAAAAATCTGGGCTGATCCAGCCCAGTTCGAGTGGGCCAGATCACCTCGGCCTAGTTCATTTTTCCCTCTTGCGCAGGTCAGCCCATTTCTTCTTTCCCTTCGGCCCGGCCCGCAATTCCATCTTCTCCCTCCTCTTGTCACTCTCGACAACGAAAGGGGACCAGGGACAACGAAGCCAAAGAGTAGAGTGGCATCAACGAGCAGCAGAGGGGAGCATCGTCGCGTGTCGAAGGACGGCGCGAATCATATGGCCAGTGGTCCCAAAAAGGGAGTCCCCGATTCAGGGATAAAGAGGCGAGAAGGAGGAGAAGAACGTGGGGAGTTAGAGAAGAGGATTGAGGGGTCTTTAGAGAGGAGAGTGTTCCGGCCACTCCATCCGAAGTGGCCGGGCGAATCTTCTTCCCCTCTTCGCCGTGCATTGATAACCTAAGCTAGCCGTCCCTTTGTTTTCAGTCGTTGGAGCTTCACGTGGGGCCTCAAAACCAAAAAAAAGAAAGAGCTTTGGAGAGGAGATTGAGGAAAAGAGAGATCTTGAGGGTGAGAAAGGTAGAGAGAGCCTCACCCGCTCATCACAGGGTAGCCCGAGTTGCCGTCGGTCCCCCCAAGCTTCCAATCGTCACGCTTCGTCCCGATCGGTCACTAACCAGGTGGGTCTCCATAGCTTTCCCCTATTTTGGCCGCTCCTCTCCTTTGCCTCTCGAGTGCCGGGCACGCCGATCCATTCGGTGATCGCCCGACCCCGTCGATAGAGGCTAACATTCGTTCAACACTCCATGAACCTTCTTTGAGTGTTGTATGTTGAAAACAAGCCGTGAGCCTCGTCAAAATCGGACTTGCGGATTCATTTTTTTTGTGTGCCTCTCACATGCTTGACAAAATGCCAAAATGAAGTTTCAAACCTTTTCTTGCGAAGTCGATCTCTGAAGTTTTGTTGCGAACGTGGTTTGTTTTAACGTCAGAACTGACTCTAAGCTTTCCTTGTATTTCATGTACCTTGTGGCACATTTCGCTGTTCCCCGGGTCGGCCATGGTCGAATGAGTCGCCGGAGGTGCTACAACCCCCATCGGAGTGATGCCCGCGGTTGAAAACCACAACCGTTAGCCCACTATCTCTATTTCAAGTGTGTTCATGCTTGTTACTTTAGTCTTAAGGTCTGCTATTGGGGTTGGGAGTTTGAGCGCTGGAAAATCGAGTTTTTACTCGTTGATGTCTTTTTTTTTGTGGCCGGAGCTCGACAACGGTTCGGTAATCACATCGGCTAGCGGCGAGGGTGTTGAGTTGGTGGCGATAGTCGGTGTCGTCGGCCCGGGCCTAGCCGTCCGACGGCGGTGGGGGCACTCTAGACGAAGTCCCGATCAAATTCCTTCAAAGATGAGAAGATGTTCTGGGCAGGGGGCACACGTAGACAAAGGGGAGAAGAGAGAGCATTCGAAAATTTAGTGAGAAGAGAGAGCATTCGGGAGTTTTGGGAAAAGAGAAAGCATTTGGGAATTTTGGGGAGAAGAGAGAGCATTCGGAAGTTTAGTGAAAAGATAGAGCATTCGGGAGTTTTGGAGAAAAGAGAGCATTTGAGAGTTTTGGGAAAAGAGAGAATATTCGGGAGTTTTGGGGAGAAGAAAGAGCATTCAAGAGTTTAGTGAAAAGAGAGCATTCGAGAGAGAGAGAGTATTCGGGAGATAGAGCATTAGGAAATTTAATGAGAAGAGAGAGCATATGAGAGTTTAGTGAGAAGAGAGAATATTCGAGAGAAAGAGCATTCGAGAGAGAGAGTATTCAGGAGAGCGAGCATTCGGGAGTTTAGTGAGAAGAGAGAGTATTCGGAAGAAAGAGCATTAGGGAGTTTGGAAAAAGAGAGAGCATTCATGAGTTTTGATAAAAAAGAGAGTATTCAAGAGTTTTGAGAAGAAGAAAAAGCATTCGGGAGTTTTGGAAGAAGAGAGAGAGCATTCGGAAGTTTTGGAAAGTCGAGTCAGGCATTTGGGAGGATCGGGTCAGGGGACTCGGTCTGAATCTTTATTTTATTAATAAAAATTTTAAAAAATTTAAAAATTCAAAAAAATATTTAAAAAAATATAAAAAAAATTCAGAAAAATTCGGAAAAGTTCCAAAAATCAGAAAATTAGGAAATGTTTAGAAATCAGTTTTGGGCTTAATTTCACTAGATTTTAGGTTAAAAAACTAAAAAAAAATAGTGAAAAATGAGAAAAATCCTCTAAAAAATTTCTCAAAAATCGGATAAGCCATTAGGACTTTATCTTAGGGCTTTTGATTGCTTTTTTTCCTTTTAGAGACGATGTTAGGTCGCTGGTTATTTATTTTCTTCATGATTATCTAGTTGTGCACTTTTAATACATTGATTGTTATTTTCTGTTTTTAGGACGGTTAAGTGGAATCTTAGTTTGCAATAAGTTGTCCGGTACGTTAGTTTGCGAACCTTCAAGTTTAGATACCGAAATGGCACTAGTTAAATTGTTAGTATAATCAAGTCTCCGAATTTTGGAATATCTGATTTTCGCGTGTATCGAGACAACACTCCCACGTCTCGATCAGGTTTTCTAGCTGACCATTGATCATGGCTAGTGGCGACTCCAATCGAATAAGTAAGTTAGACAATTCTTGTCGCGTAAGGTATGAGGCTTGGAAGACCCTCGGTCATGAGATTAATGAACAATTTGGCTTGTCTTTCAAATGAATCAATTAATGTTCATATCCATCGATAAATACTTCTTGGCCTAAACCCGATCTTTGGCGGCGGGTAGGTCGCGACAATCATCTAGGTCGAAAATTCCGTAGTTCTACACGGAAAATGGCTGTGATTGGGATGTTCCTCCACACCGATGACTTGTGCACGCTGACTAGCTTTTCGAGACTGCCCAAATCGTAGAAACCTGCTGATTTCGCGACGGACGTTCGGGTTTAAGAATCTGAGCACGATAGACTTCTTTGGGATCAGATACTTAGAAAGGCTACTGAGTCTGCGATGCCGATTCTGAGTAGAGTCACAGCACATCAGGCGAGGCATGGGAATTTGCGAAGGCCACCTAATGTAGTTGTCTTATTCTCGTGGTTTGAAATGTTGCTCCACGCTCTCCTTGACACTTTTCACTGGCACTGTCCATGTCAAGTCACCCTCTTCACATGTCGTTATCAACTGAATTTTATACTAATGTCTATACGAAGCTGTATTTTGAGGTTCTTGAAATTATTGTCGAATTTGATGGAATTCTTGAAAGTTCTCAGTTGGGTAAGTCAGGACCATCTCCAAATGTTTGGACCATGTTAATCCAAGGGATGGTGACAAAACAAAAGGGAGAGCAGTAAGCCCCAGGCGTCAACGCCTGGCAGAGGTAGGAAATCCAAACCGTTTTTATATAATCTCAAGTAACGACAGAATAATTCGCACCCAATGTTGGAAAATTTTCACCTTTTGCTTGTCCCTTTCCTGGCACATTCATCGACGGAGTGATTTAAATAGAGCTGTATAAGGTTGAATTTCTTTCAAGAAATTTTCATTCTTTTGTTGCCCTCCCACCACACGTGGGAGATTAGCTTTTCTGCTAATGACTTTGAAAAGAAGAAAGAATTATCACGAGTGCCAAAACATTGTAATACGGAGTTAAAAGACGATAGCGAATGGACAACTATGTCTTGATAGTGTATGCACAATTGAGAAATAACATACATGGCAACATCAGGAATTCAGTCATTTCTATATATTCCACACCGTTTTTACAGCATAGCAATTTTATATACATAAATTTCACATGTAAACAGAGCATAGAGCATTAAACTGTTAATATAATAGATTGACTAAACTTCACTCTTTTTCCATATTCCTTTAAACAAACATAGGTCTACCACTGTTTTTGCCAAGTAATGTTATAAGGATCCTTATGGACCTTTGCAATCATGCCTAGAAAAACCACATTCATATTAATCAAAAACATCAACTTCATTTTCTTTGGCACTTGTGTTTTGCTTTATCATACGCACGGGAATAACAAAATCGAGTCTTTCCACCAAGCACAGTCCATAATTTTCAAATTTAGGACGATTCAAAACCATGCAAGAGGGACGCGGATTATGAGATCAAACTCAACTCGTGAAAGCATAGTCATGGATTTTGGTTTAGTGAAGAAAACTTTCTTGGTCATTTCCAAGAACATTTTATCCCGAATATTATTAAAGTGTAATGGAAAAAAAGTGTCACAATCCTCGAGGACGAGTAGAATGCCTAAAATCAATTGAACACCCAAGTCATCAATAAGCATAGAAGGGCATATGCATTATACGTCGAACGAAGAGGATCACATTCTTCATTCATTCTTCTTTTTGGTATCTGTCTTCATCACGATGTGGCCCCAAGTCCCAACTCGAATCCAAGCAAATACTGTTTCTGATTTTACATCGCTCAAAATTCGAAGGCACCAAAGTTTTGACCGGGCAAGAATTGCAAGAATTGTGCAATCAAAGTCATGAGGCCCTCTTCCCTCGTTTAAGCGAGACACCCAGATCTTTGACAGCACTGACTCGAGGGATCTCTTGTCCCCTTCTTTTTGTTCTCTTTTCTACCTGCACCAAACGGGACGTGCCTTTTCATGAACAGACGACAAACCTCTTCCTTCTTTCTATATTTTATCGTTCCTTCCAGAGGACGTGGCTTCAGTAACACCGATTTTAAAAGAAAATTCGTCTCCACTGAGGAACAGTGTTGAGTTCCCACATGCCGAGACAAAAAAATAATGCAGCAGGCAGGCGCAAACTATTGGCAAGGGGCACTGGCCATGGATTCGAGCGGGACGATGCTTTCTTGTCTCCATTTTTTGTTGCTTTTGAATTTCAAAAACACCATCGCACCCCCCAAACGGCTCGTTGGTTTTGGAGCATTGGCCTGGCCCGGGCCTGACTCTCTGCACGCTACACAAAACCAACCCACGACCACGACCCCCCAAAGCCACCATTTCTATAACTCGACCCTCTCTCTCTCTGTTTTAAATGTGCCACCATCTACTCTTCTCTTTCTCCCAGGGCAGTCTTTGCTTTTTATGAAGCTTTATAGTTACTCAACTCTCTCTCTTTATTACCCATTTTCTTGTTCCTCTCCCCTCTTGCTTCTGTGACCCTTTGACTGCTGCTTCACATCTTCTCTGTCACTTCAGTTTCTAGTCTGAAACTGGGTTCTTGAGCTCTCTTTCAAGTCATTTTCCTTGCATAGCAACACGTCCTCTTCCTCCATGTGAGCTCTTGTCTCCATTGCCAGGGTTGGAGATCACATCACCAGAGAAAGTTCTAATTTTTGAGGTGTTGCAAGCTCTTTTCTGAAGTTAGTGCATCTGCGCAAATGGGTGCTTCAGGCAAATGGGTGAAAGCTCTCATAGGTCACAAGAAGCCCGAGAAAGAAGACCATGTGAGTCTCAAGCATCGCGCTTAAGAAAAGTTCAAAACTATGATATCTTCAATCTTGCTTCTACTTGTTGGTTTTGCACACTGTTCTATAGGCCTAAGCTCCTCCTCTCTCTCTCTCTTTCTCTACAGCTAAAGGGAAGCTCTAAGGGCAAGAAATGGAAGCTATGGAGGGGCTCATCGGGAGATCTGGGGTCTTCATGGAGTGTATTTAAAGGGAAGCACTATGCAGCATCTGATGGGTCTAACAATGGTTCATCACCAGGTCTTGTTAGTGCCTTTTCTACTGCAATGGCAACAGTGGTTCGAGCTCCTCCGAAGGACTTCAGGGTTGTGAGGCAGGAATGGGCTGCCATCAGGATACAGACCGCTTTCCGCGGATTCTTGGTGAGTGGGTCGCTCATGGATTCTCTTATTGAAAGTGTTTACTCTTCTTATAGTGATGCTTGATGCTAAATGCCGAAAAATTGTGAAGATGGTCTGTTGACTGAGTCCCTTCACTTTGGCTGATTCAGATTTGCATTCTCTGATTGAGAAACTCTTGGTTTAGTCATAAAGTTTGTAGCTTTTCCCGAATCATTAAGCAACGGTTTTCTTTATTTTTTAAACCCACTTTATGAGATTGTGAAGGGATGTGATTTGATTGTTGAAACTTGAATTGAATATATTATATGATGTTCAAGGATGGAGAAGGTAGTCATGAGCTGAGCTCAGATACGAGTATGTTGGACAAACAACAATGTTCCTAGGGTTCAGAATTTATATATTTATCTGGCAATGGGTGCTTTTCTCTTAGATTTATCCGTGTAAGTAAAATGCAGGCCAGAAGGGCATTGAAGGCCTTGAAAGGAATCGTGAGGCTTCAAGCTTTGGTTCGTGGGAGACAAGTGAGGAAGCAGGCGGCCGTCACACTGAGATGCATGCAGGCTCTTGTTCGAGTCCAGGCCCGTGTGAGGGCACGCCGTGTCCGAATGTCCGTTGAGGGCCAGGCAGTGCAACGGATTCTTGATGAGCATCGAAGCAAGGCTGATCTCTTAAAACAAGCTGAGGTATCAAATATCCAAAAGCATATAAATTTACTTGAGATGATCTCGATTTTTTATTTTTTATTTTTTGCATTCAAGAAACTTCATGAACTCAGAAGTCTAAGTTATGCATCTTTAATGTTCAGGAAGGGTGGTGTGATAGTAAGGGAACACTTGAAGATGTCAAAGCAAAGTTACAAATGAGGCAAGAAGGGGCTTTCAAAAGAGATAGAGCAATTGCATACGCCCTTGCTCAAAAGGTAACTAGATTAACATTTGATGACATTCTAGTCTCTTACTACATTGACCCAATCTCTGGCATAAGCATGCTGAGTAATATGTGGCAGTGGAAATCAAATGGTGATGCAAATTCCAGACCACTTGTGTCAGCACCCGCTCTCAAGTCGTATGAGTTTGACAAAAACAGCTGGAACTGGAGCTGGTTAGAACGGTGGATGTCGGCCAAGCCATGGGAGACCAGATTGATGGAACAATCCCACTCCGACCAGTTGGAAACAACTGCTGCTCCGAAGACTTTCTCAGACTCTCCTCTAGGCCCACAATCAAAATCTTTCGAACCACCTTCTGTTAAAGCTCGGAAGAATAACATGACCACTAGAATTTCTGCAAAGCCTCCCCTAGCTGGACGTACCACTCGGTCATCCTCAAGCCCAAGTTCTGACTACCTCTATGATGAGAGCTCGCCTTCATCTTCATTTTGTATGTCTATGACCCCGGCCTCAGGAAACAATGGCTTGATGTCGGAGAAATTAGATGGTAGTAGCCATGGGAAGCCAAGTTATATGAACTTGACCGAATCTACCAAGGCAAAGCAGAAGACCGGAAGTCATATGTCAAGGAGAGTGCAGAGACAATCCATGGATGAGTTCCAGTTTGTTGCACTTTCAGCAGGGTTATGCGGCAATGGGGATTTGAAAAGCGGTGCTGGTTGTGACCCCTCGTTGATGAATTTCTCAAGGCCTCTTAATCAGACGACCAGGTTGGATAGGAATTTGAAGGTGATGGAGAGGGAGAATTGCTTGTATTATTAGAGATTCACGTAGTTGTCCTTTTTTGGGCTTTTGGTTCGTATTTGTGGGTAATGTAAGCTCAACAACTTGTTGGTTTCAAACAGTCGGTACGTTACTTGACCTGTAAACAGTTCTTCCTGTAATTTTTTGCATTTGAAGATCTAGCACAAAACCAACTGAAATTCCTAGAGGTTCCAGCATTGGATTTGGAGGTGACGCTCATGACTCAAGGGATAGCTCCACAGGTTCACATTTAAAAATCACCTAAGTTGAGCATCCTATAACCAGATGTGTTCACTATATTATTCGCTCAGGTATTGTAAAAAAATGCAAACGTAGCGTATTCGGCTGTACAGAGTGGATGCAAATATCTTGAGGTCTCTCTTTTTGTAAAGCTTATGTTCATGTGTTTTTTTTTTTTTTTGGGGTCTTAAAGCTTATGTTCATGTTAACAATGGCAGCGATGGAGTACATTTTGTTGTGCGTCAGGAAGCTCAAATCTGTGTTCTATATAGGCTTTTACCAGGAGAAAAAGAAGGTTTAGGTTCATTCAGAAGTTGCAGTGGTTATGTAAGCTATGTCCTTCGTATTCAACTCCCCTCAGGCACGCTTGAGGTCCTGAGTTGCTCGAGTTCCAGTGGTTTCTTTGAGAGCCTTGCCATCAATCCACCCAAAGATGGCGAAACTGCGCAGTTGAGTTGAGACTCGTACAATCTACAATACAGACAGTACATGGTTCTCGAATGTCAATGATTCGTTGTTACCTTTGTATTTCGTGTGAAGAGAAGTTCTGCTGGGCCTTTGCTTGAATCAGACGGGAATCCATGTCGTTGGCTGCGATTCGGGCATCTGATTGTGCAGAAAACTTAATTTTCCCCCTTCAGTCATCATGAAAGAATCATCAGTTCCTGTAACCCAAATGGAACTAAGTTAAGATAATAAGACCGAAACCAGAGAGAGCATTAAAGTCCGCCTGATGATGGGCGGCGACTCCAGTCCAGAATAGAGACTCTGAATAGCTCTTGTTCTCCTCCTCCCATATTCACGCCACAAAGCTATTTCACGGGACGAATTCTCGCCCCGATACTACCTTTTCCTTCACATGCTTCATCACGTTCGCATAGAGGAAAACTCATACGCGACGGCCCTCATCGTCATGCGCCTGTCTCCTTTAGCCACGCAGTCACTCTCTCGTGATGTTTAGCGCTTCGTCCAAGGAAGTGCACGAAGAAGATCAGCTTGTCCCACATCGGACCACACAAGCACAATATACAGTTAATAAGCCGCGCGCACGTGAGAGGCGTTCGCCGAGCTCAGTAACGGGAGCTTGTGACCCGAGTGGGGGCAACATTGTGGTGGGACATAGACTCGGATCCTTTGAGCCGGGCCTGCTGTGGCTATTTGCTGGCCCGCCCGCTCCAAGCAGAGAGCTGGCCTAGGCGGTTTGAGCGAAGGCTCGGGCCACGTGGGTCCTAGAGTGGAGGGGCCCGCGTGAGGCTGGCTTCACAGAGCAGCGAACACCTCCCGCTTCCGGCAGTGGAAGGATAACGGGCCGCTGCCACCCAGGCCCCCCATGGCCCAATCGGCTGAGCCCAACTGGACCACCACTTTTTGGTTCTTCATTTTTTTTTTTGGTTTTTTTAATAGAAGATAAACATTTTATTTGAATTAGATAAACGTTTTATTAATTACTACTTCAATTAATTTGATTCGAACTTTAAAAGAAAGAGAGAAGAAAAAGCACCTAGCATGATGACCTAATTTAAGTGTCTAAACTACATGAACAGGTGACAACAATCGGGGTTCTTTCCATGGTGCCATCTTCTTTTACATATAAATGTTGTCTCCACGAAATCATGGTTAAATAGGTTGGAATTAAGTTTAATGATATTATCTTGAATAAGTCAAAGCCGTTTATAGATGAATGATGAATGTTGTGTGCGCTAGGGGTTGACTTCTTTTATCTATCAAATAATTGAAACATAAGTTCAGAAACGTAGATTTATTGGTTACGCTAATGCGTTATTTGCATCACAGAACATGTTTTTACGCATTTCACTTTGCATGTTTAATATTGTTTTTACATGTTCAAATATGAGAGCCAACTTCTTAAGCATGTTATGTCATATAGTATATATTTAATAACATGCAATGTTCTAATTTTTGAATTGTGATACGGTAAAAGGAAGGTATTGCATTGAGATTGGACATAAATTTGATACCACAATAACCGAAAGTTGCAATCCATCAATCTAATGATCAGTGGACCTATATGCGAAACCACTGGAACTGGAGCAACTCGGGATGTGAAAGCTTCCCTGGGAGGGAGTTGAATACAAAGAACATATAGCTAGCAAAACCACCGCACTGCTGCACCTTCTGAATGAACCTAAACCTTTCTCTCTGTCTTTTTTTCCGGCGAAAGAACATAGAACACTTGAACGTCACAACGCACAACAAGATGTACTCCATCGTTGTTGTCAACATGAACATAAGCTTTTTACAACAGGAAAGACCTCGAAGCTATTTGCATCCTCTCTGTACAGCAGAATAGGCTACATTTGCATTTTCGCAAATACCTGAGCGGATATAGCAGAACACATTTGGTTTTAGGATGCTCAACTTAGATGACCTTCTCATCCGGTTAAGAAAAGCGCTTCTAAATGAAGAAAGGAATGAGAGTTTTTGACAATTTTTTTTTTCAAAAATGTACGGTTATCATATTCTTTGCAGAAAAATTCAATATCATAATCTACGGCCTAAATTTCCTAGACCATTAATAATAATTGAGATGAAATTCATCAGACGCGCAATAATCAATTAGGTAGTATTTTTGGCTGTTAACATCTTGGATCCCAAGTTCACAAATTTGAGAAGAAAAAAAAAAGATGTGGCTAATGTTCACTGATCATTAGATTGATGGATTGCAACTTTCGGTTATTGTGGTATCAAATTTATGTCCAATCTCAATGCAATACCTTCCTTTTACCGTATCACAATTCAAAAATTAGAACATTGCATGTTATTAAATATATACTATATGACATAACATGCTTAAGAAGTTGGCTCTCATATTTGAACATGTAAAAACAATATTAAACATGCAAAGTGAAATGCGTAAAAACATGTTCTGTGATGCAAATAACCCATTAGCGTAACCAATAAATCTACGTTTCTGAACTTATGTTTCAATTATTTGATAGATAAAAGAAGTCAACCCCTAGCGCACACAACATTCATCATTCATCTATAAACGGCTTTGACTTATTCGAGATAATATCATTAAACTTAATTCCAACCTATTTAACCATGATTTCGTGGAGACAACATTTATATGTAAAAGAAGATGGCACCATGGAAAGAACCCCGATTGTTGTCACCTGTTCATGTAGTTTAGACACTTGAATTAGGTCATCATGCTAGGTGCTTTTTCTTCTCTCTTTCTTTTAAAGTTCGAATCAAATTAATTGAAGTAATAATTAATAAAACGTTTATCCTTCTCTCTTTCTTTTAAAGTTCGAATCAAATGTACGGTTATCATCTTTTTTTTTTTCTTCTCAAATTTGTGAACTTGGGATCCAAGATGTTAACAGCCAAAAATACTACCTAATTGATTATTGCGCGTCTGATGAATTTCATCTCAATTATTATTAATGGTCTAGGAAATTTAGGCCGTAGATTATGATATTGAATTTTTCTGCAAAGAATATGATAACAGTACATTTTTGAAAAAAAAAATTGTCAAAAACTCTCATTCCTTTCTTCATTTAGAAGCGCTTTTCTTAACCGGATGAGAAGGTCATCTAAGTTGAGCATCCTAAAACCAAATGTGTTCTGCTATATCCGCTCAGGTATTTGCGAAAATGCAAATGTAGCCTATTCTGCTGTACAGAGAGGATGCAAATAGCTTCGAGGTCTTTCCTTTTGTAAAAAGCTTATGTTCATGTTGACAACAACGATGGAGTACATCTTGTTGTGCGTTGTGACGTTCAAGTGTTCTATGTTCTTTCGCCGGAAAAAAAGACAGAGAGAAAGGTTTAGGTTCATTCAGAAGGTGCAGCAGTGCGGTGGTTTTGCTAGCTATATTTTCTTTGTATTCAACTCCCTCCCAGGGAAGCTTTCACATCCCGAGTTGCTCCAGTTCCAGTGGTTTCGCATATAGGTCCACTCAGGCTATGGCTTCTTCGAGAGCCTTGCCATCAATCCAGCCAGAAACAGTGAAACTGCACAGTTGAGTTCACACTCGGTTATTGAGAGGGCAATCTACAGTCCAATCAGTTTTCTGGCTGTTGAGTGTCGAAGGATTCCTTGTTGCACGCGGGCATGTCGCTTGAAGAGAAGTTTTTTGCTGGGCCTTGCCTGAACCAGAAGGGGAAACCCAATGCAGTCGGCCACGGTTCATTCTCTTATAGGGCATCTGATTGTGCAGACGGAACCGAAAGCAATGGAACGCAGCAAAGGTTGTTTTTTTTCTCTCTTGGTTCATCATACGATACACACTCGTCAGTTCCTCCGCACGACCAGTTAGAACATGAGAGCGGAACTGAGTTGCACAGAGACCGAATCCAAGGAGACCGCAGATTCCACATCACGGGTGGCATCTCCAGTCCAGAATAGACTGAATATGGTCGTTTTCCCCCTCCTCTTTCCATCCACACCACAAAGCACCTTCACTCAAGCTCTTTCACAAGACATATTCTCGCCCCCGATGCTACCTTTTCTTCACATCCGTTTGTCGCATCCCCAGAGAGGAAAACTCGCGTGTGACGGGCCCTCATCGTCGTGCGTCTCCCTCAGCTGACGGCGCAGTCCCTCTCTCAATTGATTGTCTTGCGGCTTCGTCAAAGGAAATGCTGGAAAGAAGCTCCGCTTGTCCCACATCGGATCTCCCGTGCAAGACAAACACTTAATAAGCAGCGCGCACGATGGATTGCGACCCTGGTTGGGGGCATCGTTGTGATTCCGATTGAACATGGACTCAAATCCTTTGGGCCGGGCCTGACATTTGCCACTTGCTGGTCCGTGTGGTTTGGGCGAAGGCTCGGGCAACGTGGGTCCTAGAGAGGAGGTGTCCGCGCGAGGCTGGTTTCACAGAGCCAGCGAAAGCCTCCCGCTCCCGGCGGTGAAAGGACAACGGGTCGGTGCCACCCAGGCCCGCCGTGGTCCAATGGGCTGCGTCCGGCTGAACCACCACTTTCTTTTTTATTCTTTTTTTCGCTTTTCGACTTGTTTTTACTGAACCTATTAAATTGCATCACGGCTCGAATTTTATGTTAAATTGTCTTAAAATAAAGATTTTGTTTGAATTGAAAACCAATTTGATTTGTGTGAAATCGAGCGTTTTGAATAGAGCGGTGTTAGATATAGCATTCCTCGCCACAAATTTCAATGGAGGCAAATTTGAGCAACTGGTTAGATTCTAAAATTAGTAGAAGGATCTCACTAGATATTAAGATATGACCTTACCTTAGGAGAACCCTAAAAAATAAGAAGAAAGTAAGTGCCTAACTAAGAGGACAACCTAATTAAAGGCTAACTACATTAATACATGGCAATCATCGGTTTTTTTCCATGATAAAAAAAAACACTTTCACATTAATGTTGTGTACACAAAACGTGATCAAATAGGGTAGAATTAAGTTCAATGGTATTATCACAAGTATGTCAAGCCGTGTGATGAACGTTGTGTCTGCGGGTAGCCAAAAATACCAACTAATTGATTATGGCGTGTCCAATGGAAATTCATCTTAATCATTACCAACGGTCAAAGCTTAATTTAGGTTATGGATTACAATATTGGCTTTTTCTGCAAAGAGTATAATAACCCAACAAAATTTCAAAAACTTTCTTTCTTTATTTAGACTCGCTTTTCTTAATTTTGTTTTGTTAGGAACAGATTGGTGGTCCGAGATGTCCTGTCACTTTGCTGGGAGCGAGGGAACAGAGAGCTGTCTTTTTAAGATAATCAATCTCTTCATCTTCCCATATTCCTAATTTCATCATAAATTGCAGCATATTCCTGCAGAAAACTATAAAGAGATGGGCCAAAAATTCAAATTATTTTAAAAAATAAAAAAGAAACGCCCAAATTTTTAACATGAGCCGGTTCAATCAACCAAAATTTACATGAACAAACAAAATCTGTACATCTCAGATTGGAATGAATGAGAATCTGATGTGTGAAAAGAAAGAACTGGAGGAACCATGAACTGGGTATGCAATTTGGAGGCTTCAACAAGTCTTTTAACCGAATTTACCTGCAAAAATTGAATTAAAGAACAAGAAAATCAAAACCAGCATAGACCTAAAGCAAGTAAGATAAACATCAGAATACTAGAGAAATCACAACATCAAGGATACAGAGAAACCGGCAAGCAAGCAACATCTGATTTGGCCCCATTGCAACTTCAACCACTCCTCCTGCTCAACACACTCCTATCAGATAACAAACCAGACTAGCACACGTACGTATTTCATTACACGCTCAAAAGGACATGGGTTTATTTGACCTACCACAAATCTTCATATAGTAAGGAATGATGTTGCAGAGAAAACCAAATTCAGTAACATCTATCCTGGCTTTGATCTGAGATAACCCATTTGGTCCACCAGCTCTTTGAAGTCCTCTCCCCAATCCGGAGGATTCTCGACCAAATCCTCCACGTCCACCTCATTCTCTGATTCATCGTCGAGTGGTAACTCTTCCTCCGGATTGCCAGGAATCATGTCCTCATTCAATAGTTCCTCCCAAATTGTCTCATTCACGATATCAAACTCATTGCTATTGGTCCCTGGCATCGAACCATCAATTGGGTCTTCGATGTCGATCCTTGATTCGTTCTCCAAGGCACCATAGAGAAGTGTCTCCATATCGGATTCAATCGGCACCAACTCTTCTAGATCATCGTTTGCTTGCAAATTCTCCACGCTCGGGCTAGCGGTCAGTCTCCGCTTCCTTCCAATGCCAAGACTCTGAAATTCCTTTCTTTGTGCCAAGTTCTGAATGAAAGAAGGGTTATTGAGCGCTTTGGCGAGGAAAGTCAGCATCTGCTGCTGCTTCTTCTCTGTTCTCTGCAACCTATCTTCCATTGCTGCAATCAGGTCCCTTGAGTGCTGTTGCTGCTGCTTCAGTTTCACGATTTCAGACATCAACAAGTTGCGGTCCCGTCTCAACCTCTCGAGCTCGCCTTCCAATCCAAACTGCCCCAATTCGACGCAGGCCGCTTCTCCATGCTGCTGCTGCTGATTCTGCAAGACGTTCCTCCTCCTCTTGATGGTCTTGAGCAGATGCTTCTGGCCTCCCAAGAAACCTTCATTCGCGAATTCCCATCTATCTGGATCCACCTTCCTAAATCCCTGCATAAATTCTTACATGTCAGTAAAACTTCATAGGCGATTGATTTCCCCCTGCTTTAATTGATGAGCAAGTGTTCAAGTTTTGACTACATTACAATTCAAACAAACAGATCGTTTCATCCACTTCAAAATAGGCAATGGATACTTGATAAAAAGAGGAAAACAATCAAATTATCGAGTAAAATTCCACTTCTCGATCTTAATGCAGTTCGATGCTGTGATATCAGAGTTGATCAGCGGTCAGCCTAATCACTACTCGTCAGGGGTTGCTAAACTATCTGAAGCAGACCCAAAACCAAAACCAGAAGCTTCATCGAACTCAAAAGTATGAACATGCCAAAAAATCAATACCAGATTCCCCGAAAACGACTAACCAAAGACATAAATCAAAAGGTGGGCGGCTATTGGAGAACTTGATCAAACACTTACGTAAGTGTTGAGCTGGCGGATGAAGCTGGAGAAGTTACTGTGCTTGAAGTGCTTGGGAAGCAGGGTGGAGGCGAACCGGTGGGAGTCCCACACGATGAAGCTGTTCTTGGCCCCGCTCCACGACACCACGGCGTCCGTCGACGGGTCCTCCACCATCTCGAACGTCTTCACCAGGAACGGCGGCGGCCCCACCTCGTGGAGCCCCTCCATCGGCCTGGGAGCGCCCGCGCTCGACGGCGACGACGACCCAGTTGAGCACGCGATCGCATCCTCACGTTCTTGATCTTGATCTTGATCCTCCTCTTTGATCACAATCACGCTCTCCATCGGGCGGCGTTTCCTTCGGCTTTCCCTTTTGTCTCTCGCTGCAGGGGGGTGGGTTATGCGGTTCTTGATCTTGGTTCCACTGTCGGCGCGTGCAGTGGCGGATGGGCAGTCTTGGTGAGCAGCAGCAGGGGCGGGCGGAGATGAAGATGGTCATGGGGGGAGAAGAGAGAGAGAGGGAGGCTGTATATAAGGTTCGGAAAGGAAAAATCTAGAGTGAGAAAAAGCGACGCGATGTCGTAGGTGCTGGTGGTGTCCGGGCTTTTCGTGTCTGTCGGAGAGAGAGACAGAGAGATCTCGAGGGGAAGAGCGTGTGAGAAGGTTCCGACAGACAGGTGGCCGTGTTCTTCTGGTCAAAGGTTTTGACTTGGGGGAGTGGGAAAATTCTAGAAAATTCTCGAGATGTCGGGCCCGTGTGAGCCGTGAGCTGAGGAGGCGGGGTAGCGAAGGGATTTTAATTGGATTTTATAAATTTTAATTCGGAGCCGTTCAAATTAGATTTGTGGGGCCGCCACGAAATATCTCTCTCTCTCTCTCTCTCTGTGGATAAATCGAGTGGAAAATTCTGGGCCGTGAAAATTGTACAGACGGGTTCCCACAAAACTAAGTCGTGACACTAAAGCACATTCCTTACATAGGTAAAAAGTGGCCTGCGTAACTGTGATATTCCAAGTTCGATGTCGGTCGAGAGAGGTCATGCTGAGCGATCACGAGTCAATGCTCGGCCTTAAAAGGTCGTCGACCTCGTCTAGTTATCCAGAGTGCTCATTTTGGGACTTGTCCCACGGGGATCGAGTTGGGTTATTACGGATGTTATCAAATCCAAGTTTCTCCTTCTATAAATCTGTGGTTGGTGGACGCGCTAGGCCTGTACCTGATTCGATGAGGGTGGGAAATGATTGTCGAAGCAAGAGGATTTGGACGAGGTGCAGCTCCTCGCGAACCTCTTAGATAATGATGGAGGCGGGAACGAACCGGACCTCACATCAAATAGGAGGCGAGAGTCTGATAGGGCAATATAGGTCAACATTGATGCGATGTCCAAACTCCCTCATCGGTAGGGAGATGTCCTAGATGAACGATTCATGTGTCAAACACCCATCCCAAAACATCGCATCATTATATATGGTAGTAGAGCAAAATCCCCTCTAGTGGACATGTGGCTTATAGATGGACTAGGCCCATACTCGATCTGATCAGGGTAAAGAGTGATTGACAAGGCAAGAAGGCAAGAGAGCTTGGATAAAATGCGGTTCATCATAGACTTCTAGGATATTGGATGTAACAAGAAAGGACCGAGCCACACATTAAATAAGGGGAGTATCACTGGGCAATACATGCCGACGCTAACGAAAATATCACTTCTTTTAAGTGGAGGAGCTTGTGACATCGTAAATCTTATCTTGATCAGGAGAGACCTATTGAGTGATTCATAAGTAAACATCTGCCTTTGAATGGCCATTACCTTGTGTAATTACTCAAAATATTACTCAAAGTACTGCTTTTGGGGGGGGGCGCTCGACACACGCGATGCCCCTTCCTAGGTAAAAATTTGGTCCAAAATGACAGTGCATCTTCATATGATTCACTTGCTTTCAAAACACAAAGTTTTCCCATGATGCTTGTGGGGGTAGAAATTCCAGAAGTCCAATTGGGCTCTATTCTTTGTGAAAAATTCGAGTTGGGCTTTTAGCAACAAGACATTTCAAGATGGACCCAAACTTTTCACAATTGTCTATAATAATTGGTGGGCCGAGTGTATGTCTTGCAAACTTAAAGAGAAAATTGGCCCAAAAAAAAACGAAAATTGATGTTCATTTTCCTGTCCATGCTAGTTCATCTGAATGAGATTTTCCCAAACTGTATTTAGCATTTGTGTCCTTTTGGAACTTTTAGAGGGTTTTGGCATGATGGGTTCGGAGTAAGACTCGTGGAGGACGACGGGCCTAACCTGCTTTTCCAGCGGGCTTCATGTCGGGCGATGCCTCAGTGGCGCTCGGCAATCCATCATCGGCTTGTGTTCTCACAAGAACTGATTGTATGCTGAGATTGTCAATTCTGATCGACTTCAATTTTACTCGCTGCATCCCTCTCTGCCTCTAAAGACCTGAAAGAAACTCAACATCCTTCACCTACCCTTCAAACTATGTCCGATGTCATCGGTTGCTCGCTCCTGTCATATCTTCTCTACTTCATTTTAGTTGCTATTACTTCCGCGCGACCACGTTCTTACGGTAAGGAAACTTAGCGCAAGATGATTGACAAACATAGCAAAAGTAAATGTCGAAATTATAAATCTTACATGTAAATAGATAAATAGCATGTAAATTTTTATTTTCAACAGTGGAGATGTCAGTGTACTTTTAACGGCACCAAAGGAAAACAATTTCTTCCACAAGCAATCGATATAAAAAAAATTTTAAAATCGTTAAAAAATTGATATTGAATTATTTAATAATTATGTACCTTTCTTTTCAGTTTCCTATGAGGTCAGATAGTACATGCTCCTATGTATCCGAATATACTCCCAGAACAGAGACATGACATCACAATGGGTCGTCACTTCTTTTCGTATATAGTAGCTATGTATGCATGCATTCGATAATAACATGCGACAGGACTTAAAATTCTTTAAAAAATGATAGTGTTAAATATTTTTAGTGAATCTTGCTTATTAAGGCTCCTTTTGTTTCTCAAAAAATAAAAGATTTAGAACATATTTTACCTAAAAATGATGGCTTTTATTGCTCGCAAAAATGAACGAACGAAAAGCATTTTCATTGTTCACAAACATGTTTTGACAAAATTTTTGTCGATAAGAAAAATAATTTCCATCGACTATTTAAGCGATACAAAGAATCATTTTTTAAAAAAATATTTTTCAAATCATGTAGTTTTCGCAAAATAAACGAAGCCTAAATGACATGACAAAATCACATCAAACTTTTTTTTTGGGTGTAAAGCGTAGGACCTGTAAAGTTTAAATGATCATGACCGATAATCTTAATAAAATATATCGATATCTACCAAAGATTACACCAAAAGGTCCAAAATTTGTTTCATGTCACTAATATTCCAAACTTGTACCGATAATTCAAAAATACCTTCGATTACGGTTCCATTGAAGATAGCAGTTTAAAAGCTTATCGTAGTTTGCACAGATAATGATAGCAAACAAATAGAGTTGACGTAGATCTGACGTGGCTTTAGTCTAGTCATTTGTCTCTCTCTCTCTCTGACTGTCGAGAAATTCCCCTAAACCCACCACCTCAAGTGTTTTTCCATGTCAATAACACCCTCAAAGTTCTATCGGTGACCCAAAATACTTACCATCACAGTTCCGCCCAAAATGGCCATTTCAACTTCGGCCCGTTTGGCTCGGCTTTGGGAGAATGCATTTGCAGAAATACAAATACCTTTGGACTAAAAGGGTTTTTGAAAATGCAAGTAGTGTTTGGTAAGTATTTTTTAAAATCAACTTGGGCTAAAGGACTTTTGCTAATTAAAAAAAAAAAAATTCAAAACGGCAACCATCGTCGCCGGCCAACCGCCGACGGCCAGATCTGGTCGTCGGCGACCACCGCCCGGGGGTCACGCGACCCCGGCGACCGCCGCCCGGGGTCGGTGGACCTCGGGCGTCGCCTGGGTCGCGCAACCCAGGCAATGCTTGGCCTGGGTCGGGCTACGCCGGCGATGCCCGAGGTCCGGCGACCCCGGGTGGCGATCGCTGGGGTCGCGCGACCCTGGGCGGCGGTCGCCAAGGTCACGCGACCCTCGGGCGACTGCCGCCCGGGGGTCGCGCGACCCCGGCGACCGCCGCCCGGGGTCGCCGGACCTCGGGCATTGCCTGGGTCGCACGACCCAGGCAACACTTGGCTTCGGTCGCGCGACGCCCGAGCCGCCCGGGGGTCGCGTGACCCCGGCGACCGCTGCCCGGGGTCGCCGGACCTCGGGCATCGCCTGGGTCGCGCGACCCAGGCAACACTTGGCTTGGGTCGCGCGACGCCCGAGGTCCGGCGACCCCGGGCGGCAGTCGCCGGGGTCGAGCTAGCCCTTAGGCGGCGGGCGGCGGGTCTCGGTCTACTGTTCATGAACAGTGCAAGTTGCATTCCGAAAATACAACTTCCCAAAGTACATCCGAAGGAGCATTGGCCAAAGGTCTCTTGGGGAGCATTGGAAATGCAATTGCATCTCCCCAAAATAAGTAAAAAAATTTGCCAAACGTCATTTACATTTAGCCAAGGGACTTTAGAGCCCAAATAAGCATTGCAAATGCTGAACCAAACGGGGCCTTCGAAGTTGACATTTGAAACTTGTGCTGGAAGAAACTAATATTACTTTATGAGTAAAATACATAAATAGATTCTATCTTATGCAAGCATATTTGTCTTGTCCATATTTCCCTTGTCACGATTGAGTTCCCATTACTTGAATTTTTTTTTTTACCGGCGGCCTAAGAGTGGAACACTGCTTCGAAGTTCGAAGCTACAAAGCGTGCAAATTGACTATTATTATTATTTATTGGAGAGCTTTGTACCTGATGTGTTATTTCGTCATCTCCTTTCTAGAACAGGAAAAAGCATAATAAATTAAGGAGCAACAAAAGAGAGAATGGCCATTATTTTTGTTGAACAACGAGGGAGGCAACTCGAGCTCTATGCCCACTTGCCCCAATGATGCCCACCACACATTTGACTTTTCTTTTTATTTTAATTTCTCTTTTGGGTGTATATACTTGACTTATGCAAGGTTGTCTCTCTAAATGCTTCCAAGACTAACATTTTTTTTTTCTTTTAAGGGAAAATGACACGAATGATTAATGAACTTTGGCCTATCACACAATGAGATCCATAAATTTTTAATTTGCTCGATATAATCCCTGAAGTTTAGCCCAATATGCATTATAGTCATTAAACTTTTAATTTGTTCAATGCAATCCAAAAAATTTTGATACATGTTTAATGTAGTCATCAAACTATATGAAAATATTTAATATTGTCCTCGAGCTTGAATTAATAGAAGAACAATATTGAATATTTTCATATAATTCATGGACTAATTCTAAGAACTATATTAAACAAAATTGAAAGTTTAAGAACTACATTACATATCAAGCCAAAGTTCAAGCATCACATTGCACATTCGATCAAAGTTCATAGACCATTTTTGTCATTATCCTTTTTTTTAATGATTTTTAGTGAATATATTTACCTCACTTTTGTCTTTCTTTTTTTCAAGCAAAAGGAGAAAGTTAGTTTTTAAATTGATTATAAGCACGTGGAAGAACAAACCTCTTTCGAATTATCAGGTATTTTGATCGGAGACAGGTGATACGATAGAACTTAGAGTTGTGGAGATGCTTCACGTGAATCATCTCGAAAATTAAAAAATTAAAAAAAATTTTGACATTCCTTGGTCCACCCGTCCATCACATAATTTGCGATCAACATTAGTCACTATCGTTTTCTATTTTTCAATTTATATAGTTATTTTCATTCCTCAGCGTGTCAACCTTGGGGACATTTTTAGGCCCAAAAGTCAACTCCATATTGGAAATGTTACTCGAATTGGCTACTTCTCTAGGGCGCCCTAACGCATTGACTAGCAAAAAACCAAAACATGTAACAACACTAGTATGCTATTCTTAAGAACCTTAACCCAGAATTAGGGTCAATTTATTTCGTGAAAAATAAATAATTTATAAAATATTTTCCCAATAATAATTATTTGTGTCGCTTATAAAATTGAGTGAACGAAAAATACGAAAATATTTATACATAAACTGTCATTGATAATGAACATATTTACTTACTAATTATTTCGAGCGATATAAATACTATTGAATTTGATGATGATCGGTCGGATCGGGAGTAGGGGTGTGCAAAAGAACTTGGACCCACTCAAACCATCCGGAACCGAATTGGAACTGATTCCCAAGGGAACCGGTCGGATTCTCGGTTCCAATTTTTTGGAATCAGTGGGTACTAGTTCGGTTCCCGGTGTGGAACCACCCGCCCGCCCGCCCGCCCAGATCGGACCGGTAATATAATACTAGTATATTTTATTTTTTAATTTTTAACTAAAAAAATCTGACCAAAAAAAATTTTTAAAAAGAAGAAAATTTGTTATCATGTCTAAAGTTCTTGTGTAATTGGGATAACCTTAGTCATTTTTCCCAATAATTGATGGATATCCACTTGATTTATGGATGATGTGGTTAATATAACCGATCATAATGTATGAATTGTGTGGAAAGTTATATTATTTTCTTTTTGTTCTGATGATCCAATGTTGGTCCATAGATTTTTTTTTATTTGTCCAGGAAAACTCGTTGGAACCGATTCTATAGATCCACCCGGGAACCGGACCGGACAGGTGGTCCGGTTCTTGGGTGGATCCATGGAACTGACAGGTGGGTCTCGATTTTAATTTTTAGAGCCGGTCTTGTAGTGGGCGGTTCACGATTTTAGGATGGAAATCGCCCATTCGGATCATGCACACCCCTAATTGGGAGAGTGTTTTACGACAAGAATTACATGGAGATTATGTTCTTTAGTGGCGTAACATATTTATCATGGACCCCGGGTCATCTCATTTCATCTCATTTGAGTTTGACCGTGATGGGATTTCGCAACCGTCCAAAGCCTCACTAAAACCAACTTTCTTGTGCAAAAGGTGACTAGAATTATTATCATCAACATGCCTACTAGACCTAGTGATTAGAAATTTAGAATTTACTATTATCCTACGTGGCAAAAGCCCCTTTTTTTTTGTAATAATTCGCGAGTCGGGTGGTCAAACAAAAGAAGAAGAAAACCTCGAAAATAAAGCGGGATTCCTTTTTTTTTAATTTCTTTTTCCTACTTGCTAATTTTTTTTCCTTTTTGCAAATGAAGTGAAGTGAGAGTGTGGGCCCCACGTATCGTGCGACTTTTGATGATGCAAACGAAATGCCGACTAAGCTTTCTTTCTCCATTGTAACATGTGGCAGACACCGATTTAGATAAAACCTTTGCAGCCACCATCCACGGCGGAGGTTGAAGGACACCAAGACCCCCCCATGATGGGTGGGGGCCCGCCGGCCCACGAGCCCCGCCCCCTTCCCCCCCCCCCGCCAAGATCCTGTTTGGAATCTCGGGGCGCGGCCTGACACCTGGCGCATCCCGATTGGCCCTCAGGAAACCTCGATAGGAGACACGCTCTCTCAGGAAATATTTCGAATTTTCTCAAAATCTGGAGATCCGATCAACTATACGTCATGACATATTCCCCGACCACACATGAGTTGTTCATCGTGCTCGCTCGCTTTCATGTGCAGCGATTATGACAGATCGAGAAGTCGTTGCGATTCGCAGAATTTAACCTTGTTAAGTGGCAAACTCTCTGAAAGGCTAGACTTAGATAACCTTTTCAAGCAAGAAATTTGAGGTCGCAGATCGCCGGTCAAGGACATAACACGATCGACATGATTCACCCGCGATGTCGATGTAAGAAAATCGCCAATAATATCGAGAATCGGAAGAGCAGGTCGATCTGTTTTCTATAAGAATTGCTCCGAACCATAGGAAAAAGAGACAAGGGTAAGGAGCACCGCATCAAAGCAAAGACACAGCGTTCCTATACCTTCTTCGAAAAAGCAAACACGTACACGAGCACGGTGATCTCGAAGATGATACGGCATCGTCAATTCGAATCAATTTTCGAAGATACGACCCATGTTCCAGCAAATTACAAGAGCATAATTCACGAAATCACGAGGAAGGAAAACGTGGGTTGACGATTCCCACGACCATAGATCATCGAATGGCGTGCTTAGCTAGTAATCCCCTCTCGTCCGTTCGATCGGGGAAAGCTCCCCAATAATGCAACGCGAAAATCGCACGACATCATCGATGACATCGCCCGGGGGGGGGGGGCGGGGGGGGGCGGGGCGGCATTGGTCTCTGATGGGAAATTCTCCTCCGCGGGTGGGCCCCACCCGCCGCCCACATCCCTTCCTCTCCCCCCTCTTGCCTTCCCCCCCACTCCATGCTTGGAGGAAGGGGAACCGCGCCTGCCACGTGTAAGCCAACGGGGGGCCGCCGCCGTGGTGACGAGGAAAGTGCGCGGGGGCTTTGGGGACGACGACGACGACGACGACGACGACGACGACCAAAGTGCCCGGCGACCAAAGGGCGGGAAAAAGCGAAAGTGAAGGGGAAGAGGGGGGGGGGTGGGGGGGGGGCGTCCGGCACACGTCGGCAACCGGGGCCCGCCCCTTCCGGTCGTAGCTGCTTACGTCACCGGGTACTCGAAACTTTGCGTTGTGAATGGATGAGGGCGGTTTTGACGATGATTCGATTTCTGACATCGGCTCGGCTTCCCGTCCTGGCGTGGCCCCCACCACCATCGCTTTTTTTTTTTTTTTTTTTTGTTTTTTCTTGCGCACCGGCGAAGGACAGGGGGAGACAAGTCGAAAGGACCCAGGACGGAGGAGGACCCTGTCCGGCGTGGAAATCAATTTTTGCCCCCCACCCTGCCTTTTTGGTATTTTCCCAGTTTTACGCCCCGTACATTCTTGTAATTACCTTTCCTAAATTGAGCCTTTTATAAGCTTTGCATACATACAAAGATTTGCGCTTCCCCGGCAAGCGCGGGGGGGGGGGGGGGTGGGGTGTATGTATTATTGAAGTCGAGGAGGGTTAAATTTGAACAACCGATTCACTTCGTAAGGGAATCCTAATAGGAAAGCCGCGAAATTATCCTACCATGATCGAGATCTGTACGAAAATACTCATTGTCTTTGCGATAATGTCTGGTTCATCGGCTAGCAGTGATGCGTGCTAAATAATTCAGTCCGTACTTTTTATGTTGTTGTTAGATCTGTATTGACATGCAGTACCTATTTTCTAATCCAGTGTAATTTTTGCTTAAAAAGTTTACACTATAGGTGATCAGTTCCAGAGTAGGTAGGTTCCAAAGCTGAAACCCGAAACTAGCCCGTTAAAACCGATTCTCAATTTTTGGAGCATGAAACCTGCCATGTATGAATTGATCATAGAACCTATCCTATTTTTCTCGTCCGGTCCTAAGGACTACCCGAGAACCTTCCTTTTTTCTTTTGTTTATTTTTTTGGTTTTATTTTTTACAATAAAATAATATGAGTAATAAAATTGACAAGTGAGGGTTGCGAGTCAAGAACAAGGGAGGGTTGCGAGACTCAAACAAATGTGGGCAAGCTGGGAGCAAGAGAGAATTGTTAAGTATCTAATTGAGGTTGGAAAGAATAGAGAAAAAGAGAGAAATAGAGAAAAAGATACAAAGAAAAAAAACTGAGGCTATTAGGCTTTATGAAACTGATCCCAAATTTAGTCCGGTCAGTCTAATTCCCGAGTGGCTCTTCACCCGGAAATCAAGAATCGGTTCGATTCCAAAAATTTGGAACTGAAAACCTAGAAACGAACTGGTTTTCAGGATGGTCTGATCCAAATCCAGAGTAAAACCGGTCCGGTTGCACAACCCTAATTCACACCACATCTCATCTCATAAATAGTATAAAATCTAGAACAAAATGCATAAAGATGTCATAACACTCGGATAGATTCTACACCATGAATTACCACTTTCTTTTTTATGATCGAGGAAGCACACTTTCGGTTACCCAAGAGATATGAAACACCCATCCACCTTATGAACATAGTAGGACAAAACTTGGATGATTGGCCAGGACATTCATAATTAGTGACATGAGAATAGGACTTATATTGTGCGCCTTTTCCTCACAATTGTGTGACTTTTGGAAAGAAAAAACATTAAGGTAAATTTAACCGGGCTAATTCCAAAAAAAATCATTAAATTTATCTTGAAATGACAATTTTGGCCAAAGCTTTTTTTTGTCTCAATAAAAAACACCAACTTTTACTCGAATCCCAGATCTAACTCCTTTGATATAAAATTTTTAAATTGTTCGGGTCAGATTTAAGATATAAGTGAAAATTTGTGATTTTTTACTAGACAAACAAAAAATTTGGTCCAGAATTATCATTCAAGATAAAGTTGGTGCTTCTTTTTGGAATTATGCCAAATTTAACCTATGGAATTTCTTTTATTGGCAATAAGGCCCCGAGGTTTAAAATAGGAAGTTTGGTTTCGATGCGGTATATCCCCCCTATGACAATCACGAAATCTTTCGCTAGGGGACATTCTCGCCCCTCATCTTATGCTCAATTCGTGGGGTCTAATCAAAGCTTGAAGGAAAAGAGATCTTTCACGATGGCTTATCTAAAACAATCCTGTTTTGTGTAAAGCCATACAAGTATACTGGCTATGGCCACAAAATGAGTTAATACGCCAGATGGTTGTGAGGAACTCATGCTCGATCTATATAGGCTTCTTGAGGTCGTCAAAATTGTTTATGCGGGGAAGGAGTGGCTCAAGTATTAAATCGAGTCTACATCAAGCTTATAAACGCTAGGGGTGAACAACCGGATGGGCTCGGTTCGAGAATCGAATAGGACTGGTTTTATCCGATCTGTTCTTGGTTGGTTCTCATGGTGACCCGATAGACTTCTGGGTGAAAAATCGAGAAACCAATCTTGAGCGGTTTGATATCCTTGGTAATTGGTTTCAATTATTAGGTAGAATCGGTCGATCACTTTTTTTTAAGCTTGTTTAAAAGAATATAGATAGATCAAAGATGAGCTTCAAGCATGGCTTAGGAAATCCATCAATGCTTCAACCACTATGTCACAAATTAAGGAAAATTGTTCAAAAAATTCTAAACCTATTGTATTTTTGTCAATACAATTCTAAACCTTTTTAATTTTGCCTATTAAATCAATAATCTTTTCACGTTTGTCAATTAAGTCAATTCGTCCAATTTTGGCTGGAAAACGCTAACATATATGCTAGTTGCTTTACATGACACAACTATGTGACGCCGACGTGGACAAATTCTAAGAATATTTTGATATTTTAATTAATTTTTTTATATTTTCTTTTTCTTTTCTTTTTCCTTTTTCCTCCTTTCTTCCTTTGTCGGTTGCCAACTTGGACGATGGTCAGCCAAAGGAAACAGCTGATCAGGGTTGCCCTTGTCAGTCTCAGGCAAGGGTACCCTCGCTAGGATTTTGCAAAGAGTGACCTCACCAAAGGCCAAGGAGAGCTGGTCTTGCTAGTTTCAAGCGAGAGTCACCCTCGCCGAAGACTGGCGAGGAAGGTTGAAACTGGCAGGGCCAACAACCTTCTTGGCCTTCGACGAGGTTGCCTCTTGCCAAATGCTGACAAGGGTTACCTCGTCTGAGGCTGGCGAGAGCGATCCTCACCTGCAGTTGCTTCTAGTCGGTAGTTGGCCATTTTTCCAAGGCTCGACGATAAGTGGAGAAAGAAGGTATGAAAAATAAAAAGAAAAGGAAAATGAAAATTTGAGTTGAGTTGGACCCAATAGCTCATTGATTAGACTTCAAATGCAAACTCTACAGTATTGTCTGATGTGGACAAAACAATAAAAACTAAAAAAAAGGGGGGGCAAAAAAAAAACCATCACCAGTACACAGTACTCGCAACTCGGTGACGTCAGCAACCTCCCACTCTCTCTCTTATATAAAATTCACCAGAAATCTCACTCTACCCCACTCGCCCTCTCTCCGTTGACAATCTCTCCCTCCCTCTCTCCCCCTCCATCTCTCCGGCGACGCGTCTTCCGATATTATGCAAGGACTCTGCTCCGACGACGCCGTCCGCCTCGACCTCGCCGCCCCCGCCGCCGCCTCCTCCTCCGCCTCCGCCGCCGCCTCGTCCCTCTCCATCGACGCGGCCGAGTCGGCGGAGACCCGGATCCAGCGCCTCATCTCGGAGCACCCGGTCATCATCTTCAGCCGCTCCTCCTGCTGCATGTGCCACGTCATGAGGAAGCTCCTCGCCTCCATCGGCGTCAACCCCACCGTCATCGAGCTCGACGACGACGAGATCGCCGCCATCCCACAGCCCGACGCGCCCGGCGCCGCCCCCCCGCTCCCCGCCGTCTTCATCGGCGGGTCCTGCGTCGGCGGCCTCGAGTCCCTCGTCGCCCTCCACCTCAGCGGCCACCTCGTGCCCAAGCTCGCCGAGGTCGGCGTGCTCTAGCCTCGTAGCTTTGCAAAACGTGGGGGTCGAGTTCCGACCCGGTACGAGATTTCATCTAATGGATCGAAGTCGATATTCATATGTTGGGATGCAAGAAAAAGAATGATATGGTTTTGGATTGTTAGGTCAAAAGCAGGATATTTGTATTGGTTGTAGCTTGCCGTAGCTTTGATTCGACGGTCAAAACTGTAAGTTGCAGTAGAAGTAGCAGCAGCAGCAGCAGCAGCAGAAGCAGCAGCAGAAGAAGGAGAAGAAGAAGAAGAAGAAGAAGAATCTGAGCACACGTGTACGGTGCACGTGTATGAGATATTATCTTTATCACCAATGATATGATTATTTATTGTCTTGTGATAAATTTGGTGTACTTGGAATTTTGATTGGAACGATGATCAAATCGTTCCCAATTCCTAAGCATGTGGTTTGAACTTGAATTGTGGTGCTGTTGCAAGTGGATTGTGATTGATAGTTGATGAAAGATCCATAGTATTTCTTCCAAATCCGAAATACTAATTAGTATATCATATTCTTGTTGATTATCGTGCTCATCAATCGAATTCAAATGTTTTTTCCTGGCCGACGCATCATGTGCTTATATTAGTTTGTAAATCGGTCAACATTCCTAGTGTTGCCGAAAGTGGTAAAGATCATTTTTTTTCCTCTTTCTTCATGAAAAATAAGAGCGAACACCGCCTGTATAAAGAAAAATTTTACACGGGCGATCTTATTCACCATCGATTTGAGAATTTTAATCCCAGTCCCTGACCGATCATCAAGTGAATGATGGACGTTGCTTGTGGAAAGCTTTTTTACGTTGCCGGTGTATGCTGTAATTTCTCTTTAATCGTGACCTAAGTTCGATCACATATGTATCTCGTAGACAATACCGACTATAGTTTAATTTTGTCAAAAGATCTTTATTATTTGTGAACATACAAAGCAACTAAAGTTCTGTCTCCATTGCTTCTAACATGTATTGTACAAGATTCTGTGGGTCGTGTGGTTAACGTGAGATGATCTTGGAGGCATCGAGGAATGGTTTGGAATAATACTACGTGACCACGACAAAGTAGAGTGATACCCATCAACAAATTAAGACAAAGTTCGTCCAATAATTGCAAAAATCTCCAAACCCTAAAAGGGTCACTTTGCTTTCTCTTAAAGAGATCCATTTTAGGGTTTTTATTTAAGAATACAAAGTGTTATACGACATGTCGACAATTATTGCGAAGCTCATTATCGTTATTGTAGACGCATATCTCTTAATTTTATAACACGTTGAGAGAATTTAAACGTAGTCAGGGGCGCTTACTCATGACTTGCTCTACGTGTGTTCGTATGCGGCGCTTGTCGTGAAATCGGTGATATTTATACGGTGAAAAAGAATACGCTGACGTCGATAGTGGATCTGATATAAAAACCAGAGGAATGCGCAATATGTCTCTCGAGACTTAGGAATGGTATCTTTTCTCTTTCAAAGATGAGGTCTAAGATTCTTCTAGTGCAAAAGGGTGGAACCGATGATTAGGGTTTCAAGATTCTTGACCTAAATAAACTAATGAATATAAATAAAGAGAATGTGTTTTAAGTTGGCAATCAAGTAACCACAGCTTGGTCTTTTTTTATTTATTTTACTTTTCTGCAGATTTTTCTTTTGGCTTTCTTCTAGCCATCAAAAGTTGCTTGGTATGTCACCCTTATGAGGTATATATGAATGCCCCACTGAGCTCAAAATCTGCCATACTTTGACCTTTAAATCCTCGAATCTATTCCCCAGAAAGAGTTTGCATCAGACCTAGAATGACAGATATTTTGCTGTTTTATTCATGCAAGAAAGAAGATTTTATGCTTCCCGCGATGATGCTACGTTCCAACGATCACGTGACTTTCGACGTGAACTTAAGCGCAAAAAAAGAGAAAAAAAAAAACCGTCCGATATGAGTGAATAACGTAAATTAATTCCTCGTTTGCTCATGGGTGCTCTCTGTGTGATCGGTCATTATTTAAGAAAAACGTGTTATGTGAAACTTAAATCTTATTATCGAAAGTAAGTTTAATAAAGATTTAAGGATGCTGAATGCTACTCACGAGAACATGACAAGCAAAAAACTACCTAAACCTAGGGCAAGTTTCACCCATTTTTGTCACCAAACCACCAGACAATATTCTCCAGTGCGTCATGGGCCATTATTCTTTTCCAATTTTTTTCCCTTTTATAGAATATAAAGTTGTGTGACAAAAATAAAATGCGAATAAAATAAACTATTGGCAACATTGTAGTGTTCTATATTGATACCTTTAGCCTGTGGTGGTTCTGCCAATAGTTGAATTGTAATCTGTGATTTTATAATGTTTGACAGGTGATGAAGTAAATCGAATTCTTGTTTATTTGTTTGCAAAAGCGAGGATAAACTTTCCTAATCAATTTTTTATGTTTTGCATCTACCATGACATAGCCATGAATTTATAACTATAACAATGGCAAAGGATTCCCAAATTTCTAACAAAGAGAAAGGATCACAAATTTTAATTTGAGAAACAATTGGTCAATGCTTCAGCACTTGGGACTGTAATAGTGGTTAAAAGGATTTCGGAAATCAATTTTTTAATTACTTCAGTTATGCCGGATTCTAACTTTAGAAGCTTAACGAACCCTCAAATAAAGTCGTGATAACTTTTGAAAAGTAGAAGCGTATATTGTGCGGCAAAACAATTCCTCTTGTAAAACTATTCCGAGTCTATACGTACACACCTCAACATAGTTTTAGTTTTATTTTTATATATAATTGTATATTGATAATACCACAAATTCTTCTTTAAGGATCCTTTTCCCTTTTAAGGAAAAAAGAAGGAGGGATGCGAGTGGTGTTAAATTAGGTTACGGCTTAACCTCACTCCACATCAGTTGGGCCCCAAACTCCCTTTGGTTTGGGAAAAGACATTATGACAACAACCTCTGCAGAACACCAGCCAAAGAGGCAACCATTACGCACCCGGCAATTAAAAATAATTCTTCGGTGCAACCCTCTGACTCCAATTTGTTGCCGGCTCAGACGTGGGAGCCATGCATTGGCTGTGATGCAGCACCACCCCTCTTGGACACTTAGGGGTTAGAATCTTCACAACCTAAGCTTGCAAGAATCTAGTGATGATTCTCTCCACACAGAGAGAGAGAGAGAGAGAGAGAGAGAGAGAACAGTAGAGAGCACACAGACACACACACTCATCAACTATGTGAAGAAAGTATAAACAATTTGAATTGGTGTTGTTCTTGTCCTTTCTTATTCTTTTCAAAGGAAGGAAAAGATGATGTCCCAGCCCCACCCAAAGTTTGTTAATGGTGGGGCTTGGCCTTCCACTTAGCCTAAGAAACGGTTCCAAAAGCCTCTTTTAAGTACTTTAGCACTTGAGACGGTTGTATTTTTACCCCCCCTCCACTTTTCAAGGGGAAGTGAGGTCATGGTTGCTTTAGCTTCTTTTCTCGGGACCCAGTTTATTTATTGGTTTTGTTTCAATTCTTGTTTTCACCTTGTGCCCTCAATTTTTTGCTCTGATAATCGACAAGGGAATTTGGTTGAGGCCCATTTTGTCTGAGCTTTCAAATTCTAAATTTATCAGTTAACACCTCCCCTAGCTAGATTCTAGAACTTCTTGAAGAAGCTTGGCTTCAATCAGCCGGAATCACTGTGTTATGTGTCAGCTTAGATCACTTTGTTTTAGAGAGAGAGAGAGAGAGAGAGATCAAATAAAAGGAAACAATATGCTCTTTAGCTTTTGATGGAACAGTGTGTGCATGTAGTGTCTGCGATGGGCAGTGAAGTGTGATGATCTCAAGAACGGTCCGATGAGAAACAAGCAAAACATACACTTTTTCTTGTCCTCCTTTCAATTACCATTTGGGTGTGAAACTGCAGTGGAGGGGAGAGAGTGGCATTGATTTTTAGTTAATTGGTTTTTGGCTTTCTTCTTTTGCTGATTGGAGCAATCTGAGCGTTTTTCATGCTCCAGGCACTGAGTCTCGAGATCTTGACACCAACTGTTCCATTGTTGAACACATATAGGCGAGCTTGATTGTCGACAGCCAAGCTTGGATAAACCCTGGCAGTGATACAAGTCTTCCCTTCGCCACCGAAGCTCTCAACAATCGAGTGATCAATCTGTGCGTCGATGATTCAAGAAATGAGTACTTGCACTAGGAGAGTGTCACAGAAAGAGAGATGAATGGAAACGCCAAAGAATATCACATTGATTTAATCCTACTTTTGTCATTGTCTAAGGCATATAAGATTCAATTAACATAGGACCATCAACTGTGATCGAGGATGATTCTTTTTCGACCTATTAAGCGAGTAAAAGCAACAAGATTGAGGAAAATTAAATGAATAGAAACTATAAGTACCAAGCTTCTGAGAGATATTTTCTCCTGACGAGGGTCTATGTCGACAAAACCTCCGTAAGTGGTCTTATCAAGGCCTTCCATTAATGATGACCTACTTGCAATGCCACCCTCAAGATTAGATCAGAGAATATATGCAAAAATGCGCAGAGAATCGAACCTCATCGATAAACCTACCCGCTCTGGTCGCTGCACATCAGCACAACGAATTTTCCATGCTGCTTCAGAACATGAAAATAGATTGCTGTTTGCTCTTTCAGGTCCTCAGAAGCTAGAGCCAACAAACCAAATGGGCCGAGTTTGCCCCTAACAGATGCTGTTTTGCTAGAACAGATTAGTTGGGGATCGACTGAATTGTAGTTTATGGTCTCAGCCTTGGCTAAATCCATGATCCGGAACAAAACTTCGATATCCGCCTTTAATAAAACAAGATGATCAGTAAGTTTAAAACTTCTGATTACTATTAGCTAATGTAAATAATTATACATTATGTCAAGGTATTGAACTAATTACCTGCGCAGCTGTAATGCCTGATACTTCGACTACTGATCCACCCATGAGATCCTTACCCAGAGTAGTCACCTCCTTAGCACGGAGTTTCTCCATTTCTTTAATAGGCCATTGCACCAATTGCTTTCCTGATTTACTAAGAAGAACGTTCCGGGGAATCGACTGGAAACAGAAAGACGGCAATTCAATAAGCTTCCATAAATGGAGAACTAGTTTCAACTATAATGGCGCTAGATAGAATGTGGCAGTGAACCTGGTCTGTAATACAAATATAGATCAGAATTCGTCAGTCTGTCCACAAATCAATCAATCTACAACAAGATTCTTAACTGAACTACTTATGACAAGTACAATAAATGTACTTTCCTACTGGCTTAAGGGGAAGCGGGAAAAACTGCTTTAATTAACCAACTAATCACTGATTATGCCTACAAGGAACATGGCTTAAATAGATCCTTAGGTCAAGTTCATTTATGAACTACTGAAAGTCAGAAGTACCTGAAGTCCTGACCATCCCTTCTTAATGTCCAATGACTCGCTATCAGACTCATTTATCCAGCCCCACAGAATACGCCTCTTTTTTGCACCGTCATAGAACGTCTTCGAAGCGTAGAATTTCCCATAGTCATACCGCAAGCCCAAACTTGAAACGGTGAAGTCATTCTCAACAGAGAATCTGTCTGTTTTCGTTTCGTAGTTCCCGAGTATGTAATAGTCGTGATTGTTGAAACTTGCCTTAAGCACAAGTTTGGTCAACTCCCCTTGCTCCGAGGTTTCCAGCGCACTCATGCTTTTGCTACTAACAGGATAAAAATCCGGGCATTCCCACATGTCAGTCTCAGCCATTGAATTAAACAGGCTCCCAATCCTACTCCAGCTAAGGAAGTCTTCACTTTTGTTAAGAATCGCGGTCCCTCGACCTTTAATCTGGCTTCCAACTAGAAGGCGCCACACCTTGTCCTCGCCTTGCCAGGCAGTTGTTGGGTCTCTGAAGAAATTAGGATCAGTTCCATTTGGGGGAGTGATTAACGGGTTATGAGGCGATTTGACCCACTCGCGGAGCCATGGATCAGAAGTGTTTTTGGGCATTGCCAAGTTTTGGACCTGACCGTTCTTCAGGTCGCTCCCTGTGTAAAAAATGGCAGGTTTGTTCCCGGGAAGAAGGGTTGCCGAACCAGACCAGCATCCCTTAAGATCAAAAGGCCCTGTCGGATAAATAGCATCCTCCAGGCTCACCCAGTTGATCAGATCGTAAGATACTGAATGAGCCCACACTATGTTACCCCACACAGCACCATATGGATTATACTGATAGAACAGATGGTAGACTCCATTGTAATACATTGGTCCTGTGATATAAAAGAAACTTCATGAAGCCAACACAGCAGTTAACTTCTATCCTTACACATTCAATGTCAATATTTGATGTTGAAAGACATGATTTTTGCGTAAAAGCAAACTTTAAAAAAAATTGCTTTACAAAATACTGATTTATTTGTAAAAGCCTTTGTTGTCTTTCTTAACATATTCAATGCCGCTTTTAACACCAATGAAATGCTGAAAAATTGGACAAACTCACCATTTGGATCTGCATTGTCGTGTCATTGTTCAGCGAAATATGGAGTTGCGCCAGATGACACAAAGCCAGGAACAGAGTCATATCAAGAATCAACAATGATTAGACTAATGTAAACTCATTGGCATTAAAACAGAAAAGAAGTACCAAGAGAAGGGTATCAATTGAAGCACCGTTCATCCAGTTTCTCGGAGGTTGGAAGTGGTATCCGGTTCTGTAAGGCTGATCTGTAGCATCAGATTGACGATTTTTTTGAACAGCATCAAAGTCTCCAACTTCAGCTCCATATCCAACTCCTGCACAGAATAATTCTACAACATATATCAGGAACAATTTCATTTTGGGAACAACTGCAAATAATCTCCAGGTTAGAAAGTTTCTCTCAGTCTACATTCAAGCCTTTTCTGTTTACATCAAAGGGTGTTCGGAGAAATAGATCTGACAACAACTTGCATAAACAAATAGCACATGTCTTGTACCAGTTATGCAACTTGTATTTCTTAATTCTTAATATTATCAGGACAATTTTCTAATACTTAGGGAAGTGTGAAAATTCAATGCCAACTTGAGTATAATGCACATGGAGATTGGTTGTATTTTCTGGAGAGAGACCAAAGACTATCAATCAAGCAAGCAATTAAAAAACAGTTTGCGAATAGATTACTGAAGCCAGACTCTACCTGACAAAGTCCAAGTTTAAGGGATGCTTTTCAGTGAGCAAAGTTTAAGTTTATCTTGTTTGTCGTTTTGCGTAGTATATTTTAAGCTCTTAGATTATGCATCATAATGAGCCTCGTGATTGATTAGACAAATTAAATTATGTGTTGAGAATGGAGACTTATAAGATCATTGTGACCCATTTAGCAGCTCGAGGGCCAACAGTGATTCAGATAAATTATTATACTGCTTCTCCTGGAGCTCATGTGGGGTGTCAGCCATTCAACTCGTAAGGTTTTTTTTCCCAGGAAAAAATAAAAAAGAGGCAGAGAAGGACCATTTTGCAGAAGCATACCATTCATATTCAATCAGGATTACAAAAAACTCTGAATGGTACAACTTTTTATTGATTTAGATTTCTACACAGTCAGGAAATAATGCAGTGATTCTGCGGATACATCTCATGGCGCTCTATTATGTGTGGAGGGAAAACATGGATGAAGCACTAGAATCAGTCTTGCTTTGAGCATTTCAAATTGCAGAAGCAGATTCCTCACAATGTAGCGGCAACCCTCCACAGGATCGACCATCCTCGGATCCGCAAAATGAGAGGTTCTCGCACTGAAATGCCAATGATTCTCCATAGCTCAAACTTTCTCCATGACCAATACGGGCTTTCCTCATACTCCACGCATCCAGTCTCTCAACTCGTACACTAAGAGTTCCATAATTGAAAGTATACAAGCGAGCCGCTTCGTCAATAGCCAGCACTGGATACACCCTACTAGTGATGCATACTTTTCCTTCTCCACTACAGCTCTCAATAATAGAGTGATCTATCTGCAATATAGTTCAGAAGCAATCATCATGACCATAAGGCAATGGCCAGGGGTCATAAAATTGCAGAAAAACGTACCAAGGTTCTTCAGGAAATCTTCTCGACTTGGGGATCTACGTCGAGGAAAACTCCATATGTGGTCTTATCGATCTCGTTCCTTAACGAAGACCTGTTATAGCCAACTTTTACAATGAACTCACAGTACAAGGAAATTTTTCAAAGGAAAAAGGCAAGAATTCGCAAAAAGCTATCCTTCATTTTACCTGCTTTGATCACTACACATCAGGACAATGTACTTGTTATGGCCTCTGAATACTCTAAAGAATATCGCCGTTTGTTCTCTCAAATCCTCCGTCGCCAAAGCTAACAAACCAAACGGTCCATACTTGCCCCTAACCGATGCATTCTTTTCAATACACAGGATTTGGGGGTCGAGCCAATTTGGATCCATGAGCTCAGCATCTTCCAATTTGGGCAATTGAAAGGCAACTTCAACATCCACCTTTTGATTTACATTGGAAAACAGAGAGAAGTAAATCTAGAGCAAGGGCGTCATATAAATGAATAAACAAGTTGAGATGACTATAAGATGCAACAGGTCCATTCGTGCACCTGTGAAGCAGTGATGATATCTGAAACTTCATAAGTTGAACCATTGTTGAGTTCCAGAGACTTAACACCAACTTTATTGTCGCGCAAAGTTTTAATTTCCTCAACAGGCCGCTGTATCAGTTGCTTTCCACTTCTGTCTAGCCAAATTTCTCTTGGAAATGCCTGCAAAACAAATTAAATTTGGTTCATAAAGCCAACTTTTCTACACACGGGCCTTCCAAATAAAATTTCAAACACATCTAGTTGCGTGCCACACATGAATATGGATATATTCATTCGTATTTGCAATCAACCAGATTAAATCACAATTTCCATTATGCAACTCAACTCACCTGAAGTCCAGACCAACCTTTTGCTATGTCATCCTCTGTACTATCCGACTCGTTAACCCATCCAAACAGTATTCTTCGGTTCTTCGTACTGTCAAAGAATGATTTCGAAGCATAATACTTCCCATAGTCCAATCTTAAGTCCATGCTAGCTCCCGTAAGGTCATCATCTGGTAAAAACCTTTCCAGCTCAAGATCATAAGTGCCTAGCACATAATAGTCATGACTATTGAAGCTTGCCTTCATCACGTGCCTAGTGCTTGGGTTTAGGGTCAATGTGTCCACGCCATTTGTGCTATCTGTGGATACCGGAAAAAAGTCTGGGCACTCCCACATGCCCGTTTTGCTCGATGTGAAAAGAGGATGCTCTGATTTTGACCAGTTGAAGAAGTCATCACTTTGATAAAGAATTGCCATTCCTTTATCGTCCTTCCAGCTTCCAACTATGATCCTCCATTTACCATCTGGACCCTGCCAGGCAGTTGTTGGGTCTCAGAAATTGTCCGGTTCGATTCCTTCGGGAGGAACAATAATCGGATTCCGAGAGAACTTGACCCATTCTTGTAGGAAGGGATCAGACTCGTTCTTCGGAATCGCCAAGTTTTGCACTTGACGATAATTTGCATCTATTCCAGTATACAAAACAACCGGTCTATTCCCTGGAAGGATCGTAGCAGAACCTGACCAGCAACTGGTGATGTCGAACGATTCGCTTGGCTCAAGGGCGTGATTAAGGTGAACCCAGTTAACTAGATCATATGAAACCGAATGCGCCCATACTATACCATCGCTAAAGAGGGTGCTGTGAGGATTGTACTGGTAGAACAAGTGGTAAACCCCTTTGTAATACATAAGACCTGATTGGATCAATCGATGTCAGGATGTGATTTGAACATTCAAGAATTCCTCAAACTCTATTTTGTCGCTAATTCTTTTCATTCTTTTGTAATATGCTTCTGGTGGGCGGTGAACATGTTGTTTGAACATATTGATAAGCTCCAATGATCAGTAGTCACTAACAGAAGGAACAAAACAATGGATATAGCTCAAAATCTGCAAGACTTACCATTAGGATCTGCAGGAAAAAAAAACACCCGTTTGTGCTCTCCACGATCAGATTAAGAACATGTCTCGTAACAGCATCAGCACAAAAAAGAAAAAGAGAGAGAAAAAAGGTTTGATTAAACACCAAAGAAGGAATGAACAGATTAGAGGCTATATTGATGGACTTCATACCGTTCAACCAATTCCGCGGAGATTGGAAGTGATAGGAGGTTCTGTAAGGTTGCTCTCTTGAAGTTGTGATGGATCTGCTCTGTGCTGCTTCGAGTTCAGCTCCGATTCCATTGCCCAACAGAGCACAGCATAAGCATAAAATGGCCAGAACAAGCGTGGCCATTGTTCTCAAAAGCAGGACAGGAGCTGAGTCCTCCCATGAATCATTTTATGCAAAAAGAAGTCGGCCATTTGGTCTTTTCTTTTTATTTCTTGCTCGTTAGTTTAATGATACGTCTAAGAATTTGTCTTCTCTTAGGTTGGGAGACGAGAGATGGTCACCCGTGCAATCAAAAGATTCCTCTAAATCTTGGACGTCCCTTAATAAATATCAATCCTCGTCCTTGCAAGGTCGGCATTATGGAACTATTGGCACAAATTGTGTCATAGACTATTAAAGATCACGCTCAGCTTTGGTAGGGATTAATAATTCCATAAAAGTAGGGCAATCGACAAACTTTAAGCAGATATTACTTCATCTTTTCTATAAAATAAACAAGTCAAATGCTGTGGGAGGGACGCCATGCCCTCAGAGCATCCACGCCGAGGGGCCTAACCAGATTCAGAGGCAACCACAGTCCCCGGAGACATCGCTCTCAGCATGGTCGCGCTGGAAGGGGATGCTTGCGAAGCTCTGCCTTTACATGGACTGGGCAGGTCGCCGTAGGGCTCGTTTCCGGAGAAGACAAGGTGACTTCTGGAGCTAGCATGGATCTCGGCTGGCCACTTATCTCCCTGGGTGTATGGTTACGAAGCTCGGCATGAGCAATGAAGTCGGGGCTTGTTATCTTACTAGTACATAAAGTGGCTAACGCTCGCCTGAGTTTGAGCCACATGGAACACTCACGCTAGCTTTACCCAGTGATTTGCTTTTGTTTATCATTTTAACAAATTTCAAATTTCTTATGCAAATCCTTCAGTCTCCAGGGATTTTCAGCTCGATATCGGTGGGAAACTGGATCACAGCTCGCAATCTATCTAGCTTAGCTAATTTTGTGCATGAACAATATATATTGATTCGATAGAACTTTACGTCCAAATGATATCCTGCTACATCATAACTTAAATCTACCGCAAACAAAAAAAAGGTTGGGCGGGTGTGACTATTATGTACACTAGCTAACTAGGATAATACAATATAATGGAAGTCTATCATCTCGATATCATCTTCGAATATATGTGTAATGCTGGAATCTACAACGGCTGCTTATGAGGTTATTTATCTATAGAGACGTTCATAGAACACTACATATAATTCTAAGAGTGTGGGACCTCAACTCATTTCCAGGTAATGCAACTTGAGAATCGTAGGGTTCCACATACCTTATCAAGCCGAAAAAGAAAAAAGAATTGAATATTTATCTGAATAGCAGCAGATCTCCCTTCATGGTCTTCCAAAGAGTCTAAAAAACTAGACTTCCTGGAAAGTGTTGGGCACTTTCATTTAAAGTCATCGTGGATCTTAGTTAAACAGAACTAATATCGCTAAGGACACCCACCTTCACGGGTTGCTGCTTGCTAATACGGAGCATCAGCTGGAAGAAAACCTGCGAACTTTGATTTCAAAGCCTGATCATACTGAAATCTTCTGCTCAGTTCTTAGGTGAAGCCACACCACTTCCACCTTTCTCTTCAGGAGAGAGAGAGAGAGAGAGAGAGAGAGAGAGAGAGAGAGAGAGAATACACGGTATTTTCATTTACAAAGTTCATTCTCAGGAATACAGCATTGTGCATGTCGTGGAGCAATAACCTAGTTCCTGAACTGTTTAAAGAAGGTGATCTTTAACGTAATTTCAGCGCGATTACTCCTGTTTATGACTAAGTCTTCAATAAGCTAGTGATTTGAAAAGATAAGCACTGTTAACGTGTTCGATTAAAAAAGTTGAACGGACAACCATTATGACACGATAGCCTATATATTACAATCAATGACAAAAAAAAAAAATCAATTGTCATGGAAAAAACATATAAATTACAAGCTTTACAAATGGATGAATGTTGAAAAAATAGGGAAAACTATTAGTAAACCAATAGAAAAAGGGTTTCCATTATTACAAAAAGTTTACACAACGAAATAATAATTTTTGGAGGGTTATACAAAGAGTGGAAAAACTGTTCAAGACTAATTATTGTGGATCTTTCTTCAAAATAATTATGATAGATGGAGAAAATACCAATTCAAATTGAATGAATTCAAAATGATGTTACTACATGAATCGGGATTCAAAATTCTCCCATTATGATCCATTAAATAATAGTTAATCACTTGAAAAGTCTGCTTTAAATTTTCAAGTTGCAAATATTGAGTTACCAAAATAGGATTATGAGTTATTAAATAGTAAAATGAATACAAAACGTGTTATTTCATAATAAACATGACTAAGTGTATAATTATTGATAACACTTATGTAACACTCTACATATTGAAGAGTTCTATTTACACTATAGTTGATGAGAACAAAAGCGCTCTTATATTTGGTGCCATTCATATCATTATACAATTGATAAAAATAAAGTAAATCGAATAACGCACGAACACATGTTTAACAAATAAACGCTATTAAAACGTCAACAAAATAATGCATGGCATAGTAGCACATTTTTAACAAACAAATGTTGTATACATGATGTAAATAAGATGATAACACATATTTGACGTACAAATAGACATTAGCAAATTAATAAAAAATTACTTATTAAACAAATATTATATTGAAAAAAAAACTAATTTAAAACGACTCTATGACAAAGTATTTTGTCATAATGGCTGCATATTCAACCTTTCAATCCTAACAATCATCGTTTATTATACATTTCGTAGTGCTTGATTTTGAAATGCACGCAATCGTGTAATAGAACTCTCTTAAACATATATTTTTCCCTTATATGATGGCTAATTTTATTTTATTCATTTACTGGGAAAGCATGTTATATGACCTTTTTTTTTTGCGAGAATGGATATTTTGTATTGGTTTTGTGGTATTATAATTATTTGTCAAATATGTGTTAAATTTCATCTATTTGTCAAATATGAGGCCACTAAATTGATCTTCTAATGTTATTATCTGTTATATTAGATAAGTATCTCTACGTGTTAAACTCTTTCAAATCCTCGTTGTAAGTAATTATATTTAAACACATAGTATATGGAAATGTCAGAATAGAATTTATGTATAAAAAAATATTGTTTTTACACATTTATTACCAAAATAAGCATAACCCCAAATAAGATTTGTTACCAATATATGGATAAGACTTAGATATGCAGAGTTAGAGTTTTTGTTAGGATTAATTTTTACAATATACTTAAGAAAGTCTGTCAAATAACCCAATTAAGAAATTTTTTTTACCCAATTAAGAATTGAAAATTAAAGAATTCAGCACTTAATGACAGCAAGCTAGGTTGATAACTAAAATAAATTTGACTTCATATAAAAAAAATAAATTTGACTTGAAAGATTCAATTAAGTAAAAAATCACTTAAAATAAATATCAGCAAGGAAGGGGTTACTTAATTCATGGTAAAGGTAATTGATGATATATATAATCTTGTCAATCATATTTGCTAAAACCTATGCTCACAATTTCTTGTTTGGTTTACAAAAAAAACTAAAAAATAGTAACATTCAATTTAAACAACTTTTAATTTCTATTTTCAGCACTTGAATTTGTTAGCGCTCAACACTTAATTTTTCAGTTATAATGTACGAGCCCTTAGGATACAATATTAGAGGTTTTCTAGGATTAAAGATTTGCTAAAGCGATGTTACTAGGTAAAGCTCAACCAACAAAAGCATCAACCGGTTTAAGTCGAGATCTCATCAATTTCGAAAAAATTGTCCCAAAAGTTTTAAACTTATTGCATTTTTGACAATTCTGTCATAAAACTTTTAATTGTGTCAATTTTATTTTTTGGTCGGAATTTATGCCAATTGAGTTCTAAACCTTTTCACATTTTGTCAATTGAGTCCATTCGACCAAAATTGCTAACGTACACGCTAGTCATCCTACGTGGCATTGCTAGTGTTAACGTGAGTATTTTTTAATAATATTTTAATATTTTTTCGATTAATTTTTTTCTTTTCTTCTCTTTTCTCTTTTTTCTCCTTTTCTCTTCTCTTCTTTTCTTTTCTTTTCCCCTCCGCCGGTCACCGCCAAGCCTCGTTGATGGCTACCCTCACCGGCCCCTAGCGAGGGTTCGACGAGGGTAGCCCTCGCTAGACTAGGCCCAGGCGTTTGTCGCCCAAGGCTAGTGAGGGCAGCCCTTGCTTGAGATTGGTGAAGGATGCCGGCCATCAACGAGGCCCGATGGAGGGAAAAAGAGAAAAATAAAAAATAAGAAAATAAGAGAAAGGAAAAATATTAAAAATTTGATAAAAATATTAAATTTGTTCATGTTAGTAGCGCCGACCATGCCATTTTGGATGGTCGGTATCCACATTAGTAATTTATAGCCAAAATTAGCTGAATGAACTCAATTGGTGAAATTTAAAAATATTTAAGACTCAATTGACAAAATTGAATTGTTTGAGACTGAATTAGTAAATGCACAATAGATTTAGGACTTTTTAAACAATTTTCCCCATCGATTTCGACACCCTAGATCGGTTTTAAAAAATGAAGTGTATATTTATATTACAACATATATTTGGAACCCAAAAATGGACACCCCCACCTAATCCTACTCATCTTTAACAAGAGAGAGAATGATCAACATAATCTAGGAAATATAAATTAAAGTGAAAATAAAAAATAAAAAGAAGAAGAAGAAAAAGTCTTAACCAACAAGCAAGAACGTTCAGTCAAATTAGCTCTAAAATATGACGCCAAATATCAACAACAAACACCCCCACGTCCTGCCTCTCTCTCCGTATCCACCACTTCACGCAACACCTTTCAGTTACTTTATATGAAATCTCCCTCTCTCTCTCTCTCTCTCTCTCTCTCTCTCTCTTCAAAGAACCATTTTCCTTTGCTCCACTTCGCACGCAGAGATATTCTCCATCTCCTCCCCCCGCAAATCACTCCCTTACCATAGTTATAAGCAAAGGAGGCAGGCAAAAGGGCCATGCCGACCGCTGCCGCCGCCGCCACCAAGCCCGACTCGCGGGCGTGCGCCGCGTGCCGGCACCAGCGCCGGAAGTGCCGTCCCGACTGCCAGTGGGCCGAGTTCTTCCCCGCCACCCTCCCGCAGACCTTCGCCAACGCGCGCGCCCTCTACGGCCTCCGGAACATGAACGAGCTGACCAGGAACCTCCCGCCCGAGGTCCGCAGGATCGCCATGGAGACCATCATCTTCGAGTCCAACATGAGGGCCTTCGACCGTGCGGGTGGGTGCTACCGCGTGATCTGCGACCTGGCCGCCAGGGTTCGGCTGGTCGAGTGTGAGCTCCGGCGTGCTCATCAGCTGCTCGCTTTGCTTCGCGGCTCAGAGCTTAACAATGTCGAGAATAACAATCTAGGTTTGGCGCAAAAATCGAGAGAAGATCAAGAGGTTTTATTGCGTGACTATTTCATGACGGAGGATCTCGGAGCGTCGACTTCGTCGTGTCAAGTTGACGAACCCTCAGGCGCGAACCCGCTGCCGGGTCATGTTTGCCGAAGCGATCAGCCATTGAATTATCTCGACGAACAAATAAGCAGGTACGAGGAATTCAAATGACAATATTCTTTTAAAATTTTGCTGTTTTGAAACTTGAATAATTTTTTCCTGCAAAACTTAAGACTAGGTGTAAAATTCACTAGGATTTTACGAATTAAAATCGCGGCCTCAGTCACTCAACTTGGCGTTAATATATCTCTCTAAGTAATTCATATTTCAGTATTGATATGCCACATTTGTTCTACAGCTTTCTTGAAGTACCACTGAGTTGTGTTCTGAATGTGGATATTTGCAGACAATATATTTCACTTGATTTTGGAATTAAATCTTCGGGAACAATAAGGTTTTGGAAATTTTCCTTTATAAGAATGTCTTTCCATCTTTCGATTTGCAGGCGGCTTCTGTAAGCCTTTGCTTTCTGTCCTTACCAATGCTCTGATCAAAATGAACAAAATGTTCGAAATAAAATTAATTTCCTGTAACCATATTGTGCATTAAATTTGGAATAGTGATATTTTTTTTTTCTTATGTTTAATATATAGACTGAAAAATCAAACGTTCATTAACACCAATTTTATTTCGTAAACTCATTCATTCTTACCCGTTGTACACTGATTTTAGCAGCACGGTCCCGGTAATGGAAAGCACAAGCTCAATGTACAGCAATCCGCTAGAGCTCGATCTGAGTTCGATGGCTTCGCAGCTGTGTCTCCCCTGTAATAAGCCTCTGAAAATGGACGAAGGTGCGAACTCACGGCTTCTCGCTGGCGTCTACGAGAGAGATCAGCCACCGGACTTTCTCGAGCTCAAATCTCTCAACAAAATGGACAAGCAAAGTAGGTAAGAAATGAAAATGAACAGTTTTGCTCCAATATTTCTCTTCTTTGTGTATGGAGCTTTGATGCAATAAGTCACTGACCGAAATAGGAAGCTCGACATAAGTCGCGACGAGTGAAAAACGATTTAGGGATTTGAATTTAATCGATTTCAATGCAGAGATGGAACCCGATTAGCCTAATGATAATGCAAGTTGTGATTTGCCAAATATTATCATATATTTGGAAATTTTCTAGTTAGTTAATCAATGCAATAAACTAAATCAGACTTTTGTATCTTTCCATAATATTTTGTATAGTTCATACTGTCTCTTATGTGATACTCAACCATGGATTTGAATTTGTAATTCTAATTATGCCTTCATAAATTTGGCCCTTTTTTAGGATTTATGTTACAAGATTTCCATTTATAGATGATGATGATGATTTGCTTAAGTTTATAAATCGTGTGGCACAGGCCTATTATTGCAAGGGAAGAGCTCGATGGACGATCGATTAAAGATTGATTAGGATTTGACTGCTTTCCCAGTTGTCCTCTCAAGAAGGAATTTTCTTCACTCTGAAAGATTCAACCAAAGCAAGTAATTATTTCCACGCATGAAATTACCATTCTTTTCTCTTGGCTGCTTATATTTATGGTTTTATTTCATTTCCAAGAAATTAATACAGCTCAGGGGAAATTTTTGAAAAGATTATTTCTGTGGTAGGAAGGAGACGATTGTTCAAGTTTCATTTTTTAAAATTTTGTTGTTCCCCATTATTAAGTTGCTAATAGTGTTGTGGCATCTTACCAGCAAATAGATAAATTAGGTTGATAGCTAGCTTTCTCATGGAAATAATAGCTTTGGAGCAACAAGGGTCATAAGTTTTCTCCGAATTATTTTCAAATTTGGGGAAATTGTATAACCAGTCGTTAACATATTATACGAATGTCAATTTAATTCTAAACTTTTGAATTTTTCCAATTGAGTCATAAGCCTTTGTACGAAATTCTAATGTAGTCCTTATGGCTAACTTTCGTCGAAAATTGCTGACATGATGATGTACCATATAGGGTAGCAAGAGATGACTAGACTACCATGTCAGTGATCGTCGGCAAAAATTGGCCGATAGGACTATGTTGAAATTTTGTGCAAAGATTTAGGATTAAATTGACAATTGAAATGTTTATGACTGAATTAACATTCGCATAATATGTTTAAGACTGATTGAATAATTTTCGAATGATTCTTGAAATCTATGGCAGAAAAAATCATACAATATATTCCACTATTGTTTGCGTATTATTCATTTGCGCCTCATAAATCACTTTCGTCTAGTTTCACTCCATTCTTTCCTTCATTCTTCTCTATGCACATATTCACTGGATGCATGCGATATTAGATTCTTGACAAATTTATTGCTTCATCTGGATTTTTTTTTTCCTTTTTAGTTGTTTCCACTTCAACTTTTGCCAAAATAGTAAGATGTAATTACTAAGGTTGTGTTTGGTTTGACTTTTGGACAAAGTTTTTGAGAAAATGCAAAAAGCTTTAAGTTAAAGGGTTTATTCAAAATTCAAATAGCGTTTATAAATGTGTAATGTAAAAGGGCATTGGGAAATAACTTTGGTTAATTACTGTTTGGAAAAAATCATACTTGTGGAGGACTTTGCTATAAAAAAAAAAAAATTAAGCCTCAAACCCTTCGCCGAAAGCCCGCGGTGAAGAGCTCATGCCACCAACAGCCAACGAGCTCAGGCAAGCCCCAATTTGGCTCGACTGTGGTCATATCTTGGGTCGTGAGAGGGCATTTTAGGAATTTGGAAATTTAGCGAGGGTGAAATTGGAAGGAAAAACTTATTACATTTTCTAAAATGCTAAAACCCAAAACTCCTATGGATCTGCCTTGTACCAATGGACTTTAGATGACTTTGTACAAGCATTTGCCTAAAGCTCTTCAAAAAAATTGTCAAACACCTTACCATTTGGCCAAGCCTCTTTAGAGGCCCAAAAGCCTTGGCGAAGTGATTGCCAAACACAGGCTAAGTTTTTTTTTGCAAACGTATTTCCCTTTATATTGTATAATTTAATGTTATATTGATATTTTCAGAACATGCTCATTAACAACACTATATTGCTTCCAAATCTCTGTGGCATGGCTAAGTTAATTCAAGGCATGGACTAGCCTCGAGGGCCGAAAGTTGGTGCTCCCAATTTGTTAATTCAAGGCATGGACTGCCATGGAGACCATCATCTTCAAGTCCAACATGAGGGCTATCGCACGATCCTTGACTTGGCCATTGACGTTTGGCAGGCGGAGTCCGAACTACGGCGTATTCATCAGCTGCTCGCTTTGCTTCGCAGCTTGAAGCTTACTGTTAATGACAATGTCGAGAATAGCAATCTAGGGTTGGTGCATGTTAGGTTGGATTAGACTTTATTACGTGATTATTTATTGGGTGATGATATCACATTTATTCTTTCATATGTTATCTATATTGAATATGCCATCTATTTTCTTTTCTTCCTCCCGTTAAATATCTTTCATATGCATATTCAACACAACACAACAAAATATTTATGTACCAATTTGGTCCAGGTGGTCTAGCTGGGCGGTTCTACAATTGTAGCCAAAACCAGACTAGTGTCACCTGTTCCCATTTATTGGAACTGGGAATTGCTCAGAAAATATCGATCCAAGCGATGCTGAGTTATTTTGCACACCCATAATGTATATGGCTTTTTGGTGTTGTTTATTCCCTTAAACATGGACTCCCAACTTTTTTACTTATAGATAGGTGGGTATTGAGCTGATTCAATAAGCACTTTCTTTAGAAAAGAAAAGATTGTTTTATAGGTCGGTTTTTCGTTTCGGAAGCTACTAGAATGGTAGAATGCATCTTAAGTCACATGAGAGGTCTTAGATTATTACAATTTTTAGGGAAAAAAATGCTTTGTCAATTTTATCAGCGCCTATTCAAACAAATACATATTTATTGTGAGATGAAGAATTAAGTAAAATCTTCACTTGGATTACAAAAATCAATAAAATGAGTTACTTTTCTTTAAGTAGATATATAAATAAATAGTTCAACTCTATTTTTCTATACTAAATGTCAAAGCGAGATGAATCGGTGCAATTAATTTCTTCTGTTATTATAATTAAGGTAGCGAAATAAAACTCTAATATATTGTGTGAAGTGTTAGCTTGATGATAAAACTTCACCCTATCAATTCCCTAATTCTATATATAAGATAAAGACTAATTTGATTCGTGGCATCATACTTCTTTATCTAGTGATAATTAATGTCGTGGGTAATTCCAATTTTTAAATTGCATGAGACATGTGAAAACTGAAAAGAACATGGATAAAGCACAAAGCTGCATGGGTTTTTTTTCCATCATCAGACTAATCTTAAAGCCTACGTGACCGATGGCTAGATTGTACTCATTATTAGAGACCCACGAGCGACGATAACTTTTTAATTATGACCCTTCTCTTATTCATCTGAATGAATACTTTACACATCGATATGCAAATAATAATAATAATAATAATAATAACAATAATAATAATGATGATGATATAATAAAGAGAGAGAGAGATAGAGACAATTTCTGACAAAATTCCAACTGCCCCCTTCAATTTCGACCGACTTTGTACGCGCAGCCTCAGAGACCACGTGCACGCCCATAATAAAAAGTGACATTTTGGGTCAATCTCCAGGTACAAAATCCCACGACGCACTGATTTGACATTTACACAATCGACAGAATTACTGGTCAAAAAAAGAAGAAGACGACATTATAAGTTGAATAAAATAATTTTACTCTCGTAGCTCGTTAAAGAATGCCAACAACCTAAGAAACAACTAATTAGATGTACGATGTAGATACACGTATTCGATCGACTAATTACTCTTAAAAAAAAAGATCCTATTCTGACATTAAAATGAATTACTCTATTCTCGCAGCTCAGTAAGAATGTGTTTGAATTAATTCGCGTGCATTTTTATTTTGGATAGTATTGACTCTAATTGTACATTTTTCTTTCTCTGTATGACCATGAAATTTGTCAAAATGTTTGGTTTGAATTTAACTCTACTATTTGGTGACCCATGCGTTTAATTGGATAACACGTATAGAAGCTTATCTTATTTCACAAATCTTCTTAAAGCCAAAAAAAAATTATAAAAGGAAGAAATGTAAAATCAACAAATTGTGACCATTCTTGTGCTTTTCAATTGAAAGGTGGACTATGACCAAAAAAAAAGTGAATGGTGGATTAAAAACAAGGGATGGGACGACAATGAAACGGATATCTTACAATGGGTTTATCATCTCCTAATTTCGAATTATAACCGGAACAAAAGTCGCGAAAAGGACACAAATTCTGTAGAATTATAATAACATACCCGAACTAGTTTCCCAAAAACCTAAAAATAGTTTCCTCTCGCAAATAAGAAAACGATATAATTAAAATACTTTTTTATAATTAAAATACATCGAAGTGCGTTTTTGAATGAAACGTGCCCTTAAGTCACGTAAAGAAGAGGATATACAAAAGCTTGGAAATCGCATCCTACGAGCATATCCAGAAATAGGTCTAGAAAAATACACAAAGAATTGACTGTTGACTTTCGACTTATCGAGTGATGGCCCAGATTTCAGCCTCTTGCTTTTGTCGCGGAGCGTATCGTTTTCCTGGCCCTAAATTAATCAAGATCTATGACCAATCTTTTCTATAATTAAAAAAAAAAAAAAAGAGCCGCTTAGCTATTTCTTCCTCGCGTTACCATAAAAGTCCTACATCCTCCACCGAACGCTCAATTCGAGTCGTGACTGCTCCGGCCTTCCTTAGCCCCGGCGATGAGCCAGGAATCGGTAATAAGTTTGCCCGCAACATCGCTCGGACATGCGACTTAGTGAAAGACGGCGCCCGTGATCACCGTGGCACGATCAATTTGTACTATGATTGATGCCAAGAAAACCCCAACCAGAACGAGACATAGATGATGCAAGGGGCTATGCACTACCAATTGTAGTGGGAAAGAACAGCTCATTCGATAAGGATAACCATTCGTATGCACACACAAATGGAGTTGAAAGCAAAGACATTATCGGCATAGACAAAACCCTAGCCACTTCAAATAAGCACTTTTTTCTCTTCTCTTTTTCTTGGACAACCATGAATTCTCATAACCACGATATTATTGATCAAACAATAATTACAATCCTCGGAGAATTGTTCGAGAAACACTTCACAACCATAGCAACCGACGATAATGTCATAGCACATCTCGTTGCGACCGCGGCACGACAACCGGCTACATGTACATTCGATGCTAACGGATTTTTTTTTTTAATATTTTTTTGCTCCCTTTTTTGTAGGTCAAGGGTCAAAACAACGGCTCCTAAAGCAATTTCCCCAAAAGCAAAGAAACAATATTATTATCCCCTTTCACACGGCACTTGCAAGAAAAACTATACCCTATTACACCGACATAATTAAATTAAAAATTCGGAGAAAGCAAAGAAGATAAAATTTACCCTTTTCTTTTCTTGATCCACTAATCTTTTTTTCTTCGTTTTTCTTTTCATCAATCCCATGATCGATCCGTTAATGATCCTCAGAAATTCTAAAAAAAAAATTACCAAAAAAAAAAAACAAGAACTGTCGAGATCAGAACGTGAACCTCCAGATCTTGATCAGGAGATCGACCTTGCACTTGGAGTCAGCAACGTTAGCGACAACGGTCGTGTTCTTGTCCCTCGGCGCCGACACTCCCTTGATCCCGCCGCAGACGACTCTGATCCCGACCTTCTTGCTCCTCCGGCCGCCGGCCTTCACCCTCACCTTCGTCTCCATCCGAACTTCCAGAGCTAGCCCGGCTTTCTTCCTCAGATCCGACCTCAGAGAGGCGACGGATTCCGCGTCGACGTCCTCCGTGGTCACCGACGCCACCGCCCTTAGGGTCGTCTGGTTCTTGGGGTAGCTCGCGAACGCGGGGATCGAGCCGTTGCCCAGGAAGACGGAGCCGGAGGCCAAGGAGAGGGAGACGAGGAGTGGGTCGTAGAAGAAGGTGAAGGTGTGGGAGTTGGGGTTCTTGGAGATGAGGGTGAGGTTGAAGAGGGTGGTGAGGCGGGAGGCGGAGCCGTCGGGGGCGGTGGTGAGGTTGAGGGCGACGGCGCGGAAGGAGGAGAGGGAGAAGGCGGGGCGGTGGGGATGGTAGAGGACGTAGAGGGCGGCGCCGGCTATGGCGGCGAGGAGGGCGACGAAGAGGAGAAGCAGGATCGTCCAGAAGCAGCAGCAGCAGAGGCTGCAGCGGCGGCGGCGGCGGCGTTTGGGGGGCTGCGGGCGGTAGGGGCGGTAGAGCTGGGGCTTGTTGGCGGCGGGGCCGGCGGTCGTGGGAGTGCCGTTGGCATTGGCGGCGGCGGCGGCCCCGTTGGTGGCGGCGGCGGCGGGTTTGGCTGATGGGTAGACTCTGTCCGCCATCTTGGGCGGTGGTATAGAGAGAGGGAGGGGGAGAGAGAGTGAAGTGAGAAGTGAGAAGTGAGAAAGGAAGGAAGAGATGCTTCTTAGGCCATGGCAAGTGTGGAATCTCTCTTCCTTGTCATCTCTTCTTAAATCTTTTTTTAACAAGAACCATTTGCTTTCTTTCTTTCTTTCTTTCTTTATAATGAGCAACAAGAATGTGTAATCCTAGGGTCATATATTTTGGATAGGGCCACCAATTTGGAGTTGGATGTAATGTTCGTCTCGACCATTCGTGTTATTTGGTGTTGCCGAGGTAACTATGAAAAGTTTTTTTATAATTAAAGAAATGAGCAAAGACGTGTCAATTTTGAGTTGAAGTTAAGTTATCGTAGTAACGGATTCGAGTTTCTTGATAAATTCGTGTTGGATTTCAAGTTGTGTTCATGTGCTACATTGAAAATTGCCACCTGCGCTTCTAAATACGAGAAATATAAAATCGACGATAGTAAATTGATACTTTACTTGTTAGACTAATTTTGTAGTGATAAGCTTTATGATGTCAAACAATAAAATTAAGAATTTGCATATATATATTTAAAATCATTGTCGATAAACGAAATTGCTTACACAATTATTGTAGCACAAAATTTCTTCCATTTTTAAATCTAACACATTCTAGATATCTGAATTTTGAATTACTTTCAACATGATAGCTTATTTTGCTAAATTATATATTTTTTTTGGTCAAAATCGCTAAACTATATTAGGCTTCTTATTCTTCATCCAATCATTTTCCTCACACCAGATGGTATTACACTTTTGATATTTGATCGAGTCATTTATTGTTGGATATTTCAGTGCTTTTAAATAATTTAAAGCAATTGTTTTATAAGGGATCTGATTGAAATCATAACGATAATCAATTTGTAATGGCTGTAATATCGATTTGATTTATTTCTTTATTTAACTATCACTTATTTGTCTATAATGTGAATTTTCTCTTCACAATAAAAACATTCCAAAAATAAGAAAATCTCTCTTATCTTTCCATCTTAATTGGGTTTTACATATGACGTTGTTCATGTTCCATTTATTTATTCAGTATGGAGTAAAGAGAAAGATCTATTGTACCCTGGAATATAGCCGTTATCGCACTGAGTTTCGTACTCCGATTGGCTGAATTATCCTTAAGGATAGTGCTTGTACACCTCGGATGATTTATTCTTATTTTCACCTTTTCCAACAGTTTTCTCCAGCAATTCTTATTTTTCATATTATCTAATGTTTCTCTAACATTAAGGGTATTTTAGTGCACTAAACTTAAAAGATGGTCTATCCTCTTCACTGAAAGAAATTAAAAGATGAGGTAAATTTTATTTTTCATTTATTTCTTTCTATCAAATATTGTCACTTTGTTAACAAGAGGTCAAACCCTAGACGAGCTAAAGGACAAAACGGTCTTTATGGTAAATACACTTGGTAAGAGAGTATCCTCCTCTCTCAAAAAGAAACTTCCTACGGGTAATGAACAGCTGCACGTAAAGGCCAAGGAACGACCCCCACCGACAGTCTCTAGGGTTTTCGCCACGTGGCACTTAAGTGGGATTAACCATGATTAGTACGACTAATCTCTAAGCCTTTGCTAGCATGAACTTCACAACCAAAAGCCAAATGATCAAATCCCACTTGAGTAAAGTTGCTTTGGTGGATGGGGAAGCTTCTCTAGAAACCACGGTGTTAATCAATGTCCTTTGAGTAGTAATAAGAGTAATTAACACTATTGATGACACTAATCTCAGGGGATTTGCTTGATTAGGACAAATAAAGATACGTTCCTTCAAAATTTGCCAGATGGTTGTTAGCCCTCTGGAGGAAGATTTCCAGACAATGACCGAGTTTGAGATAATTACATATGACAAGCGCGTAATTCTTATACTATTGATAAGATGAATTAGGGTTTAGGATAGAATCCGAACTAAGATTATGAGCAGCTTTGAGTTAAAGAGGCCTACATATGACAACACACAAGGTAGCTAAAATTTCATTAATTAGTCCTCCTAAAGAAATTCATAATTAGGAAAATACCATTTAAGTGACATGACCAGATTTCATCTGTGCTGAGTTAAAAAATTACAAGTTACCACTACACTTGCTTTGATGACTAGATGAGGTTCCTTTTTGAGGTTGTCAAATGACTTTAGTTGTTCAATCCTATCATTTCTGTAATGCTCTTCCTTGACTTTTGTGCACATATGTTAACCAAACGCAATGCCTACTAGCAAAATTGAGAGTCTTAATTAAAATTTAAACGCCAACAACATTAATCACTTTTTGATAAATGCAATGCTGGTTGGTCCGTCTATCTGGGTGGGGAATGTGACAGCATAAGGGCATGAACAACTTACTCTCGGTACGAAGATTGACGATGGGCAAATTGATTTGTAATAAATGCAAAGTGGAAAAATGCAAGAGGCTGGATATGATGTGAACATCTAACTGCTCAAACAACTAAACATTAACCTGAATTTAAGACAACACTAGTTGCATAATATGAATGTAGCTGCATTTTGGTACGTCACATGGGAAATTATCCAATCAGTCCTAAATCTATTTTAAATATGCCTGTTCAGTTCTAAACCTTAGCGGGAAATTTCTATGTAATTCTTTTAGCCAATTTTTGCGTAAGTCACGAACGTGACAGTCCAGTCATCACTGGCAGTCTTGTGTCACACTTGGCTGCATTGGTAATCTTAGATGAAAATTAGCTGGAAGAACTACATTTGTATTTCATGCAATGGTTTAGGACTAAATTGGTAGAATTTGAAAAGTTTAGGATTGAATTGACATTCGAACAATAGGTTCAAAGCTGATTGACTAATTTTCCCTATGTCACACGTTCTTATGCATGTGATCCATAAGAAGGGCACTACTTGACGTTGAAATAATATAAGACACTTTGATATGGATGACTGAGAATTATAGTAAGAATCGCCATGTTAAGGACTTTTGTAAGCGCTCCGAACCCAATACTATCTTGGAGATTTAGATTCATCAGTCAATTAAATAAACTCCGACACCATGAAAAACCTTTTGGTTGCGTTTGGTCATTTAGATTTCTAAATAGGATAAGACTGGATAGGATATGATAAGAAATCCTGAGATTTCTTCATATCATGTCCACTGTTTGGTGGATTATGGATTAAAGTTGGATAGTATAATTTTTATTTGTATTTTTTGCTATTCACGGGTCCGGAGAAGTCGGTGAAAGAAAAAAATTCGAGAAATTTTTTTGGTGAAAGCACATAAGGTGTGGGGATGAAGATAACAGCAAGTGAAGCGTAGGGTTTCTAGAAAAATATGTATTAGAAATCCTATCCGTGTCTATCCCCCCTTCAGATTTTTTTATCCGGGCTATATCTGATCTATATTCGACCTTATCTTATCCTGGACCACCACCAAACACAGGATGTGATAAAATATATCATTTCCTGACTTTTATTCGGTCGATCAAATGCAGCCTTTGAGTTAAGCTTGGCAGCGAGCTTGAGGGATGTTGTCTAATTAAGCTTGCATTAAGTAGAAGGTTAGTAAATAATAAAAAATTAATTAATTAACTCCAGCCCGAAAAGGCTGAACTGGGCTGTAATGTAGAGCGAACATTTCCAAGCCCATTCAACTTCTTCATACGGGGCACACAAGCCAGGCCCAAGACGAGGTTTAGGCCTTGGCCCTCCTTAAGCATGTCTGATGCTAAGCCTAATGAGAGGAGATTAGGTTATGTTGAGTCAACGAGTCCATGAATATATCAAAACAAGCTTAGTCAAAATGCTGACACACGATCTAGAGAGTAGATGAATTAAATTATATTTCCAGTTGCTAAAAATTTAGATCTTCTGAGCGAAATTGTGCAGAAATTTCTCCGATGTGGACTTGCTTAATTAATTATTCAATTTAAGTCGCGGAGTGTGATGACGCCAAATTTGCCAATTTAATTACCGGCAAAAGACCATGTTCCATCAAACCTGGAAGTATGGAAGTAGCGCTTTCACTGTAGAACTGATTCTCCTTAAAAAGCAATCCCGATTCTGATACAAACTTTTCGACCTAATTCCCGAAAAAACTCTAAACTTTAAGTTTAATCTCTATTTTACCTGAATTTTTTTTCGTCTAAAAAAAATTCATAAATTTTCACTTTAGTCCCAAATCTACCCTCGTTATTCTTCCGTCCAAAATCACCATTACTTGTCCACCGTGGCATTTCCACATCAGCTGTAAATCCACACCATTTGCTTGCGTGGATTTTCTTCACTGTTGATCATCCTCATTTACTGCTTCTTTATTACCTCCATTAACGGAGGTGCTCAAGCACAGAGGCCAAATGCGGGTCGGCGATTTTATCGAAGCTTCCTCGCAATCTACCACGCAGCTTCCTCCTGCCTTACCGGAGCTGAAACTTGTTAGTTTCAACTCAGCAGTTTCCTGGTCAATCATTTCCAACTTAAAACCTGTTAAAGCTACGAATTTCTCAATCTCAGCTTCAAGAACTTGAGTACAGTGGACTCGAACAACTGAAACTGAGAGCATTGATACTGACTAGAAGAGAACTCCTTGATAGGTTAATCATCCCAGGAAGCTCAAAGAAGCTTAATGAATTGTGGGAATTGGAATGTCCAAAGTTAGTTGAGATTAAACCCTCGTCAGTGTTCATCGTCCTCTTCGCACGGATTCACTCGGCCACAGCTTCCCGGCGCACATCCATCGTCTCCCAGACCTCCAACACCCGTGCCACGACCTTCGACAGCCCCTCCGGGGCGGTTGGCAGTAGTCGGAATCATCTCCGGCCATTTCGACTGAGACCCTGTTTTCGATTCCTTCTATTTAAGCTTCAAGAAGACATTTTTACAGGCCACCACCTCGTTCAGCCATCCCTGAAGCTTTGTAGACCCATTCCGTGCCCAGACAACAGCAAAACAACCACAAGCTTTCCCTACAGCCACCGTCGCTGCGAAGGCACAAATAGTTTCCCCCACTATGTGCCCTATGGTCGAACTCCATTAATGGAGGTTGACACCCGCGATTGATGCGTACGACCTCACATTCGAGGTCATGCGAACTTAGATCTAAGGTCGCACGACCCAAATCCAAGGTCATGCGAACTTAGATCTAAGGTCGCACGACTCAAATCCGAGGTCGTGTAACCCAGAAGTGAGCTCCATGCCCGACCTCCATTAATGGAGGTTGCAAGGAGCCAAGAAGAAAAGAACATAACGATGATGAACAGTGAAGAAAAAACCACGAAAGCAAATGGTGTGGATTTACAGCTGACGTGGAAATACCACATTGGATGAGTAATGGAGATCTTGGACGGAAAATTAAGGGGATAGATTTGAGACTAAAGTGAAAAATTGAGATTTTTTTAAATAAAAAAATATTCAGGGTAAAATTAAATTAAAACTAAACTTAAAATTTAGAGTTTTTTAAGGAATTAGGCCCAAACTTTTCTCTATCACATAAAAATCACCACTTTCGCTCTATATCATAATTGCCCAAATTAACTTTCAGTCCAATATCACCGTTAGAGGTTTGACGCGGCAATTCCAAGTGTACATTGACTCCACGTCCCTTGATAACGTGGATTTAGGGCACACCCTGCTGAAGCTTTCTTTTATATTAAATTTTTTTTTTGGTTTCTGTGTTTTGGCCAGGGTTCTTCAATTTTGCAGCTGAAATCCTCTCCATCACACTGATGTCAATATGAATCGGATGAAAGGCGATATCCACTCGAGCCACCATTTACTGCATCTAATTAAAGCTGTTTAAATGCCGAATAAAAAATATTGGTTAGGTCTAGTACGAAATCATCGAGTTAATTATAATGGATTTAATAACTTCTTACGTGATCAAATCGCATCAAGACTCATGTCTTTTGATGTGCATGAGTGGGATCTTATCCTTGATATATATATAGAATAGTGCAACTTGCTAATTAGCTGGGTCTGAACCCTAGAGTTATATGCTTAAAAAAATCATTATACACTCATAATTGTGGGACCAAAGCACAATATTTTATAACTAATCAAGATTTTTAAATACAGTCAACGCATACACCAACTTAGAGATTTTCCCATTATTCATGATGAGGAATTATGCAATCCAAGAATCATCTAACATGTTATGCAATGATTAGGGTTTCTGCGAACAATAATCTTTCTCCTGCTTTTCTTCTTGATTCAACTTTGTATTATTACACGATATAACGTACGCCATCTCAGAAGAACACTGGCTAAAAAGGATCATATGCGAAAGAGTTCAAAAGGAGTACAAAAAGATGTACATCTTAAAAGGCCTTAAACACACCATACTGATCAAAGTCAGGCCACTCTGGTAATCTGCTAACTGTGATCTCCTCCGTTTTGACTGGCAATGGAGTCCATCCTCTGGAGCTTTAGTTGCTGCTTGAACCTGTTGATGAAGTCATCGGCCCTGGCATCAACCTCCTCATCCATATGACCACTGACTTTACCCTTCCCTTCTCTCGCGCTCGCCGGACGGCGTCTCTCGAGGAAATCTCCATCTTCTTCTTCATCATCTTCATCGATATGCACAATCGGGTACTTTACACTTGCAGATCTCCTCATGTTTCTGGGCAGCCTATTCATTGCCACTCCACTCTTAGCTTCATCGGCACCATCATCTTCTTGTTCCTCCTGTTCTTGTGCCTGTGCTTGTTCTTGCTGAAAACTGTTGTTAGTGACTGGCTCTGAATTTGGGTAATCAGCATTCCCAGTTGGGATTCGAGTGGGTGGTCCAGTCGGTTCTATCACTATGTGGCTGTAGAGGCCAGAGGGCTTGGGCTTTCGGGGGATGGAAGGAGATCTAGCAAAGCGAGATGGATTGTCTTGCTCTTGCTCTTGTTCTGGTTCTTGTTCTTGTCTCTGTTCATGCTCTGGTTCTCGAAAGAATTCAAGGTGCTGGGTCTCCATTTCAGGGGCTTTCATGGGAGTGGGCCAGGTGGGCTGTTCTCGGGGTTTGCTCCAGAAGAAGATGATGAACTTGAGCCTCTGGAAAATGGAGGGAGGTCTAGCAAAAGGTGGGGCTGGTGGGTGTTTTTGGGTATCGTGTTCTTGATGATCTTTTTGGTGTTCATGAGTACTCCCGTGAGAAGAACCAAGCTGTGAAGTGATGGCAATGGTGCCAATCATGAGGTTTAGCAGCAGGAAGAGAACAGGAGCGGTGAACCAGCTGTTCATGGTGGACCAGAGCGATGGAGTTGGTGTTGCAGATGCCTCATCAGACATGGCTTCTTCTGCGACACCAAAGATCTGGCTTCTTCTGCTACACCAAAGAAGGTTGAGAGAGAGAGAGAGAGAGAGAGAGAGAGAGAGAGAGAGATGGTGATGGACAGAAGGGAAAGGTGGGCGTCAATATAAAGTGGAAGGCTTTTGTTTTCAGTGGGATATCCTTTTATGCTGGCCATGCATGTTGTTTATGTTTGGCTTGTTGATGTTTTAAAAAGTACTGGTTGTTGCGAAGGAGCCTTTTCTGCTTTTTTCAATGGACACTGCTGGGAGGTGAAAGAAAAAGGGCCAAGCGAGAGTGGCCCGGTGGGGTCGTGGATGGGGTGTCCCTGTGGGTCACTTGTGATGTGGATTGTCGTGGGTTGGACGCATATGTTTGGACTTGCCGACGTTCGGTCAGATTAGGTTTGAATCGGGTTATAAATGGTTTGATCCAAAATGATCCATTAATCCATTCACAAATCTATTGATTTATATCCAACCCAACACATATTGTCAAAATATTTGCATGTTTAACAAAATGTAGGAAAACTCATATCCAAATTGAAACGAGCGAGCGAGAGATCAAATGAGAGTGAAAGAGAATGAAAAGAGAGTCATGAAGTGTGGTCGTGAGCTATTTTAGCCTATTTGTTAGGTTTTTTATTGTAAAGATTTCTTCCTAGTATAGAATCATTCCTATTGTATATTTCCTAATTAGGGTTATCATATGTCCCTATATATATAACAGGTTTGAGTATTGTAAATGTACAGAAAACATATTCATTGAATACAAAAGGAGAATCTTTTTCTACATGGTATCAGAGCCCTAGGGTTTGATCCTTGGGGTACTGTACGTCAATCATCAATTACGGCGGTCCTGCTTGCTGGTGAGCGAGCTGGGCTGCCCCCGAAAAATTTTTTTGGGCTCGCTTTCTTTCTTTATTGCGTCATCCAACGTGCATCTTACCCGATCTTCTTCATCACAATTCAGTTTGCGAAGCTGATCTCATGGCCGACGAACAGTCGAGTGTTACAACTGACCAAGCGGATGCTAGTGCCTCTGCTACTGCTATTCTGGCAGACCTGACCGCTGCGATGAAGCAGCTCTTAACCCAGTAGGCCGCGCCGCCGCGCGTTGAACCTCCTGTTGCACCAATTGCTGTCAAGCTTGATAGCAAAAATTATGGCGTATGGTCCCAGGTTGTTGAAATGTATGTTTCGGGCAAAGACAAACTGGGCTATTTGAATGGTGATTCTCCTAAGCCCCCTCCTACATATCCATCTTTTAGACAATGGAAGACCGATGATTCTACGGTGAAGGGTTGGCTTATCAATTCTATAGAACCAGCCTTGATACCAAACTTTATTCGGTTTCCTACTGCCAGAGCCGTATGGGATGCTGTGGCAACGACCTTTTTTGATGGATCTGACACCTCCCAAATCTATGATATTAAGAGGTAGGTTTCTCGATTGAAGCAAGGCGATGGACCCATCGAGAAATATTATAATGATCTTCAAGGGCTCTGGCGTGAGATTGATTTCCGCCGTCCTAATCCTATGCAATGTCCGGCCGATATTTTGAGGTACAATGCCATTGTCCATGAAGATCGAGTCTATACTTTTTTGGATGGTCTCGATGACCGCCTGGATAATGTTCGTGCTAATGTTATGAAGATTGATCCATTTCCCACTATTGAACAAGCTTATGCCCGAGTCAGGCGAGAGGATATGCGCCAATCTGTCATGCTCTCCACTTCTGTTGAGGTCACCTCTGGTTTCGCCATGGTGTCACAGCGGGGCAAAGGTGATCAGTTAGTGCTTTCTGCCCGGGGACCTCGCCTTAAACCTGGTATGCCAATTCAATCCGAGGGATGCTCTCACTGTGGGAATCCTAAACATATAGCAGCATCTTGTTTTAAACTGCGTGGTTATTCGGACTGGTGGGATGATTTTCAGACCAAGAAGAAGAAACAGGGCTCCCAAAAGGGGCGGAATGGAGGGCAAGCCTCTTTAGTGACTAGCGGCTTGTCATTAATTCCCATGAAGCCTGAATCTGCTAATGCTGAATCTCTTGAAGGTAATTGTGGGTTTGTCTTTGCTAATGGACATGGTGATGGTCATCATGGGTGGATAATTGATTTTGGCGCTACAGATCATATGACTCCGGAATTTGGTGATCTTCTTACATCTACTACACTACGTCGAGATCATATTTACAATGCTAATGGATATAGCTTTCCTGTGACGGCTGCTGGGCGTGTGTCTATCACGCCTTCTCTCTCTCTATCTCATACCTTACTTGTTCCTTCATTATCTAATCGTCTGTTATCAGTTGGACAGCTTACTAGTGAGTTGAACTGTGTTGTGCTTATGTACCTTGATTTTTGCCTGTTTCAGGACATTCTCACGAAGGAGATTATTAGGCGTGGTACTAAGAGGGAGGGGCTGTATTTCGTGAATGAAATTACTTCTGGACGGACCTATCATTCTCGTGGACAGTTAGCTCAAGAGAAGGAACTTTGGTTATGGCACCGTCGGTTAGGTCACCCATCTTTTGGGTATTTACAGCATTTGTTTCCCAAGTTATTTCATGGTCTATCGAACTCTAGTTTTCAGTGTGATACATGTATTTTGGCAAAGAGCCATCGCACTTGTTTTCCTCCCAGTTTGAATATAAGTTCTACTCCTTTTTCCTTAATTCATTCCGATGTATGGGGTGCATCTCCTATTACTACTGTATCTGGGTTTCGATGGTTTATTATCTTTGTTGATGATTGCACACGTATGACTTGGCTATATTTGATGAAACATAAGAATGAGGCTGAAGCTATCTTTCGGACTTTCCACCATATAGTTCAGACTCAGTTTGGGGCCAAACTTCAGGTTCTCAGGTCTGATAATGGTGGCGAATACTTAAGTAAACCTCTTGCAGCTTATTTTCGAGAACATGGTTTGATACATGAAACTTCTTGCCCTCAAACTCCTCAGCAAAATGGTGTTACTGAGCGCAAGAATCGCCATCTTCTTGAAACCACTTGAGCACTCTTGGAAGGTAGCCATGTTCCCCATCGTTTTTGGGATTCTGCCGTAGTCACAGCTGCTTATTTGTTGAATCGCATGCATTCCCGCATTTTGAGCTATCGCACGCCAATGCAAGCACTTGCTGCCCATGTGTCACTTCCTTCGGTTCTTACGTTGCCTCCTAAGGTGTGTAGGTGTGTCGCTTACATCCATCTTCACAAAAATCAGCGGACCAAACTTGACCCTTGTGTAGTCAAATGTGTGTTTCTTGGTTATGGCCCTTCTCAGAAAGGGTATCGGTGCTATGATCTTGCCGGGAAGCGCATGTATGTCACCATGGATGTAACATTTATTGAGACGGAGTCCTTTTTTCCTTCCCCCCAGTGTCCTGTTCAGGGGGAGATTAGTTGTAGAACCAGACATTGGTGGGAGGTAGTAGGAATTGCAGGAGCAACGAATGGGTACGCACAGCCACGTGATTCTAAGGCTACTGACGCTAAAGATTTTGAGCTACTGCTGCATGATTCTGAGGCTGCACGACCAGACAACACTGAATTACTACATGGGTTCGAACAGGTGTCAACAGATGCACAGCTGCAACAGCCCTCCTTGTCTTCACCCTCTTTAGTACCACTCCAAGCTCCTGAGAATGTACCTGAGGTAAGTACTTCTACTGTACTTGATTCTTTTGAAGATACTGATGTGCTTACTGGTTATAAGCTACCCGATAGGCATAATAGGGGTAAACCACCGAATCGATATTCTCCAAATGTAGAGGACCGTCGGTCTCGATACCCTATTGCAAACTATGTGTCTGCCAAGAGGCTGTCCACACCACTACAAGCCTTCATGTTTACGATTTCCTCAGTTCAAGTTTCAAACAGGGTTGAAGAAGCCATGAAGGATCCGAAATGGCTTCAAGCAATAGAGGCAGAGATGAAAGCGTTGGAGAAAAATCGAACTTGGAAACTTGTGGAACTACCAAAGGATAAAAAGCCGGTTGGATGTAGATGGGTGTTCACAGTCAAACATAAGGCAAACGGCACTATTGAGAGGTATAAGGCGCGGTTGGTAGCTAAAGGGTATACACAGACTTATGGGGTGGATTATCAGAAAACATTCTCTCCAGTTGCAAAGTTAGACACTATAAGAGTGTTGTTATCTCTTGCTGCAAACTTGGACTGGCCTTTGCATCAATTTGATGTGAAGAATGCATTTCTTCATGGAAATTTAGAGGAGGAGATCTATATGGAGCTTCCACTTGGATAAAGATGCGCAGATAAGCCGAACATGGTCTGTAAGCTGGAAAGATCATTGTATGGGTTGAAGCAGTCCCCTCGTGCATGGTTTGGTCGCTTTAGCTCAGCTATGAAAGGGTATGGATACTCCCAAAGTAACTCAGATCATACTTTGTTCTTAAAAGGTGCTCAAGAAAGAATGACAGCTCTTATCATATATGTAGACGACATGATTATTACAGGCAATGATAGTGCAGAGATTATGAGACTGCAGGAATTATTATCAAGGGAGTTTGAGATGAAGAACTTGGGAGGTCTGAAATATTTCCTGGGAATCGAGGTTGCTAGGTCGAAAGAAGGGATTTACTTGTCTCAGCGGAAGTATGTTCTTGATCTTTTGACCGAAGTTGGCATGCTAGATTGCAAGCCTGCAGACACTCCTATGGTACAAAACTGTAAGCACGGAGAGTACCCTGATCAGATGCCTACTAATAAAGAGAAATACCAGAAGTTAGTAGGTCGATTAATTTACTTATCACATACACGTCCTGATATTGCTCATGCAGTAAGTGTGGTGAGTCAGTTCATGCATGCACCTAGTGAGGATCATATGAGTGTTGTGTGACGCATCATTCGATATTTGAAGTCAGCCCCAGGAAAGGGGTTGCTATTTGCAAAAAATGGCCACCTTGAAATAGAAGGTTACACAGATGCAGATTGGGCTGGAAGTGTGACAGACATGAGGTCTACATCAGGGTATCTTACATTTGTGGGAGGCAACCTTATTACATGGAGAAGTAAGAAACAAAAAGTTGTAACTCGATCTAGTGCAGAAGCTGAATTCAGAGGTGTAGCAAAGGGGTTATGCGAACTTCTATGGCTTCGAAAGCTGCTAACTAAGCTCGGGTATCCACCAGGTTTGGAAATTAAATTGTTTTGTGATAATAAAGTAGCCATAAATATTGCTCATAATCCAGTTTAGCATGATAGAACCAAACATGTGGAGATTGACAGACATTTCATCAAAGAGAATTTAGAGGCAAAAGTGATCCAGTTACCATTTGTCAATTCTGAAGACTAGTTAGCTGATATATTGACAAAGGCTCTATCAAGTAGAGAATTTCATTGCTTACTTATCAAGTTGGGTATCAAAGACATCTTTGCATCTACTTGAGGGGGAGTGTGGTCGTGAGCTATTTTAGCCTATTTGTTAGGTTTTTTATTGTAAAGATTTCTTTCTAGTATAGAATCATTCCTATTGTATATCTCCTAATTAGGGTTATCATATGTCCCTATATATATAACAGGTTTGAGCATTGTAAATGTACAAAAAACATATTCATTGAATACAAAAGGAGAGTCATTTTCTACATGAAGGTGGGTTAGGTTGATGGAATATCACTAATCCCTTTAATAACTCAGGTTATCATATATGGGTTAATAAATGAATTTACGATCCATTTGGACATGTTTATCAAAGCGCTCAAGATTTGATGCAATGCTTGCTCGAAGTTGACTTGACCAGGCTGTCCACGGATGTTCAAGCTAGGCTCTGACTCAGCTTGTATCACCAAATTACACGTCTCGAACCAGAGCCCAGTGATCAAGGACAGCACCTTCCTTCAACTGGATGAGCCATTTCTCTTTGGGCCATAGGAACAAAAGTTTGATGCTTCATTGTTGATGTCAAACTACTTCCAGTAACATTCTTTATCTCTGCAGAAAATAAGTTGGGGCCTTTGGCACTGTACACCTCTATCGTGTAAGAACAAGCTCTGTTGCTTACTCTAATCTTTTTCTGCTCGGCCACATGATAACACATGCCACGAAGGAGCAACCATATCATGGTGAGATTTTCCCTGAATTCTCGCACCCAAAACATCACAATCCATTTTGATTATGTGCGTTCTATGAGGACACTCAGGACAATCATCAAGCACCCAATGTTCGAGAAATATGTGCGCTTACGCTGAACCGCTTGTTTGTTCGTACTTGTTAGACGACTCTAGAAGCATTTCGTTCGTATGACTTTTTAGGGTGGGCGCAAAAAGCATTTGTACCTTTCGTCCGAGAAAGCAAAAGGTTTCAAGTTTGCCTCCCACTGTCATGAATTTCTCATGACAAACCCAAGAATCACGTATTTGGGTGGCTTGATAACTATCCGGTGTGGTTGAAAATATACCATCGTCTATGTTATGATGGTGAGGCAATTTTTATCTCATCCAAAGCAAGCCATTCACGTCAAGCATGTAATATATGGGTTTTGAACCAGTCAAGAGGAAAGCCAAAACAAAAAAAAAGTGTTGACTCATTCAACAAAGCAGGGAGCTCGGTTAAAAGGGAGACCGAGAGCTCCCTCGCCAAGAAACAGAGAAAGAAAGGGAAAAGGGGAAAATAAGAAGAAGAAGAAAGAAGAGAGAGGGTTTTGCGCCATGGGTCTTGCCAAGTCAATTTGACTTTGTAACGCAACCCTCGGTATGTACTTGAGCCCTTCATTTATTCAATCAGAATATTTTTCGGGTTAGGGCTCAAATTTCGGAATTGGTTGAAATTCAAGCCGCGTAGTCCGATTTTTGAGTTGTTGAGTTGCGCGCGCGCGCGTATATATATATATAATTGATAGTTTGGGTGTCGTGGAGCCGTGAGATTTTGTGGAACTCAATTTGGACTTACCATTTGCCCGAAACAAATTTTTGAAGTTAAGCGCGCATGGTGAATAGTGCGTGACAGCAGCTTTTCACACCGATTTTCGTTGCCTTTGGCCCACTTTTGGGTAGCCAAGCTGGGGTTCTAGTAGTGCTATGAATGGGCTTTCTTTGACTATAAACTCGCTTGAAACAAAGTTTGATAGAGAAAGTTATAACGCAATCAAGTTTCACATTCAAGCTCCGTGTTGTGGACGGCTTTGAATAATCGCTTTGGGTGAGCGATTTGTGGGTGCCTTTTAGTCATTAGTATCTAAACCTAGTTTAGCCAAGTTGTAGTTGAGGTATCATTTTACTTGATTTTATTGTTGTTTCTCACTTATTTGTTAGGATTGTGAGTTTGACGGATCGAGTAATCTTTGTCGTTTGATCGTAGGCATTCTCAAGTGAGTAGTGCTATCTCTTTTTTGAGTTTATAAACTTATGTTTTGAATGTGATAAGAATTTGAGTAATCATATGAGTTAGTAAAGCATGTTTGTTGCATAAAATCCTGGATCGGGCAATTACTACCTTATGGTATTTGAGAAAGATTTGATAATGGTTTTAAGAAAAATATTGTTAACGGATATATGTGTATTTTGTTGCGAATTGATTCATGGAATGAGTTTTAAGATGATTTGAGAAACGTTTTATGGAAGATGTTATTAAATGTTATACATATCGATTTGTGAATTATATGTATGAAATGATATGAGAAACGCTTTATGAAAAAGTATTTTTATTGGATAAACTGAGTTACAAAAGATTATGTGATTAGTTTGGGAAACAAATTGTGATTTATGAAATGGATTATGAAATGATTTTGGAACCATATTGTGATTTATGAAATGGTTATGAAATGATTTTTAGATTTGGCATTGTGGAGGATATTGTTGAGGATAAGTGTTTGATGTTCAATATTTCTATGAACCCAATGAGAGTTTGTGGGTATGCGTATACTAGTTTAAAATATCATTGTGGGCTGAGCCACCGTCTCATAGTAAGTGGAGACGTTGTCAATGGGGAATCTTGGTTGCCTTTTTATGAGTGTTACCCGTGATTATAGTTAGATTTCTGAGCATGAGATTGGTCAATGAAATGAATCATTGGCATGTGTTTTTCGATGAAATTGACCAATGGAATAGACCATTAGCGTGTGTTTTTTGACGAGATTGGCTAATGAAATGGATCATTGGTTTCTACTTTGATATTATTGATTTAAAATGAGCATTCTTATTGTGAAAATGTTATGTTCAAGTAGTATATAATGTATTTTGACCTTGACGTTTATTAAATGCTGGAGTTGGGTTAAATCATATTTGGTTTGGTCTTAAAACTGTATGCATAGTGGTTGATCGATTTATGTACAAGAGATACATGCTACTTACTGAGTTATGGTTAAAATAGCGAAAGTAATGTCGTAGGGACTTTTGAATGGCATGAGGTTGCGTCCTTCGGATGAAATGACGGTCGTAACGTGACAAAGCACAACACCAAGATTTTCATAAAAAGATTGTTGCCTAACCTCAAAGGAGAAAATAATCAGTAGTTGAGCTACTAATAGCCGGGTCACAAAGACGACAGAGGAAGCGCTTGGCCTGGCCTATGGCGCTGATAACTTCGCGGTGGCAACGGAGAGGGGTGCGAAGGTCAGGTGATTGTGGATGGAGGACTAAGAGAGAAATGGGAGGTTAGGTCGAGATACTAGCTGTGATTAGGCTCCCACAGAAGGAGGGAACTCATTGCTGCCGTGGCAACCACGACGGAGTGGAGTGCTTGTGTACGCGCAGTAGCTGTAATCGATATGAGCAGCCAAAGCAGTGACTACAATGGAGGATAAAGAAAGAAAAAGTCAAGATTTTTAATTCGTTTCGACTGATTCCACGTTAGAACACACGTGTCAAGCTAATAATAGAATAAAAGCAAAAGAAATTCATGCCACATAGGATGATGACCAGGCGATAAGAAACCAAAGAATATTTTTTATGTCTAAATTAGGAGTGTGCAAAATGGACTATTCAAACTGGAAACTGTCCGAACCGGACCGGCCAGTTTGGTTGATTCTCGGAAGTGTCGATCTGGTTCCCGATTTCTAAAAGTGGAATCGGTATCTAGATAATTCAGTTCTCGATTCCAAAGGTAACCGAACCAACTTCATATATATTTTTTATTTCTTCAAAAAAATTAGTAAAATGTGAACTAAATCCTAAGCGAAGCACGTTTTATGATTCGGTTTTCTAATTTGAGAATCATTGCATACATATCACTTAATTCAGTATGAAAATATGACATCAAGTAGTGGGAAAAAAAAGCGATCGGTTCATTGGACCAAATTGGACCCCCGGTCCCGTCCAGTTCTCTATTCTAGGACCAATCGGTCCAATCCTCGGTTCCTAAATTTGGGAACCGATCCTCCCAATCTGATTCCCGATTCCCCCTTGAAATCGAATTGGACCAGGAACCAATTACTTCTAATCTAAATCGAGTGCGTGAAATGTATTAGCTACATCTGACCAAAAAAAAAAAGAAAAATTTCAAATAAAGACCCGAAGTGCTATCATTTTCTTAAATAGGGGCCTAAAGCAAAACCATGTGTCAAATAATGACTCAAAATGCCATCGTTTTCTCAAAAAAGGGTTTGAAGTGAATCTTGTTTCAAATAAGAATCTAAAGTAACTATCTCAATCTCAAAAAAGGGCCTTACCTTACCGGAGTCAAGGGCATTTTCGTCTTTTAATTTTTTTGATTTTTTTTCCTTTTCAGTTTTTTTCCAAAAAATTTTTTTGGCCAGCCGGCGAGGTGAGACCTTTATTTGAAACTATTATAGCCATTTCAAGTACTTATTTGAGAATATAAATTCATTTTAGGCTCTTATTTAACACAAAATTTACTTAAAGTTCTTATTTGAGAAGATGATAGTACTTCAAATTCTTATTTGAAATTTTCCCAAAAAAAAAAAATTTGTATAAGCTGCAGACGTTTTCAAGACAGAAAGTCATAGTCAATCTCAAATTGCATAGGGTCGAGACTCGAACCGCAATGGCTGCCAGAGAGAGAACAGAAGGAGGGAAGGAAGTGTAAGAGGTAAGATGGTGGTAGTACTTCCACATCCCCGCTCGAGCTTCCCAGCGACCGAGCAACCAGAAGAGCAAATCAAGAACACCCCTCTGGTTCCGTCCATCTCCACCAAATGATCCAGCTCTAGCGCCCGAGCTCGCACCAGAAATGCCACTCCTCTCTCACCACCGCACCTCCGCTTCTCCTCCGCCGTCGTCCGCCGCACCCTCCTACACCTCCAAGCCCGACAAGCCCCACAGACCCGCTCCCGCTCCTCTCTACTCCCGCCGGATTCTCCTGCCCGTCGTCGCCTTCTCGGTCGTCTCCCTCGCGATCGGCGTCGCCGGAGTCTCCTTCTCTCTCTATGCTCTCCGGCGGCCGGGGCCCTCGCCCGTCTTCCGGTGCGGAAGGAGCGTGGACACTTTCCGGGCTCTATACTCGGCTTCCGGTTCGAGAAAGCTCGGTGATGGTGGCAACGGCGGGTTGGCTACGGCGGCGGGTCGTCCCAAGCTTTTGGGTCTCGTTGGCATTCAGACCGGGTTTGACTCTGCCGATCGCCGAGCTGCTATTAGGAGCACTTGGCTTGCTTCTGACCCTGATGGGCTTTTGAGGTATTTGCTCTTGGGTTCGTGTAAAGTTTTCATCTTTCGTTGATTGGGTGCTCAGTGCAGGTTTCAAAATCAAAAAATGGGGATCGCATTGTTGGTTTTTAGTACTATGGCTTTGAGCGTGGTTTTTGGGATTTTAGCTAGTGTATTAGATGGTTGATTCTGTTGTTATGTGGTGATCTAGAGTTTTTTACAGTAAATCAATGTTCAGAAATAGCCAAGACAATGCTACAGTACTTTTGAACAAATAGACTGAGGTTTAGAGGGCAACTGTCTCCTAGTTCACAAAGGAAGCAAATGTGCTCTGCCAAATGTGCTCTTTCCCTCGGTTTTAGGAAGTGAAGGCCCAACAAATGAAAATGCAGGACTTCCTCTTATATTATCTGCTCATGGTCAAATGTTCGCAAGTGCGATTTCTGTGTGGAATTGGATAGTTTAATATGGAACTCTGCGATTGGGGAGTTCATATTGGAGGTTATGAGCTATACTCAGCTAGCCAGATTATTTGGTGCAAACTGCAAATGATATTCATTGTACTTAGCTCTCAAGATGGCACTCTGTTCTCTGTTCATACTTTGAGACAGAATTATGCAACGAGTATTGCTTCACATTGGGAATTTCTTGTTCTCGACCGGATTTTACTTTTTTGTTTGCATGTTCCCATATGTGGCATAGACTCCTTCATTGCTCTTATCCATAGGTTGGAACAAGCTACTGGCTTATCTTTTAGATTTGTGATTGGGCGGTCAAAGGATGCGACGAAGATGGCCAGACTTCAGAAAGAGGTCGATGAGTATAAGGATTTCATGCTCATTGATGTTGAAGAAGAATATTTAAGGCTCCCATACAAGACGTAAGAGCCGCTACTTTTTATGTGCAGCGTGGTTGATGATTATGAATCATGAGAGCTTATGTAGTAATGGTCTACCTGTTAGGCTGGCATATTTTAAGGCAGCATTTGAACTTTTTGAAGCAGAGTATTATGTTAAGGCGGATGACGATATATATCTGCGTCCAGGTATATCTAAGTGTGTGAATCTCTTTGAGTAGTAGTCCTTGGCTCCAATGCAGTTTAATGGTAGATTCCCAATGTGTCAGATCGTCTTGCGACTTTATTAGCTAAAGAGCGAAAACATTCTCTTACTTACATCGGATGCATGAAGAAAGGGCCAGTCGTAACTGACCCGAAACTGAAATGGTAAGTGCTCTACACTATACAGAGTTGTGAAATTTTTTACTTTTATGTGGCTTGGTTGTGTTCGGGAATTTGTATTTGGACCTCATCCTGTCTAGAGACTTTTTAATTTGTTAATATGTACCTTTCAGGTATGAAAAATCAGGCCATCTGATTGGAACTGAATATTTCTTGCATGGTTATGGCCCTATGTACGTTCTGTCTGCAGAAGTGGTAGCTTCACTTGCTACTGCTAGAAATAACAGGTATGTCATTTCTACAAATCTGTGCAGCCCATTAGCTCTGTTAGTATTACTTTTTTCCCTGCCATGTTCTCCTTTTTATTTTCCTGATAGTCGAACTTCTGTTATTAGGTGAATTTGAGACAGTTGGAACTCTACATTCTTGATTCATGGACTGGACAACTTTACATTCATATTTTGATCTTCATGTATTTATGTCCCTGATAAACTTTTATATCCAAAGCAAGCAGAACAAAGAACTGTGGTCAATTGCATTTGTGGTGGTTAATAAGCTTCTTTAGCACATGGAAATCCAATTTGCAGATAATTCTGTGTGGCTAAATTGGATTACCATTTGACCCAAAAAAAATTTGGATTACCATGACTGTTCATCTTGGACATAACAACAAGCGTGTCATCTTGGATGTGCTCATCATATTTCTGTATTTTCCCTGGATTTTCGTTTCATTCTTCTACCACCCATTCATGTCATTGTAGATTACATGGTTACGTCTCTCTTTCCATCTAGAGCGGCTTTTTGATTCTCGTGTCTAAGTTTCTTCTACAGCTGAGACAGTGCAATTTTTGGCTCTCAGCTTGAGAATGTTTAGCAATGAGGATGTTACTATTGGTTCGTGGATGCTTGCTATGAATGTATATCATGAGGACAACCGAGCAATATGTGATCCTCGATGCACACCTACATCAGTTGCTGTGTGGGACATCCCAAAATGTTCAGGTAAAAGAGTTGCGATTTCATTGCTTGTTTTAGCCTCTCTTTTACCAAGAAAAAAATGACCAAAGTGAGGAAATCTCCAGGTTTATGCCGTCCGGCCACTAAGATGAGAGAGCTTCACAAGATTGATATGTGTTCTAAAAGCCCTACGCTGCCTCCTGACGACGAGTGACTAGTAATGTCTGTTATGCTTGAACTCACCATCCCCTCAATCTGACTGCTGGAAATCTAGAAGGATTGCCTCCATCAATTGGCTTTTTTGTATAGCTGTGACCCGTTTCTCCATTACGCCATTGATTTGTGGATTATCATAGCCATACTGAAGCCTCGCCCGCAACTCCATGAAACAGCGAACTCTTGGGTCTGTGGGAATTGCATTGAATACTGTATACACACGAAGCTGTCATGCTGCTATGTATTACAAATGGACTAAATGTAACTATTGCTCTGGGACCGGGTCCCCGATGCCCCCATGGGAATGAAATTTTACTTCTGAAAACTTGAGAACAGCTTTGCGAGCACCATTCTTTGGGTATTCAAGTCCTAACATAGTGGCACTAGTTCCAGCCTACTGTATCCTGCCTGATGGATCAGTAATCTGGGTCATGTGTTGGAAGCATCTGTTCTATCCATCAGGGATTGCAACCTAGAATTTACAGGACACATGTTTGTCCTCCCCACTAATAATGATGCTCCCTTAATCACAATGATAAGTCATGATCAAGATGGTCAGCATTGCAAGAAAGATGAAGCGGGGAACAAAAACTAGGGGTGTGCAAATGAATCGGGAACTGTCTGGACCGCCTGAAACCAGATCGGACCAGCTCGGAACCGGCGGTTTCCCAGAGGACCGGTCCGATTCACAGTTCTAATTTACTAGAACCGGTGAACACCGGTCCGGTTTCCGATTCTAGGTGTTGAACCGCTCAGCCGCTCACCCGGACTAGACCGGTAATATACACATATATAATTTTTTTGGAAAAATTTTAACCAAGAAAAAACAGAAAACATTTTCAGAAAAATAAAAATTATAAAATCCCTAATCTAAAGCTCGACTTTCAATTCCCATAAACTTACAATCACGCCTTTAGCCGTTCATCGCCTTCTTCTCTCACTCTCGGTTACCTCTATTTGCATAAAACTTAATGGGACCGGTTCCATGGACCCACCTGAGAACCGGACTGGCGGTCCGATCCGGTCCGATTCCTGAGTGGATCCATGGAACCAACAAACGGTTCTCAGTTTTAATTTCTCGGAACTGGTCCTTAGTAGGCGGTTCTCGGTTCCATGTCGGGAATCGCCTGTCCGGACTACGCTCACCCCTAACAAAAACAGAGGTACGTGCATGATTATCTCATAAACGACACGAGGTTTAGCCTTCTGTTGATTGAAGAGTAGTTGGGTTCCGCATTATCTAAACTAACCCTCGTTGACCAAGTGCTGAGATGCTTCCAATCCATAATCAATAGTCAAGTGCAATAACATCTAGTAGTCCGACACCTATGAATGGTGTGCGTTCCCCACGCACGATCTTATTTGAATTTTTTCGAAGGTGGGGAAAAAGTGTCCGGTAGAATAAATGAAGAGCCGGGAGACATGTCTTGTTTCTTAATGGAAAGGGTGGCAATGAAATTGGATGAAGATTAGGGGAATTGAAAGCCCGCGACTTCAATTTTTGTTTGTCTGAAAGTGTCTTGTTGAGGGGTCAAAAGCATCACACTTTCATACCATGCATCGAGAGTAAATGATTTGAAGTGAAGCCAATTATAACCGTGGGTGAAAGTTGAGTATCAATAATAGACTTCGAACTATCTCCATTCCAGGGCTGACGGGATCCTGTGCATTAATACCGATATAGCCACACCCTTCTTCCCGTTCCAGGGCTGGTTAAAGAGTAAATAAGGTAAAAGTCGAGGGCTTGTTTTATGACTAGCCAAAGTTGTGTCGACTAAGAACCCGCACGGTAACTCTTAGCAGGTGAATATCTTAAATAGGGTTTTAATCATTAAGTTATAGTCATCTTCCCATTGAATGAGACCCTAACTATTCGTGCATCATCCAACAAAATATAAACATTTGAATCGGGGACTAATTATGAGCGAACGTAATGATAACTTATAAGTAGATCAATGCTTGTATCTCGTACTAGACTCATGTAAACCCAATACACATGAGCAATCAAGTCATGTGGACTTCACTTGGAGTCCGAACAAATTTGATGTTCAGATGCATCACGTTCTCATGTGCGGGTGTGCCCAATAATTATTCACCAGGTGCTTGCGTGTTGGCTACTTTTGTCGAGTAAATATTGGGTACCCTTGTAGTACGATTTTTCATATTTCTAAAGCAATCGCGACAATTAATTTTGGGGAAAAAAATAAGTGAGATTTATTAAAACTCGCACGTAACTCAAATTGAACGATAAAGATAGCATTTAAGAGTTTGTTTGAAGTGATTTTTGTTATTTTTTTTCAAATCTCATGAGACACATAGTTAGACCTTCGTAATGGATGGTCTTGATATCGAATGTCCACCGGGCACTTATCAAGCATACTATAGACATAAATGTTTCGATTTTTCAAGACATTGACTATACAAAACACACGAGAAAGGCAATACATTAAAAGCTGCAAAGCTTAACAAAGTATATGGAAACCCACCCTTTAACAATCTCCTAATGTAAACCATATAAATTATGGATAATATTTTTGATTTTAATGAGAAAATAAAATAAAATAAATTAATTTTTTACTCTTGGGAAAATCAGGCCAACAAAACCCTAAATTTTTTTTAAAGATTAATACCGTAAAAAATTCCAAACTAGTATACTTGTGATAAATTTACTCAAAACTAATGTTTTAATCATCAAAAACCCCAAACTGGTACACCTATGATAAATTTATCTCAATTTAATTTTTTGATTATCAAAAACCTAAAACTGGTATATTCATAACAAATTTACTCTCCTTTATTTTGAAATAATATCACGAAAAATCACAAACTGATACACTTGTGATAAATAGAGGTTAAAAACCCAAATCGGTATACCCGTCAATTGCCACGTGTCATTAAATTCAGAAATTTGATCGTAAAATTTAATGAAAACTAACAGAGGGTAAAATTATCACCGGTGTACCAGTTTGAGATTTTTTATAGTCAAAAAATTAATTTTAGATAACGAATACGACTGTTTGGAGTTTTTTTGTAACGTTAATCCAAATTTTTTAAATGAAAAAAATTAATTGGGATGTACCTGAAATTTTTCCAGCTTTTGTTGACCCTTCTACTCTAGCTCTCCCCAGCGCAGGCCAATCATACAGACACCTGACTCAAAAGACTTGACCTACTACCTCCAGTCCCAAGTCGCGACAAACAAGGACTCTGTGCCGAAACCCCAACGTACAACCCGAGAAAATATTATTGCCCTCCTTCATCTTCTTCGTCAATGTCGCCACGTCATCTCCCCCGACGCCCTCGTCCTACGTGTCACCCCTCGCGTGCCACGGTGGCGCCCCCATGCAGCCCGCCCTATAAGAAGCCAGGGCACCGCGTCGCTCCCTCCCAAATAATATTCGTGAGCTTCTTGCTCTCTCCACTTCGTCTCTCTCTGCGTCGACGCTACAAGCATGGAGCAGGGTCCCGAGAAGAGGCCGGATACGGAGGCGACCGGCGGTTTCGCCGGAGCTCTGACTGGCTTCCTCGCGGACTCCGACGAGGAGGGCGGCCTCTCCCCGGAGCTCCCCATCGAGGAAGAGCTCGTGGAGAAAGTAATGCGCGAGCTGCACGAAGAGATCACGGGCCAGAACGATTTCGCCTACGTCCCCACCGCGCCGCCGCCGCCGCATCAGCAGCTGCCCGCGTCTGTAGAGAAGAACGGCAAGAACGGGAGCTGCGGAGCCTCGGTCTCGGAGACCGCATCGACAGTGATGGCCGGGGTCCACTTCACGTGCCGCGCCGGGGGGCTGAGCGGGCCATCCGGCGGCAGAGAGGGTCTCGGGGAGGCGGGGGAAGCGGGCGGCGGCGGCGGCGACGGGGTGGAGATCAACGACGACGAGTGGCTGGAAAAGGCGCTCAGCTGGGTCCCGCTCATGGAGGGCCTTGGAGGAGGGTTGTAGGGCTGGAGCGATTTCAGGAGCCGTTTTTCGTAGCGTTTTACTTTTCGTAATTTTCAATTAATATTTGTTATTTTGGATGATTAGTAAAATGATAAAAAAAAAAAGATGGAGATGAAGCTTGAGAGGTGTGAGTTGGTGGAGGTCAAGACAGAAGGAATTAAATCCTCTTTTTCCCCCTTTTTTTGGGGGGGTTAGGTGGTTCCTTTTTCATTTTTTCCCAGATCAGTTTTGGTATCGTATTCCGGTGAAAAAGACAGAGTCCAGAACATACCACTTATCATTATCATTAACAATCAAAATGCGCATACGTATGTATATATATTTAAGATACGAGTCCGATATATTTCTATGACTGTTTATATTTGTGTTCGACTATATGTTGCTTTATCCTTTTCGACCCACTATGCCTTTAAATAGTGGGCGGCGAGTTATGATGTTACCCACATGCAAACTTAAGTGAGATATAAGTTCGGGTCATATATATGTATTGAACGCATTAATTTGGAAATCGATTAGAGGAATTGGAAAGAAATATGACTGAATCTTTTGAATTTTGGGCTTGCTCCTTAGATAGATGGAGAATAGTGCCTCTGGTGCCCTTATTTTGGCCATTTCATGTTCTCGCCGATCGCTTGATTGATCTCCGCGTATCTCTCGATGTGTTTTCACGTCTCCGAACCGTTCTGGCATTCGATTGATCTCGATCAAGAGTGATAGTTTCCACTTTCGATACCCTTCAAGTAATTTAATTTTTGAAGATAAACAAGTCTATACTTCTAGAGATTGTCCAAGAGTACGTGCAAAGTGTGATGTACCTATGTCCTATTGTTTATCCCTTTCTTGTCTTGTTGAACAATTCTAGAGTGCAAGCACCAGGCACTTTGGAAAAGAACGAGCACTTTCTCAAAGTAGACTAAGTTGACATATGATGTGCAAAATCTGATAGAACAGCTAAAATATTATAGAATCACTACTAACTGCTCTATAAATTTTAGTTATTGAATGAAGGCTTGGTTTAATGATAGGAGAGGCAACTAAGGGACTAAAACGATTGGAACAATTTTGGCTCAAAACCTCCTGTTCTAAGTATTATGTAATGACCGGTTCTAAGGTGAGTCGGTTTCGCCCCTGAAACTAGATCGAGCAAGGATAGTATGCAATTTGTGGAATTAGGAATCGGCCCACCTGATCCTGAAACTGGATCGATCGGTCCGGGTCGATTCCAAGATCAGTCCAGGAATCGGCGGTTATTTCCCTTTTTCTGTATTTCTTCTATTGTTTACCGGTGAGAGTTTTCCAATACTAAAAAAAAAGCACATTATTTTCGGTTTATTCATTAAATAAATGTTTGCGTCATTTTTAGGAGCATGATTCTTAGGATGTGTTGATGAAGCACCAGAACAAAAGCAACGTTCATATTTGCAGCGAGAGAGACGCAAATCTCTGCAAATCTGCTGCGAGTGGGCTTTTCCTTAAAAGGTTAACAAGTGCAACAGGCCCGATGTAGCTTTAGTTTAGAAAATTAGAAGAAGGAAAAAATTTAAAAACAAAAATTAAGGCATATCAGTCTAGTCCGGTTCCTTGCGCGAAACGGGAAACAAACGGTTATTGCTGATTCCCAATTTTTTGAATCATGAATATAATCAGCTCTCAGATTGGACCGGTACTGTGCTCACCCCTACTATCAATTGTTCTATATTCAAACCCGAGAACCTGATAAGGCACGGGCCAGAATTTCGATTCACCCGGGGCGACATTAAACTAGTATTGTACTTGATGGTCTGAAGGATTCACATAAATGCCTTGTTACCAAACTCATAATCATATATCAAAACTGCCTTTGGTCTTAACTCATATCCGTAGATCAAATCTCTGTAATTGCTCTGTGAGTACTACTAATGCTAGAGCGTCGACAACCACCGATCTCACCAACATCGGACGATGTGACAGCTTTCAATTGGATGACTGCGGAATCCTGCTTACCTAGACTCAATCCAATAAACTAAATTGATCATTTATTAGGAAAAAAAAATGAAGTTCATACTGAATTTTCGAAAAAAAAAACTCCAAATTTCACATATTTGCCACACTAGGATTCTTTACGTAGACCTTTCAGTTTTGATTTGTCTTAAAGGAAAAAAGGCATGTTATTCTCCCCAAGGCAACTGCTTAGTGGCAGGAAGGCTGCTTGTAATCGGTATGAACTCTCTAAATTAATTTTTACCTTTTACTTTTACTTAATTTACGGCACACCCATGAGTTGATTTTTTCCTTAGAACCCAAACATTTGAAACTTTCTTAAAATGCACATATTGATACGCAAATTTATATATAATCATCGTATAATTTTTTGAAATCTGAACAAAATTCTAAAATTTGATAGGACAGTGATAAAAAAAGTACTTTCTAAGTTGGAGTAATGTGTGCGTATGTATTTGCTGTGTATATACTCTAGTGGACAAAATCAATTGCAAGCATAGTAAAGGAAATATTTAAGGAAATGTTTTCTCAGTTTTGGGTGTTATTGTTGTCGCATTACATACATTAATGTCTCCACTCTATTACTTCCAAATATGGAATTTGAATTTGAGCTAGCCATAATTACATGGAGACCATACTATATCCTATATTTGCTATATAGCTTGTACTAGCTAGATGCCATGGCAATAAGGACAGAAATTTCACCCATGGACATGGTCCCACCAATATTAATTCTGGCGAAAAGAGAGGTTGGGATTGGGATGCAAGTTAAGAACATAATCAATTTCCTATGGTACACATATCATCAAAGTTGCATTAGTATTCTTTGGTCAAATTGATTATGTGTGAAGTGATAGAACATTTCGTTAATGAACTTCTGATCTTAGTGATCGAATGAAATCATAATTGCTTTGGAAAAATTACCAAATCGGTGCTAAATTTATTGTACGGAAGCGAAATTGATGGGATTCAAATGAACGATCTCCACTTTCTGGATTGGAAGGTTGAAAATCCTCTTAATCAACTAACGACGCCAATCCTAGGTCAAGTTGTTTTTTCTTTGTTTCATCCAAATCTTTTGTTCCTAGCTAGTATTCTTTGCATCCGCACAAAGCAATGACATCCAAGTGACATGGCCTCCCAAATCTATTCAATCGTATCATGTCACTTATTCTCTAATGTTTAAATAGGACACTGCATCCATATTCTAACTCAACGTTCACATCTATCAATCTTGATTCGACCTATAGTAGCCACACTTAGTCCTCACCTTGATATTTGGCAAATGAGTTTGGATAACAAGTTTCCTATAGCTCTAGCTAATGGTTACTTATGGAGATATTTTGAGAATTAAAATACAGATATTACCAAAAAAAAAAATAACCTAATCATCACAATAAAATTTCCATTTTGAAACATAACAAATATGAAACGAGACTTAATAACTTCTTAAGAGCACTCTTGATGCCTAATTGAGTGATCATGTGTGACGGCCCAGAAACGTCATGCACAACACATGTCCAATAAAGTTATTAATAATCAAGCCAGCAGAAGTCAAATTCTGAACAAGTTCAGAATTAAAAAAAAAACACACGAGTTTAGTCAACATACTTGTGCTTCTTATTAACAACAATTGTCATATTTACAGGTCCAAACAAACATCATATCACAAAAACAAAAGTTTGGGTAGGTCAAGGTTACTTATCTCCATGCTACAATCCATTCCAAAAGACTGCCCATGCAAAAGTAGATTTTACAATGAGCCGTAGGTGTCGCCGCCTTCATATCAATCAAAATCCCGCAACGGCCCAACTAAGTCACCATTGAGGTAAATATACCATGCCATAAACCAATGAGGAACCCACTCTGGAAGCCCCACATCAACCCATATAGTAAATATATATCTAATATAAACTATATCCACCCCCGAGAAAAGCATATCAACATACTGGCACTCATAGTGTCTAAGAAAACTGACAAGCATTGGCGGCAAATTAACCAATTCTACACATCTGAAAAACAAAGGACTGAGGCGAGGCTCAGTAAATGAAATCTCTTGTTTAATTTAAGAAAATCAGCTTACCACTTCACCTGGCATAAACAACATGCATGCATAACAAACAGTATGCATAGAACTTAAATGCATGTTATACTTTTTCCGTCCGGATGTGCCACAAAATCTGAGCAATTCAACATTTTACAATAATTTTACTTAGATGTAAGCATATAGCATATAACACTCATATTCATTCGTTAGGTTTATTATTTCTCCTCCCGAACACTCTCCGGGCATCTTGTACCACACAGCAGGGCATCCCGACACTTGGGGCATCGTCACCATTTGATTTATGGGTGACAGAACTATATTATTTCCATGCAAACCATAAACCATATTCATAAGCATTTATATGCATTTCATTATGCACATTCACCTTTCTGCTTCACCACATATTCCTCAAAAATGAAGTCTTCACCAAACAAACAAGTATGAAGCAATATGGGTTCAGACTCAAAGGTTAAAGTCTGCACAAGTTCGGAAAGTACACATATCCAGATTTTTGAGATAAAACTTCCTCGATTTAAAAAATTCATTTATCCATACTTTGAAAGTAAAGTCTATACGTCCAGACTTTGAAAGTAAAGTTTGAGCAATTTTAAAAGTTGACATATCCAGCTTCTGACCGTAAAGTCTAAGTAGTTGTAAAAGTAGAGTCTACACAATAAAGTATGAAGGTAAAGCCTGAACGTAAAGTATGAAGGTAAAATCTAAACGTGAAGTTTGAACGTAAAGTTTGAAGGCAAAGTAGACAGAACTAGAATTTGAGGTTAAAATCTGCTCATTTCAAAAGTAAACGAAATTATTATTTACACTCACCTAATATACATCACTTTGAGTAAAACGATTTTTTACCTTTTTAAACATACATAAAATCAACAAGAAGAATTCAACAATCACCTCAAAGATAACATTTACATGTTCAGATTTAACCGTTTCATTTGTTGATTTTCACAACACTTTAAGGAAACAAATCCCATCCATTTGAATATGTACAGAACCGGCAAAACAAATCCAACCATCACTATATCCTCACTATTATCACACATCAGTATAGCATTTTTCAAGCAATCAAGTTAAAAAGTGCCAAGTAAATTTACTTAACTTAAATTTAGAGTCTTCACTTACCTTGTACAAAATTTGAACACCCAAAGGTTAAAGCTCTCATGTAGTTTTTGGATCGATTAATGGTGAAAGTAGAAAGTAAAGAAAGGAATTACAGTTTTGGTGAAAATTCCCTTCGATGTTTACCCAGATAAAAAAGAAACAGAGAAGTAGACGTTGAGGTGGATAAATACATTGCACTCACAGGTAGCACCTCCTTTTTTCATCACGACTAGGTGTAAGAAATCAAGAGCTTAATCAGAAAGAGTAGTGGCCAAGGAAAATGATTGCTTAGGCTAAGTGTCAAACAAGAAACTTGGCTTAAGAAGACAAGTGGCATGCGGTCAAGCTCACTCCCGCAAGGGCTACGTGAGAAGAAAGTCCTAAAGAGATATTTTGGTGAGAATATCTCACACTCCCCCCCTCCCCTTTTTGACACCAAATAGAATTTAATAAAATGGTTAACACTACTTAACCAAAAATTAACCCAATAATACTACCCACTAATTACCAAGACAATGGTAAATTAATTAATAGCGCATTACTATTAACGTACACAACAATGTTTAAAATTTTAAATACGTCGAGCTCGGAATAATTACCATCCCGAATCCGTGCTTTGCAATTTACGGTCCAACAACGATTTCTACTTATCCGCACAAATAGTAAGCTAGAGAATACTTAGCTTATAATCTAAGTATTGTTATTGAACATAGAAAATCTCCAACATTAATTACTTATTATTACGGAATTTTCAGATGTCACATCATGAGCCTGATAGCCACTAGACTTGAGGCACGTTTTGGGTGGGCTTGGCCGACAGTACTTCCTCTTGGGGCTGGGCCAACCCACTTATGCCCCAGTAAGCACCGTCTAGTCTGGATCATCTTATGGAGAAAATTTAATTTTCATATATCATCGCCGGGTTTGGGCATGGACTTTTAGGCCAAGTACCGGTCCGACCGGCAATTAATCCGGTCTGGCACACTTCAACGTAATTCTTGAAAAATAAAGTTCCGAGAACAACCCACGTCCACGAAGATGTATAGTCGGCCCACTATACCGTTGGGCTGAATTATCTGCAACGCGTTGGACCATTAAAGCCCTTCCTGCACTTTGATCGGTTCCGATTTCATTGCCCCACCACTTTTTTCACCTTTCCATTTTGATTGCCTACCAATTAAATTTATCTTTTTCTTTTCGTGGAAAAATAACACAAATAGTTCATAAACTTTAATTCAATGCATAATGTCATCCTTGAACTTTCTCCCAACGTGCAATGTCATCCTCACACTTTTAATTTGTTCAATGTGATTTTTAAATTGTCAGTAGATATTCAATGCAGTCCTTTAATTTGCTCAAACGACAAATCAGAATTTATTTGATGACGTGGATTGTTATATACTTAGTTGGATTTTTAAAAAAGATGAGTTAGCATGTCTATCCTTTTATTTATCTATGTTAAAAAAGGAAAGAAACAAATTAGGTAATCAAATATTCCACGTGAAAATATTTGTTTTCCTGATTTGAGATGAATATCTTACATGGACAATCCACGTGTAACTTTTTTTTTTGTCCACCATTCAAATTTAACTTATTCGAAGCCACAATAGATTATGGTAATTTGAATTAACGGAAGGATGACATTAAAAAATTTCATATAGTTTAAAGGCTAGGTTGAACATTCACCAATAGCTCATGGACCACATAAAACAAATTAATAGTTTAGGAACAACATTGTATATTGTAACAAAGTACGAGGATTACATTGAATAAATTAAAAGTTTGGGAATGACATTACACATTGAATCAAAGTTCATGGACCATCTGTGTTATTTTTCTTCTTTTTTACCTAAAGAATAAACTTTTTGTAATGCGTGTCCTTTCTTTTCAAAAAGGACGAATAACCAAAGTGAGAGTGTCACAATTGACTTCTTAAATCAAATTCGAGCAACCTATTGAATCATCGCTTGTCTAAAAATCTTAAGCCGTGGTTGGTGTCTGGTTTGGCTAGTTAACACAAATTCATGTTCATTAGGGCACACACGCACATATGAATGCATGCAAGTAGTTAGAACTTATTCGTCCCTGTGCTGACCTAAAAAATACTTGTCCAAGCACCCTCATGTTTGAAAAAAATAAGGAAAAAAATTACAAAAAATCCCAAATTTTATCCGCTGTGACACGTTTACCCTAAACTTTTTCTTGTAACATAAAAAACTTTAAACATGTACATATGTGACACATCTACCATTTGTTAAGGTTTCGTTAGATGATTCTTTAACCAAAATAATGTCATTTTTATTTTCCTTAAGTCACATGGGCGCCATGTCAATATCGTTTGTTTTTCGGAGTCCATTTAGGCAGATTTTTAATGGTGCTCATTGATAGAACCTTGACAAAGAATAAATGTGTCACATAGGTACAAGTTTGGGATTTTTGGTATCGTAGAAAAAAGTTAAAGGTAAATGTGTCACTGTGTACATAGTTTGGGATTTTTGGTGATTTTTTTCCAAAAAATAATTGGTGTCCTATAAAGAATTGACTGGGCATGGGGCAGCTAGACTCTAGAATGAAATTGCTTACCTAAGGGTGCGCTTTATTTTGTAAAAAATGAATGATTCGGAAAACATTTTCTTTGAAAATTTATCACTTGTATTACTTAGAAAGATTGAACGGATGAAAAAAAATTCCATCGTCCACGAAAACATCTAGACATAAATTGTCGTCAATAGTGAAAGCATCTTTCATTGACTAACGATTTCAAACGATACAAGCGATTATTTTTAATAAAATATTTTCCAAATCAATTATTTCTCACGAAACAAACAGTGCCTAAACCCGCTCACTTTTGTCCCGAGTGGATAAAACTCGGGTGGGGATTCGTGGCCCCCCTGTTAATCATGCGGTAGCAAGTAGAAGTTATATATAAGAACGTTATCTCTTCGAGAGAGAGAGAGAGAGAGAGAGAGAGAGAGAGAGAGAGAGAGAGAGAGAGAGAGAGAGGTGCCTTGGTGTTGGAGCTAGGTCACAAATGGAACCCTAGGTCAAGCAAAATCCAAAGAGGGTTGAAAACAACCCCTCCTCAAACACATGCTTTTTCTCCAATGTAATCTTGCGGCTTACGTCTCTGTCGCCGTATCTCTCTGCTAATCTCCCCTCATCCGGAACATGCCAATCCCCCCCAAGTGTGACTCTGGAGACACCAACGTAGCACGCCTCTTCATCGTATAAAATAAGCCCTTCCACTCAGATCACATCGTCACCACCCAAATTATCTGGTCACTAAGCTTGTAATTTTCTCCGGTCAACCATATTCTATCCTTTTTATCAGTATGTGATGAGACTGACGTTCAAACACACGCCAGAGCTCTCTCGCGTGTGGTGCAGATTGCTGCTAATAACCACTTAAATTCTTGTCTTCACTCCGAGGATATATGCAAGGGAAACCAAACCAATCAGTGCAAATACTTGGAGATCATCCTCTGTAGCGAGGATAGAGTGTTTGGAACATGTTTAGCTTCTTCTGAAGATTTGGTTTCTCAAAGCATCTTCTCAAAAGATATTTCGCCAACGTGAACTAAATGAAGCTTTTCAATAATCTTAGATATGACAAAGCAAGATATAAACGCCAGCCAAGAGGAGAGGAGAGGATGAGATAACCTGGAGAAAAGCCCAAAAACATTCGATGCACGAAACATAAATAAATCTTCGTCAGTCGGTTGTAATTGGCAATGGATTGTGAACTAAACGATTGAGACCCTCCTAATTTAGAGTATGAAAGTACAAATTGAAGGCCGTCTAAGGCCAGACAACCTCCGAATTTTGAACCTTCGAATGTATGGACCATAACTCAAAGCTCTATACATGTATCAAGCTAGAACCCTAGTTTTGCATCTCTGGGCACCACCTAACTCGCTCACTTGTTCTGGTATAGCATTACATGAAAGGAAAGCATCACAACATCATTGTGCGGCTCTTTGCCAATGTTTTGTTCCGTCTCTTCATTTGAGCCTACACATCTGTTCACTGAGGAAATTAATAAAAATCTAGATGACAGATTATAAAAATCTATTCATTCCTTTTCACTGCTTATTCTGTTGAAAATCTTCAATTTTACTGCTTTTTTTTCTTGGAATATTTTATTTTCTTGACCTTCTCTCCCTGTTTTGATAGTAGTAGGAAGCAATAAGGACGGATGGGGACTGAAGGGAGGCTGTCCCTGTCCATTAGCCTGCACAAAACATTATGTTTTTCTGGCAAGACTAAGGTCTGAGATTGCTTGCCCCATGCATGGAGATCTCTCTACCCATCTCCTTTTCATTTATCTCATTTATCCTCAATATTTGATATTATATTTACCTCACCACGACAATTATTACTCTAGTGAGGACACATGAGAATTGCTCAACAATGGTCAGATCACCAAGATCTCAACCTACTGATGCAAACATAAGCAAAAGGTTATTGAGATGCATATAGTGGACTTTGATATGACAAACAACTTTATGACAATGAGGCAACACAATGATCAAGATGTGTTCAATTAATAGGGTTCGGTCACAGTGCTAGAGAATGAAAATTTCACCATATAGGAATTGAAATGCAAATCAGATCAGAAGTTCTTTCCAAAACCCTATTCCTACGAATAAAACGATTTCCATGCACTCCAAACCATGATAAAGTTTCACAAATCCAAACTTCGTAGATAATGGACTACATTCTCCTGTCTCCAATCTAATCTCTCTGGCTTGATCATCATATCAATAAACTTCCAGAAAAAACTTCAAATACGGATCTTTCTTCTCAAGATTCATCGGTATTGGATTGCCAGTACTGCCAACCTTTCCAAGACCATTAAACTCACAGTCCGTGTAATCAATTAACACAGCCCAAGCGTGATGATAATACCTTGATCTATAGGTTTCCTTTCTTTGCTCATCTGCTATACCTAGCTATAGGAGAGAGCTGTGTGTGGCTCTCAATGGAATTTCTTTCGCAGTGGGTCACCTTGTGCTTCGGAGATCTGATCTTCATGAAGCCAAGTTGTGGAAACAAAAACGCGAAAGTAGAGAGAGAGAGAGAAACGCATTGATTGATTTTTTATCAGTTAGTGTGGGGACTATAGGGCCAAATAGAAGCATGTGATCATGTGCAGGAGGGGTTAAAACCAAATGTATCTGAGGATCATGGTGAGAGCAAGATGTTGCATTTTATTTATTCTTTTTTTATGAATTTACAAAAAGCCATGAAACAAATTGGGAATTTAATTGGTGGGGATGGAACAGTAGAGATAGGATTTTGTCATAATGGGGCCTGAGTAGTAGCATTCTACACCTCCTTTATATTTGTCTTTCTCTACATCCTTTATTTCAATGGGTGACACGAAGTCACGTGAATGCTTTCAGGCCCGCTTCGTAGTTGCCCGCCTCTTTTCTTAGAAAAATTACTAAAAAATCCTAAATCTATTGCGACTGTGCCAATTCAATCCATTTTACCAATTTTAGCGGGAAATCGCTGATATGTATGTCGGCCGTTTTACGTGGCGTGACCAGCACTAAAGCCTGACGTGGATATTTTAAATAATATTTAATACTTTTTCGAATTATTTCTTTATTTATTTTACTTTTCCTTTTTTCATTTCTTTTTTTTCTTCCTTTCTTCCTTTAACCAGTCACCGGACCTCGGCGACGACCGACAAGGTCGACCTCGCTAGCCACTAGCAAGGTTTGCCATCGCCAAGCTAGTTAGGTCAAGCCTCACCAATGACTAGGCAAGACTTACCCTCGCCAGATCCAATGAGGTCGAGCCTCGCTAGTGGCTGGCAAGGTCGACCTCACCGACATCGGCCAGAGGAAGAAGGGAATAAAAAAAAGAGAAATAAACAAGAAATGAAAAGAATAAAAAATTCGATAAATTATTAAAATACTATTTAAAAATGTTCATGTTAGCACCGGTTGTGCTACATAAGATGGCCGGCATTCATATCAGCTATTTCAGATCAAAATTGACCAGATTGACTGAATTAATACAAATGCAAAAGATTTAATATTAAATTGGCAAAAAAAATTAGGACTAAATTAACACAATTATAATAAATTTCGGATTATTATAACATTTCTTCCCGAAACTCAACATATCAGGTGACATAAGCATTGCACAGCATAATCCCTCCCTCGACCATATAACACCTCTGTATACACTTCGAGGGCATTTTTAGACGTAATATTATAGAGCTTCAACTTTCTACATCCCTCAGTATACACTTTGCTGCTGGGATACAAAGGTCATCAAGTGATACATCTCTCTCTCTCTCTCTCTCTCTCTCTCTCTCTCTCTCTCTCTCTCTCTCTCTCATGAATCCTGTATACCTGAACCCTCCTCAAGCTCCTTCCTTTCCTCTTTTGGAGCGGCAAGAAGATCAGACCTTGCAGTTCTTCATTTCACCTCATCAAGAACCGCCATCGTCACCATCTTCTTCCTCTATGCTATGTGCTTCTTTTCCAAACAGAACTGAAGATCAAGGTCACGTTCCATGTGGAAGATCAGAAACTCCTGCGGAAAAGGCAAGCAGTACTCACAGTACTTCCATATTCAATTCAAGTTTTCAGGGTTCTTCATTTACTTTTGAACAGCAAGTCAATATATAAAACTGATCCATGTAACTGTGATAATCTTTTATTCGATTACACGTATTAGTTCATGATCAGCTTTTGTGTTATGTTCCTATAGTTGTGATCCCTGAATTTTACTGTTTCGTTGAGCTTACAAAGCAAATGAAGAATCACATATACGACAAGGGATTCATCTTCTTTAATAATATTGTTCTTCTTTATATTAGATTATTTTGATCTATATAGTAATTAACTGGCACACATCAGCTGGTTAATCCTTCCTTCTGTACCAATCCATCCACCATGAAATATATAATCACTTAAACCTATGCTTTCTTCATTTTACAGTCCTTTTTTTGTTTTTGATTGAATTACTCCTTTTATTAAGTTCATGATCTCTTTCGTAACTTTTAGGCCAACCGAAGTGGCGGATCCAAACACACGCGGCTCTTCCCATCTTCGTCTTTGCTCCAGCCGATGGTTAGCAAAAGCGAAACTAGCGATCTAGGACAACAAAAGTCTTTTTCCTTCAATGGTGAAAATGGGGAGGAGGTCAACAGAGCTTTTGGCATCAAATGGATGCCATTGAAAATGAGGTTCATGCAGAAGATGAAGAACACAACATATGACAATGGATCTACAGAAGATGAGAGCATGCAAGTTGTGGACGAGTCTGCAAAGAACCATCATCGACAAGATCGTACAGAGATTAGGTTTTCGAGCAACTGTAATAACGCCATAAGAGTGTGTGCGGATTGCAACACAACCACGACCCCTCTTTGGAGGAGTGGCCCTAGAGGCCCCAAGGTTGTTGTTTTTTCCCCCTTCACACACCAATTTGCAATCACATGATTACATGTTTTATGGCCAAATTTGTTAGCCAAACAAGTAGAGATTTGTCACATCCATGCTTGTTATATTACTCGGTGTGGTTGGATTAAAGGCGTCACAGTAAAGTTTCATTTCTATAATACATGATCGAATGAATGTCTACATATGTACGGATCAATTGAAGTCAAATTTCGGATAGTTTGTTTCAAGTGCAGGTAACCTCCATTTAGTAGTCTTATATCCAATAAATTCAGGGAATTCTGGACTATGTTAATCGTCCTAGCTAAGACATTGCTTATGAAACATGTTAGACGTTGCCTCCTTGCTATTAATTTAGCACTTATTATTAGTTGGATGTAATTAAAACTTATATGAGATACAAATACACATTATACATTGAGAATAGATAACTCCATCATGTGATTACTTTAGTATCTCATCGAAGAGAAGTCATTTTTTATACTGTTTCGCTGGTGCAGTCTCTTTGCAATGCATGCGGGATTCGCCAGAGGAAGGCAAGACGAGCCATGGAAGAAGCTGCTGCAGCAGCCACCACTGGGGGGGCAGTGGTTGCAACAGCCGATTCAACCTCAGTGCGAATGAAAGGGCACAACAAGGAAAAGAAATCGCGCGCAAGTCAAGCTGGACAAATATGCAAGAAACAAAGCAAGCAATTCGCCAACCAAGCCGATTCTTCCTCTCGCAGCGAAAAGAAGCTCTTTTTGGGGGATTTCGCCCTAGGGTTGAGCAAAAGTTCAGCTTTTCTACGAGCATTTCCACAAGATGAAGCCGAAGCTGCAATACTACTGATGGAATTATCTTGTGGCTTTGTTCACAGTTAACTTCTGAATTTATTACTAGATTTGTCTTGTTTCATGATGAATTTGTTTGGTTGTGTTGCTGTTATGTCTCTTATAGACATTGACAAGGAAAAGGAAGAGAGAGAGAGAGAGAGAGAGAGAGAGAGAGAGAGAGAGATTCCCAGTATTGCAAGGCAGAAATAGTTTTGTTTATTTGAGTTTATGAGATTGAAATAATGAATACGCACTATTCCAATGATTGAATAATACATGCAATTTCTATAGTTATTGGAGTTTATATTAAGAAATTGAGCGTTAATGCAAGTTTCTTTACACTTTTTTGAAACCCTTTTTTCTTCCAATAGGAAGAAGCAAATTAAGCTCTTGTCAAGATGCTAGCAGAAGTCCTTCTAATATTCGATCTTGCCACATGAATGTATTGTGCAGTGCGTAAGATCCTTGTTTAAACCAATGTTTAGATTACTCGCAAGAGAATTTGGCATCATAAAATTATTATTCTCAATTCGACAGTCAACAAGATAGACGTGGGATCCGATGATTTTGAAGATTGTGGTGCGATATTTTTTTCTTCCATATTTTGAAAATCTCTAGAACTTTAGATGCTATTTTGAATGTTTGGGGATATGATTCATTTTCTTAAGTGAGAAAATATATCATTAGAAGTTTGGTGCTTTGCCTTTGCTCATGAGTTTCCTAGTCTTGGCACTAGGGTTTCCACAAATATAAAAAACTTTGAAAATTGAGCTTCGTCTCTATTCTTGCTTTTCATCCTCCTGCAACATGAGTGGATTTTTGGCAAGATCTACGTTCATGTATCTTCGTTTTAACCAAGTCCATTGGTATCAAAGTAAGTTTGCCAATGGCAAGATCAAATCCGAGGCGACACACGTACGAAAGCTCGGACACAGCATGTGGCAACAAGGTTTTTCTTAGAAATTGCGAGGCTTCACAAGCTTCCAAATCCATACATCTGATCGTGACACCGAGTACCTCTGTTTGTTTCTGATAGAACGATGATGGCGTTCTTCTGGGTCGACTCAGAATCATAGTAGCACGATACATCGACAAAAGATTGAGGTTGTTCAGGCTGAACCAAGGGGAATTTGATTCAAGGCATTTGTGGAGACAAGCAGAAGCAGGAATTGGTTCAGCCAATAATGTTCGAGCATGCTACTGCAATTCATTCAGCGATAGTAAACCTTTCACCTTCGCTTCCTAAACATTTTTGTGGTCATGCATATTGCCCGGATGAGGAGATGTTATATCTTGAAGTTGGACCCAGCTCAAGAGTGAGTTTTTCCCCAGCGGAGGTGTTTGGTGCGGACGTTCTTACTGATGACTTTATAGAGAGATCGAACGAGCACGAATTGATGGGGCGAGCCATGAACCAAAATTCGCGTGTTCTTCAGTCAACGAACCAATTTTTTTCTCATCAAGGGGAGTTGCAAAACTAGAACTAATCCGAATCACGTTTGAAGTTGTTTCCCGCCTTAAAATCCACCGGTTCATGAGTTTTAGGATAATGTTCTATTTTTGGCGTACTTAATTAATTATTGCCAGACCATTTGCTTTTACTTGTGAATTTTGGATTCTCTTATCAATTAGGGCTAATTACGAACTGTTTAGGGTTTTGTTTTGAGCGATTGAGAAATTTCTCGATTTTTGAGCAAGTTTGCATGTTTTAAGGTGAGGTGGTAAATAGAATCAGAAATTTGTTTGGCGTGAATTGGGATTGAAGAGACATACTCTTCTACAAAGCGAATTTTGTTTAAAAAAAAGTCCGGCTCGATAATTCCCTTCAAGAGATATTTTTCTCCAATATTTTTCTTCCATTAGCCCATAGCAGAAAATCTTTGGATGAAAAAAAAATTGGGTTAAATGGATTGCCCTTATTCAAATGAAGGTATCATTGTTTTTTGTCAGAAAAAGATAAACAAATGAAAAAATAAGATTTTATAATAGTATTTATTCTACTTTAAAACGAAAAAGTAAAAATAATTAATTAAGCTCATGCACAGTACAAGCTGATTTAGTGTGTTGGGGAGGTGTAGCAGATATTCAATACATTCACCTGGGGAAATTTTTAAGAGAAAGCCTAACTCAGAATTGCGTCAACATATTTAGTTGAACACCTCCACTCAAAAATTTAAATCAATGAATTATAAGCCAACTTAAATATATTAATTACTTTATCTTACATTACATCCATGACGTGAAACTTTTTTCTATCGAACACTCCCTCTCCCTCACGTGCGAGTCTCTTGCATTAAGGCCGCCTCCTCTTGATCCGGGTGTTCTTTCTACACTAACATTATCACAACTCGAGTATCCATCTTAGCCCAACCAACTTTTGGCAAATGTTGGCAAAAGTTGTCGTGGACAACATCAACCCTTCGAACTCCACCCCAATAGCCTCGGCACAGCTCACCTGCCTCAATTAAGGAGTTACGTCCGAGATTCCATCCTGAAGATATTCATCATACACCAATTAAAAAAAATTGGGTCGGGTCCACCCCCAAATTATCAGTTTTGATACTACTTGTTAGAGAAGCGCAAGCGGAAGACACTTTCACTTGAGGAGATCAATGAAATGGAGCACCAATTTGAATCTGACAACTTATGCTATTAACCTAGATTCACTCAAAAAATTTAAACTAATGAGTTATGTACCGATTATGACATATTAACTACTCAATCTTACATCACATCCCTTATGCATATTTCTTTCGCTTAACATCCTCGCAAGCACACCTCAATATGGAGGAGCACATCATAGTATCATTTGACGAAGGACTAGAATATCCGAAAGATATTCCTTTTTCAGCCTGTAATAACAAAAAAACCAAATTTCCAAAATTATTTACACGGCGGTATCAACCTCCGACGAAATTCATTCCGCAAATGAATTAAACCAAACCACAATGCTCATTTCCCCCCTCTTTTTTGCGTTTGGTGAGCTGTGATCTATGTGCCCCACGTTGCATTGGTTTCATCCTTTAAATATTGTTCCCTTTTGCGTTAGATATCTGGCGACAATCTTTTGGATTTTAGTGGTGGAATCACCTGTTGTTTACAATGTTACTCAGAAGCTCCTTTCTGAAAAGTCAACTAGAAATTTGATATATACACCAACTCACGAGGAAAATTAGCACATCTTGAGGAGTCTTTCAACTCTCACAACGTCATTTTCACGTTCTTTTGGCTAAACGGTAAGTGATTATTGATAAGAGTACACAATATACAAAGGAAATGTATAATAATTTGTGGACAAATATTAATATTTCAAGATTTGAAGTTCGTTTAGGAAGGTCGTTGTTGGATAAAATAGATTGATATCAAGACATGTGACATATTAAATAAAATCATTAGCTTACTCATTGTCATGCCACGCGCTCGCGTGCTTGAATAGAGGTATGTTTTTACACGGGTCTCTTCCAGACCATACCTTACGTGACAGCAGGGTTTATTTGATCTAAATTTAAACTTGGAGTCGCCACTAGTTATTTATGGTAGGTTGACTAAAAACCTAATCGAGGTACGGGAGAAATATCACAATCCTGCAAACCATAAATTCTGAATAAGGGATTTGGTTACGTTAACGATCCTAAATTAAAATCATTAACGGCCTTGCGGTACCTAAGAACGATATGGCATGTCTAACGTGTCATACGAATTCCTAAGGTCAATTCATTTGTCTAATTATGAACAAACAATTAAGTACTCAAAAATTAAATGCACAATTAATGTCAAATCAATCATAACAACCCTAATTTGATTACTAAAATGAGAATTAAGCAAAACACCCAAACCCTAATGAAGCTCTAATAGCTTGTTCATTTCATAATTTACACATTTTTTAGGGTTTTAGTGTTTTTTAGGGGGTTAAACCCGCAAATTTGGAATTTTCTAAAAATGCCATTTAAGCACTTTCGAAAATTCAAATTTTACTTTTTATGGCTGGCCACGATGATTTTGAACGATACTGTGAATTTTCAAAATTTTGACTTTTTGAATTTTTTTTTTAAATGCCATTTGAACACTTCCGAAAATTCAAATTTTACTTTTTATGGCTGGTCACGATGATTTTGGACCTTTCTATGAATTTTCAAATTTTCTGATTTTTTTTATCTTTTTTTTAAAAGAATGTTATTAAAATCGAGAAATGATTTTTTATGATTTTCTAAAAATTTTTATGAATTTTTTAATTTTTTTTCAATTTTTTTATTGATTTTCCAATTTTTTATTTTTTTTTATTTGTATTTTCTGAACTTTTTTATGAATTTTCTGAAAATTTTTGGATTTTTATTTTCTGAAAATTTTTGGATTTTTTTGAATTTTTAAAATTGTTTTTGGAATTTTTATGAATTTTTCTAATTTTTTTCAATTTTTGTGAATTTTTTAATTTTTTCGAAATCTCGAAAATCCTAATCTTTTAATTTCTTTTTCGGATTTTCAGATTTTTTATTTTTATTTTGTTTGAATTTTCCTGTTGGGGGGTGAACCATACTGGACAGATTCAACCCGGTTCAGCTTGGCCAAACCAAGCGTCGTCGATGCCGGTCAACTCCTCCGGTGGGTACAACGTTAAAACAACGCCATTTCGCCCCTCTATTCATTGGGGCATTATGCCGAATAGGTGATGGGCACGATTTTCAATTCAAATATTCGAGGCTGTCGATTTGAGTCCTTCTTCGGTGACCTTCCAGCGAAGTTTTTGCCATTCCAATTGCACCATTGCTATTCCTATATGTTCTATTCTCAATTTAGGCTACTCGGAACACCAGCGAACATTCATCGACCAGCGAAAAAGCCGATCAAAAAAACCTAATTTGCATCTATTTTTTACCAATTTTTTTTAAAATGTAAATCCTAATTCCAACCGCCCTAACCGTCTATGTCGAGTCTAATGATCAACAAAACATCAAGCAAAGTTTAAGAAGACTGACTTGGGTGGCCATTGGCCACGGGAATCACTCCGACGAAGGTTTTTCGAGCTCCGGCGAAGTAGTTATCGGGGAAGTCGACTCAATTTGTGCATTAAAGTGCCCAAAAATGCAATCAAGTATTACCAAACATAATCAGAAACAGATTTTGAACATCTAGAAAGCCAAAATTACAACTAAAACAGCATGAACAACATGATAGAACCAAATCGCATTTTTTGGAATTTCGTCTAAACTGTGACAAGAATTGAAGTTTACCTGCTTTGTTTGACGATTAGATAGAGTTTCTAAGCTGATCGGAGTCTTCAAATATGTTCCTTGACACTTGACCTTCAATCTAGTAACATCAGGTTCACCGAAATATCTCTCGGCACGTCAGACGAAGCTCGTTTTCAGGGCTTTGTAGTTGATTGAACCGAACCAATTGCTAAAAGGGAAGTTACAACCAGACCTGATTTGCCAGTGCTCCGCCGTCTAGGGTAGCTCTAGTTTCCAGTTTTCTCAGGTAGGGACCTCTGACCTATTCTCTCTCTAGTTTTCTCTCTTTTTCCTTTTTTTCTCTCTCCTCTCTCTCTCTGGCATTTTCTCGAATAGCTTCCCCTCTCGTTTCTAGTTTTTTTTCGTTTTTTTGTTCATTGATTTCCCACCCAAAATCGGTTAAAACCAATTACTGATCGGTTGGGATCGATTAACTGGTGCCAACTGGACATTTTCCAGTTGGCCCAGTCAATTGTCACATGCCAAACTAGCCTGAAAGGATCGGCAAAGTCTCGGGCACAAACTGGGTTTTATTATGTTCTAGCGAGTCGGGCGAGGAAGATGCACTGTTTGGGTTGGGTCGGGTTGACCCGCCCGACCCGACAGTTCCGTTTTTTATCAAAATGCAAATTAAGCCATATTTTGACTGAATTTTTCAAAATTAAACCCTAAAATTGAATTCTCCATCATATTCCGAACCCAAATATGTGATTTCTCCAATTTTTATTATAATTGTGTCCCAGATTTTCTCATTTTAAAATTCGGCTAAATAGAGTTTTGTTTAATTTGATGTCCTAATGACCTGATTAGGCAAAATTGATGCCAAAATTGAATTACCCACACCTGATTAACCCTAGAAATGATGGTCTCACATTTCGACAATTTCATATTTGGCACGATTCCCAATTTGAGTTCAAAATTCTTAATTTTCAATCAAATTTTGGAAATTTTTATTTTTATGTCAAATTGTGCAATTGGACCAACCATTATGCAATTCAAGGTCTTAGAATCAATTGTTGTGAAGACACTATGACCTAAAAATGACTAAAAAAAATTTAATTGCATTTTTTTGTTCAATTTGGGTTTAATTTTGCCCAATTTTTGGAAAAACATATAACCGATTGAGATTTTCTAAAATTGATGATGCATTCATGAAATTGGATTTAAAATAAAACTAATGACTAGTTTTTATGGAATTTTCTGATTCTATTTGCTATTTTTCTTGATTTTTTTGCTTATTTTGACTAAAAGAAATTTAAAAAATGCAAAAAAATGCTAAAAAAATTATTTTTGTTTAGAAATAGGTTTCTAGGCTTGGCCAAGATTCCTAGGCCTAATTTTGAATTTTTTGAAAAATTGAGAAAAATAAGCTAAAAATTAGGTGTCAACACTCATTTGTCCAAAGATTCGATGTTTGTAAAATTAGTAATTAAGGACATTGTGGAAAGAAAATAGAAATTGAGATCTCCTAAAAAGTAGGAAGTCTTTTTTACTTTATACAATAGTATAGATAGAAAAAACGAAGAAAAAATTACCAAAAAAATCCTAAATCTTTTTCAATTGTGCTGATTCAGTCATAAACCTCTTTTTGTGTCATTTCAGTCTTAAACCTTTTGCAATTGTGCCAATTCAATCCATCTGGCCACTTTTGGCCGGCCGGCTGACTCTGCATTATTTTAATTTGTTTTTTCCTTACTCTCTTTTTTTTTCTTTCCTTTTTCCCCCTGGCTGGACCGACCAAGGGTCCGATCAGGGGGAGGCTCGCCGACGAGGTGACTTCGCTGGCCATGGGCGAGGTCGAGCTCGCCTAGCAACGACGAGGCCTTGCCCAGACCTGGCGAGACCTCACCGGCGAGCCTCCCTCTGGCCAGTCCGACCAGGGGGAAGAAGGAAAGAAAAAATAAAGAGAAAGGAAAAAAAAATTAAAATAATGCCACGTCAACCAACTAGCACCGGCCGACGTACATGTCAGTGCCAGCAGGCCAAAAGTGGTCAAATGGACTGAATTGGCACAATTGCAAAAGATTTAAGACTGAAATGGCAAAAAAAAAAAAGGTTTAGGACTGAATTGGCACAATTACAAAAGATTTATGACTTTTTTGGTAATTTTTCCAAAAAAAGAACATGGAGATTCTAGGACCAATTTAGAAAGTTGGTTTAGAGAGTAATTTGCCAAGCTCCTCTTGGTGCGTGCACCTCACTTCCAATACTTAACTGCAATTTGTTACTTCACTTATTAAATTAATTTCGTAAATGTTTTTTACTATTCTTGGTATTTCTACTACAAATGAAACAGAGTTAGAGGAAGATATCGACATCAAACTTTGTACAAGAGTTCTAAATGAAGGGCAACTGATTAATTTTTGTATGATGGATTCATCATACTTGGGATTATTATCACTACAAAAAAAGTTGGTTTTAGCGACGAATTTTGCCACGAAAAATTTGGCAAAATTCGTCGCTAGATGAATTTGCGACGAAATTAGCAACGGAAAAAAATTCATCACTAATAGGGAAAATTTTAATTTTCATCGCAAAATTCGTTGCTAATTCTTCGTGGCAAAATTCGTGGCTAATTTGCGACGAACTATATTCGTCACAAAATTTATTGCTAATTATCCATGGCAAAATTCATCGCTAATTTGCTACAAATTATTTTCGTGGCAAAATTCGTCGCTAAATATTCGTGGCAAAATTCATAGCTATTTTTTTTCGAAATTTTTTTTGTTGGTCACGAAATTGCGACGAAATTTGTTCGTGGCAAAATTCGTCGTTAATTATTTGTGGCGAAATTTATCGCTAATTTTCCACGAACACATTTCGTGACAAAATTCGTAGCTAATTTGCTACCAATTTTTTTTTTGTCAGTATTTTGCGACGAACTTATTCATAGCAAAATTCATCACTAATTTGCCGCGAAAAATTTTGACTTTTGCCACGAACATTGTTTCGAAACGAATTTGGTGATGAATTTTTATGAATTGTTTAGCGATGAAGTCTGCAACGAATGTTGTTTAGGGACAATTTCGATTTTAAATCTAATTAACAGCAATTATATAATTTATATTTAACATTGATAGAATCACAGTCAAAACAAGAACAAATACAAAAAAGAAAGAAATGGAACAAAGCACTAAATTTGTATGAAAAATCCCTGAGAGGATCCAACACATTCAACTACTTCAAATCCAGTTCGCTCTCTTGTTGCAAATTGTTGATCTTGCTAAGAAGTTCTTTCACATAGTCTATAGTGTCTCCAATAATCGATGTCTTGTCCATCTGCAGAGCAAATAGAAGACATCACAATATCAAACTCTTAACCCCTTTTAATTTTTTCACATCTAGTCAACAGCAGAAATAGGGGTGTTCAAAAAAGAATATATTAGGCTATGCTCACACAAAAGACCAATTCACGAAAGAGAAAGCGAGGCAATGAACGGTGTTCTCCTTTGCAAAAAGGACCTTCCAAGCGATCACTTGTTCATACGAGACATGTTGCCCCATCGTCGACATGCAAATTCCAGAGGGTATGTATGCAAACCAAACGCTTATCGTCATGTAGCATAAAGAATGATAGAAGTACCTCTTGCATTAACTTAGTGAACCCATGGCACAATTCTTTGTGGACTGACTCGTCAAATATCTTATCCAAAATGATATCTAATAGAGCCACCAAAGTGGTCTCTAACATGTCAAGTCCTGCTTGGTTTGCAAAGACGAAAACTGGAATAGACTGCCAAACCAAAAAGAAGACCGTCATTAATCATTCCTAATTGCATGGCAAAATTCGCTTTTAACAATTTCGAGTAATACAATTAATAGATATTTGATACCTTCAATGAACAACACAATATGGCATCTTGATAATTCCAAAGATTCTTCAAAGAATCATTGCCAAATAATTCAGATCCCAACAACTCTTTTCCTAGAATGCACATGTGTGCATGAACAAGGGAGAGAGATAGCCGAGCATCAGCTTGATTAGTCCATTGTCTCTCGTGTACATGTGCAAAAACTCAACATGAATAGTTGTTGAACTTTTAGCGAAATCGATATATATGCATTGAACAAATGCAACAACTAATAACTTGTCATATAAATAGACAATGTTGAAGCAAGCTTACCCTCAAGTTTGAAAATTTTAACTAGTAAGGACTGACAAAATCATCATCATCATCATCTCAGCAATCTCATCATCATTGTGTCGCTCATCATTGTGCCGCTCATCATTGTGCCCATCACCTATTGGATTAGTGGGAGGTACAGGATGAACCTCATCGTGATCGAGGTTGAGGTGTCGCAAGATCAATTGCATTTGTTGTTTCATTCCTCTTATTTCTTCATCCTTCTGTACAAGTAAATGTTTTAGTTGACTCAATTCTTGAGTCATTTGCTCCTCATATCGTGTCCTCCTTGAAATAGCTGCATTGGAGAATGAAGTTGCAGCAGCTTGCATTGTGTATATCCTTGACAAGGATCACATCCCAAATATTTGTCCTCTTCTCATTCCACCCAATGCCTCTACCCATAATACCATACTGTCAACCGATGGCTCGGATGCAGCAATACCATCACCACCACTAGTAGCCGTGCTCATTACAAGTTCATCATATTTTTCCTACAATAACAATACAAATGAAAATAAAATAACTTCACATATATAACTACCATAAATATTAAAAGCATTCATGGTTTTCATACTAGTTTCCAAAAAGTCCAAAGTATAACCTTACATACCTTAATAACTTTTGCTCGACTGCCAGTCTATGTTTTATCTTTTTTCTGAAATGTGCATTCAAATGTAGCTATAAATGTTGGTCCCGTCCCAAATTCATTTGCCTACAAAATATAAACATAAATGAGTAATCATTGAATTAAATTAACTTACAACATGTTTAACAGACTTACTATTCTTTTTCTATGCTCCTCGATATTGATAGAACCACCAGCATATGTGGCTGACCCTTCACTAGAACTAGAAACTTGATTTTTCTTATTTTGTTCATTGATTTGCTTATGCTTTTTGGTGTCCCAAGTTCTCTTAATTTCCCGTCCAATTATCAGCTATAATAAAATCCGGCTTTTCTTGACTTCTCTTTGCTGTATTCATCACATTTCGCATGTGATCACCTACTTTCTTCTAAAAAATTCTTCTAACTTCTTTCTCTTCCGCTTCATCTCATCTGAACTTTTGCTACAATTAATAGAAAAACAATTGTACACTTATTAAGGGGGGTCACATATCCATTACCATGCACCATCAGTATGCTACACTAAACTTATTTTGTGAGAAAATAAAAGGACAAAACTTACCTTAAACTCATTCCACCACAAGTCATTTACTTCTTTTGGAGCGGTGCTCCAACTAATACACCGTTACATCCAACAGTTATTGACTATTTTATTAAGTTTCCTCACAACATACGTATCATTCATGAATCTGCAAATAGATTATAACAATATAGACAATGAATCATACGGACAATTCAATTGACATCCATAATAATTTACATATACTTAAAAAAATGAAGTACTTATGAATCTCCACATTGGTATATCATGAATTGGCTATCTTCTTCATTATTCAAGTGTTGCACTGAAGAAGGTGGAACTAAAGGCGATAGAACTGAAGTAGATTCAGTTCGCATATCTCCAAGTTGTCCCCTAATACGTTCTTGAGGGTCGGAGGAAGAGCCAATGTATCCATGTTGTCCATCAACATATAGTGGTTGAAGGTTAAATGAAAAGGCAGGGAAAGAAGAAAGGGACCGGGATGAAGACAAGGAAGGGGAAGGGCCTCATCTTTTTGTGAAACTATACTATGCATGTGACCTCCACGTTTATACTAATAAGTTGGAAGGTTAGACAATTATCTTAAAAAATATGAACATGTATTAGAGACATATAATGACGTACATCGTGAAGCTTACCATTTTGTTTTAGAGAGCAAGAGATGAACTTGAGAAAATAAAACAAACTTGCTATCGCTTTTGATAAAAAGCAAACTGTCCGGAAATGTCTACAAGCTTCTTTAGCTCTTTTTTGCCACAAATAACAGTTGTTACCTTTGTCTATAAAAACATTCAACAAGCACTTAAATAGTAGCTCTTTTTTGGTGATTATTATCTAAGAAGAAAACATGAGTAAAGCGACATAATGTTGAGAAGAAAACTCATGTGCACTAATATTGATTTTAAACATCAACAAGCTTATGTACATTGACAACATTCGTCATCACACTATTCTAATCGCCATAAAGAAATTACAACTTTACCCAACCTTTTCCATAAAGAAATTACAGCTTTACAAATAACACAAGTAAAAGTTCCGCTAATAGTCTATACAAGAGCAGGTGACTTAGCAAAAGAAAGATATAATACGGAGAGAAGAAAAGGATCACTAATAGAATATGATGTTGCATCAGAAAGCCAGGTTCCGTGCTGAAAAAGGGTCAATCATAAACACACATATGGATATACTAGTGCTATCACTGAAAAGAAGAAATATTGCGGCCTGTCTTTCCATTAATACAGATGGAAGGAATATTATAAAGAATCACTACTATTCGCATGCGTAACTTAACCTACAATGGACAACAACCGCATGAACATGGGTAAGGACAGGTGACTCAATTGACTATCCCTGTCACCATCAGAAAAATTGACCGGAAGAAATCTGCAGTTACGCAAAGGGAGAATCGGTTCACATTGAATTCAAATTAATACAAGATACCAACTCTCGCAACTAATAGTCCACACTTTCATGTGCCCTAGATAATATTCATATTTCATGGAGAAAAACTTCGTGAGGATAGAGTCAGCTTATTATTCAGATTAACACAAAAAATGATTAAAAAGGATCAAGCAAGAACAAGTAGCATGATGTTTACTTGCACAACCTGTTGCTCTCAAAATGAGCTGCTCCACTATATATTTCGCTAGATCAGCAGAAGGGTTGCATTGGATACAGGAATTCACAATTTGTACCACCTCATCGTTGCTGAAGAAATCAAACAGACCATCACTTGCAACTATGACAAAGTGATCGTCTTTTAAAATTATGTGCACGTTCACTGATGGTGTGGTAGAAACGTATGGAGGGCTTATAAGATCACGGACGCGAAGGATATTTGATGGTTTCAATTTTTAGTAGCCTGCATGACATGATGTCAGTAGTCTACTTTTGATTGGTTTCAATTTTCAAACCTAGATATAAATAAAACAATAATCAAACAACTTAGAAATGCCAAAAAAAAAAAAAAAAACTCAAACCGAAACCAAATTACTATTTTCATAGAATGGTTTTTTGCTCAAAATCTCATCTAAATGACTCCGAAATGCCAAAAAACGACATGTGTCATTGATCAGCGGGCCATTTCCACTTTCTAACCAAATTTTAGCCCATTCTGACTAAATTTCAACCCAAATTCGACCAAATTTCAACCCGTTTCCACTCGGCGAATAGAACAAATTCACCGGAAATTCCAGTTACATCTAATGGAACAATTCAAGTTACCACGAACAGAACAATAATTTGAAACCGAAGTAGAAGCAGAAGCAGCAGACCCAACAAAAAAGAAGAAGCAGCAGCAGCAGCAAACGTCCACATAATTCGAAACTGAACAATCTCCGCCCTACCCATCTAAAAACAACGCTTGCTCGAGACCAAAAGTGCGAAAAATTTAGAGAACATACCTCCTCTAAAATTCTCGGACAACGAGCCTCGTCAGATGGATTCTCGTGGTGGGTCCTCGCGGTTGTGCTAGGTCCTTGTGCTTGCGCCGAGTCATCGTGATTGCACTAGGTCTGGATCCTCATGCTTGTGCTGGGTTCTCAAACTGGGTCCTCACCCTTCCATGTGCCGGGTCCTCATGCTTCCCAACGTTCGCCAAAGGAAGAAGCCTTTGTCCAAGAAAAAATCGCGTTGAAGAACACCGAATCCGAAGGTCACCGACTCATCAGAATCCGTGCAGAATCAATCGATCGAGAGAGAGACGCAGAGAAGAGAAAAGAAAACCCTACTTGTACCCGCAAAATTTCCGTTGAAATTAGCCACTAATTTTATCCCGTGGCAAATTTGCAATGATATTAGCCATGAATTTTAAATTAGAATCAAATTATAAAATTGTCGCGGCAAACCCTAATTTTTTATGTGGCTAATATGCTATGGATTTAGTCACGAATTTAAGTCTTTCGGCACTTTACCCAACTAATTTTTTTTCCATGGCTAATTTGCCACGAATTTAGCCACGGAAATAAAGTCTCGCACCTTACCTGACTAATTTTTTTTCCGCGGCTAATTTGCCATGGAAATGAAGTCTTACCCGACTAATTTTTTTCCGTGGCTAAGTCTCCCCGAACACTCGAATTTTTTTTTAATCAGTAGTTAATTAGCCACAGATTTAGCCACATAAATGAAGTCTTCCCGCACACCCGACTAATTCTTTTTTCGTGGTAATCCGTGGCTAATTTGCCATGGATTTAGCCACGAATTTGAGTCTTTCGGCACCTTACCCGACTAATTTTTTTTCCGTGGCTAAATGAAGTATCCCCCAGACACCCGATTTTTTTTTCCATGGCTAATTTGCCACGGATTTAGCCATGAATTTGAAGTCTCCGCGCATACTCGAATTTTTTTTAATCCGTGGCTAAATTGCCACGAATTAAAAATTAATCGTGTAAGGTGCCAAAAGACTTAAATTCGTGGCTAAATCCGTGGCAATTTAGCCACATATTACAAAAAAAATCCGTTGTGCGTGGAGACTTCAAATTTGTGGCTTAGCCAAGAAAAAAAATTTAGTCGCGTGTGCGAGGAGACTTCATTTCCATGGCTAAATCCTTGGCTAATTAGCCATGAAAAAAAAAATTTCCGGTGTGCAGGGAGACTTCAATTAGCCACAAAAAAAAAAAAATTAGCCGGGCAAGACTTTCTTTCCGTGGTTAAATACATGACTAATTAGTCACGGATTTAGCCACGGAAATAAATGAAATTATTCGGATGAGCGGGGAGAACTCATTTCCGTGACTAAATCCGTTGCTAATTAGCCACGAAAATAGTCAGGCAAAAGTGCCGAGAGACTTTATTTTCGTCGCTAATTCCGTTGCAAATTAGCGACGAATTCAAATCCGTCACTAATTTGCGACGGAATAGCAACGGCGACAATCTTTCATATTAACAATTCATCAAATAAAAAATTTTCCGATGAAATTAGCGACGACCTTTCAACAATTCAACAAATAAAAATGTTGCAAATGTCGTCGCTAATTTTGTCAATTAGCGACAATCCAAATCCAATGGAAAATAAAATATCCCAAATGTCATCGCACGAATAGTATTTGACTTGTCGCCATTTAGCGACGAATTTCCCGACAATAACTTTTCATTAACAATAATAACAATAATAACAATAATAATAATCAATAACAACAATAATAATAACGATAATAATAATAAAAAAAAATATGACAACAACAATAAATTCATGTCGCAATAATAGTAATAATAATTACAATATAATTAGTAAAAAGTATGAAAAATCATAATCTTCATCTTCATCTTCACCTTCGTCTTCGTCTTGATCTTTATTTTTTTCATGAACATCATCATCATCATCATTTTGTTCATCATCTGTCTCAAATCAGATTTTGCAATACCTTCTAAATTTGATTCGCGAATTTCAGTTTGATCTACATCTATCATTGCTCCATGTGGATCTCATAAATTTAGAATGTTGTATTTCTCAGTTTCAACCGTGTTACAAACTTCCTCTTATTGATATGTTGTATCCTTCCAATGTTCCTCGATTTTTCTTCGTACTTTGATTTTACATACCGCCCACCAATCAGCTTTGTCACGTTCCAAACTAGGATATAATGCATAATATACTTGAATCGCTTGTTATGCTAACACAAATGGTTCATATTTCATATACCTTTTTTTTGTAATTTATTTCAACTAAATTAAACTCCGTATGCACATTCATTCATTTGACGGGATTGAACCACATGCACTTAAATAACACAATGCGCATTAATGGTCCATGGTACGCTATCTTTATGATTCATCCAATAAGCCATAAAAATCATCTTTTGAACTACTATCATTGGATGACCAAACATACACACCACTATTCATTATGGCTTTTCCCATTTCATATTCTTGAGTGTGAAAATTATACTTATTTATGAAATATGCTGGCCAAGTTCATACTCTTGACTTTGGACCCCATGACAGATGATATAGCAATCCTTGCTCTTCAACTTGATCATGATTACTATGAATCTAAGGTCACACAAGTAAAGTCAATAATATATATTTTAATAAACAATGTATAAAATATTAATATCTTGATTTTAGTCCATAGGCAACTTACATATATTTTGAACCATGCTGCAAATTGCTCATCGCACAAACGGTCAGACTCATTTTGTAGTAGTCCATACATTGAAGTTTGAAAAATCCTATTAACAATTTGCATTTATATATTAGCAAATATTTGACACGCAATACATATATTTGTCAATGTATACTTACTCGAAGTATGGCTCAACTTCTGGACAGTTCAGTAAAATATATGTATGAGTTGCCTACCGTTTTTTGCCTATTAAGCAACGAAACTTACATGCGTCGCTTAGTCGACCGAGATAATTGAAAATAGAAAATGATTTGCAATTGAGATTAATGGAACCCTCATCATTTCTTCATGCTCTTCGTCTCTTGCACTGCACATGTGGCTCAAAATAGTATAATGCAAATGTTGTCACTTCTTCCACAATATATACATTACAAATTGAAGCTTCAACAAATGTCTTATTCTTCACTTTTTTCTTCAAATGATATAAAAACCTATTTGCAATAGAAAGAAGTTTATCAGAACATAATATATAATAAAGTATTTTGAAATTTATTTTAAAAAATATTTTACCTCTCAAATGGATACAGCCATCAAAATTGGATGGGACCTGCAACTTTGGCCTCATAAGGCAAATGAACTAAGAGATACTCTATTGAATTAAAAAACGATGAAGGAAATATCATTTCTAAGTTGCAAAGAATAATTGGAATGTCTCTCTCTAGTTTCTCCATATGTGATGCTTTTAACATTATTGAGCAAATATCATGAAGAAAATTACTTAACTCTGTAATAGCGCCCTATACAAAGTTAATAGAAGTTCCTTGAAAACTATTGGAATTAGTCTTTCCATAAATATGTGACAATCATAACTCTTTAAACCTGTCAACTTATATTCGTTCAAATTGACACATCTCTTGATGTTCAAAGCATATCCATCAGGAAACTGCACAGATTTCAACCATTGACAAAGGACTCGTTTCAGCTCCTTATCTAATGTATAAACAGCTTTTGGTTTTGATCCCCTACTACTTGCATCCACATCTAGTGTTGGCCGATCACAAATATCTCTAATATTTTTTCTTGCGTTTAAGTTATCTTTTATTTTTCCAGTGACATCTATCGCAATATTAATGATATTGTCGAAAACATTCTTTTCAATATACATGACATCAAGATTATAATAAATAAGATGGGTATTCCAATATGGTAGATCCTAAAATATACTGCGTTTAGTCCACTTATGTGTACTTCCGTACGCAATAATTGTGCCATAAGAGTTTTCAACAACAGTTGGAAAGTCTTGCACTCGCTCCCAAATTTAATCTTCGATCAACTTCAATGGTAGAAGTGTTCTTTCAATTCTATTCTTGATGAACTCTTTTTTATTCTTTTTGAATATATGATTTGCCGGCAAAAACTATCTATGACGGTTAAAATAGCTAGGCTTCTTACCATGCCTTAATCTGAATAACTTTGATCTCTCCAAACATATCAGACATTCTAAGATTCCAGCTGTACTCTACCTAGATAACATTCCATAAGCTGAAAGTCATTTATCGTCTAAAGAAGAGTAGCCTTCATTACAAATTTTTTATTAGTAGAAACATCATACGTAATGATACCTTCATCACATAGCCGTTGTAACTTTTCAATCAATGGTTGCATATAAACATCTATCAATTTTTTCGGATTTTGCAGGCCAGTCACAATCAATGTCAAAAACATATAAGGTGTCTTCATACACATACTGGGTGGAAGATTGTATGGAATTAAGATAACTGGCCAACATGAATAACTTTTTCCTGATTTCCCAAATAAGGCAAATCCATCAGCATAGAGATCTAATCTAATGTTTCGAGGCTCTATCGCAAACTCAGGGTATATTCTATCAAAATATTTCCATGCCTCTGCATCTGAAGGATGACATATTAGGCCCTCTTATGTTTCATGATTTGCATGCCAAGTCATGTGTTCAACAGTGGCTTGAAACGCATAAAACCTTTACAATCTGGGAATTAAAGGTAGATAAAACATTTGCTTGTATGGTCTACACTTATTATTACGACCCTGCCTTCCGTGAATCTTGGACCTAAGTTGGCTACAGAATTTGCAAGATTCTGCATTTTCATCATCTCTCCAATATAACATACAACCCATACTACATATATCAATCATTTCAATTGGAAGACCTAAGTTATTGTCACACCCCGGACCCCACCGAGCTCACAACACCCCGCCATCGGTCGTATTGAATGCGACGTCCCAGAAAGCGTTACTGACCCAAACCCAAATCAGAGAATAATATACATGCGAAAGTAATTAACACCCGTACATAATAAACGCAATGACCCAGGATAGCAATAACATCAAGAGCTACCATTTTTACAATAAGAACCAGGGAGATTTACAATATCCAATATAACAAAATATACATAAACCAAAAACGGGTCAGGGAGCCACTACAACAAAAAGGGGCACGTGGCTCGGGCGATCGGGTATAAAAACTAAGGGGGACTCTTATCTCAAAAAATGTCAGTCCCACTAACTAGAGCTGCGGCTGGCTCGACCCTACGGCACCCAGTCCAGGTCGGATCCCGAAGACTCGGAAGAGCTATCAAAGGGCTCGTCCTCGGAGTCCATGGAATCCGGCTCGGACTCAACATTTAGGGGCTCATCTGCGGGCTCGTCCTCCTCTGGCTCCGAATCTTGCTCCATGGGTTTCGGTTCTCCATCCGACTCCATAGGCTCCGAGTCGGAATTTCAATCCACCAGCTCCTCATCCATCGGATCCGGCTCGTCCATTTCTCAGATAATCGGCCTACGGCCTAAACTAGAACTCGCCTCATATGAGGCTTCGGGGCTCACCAATTCCCCATCAGCCTGTTGCGGATCCCACTGTCCTAGCCCATCGAACGGGATGTCGAAGGTCCTAAGGGGTTCATAGAATCCCGTCTCATCCCGATAACACCACCCAAGGTAGGGATGGGCCTTGAGCTGTCGCCCGCCCTCATCGACCCAAACGATAGTGTAATATCTAATATATGTCTCCCCATTCCAACCCGGGTACTCGGTCACCGAACGGTCAATGCGGTTCGGGATCCCAAAACATAGGGGTACTCTTGCCATTCTCACGGTCAGGGGTCTGAAATGGTTATATAATAACCGTGAAAACGAGTCTCAATAAGTAATACCTTAAACTCTACGTAGGCCAATGCATACCCAGACAAGTAGTACATGCGATCTAACTCCTAACATAACCAGTTCACCTCGTAGTACTTACCTTACTATTAAACGCATGCCGGCTCTGCACGTCAGTCAATTATAGCAAAATAATAATAATAACAATTTAATAACAGGTCACAATCATACGGACGCCAATCACAATAGCACTCACTCAATTCAAACAATCAGATCACCCAATCAATCAGTCAACTCAATCAAATCAATCACACTCAAGTCGCATGCGTGGTCGAACAACTTTCCACGACCTCCCAGGTCCTTTTACTCGGCCTGCACCACTGCTCCTCAGGCCCAATCTCACGGCCCGTGCCACTGCGCCTCAGGCTCAGCCCTCAAATCAAGCCGGGCTCGATCCCACGTAATCACGCCTCATGACATTTTTCCCTTCTAATGACCCGCGTAACCTACGCCTCAAGTCTAGTCATGCCTTTCTTGCCACACCTGCGTAACTATGCCTTAGGTTGTCAGCCCTCCAATCGATCCGGGCTTTTTCACTTGCACATGCACCACAACACAATTCGCGAATCTCACAAGTCGTGCCAATCAAACTCATGACATGCTCATCACTTCACAATTCGTCAAATCAATGCACTATGCCAATCCCAGTCACATCACAAGTCCGCTACACTAATCTACACACCCGACATCCAAGCCAGTCACATACAAATTTCAATTTCACCCACACACGCCACGACAATCCAATCATTTAATACATCACAATTAGCCACGTGATTGTCATAAATTAATCCATCACTCACCACATAATCCCCTGCACTAATCGAAATCTAACCGACTAGTCTATTTTTCTAATTTAATCACTAAATTCAATCATATAAAACCCTAAACATGTCTAATAATACCAATTATACTAAATAGGGATTAGCATATCACTTACTAAGTTTTGGCTCGGTAAAAATCGGCTCGGGCTTAAAATGGCCCAAGTGAACAGTGTCGCACTAGGCGCAAGCAAGGGCTTAACGGGCGCGAGGCTCGGCCATGGCGATCGGCCACGGGCACAGCTCTCGACCATGGGCACAAAGCCCAACCACGAGCTCGACCACGGCACAAGGCCCGGCCACGAGCTCAGCCACGGGTGCGACGACGGCATGGGCGTGGGCACGGCTGGGCAGGCTAGCCGGTTAGCCGGCTAGTCGGCTGGCCAGCTGGGGGGGGCGAATGGCGGTGACGGTGACACGGCGACGGCGGTGGTGAGCAGTGGTGGTCGGGTGCGGCGACGACAAGCGTGGGTGGCGTCGGACAGGGACCAAAGGAGCTGCGAAAGAGGAGGAGGAGGAGGGTGAGGGGAAAAGAAACTGGGGGTGAGGGGCGGCAACTGGCGATGCAGCGGCCTCGTGGCGGTGGCGGCAAGCTGGCTGAGCCAGCAACAGCGAGCTGGCGAGTTGGCTGGCACGGCGACGCGGCGGTCGGGCGCGGCGAGCTCGAACAGTGGCTGGGCTCATTCGCGGCAACGATGGTGATGCACGGTACAGTGGCGACGGCAGGGCGAAGGTGGTGGCCGGACGACGCGCGGCGAAGTGGTCGGGCGCGGCGAGTGGCTGGGCTGAGGGCTAATCCAGCTGAAGCAGAAGTGGAGCAAAACCAGTCAGGGGAGGGAGAGAGAGCAGTCGATCGGGCAGCAGCGTGGCAAGGCAAAGGCGGCGGCCAGACGGCGCGCGGTGGCGACGAGCAGCAAAGGTCAGTCCAGCGAGCGGCGATTGGCAAGGTGGGCAAGCGCCGGATGGAGCAGAGGCTAAATGCGGCTCGTTGGGGGGGAAATGAAACCAGCGAGCAAGAAGAAAGGAAGAGAAGAGAGAGAAGAAGAAAAAGAGAAAAAAAAAAGGAAGGAAGAGGATAGAGAGGGAGGCTCGGTGTCAGAGGGGGGGGCGTGCGTGCATGCGATGGACGTGTGCATGCGGAGAAGGAGAGAGAGAGAGAGAGAGAGAGAGAGAGAGAGAGAAGGAAGGAGAGGAGGGCAGACGCACGGGAAAAAGGAAATGTGTGGGGCGAAGAAATCCGGCGCGGCAGAAGAAAGAGAGAGAGAGAGAGAAAAGGTCAACATGCACTCGAGTGTAATCCAACGGTCAGATTTCAAATCTGAAAACGATCTTACAGTCCAAATAATTCTTAGAATATAATAAATGACAATGGCCACGAAAATTAAGGCAAACTAACCCGATGGAAGTCTACTAGTCCAAATTCGTACCCGGTCGAAATTTTACTTTTCCACTATTCTTGACAATCTCGACGCTGGCCACGATAGTATTGACACCGTCCAATTTATTTCGTTCCGGAACCCAAGAAATTTGACATCGAAGTTTAGGCTCTAAATTAACGGCTAAATTCGATCGAGTACGATTCTAGCGAAATCTCTAATTTAAAAACAATAACCGGGAGTGATCAGTTCCTGGATGAGATTCTACTACAAACACACTGACGAATTACACATTTCAATAAATCCCAAAAAAGGGATCAAAAATCTGGGATGTCACAGTTATCCACTAACTTCTTCATATCGTAAAAATCATTTGGCATGATATTATCACGAAACATTGTTTCCCGCATTATTTCAACAAAAGAATTGAAGTAATTCTCAGACATATTATGCTCTGTCTTGATATTTAACAGTCTTGCTGTCACTGATAATTGAGTATGGTTGTCGCAACTTGCCTATAAAGGTTCATTTGCTACTTTCAACACTTCCTAGAACTAATTAGATAGAAAAGTTCCATTACACACATTCTCATCAAAACGTATGACTCATATCACTTCCAATTGTGATGCATAACTAGTGGGTACTTGTTCAAGTGTAGGAGTAAAATCAGTACTTGCATGATTTGATTCTGAAACAAAATTCTGACCAGCTACATCAATCATCATCCTCTGATATAGGTTCAATTGGTCATAATAGCTACATTCTTCTCTAACTGAAAATTGGTCACTTCTTCGATATCTTTCATCAGATATAAATGGTTCACCATGGCAAGTCCAATTATAGTAGTTTGGAGTAAACCCAAATCTACAAAGATATTCTCTAACTTTATCACACACATGAATTTTACCATTACTGCACTTATTACACGGACAGCTTAACTTATTTCCATCCATTAACTCATATTTACTATTAGCAAAGTCCAAAAATAGTTCCAACCCAATATGAAACTCATCGGTCAATCCTCGACGTCCAGATAAGTTCTTATTATACATCCAAACCCTGTCTCTTTGCATTGTATCTATATAAAAAAAAATCTCGTAAAATATTAAAAATATCATATCTACTGTTTAATATTTTTAATTAAAACCATAAAATTCTAAAAATTGAAATTTTGTTTTTGACGAAACAATTACTTTGAAATTGAAAAAAACGAAAAAATTACCATGTCAAGAAGACTTACCCAAGTATTTAACTGAAATCTTTATAGTAGAAAGTACTCAATTTGATGAAAATTGTAACGTTCACTTCATATGCGAGACTTTCAAATGGACATGTACCTAAAAAAAATTACTTAAGATTTCTTCTTAAATAAATTTTTTTTTCAAAATTTTTTTTTCGAATTTTTTTTTCCTTATATTCTTTACTAGTCGCCAATCCGACAATTGGCTGAGGCCAGCTGGTTCGACCTCGCCGGCCATGGGCGAGGTCCAGCGGCCTCGCCATGGCCATGGGCAAGGTCACCTCGCCGACCATGGGCGAGGCCACTGCACCTTGCCCAGATCTGGGTGAGGCCGTGGTGAGGTCCAGCGGCGACCATGGCAAGGCCACTCGGCCTCGCGCAGATCTGGGCGAGGTCAAGCCGCCTCACCATGGCCACCGCTCGACCTTGCCGCAAGGCCAAGCGGCCTCGCCCAGATCTAGGCGGCGAGGTTGAGCGATGACCACAAGCGAGGCCGCTGGACCTCGCCCATGGCCGACAAGGTCTTGCCAGTCGCCAGTCATCGGACCGACGACCGGGGACGAAGTTAGAAGTTGGAAAAAAAAAAGAGAAAAAAAATTCAATAAAATAAAAAAAATTCGAATCCAGTAATGAATAGTTTTGCGATGAACTGTCTTCATCGCCAATTAGCCACGAAATTAGCCATGACACTTACCGGCGAAAAAGCTTTATTGAGATTGATTTGCACGCACGCAAAGAGGTTTATCAAGAGAAATGAAAGGGGGAGAGGGAGGGAGAATAGCGAGGAGAGATATGAGGAATTAGCAGAGAGAGAGAAATTAGGGGTGGGGGTATATTTCAAGTAGTGAGGTGGACAATTAGCGACGAATTTATTTTCTGTCGCAAAATTAGTGACAAAAAAAAAAAATTCATCGCTAACTTCGTCGCAAATTAGCAACGAATAATTTTTCATCACAAATTTCGTTGCAAATTAGTAACAGATTTTTTTCATCACAAATTAGCGATGAATTGTTTTTTGTCGCAAATTAGCGACAGAAAAAAATTCATCACAAATTAGTAACAGATTTTTTTTTGTCGCTAATTCCGTCGCAAATTAGCCACGAATAATTTTTTGTGGCAAAGTCCGCCGCAAATTAGCAATGGATTTTTTTCCATCACAAATTAGCAACGAACTTTTTTTTCTTCACAAATTCCGTGGCAAATTAGCGACGAATAATTATTCGTCGCTAATTTTTCGTGACTAAATCCTTGCTTTTTTTGTTGTAGTGTATGAACAATCACCTCCTCTTTTCTAGATGTTTCTTGGGGGAGTGAACCACTAATCTTTAGAATAATTTAAGCGCGGTGAACCACTTATATCTAGAACGAATTAAGGGGGTGAACCACTAATTTCTAAACAGAACAAGGGGAGGTAAACCACAATCTTAAAAATGAACTAAGGACAGTGAACCACCCTCTTCTGTGTTTGTGCGCTTGGCACCCATTTTAGTGTGTGTAAGTTCTCCCAACCAATATCGTAGATAGTGCTTCTATTTAAAGATTGTGTTTTCTTCGATTTTGCTCCTCATCTTTCTTAACAATTGATATCGGAATTTTTACTGTGTGCACCCAATAAATTAAATTATTTATTTTTCATATTCTAAATTTGGATTAAAATATTCCGCATCCCATAAATATACAAATCTATTGTCTCGAATAATAAAATCTAAAAAAAAAGGTCTCTTACTCTATGCATCTTAAACATCTTTTAAAAATTTTTCTGCTGCTTGTTTGTGTATTTTATTTGTCTAGCTAGTTCCTAGAAAAGTCTAATAAAAATACTAAAACTCCCTCCTCATTTTTCACTCAAAAATCGCTTTACATCTCCTATTTTAAAATTCCTAATTTGCATTGTCGAGCTACTAGATGAAATGACTAAATTACCCTTAATTATTTTGAATAAAAAAGAATTTTAATCCTTAAAAAGTACCTACCTTTACTCGACCACCATATGCAGCTGGTGGCCACTACACCTCCACCTCCAAGCTCCAGCCACTATTGTCCGCATCGCTACGTCCCTTCCTCCTCTCTCTCGAGAGAGCTTGGGCTATTGCCGAGGGTTGGAATGGAGGAGGTGAGAAACCCAAAGGCCACGATGGTGGCCGGTGACACGAAGGAGCTATTGGCGGTCAAGCTAAGATTAGGATCAAGACTTTGTGAATAAGGGTTTCTCGGTAGACGGAGGCAAAGAGCAATAAGGGTAGTTTCGAAAAGTAAATGGTAATTTTACTTACAAGGCTATAATTGTAAGTGTAAAAATGAACTGCACCTTCCAAATTGAAGGTTTCGTATGTGATGCAAGGTTTGATGTAAGGTGAAGATGGTCTTTTGTGGTTATTTGCAAGGTTTCGACTTTCACAGATGGGATATAAAATAGAACAGTTAATCTTGGGCAGTGCTATTTTCATCCCTTATATGACTAAATTCACCCAATTTATACTACAAAGATAAAATTGCTCTCGATTATTCAATTGCAGTTTAAAGTGATGGTTTATTCCTTTTTTTTCTATATTTTCTATTTATGTTTAAGATATAGTTGCCATAATTAAGTATTTTCACACTTTTTTTTAGTGTACTAACAATTTTTTTAGTGTATTCTTAGATAATCCTATAACATTTTGCATGCTCTATGTAAAAGTATCTCACAATTGTGAGGAGAAAAGACAAATTCTTTGATATAGTAAAAAAAATTAAAAGTCACTTCATCATCATTGCTCTTATATCAATTTATCCATCGTTTGTCCCTTATCTCGAAAGCTCACTTTCTTAGTGAATTTTAATTTTTTAATTTCATTAGTCTAAAAAATATATATCAAGTCTCTTTGTTTACTATATTACAATTTTTTTTATCTTTTTTTCTTACTTTTGGCGAGATATTTCTATACAGAGCATGTAAGACATTATAGGAATATCTAGGAATACACTATAATGAAAACATTATGCACAATGAAGCATCGTGATATTTTTCCATAAACACTTCATAAATGGTATAAATTTTTTGTCAATCCAAAATAATGAAATTTCACTGGAATATCCAAAAGAAATTTTTTTTATTCCATGCTCTATTTTGATTTAATTAAATTTCATCTTTTAAAGTTTCATGTTAGAGGATGTTCCGGTGATATTATTTTGGTGTATCTTCAAAGAAGGTTTTTTTTTTCCTTCATCCAATCATCTCATTATATATGTGTGCATATAAAAGAAAACCGGTGAAAAGGTGTTTGATGGTGATATGCACAACAAAAGTGAAAATTTATAAACAAGTGCTTGTGTTAAAAAATGTCTATGTTAAATTTTTTTTTCTAGATTATACTTGACACTTATTTATAAATTCGCTCAACAACATAGAAACGAACTAGGTTTTTTGGAAATTTCTCTTTTCGACAAAACTAATTTTTGTGGAAGTAAAATCTAACAATAAAAAAATCAGTGCCTTTAATAAACATGGGATACCTACTATAAATAAAAACTAAACATGTGAAATTATTAATTATAGTAACTAAGATCCCGCATATAAATAGAAAAATTATATAAAAACGAGAAGTAATTAAATACGGGGCCACCACATTAAATTGCATTTTAATGATCGAGGGAAATTTTATATTTTTAATGAAAATTGGGTGGATTTAATCATGTAGGGAGTGGAACCGTCGTCTTTTTTTTTTTGGTTATTGCCAAAGTTGATCTGAGCAGTTGGATCCTATGATACAGTTGCATAATTCAACGGTCGATGATTTGACACATCCTGGGTTTACGGTACGCTTAAAGCACACGAGTGTTGCCCTCCAGAATGAGGACAGGAAGTCCGAATCAGCAGCAGCTCCCATGTACATGCGGGCGATCATGTCGGCCACAGACATTTTACGCAAGATAAGCTTCTAGGACCAGAATATCCCAAATGAAATAATATAAATTCGATACTTTTCTTGGTCAAAATACGAAAAAAAAAAAAGCACAATATTATAATTGTAAAGCAAGAAAATCTGGGGGAAAAATCCCATCAAACGAAACAAATCAGGCGAAAAAAGACACAAAAAAAATAAGAAAAACCAGTTGATATGTCCACCGTTTTCACAAAATCCTTCCTGAAAGCAAACCCATAGATAGGGTTCCTCTTTGGTGCTGATATGTGCGTGAGGCGAGGCTGGGGATAAGCCGAATGTGTAAGAGAATCTGCCAACGAAGGTTGCCGAGATTTTCCCAGGAAAAAATGAAGCACTGAGGCATTTTCCTGGCCAGAGAAAAGGGTGGAGAAATTTTGGTTGCATCCCACGTTCTTGAAATGGCTTGGAAAGCATTTTGGTCCAACGAAACTCAATCTGCTCTCGCTTCAACGTCTTCCATTCATTTTATTTATCTCGATGCATGTAAATAATATCCTTAAAAACTGTCCTTTTCTCCCCCGTTGGGTGTGCCCAGTCACCAACCTACCTTCTCATTGCCACCACCAGATCTTGGAAAATATAACTTCTTGAATTTTCTTTTAATTATTGTTCTTATTTATACTTCATTGATTACATGGCAGTCACCCATATTTTCTTCACAAACCAGCATACACCCACCAGCCTAGCACCCCCCCAATTCAGCCATGGAATGACGAGAAGCATGGCAGCTTGAAAGCATTCGTGCACAACCCCATTTTGATTCGTTCAGCTGAACGTAAACCCAGTTGCTTCGTTCTCATTTGCATTTCAAATTTGCGGAGAACATGGAACGTGCAAGGCGGTTGGCGAACCGGGCAATCCTCAGACGCCTGGTTTCCGAATCGAAGCAATACCAGCACGACAAATCTTTGTTAAGCTCTTCGCCACCTGTAATATTCACCCCTTCGAGGTATGTCTCGTCATTTGTTCCTCATGGTTCAATGTCCAGGAGTTCTAGATCAGATATGTTGGTGGGTAGGCACGTCTCATCCAGTAGTACTAGTTATGGTGCTGTTGGGTCTCGAGCTAGATCAATCTCTGTTGAGGCATTGAAACCGAATGACACCTTCGCTCACCGCCACAATTCAGCGACACCCAAGGAGAAAGTGAAAATGGCAGAGTTCTGCGGCTTCAATAATGTTGATTCTCTCATTGATGCTACTGTGCCTAAATCGATCCGTTTGGATTCGATGACATTTTCTAAGTTTGATGAAGGGCTTACCGAGAGTCAAATGATTGCGCACATGAAGAACTTGGAGTCGAAAAATAAAGTTTTTAAGTCATTTATTGGGATGGGGTACTATAACACCTTTGTTCCTCCTGTTATATTGAGGAACATTATGGAGAATCCGGCTTGGTACACGCAGTACACGCCTTACCAAGCTGAGATATCTCAAGGGCGTCTAGAGTCCTTGCTTAACTTCCAGACATTGATCACAGACCTTACTGGATTACCAATGTCGAATGCTTCATTGCTTGATGAGGGGACTGCTGCTGCAGAAGCAATGGCGATGTGCAACAACATTCTAAAGGGAAAGAAGAAAACTTTTATCATTGCCAGCAACTGTCACCCCCAAACAATTGATATTTGTAAGACTAGGGCTGATGGGTTCGACCTCAAAGTAGTTACTGCCGATCTGAAGGACATCAACTACAAGTCGGGAGATGTTTGTGGCATTCTGGTTCAGTACCCTGGTACTGAAGGAGAAGTGTTGGATTATGCAGAGTTTGTGAAGAATGCGCACGCTCATGGGGTTAAAGTGGTTATGGCGAGCGACCTGTTAGCTCTGACCATGTTAAAGCCTCCTGGTGAATTTGGGGCTGATATTGTTGTGGGTTCAGCCCAAAGATTTGGTGTACCAATGGGATATGGAGGTCCTCATGCTGCATTTTTGGCTACTTCTCAAGAGTACAAGAGACTGATGCCAGGAAGGATTATAGGTGTTAGTGTTGATTCTTCTGGAAAACCTGCTCTGCGTATGGCGATGCAAACTAGAGAGCAACATATCCGCAGAGACAAGGCTACTAGCAACATCTGTACTGCTCAGGTATGATATCTTTCACACCGTGGAATGTCTGTGCTCTTGCTCTTGAATCTTACAGTGGAGCTTTTGAGTTTAAGGAAATAATAAAAGGTTTGTTTGTCTAAGATTTATTGCAAGGCTTGCTGGATAGCTTGCAGTTTTGGTTTCAGATGCACAGCTTAAAGAGAGGCTCTTTTTTATGAAGTTGACTTTGCCTTCTCTGATTAATTTTCATTCTGTCTAGGCATTGCTTGCAAACATGGCTGCTATGTATGCTGTTTATCATGGTCCCGAAGGCCTCAAGATCATTGCTCAGCGAGTCCATGGTTTAGCAGGAGCATTCGTTCTAGGTCTAAAGAAACTTGGGGTCGAAGTTCAGGAGCTTCCTTTCTTCGACACTGTGAAGATTAAGTGTGCTGATGCCAATGCAATTGCTGATGCTGCTTACAAGAATGAGATCAATTTGAGGATTGTAGATAAGCACACTGTGAGTATCTTTCCTTTGCTGCAACCTTCCAGAGAAATGTGCTGCACTTCCCTGCGAGATTTGATTGGAGTTCCGTTGTATTTCAGATCACTGTTGCATTTGATGAGACCACCACCTTGGATGATGTTGATAAGCTTTTCAAAGTTTTTGCTTGCGGCAAGTCGGTGAGTAATTTGTCAAACTTTTGTTCTGACAGCTGAATAGGTCAGGTTTTTTTTCTTTCTTTTCATCTTGATTATTCCTCATTTCCTTATCCACATTTTCTCGCAGGTCCCCTTTAGCGCTGCATCTCTTGCACCAGAGGTTCAGACTGCAGTCCCATCTGGGCTGATCCGAGAGAGTCCTATCCTGACCCATTCGATTTTTAACACGTATGAACATTTTCATGTAGTATGCACAACCTGTGGCTAGTGAGTTTAAGCCATTCTGACTGTTATATCTTCTCTACATTAGGTACCACACAGAGCATGAGTTGCTTAGATATATCCACAGATTACAATCAAAGGATCTCTCCCTGTGCCACAGTATGATTCCATTGGGATCTTGTACAATGAAGTTGAATGCTACCACTGAGATGATGCCAGTGACTTGGCCTGGATTCACTGACATTCACCCTTTTGCCCCGACTGAGCAAGCTCAAGGTTATCAGGTACTTATCATGTAAATACATTAGTCAGGCAGAAGTTTACAGCGTTCTCAAAATGTATTGATTCTCTTTCCAAAAATTCATTGCAATTCATTTTTTTGTTTTCTTAAGGAAATGTTCACAGATTTAGGTGACCTGCTCTGTGCCATCACTGGGTTTGATTCTTTCTCCTTGCAACCTAATGCTGGTGCTGCTGGAGAGTACGCAGGGCTCATGGTCATCCGTGCATATCACATGGTATCGTCTCATCCATCACTGTGCCGGTTTCTTCTTCATTGTCAATCAGATTGCGGATGCGAGCCTTGAAATAATTAATTATGACTAGTAGAATTATTCTTGAATGAGGTGAAACTTTTCCTATTGCCCCCTTTGAACTCTCTTTACCAATATAAGAGTCGTTTACATGTTCTATCTCAGACATGCTTTGACCTAGAGCTTAAGCCTTAAAGTTATTAACATGCATTGTTGGCCAGTGATTGATATTACAAATTTAAGTTTAGGGGACTCTCTTTTCTTCAATTCTAGTCAAGGACAGAGAATCAGTTTGATTTCTGGGAAAAAATGCTGGTTCTTTGATATGGTGAAAACTTTATTGAAGGCATTTAGCTAATCTATTTGAAATGTCATTTTCCTTAGACTGAGCCTGTGAGATTCTCCATACTGTTCTACTAAATTTGAAGCTCATCAGCTTTTGGAGTAGCAGACATACTTTGCTGCCACATATAGGGGAACACAGACAGGGCAACCTGAGGCTAAAGATATTTTTTAAAAGTGCCCGAGGATTACATTCTCTGCCTTTTGATCTCAGCTTATGCATATTCTTCCAACCTTCAGACGTGCCCCTTCGAATTATTCCTTTCGCAAACAATAAGGCTTATTTATATGCAGATTGAGCTTATATCAAGGTACTGAATGGATGTTGCAGGCAAGAGGCGACCATCACCGTGATGTGTGTATTATACCTGTCTCAGCTCATGGGACAAATCCAGCAAGTGCTGCGATGTGCGGCATGAAAATAGTTGCTGTAGGAACCGATGCCAAGGGCAATATCAACATTGAAGAGTTGAGGAAGGCTGCTGAAGCAAATAGGGATAAATTGTCAGCCCTTATGGTGAGGATTTTTCATGCGAAATGAAACTTCTCTTCTTTTTGTTCTTTTCTGTTATCATCAAATGGTTCATCCGGTGACCTTATTTTTAATGCAAGTGTTAAAAATTCAGGTTACTTATCCTTCCACTCATGGTGTGTATGAGGAAGGCATTGATGAGATATGTAAAATTATTCATGACAATGGAGGTCAAGTGTACATGGATGGGGCTAACATGAACGCACAGGTGCTTTCTCTTCTTTTTACATAACTTAAAATTTTCATGGTCAACAGTTTGCTCTCCTTTTATACATTTATCGTCTCCCAATAATTTCCAGGCTCAGGGATGGAAGCTTCTCTCTTTGTGCATATGATTTCTCTCCCTTTTGGCTGTTGGCCTCATTCATAATGCACTCTCTCAAATTCTAGACAAATGCTTGCAGGTGGGTTTGACAAACCCCGGGTTTATTGGAGCTGATGTTTGCCATCTCAACCTGCACAAGACATTCTGCATTCCTCATGGTGGTGGTGGTCCTGGGATGGGCCCTATTGGCGTAAAGAAACACCTGGCACCATTTTTGCCTTCACATCCTGTTGTAGGTTTCTGTTTGGATACTCAATTTTAGTATCCCACTCAAGTGTGTGACGAGGGCCAATTCATATTTGTTTTTTGTCTACCTTTTCATATTTGTAGGTACCAACAGGTGGTATACCCACCCCAGACCAGACCAACCCGCTTGGCACAATTTCTGCTGCACCATGGGGCTCTGCATTAATCTTACCAATCTCCTACACTTACATTGCCATGATGGGATCTAAGGGTCTTACTGAAGCATCAAAGATTGCTATCTTAAATGCAAACTATATGGCAAAGCGCTTGGAGGTTCCTTCTTCTCCCTTAATTATCTAAATTGACTTCCATATCATTTCATCCTAGGGAAAAAGGTAGATAACGGTGTCTGTTCGTATTAATTATTGTTAATTACCAATTTCATATTCATTTAAGATTTTGTCATTCAGAGCTACTACCCGGTATTGTTCCGTGGAGTCAATGGAACAGTTGCTCATGAGTTCATTGTTGACCTAAGAGGCTTTAAGGTAGTCCTCTGCCCTATGGTTGTTACCATCATTGCCAGTTTGATTAGTTTTTTTCTGCCTATAACTATTTTTTTTTTGTTTCAGAATACTGCTGGAATTGAGCCTGAAGATGTCGCCAAACGTCTTATGGACTATGGATTCCATGCGCCAACCATGTCATGGCCCGTACCTGGCACGCTCATGATTGAACCCACTGAAAGTGAAAGCAAGGTATTTGCAGCGTTAAGTGTTTTTATCCTCTTTGGAAAAGGCTTAGTTAGTGCATAATGCAAATGAATCTTCTCCATTCTTCAGGCCGAGTTGGACAGATTTTGTGATGCTATGATCTCGATTAGGGAAGAAATTGCAGAGATCGAAAAGGGCAAAGCTGATATCCACAATAATGTCTTGAAGGTGAGATTCTCTTACTTTGCATCAATCTAGGCATATATAATATATGCGGCATAAAGCCAGGTCTATCTATCAAAATACACTTAGAATAATACTGCAAGGATGTTCATGAAAATCGAGAAACAGAGCTGAAAAATGAAAAATGCAGGGAGCCCCTCATCCACCATCATTGCTCATGGGAGATGCATGGACCAAGCCATATTCTCGGGACTATGCAGCTTTCCCTGCTTCCTGGCTCCATACTTCCAAGTTCTGGCCAAGTACAGGTATATATCGGAATAAAACATTCGTATTTATAGATGATATTTGACATGGTTAAGTAAGTCAGCATTGTCCTCATGAACCATTTTTCTTTGTGATTAGCATGTACCAACTTGCTCACTAGGCAGAATTAAATTTTTACAAGTTGAACAGTCATGACTAAGCAGCAAGAAATGATGAAGTTCGCACTTTTTCCCATTTTGGGTCTCTAAAATGAACGTGCAATGGATAGTCGATGTTGCCAGAGATACTACCCATAATAGGGTGCTTTGATGCCATAATCTCTTGCTCATGGACCACTTGATCCTGTGATGACTAAAAGTTTCTATAGATTGAACTTCGCCCGTTTATATTTCCTGCCTAGCAGTTAAACTTACATGCCAAGAAATTTCTCAATCCCCAGGCTAAACTATAGATCTTAATTCAGTTTTTCTTATGTTCATCTTAGCTCCATAGTTAATACTCCTTGTAGATCACCTTGTGATTAGGACTTGGACAAGATTGGTTTCTAAATGTCAACTCATACTTATAATCAGCATTTTTCCTGCATCTTGTTGTAAGAGATCTTGTTATTTATACTGCAGGACGTGTTGACAATGTCTATGGAGACCGCAACCTTGTCTGCACACTCCTCCCAGCATCACATTACACCGAAGAGCAGGCTGCAGCCACTGCCTAGAAACTTGGCCCTCGTGTGCAGTCCGCAAAATTTCTTTGAAACCCAGAAAAGCCAGGTTGAAAAGGCTAAAAAGCAAGACAAAAAAAAAAAAGAAAGAAAAGGACTCCTTGTATATAAACTTCTCATGCCCTCATCTGCTTCTACTTCTATTTAGTTGTTATTGATGGCGATGATGATGATGATAATTCGATACATTCTCAATAACAGTCGTTGCTACTTGTAAGTTAAGCTTTCTGCTGTACATGCTCTTCCTCTCTCTAACCCCTATATTGCATTTGGCTGTGTCGATGATCTAAATGTCCATGTAAGCAGATGCAAGAAGAGCAATGAACTAGAATCTCCTTAGCAGGACCTGGTAGCAATATGATTTAGTGTCCGAGGGCACTAACGGTCATGTTTACTGATATTCAAGCTTAATAAATTACGCATATTTTTTGTCATCCATTATCTGAGAGTTCTGTAGACGCAGCACATTCTGGGGGAAGAAAAGCTGTTTTCGTCTGTCAGCTTAACGGGGAGATTGCCTAAATATTTCTCCTTCTGTTGCCTTTTCTTTTATGGCCTGAAATAGATCTCTTCTATTTGGCCTGAGACCTTTGAATGCATATCCAGGTTCCTATAACATTGGACTTGATGCCAAAGAAAAAGTACAACCCAGAGTCTCTAGAGTGAAGTGCACGAGGGACCGGGATAGCTAGTATTGCACTTCATGCTCAAAGCCAGTGAGCGGCTCTGGCTGCCTAAGGACGTTCACTGTCAGAGCAATCACAACGAGAAGTAGCACACTATGAAGCAATTCTCTAATCGCTCTGCATCAGTGTTCTTAAATGCTGATGGAGAGGAATTAAAACGAAAGATAAATTAGAGTTTACCAGGTTCGATGCATGATAGGACCAGTCCAAGAAAAATTAAGCAGACTCTTATCTCTAGAACAATGCTAGGAGTATTACGATTGATCTACAAATTTAATATATTAACTGATGTGATAGACTCTTATTAAATGTTAAATATAACTCATTTACAATTTGCTACAATGCAAATTTTGTCCGAAGGTCTTAATATACCCAGCATCACTCGATCTTCTAATAAATATTCCGGTCTATGTTTGGATTACGGCCATTGGTTAAATAGTCCTTATATGCATATTCAATCATTTTAATACCATTCTATTACAAGATCATTTTTCGAGCTCAGAGGAGAAAAAGAAAAGTGAAATTCAGACAACAGGAGTTGGCTGACTTCCATTGGCACAAATTTACCAATAAATTATGAACTTCCCATGCAAAACCCAGCAAGAAATGCATTGCCATCCGGATTAATGTCTCTTGAGTTTTCTTACCAACCGATAAATTGACACACCACCATTAAACTGGCTCAGCTATTTCTCTCCTTGGCTCTTCAAAGGGATCAGAAAAAGAATTTTGATCATCACCACCTTTTGTGAAAATTTTGAGTACCGTTACAACTTTTGCTCGTTCCTTTTCATTATCTATTTGTTCTAGTGAATGTGATGGTCATCGAAAGATGCTAAGGGTGTATTTGGTAACTTGCCAAATAATGACTAATTCTATTATTTTGTTCCTGGAAACAAAAAAAGAACGAAAATCCGTTTGCTAAATTTTTTGTTCATTGGCACAAATTTGTTCCCAAAATCAATTTTGAAATGTTTCTTGTTTCTGGAAACAAGAATAAGAAATAGAAGAGAATTTTTTGTTTCTTTTTCTTCTTTCCTTCTTGGCTATGGCCTATTCTTCTTTCCTAGCTTGTGGCCAGTCGCCGGCCAACCGGCCATGGCCGGCAACCCAATCACTGCCCAGAAGGAGAAGAAGAAAAAACGAACAAAAAAAGAAACTTTAAAAATTTTAAAAATATTATTAAAATATTATTAATAAAGAGAAATTTTGTGCTGTTATCAAATATATTTCTATTCTTTTTTAATTTCGGGGATATAAATTTTAGGCTATTACTAAACGCCGTCAAATGCTTAAAAATTATTTTTAGGAATAAAATAAAAAAATCATTTTGAAACATAAATTATTTTTGAGAAAGGGAATGATTGTTAAATGCACCCTAATTATGTCACGTCACAAAAGAACACCACCTACAATTCTAATGAATCTCAAATAGATCAAACCCTCAATTTCAAAGAGAGTACTCAAAACACACAGCACACTAAAAATATCTGCACAGAGCAGCTTATCCAAATCTATGACTGTTAGCAAAACAGACACACTGGCACGAATCTGACTTCTGACAGAGTCACCCCAGAGCCATGGCGATCACGCTTCGCCTCTCATCAAACCAACCTATACGCCAACCGACCCTCTTCTTTCCCTCCACAAGCACACCCACAACACTCATCTCCTTTATCAGAACCTCCAAGCCCTCTCACAGACTCCACCCAAATCAAATCTTCCTCCCAAGGATACCGTCCTCCTCCTTCAGAAATGGCAGCAACACCCCTTCAGGAACAGGGTGCCCTGTTCCATTGGAGCAACAGCCCATCAATGAATACCAAAACCTCTCAACTTCCTTCCCTTTTTCTTGGGCTGCTGGTGACTTTGTTGAGTATTGTTCAAGATTGTTTGTGACGGGTGCTTCTTTCGCGCTCTTGGTCGGGTTGCCGGTCGCGTGGCTCGGGGCTCCATCGCCCGAATCTGAGCCGGTGAAGCGGGTTCTGGGCGCGGTTTCAAGTGGGATTGTGGTGGTCACTTTGGCTGTTGTGAGGATGTATCTTGGTTGGGCGTATGTTGGGAATCGCTTGCTCAGTGCCACTGTTGAATGTAAAAGTTGCTCTGTTCTCTCTCCTTTGTATTTCTGTGTCGCGTGAGTAAATTAATGGCAGGAAATTAGGACAAACATCAGAAGACTTATCAATTGACGGGGACTAATTTATCAGTATGGAATGTGGTGCTCATTGAACAATGAAAAAGCCGGTATCATTGCTTGAAAGGAGTCGAATCTTTTTATGGTGAATTTGGGTTGTCTTGTTTCTTTGAAATTTGCTGCAAATGAAGTTTTGTGGCTTCAAGCAAGGACAGTTAGATTCTGTTGGGTGCTTGTTGGTAGTGCTGCTCAAGATAAATGCGGTGTTCTTGTTTACATTTCTTCTTGTAAATGCGCTTTCTTGGCAGTCATGTGCAGGCGTAGTTAGAGTTGTGTTGACATATTAAATTGGTGAACTAATGGTCTATTTGCCTATTTGCACTTTCAGATGAAGAGACCGGGTGGTACGACGGCCAGGTAAATGCCCATTTTTTATGTAATGCCGATGTCAAGCATTATACTTAATTGTATTGCCATCATGAAATTCTGTTCTTTTCCTTTCTTGAACGGTGTTGTGTTTTAGCCTCCTTCCCTATTTTTCCAATCTTATGATATGCTGAAGGTGCAAATCAGAAGTTCATTCAGGACAAGAAACCTGCTCTAAATGGATTCTGGACCGACTACGATAAAGCAGCGAGTTATACATGATATTTGTCTTGGATATTAGTATGTCACAGTTGATATGGAACGCAATTCTTTGCTGATCAAAGACTTTCTGTTTGAAGCGCAGTGTGTGGTTGGTTCTTTGTTGTTAATCAGGGTCTATTCGCGGAGACCATGACTTTTACTGCTAATGCTGATAGACTTAAAGTGTGAAGTGCATTAAGCGATAGTGGTTATTTGCTAATTGGAAATAGAATGCAGAATGAAATAAGAGTTCTTTAGCATCATCGTAAATAGCAAAACCGATCATATTAGCTTATTGTGAGAGATCACTGTGTTTTGGCTCTTTGAGGCGAGAGTGCGGTCACCATGAAGTTGAATTGCCGGTCTAGTTGAAGTCATGACTTCTCGATAGTACATCAGGATCAAATGAAATTGTTTCTCCATCACCAACTGTCATATCCGAAATAGCATTGAGTTGATCAAATTTCTGCTTTTTCAACAGATATGGGTGAAAACAGCAGAAGTCTTGGCTCGTGACAGGCTTCTCGGTTCATTTTCGGTGAGTGTTTATACCGACATTCCACAACTATCTGGTCTTTCTTGCGAATTTTTGAATTTAGCTGCGCACACCTGCACAACAGTTCAGATTATTCTTATCTCTTAAACTTTTTCGCTTGTTGGGTCGGGCAAATGTGGGGCTATGGTATCTTTGAATTATCAAATATGTTCATATTCTCTTTTCTGTGTGTATCCAAAGATGCATTTGATCAACTGCTTTCGTATCAAAGAATAACAATAAGCCAATCTTATAATCCTTTAACTTAGAATATGCTGTCATGTTCGATCGCGCAGGTGAAGCCCCTGCTCAGTAAATTGAAGTACACTCTCGTGACACTTGCCGTGAGTTTATTCGCATGCATCTTCCTCCTCGTCAACATCGATGAGAGCCAAAAGGCTTCCAACAGCAGCCTCGAAGCAAACAGAGAAAGAGCCATACCAGGAGTTTACAGCGACGAGTCGGCCCGGTCGTTTGAACCAGACGCGTTCTGCGGCGAACCTGGCATTCCATGAAGTGTCAATCGATAAGTGTCATTGTTCTTTTTCCAGCTTATTAGCGGTTAGTTTAAAAGCTGCATTACATAACCCCAGATGTGTGTAGATCATGTATGGGGAACCACGGTCTCTGGTAGCATAGAACTGTACATTGTAGACGCTCTGCTGGAATTTATACATTGTATATACTGTTGCCTCCAAGTATTATCGGGGAAAATGACACAAATTATCTCTAAACTTTGGCTTAATATACAATATGTCCCCTGAACTTTTAATCTGTTCAATGTGGTCCCTGAACTGTAGCGCAATATATAATGTGTTCCCTGAACTTTTGATACAGGTTCAATTTAGTCTCTAAGGTTATATGAAAATGTTCAATGTTGTCCCAACATTGAACATTTTCATATAGTTTAGGGACTATATTGAACATGTACCAAAGGTCTAAGGACCACATTGAACAGATTAAAAGTTCAAGGACCACATTGAATATTACAAATTTAAAGTTTGGAGATTGAGCTAAAATTCATGAATTATTTATGTCATCATCCCAATATTATCATTATACGAAGAGAAATAATGGAGCCAAAGAAAACAGAAGATCCACAACTCCAAGAGCAAATGCAGCCGATGCATGAAAATTTTATTCACGGAAGTGAACAGGGCTTCTTCATTAATGCTTTGTCGGGAATTTAAGGTTTTCCGGCGAGCGATTTCGAACCGACCGAGGTGTCCGTGATTTGCCAACAAGTTTCGGGAGTCGCTAATGATAAAAAAAAAAAAAAAAAAAAAAAAGCGAAAGTAACCGACATGAGATTAGTAGCAGGTTTAAGCAATTATCGTCGGTTATGGTCCTATGGGAAATTACCGATCACGAAAATACAAATTCACGATCGTCCGTCGGCTTCGCAGGATTTTGCGGTGAAGACCCGACACGCCGCCTTCCATCCAATTTATTACAAAGTATCAAAGTTATCGAATGGGGTTACATTGAACGAAACAAGTTGTGATCACACAATCGAATGCTCCGACGTGGTTAACGATGATCGAACAGCCGTCGAAAACACACGTGATGAGAGGATATGACTCGTACACGTTTCGTTTTCCTCCTTGGTCGGCTCCGTAAGATTCAATTCACCGAGGTCATTCGCGCACGACATCAACGGGAGGAACGGGACTCACGTGACATCAGAAGTGCTCGTCATCAATGGCTGCTGGCTTCCTTCCTTCCCCCCTTCCTTCCTTCCACGGAAAACGCAGAAGCTTCTCCTCGGGTGGCGCGAAAAGACCGTTCGACCCATCATCATCCTTCTCGTCGCTTTTTCTTCGTTCCAAGTTTCCGACCATAAATTCCCTTGTCCTTCTTCCCCCTCCTCCCGCGCACACGGCCAATACATTAACCAATACGATAGGGGAAAATGACCCGAATAATTCCTGAACTTTGGCTCGACATATAATACGATCTCTAAACTTTTAATTTGTTCAATATAATTTCTGAATTATAACTCAATGCGTAATGTGATCTCTGAATTTTTTATACATGTTTAATTTAATCCCTGAACTATTTGAAAATATTCAATGTAGTCGTTGAATGTAGTATTTTCATTAATTCAAGATCAATGACTACATTGAATATTTTCATATAGATCGAGGACTATATTGAACATGTACAAAAAATTCAGCAACCACATTCAACAAATCAAAAGTTCATGAACTATATTGAATATCGAGCCAACGTTTAAGGATCACATTGAACAAATTAAAAATTTAAAAATCACATTGCGCGTTGGACCAAAACCTAAAGGTCATTTGTGTCATTTGTGTCATTATCCGTTCCAAGTTCCAACCACAAATTCCTTTGTCCTTCTCCCTCCTCCCTCCAACGCTGCACACGACCAATACATTAATCTCTGCAAAAGAATTGCTGATAGCAGCAGGTGCTAGTGGAGCCTGTATAAGTGTGTCCAGAGGGGGCTCTGCGTACTTTTTTTGTATGACCCGGACTCCCGCACTGGCCACACTACAAGAGTCCAACCAGCCAGACACTAATCTAGGGAGAATTAGCCAAATTCATAGACTAACTTCCATGTTAGTCAAGAATATTATAAACTGAAGAATAGAGAAACTCGAATTTGGGATCAGTCACCCACAATCTTAAAGCCCTTACCACTCTCCATAGAGGGGCCCCACTTTGGGTGCTGCAATACCAAAAAGAGCCTCGGGTTCATGCACCTTCCCCAACTTGTCTCCTGTCCGTTCCTCTTTCGAGAATTGAATACGGGAGACGTCCTCCATTAATTAAACCCCCAGCTGGTTCCGGATTTTCTTGGAAATTTGGCAAGTTTTGTCCATGGTTTTAATGGGTTGTTGCTCGTCCTTGGTGAAATCTCCCCAAGGTGAGGGACTCGTCGTTTTTCATCTCGTTCTCGGGGGAAGACGTGAACGGCCTCATCATCATCGCCTTTGACGGGCGAGAAGAGTAGCTCACCACCATTTCTTGTAAGCAGTTCTTTTCAAGATTCTTGGGTTTGATTTCATTCTGTGAGGACTCGTGCTAATTCTTTCTGTGCGGTGCTGTGGAATGCGTGTAGCCTTTCCGGGTTTTGATCTGATTGCCGAGATATGGGACGAGTGATGTTAAAGTTTGATTCTCGAACTCTCTCCTTTGCTTGATCAGTATCTTAGAGAGAACAAGAAGTGAGGAGGGTATGGTGACATAACGGAAGAGTAGTGGGTCGTGTTTGTAATTTTTCAGCTAGAAAACTAGAGCCATTAGTGCCATTTTTTGTGGTCTTGCATTCTTAGTCATGGAGAGTCCGGTTTTGTCGGCCTAGGCTCGTGATTCGCTGGATAAAAATGGTCAAATGCTGCATTTGCAAAAGAAAAAGGCGTTTCACTTCCTTGTCACATTTTGGAATTCCTCAAGCCATGGGGAGTCTTTGCACAGAATTGTAAGTTGCAGTGATCTTTTAGATAAGCTAAGTATATTTCTTGCAGTTAGTGTTGGAACAACCATTTAGAGCCAGTTGATTGGTACTTCCATTAATGAGAACTTGCGTTCGTTCATGGTTATTTCGTCCTTGGTTGGCAGATTAAAAGAGCTACTTGTTGTCTATACTAGGGGAGATCTTACATGCATTTGTCATTGTAGCGTTGTAGTCAATCCAAGATTTAACTTGTAATGACAATTCAACTCAGAGCAGACATCCATCAACCTTGAGTGTCATTCAGTCTGAAGAGGTTAAGTGGCTTTGCTGGACGCAAAAAACTGGGGATATCGATCTGTTTTTTTAGAGTATATCGAACTAGTGTGATGATCTATGCTTCTCTTATGTTGGAAGAACCTTGAGCTACAGCAGAGTGAGGCTCAGCTGATAGGATCTTATTGGAGCCATACTTTGCATCTGAGGTGTCATCTTTTTGAAGAAGCTGGTGGATACAGATACTAATTACCTAGGCCAACTTCTTGGTGTTGTGATGGTCTGCAGGATCCTTTTCTCTGCAGAAAATATGGCTCAGGTGTTTGCGATGATAATATTCACTGTCATTTCTCTTCCTATATCCCAAGTCAATCTTTTATACAAGGATAGACTCTTTTCCGAAATTTTTGAGTTTTGGTTGAGATTATCCTTCTAAACACTGAAAACGTATATCTAGGAGTTCATTCCTATTATAAGTTACTCAAGCAAGGAAAAGTGATGCATATGTTCGTCAAGTTTGTTACTGTCAATCTATTTTAGATTTCATAAGGTTTATCTGCTCTGGAAAATGACTCTATAATAGAGGAATACTACAGGCTATTTGCAAGTACATCATGTCTGGTGCTGTTTTCTGACGAAGGGATCTTTTGGTATGGAGACATCAATCCATCTGCCACATGGGATATATTCTACAACTATGGAGCTCAAAGCCACTTATGATATCGAGAATATGGGTTTGACGCCCGGGATTCAGCATGAACTCTGGCCATTGGCTGAAATAGATCCTACAAAGGACAAATTTCCATGCTGTTTAGTTTGGACACCGCTACCGGTAGTCTCGTGGTTGGCTCCTTTCATTGGACATGTTGGGATTTGTCGGGAAGACGGAGTTATATTAGACTTTTCTGGTTCCAATTTTGTGAATATTGATAGCTTTGCATTTGGCGCAGTGGCCAGGTACCTCCAACTTGACAGAAAACAGGTATACTTTCATTCAGTTCTTCAATAAAACTACAAGTGGCCATACTTTGTATTAATAAAATCAAAATTGGCACCATTTTCAAAGTGTTGCCTCGCACAGATATTTTCCCTTTTTCATAATGAGCACCAGTTTTGGAGATATGCCTATGTTATTCTCATTTATTAATGCTCCAAAAGTATATTAACTTCATGCTGTCAACTTGAAATCTTAAAACAGTGTTGCTTTCCAGCCAATCTAGCTGAACATACATGTAAGTACGGCTTCAAGCACAGAGAATACGGGGCTGCAGTTACTTGGGACGACACCTTGCGATCAAGCATGCGCCACTTTGAGCACAAAACCTACAACCTCTTCACCTGCAACTGCCACTCATTTGTCGCCAACTGTTTGAACCGTCTCTGTTATGGTGGATCAATGGAATGGAACATGATAAATGTGGCAACGCTGGTGCTGCTTAAGGGCCAATGGGTCAGTGTAATGTCGATCCTGAGAGCTTTCCTACCTTTCATGTTGGTGCTTTGTTTGGGTTTAGTGCTGGTCGGATGGCCATTCATAATTGGTCTGTTCTCATTCTCTATGCTCCTTATTGGGTGGTTTTTGTTGGGTAACTATTGGCTTAAGTGGTTGATAGACTGTTAATGTCATCTATATGTTGAACTAGCTTTATAGAGGGAAGAAAAGAAATAGGAGATTCAGAGTAAGTTTCTCATGTCCGCAGTTAAGGATCATGTGTTGGATGGGTCTTTCTGGGTGTATCGATTATCAGATGACGAGGCCTTGTGAAGAACTGAAACTACTGTATAGTTTGATTTTTACAGCTGAAGCAAAGGTTACCATCTTTTTTCGGAAATTACCCTTGAGTCTTACTTAAGCAACATGATGGCCTTGGCTTTGAATAGCGGTTAAGATTTAAAAGGAAGAGGGCCTTGAAAATGTGTTCCTGTTAGAAGTCCTGGATCACACAGTATGCAGCAAGCAAAGTCGAAGGTGTGAAAATGCGATATTCGTATTGGCGTGAAAAAGTTTGCTATACTAGAAGATAGATTAACCACATCATTAACTTGAAGAAACGCTTTCGACAGGAATATGCGAAGATTCCGGCTCGGTCTCTTATTTGGCTTCTTCTAAGCCAATATAACTTGCAATCGTTTGGTCTATCATTATCGCATGTTTTGGATTCATCTTGTCTCGCTACAATGGCCGGACTCTTATTTGGCTTCTTCTAAGTCAATATAACTTACAATCATTTGGTCTATCATTATCGCATGTTTTGGATTCATCTTGTCTCGCTACAATGGCCGGACTCTTATTTGGCTCCTTCTAAGCCAATATAACTTACAATCATTTGGTCTATCATTACCGTGGATTCAACTTATCTCGCTACAATGGCCATGCCACGGTGAAGTTGAACCATCAACCTAGCAGGCTCATTACGTTTTCTTCTTTGCATTGCATGCAAAATTCTTTAACATATCAGGTCTTGGAGACTTGGAAGACGGGAGTGTCGATCACGCCTTAAAAAGGATTATCGCTCAGAACTTCTACTAAATCCAGTCGTGCCCATTGAACTCATATCCAACATGGTTGCACGGAGAAATATTGCAGGTCACATTGAAGAACATCATTTTTTTTTTTTTGGCAATGAAATAGCACATCTTGACTTGCAGAAAACTTTCCCCTTTCCATTACTTGGGAAGGAGAAGTCTTAAGAACAAATAGACTGAAATTGGAAGGGGAAAAAAAGTCAAAAGGGGTGTTTCATCCTCATCTTCTGGCGTACATCTAGATGTAGAAGTCCATCCCATAAAAATGGACTTTCCAGATGATCTATGTTTCATGCCCCATATTTAGGAGCCTTCCAAAGCTTAAACGCAATCTCATGCAGAAACCTGTCCGCAGGTATCACCAAATTGCCGCCATGCTACACAGAACAGGAATAAACTAGACACATCAGGAAATTTGAGAAAGGGTACAACATCTGGAAAATGGTAGTACCCAAGCAAAGTTGACAATAAACTCCATCAAATGAGGTCAAATTTGAAGTATAGAGGGAAAAAACGCATGCAATTTTTTTCCCAAATTATTTTCTGACTCTCTGTCTCATCATCTTTAGCCTTCAGGTTCTTTCAAAACAAACATTCTTGTAGCGAGAACAGCAGCATAACCTCCATGAAGTGATTGAATCAGAAAGACTACCAACATATAGTTCTTGATTGTTACCTCCTTAAAGTCCTCAAATGAGAATGCCTCAGCCATATCTCTGCGGGTCACAGCATCCTGCCATTGAGCAATTAGCATGGGGCAATGGTGCCTATTGATCAAAATTTATGGTTAGAAATGGAGTGTCATAGTGCCTACACCATATACTGCTGCCAAGATGGGACCAATGAAATTGCAGATACCTGACATCCTCCCTCAGTTTCTCTCCCCTCATAGTATAACTCTGACGAGGGAATAGTCTCTCCAGACGAGAGTCTGCATTGTCCTTAGACACCAAGGTCAATAAATGGGAGCAAGCAAATTTTGAGATATCTCCATAGCTCATTACAAGGGACAAGTGCAGGCGGGAACCAATTTCGGATCCAGGTTGAGCAACATGCATTAAACTACCGACCAAAGCATTCACATACTCTAAGCCATAGTTAATAACGTTATCTGCCTCCCCATACCCCTGTTCACCAGCTCCAACATGCACAAATACAAGATCAAAATAGCCCGTATCCATCAACTTCCCCTCTTGGAATCCAAGCAACTTCAGCAATCCACATGAGACAGCATCTATTGGTCCTTCGGCAATGGAGTGCTTTTTGTCTATCAGCTCCTCGAATTGCAAAACATTGATACCGAGCTTGTTGCCAAAAGATCTCAAACTCGGATTGCTTGTCACCATAGCAGCCTTCATCCCCATAAATCTGAAATCAGGAAGGCTACGGCTCATGGTCACCTCTACAACATTGGTACATACATATTGTCAATCATAGAATCAGTGGGAAAAAGGAGCATCAATCTTGCCTTTCTGAGACTGTTGGGACCAATGCCGTCCCCCGACTCCCCGAATCACAAGTGCTTTCCTTTCCCTGAAAAGTTCAACGGAAAACAACGCCATCGTGATCATCGGACAAACCGCACTCCTAATACTCACCGAAATTAACCCGCTAAACTCACAGCGACGTAAAAATTACCTTCTGAACACGATAAGCGTCGAGTGCATCCAGAAGAATGGCGTATTCTCTAACAACTCTGTCATCCTCACTCTCTGCAATCTAAACCCACGTAAAAATTGCAGCAATCATCACTGCGGCAAACCGGCCCAACTCAACAGAAACAGCAGGACAATAAGTTTCCTTAAAATGGGAAGCAATCCAATAGTTTTCTCTCGCCGTCTCGGATGCCCGAGAAAGGAAGTGATCCCTCACTAACTTAATATCTGAGAATCATGATCTAAGCTACAAAGAGACGCACCCAATTCCAGCTAAACCACTCCACCATGCACGAAACTAGCTGAACAGCAGACCCAGATGCGAAAAATTCGAACTTGTCCCGCGACACGAAAGAAAACACCGTCATCTCCAATCAAGCGTAGATGAGATTTGTGGGGAGAGAGGGAGAGAGAGAGGGGGGCGGGGGTGACCTGAGGGAGGCGAATTGGGGAGGCTCAAGAAGCCGCAGCAAGCTTTGGCGGCGAGGGAGTGGAGGTGGGGGATCGGTGCATCTAAGGAAGGAGCAAGGCCGTCGCCGTACACCACCAGAGCTCGGCTCGGCTTGTCCGCCATTGCAGCGTCGCAGAGAGAGAGAGAGAGAGAAGATTTGATCGGTGTTTCGGCAGCAGCGACTTAGCGTGAGGTTGATGCTGGAATGGAACATATGCGGGGGGTTGAAGCAATTTTCTTGTTTTTTCACTTTAGTTTTACCACGTTTGCGGAAATTTGGTTTCTCTGGCGACGGGACCGTTTGGTTTGGTTCAACATTTGAATATTGTTTTTGGGGTCTAAGATCCCTTGAGCAAATGCAAACTTGTTTGGCAATTTTTTTTGGTAAATTTTGAGGAAATGCAATTGCATCTCCAAAGTTTGGAAAGGGCCTTTGGCTGAATAGAATCCGTGAGGAACCTTGAGAAGTTGCATTTTCGGAATGCAATTCGGGTATTGCTCATCGCCACTGTTCGTCCTCTTCCCAAGCAGCTGATCCTGCGGCCGGCGACTGCCGCCTGAGATAGCGTGACCCCGACAACGCCGCCTGAGGTCGCACGACCTCAAGCCGCCTCGCCTGAGGTCAGGCGAGGCTAGCCGGTGGTGGTAGTCAGTTGGCCAGCTTTTTCTTTAAAAAAAATATATCAGCAAAAGTCTTTTATAAATAAATTTTACCAAAAGGTATTTAGACCAAAGTTGTTTTCAAATGTGATTTTAAAATACACATTACCAAACACTATTTACATTTCGGAAAATCCTTTTAGATTAGAGGCCTTTGCATTTTGCCAAATGCATTCCCCAAAAGCCGAACCACACACGCCTGACTTGGGCAATTGGTTTTATGTTTGCTGTAAATTGAACAAGGGACTAAATCTCATCTTAAGCTATTGATAAAATACTTTTTACCCTATGATCTGGTATTATAAATTTATTTATAAGACCGATCAATTACGGATGGACAGTATATTATTGGACAATGTGTTGGCTCTTGGAATAAATGAAAAAGTGCCAAGTCCTGTAAATATAGACAAGAGTGAACCGAAAGATATCCGGTTAAAAGCTTATTTGAGATGTATGTGTGACTTGTATTGTATTAGTCTTATATCAGAGAATTAGTTCGTTGTGGAGTAATTAATATATCTTCGTTGCCCACAACTTTAATAGAAGGTAATGGATCCTGTCGAAAGCTCCCAACAGCTCATTCAATACTCCTGAACCTAATATAACAACTGAGTGCGATGCCCTCACCCAGGGCCCTTGCGGCATGCGGCCTGGTGAGCTACAGGAAGGACTTGCACCAACGATTCTACGTGGGCAACCCCTTCTACCTTGGCATTCAACCATCCTCGTTGAGTCTATCATCGTTCCTGAAATAACTCCCCCAAGGTATTTATTTACTTTGATCGATCCTTGGGCATACAAATAGACATTTTTCTGGGAGACCGTCCATCCTGGTTTTCACGTATATAAGCCATGAAACTCTCCCCCTGAACATCATGTAATAATTCATCGCTTCCCTCTTCGCTATCTTAAAAACTTGCCAGTGCCAGAAGCGGCCACTCCCCACTATCGGATCAGGTCGTTGGACATGCATTAATCGTATTCGTATGGTGCGAATGGATGTTTTGAAAATCTATTCTGAAAGTGCGTTTATTTCGCCGAAAACTCTACGATAAAAGAAAATACTTTCCGAGAAAGCATTTTCCAAAAATACTGTCACTTCTCCTTCGTTTGGTAACGTATGATCGAAAACATTTTCTGATGTTTGCATATTATTTGGAAAATGATTTCAATCTTATGATTTTATCTCAAACAAAAATAAAATCAAGTATTTTAATATTTTTTAAAAAAATTGAATTTTATTAATTACTTTTTTTATTCTTTTCTTTTCTTTTTTGAAAAAACTCGAATATTTTTTTATTTTTTCTCTTTTCTTTTTCTCTTTTCTTTTCTTTCCTTTTCTTTTTCCTCCTACCTCTAAACAATGGCCACAAGCGAGCCCGACGCTCGCCCGGCGACAGCCACAGGCAAGCTCAAGCTCGCTGGCCTCGAGCTCGCCGGGATCTGGCAAGCCTTGAGCTCGCGCAAGGTCAATGAGTCCTCGCTGTGAAGTCGAGGCTCGCCAGCTCAAGGCCAACGAGCTCGAGCTCGCCAAATCCCGACCAACCTCAACCTCAACCTCGCGCCAGCGAGGCTCACCAAGATCTAGCAAGCCTCAAGCTCGCAAGAGGCTAGCGAGGCCTCTCCGCAAAGTCGAGGCTTGCCAATGCGAGCTCGCCAAATCCCGACCAACCTCGACCTCGCCAGCTCGAGCTCGCCAAATCCCGACCAACCTCGACCTCGCCAGCTCGAGCTCGCTAGTTCCCAACCAGCCTTGACCTCGTGCTAGCGAGGCTAGTCGGGGCTCGCATAGGGCTAGCAAGTTGCCAGCCCTACCCGTGGCCAATCACCGGCCGTCGCCAAGGCCGGCGACCGGCGGAGGGAGAAAGAAGGAAAAAGGAAGAGAAAAGAAAGAAAGAAAAGAAAAGAAAAGAAAAAGAAAAGAAGAAGAAACGAAAAGACAAGAAAAAATAAAATATTAACAAAATCAAGATAAGCAATTCCTGAAAGTGTTTTCACCTTCTTAGATTAGGAAATTCACTTTCCTAATTTTATACATAAAAATTTTGCTTGACCGAAAATTATTTTCAATTAGCTAATCATTTTTCGCGAACCAAACAGGTGAAAATCTGAAAAACGGTTCCAGAAAAATACCTTACCTCAAACAAACACACCCTAGTTAACCATACTAAACAAGTGTTTCGAGTTCTTGTTAACAAGACTCACGGCAGTACCGTGCACCGAAGCCTTCAGGGGATGCCAAAAAACCTACTCTCCAAAGGGAGATACAAAAGGCAAACCTGTCTAGAAAACAGCCATTTGGTGAAAAGGGTAAAACCCCAGTAAGAGAGTCCTAATTTTCTCTTCAAAACACTTCCAAAAATAGATCAATCTACGGCATTCAAACACCACGTTCGCTACCGCCTCTCCCAGAAGTCTCTTCTTGATTGCAAGTAACAAAACATGCAAAAATAATCCTTACTTCGCTTCTGAAATAGAAGCAGAAGCTCCATTTGTCGATCCACCTCAAAAGTCATGGTAGTCATTACTTTTGGAAACCTCCAATTTGCCAGTCCTGCCGAGCCCCGATCCAACCGTCTGCTATTCAACTGGACAAGTTGAGAAAATGGCAAAAGACGCTCCCTCGAAGTCAGCAATTCATCAGCAACTGCCTTTCTTAAGTTGCCATCACAGCCTGCTTCACCTCAAACCCTGGTACATATATCCCCCAGTGTCCAGCAAACTCTGCAGAAAATGCGAGTCTGACAAGAGTTCTTCTCGAGGCGAGTTCGACATGAAATTCTCATCGCAGCTCTACCCCGTTGAAATTGTGGGATGTGCAAGATAATGTGTGGTAAACACTTTACTCTTCAACCTCAGTGTTGAAAATAAAGCTTGGGAATACAGTGGTGATGTCCCTGAGAGTCATACACAATGGTATATTCCAGAGTAAGTTCTTACAGATCAATTAGAATGATAAATGCAATTAGTTTTAATTCTTTATCGTGAAAAGGATGTGATGAAAGGGGTTCTTAATTGAGATAGCATGAACTCGTACAGATTGAAAGTAAAGGATTGCATACTTCAGGTAAGGAAGAGTCATATTTTTCAACAGAGAAGGGTTTCGAAGTACGAAGGCTTTCCACTCTTCCTTATTGATCTTACCATCCTTGTCCGCATCTGCGTCTGCAAATGTCTGCAAAGGGCATGAACACCAATAATAAATAGAGAAATGATTTTATGATATGGTATACCGAGTAATATGTTATCGTGTTATTGGCTGTTGAAGATGACCCCTTACTTGAATGTCCGCCCACACCTCACATCACTCGGTACACCAACTTTGTAGACCAATTTTACTGTACCTCATATTGCTCTAAGAATTATACTACACAAAAGAGGGAAAAAATTTTTAGACCCTGCACTTACCCGATCAAGTATAGCATCAAGAAGTTCATCTGATAATCTCATGTCAGATTCCATCAAAATGGCAAGAACCATTTGCCTAACCTGACATTCGCATAAGCTAATGAGCATTCTAGTGGATTCTCTTAACATCAAAATTTGATAATTTGCACAGAAAACTCACTTCCTCTCGCTCAATGTACCCAGTCTGCCGTAGATCATACAGCCTGAATGCAACTGCGATAAAAGGACCGTTCATCAGAAAAATAACAACCCACCTGCACTAAATTGATTCGGCAAACAATTCCCAAGCCTTACAGCTTATTTTCTCTTCTACAGGGGCATAGGGATGGAAGACACTGAGAGCACGGACAAATTCTTCAAATTCTATGACACCATTTTTCTTCTCGTCAAACAGATCAAAAACCTAAATGCAAAAGCATAAAAGTGAAGTTATCAGCAAATTATTATGAAACCATTTGCTAATGAAGCCATCACAGTGCAGTTCCACCACAAATCTAAAACAAAGAAAAGCATGGGTTCCCTTAGAAACCAACCACATGAGAGAGAGAGAGAGAGAGAGAGAGAGAGAGAGAGAGAGAGAGAGAGGTGCTGAGCCCGAAGATAATGCAAGATGTCTCTTAGACACACGGCATTTTCTATATACTAATCTGTTACATATCCACAAGAACATGAAGAAACAATTTGCATTAGCATTCTTCACAAAGGAGTCAGCAGCATTATATTGTTCAATCAAATGGCTCTTCTGACTTTTGGAAAAGAATAAAACACCAGGGAGGAACGAAATAAGTATTTGGCCAAAACAAGTGACCATCCCTCCACATTGTTATTTAAGGGATTTTCAGAACACACAACAAAAAATCTCCCGGAGCTACAGAGGCATACACATAATTCACCCATCCGATTTTAATGAGATGCGCAGATCTCAGAGATGAAATGGAACAAGACAGAAGCTTTCCTCACGTGATCAATGCGTAACATGCCCCTGTCCCCCCAAAGTATGGACCCAAAAATGCTATCAGATTATCAACCAGATGTCCTTACATAGCCATAATCCATGAAGAAATCAATCGATCCATCTTGTGTGAAAAATTATACGGTGCACCGTACAGATGAAGGAGATGCTTTACCCGATCTAGGAAAAGATTCTCTCCCGTAGGACTGCAGAGTAGCGCCAATTGAAGCTCTTCCTGCATGAAGACAGTCATTGAGTGACCAAGGCAAGACCAGATCCCATCACCAGCTACGTAGCTGGCAAGCTCAGCCAGTTTCTCACAATATTCCGCTTGGTATTCGACACAACATACTAGGTGGAAATGAGCATATATCCAACTGCCTAACCTTACCAAGTATTAAGATGAATCACCAGCTACTGGCACACCAAAGTAAATATCAACCACGTAACAGAGGGAATTTACCGTCAACCAACTGGTATGTGATTTGGATTCCGTTCAAACTACCTTGTGAATTAGGCCGTCGTCAATAATTGAACTGCTCAATTTCTTGTACAGCTCGAACAGCGCTTCGACTTCATTGCTCGTGACTGCAAACCCACGAAGTCAAATCAGAAAACAAGAGTGAAGATCCTCTCGTAAACCTCCGATGCCAAAAAAAAAAAAAAAAAAAACGCCATAAGCGTTCCAAACGACCGAAACCAACCAAATGATCGACTCTCATTTTCCGGACTGCTCAACACACAAAAAAATTTCGAATTTCCAGCAAAATTCAACCGATCATCCTGCTCCTCCGCATGCTCTATTAGCATTCCTTCGTTTATTAGAACGAAGAGGGTACAAGTATCCATTCACACCGATTTCTCTCCGCCCAGCTTTAAACAACAGCAGCAGTACGGTAATATAGAAAAAAAGCACTCACATCTCGTCTCGCTGGCGAGGCGATTGACATCGCCGAACCGGTAGCGGCGCTTCTTGCGCCTCGGCCGGTTCTCGCAGCAGCTGCCGACGCCGAAGGCGAGAATCTCCACTATCGACACGAGCGGTATGCACGCGGCGCAGATCCGCTCGCCGATCGTCAGGGAGCTCGATCTCTGCGCCCAACAAAAAAAGAAACGAAAAGAAGAATAAAAAACACGGAGGATTAAACCACCGCCCGCGAAGAAGCACACGCTCGTCGACCGGAAAAAAAAAAAACGGCATCACCCGACGAAGCGGAAACGGGAGTCGTCTCCAGGTTTCCCGGAACCGGAGCTCCGATCGGAGCCCGCCCGTCCGCCCGCCGGCGCGCGGCGCGGGGGTGGCGCGACGTACCGACGAATCGTTGGCGGTTCTTCTGGCCTCCATCCTCCGCTGCGGAGAATCATCAGCTAGCTACAGAGAGAGAGAGAGAGAGAGAGAGAGAGAGAGAGGAGGAGGGGCTCGTCGCGAAGAAATTTTTCTCAATCTTCTTCTGCCTCTCGAGTTCCGCGGTACGGAGGGTCGACGATAGAGGACAAGGCGATGTCCCGCCGCACAAACATGACCCCACAAAAAATTGCGCCAACGTTGTACCTTGAAACACGAAAGAGATGTCACGTGCTGATCACGTGACCATTCGACGGCCACCACTTAAATTAGATTGAGATAGGTGACCGTTTATATCGCTTATTAAAATAAATAAATAAAAAATATTTTTTTCATCCGCTAAAATGTTTCTAGAAAAAACCCTACTCGCTATTCTCATTGTGCCTCCTCGCCTAGAGAGTTTAGCTTCTTTGCTTCGTTGCCCAAGGGAAATTTGTCTTGTCCATGGTCATTGTTGGTGTCGCTCGTCCAAGCCGAGCTACTACACCTTCCATAATCTCCGTCGTCGCTTGCGGCCGGCCATGGAGGAGCGCCGTCGCCAGCTCCAAATCCAGAATTTTGCAGACTCCACATATGGAGTCGCCAGCACAGTCGTTCGGGCTCATACATCCAAGCCGAGCCCAATCCGTTGTCACTCGCCGCCAGCCATGGACGACCCGCCATCTGGAAGTTCACAGGCCAGATCTGGAGGCATAACTCTAGAGTTGGACCAGCGACTCGTCCAAGCTGAGCTACTCCTCCATCGTCCAGACTCGCCAAATCTGTGGACGAGCTGCCGCACGAGCCATGGACAATGCCAAATCTGGACGAGCAATGAGTAGGACGACCACCAGCAACATCAAAAGGAGTGGCTCAGCTTGGAAGCACGAGAGGTGCTCCGCCAGTGGCGATGGTGGAGGGAGTCACCAGTTCCATTTACTCACCCGAGAACCGGACCAATCGGCCCATTCCGGTCTGATTCCCTATTTTCGAATGGGAACCAGACTATCCGAAAACCTATCATCTCTAATATCGAGTAACAATTCGTATAACGTTTTTGGTTATTTGGAAAGTGGGACATTTAATAATAATCATACATCTTGGGATGCAGAATGGCACATATCGTGGTTCTCTTTAAAGTACTTACAAAAAAAGAATAGTTCGACATTACGGCAATAAAATCATAAAATGATATTATCATGATTTTACACCGATGAAATTATAAATAAAAAAAAAAGATGTTTATATATCATAACAGGACTATGTAAATTACATTGTTCTATAGAAAACCCATGTCTGATAATAGGTATTGTTGCTGCCTTGCTGGCTCGTGACATCTGATGTGAAATCACAAGAATGCAATTTTATTTGTGTGAATATGAAACAAAAAATAATAATATCGGGTGCCTTTGAATTATGGCTCTACACATGTTACCTTATAAATGTTTCGGGAAACGACATTCATCATCATGCTTGTTCACGCTTAAGTGAAAGCAAAAACAAGCGTTTGCTCCCCTTCAAAATTTAGAATTTTATTCGAATTTCAAACAATAATGATTAAATAAAACGAATTACTTGCCAACATTTGAACATCATAGTGCGTAAGCCGCTACAGATTCAAATTAAATCAAATGTAAAAGTCGATCCAAATGGGCTCAATATATCTTTGCCTAAATATAATACGGCAGGTGCTTTATACTTGTATAATTTTGGTGTACTCCAAAACATCGTACTTTTAATTTGGCTAATCAAACCCTTATATATTCACAAATTTCTTAATCAAGTCCGTCGTACGCTAAATCCGGTCACACCCAACTGACGTCATTGTCAGGCTTCTTTTGTCATGCAACATGAGTATAGTTTCTCCGATGCGGGGTGTCCATATTGGCTAAATTTTATCCGCGCCACGTTTCGACATTGTCATTGATCGCCAAAAATTTCCACACGAATCCGTCTTTTATCCTGCACGATGCTTTCGACGTCTCCAGTTCCCGGTTTTGGACCGTTTTGGGTCCAAAACCAGATCGGACCACACCGAGAAACTCTAATTCTATCCTTTCTAGTTTTACCTTGCATCTTATATTCTTATGGTCATTTCCCGTGCCTCTCGTTTCTCTTTCTCAATCTCTACTCTGCTTTGCCCACTTCTCCACATTTCCTCGGCACGAATCACAACCAATTAAAGCTACGAGCCTCCTATATATATCGGTCACTCGGCCGTACAAGGAGAATTGAAGACGCTCAAGCTTCGTTTCTCCGATTCCAGTAGATACGGAGATTTTCCGGAGGCATCTACATCGTGCAATTGAAAAATCGCAATCCTGAGAAACACTTTTAACGAATAAAAAAATGAAACGAAAAAATGGGATTAGCCGGTTCCCGAATAGGCTTCGGAACCAGACTAAACTAACAGGATCGATTGCAAAGTCTATAGGGTCAGTTTCAAGTTCCAAATTATCGTTGGTGGTTCCGGCTTGCATTCGTGATTGCAAAGAATCATCGGCTAGATAAGATTCGAGTCGATAGAGAGAGAGAGAGAGAGGGGGGGCTCTCACGAAGATCGTTTTCTTCTTTCTCCGAGGCTGTGATGGAGAACGGATGATAGAGAAAACACGCCAGAAAAGAACACAAGATGAAGACAAAGCGCGAACCAAAATGATGTGCCGGAGGACAATCATCGCCCGACATTTTCGCGTCCGCAAATAATGCAGCAACTTTTTACCTGAATAAAAGAAGATTTATTATTATTATTATTATTTTGTCGTTACGAACGTGTTTGTATCCGACGTGACCAACGATGCGGAAGTATGTGCGCTTTCGCAAGTCGAAACGATGTCGTTTCTGGCGAATCGATGATTGACATCCTTATTCGAGTCCCGTAAATCGAAGGACCAAATTGAGAGGGAAAAATTATCTAAAAAGTTTTTAATCTACCGTACATCTGTCAATTCAGTCTAAAGCCTTTCAATTTTGTTAATTAAGTTCTAAAACTTTTCACATTTCACCAGTTGAGTCCATTTAACCAATTTTAATCGGAAATCATTGACGTGAACGACTGCCATCTCATATGGTACCGCCAGTGCTAACGTGAAAAAATTTTAATTAATTTTTTATAGTCTCCTTTTCATTTTCCTTTTTTTTCATCTTCTTCTTCCTCCGGTCACCGTCCATCAAGGAGTCCGACGACCAGCTATAAGGAAGAGCCAGCGAGGCTCGCCCTCGCCACATCTGGTGAGAGTCGCCTCCCAAGCGCGAGGTACCCTTGCTGGTATCTGGCAGGGCCGACCTTGCTAGCCTTGACAGACCAATCTTTGTCAGTTTGGAAAGTGGTGATATATTTATATCTCGAGTAAAAAGCAGGTACATCTTATTTTGGTTATTTGGAAAGTGGGGATATTTAATCAATAAATGGAATTGAAATTGTTCGGTTTGAGATGTGGACAATACAGTACCATCATTCTCTTTAACGTACATAAAAAGAATTTCAGATTTATTATGACGGGACCATAAAATGATGTTGTCTCGATTTAATCGGCTGTACTATGAACAAAAAGATATATATATATATATATATTATAAAAGGACCGTTTCAAATTTTCAATTACACTACTTTACCGGAAACACCGTATCTGATAATTGAATGTTGTTATCTGCTCGTGTTATCTATGAGAAATCACAATAAAAAAGGTTATCCTATTTTGGGCATATAAATTATAGCTCTATAATTGTTACCCAATTAATTGACCTGGCAAAAGACATTAATTGTTTTGTCCAAAAAAAAAAAAGGGACATTAAGTGTATCGTCGAGCAGTTTTGTTTACACTTAAAGAAAAGCAAAAACTAGCTTTAACTTGCCTTTCAAAGTTTAAAGTACATTTGAATTTCAAATGATTATGAAAATTAAAATTGAATTCATGTGTCAAGATTTGAATATCAAAGTGCGTGAGCCGCAAGATTCGAACTAAATAAAAAGTAAAAGTCAATTCGCACAAGCTCGAAATGTCTTTACCTGAATATAATAAGACATCCGTTTCATATGCATATAATTTGATTTACTTCGAAAGAACGAATATTTTATGCATGTTTAGCCACGATGCAGGAGACAAAAAATTTATTGAAAATCACGTGTGTAGGTTTATTTTCGTAAAAAACACGAGCATTTTACTATCAGAGTGAGCGATTTTAAACGGCTTTATACGTTCCTAAACCTCTACTTTGATTATTCGACCAGCCTAACTCCCTTCGAAGGAAAAAAATTTACTTTTCAGCCCTGTATTTCGACTCTTTTTCTAATCGAATTCCTCTACTTTTGATTTGTCTTCAATTTTCTCATTGGGTCCTTCCGGCACTAAATTTAGCCAAATTCAACCAGAGTGGATGTCGGAAAGCCGTAATCTTGTCATGTGGATAAATTTTTTCCAATCCAAGCATCTGCATTGGCTAAATTTTATCCACGTCACATTCCCCCTTTTTGTCACTATTCATGTCACATTCTCTACTCTAGCTAAATTTCTCCATAAATGTCCGACGTTCACACATTCTATCCTCACAATATTTTGGCATCGCCCAACAGCCATATCAGTTGAATTTGGCCGAATTTGATGTCAAGCGAGTAGATTTGGAAATTTATCAAAGTAAAAAAATTCGACTAGATAAATTAAAAGTAAAAGAGACTCGATTAGAGAATGTCCGAAAGTATAAGGATAAAAAGTAGAAATTTTGTTTTTTTTTTTTCTTTTGAACGGAGTCATTGACCAAAGCCAGCTTAGCCAAAATGTTCTTGCTTTGTCCAGAGATCTTGCAAGGAGAATGAATTAGCAATGATTGCACGTGGCAGCAAAGGGCAACTAGGCCGACTTGGGTTTCCTAAATTTGTTGTGCTAATCTACTAGCCTCATAATATTTTTCTAAAAATAGTCACTAACCAAAGATATTATCATGAATGATAAAAATATTAATTTATATTTAAATATTATCATGGATGATAAAAATATCTCTTATTCATTCATTTTCGTAACCGGCTCAAGTAATTATTTTTAGAAAAATCATTTGATTTTTTCAAAACAAACGCATCCAAATCTCTGATTAGTCTATCCGCCCTTTGTCACGTCAATGAGGTCGTGGACATCGGATGAAGAGCCAACACTAGAACAACGTCACACACCCACGAAGCATGTTGGACCTTGCTTATCGTCTCGTTTTTAGGTAAAGCGTCAATTCGGATTGAAGTGGTCCTTTGGGAGGACGAATCTTGCCCCCACACCAACACCAACACTAAGGAAGCTTTGTGGGTACTTTCTCTCCGGTGCCCACGCTATTGACAAGGAGTCAAGTCTTTTTCACACCCTGTGGGATTGTGCAAAATTGGTGGGACACCACCCACTTGCAGATGCAGATGGAATCTTATAGTGTCTTTTTGAGGTTACATCAGAGTTTTTGAGGTTATAATGGAATCTTCGACGGACCGGTCGTTTCACTGAATATTAAGTTCATCGATCTTGTTAGAATGTCCAATTCAAAAACTCGAATTTATAGATAGAGAGAAACCTCGTACAAATGAAGAGCATGTAGATACCTCACACCGTAGACAAGCAATGAAGGATGTTTAACGGCCTCTCTTACGCACAAGCTAGATTAGGAACGGCACATAGAATTTGAGAAATGGAGGATCGCACACATGAAATAAATTAGGGTATTCAGGGGTGAGCACCGCTCCAAAATAAACCCAAAAACCATGCTGGACCGACCCTACCCAACCCTACCATATTGGTTTAGACCCGGTTCCCTAAATTTGGAACCAGCTATTACTTACCCGATTCCTGATTATGGGTGCGGAACCAAACTGGATCAAATCGAGAAAACCTAATTCTCACCTTTTAATTTTACCTTGCATCTCATATTCTTGTTGTTACCGCTTTTGCCTCTCGTTACTTCTTCATAATTTTTTATGCGAATCAACTATTTGAAGCTCATGAGCCTCCTGTAGATCGGTCGCTTGACCATACAAGGAGAATCGAAGACACTCTAGCCCCATTCGTCCGATTCCAACAAACACAGATTTTTTTAGAGGCAATTGCATTGTTTAACTAAAAAATCGAAGTCTCGAGCAACACTTTCAAGGGATAAAAAATGAAATCAAAAGAGGAATGGGTCGGTTCCTCAATAAACTCTGAAACTTGATCGAAGTGAGAGAGTTAGTTCCAAGGCCTACAAGTAGGTTCTAAGTTCCAAAAACTAGGAACTTATGCTGACAAGGTAGATTATACCTTCCAGGTTTGTAACCTACCCATCCTAGAACCCCTACCTGTTAACATGTCAAATCCAAAAGTTTAAACTTATAGATGAAAGGAAACCATATACATATAAAGAGCATATAAACTTAGAAATAATTAGGATATTTCAATTGATTTTTCATATCTCTCGTGATTGTGCATATAGCTAACAAATTCTCCATATTTCCTTTTGTTTGTGCATATCCTTCATTGATCCTAATTAACTATCTATGTCATCTAATAAGGCCTATAATAAAACTCATCTATAATTCATTATAAAAACACAAAAAAAAATATAAATTTTACGCAATTCTCTTTTTCGCATATTTCTTATCTTGATAATAGAGTCAGCACCGAATACACATTGTACATCTTGTTGCTCGCGCTATTATTTTTTTGTACCAATTACTACTAACCATTTTCAGCATCGATCCTCAACATCGTTTGTCATGTCCACAGCCACACATCAGCCTCCTCTGTTGTCGAGTGGGCTGCATAACAGCCACGTCCGCCTCTAGTTGCATAGCATGCACGGCAGCCACGGCAACACATAACGTCCAAGTAAGTAGTCACACACACTCACTGCTTCGCTGTTGATTGATTTCATAACTTTACGTGACATCACCAAATTAGCCGATCAATTGGTCCCTTTGCCAAACATTCGATACGCTTTCATCGTACCATGTCTAAAAAGTTAGATAAAACTTAATTCATCAATGCCAATCACTTTATATCAACGGTGATAATCACACAATCAACCTTTAATTTTACAAAACTAAAATCCCTCTTCCTAAAAACCATGTATATTGCATCCAAACTTCCGAATGGGTCTCTATTCGAAATGATTTTTACTTTTCAAATTTTTCGATGCGGCCCAAGTAATTTGATTTTTATATAACTCGAAACACTCGGAAGTTTTTCGAAACATATGAATATTGTTTTGTTGAGATATATTTATGGAGAAGTTTTTCATAATTTCCAAAGTGTAGTCAATACTTTTTTGACTTTTTACGAGAATAAAGTAACTTTCCTTTTGCTGTAAAGGGGAGCGAAAACGACTGGATGCAGCGCTCCATGTTTGTAAGTTCGGGCCGGGCCGACTGAACCGTTCAGAAATTACAGTTCTTTCCTTGCGGACCCTAAAAGCCCGTTTGTGCAAGATCATTTGATGTTGTTTTGGTCGAAGTTTTGAGAGCAAGATCTTCTCTTTTTCATGTTTAGTCTATAATTGGGAAAGTGAAATCGGTTTTCCTTATTTTCAGTCGAAAATATTTATAAATGCGCCTAAAGAATTACTTTTATTAATAAAATGAAACAGTTCTTATACCAAACATACACATAATAACCTTAATGTTAAAAAAAATACGTTTCAGAAAATTTAAAATGGCATCAAAATTCAATACATATTGACATCTCTTGAAGACCTTTTTGTTTGATTTTGAATATCTCACGAAGAGCTATAGTTCATTCTGACTCCACCTCTAACGATACTCAGTCATATGATGTGAGCTGTGATGCATGTTTTAGCAAGAGATGATGAAATCATGACGTATGAGTATGAACCTTACACAATTGCAAGCTCATGTATAAGAAACAATGATGTTTATTATGTAAAATGACACAAATGATCCATTAACTTTGGTTCAATGTATAATGTCGTATTTGGACTTTTTAATTTATTCAATGTAGTTCATGTGTTAGTAAATGTTCGATTTAGTTTCTAAATTATATAAAAATATTTAATGTTGTCCTTCTGTTAATTAAAGTCGATGAAATGTGCTAATGTGGCTTCCAAACCATTAAGTTTGGATGGTGGAACAAAAAAATAAGTTGCACATAGATTTTTAATGTGAGATATTCATTTCAAATTATGATATAATAATTAATGTCATCAAATATCAATGGACATGTTAACGCTCTAATTTTTTTTTCTTTTTATAAAGTAGATGGATAAAATGATGGACATATTGACACATCAATTTTCAAAATCCAACTTAGCATATATTAATCCACGTGATTAAATAACGTCTAATTTATGTTTGAGCAAATAAAAGGATTATATTGAACATTTACTAATAATTCAAGAATTACGTTGAATAGATTAAAAGTTCAAATGAGGCATCACACATTGAGTTAAATTTCAAAGACCATCAGTGTCATTTTCCCCATTTATTACTATCGAAAGAGGAACATTTCAGGATAGATTTCATTGTTTGTGCTTTTGCGACCACATGAATGGTTAGGGATGAAACTAAAGAGAATGCAGTCCATACGTCGCTATTCCCAAAAAGTGAATGCAGAAGAGGATGATCTTTGTTATCGTATCGGTTCATGTCGATCTGGTTGCAATAACACAAATAATCTATCTGAAAGGGTTTGAAAGTGAATTATTTTTAGACGGTTGTTGCAAATTAGTGATGAGTAAAAGATATAATAATGGCCAAAGAACTTTGCGTAAATTATGACCCCATGCTACACATTATGGTTTATCGTTGTGCATGAGCACTCACTAGCCCAATTCTAGAAAAATAAGAACATATACATCCTCATCTTGAAGCAGATCCGATGATTACCATTCCGCATAGGAACCCAACGATCCATCCAAATGCTCCATTGCATTCACGGTCCCGATCCATCAAGTACATGCAAACGATCAATTTATGTGACACTAATTGAAGAGGTTTGATCCAGTTGATGATTCGGGGAGGCAAGCGTCGGCTCTAAGTTAGATTTCGTACCTTGACGACCACTTCTAATTTAACCATGATCGATGGAATTTGAATTTGGAAGCTCATGTTCGAGGAGACATTAATTGTACCGCTCTTGTTCCGCTATCTTGTCCAATTGAGCCAAGTTGTGGCGAGGAAAGACATATCGGGATGAGAGATTCACTTGGCTTTAAGATTCATCCGTGACAATGAGCACTACATTTTCAAGAAACATTGGTTAAATTCTATCTGTATAACGCTTCGACATTGTCTAAATTTTTTCATACACATCCACATGAGCATCTGTAAATATTATTCACATAATACTATAGCATCGTTCGATAATACGTCGGCTGAATTTGATTGGATTTGCTTCAGAATGACTTGATTAGACAAAGTAAAAGTACGTGAATCAATTTTTGCTTTTAGGATCATGCAAAGGACAACGTGAAACTCGTGGATTTCTTAAGTTTCCCATGATCAAATATGCTTCGGTTTTTTTTTTATGTAAATTGACACTATTCTCTAATGAAAGTGCTCATTACGCTTTGTGAGTTGATAGTGGATGGGCTTGGCCTCAGCCTCGGACTTACTTGGGCTTATTTCAAAATTTGTTCCAATGAACCAAATTGATATTCTTCAACAACAACCTATGCCCTAAATAATTAGTAGGACTTTTTTTTTTGGTCAAAATTTTTGATCTTGAGTTGAAATGAAAAGTAAAAACATTTTTAAGAAATATGTTCTTTATTTCCCGAAACATGTACGATACAATTCCTCAAAACAAAAACTTTCAAAGTAAACAAAAATCTCGAAACCTCAAATTGTTGTGTCGTTCACGAAATTTGTCTTCTGATTATAATTTGATGTCATTCTTGATGAAATTTCAAAGGCAAGATTTTCTTCTTCTTCTTTTTTTCATTTTGGGTTTATAATATATGAAAGCAAAATTGGTTTCCCTTAATTTTACTTGAAAATATTTTTTATAGCATATATAGACATAATGCGATTTTGGAAGTACTTTTCTAAAAAGTGAATGCAGAAACTTGGCCTTAAATTCACAAGGATATCGTACGCATGAACAGTGTCAACTCCAATTTAACATTACTAAACACCAAATTAAATATATTGCGCAATAATATTGGAACAAGGAACACAGTGTTGTTTACCCGAACATGTCCACACGTTTTTTAACCCGAGAAAAAGAGAAAAGGAAGAAGTTTGAACTGGACAGTTACATATAACGATTGAGTCTTATCATATAAGAAAATTCGACAGAGAATTCAGGTAACAACCGTCGATGCGTAGGTAAATTTTGAGCACCTTCCTCTTTCATAAGTCCCGATTCTTTTTGAAATTTGATTTTGAGCGATCCTCGTCGTTATTTCATCTCATACTTATTTCATAGCGACAACATGAGTGATTTATCTGAAATGGTTCGAGAGTGAATTATTCTTCACTTAAGATCGATGCTCACAAATTGGAGACAATTGTTGCCAATGAACCAAAACCAGAAGACGGAGTAGTACTAGAAGAACTTTGCTTAATTACAACTGGATGACTACACATTATGGTTAATCATTGTGCAGGAGCACTTGCTAGCACAATCCTAGAAGAATAAAAACACATACATCGTCATCTTGAGGCAGATCAGATCATACACTTACACATGGGATCACCAACGATCCATTGACTCTACGATCGATTTAGGTGACGCTGATCGAAGAGGCTTGATCCAACTGATGACTCGGGGAGGCGAGTGTCAGCTCCAGGTTAGGTTTCAAACCCTGACGCCCGCTTGCAGTCAAAGCATTGTTAACGGGTTTCGAACTCGGGAGCTCATGATCGTATGAACATGTACGAGGAGAGGTTAGCAGTGCCATCCTTGTTCCACTGTCTAGTCCAATTGAGCCAAATTGGGGTGAGAAGAGACATATTGGGGTGAAAGAAGATTCACTTGGCTTTCGGATCTGTCCATGATGATGAGCACTGCATCTTTCCTTCCCCACCTGGCGAAAAAACACATTAATTAGTGCGCCAACAAGCGGATTAGCATAGTTCAAAACAATGAATAGAGAAAACAATCTTTCTTTATTCCCGTGAATGCACTTGAAAAGTGGTGGACAAAAGAATTGATTAACGGCTGAAATATCAAGACTTTAAAGCATGAGAAATCACTAATTTACTGTCAAATGGCTCTGCAACTTGGCAAGAGCGAGAGAGGGGAGAGTCGGAATGAGTTATACATCGAAGAGGCTGGGACGACGCTTGCTTCGCTTGTGGAGGCTGTTCTTGCGGAGGAAATACTTCTGGGCGTGGCTGGCGACTTGGGTGGGCGTCCTGGTGCTGACGAACTTCTTCGAGATGCCTCTCCAATCCCCCTTCCCGAGCTTCTCCAGCCCCATCAGGAACGTCCGGTGCTCCTCCTCCGTCCACGGCACGCCTGACCCAGCACACATCACTTAGTTCATCAGATCATCAGCAAGAACATTAGTCGAGAAACCCTAATCGTTGGCTCTTCAAGATTCGTCTCCAGATCATCGAAGAAAACAGCAACGTTAGAGATCGATTGTGGGAGTCAATAACCCAACCGAAAACTTCGCAAGTTTCTCCGATCAGATGGATCTGCGGAGGTGAGATGTTACGAATCTTGCCCTCCTCCCCACAAAAAGCAAAGAATACAAAGTAAAACTACAGTTGCATCATATGAGACAGATCAGACAGACAGACAGACAGACAGACAAAAGCTGACCTTTTTTCCTCTCTTGGGCTCGCCCAAGAAAGCCATCCGAGGCATACCCATCATTACTGGCGTTATTAGCCGCTTTGTGGAGACCCTCGTCTTGAAGAAGACGATCTCCGACGTTGCAAGCGGCGCTCAGCGAGAGTGAAGAATCGGTCGTCGCCGAAGAAGACGATGGTGAATACGACGACGTTAGAACACACGATGTGGACGGCATCAGATAGTCCATGCTCAGGCTCTTCTTCAACGCGAGACGCGACGCCATGCCACAAGGATAACCGGCCTCGAGCTGCACCCCGAACAGCTTGACTCCACCCTCACCAAAGCTCGCGTCTCTCTGGATCGACGCGCAGGTTCTGGAATTGTGACCCATGAATCCACAGTGCGAGCATTTTCTTCCCATTCTCTCTCTCTCTCTCTCTCTCTCTCTCTCTCTCGTCCAGTGCCTGAAGTATGCGATGAGTTTGTCGTTATATATAATTACAGCATACAGCAGGAGCAAGAAGAAAGCAAGATTTCTGTATGCGTAATAAATATGTTTACATACGCCAACCATTTGCCGCAGAGGACAGCAAAAACAGTATGCTGGGGGTGTCCTACCGAATGCTCTGCAGGAACTTTTTCCTAGGATCATCTTGAATATTTGTAACTAGGATACAGGCCACCCTTAACTAGGGTCCAGTGGCTTTTATTACACATACTTGGTACGACGTGTTATTAATTGCACATGATATCAAAACGAAGTCGGTGTATCAAAAACCGTAAAAAAGGAACAATTTCTTTAATTGGTTGCTTGGCAAGTGCAGCGCCGGATGCAAAAGTTGGGAAGTCAATTGTGGTGGGTTGCCGATAAAATTGAATTTCATCGAACACTGTGACGTGAATTTCACTAAATTATTATGCCTTTTAAGAGAAGATTGCTTTTTGATAATAACATTTTGCACCCACGTTTTCTTAGTGCCAAGTCTAGTGGTAACATGATCTTCAAGCATTGTGTAGTACTCGCATGCGCAAGATCCGAGGTTTGGTGATATGGAGAAGGCAAACTTTCGTTTGATACTTTGAAAGTTAGGGTTTACAGAATTCGTTTTGATATATGTACGAACACGAGTTGATATCACTAACATCGCGTACAAGAAAAGATCCTTCTATCGACTACGAATAATTGTAAATGTTTGAGGGCGATTCTACCGATTTCCTTTACCCTTGCACTTATGCTCGGAATTCCAAAATATTCCTCTACTTTTATTTTGTTTCTCAAAGAGGATCCCTACATTTTTTAATATTGGTCACGATTTCGTATTATTTGTAAGACGACCTGTCGTGAATTATTCAGATTCTCCTAATTCCAAGAGGCACATGCAAATTAATATATATGTACAAAACATTCACAAAGCAACAACATAGTACTCCACGCGGCTCAGATTCACTGCTTAACCCTATCCCCAACAATAATTTTATGCATGTGGTCCTTCAATTTTATTTCGCTTGATCCTGCTCATGCACGTGTACCAGGTAACTTGCCCAAACCCAAAGATCACTACCATTCGGTCTCGACCACCGTGACGTTTAGCGATGGAGCAGGCTTTTGCCTCCATCTTATTCAATGGTACATGCGAGCTGGGCTTACATGATTCAAATTCGCTCGAGATTTTTTCAAGGCGATGTGGTCAACCTTTTGAATCTGCCATCTATGGGTGACGTGGATTTCCGAGGATGTGGCCTCGTATGATCCATGAGCGTTGCTTCAGTTAAGCTTTTTTTCTTGACTCTCTTGCTTGCAGATATAGAAAGCTGTCTCTTGCTTGCAGAAATAGAAAGCTGCCTCTCTATTTTCACTGCCTTTGGTCGGGGGAGCCAAGACAAAAACGCCAATCACCACATATGCCAAAATCTAAAGCGCGAGGCACGACATAAAGGCAGATATTGATTGCGAAAAACAAGTAATTTTCTGGTGGGTTTCCATAATTTTATATACCTATGATATGATCGGAATGAAGAGGCAAACTTAATTTGACACGAAAAAAGTTAACCCGCAACGCCGCTTTCCTGCTACATTTTTATAAGACCAGTTGTATCTAACTTGGTAATATGAATGTACACATCAAGATGTTAATTTCCCCGGAAAAGAACGAAAGTGAAAACAAAATTGACGTTCGAATTTCAACCAAAAACATTAACTCCTTTTGTCTCCTAGTCGAAGCTGTCCGGCGGACCTAATCGTGTCCCTTGATCCCCACCCTCTTTTATGGTCCTTTCATGGCGTCGACCCCTTTCTAAGATTCCTAGGAACAATGGACCATCCCGTTTTTTCTCCTAACCTTGGACTATGCATGTCTTCTCCGTTGTTTCTAATGATCCTTAAGATAAATCCTCTATTTCCTGATAATTATCGAACAAAAAGGAATAGAGTAAATGTTGTTAGTTATTCGCATAACTTTTTGCATTTCGTGTGTTACGACATGTTTGTATAAAAATAACATAAATATAAAGGAAGTTACAACTGATTATGCGAGTTTATTTGATGAATTATACAATATACATTGGATAACTCTGTTGAAGGATTGGCATTAGTTTGGGTAAATCTTGTCGAGGGCGTTTTTTCCAAGCAATGTGACTGGTTGACTTTACTTTTCATGCGTAGCATACCTGACTAAGGTCAACTCGCTTGTCGGCTAATTTAGGAAGTTATCCCTCTTCATTGGTTCAATCTTCACCCGTTTTTGTCTTGTTTAGTGCACTACAAAAAAACACGAAATTTGCGACGGAAATTTGCGATGAAATTTTTGCCTGTCGCAAATTTGCGACGAAATTTCCAACGTACTGTGTTTTCCGTCGTAAACTTGCGACGGAAAATATTCCGTCGCAAGTTTACGACGAAATTTGCGACGAAATTTTTTCCGTCGGAAAAAATTTCGTCGCAAATTCCATTGCAAATTTGTGAAGGAAAAATTTGAGACGGAAAAAATTTCGTCACAAATTTCCGACAAATAATAATACCGTCACAAAATCCGTCGCAAATTTGCGACGGCAATGTCAGTTCGTTAGAAATTTACGACGAAAATTCGCGTCCGTCGCAAATTCGTAGTTTATCAGCCCGTGACATCGCAATCACTATCTCTCTCTCGCTCTCTCTTGTTGTCTCTCGCTCTCTGTCGCTTTTCTTTGTCTTTCATATATGTGAAATTTGCAAAATCCGCGCACACTCGTATTAATCTCGGTGAAGCTTTTGTACCGGTAAGTGCAAAATTGCTAGCTTCATAACTATTCGTCGTTGCATTGTAATTTTTTTTTTAATATATGTTTATGTTTGTTATTTTTTCGTATCTGCATCACCGGTTTAATGACCGGCGACCGGTGACACCTCGCCGGCCTTCGGATGAGCAGAATGGCCACGCCGTTTTGCGACGGAATGAGGTATCCGTCGCAAATTTGCGACGAAATTGTTTTTCCGTCGCAAATTTGCGACGGATTCCCATTTCTGTCGCAAATTTGCGACGGAGACTAGAGTCCGTCACAAATTTGCGACGGATGGCCATTTCCGTCGCAAATTTGCGGCGGATCCTAGTTTCCGTCGCAAATTTACGACGGTATTTTTATTTATTCGTCGCAAATTTGCGAGGGATGAATTCCGTTTCCATCGTACATAAAAAATTATTAAAAAATATTGATTATTATGTGATTAATCTTTTTTGGGTTTGTGCCTAATTGAAGGTCTCGCAATCCAGGTGGACTTTGCAATTCTCATCAAATTGATCACTTTGTCCTACCAATATTTCAGTCAAATATTTAGGTAAGTCTTCTTTACATTGTAATTTTTTCTATTTTTGCAATTTCATATTAATTGTTGCTTGAGTAACAAAAATTATAATTTCCAAAATTTTATAATTTTGGAAATTAAGAACAATAGATATGATATTTTAAATATTTTACCAGAATTTTTCATTTTAATACAGACACAATGCAAAGAGAAAGGGCTTGGATGTATAATAAGAACTTACCTGGACGTCAAGGATTGACAGATGAGTTTCGTACTGGGTTGGAACTATTTTTAGAGTTTGCTAGTAGCAAATATGAGTTTATAGATGGAAATAAGTTAAGGTGCCTGTGTAAAAAGTGCAGTAATGGTAAATTTCTTGTGTGTGATCAAGTTAGAGAACACATTACTAGATTTGGGTTTACTCCGAACTATTATAATTGGACTTCCCATGGTGAACTATTTATATCTGATGAAGGATATGAAAGAAGTGACCAATTTTCTGTTAGGGAAGAATGTATCTATTATGAGCAATTGAACTCGTACGAGAGAATGGTGATTGATGCAGCTAGTTATAATTTTGTCCCAGAATCAAATCATGCAAGTACTAGTTTTACTCCTACACGTGACCAAGTGGATACTAGTCATGCTTCACAATTGGAAGATATAGGAGTAACGGGTTTTGAGGAAAATGTGTATAATGAAACTTTTCAATCTAATCAGTTCTGGGATGTGTTGAAAGCAGCAGATGAACCTCTATAGGCAGGTTGTGAGGACTACACTAAGTTATCGGTGACAGCCCGACTATTAAATATCAAGGTAGAGCATAATGTGTCTGCTGATTGCTTCAACTCTTTTGTTGAAGTAATGCGGGAATCATTGCCTCGTGATATCAACATGCCAAGTGATTTTTATGATATGAAAAAACTAGTGGATAACTTAGGTCTTCCGGTTGTAAGAATTGATGTATGTAGTAGGGGTTGTATGATATATTGGAGAGATGATGAAAATGCAGAATCTTGCAAATTCTGTAGCCAACCTAGATACAAGATTAACAGAAGGCCGGGTCGTAATAAGAAGCGTAGACCATGCAAGCAAATGTTTTATCTGCCCTTAATCCCCAGATTGCAAAGGCTTTATGCGTCTAAAGCCACTGCTGGACACATGACTTGGCATGCAAATCATGAAACAGAAGAGGGTCTAATGTGTCATCCTTCAGATGCGGAGGCATGGCAACATTTTGATAGAACATACCCTGAGTTTGCAATGGAGCCTCGGAACATCAGGTTAGGTCTATGTGCGGATGGATTTGCTCCATTTGGGAAAACAGGAAAAAGTTATTCATGCTGGCCAGTCATCTTAACGCCGTACAATCTTCCACCTGGTATGTGCATGAAGACACCTTATATGTTTTTGACATTGATCGTGACAGGGCCGCAAAATCCGAAAAAGTTGATAAATATTTATATGCAACCATTGATTGAGGAGTTACAACGGCTATGGGTTGAAGGTGTCCTTACGTATGACGTTTCTACCGATCAAACATTTGTAATGAAGGCTGTCCTTCTTTGGACGATAAATGACTTTCCAGCTTACGGAATGTTATTTGGATAGAGTACAAGCTGGGATCTTAGGATATCCGATATGTTTAGAGAGGTCAAAGTCATTTAGATTAAAACATGGAAAGAAGCCTAGCTATTTTGACTGTCACAGACAATTTTTGCCGTCAAGTCATCCTTTCAGAAGGAATAAGAAAGAGTTCATCAAGAATAGGACTGAAAGAACGCGTCCACTATTGAGGTTGACCGGCGATCAAATTTGGGAGCGTGTGCAGGACTTTCCAACCGTTATTGAGAACCCGCACGGCACGACTTTTGCGTACGGAAGTACACATAAGTGGACAAAACGCAGTATATTTTGGGATCTACCATATTGGAAGGCGCATCTTATTCATCATAATCTCGACGTCATGCACATAGAAAAGAATGTTTTCGACAATGTCATAAATACTGTGATGGATGTCGCCGGAAAAACAAAAGACAACTTGAACGCAAGAAAAGATATGAGAGATATTTGCGATCGGTCAATACTAGCTGTTGATGCAAGCAGCAGGGGACCAAAACCGAAAGCAGTTTATACATTGGATAAGAAGCAGAGGCGAGTTGTTTGTCAATGGTTGAAATCTGTGCGGTTTCCTGATGGATATGCTTCGAACCTCGGGAGATATGTTGATTTGAATGAATGCAAGTTGACAGGTTTGAAGAGTCATGATTGTCACATTCTAATGGAAAGACTAATTCCAATAGCTTTGAAGGAAGTTCTACCGAACTTTGTATGGGGCGCCATTACAGAATTAAGCAATTTTCTCCATGATATTTGCTCGACAGTGTTAAAAGCATCGCACATGGAAAAACTAGAGAGAGATATTCCAATTATTCTTTGAAACTTAGAAAGGATATTTCCTCCAGCGTTTTTTGATTCGATGGAGCATCTGTTAGTTCACTTGCCTTATGAGGCCAAAGTTGCAGGTCCCGTCCAATTTCGATGGATGTATCCATTTGAGAGGTAATGTTTTTTTTTAAAATACAGTTTAAATTAGTTTATCATATAATATGTTCCAATAAACTTCTTTCTATTTCAACTAGATTTTTATATCATTTGAAGAAAAAAGTGAAGAATAAGGCATGTGTTGAAGCTTCAATTTGTAATGCATATATTGTGGAAGAAGTGACAACATTTGCATCATACTATTTTGAGCCACACGTTCAGTGCAAGAGCCGGAGAGCAGGCAGAAATGATGAGGACCCTATTGATCCTAATTGCACGGTATTCTCTATTTTCAATTATCTGGGTCGACCAAGCGGCACATGTCAGTTTCGTTACTTATCAGGCGAAGAAATTCATGCAGCCCATACTTATATTTTACTGAACTGCCCAGAAGTCGAGCCATACTTCAAGTAAGTATCAATTTGCAAATATATGTTTTGCGTGTCAAATATTTGCTAATAATGATATGGTTTTTAATATTAGGATTTTCCAAACTTCAACGTCTGGACTACAACCAAATGAGTTTGACCGTTTGTGCGATGAACAATTTGCAGCGTGGTTCAAGACATATGTAAGTTGCCTATGTATCAAAACCAAGTTATTAAAATTATATATATCATTTAGTAAAATATTTATGGTAGGCTTTGCATGTGCAACCTTAGGTTCACAATAATCGTGATGAAATTGGAGGGCAAGGATTGTTATATTATCTGTCATGGGGTCCACAGTTACAAGTTCGAAGTTGGTCAGCATATTTCATAAATGGATATAATTTTCATACTCAAGAATACGGAATGGGAAAATCCACAATGAATAGTGGTGTGTCTGTTCGGTCATCCAATGGTGACAGTTGGAAAGATGATTTTTATGGCTTGTTGGATGAAATTATAGAGATAGAGTACCCTGGACCATTAATGATGCGGGTTGTGTTATTTAAGTGTACATGGTTCGACCCTGTCAAAGGAATGAAGGTGCATACGAAACTCAATTTGGTTGAAATAAATCACAAGAAAAGGTATATGAAGTATGAACCATTTGTCTTGGTACAACAAGCAAATCAAGTATGTTATGCATCATATCCTAGTTTGAAACATGACAAAACTGATTGGTGGGCTGTATGTAAAATCAAAGCACGGAGGAAAATCGAGGAACACTGGAAGGATAGAGCCTACCAACAAGAGGAAGTGTGTAACACGGTTGAAATTGAGGAATATAACATACCAACTTTACGAGATCCATGTGAAGCAATGATAGATGTGGATCCATATGAAATATGCGAATTAAATGTACAAGAATGTTTTGAATATGATTTTCAGACAGATGACGAAGACGAGGATGAGGACGAGGACGAGGACGAGGACGAAGACGAAGACGAAGACGGAGATTAAAATTTGCGACACACAACACTACAAATGTGTAATTATTAATGCTACAAGTGCTATTTTTGTTGTTATCATTATTGTTCTTGTTGTTATTGTTATTGTGCTTTTTTATTATTGCTATTGTCGATTATTCTTTCTATTTTAATTTATCGTCCGAAATTTTGTCCCTAAATGCCGACAAGTCAAATATTATTAACGTGCCGTAACATTTCCGATATTCTAATTTCCATTGCAAAATTTGAGATGCCATAATTTTGGACTGAAAAAAAGACGTAGCAAATTTATGACCCAAATCAATGAGACGCTAATTTTGCTAGGGAATATTTACCGGTAGAAATTTGCGACGGACTCAAACCTGTCTGTTGCAAATTTTACAAATTTTTATCCGTCGCAAAACACAAACCTGACCGTCGCAAAATTGTGACGGACAATGTATCCTTCGCAAATTTGACGAGGGAATTTTCCAACTCGAAATTTGCGGCGGGTTTTTTATTTCCGTCGCAATTTTTTTTATAGTAAATTTGTGACGGACATGCTAGGTCCGTCCCAAATTTTTGTTGGCGAAATATTTGCGACAGACCTAATTTCCGTCGCAAAATTTGCGACGGACATTGGAGTGCCGTCGCAAATTTGCGACGGACGCTAATTTGCGTCGGAAGTGCTTGTCCGTCGCAAATTTGACGAGGGAATTTTCCCGCTCGAAGTAGATTTGCGACGAATTTTTTATTTCCGTCGCAATTTATTTTATCGAAAATTTGCAACGGACCTTGAACGTTCGTCGCAAATTTGCGACGGACATGCTAGGTCCGTCGCAAATTTTTGTTGGCAAAATATTTGCGACAGACATAATTTCCATCGCAAATTTGCGACGGACATTGGAGTGCCGTCGCAACTTTGCGACAGACATTGGACAGTTGTAGTCCGTCGCAAATTTGCGACGGCACTCCAATGTCCGTCGCAAATTTGACCAGGAAATTTTCCCGCTCGAACTTTGCGACGGATTTATTGGTTTGTCGCAAATTTGCGACGGATAGATTGAATCCGTAGAAAATTTGACCAGGGAATTTTACCGCTCGAACTTTGCGACGGATTTCTTTGTCCGTCGCAAATTAGCGACGGAACAAGAGTGTCCGTCGCAAATTTGCGATGGATTTTTTTGTCCGTCGCAAATGTGCGACGAACCAAGAGCATCCGTCGCAAATTTGCGACGGACTAGAGCTTCCGTCGCAAATCCCGATGGGCGGGGAAGCTACGACAGCAGTGGCGATAGGGGACGGCTGGGCGGCGACGGCGACGGACTGCTCTGCAATTGTTTTTGGGCAGATCTGAGTTGGGCAGGGGTGTTGGCGTAGAAATGGAGAAGAGAAGGAGTCGCAAATTTGCGATGGACCAAGATCGTCCGTCGCAAATTTGCGACGGATTTCTTGGTCCGTCGCAAATCTGTACCCCTTATCTTCTCCATTTCTTCGCCGATGCCCCTGCCCGACGCAGATCTGCCCGTCGCAATTGCAGAGCAGTCCGTCGCCGTCGCAGCCGTCGCCGTCCCCCGTCGCCGCCGCTGTCGCAGCTCCCCCGCCGGTCACCGCGCAGCCCCGCAGGCCCCCCCGCCCATCGCCGGTCGCGGGCCAGCCGCCCCCGAGGCCCCCGCCCGTCACCTGCCCTCGCCCCCGCGCTGCCCTCCGCCCGTCGCCGGTCTCCCTCGCCCCCGCCCCGCACCCCCCGCCTATCGCCCCCCGCCCCTCGCCGGTCGCGCCCTCGCCCCGCCCCCGTCTCCCGTCGCCCTCGCCCATCGCCCTGCCCCCCGACGTCGCCCTTGCCCCCGCCTCGCCCCGCCCCCCGCCGTCGCCCCCGTCGCCCTCGCCGCGGCCGCCGTCGTGACGACAGTCGCCAACTAGCCGCCGCCGCCGTGACCACCGCCCGACCGGCCAGTCGCCGCCGCTGTCGTGACCATCGCCCCGGCCAACCGCCGTCGTGACCATCGCCGCCGGCCAGCCGCCACCGACGCCGTTGTCGCCACCGCCGCCGCCACCGCCGCCGTCACCCACGCCCGTGCCGGGATCGCCACTGTCTATTCCGCCTGTTTTTGTTGTCCTTGAACCAAGTAAGTCAACTCTCTAACCTATAGTTAGTATAATTAGGTAATTAGTCGGATTTGGTTAGGGATTATTTGGGATTATTTAGGATTACTTTTCATTGGCTAAATTACGGGTTGATTTCAGGATTGCATGTGGCTTTGATTGATGGGCGACTGGTTAATTTGTTTATTATGTAGATGATTAAGTGTTAAATGACGATAGGATAGGATGATTGATTAAGCGTTTTCACAGAAAATGCTTGAAAATTACACAGTTCTATAAAAAATCAGCGAAAATTATGGAAAATTAAAAAATGGTACATGCTAACAACAAATATGAAATTTGATCGTAAAAGTTTGTTAACATTTTTAACAAACTAAAATTTCATAATATCACAAAATTGTAAAAATTAATAGTGTTCACCCATTTTCAGTGAAATTTAGATTTTTTAACGTTCCGGAGAGAAAATTATTAAAAAATTTAAAATTTCCATAACCTGATAAAAATGGATTAACATAAATGCACTCACCCATTGTGAGGGAAATTTTTTTTTTGGTGAAGGAAAATTACAAAAATATAAAATTTAAAAATGTACAAAATTGCTTAGAAAACATGTGGCCATCAACTTGCAGTAAAATTTAAATTTTTTTAGATGGCAAAAAAAATTGGAATTTAAAAATTTCCACAATTTCACGGAATGACTTATAATACCTATGGCCACCCACTTTTAGTTATATTTAATTTTTTTAACGCGCTCTAAAAATTATTAAAATAAAGAAGGACTAAAATTTGGGAAACTTTACCTAACAGCTTAGACTACCTGTGGCCACCCAATTTTAGTATGGAATTTTTTTTTCACGGAAAAAATTTTATATTAAAAGTAATAATTTAAAATTTCTTACAATTTTAAAATTTCAAAACTTTACATAATGTCTTAGAATATCGGTGGCTACCAACTTTTACGGAATTTTTTTTTGCACTAAAAAAAAAATTAACAATAATAATAATTTATTTCTTACAAAACTTTACAGAATGACTTAGAATATTTATGGCCACCCACTTTCAGTGAAATTTAAATTTTTGTACGTGGTAAAAAAAATTTAATGAAAATGCATGCGATTCATATAGTGATGTTTGATACCTGTGGCCACCCATATCGTACTCATACATTGATGTTTCATATCAAAATGAATGGGATTCATAGTATATTTGTTTGTAGGAAATTGCATGTCATAAGCACTCGACATTGGCTCATTTCAAGGAAACATTTTCTCAGTCTTTCCATCAAAATGGTAAACTTCGTCATGTACATCATTATGTGTTCGTCCTGCGTCTCAATAGTTCTTTACATATTCGCATAACCTTCCTACTTGTTAGTTTAAACGTGGAGGTCATGTGTCTAGAAGACAAGACTCTTCCTCGTCCTTGTCCCCGTCCCTTTCCTCTACTCCTATCCCGACATCTAACCCGCAACCACAATATGATTCGTCACAATATGAGCACGTTGGCCCTTCCTCCGACACTCAACAACATGTTACGGGACTTCACCACATGCGAACTGAACGTTCTCCAGTTCAATCTCCTGTACATTCCTTTCCTTCCGTTCCACCCAATTATAAGGCGGAACAATCGAATATTGACGGAAACAGAAGTCAAGAAGATAACCGATTTTTCATATGCCCATTTGGAGATTCGTAAGTGCTTCATTTTTATTTTAGTATATATCATGCATACGGGCTTTAGATATTGATGTCAACTGAATTATCCATGTTACACAATATTCGTATGAATGCAGATTCACGGATGCTACGTCTGTTGTGAGGGGTTTGAACAAAATAGTAAGAAACTTATGGATGGGAGAGTATATTAATTACAGAAGTGTTCCACAAGAAGTGAAAGAAATGTGGTGGAATGAGTTTAAGGTAAGTTTTACATATTTTATTTTCTCACCATATGAAGTTTGGTGTAGTATATTGTTGGTCAAGAATGATGTAAAGGGACCAGAACAACTCTGTAGTTTTCGATACCTAAATGACCAGATATTTTCCCCGACATGAACTTTACAAAATCTGTCTATATGTGTCTGGTGCATGGTTATGGATATGTGATCATCATAATAATTTTCAATTTATGTTTTTATTCATTGCAGCGGAAGTTCACGTGGGACGAAGTGGAAGACAATGAAGTGAGAAGAATTTTCGATAAAAAAATAAGTGATTTTATGTGAAATGTTATGAATAGAGCGAAGAGCAGGCAAGAGAAGCCGTCTTTCTTTACAGCTGACAATTGGGTGGCAATTAACACATTTTGGACATCTGAACAGAGTCGGCAACTCTGTGAGCAGAATAAGAAGAATCGATCTTCTAGTTCTAGTGATGGTTCAGCCACATATGCTGGGGGCTCTATCAATATTGCGGAGCATCGCAAACGACTGGTAAGTTTGTTAAATGAGTTATAAGTTAATTTAATTCAATTATTCAAGTTTACATTTTGTAGGCACATGAATTGAGGACGGAACCGACATTTGCAGCTACATTTGAACGCACATTTCAAAAGAAAGATAAGACATGGACTGGCGATCGAGCAAAAGCTGTTAAGGTATGTAAGGTTATACTTTGGCTTATATATAAACTATAATGAAAACCGTGAATGTTTATAGTGATTTTATTTTCATCTACATTGTTAATGTAGGAAAAATATGATGATCTTTTAATGAGTAGTGCTAGTGGTAGTGATGATTGTCCTGAGTCCCGGCCACCAGTTGATAATATGGCATTATGGATTGAGGCAACGGGTGGGGCAAAAAAAGGGAAAATATTTGGGCTGGGATCGTTGTCAAGGATGTTCATGCCGAATAGTCTTGGAAGTTCATCATCCGCTGGGACTAGTCGAAGGAGGTCACGAACAGAGGAGCAATTGACCGAAGAAGTGGGTCGTCTGAAAAATTTACTTGTTAGGAAGGATGAACGAATATATAACTTGGAAGAACAAATGAGAATCGTTATGCAACACATTAACCTCCAACGCCATGACGGACCTCCTGTACCTCCAGCCAATCCAATAGGTGATGACTAACACATTCATGCCGAGAATGCTGATGCTGATGATGATGATGATGATTTTCTCCAGTCTCCCTAGTTAAAATTTTGGGTAAGCTTGCTTCATAATCTTGGTTTTTCATAATCTCACTCATATTCATATATAAGAACATTTATGTTCGTCCTGAAACGTATTTTTGTTATTTTACACCTAGTTCCACATCCATGCTAAAACGCTGTTTTTATATTCTGGACTGATTTATGTATCGACATTTCCTCAGGTCTTGACAAAGGTGACTACTTTTGATGTCCTGCCATCGTACCAAAGCCGCCTCTTCTTCTGTATGGTTTTTTTGCGTCTTCTATGTTTGTCCCGTCTCTTAGTTCATGTTTTGAATGTGTTGTAAGATTGGATATCAAATAGCATCATGTCATACTATATAACTTTCATTCTGTTATTTGTTTCAATTATATGTCATTACGGCTGATTTGTCAACATTTATGGTTTGTTCGTTTTGCCGTTTCAATTATATGTCATTGTCTCCTTTGATTGATATGGACAATAATTTATGGCTGAAATGATGTAAAATAACGACGAATATTTTAAGTCGAATTTTGCTGTTATTAAAGTTTGTCGCTAAGTTGCGATCATATTCGCGACGAATTTTCGACGATATTCGCGATGAATTTCCCGATGATTTTGCGACGAATTTTGCAACGAATATTGTTGGCGAATTTTGCGACTTTATTGCCACGGATTTTTGCGACGAATTTTGCGACGGATCGAGTTCGCCGCAAATTTACGATGAAATTTGCGACGAATTTGCGACGGATTTTTCCGACGAATTTTGCGACGGAACGAGTTCGTTGCAAATTTGCGACGAAATTTGCGACGGATTTTCGCGACGAATTTTACGACGGATAGTGTTCGTCGCAAATTTGCGACGAAATTTACGACGAATTTGCGACGGACGTTTGCGACGAATTGTATTCGTCGCAAATTTGCGACCAAATTGCCACGAATTTGCGACGGAATTTTGCGACGGACTATGTTCGTCGCAAATTTGCGACGATATTTGCGACGGATTTTGCGACGAATGTTGCGACGGATTGAGTTCGTCGCAAATTTGCGACGGAATATTTGCGACGGATTGTATTGGTCGCAAATTTGCGACGAATTTTGCGATGAATTTTGCGACGAATTTTTTAATTTTCCGTCGCAAAAATTTGCGACGCCCGAGTAGCGACGGAATTTTTTCCGTCGCAAGGATTTTTCCGAAATTTCCGTCGCAAATTTCGTCGCAAAAAACAAGTTTTTTTGTAGTGGTGGCATTGGCTCTAGAGGGCCGGGATTCATTTTATCTTTCACAAAGTGGCTTTTGACCTTTGTTACGCTTCTTGATAAAAAAGAAAATATGAATAAAAATATTGAGAAAATTCAAGAATGACTTTGCATATTAAACATAATCGATTACTGTGCATATTAATTCTTTTATTTTGACGAAAAACTCAAATTCAACAGTTTGGAAGAGCTATAAGCCCAATCGGATAAACCATTTCACTTTTTTTTTGCTTTTTACTAAATTATGTTGTCAAAGGTTTCTCATGTGCTAACAGACTAGGGAAATGTTAGACTTAGAAAGACTGATTTACATAATTGATTTACCAATCGATATGTCAAATTGTTATCAAATCTGAAATACGACTCACTTATTTAAAGGGTCGCTCGCGGTCCGCATACTCACTGTCTAGCAATCCACATTTGTAGTCCTGTCTTAGTAAGTAGAGAACAAGTCGGCACAATTATTATATAAGTATTTTTGTTCACACGATGATGTAGATTGTTCATGGGCTTTTCTCCCGATTTTAAATAGGGTCACACCAGATGTTTCATCGTCACTAAATTTGGTGGAAAAATTGGAGACTGGTTGATGAAAGAGCAATTTAGGAGACTCTAGAACTGGTCAAGGCCAAAGATACCCATCGTATTGATCCTTTTTCTTTAATCCTAGCAACCCTAATCACCCAATCATAAGGATGAATCGAGACGAATAGCACATATTATGAAAACAACCAATGTGAAAAGATCAATTGAAAAAATGGACTTCTAGGGTTTTGCGTGGTCTGGTGCTCTTTACTATCTTTAATCATGGTTAGGTGACCTACGACCAGCAGTGGAGGGTTGTGATTAGTGGGAGGAGGCTGTTGGCTTTGGTGTGAAGGAAAACGAAATACCAATGCTAGGGTTTTGTCTCATTCGCTTTCTCTTTAATTTCTTTTATAATCACCAAGCTGAGGTTTCCTCCACTTTCGATGTGTGTGTCTTTTACTTTACTTTTCTCGAAAGCCTCGCAGCCTTTTTCGAAACCATGTACGAGGATGCGCCAAAGACACTTCAAAGGGTGGAGCGACTGCTTGCCTCATTAAGTTATTTCGTTACTATTAAATATATATTACGAGATTTACTTTTGGGATACGATTCAAGCTCTCCATCGATAAAAAGGTACGAAAATTCTGTTCTCCAGCGAGCAGGTGAGGGTCCGGGGAGCCGCCCCGTGACTCCAAAAGGTTTTTATAGTTTTAGCCTATATTTTATTGATAGTTTGGATTTTAACTCATGAATAATTATCAAGTATATATAATTCATTTTTCTTGTAATTGAAGATTGTAACAGAATTGTGGGAGACGCTTATTATAATGAAATTATCTATTGGATGTAGTCTTAGTTTAAGGGAGAACCACAATAACATTACATGTTTCGATTTCTCTTTCTCGCATTTGTTTTCTATTTCGTTGTTTTTATACTTCTAATCCTAACAATTACTAAGAATCTTAAAGACTGATTTAACAAAATTGGTTTACAGAATGAAGTTTTCAATTCCGAATAATCCTTAAAATAAGTGAGTCATAGTCAAGAATCGATAACAATTTGACATGTCATTTGGTAAATTATTCTTGTAAATCCATCTTAATAAGTCTGATATTTTACACGTAATTATTTTGCATGAAATTTATGCAATGGGACATAATTGCTGTACAAAATTTTATGCGACAGATGAGTTTGTATAATTTAGCATTTTCCGGTAAAATTACTTTACGAAATTGATGCGACAGATTTTTGTTGATTGTGTTGACATACGATTCACTTAATTAAATAGTTAATTGTAGTTCATCACATCATTTTAGAATCCGTCGATGTCGATCTAATAGATACTTAGAGGCAGTGAAGGGACCGAAAACTGTTGCAACTTTTTTTATCACGTCTCTCAAGCATCTTTACACCAATAGCATAATCGTGTTCACGTGTCATGATCGGATTTTATAATCATGTCACATCGATCGTTGCAAAATGATATGTTTTCGTTAATCATGCTATAAAACTTATATATGTCAAATTCGTGCCAATTCTATCACCTGTGTATTTATCGTATAATCGTGATAAACATGATAATTGATACCCTTACCAAAAAAAAAAAAACATGATAATCGATATCTAAAATTGCCAGTCCCGGCATAGACGTGGTTAACATTCCAAATGTTCTCACTTTTTCAAAATAAAATAATAAAGGCACTTATTTTTGCCTACGTCCTGTAATTTGCTCTTAATTAAATTAAATGGAGCCCGTTGGTTTCCATTTTCAACCAGAAAATGATGTCAAGCGCTATCGTTGTTCGAGAACGTCGACAATCACCATAAAAAAATTAAACAAATATTTTTTCCCATAAACAGGGAAAATAATATATATATATATATAAAGCATACCGTCGTTTGTCGCACGGTTTATGTTAAAATTGAGATCTCCAATCTAATTTAAATATCTATATAATCTTTCTTCAGAAAATTAAAAACAATGAAAAATTACAGTTACAATCTCTTCGGAAGCAATAAAAAAAGGAGGAAAAAATCAAGTCTATTTATGCACGTCATCAACTTAAAAATTCCTCTCTACTTTTTCTCGTCGATTTGTGTACTATTTTGCAATATATATATATATATATATATAATACTTTACCTCATACATAAGATCATTATAACAAAGATTAAAATAGCAATAAAATAAACAAATTAGCTTTAAGTCGCATTAGAAACGCAACGTAGGATTCAGGCATATGTCCTTCGCCTTTTCAATTTGGGAATTACAATAATATTCTGTTGTGGTACGATCCAATAGCATGTTTCGTGAAAATGACGTGAGCTTAGCTGACACAGATAACACTAGGTTGCCTCACCATCCACCCTGTCATTCTTCGAAGGCCGCTTGTTTTCTATATGTAGCGACTGGTTGTTGAAAATATTTCTGTGTCACATAGCAAATTTATTTTAATTTATAAACTTGAATGTACGACTTCTATAGTTGAAGTGATTTTTTAGGAGAAATGTGTAGGGAGCGCATAGCAGAAGTCTCATACTTAACTGAACCGATTTCTTTGGAGATATATAAAATGTGTTAGGAGCACGTAGGAGAAGTCCGATACCTTCATCCAGGAAAAATCATCAAGAGGGAGCCCAAGTTCAAATCCGTCAATATATCAAGTTGGACCGACATTTGCTTAAAAGCTTAAATTCATGAGTTATGAGCCAATTTAAATATATTAATTGCTCCATATCACATCAATTCTTCAATGTTGGACTTTTTAACACAACTCATACGCGAATTCTAACAATCTCCTCTTACGTGTGAATTCAGTGTTAGGCCATTCCCCCTAATCTAGGTTTCTTTTGCATCAAGATATCTCAACTTTAATTTCCATCAACACTCAACTTCATCTCCGGTTTCTTTCTTCAGACTGAAAACCATGAAATTTGCTATCGGGCCCACATTGCTACACCACAACACCCAACACCGAGAAACTGCATTGGTTGCCCAATTCTTTCCTTGAGATATTCGCCAACACCGGCACTAATCAACCATTGGCTCTAATACCATATCTTAGGAGCACGCAACAGAAGCTTAATACCTTCACCCGAGATTAGAGCCAAGAGGAAGTTTAAGTCCGAGCCCGGCCTCATATCTAGTTAGATCCACCGTCCCTCAAAAAATTAAACTTATGATTTATTGACCAACTTGGTTATATTAACCGTTCCACACCACATCAATTATTCGATATGAGATTTTTTAACACAACTCATACGTATATCATAACAAGATGTGACATGACCCTCATAACGTACAAGTTTCTTAAGTTACATCATGAGTTAGCAATAGTATGACTTGCAATTGACCTTTCGCTCGTATGGATTATTGCATAATAAGTGGTAGCATCAACAAGGTTAAGCTGTATTTGAAATTACGCCTTCCACGATTCTAAAGATGGCCTTTATGAAATTGACATGCTCGAAACAGAATGCTAAGCTCATTTCGCATCGCTCGACCGGACTTTTTGTTGGTAATTCCATGGTGCAACGATCCTTTCGTTGTACATATTACTTGTCGTTAAGAGTTATCAAGTGAGGGTTCTCAAATTAAACGGGGCAGGATTTAGTCAATAGTTTAAACGCTTCTTCAGCAAGAAAATTAATCATGGTGATTATTGTGAGTTAATCATGTCATTAATGTAATAATCTAAACGAATTTGGGAACGGAAAAACCTTAATGGCCTCGATCGGTTGGGCCAGCTCATGAAAACACTAACCCTTTTGGACGAAAGATGGGCTTACAGTGTGCCTAATGTTGGGCGAGATCCAATAAGGCATTATGCTTCAATAACAAAAAAATTGCATGAGCAAGATCCACAGAGTCATTAAGAGAAATGAACTCTCATTACATAAGGACTCAAATTCAAGTTCGGAAAATTTGAGAAATTTAAAGAATCAAATTATAGTTATCTTAGTTAGTTTTTGATTATATATGATGTCGTCCCTTGTTTGATAGCGTTGGATTATTATTATTCATCATTTATACTGGTTTTCATGAATTCTTTTCTTCTGAAAATCAAAGAGTCAAATCGGTTTTCAAGTTTACTTTTTATTGCGGTACATTGGATGTGACACTTTAATGCTAGTAAAAAAGCTTTTGAACAGAGGCATCATTTGTTACTATCTTGATGCAAATATTTGTTTCCTTGTCGATACTATTATACAGTATTGAAATGTCACATGATATAAGTATCGTGCAAGAAGATTTTACTTTTGTGAAGGAATGACTGACCATTTCCGACATAGCTATCTCAATTCTTTCCTCTAGTTCTATTCCCTTGATTTTGGTGAACTCCTCAAGTTGGTAGTTGGCTCGAGCATCTAAAAAGTTATAGTTCAAGAAATGGAGGTCATAACCCATTCAATCTCGCCAATTATATGAAAGCCGCTCTAAATCGGGATCACCTGCATATGTTAAAAAGCCTTAGCTTAACTAGCTCATGGAACTTGCGGTTGCTTTATGGGCCTTCCGATAGCGAGCCTGTATGTTCATCCACGTAGTTATAAAAAGAATGCTTTTAGATATATGGTATTAGATACAAGTATAAAAAGGCAAGAAAAGCCTCAAAAACAAGTAAGATAGGATTTTTTTAGTGCCATAACTCCTCTCTTGCGCAAGAACGAAGAGTGGCACGTGAAATTAAAGAACGAGAAATAAGGTGCATAAAAATTTACGCGAGGAAACTTTGCCTTGACCCATATGATCAAGACCTCATTTAAAGATTTAAAGTTGTTAAACAAAAGCCGGCAACAGCACCGCCATTAATCGATGTGAGCATTATAGAACTTCCATGAAAGTTTAGAGGAGACGGGGAAATTCGAGACAATGCAAATGACGAAAAGCCAAGACGAGACCCGATTGGTTTCGGCCGCACTGAATCGTAGTGTGTCTCAAGCGAAACTTGCATGATCTATTCGTTGGCACCACCCCGAGCGCACGTGCGAGCACAGCGTGGGGGAGGGGGCGGCGTGCACGAGAGTGAAAAGTAGTGGAGGGTGTTGGATTGATGAGATCTGGCGCACACGAGAGTTGGTTAGGTCCCTCACATGATCCACGAATCTCACAGCTAATTTATCTCCTTCCAACTTTTCAACGACGGCGACAACTCTTTTGATCTCAACCTTCCTTTATGTCTCCTTCCTCTTTGTACTATAGCTCATCTCTCCTTACATTAAGAAACACCCACAAACGCAACTCTCTTTTTCATCTCAAAACTTCATTAATCCTATCTAGATTCATAAATTGTATATGTAGGTTTGCCGTCAACGTATAATACTTAATTAGAAATATCATACAATGTGGATGTACGCACATCTTTGTCGAACATGCGAATAATCAAGAATCAAACCTCTTCATTAGGCATGCATTCTTAAATTTTGTAAAGGTGTCAACTCGGATACAGTAAATCATCAATAGACAAAAAGGAAGGTTGTTGAAATATTTTCAGTGCAAGAATGGTAAATGCTACTAAAATGGTATGGCAATGAGTTCTATAAGTTGAGTACTACAATCTAGAGTCTTATTCTTTTCGCCGTAAAAATCAATTTTATCTTCCGTGCATGTATTATCTTTCATTCTTTCTTACTATACCACAATCTAGGGTTTCATAGTTTTCGCCGTAAAATTCTAAAAGCATGATTGATCATCATGGTCATTGCCAAGAGCTTGTTCGATAACATGGCTCAGTTTATTTTATAGATCTCTCTCTCTATCTCTCTGTATGCATTCATACAAATATATTATCCAATCTCAGTGAGGTTATCTATGGTGGACCGTTGTAAAATACAACTTAGATATAAGGTTGATGATTGGTCATTATTCGGTCAATGGACAGGGACTGTCATCATCTCACTCGCTTTAATCAATAAAATAACTTAGATCTCTTTAATTTAATATACCAACAAGAAATGACAAAGCAATAGAGCATCACCTCGGGCCCCTAGGCTGACTACAATAATATGGGCCAACGCATCTACAATTGAACGATTCCCCATCGTCGTGTTCCCGAAGCAAACTATACAATAACCAAAATATGCTGCATGGGCAGGCAAATTTTCCTGTTATAGCTATGTCTGCGGTCCAACCCCAACCCATTAATATTCCATCGTTTGATAAACTAATTTAATCGCACTTTCCCAGGTTAAAAAGAGAGGAAAAGAGGAGACAAGCCAGCGGACGAGTTTTGTAGATAAATGCAGTCCACGGGTGTACCGGTCCGGAAAACAGAAGCCCTAACCATCTCCGCCATAAAAGTTTTGTGTCCTCCCTCTTCGTCTTCTTCCTCCTCTATTCTTGCATGCTAAGTCTTCTTTGCTCCGATCTCGCACCGAGCACCACTAAAAAGCACAGGCGAGTCGGAAAGAAGTCGGCGAGTGGACGGAGAGAGAGAGAAGTGATAAAGATTCGAGTATGGAGCCGAACCGGAGCCGGAGCCGGAACCCGAACCCTCCTCAGGGGCTAACCCCGGAGGAGCTCGCAGAGCTCGACTCCGTCATCCGGACCTACCACAGGTTCGAGCCCTCGCCGAACACGTGCACGTCCCTCATCACCCAGAAGATCGAGGCCCCCATCAGGCACGTCTGGCCCTTGGTCCGCGGCTTCGACAGCCCGCAGCGGTACAAGCACTTCATCAAGAGCTGCCGCATGCAGGGCGGCGGCGGCGGCAGCGACAGCGACGGCTCCGTGCGCGTCGGGTGCGTGAGGGAAGTCACGGTCGTGTCGGGCATCCCGGCATCGACGAGCACCGAGCGGCTCGAGATCCTGGACGACGAGCGGCACGTCCTGAGCTTCCGGGTCGTCGGGGGCGAGCACCGGCTGAACAACTACCGGTCGGTGACGTCGGTGAATGAATTCGAGAGGGAAGGGAAGGTGTACACGGTGGTGTTGGAGTCGTACGTCGTGGACATTCCCGAGGGCAACACCGGCGAAGATGCGAAGATGTTCGTCGACACCGTGATAAAGCTGAATCTCCAGAAGCTCGCGGTTGTATCCATGGCTTCTATGCATGGAGGGCACGGTTGATATCGCCGTCGACTACATGTGGCTCGCGCCGACGAGGCGGCCAATTTATTAGGTGAAATTCTTGTCTAGACCCGATTCCGCCCCAAGATGAGGGGTCAATCGCTAATAGGGTTTTTCTTTTTCTCTTTTGTGATCGGACGGCCGTGATTAGTTTGGGTTCATGGTGTATTGGGGTTTACTTGCTTCCATGCGAAGTATAAATGTTTGCTTGAGAAGGAGAGACCTAAGTTAAGTATGCTAGTAGCGATCGATGCTTTTTTTTTTCTTGGTTTTCTATGAGATGTTGAAAGATAGCACATTTCTGCAAAGCTGACTTATTTTGCACTTATTTTCAAATGTTAAAGATCTTGAGTAAGAGCTTGAAATTGAAGTCTCTCTCTCTTTCTAGCATCGACTCCTTTTGCCATCCTGTGGTTTTAATCATTTCCATGGCTATGGGCCATTAGGATTCTCGGATGTACATTGACTTGTGCATTGGCTGCTCTACCACTTTGTGCCTTGCTAGTCTCAATTTCCCACCTCAGTTTCCGTGCACTCAAGTTCGAAAAGAGTGTGAAATGAGAGTCAAAAGCCTTAGCTCTGTTTCGTGCTCTCTTTGGGTTCTGATTACGTGAAACCTACGATCTTGATTGCATCGGATTCTTTCACTTTGTGTCAATGTAAGAATACTCACTCTCCATAGTACTCAAATTCGAGCTATAGGATTATATTTTCCTCCGTTCCTTGCACATTTCTCAGACCATACTTTTGACTTTTTTGCATTGGACGTATGGGTGTTACCCGCATGCGTGTTTTTTTCATTAAATTCTAGATTTGGGTGATGCCCGCATTTGTGAAACACAAACTGCGACCTGGTTTGAGGGAAATATAGCCCCGTGAGTGAATATACTCGGGATGTTTTGGATACACAAGGACCCGACCTAGTAATGTTGGTGAGGGCCTGACACGACTCGACGGCCTATACGAGTTGGGCGCGAGTGCTCCAGAAGCTTTGTGTGATACAAACTCTTCTTTCCAATTTCTGAGAGGGTTGTCTTCAAGTACCTCACCAAATGAAAGGAGCCGAAGCTCCGACATAGCTCTCCACAGTCTGTCCATTTGCATGCAATGACGGCAAGGTTCACAATTACATTCTTTATTTTAACATGTCGGTGCCTGTACCCTACCCTTTAAACTCCCCATATATCTTATGTCTTTCCCAGCGAGAAGACTCCTGATGATCCCAATATTCGAGCAAGAACCGAGATGGAGCCTTCTAAGGATCTACTCAAGTCCAATCTTGAAATGCTTTTGTATTCATTGAAGGGATAGTGACACAAATAGTCCTTAAAATTTGACTCAATGTGCAATATGATTCCCAAACTTTTAATTTGTTTAATATGATCCTTAAACTTTAATCCGATATTCAATGTGGACCTTGAATTTTTAGTACATATTCAATATAGTCCCTGAATTGTATAAAAATCTTATATAGTTCAAAAAATTCAGAGATGGCATTTAACAAATTAAAAATTTAGGAACCACATTATATATTGAGTTAAAAATTCATGAATCACATAACACATTAGGCAAAAATTCATAAATTATATGTGTCATTTTTCCTTCATTGAAACGGTTCAAGCAAACGAGTGAGAGAGATGGATAGATACTAGGTGGGTAATTGGATGCTCGTGAGGCTTTCGATCTCAAGTACGAGATACACAAATTCAACGTCGAGGGGATGAGGCTCTCTCCATAGGGAAACTTGTGATCGTGCTTAAAGGGGAACATGTGACCTCGAAGACTCATCATAATCGACCTTTTCAGCACGTCAACTTATCTTATCCCACTCACTTATTACTTTCAAGAAGACTTTCTGCTGTACACCTGTCTGTCCTCCTCCATTTCCTGTCATCTTCTTCTACTCTGCGGCGAACCCAATCACGACTTTTGCTACGGCGGCGTCCACCCATTGAATGCGTGATTTGGCAGCTGCATCGCTTATACATGAATGCTGATAGATCACAAAACCTTCGACTTCTCTATGGTCTACATATATGTCACTTATCAAAAGCCGACATCTGACTTTAATGAACCTGAGGGTACGTTTGTTGAAATGAAACTGTTTTTAAAAAATTATTTTTTGATTTTTAAATATTTGGGCAGCAAAAAATTAATCAACCCACAAAAAAACGTTTTCATTGGCTAAAAACAACAATGCTAGATATGGAGGAAATGACTTCTCCTTTTAGCACGAAGGAAATCACTTTTCCTAAAATTTTCAGCGAAACAAAAGTATCCTAAAAGTAATGTCGGATTTTGTTTGATTGCTAGTGGAAAAATCAGTGTCTATCACGGAGTAGCAACGTAACGGCGACAGATCGATCTTCCTGACAATCAAATGACACGGACTTTGATTCTTCACGCTCGCTCGTCTCTCGATCTCCTCGTGCACCGGGACAGGGCGACCTGCACGTCTCAGAAGATTTCGCTGGCTCGCAAACCTATATAATGTGTCGTAGGACAGGTTTCCCAGGAAAAAAAAAGAACAAAAGAGAATAAACTTGGTCGTTGCTCTCTAATGTTCACCCTTCATCAATGGTGAAAATGTTCACGAGGACACTAGTCTTTTATGGGTCTTTTGGTTGACCAAGACTTGGGCCTCTTATCGGGTCAGAAATTGGGCCGACAGCACACGTGTTGATCGATATGGACTGGGCGCCCGATGAGATATAACGGGTCGGGTCAAAAGGAGAAAAGTGCACACGAGAGAAATTCACATAACAATAGGATTCTAAGGTGCTGAATTTATTATTGTAATAGCTTCGACCATATTTTGTATTTACTAACATTTAAAGTCCTAAATTATAAAGGTCTTCACACAATAAGGATTGCCGATTTAATGTTTCAATTTTTGATTTGCAGCTATAAGAAGAGGTGATAATTTGGAAAAGTTTTTATCTAATTACTATGTTTTAATGTTGAGAAAACAAGAACGATGAAGACGTATTTTTGGGGCAATTTATTTCATCTTCCTTCACATTGTACATATATGCATTTTTCATACAAAAAAAGAAGGAAAGAATAAGTAAGATTACAGCGATTACACTCTCCTACTTTATCTCCGAGTATCCTTGATTGAATCAATTCAAATCAAGGTTAAAGATAAAATCATATCTTTTTCCAACACTTCCCCTCAAGTTGGTGCATAAATATCTTAGATGCCCAACTTGTCAAGTGAACTGTAAAAGATCCTACTCGATACAGCCTTCGTTAGTATATCCGCCAGTTGATCTTCCGATTTTACATAGAGAGACCGAACCACTTTGATATCCAGGTTCTACTTAATGAAATGACGATCTACCTCAATATGTTTTGTACGATCATGCTGAACAGGATTATGAGATATATCGATGGCTGCCTTGTTGTCACAAAACAACTTCATCTCGGACATAGGAGTATAACCAAGTTCTGTCATTAATCTCTTAAGCCATAGAAGTTCGCAAAGACCTTTGTGCATCCCCCTGAATTCTGCTTCCGCACTTGATAATGCTACAACGTTTTGCTTCTTGCTTCTCCAAGTAACTAAGTTTCCTCCGACAAAAGTAAAATATCCTGAAGTTGACCTCCTATCAAATACACTCCCAGCCCAGTCAGCATCCGTAAACCCCTCAATTTCAAGGTGTCAATTCTTCAAAAAAAGAATTTCTCTTCCTGGAGCTCCCTTCAAGTAGCGCAGTATTCTTATCACAGCATCCATATGATCTTCACTAGGGGCATGCATAAACTGACTAACAACACTCACAGCATAAGCAATATCAGGTCGAGTATGCGACAGATAAATTAATTTTCCCACCAACCTTTGATACCTTTCTTTGTTAATTGGTATCTGATCTGGATACTCCCCAAGTCTATGGTTCTGTATAACTTGAGTGTCTGCGGGCTTACAATCTAGCATCCCCACTTCCGCTAATAAGTCCAACATGTATTTCCTTTGCGAGAGAAATATTCCACCTTTAGATCGTGCCACTTCTATTCCTAGGAAGTACTTTAGTCCCCCTAGATTTTTCATCTCAAATTTTGAGGACAGTCTTTCTTGAAGTTTAGAGATTTCCTCTTAATCGTCCCCTGTAATAATTATATCATCAACATAGATAATCAATACAGTTATTTTTTTCTAACAACGCCTTAAGAATAATGTATGATCTGCACCACTCTGAATATACCCATATTTCTTCATCGCCGCACTAAACCGGCCAAACCAAGCACGGGGTGATTGTTTCAACCCATACAAAGATCGTTCTAGCTTGCAGACCAATCCAAACCGTGAAGGAAAAGTGTACCCCGGTAAAATATCCATATAAATTTCTTCTTCCAGATCGCCATGAAGGAACGCATTCTTGATATCAAACTGATGCAGTGGCCAATCTAGATTCGCCGCTAAAGACAGTAAGACCCGAATAGTGTTAAGTCTTGCGACAGGGGAAAACGTCTCCTGATAGTCTACCCCATATGTCTGCGTGTATCCCTTCGCTACTAGCCGTGCTTTGTATCTCTCGACGGAACCATCCCCTTTATACTTAACCGTGAAGACCCATTTGCACCCCACCGTCTTCTTCCCTTCAGGTAACTTCATCAACTTCCAAGTCTTATTCTTTTGCAATGCCTCCATTTCCTCCTCCATCGCCTGAACCCACTTAGGATCTTCCAAAGCCTCTTGCATTCCACTCGGGATGTGAACTGAGGATACATTCAACACAAACGCCTTCAATGGTTCTGATAGTCTCCTCGTCGAAACATAATTTGCAATAGGATACTTGGATTTCTTCCCCCCAACATCAGGTGAGTATCGGTCAGGAGGCTTGCCCCTATTATGTCTGTCAGGTAACTTATATCCCACAGATATATCAGAATCATCAAGTAAACAAGATGTAGTAGTAGGGAAAATTACCTCAGGGATATTCTCAGGAGATGAGTCAGATTTGGGTGTTGAAGAGAGAGGGAGCTGTTCTTGTATATTCGGTTTTGGGGGCTGTTCTTGTATATTCAGTTCTTGTACATCCATAACTGCCGGTTGCAGAGCTTGCTCATTGTCACCATTTTCCACTAGTTGCTTTTCATTTTCTGGCGACATTCTCGCCGGTTGTTGCTCATTTCCGGGCTGCACCTTTTGCACTTCCTTCTGTCCTCCAAACATGGCACCACCAACTTGCCACCAATTCACACTTTCTTCCTCTATCTCCCCCTGAAAGGAAGAATTGGTGCTCGGATAGAAAAAATCTGACTCAACAAACGTGACATCCATTGTTACATAGGTTTTTTTAGTAGCCGGATGATAGCAGCGATAACCCTTCTGATGTGTACCATATCCCAAGAAAACACATCGAACTGCACAGGGATCAAATTTGGTTCGATGAGTCTTTGAAATATGGACATAAGCAACACACCCGAATACTCAAGGGGAAATAAGCAAGACAGATGATAAGGTAGCATGTATAGACAGCACTTGTAGAGGTGTCTTGAAATCCAATACCTTGGATGGCATTCGATTTATGAGGTGAATGGCTGTCGCAACTGCATTGTCCCGGAAACGTTTAGGAACGTGACCTTCAGTGAGAAGGACACGAGCGGTCTCTAAAATATGTCTGTTCTTTCTCTCCGCTACTCCATTCTGCTGTGGTGTGTGAGCACATGATGTCTCATGCAGTAGACCATGTTCCTGAAAATAGTCCCTAAGTTGCGCATTAACGTACTCTCCACCATTATCACTTCTTAAAATTTATAACTTTCCACCAAATTGTGTTTGCACCATTCTATGAAATACCCGAAAAACATTAGCCACCTCATCCTTATGTTTCAAGAAATAGAGCCAAGTCATTCTTGTGCAATCATCCACAAATATAACAAACCAGCGACATCCCGAAACTGCAGTAACGGGAGAAGGCCCCTAAACATCAGAATGGACTAAGGAAAATGCAATGCTACTCTTATTCAAACTGATTGGAAATGGCACACGATGACTTTTGGCCAAAATACAAGTCTGACATTGAAAAACTAAATCTGGTAAACTGGAAAATAATTCATGAAGTAAATGTTTCATATAGCCAAATGAAGGATGCCCCAATCGGCGATGCCATAGCCAGATTTGCTTCTCTTTGCTACTAGATAAGCCTCGCACTCGGTGCACCCTCTCAGAACTGAAGTCATCCAAATAATAGAGCCCCCCCTCTTAGTACCATGCCCAACTATCTCCTTCGTGAGAATATCCTGAAAAAGACAAAATTGTGGATACATCAAGATAACACAATTCAAATCTTCAACCGCTTGCCCCACTGATATTAATTTCATGGACAAAGATGGTACAAGTAAAGTATTCAATAGTGATATAGAAGAGGAAATAGCAACGGTTCCAGCCTCGGTCACTGGATATACAATCCCATTAGCATTTGAAATATTCTACCGCCTAGGTTTAGTATAACTGACAAAATCATCTGTTGTGAAGGTCATATGATCTGTTGCACCTGAGTCAATAATCCATTGACTACATTTATCTCGAGAATTACTAATGAAAGCGTGACCATAATTACCTTCACCTCCAGTGATTGATTCATTGTTTGATTCTACCTGTGGCATCAGTGATAGCTGAGCCTCCTCAGTAACAAGTGATGCCTTCCCTGTTTCACCATTCGTTGCAATCTCTACTTGTTTGCGTGCTTTCAGCTCCTTCCACCAATCAGGATACCTAATAAATTTGAAACACGTCTCCCGGGTATGCTTCGCACTCCCACAATTAGAGCAGCCACCGACTATTGTCGAGGAAGGTTTGCTTCTCGATGCTTCACCTGGTCGACCTCCTCTTGTCACACCACCCCGCTTTGTCATTTGTAATGCTGGTATATCCCGAGTTCGGTCGAAGATTTGCAGTCCCGTCTTGCCTCCTTGAGACACCATAGCTGCAAACGGGTGTGTGGTATTTCCGTGTGCTAGCATCACACTCTGCCGTACGTCTTCCCGTCGAACACGAGTATAGGCCTACTCAACTGTGGGAAAAGGTTGCATTTGAAGCACGTCTGCTCGAACTTTATCCAAGCGGTCATCCAACCCGTCAAGGAAGATATAGACTCGATCTTCCTGAATAGCTAAATTATATCGCTCAATATCAACAGGGCAAATCATCATATTTGGGCGGCGAAAATCAATTTCTCTCCACAAACCCTGCAGGTTGTTGTAGTATGCCTCAATTGATCCTCCTCCTTGTCGCATCCGAGCAACACGCCTCTTCAAGTCATAAACCTAAGAGGCATCCGTTTCGTCAAAGAAAGTCGTTGCAACTGCATCCCAGACAGATTTCGCTGTTGGGAAGCGAATGAAATTGCCAATCAACGCCGGATCCATGGAGTTGATAAGCTATCCTTTCACAGTCGAGTCTTCTGTTTTCCACTTCCGAAAACCAGGATCTGTAGGCAGTGGCTGAGGAAAGTCTCCGTTGATATATCCCAGTTTGTCTTTGCCGGTGATGTACATCTCGACAACCTGAGACCACAATCCATAGTTGGCTACATCCAATTTAATCGCAATCTGAGAAGAAACTGAATCATTCTGCGGTGTTGGTGATGGAAGAGGAGGGTTCGTCTGATTCTGAGTGAGAATCTGAGTTAATTTGACAGTCAGATTCTCCAAAAGAGCTTCCGTGGTCGAATTCCTCCCTTGGTTCTGGTGGGGAATCATTGTTCCGGTAGGGTCCTAATCCGACATGGATCCAAGTTCAATCGCGCATCAAAGATGAAGAAGATCGGGTAAAACACACGCCGGACGGCGCAATAGAGAAAGAAAGCGAGCCAAAAAAAAAAAAATTTCAGGGGCGCTGCCTCCGAACCCCCAGCCCACTCACCAACGAACGGGACCTCCGTAGTCGATGATTGACGTATAGTACCCCAAGGATCAAAACCTAGAGCCTTGATACCATGTTAAGAAACACAAAAACGATGAAGACGTATTTTTGGGGCAATTTGTTTTATCTTCCTTCGCATTGTACATATATGCATTTTTCATACAAAAAAAGAAGGAAATAATAAGTAAGATTATAGCGATTACACTCTCCTACTTTATCTCCGAGTATCTTTGATTGAATCAATTCAAATCAAGGTTAAAGATAAAATCATATCTTTTTCCAACATTTAATTTATCAGTTACGTGATTTAATTAAAGTTTTAAATCGCAAAATGTGCGAGCTTTATATTCATTAGTCAAGTATATTCATCGTGTATGAGACTATTGAGTTTACAATTATAAATTTGTTTGGATTATTTTCAATTTTTTTAGACTATGTTGTACAAATTTATTTTTCTTTGATTTATTATTTCTCGAGTGCTAAGGGAAATAGTTATTTGTACTTTTGATGTGGAGATTTAGTTTTTTTGGTATATTCCAGCACGTCTCTAATGACAAAGGCATGCATGTCAAGTTAACGTGAAATTTGACCAAACCTTCACTTCGCGTGTTCTTGTTCACGAGTCAGTGCCAACTTAAAGTTATATCATTAATTAAATCTGTCTGAACATGATCCATTTAATAATTATGTCGGAAAATTCAAATCCGAGCATGACTTATATACGAAATAGGTATCAGAACATGATCAATATGAGTGGGCAAATGGGTCAAATCAGGTCAACCCAATCCAAATGTGGCCAAAAAAATTCTGAATAAGATCTTTGAAATTAAAGTTAAGTTTCATAACTCTTTTCACAAAATCGACATGCTTAATTTTAGTTTCAACACAGTCGTAGACAAAAATCAATACAATTATGAACATTTTTCTCACTTAATCGATAGAATTGTTCATTCTAAACAACCTAGAAGAAATTGACAAGTGATGTATTCATTCACTTATACCACAGTCATTACTACTACTAAATAGAAAAACATAGCTAATTTTATTCAAATTGGTAAGTTTTCCCTTATACCATGGAGCAATAATTTTAAAGGGAAAAGATTTTGATTTTCGATAAAATTAATTGTATAAGAAACGTTCATCCATTTCATTTTAATTACATGAGAAAAGTCCATCTATTTCTTCTAATGATACATATGTTTCTCGAAAAAATAAATGAAGTGTTTATTTGTGTCGTTTGTCAAAACGAACGAAAATTATTTTTACTGTTTACAAGAAAAAAGATTATTTTTGGATTATTTCTTTTCACCACCATTTTTATTTATTATAAAGGAACACAGGACATGGACAGGATCGAAAATCTTCTGCAACCTGAAATAACTATTTCATCATCATGAGGGAAATCTCACTCCCCTCCCGAGTTAAGTCCTCATAATTTCTGATACACTTGAGCAACAATGAATGCACCACTCAGAGTTTTCCCACCGGTGAAAATTGTCCCATGCAAAAGTTAGATAGAGCACGTTAATTGATCCCCATAAGTTCGTCAAAGATCTTCTCACCAGAGATTTTCTCTCTCACCATCCTTTGCATCCTTTTGCTCGCATCATCATCTTTCTGATCCATCTCCCTCACTGCATATCACTCCAAAAAGTACAGCTGCTGAAACTACAGAGCTTTCTTCTTCTTCTTTTTCTCTTTTTCTTTTGTGGGTGTTTTTCTTTTTCTGTTTTTTGTTTTGTTTTGTTTTTTTAGTTTTTTTTGTTTTCTTGCCTTTGATGGGTTTGGCTGTTCGGTTCAGAGGAGAATGCATGAGACTTTCGTTACCCCATTCCCTCACCTTTCTCATCAGCATTGGGTTTGTTGTCAAAAATAGCTAAAAAAGCAAAGGACTTTCTCTTTTTTCTCTGGGGAGGTTAAAACAGAGAGATAGAGAGGGGATGGTGGGTGATGCTGAGAGGACCTGGCATGAACAGGAGTTGGAACAGAGAGAATCCAGATATTTTGATTGCGATGATTGCAGGAAGAGAGAGAGAGAGAGAGAGAGACATGATGCAGCAGACAATGAAGGGTTGTGAGGACGACAAAGTTGATCAGAGCAAGGCTGTGATAGCAAATGGGCCCTCCAAAGCCTGCAACGCATATGAGTGCTTACTGCAACCATACAGTAATCTCTCTCTCTCTGTCCAGTCTCTGTGAGAGTGTGTTTAGTAAATGGGTCCATTTCATTCAACCCCGGTGCAGCAGCCTGCTTTTGGACTTTTTGACACTCTTTTTCTTCCTTTTTAAGGGGCTATCTGAGATTGAGTGTTTGTATAATTCAAAGGCACCCATTGTGCTTTTGGCTTGTATTTTTGTGGGCAGCGGGGAAAAAGATTCATCCTTAATGGCATAGAGGCTCTCGATCCTTTGTTTCTTGGGGCTTGGGTTTTTCAGGAAATCCTACTTCTCCCTCCATGCAAAGATTGCATTTTTAAAAGGAAAAAGAACCCCACTTTTTGTATGTTTCTTTTTCATCTTGTGGTGTTTGAGAAGTGGTGGGGGTGTCAACTTTTATGCTCAGGTACAATTTATGTTCTCTTTTTTATCACTTTTCTGTTAATAAAGGAAAAAAAAAAGTTTCACCGCCTGCGGATTGTGTTTTTTTTCCTAGGGAGAAAGGAAGGGGAGGCCAATAATTTCATATGAAGTAGCGAAAAATTTGCATTGCTGGGACTTGTTTTAGATTCCATGAAGTTAGCACTCATATAATGTCGATCAGTAAAATACAAACAACTTTTTGGTGGGAAATACTGGTACAAGCTAAGAATGGGGAATTATCTGTGAAACTTATTAAGATCTTTACACATGTTGGTGTTCTGCTTGTGATCAGGCCTCAGGGGGACATGCATCCTCAACTTCGTTCTTCTGCTTTTGGGTCATGGAGATAGCTACTCTGCAAGCTAATTGGAGGTTTGTCATGGTGAAGCTCTATACCTGCTTGCTTTGAATTTAATGTCAGTTTGACTTGACAGTGTGTTCTTCACTTCTGGGCACTTGTGACTGCTCTAAGTTCTGGTTTCTGCTTCCTGCATTTTTTTCAATTTGCCGTTATTTTAAGAGAGGAAAAACTAGAAGAGCTAAAAGATGAGTCTTGTTTTACTGTTTCTCACTTGTTTTACATGAAAGACACTTTCTCACTCCTTTTCTTGGTTTTTTGAGGGGATTTGATCGATGGAAATACTCGGCTCAACTTTCTAACTTTGAATTGGAAGAGCATCAAATGGGATATTTGAGTGTGCGATGATCTCTCTACAACCAGAATATGTGATCTGCACAATCCCATCTGATGGGTTAAATGGTTATGATGTCATGTGGCATCCTCCACATTATTATGTAATCAAAGTGACACTGATGTTTTTCAGGGAAATGAACTTTGAGATAAGTTGAATATCTTCATGAGCCAAGTTTTTGCATGAAGAAAAGGGTCCGCAACAGGTTGGGACCTACCTCATCTTCATGAGCCAAGTTACGTGAGATCCTGGGATTGAAGATTTCCGACTCACCTTGTCGGAGTTGTGACGTGTTGAGATTCCAATGGAGCATAATTTGTTTGATGTTTCAGTAGATATATCGAACCGAGCCTCTTTCTTGCTGGATGGTGTTTCGGCACATGCATCCGCAAGCTCCTTCCCACAGTCGGATTCACTCAACAAGAATAACTCAGACCACACGGTCGGGTTTCCAATGCATTCGAACATTCATGGAGAATCGATTAGTGATCTACAAGCCGGAATAACCAGCTCACAGTTTATTTCCGATGCATCAGTTCCGTTTCTTGGGATCGATGTCATTCGGAATGCTTCCGACTTCAATGGAGCAATACCTATTTCTGCTGCTTCTTTTCCTGCAATTTTGGCCCCAAGAAGGGATCTCCAGGAAAATATAGATGGCTTGCCAATTTCATTGCCATCAATCGATCTGTTAGAAGTTGGGAATATACCAAATGATGACTCTAACGCTTCACATACGTCATTTGGAACTTGCAGCTATGATGAACCGGCCGGCACATGTAAGTGGAATGCTAACAGGTTTCAATCAAGAACTGTATGTCCACCTTATTCTGTTGCCCGAAACACAAATACCGTCGGATGGATATCATCTGGGAACCTAAATATGCATATGGGCCATGCTTGTTTTCCCTCTAATTCCAGTAATGAGCTCTCGTTGAGCCTTGCCTCATCGAAGTCTTCTATCATTAATTTTCCGAATATCTCCGATCGGTGCTCAGAGATAAGCAATGCTGGTGCGAGTCACCAGTTTTCAAATGAAGGAAGAGCATACAAATCAGACCAAAATTCCTGCAACAGTAAGGAGCTTTCTCTATGTTCTGCTTCTTACGGGCCACCTCAGTTGTCACAGCTCATAGCTGGATCGAAGTACTTGACTGGCATTCAGGAAATTCTTGCTCAGATAGCAAGCTATTCACTGGAAAATCTAAACAAGGTCAGTTATGTAAGTAGCGGGATCGGGAGTGGGACTAGCAAGTCGCCGTTCTCATCAAACTGTCATGTTGATGAAGGACAAGAACTTGAAGTTTTTGGCCAGCGACAAGAAGTTGAAGCTAGGAAAGCCCAGTTGTTGACTCTGCTGCAAGTGGTATGTTGATCTAACTCGGTCTATGATTGGGTTTTCGGGGTAGACACTAGCGGGATATATCATACACACGTAAAGCCCCAAAATAAAAGATGAAACTGATGCTCTTGAAAATGCATTCTAGCTCAATAATTTGAAGGTTGATTCAGGTACGGTATATGTCAGGCTGATTTACCCTTCTGTAAGTAGATGTCACCGTTTATTGTAATGCAACCGTCCAATCACAGATCTCCATTTCTGTAAATTTGCGTAACTACGACAAGAATTTGAAATTCCATCTCTTTAAGCTGTTAGTATAATACACCATGAGTGATTCAGTGCAGCATCTCTGGACAGCAACTAGTATGTTACTTAGTTGAAGTGTGGACTTTGATAGTGACGTTGCCTCAGGTTGATGACCGGTACAACCAATGCTTGGACGAGATCCACACGGTGATATCTGCATTTCACGCAGCGACTGAATTGGACCCGAAGATACACACCCGCTTTGCACTTCACACCATCTCGATTCTGTACAAGAACCTCAGAGAGAGGATCAGCAACTATATTCTCGCAATGGGGGAAGATTTCAGCTACTCGAGCACGGGAGATCGGGAAAGATCTTTTGAGGCCTCATTCATACAAAGGCAGTGGGCACTCCAGCAGCTCAAAAGGAAAGACCAACAGCTATGGAGACCCCAGAGGGGCCTACCGGAAAAGTCTGTCTCGGTGCTACGGGCCTGGATGTTTCAAAACTTTCTTCACCCGTGAGTCCTTTCCCTTCAGAGTACTTTTTTAATTGTTTGGACTGGAATTCACAAAAATGTTCGGTAACTAGGAAATTTTGTTTGTTCATGGAGATCATGCTAAGCACTCGACAAAATTTAGGTATCCAAAGGATGCGGAGAAGCATTTACTTGCACTCAAAAGCGGACTGACAAGAAGCCAAGTAGTCTTTCTCTTTCACCCTCTTAATTGAAGTTATACTGGGAATCTGCTGGCTCTTAGTTCCAGCCGATTTGACGTAGTGTGTGCTTTGGTCTCCCTCTTTCCCTGAATGCGATGCTTTATTCGGGTTATGAACAGGTATCCAATTGGTTTATCAACGCACGTGTCCGTCTTTGGAAACCAATGATTGAGGAAATGTATTCCGAGATGAATCGAAGGAAGGCTCATCACAATGAGGATGGAAGCAGTGGTGCTAACCATATCCAGAGGAGCATCAACATCCAAAAGCTCCACATGAATTAATATTGAGACGCAAGGTAAGAGCGTGAATCAAGTACTTACAGACCATCTTGCAACGAAAACATATCGTCAACAATTTTTCGGTCGTGCATCTTCCGTGCCTTAGGAGTTACCCCGGGCAAATTATTCTGTGTTTACTTATCCATTGTGTTCACTTATTGCAGGATAATTAGAGGGAAGCTTCTCGACACCATCTAATTGAAAAGGCTCTGGTTTGGCAGCTACGCCGATCTGAAGGAGCAATTGCATTTGCTTAAGTGGTAATTGATCATAAAAAACGCCTTTTGGATTTAGTCTTGTATCAGAGCAGCAATGTATGAAAGGTACAATCCGGTGATCCGCATAAAATGTTTGCCTGCTGGAAGATATCACAATCGAGACTTTGTCAACTTGAAAGATGTACACATCCGGCATCGGACCGAGAAGGCAATGGCAACATCGGGAGTTTCCAACCAAAACGCACCCGATTCCATGGCTTTGTGACTTCTCCTCTGATCACATGAGAGGGAAGTGAGTCACCTCGCTCTATTGGTAACTTTTTTTGAGTCCCCAAGTGCATGGACTTTTCAAGTGATTGGACAACGTAAGAACCCTATGAATTGATGACTTTTTGGAATGGTGGGATGATTAGAGAATCCTATGAATTTGATCAAAAGAGAAAGAGACCTGTTCTTCCTCCTTGTTAAATTTGGATGATACGACGTATGAAATATAGACAGTATGGTGATGGTCCTCAACTAAAAAGAAGTGCAGATTAGCCGGCCATCTTTGTTGTGTTTATGATGTTGGTCATACATGGTCTCAAATCAAATTTAGGCATGTCTAGATAAATGCCGAAAGCAGATGAGAGAACTTCTCGGGACCATGAAGAATTGTTCGTGTAACAGATTTGATGGATGACAATTCTTGACCACTAGAATGCCACAAATCGATAGAGCCGATCCGAGAATAGAAGAAAACTTGAACTCGATCGATATGTGGCATTAAATCAAATGTATCGGCTCTTCGTTTTCTTGATAACCGACCTTAACGTGTGAGGAGAAGTATTCATAGATAGCACTCCAGTTATCAATTTCTGCTGATCGAGTGATGGTCCCGTTAAAGGGACTTCACTAGGACTAGGAAGGGAAAGTAGGAGGGTCGATGTCTATGGTTGCTGCAACGTTCCCATCGCGTATGTCGACCAAGGGCTCCACTACAGGGCGTGATTTTTCTTCCGTGATGACTACTGAACAGCAATACACTAAAGAATGTCCGTAGTTTATACAAAACGGGAGGCTGTAATTGGGCCCGCCAAAGCTTAAGCTTCTCCACGACAAGTCACCGACGGTGCGACATGGCGTTTGAGCATGAGCGAAATATCGGTAAATCTCAGATGATGCTTTTCTTGATTTTGACGTTTTTCTTTTTGTTCCTTCTCCATTTAGCCTCAATGCTTAAATGACACCACGAAAATCACTTACTTTCTGAGAAAATGGAACTTTCAAGACCCAAACATCTCAGGACTTTCATGTTTTGTTGTACACTAATGATGTAAAAAATCAGTTCCACGAGCAAAGTTCAGACAACTTTTATCGAGCAAATTCAAGCCGTGTGCGTACTGATATATAGATTCTACCACCGCTTGTGCGAAAAGTTCAGACAGTTTCCACAAAATAAATCCTTCAAAATCTTGTGTTCTATCAACAATGACATAACCTTCAGCAAGAAAAGTATGAGGATGAGATGAACCCACGTAAAAACTCGTCGCGAAGAACCAGTTATTGCAATTTATTTGCTTGCCAAGATCCAGATAAGTGATTATTCCAGAGATTTACAGATACTGAACCCCCCTCAACTATCGGTTATGCTTACAAATGAAAGAATCTCCTTTCTTCTTTCTTGCAAAATTTGCCTCCTGACTCTCCTTTCTCTTCTTTCTCTTTATCTACACTCTAGATCCTATACCATTACAGTCCAATTCAAAGGAAAACAGGTACTCTTGACGTATGTAAATTACACAAAAAAAAAAAAAAAAAATGCAAGACAGCACCTTCGACTCCCATCTCCTTTCATACTTCCAGAGAGATCCGTGTTTTGATTGGTTTCAATTTCAAGCCCATGCTTTCGGGGGATAGAAGGTCCGGAGAAATGCACGAAGGACTCAAAGGGCTCCTCGGACTGACGCTTACTTTTGAAGCCTTGTACAGGCCATATCCCATGAGAAAATACTCGATTGGTATTAACATGGCATGAGGCTGCTCCTCAGTTACCATCGTCCCACATTCCTGAACCTATAAATCCCAGAAAGTTGGAAACATATCAAGTTTTAATCAGATCATTTTCAATGAATCCACCAGGCTGTGTCCCGAGAAAAGAGAGCCATTACAAACCTCTACTAACGCACTATATCTTCTATCCATCTTTGAAGTCATGTGAACAGCCTCCGAATGGAATGGAGAGTGCTCACCAATAAAGATAAGGGAGCGACATTGCAATTTTCTTAACCCTTCACTTAAATCTGGCCTCCTGCAAGACAACACTACAACTTCAGGCCCAATCAAAATGAATATGGAAGAGTTCTTGTCAAATTTCATTGAAAAAGAAGTGATTAGTGCTTTTAGTCAATGTAATCAAATTTCTCTACAGTGTCTGCGGTACAATAAATTGAATTTTTTTTTCAGGGTAAATATTGTGAGCAAATGCTTGTTTTCCAGCCAAGCTATAAGATGGGTCATACTCTAATCCTCCATGTTTTCACTGTAAATGAAAACACTGCATTCACACACACCAAAAAGCCACTATCATTTTGTAGCTTTAATTTTGACAAAAACTTCCCTAACTTCCATTCTCCAACTGTTGCCGAATGCACTAACACGACTGTTTCATTCTAAAATGAAAGTGCAGAAAGAACAATTTAAAGAATTCTTGCAAACTGAATAGGACCCTTTTTCCATGACAGAATTCGCAAAGATGACACGACTTTCACCATAAGAACTGTGCCCTTTAGACATCTTATTCCATAGGGAGTGACCACATTTTTTCATTATCCTTTTAACTTGTGCGTTCACTATATTCTGGGAGAGGAATGTTCCTCTTGATGAGGATTATACCCATTAATTGCCTCAAGAAAACGCCAAACGTTAGAACTCTGTCTCTCGTCCAGCAACTGCAAAATGAAACATGGATCCAACTGATATCAGACGAGCACTCATATTACAAGCACAGCTATTGCAATAACACAAATCCACACTTCCAAATCAGTTGAGAGTTTATCATGAACAGAAAAGGCAAAAGGCTGGAGGAGGACATACCCTTCTGCAGGCCTGAACTATGTCTGACTCTGGTACTTGGGCACAACCGCGCAACTCCTGTCTCCAACAGCAAATTCCATCGGCACATATAAGAAAGGGATCCAAAGCACCAGTGGAACGAACATAAAGACCAATATTACCTTGCTAAAATATCTCTTAAGCAGTAATTCTTTGACCACTCCACACATGCCATAGAAATAGAGTAAATTTGACATCACCTAAACAAGTTACAAGCTCCAAGTCAGAGAACCGAAAAAAATGCAACGTCAAGCAAAATTAGCAAGCGGAGGGATAATTATACCTTATTTAACAACCATTCTGTCCATGACGGTGCTGTGCATAGAGGAGAAACAAGTATAAGACCAATAACCCGGTGCTTGTATTTCATCTGTCAATTTGAGGACACCGTTCAGGTTGAATATGAAAACCTTGAGAAGGGAAAATTTCCATATGCTACACAAAAGCATGCATCTTACAGCAAACAGTGTTAGGATGTACGCTCCAGCTGTAACCCCCATACACATCACAGCTCCAAGTCTGCAAGAGAAGCTTTCGAGTCAACTAAGATGGAGCAATAGCTATAGCCATTTCCTTCATAAAGCAAACTTCCATTGGAAACTCGACATAGATGTAATTTATAATTACCCAAAGAAGTTGAGAACCTCAGCAACCTGATCTGCCAAGTCATCAACAGAGGGAACAGGATCGTCGGGGCTCACAGTGACAGCTCCCAACTGCAATGCCTCTTGAAAACTTTCCGAAATAAGAAACGGTGTGAATCATGGCATTCAATGGAACATAAACCAGGGAAAGCCATGCATAAATCCATCCAGACAGTACCAGTGATTTGTCACGCACCTCGTGCCCGGGAGGGCTAATGTGATATATACAAAAGTTGTGGAGCAGTAGAGAATATGCTTCTGGGCAGGAGAAAAGTCCTTGGAAACAAGACATATCTGCAAAGAACAAGGAAGAGAACAATGTCCACTTAGCCCTTGATAATACTACAGTATGCCAGAATGCTAAGCCACAAAAATTTGGCCGATGGCGAGTACACCGTCACAGTTCTTCTAATTTCTGGCATCTGTAACTTTGTGGCAAAATTTGAAAGAATGGAAATTGCATCGTTTAGAAAAGGCCGGACAAGATCATGAAGTACCCCTATATTCCGGGGACTTTGATTCTTAAGCTATGTTTTCGTGCAAAATTGATTTCATTTTCAGGGACAACTGTGAGGATTTTGCGGAGTAATAGGTATTGACAATTCTTTTTCTTCCCAATCTAAAGCTTTCTAAAAAGAGCTGCCCTCGCTGAACATGCGAGAACTATTTGAGAGAAAAGAGGGTTGGATTTAACCAGACAGCAAAAAGAAAATTCTGTTTCACTTACAATTTAGTGCTAAATCAGGATAAGTCACGAGGGCTGGCTTGTCTGGATCCCCAAATACTGCAACTGACACTAGACCTTGACTGGTTTTTATTAGGTGCTCCTGAACATGAATTTCCAAGAAATGATGTCAACGAAATGACCATCTCGCAGCAATGCATAAAAGAATTATAAAAGCCGAGACAACGGAATTCAGCATGATGTGATGAGATCCCAGAGACGAAATAAAGAGACACTAGCCCTTATCTGGAGACTGATAAGCTATTCCTAAAGCTAGCAAGTTTTGTTTGCAAGTGCTTCGTGCAGCGGAAAACTTTTAAGCATACCCAAGTAGAGGATTATCTGTAAACGTGAGGGCTTCGCATGTAAAGCAATGCTCCTTTCGAAGAAACGGAAACATATATAGTCTGCACCAACATTTAGGCAAGCTACGGCTATCATCCACCGGATGATGGGATTAGCAAAACTTTAAGCCCCAAAGCTCCATCATATATTCTATTAACACCAGAATGGCATACAGCGACACCAGCTCCTCACATTAGAGGAATTGCACCCCTGGAAAAGGGCAAAGCCACCGACAATCACGTAACAACGCAAACAAGACAATCGAATAGCTCGGAAGTCATCCAATTTTTCGCATCCCCGGAAGCCGCAAGCCGCGCGACACCTCGAGAGGAGGGGGAGCCTCGACCGACCGGAAGAACTCGGAGGGTCATGTTTCAATCAAAAGACTCGAGGTAAAGAGACCAACCATGCGCGTGCAACAGCCATACATTCCTTGCTTTCATCCAAGCAAATCACCAAATCCACAGTTTTCAGAATCAGGAGCCCAGACCCACAAGTCAAAAACTAATTCCGGACCCAAATGGCTCCCAGGAGCAAAATGCGCATCGTCGATTATCCCTCTCACGGAGCGAGCAATCTGGAAACTTGCGCAACGATCTCTAACGCTCTCGGGGTGGAACTCCACAAAGAGAATGATCAGCAGCGCCCAAAAAAAAACCAGCGGGAGAACAGAAAAATGCCACCAGAAAAGCGCGGAGAGAAAAAGAAAGAAAAAGAGAGAACAAAAAAAAAAGAAAAGAGCAGCAAAACACACGAAGCGAACGTAGGAAACCGAGACCACCGCCACCACCGCGATACACCATCCTCGTCCCGAAGAGCAAAACGGAAAACCCATCCCGCATCATCCCACAAAACCAAAACTTGCCGCGAACCCCACGCGCAGGAATGCGGCGAGAGAGCGGGGCTGCTACCTTTCCTCGCGGGGAGTACATCTCCATGTCTAGCGACACCGAATCGCTCGAATCCGCCATCTCCTCCTCTCCCCCGCGCACGCTCTCCCCTCCACCCTCTCCTCCTCCTCCTCCTCCTCCTGCCGGGCGTACGTGTATTTCACTCAAATTGAGGACGCATTGGGCGAGGCGCCCATGGATTATATACCTGTCCCTTTCCCTTTCCCTCCCTCTCTCTCTCTCTCTCGAAAAGGGGCTTCCTTCCTCCGCACCCCAGAGCTCTTCCCCACCCCCACGGACTCGCCCGCGTTAACTCGGCCCCGAGTCACCGACGCTCGATCTCAGGAGAGAGAGCGAGCGAGAGAGAGAAAAGGACAGAGGAGAGAGAGAAGGGCCCCCCCCCACACACAAACCCGGCGGAAGGAGGATGTTGACCTGCGACCGCGGTTAGGACAATCTAACCACGGTTTAGACCCGGGGCGCCGCCGACAGCCCCGTACCGACCGTATTTACGGAAATGCCCCTGCTGAGCTGGACGGGGACCGTGGCGTGGGATCCGCCCGGCGTGTCGGTGCGTCTTTTTGTTTTTTCCTCCCTCTCGTTTTTTGATCAGGCGGGGATATTACGGGGCGCTTCTTCGGGGAGTCAGTTTATACGGTTAATCGGGTTGACCTTTGACCCGTCTTTGGGCTCGGGGTGATTAGGGAGGGACGGATTAGATTAGGGGGGGTCGATTAGATTAGGGTGGGTGGGGGGGGGGGGGGGGGGGGGGGGCGCGTGGGGAGCCAATCACGGGTCGTCTCGTGGGCCCACCGTACGCCTCCTTTTTCTTTTTTTTTTTTCTTAACCGAAAAAAAGGGGAGGAACAAATAAAATTTCGGACGCTGTGGCCGCGGTTAGATCGCGAGGAGATCGCTCGAGCGCCCGCTGATCCCACGCGGCCTGTTCCACGGCGAGTCGGGGCCCCGACCAAGTCGCCGAGAGCCGGGGGGGCGACGAGGTCCTTTTTTTCGGGTCTTCTCGGTTTTTTCTTTTCTTTCCGTTCAATAAAGCGGGCGTGACGTCTGATCGTCGCGTGATTCGCCATATTTAAATGGCTCGCGACTAGAATGCGCCGTCGTGCTGCGGACTAGTCGCCATACGATACCGTAGTCCGACCTAAATCTTCCCCTTTTTGGTCTTTGGTCTCTTTTTAAAGTCACGATCGAGTGATGAAGAGTCTCTTGAGGTTTGAATTTTGTGGGCATCCATAGATTTATGGAGAATTTATTATTGTTATGAATATTATTATTATTATTATTATTATTATCATTATGAATGTGTTTTTTTTTATGAAGATGCCAAGTCTGCCTCATAGAGCAGGCTGGATCCTTTTGTTGAGACATCATCCATCCGGGTTAGATTCAAGCCTGGGGTCAATTTGAAGGCTAGTGCATCATTTTCATGTGCTTAAGTTGGTACCCGTCATTGCCATTTACCAGACACTTCTCGTTCCATTTAATTAATCCCCCGCAAATTTTTCTCATTAATCCACCCCCAGCTTAATTAACAAAAACGTCCTTTTGAGCCTTAGAAAACAGGGCTTCTCAGCAAGATTTGATGTAATTGGAACACCAAGAACATCAATCTCAAACCCAATTGATCTTGGTTTTTTTTTTGTCATTATTATTGTTATTTTATTCTTTCGTGTGCACACTATCCTAAGGCTCCGTTCGTTTCAAGAAAAATATTTTTTCAGAAAACATTTTCCGCGTTTTTCGGTGTTCGAAGGCGGAAAATATTTTCCGTGGGAAAACATTTTCCTTCCCCACCCCTAAATCCTTCATTGTTTTGAGGAAAACGATTTCCTCTTTTCACAAAGAGGAAATCATTTTCTACCAAAGTGAAGGCAAAATTACCCATGAGAGGAAAAATGTTTTCCGTGGGAGGGAAAGTTGATCGCCGGTCACCGCCATCGGCCGCCGGTCGCCGGCCACAGCCGCCGCCGCCACCGGTCGCCGCCCGCCACCGGCCACTACCACCAACCATCGTCTGTTGCCAATCGCCGCCACCGGTCGCCACCGCCGATCGCCGGATGCCACCAGTGGCCGGATGCCGCCTGATCGGCAGTTGCCGAACACCAGAAAATATTTTTCGAAACTTTTTCAAATTTTAGCCGAACACCAGAAAATTATATTCTAAAAAAATACTTTTCAAAAAAATGACTCTCCAAAAAAATATTTTTTGGCAACCAAACGGAGCCTCAGTTTCGTCCCGTAATTTAATGGAATTGGGTCCCAGAAGATGCAGGCGATCGATCCTGGGGCGACCATCAATGAAAGTCAATGCCCCCCTCTTAATGAAGAGTGAGATTTTCCCCCCCCCCCCCCCACAATTAGTCTACATCAACCTTTCACTCTTTCTACCAATTAATGAAGAACGAGACCCGGTCGTAGCTTAGCGAATAACTTTTCGTTGATCGAGACTTGCCGGTGAAAGAAAGGCTAAAGTATATAGTCTTTTGTGTATTGAAGATTTGATGGCGGTGAAGATGATTACTCGTGGGGCCGGTCAAGTAGGCCTCGCTTTCTAGCGCGAGAGCCCCAATCAAGAGCGGCTAGGTATTCGAGAGCCGACGACGCGTGCACCAGTTAAGAATCGTAGTTGTCGATGGCCAATGTAGGTATTCGAATTTATGAAAACACGTACAGGATTCTACCACCAAGTCATCGTTGAATATCGAGCAGATTCCGCACCGTAACGCCAGCACTTCGCGGCATCTTTTGAGTTAGTTCGGGAACGTTGTCTCGTTTGTTACAATAGTAATGCGTCAATCGGGAAAAGCCAAGTCATCATGGGCACTAACCACAATCATTAGCCTTCTAGAGTTTTTCGCCAAGCTTCTCTGCAAAAGGTCCACGTTCTGTGGTTACTGGTAACTACCCCATTTCATTTAATCACACGACATAAAGGTCCAACGCACATCTCGAAATGAACCCACCACCTACTTCGACAAGAGATTGATTTTCGTCTCCTTCAACCTAACTTTGCAACCACTGCCCAAGAAATTATTATCGCCGCATAAACTAATTGCATTTCTCGTATTTAACCGCTTCGAAACATTGCCTGATTCAAAAAATAAGCACAAACTTTATCTTAAATAATAATTACGGCCTGAACCTTTTTTTTTTGTTACATAAAAAATTATTAACTTTATCTTAAATCCCAAATATGGCATGAATAATTTGAAAATTTCACATTACGGGGGCCAAACTTGGGATTAGAATAAAAGTTGGTACTTTCTATTGAGACGAAAAAAAGTTGAAGCCGGAATTATTATCCATGGTAAAACTGGTGCATTCTTTTGGAATTAGCCCTTCGAAACACTTTGGAAATTGTGGGATTTATGCTCCATCAAACTCCTTTCTGTTGGGTTTAATTTGGGAGTGAGTGGAACGTAATTTTACTAGTTAGGGAGGCCAAAAATTCGATCTTTTTTCTGGGGGGGGGGGGTTGGTGAGGCTCAAAATTGGGACAGACATCGTAGGTCCGTATGTCACGGACGAGACAAGGAAAGGAATCGAGTGCCTTAAATTCAACGTGGTGCACGTGGGGTAAATTTTCACTCTGCTCGAGAGAAAAGAGCGAAAGAGACTTTCGTTCGCACCTTTGTACCCCATGCCACCAAACCCATGATTGTCCTCTTTGGCATTTGCATTAGCGAAGCGTTGTTGACCAAGAACATCACCGACACCATGCCCGCACATCACCCATCGAGGGTCGTGCGACTCTCTAAGTGTCGCAAAAGCAGAGATCGGCTCGACGTACCGCGATGTCGATAGGCATGCGCCCGTGCATTCGTAATCGTTCACGGACCGTGCCGACAGAAAGCATTGGATGGCGAGGGCAATGTGAATGCGTGCAGATTGCGCGGCTTGTATGGCTAATCCTTCTATCGGATGGCTCTGTGATTCCCGAAACCGAGCTTGAAGTTCAAAATAAGATGTCTATGTCCATCTACTGTTTCCCTAACTATAGTGTCGAGTCGGTTTAAGCGCTTGATTAGTCCTCGCGGCGTTTATCAATCTTTTAGTTTGTGGCTACCTTAAAATACTCCTGTGTACCATTTTAGATCTTATCCCCAACTTGCTGCCTTGAGAAGTCCTCTTTATCTTCTTGTTTCCGACCCGTTTTTCCCGTGTATGTCTTTTGCCTTAACGATCACGGACCTTTTCGCCCTTTTTGCATCTTGTTTCTATTATTTCTTCGTCCCTTTTTGCCCTTTTGTCCCTCTCAAATGTCTTTTCTCGATCCGAAGAAGTGGAAAGTGTCGGTCGTGTGATTTCCACCTTAAACAACCTACCAAGCAAGCTCAAGGGTTCAGCCAAACCATAACCATTTTCACCTTCAGTCATTAAGGTCTTTGTTGGGATCATCGTGCTTATGCATTCCTTCGAGCCGGTTTCGAGATCTAGGAAATGGTATGTAAGGCGAAAGAGTCGTGGTACTCGGAAAAGATTAGTCGAGTATTTGGCAAAATCTCGGATGCACTATTCTGAAGGAGAAAAGAGAAAGATAAGGAAGCACGGAGCATAGTACATTGAACAAATAATGGGGTAAACTATGAAGAAATAGCGGGATAAACGTTCAAAGAATTCATAAATTTATTGTACGGCGGTCTATTCAATCATAAACCATTCAATTATGCCAATTTGGTCCTAAACATTTTAATGATTTGCTAATGTAGTCGTTCTGGTCAATTTTTATCGAAAATCGCTGACGTGGACGCTAGTCGTTTTACATGACATAGCCAGTGCCGACATAGATAATTTTTGCAAATTTTATGAATTTTTTATTTTTTGCTTTTCGTTTCTTTCATCTTTTTCATTTCGTTTTTTTTTTTCCACTATTAAGGGCTAGAGGGGGGCAAAGGCTTGTGAACCCTCGTCGGTGAGATCCGGCATCAGTGTCGCGGTCCTCATCCAAATCCGGCAAGGGATGAAAAAAGGAAAGGAAAGAGAAGAAGAAAAAAAAAAGGGGGAAAAACATTAAAAGTTAATCACCAACGTCGGTGTTGATCGTGCCATATACGATAGTCGGCGTTCACGTCAGCAATTTCCGATCAATATTTCAGCCAAAAGCACTAAATTGGCATGAACGAAAGAATTAAGACTAAATTAACCTACAACAAGTTTCGGACTTGTTGAGTAGCTTTCTTGAAAATAGCATCCCTTCACAAAAACACCGAGAGCAAATCGATGGGGGTCGTTTTCCATTTCGATCCTTCTTCTGTTCCCGGATCATTCTCCTACTTCATTTAAGCAGATCGTACTTGTTGTCGACCTCACAATTGCACGCCTCCCTCTAACTAAACCCTCCTCCTGATTTATCAAAAGAGAGAAAGAGAGAAAGAGATAGAGAGAACCCAAAGGAAGGCGAAACTGTCGGCGCCATGGCTACCACTCATGATGATAAGTGGAAGAAATGATCAAATGGGGGGGGCAGCGACAGAGATTGATTTTTATTAGTTGAAGCCCCTTTCCATTCCGAGCTCTGCATAAATGGAAGGGCTTTGCTTGGTGGTTTGAATCCGCATCGAGACAAAGGTTGGTGAGAGATCGCTCTCTTGCCCCTCACGTCAGTGCTTAATGGCATTCACGGCCCGGCCGCCACGTGGCGCACTTGATGCCAACTGGGCATCTGCCAATCTGTTTTTTATCCCCTTCAAAAAATCATTGATGAAAAACCTATAGAGATTGCTTCCACATTGCTTGTGAAACAGTGCATGGTGCGCATCTGTCTCGCTTTCGGTGTACCTCCGCATCACGTTTTCTTCTCCTCGGGTTGACGCCATGCTTTTATTTATTGAAAAGGCGATGAAGTTTGGGATCTTGCGTGTGGGGAGATGTATGATCTATCCGAGAATCTAGTGCATGACTTCAATGTAATCAGATTTAGGACCCGTTTGGTTCAAATTTTAAAATGCTACTCGGGGGAATACAAATATCTTTAGATTAAAGTTTATTGGAGAAATACAAGTGGCGTTTGGTAAAAAATCATTTGTAAAACTATTTTGGCCCAAGTAATATTTGGTAAATTTTTTTTTTTGTCAAAGGGCTTTGGGAATTATCTTTTTTATTTAAAAAAAAAAACCTATCCCACCCTTTACCGGAAGTGGCGAAGGCCTACGGCTGCCGGCAAGGGCCTAAGGTAGCCGGCAAGCTAGATCTGGTGCCGAAGGCCGTCGCCTGAGGTCGGGTGACACCCCACGAGCTAGATCTGTTGCTGGCGGTCGTCGCCCGAGGCCGAGTGACCCAGGCGTCGGCTGCCTGGGTCATGCGACCTTGCCAGCCTCTCGCCGGCCCAATCCGATGTCGACAGCCCTCACCGGCCTCCCTCGCCTGTCACCTCATGAAAAAGATGAACAGTACCAAGAGGGGTAAAATCGGAATAAGCCAAAATAGGTGAGGATAGTTTGGGGACAAAAAATTTTGGTTCAACATTCCGCAAATGCTGAAAGCCTTGTTCGAACTAGCTTTAGGCTTCCGGCATTCCAAATGTTACCATTTGGCCAACGCTAGGTCGAATGCTAAACCAAACGGTTCAGCATTTTGGAAAAAGGCTTTCGAGGCTGAAAGCCCATTCCCGAGGCTAAACCAAACGGGGCCTTAGAGTAATGAGGTGGTTGAAGCACGCGGCTCTGAAGTTTGTCTTGAGCCATGCCCGAAAAGGTTTCAATACCCCAACGTGTTTTCCAATGAGAAAGGCCCGGTCCTCTCCTGAATTGGGCCTGAAGTTTGCTTGTTCAAATTCAGTTTCTTTAGGGGCCAAAAGTTCACTGATTCACTCAGTCATCAGTTTCAACTGTTGCTCCTAAATGCATCTTTCCACAGTTCCATGAGACACAGAATTGACTGTTTCACTAGGCTGCGTTTAGTTCACATTCACTGGGAATCAAGTAACTCCTCAACATGAGAAAGAGAGAGAGGGAGAGAGAGAGAGAGAGTGCAAAACTTATAATATATCCTATAATATCTATAGTGTTGCAGTAACTCAATTGGAATTGAAGAGCACATGCTCTCGACAGATTCGGATTGCTCCTCCTAGCAACAAAAAGAAGAATTTCTTGATGCACTCGCAGTATCTGAGATCTATCCCGCCGATTAAAAAAGGTCCATCTACAAACAAAAGCGCGGCCCAGGAGGAAGTATAGACATGGCCAAACACTCAAGGACGGTTTAATGACTACAGGATGCAAATTATGGAACCTCTCCGAGCTCGAGATAGAATTTATAGAGCCGGAAAGAGCATAGGTGGAGCCAGTGCCACACCAGGAATTTTTCTATTAGCAAGGACCGAATATCTTTTTCGCAGCTGAAGGAAGATGCAGTGGGAGGGCCAAAGCAACCTTCTCGAGCTTGACCAAAAGAAAAGCATTCCGAACCAAAATTACACATTCTATAGTCTTTGGATATGTCTCGCCTCTTTAACTCATTGTTCCGTACTTAATGGATCTTCCTGAAGGATGGGCCTGTACTCCTCATTCCTACTGCTCAAGCCATCCCCAACGCATGAGTGAAAGACATTGCATTTTGCTACATTCTCGTGACTATGAGATTTGAGGAACTTAACAGGTATCTCCCCTTCATCCTTCCTCCCATCTTTGCGTTTTCTAGTACCATCACTTGTGAACACTACCGGACAAGTGTAAGCCATGGAAGTGGCATCCACAGAATCAACCATATCCAGATCAGCATCATCAATTGTATCCACCGCTATGCCCTCGTTATATGGGGAGAGGATAAAAGCATCGTTAAAATTGTCACCTCTTAGCTTGAAAACTGGGGGCTCATACTCTATTCTTGACTTCCAAACTACTGCCTTTGCATGGAGCTTCAAAATATCACTGTCAAAGACTCGTGTCCCTAGTATCCTCTACAGTCAGCGGCCACTCTGAAATACGAGAAAATGTTTTGAATCTCATAACTTCGTTTTAAGTCCTCATAACGTTTGCAGCTAAAACAGTCATTAATCACATATGTAGCCGACAAGTAATTCTGCATTAGAAGGACAATCAGACCCCAATAGCAACTTAGCACATAAAAGGTATAAGAGCCGTAGACAGTATTAAAAGCAAATAAAGATGTAAGAGGGACTCACTAATAAGTGCTGCTGGAGTTGATGCTGTTGGTCTGCTGGTTATTCTCCCCGGACCAGTTTGACAAGTAACCCATTTGAGCAATTGAGAAGGTAGGCGGGATTTAGAGACTGCATCCTTATAGGAGTCTACCATCCATGAGTTGGTTGGCCGATCAGCTCAAGGACACGCGCAGCGCTTGATGACGCAAGACGTGGGGCGACGTTGATGACTGTGCATGGTGGCGACCTGCTATGGCGGTGTAAATGGGTCAGGTCGGGTCCCGTCGATATCGAAAGGAAACATGCTCTTGTGAGCTGATCCTAGACTCGAACCGTGTGGAACCCTAACTAAGAAAAGGGGTCGGGTCGGGTTACAGGTTTAATTTTTTAACGCACCACCAACCCTTTAACCCACCTCTCAAAATCCAGTGAAGACGATTGATAAGGAAAACACTAGGCACGTATGCCTCCATGGCTCTCTTCCTCGTCGTTCCTAAAATTTTCAAACCCTAACAACAACAGCAGAACTAAAAATTCCTCCATCCGAGAACCAGCCTCCGCCCTTGAATGCCTCTCCTATCACCTCCAGCCACCGTCTCTCACCATCAAGCTCCGCCACGCCATTCCGGCCGTCGTCGCCGCCACCAGTGACAGAGCCTCCTCTCTCTCGACCACCCACGGCACGCGAAACTCGGCATCACAGTAGCACCACCTACCGCGGCTCGACATCTAAATCTTGAAGCCCAAAGACCGGATCTGGTAGTTCGATAGGCCATGGAGGCGTCGACCCTCCGGATCAAGAGGCGACGGGTCCTCCATGGTCATCGAGAATGGATGGCAAGGCCGAGGTCTGGTGGGAATGAAGGACCCGTCGACCGTGGTAGCGATGCATCAAATCTGAATACAGAGAGAGATGATATGGGCCAAAGGGGTTTGGGGTATCGCTAGAGAAGGCAAATTGCGTTGAGCGGTGCGGAGGCTGCGATGGCTGTTGGGGCGGCGGCAGCGGCAGCCGCGGTGGCGACGACGGCGACGCACGGTAGTGGATTTGATTTCAACTGGTTCCTTAGCGTTGCTATACCTAGCGTTTTTCCCTTTCCCAGAATATGACGTGGGCAATGCAACTTTATTTCTAACATGTTTCGGTTTGATTGGAGTACGAACATGAACCCAACCGAAACAAGGACAATACCCGTTTTATAGCCGCAAACCCGAACATAAACAAAACCCGAACCGAAGGTCCCGAAAATTTCGGGTTGGATCGGGTCGGTTCATGTTCGGGGTCTGGGCAGCTTTAGCCATAGGATGGTTACGGGTGGGCGAGAGAACAGAGAAAAAGGTATGTGTTGGGGTGTTTTTGGTAAAATGATTGCATATGGTTAAGTGCACAAGTATCCAACGAGAAACATCAAATCCAGGCGATACCTAGTGAGCAACAATTAATTCTTACCTAAACATAAATTAACTCGACAGTCGTAGTGTGATCTTCGAGTACATACTACTTGGTCACTCCTACTATCAATTTTCATGTGTTTTCTGCGAACAAGCAAGGAAAGCGAATCAAAATGACTATAGAAGTTCATGAATAGCAAGGCATGGGGATACAGAGAGAGATGAATTATTATTATCATTATCGAGCGAGCGAGAGAAAATTAATTATCATCATCTAATGCAATATCAACCACACATCATTAACCCTATTAATGTTTATAGTAATTTTTTTTTGGGTCAAAAATGTTTATAGTAATTTAATGATGAAAACTTATTGCAAAATCTCCCATATAATCGATAGGAGATTTTACACACACATATATATATTTAAGACCTGGTTCGATGGTTCTCGGTTCAAGGCCCAATCCCGATTTCCTGTTGAGCGGGCCTCATCAAATCCATGGGTGAATCTGATGTACCCGACAAGAAAATATTCGGTGATTTACTACTACCATGTCACATGTCTACATGGCTTATATTTTCTCAGGTGGATTGATTAATAAACCGCCATGTTGTATCTGATGTGGAGAAAGGAAAAGCCTTATTATGGCTCTCTCTCATCTGGTGCACCTATTCCCTCAAAGAAAACTAAGCAAGCCACCTCGCGCAAGCATTTATTGCCCGTTTTCTCTCTTCTTTCTTTCATATTTGAATGGCTTCCTTTACTTTCACTTTGGAAACTCTCCTTCTTCCCCATAAAGCTTCCCTTCCCTCCTCCTCCTCCTTCTTTGCTTTTGTTCTTTGCTTTCTCTAGAAACCGTCGGTGAGCTTGGGGTTCCGGCGAAAAGCAGAAGGCCGATCGCAGCGGCCGAGTCTCGAGCACCTTCCGCCTTCGCCTCCAACGTGTGGCTCGTGGCCTTCGCCTCCGTCTCCACCTTGTGGCTGTCGGCTCTGCTCATCGGCTCCATCTCGTGGCCGTGGGCTCTGCTCATCGCCATCGGCTCCACCTCATGGCCATCGGCTCCGCCTCGTGACCTCTACCTTGTGGTCATGGCCTCCACCACGTGGCCATCGGCTTCGTTTGTCGCTGTCGACTCCGCCTCGTCACCTTTGCCTCTAGAGCCGTTTAGGTCCTATAAACTTTAATCCACCACAAGTAATGGAATTTGAGTCCATATTAAAGTTGTTTAGACCCATGGTAATCCGCCTCGCCCATATCAAGTTAGGTGCTGTAAACTTTAATCCATCTTTGCCTCGTCGCCTCCGCCTTCGGAGCTCCATTGGCTTCTAAGTTTTCAAGTATTTTCTGGGTTCTCAGTGATTGAGTTGGAGATAAAGTTTGCAACTTTAGTGAAATTGGCCATTTGGGTGACCACGATTTAGGAATGGATGTGTTGTTTTTATGGAACTAATTGTTAGTTGTTAATTGGGAGGGCTTTCAACCAAGTGCAACTATCTTCGGTTTGTTCACACTACTTGATTTTTGACAATTGATGTTATATTAGAGTGTCAAAAAACTCTATTTGATGTTGAAGTCTTTCTGCAATTGGTGACTGAATTTCTCTATGTGTGAATCAAAAACAATTCTCGATTTTTTTTTTGTTCCTCTGGTTAGTTTTGCCACTGGAGGTCAATGGGAGCGAAGTTTAGAGCACATGTTTATCTATGTAAAGAGCTTTGTAATGTAGGGATGGGTTACATGATAAGTGGTGTTGTTAAATGAACCAAAAAGATTGTTGCAGGTTTCATTATAAAGTTTTTGGCTTATCTATTACATTGATTTGTTATTCCAAAACTATTGTTTGAATTACTTTTTGTTGATTAAATCTAATCTAATTTTGATTATATGATATTATTACTTTAGTATGACATCTCGAGGATCTTTGAATTGGTTGGTTGATTTGCCATCCAAGATATGTTTATGTCCTTAAGGGAAATTATGCACGGTAAAAAAAGTGCAAAAGAATCCTATTAATCGAGGAATGTCATATTATGCTTCGACCTATAATGTAAGTGTATCAATTTACCATATTGCGCATGTAGTGACATTTGTAATACTTGATATTACTTTACACTATTTTTGTTTTTCAGACAGATAATTGTTGGGGGTTTGTGCAATGGGTTGAAGATTTTATTGAGGAATGCAGGATCTATTCACCTAAAAGTGTGGACGTAGTCAATTCTGGAGAGGCATCAAGCAAAAATTAAGAATCGGCAATCATAAAAGGAGATTTTAAGTTTATTAGAAGAAAAATAGGCTTTATTATGTCCATGATAATGTTATATGGAGTCGTCATATCTTTCCTTCTTGGAATTGTGATTTTTGTGTTACTATATAGGTAATTATAGGAGTCAATTTTGATGGTTATGTAGAACTTGTTTTACTTAGAGCATAATGAATTTTTGTTTTTCTTGAGATGAATAAGTAGAGGTGATTTATGATTATTCCATAAATTAATCGAATCAAACTTGAGTTCGAAATTGGTACCATGTCAGGTCGACTCAATTTGATTACCCTATTCTATTACTACTATGCACGACAAGAAGAGGGCTTGAAACGCCGTGAAGCCAAGCAAAGAAATGCTTATCAAAGTCGGCTCTACTTGGAGTCTCTCTGTCCGTCAATATTTATGGTTGGTTTGGAGGTAGAACAAGAATATGTAATTTCTCTTTTTCGTTGTCTTATAATGAAATGATTGTTATCTCAAAATGAAGAAAAATTAAAATGGCTGCCCTTTTTAGTAAATGCATATTAAAGTTGACGAGGAGAACAATCATCCTATATCATGTAAGGGTACCGACTTTATAGCGAATTGCCCCCACCCTAACAGTAAATTGCCGCCGCCGTAATAGTGAACATGCCAATATTTTAAACAAGCAACTTGACTCGATTCCAAAATCGTTTCAATAAGAGTACTGACTTTGTAACATTGGCAGAGTTGACCAAAGAATTACTAAAGCCGGTGCCATCACTGCAAACTATTTTCACAAAAATTGTGCCATCACTGCAAGCTATTGCCACAAAAATTGAGCTTTCGCAAGTCACAACCATTAGGTAAGATTGCTAACATCTGTGTTGATTCAAGAGCTTCAAAACTAGAATAACTTGGCCATGAACAATGTCCACTTAACTCATTCGATATGTAGACTCTTCCAGCAATATGTAAGCTCAATATTCACAAAAACTGACATTGTCAAGTTGCTAGCAATTACCAAGCTATCAGTTACAAGAGAAAGGCACATATTATGCAAAATAGGGAATTGTGCTACCAAAACTTTCTAAAGCATAAAGGTAACTAGTTGTGACAAATGCTCTAATGCATCGATTACTTCCACATTGAACTTGCTTGATGAAGGCAAATCAAACGATAATGATCGCCGAAGGTCAATCCTGCACAAAAGTAAGAGTATCATAATAATTTCATGCCTTTGATTGATTAAATACTTTGCATTAGAATAACTTCATGTGCTTCATTGATAAAATCACTCTATCAAATTAAACAAACATCATACCTTATGTGAGGTGCCTCTATGCATGAAGACGCTTTTCTCTTTCGCCTTTCACTAGCGCCCTTCAACCGAGTGTTTGGTACACCTTTTGGTCTTCTCCGAAGAGGAACAAGTATTTGAATTTCACAATTTTCTACAACTTTAGCTTCATCACTTTCCACCAAAAAATTGATATGATCATTACCTGTCAAAAATTGCATTTTGTTTGTGATATGGGAGCAAAGACACAACGAGGTCGTAGTTGCAAGTTCCTCCGTAACATCATGATTTGCTTTAGCGTTCATAACACCGAAAGCCAATTGCATCCATCTCTTCAAGCGCAATGTTTTTCACTCTACCGTAGCATGAGAGCTTTGTCCAACATCACAATAAGTCTCTTGTTTTGTAGCTTTTGTCCACTTCTTCAGAATGTATTGTGAAAAAAATGCTTGTAACATTTACAACATGTTTCAAGATGCATAAAGTATGCCTACACAACCATCATTACATTTCAAATAACTTGCAGTTATATGTAATAGGTAAATCACTTGGACTAAAATAAACAACATGCCTCATTTCACTACTTTCTGTTGTCACGATATAAGTGCGCATTGGCCCATTAGTTTCCGATCTACAAATAGACATAGAGAAAACATGCAAGAACTCATCCCGAAATTTCCTATAAACGACATGAGTGTATACATTTGCGACATGTTTCAACATTCCACTATTTTGAACCATAATCTGCGGCTTTCCTTGAGCACACTCAAAATCATCAACAACATCAGAGTTGCGCATTTTTTCATTTGCTTCTCATAATGATTGACAAATTCAGACAAAGTCATGGTCTTACATGCCATATCTTGAAAGAAAATATTTGTGCTCTCACTTCTTTGTGTGGATCTAATTGTAGCAAAATAAATATCTCGGCCAAATGTTGGACACCATTTATGACACAGCCAATACATGTTATCCAACCCATTTGTGGTCCTCCAAGCTCCATTCTTGACACATAACTTTTCAATTATTCTCCATTTCCAATTCGGATTCACAATGATATAAAAGTTTATGCCGATAGTTATCGCGAAAGCTTGATTTTCCAAGAAGATGCCCAATATGATGCGTAACATTTTTCGCAATGTGCCATACACATAAACAATGATTAGTATTTGGAAGAATAGTCTTAATGGCATTTTGCCATAGCATGATCTTGATCGGTGAAAATAATCTTGGTTGCTTTATCACCCATTGTCTCTAAAAATGATTAAAATGCCCAAACAAAAGAAGCAATAATTTCATCCAATAAAAATACACAACCAAAGAGAACATTCTTCTAATGATGATTCACATTAATGAAAGGTGCACATATCATATTATACTTATTTGTATGGTAAATTGTATCAAATATCACCATATCTCCAAAACTTTCATAATCTAGCTTGGATACACCATTAGACCAAAAAAAGTTGGTCAGTCTTTGTTCCTCATCCAATTGAAATGTATATGAAAAATTGCTTCCATTTGATTGTAAGAAATTAAAATGATTAATGAGACTTTGACAATTGTCCGCATTAATCAAATCCCTTCTCTTCGATTGTAAGAAATTTTGACAATCACGTAAAGTAAAATCACTATTCTCCTGTCCTCTCGTTTCGCCACTCAGGTAAGAATACTCCTTTGTAACCCTTATATCATCTTTAGCCATTGAAGTCAAAATACTTTTATTAGTATCTGTCATATGCCAGCACGATCGTATCAAATGTTTCTGTTTATCATTGATGAAAGGATGATTATGAATATGCTTAAACTTGCCGACTATCGAGACTCCATTTTCAATTTTGAATTTTATGCAAGCTTGACATCCAATTCTCTTCACTGTCCTATAAACATTTCTTTGTTCATGAGGTAGGATTGATAGAGAGTATCCTTCACATTTACAAAGAAATGTGCATGTTCGCAATATTCCTTTACTAATATTAGATTTTTGTCCTCTTCTCACTCTAAATCCCTTGGAAATTGCATATCCATTGTATCTCATTAGCAAATATCATGCTAATTCTAAATTCAAATTCTTTATCAACATTATGCATGATGATATTATCCTCTGAAGCCTCTACAAATTATTAAAAGAAAAAATCTAATCATTTAAATAAGGCAGATAAAGTGAAAACAAACTTTAATTCTAGAAAGATGAGTCATACCCATTTGTCCCGAGAACAAATCGAGCTAGCAGCGAAGCACTCTGAATAATCCATCGAAAATTTATACAAATGTAAGCTAGTGACCGTAAAAGATTGTGAAGTGTGCATTATTTCAATCATAATAGAAAACATCGTACTCGCTTCTCCGCAGGCCAATCCGGGTTTTGTACTTGCTCTTGGTTATGCAACCATCATGAATTTTACTTCCCCCAACCGTAAGCTCTACATACTACCATATACAAGTTCGCCGTTACAGAATATTCAGTTTGGATTCACAGCACAATGAGGAGGGACAACCCATTGTCCATACGATTTTAGATAATTTTGTTTTTGAGATAACAATCTTATGAAAATTGTGGTGGCATCTTGACCAATGATGATCGTGTTATGTGTGTTTGGAGGTGAAGATGCAAATAAAATGAAGACTTCAGACAACTCTAACATGGACTCAAATTCCCTTACTTGCGGTGGATTAATGTTTATAGCACCTAACTCGATCGGCTCTGAAGGAGGAGCCGATGGCGACAAACAGAGCCGACAGCCACAAGGCGGAGGCAACAACCACGAGGCAGAGGCGATCAGGTAGAGTCCACAAAGAGGTTGATTAAAGTTTATAGAACCTAACCTGATATGGATGAGGCAGATTACCATGGGTTTGGACAACTTTAATATGGACTCGAATTTTATTATTTATGGTGGATTAAAGTCTATAGAATCTAATATGACCAGTTTCGAAGGCAGAGGTCATGAGGCAGAGGTCATGAGGCGGAGCCCACGGTCACAAGGTGGAGCCAACGAGCGGAGCCGACGGCCACGAGATGGAGGCGAAGGCTGGAGGTGGAGGTGATGAGCCACATGTTGGAGGCGGAGGCAACAGGTGCTCGGGACCCCGTCGCTGTGATCGACCTTTTGCTTTTCGTCGGAACTCCAAGCTCACGGGCGGTTTATGGAGAAAGCGAAGAAGCAGGAGGAGGGGAGGGAAGGGAATGTTTCTAAGGAAGAAGAGTTTCCAAAGTGAAAGTAAGAAAAGCCATTCAAACGTGAAAGAAAGAGGAGAGAGAACGGGCAATAAATGTTCGCATAAAATGCGAAGTGGCATGCTCGGTCCAGAAGAGAGAGATTCATAAGCTCCGTTTGTTTGGTTTTTCGGTGTTCGAGGGACGAAAACGTTTTCCGTGAAAAAATATTTTTCTTCTCCCCTCGTAAAATAATCTAAGTATAAAGAAAATGACTTTCGTTTCTGAAAAGCGAAAATCATTTTTCGCCAAACTCCTCCTTCCCCCCTCCGATCGCCGGTTACTGCCGCGGCCGCGGCCGCTGCCAGTCGCCGGCCACCGGCTGCCGGTCGCCGGCCGCTCTCCCTCTCTCTTCTCTTTTGCTTTCTCCTTCCCTTCCCTCTTCTGTGAAAAAGAAGAAGAAAGAGCGTGAGCAAAAAGAGTAATTAATTGCTGTGTTGTCTCTCTCCCCTTCTCCCTCTCTCTTCTCTTTTGCTTTTTTCCTTCCCTTCCCTCTTCTGTGAAAAAGAAGAAGAAAGCGCGTGAGCAAAAAGTAAATGCATTAATTGCTGTGTTCTCTCTCTCCTGCTCTCCCTCTCTCTTCTCTTTTGCTTTTTCTCCTTCCCTTCCATCTTCTGTGAAAGAGAAGAAGCCCGCTTTCTCTTTTTTCAAAGTACTCTCCCCATCCCTCCCTCCCTCCCTCCCTCCCACCCGGCGCCTCTGGCACGTCTCCTCCAGAGCCACTCCCTTTCCGTCGCTCCCAAGAGCCCTCGTCGATCGCATCCCATGCTCAAATCTGACGGCGAAGCCCAAACCCGGCGCCTTCGCATGGACTTGGGAACTTTCATTTGTATTTGCATCTTTGTCTCGTTTTGGAAGAAAATAATGTATTATTTGTTCTACTCGGGTCTATATGTTGGGTGTGCTGGTTTGTAACCGATTCTCTTTAGTTTTTTTCTTTTGTCAAAGTTTTCCTTCAGTTTTTTTCGGTCGAGAAGTTCTTCAGTTTAGGTAGGCTGTACATTGTTTGTTTTCTAATCAAGCATTATCACTGTTATAATTGCGCTTGTTTTGCTTTGCTTTATTAGCTAAGAAGACGTGTTTATTCCTGCACAACAATGAATGGAGTCCAAAGTCAAGTTTTCGTTTCAGCGATCATCACGGATAAATGGACTTCATCCTTGCAACAGCGACGCGATTGCCCCTTCAATGTCCGGAATAACTTTGACAGTCTAGTTACTTGCATTGGATATGCTTCTGACATCAAAGAATCCAGTTGCTTGTCCCGAGCTTTCCTTCATCAAAATTAAAAGATCGAACTTGAAAATAAAATGGCAATGACAAGTAGAACAAACCTTGATCAGAGGAAAAAGCCCAGAAACAAGAACTGCGCAAATATATCTTCTTGTTGCATTAAACTTAAACTCACTCTTGAGAGTATCACATTCCGACGAACAAGAACACGACATAAACCATAAAAAGAAACTAAGAATTCCTTGCAAAAAACCTAAAATAATCACGAGGATCAACCTCAAACAACTACACAATCTTGTAAAGATGGCTCAAACATCGTCTTTTTTTGGCCTGAATCTTCAACCAGGAGGATCGTTACGAAGAAACTCATCAACAGTGGAAGGAAACCCGCAACCACCACCCCTCGCAAACAACCCAGAGGCAAATGCACCAACCTCATCGGCTCAGCCCTCTCATCCTCATCACCACCGCCGCCGTTCAAGAAGTACTAAATCCGATGGGAACTTTCAAAAATCTCGAACCCTCTGCTCGGGAAATCTGAGAGAATAATGCAAAAGGAGGGCAGAGGCAGAGGCGACGTGCCGGAGGCTGATATAAGCTCGAGAACCCGGGCAACGACGACCGGCGGGGGCTCTTGGGAGCGAGCGAGCGAGAGAGAGAGAGGGGGGGGGGGAGTGGTTCCTGGAGGCAACGGCGGATGCGGAGGCGCCGGGTTTGGGCTTCGCCGTCGGATCTGAATATGAGATGCGATCGACGAGGGCACTTGGGAGTGACGGAGAGGGAGTGGCTCTGGAGGAGACGTGCCAGAGGTGCTGGGTTTGGGCTCGAGAAGCAACCGTGGGGCTCTTGGGAGGGATGGAGAGAGTACTTTCAAAAAAGAGAAAGCAGGCTTCTTCTTTTTTATAGAAGGTGGAAGGGAAGGAGAAGAGCGAAAGAGAAGAGAGAGGGAGAGAGAGATCACAGCAATTAATGCATTTACTTTTTGCTCACGTCGACTCTTAATGGTAGAATTACAGTTCGTTTAGTAAGGTACCAAACAGTAAAAAATTTTATTTTTTTATTTTTAAAAATAATTTAAAAATAAAAATATATTTGATAAATTTTTTATTCTCAAGTATGTTTTTGCAAAAGTTTGTGTCTAAAAACAGTTTTGAAAGAGAAATAAAAAATAAAAAAAAATTACTTTTTATTTCTCGGTATAATTTTGAGAATCAATTTTTTTCTTCTCTTTCTTTTTTTTCTTTTCTTCTTTTTGTTTTGCTGCTCTTGGGTTGTGGCCGGTCGCTGGCTAGGGCCGGCGAGGGTGTCACGGCCCTTGCCGACCTCGACGGAGGCGAGGGCTGGACCCTCGCCCTCGCCATCGCCGGCCTTGGGCTGTGCGACCGGCCATGCCCAACGAAGTGAATGGGTAAAATGAAAAAAAATATTAAACAATTCAAAATATTATTAATAAAAAGAAATTTTGTATAGTTACCAAACGCATTTTTTTAATGCCTTTAAATACTTAGTTAGGCACGTGACGGGCACAGAAATATTGTCGTGCGCAGTCTTAATCTTCCTAGGGCGAGAGACTCAAAATATAGCTTCTTTTTTAATTTCAGTTAGGCACGTGACGTCACGTGCACAAATCACTGGATATTTTCTTTACAATGGGATTTTTCTTTCGACGCCACATATAATGATTTATTAAGGGACACGCCACGTCATCGAATATTTCCTTGTACGTGACCACAAGCTCAAGAAAAAATCCCGTTCACAGTTTTTTTCAACTAAAATATAAAGAAAAATACCATTAAAATGAGGGAAAATCAAACAGATCTCACGGCCAAGAGTTCGCAGTATATAAACCTCCGCACACTCTCTCTCTCTCTCTCCGCTCTAGTCTCCATTTCTAGGGTTGCCTCCTCCGGTGTCTTCCGGTTCTCTCTATCTCTTTTTTGGGGACATCTTCTTCAAGTCCTCTCGATCTTGTTTTTTTTTCGATCTTCTGGGGGTTTTTTTTTTTTTGATTCTGAAAGAGAGCAAATTTTTTGCTTTCTGCGATTTTTGATGGGTTGATGCTTGGGCTTGGAGTGAAAAAGTGAAAGGGGGAGTATCCTTATCTATGTTTTTAACTATTCTTTCTGGGGACAGTCTTCAAGAGTTGAAAGGTCAAAGGGAGAGCTTGATGGGTTAGATGACAGGCATAAGGGGGAAGAGACAAGAGCGAGAGTGAGAGAGGTGGGTTCTGTCGTAATGACCTCCACAAAGACGAAGACGACCCTGCAGTTTCTTGCGATTCTTTCTGGGATATGCTCCTTCGTCGGGTTGATTTCGGAGGGCTTACCCCTTCAATTTTGGCAAGCACAAGGCCAAAAAAACAGAGCCCCTGTGGATGAGCTCGCGGCTCGTGGCCATGGTCGCAACTCCGGAACCAGCTTTGGACGAGCACGACTCCAGATCCAGAGCTGGACGAGCGAGCGAGCGAGCGAGCGAGCGAGCGACGGCTGTAACGGACGCATCGGGTAGCGATGGCGAGGGCGAGTGCCCTGACTCCGAAGAAATTTCCAGCTGAGCTCAACAGTTCGTTGCTCTCTCTCTCTCTCTCTTTTCATTTATTTAGTGCTCGGCCTCGGCGTGGGGGGGGGCCGGCTCCCGAAGAAATTTCCAGCCTTCCCATGGCTGTGACCCGCAAGCTTCTTTCTTTAATCTAAGTTTCGTATCGGCAAGACACTTGTCAAGTTTTCAGTGATTGGAAGGAAGGAAAAATTGCCCTGCCCCCTGCCCACTGTTACGAACGACTGAACATCTTCTATGAAAAACCCGATTCGCTTTTCCCCTCTTCCTTTTTTTGTCCCCCGCCCTCCCTAAATATATAAAACCTAAAAATATAACAATTACCATTCGAAAGAACGAGAGTACAAAACAGAGCTCACGGTAAGATTTTTCGCGACCGTGTATAATAAGCCACTCTCCCTCCCTCTCTCGCTCTCCCCTCTAGTCTCCATTCCTCCATTTCCATTTCTAGGGTTTCTCTCTCTCTCTCTCTCTCTCTGTCATCTCATCTCATGGCATCGATGGCGGACAAAGCTCGGTACTCTTCTGATACGGGGAGCAACAAGCGCAAGTACGGGAAGTACCCGTCCGTCCCCCGCTGGCCGACTACCTCAACCTCCCTCTCGATACGCTCCGCGTCGTCACTCGACCCCGGTAGCTTCGGGCCCTTTGACAAGCGCGTTAAGATCCCGCAGCCGTGGAACCTCTTCACCGTCGGCTCCGCAGGTCTTGAGCTTTGAGCTTCTGATTTTTTGCCGTTGTTTTACCTTCTGTCGCATTGTGCCTCTGCTTCTAATGCATCTTGAAGCGTGCGCGCTGTCGTTGGTGTTTCTCTGTATGTGCTAGTGCGCGCCCCCCCTGCGTTGCCCTCGACGACTTCTGGATTCATTCGCGCGTTTGATTGTCGGTGCTTGTTTCGCCGTCTCTTGTGTATGGAGCTCACTAAGGAACGTTTCTGAAATGCGTTGTTCCGCTATTTCTGTTAGTATCTCCATCTTGGGTAGCTTATCGCATCTGTTAGAACCTGTGAGCTGATGCTTGTGCCGTCTGAATCTATCGGGGAAACCTATTTACCAGTTGTCTATGCTATGCTTCTGTCTTTTGTCTGATGGAAAGGTTGTGCACCATGTGCTGCTTCTGTGGATTCTGTCCGTCGTGTTGTAATTTCCGCTGATATCCTCCAACTTCCTATCATTTTGTTTCATTCAGACGCTTGTGTGGTAACTTTTTGGCAATCTACGACTTGTTTCAGATGGGAAGCACATGATGAGTACATCATCAGCCATTCCTGCTTCAAATAACTATGGCCAGCGGACAAGCAAAAAGATTGATATTCCTAGCAGCAGAGTTGGAGTGATTATTGGTAAAGCTGGTGAGACTATCAAGTGTCTTGAGCTCCAATCTGGGGCTAAAATTCAGGTCGCCCGTGGCATGGATGTGGCTCCCAATTCGCTGACTAGGCCGGTAGAACTGATGGGCACGCTTGAACAAATTGCCAAGGCTGAGGAATTGATAAACAATGTTCTTGCTGAGGTGGGTTCTTGTTTTTCAAGTTTATCACCTGTTTGTTATTTGCTGTTATTGGGATTGTCCTTGATTGTGACCGCGGAACATGCCCACAGGTTGAAGCAGGGGGATCTGGCGTAATCTCTAAAAGAGTAACTGGTCAGACCGGAGCTGATCAATTTGTGATGAAGATACCAGATAACAAGGTATATTTAAGTCTTTCTAACATTCAAGTGGTTCATGTATGTAAAATGGCCATGGTATTCTATGTGCTGCTCGTTCTCAGGTTGGATTAGTTATCGGCAAAGGTGGCGAGACAATTAAAAACATGCAAGCCAGGACTGGTGCCCGTATTCAGGTATAATTTGCAATCTAATTTGCTATTTCTACTCAGTTCATCGTTTTTATTTTCTTATTTTATATTGCGTTTTCTTGTTTGTCGGATGTAAATTTTCAGATGTCAATATCATAAGTTTTTGCGTTAGCTTGTGGTGATAAATTTGTTTCTTTAATGGGGCAATAATAATGAACTTTCATGCTTATGTCATACTTTATCCAGGTCGTACCCTTGCACCTTCCACCTGGTGATCCAGCAACTGACAGGAATTTGTATATTGATGGCACAAGTGAACAGATTGAGGCTGCAAAGCTATCGGTTATTGAAGTTATTGGGAAGGTATGCGGTGTCTGTGATTGTTGCTATACAGAACACGTCTTTCTGTTTCTTTATTTGGTCTTACAATTTACAAAACTTGCCACCAAGATAAGTTGGATAATTTGGTTGTTGATGTAGGATACTTCATAGTGACAAAGAAATAGAGTTGAACTGGGCATGAAAGAGCTGAGGACTTTGTGCCATTTTTTTTTTCTTATGCTTTTCAATTCTTGCTTCGTTATTTGTGCACTCTCAACAAAATAACTAGCCCCTCAGTGTACTATTTTTTTTTTCAGTGTCCTGAGTCATTTCATAAAGAACGGTTTCATGTGTCGGACAATCCCTTCTTTCATCGTATCTCTTTCTACAGTGTTAGTTTTATTGTATTCTATTCTTTTTGTCTATTACTGTGGGAGGATAGGATTTTAGCTCTCTTGTTAACCCCACCCCAGTTCCGATGAGGCTAACAAGAGATAAATAAATAGATAAATACCATAAAAGATGAAATGCAAATAAGGAAGTAAGAAAACTCAAAAAGGAAAGGGAAAAGTGACACTGCACAATTGCTTCTGTTGATTCGACTTTATGGTTGCTGAGATATTGATCATTCTGAATGTCAATTGCTCTGTAGTTGTGTGTGTGTGTGTGTGTGTGTGTGTGTGGGTTGTGTGTTTTTTGATGCTTGCTGTATGGGAAACCCAAGTAGTTGTGGAGGAAGCTTGTCTCCATTGGATTCTGAACTATCCCCGTGTTCTGATGGTGCCTTGAACTTTCAAAAGCTTGCTTCTTACTTTTTCACAGGTCAAAACTGTGACCACGTTTGTCACAATGAATACCACCTTCACTAACCTCCTATAGATACTGGGGAATTTTGTTTTAATTTTTGTACATCTCTTACTCTGCATAATGGCCAATGCATTTTTGTGCGAACACTTTTGATTGCAGCATGCCATCATTGGACTTTATAAATCATGAAGGGTGCAAGGGTTATTAACTTCTGAGTTTAGGATGGTTTCCCTGCATTAGGTCTTGAGTGATTTTTGTAAATTGAAATAACTTCTAGTTAAGTTAGATTGAGTACATTATGAGTTATATGCTTGTTTTTCGATATGGTTGGAATGTTAACAGTATTGGCAATCTGCTTCACAATCAGTTGGATATTTTGTAGTAGATGTTAATTTATGCACTTCCTACGAATTTCATCTCTTAACCATCAACTCGTGACTACATGGATCGAACTTGTCTTTTCTTTGCTGCTTCATATCATTGAGTTATAAGGTGGATTGCCGATAGATGGAAATTCCCAATAATAAAGATGACTGTTGTAAGAAAAAACCAAGTTATACCATAAAAATGCGTTTCTATATCATCTAAGAGATGACTTTCGACAGACCTAAAGAAAAAGATGACTTTAATTATTTATTATTTGGGTAAGGATATGCGCAAGTGATTAGCTGAGGGAGATTGCTGAGACTGTACATTAGCATCGACGTTTTTCCAGAACAGATACATAATGAGAATCAAATTGGAAATGGATTGGCCCAGGATTCCCGAAAGATCGCCCGAGTCCAGCTTCCCATATACTAAAAATAACGTGGCTCTTAATTAATTTATTCAAGTAAAAAGTCGAATATTTAAAATATGTCAAGTTTATTTTCTGTACGGTCTGGACTCGAAATGTGTCGCCAGCAGAGACTCTTTTTTGCACGCGCTAAAGACTAAAGAGTGATGTCGCACCAAACCTCAGTATTTGCTTGCATCACTGGTCGTCGTTGTCATTGTCCCTCTCCACTCGCCAAAACCTCCTCTCTCGATCTCTCGACAATGTCTCTCTCCTTCATTTCTCTGAGGTCCTCCACATTAAGCCTGCTCTCATCCGAGCTCGATGATCACTCTAGTCATTACAATCCTTCGCGCTCTTCTTCCTATTTGCTTGACGGTTCTTTCCTTTATGAGTTTTCGCAACCAAATTGGCGTTTGATCGAGCGCGTTTTTCTCAGTTGATTTTGATTTGGGCTCTGATGGTGGCTTTCGCAGGGTATTGAGAGAGCTCTAATAGGGTCCAACTTCGGATGCATCGAGGGATCGACCTCGATGCCATTGGTTGAGCAAATGGATGGTTGGTTCCCTCTCCCTCTCCCTCCCCCCCCCCCCCCCTCTCTCTCTCTCTCTCTCTCTCTCTCTCTCTCTCTCTTCTTCCTCTTAACCAGTCATTACTCTTTCATTTTTGCCTAATGTTTGTTGCGCTGCAGAAATCAAAAATAAGGAGCCTGAAATGTCGACGCTGTTGATGAATTTCGAGAAAGTGTTTGATTCTTATGGTGCTATTAGCACCACCCCGATTTACCAAATAGCTCCATTTAAGCAAGTAAGATTAGTTGGAACTTCCTGCGATCAGTGCCTTTTTCTCCTTCCTATTTGAGTAGTCTTAGCTGGGAAAAGCAGAAGTAAAAATGTCCAAAATGGGAAGGAATTGTTATGTATCACTGGCAATACTACGGTGAATTCTTTCTTATTTGACTTTCAACAACCTAATTTGCAGCCTCCAGCCACAGAAAGTAGTCCTGATGATTACCACAGGAGTGGAAATCCCACTAGGGATGCACTAGAGAGGTATGATCATGCTTGATGCTTCTTGATTTGCAAATTGCTGTGGCGAGCCTCTGGCAATCTTCAGTTTTCTTCTGGAGATTACTTATGTCTTTTGGATATATGCATTCCTTAGCCTCCTTGCAAAGCTGGACAAAGCTGATCGAGCATTTTGCTTCACTAGCGGAATGGCTGCTATGGCCGCTATCACTGGTCTTGTTTCACATGGTAGTTACTCTTTCGCATACTTGGTTTCATATATTTTGCTTATCTTTTCTAAGTACTCAGCTTGATGAAATGAAATTTGGGATCATCAGTAGTTCATATGAGGAAAAGCATCCTTTCTCCCTTCTTTTTTGTGGCTGCTTGGAAATATCGAGATGTTTGTCGTTGTTTCATGTGTTAATTAGATGGGGGAAAATTGTGCAGGTGAGCAAATTGTTGCTGGAGACGACCTTTATGGCGGTTCTGAACGTCTGTTGGTCCAAGTAGCTCAAAAACCTGGAGTTGTGGTGAAGTCAGTATTATTTCTATTTTTGCTCATTTATTCTGGAACAATTTTTCCTAGCTTATTTACCTAATGAATGTTGTAGGTGGGTAAATACAAGTGATCTAGATGAGGTTGCATCTGCTGTTGGTCCCTCTACCAAGCTTGTCTGGTTAGAAAGTCCCACCAATCCACTGCAAAAAATTGCAGATATACAAGTAAGTTCTGTACTCCATCATTGATTTCTTCATATATCAGGTTAGCAGAAGTACTTTGAGAATACAAATCCATGTGCACTTCTGTGCTGGTGCTTCTTTGCATTCATTTTAAGTCTGCTGCACAGAATTATTTTTCTTCTTTTTTTTTTTAATTTGCTGATTTGAAAATTCTTAAGTAGTGGCATGAGTTCTAATCTTTGTATAGTAACTTGTACATGGGAAACGGTGTATGAACTTGTGTAAATCTTAATGCAAACATTGGATAAAGTGTGTGCATGTTCATAAATAGTTTGGATGTTGATGTCCAGTACATACACTAGAGCCCTTGCTTGGGTTCTAGAGGTGAAGTTTCTAGTAGTAGGTCTTTTGCAACGAGAACAAGGAATATCAATTTTATCTTGAAAGATACGCCTCTTACTGGTAAACAAATAGAAATGTCATGTGTGGTATGTACACTGTGGATGCTTTTAAAATTAGACAACATATTTTTCCAGCTCTTGACATGATATTGTTGTTTCTTGTGAGATTACTGCCCTGTTGCATATCTCTGATGGAAAAATGCTCTTCCTTGGTGCCTTCTAGAAAATAGCGGAGATGGCTCATGCACACGGCGCCCTTGTATTGGTGGATAATCATACCATGTCACCTTTATTGTCTCAACCACTGGAACTGGGAGCAGGTGGCCAGATTTTGAATTAGATGTTATATGAATATGTGCCCAATGCAAAGTGCATGTTGCTTAAGGTTGTGGGTCCTTTCTTTCAGATATTGTCATGAATTCTGCCACTAAATTCATATCTGGGCATAGGGATGTCACGGCGGGTGTGCTTGCGGTGAAAGGGGAAAGGTAAGAACTTCAAAATATGGAAGTAGTTCTTTTGAGAATGCATCTGCGAATAGTTATGATTAGAGGAAACCCACCTTGGTATCTTGTACGAGCTGTGATTCTGGTAGTCAATTTTTTAATCTTGACAATACTGTTAGGTGTCCTTGTTAGATGTGAAAAGCTAGCGGCTTCAACTTGAATTCTCTTCAAAATATCAAATTGGTTCTTGTAAATCCCATTTTTAAGTCTTTGTGATGCGTACAATAATCTGCTTACATGCTTTAACTTCGTTTTATAGTCTGGCAAAAAGGAAAAAAACATTGTCTTACCAGATTTGCACTTTAATTCAAGCTTTCCACGTACTGGTCTTCTGTATAAAAGTTAAATGTTCGGATAATTAAGTACTTAGTTACCGAAATTTCCCTTTGTAGATGGGCTCCCTATAATTAGTTGATCTGAACTTTGAGTTTTAAGATGATATCCCGGAGTTAACTGGACTTCTTTTGTCTTTGGTATGATTGGTGCCCTTTCAGTTTATTCTCCAACCAGTCTATTTAGTATTTACATTTACCATTTTCGGAGAAACCTTACATGCAATTCTTGCATTTATAATGGAACAGGTCCTTGTGTAGGTAGTTGCATAACTATGCCATGGCTCACTAGATGATGTTAGCTTCATGTTAAAATGTTTTTCTTTCTTTTATTTACATTCTGACATTTGGATGTTGCTGACTTTTATCCTTGTCGACTCTCATAAAATTTTTCTTGTTTTATTCCCTTGTTTTTTCATGTTCTAGCTTGGCAAAACAGATATATTTCGTCCACAACATAGAAGGTTCCAGTCTAGCTCCAATTCACTCTTGGATCTGCCGGCAAAGTATTAAGACCATGGCTTTACGGATCGAGAAGCAACAGGTGCAGCTTCATATCTGCTTCAAGACTATACCTGCTTTGTTGGTTGAATGTGCTTTTCCGACTTTCATTTAAATAAGCTTCCAGTATGCTAATCTAAGTGCGCTGAGAATTTTGATCTTGAAACCAATGTACATCTTTGGACAGGAGAATGCACAGAAGATAGCTGAGTTTCTATCTTCACATCCCCGAGTGAAGAAAGTCTATTATGCTGGTCTCCCTGATCATCCTGGGCATGTCTTACACTACAAGCAGGTATTCGGTGGAACTGAGACTTTGTGCCTTGGTGCTGAACAATCTATATTTGACCATTAATGTTATTGCAGGCTAAGGGGGCTGGATCTTTGCTGAGCTTTGTAACGGGGTCAGTGGCGTTGTCGAGGCATATTGTTGGGACCACCAAGTACTTCAGTATGGCTGTTGGTTTTGGTAACTTCCCTGAACCGAGCTTGCTCCACACTCTAGTGATTGCATCCTTGTGTGAAGTTACTACATCGTTGCAGTAAAACCTTTTCTGTGGTGGATGAGATTTTGTGTAGTTCTTATCCTCTTAAACATCAAGTAGTGAAAGATCATACTACTTTGTCTTTAAATATATTATTATATATATTATATATTTATATGTGTGTCTGCATGCGTGCTTGTGTGTGAAGTAACATACACCGCTCGTTTGTAATCTGCTTCTTGGTGCTTTCTCGTCTGATATAACCTCACGTTGGAAATCGTTTGACCAGCCGGTCCGTGCTCATATATTGATAATTCTTTTTATGTAGCTATTCCCAGTTCAGTAAAATATAAGAAAAGAAAATCTGTATAAATGCAATCCAGTTACCTTTCGCTTGACTAAATTTGCAGAAGAATCTGTTTACTAAACAAGTGGATTGAGACTTTTGAACATGTCATTTCTGAGTTATGCACACATGAAATGAACATTTTGAATGTTTTGTTTGGAATTTGTGGGGACGGGTGCCAATTGGTGCTGCGAGCCATTTTTTGACGGTAACTTAAACTTTCACTTGTTGAATTCGATTGACAGGCAGTGTGAATTCCCTCATCAGCATGCCATGCTTAATGTCCCACAAAAGCATTCCGGCATCGGTCCGTGAAGCTCGGGGCCTAACAGAGGATCTCATTAGTATATCTGTCGGAATCGAAGACGCGACTGATCTGATATTTGATTTGGACACTGCTCTTAGGACTGGACCGGCTTAGTCGCTTGCAGCAAATGGTTTCGAGACTGCTTGCCCCAAATGGTTTCAAGACGCCCCGAAAAGGTTTCGCAACACATCTTTTTAACGAGGCATTACTTGATCCATGGAAAACTCTTTTCTAACTCTCCTCTAGTGCACGTTCATGTGTACGTTCATGTGTATGGGTTAAGGCAGAAAGCGGTTCGGCGGAAGACTGTTTTCTGCTGTTTGGTTTGGTTCAATAGTACTTTTTTGAAGAAAATGGTTCACAAATTGAACCAGGCCATTTTCTAAAGCTTGGTTTTTAGAAATGATAGTGAGCTGCGAAGTGGGATCGCATAACTTATTGATCTCAAGTATTTTTACCCTTTATATGATGTACTCCATCTGTTTTTAAATTCGAAGTAGGTTTTATTTTCATGCTGTGTGAATTTATGAATTGTTGCGTATAGGCTGTTCATGTCTTCATGAAATTAATGCTCGTACGAAATATACTGAGATTTGACCAAAAAAACGATGAGAAAGGAAAAGGGTTCAGTTCGGTTTCAAATAGAACCAAATCCCAAAATTGATTTGGTTTGGTTTCTAATTGTTTTATACCTTCCGTTTGTTTAATAGAAAATGTACCAATTCTTGAAAATACTTTCTAGGAATGACTTTATTTTGTGTTTGGCTAAAATCTTAAAAAGCCATGCAAAGTATTTTTAATCGTTTTTTTTAGTCGAAAACTATTGTTAGTTGTTCGGTAATGAAAATTTGGAAAAATTATCAAAAAATTCGTATTTTTTTAAATTATATTTATTTATATATTTTTTTTCTTGTCTATTTTTCTTGTTCTTCTTCCTTGGCCAGCCACGGTGATGAGGCTGGCGATCGGCCACGGGTGAGCTCTAGCCTCGCTGGCCCTAGTCAAGCTTGCTAGTTGACGTTGTGATCGACGATGAGCCGAGGAAGAAGCAAAAAGAAAAAAGGAAGAAAAAAATGGAAAAAGAAAAAATAATTAAAAATTGGATTTTTTTAAAATTATTATTATAAAAATAAACGTTTCATTAATCAAGGATTTTGAAGGATTCGAACATGAGCGTCAAGGACTCGTCCACAGCCTTTGTGGACCTGGGCCTGAGGGTCGAGACTAGAGCTCATGCGTCAGGATCCCAAGCATGGCCTTTATGGATTCGAGGTCAAACGCTGCTCCCCCAGGGGTTCAAGCTCGGTTGTGGGCGTTGGGGGTTTGTGCCCGGGACACCAAGGTCCCAAGCCCAATCACCGAAGAACTTGTCCTGAATGTCAGTATATTTCCGGATCCAAACACTGATAGCTAGTCATATTTCGAACGTTTTCCGGTTATTTCAAAGTGGAAGTCATTTTCTTGAATTTATGTTTTGATAGGAAAATATTTTCCGTTGACACATTTTTTTAAGCAAATCAAACGCTGGAAAATGAGCAAAATATTTTATGCAAAATAAACGGACCTTCACTTTTCTTCAAACCGTACTCGTGCGGTTTGGTAACATCTAAATGCAAGACGAACCGAACCTGTGCTCAACCCTTAAGAAGACACTCCTCTAGTTCTTAATATAGCAAGCAACAAATTATTGTCGCGGAAATTAATTGCATTTTTCGTATTTAATTACTTCAAAGCACTTCGAGTCGTTGGAACTTTTTTTTGGATAATTTAAATTGAGAGTGAATGGAAGGTAATTTTACTAATTATTTTTTTGGTCATTAGTGATTTTACTAACGAGGGAGACATTGTAGGGCCGTATGTTATGGAGACAAGGAACGGAATCGAGTGCCTTAAATTCAACGACGCGCACGTGCGAAAATTTCACTCTGCTCAAGGAAAAAGTGAAAGAGACTTTAGTGCGGCGTCTCCATCCCCCCGATGTCACCAGACCAAAGATTGTCCTCTTTGGCATTTGCATTAGCGAAAGCAGCGTTGACAAACAACGCCACCGACCCCCATGCACATGCCCATCTAGGGTTTTCGCGACTCTCTAAACGTCACAGAGCAGAAATCGGCTCGACATATCGCGATGACAATAGGCACGTGCGCCTATGCATGTGTAGTCGTTCACACATCGTGATGACAGAATGCGTAGGATTGCGAGCCCCAACGTTAGTGCGTGCAGATTGCACGGTTTGTATGGTTAATGTGGGATGACTCTATGATTTCAGAAATCTGAGCTCTAAGTCAAAAATAAGATGTCTATGTCTACCTACTTTTCCCTAACTATAGTGTAGGGTCGATGTAAGCGCCCAATTGGTCCTCGCGACATATATCAATCTTTTAGTTTAAGCCCATGTGTGGCTACCTTAAAAATACTCGATGTACCAAACCTAGGTCTTGTCCACATTTTTCCGCCTTGGGAAGAAGTCCTCTTCTTCTTCTTCTTGATGCCAACCCGTTTTTCCCGCGTATCTGTCTTTCGCCTTAACAATCACGGACCTTTTCGCCCTTTTTGCACCTTGTTTCTATTTCTTCGTCCCTTCTTACCCTTTTGTCCCTCTCGAAATGCTCCTTCTTCGATCCGAAGAAGTGGAAGGTGTCGGCCGTGTGATTTCCACCATAAAGAACCTATTAGCGAACTCAAAGGTTGAACCAGACCATAACCATTTTCGCCTATGAGAGTCATTACGGTCTCGTTCGAATCATCATACTTATGCATTCTTTCGAGCCGGTTTCAAGATCTAGGATGTCTATGAGGCGAAGGAGTCGTCGTACACAGAAAAGATGAGTCAAGTACATGGAAAAATCTCGAGCCCGCTATTGTGAAGGAGGAAGAGAGAAAAATATAGAAGCGTGCATTAAATAGCGGAATAATTGTCTAAAAAGTCTTAAACCTATAGTACGGCTGTTAATTCGATCATAAACATTTCAATTATATTAATTTAGTTCTAAACCCTTTCAAGTTAGTCATTCTAGTCAATTTTTGTCGATTATCGTTGACATGAACGCCAGACGTCCTACATAATATGGCCCTCGCCGATTGTGAAGCTCGCCCCTCGCTAAATCTAGGAAGGTGTTGCGGCTCTTGCCCAAATCCAACAAGGGAGGAAAAAAGAAAAGGAAAAAAATTAAAAATTTGTAAAAACTGTGCAAGTCAATGTCAACCATACTACATAGGTCGGCCGATGTCTACATCTACGATTTTCAATCAAAATTGGCCAGAAAGACTAAATTAGCAAATTATAAAAAAATTTAGGACTAAATTGACACAATTAAAATGTTCAAGACTGAATTGATCATATGTTTTGCATTTTCTAGATCAAAAAACACCAAGAGCAAAATGACCCGGTTGTTTCCTTTTCGATCCTTTGGTTCCCGGACTATTCTCCTACTTCATTTAAGCAAATCGTACTCGTTGTTGACCTAAAAATTGCACACCTCCCTCTAAACCCTCTCCTTAATTTATCAAAGAGAAAGAGAATACCCAATTGGCAAGAGATAGAGAGAGAATCAGAAGGAAGAGAAAAGTGTCGGCGCCATGGTTTCCACTAATGATAAGCAGAAGAAATGGGGGGCAGAGATAGATTCACCAGTTGAAGACCTTTACCATTCCAAGCTCTTGCGTGAATGAAACAGTTTGCTTGGTTTGAATCCGCATCGAGACAAAGATTGGTGGAGAGATCGTTCTCTTGCTTCTCACGTCAGATTTTAATGGCATTCACGGTCCGGCCGCCACGTGGCGCCCTTGATGCCAACTGGTCATCTGCCATCTGTGTTTGTTTCCTTCAAAAATCATTAAATAAAAATCATAGAGATTGCTTCCACATTGCTTGTGAAACAGGGCATGGTGCGCATCTGTCTTGCTTCGGTGCACCTCTGTATTACGTTTTCTTCTTATTTATTGAAACCATAATGAAGGGGAATATCAGATTGCCTTCGTCTGTGGAGAAGCTTGGATGAGGTAGAGGGCGACTGGATTTTAGGGAAAGGGTATGAAAGTTTGGATCTTTGCATGTAGGGAGATGTATGATCTATCCGAGAATCTAGCGCATGACTTCAATGCAAACAGATTTAGAGTAATGAGGTGGTTAGAGCAAGACCCCAACGTGTTTGTCTTGAGGTGGTTAGAGGATCTTTGCAAACAGATTTAGAGTAATGAGGTGGTTAGAGGATCTAGGGAAAGGGCTCTGAAGTTTGTCTTGAGCCATGGCTGAAAAGGTTTCAATACCCCAACGTGTTTTCCAATGAGAAAGACCCGGTCCTCTCCCGAAGTGGGCCTGAAGTTGCTTGTTCAAATTCAGTTTCTGTAGGGGCCAGAGGTTCACTGATCCACTCGGTCATTTAGTTTCACTAGGCTACATTTAGTTCACATTCACAGGGAATCAAGTAACTCCTCAACATGAGAAAGAGAGAGAGAGAGGGAGAGAGGGAGAGAGAGAGTGCAGAACTTATAATAATATCTATAGTGTTGCAGTAACTCAATTGGAATTGAATAGCACATGCTCTCAACAGATTCGGATTGCTCCTCCGAGCAACAAAAAAGAGAATTTCTCGATGCACTCATAGTATCTGAGATCTATCCCGCCGACTAAAACAGGTCCGTCTAGAAACAAAAGCGCGGCCCAGGAGGAGGTATGCCAACCAACTCAAAGACAGTATGATGATGACAGGATGCAAATTATGGAACCTCTCCAAGCTCGAGATACAATTTATAGAGCCGGAAAGAGCATAGGTGGAGCCGGTGCCACACTAGGAATATTTCTATTAGCAAGGACCAAATATCTTTTTTGATGCTGAAGGAAGATGCAGTGGGAGGGCCAAAGCAACCTTCTCGAGCTTGACAAAAAGAAAAGGATTCCGAACCAAAATTACACGTCCTACAGTCTTTGGATGTGTCATGCCTCTTTAACTTATTGTTCCATACTTAATGGATCTTCCTGGAGGATGGGACTATACTCCTCATTCCTACTGCTCAAGCCATCCCCAACACATGAGTGAAAGACATTACATTTTGCTACATTCTCATGAATATGAGATTTGAGGAGCTTAACAGGTATCTCCCCTTCTTCCTTACTCCCATCTTTGCGTTTTCTTGTACCATCACTTGTTAACACTACCGGACAAGTGTACGCCATGAAAGTGGCATCCATAGAATCAACCATATCCAGATCAGCATCATCAATTCTATTCTCCGTTATGCCCCCGTTATATGGAGAGAAGATAAAATCATCATTAAAATTGTCACCTCTTAGCTTGAAGACTGGGAGCTGATACTCTATTCTTGACTTGCAAACTACTGCCTTTGCATGGAGCTTCAAAATATCACTGTCAAAGACTCTTATCCCTAGATCCTCTACAATCAGCAGCCACTCTGAAATACGAGAAAATGTTTTGAATCTCATAACTTCGTTTTAAGTCCTCATAATGTTTACAGCTAAAACAGTCATTAATCACGTGTGTAGCCAACAAGTAATTCCACACTAGATGGACAATCAGACCCTCATAGCAACTTAGCACCTAAAAGGTAGAAGAGCCATAGCAGATGATGATATCAAAAACAGTATTAAAAGCAAATAAAGATATACGAGGGACTCACTAATAAGTGCTGCTGGAGTTGATGCCGTTGGTCTGCTGGTTAATCTCCCTGGACCAATTTGACAAGTAACCCATTTGAACAATTGAGAAGGTAGGCAGGATTTAGAGATTGCATCCTTATAGGAGTCTACTTTGCTATGATCACCATTTTCCCTACAGCCAGTTTAACACATCTCTCTCATATAATGATTAAATAAGCGAGTATAGCATAGCAGGAGTGATATTCATGCTCTCATACCTAATGAATTGCATGGCGCTTTCAGCTACTAACAACAACAAGACAGCCGAGCTCTTCAGGACCTCGTCATGAAGCTTTCTCCCATTTTGAGGGCTCAGAAATGTATAATCCACCATTATCAGGGCATCATACAAGACTTCTCGTAAGAGAATTTCATCCTCGAATTTCTGCAGAAAGAAATATTACCAAGCGTATAAAAGAAGAGCTGGACACTAGCTACGTCTCCATTAGCAAGAGCAACAGGATATCTTCAGGCGCATTTCAAATCCAAAAGTACCACAACAGGTTATCTAGAGTTTTAACTTTAGAATGGCATAGCAAATATAAGATAACAGCTGGTCGAGGGGTCCTTTACAATCCCAGCATCTTCAAATGTCATCCAAATAACCAGATTCTCCCACACAATCTGGTTCACACCATGAAGTGAAAAATATTTATCAACGATTAAGTGATTGCAGTTCACTATAAACACGCATGGGCAGACCCAAGAAACCAACAAATAAAAAGTATGAACAATATAGTTTTAACTCTCATAGATTGAGCCTTTTCGACCGAAAAAAAAAAAAGATTGAGCCTATGATCTTTTTTACTCATGATTCAAGTATCTTCGTCCAAATGAGCAGGCATTAAAAGTCTTCATCTAAAGATGTACACGAGCTTTTTTTAATTAGTGCAAGCTAATCTGTGAACAAGAATGTCTTTTGCTATGGAGCCAGCTTCACGAACATAAAAACGTTAAGAATATGTCTCTTTCATGCAACTCAAAGGAGGAAAAAAGGTCTATGACATGATTTGTGTTTTACCATCCAGATCAACTGTTGTGTCTCCATTGGGATTTTGTGAGACTTGATTTAGCTTGAAATTCACAAAGCAAGGTAAATTAAAAGCTTCATGCCTCCTATAAGGTTAAGGGAAAAAAGACTAAGCTAATGCACTTACTAGCAGCAATGTCACAGGTAAAACTGGATCCAATAGCATGCTAAGAAGCGTACCTGACACCAAATCAAACAATGGTGGTATTGAATTATCAAGCAGGACAGAACAATAGTGTAGTAATTTCACGAAAACTAATGTTTAATTGAAAAGGGACAAATACAGTATTGAACACAATCAAGCAGCCAGTGGACACCACCTACAGAGCCTGAGACTAGTTCACGACACATTAAATCAATGTTCTGTCAAAAAAAGATTCCTACCTGCACTATGGAACTCTGCTAAATGCTAATCACCTCAAGAATAATGTCCGGTCGTAAACATATGCAAATCTGAACATGTTCGGACACGTTACACCGAGAGAGTGACAAGGCACTTTAACATTGCAAATGGAACTACAAGCCTGAAGAAAATCCAAAAACAAACAAACGCAAGAACGTGGCTCTCACCGAAAAAGCAAAAGTTCCTAAATCCAGCAATAGTCTGGACTGCCCAGCTATGCATGTCTCTCTCCAACTCGGCTCGCAATGTCCGGGCATCCAACTTCAAGCATAACCTCAACAAAAATGCCTCGGTCATAACAACCCCGGCCAAACGACCCATGCCAGCCCCGCGATCGTTACAAATCCCCTCGCGAACATCGTCGCTAACAACCGGAAAGAACGACTTCGCATCCTTCTTCGGCTTATCAACCATCCACACGCGAATCAAATCCAAGAAGCACGGACCCAGAGACTCCAATTCATCCTCTTCTTCGAACTCCCTACCGCCACAGATGCTGATATAACTGACCACGACCTCCAGCAAGTCCTCGACCTCTCTCTTCAAGCTCCTCCTCTCGACCGCCAGAAAGTACAGCTCGTAAACCACCGGGGCGAGCGCGGCCACCTTCTTGACCGCATTGCACGAGCCGGAGCAGGACGCCAGCAGCTGGAACAGCTCCTTGACCCTCGACACCTGCTCCGAGGCGGCGCCACAGCGGCCGCCGGCCGCCGGCTTCGAGGCGTGGTGGGTCAGCGCAGCGTAGAACCAGATGGTCTCGAGAGGCGGGTCGGGCAGGCTGTGGAGGAGGCGGGAGAAGATGGCGGCGAAGCCGGAGAAGTCCGGCGATCCGCCGTGGTACTCCAGCAAGAAGCGGTCCACCGATTCCTTCAGCATGGGGTGGAGGGGGTCGGGAGGGCTCCGGTCGCCTGACGACGCCGGGTTCATGCCGGAGCGGGGAATTCCGGCGGAATTGGGGACGGATTTCGACGGAGATTGTGTTCAGCGGGGGAGCGGAGAGCGAAACCCTAATTTTGCGGGGCCCGTGTAGGAAGGGAGGAAGGGAGGAAGAAGAAAAGGGGAGGGAAGGTGGGGGCAGTTACGTAACGGGCAAATTTTTTGAATTTGGTCTTAATAGAAAAATAACGTTTATTTTTTTTTTGAGAGAGAGAAAAAAAATTATGAATAATGACACAAATCGTCCATGAAATTTGGCTTGATATACAATTTGATCTCTAAACTTTGAATCTGTGCATTGTGGTCACCAAAATTTTATTTCAATGTTCAATTACTATATGAAAATATTTAATATTGTGTTCATAGCCTAAATTAAATATGTACAAAAAATTCATGGACCGCGTTGAATAATATAAAAGTTTGTGGACGACGTTGCAAATTGAGCCAAAATTTAAGAATTATCCATGTCATTCACCCAATAGATCAAATTTGTGATCAATTAACGATAAATTTTTTTTTGGTCGGAATTTACAATAAATTAGATGAATGTCAAATTCGACTGTTGTGAAAAATAATCTTTGTGAAAAATAGAAATTTACAATGAACTTCTAATTTACAATAATCTTTACGAAACTAGCGTGCCCATATGATTTCAAAAGGGGCTGTTATTAGGATTATTTTTCACAAAGATTATTATGTCAAACGAAATTAAATTTCTTTTCGTGTGGTATTTTTAAAAGACGTGAGATGTTTTTGGTATTAAGTCTCCGTTCGTTTCACGGAAAATATTGTGTTTTTTGAAAATATTTTCTCGGAAGTCATTTTCCTGGAAAATATTTTTCTAGAACATAATTTTCCGGCGTTCGGCAATCAATATGAAAAAGTTTCGGAAAATATTTTTTGTCGGCGGTGGCGGACGAGCGGCGGGTGGCGATTGACAAGCGGCGGCAACCGCGGCCGGCGACTGGTGGCCGACGACTGTGGTGGCAATCAGCGGCGAGCGGCTGGCAATCAGAGGGGGGAAGGAAGAGTTTCCTCAAAACAATGAAGGATTTAGGGGTGGGAAAGGAAAATATTTTCCCACGAAAAATATTTTCCGCCCCTAAACATCGGAAAACACGAAAAATATTTTTCAAAAAAATATTTTTCCTGAAACGAACGAACCTAAATGAAAGTAATACGTAAAGTTATAATTAACAATTTGTTTCGTCATTTGGTCCTCATTCCATCGACAGCTAAATCCCTTTTGCGAAATTGATTCCACAGCGAGATGCCACGTGTCGCGTTTTTATTGGCTTCCATCTCCAAGATGATGTGATGCAGAGTATCATCATTCATCGTACGCGCTCTCCCTCCTGAAATCCTGGCCGCAGCTTGGTAGCTTCAAGAAACAAAATGCGCGAATGAACTTTAATTAATGTTTCGACCACAAAAAAATATATTCTTTTGACAAATCATTATTTTAAAAAATGGCAATATTTTCCAGAAAAACGAACTGAAAATTACGTTTTCATTTTCTCGGAGAGATGTGTATTATTCATGGGATATATAAGCTATACGATGTTATATCATTGAACGTTAAATTAAATTTTCATAGCATGATTACTTTTAAAATTGCGAATGATTATTTTTTTCCTCTTATGGTTATTTAATACTATAGCCACTTTGCGCATATTTTGTCCACCTATTCAAAATAACAAGAACAGGACTTGAAAAATATCAACATGTTGGAGCACGCATAATGGATGACGGGAAAGGAAACCGATGTACTCGAAAGAGTGACATAAGCAGATGATTACTTGTTTTTTCACGTTCGATTCGACCATGAAGTGTTCATTTTTCTTGAAATCTTCTACTTTTAAAGAGGGAAATTCCAAGTTCATCTCTTACTAGAGGGACATCCGCACGCCTTAGGCACCCTAATTCGATAACTCCTGAAAGCTGTGAAGAACTTGAGAAATGAAGAAGGAAGAAAGGAAATTTACAGTTGAAGAACTTGAACTGCATTTAGAACTTCATCTGAGAGCTTAACATCTCTCTTGTGTATCTTACTGCTTATATAACACGTACAACTCTTCAAGTTAAACTACTGCTCGAGTTACAGCTTATACACCAGAAACACAACTGTACAACTGAACTAACAGAAGAAACAAATCTGTATAACTGAACTAACAGAATGTCAATTACTTTGTTTCCCTTAGCTCAAATAATAGAAATCAGTTACGCAGAACATTAATCAATATTTGATGCGTATAAAAGACTTGAGCTTTTTTTAGCTTTCCACTTATTCTTCTTTCTTTCCTATACTCTCGACATCCCCCCACAAACTGGGTGCAAGTTTAAACCCCAAGCCCAGTTTGGTTCTGAGAGTAGAGTGATCGAGTTGTGACAATGCCTTGGTGAAAATGTCAGCAAGCTGGCGATGGTTAGGAACATACTGGACGCATAATGATCCCAAGGAAACTTTTTCTCTGACGAAGTGAAAATCAACTTTGATATGTTTGGTACTTTACCCAAAAAAAAACTTTGATATGTTTGGTTTGAGCATGTAAAATAGGATTAGCAGTAAGTAAAATGGCAGACTGATTATCACAAAAGAGGACCGTAGGTGATGTTAAAGGAATGCCAATGTCACGCAGGACAAAACCGATCCAATTAAGGTTAGCAGTAGCAGAGGCAAGTGCACGATACTCAGCTTCAGTGGAGGAACGAGAAACAGTGGGTTGTTTCTTGGCTGTCCAGGAGATGAGATTGGAACCGAGAAATGTGCAAAAACCAATAGTAGAGCGTCTGGTATCAAGACATCCTGCCCAGTCAGCATCTGAGAAGCCATATAAGTTTAGAGTATTATGCAAGTGAAGAAAGATACCCAGATGAATTGTTCCCTTTACATACCGAAGTACTTGCTTTAGTTTAAGAAAATCAGCAATGGTAGGGTGCTGCATTTTCTGACATAAAAGATTAGTGGCACATGCAAGATTAGGTCTAGTAATAGTGAGATATTGAAAACCTCCTACTAGACTTTTGTATTCAAGGGGATTGTCAAGCGGGATGGCATCATTTGACGTAAGAATAGACCTGACAGATAAAGGAGTTGAGATTGGCTTGTAATCTTGCATGTGAGCTCGTGTAAGAAGGTCAAGAGCATATTTAGTCTTGCAGAGAAAGAGGTCAGCAGAATTACGTGTGGCTTCAATACCCAGAAAATAATGAAGAGAACGTAGGTCTTTCATGTGAAAAGTAAGACTTAGAGACTTGATTAAGTCAGCAAGGAGCTGAGAGAAGTTACCAATCAGTATAATATCATCGACATAAAGAAGCAAGAGAATTGTGTCTGTACCTCTATGGTACACAAAGAGAGAGAGATTTGTGGTGCTGCAGAAGAAGCCTGATTCAAGTAAAAAATTGTTGGATTTCTCAAACTATGCACGCGAAGCCTGTCGAAGTCCATATAAAGACTTTTGAAGTAAGCAGACATGATGAGGAAATGTAAGATGGACGAAACCAGGAGGTTGCTCCACATAAACAGATTCAGTCAATGTGCCATGTCAAAATGCATTTTTGACGTCGAGTTAATGAATAGGCTAATGCTGCACCATAGCTACTGACAAGACAACATGTATGATTGCTTGTTTTACAACAAAGCTGAAAGTTTCAAGATAGTCTACTCATTTTTCTTGATGAAACCCTTTAGCCACCAAGCAAGCTTTTAACTTGTCAAGACTCCCATCAGATGCTAAATTGGTCTTATACACCCATTTACAGTCTATGACATTCATCTGAGCAATTCGTGGAACTAACACCCAAGTTTGATTTTCATACACGTCAACCATTTCTTCTTGCATTGCACGAGTCTAGCCTTCATATGCTAAGGCTGACTTAAGTGATTTTGGTTTAGGAGGGATAGTGTATTTAGCTAAGCAGGCATATCTAGGGTTTGGTTTCACTATGCCAGACTTAAGTCGAGCTTGCATAAGATGAACAGAGATATCACAGTGTTGAGGAAGGGAGGAAGACTGACTTTCTTGATCATCAACAGGAATGCTAGGTGATGTGGTATGTGAAGCAGAAGAATCTGATGGTTCAGGAGCAGCAACAACTTGTGAATGTGATGAAGATAGATCTGTGCAATGGTTAGAATTGTATTGTATATGAATTTGGCCTACCTCTAAAACACCATTGTCATGTAGATGGCCAGTGTGAAAATTGTGAGTTTGTCTAACTGTATTTGCCCTGGTAGAATCCAAAAAAGTTACCTCATCAACCCATTTTCGATACAAAGATGTATAGTGAGGATAATCTGCAGATAATTGCTTGGCAAATGGAAAGAAATCTTCATCAAATGTCACATGTCGACTGATATATATTTTACCATCAGTAGGTACCAAACAACGATACCCTTTATGTTTCTCACTATACCTCAGGAATACACAAGTGAGGGATCGAGGGTCAAATTTATGTTGAGCATAGGGTCTGAGACAAGGATAACAAGCACATCCAAAGACCCTGAGATGATAATAGTTGGGCACTTGTTTAAAAAGTTTGCTGTGAGGTGAGTCCATCTGCAGCTTTGGAGTTGGAAGCAGATTAATAATATAATTCGCAATTAAGAATGAATCAACCCAGTAGTGTAATGGTGCTCGAGCATGATAGAGTATAGTGAGGCCCAATTCTACCACATGATGATATTTCCTTTCAGGAATCCCATTTTGTTCAGGAGTATAAGAGCAAGAGATATATTGTTTAATACCACAAGTTTCTAAATGAGCTTGAAACCTGGTATTAGTGAATTCACCACCACCATCACATTGGAAGACTTTGATTTTGCGGTCAAACTGAGTCTCTACAAATTTCTGAAACAGAAGGAAAATATTATAGAACTCGGATTTGTATTTCATTGGATAAAACCAACTGTATCGAGAGAAGTTGTCCACAAAAATGACATAAAACCTAAAGCCCTAAACAGTGGTTACTGGTGAAGGGCCCCAGATATCACAGTGTATCGTTTCTAGAGGAAGTTCAGTTACAGAATGAGATAAAGAAAAAGGTAGATTGGTTCTCTTGACAAGTTGACAACTGCCACATACAGAGGAAGCTTTCTTATTATAGCTGATCCATTGTTGTTGTTGAAAATACTTCAAGGTCTTTATGTTGGTATGAGCAAGTCGTTAATGTCATATTTCCTCTCCAACAGCTTTATGTCTTTGTGTAAACAGAGCGTGTGTTTCCTTATGATTCACTCGATAAAGTCCCCCAATTTTCAGCCTGAGCCGCACTGTGGAGTTGGTGCGATTGTCCTTAACATAGGCACTATTTTTAATCAAATACAAAGGAGCAGGGAAAGTCATCAATTAGTTTTGAAACTGAAAGAAGATTTTTCTTGATTTCAGGTACTACCAACACATCATTGAAAGGTAATGCATCAATTGCAGTAAGTAATAATGCATCACCAGTATGAGTAATAAGAAGACATAATCAATTTCCTATTATTACAGAATCAGTTCCAATGTACTTTGAAGAGTTATGAATTATACCCGTATTGGTTGTGATGTGAGCTGTGGCTCCCGTGATGGATACCATTCACTGCCTGTAGAATCCTCAAGATGCATTGCTGTTAGAGCTTGTGGAATATATGTACCTTGATAAGAGTTATCAAATCTATACCAATATCGAAGAGTATCATGCCCCGGACGTTTGCAGATTTGGCAAGCTACTCAAACTCCATCTGTGGCTTTTTCATCCTGCAAATTCTTGTGAACTGCTAAGTTAGGAGATCGATAGGATTTAGTATCTTGATACCTTTGTGATGAACTAGCATAAGGTCAAAAGCCATGATTTGAATCATAGAAATTATTCCGTGAATTAAAACGTTGAACCTCATGATCTTGGTTTAGATTAAATGGTTTATAATTCTGGCTTTTTCCTTGATATCCATAATCACGAACTCGATTGTCAAATGGACGACCTCTACCATAGTTGCATCCCCCATGGGTGTTTCCTTTCTGGCCTATAAACACAAAATTCTGTTGATGCAGTTTTCTGTCAAATACCACCTTCGGTTCCATCTCTAGACTTCTTTATTCATAATAGGCCATGTTAGGATTATACTAGCTCGAGGAATAGTTTTGCAGTCTTGTTTCAAATCCTTTTAGTTGTGATATCACCTCATCATAATCAGGTTGAGGTTTCAAGCAGTTTATAGTTATTCGAAAATTCTCATACTCTGAGCCTAGGCCCTCAAAGACACCAAAGACTAGTTATCTCATCAACAGGCTTCCCAATTGTATCTAACTGATCGCAAATCAGTTTGTATTCTCTAAAATAATCAGAAAGTTTTCTATTTCGCTTCTGACATGCTTGAAGTTTCACCCTCAGTTCAAACTCTCTAGCTACTGATTTCTATGTGAAACGATTTAGTAATGTTTGCCATACCTCAGAAGATGTTTCTAGGCCAATGATCAGCCCTAGTATATGCTCATAAATCGCACCACTAATCCATGATGATACCAATTGATCAATTCTCACCCAATCATTGTATTCAGGATTCACAGCTTTAATCTCGTTTCCTTCAATATCGAGTTGTAACTTCTGTGGTGGTGGAATTTCTCCATTGACGAAACCAAATAGCTCTTGACTCTGGAGAAATCTGTGAAATTGAGTCTATTAGAGAAGAAAATTGTCTTCTGCAAGTTTGATTGTAACAAAGTTAGCAATGTTTACGTGGATAGGAAAAGGATATATTGGTATTCTCGCTACCATTGCTATGTTCTTTAAGAGAAAAGATCGAGATTCGCAGCTTTGCTCTAAGAGAAATGCCCTGACACCATGTGAAGAACTTGAGAAATGAAGAAGGAAGAAAGGAAATTTATAGTTGAAAAACTTGAACTACATTCGGAACTTCATCTGAGAGCTTAACATCTCTCTTGTGTATCTTACTGCTTATATAACACGTACAACTCTTCAAATTAAACTATTGCTCGAGTTACAACTTATACACCAGAAATATAACTGTACAACTGAATTAACAGAAGAAACAAATCTATATAACTGAACTAACAGAATGTTAACTACTCTGTTTTCCCTTAGCTCAAATTACAGAAATCAGTTACGCAGAACATTAATCAATATTTGATGCGTATAGAAGACTTGAACTTTCTTCAGCTTTCTACTTCTTCTTTTTTCTTTCCTATAGTCTCAACAAAAGCCTCATGAGTGTAGATTTCACAAGGGACTTGGGCTTGGTTGTCAAGTCTTGAGATTTAGGCATGACCTTCTTAGATCCTGGCACAAGCGTAGAGGTCTTGGATATGTGATTGACCCAGTTTTTTTTTCTGCATTTGGATCTCATTTAGAAAATGACTTCAATCTTACACAAAAAAATATGAATTTACATGACCTTCTTAGATTCGCTTTTTGACACTCTCCTCTTACTCATCTTATGACATTTCGAATTTCAACCAATTTTTGGGATTTTTAAAACGTGTAATTCGTCAGTGTATTTATAGTAAAATATCGCCCGGGAGTTGATCACTCTCGGTTATTGTTTTAAAATAGAGATTTTGCTAGAATCATATTCGATCGAATTTGACCGTTATTTAAAGCCCAAACTTTGGTGTGGAATTTTTTAGAGTTTCGTGACGAATTTAATTGGACGGTGTCGATATTATTGTGGCCAACCTCGATATTACCCGAGATAAGTAAAAAGTGAATTTTTGACCGGATACGGATTTGGACTGATAGACCGCTCTCGTAGTGGGTTTTAGTTATTTTCTTTTGGCCATTTATTCTAATTATTAATTAGGATTTTTCATGACCATCATATCGTTTTCGGATTTAAATCGTAGCTGTTGGATCCCGATTATTGCGATGTGACCCCACTCTCTCTCTCTCTCTTGCCCTCTTTTCCCGCCCGTCACCTCCCCCATGCGTCTGACCAGCCCACCTACCCCTATCTCTTTTCTTTTCTTTTCTCTTTTCTTTTCTCTTTTCTTTCTTCTCTTCTTCTTCCTTCTTCTTCCTCTCTTCTGTGTTCGCTTTTGGCTTCTGCTCCTTGTTGTTTGATCGACGCCGACGCCCCTTGCTGGACTGACCTCCGCCACTCATCGTCGCCGCTCGTTGGCCAAGCCGCCACGCCTGGCCCCTAGCAGCTCGTTCGACGCGGCTAGGCTCCGCCAACCGCTTTCTCCTCCCCCTCGACGCCGTTGCTTCTCTCCTCTGTTGCTCACCGACGCCGGCTTGTCCTCGCCGGCCCAGCCACCATCGCCTCGCGCCGTCGCGCCACCCCAGCTCCTTCTCGACCGAGCCGCGATCGGCTATCGCTAGCTTGCTCGTGCGGCACGCAAGCTATAACATCTTGAATTTTGATCCGTTACCGGGACCAATAAAGTGTACATTAACTCTCTTTTGATTTTAGTAAGTCTTACCCGAATTTGATCAATCATGGGATACTAACCAAATGGGAAAGGGTAAATAGGAACATGTACGTTGACCGAGGACCCGATCGTGATTGAGTGCCGAGTTCGAGAAACGTCGAGGGAATATTTTGAACCAATATGGGCCGATCTTAGGAAAATGACGGAATGATATAGTCGATAACATACAATTGGATCACAGGTGATTCCGCACGACTGAAAGTACACTTGACCAATAAATTTCGATTTTAATCCAAATTATCGCGACCCCCGGTACTAGCGATAATTCCTCTCGTTCTCTCGAAATTCGAGGCCATCATGACTCGAACAATCCTAGGTCGATACGCGTAACACCTAAACAGCCGCCCGTTAGTGAGAGGCCCTAAGACTTCAAAACAAGCTATTTTGATCGCGATATTGAGCCCGAACTTCGATATCAAAATTTCAAGGGTAATTACGACTATTTTGCAAGACGGACATCATTTTTTAGTGGCCAAATAAGTTTGGGACAAGAACGGTTGAAAATGGAAATTTCGACAGAAATTGGGGAAAATTACAATTTTGCCCATGGGGACCTCGATGTCCGTTTCCGAGGCCAAATGAAATTATTTTTCGAAATCGACGCCATTTTGGTGCAACCACGCACATCTGGAGTGCATATGGTCAAAAATTGGAATTTTAACCCTGGAACGAAAAATTACGGTTTTGCCCCTCCAAACTTTTGGACTGGTTTTCGAGGGCTTAAAGGATGAATTTTAAGGATCTGACACCGTATTATGTCTACCATGAATATATAGGACCAGTATGGACAAAAATTGAAATTTTGGTCCAGGATCGAAAAATTACGAAAATGCCCCTAGGCCATTTTTGGACAATTCCGAAAATTAGATATAATTAGGGGCTTAACCAAGGTTATATGAGACTAACCAGGTCTGGTCAACCTTGGGTTAGTGACAAATGACCATTTCCCCCTAAATTATTGGATATGGATTAATCTTGGCCATTGGATCAAGGGCAAAATTGTCCAAATGGCCAAGATTTTGACACATGGAATCCACTCACACTTGTTGACCCATATTTGACCAGATTGTCTTCTCTCTCTCACTCATTTCTCTATTTTGCTAAGAGCTTCCCCATTTCCCCCAAAATTTTCTCTCTTTTCCCGTTTCCATTTCTGCAGTTCATGTTTCTGCTCAAATCGGTACTGTTCACGTCGGAACAGTACCAGCCGGAGTTGCTGGCCGCCACCAACCACCATCCCGCACCACCAACAACCAGTTCGCCCCTAAACAGCCACCAACAGTCCCATTTCCAGCCTCAAATAGTGTAGAACGGCTGCGAATCGTCGTTCCCGTCGTCACCGTGATCGCCGGCTTGCACCCGAAATGCCGCCGTCGATCCTTATCGCCCGTCGGTGATCGACCGCCTGTTCTCGTCGTCCCGAGTCATCAATAGGCGAGTATAAACCCCTAAACCCCTAATTAGTTTAATTGTGCATTTTTAGAGGTTAATTAGGCCTAATTGGGGTTTAATTAGGCTTAATTGTGTGTGGAGTGTTTTGTATAGGTCATTAGGATCTAATGAGATTGTTTAATGGTGGATTAAGGCCTAAACAGCCCCCTATCCTGGTACTGTTCATTGAGTACCGAAATTGTGCATTTTTGTCTAAGTTTTATACTAATTAAGTTCAAGTGCAAATGACTTGGAGTTGGACATTTTAGGGGCTAATTAGGCTTATTTGAAGCTTAATTAAGTGTATTTGGTTGTTGGGTGATTAGGGTTTGAGACTAGAGCCTAATGAGAGTGCTTAATTGTGGTTTAGTGGACAAAATATGTCCTACCCTGGTACTGTTCATTTAGTATCGAATTTGTGCAATTTGTCTAAGTTGAGCATCAAGTGGTTTATGGGTTAATGACTGGAAATTTAGTCATGTTATGGGTTGATTGGGACTTGTTTAATCCTATTAAGTGGCCTCGTGTCGATAAAAACAATTATCGAGATCGAATTTACTCGTGGCGGGCCTAGGTGCGTGGAATTGCTTTGGATTAAACGTGCGGAGTAAACGTTGAGTTGATTGGATTTAATTTGGAGATAATTGGATGTACCGAGGATGCGTTAAATTTGTTTAATCGTCGAATGATCGTGTTTGGCATTCTAGCATTGGCAATTGGTTTGAATCCCCGGATTGTAGCTCGGAAAGTGTGTTGTGTTATGAGCGAAATTGAGTGCTTTGAAGTACATTCTTGAGTTTATTAAACTATTGGCCTACGGGTCGGGCCTACGGGTCGATGTATTCAACTGTTGACCTTCGGGTCGGGCCTACGGATCGATGTATTCAACTGTTGATCTTCAGGTCGGGCCTACGGGTCGATGTATTCAACTGTGGCCTTCGGGTCGGGCCTACGGGTCGTTATATTCCATTGTGGGCCTTCGGGTCGTTATAATTATGCATGATTCATAATGAATTTAAATGCCTAACCTACAGGGTTGAGATAGTAAATTTGGGCTGTGAGCTGAGAATGTTTTAATGTTATACTGGTTCGTCGCTTGATGTGTTTTATTTACCCTTCTAGAGGTGTACATTAGCCTAGTTTAGGATTAGTGATTTATACTTGCTGAGTTTTCTCACAGTTGTGGTAAAATCGACATTTCAGATCCCTGGCCATGAACTTCAACGATGCACCGTTACGCTTTGGGATTCCCCATCATATAGAGCGTACGCTGACTGTGCACCCCGTGGGGAACGGGGAGAAATATTATAGACACTATACGTTAGTATGGGTAGACGTAGACTTAGCTCACCTTGAAACCCATAAGTACCTAGCTTAGTGTTTCCCGGATCGTTTTGGAGACGAGTTCGGTCCCATCAGGTCTGTCGATGTCTCGTTTGTGGGAGAGGGTCAGCTAGATCGTCAGTGTCCAGACGGTGATGTAGTAGATGTTGATATGGAGGGTGATCCTAACTCTGAGGTCGAGTACGAGATTGTGGAGGATGAATAAGAGCACGAGGAGTTTGGTGGATTAACCTTTGAACCGGAGGTAGTCGATCCCGTTCCAGAGCAGGCAGACGCTGATGCCCCTGAGCCTATGGACATAGACGAGTACGAGGAGTAGGACCCTGAGCCAGAGATTGAGTTGGAGGCCATAAGTTCTGAGGAGAACCAGGAGCAGTCCGAGAGTTCTTCGGAATCGTTGGGTTTTGATCCCGACTGGGTACCGTAGGTTAGATATCAGTTAAGGAGTGAGGGCCAACACTTTTTGACCGTAGCTCTCCGGTAGTTAGTTCGATACCCCTAGGCCACCGATCCCTTTTTGTTTCGTGGCCCTTTTGATGTACCTTTTGTTTATAAATGGATATTGTATATAAGTTTTATAATGAATGTATATATTGTTTTAATCGTTTGTAAAATCGTTGACTCTTGCTATTCACGGTTGCTTATAAATTGTCTGGATGTATATATATATACACACACACGTCGTTTCTGCCTGTGTTGTGTTTTCTCTGATTTGGGTTTTCAGGTCATGACGTAGCCTGGAAGCGTCGCACCACATTTCGACCTATACGCAGATGTTCATGCTTCGTGGGGTATGGGACGTGACACAAGCAACGCTCACTGCTAGCCCAACCGTCGTGCCGCCTCGGCTCGCTCGTTCGTCCAGCCGCTAAGCGCTGCCTGGACCTTTCACCACTGCTGCTTGTTCAACCACTCTTCGCCATCGCTGCCGCCACCCGTCTAGCCACTCCTTCGTTTCACCGTTCATCGTTGCCGCACTCGTCAGTCCGCCGCCGCTCACCACCGCCGTCCCGGACGTCGCCGCCACTGTCCCGGCTGCTGGGACACCATTACCAGCCGCTAGCTCCGCTCGGAACAGCCCTAACCAGCCCCCACAACGGCTGTCTCCGCTCACCGCACCCGTTTGTCGCTCGCCGGAGCAAATCCGAGGACACCGCGGACCGCCCTTGTCGCCGTCTTTGTCCTCACACCTTCGCTAGCGTTAGTTGTATAAGTTAACTCCTAATCCCATGTTTAAGGTGTTAAACTTGCTTAGGGTAGTTTAATTTATGTTTAGATTAACATTACGTTTGTTTAATTGAATTTAGGTTATAGGTTATCGGTGGTTGCGTGATAGGTTATCGCGATTGTAGTTATAAGTTATCAATTATATTATTATTGTTATTGACTTATTAAATAAAAATATTTTCGGAATTAAATATTATTATTTTATTATTAACTAATTAATTTTCGAAAATAATAATATTTGGTTTTTGGAAAATTTCTAACGTCAAATTGCGATGCCAATGTTGATTTTCACCGTATGAATTGGCATTTTTAGCAAATGATTTGAATGATTATGATTTGAGAAAATATTTTGAATTTTTGGAAAACAAATTAATTTTGGATATTATTAAATAATTAAATTTCGAAGTTATTTATTATTATTTCGAAAAATTTATAATTTCAAATTATGATTTCTAGTTTGAATGTTAGTGAATATACCGTGAATTGTCGTATTAAATTGATTTTATGAAAAAATTGTTTTGATCGAAAGTTTTTAAGAAAGTTTACTAGATTTTTGGCATTAAATTATTTTTATTGTTATGTCAAGTAATGATAGTGATGCTTTGTGGTTGATATTTGGGTTTGATATCAAAGCTTGTGAGAATTGATTAACTGTTTGTATGTGTGGCCACTTGGTATTATTGTATGTTATTGATGAGAGCACAATTTATGTATGCATGGGTTAATCGAAAAGATAATAATTGGCCGGAATGCTTGTGTGCTCTTGTGGTCACACGTTGGAGCCGTTTTGCTGTGTATCGCTTGACGATGCCCGATTTATCGGATGCTTGGGGATTATCTGGAGTGCCGATACCCCGGATGCCTTGTCGCGGCCCGAGGCCAGACTCGATGTTCCTTACGGGATATCATCTTACTGTGTATCATTTGATGTTGCCGTATTGGAATGCCGTTATCCTGCGTATCGTTTGACGTAGCTGTGCTGGACGGGACGGGACAAAGGCTGATTTTTACCGAAAGACTATCATCTTACTGCGTATCACTTGATGTGTAGTGGCCCCGAGGGGGCGTAATAACTGGAATACGTGTGATGCATAGTGCCTAATTATGTGGTAGAAACTACTAGGCATGGTATGGGACGTGCCCAGTGGATTTTATCTTATAATCGGGACACGCGTGCTTGTGATATATTGATGCGCGAGTAATTTATTTAAATGCTTCGAGTATGTGACATTGCATTTCATCAACGAGTGTACCAAGGTGAGGTAATGATGCCTATGATTGTTTAATAATGTTGTTGTTGCTGTTGCTGTGGTTTTGCTTGTTTAGGGACCACATGCAAGTTGGCCTCCTAAGTGGAGCTTAGGCCGTTAACTTATTGAGATTTTATCTCGTCTGTTGTTGTTAAATCATTTTCAGGACCTTAGCACGTCGTTGCTTCCTATACGGTTTGGAGTACCGCAGATTTTGGTTGGTCCATGAGGGTTAGGCATGTGAGCTAATATTTTGGTAGAGTAGATTAACCCTAGCTTTTACCCCATTTTGCTGGCTTTTTGTGGTAACGCCTGAAGTGGGCTTGTAAGAATGTTTCCAGGGGTTAATCAAGTGAAGATTAAAATAGTGTTGTTCGATTGTTGTGTTTTGTTTTTCTAACTATCCTTGTTTGTTATTGTTGTCCGGGGATTGTTGTGATCGCTTCTGCATGCATATTAAAAGATAAAATGAAGGGTCGGCAACGAGTCCTGTGACGTCGCATCTCAACGACCGAAGAGGAGTGTTGCATGTCTGTAGGGTTCGAGGCGTGACACATCTTCTCTGAGATTGCCAACCTTAAAACTCTCATCCTCTGCTCCTCCATCTGCAAGCGCTTCTGCCTCATCGTCCCCCGTATCGACACTGTCTCCCTTCCCGTCAGCGATTTCAGTCGTGGTGGCTTCACCAAAGGGAGCTCCGTTCATGCTTTAAAGAGGATCTTCAAAAGCTTTGATACTAAATCGATCGGAGCGAGGGTCGTCAGCTTCGATTTGCTGCTCCAGTAGCCATGTCACCCCATTTGATGGGCACTCTCACCTCAAGTACCGGTTTCGTGAGCTCAGAACTTTTCGCGTCAAGCTCCTAAGCTCTGCGAGGTTGCATGGTTGATTCATTAATCATGACAATAGAAAGGGAACCAAAATTCTGTGAACCAACATCAAAATAACTTAATGACAACAGTATCAAAGTTGCGAAGTCGCGCTCACCACATAAAACTGGCGATTACTCACTCTAGCACGGGAGAACAAAATTTGTCTGAAACCCTAGCTGTGAACTCACTGGCCAATGTCAATTCGCTGTCGGAATTCAATAAAAGGATAATCGGGTCGATGATCTGGCAAACAATCAGCTCCTTGTCAGAGGTCGAGAACACTCAGTTGAGAGGAGAGGCGAGGAGGTGGGCACGGAACATGAGGACGGACCGGAGAAACGGAAGGTCCGAGGTGTGGAAGCAATTCCAAAAAATGTCTTCATCTTTTCAAATCAAGGAATTCGCTCTAATTCTATGCACGAATATTTTCGTTCACTGGAAAAGTATTTTCGGTCGGCTGTTATTCATAATTGGCCGAACTAAACGAGCGAAAGTCCGGAAAAATATAATTTTCGAAATGCGGAGAACTTGTGTTCCAAAAAAAAAAAAATTAATCAATACCGAGAACTCACTTTTATACTCGCCCGATCCAACGGTTCTCGGATCAAGAAGGCCCAAACCCGATCTCCTGCCGATCGGGTCTCTTCAAGTTCACGGGGCGGATCTGACCGTACCCGACCCACAAGCCCATGAAAAAATCAGTTCACTGTTTTTTTTTCCCCGAATATTTTAAAAAACCAAAATATTAAAAAAAAAAAAGAGGAGCGAAAAATCAGAAAGATCTCACGGCCAAGATTTCCGCGTCGTATATAAACCACGGCGCCCCCCCGTGTCTCCTCCAATCTCCATTTCTAGGGTTTCTCTCTCTCCCTGTCTCTATCTCGCATCTTCTCGTCGCACCGATGGCGGACGAAGCTCAGTACTCTTCCGACGCCGGGAGCCACAAGCGCAAGTACGAGGAGCAGACCGCCCCCTCCCCGCCGCCCCCGCGCCGGCCGACCGGCTTCTCCTCCGGCCCGATCCCCTCCGCGTCGCCGCCCGACTCCGGGGGCCCCCTCCCGCCCTCCTCGTACAAGAGCGTCCCGCCGCCCCCCTCCGCCGACGACGTCCAGGCGCAGGTCCAGAACGCGAAGCAGCGCGCCCAGGAGATCGCTTCCCGTCTCCTGTTCAACGCCAGCGCCGGGGCGGCCGCTGCGGCCGCGGCGGCCGGCGGCGGAGGGTTCGATGCGAAGCGCGTGAGGGTCGAGAACGGAAGCGGATTTGACGCCGCCGAGAAAGGTCTCGAGCTTTGAGCTTGTGATTATTTTTTTTTTTTGAGGACGTTTCCAAATGCATGGTTTCACTCTTTTTTTTCTCTTGACATGTTCATCTCGGTAGCTTATATCATCTGTTAGAACCTGCAAGATGATGCTTGTGCGGGACATCTATTCACTAGTTGTCTATGCTTGGGACGTGTTAGTTGTCTATGCTTCTGTCTGTTGTCTGATGGAAAGCCGGTGCACATGTGCTGCTTCGGGTGCTTCTTTTCGTCTTGTTGTAATTTTCGCTGATATCCTCCAACGTTCTATCAACACGTTTCATTCGAATGCTTGTGCGGTAACTTTTTGGCATCTACGATTTGTTTCAGATGGGAAGCCGATGATGGGTGCACCGTCAGCGATTCCTGTATCATATGGCTATGGCCAGGGGACAAGCAAAAAGATTGATATTCCTAACGGCAGAGTTGGAGTGATTATTGGTAAAGCTGGTGAGACTATTAAGTATCTTCAGCTCCAGTCTGGGGCAAAAATTCAGGTCACCCGTGACATGGATGCGGATCCCAATTCGCCGACTAGGCCGGTAGAACTGATGGGCACGCCTGAACAAATTGCCAAGGCTGAGCAATTGATAAACGATGTTCTTGCTGAGGTGGGTTCTTGTTTTTCAAGTTTGTCACCTGTTTGTTATTTGCTGTTACTGGAATTGTGCTTGATTTTTACCTGGAACATGCCCACAGGCTGAAGCTGGGGGCTCTGGCATAATCTCTAAAAGAGTGACTGGTCAGACCGGATCTGATCAATTTGTGATGAAGATACCAAATAACAAGGTATATTTAAGTCTTTCTAACATTCAAGTGGTTCATGTATGTAAAATGGCCATGGTATTCTATGTGCTGCTCGTTCTCAGGTTGGATTAGTTATCGGCAAAGGTGGCGAGACAATTAAAAACATGCAAGCCAGGACTGGTGCTCGTATTCAGGTATAATTTGCAATCTAATTTGCTATTTCTACTCAGTTCATCGTTTTTATTTTGTTATTTTATATCCGTTGCTTGTTTGTCGGATGTAAATTTGCAGACGATAATACCGTAAGTTTTTGCATTAGCTTTTGGTGATAAATTTGTTTCTTTAATGGGGCAATAATAATGAACTTCCATGCGTATGTCATATTTTATCCAGGTCGTACCCTTGCACCTTCCACCTGGTGATCCAGCAATTGACAGGAATTTGTATATTGATGGCACAAGTGAACAGATTGAGGCTGCAAAACAGTTGGTTAATGAAGTTATTAGTGAGGTATGCGTGGTCTGTGATTGTTGCCATACGGAACATGTCTTTCTGTCTCTTTATTTGGTCTTACAATTTAGAGAACTTGCCACCAAGATATGTTGGATAATTTGATTGTTGATATAGAATACTTCACAGTGACAAAGAAATAGAGTTTTACTGGAAATGAAAGAGCTCAAGACTTTGTGCCATTTTTTCGTTCTTGCTGATCAGTACTTGCTTGGTTATTTGCACACTCTGAAGAATCCTCTCTATGTGCTGTTTTTATTTTTTTCAGTGCCTAATGTCATTTCAAAAAGAACGGCTTCCTGTGTTGGACTATCCCATCCTTCATGATGTCTCTTTCTACAGTATTAGTTTTATCGTATTCCATTCTACTGTCTATTGTTGTAAGAGGATAGGGTTAATGCTCTCTTGTTAACCCCATCCCACTTCCGATGAGGGAAACAAGAGATAAATACAAAAGAATAAACGAAAAGCAAATAAGGAAGTAAGAAAACTCAAAAAAAGGAAAGGGAAAAGTGGCACTGCACAATTGCTTCTGTTAATTTGGCCTAATTGGTGGATGATTCCATTTGTTGCTTTTACTTTATGGTCGCTGTGATATTGATCATGCTGAATGTCAATAGCTCTGTATGTGTGTGTGTGGGTTCTGTGTATTTTGGTGCTTGTTGTATGGGAAACCCAAGTGGTTGCGGAGGAATCTTGTCTCTATTGGATTCTGAACTATTCCGGTGTTCTAATGGTTCCTTAAAATTTCAAAAGCTTGCATCTTACTTTTCACCGGTGAAACTGTGAACACGTTTGTCGCAATGAATATCCACCTCCACTAACCTATAGATAGTGGGGAATTTTGTTTGAATTTTGGTACATCTCTTACTCTGCATAATGGTTGATGCATTTTTTAATGAGCACTTTAATTTGCTTCATACCATCATTGGACTTTATAAATCCGTAGGGTGCAAGGATTATTAACTTTTGAGTTAGGATGGTTTCGCTATTTCTGGTGTCGACTCGTTTTTGTGTATTGAAAAGACTTCTAGTTAAGTGAGATTGAGTAATTGCCAGCATCATGAGTTATATGCTTGTTTTCCAATACGGTTTGGGATGTTAACAGGATTGCAATCTGCTTCACAATCAGTTGGAGATTTTGTAGTAGATATTAATTTTGTGCACTTCCTATTAATTTCATCTCTTAACTGTCGACTCGTGACTACATGGATCAAACTCACCTGTTCTCATCTGCTTCATATCATTGAGTTATAAGGTGGATTGCTGATAGATTATTGATGGACCAGTCTTCCATATTATCAAGATAAGTTATTGATGAAGGGATCATAGAGGACGTTTATTAACTGTCTGTGAGGATAGGTGCTGCTTGGAGGATCAGTTTCTGGGATAGAGCTTTCATTCGTGTTATTACTAGGGTTTTGCAGGTTCGTGAAGCTTTGCGGACAGTGTAAAGTTATAGTATACGCGTACATGAGTTATTAGTTGCTTCCTAGCTCATAATGTTGGGATGTCGTTTCCTAGCGCATGATATTGGGATATTTGCCACTTTTAGCCTTGATAGTGCTTAGTAGTTGCACATAATATTTACTGATGACATTCTTGGAAAATATTGTAGGGTTTAGTGTCTTTTCAAGTGTTGGTGACACCAACATCGAACTCTGTGTTGGTGTTTTTTCAACATTGCTCTGGTATGGTTTCAATCTCATTTTTAAGAAGTGCTACTGTGGGGGGAGAGGTGCAAAGATCATCTTTTTGGGGATATTTGTCATTGGAGTTGATATCCAACACAATTGGATGATGAATCTTGAGCGTGGTTACCCTTGATGGAGTTGTCATTGGGTTAGGATATGATATTGGTAAATGCATTGCTTAATTGTGAAGACGCTTGCCTTGTCAAAATTGAATTAGCTATGATAATGAATTCAAGTCACTTTCATCATATTTTGAGATATTCTCGGTATGCTTGCGGTTAGTAAGCATGAAATGGAAATTAAAAAAATGTTATACACATTGTTCATTACTAAGTTGTATTGCATGAATAATGCTATTAAGTCTTTCTAATTTGCTTGTGTTTCTTGTCATTCTGTTTTCCATCAGGTTAGTCTTCGAAACTATTTTCTCCATAACATGTACTCATCAGTTAAATTTTTTTGGACTATTGGTTTAATTTCAAATGTCTTAATCCTCCCAGTGGTAATTTTTCTAATGTTTTGATTAGTTGCTGAGACAATATCCTGAGGTTCTGCATAAATAGTCATGTCTTACTTATTGGCTTCATAAGTTTTGCCATAAATGTCAGTATTGTAAAGCGGGCAACTTATGGCATGAATTGTGCAAATTATTATTTGTTTGTGCTACCTTCTCATAGTCCTGTGAAGATGCGTTTTCTTTCCGCGGTACCTACGGTAAATCACTGCATCGAGCACGATACCTGCTGGAATGTCCTGTTGCAACACCTGGGTTCCATGGGAGCAACAATTCTGCTCGTCTTGCAGAAGTGCAGCAGCACCTACTTGCCTGAATTTGCTCTTACAAATTTTTAGCACCCAATGATATATAGCATCTTGATATATAGGGTGTACTGAATCTTTTATGTCTTGACTGTGGGTTTAGGAATCTTTGATGATAATCACATTGATTAGAGAAATATACGACCTTGACATCTCTATATTGCTAAGAAGCTTATATATGCCCTTGCCTGTTTATTTTTAGCGGAAGTAGCTTTGTAGCTTTTGCCTTCTGTTTGTACCATTCCCTCTAAAATAGGGTGAGGATGGACCTCTGCTGGAGTAACTCAATAATTACAACCACCATACGGTATGTAGGTGTCCACAACTCTCTCGATACAAAATAATCTTAATGCTTTTACATTGTACTTACTGCTTTCGTGTTTTATGCTTATATCTGCTGATTGTTACATTTTCCTCTTTTATTTGTGAATGGTTAAGTTGTATATAGAATGCCTTTCTTTGCCTATGCATTACATGAGGATTGACAGCATCGACCTTGTTCATATGAATAATCTTTTTTCTTGCAGAATCGAATGAGAAATTCCTCAGTGGCTGGAGGATACCCCCAGCAAGGTTACCAGGCGAGACCTCCTGCAAGCTGGGCTCCCCCTGGGCCTCCACAAATGCAGCAACCTGGTTATGGCTATGCACAACCAGGGATGTATGCGGGCGCTCCACCCCAATATAACATGGCTCAGCCACAATATGGAGGTTATCCTCCGCAACCAACGTCTGGTGGATATCCTTCCGGTTGGGATCAGTCCGCAGTCCCACCATCTCAACACACTGCACAGGGAGGTGGTTACGATTACTATGGCCAGCAGCCTCCAACACAGCAACAGCAAACCCCAAGTGGTCCAACAGGAGGGGTTGATAGCTCCGGTTACAATTACAACCAGCCGCCGGCTACTTCCTATCCACAGCAAGGGCAAGGATATTCACAGGATGGATACGGTGGTTTTCAGGCACCTCAATCCGGTTATGGTCAGCCTCCTCCTTATGATCAGCAACAAGGTTACAATACTGCGACTGGCTATGGCACAAATCCAGGGCAAGAAGGTCATGCTCCTTCCTATGGAGCTCAAGGGGATTCCGCTCAGGCACCACCACCAGTCCAGCCTTCCACCGCTGGTCAGCCAGGATATGGTGCCAATCAGCCGCCCAACCCAACCCTTGCTGGCTATCCTCCGCAGGGAAGTGGTCAGGCGGGTTATGGCATTCCCCCAAATTCTCAAGCTGGCTATGGCAACCAATCGACTGCGTATGCAGCGGGCTATGGGCAACCTCAAGCCCAGAAGCCACCTGCTAATGCTCCAGCTTATGGAGGAGCTCAACAGTCTCCAAGCACACCAGGAGGCTATAGTCAGGCCCCTAGTGGGCAGCCAGGGTACCCCCAGTCTCAGCCACCACCGTCAGGCTACTCTCAGCCTGATTCTACTGCCCAACGTGGTCCGCCTTCAGGATATGGAGCCCCACCTTATGGTGCAGCGCCTGCACCACAGGCGGGCTATGGGCAGCAGCCACCTCCATATAACAGCTACGGTTATCCGCAGCCTCCTACTTATGCAGCTGATGTTGGTACCGGGGGTGGCACTGCTCGGGGTTCTTATGACACCGCGCCTGCTCCGCAGGCTGCTCAACAGAGTTCGTCCGCGAAAACATCGCCCCAGAGTTGATTACAGTGGGAAATGTTGCGAGATCATGTTATAGTTTTGATGTCCGTACTTGCTGTTGTCGAGTTTAGTTGGTCTCGTGGTTATAGAACAACTTATGCTGTAGGATACTTGCTATGGATGTTTTTTGCTTTTGTTGATTTTGCATTACCTTGTATGATACCTGCATGTTCTGAGTACTCTTTTCATGTTATGGACCTTATGATTTTTGTGACTGCTTGAAGGTATTTCAGTATCTATGACGGTGGATGAACTACCGGTTCGTATGAGGATTGGCTTCCAAGTGTTTTACGCGATGAACAGTTTTGAAAACCCCCGACCATCGCTCGATTAAATTTTGTTCCTTTGAGTTGGGTGGCTGGTGTCGCTGTCGAGGTGGGTTTTGCACCGTCGGTCGGCGGCAATGTTCTCATGTCTCGTGAACTGATGTGGTTTGTAAATTACGAAAAAAAAATGTTTTGAGTGGAGTTTGCTATACTGAGTCTGCCCTTCCAAGGTTACGGTGAAGTCGACCCATCTGTTTCTTGTTGGTTAATGAGAGGATTAATATTATTCATAGTAGAAAAGATTATACTATAATCCAAGATGTCGCTACGCAAGGGTTTACGCGTCAATAAAGTGCTTTTGCTATGCGACTCAGAACGATGTGAGTTCTTGCTATAGGATCTGCTCTTTAGTGACCTGAAAGGGAGAGAGAAAAGGAAGAGATTAAGTTTCTGGTGCTAGCAAAAACAAAGATAAAACCAAGAAGGAGACAAATTCAATTAATGACTATGATTTTGGACGTGTACAAAATGAACATTTGAAATAACACAGCTTGACAATGGTTGCGGTTGGTTCGCTTTCGGGGAAGATTTTTACAAAATGCAAAAGGATGCAAAGGACTTTATGCTAAATAGTCTTTCGAAATGCAAATTGTATTTGCTAAAAAAAGCAACTTTGGGCCAAATAATGTTTAGAAATTTTTTTTATTGCAAAGGACTTTTTCTATTTATTTTATTAAATAGGAATAAAAAAAACTCGAACCATTCGCCCAGCGAGCTAGATTTGGCCCCGGCAGCTGTAGTTTCAGGTCACACGACCTTAGGTGGCCCCCAGCGAGGGTCGCCCGATGTCGCATGACCCCGACCTCCCCAAGCCGAGGTCGCGAGACCGTCGGTGATCGCCGGCCGGCCTTGCGTAGCTCCCGACGGGCGATCTCAAGTAGAGAAGGTGAACAATTCCTACAAGGGCTAATCGTCTCGGGCTTTCGGCTCTGCCAAGGCCAGCATTTAGCCCCCCCCCCCCCTCGAACGTGCAGAATCTCCTTATCTGGGCCTGAAAAATCTCGGAAGGAAGAAGCCGAAACAGCATGCGATGTTCCCCGGCGGGGGCGTGGGACACTTGCTCCTGAATCCCACCGCGCACTATAAAGATGGCCGAACGTAGCGCTAGGGTTTCCCCCGAAGCTCCGAGCTTCGTCGACATCAGCTGCGCTCCAGGGCCGCGAGCACGCGAGCCATCGGTGAGAAACCGCGGCCTAGTGTTGATTGCTTCCTTCAGTTTGTGTGTGCGTGTGTGTTTTGTTTGGCTCGGCGTCGTGTTCCCGAACGGGTTTTGATGGGCTCCCATAATACGGGTCAAACTGCGGGCACCCCGTCCTTGGTGGCCTGTCTGCAGCTGGGAGCCGACAGAAAAACCTTCCTCCGCCGCGCGCGGCGCGCGGGGCGTGTCTTGGATTCTTGGATCTTTCGTGGGCTCTGCACTAGATCTGACAATCCAGATGTGTTGGGCTCGCGCGAGTTGGATTCGCGGTTATCGAAACTGCTCTTCTTCTTGTGCCGTCCCGTCCCGTCCGAGGTTGATCTGCAAAATTGGCACTCCAGTCAGACACGGGTGTTTCGTTCAGTCATCGAGAAGCGGAACACCTTTTGCATGGTGCCTACAGATTGTGCTACTCACGATTGGAGGCAAACCCTCCTCCATGGTTTCCCTTCCAAATTTGAAGTAGCTAAATATTCTCTCTCTCTCTCTCTTTTGGTCTCGTTTTGCTAATTTTACGCAAGAGTATAAAGAAGCGAAGGGAACTGGTACCGATTATAACAGGCCCCCCATCTCAGATAAAACTATCGAACACCTTTGGTCTGGCTTAACACCATTGGATTCGGGACGACAGCATCGCAGATCGAGGCTCGAATAGCGGCGACCCGGAGCTTCTGATCTTGCTGTGGGCAACCTCCGTGAATGATTCGGGATCACGTTAGCAGCAAACCTCGGCATTTGAAAATGGGGAAATGGTCCATCAGGACGCCACGAGGGTACTAAGGATCGGACCATAAGGAGAGATTCATAGACCTTGACGCTCCAAAAGCTTCTGCCTTTAAAAAACTATGCTGCTCACCCAGGCAATTGATTGAGAGACCCAGATTACAAAAGCAAAAGGCATGCAAGCTTCATGGCCGATGCCACTGTTCCGGCGGTACACCTGCTTGGCAAACCACCTTTCTTGGCAAGCAGACGTCTGCCCACCTGACATTTGATGCCTTGGTGCACACATCAGACCCTGACCAGAGAAAAGCAGGGCAATCACTTCTCTCAATTCTCCTAATTTTCTTCTGGAGGATGAAAAAAACACACAATTGAGTGACAATGCTGTAGATAGATTGAATTGACAGGGTGAAGTCTACCAGCAAATGACGATTTTCTCGCACTAGAAGTACGAATTCTGTTCGGATTTTTAACAGTTAGGATACGACAGCCCTTATCAAAGGGTTTCCCTGAAGCAAGGGGCAAAGCGCAAGGTAGTTTACAGGCAAGTCACCAACTTTAAGACCTCTTAATTGAACCATCTCCTGTAGTTAAGAGCTCCAGACACCTGATGCACAAGATCTCTGTTCTCTGAGGGCCGAATTTCATGTCAGGCATCAGATAAAACTCCCGGAAAATGCCCCGGTACTTTGCTGCAATGCTCCAACAGTTCCATCAGTTGCTATCAAGACATCACCTGCGAAGCACAGACGAGTCCGCTTTAATCTCAGAACACATGGGATGGTCTTTGAGCTTTCCCTAACTCCGCAGCCTGATTAATCATATGATAGAATGGATATCAATAGCCATACCAAAGAGATAAAGGGACACGCTATCCCCTTGCCGAAGACCCTTGCATCCAGGAAAATAACCTGTCCCCCATTAAGAAGAACAGAGAATTGAGGAGTAGTGACACAAACTTGTGCCCATCCAATGAGCAGATCAATCCTGTCAAGGCCTAATTCTTTTCTGCAAAAACATTAATCTGTTTTAATTAGGAGCCGCCTGTGGTAATCCATCTCATATCATCGTATTCCCGTCATTTCATTTCATGATGACCAAAGTATTTTCACGTAATTATATATGTTTCACCAGAGAGGATGAAATACCTTTAAAAAATATCAACGGATAAATGTAAATCAACAAACGTTGTGAAGAGTCCTCCGTTGAATTTTGGACGGGAATGTGAATGGCAAAAAATTTAGAAGTACAAATGGTGAGAACAATCGATGCCCGCGATGTAAATTTTATTGCAAAAGTAAAGTATGTTGAAAATAAAATTGACCGACATGCGTTTTTAGATTGATTGGCAATCCTTCACAAAAAATACAAGATAGATATTTATAAGGGATAATGACACGGATAGTCCCTAAACTTTATTGACCCAATATGTAATGTAGTGCATGAACTTTTAATTTGCCAAATGTGGCCGCTGAATTTTAATTCAATATGTAATGTGTTTCAGTGAGCTTTTAATTTACTCAATGCGATCTCCGAATTTTTGATAAATGTTCAAACCAGTCCATGGTCTATATGAAAATACATAATATTATCCTTCCATTAATTTAAGTTAAGCAACAACATTGAACATTATCATACAGTCTAAGGACTAGTTTGAAAATGTACTGAAAGTTCATGGACCAGTTTGAACAAGTTAAAAATTCGGGGACAACATTGCATATTAGGTCAAAATTCACGAATCGTATTAAATAAATTAAAAGTTCATGTATTATATTGCATATTGCGTCAAAATTCAAGGTTCATTTATGTCATTTTCCGACTCTTCCCTCCAACACTCTGCGTTTGACATCTCCGTCGACTAAATCGATGATCAAGCCGGCGAACAAACACCTGGACATTTCTTGGTATCAACAATTATATTGTTTTCATTCATCAAAAGTTAATTAATTAAAAAGAGAGAAAAAAAAAAAACCCGTGCAAAATCGGGTCGGATCTGACACCGGGCCCGGATCAGCTCAGCGATCGATCGGGGGAAGCATAGCCCCAAGCCGCGCTGACTGGTCACTGCGGAAAGCCTCAAGATCGAGCGACAGAGAGAGAGAGAGAGAGAGATGATGGAGGGAGGGGAGGGAGACGCGGCGGCGCCGCCGCGCTACGCCCTGAACCCGTCGCGGATCAGCAGCGAGGACATCCTCTTCTGCGTCGACGTCGACGCCGAGTGCCTGGCGGAGATGAAGGTGACGGGCCCCAACGGCCGCCCCTTCACCCGGCTCGACACCGTCAAGCAGTCCCTCCTCCTCTTCGTCCACTCCAAGCTCGCCATCAACCCGGACCACCGCTTCGCCTTCGCCACCCTCTCCAAATCCGCTTCCTGGGTACGTCCAAAAATCCGTTCTTGATGGGTGTTCCCCCGGAGGATCCGGGGGGCCATTGCTAGGGTTTTTTGGTTCTGTTTGACGTGCGCTTTGATCTGGCCTTGCGCAAATGCGCGTCTCTGATGGTGTTGTTTGAGGGGCCGTGTGCTTTAGGGATTGGGAAGCTGCCCTGTTTTTCCCCATTTATACTTACCTCCCTCTGGAATGGAGGTAATTTGCTTGATATGGTCTTTGAATTTGGAGATCGCTTGATCAGTAGAGCAACTGCGTCTTCTGTATTAGAAGCAGTGCGGGAGCATATCCGTCGGCAGCTCCTTAGAAATCCAGGTCTTGATTGCTTGTGCTCTCCCAGCCAATTCTTCTTTTGAATGCTACCGTATCAGAGCTGCGCTAGTTGCTAAGAAGCGGAAATGACTTCGCGATAGACCTGCCCAGTTCCCAGCAACCGCTGAAGATTTCTTTTGGATTGGACTCTAGGTTTGCCCTCCTTTTAGCTAATTTTCATAAAAAGGAGTGAGTGCGCTTGCGCGATGCTGTTTTTACAATGAATTAGGACTTAAGATTTTATGTTTCTCGTGGATGACTGATGTTCTTGCTCAATTTTGGACGTCTCAAGCACAAACTCTTTGTACGCTCGAACTGAGAAGTTCTTGCATGGAAACAGTGATGTTCGTGATTGCATGTTCTGCATATTTTGAGCCACAGGAAAACCCATGCCTTACAGAATCTTTACCCAACATCCCAGAATGCCTCTATAGGATAGTATTTGGTTCATGGTTGCACCACTGATCCTTGTTAGAAAGTATTCCTGTCTGACCATACATGTCCGTGTCTTCAGCTGTTCTCTTGTCAGGGAATGTGCTGAGGTGTAGAATGAATTACTATATTATGATATCAAAACGGTGCCCGTGCCTGATACTGTTGCTGAGGCACGAAGTGCTGTGGCTAAGTTATATCAGAATAGCCTCAGGTAGCTGGGGTGTTTGATTGATGGGAGGGAGAGCCGTTTCGTACTGGTATGCCATGCTTGAAATGTGATAATAAAGTTCGAAATTAGATTTGTGCAGTTACTAATAAGGCTACTTTTAGCACAGAGTTGCTTTCAACCCGATCATGACATTGTGATCTGACTGTGTTTTGGAATGCTATATGATATTGTTGCAAGTATCCCTTACATAACTCAAGATGTGGTATCCATTCAAAGTAACTATTATGTAGATCAATCACGTAGCCAAAGCAAGACAAAGCTTGCAATGAATTGTCAAAAACCCTTTTGTTTGATTTTACATATATGATTACTTCTTTGATCTTTTCCCCTTCTTTTCAATTCTGAAGCTCCGTAAGGAGTTCAGCAGTGATGTAGAGTCTGCAGCTGCTGCAGTTCGGAGTCTTCAAGCTACCTCAGCTAGTGGTCATGCAGATTTAACACAGCTGTTCCGAATCGCAGCTCATGAAGCAAAGAAATCTCGTGCACAAAACAGAATTTTCAGGGTGGTAAGTGATGGCAGATGATTGTGCTAAGAAATAGGCGCTTGTCCTCTCGCTAAATCAATGCCTAGGCATGTATATTAGTTTCACTTCTTATTAGATGTAGCATAGAGCTACTTGGGTCTCTAAGAAACTTGCAGTTTAGTAAGTGGCCCAAATGTCCACAAAACCTTTTTTCTTGTTCGTTAGGCCAAAGTCTGTTATACTGCTAGATTTATTGCTGCCATTTAAACACCATGTCCTCGTTTGTCACCTCCTACAAACTCATTTTCTTGTTTTTGTCCCTTTTAGAATTGAATTGCGCGGATGGTGTTATTGCGGCTTTTCCTTTATACTTATTGATCTAACATGGTTACGGCATTTCTGTTGCATCAGATTCTCATATACTGCAGATCATCCATACAGCCTCAGCACCAGTGGCCGGTTAACCAAAAGCTCTTCACTCTGGATGTCATCTACCTCCACGACAAGCCCGGACCAGATAATTGCCCGCAGCAGGTCTATGATGCCCTCGTCGATGCGCTCGAACACGTGAGCGAATATGAAGGCCACATCCACGAGAGTGGTCAGGGCCTGACACGCATCCTCTTTCGTCACATGTGCATGCTATTGTCACACCCTCAACAGCGATGTCCTCAAGACTTCCTCGACGTTCCCAAGTCCCTTGTGAAGAAGTCACCTGCTCCCGACTCCGCACCTGCTGAAGAGAGCGCGATTGTGCCTATCCAAAGAGAGTAAAAGCTCGTTTGAGTGCTTTGCAATCGTTTAGCTTTTGCAATGTGTTGGAGAAGCTTTTATCTGCTGTCGGTCTTTCTGGAAGAGAATCTGCAACCGCAATCTGCTCAATGACCTTCAGCTGAGCTCCGATGTTATCCCGACAAGTCGCCCCTCATGAAGTTCTGTATATTTACGTTACAAGAGCAGTAAACTTCAAATGCAATGTCCTGAATCATGTATAGTCGTGGTTCGGATCGCATCTCGGACGTTCAGTGTTCTTTGCAGGTTGCGTTTGGTTAAAACCATCAACTGAATGTCTAGTGTCTCCATGATATGTTATTTACAGGTCCATATGGACTATTCAAGCTCCAAATATCTCGGCACCTGTCCGACCATCTTCGGATGATAATGACGCAAACCAATATGCGACGTCCAAACCGAGACATGTTAGTGCTCATTTTGTCTTGCTAATCCTCGTGTCACGATGAGCCAATCGATTTCGCGTCAAACGTCATCATCGTACCTCCGGTGGCTTAGCTTAGGAAAAGGAGGAGTAGAAGGGACAAGCGAAGAGGAGTGGTCCAAGGGGCAACCTTCTGTTGTATTCACGCAATTCGTCTTCTGCTCAATAATTGTTCTGTGTTTTCGAAGATTTTCGTATCAACCCGGTTAAGGACGTCTTTGTTTGTGTACCAATGAAGCCAATTGATTGAAGCAAATCAGAGGAAGGAATCTTTCCTTGGTCTTTTTAGTTTGGTTTCCTTCAATATTTCCCTCCCCCCCCCCCCTTTACCATCCTACGAAGTCTGTCTAGATTCATTGATCCGATCTATGATCGTTTGTATCGAATAGCTCAATACAAATGGCGAGACAACGAGACCCGAGACTAATTTAGATTCAAGCTACAATTTGCCTCGCTAAACCTTATCGACGTTGAAAATTATCGAGTGCTAAGTACTAACGTACAGAGAAAATGAAATCGGAGAATCGAGAATTCAAACGAACCCAAAAGCACGTGCATCACGAAATGAATTCGGACTTTCATCAATTGGTCAAGTGGTTACAGATGCCCACCACCTGTCAGTCCCCGAACTAACTCTCTCGCGCGGAAATGGTTCCCCCTCGAGCCAGAGACCCGCGGGCCGGGGGCGAGGGGAATCATCCCGTGCGGCGCACCCTCCCCCCAATGGAACTGCGCCCCCGCCGCTCGTCCCATCCGGACCGTCCATTCGGTCCCCCATCGACGAATGGACAAGAAGTAACCCCGCCGGCGCCGTCCAAAACTCCCTTCCGGTGGGCCCCGCCCCCCACAGAACCAATCGCAGTCGTCGATGCGATAAACGATCTACGAAGATCCCACCAATCACCGTTCGCCACTTTATCCAATCCCATACTACCTCTCTCTCTCTCTCTCTCTCTCTAATATAACCTTCGGCTCTACGGCATCGCGAGCAAGCTGCAGAGCCACCATGATCCGCCTCGCCTCCGCCGCCGCGCTCCTCCTCCTCCTGCTCTCCTGCGTCCTCCTCGCCGCCGCCGCCGGCCGCGACATCCCCGGCGGGAACGTCATCAAGCTGCCGTCCGACGCCTCGAGCTTCTTCCGCGCCGGCGGGGTAGGGGGCGACTCCGTCGGGACCAGGTGGGCGGTCCTGATCGCCGGATCCAACGGTTACTGGAACTACCGCCACCAGGTGATTCTCCCGGATTGCTGGTTCGCAGCTCGAATCGGCGACGCCCTTCCCCTTTCTGTGTCGGCTTAATTTAAACGAGTGTGATCGCGCATTTGACTTGATTTGCAGCTAGAATCGGGAGGTTCTGAGATGATAAAGTTTCCTTTGCGGTGTTCTTTCCGTGTAAATTTTTTGTGTATGATCTTGTGAGGAGCGATTCCGAGGCCATCGGCGACTTAAAGGTCCAATCTTGTAGCTGCTACTTACATAATGGAGTTTCCTTCTCGGGGTGATAAGCACTGGAATAGACCCAATTTCAACCATTTGTGTTTGATGGTTTCCGAATCACCGCCCAGCGAAGACCTTGTTCTTAAGTTCCGTTCCGGTGTGTTCCGATTACGGGGCTCCGGAATTTGGATCGGAAGCAAAAAACTGACCCCGTTTGCTGTTGTAGTGGTAACTCTAGCGAATCGAATTATGACTCGAATGGAAAGTGTTGTCGTCCATTTATGTGTATCTTCGGCTGCGACTGCTGGTGAATCTCAAATTTGAACTCTGCAGTCCGTACGGAAATTACTTGGGACTCTTGCTATGTTTGGGGGCCAGGAGGGGAATATTCAACGATAGTTCTCTTTGCAACTTAGCTAATTCCTAATTGATGCTACTAAAACAATTGCGTGTCGGCTATTTCCTGCTATTTCCTTCTCATGCATTTCCTTACTCTGTCCTTACTAGTGTAATACCAATTGGTCATATTGGTTCAGTTTGCACGGACGCATCTGAATTTGCTGGATGCGGTGTTTGGGAGTATGAATTTGCATGTGAACGAGAAAGATTTTTCTAGCGGAAGAGAATATAATGGAAAAGAAAGGAAGTTAGATTTTCATATCTGATTTGCTAGCTAAGAGTGAGTGAAGCAGAAGTGATATAGTATTATCTTACCCACAACGTTTGTGATTTATAAGTGAGGCTTTTAAGCTTTAACAGTGATATGTTTCTGTTTCTTTCCTTTCTTTTTACTTTCACGGGCCAATAAAGATAGTCCCAAAGAAGATACTAGTTTAGTTTCCTTTCATATCAATCGTTCTTTATGAGAGTTAAAACAAAGGAGATGATTTTCCAAATAGTCTCTTTTCATGTCTTTTTAATATTCTTGTACCCTCAAATTGAAATATCTTCAACAATTAAAAAGGAATAGAGTGCTTTACCTTCCGGGTAACAGCCAATTTTTTTATAATGTTATCAGAAACAAATTCGGATTCCTTTCTGCCTTTGCTTGTTTCATTTGTCCTGCTTTGGGATTTTTTACAGTTGTTGATGATATGCGCTATTTGTGCATTTTCCTTTCAGGCCGATGTTTGCCATGCATATCAGCTCTTGAAGAAAGGAGGGCTGAAGGATGAAAATATCGTTGTTTTTATGTATGACGACATTGCAGACAATGAAGAGAACCCCAGGACTGGAATTGTTATTAACAATCCAGAGGGAGATGATGTTTATGAAGGAGTTCCAAAGGTCTGTTTTCAAATGCTTAGTCACTAGTTTCAGATGAAAATTGTTCTCTGGATTTGTCAAAAGGTCTGTTTTCAAATGTTTAAATCACTAGTTACTTTTCTGGTGGCAGGATTACACTGGAGAGGATGTTAACGTCAACAACTTTTTGTCTGTTATCCTTGGCAACAAGACTGCTCTCACAGGAGGCAGCGGGAAGGTTGTGGATAGTGGTCCGGATGATACTATCTTCATCTACTATACTGATCATGGTGGCCCTGGTGTGCTTGGTTAGTACTCAATAGTACCTCAAGATGGCCTCCATTTGTTGTAGATTGTCTTTTGTGTGTTTATATGGCATATGTTGAGCTGAACTGAGATATTTGTACTCAAGTTATAGAAGTTGGATTGGGCTCCATATCTCATTTGCACCCCTTTCCATGTCTCACGATTGAAATTGATGTTTAACAGGAATGCCCACCAGCCCTTTCCTATATGCTGACGATCTGATAGATGTCTTGAAAAAGAAGCATGCGTCTGGGACCTATAAAAGCTTGGTAATTTTAAGTTCACTAAAGTAGTTTGCTTCATGAATGACGTCGTCTAAACTTTTCATTCTGTTCCCTTTGTGTTATAAACACAGGTATTTTACCTTGAAGCTTGTGAATCGGGAAGTATTTTTGAGGGCCTTCTTCCAAAAGGTTTGAATATTTATGCAACAACAGCAGCTAATGCAGAAGAGAGCAGTTGGGGCACCTATTGCCCTGGAGAGTATCCTAGCCCTCCAGTAGAATATGAGACATGTCTTGGTGACTTGTATAGTGTTGCCTGGATGGAAGACAGGTAATCTCAAATCCTTATTTTCTCATTCATGCCTTTGGATGAGAAACACGTACCATTTGGACTCTATTCTTTCAAGATTAGGAGTCACCGTTTCAATGACGACTTTTTCTGCAATTTGAGACCGATAATTTATTGGTGTACCATGGGCAACCCTTAGTACATTAATTGGATCACAGCAATGTGTATAATTATGGTCCATGCATTTCCAGTTGTTTAAATTTGATAAAAGGATCTGGATTTGGAATGTTTATCTTGCAAATCGAGAATGGAGGAATCAAAAACACAGTTGAAAAGCCATGATTGGGTCCATTTTTCATTGTTTTATTGTGAAGATCAAAAGAAAGATCAGGGATTTTTTTTATTAGCACATTCTCCTTTTATATGATTTTGAAAATGTAGACAACAAATATTATTGGCTTAAGAGGCAGTCCATTATGCACTATTTCCTTGAATTGATGCTTGGTAGTAAATATGTATTTTAGTTGCCAATTATATGCTATTAAGATCTTTCTACATTTTCTGGTGTTGGCCTTTGGCTAATATAAGTAATCCTTTGAATATTCGGGTTGCTTGTTTTTTAAGGACTCATTTATTGTGTACCTTTATGCCTGTGTGCTCTTTTATCTGAATAGTAAGTTTTTTCCCTTGTTAGACTTTTAGGGCTTGCTGATTGGTACCTTCTTTCCATGGGTATATAGTTATCTACTTATCTAATTTCTTAATAAGTACTGCATAATTTATTATTGAAATATTTTTAGCTTATATGGACTTCAAGGTAGCTTTTTTTTTTTTTTAAGCATGAACTTTGGTGTATTTGCATCAAAAAGCTTTTCCATTGCAGATAGCTAATCTGTCGGCAATTTAGAATCTTGAAGATCCAATGTTTGCAAATTTAGATAGCTGAAAACAAAGAAAGGAGAGAAGAGGGATGACATGATTTTCACAGTATCAGATGGAACTTGACTGAATATTTCTTATATTGCAACTCTGGATGTGTATATCAAATTCATGCTCAATGTGATTCCAGGTTTTCTTGTACTAGTTTTTTTTTAATGTTGAATTTCTTGTACTAGTTTACAAGCCTCATTTCCGTTGTAATGGTTGGATCAGGTTTGTACGTTTTGATGGGCTCTTAAGAAATCAAAGCTTATGTTTCACTATTATTAAGCCAATCGTAATTTCTTATGTCTTTGTGAACAGCGAGGTGCATAACCTGCAAACCGAGACTCTGCACCAGCAATACCAACTGGTAAAGCCATTGCTACCCTCATTGTATCGAGCAATTAGGAAGAAAGTAATATTTATCCTACTTTTCATATTTGAGAAAATTTGCTTTCATCAGGCAACTGAGCTCCCAAGTGTCTTTTTAGCAAGGGAGTAAATTTTGTAGTGCATTTCTTGGTTAAGTATTCATACAATCCGAGCACATGGAAGAAGTTGCTTTGTACTGTTGCCTGGAGTTGCTCTTCACTTTCTCTCTGTTCTTCTTCTTCTCATCCTTATGATTTTTCTTTGTGCTGGCATATGTAGGTGAAAAAGAGGACATCAAATGACAATGCTGCTTACGGTTCCCACGTCATGCAATATGGTGATATAGGGTTAAGTAAGGAAGATCTCTTCCTGTACATGGGCACAAATCCTGAAAATGAGAACTCTTCTTTCGTGGATGACAACTCACTGAGGCCTCCTCGGAAAGCTGTTAACCAGCGGGATGCCGATCTGCTCCATTTCTGGGACAAGGTTTCTCTCTCCCTTCGTCATGTTTGAGGCTGCACGCTTTAGATTTTAGTCATAGCACAGCCAGATGCTAGATGTTTTAAGGATGGACTTCTTGATGGTTTTGTCACATGCAGCTGTCTGGTCAATTGCAACCTCTCTTGGATATTTCCCTAATGAGAATCACAGGATCAATTGAATATAGAGCTTCTAAAAGGGATGACTATAGCATTTGAAAGAAACCTGATGGGTGGTCTGGCAAAACTGAGAACTGTAGAAACGTGGGTCTATCAATGGAATTCTGATAATGGAAGGTCCTTCAATTGGCATATTACTTTGCTGAAAGTGTTAGTAGAAGTAAAAGGACTTCCTTAACTAGAAAAACCAAACTGTTCAGCCATCAGCTTTGACCTTTGGCATAAAAGTAGGTGAATAATTTTGTCTCTTCCTTTCAACTCATCTTCTCATTCTTCTTTCACTAAATAAAGAAGAAATTTGGTATTGTCTATTGCCCTCACATCACAGTTGTATGAGCCTTGTGTAACCAAATCTGATTATGTGCCCGCCTTTGTTTCAGTTCCGTAAAGCTCCTGAGGCCTCTTCTAGGAAACTTGATGCGCAGAAGCAATTTTTTGAGGCAATGTCACATCGGATGCATATAGATCACAGTGTGAAACTCATTGGAAAGCTCTTGTTTGGAATTAAAAAGGGTCCGGAGGTGCTGAATGCTGTTCGACCTGCAGGACAACCTCTTGTTGATGACTGGGCTTGCCTGAAAAACCTGGTAATTATTCCCTCATATGATCTCTCAACCAACACATGTTTGATATATGTCCATGATACTGAGATTGGCATTGCCATCGATAACCTTCTACAATGTCAATGTGATTTGTTGCTTATATTATTGATCTTAATTCTTACACAATGGGGGAAGTGGCTTTTTTGACCCGACGAGTGGGTGTTCTTTCCAGTCTCGACATGTGTGATGATGCCGATGCTTAATGCAGGTGAGAAAATTCGAGACTCATTGCGGATCTCTCTCTCAATATGGGATGAAACACATGCGCTCCTTTGCAAACTTGTGCAATGCTGGAATCCGGACTGAGCAAATGACCGAGGCATCAGGCCAAGCTTGTGCTCACATTCCGTCTGGTCCCTGGAGCTCTCTCAGCAGGGGATTCAGTGCATGAGTGAAGTGGGAATCATTCCATGCAAGGGGGACTTGCCATACTTAAATCTGCTGCAGGTTTATATTCCTACTGTATATCTTGAATGGGTTGTTTCTGTGATTGCTTCGCTGTGAATATGACTCGGAAGCACGTATCTCGACTTGCTTGTCACATAAACATGCTTCGAATGTAGGACAAGTATCACGCGATATGAACTGCCGCCGCCCTGCGTGGACTAATGACACAGACGGGCAATACGATTGGGGAAAAGAAAGCTTGGTAGTTTATGTAATAATCTATGATGCATGTGGGTTGAACAATTATAGTCAAATGCTCTCAGCCTGAATCTAGTAATTGAAAGTGGTATACATTTGTCTGTAAGATGCGGTTGTGACCCTTTGTTGCCTAGTCAATACTCAATCCCGATTCTAAATGATTTGCCGGGGGGTTGTCGTCTTCGCATGATGTTGCACCACATGGAATTTCGTGTTTTTAAGTCTTCGTAATAGGGCGGAAAACGGGAGCCACACGCTCACTTGCCCTCCCTAGATCTTGCTCTCTCTCGTGGAATATATGAGCTTGCCTCGTTAGGTGAGTGGTTTTGCCTAATGTGCATTTATTGTGTCTTGAGTGTCCGGACATTGGAGATGTGTTCGTGAACGTCGACGTTGTGAAGTTGTCCAGACTCGGGAAAAGGTGTACCGGCGCGCTAGGATCGGCCAGGATTTGATCTGTTTACCTATTAGTTTAAAAACGGTGGGAAGTAATATTTTATATACCATTCTCTTCACGTTATAGTAGGAAATCGGTTTGATAGGTAATTACTCAGTTTCTCCGTGGATTCTTAAGGGACCTTCGATAAGCAACCGCGCTTCTGAATTCTCGACCACACGGGCGTGCAATCATTATAATCCTCTTTCCATAAAAGGGTTTCTCGAAAATTATTGGGACGCATCGTTCTTTGTGACAGCGATGATAACTGGGGATGTTCACCACGGAATCTTAGGTTACCGTTTACCTCCATAGATTATTGCCTTGAGAAGTGGAGAGTAAAACCATTTCGTGCTCTCTCCTACACGTCTTGTTTAATGTTCCGGCGGCCAAATCTCATCAAGCCCTCCTATTCTCCTCATTTGTTTGTCTTCCCTGGGAAGAAAATACCTCTCTGTGCTTTACATCCCGAGGATTTGGATGAAACTTTTTAAGGACACGCTTAAGTGCAAAAGGTAATTATGTAATTTCGTGAAGGGTTCTTAAGGGATCTTGGAGAAAGAACCGTGCTTAAGATTTCTCGACCACATGGGCATGCGAGCATTATAACCCTCTTTACATATAAGGGTTTCCTCGAAAATCGTTCGGATGGGTCGTCCTTTGGATTGAGTAAGAAATCCGTTGATCAACGGCGAGAAAAGAAGAAGCATCGGCTAGCTCTTACGGGTCAATTTTTTAATCTTCTAGGCCTATAGTAGCGTCTCGTTCGTGTATTTTCTTGAGAGTGCCCTTAGATTTGATCTGAGTTGCGGTAGAGAAAAGAAAATGGAAAGTGTAACCAAAAAACAAGATATCGTATATTGATAGATGCGATTAAAACTAGACATAACCGATGTGTCACGCTGTCAATTGTTTTTTAGAAGTTACGATTATGTCATCGTGTGTCCCCTGTACATTTTCTGAATAGAAGCATGAAAAGATTGTATCGCCAATTAAGGTAATGTTCCGGAGATTCAGATAGTTTCTTAAAGGAAAACAGACGCCCTAACGTAAATCTAATCCTCGGACGGCTTGAGCTAGGTATCGCATGCGAGCTCCCTACATTTTTCACGCAATTTTGTGTTACAACATAGGAGATTTGACATTTCCGACTTAGTAAAGGAGTGCCTCGAATAACTTATTAATCATATCAAGACGAGGGCATGATTTTAATTTTCTATGCACTAATTACGCATAATACTGGGAAAAAAAAAGCAAACCTCGAAGATATCAAACTTTCGTTTTTTTTTTCTGATTTAAGTTTTTATTTACCAAAATTTTGCACAATTTTGTCGAAAGACCGATTCCCCCCCACCCTTTTCCCCCCAAACTGTCAAACAAAGTAGCCAGCGAACGGCTCTTTGTCGCCTCTGGACCGTTGATTTACTCGACCCAGCTTTGGATCCAACGGCTCGAGCCCGACGCCAGGTAAGCCAGCAGGAAGCAGCCAGAGCAGAAGAGCCGCTCGCACGGTGGTTCGTGCCGGAGCACATACACACGAGGGAGGCCCCCCCCCCACACGTACGCAGGCGCTATGCTGCAGTTGGCGAGATCAGATCGAGGGATCCTTGAGTGCACGGAAATCCGTGCACCCTCATCTATACCAACAATTTCCCCTCCTGTCTTTATAAAAAAGTGAAAAAAATAAACAAAAAACAGCCTCATAACTTCGATCCGATATACACCGTGATTATCGAAATTTTAATTTATTCAATATGATCCCCGAACTTTAATCCAATGCGCTATATGATCCCCGGGCTTTTAATTTGTTCGGTATCGTTTATGAGCTTTTGATATGCGCTCAATTTAGTCCACGAACAATATGAAAATATTGAAGGTAATCCTTTCATTGATGCGAGTTCAAAGATTGCTTTGAACATTTTTATATAGTTCATGGATTATATTGTATATTCATCAAAAGTCCAGGGACCACATCGAACAAAATTAAAAGTCCGGGGATCGCATTGAACATTAGGCTAAAAAGTTCAGGGGCCGCATTGAACAAATTAAAAATTCAAGTATCACGTTATATCTTGAGCTGAAATTCAGAGATTGTCCGTGTCGTTGTTTTTATTAAAAAAAATGGGAATTCATAATACAAAACTTAATTAAGGGACGTAGTTGCGATGCCCGACTTGAGCTTAAATCAATCATTTCATTAATGACGGGTCACAACTCCTATTCTTCACGTTCAATGATTATAGTACCAGAAAATAAAATTAAAAGATCTTTCGCTTAACATGCTTCCGACTAAATAATGTATATGCAATCGACCCATTTAACCACTATGACGACGGGCGAAAAGAAATCGAACACGACAAGTTCAAGATAAAAAAGATAAAATTATTATTTTTTTTCGTGGACATGCCTAACAAAATTTCAAAGAAGAAAAGGAAAAAAGGAAAAGTAAATGCTCGGTAGGAATTTTCACACGAGGGTGAGAACAAGATGGACCCGACCCGATTTGTAAATTCGAGCCCCAACGTTTTAACGGCGTTAAGCGGAAGAAGATTCCGTTAACTAGACCCCCCCCTCCCCCCGGCCCTAAACGCCGTAACCCGGGTGGAGAGCAAAGGGGCCAAAATGAAATTACAAAAGAACGGAGGACCAGCAGGAACGGGCGGGGGGGGGGACCGACGGTGCAAAAAACGGGAGGGGCGATCAGGGGAGGGGCGGAAAACGGATCTCCACCGTCCGATGCGACGTCGACGGCCAGGATCCCCTCGGAGGGAGGTGGGGCGGGGAACGGAACGGATAATGCGCGACGGAGGGCGTTGGGGCCTTACGGGTATAAAGCTTTGCGTTTTATCGTCACATACACAAACCGAGCGAGAGAGAGAGAGAGAGAGAAAGCAAGAGAGAGAGAGAGAGAGAGAGGGAGAGAGAGTGTGTTTTCTCTGCGAATTTTCCCTGCGAATTTTCTCTCGTTTTCTCGCCCCCGTTTCCCGAGAAACCGCGGGTGGCTTCTTCTTCGCCGGAGGGGAATGTCGAGGATCTCCTGAATCCGGCGCGGAGGGGAGCGCCGGAGAGAGCGCGCGAGAGGTTCGCGACTGAATTCCGGCGATTGACGGGAATTCCTCGCCTCGGGGGGTCTCTATGACGGTTTCTAACTCGGTTCGTTTCTGGCGCTGTTGCAGGCGTTCGCTCGGACGCCGGCGGGAGGAGGAGGAGGAGGCAGCGTGCCGGAGCGCGCGAGAGTCGGGCTCGGTCCCGAGTTTCGAGTCTCCAGTTTCCTCCGAGACCGATTGCGGGGGAGAGAGGCTCGGTGAGTTCTTCGCGCTCCCCGGAGGCGAACGCGATTCGCGGCGGCAGGGTCTCCGCGGTCGATCTCCGCCGAGGCTCTCGCCTTGGTGGTTTTTCTTTCTGCAGGTTCCTTAATTTTGACCGTCTCGTGTTCTGATTCTTCGCGTCGCAGGTGCATTTCCGGCGTCCTTCGAGCGGGTTTCCCCGGGAGAGATTTCGGAGCGAGCTCCCTTCCACCCCCCGATCGGTCGACGCGGGGGAGGAACTGTTCTCCCCTCTGCGTAGATCAGCTCTTCCCGGAATCGGTAATCGGAAACCGGGAATCCGTTCATGAGAGTCGGCGATTTCCGGCTTCTGGAATGTCGTGACTTCGGATGGATATCCCTGTGGCTAGGCCGCGATTTCCAGTCGCGAGGAAGCATGCCTTTTGACAATCGGACGCGCCTGTAATTCCGTGAATCTAACTAATATATGGTGCCATAACGATAATCGATTTGAGGAAATTTGACTAATCCGGAGCTGAAATCGGGTGGAGGTAGCTGGAGATTTGGTTCTCTCCGGTCTCGCGGGTGGAAGAAGCCGTCGGGTACTGTCGAATCGGAGAGGAAGAAGGTGAGTTCCGTGCTCTGTTTTGTTTTTCAGTGGGGTTCTCTTGGGTTTTGATTTGCGAAGAGCTCTAATTCCTGCGTCTCTTCGTGTAATTTGCAGTCTTGTGACCGAATCGGAGCGCTATCTCGGATTCGAATCGGAGGTCGGTGGTCGACGGAGCAAAAAGGCTTTTTCAGCTTCGGAGTTGGACTTTCCCCGGTAATGCGACAAATCTTCGTCGGAATTCCTTCGTCGTCCGCGTCTTGCCTCCTTTCTCGGTGGCCGTCGAGCATGGATGCGCATTTGCTCTCGAGAAAGAGCTGATTTTACGAAATCTTTTGGCGATGTGCCATTTCTGAGACTGGAGTTTTCTGGAATTACTTCGTTTCTTTTGAGAACTTTCTTGGTTTGAATCGAGCTTTTCCGGGTCTGCTTCTGCTCTCTCTCTCTCTCTCTCTCTCTGGTGTCTTCTGCGCCTCATCTCTTCTTGATGTCCTGCTGGTGGATCTTCAATACGTTTGAATTTGACGAACTCTCCTTTGTTGGCCTTGAAAGAGATTCTTCTTCTTTTGATTTCGAGCTCTGAGCAGATGAACATCTCAGCTCAAATGAGCAATTTTTTCCATCGATGGGTTCTGTTTACGTGGATTTTCTCTTCCGCGTCTTGGCTTCCTCCTCTTCTTTTCCTGCATTTTTCTTGAATTTTATCCAGAGCTGGTCAGGGATTTTCTTCTTCTCTTCCTCTCCCCACTTTTCTTTATCCTCTATATGCGAAGCCATTTGGTTTTTGTTACCATTGTTTTGGACGATTCCCGATCGAAAGTTCTAGCTCATATCCACTGCTTTGCTTGCTTGCTCTTGAATCTCATGGCGTTTTCTTCTGGATGAGCTCCGGGACTTTTCTTTATTCCATCGATGAGTATCCGATCTCTCGTTTTCGTCATCTATGTTTTCGGTGATGGGGGGAGCCAATCAGTCTTTCCAGTCTTCGAGCCTTTGAGTGGTTTCCTTTTGCTTTTCTTTGTTTTTGCTTCTCTGGGTTTGGGTGAAATCTTTCATTTCTGGTTCTGGATAAGTTGCAGAAGAGCTATTTAACTTTGGAGGGAGTTTAACCGTAGTTAAGTTAGCGAGAATTTCTTTGGTCCCTTTCCAAATTTCCTTTTTTTTTTTTCGGTGAAATATTTTGGTGGTTTTTCCGCTGAGACTTTTTCGGGGGGGGGGGATGGACAGGGATAAATACGTAAAAGAAGATGGAAAAGGACGCGCAGAGAGCCAACAATAATGGCATCTCCGCCAATTCCAACGGCAGGGCCGCCGACGGGGGGTTGCTGCTGAGATCGACCCCCCCGGAGACCACGAGGCAGACGACGGCGACGGCCGGGGCGGCGGCGGCGACGACGTCCGATTTCGTGCTGCAGTGGGGGAGTCGGAAGCGGCCCAGGTGCATGAAGGTCAAGGACGACGCGGCGGCGGCGGCGGCGGCTCACAGGGCGGCGGGTCGGGTGGAGCGGCGGGTCATGAAAGGGGCGGACAAGGACTCGGCATCGGCCAATCCGACGGCCAACAATCACGCAAACGGGAATGTGTACTTGAATCTACGTCAACGCCCCTCCTCGCCTCCGTTCCCGCCACCTCAGCGCGTTCTCAGGTACCGCCGCCGACCGTCTCTCTCTCTCTCTCTTTCTCCGTGCTGTGTTTCTATTATGGGATCGACGCTGTGTTGCACCGGGCTTCGTTCCTTTTTTACTTTTCCTTTCGTTTTTTTTTTTTTTTGGGGGGGGGGGGGGGGTGGTGTTCGGAAGTGGACATGGCGACACCACTCGGTAGTGGGAAGTGGGTACGATCCGAAGGTTAGGAGTTTTTTTCTTTGAGTGGCGAGGGATGAGCAAAGAAGGATCTTGAGATCTAATTCCATCTTTAGAGGCCTCTTTTGTGATGGGTTAAAAGGCAATGTTTTCTTGTCTTTCTATCCGTCCATTTTGAACGAGAGAGTAAAATTTGGGGGGGCTGCGGGTGTCGTTTAACACGGGCTTTTACTGTTTTACGGACTGACCCGACATCCATCGCCACACGACATGCAGTATTTGGTCTCGAGAGAGAAAATCTACATATCGTTTCTTGAATGTGCATATGGCTACATTGGGGGGGGGGAGACGGGTAAAAACGATGTGGGAATGGCATTTTAGTCGATGTTTAAGATCCCAACATTGTTTGTTGTGCAGATCTAACGTCTGATCTTTGATGGTGATTTTGTTTTTCTTTTCTTAGCCCGAAATCTTTATGGAATCTTGATATGCTTGGCGTCTTCCCTTTTCTCTTTCTTTCTTTTTTATTTTTATCGGGATGCATCGGAGATAAAAGAGAGGGATTTCTTTTTTATTTTTAAGATCCCAACATGTAAGGGTCTGGATTTCTAGATAAAAACTGGGCCTGATTTTCTTGTGGCGTGGATGGGGGTCGCATGAGGCTCCTACGGCACGTTTTTAGACTTTTCCACTTCCCAATGCTTCAACTTCTTGCGTGCGAAATGGGTCTAAAGCTGGTGAGGTGTTTTGTGCTGGAAAAATGTTTTCTTTTTATCTCTTGGAGGGGGGTGGGGGGGACCTTCTTATCACGAGAGATCCAATATGTTCATGGTGGTGTCGATGATGATGGGGAGAGGCCAACCTTCATATCGATTTCATCCCTACTTTTTCACATGGCATTTCCATTTCCATTTCCATCTTCTTCTTCCATCTTGTTCCTTCTTCTTTTGACTTTTTCGTCGTTGGGCTGCGGGCTTTTTTTTAAAACATGGGGGGGGGGTGTCTAGCGATGCCCGTCCGGGTTATCGGCAGACTAGATCGGAGGGGTTCCAGCTCTCCCAGCTGCACGTGTCGAACGCATGTTTTTCCAAAACAAAGAAATTAAAAAAGGAAGAAGCTGATCATTCATGAGCGAGGGTTAGGAATCAGGTCCACTTTATCCCCTCCCGACTCTTCTTCACATGATCCTCCACGTAGCCCTTCCCCAAACAACACCCCCCTGAAAAAGAAAGAAAAAGAGAAAGCCTCTCGTATTGAAATATGCCCAAAACCCCCCAAAAAGTAAAAGAAAGGAAGGAAAAAAAAAATGAAGAAGAACAAGCATTCTGTGTGCATGTAGATTAGCTACAGAGAATCACAGCTCGGTCTCCACTCCCAAATATCTCCTTCCCGTTCAAGAGAGGAAAAGGGGAAATCTGAACGTTGCCGCAGTTCTTCAGATAAAGCAGAACACACATCCTCAAAAGTCGTCTTCTGCAACTAAAGGCCAAAATCGACACCCCCACAGACCCCCCTCCCCTTTGCTCCGATTCTCACGCAAAGCCCCTCGGGAGCCTGTCCCTCCCCCACCACCGCCGCCACCGCCGCCACCACCACCACCGCAGTCGCCGATCTAAGATCGGACCCGAGGTCATTTCCGTAAATTTGGTAAATTGCCCAGATCGAAAAATGTTTTCTTTTTCGGGAAGGTTTAGATTTTCTATTTTTTTGACTTGGGTATAGCTTTTTGGTGCGAGTGTGTTTTGGGTGTGTGTTGTTAATGCTTGTGTGTGTGTGTGTGTGGTCTTTGCGATCGTGCGTGGCTTTGTGATAAGCGGGGGGTTTCCGCTTGGTTTTTCCAGGAACTCGGAGAATTCGAGTGCGATGCGAGGCCAGAGCAACGGCGGTCTCAGGGGTTTCTCCTCGCCGGACAGGGGTGCGCACGATAAGAAAGGCACCAACCACCACCCCAACCCCCACCCCCACCACAACAACAACAACAACAATCACCTTCACCATCTAAACAGCAACAGTAACAGCAACCACCACCACCACCACCACCACAATGAGAGCAACAACAAATCGGCAGCCTCGTCCGAGACCGCGCACGACAGCAAGAAGGGCGGGTCGTCGTCCGGGAGCGGGGACGCGGCGCCCCCCGTCTGGCCGCCCAAGTTCGTGATCGCCCTGACCAACAAGGAGAAGGAGGAGGACTTCATCATCTTCAAAGGGTCCAAGCTGCCTCAGAGACCCAAGAAGAGGGCCAAGATGATCCAGCGCACCGTCAATGTAAGATCCCCCGTCTCGTTCGCCGCCAATCCGTCTCTTCATAAAGAAAAGAACAAAGCCAAACAAAAAAAAAAAATCTTTTGTGGATTTCATCAAATCTTCGATCAATTCCGGTCCGAACCCAGCCAGTTGAGAATTTAAAAATATCACGATCTGAAATTGCTCGGAAAAAAAAAAAATCACTAGCGGCGTCCTAATTGGGTATCTTAGTTGTAGCTGTAGCTGAAATAAATCGAAAGATAATGTGGAAATTCGGGTCGGTCATTTAATATTTTTTTTTACTATAAGTTAATTTAAATGATCGAGGGGTGCGTCTGGTGGGACCGGAAATTTTACCCCTTCGTGATTTTGAGGGTAAATGGGGGTGGGGGTGTGGTGGGCTCCCTGCTTTTTTCCTTTTGGCCTTTTCCTTCGGCTAGAGAAAAAGAAAAAAAGCATTTTTGTTGTTGTGGGGTGGGAGGAAAGCGTGGGAAATGAGACGCACACTTGTCGGTCGATGCGCGGGCGCGATGACGGATCCTGGGTCGGGGCCTCGAAAGGGCGGGACCCCGGTGTGTTTTGTCGAATGAGTGGGCAAAGGCTTCCGTGTTAAGTTTTGAGGTTAGGTGTTCTTCTCTTTTGGGTCTAAAGGACCTTTCTTTTAGGTTTACTCTGACAATAGCGACGATGATAGATAGGGGATAGGTCCAAATTGGAGTGGTTGGTGGTGGAGTTGACTGGGCTGTGGTGGCCCGTCTCTGATCTTTTATAAGCCAGGCTATCTACTTGCTGGCCCGAGTTCGCACGCTTCTGTGAATTGTGATCATCGTTCTTGAGCTTGAGCTTGAGCTTGGACTTGGCCAAAGCAGGGAAATGATGAGGATGGTGTTTGGACCGCCGACTCCGCCATGGGTGGGCAAAAACGTTCGAGATGTGTGGGGGCGTCGTCGTCCTGTCCTTGCAGGTTGGGCCCTCAGGTTTCTTCGAGGAAGGAGGAAGAACACCAGTATGAGTAGTCACGACTCCCTTAACCTCACTCCCTCGTGTTCGAGGGGTGTGTCCCTGTCTCAACGTCATGGTCCTTGAGCATAATTTTCGTTGTTTTTGCCGATGCCTTCCCTTTTGTCGGGAGCGCTTTCATTTTTAGGTTTTGGGTCGACATATTAAATACCTTTCTGATTTAACAAACCGAGGTTCTGTAAATCTAAACGGGCCGGTCAAATGTTTCCATGTGCAGCTGGTAAGCCCTGGGTCGTGGTTGTGCGACTTGACCCTAGAACGGTACGAGGTCCGGGAGAAGAAGATATCCAAGAAGGTACTTCATTTGCTTGACTTATTTATTTTAGATACGCATTCCTAGCGAGCTCTATGTAATTACTGCATTCGAATTTTGAATCGAGAGCAAGGCCAAAGAAAAAAAAAAACAGGCGCCTCTCACAAACTCGCTGGAACTTTGGCCAAAACTAAATTATCCACAACGATAAAATGGCTGTGTTAATAATGAGATCACCCGAGGCACTTGTTAAATCTCAACTTATGTAGAATAGTTTGATTGTCAAAAGCCGCGATTACAGCTGGTGTATTAGGAAATATGTAAAGTCTCTTTAATTGGTTATTAGGCGCAGCTGTTAAGAGGACATTACTGATTTTTGTGTGTGTGCATGCTGATGATGCAGAGACCGAGAGGATTGAAGGCTATGGGCAACATGGACTCTGATTCCGAATGAAGAGTCGGGTTTGTGTAAGAGCTTCAGCGGAGATGGATGAGATTTTGAGAGCTCCTCTTTGTACTCTCTGTCCGAAATCAACAAAAAAAGAAAGAAGAAAAGTACGGGGAAAACAGAAGATGAAAGAAGACTCTGTAAATCCGTCAGTTTTCACTCGGAGAAAGAATGTAGTGATTCATCTTTTCCACCATATGATCTCTCTCTCTCTCTCTCTCTCTCTCTCTCTCTCTCTCTTTCGTGCGCATATACTTGCTGCTTTCGAAGTTGCAACGTATGTAAATGGCGATCACACATATTGAAACGTTACGAGAGGGCGTTGTTGATGAGCAAGAGAAGAGGGGACATTCCGAACCTTTTCTTGTCTTCGCATCTTTCCAAGAGTTGACAGGGCTTTCAAAATTGTTTCTCATTCGGTCTTGTCCTTCCTTTTAAGAGACGTGGATGCTTTGATGTTGGAAAACCACCAGATGCTCAAATTTGTGCGTACCATTCATCACTAAACCGAAGCCCTGGTTCCCTTATCAACATTGTCCCTTCCCTTTCCGATCCTCAACCACCAACTGCTGCTGCTGCTGCAGCTGCCGCCTGCCTGCATTCACTACCAGCTCCAACGCCTCTCTCTATTTCTTAGACACACATATGGGGTCGTATAGTTTATGGAGGAGACCTCTTTGGCCTCCGCCGTGCCTCGACGAAACCATGAAAAGAGAATCAACAAGTGCTCGCGCTTTCCGTACATCTTAAGAGTTAGGTTCTCACTCTCAAGGCATCGATTACACATAATATGAGTTAGATAATCATTTTTCCATGCTGGGTGTTTAACTAGTGTTTCGGTAGCACGGAGCTTTACGACTTGCGAGCAATTACGAGAGAGAGAGAGAGAGAGAGAGAGAGAGAGAGCTTTGCTTGGTGGGAGTTCGCGTGGCAGTGGGGTAAGCTGCGGCAAAGTTGGCAACTGGGAGGGGGGAAAAAGGCTTTCGGGGTCCAGATTTTCTCTTTTTTGTTGGTGATCGACTTGTTGAACATCTTCAGGTGAACAGAGGCGACCGCGTCGATTGTGATTATGACCTATCATTAATTGTTGTATCGTACTCTCAAAGATGACTTCGGGAAGAGGTCCCCTTCTCTTTTCTTTTAATCTTTTTCGTTGGGTGAAAGATTTTACAATTGATTTCTTGTCAAGATAAAGAGCGACTCAAAGAACGCGCCATAGAGAAAGCAACACATATCAAAATTCGAATGGCTACGTTTCCAATGTGTTCTTTAACAGAGATTTGATCAAAAGTCAACTTAACAGAGATTGGAAGAGTAATGTCATCCTATGTCGAAGCTTCCCCTTGTGCGTTGACCCCCTTCCTTCACGGGTTCATCTCCTCTACGAGCTTTCCCTTCTCTTCCCTTCCCTTCCAATCTCAGACCCTAACATAGTTCACCTACACTAAACATCGCCATTCGACGTCCCATGTAAACCACGCAAACGACCATTTCCGGAAGCTACCTACCCCCCATCATTCATCGAAACCCCCGAAAATTGACCAAAATCGACGATGGCGACGATCTACCGCCCTCTTGCCAAATCACCTGAAGACAATTTACTCCAAAGCCCTGTCCTTTTCAATCCTTTAATCTAACGAATGCGATTCACGCTTGATAGTAGAGATTGACCCAAGCGTTCTAGGTGGCAAGAGGCAATCTCTAAGAATTTCTCCTTAGACCATGACCAAAACTTCAATATCAGTCTTCTTCTACTAATTGTGGACCAACCCACCAAGTTTCATCGTGATGGCAGCGCCGGGCCAAAAGTCAAAACAAGAATTGATGTTCTGCGGTGGGGGTGAATCAGCCAGGAGTTGGGGCGTCGCCACGTCAACTTCAACAGGGCGTCAGAAAGAATCACGATCATCGCCATCAAGCTCGCAATTTCCTCCCCCCCCCCAACAAAAGCTTTCTTCCATTGACACCCCCCAGACAAAGAATGGCGGAGGCGGAGGAGAAGGAGGAGGAGGAGGAGGGGTGAAAAGCCCAGGGAAACGACGTCGAACATGTACCCCGCGACTCCCTTTCCACGGTCAAATTCTGGAAAAAGAAGGGAGGGACGCGAAAGAAGGGCCAAACGGAAAAGATGGTGGAATCGTGATTCGAACCAAGAGCCGAAAAAAGGCTCTTCTTTCCTTTTGTTGGGAATCTGTTCAAACCGCAAATCACGGTCCGTCGAAATCCAGTTCAGTTCACACGGCAATCTCGAACCCCAACAGCATCAGAACAACAGTAATAAATTATTCGCACGACTCGATTTTGGGGCCGTCCGACGGTACGACCCCGCGCATGTGATCGAGCGGGACCCCAGCACGCACGGCATTCACGACAGGACAAAGGGACAAAAGATAGCTACCTACCTACCTCCCACCGCATCATCGCCACCACCACTACCCCCCAAGTACCCATTGCGCCGATCGTCATTACTCACTCAGCGTTAATGATTAAAGATTGATCGTCATCATTGGCCCTTCTTAGCAAGTTAAGAACAAGCCCCCCATTAGCGCCGATCCCACGCTCCAACGCACCCCACGAAGCGTCACTGTTCTTACCAACGCCTCAAACGTCGCGACATTTGGGGCCTTCGAACACCACGACAAGGAAGAAGAAGAAGAAGAAGAAGAAGAAGAAGAAGAGGAGTAGGAGGAGGAGGGGGGGGGGGGGGTGGAGTATAATGAAACGAATCTGTTATTTATATATAAAGAGAGATATATATATGATGTAAACATCAGAGACTGTGCACCGACTCTCTAACTACGAAGACGACGAAGAAGAAGAAGCAGTAGCAGCAGCAGCCACCCGACGGTATGTACTCAAACGTCTCCACAACCGGCAAGAGAACACACACAGTGGGAACAGAACTCGCGGATCCACCGCGGAAAAAAAATCGCCTAAGAAAAACCACACGACAAATATCATCCTGCTACGCCTAGGAATAGACCGCCGACAGCAGAAAGCCAAGAATCTCTTCTTCCCCCTCCCCCACCGCCGCATGGACAGGACGGCGGCGCCGCTTCAGATCCTGAGCGCGGAACCGAAGACGAGGGCCGCGACGGCCGCTGCACCGGCGTAGAGGATCGACGGGGAGACGTCGCTCGCCGGGGAGGTGGGGCTCGGCGCCGGGGCGTCGACCTGGGCGGTCGCGGCGAGCGCCGCGAGGAGGGCGAGGGCGAGGACGAGGGCCGCCGCGGCCACGTTCGCGAGCTTCACGGCCGCCATTGCCACACGATCTCTCGAGCTTTCGCGAGGAGGTGGAGGAGGAGCCGCTAGGGTTTTCCGGAGCGCGGAAGAGCAGAGTGTGAGCACAGGGACAAAGATGGTGGAGCAGGGCGCGGTTATATGCAGAAGAGAGAGAGAGAGAGAGAGAGAGAGAGAGAGAGGAATCGCGGGCAGCCCGGGCAGCTGCTGCCCGCGGGGTGTGTACAGCTGGCGATTTTGTTGGCGCAACAGCCTGGGGTCTTCTGTTGGTGGGCCCCCCCCCCCCCCCCCCAGACCGGGGGGCATTTTCGGGAAAAAAAACGCGGCTTCGGCTGTCGTCGTTTCGAGGATGTCCCGGCGGAAAGGCGGTTTGAAAACACGACAGTTGGAGGTGGCCGTCGTCTGCGGCGTGGCGGAAGGAGAGGGGGATGGGCAAAAAGTAAAGCTGATGGATTTCTCGGTCGGGGCGTGGTTAAAGCGACGTCGTTCCCACCGGTTCGATGGATTTCTCACGCGCCGCCGCTTCCGACGGCGCAACCGCCCGTAGTGGAATTCACGCGCCTCGTCCCGGGGCGGGGGGCAAATCGGGACCGCCCAGCACCCGCCAACAGGAGGCCCACACGTGACCCGCTCTGGATATTTCCATCCTTCCCCTTCTCTGTCTTTCCTTTTTTTTATCTTTTTTTTTCCTAAAATCGACAAGACAGGTGTATGGTCGGGTCCGATGTGCTAGAGGAGACCCCCGCGCGTTACGTTTCCAGAACCTTCGCCGCCGGGTCGCTTCCGGTCGCGGCCGTGGCCGGATCAGGCTTTAGTCACTTTATTGTGGTGCGTCCCCCAATCGGATCGCTAAAAACAAACCTACTAACACATTAATCGAGTTGGTGTCGGGTAAGCGCCGTACCTAAAGATCTAATTTTACTAAACCGGTTCGATTGGTAAAAAGATACATTTGATACGGACACTGGTAAGGCTCTTTTCGTTAGACTAGATATACCCGATTCAGTGCGATTTAGGATCTGAGATTGAGGATGCATTCGGATTTGGCTTATTTTTCTTCCCTTTTTCACGAATTTCTTTCCCTGGATCGACGAGGATTAATGTCGTACATGTTAAAGTTTATTTCATTCTTGCTATCATCAATTTAGATTTGAAAGAACACTGATATGTCATGGAAATATTTTTTTCTTTTTCTGAATGTCACGGAAATAAGGGTGTGAACCGGGGGGGGGCGCTGGGACTGCACTTTCTTGGCATCATCTGATCTTTAAGCCCCGTTCCAACTGCAAAAAACCCTAGACTAAAAGCAAAAGCAAGAAGGCAACTGAAATCAGCTTGTGCCAAAAACCATGTAGTTGTGGACCCCCAAAAACGAAGCAAAATTTCAAATTACTTGACTCAAACTCACGGTGATGCAACAAGGAAAGTCCAAGCAATGCCAAGTGCCCCATTTTTTTTTAATATATATCTTTGGTCTCTCTCACACATTTCTTTTTTTGGTTGGGGTGGTCCAATCATGTTACCCACATTGCTGAGATTCCATTCTCCCATTTCTTCTTTTTTCTATCTGGCAATTATAATGGAAGATGGGGACATTCTTTGGTGGGTGAGATTGCAGACCTAGGCACAGCTGGATGAGTGCAGAATAAGCATTAGGAAAGAAAAGATGCGGTGAATGTCATGATAAGTGTTCCTCAACAGAAAGAATCCGTCTTCATTTGTGTATATGGCGTGCGCTTCGTCTCGGCATGCCTTTACCGGAGCAGAGACATGCGCCACTTGGGGGTCCAAATCAAATGAAATGTGATGCTGGGTTTGGTTTTATTCTGTGCCATGCGTAGTGCTCAATTCAGGAAGCTTTGACCCCCATCTGCTTCGTCCATATTCGCGGTTCATGGCTTTGTCTACCCATTCCTCTGCCCTCTCATGCTTTTCGTATAGAGCCCTGCAGATGGAAGCATGACAGGGTGTGAGCTATGGCCTTGCACCTTTCTTTGGTAGTGCGGTGTGTTCGCTTCTTCGTTTCATACAGTCCTAAGAGGCAATATTGAATTGGGCAATCTTCAAGTTTCCCTCCATATATTTTAGGAGAACGAAGGAACGGCACGTGCTTCTGCCTGAATGATCTGAGTAAGAACTGGTTCGGCCGACCTAACGTTAGTACAATTAATCGAATGCCAACCACATCCAAAGTTTTCAAAAAATCTCCCACCGTCGAGAACAGAACATATGACTCAATGCCTGCAGAAGCAGGATGGTGCAGAAGAAGCAATTCTTGAAACAATAACTCCCAATTTTCAGCACAAATCTCAATATGAAACCAAAACTACAAGCTAGCTTCTCCTCTCTGTACATCAAGAATATATTGTCTGGGCGGTGCCTCTGATTATGCCTCATGTACAAAGGACGAAAGCAAATTAGGGACCCAAGCGATTTCGAGCACCACCCAACACATAGGGCGTATAAAGGCAACTTTGAAATGCATTCCTCGTTCGGCATCTATTAATAGCCAAGAACTTTTGGAGCTAATTCTAGGAGACGAAACAATGCACTCGGAGCGAACTTTCTTGCAAAAAGAAAACACATTAAAGAGTTTCGGTTATTGTAGGTGCAGTGACAGTCCTTGTTTATTTTCCGCAAAAATTCTTCTGTAATATCAGACCTTCCGAACGTGGCAGGGTGAGCGCCGCCTCTCGACCAGTCCACCCACGTGATACTTCTATTGGCCAACAGATTCCCTGCTTCGATGGTCAGCATTGTAGGGAAATAGTGCTCGTCGACATAGCACGCTGGCCTACAGAAACTCTCAAATTTCAGGTAATAAGTAGCATCTTCCACAATGTTTATAGCGAGCTTTCGGTTGATTTCGAACCATTGCGATCCTTTACGCCATTGGGAGATGTTCACTTCGGGGGCCATATTCTCATTGTATCGTCCTCTCCCATATGGTCCGGGATCATCAAATGCACCCATGAAGCTATATCGGGACTTCATAGTGTAGTGATAGATGAGGCTGAAGTTATACAGCGGAATGCATGATTCAGAAAGAAGAATGAACCGCTCATTGGATATGTCTAGCAATGCGTTGGCCAGGAGTCTTCTCTCAGCATCACACATGCTCATCCTGCCCCACTCAGACACCTGAAGGACAAAAGAACAGAGAAGCAAACTGTGCAAAGATTAAATAGAACAGAGGAGTTTAGATCAAATAGAACAAGCTAGGCAAGAAATATGAGCTAAATGAGCGAAAAAAGCTGTCTTCGGTCCTCTCAGCACGGCATAAAAGCAACCTGTGAGAAGATTAGCGTAACCACAAAAGCATGATCGAAATAGCTAATATTTGATTTGCTGCCCATGCAAACACTTCACATGCAGGAAGAGAGAGCACTGGGGAACTATCAAATGCAGCGCAATTTGTTCCTTCGCATTTACCACCCTATATAAATACTCCAAAATGCACATCTTTGTATTAATCTTTTCCAAAACATCATACAGTGCATAAGTCCTCTAAATAAGGATGCCCAACTTAGAATAACCAGCACTGCCATAATTCAACAGGCAACTGTCATCCTCACTTTAGACTCCCAAAACACTAACGGCGAATAAACTTATAAGCATGGGAAAAAGAGGAACGAAACCAGTCTATACCATCTACTGCACAAATTCCAGTAGGATCAAATTAAAACTGTTCAATCCAAATAATGGAAGCAAACACATACTCCCAATTGACAGGTTAGCAACTATTGTTCACATAATGCAATTGATGGGTGAGCCATGGCTATCTCTCAGAACTCAACAGACTAACAAATCTTCCATTGAGTTGAATATCAAGCATCTATATTCTTCAGATATTCTCCATGGAAAACTTTCTCCTGTCCAATTCTAACTGTAGCAGTAAAGCTAGCCATAGAAGACTCCACCTACAACTATCAATCCAAACCAATTCCAACTATCTCCCTTTATCTTAGATTTTAAAAACAACAACTTTAAAGGAACAACGGATGAAATACTCCATAGCCATGAAGAAATTGACCCGACAATTCAATTCTCAGTCCAACAAAATTCCTACTCCGATATCCCATATAGCTACTCCATATGTGGCCACTCGGTAGTCGACTACAATTCAAACATTCTGCAGATTATCTGCGCATCAGGCCTCAGAAAAGTATTGTCTAGCCAGTAGACAAAGTTCAAATCCAGAGGACAATAAACGCTACATGTACAATACTTGATAACAATGGCAATGTTGGATATGGAAGATACCCATGATACTTGACTTGTATCCCAAAATTGTATTACCCTAGTCGTGTTTGATAATGGCTGCTACCAGTGGTTTGCTATCACCTGAATGAGGCCCTGAAGCTCTATCTAACTGGCAGGAGATTGTGTCCTGTTAAATAGATTTAAGTTCTGAAATGCCACAAGATCATCATCCACCTGAAAAAGTTAATACTCCAAAACAACACAGGAGCTAAACCAAAATTACCCAGACCAAAAAGCTGTTCCTGCGTTCAATATATTTAAATGCTGCGAAGAGCGGAAAATGGAAATATCTGGAAAGTCCAAGTCATCGATATACATAGGTGCACACGCCAGACTTGAAGAGAATCATACCTGACTTGGGATTTGTCTCTTGTGAAATGCCGACGAAGGATGAAAGTGGGGATGGAATGATGGATGGGAATGAATATAGATCGAATAAAGCCCCTCATGGCCCTTGAAGAACCTCTCCCAAAGAGGAGCCAGCGGCAATGGACCCTTGGTCAAGAACATGAAAGCAATTTTCGGAACTCTTTTGAATGGATACTTCTTGATTTTAGGAACAAGGGTTGCTCTCCAAAACAGTTCTTTATCAGACATATTATGAAGAAGATCCGACGGAGGCCGAATCCAACGGTCTAAACTATTGGCTTCTTCATAGCATGGCTGAAAACCGGACTTAGCAGTAGTAACCATGCTTTGAATCCCAAAACGCCGAACAGTGTATATGCTAATGACTGAAAATGCAATACACACTAACACAAAAGGCACAAATAACTGAAGCAATCTTAGAGGCAAAGCCTTCGTTTGGCTCGTCCGATTCGGCCCAGGAAGATTCTTGCCTTCCTCTGATAATACCGCCCTTGCTTGCATATCTGCAATTCACTTGTACCCAAGTTCTTCAGCAAGATATCAGATCCGCAAACAGCCCGCGCAACGGCGAAACTCCACTGAATTCATTTTCCGGTAATCACCCTATAAATCTCCGTTCCTCCAGCTTCAACAAACAAACCCCTGTTTTCTCTATAACCAGACACTAGCACAGATCCAACTACGCAAACAACGCACCAGAACCACCTTCCTACACAAAGAAGGCGAGAATTTCAAGAAAGGGTACTAAAAAAGATGAGATTTTATCGCCCAAAATCGGCCAAAGAGCTCGCAAGTCAAACCTGGGCCGATGATCCGGTACTCTTAACGTACTAAACCGCGCCAGATTCAGCGGAAAGAAGAGAACTTTGCACAGCGCTCACGCAGATGCCATGGTTTCGGGTCAAGCATAGAAGTCGAGGGTGTTTGGCGAAGTGGGGTTTGGTCTATACGAGAAAAAGAGAACATGGGCATGGGCGTGCGGAGAGAGTGCCGGGACTCGCTAATGTCGGGTTCTTGAGCTTGGTTTCGGGAGCTTTTCCGCAGTTCTGCGGAACCAATTCACAGGGTGAGTAGCGCCAGCGACGGATGAACCCGGGAGCATTTGCTTTGTCGGGTCGCTTTCACTTTCGCTGATTGATGAGGTGGTGGGGGGCAACTTCTCGACACTTCGTTCGTCGTACTCCAAACACCACGTCGTCAAGGAGACGACTTGCGAGAAGAAGGATCGGAGAATAAAAGAATGGTTAGACAATTCGGTCGTGTCGAGACGTGTCTCTTCGCTTCCCCTGTTTAACGGGGTTAAAAGATGAAAAACGATACAACTGTCCAAAGAAATTACCATGCACGAATAAGAAACATTAGGGGTGAGTGATTCCGATCCGATCCGGTCCCATCTATGAATCGGGAACCCGATCGAGAGGATCGGTTTTCATTTTCTAGGATTGAGGACCGAACCGACCAGTCCTAAGACCATGGACCGGACAGGACCGAATCGATGGTCCGATTCGGTTCTAATGAAACAATCATGTACTTTTAAATTAAGCTTTTTATTTTAAATAAAATAAATGTATTTGTTTTTCTATTTTCAAATGGAACCAATTACGTTTCAATGGCACAAATTCTATTTTTCAATGGAACCAATCCTTAAAAAAATTGGTAAATGCAAGAGGGAATAGATTAGGCTTTCTCTTTTTCTTCAAAAAATTTTAAAAGTAAATATATATTTATCGGTTCGGTTCGATCCGATTCCCATCTTAGAACCGGGAATTGGATCGCCCGAAAATCGGTTCCAATTTTAGAAATCGGAAGCCGAACCGATACTCTCGAGAACCGGACCAAATCGGCCGGTCCGGTCTGGTTCGATCCGATCCCGGTTCGCCTAGTCTATCATGCTCACCCCTACGAATCATGACGTGCAAAAAGTCAACGCATAGAAAGTTACCAACTTTTCGAATCTGATTGCCTAACCCGTGGTCCTGAAGAGCTGATTAACGAAATCTCATGAACAAATTTGTCAAATTTCAAAACCCAAAAACACAATCGTGATAAACAAAAAAAAGAAAAAAGGACCACGAGAGAATAAGGCTGAAAGGATGACCAGTGTAAAAAGTTAAAAACTGCGATGGATCCACACTCATTCCAACCGTCGAATTTGGATGGGTTTCTCGCGTCAAATGGGGGGGGGGGGGGCATTACTCAATACGTCCCAGTAGGTTGTGAGCATTGACACCATTCAGTACACGATTCCGATTTAAATGCGTACTCGGTAATCAAACCCTTTCGTTTTGTGGTCCATTGTTCTGGTTTTTCTATTATTTGTAGCGCGATCTTGCAGTTGACAGGGGTGCATTCAAAAGTGAATTAAGAGCTTGCATGATCCCTATCTCGGTAAAATAATAATAATAATAATGGAGTTGATTCTCAAATGCAAGAAAGAGATAAAAGGTTCGATCAACGATGTCACGGCGAGCTCTAGAAATCAAAGTTAATGCATTAATCACCTAGGCCATTCCGCATGGGCCAAGCCTCCAAAAGGCGCACTCATGTGTAAAGCACAAAAAATTGGTATCCGTTTGAGGACGGATTTTACTTTGAAAACCACCTATCATGGTCTCTCTTTTCCGATGTGGGCACTCCTCGATATTATATAAATGGTGAAATATCCTAGATTTGACCTCGATCAATTTGATCATCGCATTGTATGCGCATCGTCAATACATAGAAATTTCATCAGCTAAGAATACTAATTATGGTAACAAGTCCATTACTATAAAAGAGAGAATATTCTCCATCTTCTTCATCAGAATTACTATATTTTAAGCCTAGTATGGAAGGACCACGGTCACAACGCGAAGGCATATAGTGGGGCCCCGCCTTACATGAAAACGTTGCAAATTACATGGAAAAGATTTACAAAAGCTCTCGTCATTGTGAGATTGCATGAACAATGCCATATAATCCATGTGCTGCGGTGAAACCAAGGACTTGCATTTGATTTACAGGACGATGGCTTTGATGATGGTGTCAGGCATGGAACAACTCTGTAGTAGACATACAATCATGTGAGGATATTCCTAAGTTTAAACGAGTTCTGTGATGAAAGCTGTCGAACATACCTTGTTTTCGATGGAGGGCTACTGCAATTTCATCGCAGAAACTACAGTCCTCTCTTTCCACTTTCTGCGCATTGGTAACATCTTAGGAGAAGATAATGAAGTCTAATCTCAGAGTCCCCGGAGTCAATTCGACGGTCTGGTCTTTCAACAGTATATAAGCACGCGAATCGCACGGAGCGCACAGATTCGAGGCTGAGCTACATCAGGTTTGACTCAAGCGGGAGAGTTGGCCTGGCTTGGCACAAGCGAATGCCATCGTACTAGGAATTGTTCGTGAGCACAGTGGTCTAGCCTAGGCTCTCACACGAGCACAACGAGCCTTCATTCCTTTTGATTTTGTGATTTTTATAGAAGAATTTGGTTTAGGCCTTGCTTGACGGGTCCGGTTCATGCAAATTCTCTGCAGCAGTCGTGTGTTACCCTGGAAAAACATTAAAAGTTTGAATGAATGAGACTTGGATGGTAAGAAGGTGAGTCATGTGCATTTTGTGCTACTGCATGTAGTTCAATCACATGCCACTGATTGCCTGCTTTTAACCAAAACAGCATATCATCTCTTTCCTGGACATATTATATGTGTTCCTCAAAATCTATTCACGGTACTCAGTATTTCAGACATAATTTGATAACAATGGGCAACAGACTGTTCTCTTCTGTTCTCAATGTGAAAACGGTCTGCATTACATTGGCATTTGTTTTCATTAGTTTGAGGGGTGTGGCCGGAGCATCGACTTCTCGATCCAAGAAGACGTTGGAAGTTGAAGGAAAAATTAACTGGCTCAAAAGGCATGCAATAAAGAGTATTCAGGTATTTTTAGGCCCTTTTATATCGGTTACTTCACATTCTCCTCTCAGTTTCGTCATTACTTTTCACGGTACAGCTAATGAAGGATTGTTAAAGATAACGCCAAACCTTGGAGAGTAGAAGATTATAGCTTGACGAAGGCACCAAAAGAGAAGATAGAATATGAGATTTTAGTCGTTTAACCAAGAAAACGAAGAATAGGCCTTGTTTCAGTTCTGTAGTTTGGACTAGGCATCGCCTCAAATGATACTTTGTTGCACACACATTCCTCTGTTGGTTTGCTATAAGATCGCAGCAAGGCCTAAGTAACAGAAATGTTAGCATAATGAAATCATCTGCATTGAGATATCTGCCTGAAAAGTCTGGCTACGACTACCAACTATTTTCGTGCTGGTAGAGTGAAGATGGGGACATCATTGATTGCATTGATATCTATAAGCAGCCCGCTTTTCGTCATCCAGCTCTAAGGAATCACACAATTCAGGTCAGACTCGAAGTTTGTTTCTTTATTCTCTTTCCTTTACCCTTTTCCCTCCTCCTCCTTTATATCTTTGACATAAAATATAAGAGGGAGGCGTTAATCATTTCTTTGTTGCAAAGAAGCAAATGGTAACATGATCTGGAGCCTTTATGTAACGATGAATTCACATAGCTCTCATCATGTTTCAAGCTTTCTTCTCCTAATTCAGATGGCACCGAGTGACAATCCGTCTATCATGATTACCGGAATGCCTGAAGCATTCACAAAAAGCGACGCGGGATCCTCCATGTTTGGGACATCACAGCTGTGGCAAAAAAGGGGAAGCTGTCCCAAGGGGACTATACCCGTTCGAAGAATTCAGAAGAATGACATGGCTAAGGTGAGCTGGCAGGTCGACTATGGAAGGAAGAAGGCCCAAAAATCCCATCAAGGCACTGAGATGGATGAGAATAAAATTCAAAACCTCCTTCAGAGTAATCACTCTGTATGTATGCATTCTTACTTTTCAATTTGGGGAGAGTTATATTAATAGTTCATGCCAACGCTTATGTTTTCGACATTGGTTGTACTGTGAATTAGATGGCCATATTGATCACAGAAGGTTATAGTTACACTGGAGCCAAAGGAGACATTAAAGTTTTCAACCCACACGTCGAGTATGATGATGAATGGACCACTTCTCAAATTGCTCTAAAGAGCGCCGTTCTTCAAGATTATGAGTGCGTTGAATCTGGATGGGCGGTATGTGCAAATCGCCGCTAAAAAATCTGAATTCATCATTTAGTTTAGCCGAGTGATAGCCATGTGACAGTTGCTTTCCGGTAATTCTACCCTGACTCCTAATGATTTGAACTTTTCAGGTGAATCCTGGCTTATATGGCGACCGGAAGACTCGGTTTTTTGTATATTGGACAGTAAGCTCATCATCTGAAATCATTCTTCATTTAGATAAACACGACAAATATACCGGGTCTCATTGGCAATCACTGCAACAAATTTTCCTTTTTTTTTTTATAGTATGTAAAAGTAGGACTTCCAGTTACACCTTGACTTGATCTTTGTTTGGTTTTGGTATGACAGTGCAAAACCGATATTGTATCTTCCTCTTCTGTATATCAGGCTGACTCCGGGAAAAAAACTGGCTGCTTCGATCTCACTTGCCCTGGTTTTGTTCAAACGAGCTGCGAGATTGCCCTAGGCGCAGCCATTCATCCCATCACGACGACAGATGGCCTTCCATATCAAATAACACTTTATCTCTTCAAGGTCAGATAGTAGTGATCTATGACCATAGCCAGATACTACTTGGAGAATTCCCAAACTAGTTACTTTTGGCTTCTCTGACGAATTGAAAGGCCTTGGTAATGATTTCTCCGTGTGATTTCAGGATCCAAACACCGGCAACTGGTGGGTTCAATATGACGAGAAGATGAATGTCGGTTACTTCCCGCCCGAGCTATTTGCCTACCTACCTCAAACTGCACAAACTGTGCAGTGGGGAGGCGAAGTGTATAGCTCGAGAATTGGGGGATTTTCACCCCACACGTCGACACAAATGGGCAGTGGGCAGTTCCCCATCCTCGAAGAATCGAGCGGATACGTGAAGAGGATACGGGTCCGCGATAACTCGATGATCCTGAAGTTCCCTGAACAGATTGACCACTACACAGATGAGTTTAGGTGTTATGATGTGAGATACCTTGGGGATTATATTGAAGATCCTGAGTTTTATTTTGGAGGTCCCGGAAGGAATGAGTTGTGCCCCTGACTAGACATTGCGGCTGCTAGTTTCTTGTTTTTCAGCCTGATCCTCATATAGCAGATGTTATGAACAGAGTTAAAAAAAAATAGAACATTTATATTCCCGTTTATTTTTCACCAGTTGAAAGTCTTTCTTGCATGTCTTAAAATTTCAGACCTGATCAATCGGCAGGCTGAAGTAAACCTGGAGGCATGGTTCTGGCTTGTATTATCTGGAGCTGGCCTGAGCCGCTCATCAAATTAAGCATGAAGTCCAAGCCAGAACACAGTAACAAACTCGTATGGTGAAGCCCCATTGGTCCAAAAAATTAGTCTCGTGGATTTTGTACCATAACCACAAGGCCGTTTATGAGGTTTAATGAACCGGCAGTCCCCATATTCAAATCATACTTTAGATCCCTGATCTTCTTCTGCTTAGAGAAAATTCATGCTCCTAATCAGCATGCTCGGCAAATTTTCTTGCAGTGCAGATCATTTTCGGTCAGTTTCTCGTGCATTGCCACAATCTGTAAAGAACACAATGGCATTCGGCAGAAAAGTCACGAAGGTTGACGTTTTTCGTGTGTTGATGTTAACTTAAGGGGTCAAAGTTCAGTCAATCTTATCTTAATTCACATGAACCAAACTGATCTGTGTATTGATGTCTTTTCGTTCTATATTTGGTTTTTTGTTGGCAGATGAGTACTTTCTGTTTTAACCCAAGCAAATATGACAAGTCAATTACAGTCGCAAATTGGGATTTTTCAAGGTTCTTGGCTTTCTTGGATAAACATTGTATTTGGATATTCCCTTTTCTGTATTATTTCAATCCTTTTTTATCCCTTTCCCTTCAGTCATTTTCCTGCTGAGAAGCAAAAGGAACGATGGAGAAAGTGGGATTTCTGCTTTTCTTGGCTGTGACATTGTGTTGGGCCACATTGGCTAATAGTGTATCAAGAAAATCAATGAACAGAGAGGCTTCAGAGGACGACGATGATATTGACACGAGACTCAGGCTTCTTAATAAGCCTGCAGTGAAGAGCATTCAGGTATCATGTTGCCTTCTTCTCCTCTTGAATAGGCTTCCTGCTGATATTCATTCATGGTTTGAAGAACCAATCAGTGAGAATTATATCAAATAGGAGAAAACAGCTTTTTCCACCCTTTCTGGGATTTCTTGGCCCGAGAAAGACTTCTTTTGTTGGGGGGTGCAAAAAAAATCTCCGACTTTTTTTCTGGATTTCGGCTATTTCGCATCAGCTTACACTAATATCTTGCAAGACTTCGATCTTTTGGTCATATATGGCATCTCTTCTGATAACAATGTTATGTATCTCAGTTCCACAACCGTCATGGAACATTTGCTTTGGCTACAAAACCCGTGTTTTTCCGGAGCCATTTCAGGAAAAAGTGATAACATTCATGTGAGCCATAAGATCCAGAACAATTTTGCTGTATTCCAAACAGAATTTCACCACCCAATGGAACTAATGATATGAATATATGATATGCATTTTTTCCTCTGTTTTCGTTTTTTCTTTGTCCAGTTTTGGCCAGAAAGTAATGCCATATATTGGATCCCCACAAATCACCATACAAGAAATGTTAGTTTTACTTCCATGTCCCCAGTATTGTTGTTGCACTGTACTTCAATCATGCACCAATCTTTTTGCTGAAGTCAAATCTACACTACTCATCCTTTGGCTCGAGTAGATAAGCAGAGGAGTTGTAATTTAAGTCCTTCGACAAAAGTTGCTCTCTCTCGTTTACTCTATCTCACAGGCGCACGCCCATACTCACTCAAACACAAAAGAAAAGAGCGTTTCAGACACCCATTTGTTTCGTTAGCTACTTAATGGAAATAATTAATCAAAGCTTGTTCACTGCCAATGAATTAAGTTACAGACTGATGTCCAGTTTTTGTTTGATTGATAGAGTGCAGATGGAGATATCATCGACTGCGTTGACATGCACAAACAACCAGCCTTCGACCATCCCGCATTGAAGAACCATGTCATTCAGGTCCGTGTCCTAACCTTAGCTCTCTTACTTACAAGTGAAATTTTGATCACAAACATTTTTCGAGACTGATAAGTTCTAAATAGCTTTTTCTTGAATTGAACTGGCTGGTCTCGAGAACTCGAAGCGGACTGCACGTTTTGATCCTATATATTAAGAGCAGCTTGATATTTCCTTCCTTCTTTTTGGGGATATTTTCTGGAAACCTCATTTACTGTTCTTCCTTCAAATGCAGATGAAACCCAGCATTAAATTGCCTTCAGAAGACAAAGCAACGAAAAATGAGTCATCAAAACTAGTAATATCTCAGACTTGGCAAAAGAGTGGAAGTTGTCCCGAGGGAACTATTCCCATCTGACGAATCCGGCGGCAAGACTTGTTGAGAACTTCTAGTCCCGACCAATTTGGGAAAATGTATCATCCTCGTTCACACGACCACGTGGCTAATTCAACTCTCGATGAAATTGGTCGAAAAGTGGTCATAAATGGAACCCAAGGCGCTCTTCCTTATCAAAAAGATCGTTCCGTAAGCATTCGTTTCACTTTATCTGCTAACAGAAACTTGTTCCCTCACACACGTTCATTGTCTAGTAATACCATTTCACTATGTTTCGTGGGCAGCAAGCAATGCTTTATACAGATGGGTACCACTACATAGGAGCTTTGGGCGACATAAACCTCCGGAATCCGAATGTTGATTTGCCAGATGACTTCACTACAGCCCAGTTATGGCTTCTGGCTGGCCCCGGTGATAAGTACGAAAGCGTCGAATCAGGATGGATGGTTTGTCTTTTAGTTTTAGTCTAGGCCTCTTTTACTTTTGACCGGATAGTTTTTGGTTATCTATTGAGATGGCTCAATATGATTTTCCTATTCCCAGGTAAACCCAAAGTTATATGGAGATAAACAAACTAGGCTTTTCGCTTATTGGACCGTGAGTACCTTATCATCGTAATAGACCATTTCTTTTTGGCTGAGTTAAATCATTTAACTAATTGTTTATCTTCCTTTTCCTTTATGACACAGGCTGATGGAAGCGATGCCACAGGTTGCTTCGATTTGACCTGTTCTGGATTTGTTCAAACTAGTTCCGAGGTAGCCCTCGGCTCTACCCTGGGTCCGCTATCTTCTGAATGGGTACAATATCAGATATCAGTTGGCATTTTCAGGGTACTTAAATTCTTAATCATCTTTGCCTTCTTTACTTGCAGTAGACCCGATCGGCAAATCCCTGTTTGAGTGGGCTAGTTTGACACCTAACTGCCCCGAGGTGTCCATGTGCGCTAGGACAATGATTTGCCCATTGGGCATGACCACAACAAAGCTAAGTGGGAAATTAGTTGACAAATCACGATTAGCCTCTATGTTAATCCTGATTTAACCACTCCACCTGTTTTACAATTTCATTTGAATCGAGTCCGTCCAATAATTCAGGTCTAACTTAAGAAGTTGTAAGTTCTCTTTTGAGAAATTTGTATATTCTGAACAGAGATGGTTATCATTGAACCAGGATCCGAACACTTCCGACTGGTGGCTACCCCTCACGAACAGCCTGGTCCTCGGGTATTTTCCTGCATCTCTTTTCTCCTCCTTGAAGACCAGCGCCATAATGGTCAATTGGGGAGGTCAAGTGTACAGTACGATGGTGAAGAAGACTCCTCACACCAGAACTGCCATGGGAAGTGGGGAGTACTCAGAGGCACTCCATGGCCATGCCTGCTACATCAACCATGTTAGGATTATGGACTACTCACTTTCACTCAAGTACCCTGATATGGTTGGGGTTTGGAATGATGAAGTGTATTGCTACAATGGACAGAACCATAGAGATGGGTACATCGACGAGCCTGTTTTCTACTTCGGGGGGCCGGGCCAAAATAATTTCTGCCCATGATTGATACGTGAATGTCATGCGAGTATTGCAGACAGAAGTTCCTTTCGGAGAATTTCATTTGTGTTCACAAGCTTTTGAACTCCCATCTGTAAAATGTGAAATAGCATTCCCCAGAGATGACAAATACTATATCTAAAGTTCCCTCGTCAAGCGTCAGTAATACGTCCATAACAAAAACTGCTTGAAAGTCGAGAGATTTACTTATGGGCACCAAGCAAGCACATGCCGAAAAAGATCCATCCACGGGCGTCATTGCATGCATCATACGGAGCCAATTTACAGCACCCAATAGTGGCAGGCTTCTCGACTCCCTTAAAGAAAATGGTGAGATTACTGATACAACAGGCAAAACACAAGAAGTCTCTTCGGTCAGAAGTTACATTGCAGCGATATATAAGACGCCAATTCACTGGAACAAAATTTACCTTACCCTTATCAACAGACACCTTTAGCGACTTACACCGAGATGACAAATGTAATCTGGTCACGAACTTCCTTATAGGACTACCTAATTTACATAAACCAATCTATACTGACCAAAAGATAAATAGAACACTGATACAGAAATTCTCACACTCGGAACCCAAATGAGTTTCTGAGTTTACAACTATAAGAGAGACGGACATAGTTAGCCGAGTTCTAAATGGAGTCGGACTGTTTCCTCTCTTCTTGTATAGACCTGAATATTCGAGCCACGGACTAGGTTGCAGATCTAGCGTTGTGAGGCACACTTCTAATAACCCTTGTTCGTTGGTGCGCCTTGCGAAGCTGAGATACCCCTTCAGAAAACACTGGAGCAACTGGAAAAAGCGGGAGTGCTTCTTTCCCCTCCAAGGATTGGACATTTTCAAGTCCCTCTGGTGGTTTCTTGCTAGGACTACTCGCCGTGTTCACCTGCAACTCACTGTCTTTATTGGCTTGGGATTTGATCTGAGCAACTGATCCTTTTCTTTGCTTAGGTATGTTAGATGAATTCTGATGTTGCAGAATGTCAACTTCCTCTCCAGATAATTGGCCCGTTTGACCATGTTGGACATTTCGAGAAACCCGTTTGTTTGTTCTACAGATGAACCCGAAGCATTGAAGCTCATGACGGGCATAACGTACGTGGGGAAATAACTGTAGCCTGCTGGAGGAACACCCCAAGGAACCCAAGTCCTTGGTGATGGTGATGCAATGGAATTCCATAAGCAGGGTTTGGGATGTTCGCTATCAATGGAGAAGAGTGTACGGCCACATCCTCTGCAAGCTGTTCCCGTAAATCCAGGCACAGTAAGGGCTTGTAAACGAGCCCCTCCGAAAGAATGCTCTGCAGAACACTCCATCTGGTGGCCAGCGTTCTCGGGCTCCTCCTTGTGCTTTGTGACGGATATCTATCATCATGGCCCTCGCAAAATTTCTTACCAAGAGAGTTGACTAATGAAGTTTTGCCTAAGCCAGTAGCTTTTTCAATCAAAAGATGCGACTGATTGATCAACATCTGTACCTGTAAATGCACAAAGATATGTTACCACTAGACTTTGCCAAATAATTCCATCGAGGAGCAACATTCGACGTAGCAACATTTGGCATACTTTTATCAATCTATGCAACTCAATGACTGAAGTGCATGCACTCCCTGTGGACTGAAATGAGTAACAGGGAGTTATGTCAAAAGAGACAGCATTACATCGCCAGTCATTTTCATCGGTTTGAGGGCTGTGGCCAGAGCCTTGACTTTTCGATCTAAGAAGACGATGGAACTTGGAGAAAAAATAAACCGGCTCAAAAGAAATACAACAAAGAGGTATTTTAAGGCCCTTCTATGTCAGTTACTTCACATACTCCTCTCAGTTTCGTCATTACTTTTCAGGGTACAGTTAATTAAGGATTGTTAAAGATAACGCCAAACCTTGGAAACTAGAAAAATTCTAGCATGACTCTGTTACATAAGGCACTGCAAGAGGAGATAGGGAAATGAGATTTTAGTCGTTTAACCAAGAAAACGAAGAATAGCCCTAGTTTCAGTTCTGTAATTTGGACCAGGTATTGCCTCAACCGATACTTTCTTGTGCACAGTCCTCTGCTGGGTTGATTTAAGAGATTGCAGTAAGGCCTAATTGAGAAATTTGAGCATAATGAAATCATCCGCATTGAGACATTTGCCTGACAAATCTGTCTATGACTACCAACTGTTTTTGTGCCTGTAGATTGCATCGATATCTATAAGCAACCCTCTTTTCGCCATCTGGCTCTAAGGAATCACACAATTCAGGTCGGACTCCAAGTTTGTTTCTTTACCCTCTTCCCTCCTCCTCCTTTACATCTTTGACATAAAATATACAAGGGAGATGTCGATCATTTTTTTGTTGCAAAGAAGCAAATGGTAATGATCTACAGCCTTCATGTAATGACGAATTCACACGGCTCTCATCATATTTCAAGCTTTCTTCTCCTAATTCTGATGGCTCCGAGTGACAATCCGTCCATCACGACGGCGGGAATGCCTGAAGCATTCACAAAAAGCGACATGGGTTCCTCCATGTTTGGGACATCACAGCTGTGGCAACAAAGGGGAAGCTGTCCCAAGGGGACTATACCTGTTTGAAGAATTCAGATGGCTAAAGTGATTTTGCCAGTTGACTATGGAAGGAAGAAGGCCCGAAATTTCCATTGAGGCACGGAGATGGATGAGAACAAAATTCAAAACCTCCTTCAGAGAAATCACTCTGTTTGTATGCATTCTCATTTTATGTTAACAGGTCAAGCCAACACTTACAGTTCCAACATTGTTTGTGCTGTGAACAAGATGGCCATATTGATCACAGAAGGTTATAGTTACTCCGGAGCCAAAGGAGATATTAAAGTTTTCAACCCGCACGTCGAACTTGATGATGAATGGACCACTTCTCAAATCGCTCTAAAGAGCCCCGTTCTTCAAGATTATGAGTGCATCAATCTGGATGGGCGGTACGTGTAAATCGCTGACTAGCAAACTGAATTCATCATTTAGTTTAACCGAGCAATAGCTATGTGATGGTTGCTTTCCAGTAATTCTACCCCAACTCCTAATGATTTCGAACTTTTCAGGTGAATCCTGGCTTGTATGGCGACCGAAAGACTCAGTTTTTTGTATATTGGACAGGAAGCTCATCATCTGAACTCATTCTTCATTTACATAAGCATGACAAATATAACTGGGTCTCATTGGCAGTCACTGCGACAAAATAGCATGCAAAAGTAGGACTTCCATTTACACCTCGACTTGATCTTTGTTTGGCGGGAAAAGTACCAAAAAAAGTTCTAAACCTATAGTTGTATCTGTACCTCGTACCAAGAACTTTGTGGAGACTGACAATGAGATCCTTCTCGTCTTGACAGAACACCCCTCTCTTGAGGTCAGGCTTCAGGTAGTTTATCCACCTCAATCTGCAACTCTTCCCACATCTTTGTAGTCCTGCATTCGATGAGATAAATCAATGATTCAAAATGGTTTTTGACTCATACTCTCCCCAAGAACTGTGAATAACTGTGAATGGGGTTCTCTTTTCTCATCTGTCGTCGTGTCTTGCCTGTCAGCCAAAAACACAAAAACAAAACGCTAATATTCTCATTGCCGGCGAGCTTCAGTACGGTGCTCCAATAGCCGATGCCATATCGGGTGATGTAGTTGAAGAGCTTCTCGTCTTCCTCAGGCGACCACAACCCTTCTCTCAGCTTCTGCTTCACACAGCAAGAATGTCTCCCCACTCTTCGCAGAGAGCAGAGCGCCGGAGAAATGGAGAAAAAGGATAACTGTAGGGACAACGATATAAGGCCAGAGAATCAGAGAGGTTCAGATGGGGATTTATGCGCTGTTCTTGGGGTTGTCCTACGAGCTGCGAACACAAGAAAGATCAAGAACCGGCTTAAGATGATTTCAAAGCCAAGGAGGGATATGAATCACACTTGGGATCCAAGCTAAGCTCAGAGAGAGAGAGAGAGAGAGAGAGAGGAAGGTGAAGCAATCAAGTGGTTTTACGCCAATTCTGGTGCTTCTTTTGGCAAGGAGCATTTATTTTTTTATGGAGGTCCCAGAAGGAATGAGTTGTGCCCCTGACTAGACACTGCAGCTGCTAGTTTCTTGTCTTTCAGCCTGATCCTCATATAGCAGATGTTATGAACAGGGTTTTATAGAAAGAGGAACATTTATTTTCCCGTTTATTTTCACCAATTTGAAGCCTCGCGTGTCTTGAAATTTCAGACATGATCGATCGGCGGGCTGAACTAAACCTGGAGGCATGTTCATGCTTGTATTCTCTGGAGCTGGCCCAAGCTCGCTTATCAAGTTGAGCATGAAGTCCAGGCCAGAACACAGTAACAAACTTGTATGGGTGAAGCCCCATTTGTCCAAAAAATTAATCTCGTGAATTTTATACCATAATCACAAGGCCGTTTGTGAGGTCATATGAACCGGCAGTTTCCATGTTCAAATCATACTTCAGATCCCTGATCTTCTTCTGCTGAGAGAAAATTCATGCTCTCAATCAGCACGCTCGGACACTTTTCTTGTAGTGCAGATCATTTTCAGTCAGTTTCTTGTGCATTGCTGCAATCTGTAAAGAACACAATGGCATTCGGCAGAAAAGTCATGAAGGTTGACGTTAACTGAAGTGTTCAAAGTTCAGTCGATCTTATCTTAATTCACATGAAACAAACTGATCTGTGTATTGATGTCTTTTCGTTCTATATTTTGCTTTTTGTTGGTAGATGTGTTTTTTCTGTTTAACCCAAGCAAATGTGACAAGTGATCAATTACAGTCCCAAATTGGGATCTTGCATGGTTCTTGGCTTTCTTGGGTAAGCATGGATTTGGTATCGGATATTCCTTTTTATGTGTTATTTCGATCCGTTTATATCCCTTCCCCTTCAGTCATTTTAACGCTGAGAAGCAGAAGGAACAATGGAGAAAGTGGGATTTCTGCTTTTCTTGGCTATTGCAATGTGTTGGGCCACATTAGCTAATAGTGTATCGAGAACATCAGTGAACAGAGAGGCTTCAGAGGACGATGATGATATTGATAGGAGACTCAGGCTTCTTAATAAGCCCGCAGTGAAGAGCATTCAGGTATCATATTGCCTTCATCTCCTCTTGAATAGGCTTCCTGCTGATGCTCATTCTTGGTTTGAAGAACCAATCAGTGAGAATTACATCAAATAGGAGACGCCAGCTTTTTCCACCCTTTTTGTGATTTCTTGGCCCAAGAAAGACTTCTTTTGTTCCGGGGGCGGGGGGGTGGGGCGCGGGAGAGGAGAGGAGGGCAAAAAAATCTCCGAACCAGTTTCCGGATTTCAGCTATTTCGCATCAGCTTACACAAATATCTCATAAGATTTCAATCATTCGGTTATATATGGTGTCTCTTCCGATAACAATGTTATGAATCTCAGTTCCACAACCCTTATGGAACATTTGCTTTTGGTACAAAACCCGCGTTTTTCCGGAGCCATTTCAGGAAAAAATGAACATTTTTGGAGTTCTACTGCACATTTGCCATAAGAGCCAGCACAATTTTGTTGTATTCCATATAGAATTTCACCACCCAATAGAACTAATGATATGAATATGTGATGTGCATTTTTTGCTCTGTTTTCGTTTTTTCTTTTCAGTTTTCGCCAGAAAGTAAGGCCATATTGTGGATCCCCACAAATCACCATCCAAGAAATGTAAAATTTTTCTTCCATATCGCCTGTATTTTTTTTGCACTGTACTTCAATCATGCACTCATCTTTTTGCTGAAGTCAAATCTACAGTACTCATCCTTTGGCTCGAGCAGATAAGCAGAGGAGCAGTAATTTAAGTTCTTTCAGAAAAGTTGCTCTCCCTCACACACGCATTTACTCAGACACCCATTTGTTTCGTTAGCTACATAATGGTCATAATAATGAAAGCTTGTTCACTGCCAATAAATTAAGTTTCAGACTGATGTCCAGTTTTTGTTTGATTGATAGAGTGCAGATGGAGATATCATCGACTGTGTTGACATGCGCAAACAGCCAGCTTTCGACCATCCCACATTGAAGAACCATGTCATTCAGGTCTGTTTCCTAACCTTAGCTCTCTTATTTACAATTGACAATTTGATCACAACAATTTTTGAGGCTGATAAGTTCTAAATAGCTGTTATTTGAATTGAACCGGCTAGTCTCGAGAACTCGAGCACGTTTTGATCTTATATATTGAAAGCAGCTTGATATTTCCTTTCTTCTTTTTTGGGGATATTTCCTGGAATCCTCTTTTACTATTCTTCCTTCAAATGCAGACGAAACCCAGCATTAAATTGCCTTCAGAAGACAAAGCAACAAAAAAGGAGTCGTCAAAACCAGTAATATCTCAGACTTGGCAAAAGAGTGGCAGTTGTCCCGAGGGAACTATTCCCATCCGACGAATCCGGCGGCAAGACTTGTTGAGAGCTTCTAGTCCCGACCAATTTGGGAAAATGTATCATACTCATTCACAGGCCCACGTGGCTAATTCAACCCTCGATGAAATTGGTTGAAAAGTGGTCATAAATGGAACTGAAGTCTCTCTTCCTTATACAAAAGATCGTGATGTAAGCATTCGTTCAACTGAACTCAACGCCCCTTGTTCACTTGCTAATAGAAACTTGTTCCCTCACATGTTTAGTGTCTAGTAATACCTTTTCACTATGCTTCTTGGGCAGCAAGCAATCCTTTTGACAGTAGGGTACAACTACATAGGAGCTTCGGGTGAGAAATGTATGGAATCCGAGTGTTGATTTGCCAGATGACTTCACTACGGCCCAGATATGGCTTCCCGGCGGCCCCGGCGATAAGTACGAAAGTGTCGAAGCAGGATGGATGGTCTGTCTTTCGATTTTAGTCTTAAGTCTCTTTTACTTATATCTTGTTAGCTTTTGGTTTTCTATTGAGATGACTCAAAAAGATTTTCATATTCCCAGGTGAACCCAAAGTTATATGGAGATAAGCAAACTCGGCTTTTCACACATTGGACCGTGAGTACTCTACCACCCCGATAGATTATTTTTTCTGGGCAAAGTTGAACCAATTAAACTGATTGTCCTATCTTCCATTTCTTTTATTATCAAGTTGATGCAAGCGTTTCCACAGGCTGCTTCGATTTGACATGTTCTGGGTTCGTTCAAACTAGTTCTGAGGTGGCCCTCGGCTATACTGTGGGTCCGATATCTTCTGAAGCGGCACAATATCAGATATCAGTCGGCCTCTTCCTGGTACTTAGATTCTCAATCTTCTTTGCCTTCTCTACTTGCGGTAGACCTGATCGGCAAATCTCTTGTTTGAGCGGGCTAGTTTGACATTCAACTGCCCGAAGGTTTCCATGTGTGCTTGGACAATGATTTGCCCTTTGAGCATGACCCCAGCAAAGCTGAGTGGGGAAATAGTTGACAAGTCACGATTAGCCTCTATGTCAATCCCGATTTAACCACTCCACCCGTTATACAATTTCGTTCGAATTGAGTCCGCCCATTAATTCAGGTCTAACTTAAAAAGTTGTTCGTTCTCTTAAATAGTATTTCTGAGCAGAGGTGGTTGTCATTGAACCAGGATCCGAATACTTCCAACTGGTGGCTACGCCTCACGAACAACCTGGTCCTCGGGTATTTCCCGGCATCCCTTTTCTTCCACTTGAAGCGCAGCGCCATAATGGTCAATTGGGGAGGTCAAGTGTACAGCACGATGGTGAAGAAGGCTCCTCACACCAGAACTGCCATGGGAAGCGGGGCGTACTCAGAGGCACTCCAGGGCCGTGCCTGCTACATCAACCATGTTAGGATCATGGACTTCTCACTTTCACTCAAGTACCCTTACAATGGACAGAACCATAGGGATGAGTACATTGGCGAGCCTGTGTTCTACTTCGGCGGGCCGGGCCGAAATCATTTCTGCCCATGAGTGATATGTGAATGTCAATGCAAAGTACTGTAGATAAAATCTCCTTTCAGTGAATTTCATTTGTGGTCACAAGCTTTTGAACTCCCGTCAGTAAAAAGTGAAATAGCTTTTGCCATTATGGATCCATAGAGATGACAAATACTATGGATCCAAAGTTCCCTCATCAAGCATCACTAATGCGTCCATAACAGTGAACTGCCCAAAAGTCGAGAGATTTATTTATGGGCACCAAGCAACGACGTGCCGAAATCGATCCATCCTCACGAGCCATCGCATGCAGTCATTCCGAGCGAATTCACGGCACCCAATAGTCACAAGCTCAACTCCCTTGATAAAGACAGCGATGAAATTACCGACACAACAGGCAAGATCGGAAGTTACATTGTATCGTTATATAGGCACCAATTTACTGGAACAAAATTTACGTTGCCCTTATTGAAAGACACCTTTAGCGACTTACATCGTGATGACACATGTAATCTGGTCTGAACCACAGAGGACTTACTAATTTACAGACCAATCTATAAGGACCAAAAGATAAATAGAACACAAATGCAGAAACTCTCACGCTCCAGAACTCAAACGAGTATGAGTTTATGACTTTATGAGAGACGAGCATAGTTAGCCGATCCCCTAAATGGAGTCAAACTGTTTCCTCTCTTCTTGTATAGACCTGAATATTCGAGCCACGGACTCTGTTGCAGATCTAGCGTTGTGAGGCACACTTCTAATAACCCTTGTTGGCTGGTCCGCCTCGCGAGGCTGAGATCCCCCTTCAGAAACCACTGGAGCAACTGGAAAAAGCGGGAGTGCTTCTTTCCCCTCCAAGGATTGGACATTTCCAAGTCCCTCTGGTGGTTTCTCACTAGGACTGCTCGCCGTGCTCACCTGCAACTCACTGTCTTTATTGGCTTGGAATTTGATCTGAGCAACTGATCCTTTTCTCTGCTTAGGTATGTTAGATGAATTTCGATGTTGCATAGTGTCAACTTCCGCTCCGGATAATTGGCCCGTTTGACCGTATTGGACAGGTCTAGAAAACCAGTTCGTTTGTTCTACAGATGAACCTGAAGCATTGAAGCTCATGACGGGCATACCGTACGTGGGGAAATAACTGTGGCCTGGTGGAGGAACACCTGAAGGGAACCCAAATCCTTGGTGATGGTGATGCAAGGGAACTCCATAAGCGGGGTTTGGGATGTTCGCCATCAATGGAGAAGGGTTGTCTGGCCCACATCCTCCACAAGCTGTTCCTGTTCCCGTAAATCCAGGGACAGGATAGGGCTTGTAAACGAGCCCCTCCGAAGGAGACATGACAGGGATCAACCATTGGTGCCCTGATGACTGAGAGTAACCCCACGGGCTCATTTTCATATCAGGCACAACGGGTGCCAGAGGTGGGTTTCTCATACCAGGCCCATAATCCGAAAGCTGATTGGCACTTTTGACAGAAGAAATCGACGTCTTCCCAACTACATTCTCTGCAGAACACTCCATCTGGTGGCCAGGTTTCTCGGGCTCCTCTTTGTGCTTTGTAGTTTGTGACGGATATCTACCATTATGGTCCTCGCAAAATTTCTTCCCAAGAGAGTTAACTAAAGAAGTTTTGCTTAAGCCAGACGCATCCTCAATCAGAAAATGTGGTGACCCAGCAATCAACTTCTGTACCTGCAAATGCACAAAGATATGTTACTACTAGACTTCGCCAAATAATCTCATTGAAGAGCGACATCCAGCGTACCTTTATCAATCTATGCAACTCAAAGACTTGAACCGCAAACACTCTCTGTTGACTGAAATGAGTAACAGGGAGTTATGTCAAAACAGAGACAATAGCAAATTCATGGGCTCAGGCACACAAAAAGACCGGCAAACACTCCAATCAAATCAGATGGTGAATAGCATAGATCGGGATGAGCAACAGTCTACCCAATATCTGATATAACTCCCCACGAGGAGTTCTAAACATTGCTAGGCATTAAGCATCCAACTAAACTCATCCAAAATCTAGCCAGTACTAAGAATGACAGAACAGGCGCTCAAAGCATAAGTAGATCAAACATTGCCTCGATATCTCCATACCCTCGCGCCTAATTTTCTTCCTTTCTTTTTTTATCACAACATAAACTACCATTACATTGAGTATCGTGCACAACTACAGCTGATATATTTGCTAAAATCAGAAAACATTTCTATGAAAAGGTACAACAAAAACATAAGAGTTAGCATTTACATACACTACAGCAACATTATACCTAGACATTGTGTACATGCAGACTGGTGCACCTATTTCTGATAACACAGATACCAAGGTGCAACATGACATGTAATCCTTTTGGTTACCATATCCACCAAGATCAAGCTAGATATCATTTTCACCCCTCGGAAATGGCCCCAGATATATCACTGCACTACCCTCCGCCATGTCCCCTGCCGCACCATGCCCTCATTATTAGAGAATGCTCACGATGTGGCAGGCAAGACCAAGGAAAAAAATGGAGACGGATATAATTCTAGAGAGAAAATGCAAAGGCACAATGAATGAGAGATCATCCGCCATTCTCAGGGTCACCTTGCAAAAATTCTCCAAATAGGACAGTCCACCTACCTGGTCTCAGATGATACACCGCTAAATACAAGAAATACCACCTCCGAGGGACCCTGGGACTCCACACTGTTAGTTACTCTCGTCAACTATAAATCTATGAACTACACTTTTCTGACTGAAATCAATTAACGCTCTAACGTTTAAATTCAAAGAATAATTTCGGTATCGAAATACTACATATGAAGGTGACACTGCTAAAGCACGTCCCTTCCCATTTAACACATGAACACTAAGAGCAAAAGCAAATGTCGAAACAAAAGGAGAACACATAAAGTCCAAAAATGCCTTAATCATTGAAATGTACAAACCCGTAGTTTCAACCGAAAATCAAGTCATATTTTTTTTAGTTTAACCCGATAAAGGGAATGCTCATATGGTTGAGATAAGTCTGAACAAAAGAACAAACTATTTCTCCCTTAACATTTGCAGAACGGACACAACGTGCTAGAACATGTTTTCTGAGAATAGTTTTTATCTGAAGGTTTAAAAAGACTGGGCGACCAACCAATTGAGTAGGCTTAGACTGTAAGGCTCATTATCAAATGTCCTTAAAATTTGACCTTTTGCAGTTAGCCTAAACATTACAAGTTCTGATGACTCAACTTTCATAACCAAAGCGGGCAATTTAACAAGAATACTTAGGAGTTCTTGTTTACACGCAAGAACAAAATCACATAAAATTGAGAGCAAGCCAATAAGAACATCAGATTTTAAAGCAAGGTGAACCTTCCAAGGGTAGGTATACAGGCACTTACTTGACAATTGCTCTTCTGGCCTTCCAGAAATGTTTTTGACCTATAATCCCCACAACATCATCAGGAGAGATATCCAAGCCCGACGCTGAATCTGCAATGGAGACTTCGGATGCATCGTCATTCCTGCCAGTGTCAATCATGAGCAACGCGCCACATGTCTCATTTAAGTTTTCCTTACGAAAGCTGTTAGGCTCAGGTGGACATCTTTGGGTTTCTCCCAAACGAAGATCACGGCTTGGACATGAAGATATTCCCTTCTCGATGTCTCTCGAAGTTTTGTCACTTTCGAAATCTTGTGCATGCTCTTCTGATTGTGGGCCATCTCCATTCCCTTGCCGTAGTTGTGCATCTGTACCATGGGACGTGCTAAAACTTGCTAGAACTGGATTTCGAGATGCGTCAGCTTCCTTCAATGATCTAAGACCATTCTCTGCAGTCGATACGTTCCTATAACCATCTAAGTTTAACTCTTGTCTTGAAGTAAGACCTACTGAGCTAGATCCTTTTGGATCATCACTGCGGGAGCTGTGCATCTTCTCTATATAATTTGGAGCATTATCCCCAGCCTTACTGTTCTTGTTATTACCTTGACCCGTTCCTGACTTAACATATACGGGAACCATAAAATCATCTCCATCGCCTGCATTCTTTCTCTGTTCCACTCGTACCAGTGCATTAGCTGGACTAGCCCCACCCGACTTGCCAGCATTCAATCTCTCGGAAAGATGAGTTGGAGTTGAAGGAGGTAAGTGCATTGGGAAGTACATGCTCCGGCCGGATCCACTCCCCTGAAATTGAATGGTTGTCTCAGTGATTTGTAATTAATATAGTGCTCCCATATCAACTTGTTCCACAATGACAAATCTCATCCCAATTAGCATTTTCTTGGACACGGAGCAGTTCGATTCATTAACATAAGAAACAAAACACATACCAATACCTAAGGTCACCAGAGAAGGAAACGCCTAAAGAGCAGAGTTTACCAGAAAAATGTTCTGATAATAAGTGAATCGCTTTTGACACCACAAACTAAAATCCCAGAAGACCACCAATCATCATCACTCGTTCCGAAACATTAACGGATTTCCCAGCACCACAGATCAACCACTTGTGCAAACAACGGTGTATCACCAAATTCAACAATATCTTAAGCAACTATTCACAAAGAAAATCAACAGCTGGCAACTTCTTGAAAAACTTTCCTACCCAGAAAACAGTAACTTCAGGGTAAAGATCGTGCAGGTTCTCACATGGACATGACTTAAAAACGTAGTGAATGTAAAGCAAACACGCAATACAAGAAGGCAGAACTACCAATCATATCATTTACCTGGTTTGAAGATGCTGGCGGAACCAAATTACTGCTATTATTGGTATTGAGAGGCAACATCCCCGAACTGAACCTTTGAGAAGGTATGCTGAGCTGCTCATAAAGGGCCATCTTGTTCCTCGGGGGCGCTCTTGGCCCTCCTTTCTCTGTATCATTCACATGCAACCTCGGGAACATGGGCCCCATGATCTTCTCATCATCTTTCCCTCTCTTCATTCTTGCTTTCTCTAATCACAAGAGCTTCTAATTTCCAAGATTTTCACCAACATAACCCAGGAAACAATACCCCCGAAATCAATCAATACCGCGACGACCGACCTAATCTTGCGCCGCTTCAGCCGAATGAAATTACCAACTCCCTTGTCCTAACAGAGACCGGAGATGATAACTAACTCCATGGGGGAAAACTCCACCTTTCTTGCAGAATCAGAAGGCTACCCAATCCGGGTATCAGAGTCCGGTATTACTTCGACCACAGGCCCGTATCTGAACATGAAAAAGCATCAGACACCACAAACCCACTAACTAAATCAAGACTCGGACCCAGACAAACTCAGACAGCAGAACATCTCTTCCCCCCCGCCCCCCACCAAGATCCTCCGAACTCACCTTAGCTCTCCAGCATCAAACGCACGCTTGCAGAGCCCTGACGCGACCAGACCCAGAAGCCCAGAACGGCTCTACGCGCCGGGTTTGGACGGACCACGCGTTTCCCGCAGGCACAGATATCATAACCAAGAAGATACCACCAGAACCGGAGGAAGGCTGATGCGCGCGCTCAGAAGACAAGTGAGGGAACAGATTCGAAGGAGGGGAAGGGAAAAGCAAAGAGGGGGAATGTGAAAAGAAAAGAGAGGTTCGAGGTTGGATTAGGGATTCGCCACAGATGAAAGGATGAACACCGATTCTCAATCGTCCTGAGGGGAGAGAGAGAGAGAGAGAGAAGGAGCGAGGGAGAGAGGAAAAAGGGGGCACAAAAAGCGCAGGCAGGGGTGGGACCCATTTGGATAGGACTAGAAGAGTGCCCTTTTGATGTTAAATATGATGACGTGGCTCACTTGCCTTAAGGTCAGGCTTTGCTTGTCCAAGGTTTGACAACCTAGTCCTTTTTTTTTTTTTTCTGTTGTCATGGCTAAACGACGATCGTGCCGGTGACAGTGTATCGTCATTGGTTAGTCCGGCTGAGTTTTTCGCGCACCGCAACACCCCGTCAAGAGCAGAGGATCTTCAAGAAACTGCTCCCTCCACTGGCCAAATTTTCCGAGAGGTGTGTCGAGGAGGATGTGAACCGATTAATTATAACGAATCGTCTCGTGAAGGCTCAATTTTGCTCTTTGTTACTTATGGCTAAAGAAGCCTTTATAACGTGTTTAATCCAATGATTACTTATTAGATTAGACTAAGGTTGATTGATTTATTAATTTTTTCGGTATCTTAAAGATTAAGTTGACCTAATTGAGGTCCGTACATGACGTCCTTACCTATGATTATCATAAGGAGGATGCCTCGTCGGATTAGAATGAGCAAAGGGGTATTGCGCATACATCCACGCTACCTAACAAAACAAAATGCAATCTACACTTGGCATTTACGACGTTCCATCAAAATAGTTGCTCGACGATCGGAGTCGGAAGCCCCCGTCCCGCCACTCCATCTTGCCTCGGGGCATACACGATTCAATGACAAAGAAAAGGGAGAGATCAAGATGAGAAATGAAATCAAAGATGCTGGTCTTTCATTCATCACTCGGTATCTTTGTCGGTGTTTCAATCCGTTGTAATACATGTCTTATTTACACGAATGAACAGTCCAAATGCTCAAGACATCTACGAGAATACTTGCACAATTCCAAGTAGAACGTTTCAGCTCTGGTCATCCAAGAAGAGATCCACGGCATCAATCAAACAAAACCCAAACCATGCCACGGGATGAGAGTTCTGCCAACACATCTATCCATGGTCTCTCTCTCTCTCTCTCACTCTCTCTCTCTCTCTCCTGATGTGCCTGGTGGTGAAGAGGGTGGCGCTCAATTGAGCCACGTGCACCTTTCTGGTTTCTTGAACTCTCGAAAAGCCAGTCCTGTCCCCACTTCCCCCTTTTCTCTTCGACTTAAACCTCCCTGTTCTCCGGCTGTTGCTGCAGATAGAAAGAGCGAGAGATCCATTGTGAGTGAACTGCGTGGTCCGTTTAGCATCGCAGAAAAAGCAGCTCCTTGACCGACCCGAGTCGCCCTCAATCCGACCTTCCGCCAATCGTCCTCCTCCCAAAGACTTCTGAGCACCAATGGACAGGCCGAGGTTGGCCGCCACGCGTCGGTCCATTTTCTCTCCCTCGACATGGAGGACAGCTTGAAGAGCACCCACGTACCAAAAAACATAAAAAAAAGTTCCCTTTTTCGCCCCCTTTTTGATCTCGACTCCTCAAAAAATTCGGCCTTTACGGGAAAAACCGCAGGCACGTTTGTCCCCTATCGATGAAAACAAACGACGGACGATGTTTAAGATTGTGGCGCATCATACATGCTTAGATCCTTAAATACTGGATATGAAAACTGGCAAAAGGGATAAAAAAAAGGGGGGGGGAATATGAGAATAATAACTTTATTTTCTTGTAAAAGAATAAGGAAAAATATCACAAAAAATCCAAAATTATACCACTTGTAATAAATTTAAGCTGAACTTTTTTTGTGACACAAAAAATCCAAAACTATGTCACTTGTAACATATTTACTCCATAATACTTTAGCCCAAGGGTATTTTCATCTTTTCCTTTTTTATGTTTTTTTTTTCTCTTTATTCTCTCTTTCCTCTGCCGACCATGGCCGAGGGAAGCCGACGAGGGCGGTCCTCGCTAACGAGGGCAATCCTCACCAGTGTTAGGATTGGGCAAGGGCAACCCAGATCTGCCTAGGCAAGGGTCGTTTGAGTCGGGCAAGGGCGACTCTCGCCCAATGCCAGTGAGGGTCGCCCTTGCCCAACCCCAACGCCGGTGAGGGTGCCCCTCGCCGGCTTTCCTCCACCATGGCTAGCGGAGGAAAGAGAGAAGAAAGAAAAAAAAGAAAAAAAAAATAGAAAAAGGAAAAAGATAAAAATGTCCTTGGATCAAAGTATTGTAGGGTAAATTTGTCATAAGTGGTATGATTTGGGGTTTTTTGTGGTATTTTCCCAAAGAATAATAACAATAAAATACTCTAAAGGGTGTTGGAGAAAATTGGTTTTGCACTTCAGATGAATCCAATCCTGAAGGTGACAAAGATCGAATGAAGCCCATTTGCACTTTACCCTCCATCCGACCATATCTTCTCCTTATCTTTCTGGGCCTGGCGGCCTTAGCAAAGCCCAGCCCAGTTCACCTACTAAGGAAAGGGAACGGGAGAGCTCAATTTAGCGTCATAAAACACATGTTTATCCATTAATCTTCATTGAGATTAGGAATGTCAATGTGAGTAAGCTATAACAAAGTTCGTGTCATAAATATATAAAAAAATTAGAAATTAGCAATTCCTTAAATCTCAAGAACCGTTAGGTATAGAATGCCATTTTCAGGAAATCTAATCTTTTGAGTCACATACTAGAGGCTATGCGTGGCGTACTATTGCCGCTGTTATTAGAATCATTATCTATCAATGATACTAATTTTTTAAAGGGTTAAATAGTAAGAAAGCTCGTCCGGTTATGCTAATTTTATTTCCTAATTTGAACCGATTTTATCCGTAACTCGAATCAATGAGACCTCAAAAATATCTATAGTCTCGTATGTGACTTGGGAACTCGACGGATTTATAAAAGTCAGGTGCTGTTTCGCTCGCCGGACGGAATGGAGACTAAAAAACGAGAACTTTGGTTGAAAGAACCGTAAAAACGACGTGGTTTGGTCTCCCAAAAACGACCCTCTTCAGCGTCCCCCGATGCTGACATTTCGCGGGGAGCACCCACGAGTCATCTTCTCTGCGAAGCAGCTATTAGAAGTCTACAAAAGTCACCTCTCCCTCTTTCGCGTTTCTGGGGGTTTTCTTGGAAGCTTCACCTGCCGGCCCAAAGAACGCGAGCTTTCCACGATTCAAAGGTCCGCATGTTCTCGGTTTCGGGTATTCCCGGAAAATTACTCCGACCCATTTGATACGGTACCCCTTCGTCGTGTGCCGCAGTGTTTGTGGAATCCGGCAAGCTTTCTTGAGCTCGGGGATAGGACAAAGTTCTTGTCTTGACGAAGAGCAGTTGCAATCATGTTCCAGAAAATGTTTACGAAGAAGAAGGATGGTGCTGTCAGCGCCAGAACGACGATAGATAAATTGAGCGAGGTGGGATGCTGATCGTCTCTCTCTGTTTATTTTTGTAAAGCAATTTGGTTGCTTATGATATTATTCTCCATTCCTTTTCTTTTTATTTTGATTTTCCATGTTCTCATTGGCGGTGTTCAAAGGACCATAGATTTTCTGGAGGGTCATCATGTCAATAGTCGTAGGATGATTGGGTTTATTGACCAATTTATTGGTTGATGTTGCTGATATGTTCAACTTCAGGTCATCCTAATTCCGCTTTGTTGGAGGGATTAACATCACTACATATATTTTGTCATCGGCTAGATTATTTTAATTTATGGAATTTATTTGGTTATGTGATTGCAAATTTCCATTTGTATGTGGTTAGCTGGGTGAAGTTAAAGATGCAGTAGATCAGATGCAGTTGAAAGAGCTCATTGTGGAGCCAACAATCTGTTGTTTCATTTTTTTTACTCGCTAGACATGTGATACTCGGCTCTTCAATTTACAAAGTGATAAAAAATCATCTGTAAAGCTCCGAAACAGATGCAAAACTGCTTTGGTCTTGATCCCATGTACAACATGTTGTACCCGTTTAATCAACTTGGAAATTGTGCCGAAATTTGCCGGAGAGCTTCTTCAGATGGTTACCTCTGCCACGTGTCATTGTAGACGCTCGAGATGCTAGAGAAGAAGGAGAACTTCCTCGCAAAAAAGGCCGCTGCGGAGGTTGAAAAGGCCAAGGCGTATACCAAGGCAAAGAAAAAGAATGGTATCACCTCCACTTACTTCTGTTGTTCTTCATTTTGGATCATCAACAACGGGAATTCGAAATGTTTTAATAATTGTCTTGTCATGTAATGGAAAGCCCATATTGATAGTGATAACACAGAGTTGTTCTTGATCACTCTTAAAATAACTTAACCCTAGTCATGCGATGTGCTCAAATGTGATATTTTGGATAATGACACTGTAGCTGGGGATTGTCTGATGCTGAAACCCAAATCAGTTGACTTGTCCTGTGAAAAATATTCTCTCTTTTTGTTTGTGCCATTGGTATCCGGAAATTTGGTGGTTGTGCTGTACAGTTATAAAGTTTAAACTGAGACATTGATTCTTATCATAGTTAAATGTCCTCCTCCGGACAATAATTAGCTTCAGTAGCACCAAACAATTATGAAGTCACGAGATGCTCTAGATAGCATGTTCTCTCTTAGTTCTGACATGGTAACTCCAGTTGGTCTCGGATTCTTGCTAATAATTACCCGATTGTGGAGATGTAGATTGGAAACTCATTTGTGCTTAAGTCACTCGGTAAATATACAAATTGGTGTTATTTGGCAGCTGCTATTCAATGTTTGAAGAAGAAAAAGATGTACGAAACGCAAATCGAACAACTGGGAAGTTATCAGTTGCGCCTACATGATCAGGTACGCTTGCGGTTTAGCCATTTTCCTTCCACTTGGATGCTCTGTCTCTATGCTTATAATGGAAACACCTGAAATCTGAAACTGTGGCTCCATTTTAAAAATGTTAGATGATAATGTTAGAAGGTGCCAAAGCCACAACAGAGACTGTTGATGCATTGCGAAGCGGAGCTGCTACCATGAAGGCTATTCACAAGGCAACGTATGTACCATTTTCTACTATATCTATTAGTGGAAAAAAAATGGAGATTCTGTGTCTGGACTTCTGTACGTTGTTTCGCGTGGTAGATTTTACCATATTAAAAGTAACAAATCTGCTTTTGTTTATGCCAGTATATTAAAAAATCTGATTGCAACTCTATTTAGTAATTGGTTAGATGAAATCCAATTTAAGTGTTTTTCCCTTAATATTGAATTACTTATAGATCTACTACACAGTCAGTTCGAAAAGTATAGGAAAAAACTATGAAATGGACTGATGGTAAACCCTGTGAAAGCGATCACATGAAATGAACTGATGGGAGACACTAAAGAGAGTTTTTTGATTTAAGGTACTTTGTCGTATAATCAGGCCCTTTTTGTCTTTTTAACACAAGGAGTGTCCTTTTCTTCGCTTAATCCTTCGCAAGCCTTAAAATTTATTTTAAGAACGAGTGCATTAATGTGTAGATGCTGCTTCTATGCTCTCATTGCATGAAATGTTTTTCTAAGGTTTTGTGTGATTCCTTTTATATATCAGGAACATCGAAGACTTGGATAGAACAATGGACGAGGTCAACGAGCAGACTGAAAACATGAAACAGATTCAGGAGGCCTTGTCGATGCCGATCGGTGCAGCAGCTGAATTTGATGAAGTAGCAACTCTAAAAGTCACACGACTTACTTTTAAACAACTTCTCGATAGGATATTGGTGGCTAAAGTAAATTCTGACTGCTATATCAGGATGAACTGGAAGCGGAGCTCGAAGAATTGGAAGGGGCTGAGCTGGAGGACCAGCTTCTCGAGCCAACGACATCTGCTCCTCCTGCTCCAGTGCACGCTCCTGCAGTCAAGCAGCCGTCACATCCTCGTCCAGTGAAGAACACGCCTGAGGATGATGAGCTCGCTGCCTTGCAGGCAGAAATGGCTTTGTAGAGAGGTGATTCCATAATATCTATTTCGAGTTTCTTGGTTAAGCTTCTTCATGGCCTTCATGTTGTTTTCTTTATCTGAAGTTACGTGACATCTTGGTGAATGACTGTGGGGCATTTAGCTAACACTGTCTCTCGATTCTTATTACGCAATCTTTGCACACTATATATTAGGTCCATACTTCTATGATTGTTCTTGCAGCGTCATTTTCTTGAATGCCTCATTTGGTTGGTTTGGTTGATCATTTGAGTGTTTGTCATTGTCAATATTGAAATGATACACGCAGCAGAAGGACCTCGGCACATCCCATGAGCCTCTTTCTTCTTTCCATTGTCTTTAAGAATTTGGTTCTTAAAGTACTCAACTCAACTAAGGATGATAGATATGTGTTCATCCTCTAATCTACTTGTCCTTTTGTTTTTGCAGTTACCCATGATGAGAATAGACTCTGCAGATAATCACGACGGCAGGAGAAATATCAGTACTTCTTTCTCCAGTAGCATAGACCGTCTACTGCCGCAACTTTTTTCTACTTGAAATGAAGTTGACTGGCTGTAACACATTGGATAGATGGATTAGGCATATAATACTACATCAACTTCTAATAATGTAGAACCTCTCTCTCTCTCTCTCTCTCTCTCTCTCTGTTGTTTCTGACTGTTGCGCAGCCTGTTGTACCATACCATGTATATGAACGTCCGGCTATTTATGTAGTGTATGCTTTAACCAAAAAAGAATTTTCTTGATTTCATCTTTTTCGAACACAAATTGTCTATCTGGAAAGCTCGAGTAACCCATCTCATTTTGATTGCCGCGAAAACTTAGTGTTGACAATTATTCTTGATGAATCTTGGCGAGAAGCACGCTGGTTCTGAGGCTTCATTTGATAAAAAAAGGGATGCAACCTTTCGGTTTGTCGATACATTATTTTGTTTACTATGAGGCCGGTAGAATGTACGATTGATGGTGGAAGCATCTGTTCGGGCCTGGTACTTCTTTCTTTCTTTGGTTTTAGAGTTTTAGGCATCGGAGTCATCTCTCAAAACATTGTACTTCACATCTTATGACATGCTGGTCATTTAGATCTTACAAAATGACATGGGAAGATTCTGTGTAGCTAGTCATGGCCATGGGCCGGTTTCGGCCCGGTCAAACCAGGGCCCAGCCCGTTGATTGGGCCCACGGTTTGGAACCGGCCTAGAACCGCCGGTTCCGGGCCCGGTTCTAAAAAAAAAAAAAGCTTTAGCATGGCGGCAAGGTCAAGCCTCACCAAATCTGGCGAGGGTTCGACCTTACCGGCCTCGCCAGTTGCAGGCAAGGTCGGCCTCGCCCGACGCCGGCGAGGCCGGCCTCGCTCGACCCAAGCGGGGGCGGCCCTCGCCCAACGCCGGTGAGGGCGGTCTCACCTGAGGCCGGCGACCTCCGCCGGCCTCGGCTATGGCCGGTGGAGGAAAAAAAAAAAAAAGAAAAGGAAAAGGAAAAAAAAACAGAAAAGAAAAATTATGAACTGGCCTAGAACCAGTTCCGAACCTAAATCGGAATCAGAACCGGCCTGAAACCAGCCGGTTCATACTTGGCCACGAATCGGAATCGCTAGTTCCGAACCGTGGCCATGACTATGTGTAGTCGACCTTGTCTGATGGGACAAGAAACGATCGATGTTGTTGTAGGATGATGGCAATGTCTGGATTAACTTTTAGGCTTAATATCACAAAAAATTCCAAACCGGACACATGTGATAAGTTTATCCCAAATTAATTTTTTGACTATCAAAAACCTCAAATTAGTACATTTGTAACAAATTTACTTTCCATTAAATTGGATTAATATCATAAAAAACCACCAACCGGTAAATCTGTGACAGATTGAGGGGTGAAACCCTAAACTGGTGCATCCGTCAACTGTCACGTGTTATCAAACTCAGAAATTTAACGGAAAAATTTAATGGAAACTAATAGAGGATAAATTTGTTACTGGTATACTAATTTGGGATTTTTTTTTGTGGTATTAATCCTAATTTTTAGATTTTACTTTCTACTAAATCGAAATCATGCGACACACACATTTTTTACTTTTCTTTTAGAAAGTGAAACTCACGAAACTTCTGTAATATTCTAATAATATTTTACATTTCGATAAGTTTGCTGACAGGCGTAGCACTAAAGATTAAATCGATTTTGTAATATAATAGCCATGCAGTGCAGCAAAATCTGCAGAGAATAGAAAACCTATTAGGGCTTCATTTGGCACACAGTACTTGTTCATGAATGCACCAAACCCCGATGGAGTCAATACCTTATAGTGCCCTTAGAATGTTTGCGTAAGATATATTTGGCTAGCGATTCATGGGACGCTAGCGACTGTGTGATTGGACCGGCAGGCGCGCAGCGTAAATGATGGGCCTAGGCAAGCCGTTTACTTCCGGCACATTCGGGCCAGCTCAAAGCAAGCCAATTTCTCTTTTAAAAGGCGATTGACAATTTTAACCACGGTCAAGCGTGGGCAAAGAGTTTTCTAAGTTCGTACCAAGTCCGACTAGCTCATCAATGGGGTTCATACTACGTGGCTTGAATAAGGCATATAGATACATGGCTATCGCACGCCGTTGGACCTGGTCTTGGGGGGCATTGAATAGCACTCCGAAAATGATCGAACGACATCGTAATTAATGTCGACGCCAAAGATCATGGCAATACTTCTGTCAATTCTCTACATTATATAATATTTTCTTCCTAGGAAATCCTTTGTTAGGTGCACGGAACTCCAATGTTTTTCAGAGGCAGGTCTGCTTTTGTTTTATCCAGCTGAACACTCCATTGTCTCGGTCTATCCACACTTTTCTCTCCCCCGCAACATGGACCGGTTCAAAAGCTCGTGCGAGGCTGCATTTCAGTCCACGAACTTGGTGTCTTTTTCTCGCAGATGATTTCACTAAGCGTGCTGTGTCTCTGTCTTACTGAGTCCTGTTCCCATATGAATCACAAAACCGCTTTTCCAACAATATAGTCTGAATCTAGTCAAAGGGATTATGTATTATAACGAGTTTGTGGCTGCAAAGTATGTTCGTTCATATTTTGATGGTTTGCTCAATACCTCTTTGTCTTTCTGGGATCACAAAATATGATTTTAGTGTCTGGAGAGACTCTCGCTATTTACTTTCTGCTTATCTAAATCTTGGCTCGCACACTTTGATTAATGAGGAACACTCGAAACTTTCCCAATATACGACTATTGGCACGTAAATTCACATCTATTGTTTTCACGAATTTTTAGAATTTAGATGGCATTTTAAATCTTGACAGGAAAGTAAAAAGTTGTTTCCTCTTCTTTTGAAGGAACATCAACAATCAGGCCTGGCGATCAAGTTGTATTCTAATGAAAGATATTGTATTATACGGAAAGAGCTTTGGGACTGCAAAGTATGTTCGTCCTGTATCGATTCGAGACAAAATAGGTTGTTCGACACCTTTGTCACTCGCATTTTGTCACTTTTCAAGGAGTCGGATCTTGTCCCGTACGTGATATAACGTGACACGATACGCTAACTGCGTCATCTTCTCACATTTTTGGCTTTATCCTCCTGTATCTTTCATAAAAAAGGTCCCATGTAGAAGTTGTGTGAGTCTTGAAACTGTCACCAAACCCATGCAACTTTCATGAACCCCAGCATACCCAGAAAGAGGGAGACAACGTTATGTCATTCTCCCCAACTCATGTTCATCGTGCCTTCCTCACAAATCACAGGTCGCGAGCAAAGCAAACAGGACCAAGTCAAGAGAGACCTCACACCACATTTGTGCGGGCGCGCGCGCGCGCGAGAGAGAGAGAGAGAGAGAGAGATGGATTCACATTGCTTGAGTTAGGGCTGTCTACAATCGGCATTGTGTACATGGGGGTGCATCTTTTATTGCTTTTCCACTCACCAAGAAGTATGCCTCCAATTGGATCCAATTTAGAGTGAAGTTATCTCTCTTTTCTTTTCTTCAGATTTTTGCTACTACCCATATAATTAATCAATATCATCTTGGAGATTCTCTCCTTATCTTCAACATTAAGAACATACCCAGAAAGAGCAATTTGAGGGGCCAACCAAAGTTTATAACAAGTTATTTATGTATTAGTAATTTAGTGGGCAATCAAATGTTTTAGCAAATGTATAAATTAATGGGTGGTTATACTAAATCTTTGTACTAGTTTATATGACCGGCACCAGTTAATGCAATCGTTTTTTTTTTGGACATAATCTCATGAATCAAGAAAGCAGGAGAACACTAGTTTCGAAATTTACACCTTTTTTCTATAAATTTATTTGATCTGCACATATGAATCTGTTCTCTCCATCTACTAGATTTGATCAAGACAACCAAATGATTTATTAAAAACAAAGAAGTTGCCTTGAATCCATAAGAAAAAAAGAAAGACAAATTGAATCTCCCTATCCAGCAACGACTCGCCTTCTCTAATATCATCATGGTCCATCTCTCCACATATGGTTGCCACTCTCTAGTTGTTCTCTTCCTTCAGATATGCTCATCAAAGCATCATCCTGGTTCTCCCCTTGTGGCATGATCAAATCTCTGTAACCACTTGATTCGGCAAAATTCGGATACAAGGTGGCTGCAAACAATTCTTCGTCACTGGTCTCTTCATTGAATAATAGCTCGTTCACAACATCCCACAAATATTCCATCCCGTTATCTGTCAATATACCGGATTCTCCGATACTGTTAGTGTCGCCGGCGAGTGAAATGGATTCGCTGTCCACTCCCAGAGAAGGTGAACTGTTCGAGATGCCCGAATAGTATTCTTGGGATGATGATGATGCCGACGACGATGAAATGTTGCTCCCGCCGCTCATTGCAATTCCACCTCCAATCTCGGATGCTATGTTGGACCGCACATTACAATTGTATGACGATGATCCATTCCGAGCATCAGAGAATGCTGGATATATCGCCGCTGGACCTAGAGATTGTGAAGCTGGGATGTTGTTAATCTGGTTGGAACGCACATTTTCCAGCATGGGCAACATGTGTTCTTCTAGGCAGCGATCATCAGCAGCAGTGACACCGTTGGTGCTAGGCACACAAGTGACGCTTTTACTTGTAGGATTCATCTTCTCATATAAATATAGCTTCTTCTTCAGTTTGGTGTTCCAATAATTCTTGATGTCATTGTCCGTTCGTCCGGGTAGTTGAGATGCTATGATCGACCATCTGACGAAATTAAAACAAATGCGGGGGCAAGATGCGTTAGTAATTTATACTAATCAAGGGTCAAATTAGCTGATAGCTGACTAATCCTGATTACAATATTGTAGCAAGCAAAGTAAGGAAATAGATGGAAGTTAATTAATCATTAACCAAACACATGCCTGCTTCCTATTTCCTTGTAGATATTGCATATGATCTTATTTTCCTCCTCTGTATAACAGCCATGTTTGACATCGGGCCTTAAGTAATTGAGCCATCGCAAACGGCAACTCTTGCCGCATCGCCGGAGACCTGTTTTGTAGTGATGATCGATTGGTAAGGTGATAGCTAAAATTATGGAGCCATAATAAGATACAAAGCAAGAAAACGAATGAGATGCAAATCGCCTCAGTAAAATAAAAAAAGATCTTTTGAATGTCTTTTGTATGTTAAAATTAGGCATTATACATTATTCGGGGCACGTATATTGATCTCCATCTTAGATTCTGGACGTGCTGTGTGGTATGGACCTGAAGAAAATTAATTAAAATGGCGATCCAGGTTGATTTTCTTTTCTCGCAAAACCGGGCACTTCTCAAACCCTAAGCAGTTGACTGTACTCCTCACATCAGTGTTAATTCTTACATCTACATCCCCCACACATGTAAATGCAGACAATCTGAAAAGACCCAAGATGTGAAGATGAACAGAAAATGAATTTGAGCTTCACCTCAAGACCAAACAATATAGGCGAAAACTGATGTAATTTGATAAGAAAGAGAGAGAGCAAAGACGAACCAGCTTTCTTGGGCAAGGCAATCCAGTTGTTGCCAGTGCCGAAAGCCTCCACATAAGACTTGAGGGCGGCGTCTTCTTCCGGCGACCACGGCCCTCTCTTGACGTTGTTCTTGTCGCAGCACGGTGTTCTTCCCATCTCTCTTTCACTGCTCCTCTCTCTTAACTTCCTTTGCAACTCTGAAACAATCTTTCCACAGGCCCTGCGAGATCTCAGAGAGAGAGAGGGAAAGGGAGAGGGAGAAGGAGAACTCAGAGACGCAAGAGCTATTGAAGAAAATCCTGCTGGGGCTTGGGTTTGGATGAGAGAGAGCTGTCCAGACGCTGGTGGCTATATAGTCCCTGGGCTTTGACTCCGCATAACCCCCCCGCCCCCCCTCTCTCTCTCTCTCTCTCTCTCTCTCTCTCTAACGTTAGTAGATGGACCTTTCATTATCATTAATTAATGGATTTCTTTTTTGTACAGAAGCAGTCAAAGCTGTTACTCATTCACGCCATGGCAAATCACATTACTTACCTTTTCTTTCCCTCTTTACTTTGTTGAATTTATGTCTTGAATTTAAATTTGTATAACAAATTTACTTTCTTATTTACCTGATTTCGAATGAGAGGTTCACGACGACGTGAATAGAGAAAGCTATTAAAAGACAAAACATAGGCACACATACTCTACAATTTATATATTTCTTTTATGGATAGTTTATGGGCCAAAGGGTAAAAAAAAAGAAGATCAGGCATTCACGTTGTGCGACTAAAAAATTTATTTTTTTGTATTATCCAAGGGCATAAAGGTCATTGTGAGAAAACATATTCTTCTCTAACCTACATTGGCCGCGTTGATATATAAGGGAAAAGAACCGTAGGGTTTTTTTCTTTTGAGCCGTGAAGAGCCACACAGGAAGACGTCGCGATCGCCGAAGAGAAATCGTACGAAGGAATTTTCTGAACACAGTAATTTATGCGGTAAGTTTATTTTGTCCAATTAAGTTGTTTATTCATAAACACTTTGGGTTTGAGTTTAAATTTAAGTGTGGGAAACACTTGAGTATTTTGAGCGAATTATAATTCTGATTCTCCGATTATAGTGGATTATTTGTTACTTGCTCTCCCCATGGATGAGGTACCGATATTCGGACCGAACCATGTAAATCTCTAGAGTCCTTTATCGGTCATCGTTTATTTCTTTGATATTTTCGCATTAACTTAATTTGCAAGATCATGTCGTTTCCGCGTTATATTCCAACAATTGGTATCAAAGCTTGAGGGTTGGATTTTCAGGATTGGGATTTGGGGCTTTTGCTTGTCTGATTATTATTTGAAAATTTTGCTATTGCAATTATGTCTAGAGCGAAAGTTAAGATTGAGAAGTTTAACGGGAGAAACAACTTTGGGTTGTGGAGCGTCAAGATGCGTGTGTTATTGACAACTCAAGGTTTGGTCAAAGCATTAGATAGCAAAGATGAGTTGCCCATTATAATGAAAGCGGCTAATAAAGCAGAGCTAATGGAGAGAGCAAAGAGTATAATCCTACTGAATTTATAGGATAAAGTGTTAATAAAGGTGGTTAAGGAGAATGATGTCCCAACATTGTGGGCAAAATTACAGGCACTCTATGTAATGAAGGGTTTAAACAATCGCTTGTACATGTTGAAAATGATGTTTCAATTTCGATATACTGAAGATATGTCGATCAAATCCCACCTAGATGAATTTAATAAACTCATGATGGATTTGAAAAATGTCGGTAAGATACTTGATGATGAGGAACAAGGCATGATGTTATTGGCTTCTTTACCGGAATCATGGGAGCACTTTACTGATTCACTACTCCAAGGGCGTACTACGATTACCTCGGAAGAGATAAAGTCAGCATTGTTCTCTAAAGAGTGGCAGAGGAAATTGCGAGATGACAGTTTAGCGTAGGATGTAGCTTGAGGACTAGTGATTCGAGGTAGAAAACAACATCGAGGGTCCAGTAGCAGAAGAGGTAAAAGTAGGTCAAAGTCACGCAATAGAAAGTCTAAGGGACGCGTAAAGTGCTTTGAGTGTCACGAGGAGGGCACATCGGGAGAGATTGTCCAAATCGAAGAAATAGAGATGACAAGCAGAATGCCACAAGTAGTGTCGCAAACGTTGCTGAGGAGAGCATTAGTGATGCAGAGACCGTCTTGTGTGTGACTACTGGTTCATTAGGAGACGAATGGGTGCTAGATTCGGGGTGTTCTTATCATATAACACCTCATAGGAACTGGTTTACTACTTACCAGACTGCAGATGGTGGTAGGGTTCTGATGAGGAATAATGCAACCTGCAATGTTGTGGGGACAGGAACAGTTCGGATTTGGATGCATGATGGAGTGGTATGCACACTGACAGACGTGAGGCATGTACTAGAGCTCAAGAAGAATCTTATTTCTCTGGGGACACAAGATGATATCGGGTGTAAGTACACCGCTGAAGGTGGAGTGCTGAAGGTCTTTCGAGGTGCCATGACAGTGATCAAGCGACCGGTTGAGTACATTCATTTAGACGTATGGAACCCATCTCCAGTTCCTTCAAAAGGAGACGCTCGATATATATTGACATTTATCGACGACTATTCTCGAAATGTATGGGTTTACTTTCTGAAGCACAAATCCGATGTGTTTAATCGGTTCAAGAAGTTTAAGGCATTAATTGAGAAGCAGTCAGATAAACAGATCAAGTGCCTGAGAACCGATAATAACATAGAGTTCTGTGGTAAAGATTTTACCGAATTCTGCGAGAAAGAAGGGATTGTGAGACACCACACAGTGCCCGGGACACCACAGCAGAATGGCGTTGCAGAACGAAAGAACAGAACTTTACTGGAGCGAGCTTGGAGCATGCTTTCGCATGCAAGAATAGGTAAGAAATTTTGAGCCGAAGCAGTGAACATGACATGTTATCTAGTTAATTGATCTCCATCATCTACTATAGAGTGGAAGACTCCTGAGGAAGTATGGTCGAGGAAACCTGTTGATTACTCTGGATTACGAGTATTCGAATGTCCCGTGTATGCTCATGCGAGTGATGGTAAGCTTGAGCCGAGGCGAATAAGTGCATATTTTTGGGTTATGCACATGGGGTGAAAGGCTACCGACTGTGGTGCACTGATCCCAGATCACCCGGTTTTCTAATCAGCAAAGACATGATCTTCGACGAGACTGCAATGCTTCAAAGGAGGGGCTTTGAGACACAACAAGCAAAGCAGACATATCGTGGTGTTAGTAGTGAGGTGGAGACTCCGGAGATCTCGAAGGTAACAAAAGTTGAGACTGCAGATGAAGTCACAGTTCTTGAAGTCGATGATAATAAACAATCATCAGAGCTGCAGCACACTATAGCCGTTGGTAGACAAAGAAGGCAAATTAAATCATCGGTACGTTATGGTTATACAGATATTACTTATGCATTGACTGTAGGTGACGAGGTGAAGACAGATGAGCATTCGTCTTACTTTGAGGCGATGACTAGTTCTGAGTCGTCACAGTGGCTAGGGGCTATGAGCGAAGAGATGGAATCACTTCATCAAAATCAGACATGGGAGCTGGTTAAAGTACCTAAGAGCCAAAAGATTGTTGGTAGCAAGTGGATCTTTAAACAAAAGGAGGGTATTCCCGGTGTCGAGGGAGCGAGATATAAGGCGAGACTTGTGGCGAAAGGGTATACACAGCGGAAGGGCATTGACTATAACGAGGTGTTCTCTCCTGTGATAAAACATACTTCTATTTGTGTTTTACTTGCCTTAATTCCTGCACAGGATCTCGAGTTGGAGTAGCTAAATGTGAAAACAGCGTTTCTTCATGGTGAGTTAGAGGAGCGGATTTACATGAGGCAACCAGAGGGATTTGCTATTTCGGGTAAGGAAGATCATGTTTGTTTATTGAAGAAATCTTTATATGGGCTGAAACAGTCTCCTAGGCAGTGGTATAATCGTTTCGATTCTTTCATAGCTAGTCAGAACTATTATAAAAGTTATATGTATAGCTGTGTTTACTATAGGAGATTGGAGGATGGGTCTTTAATATATCTGTTATTATATGTTAATGATATGTTGATAGAAACTAAGAATATGTCTAATATTGTTGTGCTGAAGAGGCAATTGAGTGCTGAATTTGAGATGAAAGATTTATGTGCTGAAAAGAAAATATTAGGTATAGAGATTTTGCGTGACAGAATTGCAAGAATTTTACGTCTTTCTCATAAGAAATATATTGAGAAGATTGTTGCACATTTTAATATACAGTCAGTGAAATCTATAAGTACACTTTTGGCGATGCACTTTAAACTTTCAGATAAGTTATCACTGCAAACTGCGGAGGAGGAGGAGCATATGTCCCGTGTTCCTTATTCTAGTGTAGTGAGTAGTATTATGTATGCTATGGTATGTACTAGGTTTGATATTTCACAAGCAGTGAACGTTGTTAGTCGTTACATGAAGCGACCTAGTAAAGTTCATTGGAAAGCTGTGAAGTGGATCCTCAGATATTTGAAGGGGACAACAGACGTTGGAATTGTGTATCGAAAGGACAATAATGATAGTGAGACCACTGGTTATGTGGATTCGGATCACGCAGGTGACTTGGATAAACACAGGTCTTTAGCAGGGTACATATTTACGCTAACAGGTGATGTAGTTAGTTGGAAGGCATCCTTACAATGATTCGGGGTGTTCTTATCATATGACACCTCATAGGAACTGGTTTACTACTTACCAAACTGCAAATGGTGGTAGGGTTCTGATAGGGAATAATGCAACCTATAATGTTGTGAGGATAGGAACAGTTCGAATTCGGATGCACAATGGAGTGGTATGTACACTGACAGACGTGAGGGATGTACTAGAGCTCAAGAAGAATCTTATTTCTCTGGAGTCACAAGATGATATCGGGTGTAAGTACACCGCTGAAGGTAGAGTGCTGAAGGTCTCTCGAGGTGCCATGACAGTGATGAAGGGAAAGAAAGTGAGTTCTCTCTATCATCTACTAAGAGATACCATGACCGGAACTGCTGCAGTTTCATTAGGTGAGTCAGATTCTGACTTGACTCAGTTATGGCATATGCGTTTGGGGCACATGAGTGAGGCAGGTATGACGATGCTAAGTGATAGGAGGTTATTGAAGGGTCAGAAAACAGGGAAGCTGGATTTATGTGAGCACTGCATCTTTAGAAAGCAGCGTCGGATTAAGTTTACAACAGCTGTTCATTCAACCAAGCAACCGATTGAGTACATTCATTCAGACGTCTGGGGCCCATCTCCAGTTCCTTCAAAAGGAGACGCCCGATATATGTTGACATTTATCGACGACTATTCTCGAAATGTATGGGTTTATTTTCTGAAGCACAAATCCGATGTGTTTGATCGGCTCAAGAAGTTTAAGGCATTGATTGAGAAGCAGTCAGATAAACAGATCAAGTGCCTGAGAACCGATAACGGCATGGAGTTTTGTAGTAAAGATTTTACCGAGTTCTGCGAAAAAGAAGGGATTGTGAGACACCACACAGTGCCCGGGACACCACAGCAGAATGGTGTTGCAGAACGAAAGAACAGAACTTTACTGGAGCGAGCTCGGAGCATGCTTTCGCATGCAAGAATAGGTAAGAAATTTTGAGCCGAAGCAGTGAACATGACATATTATCTAGTTAATCGATCTCCATCATCTACTATAGAGTGGAAGACTCCCGAGGAAGTATGGTCGGGGAAACCTGTTGATTACTCTAGATTACAAGTATTCGGATGTCATGCGTATGCTCATGCAAGTGATGGTAAGCTTGAGCTGAGAGCGAAGAAGTGCATATTTTTGGGTTATGCACATGGGGTGAAAGGCTACCGACTGTGGTGCACTAATCCCAGATCACCCGGTTTTCTAATCAGTAGAGACGTGATCTTCGACGATACTACAATGCTTCAATGGAGGGGCCTTGAGACACAACAAGCAAAGCAGACATATCGTGGTGTTAGCAGTGAGGTGGAGACTCCGAAGACCTTGAAGGTAACAAAAGTTGAGACTGCAAATGAAGCCACAGTTCTTGAAGTCGGTGATAATGAACAATCAGCAGAGTCGCAGCACATTATATCTGGAGACCTCACCGGTACGTTATGGTTATATAGATATTGCTTATGCATTGACTGTAGGTGACGATGTGAAGACAGATGAGCCTTCGTCTTACTTTGAGGCGGTGCCTAGTTCTGAGTCGTCATAGTGGCTAGGGGCTATAAGTGAAGAGATGGAGTCACTTCATCAAAATCAGACATGGGAGCTGGTTAAAGTACCTAAAAACCAGAAGATTGTTAGTAGTAAGTGAGTCTTTAAACGGAAGGAGGGCATTCCCGGAGTTGAGGGAGCGAGATATAAGATGAGACTTGTGGCGAAAGGATATACACAGTGGGAGGGCATTGACTACAATGAAGTGTTCTCTCCTGTGGTAAGACATACTTCTATTCGAGTTTTACTTGCCTTAGTTCCTGCACAGTATCTCGAGTTGGAGCAGCTAGATGTGAAAACAACGTTTCTTCACGGTGAGTTAGAGGAGCGGATTTATATAAGGCAGCCAAAGGGATTTGCTATTCCGGGTAAAGAAGATCGTGTTTGTTTATTGAAGAAATCTTTATATGGGCTGAAATAGTCTCCTAAGCAGTGGTATAAACGTTTTGATTCTTTCATGGCTAGTCAAAACTATTATAAAAATCATATGTATAGCTGTGTTTACTATAGGAGATTGAAGGATGGTTCTTTGATATATCTGTTATTATATGTTGATGATATGTTGATAGCAGTTAAGAATATGTTTGATATTGTTGTGCTAAAGAGGCAATTGAGTGCTGAATTTGAGATGAAAGATTTAGGTGCTGCAAAGAAAATATTAGGTATAGAGATTTTGCGTGACAGAACTGCGGGAATTTTACGCCTTTCTCAGAAGAAATATATTGAGAAAATTGTTGCACATGTTAATATACAGTTAGTGAAATCTGTAAGTACACTTTTGGCGATGCACTTTAAACTTTCAGATAAGTTATCATTGTAGACTGAGGAGGAGAAAGAGCATATGTCCCGTGTTCCTTATTCTAGTGCAGTGGGTAGTATCATGTATGCTATGGTATATATTAGGCCTGATATTTCACAAGTAGTGAGCGTTGTTAGTCGTTACATGAAGTGACCTGGTAAAGCTCATTGGGAAGCTGTGAAGTGGATTCTCAGATACTTGAAGAGGACAACAGACGTTGGAATTGTGTACCGAAAGGATAGTAATGGCAGTGAGACCACTGGTTATGTGGATTCGGATCACGTAGGTGACTTGGATAAACGCAGGTCTTTAGCAGGGTATGTATTTACGCTAACAGGTGGTGCAGTTAGTTGGAAGACATCCTTACATGATCACGTTGCCTTATCTTTGACTGAGAGAGAGTACATGGCACGGACCTTTATAGTGAAAGAGATAATATGGCTAAAAGGTTTACTCTTGGACTTTGGGTTAGATCAGAATAGTGTTGATATACACTGTGATAACCAAGATGCGATATATCCAGCATATAATCTGGTTTATCATGAGCGAACGAAGCATATTGACATCAGGTACCACTTCATCCGAGATGTCTTAGTAAAGGGTGTAGTTGTTGTTAAAAAGATTACGACAGAGAAGAACCCAGCGGACATGATGACTAAACCTGTTCCTTTGGCGAAGCTCAAGCTCTGCTTGAGAATAATTGTCGTTTGTGGAGAGTGAGTGCCCGTCGGGGCGTTAGGAAAGCTAGCATGAATGATGAGCACTATGGCTTGGCTATAAACATCGAGCTAAGGTGGAGAATTATTGAATTTATGTCTTGAGTTTAAGCCTACGTAACAAATTCATTTTCCTATTTGGCTGATTTCGGATGAGGGGCTCACGGCGACGTGAATAGAGAAGGCCACTAAAAGACAAAATATGAGCACACATATTCTATAATTTATATATTTCTTTTATGGGTAGTTTGTGGGCCAAAGGGTAAAAGAAAAGAAGATCAGGCATTCATGTTGTGCGGCAGAAGAGTTTGTTCTTTTGTATTATCCAAGAGCATAAAGGTCATTGTGAGAAAACATACTGTTCTCTAACCTACAGTAGCCGCGTGGATATATAAGGGAAAAGAACTGTAGGGTTTTTTTCTTTTGAGCCGCAAAAAGCCACGCAGGAAGAAGTCGCGATGCTGAAGAGAAATCGTATGAAGGAATTCTCTGAATACGGTGATTTGTACAGTGAGTTTATTTTGTCTAATTAAGTTGTTTATTCATAAACACTTTTGGTTGGTGTTTAAATTTAGGTGTGGGAAACACTTGAGCGTTTTGAGTGAATTGTAACTCTGATTCTCCGATTATAGTGGATTATTTGTTACTGGTTCTCCCAGTGGATGTAGGTACCAATATTCGTATTGAACCACGTAAATCTCTGGTGTCCTTTATCGTTCCTTGTTTATTTCTTTGATATTTTCGCATTGACTTAATTTGTAAGATCCTGTCGTTTCCGCGTTATATTCCAACAACTTTTATGGTCGCCAGTACATGATGTACTTGAGGCTCTAATGTTCCACGAGGTCGTATTGTATGTTTACATGCATTACTCATATTTTTTTGATGGAGATATGAATCTTTCTCAAATGTAAAGTCATTGTAGGCTTGGCCAGACATGAATCAATGAGTTCGTTTTCTTTTGTTCGATGGCATGGGGGCTCGATCGTAACTAGCCAGCTACTTAGAGGGGAACTAACCCACAAGTTGGTAAAATGTCGTTACTTATCTTGCCATACTTATCAGTACAGTTTGCAGAAGTTATTGTGGTTATTGTCGTTACGTGTGTCCACCCGTCGATAGGTGAGTCATTTAATCATCAAAACCGACTTTTAATGAAATAAACATTAGAAGCACAAATTTGTGATATTGCTTGCGAAAATAAATTGCCGCATCGCCAGACCAACTAAATTATAATCCCAAATGTCATCTCGTGAGTGGTGCATTTTTTATCCTTCTCTCTGTCTCTCCATTCATGAAGTTGCACAAAGCTAGCTGATTTCTTGCAAAAGATGGAAGATTTTGTGTCAATGAAATGTTGGGTACTTGCTCATTTGAGGTAGATGTGCAATTGCTCAAAAGCAACTTATGGTGTGTTTGATAACCATTCTATTTCTAAAAATAATTTATGTTCAGATATGATTTTTTTTATTCCATTTTTGGAAATAATTTCTAAGTATTTGAAAGTGCTAGGTAACTATCCAAAATTTCTATTCTTGGATAGAAAAAGAACAGAAATGCGTTTGGTAACTATACAAAATTTTTTTTATTAATACTATTTTAAATATTTTAATATTTTTTTTTTTTTTTTTTCTCCTTCCCTGGCCCATGGCAAGTCACCAGCACCGGCGATTAGCCATAGACCAAGGCCGATGATGGCATCATGGCCCTCGCCGGCGAGGGTGAGGGCTAGACCCTCGTCGCCTGGGTGAGGGCTGCCCTCGCTAGATTTGAGGAAGGTTGGACCCTGGCCACCGCCCTAACCTAATCCGGCGTGGGTGGCTCGTGGCTTGGGTGAGGGTCGCTGCCCTCGCCAAATCCGGTAGGCGAGAGTGAGGGCTAAACCCTCACGGCCTGGGCAAGGGTGGTGGCGAGCCGCTGGCGATCGGCCATAGACCAGGAAAAATGAAGAAGACTAGCCACAAATAAGAAGAAGAAAATCCATTTCTGATTCTTATTCTCAGAATCAAGAATTAACTTCTCCTCTTTTATTATTGATTATGTTCTAAAACTGATTTTAGGAATAAATTTGTGTTTGGAAATAAAAAATTTATCAAACGGATTTCTATTCTTTTTCTGTTTTATGAAAAAAAAGAATAGAAACGGATACTATTTAACTGGTTATCAAACAGTTTCTTAATAGTCCATAAGGACAGCACGGTCTTATCGAACTTTCTCTTTGCCTGTTTTTTCTTCCAAAGCCCTTTGCCTTTTGAGGTGCCTTTCTTGATTAATAATTGCATGGACTTAAACTACCTTCATTCAATTACATGATTGACTTTCTAGAAGGTGCTATTAAAACTGTGTACCTAAAAAGTTACAATTGACTTTTCTCAACTTAGTCCAAGTTACCAAACCTACAAAAAAAAAAGACAATGAAATGGTTAAAAGATGTATTCGCAAAAAATTAAAAGCATTTATACTACCAAAATTTTTAAATTAATACATCTATAATAAATTTATCTTAAATTAATTTTTTGTTCACCAAAAATTCAAAATTGATACATTCATGATAAATTTACCCTCAATTAATTTCTGTTCAAATTATTGAGTTAAATGATAAGTGACAGTTGATTAACGTACTAGTTTAAAAATTTACCCTTCATTTATTGCAGGTGTACCGGTTTGTATTTTATGGTATTAATTCAATTTAATGAAAGCTAACAAAGGGTAAATTTATCACAAATGTACTAATTTAACGTTTATGGTGATTAAAAATTTAACGTGAGATATATTTGTCATAAGTGCCACCTTCCTTGATTAATAATGACGGGGAATTCAACCACCTCCATTCAATTACATGATTGACTTTTTGCAAGGTGTTGATTAAAGTGTGTACCTAAAAAATGTTGTAATTGACTTTTCTCAACTTAGTTCAAGTTACCAAACTTAAAAAAAAAATAACATAATGAAAATGTTAAAAGGCCTCTTGGCAAAAAATTAAAATGGGTACAAGAAAGAGGAAAGTAACTTTTATTTTTGTACATTAATGGTATAGAAAAATGATAGAAAGTAAAACCCGATTATAATGAAGAAAAAATAGATATTAGATTTATGTAAAACCTAAGTTTCCATATAACGTGACATTGTAAAAATGCGAAATAAGAAACACATACTCCTCCACAAGGGTCAAGGAAAATAATAAAGGATTATTAAAATAAAAAACCTGCGTAATTTCTTTTCTTTTTTTTTCCACATACAAAACCCACATCAATTGCTAATGATTTGGATAGTGAATCAAATTGTCAAGCTATAACAGCATTATCAATGGCAATGAAGGTGACCCGGTTTAGCAAGTGAGTTACTGACACGAGCTGTGTACCGTATCAAAGTCGAATGATAGATGCGTTCCTAAGGCATCATCGGATGACGTCAATTTCTTGTTTGATTTAGCTTCACGAATTAAACTCATCGATCTCGTATGAGAAAGAAAACGTAGGCAACGACATGGTCAAATGGTTGAACTATTCGACTCACGCGTGTCCTCTATTTATCCCTAAAAAAAGTATAGCTCATGGATACAAGCAGCCTCAAAACAAAATATGTGTGTTTCAACTTACATATATTGGAACATGCTCAACCTTGGCAGATTACTTGAGCGCATCATTACTTGCAAACCGAGACATAAAATGGACCAGTTATGCTCGAGAATGCATGGAAGTGTGATATTCACACCCTGGTTATTTTCAACGGATCAATCTCACGTTCAGCTTGACCTACTCAACATATATTCTAGACCCTTCTCTTTGTCCATATTCCATCTTGATTGTTTCATCGAGTTCACATCCCATTAATTGAAAAGAGGGGAATTATGCAGCAATTACCGGTGGTAGAATCAATTTAACATTAATTGTGGAATGGGGATAATGAATATTGCTCGAACATCGTAGTAAAGAATTCGATAAATGAGGTTATATTGTTCGGTAGAGAGGACGTGTATGTAAGCTCGGACCAGATATCGAACAAGTCTGGGACCCAATCTTTATAATCCCCGTCAAGTCACTGTCACTGTAGGACGGTTTTCTAGAAGTCATATGGAAACTAGACTAGGGTGAGACTACATGGAAGGGTTCAAGATCATGAGAAGTAGAAGTTGTTCAAGCTACGCTAGTATCCTAGGAGGAACTTACGTGAGTCAATTTGTGCTTGGTGCGCTAATTAAAGAGTACCACCGAGCCAAAATTTTGAGATTTTGACATTTCCTAGGTTTAGACATCAATCAATATGGATGCGGTCAATTTGTATTTGGTGCACTAATTAAAGAGTATTGCGAAGTCAACATTTGAAGATTTCGATACTTTGCAGGTTTAGCCATCAATCAACATAAATGCGGTCTTTCTCTCTCTCCCACCACGTGACATTCGGTATTTCAACATTGAGTAATGTAATGTACAATATAATAGTTTATTGATGTACCAAATTCTATGTAATCCACAATCATCAATTGCGGTAATAAGCCAAACTCGGTCATTTATATAAAAACAATCAGTGACGGTAGCACATACGATCTTATCAGTTTATATACTAATTCTTTATAAGATGTTTTATGCCATCCAACTTATGTAAACTCATTTTGTCACCAAAGGAAAAAAGAAAGGAAAAAAAAAGAGACTTTTACATTAATTCAATCTGAATTATCCCAATTCATGCAACAACTTTTTTGTAGTTACAAACTCACCAAGAGAACATGGGGGAGAATTCACAAGAAAAGAAGATTGAAGTATAGTAAGTGAAAACCACTTAATTAAATACATTTTGTGTTCTTTAATTTTGGGGGAAAATTACCAAAGCAATCCTAAACCATTGCAATTATACCAATTCAGTCATAAATCTTTTTTTGTGTCAATTCAATCATAATCCTTTTATATTTGTGCCAATTCAGTCCATCCGGTCAATTTTGGCCGACTGGTGCTAATGTGGACACCAGTCAGCCAGCCAACACTAACGTGACAATTTTCAATATTATTTTTATTTTTTAAAATTTTTTTCCTTTCTCTTTCTTTTTTCCTTCCTTCTTCCCCTTAGTTGGTGGCTGGGCCAGCCATCAGCTGGTGGCTAGGCCGGCCACCAACTAGAGTCAACGAGGTCAACCTCGCCGGCCACCGGTGAGTCTCGCCCTCGCCCTCGCCCTCGCCCTCGCTGAGCGACGTCGAGCCTCGCCCAGCCATGGCGAGGTCAGCTGGGCGAGGTCGAGCTCACCCAGCCACGGAAAACTCTGCCCTCATTGTTTTTAGGTGAGGCTCGCCATGGCTAGGTGAGCTAGACCTCTCCTAGATCTGGTGAGGTCGAGCCTCGCCATGGCTGTGGGCGAGGTTGAGCTCGCCCAGCCATGGTGAGCTTTGCCCTCGCCATCATTAGGGGCGAGCCTCACTAGTGGCCATCGGGGTTAAGCCCTTGGCTGGTCCAGGCATTGGCCAGGAGGAAGAAGGAAAGAAAAAAAAAAGAAAGGAAAAAAATAAAAAAAATTTGATAAATTTAAAAATAATATTGAAAAATTACTGCGTCAGCGCCGGCGAACCAAAATTGGGTAGATGGACTGAATTTGCACAAATGTAAAAAGTTTAGGATTGAATTGATACAAAAAAAAGTTTATGACTGAATTTGCGTAATTACAATAGGTTTAAAACTATTTTGATAAATTTTCCTTAATTTTGGGATGATAGAGATCATCGATTGTTGACATTGAAAATAGAAGGAAGACAATTTAGAAAAAAAGGCCCATGTTGGAAACATGACATCTTCAATGCCACATGGGCTTAAGCTGCTGCTTAAGCAGAGAAAGCCCAATCTTGTTGGACTCCTAGTAAGAATCCAAGTGCTTAAATTAGCCTGTTCACGTGAATAGTTCTGTCCAATGCACAACGTTCAACGTGCAAAAGTTCCCATTTCTCCTGCTAATTTCATGAAAGATAGGTAATTTATTCCGAAATTGAATGACTTGATGGAACACACTTCTGGAAATCACTCTCTCTTGATCTAAGTCCAAAGAGGCAAAATATTGTGCTCTTGTAAGACATAACAAGTCATGATACTAACTTGAGCAATATTGCATGTCGGAATAACTATATCCTATTTTCCGAGACATTATAATGCAATGCCTATCTTTTATTCGGTTGGTATTCAATAGTGGTTTTCAACTATGTTATATGTGCTTTACAAACATCGATTTTCAAGAAATACAATGCTATTAATTCTAAATTTCATATACTCAAAGATAAGAGTAAAAGAGAATTGTATAATTTTTGTGTCTATCACAATGAGTACATGAGGTACTTTTAGGCTTTATAGAAATATCGTCTAAAGTAACAAGATATTACAATATCAATTACGATAAATTATAGTCAATTCTAGTTATGCACAATCAAGGAAGATATAGAGAATTTCCTAATTATTTCTAACATCTCCTTAAACTCAAGCCTAATTCCAAAAAAGAGTGCAAACTTTAGATCGAGTGACAATTTTGTTCCCAACTTTTTTTTGTCTGGTAAAAAATCACTAACTTTAACTTAAATCTCAAATCTAGCCCTCCTTGACTTAGAATAATTGATTATCCAACTTGACATTCCACCTCAGCAATAAATCCACATGACTTGCTAACTGGATTTAAAGCACTATTCATTATCTTTTTCTCTGAACTACAACTTGAGAATAATGGTAAAACTGTTCATCTCATTCACTTCACCGGTAAGTCAAAAAGATCTATCAAAAGAATCTCTCCGATCAGACTTCGTCGTTTTATCGTAATTTGAAGTTGTAGACCATCGCTTATCGACAGATACCATGGATGAGATCCACCAAGCTCACGATCATAACCTTTTTTCTCAAACAATGGCGACTTCAGATAAAAAGTCAACGGGTGGCCAGATTTGAGATAAGGATGAAAGTTGGTAATTTTTTATAAGACAAAAAAAAAAGATGAAGCCAGAATTGTCACTCGATATAAAATCAATGTTTTTTTACGAGACAAAAAAAATTTGAGGCCAGAATTATCATTCAACCTAAAGTTTGTGCTTTTTTTTGTAATTAGCCCCCTTAAACTCATGGTAAATAGAAGGAATCAACTCGAGTTTGGAGAAAAGATCTAGAAAGTGTCCGGGTGGATGTGGCTTAAACGTGAAATTTTCTCATAATTATTCGTTCAACAGTAAATCGAAAGGCAAGTCAATTGCACAACTTTCTCGGCCACGAGGTAAGCTGAGTAAAAACCCAACACCAAATTGTCCAATCATGCTACCATCAGCACCGGCTTGCATTGCTTCCATGAATTCCATGGTCCCAGACCCTGCGATCCCAGGTTATTTCACAAGATTTGCTCAAAACTAATCTTTTAGCCCTCAAACTCGTTCCGCACCAGGTGTCCCGTTCACTAAGCCAGCTCAATGCGATGCAGGGCACAGATCCAATCGCGGCCAAACACAAGCAAATAAACAGAAGGAAGCAGAGAGACGTGCATTGGATCAATTGCGGATAAGCTCGTGAAGGAAAATCTCCTTTGCTGTAGAAAGTTTTGGTAAATCAAGCTTAGGAGCTGGTTGATCTCCGCCTGGAACGCGAAGGTCTCTACTTTGGCCATCTGCGCATCCTCGAAGACCGGAAAGGCTGGAGAGGGTCGCGCGTGCTAAGGTGTTGAGGAGGCTGAACGATGGTCAGTTGCACTTCAACGGTCTTTTCCCCGGCAGCTACCCGGAGAGATCCGACGGTGAATCGACGCCAGTCAAGAAGTGTATATTTGAAGGGTCCGGCAGTGATGGTGAGTGAGGTCGTGCGTATGGCGTCCAATGCGGTGGGTGGTCTCCCAAGGTAACAAAGAAGATGGAAAGAAAAGATGAACGAAAAAAAAAAAGTAATTTGGGATTTTTCTGAATTTTAGGGCTTATATTTTTCTATTCATACTTTTTTTGGGACAAAAGTGCTCATGTTCAATTCGCCGGAAAAATCACTTGCTCGCCTGCTGGCGAGCATTTGGCCGGTTGGCAAGGCTAAGCCCTTATTTGAGACACATTAGGTCACCTTATACCCTTGATTGATACAAAGTTCACTTTGAATCGTCTTATGAACAAATACATGCATTAAAATTATTTTAGATGGAGAGAGACCTTTTTTTCATATTTTCAGTGATTTACGAGCGACACATCAGTTGTTGATGTGGCATACGCTTATTTGGTATCTAGTTACAACTTGACACGTGGAATTAATTATTTAAAAGGAGAATATCATTTTTTTAACACTTTCTCTTCCTCCTCCATTCATGGCCACCACTTCACGCCGATCCGGCCGTTGAGTGGCGGCCGACTGACGCATCCAGGCTAACCTCCACCCCCTCCGTCGTCCCAGCAGTCGTGCCTTGGCCGCGAGCTCATTCCTCTCCTTCTTGTCCTTATATCTGAATGATCGTCCACTGCTTTGTCCTTTTTGTTCACGAGATCTGAGTGGTCCGTTCCTCTGGAATCCAAATTGGATCCCCGATCTGGAGCCTTGGCCACGAGCGGCTCCAGATATGGAGGCAGCTACCATGGATGAGCAAGGGCAAAGAAGGGGTGGCTCGGCTTGGATGCGCATCAGTGTCACTCTAGATGCGGCGCAGACGACTCCGCTAGTGGCGACGTCGGAAGGAGGCTCTGAGGACGGGCTCAAGGGTTGCCGGTAGGTGGTTTGGCCTAAATTTTATTTTATTTTATATAATCCCACATCAATATATACGTGTCGATTTGTAATGAGCTTAAAATGCAAAAATACGCGTTAGCTTGTAATTTGAAGGGTATTTTTGGGAGAAAAAACGTTTAGAAACAAAAAGAGGAACTTCATATATTTATATAGTGTTTAAATTAGAATTATATTATATATATATATATATATATATATATATATATATGGAAAACTCTCAATTTCTCTCTATTCCATTTTTGACAAGTTATTCAATTCACCCCTTAGCAAAAAAAAAAAAAGTTAGACAATTCGCTACCAGCATAACAGAAGGTGGGGACTAATCTTATTGAAAATATCATTTCTGAAACAGTTTTCTAAAATGCGGCGTATTTTTGACCTTGTGTAAATTGATTGACCACCCTTATCATATGCTTGAAAAAGAAAAGCAGACAAGGTGTCACGAGTTTGAAGAACTGTTGCAAATTGTTCAATCACGTCCGACCTTCGGCATTGTTTTTTTTTTTTTGGAATAATTGCGTCCCTAAACCATATATTCGTTTTGTACGAGTGGGTCCTCAAAAATAAATATAAAAGGGAGATGTTGGCGTGGCATTTTATGTGGCAATTATTGAATAAAAAGTTGTTTTCAAAATCATAAAAAATTAAAAAAAAATCCAGAAAAGAACTATAATTTGAAAGGTAAAAAAGAAAAAATTTCACATTGGAGAAACTCTCGAGTTTTGTTACTACATTCTGGATAGCAATCGTCTTTGCCCAAAGGCGAATTCGTTCTGCAACAAAACCATATTAGTTCACGAAATTCATCGACAAATGCATGTGTCTCCTTTACAGCCTATACTTAGACAATTTGCATTCTTTCACTAGCCTGGGTCCTCTCTACTCATTCAAGAAGCTTTTGGAGAAGTGGAAGATTGTCCTCTTCGACAAGTCGTCTACGAATACATGCCTCTCCAGAGTCCCCAAGCTTTGCGAAGTGCGCCACCTAACAGTCCAGCACCGCCGCCCACTTTGGCCTTCTTTAACATATAGATGGAAGCAATGAAGGCTACTGACCCTCGCCTCCGATTTGGGCGAGAGCCGCCCCACCAATTGAAAATCTGGACGAGGATCGCAGCCCTTGCTGCCTGACTGCACTATCCTTTCCCTTCTCCTCTTGATTGTCAATTTTATCATGAAACCTTACCAGTAGGTGCTTGATAAAGATATTTAACAACAATAAGATCTGGATGCATGATCAATTGATAGACATGGGAAGGCAAATTGTCCGTCAAGAAAGTCCAAGTGCCATTGGAAAGTGGAGCAGGTTGTGGATTGCAAAAGAGGCCCTTGAAATCAAAAGAATCGAAGAGGTAGGTGAGACATGTCCCATTTTCAAATAAAAGTTGTATATCCTGGGATAAGGTTTCTTTTTGATCTGGGATGTTTGTCATTTTTTTGCTTTCATTCAAGTTGTAAAATATAGTGGTAGGAAGTTGACATACTTCTTCACACCATTGCAAAATTTCACTTGCGGAGGAAGGACAAGGTTCAAGCACTAGAGATAAATGGACGAGATGGCTTAATAGAGATTACAAATGAAGAGTTTGAAAGGTTACAAAACCGAAGATTCCTCAAGTTACGCAATGGAACTTATGTTGGGGACTTTGCGAAATGTCAGTCAAAGTTGAGATGGATTTCTTGGCAGCCTCCTCTTCAAGATTTTACGGCGGACAATACGTATTTGGATTCTCTTGTTGTTTTTAAACTAGGCACGAATGTCTTCACGGATGATTCAAAAGCATGGGACTTGATCAAGGTAAAGTACATGATTTAATTTTAGTCTATTGGTCTTGGTGTTACAATGCATTGGTTCTTACACTTGACATGCCATTCATATTTTCAGAGGGCAAGAATTTGAAAGTTCTTTCTCTTACCGAGTGTCATGGCATAACAACCATCCCTGACTTTTCTAAATGCTTGGGTTTATAGAGGTTGACTCTTGTGCGATGCCACATCCTAGAGAGAATTGAAAGTTTTATTGGAGAATGACAATCGTTGATTAAGTTAGAGATTAATGGGTGCGTGGGTCTTATAGATTTGCCTGAAGAAGTGGGGGCACTAGTGAAGCTTAAGCGCTTCTCATGGCAAGGATGTTTTGGGTTGAGAGAGCTTCCAGGCTCACTTGGGAATTTAACCCCATTAATTCAATTAGACTTATTATATACGAGGATAAGGAAACTTCCCAACTCCATTGGAAAGTTAAAATCATTACTCGCATTGCATTTTCCAAATAACGGATCATCTTCTTCGGACCATTATGTTTGGCAATTACTTAGTGGCATCGGTATGCTGGAAAATCTTGAAGTGCTGGATCTCTTTGGGCGTAATGAAATGAGAGGTGAAATTCCTATAGGAATTGGAGAATTGTCATCTTTAAGAATCCTAAATTTAGCGGTATTAGCGGAATTCCAACAACAATCAACAGGCTTCATCACCTCCAAACACTTGAGTTAAGGGAGTGTCATTCGATTCAATTGTTGCCGGAGCTTCCCACAAGTTTAACTAGTCTGCTTCTTGAATCTATATCATTGTTCTCAGTCCCAAATCTATCAAACCTCACAAATTTGGCTGAACTACAACTACATGATGGCTCTTGGGGAACAGAGAAATCAAACCTACCCACGGGATGCAATTTAAGGTGGGTTGGGAGGTTATCTAGACTGAAAAAGTTAGGATTGAACTTGCTAAACATCCTCGCACCTCCAGAGTTGGCTTCTCTTTCACATCTGGAAGAGCTTACTTTGTATAGCCTAGACCTAGACCTAGAAACCCTCGGACAGCTTCCGTCCTCTTTGCTGAGATTGGATTTACAATTCTCTAGCATCAGGTGGGCAGAGTTAGTGCCCTTGACAAATTTGTCGAGATTAAGGTTCTATCGGTGTGAAGAGGAAGATATTCCACTTAACGGACTTCCACTACTGGAGATGTTATCTGTCGGCGAATGTAAATGGCTTCAGAGTTTCTCCATTCCTTTGTAACTGAGGAAGGTAAGGCATGTGGATGTGTCGGATTGTCCAAAGCTAATTGAGATACAAGTTGTGGGTCTCTCGAAATCGTTGATATACTTGATTGTCAAGCTGTGCAAATCTGAGACAAAAATAAGTGGGTTATCATACTTGAAGAACCTGAAGGCTTTGAGAATCAAAGGCCGCCATGTACTTACTAATGTTGACGGCCTTGACGAGCTAGAGTCTCTGAAATCCTTGGTGGTCAGTATGTGCTCGTGTCATTGAGAAGGTTGACTGGTGCATCTTGCACAAAAATACCAGATGATATTGCTATGTCGAAATATGGGAGTCTGGAGACTCTATCAAAGATTCTGGATGGGAAATGTCAGTGAAGCTAGCGTTACAGAGAGGAGATTCTTCTGAATACATCAAACAAGGCGCGACATCTTCTTCATCAATGTGTGGGACTTCTGTTTAATCCCTTTTTAGGCTAAATATCCTCCTTTCTTTAGCCACACAATATCAGCCCTTTTAAAAAGTTGCCATTTTTTTTTGTTTGCGCTGTGATTTCTTAGGTGGCTGATTTGTTTCCTTGCATTAGTCACTTACCTCTACTTGCCTTTATGGTGTTGGGCAGCCTTAGTTCTTTAATATTGCCAGCAAACTAATATAATCACTCTAGATATTAATTCATCAAAATTGCTTTCACAGACGACATGCTAGATAATATTGATCACAAATTATTAATTTCGAAAACATTATACGATTTCTTTGTCAACTAATCTTTTTTTTAGTTTTGCGACAGGCATAATTAATGCACGAATTTAATATTGTGCATATAATAAAAGTAATTATGGACTATTTGATTCGATTATTTCATTAATGCACCGTGGAGAGATTAATGTCCAATTCATAGCTGCACAAAAGGAAAAAAAAAAAAACAAGAACTCATTAGATTCCGCCAAGTGGGAAAACGAATGAAAAAAGGCAAATAATTCGTGGTATATCTGTTGGATATTATGATAACCCATCTCCTATGAATTTGTTATTTTCTTCTCAAGTAAACAATAATTCGAATGTTTGTGTTGCCTTTTCTTTTCTATTTCTGGTAGATTGTTCATGCAATTTAGTACAGGGCTAATCTATCCACTTGCAGATTAAGCATTAACTATGTCACACGGTTATTTGTTGTGTTGCCGGGGCACGCATGAGCAATGGGCTTGACTATGTAAAAACGCGGACCACTGGGCCTGACTAGTTGACTCCGCGTTTTTAGTACTATAGTAGATTGCCACCACACGGGGTTCTCGCCTTTTCGAAGTATATGATTATTTTAAAGTAAATTAAGCACATATTGCTTGAACAAATAGTCAAATATTATGTCAGGATGAAAATGTTATACAGCAAGTAAGGAGTGCAATTTAAAGAGACACTAATTAGTTTTGAAGCATATGACTTTCGATAGATTAATAAAGAATGCAACAATATACTGACTTTCATAAAATGATTTGAAATAATGTGTCCCGTGGTTATGGATTTTTCATTCGAAAAGTAGAAAAATAGAACTCCTTTTTAGTTACAAATGCAAAACGAGCAAATATATATATATAATGTTTTATGTCTCTGTATTTTGTGATTTGTAGATTCAACCTTTTTATATCTAGGTAATTTTTTTTATTATTAAATCAGAGTAAAAATTTCTACTCTATTAATGCATTTATGTCTTGTTCCCGAAGGATTGTCTAGTGAAAGGGGGATACAGAAAAACAAAATTATGATTCAAAAATTAACTAATGCTTCCATTCATATAGAAAGTGAGTAGTTACAATCCTCAACTCAAGAGTGAAGAAGCGACTACAGGAAAGTTTCATTTGCACTGGGGGTTCTAATAATTCTTTTTTTTTTTCCCTTAAACAAGGGAATCTGCGTTGAGATATATAGTAATCCTAGATAGATAATTATCTAACTTATTTTATGTTTAATTTAAATTTACATCGCATACTTTTTGAAAGTTCAAATTAGTTAATAAAAGAAAAAAAAAATAAGTATTACTAATATTACACGGACATTTGAGTATTTAATCCTAGACCTGTCTCTAACTAATGAATAATGTATGTGTCCTCTTGGATTTCAGGCAGATAAGCAAAAAGGCTTAATATATTTCCAATACATAAGTTGTTTGGCTCTCACATTGAACTTGTTACATCACAGTTGGAGCGTCCCTTCACAGTCATATTCCACCTCGGAGTAAAGAAACCCAGAGGGGGGTTGGAGTTTGTTGGTGGCATAAAGAGGGGAAACGAAAATGTCACTCCTGACTCGGTGACATATAAAGGATTGATTGCTGCCGTTAAAGGTTTCGGCTTCCGTTTAAAGAGAATGTGGTAATGAGACTCCTGTAGAATACCGCGACTTGCTCACAGAGATCAAGAGTGATGAGCAAGTGGAGGGAATGGTGCAACTAGCATCTGAAAGAGGATCAATTCATCCGTACGTTGAGGGAAGGGGTGATAGTGAGTGGGAGGGAGAATACGATGACGAGATGATGGAGATGATAAGGGAGGAATGGCCAATGAAGACTGATGTGTATTCTGAAGAGGATGGGCCTGAGTGGGACGTTCCGAGTCCTGATGAAGACTCAGACTCTGCATAACTGATGGCACCCCCTCCATTGATGATTTCCAGTCAGAGCCAGGCAATGCTGAATGTTTTGAGGCCACAGGCAATAAGAGGCAAATGAAGGACAGAAGGATTGGGCACTCCCACAATGTCAGTGGAGGGAAAACGATAAGTATGGAAAATAGAAAGAAGGAGAAGGATGAGGGTGGGGAACCTGCCAACCAAAATGATGTCGTTCAGTTGAGTTGCCAAAGGTGGGAAAGAGTTGAACATCATGAGAGCTCCTGCAAAGCTACAACTGAAGTTGAGGATGAAGGGGACCTTTCTTCTGTAAGTATTGGGTATTTGCATTATCTTAATGGTGCAGTCCTCAAAACTAATGCGAAATTTCAACGTGGTCCAGGTGAAGAGAGATAGAACTGTGGAGACTGACCAAATACCTACAAAAACAAGCAGAGGAAGTGGATGTGCTTCAAACCCAGGAAGGGATCCTGCAGAAAGAAGCAGAGGATGGGGTATAGCTTCAAGTTTAAGAGACAGCAAAGGTTCGAGATCGGGAAGGCGACGCAGCTTCCACTTCAAGAAAGGGCAAGGCATCAAATTCTGGAAGGAGCATATCTTCAACTTCACAAAGCAGCGCTACTTTGAGTTCAGGAAGGGGCAGAGGTTTAATTTCAGGAAAGGGCACAACCTCGGGTTCAGAAAGAGACACGATTTTGAGTTTAGGAAGGGGTAGAGGTTCAAGTTCAAGAAGGGGCACAACTAACATGGGCGCAAGTCCAAGTTCAGGAAGGGGCATAGCATCTAGTTCTCGAAGCAGCTCGACTTTGAGTACAGGAAGGGGCAGAGGTTCAACTTCAGGAAAGGGCGCAACTGTGAGTTTAGGAAGAGGCACAACTAAAATGGGCGCAAGTTTAAGATCAGGGGCGGACAAAGTTTCTTCAGATCCACAAAGCAGCTCGGCTCTGAGTATAGGAATGGGCAGATGGTCAACTGCAGGAAAGGGCGCAACTGTGAGTTTAGGAAGGAGCGTAACTGAAATGGACGCAAGTTTAAGATCAAGGACGAACAAGGGTTCAAGCTCGGCCAGGACTGAAAACATCTAGTTCATGATAAACTAAATCAAGTTCAAGTTCAAGTTCGCTCAAATGTTCTTCCATCTTTCTGTTAGGTGACTTGAAATCAACATGTGCTCATGAAACAATGTTTGGGTAATATATGTTGCAGATGCAAGGCAGAAACGCATAACAATGAATTCAAGATTGCGGCACGGTTAGAAAATCACGACCGAAAACATCCAGGGGAGTTGTTCTAACTCAGGATTGTAAAGGAGCAATTTTAGGACTAGTTTGAATCTCGAATTTCTTGTTGATATCCGTTTTTGTTTGTTTGTCATGATTTGTTAGCTGAATGAATACAGAAAATGTGAAGCTACTGCTCTATTACTATTAAGGATGTCATCGGCAGCTTTTCTATCATTTCAAGCTGCGTTTGGTCGACCGGATAAAAGCCAGGATAGGATATGTTTTATCCTATCCTGTGTTTGCTGGTGGTCCAGGATACGATAAGGTCGGATATAGACCGGATAAAAAAATCCGAGAGGGGAAATGATAGATTCGGATAGGATTTTTAATATCTATTTTTCCAAAAACCCTACGCTCCACTCGCTGTCATCTTCAACCCCACACCTTATGCGTTTTCACCAAAAAAATTTCTCGGCTTTTTTTCCTTCACCGACTCCTCCAGACCCGTGAATAAAAAAATAAATAAATAAAAATTATCCAATCCGACTTTAAATTCATAGTCCACCAAATAGTGGACAGGATATGAAGAAATTCCAAGATTTCTTATCCTATCCTATATAGTCATATCCTATTTAGAAATTCAAACGATTAAACGCAGCCTTAGTGTATAAAAAATATTTTAATGCCAATTGTCTTCCTTACAAAAGTCAGCACTGTTGACAAGTAGTCATTAAAGCTTTAGAAAATATCATGCCCGAAATACCCTGTGTGAGTTGATTGACGAGCCCTATCATACGCACGGAAAAGAAGAAAAGGATAAGATATTAGAAATTCCTGAACTGTTATAAAATATTTAGTCAGATCTCTCAATATTTTTTTTGTGTAATTGAATCCCTAAACTATTTGTTATGTTCGAGTCGGTCGTTTCATTAAAGATAGATGCTGATGTGGCATCTTACGTGGCAAATTATAATACAAAAATTTGCTGTCAAAATTTCAAAAAGTAAAAATCTAGAAAAGGGCGAAAATTTGAAAAATGAAGGAGAAAAAACATCAAACAAAAGTTCATATTGGAGAAATGCATGCGTCTCCATCTAAAAGTAGTTTTGAACTGGGTTGCATTCGTTTTGCCTGAAGACGAAGTCATTTTGCAATAAACCAATTTCATCCATGAAATTCATGAGAAATGCATTTGTCTCCTTCTAGTTTTGCCTATAATTAGATAGTTGCATCTTTCACTCACCTCGATCCTCTCCACTCGCTCACGAAGTTTTCTAGAGAAGCTGGAGATTATGCTCTTCAATTTTCTTCTAACAGGCTGTCCATGATAGCACATACGGTATTACATGGCATTAGTCATCTTCATGTTATGTTATCGACTTATGTAAACTCATTCTTTCACCCAAAGGAAGAAAATGAAACATTTACATGAACTCAATCCGAAGTATCTCACCACGAGAAACTGAAATATATAAGCAGAGAACATTGAAGTGTAGTAAGTGAAAACCACTTAAATACAAATATTTTCTATCCCTCTTTTTTTTTTGGGCATGATAGAGATCTTTTATTGCTTATATTGAAAGTAGCAGGAGGACAACCTCAAAGAAAGTCCATGTTTGAAACCCGATATCTTCAACGCCGCGTGGGCTTGAACAGCTGCTTTAGCAGAGAAAGCCCAATCTTGTTGGGCTCCTAGTTAAGAACCCAAATGCTTCAATTAGCCTGTTCACATGAATAGTTCTTCGGTCGAATGCACAACGTACAACGTGCAAAAGTTCCCATTTTTCCAGCAGTCAACGCCCATGTTGCATCTCCTTGTTTTTCCCCCTAAATAAGCAATACAAATTGAGAAGCATGACTATCCATGGAGTCCACTTGAAATACGTATGATAGACCTATCGTCGAGCTATAAAGCACGGTGCGCCGGTTCAGAAATGGCCAACTTAAAGAACGTGACGAGCCAAATGGTCTTTTCTCCTATAGTTGGCAGGGCAATCCACTATAGGACACTTGAAAGGCCTCTGCAAATGAATTTAGCATATTGACACAGATACAAAGCATACCAAACCTCTAGATATCAATAGAACAAAACGAACGATGCTTCAAACCTTAAAATAGAACATGCGTGACCGAGGCTGACTTGATGGATCTTCTCAGGTGGTCCCCCAACCTGATACTAGTCCAATCAAGATACAAGAATGCAGCCTCTTGCCTTTTGGAGTTCTTTATGGTGGGATCCAATGCGTCACGCCATTATCGTATCATAATCAGATGAGCCAACATACTTTATCCTGCAAGGTCTTGATTTCAGTATAGGTAAACTCGCAGTAGACAAATGGAAAAGAACTTAACAGCTCCATTTTTCGACCAAAACTAAAACTATTTTATCATAGAAATCTATCTGTAAAACCAGACCGCAATAAAAGATTGATGCTTTCTCATAGGTGCTGCCATGTGATGATGCTCCACAAGTTCACGGCACTATATTTTTAGGTAATCGCAATTCCACAGCCCAGAAAATCATGCAAATCCCCAATGATAATATCCAAATTGCCATTTCTGACACCTCATTAGAAGTTATAAATGTGAAAAGTTTAAAAGCAAAGCCCACAACCGAGCACTGTACATCCAAGCCACCTATTCAACAAGACCAGTGCGACTGTGATCAGAAACCCTCCACTTTACAAACTGAACCTCACTGTCGACCACCAAAATGACAGATATAATCTAATCCAAACTTGACTGAAATTTTCTAGGTACTCGCTTTCACATTGCATTATCAAGAACACAAAAGAACTCTGGGGGGACAAACAGAGAGCTCAGTATACCTCGAGTGAATGGCCCTGCATATGCTGCTTCAAGTGCGCAAGTTTCTTAAACGTCGCCCCGCATTCTTCACAAGTATCAGCTTTCACTCCCTCCTCCTCCTCAACCCCTTGAGCCATTGCTGCTTCCATCTCATCCTGTTAAAGACCAAAGCAACATGAAAACCAGTTCACAACAGCCCCAATCATGGTGGACATTCTTAGGCGAGCACATTCTGCAACGTAAAACCAGCAATTGCTGATCAAACCATTCACATCGTAGCACCAGAACTAGCAGCCCAAAAACAAACCGAGCCGCTTAGGAAGCATCGGAAGGCAACAAAGCGAAGAGAACCGAGTAAAAAAAGGAAAGGACCTTGTGGCGCGATTGGACGTGAGAAGTGATGATGGACTTCTTGGACCTGCAGATTCCACAGAACTCGCAGTAGTAACGCCTCATGTCTCTGAACACAGGGCCTGCTCTATCGCAGCCGTCTTCTTCACCCATCTCGCTCTCGCTGCTGTTGCAGAGCTTAACCCTACCAACAGGAGATGACACTCTCAGACTAGTCTCAAGGTTTTGTAAAGGAAGCAAATGTCATATATATATATATATATATATATATAGAGATATAGAGAGAGAGAGAGAGAGAGAGAGATTAGGGGTAAGCATGGTCTGGGTGGGCGGTTCCCGACTAAGGACTGGTTTCGAAAAATTGGAACAGGAACCGCCCATAGATCCCCACCCGGGAACCGGACCAGCGGTACTAAAAACACTGAATGATGCGATACCACAATAAGGCATGGTAACAAGGCATGAACCGATGGAACCAAAAACACACCGAAACCCGCACTCACTGATAACGTTTTTGATCAAAGCTTCAGAAACTTGAACCATCCCTCATCTTTAGTAAGAGGGAGTTCACACCATTAGGAAGCAACGCAGAAATATATCAAAAAAAGCGCTGATCGCATCATATCTTGCAATTGCAATCGTTAACTACTGAACAACGTCACACAATCCAACCAAAGAAGAGTCCGGCACGCATCGAACGAACAAAACGGGTCGCGGCGTTCGTAAACGGCCGGCCATACGCGGATTGAGCTCGAACTCCACAAAAGCCGAACGACGACGCGGAAAATGACGAGACTTTCAAACGACCGTAAGAATCAGAAACAGGGCAAAAGCTTAACAGATTCGAACCCGAAACGAATCGAAGCAAATCCAACGCGAATCGACCTAAATCGATGCCTTGTTGCAGGCTCTCCTTGCTCCCTCCTCTCTCGCCGATTGATGGATCTAGGGTTTCCTAGCTGATGAGGTTTTAGAGAGAGAGAGAGAGAGAGAGAGAGAGAGAGAGAGGGAGGTTGCTGCTAGGGTTTTGGAGGGAGGGAGGGAAAGATTGCGAGCGGGCGAGGACGAAGGAGGAAGTGAACGGGAAACGGTGCCGTTTCGGTTGTGATTTTTCTTTGGGCCTGTGTTGGGCCCGGTCGCTGTGGGAACTGGACGGGCTTTGAAATGGATCGGGTGATCCGGCTTCGGGCCCACCCGAAGTTTCGGATTACGGGTTTTTTTTCCCGGATGCGGGATGTTTCGGATTCGGGTCGGATGATGTTGGTGCTATTTTTACTTTTTGGGGAAATTACACGAAACTTCCCCCAGAAAAACTTTAGCCCCTAAATTTTCAACAGCTATATATTACCCTTCAACCCAAAAAAAAAAAAAAGGAAGAAAAGAAACTGCTATATATTAGCTCTTGAGTCTTTCATCTCAAAGTTTTTCTTGAGAGTATTCTTGAAGATTTTGATAATCTCAGCATGATTTCCAAATACCAACAAGTCGTCGACATATAGACAACTAAGTACGCATCTAATGGTTTGTGGATTTAGTGTATACACACTTGTCAAACTCATTGATTTTATATCCATTTTGAATAATCACATGGTCAAACTTTTCTTCGTTTCAAAGCCAAGAAACGAGCGGTGCGATGGTTCGACTGTGAGTACTAGTAGATGAGGCTAGGGTATCAGTTTAGCTAGGGTTCTTTTGAGCGTCGTGAGCATGAGGGCAAAGAGGCCGAATGAGCTTCCTTCTCTATTTTAGTATGCCGACCATGAGCTTCATGAGTAGAGTGAAAGAAAATTATAAGAAAAAAATTATGTATATATCCGGATGGGTGTTTCCACATCTAGAACTCATATCTAGATTGATATTCACCTATTTTAATAAATTGGAAATGGGAACTGGACCGATCCTTATTAGAACTGTTGGTTTCCGACGGATCTTTTGCACGCTCCTATTTGATGTGTGATTTATATATCCTCACACATGATATCAGTGGAAAGAGGCCGAGCGCCCCATGGAATTCTTCGCATCGAATTTACATAGTTACGTTCATTTTGTGTGTTTGCTTCTAATGGTGTTCCGATCACTTTCCGCATGCTAAGTGAGGTTCATCTCTTCTACTCTCGATTTATTTAAAGATAAGTCATCTATTCTGAAATTAAATGACTTGATGGAAAACGTTTCCAAAATCACTTCCTCTTGATCTAATCCAAGTGCCAATATTGTCCTCTCTCAAGTTCTAGCCACAATGCTAACCTTAGCAAGATTATACGTCGAAATAACTATATCCTATATCCCCGATATCATAACATAATGTCTATCTTTTATCCAATTGGTATTCAACAGCAATTTTCAACATGACGTATGCGTCTTAGAATAATCGATTTTCAGGAAATACGTTGCAGTTTATTCTAAATTCCATATACACTAAAAACCAGCTCACAAAATCATGTCTCAGACTAGTTGGGTTTCTAAATTTGAACTAAATAAGTCACATATTTTAGTAATTTCTTCTTTGTCATGTCAAATTTGATATCCTTGACATTCCAATTCGAAACAAACATCATCATATCGTAATCCTATCCCATCTCGCTCAATCAAATCAATTCCACACCAAAGTCCAGTCAAGACAAAGTCATTGCAATTTGCAAGGCAAACCCCACACTCCATCCTCATCCCCACCTCGTTGATGATGGTTTCCTTCAGAAAATTCAGAGATCTGGCCCCTCCCAACAGCGATGCAACAACCGCTCTCCCAGTCCTGGAGATAGCAAAAACAAGAACTCCCACAGTCAATCTTTGTTTAACATAAACATAAAATTCATGCCCGATATAAAATATGATGTTAGACTTAAGTAAGTCATTAAACTATTTCGTTTGAACTTTAGGACATTAAAATACAGGGTATTTCCTGGAGAGAAGAAAGAAAAACTGTCTCCTCAATTGAGGGGGCTGAGCATATTGGCACCAGCACATTAAAATAAGGAATGCGGTCCTGTCAGCTCGTTAGATATATACATCTAGACAGGCAGGGCGGCTCCAGTCGGAAACTCTATTTCCCCTGCTAGGGCCATTCAAGATGAAGTCATTGCAATTCGCAAAGGCAAACCACACACTCCATCTTCATCCCCCACCTCGCTGATGATGGTTTCCTCCACAAAATTCAGAGATCGGGCCCCTCTCCCTTCAAAGACGCAACAACCTCTCCCCCAGTCCTGGAGATAGCAAAAACAAGAGCTCCCACAGCCAATCTTTGTTCAACATGAACATAAAATTTAGGCCCAATAGTATAAAATGATGCGTGGACCCACACGATATCTATCCAAGAGAATGATAACACCCGTACGGGTAACATCTGTCACTCCAGTCTTTTGTTAGCTTCTAAGTCGATCAATCTTTGGACTCTCTCCAAATCAAAGATATGCAATCGAGATCTTAGATAAAAATAAGATCTGAGAATAGCAAAGCTCGGAACCCCACTCGAGATATGCTACTTGGGGGTTTCTTGATTCTATCCGAATCCCAAATCCCCCACGTGGTCGTTGAAGGTGTTGGCTTCGATGGATAGCAACGTGGAATAGGAAAAGCTGAGTGGGAGAATTCAACAAAGGCGCACCACAAAATTTCCTAAGAGAAAAACAATCAAAAAAAAAAAAGCCCCCGAACAAAATCAATTGATTGATAAGTAATTATATATCAGGTCTATTCCTTAAAAAATCTCAAACCGGCGCACTTATATCGCATCCATAAAAAGTCCCGAGCCGATATACACATGCCACATTTGCCCTAATCTCGTCATAAGATTTCGGTGGATTTTTCATAAGTGTACCGAGTTTAGAATTTTTGGGGTAATATGGTTCGGCTTATCAATTTATGATTTTTTATGACGTGAAAATTAATTTGAGATAAATATATTATGGATACATCAATTTGAGATTTTCTATATTTAATCGGGATCTAGTAAACCTCACATTCAATGTATATCTCTTTAGAGGTTATCCGAGGTAAGCATGTCCTCTCAGAGATATCTCAGGGATAATTACAATTTTAGAAAAACAATCAAAGTGATTAATTTGTGGCTTAGAGGTTAAGGCATTGATTGATTTTTTAAGCAATTTTTTTTTTTAAAAAGAAAAGCAAGTTAAAGCGGGTAGATATTAATGAAGTAAGAGAATTTGTAAAAGGAATGTGCAAAGCACAAGCAGACCCGTGGGAAGTCTAGACTTCTCATCTTATTATCCCAAACACTAAAGGCTACTATACATGTTTATCCGAAGATTGTCGATCGAAATTGACATAATGTCTACCTTCATCACCCAAGAGACTCCAAATTTCCTTCAAATCTTTTTCTTTCTTGGTGAGAGGGAATAGGAAGAGAACATAGGGACAAGCTTCCGGGGAAATCCCTTCCTTATATTTTCTTCTTGAGCATCACAAGGTCATGCACCGGATCAATGGCGGGTAGATATTAACGGAGCAAGAGAAATTGTAAAAGGAAGGGGAGATAATGCCGTCGAAAAACGACAAAGCGTTTTGGGGTCCCCCGAAAGGGACGGGTGCGAAGTGGTCGCTCCGACGAAAGTCGCCACTTCCTTATCCACATTTTTGTACCCGAGAATCGACAGCAACTTCGGATATTGTCGCCTAACCACCGCCCGCACAGACGTGCCATGCTCGCACGATTGGACTGTGGCTGACGTTGTTGGTGTTGTGTGAATTGATGATTCTTCTTCGTCTTCGTGTTATTGCTTTCTTGAGAAGGAAGTTGTGGTTGTGGGGAGGAAGATGGGACTGAAGGCGACCGTCAGCCATCACACGTTCTGTACGCTGCGATTCAGCTGCTCTTGTGAACAGATCTGATGATGAAGAAATAATGCGATTACGGATAGGATGTCGTCCCCTGGCTTTGCACGACTTGTAGCATCAATTCGAGCCACGAAATCGCAACTATATTTGGTTAGACAGGCCACCCCCTTCTTTCGATTCTCTTGTTTTGTTTGCCGATAATATGATTAGTCATCGATGTGGAAAGCAAATTCTATCTACCGTTCCTCGAAATTCAAGTCTGCACCCTCGATTTCTCCGACTCCAAAGGAACTTTTTTCTCGAAAATATTGCTCAAGTGACTACCTATAAAAAAAAAAGGTAGGTGGTGTAGCAGATTCATCGGTATCGGAGTTCAAAGAAGCATGTAAATTACATACGTCGAGCAAGCAAATGCACGAGCACTTTCACAAGTTCCCGAAGATCCGAATCTCATACATTGGTGTACCATCAGGTCGCAGACACAAAATGACATCTAAAAGTTTTCGTGTGGCACAGCATTCGCGTGAGAAACGCGATGAATTACGTCGTATCGGGACATTTTTTTTTTTTTGGGAAAGGTACGGGGTGCATGTGTATTGCTTTATAGGGCCTTTAGTTTATTAGTGGGTGTTTGATGGGGAGAAGGATTAAAGATTAAACTCAAGATCTTGGAACTATACCGTCCTACTCTGTCGGCCTTTTCCTTTGCTTCTTTATTGAACCTTGAAGTTGAAGCGTTGTCCCCACATGGCATGTCTCTCTCTACCACTTTGAATGTCGTGAAAAGAGAAAGTTGAGAACTGCTGACTAAGGTTTATACTTTCACCATTTACAAGTTTAGAATACCAAAACAATATCAACTTTTGACTCTTATGAACTAGCGATAGACTTAGTTGATAAGAGTGAAATTTGGTGAAACAGTGAAAAGAGTAGTCGCCAACTTGATGAGTAGTGACAATTTCAAATATTTAAGCTCTTCTAGATAAATGTTGACAACTTAAAGAGCATCGACAACCATTAAAGTTATCGAAACAAACGTCAGTTGTTTGGAATGAAGTCATCGACATCGACATTGACATGTAACTGAGGGTAAGTGGTTCAAGATCGATCGGCCCAAATTTCACCTAGAACTTACTCTATTGGAACCGGTTTCCTAGATTTTGAAAGTTTGAACCTACCCTATATACCCTAGAACCTGAAACCTGCCCTGTCAATCGGTTTCAAGATCTACCGGGAACCGGCCAATTTCTTTTTCTTTTTTTTTTTTTTTTTCATTTTTGTCCTTTTTATTGTTTCATTTTTAATTATGCAAAATGAAACCTAAATTATAAGACTTCGGTCCTCAATCATCCATGAAAATTTGTTCCTAATTCTAACCACCCGAAATCAAAAGAAACAACAAATATAATTAATCAGTTAAAATAATTTTAAATTGAGGCTCCATTTTTTATCCGATTCTTTGATTCCTAGTTTAGTTTACCAAACCGCACAGCACCGATTCCACTTTTTTTGGAACTAGTAACCGCAGGAACTTGGGATCGTGCTTGTTCCTATGGCGTGTTTAGTCCGATTCATGGTTCTACCCTGAACAGATGCTCACCCTTACATGTACCTACCTAGTAGCGATATTTTTGGATATTTAATCTCCTTGTGAATAAGTATTGTTGTAACTTCTTGTAAATTTAGTAACCATTTGAAGATGAGAAGTCGTGGCGAAGTGAAGATACGTAGATGTGAATGCATGTTTAAAACTATCGAAGAACTACTTATAGGGAGTTCACACTAGTGTTTGTGCAAATTCCGACATTGTATCTTTATTTTACAATAAATCCATCGGTTCATTTGTGTACCTATGATATTTCCTATCCAAAACCGCCACAGAATTTGTCAATCTTAACAAAATCGAAAAATCACTTTTGGTGACAGTTATTTTGTCGTCGAAGCAAATGCCCGCGCAACACTGTGAAATGAAACGTGACTCACATTTCATTGGAAAATGGTCGGTCACAATGAACCAAACCTTGGAAAAATTAAAAGTGCAATCAAGTCAAGTCGTGCAATCGAATCTAAATAAAGGCGATTCATTCGGCACGCGAGTTTTGACTTGAAACTGTAGATTCAAAACTCAATACTCGGCTCAAGTCGAATCGAGCTTTTAATCTTTTTTGCATTCATTCATATCTACAAGATTACTTTTTCTTAGCTCGAATTCAAGTAAAAAGCTTGTTTCGAAACTCATTAGATCCACGAGGAAACGAGATAAACGCAGATGATCTTTTCGCGAGGTGTGGAGCAGCCAATGCTCCACGGTCGCTGCTTGACCATGTCTTGTCCCGTTCCCCCACCAAATTCAATTCATCAATCATCAAACACTCGCAGTCAAAACGCAAGTGGCACGACAAGAGTAGATCTTCCCCTTCTAAATTAATCAGAAACGGGAAAAGTGAGCAAAGCTTAGCAGATAAGGACGGGGGATCATCGCTCTTATCAACTCAACTCACCACGTCCACATCAAGAACCTCATCTGGGTTTCTATCTTTTTAATCAAGTTGAAGATAAACCCCCCGGTCCAGAACCGGTCAATTCCCTATGCTGGGACAGAGTCGGATCGACAGGAGATATGTTTCTTTAATCCCCCTCTGAACTCCAAATCACTGTGCTAATGATGTGACTGATCCTGCCACTGTAGTCCGAACTACGAAGCATGAACAGAGTAGAACAGAGCCCACACACGAAAAGGGCAATTAGCATTTATAATCCGAGAGAATGAGATAATACAGAGAGATATGAAGGACTTGACAAAAAACGATAATCAACAAAACAAGCCCCAAGCGCCACAACCCACCCACCAAGATCGATCAGTCCTCCTTCCACGTTCTTGTTTTCTTCCTATACAGAATCTGCATTTGCGTTGCAAAATACTTAAGAATGCTTACTGAAAACTCCATTTACAGAGAGGGAAATCGAGAGTCGTCAGGACCACAAAACAGAGACCATAAATCTCTCCCGCCAACCAATATTTACACCTTGAGAAGAAGGGTAATCATCAACAATGGAAATGAACACAAGATATATTCACACATCGAGTCAGATTTGAATCGCAGGCCGACCGATTGCTGAACCACCCACCAGCCAAAAAAATCACTTCTCAAAAAATTTCGAGCTGAGTCGACCCGGGGAGGACTCAGAAGCTTGCGTAGCCTTCACATGACCAGCTCAGAGACCCACCCCACGTCCGGACCAGAACCGGACCCGAGCAGGTCAGCGCCGTCGAGGGAGTTCTCCTTGCTGAGCTTGGCGTACATCTTGGCCCTCAAATCTCTCCCGGACTGGACCCTCTCCATCGGGGGCTCCTCCTCGCAGCGGCGATGGTGAGCCTCCCACAGATCGAAGAGCCCACCGCCAAGCTGCCCGTACCGCGGGGAAGACTCGGCCCTCGGGGTCGACGGTGCCGCGAGGTAGCACCCGGGTCGGAGCGGGGACCCGTAGAGGGACCCCCCCTTCTGCCCTCGCGGGCTCATCTTCATCTTGGCGATCTGCATGCTCCTCATGCATGCCACGAGCTCGCTCGCCGAGCCGGGCGACCCGCAGCAGCCGCGGTGGTTCGGGGACACCGGGGGCGAGTTGGTCGGGGGTGAGATCGAGGGCGAGGTAGAGGTCAGGATCGAGGTCGGCGACGACGATACGAAGGAGGCAGACCAGGGCTTGGTGAAGTAGGAGTCGAAGGCCGCCGCCGCAGAGGGGCGGACAGGGGACCCGAATTCGGAGTCCGCGGCGCTCTTGGGGCTGTGCTGCTGCTGCTGGTGCTGATGCTGGGTGGTGGGTAGGATCCTGAGCTGGTCAGGGGAGTGGGCGAAGAAGCAGACGCGGCGGCGGCAGCTCTGCCCGTCCTTGCACGCCTGAGTCCTGTATCGCTCCGGGTGGAGCCAGCACTCGAACACGCCGTGCGCGAACTCGCACGAGTCGCCCTTCTTGCACGCACCTGCCCCAAAAAACCGAGAAATCCCACTTGAATAACAAGGAACACAACCAAACTTAATCCCGCAAAAAACCCAAATGTTCAACAAGAGATGCGCAACAACATGCGAAGGCTCGAAACCATCATCGACATTTCCACTCAAAATGAAAACCCATGAGAAACCAAGATTTCTTTTTTCCTTAATCTGGCAAAATTTCAAGAACGGTGCAGACAAACGTGAGTGGGCTAGGCAGAAACACCTCCTACAAATAAAGAGGCAAAACAAAACCGGCCCACATCTATGGTGCAGCCGGAAAATCCATAAAATAATCCAAAACGGGTAAAAAAAAAAACTCAATCTTTTTTAATCAAATCGCCAGATACCAAAAATGGGTCACCTGGTCTTCACCCAAAAAAAAAAAAAAATGGGTCACCTGGGCAGCTCCTGAATCCAGATAAAAATGTGCAGATCCGAACAAAACTACGCGAGAAGATGTAGTTTTTTCTTTTTAACGCATCGCGTATTGTTATTATCATTATTATTATTTTCCTTACCTTTGCGGAAATCAGGGCATGCAGTGCCGGAGTAGAGGAACCGGCGTGGGTCACGGCGGCGCGCCTTCTCGCCGGGGTGCGCGTAGGGACACTCCGTCCAGTCGTGCGACCTCCCGCGCGCGCACTTCCTCACCTTGAACTCGTACATCCGGAACTCGTCGCACCCCAGCACTCCGTCCTCCCCCGTCCCGCCCCCATCCTCCTCCTCCTCCTCGACGTTCGACGGCAGGTACCGCCGCAGCGCCGTCAGGTCGTAGCGGCACTCCACCCCCGCCCCCGCCCCGGCATTGCCGCCGTACCCGGCGGTTGGGGAGAACGGCCCCCCGCCGCCGGAGGCCGCGGCCGCCGGGTCGTCGAGTGGGTCCCACGCGGGGATCTGGACGGTCGGGGTGGAGCGGCCGTGGTGGTCGCCGGTCATCGTCATCATCATCATCTTCGTACCCTTCTCCTTCTTCTTCGTCTTCTTCTTCTCGATCTTCACTCGCCGGACATGGAGTCCAGTTTGGTTGAGTGCAAAGAGGCAATGCGATGCAGAGTTAGTAGGGGGGGCTTCCCTTTTATGAGAGGGTGGAACTAACCGTGGTTGGGTTGGTTCTTGACCGTGGTTCCGTGGGCCTAGAAATCTGCCGCCTCCACTTCCTACTGCGGTTAAGATATTGCGGGGGGCGAGTGATCGGGTCACCGGGGGGGTCACGGTGTTTTTGGGACACGTGGAGGGACGGGATAGGCGAGAAGCGTGACGGGCGGGTGAGGTTGGAGGGGAGCCTGTGGATAAGAGAGAAAGGGACTGCTGCCGTGGCACTCGGATTTTATAGGAGGGAAAGGGGGGCGGGTTGATGGTTGTCGAAATCACGGGATAAACGGTGGGAGGGGGGAAGGGGGGATGTGACGTGGATTCCGGGGTATTAAAATTAAATATAAAAAAAAGGATAAAAATTTTGGAAAGTTCATTTAGTAAATTAATACATTGCAACGGTGGTTAGGTTAATTAATTAAGGCCCTCCTTACGTTTTTTTTCTTATTTATATTTTTCGATCCTGTCCGACCCTTATTGTAGTAGGATTGATCGGCTCCCGATCCAGACCAATTCCCAGTTTCCTGAACCAGCGATCGGACCGATTGGCCGATTCGGTCCCAGTTTAGGCGATTCCCGATTCGGTCAATCCATCTTAGTCATCCCTACCTTGTTGAGCACCCGATTAATTCCCATTTGATATAGTAGGCGATTGATCTAACTTTGATCACAATCGGTGGCTAGGGCAAATAATTGTGCTGTCGACAACAAGCATGTTTATCATCCAAATAATTATTTAAGGTGTGTTCATCTCGCCGAAAATAAATAAATTTGGACACATTTTCCTAAAAATAATGGTTCGAATCGCTTATAAAAATGAATGGGTGAAATATATTTTCATCGTTCACGAAGATATTTAGGCATAAATTGTTATCAATAATGAAAAATATTTTCATTAACTAATCATTTCAAGAGATATAAGTGATCATTTTCAAGAAAATATTTTCATGAAACAGACGGACCCTTATATTGTCCACGAACACATTAATTCTTGTCGATGATGAATCACAAACTTAGCAATTTTTTTCTTCCTTTTTGGGGGTTAGAACAAACTTTAGATTCCAACTAAACTCTAGATCAAAGGTTATTACAGAGAATAGAAGATGTGGTTCTTATTCTAAGAAAAGCTCAATTTGCAAGCTTGTGGGATCCGTCACTGTCAGGTTTGCGAGTTCACGTCAAACTCCATCTCGAATTGTAGAATGCCGAATACCCCGAGGGCAAAGACCCTAATCGCAATCTTACCATTTATAAAGCCTATCCAACGTGCTCGCTGATCCATATCTAGTGGGTTTTTCTTTGGTCGGCATATCTAGAGGGTTGAAAAAAGGGTAAAGGGTAAATTTACATAATGACAATGAGTCGTTTTGCACGTTTTGATGAGATATTTTTGTCCTTAGCTGGAGTCTTTTTCAGCCAATTGGTGAATATATAAATGCAATTTGACTCAAAAATGTGTGATTTCAACACGTGAATTTTTGTTGAAGACATTGATGAGAATCCAATGTCGGATGAAAGATCTCCATATCAAATGCGAAACACTGTAGAAATAGAGGGAAAAGGATAATGTGTCAGCCAAGAATTTGACAAATAGAAGTAATTTTGGAAGAAACAAAAGTTAGGAGGTGGTCAAATGTGGAAGTGACTGTAGAGTTTTTACTGTAGAGTTTTTATAGAGTTTAAATGGTCAAATTTTTTTTATTGAAAAAAAGATTCTATTTATTTCTCATAATAATGCTTAAAAGGTACATAAAATTTTTAAACCTAGCAAATCCCAAATAACTGCAGAACAAACAACTAGAAGCACACTCTTATCCCTCAAAAACAAATATGCTATCGCAAACGTTCGGCATCCAATCACCAGATTCAGTAATAAGCACATAACTTACAGTGTGTGTATAGGTTCAAGTTCTCATCATTATTGTGGTGCAGAGACACCAACATTAATATGTTAAAAGTAAGGGTGAGCGGTTCCAAGTTCCACCTAGAACCTGAAACCTACTTTCGGATACGGATTCTTCATTTTTTGGAACCTGGAACCTACCCGTTGAAACGTAGAACCTGAAACTTATCCTATTATAGGTTCTAAGGTTGGTTTCAAGTTTGGTTCCAGGTTCCAACAGGTTTTTTTTTATTTTTAGTTAAACAAAATAAAAATAAAACATTTATCAAAGAGAATACAAAATACTAGTTATTGAAAAGTCACATTTTTCTTAATAGAAATGGGATAGAATGATAAATAGCAATTACTAGAATGCAATACATATGACTTTAAATTCCAAGGTAAGACAGCAGAAAAGAAAATGCAATTTGAATCTTAAGCAGTTTTGGATGGAAGGATATACGACATTCCCCCAGTAATCCTAAAAAGAACAGAAAACTGTACATACACATTCGCTTGAGGTTAGTAATGTAGTCATCCATGATAGCCAATAATGCGAGACAAAGATATTATGCTGAAACTATTTGTAAGCTTGTGCAAATAAGCATTATTAAGAGCACTCACGGGCATTCAAGGCAGCTGAACAAACCTAAATATGTAAAACAAACTTGTTCCTCTACTTTTATATGCTTTGAGAACAATTTGACTCGATGGCACTCCCTAGTTAATGACCTAAAGCCCCTAAAGAAACAGAATGAAAGTGTTAGTGTCCAATAAAAGCATTAAATAATCATGCTATATAATTGCTAGAGTTGGAAATTCATTTTGTTTTCTTATAATTGCATCATGCCAAATTCTATGTATAACACAAATTTGCCTAACAACAACTGGAAAAAAAAATCTGCAAAATCCCCCCCAAAAACAGAACATCAGGAACAACATGGATGCTAAACGAAATCTCATCCGACTTTATAAACTCACTACATAATAAATCAATCAACACACTACATAAAAATCAATCGTGTAACGTATCTGATTTCTCAGAAACCAAGTTCAATGGAAAAATGGGCCACATTTACTCAGTCCTATCTTCAATATCTCAATTTGCGTTTCAATTTACCAACCCTAGGCTCACCTGTTCCCACGTAGCCATTGCTTTGCAGAAATTGAAATCGAAAGACAAACCTTCAAGTTCTCCAGATTTTGAATCTTTCTGTCAAACAAAAACCCATTTCACACTCAAAGAAAACCAAAGAGAAACGCAACTGCCACAAATGGCGGGAAGATACAAATGACCCACCCATTTGGATACGGTGTCGGGAGGGAAGCTCATGGTGACTTCGCAAATACTCTTTCCGTCAACCACTTCTAATCCCAATCCATTCGCCTTCTGCACATGAACAGTAAGGCGCGAATTGTAACCCGTGCCCACCACGCGCAATCAATCCGGAGATCAAGGGAGGAAAGGAAAGAAAATGGGAGGGGAAGCGACTGACCATGCACTTTCAAATTGGCCCTGCAGAGACCGCAGGGCATCCATATCGTCACCGGAGAGCCGGTAGCCGTTGTCTGCAGCGACGCACAAAGCAAAAGGCATAGACACAGCGGGGGGTCAATAAAAAAATTGGGGCGGCGAGGAGGAGGAGGAAGACGGCGGCGAGCCTGAATAATCAAAGCGAATCCACGTGAGGAGATCACGGGCCGGTGAAGAAGGCAAAGCGAGGCGGAAGCGAGAGAGAATCCGCGAGCTTTGGAGGACGATGATAGAGGATGGGGTAGTGATTCAGGGGGAGAAACCCTAGTAAGATTTGGGAATTAGGGATTGTAAATTTGTAATTTTTATTTTAACCTTTTTTTGTCGAAATTTTTAACCTTTACTATCCCGGTTCCCGTTCCCAGTTCTCGATTCCGGTTCTCGATCTCGGTTGCGGTCCGGTTCCGGTTCCGGTTCCTATAGGAATTGGGAACCGGACCCTCTCTTTATGGAACCTGGAACCAAACTGGACTCATCGGGTTCGGTTCTCTTACTTTGGAACCGCGCTCACCCCTAGTTGAAAGAGCACACATGTAAGAGACTCCTAGATCTATATCTAGATTTGATTTGAGAGTGTCAAACCCTCATATCTATACATAAATCTAAATTTAAATTGGGAGAGGAGAGTAGCCTAATCACGAAGAGGTTATGGAGCCATGTTAGGAACATCCCCATCGGTGACTATTGACTCGACGAATGGCCAAATTAATTTTCACGTTCACCCAATATCAGCCGTAAAATAGATCGAGAGAATAAATAAAAGACAATTGAAGAAAAGAAAAAGAAAACCAAAGATTAAGTAGGCTTTCAGTTTCAGGAGAGCTTCAAAAGAGGAAAGAATTTTTGGGAGACGAGGAATTTGGAGAGAGAGAAAGAGAAAGAATGAAACCCTAGCTTGAATGGTCAATTCTAGAAGTATGATCATATCACGTTAGCCTTTAGTAAAGCGACTAGTGTTGATATTTAAGCCTGTGCGTCGATTAATTTTTATCATCGTACGACATTATAATCTAATAATAAAATTCATGACTTTAATTGCATTGGGAAATAAAAAAAATTGCATTATTTTCACTTTTTACCACTATACAAATTCTTTTCTGAAAAGAAAGCATTGGAATAACATTATGCTAATTTTTTAACATGGAAAAGAAACATTTACTTAAAACTTAAAAATGTAAAAGAAACTGAGAGAAGCATCCTAGATTTCTCACATAGAATGCTGGGATAAGGTTTATTGCACTATAAAGATAATTAAGTAGTTTACCAAAGTTCACTTTCTAAATAGGGAAGTGGTAACAAGGTGGATGGTTAATTCATTTGTCTTACCTCGCCCTTCTTTTCCTTTGATCAATTTTACCTCTTTCCCTCTTTGATTTATATTTGGAAAAAAAAAAGAAGGGATTTTGTAAGTGCTTTGATGGAGAAAACACGAAAGTGAGATAAATTGGGCGTTTTGTCAAGGCCCATCATAGTCATTGTTATAGTGGCCTATGTCTCTCTCCGATTCGACGGCGATGAGATATGGCTCGTCATTGTCAAGTGGAGCACGACGACACTTTTCATCTCCGTCGGTAAATCTTGCACATCCACTTAAGGAGGAGGAGATAGGGACGAGGCATGGAGAGAGAGAGAGGGGGGGGGGGGGGGGGGGGATTTGGGGTGGGTTTACTCATCGTGAGGACAGAGAGGAAGTTAGGTTTTACCTAGTGAGGTTACTAGCAAGGTACATATATATATCGTTTTTTTTAGTGGTTCATGTAACCTTTTGCCTAGATACAGTACGATTTTATGGGATCACTGTTGACTATTTAAAAAATTTAAACTGTTAGATGAATATTTGACTTATTATTTAAGTATTTTGATACTCTCCCCTCATGCTTAGCCTTGTGTTTTTTGCCTAGTGCTAAGCATGAAAATATTTCACTAGATAGCAAATAGAGAGCTTGAAAAGATTCGAATTTAGCGTCTCGATGCCATTAAATATTTTGTGGAATTACTGTCTATTATTTTTAAAGTTTAAAATATCAGCTAAAAGTGTGGTTTAACATTTAAATATTATAACGAATATGATGAAGAGCTCTTGAAAATCACGAATGAGTAGAAAATCTAATGAGGGCCTCGATATAAATATATATATCCGACTACATCATCTTCTCAGATTAATTTCATAAGCGGCCCTATCGTGCACGCGTTTGCATCATTCGATTAATTGAATCTGATCGATATGGAAAGTAAAATACACGTACTTTTTATTCCGGTTCGCTAGACCATCCTGCCGCCGTTGGATTAGCTCGCTGAAACTTCCTACGCGCCGTCAAAAGCTAACCACAAAATTTCATCCCGAAACCATCCCACTTTATCACCCATATTATACATAGGAATAGAGAACTGCCACCCCCATGAAGATTCATCATCACATGAAATTTCCCAACCCTCGAACGCGACCCGCGGATCTGACCAATGTTTTCCTCGGTCGCGGGTTGCCGCGAGTCGCTCCGCTCCGGCCCCGACGTCCTCTTGACTCGATTTTTTGTTACTCCGCCCAGGAAAAAGGAGGGACAACAACGTGGGAAGCGGTTAGAAGGCGAGACAAATTTGCTGTGGGAGCCGTACCATCTCTCGTCTGGTGGTGGCAGCAGAAGAGAGGTGGGGGGCCCCCCCGATCAGCTCCACCGTCTCGGGAGGCAAGGGCCGAGATCTCTCAACTGCCCCCCCCCCCCCCCCCCCGTCCCATCCGACGTGGCCCGCCCGCCCCCTGCCCCCGACGTGGGGCCCCCACCATAACCACACCCGGGCCCAGCCGCGGGAGCTAGACGACAGAAGAGAGGGGACGCCCCGGGCGGGGGGAACAAGGAAAGGGAGGAACTGCAGATATCGCCCACCGCTGCAGCGCGGACAGTCCGTACGTCCCGCCACGTGTGTATCCGATCGCGGGGGAAGGGGGTCACGTGACGAGATCCTCCCGCGATCCCGCATCGCCCGCCACGTGGTTGGCGGATAAGAATAACATCTCCCCGGTGTCGCCGGCCCCTCCCTCCCTCCCTCCCTCCCTCCTTTGCCGACTTCGCTTGACGCTCAACTTCCAGCGATCAAACATGTCTCTCTCTTTCGACCCAAAACAATAATTCTCTCTCTCTCTCTCTCCCTCCCACGTGGCAAGTAGATAGGCTTTGCCTTCTCTCTCTTTTCTTCTTTTATTATAATTATTTATGCTTCCTTTCCGAGAAAATTTCAAATAAAAGCATAATCTGTCACGAATTAAGACCTGAAATGGATTTTTTTTGTAAAGTAAAGGTTTGAAGTGACATATCAATCTCAAATAAGGGTCTCACATTGTTGGTCACCGGTCAGTCAATAGCATTTTGGTCTAAAGAAAGTTTTAATTTTAAATTAAATTTTTTTTTGGGCTTTCTCTTTGTTCTTCGGGGCTTGCCGGCAACCGGCGAAGCCTGGGAAGGGCAATGGCCTCACCTCGGTGAGCCGACCCTCGGCCTGGGCGAGGCCGCCCTCGAAAGCCACGGGCGGGGGCCTTGCCGGCCAATTATTTGTTATTAGCGGAATAAAGGGGGCCCGGAGGGGAAGAATTCTTTTTTTTCTTTGTAGAGAAAAGGTAGGTGATTATCCACAACGTTGTTGTTGTTTGTCGTCCCTTGTCGTGTTTCCTCGCTGGTTGTGGTCCTTTGCCTGTTTATAGTGTGGGCCTATTTCACTGTAGCAGGAACTAGATAATTACGAATTACATGGAGGGAGAGTAACAATGAAAATGAACGATTAATAGAATGGAGATAGTTGAGCAGTTGCTTAATTATTTTTCTTAGGGTTTACATTGATCATTTATGCTATGGCCCATTTAATATGACATTTACGAGGTTCCTTTTTTTTTTTCGCTTTTTTATAAGGAAAATGTTATATCTGCCTAAGCAATCCTACCGACACTTCTTTATTAAATGATAGAGATACATATCTTCCAAAAAAGAAGAAGGGATAAGTACACTAAAAGCCCTAAAAATTGTCACAAAAGTGCAATTGAATTCTAAAATTTTTAAAAAATACAATCAATTCAAAAAAACTCGTCGCGAAAGCGCAATCAAATTTCTAAAAATTTCAAAAAAATGCAATTAATGGAAGGATTTGATTGGACCAATTGTATAAATTTTATGATTTGATTGCATTTTTTTAAAAATTTTAGGACTTAATTGCCATTCTGAGACAAGTTTTAAGACTTACTTATATTTTTTTAAAATTTTAGGATTTAATTATATTTTCGTAACAAGTTTTAAGATTTCTAATATATTTTTTTAAGATTTCTAATATATTTTTCCCTACAGGTATGAGCCTAGGGCTCTATTTCACACTTTGAACCTATTTAATATCTCAATTACGGGTAAAACATTAAGAATTGAGCATATAATGGGATCGAGCGCATCTCCTAATCATGTTTAGCATTGGCTCAAAAGATTTCGATTGAGTAAAAAAATTCACCCGATGCATTAATCGAGGAAGGAGCTGCTTAATTCTTTCAGCAGAATTATTGATTAATGGTAAGTAATAGGCTCACGACATTTAAAACTCTCAAATAGCTTCTTATAATAAAATTTAAATGGTCCAAAATAGTCTTTATTAGGACCTCATTAACGATAAGATTGATCATAGAGAAAAATGTACCTTTAACATAAATCAATCAATTAATCTAATGGTTTTTATCAAACATTTCCTAAACGGTTTTTTTATTCTTCTTTTGTGTTTAAATAGAAAAAGGTTATATGTTCGTGCTTTTTTATGAGATTCGTTTAAGATTCAAGTATTTTAATAGATTTTATAATCGGGATTATAAATTTTAAAAAAATATATTAATAAAGTAATTTTTATTTAGAATGTCTCTAAAATTCAATCTCTAATAACTCCTTGTGATATACAATTCTTTAATTCAAGCTTTTTTAGGAGAATTCTCCGGTTAAACTAGTGAATCTTTATCATTATAATTTATATTTATTATATGTTAATTAACAAGCCTACAAAGAAATTTCAAACTCATTAGAAAAAAATCCTTTATAGAAATTAATTTGAGCACATCAATAAGTAAAAGAAAGGAAATGAAATTTGTACGTCAACGAATGAACAAAAAATAATAACTTTCACCGTTCCATTTTTGCTTTTGATTAATTAATTCTTTTGAGGTTATTCTCGTTAACTCAATGAATCAAGACGTGTCATAACCATTTAGAGGGTGGAAATAGCGTGAGCCAAGTATTATGTTACCAACTCTACCTATCGAAACTTACAAATGATAATCACGATTCCATGTTTAGCAAGGAATTAAAAATATCGAGCGACAATTCCAATCATAATCAATAAACTTTTTACAAACTTAACGTGCAAAATTTTTTACTTAAATTGTCAGCACTTATTTATCAATTTTATTGAACGGGGTCTTCTTCTCGAATTAATTTACTTTTATAATGTTCCACAAACAGTTTAACCCCTATTTAATTAAAATTTGCTAACAAGTTGGCCTAATAGGACCACAGCTCCGGTGATGGACAATATTTTCGCTTGCCCCGTCCTCAGCAATATCCTCTGTATTCTTAAAATCATGAGATTCGGACGAAATCTTTTAAGGACGTGCTTAAGTCCTAATTTACTTTTGTAATGTTCCACAAACAATTTGACCCCTCTTTTATTTATCAATTTTATCTAACGGGGTCTGCCTCTTGAATTAATTTACTTTTATAATTTTCACAAACAATTTGAGCCCCTTTTATTTAATTACAATTTGCTAACAAGTTGGCCTACTAGGACCATAGCCCCCGTGATGGGACGATATTTTTCTCTTGCCCCGTCCTCGGCAATATCCTCTGTATTCGTACCATTATGAGGTTTGGATAAAATCTTTTAAGGACATGCTTAAGTCCTAATTTACTTTTGTAATGTTCCACAAACAGTTTGACCCCCCTTTTATTTATCAATTTTATCGAATGGGGTTTTTCTCTTGAATTAATTTACTTTTATAATGTTTCACAAGCAGTTCCACAAATAGTTCAACCCCCTCTTATTTAATTAAAATTTGCTAAGAAGTTGGCATACTAGGACCACAGCCCCCATGATGGGACATTGTTTTTGTTTCACCCCGTCCTTGACAATACCCTTTGTATTCTGAACGTCCCCGAGGTCCGGACGAAATCTTTTGAGGACATGCTTAGGTCCTAATTTACCTTTGTAATGTTTCACAAACAATTCGACCCCCTTTTATTTATCAATTTCATTGAATGGGGTCTTCCTCTCAAATTAATTTACTTTTATAATGTTCCACAAATAGTTCGACCCTCTTTTATCTAATTAAGATTTACTAACAAGTTGGGCCAACTAGTATCGGAGACACTCTCCAATTTTTGTCTTGCAACGTAAATATCTTCTATATTCTTAACGTCCCAAGGTCTTGACGAAATCTTTTAAGGATATGCTTAAATCTTAATATACTTTTGTAATGTTTCACAAACAATTCACCCCCCCCCCCCCCCCCCCTCTCTCTTATTTATCAATTTTGTTGAATGGGATATTTCTCTCGAATTAATTTACTTTTGTAACGTTCCACAAACAGCTCGACCCCCCTTTTATCTAATTAAAATTTGCTGACAAGTTGGCCAACTTGTACCGGAGACATTCTCCAATTGGTGCCTTGCCTAGAAAAACATGCATAAAAAACCATTTTCCTAGCCGTCCATTTTCCGGTCCCGTCATCCGAAAGGACTCCAAACCCACGTCCTTGCCCATATTAATTGGTTGAAAAATCCATATCTACTTTTTTTTGACCAATAAATGCCGTGCATGCGAGGAAAACCAAATTGATATATTAATCGCAAGTTGCGAAAGTTTAACGTGATTGATACAGAGATAAAGGCCAATCAACTAAGCCATTTTTGGTTTGATGCTATTTTAATTTTTTATTCTGGACTTTCATCATGGGGAACCTACTTCCTATCATGCTATTAACAACCCTAGCAATCTCTCTCTCTTTCTAAGTCAAAAAAAAGAAAAAAAGATCTCTCTCTCTCTCTCTCTCTCTCTCTAGCATCTCTAATTAATCATATTTTATTCGAAGTAATTATCAAACTTCCAGAACACAATTCACACCGCTCGAGATTGGTATGATGCTAAAACATTACACCCTGCATTTGCCTAAAGGTTTAAGTTGCCGGTGATCGTATGAAATCTTACATAATATTAAAATAGAATGTCCCGGTCAAAATTTTTTCGGGCTCCTCGTTCGCCTCCCTTACTATATATCTCCGCACTCAATACTAGGCCGAAATCTGGCCTATGTGTGAGGGGGAACGTTATAATATTTAAATATTTAACCACGCTTTTGTCTAACGGTTTGAGTTTTTTAAGCAGTTGATGGCGGTTTCACAAAATTTCACAAAGTATCCGATAAAAAAGGAATGAAATTTCATGTTAATAAAGTGCAAGTTGGGCATTACATTTGTGGTTTAACGCCATTAATAATTGAGCCCTTCGAATTGGTTTTTGCTTTTAATCATGAGAGATATAATAACTTTGCTTTTTCTAACTTTTTATTTTGGACTCTATCTCTCAAGATTGTTACAATGCTTAAATACTAGACCACGCATTTATCTAAAGGCTTAAGTTGGCAGCGGTCCAATTATCAAAGTAGGAGGTTCGAGTCAAAATCTTTCCAGACTTCTTATTCGCCTTTGTTACTATATATCTTTGCGCTCAATACAAGGCCAAAAATTTGGCCTACGCGTGTGGGGGAACATTATAATATTCAAAAGTTTAATTACGCTTTTATATAATAGTTTGAGTTTTTTAAGCAGTTGGTGGCAGTTTGATAAAATTTAACAAAGTATCCAATCAAAAAAGAATGAAATTTCACCTTAAGAAAGTGCAAGTTGGGCATTACATTTGTGGTTTAATGTTGTTAATAATTTAGCCCACGGAATTGGTTTTTGCTTTCGATTATGAGAGATATAGTAACTTTGCTTTTTTTAAGTTTTTATTTTAGACTCTCTCTCTCGAGATTGTTACCATGATTAAATATTAAATCACGCATTCGTCTAAAGGTTTAAGTTAGTAGTGGTCCCATAAAATTTTATATGTTATCAAAGTAAGAGGTCTGAGCCCAAATCTTTCCAGGCTTGTTATTCACCTCCCTTACTATATGTCTTCGTGCTTATTACTAGACCAAAATCTGGCCTACGCGTGAGAGTAATGCTATAATATTTAAATGTTTAACCACGCTTTTATTTAACAATTTAAGTTGGAGGCAGTCCCATAGAATTTCACAATGTATTTGATCAAAAAAGAATGAAATTTCACCATAAGAAAGTGCAAGTTGGACATTACATTTGTGGTTTAATGTTGTTAATAATTAAGCCCGTGGAATTAGTTTTTGCTTTCAATTATAATAGATATAGTAACTTTACTTTTTTTAAGTTTTTATTTTGGACTCTCTCTCTCTCTCTTTGTCTCAAGATTGTTACAATGCTTAAATAGTAAACTATGCCTTCGTTTAAAAGTTTAAGTTGGCAATAATTTCATAAAATCTTACATATTATCAAAGCAGAAGGTCCGAGTCCAAATCTTTCTAGGCTTGTTATTAGCCTCTCTTATTATATACTAGGCTAACATTTAGCCTATGTACAAGGGAAATGTTATAATATTTAAATGTTTAACTATGCTTTTATTTAACAGTTCAAATCTTTTGAGTAGCCGGAGACAGTCCCACAAGATTTCACAAAGTATTTGGTTAAAAAAGGAATGAATTTTCACCTTAATAAAGTGCAAGTTGGGCATTACATTCGTGGTTTAATGTTGTTGATGATTGAACCACCAGAACTGGTTTTTGCTTTCAATTATGAGAGATATAGTAACTTTGCTTTTTTTTAATTCTTTGTTTTGGACTCTTTCTCTCTGTACCGAAAGGGGCAAAATTAATCTCTAATTAATCATATTTTATTTGGAGTACTTGTCAAACTTTTTTAGAACACAATACACACCCCCTCAAGATTGTTACGATGCTTAAATATTAAATGACACATTTATCTAAAAATTTAAGGTTTTTAGAATAGCTGAAAATCTTAAATAATATTAGAGCAGGAGATCCAAGTCCAAACATTTCGAGGCTCTTTATTTACCTCCTCATTATATATTTTTGCTGCTTAATACTGGGCCAAAATCCTACTTAAGCTTGAGGGGAAGTGTTATATGTTTTATCTAATTGTTTGAGTTTTTTGAATTGTATTTAGTATCAAAGGAGGAGGTCATAATCCAACTCTTCCCAAGCCCTTCGGTTGTCTCTCTTATCATATATTTTCATGCTTAATACTAGGCAAAAATTAGTTTAAACGTGAGGAGAAGCATCACAGTAATTAAATATTTAATAAGGTTTTTATCTAATAGTTTGTATTGTTAGGATAGTTAGCGGCGGTTCCACGAAATTTTACGAAGATATCCGGTAAAAAAAAAAAAAGAATGAATTCTCACCTTAATCAGGTGCAAGTGGGGCATTACTTTTTTTAATCCCTTGCGAGATGATCTTTCTCTTAACTTATCCTGCACGTCTTTACACATGTAAGACAAGTGGACGACCGTGGTATTGCCTAAAGCTTGTGGGTTAGGTTGTCCTTGTCGCTAAACAGTTTCTGGGGGAGAAAAAGTGCTTATGATTATTTGTTGATGCTAAGGATTAAATTAACTTTACATTTGATGGAGTTGTTGAACTAGCAAATCTCCTCGGGCCGCGAAATACGCTCTCGTGTTCAACCTATGTCGTCTCTAATGGCGACATGGTTTGAAAGTCTCGACAAGTTGGAGGAGGTCTCCAAATCCAATTTTGGTTTGAGTGAATTAGGGGCTAATCGCATAAAGCATGACTTTTTGGCTCGTGGTGGTCACGTGACATGTGATGTCTTGTTACGAAAGTCCGTTTGTACAAAGGAAAGTCGTTTCCGGGAAACCGTTTGTCGACTTTTTAGTGTTTAAATGATGGAAAATTAATTGATCTGCGAAAAGTATTTTCCACGGACTCAAAATAACAAGCTTAAAATGAGGAAAAAATTAAGGGGAAATGACTTTCTCATATGGTAAAAAGGAAATTACTTTTCCTAAGTTACCAAACAAAAGAAATCTAATCATCTTCCTTGGAAAATGATTATCATGAAAAATATTTATCTATATCACGAAATTTTCGGTAAAACAAATGCACCCATATTATATTCTATTGTTCTCTATTGGCTCATAGGAATAGTCCTTTGGCACCTAGGATAAGCATGAACTTGAAGCATTATCCGTAGAGATTGGAAAGTCCATGCAACTTGACATTGCAAGGATCATTTGATTGAATTAGTATCACATTATAAAATTTGCAAGAGGGGGAAGATATTTATACAGCTAGTGTTATGATGGAGACCCGCTTATATATTTCTTGCTTTTACGATGAGAAAGCTCACTTTCCATGGATTAGATCAAACGTGAATCAAAACCTAAGTGGCTCGACCCAGATATGATATTATTTGTACCAGATGATATTGGGAAACGGACTTGTTGCATGCACGTAAGATTTCATTTATTTAGGCCCGTCAATGGATACGATAGAATGCCACTATACTATCAGGCGATTATTTTTTGCGAGATTTTCGCAGATGTACATGAGGTTGCATAGATTCTACTTTATATAACCATATAAATGGGACAAAAAAACTGTTCATATCCCATAAAACAAGGGAATGTATGACCGCCCTGACGTCAACCATAGCCTTTGACATTCTTTCAAGTAACAATAACAACTAATAATAATTATAGCTGCACCATATTTATAATACTAATCTTCCAAGGGAACATGCTCTGGTTAGTCTATGATTGCTCAAATTAGCATAAATCAGTGCAGAAATTCTTGAATAGTTATTGACTAAGACGTGCAAAGACAAAGAACGATATCACTATCAAGTCATTGGATGCAAGCCAATTTGTTCTGATTCATATTTTCCACCCTTCTTCATCAAGATTACTGTCGGACAATGAAAACCCAACTTCATTGGTTCCAGCAGCTTTTGGAAACTTGGGGCAAGTGAAACAATGGGCCGTGTTGCTCATGGTATGAGGAAGTGGCGACCCATTTAGATTCTTGTGTTGAATGATAGAGAAAGCCAATTGGGAAGGTGTCATCTTTGGATGCATTGAGATTCCATATGTCTTCACTAAACTATGTTGCCTCAAGCAGCTTTGGGACAACTTTGCCATGTGCACTCCAACATCTGAGCTTACAAGGGAAGCATTGGGTAAAAGGAGAAAGAGGACAACTTGAGTTAAATCATCCACCAAAGCCAAAAGGTGATGGTCAATAGGGACATGTTTTAGAGAAGAATGTGAAAGGGTATTTAGAAGTCTGGTCCTTAGGAGGGATGAGAAAACTGGTCCAGAATACCGCTTGTTTGCTGCATAAAAAAATAAAAATAAATAGATTAGGAGGGTCATTGACTAAAGGAGTTTAAGACTTGATTGCATCGTGTTAATTTAGTTATAGCGGATGACTTGACGAAATAGTGTTGATTAGAGAAAATTAGCACAGAAAGCCGAAATAGTCAAAAGAAAAAAAGGAAAACAAAGAAAAAAAAAGGTATCAGTCAACAAAGTCAGAATTAAGGTGGGGGGAGGAAAAAGGACAGATTATGTTTGACCTACCAAGGACATGTACTCAATATTCTATTATGACCCAAAGACATGGAATTGGCACTAAAGTTTATAACAATGTCAGTTGCCAAGAGTGACTTTTTTTCTTTGAACTTAGTCAATAGATTCATGACATGGAAAGCACATCAAGGAGAATAAGTGTCACCTAGCACAATTAAGAGCACAACTCGATAATATTGGGAAAATGGCACGCTTACAATCATACTAATCTGTCTTAATGAAAAGACATGCACTTATCTGCGGCTAGGAGCATAATCAAGCTGACTTGGACCAATACAATGTGAACTCGAGCTCGGCTCACTTACTAGTTGCTTGAAATTCAACTCGAGCTCGATCAAGTATTAATTATCGTGCTTGAGCTTGACTGGATTAGAAAATCGACATGCTCGAGCTCAACCCAAATTACAATCAATTCATAAATAAAAACTCGAGCTTGAGCTTTTATAAGATCAATTATTTTGTAATGTTTTTCTTTTGGTAAGGAATATTTTGTAATGTTAAGTGTCTATCTTTGTAATAATTACATATTTTCAACAACTTGTGAAATCTCAATCGAGCTCACGAGCCTATCGAGCCAAGCATTACAAGCTTGAGCTCAACCTGAAAAGATACTCGAGCAGTCCAAACTCGAGCTCGACCTGAAATCAAATGAGCAGATCTCAAGTAGTCACATAGCCGAACTCTGATCCACTCGCGAGCAGCATGACTCGATTTCACCCCTATGCAATGCTACATGAACTTACCCATATCTCATTGTTTTTTATATTTTTCTTTTTGGAAGAATCAGAATCTGGAATGACATGCCACTAACTCCTTTTTCTTTCTTTCTATTTTTTTTTTTCATTCTTTCTATTTCGCTAGTTTTCTGTAATACTTGGTTTTGGGCTTGCCCCCGCTGTTTTCTTTCTGCTCTCTCTCTCGTGTTAACTCCGAGCCCGGCCCGTGAGCAGCCCTGGCTTCACACGCCCTCCAGGTCTTTCAGCTTCCTGCAATCATCACTCCCACTCCCGTTTGCTTCTACGTCTCCAGCATCTTCGAACATGGTAAGACCCTCCCCCTCTGTGAAATTTTGAAGGAGGTATCTTTCGAGGTGAAGAAGCGGCAACCCGGAAGTTCCAAGCTTTTCTGGTAATGTACTCTTTCATCTTATTGATTCTAATGGTTTGATAGTGTCGGAGACAGAGGAAGAACGAGTTGTCCATGTTCTTTCCGCAGAACCCAATACTGAAGACTTGTCCACACCATGGCTGCAATAGCTATTGTCGGAGCACGTTGTGTTGTTTCCGAATAATGGGTGTTCGTTGGCAATCCTGTGCGGAGTTTACTGGAGGAATTTCGAAGATTGCATTTTGTGTGTTTGATGAAATGCTTCTGTGAGAAGTTTGATCTGGCCACGTTGCTGGTGGAGGGGAATTAAGGTGGAGATGATGGTGGGTGAGGTAATGGACATGGTGGTTGGATCATGATTGTGGGGAAAATTGTACTTTATGAAAAGAGCTAGATAATGGTATTCATTTTCATGCCGGACGATTTTCTGTTTACTAACAAAATGATGGAAGTTACTAATATGGAATTTCTAAATTACCATTAATTTTGAGAACAACAGATTACATCCGAAACGGATTAATTCCAAAAAAAAGCACTAATTTTAGGTTTAGGGACAATTCTGGCCAGAACTTTTTTTTATCTCATAAAAAAACACCAACTTTAGGTCAAGAAACAATTTTGGCCCGAACTTTTTTTCATCTTGTAAAAAAGCACTAACTTTAGGTCGAAAGACAATTCTGGTCATAACTTTTTTTTGTCTCATAAAAAGACACTAATTTTGTCTTAAATCCCAAATCTGGCCCCCATTTACTTGGAACCATTGATTATCTAACTTAACTATTTCACATTAGCAATAAATCCATGTGGCTTACTAACTGGATTTAAAGTAATATTTATTGTCTTATTCTTTAAGTCATAATTTGAAGAATAATGGTAAAACTGTTCATCTCTTTCACTTTATTGACAAGTAAAAAATATCTTTAGATTGAATCTCTCTGGCCAAACATAATATAAAACTGACCACTGCTTGTCGACAGACGCCATGGACGAGATTTGCCAAGCTCATCACCATAACATTCTTTCATAAACAATGGTGAAAGTTAACATGGGGCCAGATTTGGGATCATTATGAAAGTTGTTGATTTTTAATGAGACAAAAAAAATTATGGCCAGAATTGTCACTCAATCTTAAGTTTGTGCTTTTTTATGGGATAAAAAAAAGTTTAGGCCAGAATTGTTCCTCGATTTAAAGTTGGTGCTTTTTTATGGAACAAAAAAAGTTCGGGTCAAAATTGTCCCTCGACCTAAAGTTGGTACTTTTTTATGGAACAAAAAAAAGTTCAGGTCAGAATTATCCCTCGACCTAAAATTGATGTTTTTTTTTGGAATGAGGCCCATTCGAAACACCCTGGTTTCAGGATTTTCATTCCTTGTCTCTTCCCTGTTTACTTGGATTGCTTGGTGATGGAGCCCTCTAGGTGATTCTATTTTCTTAACATTGTAAGATTTATCCTCTACGTCATTTTTATTTGTGCATAATATTACAAATATTGGATTAACCAATCAATAGCTACCTCGTAGGATGGTACCAATCTTTAAGCAATTATTAATGAAGCTAATGCGTCTTTTTCCTCGTTGCTTACGATATGACATTAAGGAGAAACTTGTGACCATGAAGTTCGATCTTTTTTGTCTCTGGGAGGAACTTGTCTAGTTATTGATGTACCAAACCGTGTCACTTCTGTTGCTTATCATGCGCTTGACAAATATTGGTTTTTTTCCACGTAGGTGCTACGGTTTCAGAAAGAAAGAGATGCTAGCATTCTTTGTTTGATTGAATACACTTGCTGGTGCACAGGTTCATGAAGTTCAAAGATAAAGCTTCAGTCTTTGGTGGTCTCTCATTTCTCTTCGCTCAGCCTTGCCTTCGCCACGGCCACCGTGAGCTTGCCTGCTGTGTGCGACCTAATCATCGAGTCCCAACCACAGTGGCCTTCCTCTTACTTTCTGTGTCTCGACTGTAGAGTTTTCCGTTAATGATGGTTGGCCGCACATTGAGCCAGATCTGGCTCTGCTCTCTTGACTAGAGCCAAAATTGGTGAAAATTACCAAAAAAGTTTTCAACTTATTTTAATTTGTTCGATGTTGTTCCTGAACTTCAGTTTAGTCCCTAAACTATATGAAAATATTTAATGTAGTCCTTTTATTAATTCAATTCCAGAGACTACATTGAACATTTTCATATAGTTCACAGACTATATTAAATATGTACCAAAGTTTAGGGATCACATTATACAAATTAAAAGTTCAGAGACATATTACATATTTGGCCAAAGTTCAGTGACTGTTTGTATCATTATCCCGTTGGACAATATGTTGTCATGTATTTATCTGCCACCCACGAAAGCACTTTGTTCTGTTGTGATCATCTCTAGGAGTCATGGCTTAAGACGGTTAGCCATCATTTTTGAAATAATCTTGTAACTAAAGTTGCACATGCTAATTGGCTTGAATTGTGAGATGTTCTGGAGGCTGGCTACTTTCGGGATAAGTACAATATGTGTCAAGTTAAGGGAGTGATCGAAACTAGCTGTAGCGAAGAAATTATCCACCATTTCAAACACATCTTGCTAAATTTCGGTCTAGTAATGGTGATAGAATTGCTCGTTAAGCCCATCCAAACCAAGTGCCTTAGTTGCTCCCACTTGAAACACTGCTTCCTTTATTTCCTCTAATGATACTTTCCTCATCAAGGCCACATTCATATCATCATGGACAAGGTTTGGACATTGATCAAGTAAGGGTTGGAAATTTCTGGGCCCCACTGTAGTGTGTAGGGATCGGTAGAATTGCCCGATATGTTGCTTTGGTGTTTCAGGATCACGACACCACTGATTATCCTCTACTTTCAACATTGATATTCGATTTCATGCTGTTTGTTGGACTGTAGTGGCATGAAAATATTTAATATTTTTGTCCCCCCACCTTAGTCAGTTTATTTGGAATCTCTTAATCCAGTGCATCTCATCTTGCCTCCACAATCTCTTAATGCATCTTTTGCTGGGATTCCTCCCTGTAGTCGATCCCACTAGGGTCAATAGTTACTTTAGTTAGCCTCTTCATCAAATGCTCCATTTGCTTTTGAGCATTGGAAAATTTCCTTTTACTCCACGTCCCCAACACAGTAGCCACCTTCCTAGATTTCCTCCTTAAGTCGCCATGCGGGCAGTATTCATCATGCTGGGCCTTTTTAACGATTTCCTCACATTTCAGGTCTTCTACCCAAAATGCCTCAAAGCGGAACTCCTTTTTCGTCTTGGTTGTCTTCGAGTGAAGCGTAAGGAAAAGAGGAATGTGATCAGAACCTATAGCTGGTAGAGCATAGGCCTCCGCGTTTGGAAATTCCACTTTCCACTCTAAGTTGCATACTGCCCTATCCAGACGTTTCCTCACCAAGGCTTTCCCTTCTCTATTGTTGGACCATGTATATGCATATCCCTTGCTTGCAATATCCATTAACGAGCACTCATTCAACATTTTCCAAAAGGCCACCATTCTATAATTATCTGCCCCTTGTCCTCCAGCCTGTTCCTAGCCATACCTAAATTCATCAATGTCACCCATACAAATCCATGGTAGAATATTGGTGTGGTAGATAGCCATTAGCTCATTCCATAAACGTAGTCTTGCCCAAAAATTAGTGGAGGCAAGTAAAAATGATATTCTCCTTTGAGTTCCACATATGGGGCCCCTGCAAGTGATGTCAATCAGCTCCTTAGAGTACTCCTATACTTCCATCGATATCTCCTCTTCCTAGGGGTGATCGGTTCCCGGTCCAGTTCCCTTTTTTAAGAACTGTCTGGTTCGGTTCCCAACGGTTCAATGGAACCAGTGAAAGATAATGGTAATGCATCGAAAGAACAAGAACCAAGTAACATGCATTCACCTTTGCTCTTTCCCAGCAAAATAACAAAAAGTGTGAGCATTACACACTTAACTAATAATACCCTTTGACATAGCCAAATGGTCATGAAAGGCATACATCACATGAGAGTGGCTTGCCTTGAATTTTATTCAAAACCCCTCTTACAATCTTTGCGTGGCCATTTGATGTAGGACACTTGATATTCGCATGGAGACACAACAACAGAGCCAAGCCAAAAGTCCCACATCAAACGCGTTCACATGGAAGGCTGGACACCCCAATAGAGAAAAGGCATACATACCGAGAGTCTCACATCGAATGGGAATAAAGAAATCGTAAAAGGAGTTGTGCATAAAACCCAAGCTATGTACGGTAATTAAAGTTCAAATGCTTAATTTTGAACCTTTTAAAGAAATAAAATTAAAATTTTAAAAAGAATTGGTCCGGTCCGGTTTCCCCTGGAATTGGGAACCGGACAGGCCCCCCTTAGAACCGTCTAGAACCAGCCGGTCCAAGCGGTTTCTGGTTCGAGTGGTTCCCACCCCTACCTCTTCCCACATAATTACCATTCTCCCTACTATTGCAATAGAGTCGATAATGATTGACTTCTTGAACTTAAGCGGTTGTCTCAACCTAACCACTGTTGATCTTTTATTCTTGATCTCCATGAGGAACATCAAATTGGGCCTTTCAATAGCCACTCGGAGATGCTAGAAAGTTAGGGTGGAGCCCAGTCCCAGATAGTTCCAGCTTAATACTTTAATTTTTCCCTCGGTGGCTTATTAATGTTAGCCACCAAAGCCCATTCCTGAACCCCTTCATCCACCTTAGTAGGAGTGTCGAGGAGAAGTGTCTTATCAATATCACTCGCACCTATCCCCTTTGTACTATTTGGTTTTCTTGATCTTCTTTGTTGCTGGGTGAGTATGGCTCTTCTCGCCTTTTTTACGTGGGACAGATGTGCCTTTAGAAGAAGCTGTCGACCTTGATAAGTCTAGGAGTAGCAGCCGAGTACCTTTGCAACTATTCCCTTTTGCCGTCATCGGCCCCTCAACTATGCCTTTTCCTTTTGCTTTTGATGATTCTGACAACTGAAACTTAATGGGATTTCCCAGTTGCAGATCATAGTTTTTGATGGGGGCTAGGGTTTCCTTGGTATAAGCGAATATTGGTGTTTTTTGGAACTGTTTCTTCTTCTTTGAGTGGATCAACTTCCCCATAATATAACTTCCAGAAAGGACTATTCTCACGCGCTTCCGCTTTCAACCAATAGCCGAAGTTTCCGAGTCCCTCTTCCCCAAGCTCTGGCTCTTTATAGGGGATCTCCTTACAATTTAGGGCATAGTGGCCTATGCGCCCACATGAATAGGAGTAATAGGGGAGTCGCTCATACTTGAAATCAACCCATACTCGATCACCATCATCCAAATTCATAATAATTCTCGGCCACAAAGGACTAGAGATAACTCTATGAGCACCTGCGCTCTTCCCACTTTGCATGGACTACCGTCTTTTCCATCTATTTTTAGCTCCACCACCTTTCCAATCTTCCCTACCACCTCCATCATAGTTTTCTTCGTGATGCGAAGTACTAGTAATCCAAGGACTTGCACCCAAAATTCACAATGGGTAAAAACATGTTGATGGAATACGTACCTTAGGTTGAAGTTTCTGTAGGATGAGCAAATTGCTAGAGAAACACCATGGACTAGCTTCCAAAACTCTCTTCAAAACAACTTTTGTTTTGAACGTGAACGAGAGGATGCCCGATTGCAATGGTTCGCATGCCATATTTTCAGTCTTCCACGCCTTCTTCATTGTGGATAAAATGACCTAAAGGTTTATGCTTGGCCTGGAATATACTTTCCCTAGTAAAATCATATTGCGTGCTTTCCATTTTTCCTCAGGAATTTCTTCAAACACGTTGGCTACAAATTTTTCTGTCCACATTTGCCCCCTTTCTTTACATAGCACAGCCATTCTCCGTTCCTTTTCTAACTCCGCCATTTCTTGCGCTAAATTATAGCTGCTCCTCCCAAAGTGACCCTGCAACACACCATACAGGTTCATCCAAGAGGAAGACCCAGTCTGGAACACGAGAGGTACCTGTTACCGACCTGGAGAGGGACTACCTTTCTGCGTTTTCCTCCAACTTGGCGCCGAAGCTTGATCCTAAGCAACGCTGGCTGCACCGTGACTAAAGGTATTATGGATGAAAGGAGCTCTAGGCCAAATAACATCACCCGCCGCTAGCCGGGAGCTGCAGGATGTCTTGGGGTGTTGCCAGTTTTTAAGGTTCGTGGTTAGGGGTGGAATAGGTTTTTTTGCAAGTCACGTTACTGGATAATGGGGATTGTGGGTCAGGATGATGACACGCAGCTTGCTTTTAGGGTTCTTTGAGGTGGTAATGGCAAAGGGTGAAAGTTGACTTGTGGGATATTGGTGAAAGGTAGGGTTTTTAAGGTTTCTTAAGGGTTTACTATAACCATGGAATGGTAGGAACTCTTACATAACGGAGAGAAAAATGATTGCCATTCCTTTGACTATGCCAAGAAATGTAAACTAATTATGGTTGCCCCAATTACCTTACCGGACTTTGGACTTCCATTTTCTCCAATGTATTTTTTCCAGCTTTTCATGTTTGTGCTAAAATTACATGAGAGCATAAAATATGGGAATGATAAGATGCTATCCATAGAAGATAAAATATGGAAATGAGACACAGCAGAGTTAGGTTGAGAATGAGACAAGTACATTTAGGCTCCGTTCATTTTGCGAAAAATGTGGCGTTTTTGGAAAATGTTTTTTTGAAAGTCATTTTTCAGGAAAATGACAATATATTCCGGTGTCTGACTGAGACTTGAAAATGAACTGGAAAATATTTTCCGTCGCTTGGTACGGAAAATCAAGATTTTCCTCATTGCATTTATTTTAATATTTTATTATATAATTTTTTTTAAAAAATTTGAATTATTAATGATTTTTATTTTTGAATTTCGAATAATTTTTATATTTCTTTTGTTTTCTTTTCTTTCTACCTTTGCCGGTCGCTGGCTACGGTGAGGCTTGGCCTCGTTTGCTAGCCTTGGGCTTGGCCTCACCTCACCTTGCCATATCTAGCAAGGCTTGACCTCACCTTGTTGGCCTAAAGCGAGAGATTGAGCCTTGCCTTGCCGGAACCAGCGTGGTGGAGCCTTGCCCATGGCAAGCGAGGCTCAAGCTTGCCAGCCACAGATGAGCTCATCCCTATCTTGTGGTTAGCAGTAGAGAAAAAAAGAAAAAAAATATAAAACTAAAAAAAAGAAAAATAAAAAATAATTAAAAAGAAAAGGAATGTGAAGGAGTGTAGAGAGGAAAGAGAATGGAAAGTTTTTCACGGTGTTTTTTTCCATTGAGGGAAAATGTTTTCCTTGATTGGTGTATTTTCTGTGAACTGAATGCTAGAAAATCCCTAAAACATTTTCTTGGAAGTTATTTTCCGTGAAACGAATGGAGTTTTAACATGCAACATTCGGATTTTCCTTATGGGATTCACATATCATAGTCATTGAGAAACATCGTAGAAACTTAGCATAGGACTTGAATGACTCTTTCGTATCAAAATCATGCATGTGCTACTATAATACTGGTCAAGTTGTTCAATTATATTATTTGCAGGACTCCGAAAACTATTTTCTGGTAGCCTTTAGTCATCATCTGCATAGAGAATCAATGTGATGACAAGTAGAGTCTCTAGCAAGAGAGAAGTTCATACAAAACTCGCAAAATTGTCTTTCTCCACCACCGATGACTTGTCGTCAACGTGTTGTCAACGTTAACCATATGGTATATCGTAAAAATATACTCTTGAAACGAAACAAGTCGTGCAGACCGGAACCATACTGGTTTTCAAGTCGACAAGACGAGTTCTTTTTGGCCAACGGGTGTGATCCATCATTCAAAAAGCAAAACAAGATTTGCGAATACTCTCCTGTTCTCATCTGTCTTTAATGGTGAGTTGAATAAGCATAAAATCTGAACAATGTTTTAGCTGCTGTAAAGATTTCGGAGAATTTATGATTGATAAAATGCCATGCATTGATGATAAAAATATTGGAATGAAACACATCAGAATTTGGTTATATAAGACATACATTTGATTAGCAATTTTTGAAATTTCCCGGGGCATTCCCATGCAAGAGCCGCCTAGAAACATAGAAGAATCTTAGCCCATGACGTTAGGGACTCTTGCTGACTGGTGGGTTGTGATGTACCATAATACAGGTTATGTTGTACAAGTATAATAATTGCAGGACCCGAATCATATATTGGCTAGCATTCTTTCGTCATCGTCTTGCAATTGTCATCGTCTTGCAATTAAATTAATGTGAAATCACACAAAAAAAAAAAACAAAAATTAACAGAAATCGTCATAGATTTATGTGATTTGGTCCAAATATCAGTGCCCGCTCCACGGAAAAAATTAGTAACAAATAATAGACTAATAATTAGGAAATCACAGAATTATAATAGTTCGCATGCTCAAGTGTTTGCCATTGCACTCAAGCACAATGGTCACAAATGAAATAACTCGATTGAATATGACACTCACGACGGAAAGTTCATCGTGTTAAGATCCGTCCATATGGAGAACTCCACTTCTTTATTCCGCAGCTTTGACAGTAGAGAAGAGATAAAAGCGTAACCCACGCCTTCATAATATATACGTGAACCCCTTCATTTTCGTATAGCCAGAGGAAATGCTCCTCTGTACGCAATATAAAGAAAGTCCGACAAGTCAAACCGGTCTTACTCGGACAAAAGATTCTCTCTTAATCGATCGAGTATTGGAACCTTGTAAAGCTGTACATGGACATCTCCTCTATATCCTCTGTTGGTGCTTCTATCACCGTGAACAAATCAAAATCCTCCAAATGGGTTGGATTTTTTGAACTCGAAACATAATTTAACAGAAAAATTCGTCTAGAATTTGCAAAATTGTCTTCTTCCGTGGCCGACGACTTCTCATCAACGCTGACCATATGGTATATCGTAAGAATCTACTTTGAAACGACACATGTTGCGTAGACCGGAACCGTATAAGTATTCAAATCAACGAAAGTAAATCTTTTGGCCAAGGGGTGTAATCCATCATTCTAAACTAAACATGGTCCAGACCACGTTTTGGTGCATTTCAACCACTCGATGTTCGTCAGAACAAACACCATAATAACAGAATACCACATTCTTTGTTGGAACCAAAAGAAAAATATAAACTTTGCAAATTTGGAATAAGAGCACAAACAGAAATTTGGAAGGAGAACTTATTGAGAATGCTTTTTCTTTGTGGCTTCATAATTATGGCTTGATTTACAACTCATGACTTCATTCCTTTATATAAGAATTGAATCCCACAAACGCCAATGATAACCTTTAATAAAGAAGATATAACAACTCACGCATCATTAAGAAAGAAAACAAAGCAGGTTAATTTGTCGAAGAAAACGAAGCCATCTTGAAGTCTTTTCTTTAATGCTTGCTGTTTTCTCATCCAGCAAGTGATGGGCTCAGTTTCACCAATAATCAATTTTATATTATTTACAATATTATTTCTATATATGATTAATTAAATTAATATAGAAACGACCAAAAAATCTGGATATGGTCAAGCCCTGTGCTTAGTTATAAAGATGCCCTGCAACTTAAGCCGATTGACATCACAGCTTCAACTTTCTAAGAAAGTAGAAAGTCTCTCTTGCATTCTCCGTTTAATTTGTTGTTGAAAGACTGTAACCAGGAGAGCAACCAATGGCGACGCAACCAATCGAAAGACAAAGAAATTCAGACCATGCGCAACCACCAGCAGGTACATGCTCAAGTTTTGACCGAGGAAAAAAAAAGGTTTAAGCGATGTGGTCTCAAAATATTCTGGAATGTGTATTTTGTCACGGTTCATTGTCTTTGCTTTATCATCGAACAAACATAACCCTGACCGTGGCTAAGGAAAAAGAGAAAAAAAAAATTCAGTATAAGGATTTTGTGCTGACTCTTTCTCCTACATATGTTGAAGATATTCGTATTCCCGTTGGATCAACTCCTTCTCCTTCTCAATCTGGAGGTGCTCCAGGTGCGTTATCCTTCGAAAGAGTTATTTCATTATGAAATTAATATTTTGGGGTTGATCTGGATTGAATTGGTTCTTCTCTCCGACACTTTTCAATTTCTGCAAGGAAAAAGTATCAACAAAATGGCCTGAAAAGTTCGTCCATTTTGCAGGAATATCGGAAGCGGTTTTGGATGGACTCCGTTACCGACCATTGTTGCAAGCTGCATTCGAGGGTGATTGGGAATTTGCTAAAAGTTTTTTTCAACAAGATCCTGCTTCAGAGACAACCATTATAACAAGCAGATCCGAAACAGTGCTTCACATAGCCGCTTTGAATGCACAAGACCAATTTGTTGAGAACCTGGTTAAGCTCTTGTCTCAACGTCCGGATGTGCTCAAAACTGAAGATTGTAATGGCCGCACAGCCCTCCACAATGCAGTCCTGTGTGGAAGGATAAGGACGGCCAAGGCATTAGTTAGAAGTAATCCTATGTTGACGCAAATTCCAGATAAGGAAGGACGTGTCCCTTTCAATATATCTACTCGGGAAGCTTCTATGCATAAGGAGATTGCCTGGTTCCTGGCGAAAAACACGACAAATGAGGAGCCAGGTCATCCCTTTAGCAGTCCCCATGCGATTGAATCCATTGTAGGTCTCACCTACGCTGGTCATAATGGTAAGATCACCATCCCTCTATCTCAATTCCGTCCGTATTTTTTCCCTTCATTCTAGAGTTAGCATATTTTCCTCATCAACTTTGCTGCCAACTTGGATAGTTATCGTCCTTTATCTAGTTGAGCGATACCCTCGCTTCCTTCTCATGAAAGGGCCAAAAGAGACGGACAAGTCTATACTTGGCGTGCTGGCGAGGATGCAATCTCACTTTCTCAGCGGAACCAGGCTCAGCGTTTGGGAAGCATTGATATACAAATGTCCGTACTTTCTGTACTCGCATCCCTTCATTACTGATTCCCTTCCAGAAGATCACACTTGGCTCATCACCTGCTCCTTTGTATCTAAACTGAAGGTATTCCCGTGGACGTGACCTACAAGCCAACAGATGAAAATTCGAGTAATATGCCAACCTCAACAGATCCGTGTGGGTACGCATTTCTAGAGTTGGGAATTATCTAATTTACGACCTTCCTCGGTCTTTAACTTCAGTCAATTTTCTTAGATTGATTCCCTCCGTACTAGCAAAGGAAACCGAAAATGATTGCCCCTCTGGAGGATATATTATGGTTCCTTGACCTAAATTTACATAAATAATGGCCAAACTACTTTATGGATCAGCTATCACTTGGGAACAACATATCAGTCAACCAAGTGCATAAGTATTGTATAACTCATTTATTGGACAATATAACGAACCTATTACAATGCAAATAATATGGGAGGAGCCGCAAAACGAAGCGGAGCTACTATGATTGGGATCCTTCATCCTCATCTACATCTCTATAGCGGGCCACTTAGGGTGCGTTTGGCAACTGGCCAAATAGTAACATTTTTATTCTTTTGTTTCCAGAATCAATTTAGGAACAGAAATCCGTTTGGTAAATATTTTGTTCTGGAGCACAAATTTGCAAATTTTTTTTTTCAGAATTAGTTTTGGAACAGAATTAAGAAGTAAAAAAAAGTTGCTTCTTGATTTTGGGAACAAAAATCAGAAATGGAAAATAAATTTTTTATTTTTCTTCCGTCATCTTCTTCCTAGCTTATGGCCGGCCGCCGGCCTTCGGCCACTGGCCATAGGCCAGGACCGGCGAGGGCTGGACCCTTGCCCAGGCAAGGTTGTGATGCCCTCGTCGGCCCTGGCCTGTGGCCGGTTATTGGTGCCGACAATCTGGCCATGGCCAAGGAAGGGGAAGAAGAAAAAAAAAGAAAAAATATTAAAAATTCAAAATATTATTAAAATATTTTTAATAAAAAGAAATTTTATACAGTTACCAAACGTATTTCTATTCTTTTTCTATTCCAAGAATAGAAATTTTGGGCAGTTACCAAATACCTTTAAATGCTTAGAAATTATTTTCGAGTATGGAATTAAAAAGAATTATTTTTGAGTAGAAATTGTTTCTGGGAACAGAATGATTGCCAAATACACCCTTACCATCCCTATTATTAACCCATGTGAATGTGACTATTGATTGTTTTGCTATCTGTGATAATCAAGTATTAAGATTGTGAGGACAACAATAAGTATAATCTATGTAGTAGTACTTCGTTCCACATACACACACAATGATTTCACATGTACTAACTCGGTTCTCTCTGCAACCTCATTGCAGTGCTTCGATGTCTTGCCACATCACTTTGGAATGCCCCCAAAATTGTAGGTACGCTTCCATTTTATGAAGACATTGTCTTTGTCTTTGTCTGTCTCTCTCTCCAATCAAAGTCTCTGGCTTGTTTGTTTTTGACTTCTTTTATAAGTAGAAAAAAGTTCCTAGTTAATTTTTTTGCGTAATTATAAAAAAAATGATTTTATTTGGTCCAGTACCTGTATAGAAAAATCCTTAAACATTTATCATTGGATGAGTGATATGTGTATTTTGAAGTTGATTTTGTAACTAAATTTTGCCACATGCCAACCATCCAAAAATGTATGTGTAAATTATTTTTTACATCGGCAGTTGACCTAATAAAATTCGTTTTACAAAATTATTCAAACTCAAGGAACATTTTATATTTTCTAGCCAATATTTGTATGTTTTGAAAGATTTCGAGCATTTGCCAAGTTCTAACCACAAGAGGCACGCAATTAAAATAAAAAAGTATAAAAAGGAATCCTTGAAATTTCAAATTGAGGCAAGATTTGATGTTAACCTAAACACATCCGATGGCTAATTGGTCCAAGCAAAAGATATTGAATAAGAGTCATGTTAACCTAGGACTTCTCCTTCAATCTTGAATGGTGAATACATTCGCTTCATCATCTCTATCAAGCATGTTAATCTTTCTGAAAAAAGAAGATCAGTGAATCCATATGGATCTGTTTCCTCCCTTATGGGTGAAGTGCTTAAGCCTAAACATTATTTCCTTTGACTACATCTCAATACAACACGACACAATATGTTGAGAGGGTGTAGGAATTGGGCATGGGACCGGGAGCAATCCCCTCGTGTCATTTCCCATAAACCAAGATTGCAGTAGATGAAGGCACGAGTTTATCATTTAAACGCATTTAACATAGTAAATTTACACTTTGTAAGCGAACTTTGAAAAGGTGCTAGGAATAGGAATAGGCGGAAGAAAGCAGGTAGGATAAATCAAAATAAAATGTTTGGGAGAGCCCGTAATAGAAGATTTCCGTGGGAGCAAATTTCTTGGGCCCCAACAAAACCGTGCATCCCATAATTCCACCCCAACGTATATGTCATATACCCACAAGATGGAGGCTAGATGAACAATGGCAAGGGAGTTAAGCTAATTTGCTAGTGATCCTGTGTTCAAGACTTGTTAGGAGCAATCCAAAAATAAAATCATAAATACACCAGGCCTACGGGGGCAGTGTGATCTTAAGATTACTTGAGGTGGTGGACCACTCGAGGCGTGGGAAAATTAGCCCGAATACCACCAATAGTTCCCAAAACTTATTCATTAACTTCTGCCCGCAGTTGCCCTCATCTTGTCACGTTCACCCACTCTTTTATGCACCCAAAATACCCATTTGCTCGTCCCTAATTTTTGGTTCTTTGTCAAAGAACTAAAAGGAAACAGAAGTATAGTGTCGCAAAATAAAAAGTTAATTTAGAATAGAGTTAACTATACTCATCGTGTCATTTAGGTGCAACATGCAAACTCGAACGCGACATACCATCGTGTGGCCTCATGTGGAAGTTTCGATTTTATTTAGAGATAGATGGAATGGAGAAACAAAAAATTCTTCTTGTACTTAGCATAAACAACAACACAATAGATTGTATGGCCAATGTGATTTTTTTTTTTATTAAGAGCTGCTGCGTATATTTAAAGGGAAAATTATTCAAAAAGTCCTAAATCTATTGTACAACAACCAATTGAGTCCTAAATCTTCAATGGTCCCAATTTAGTCCTAAAACTTTTAAGGTTTTTCCAAGTTAGTTCCAAACCTTTTAATGAATTGCCGATCTAGTCTTTTTAGCTAATTTTAGCTGGAAATTGCCAATGTAATAATCAAGTCAACGTTGGCCATTCTATGTGGTACGGCTAGCGCTGATGTGGATAATTTTTTAAGTTTTTTCTAATTTATTATTTTTTTATTGACTTTATTAATTTTCTTCTTTTCTTTTTTTCATTTTTACTTCAATGTGCTAGTAGGGTTGTAGGCCACCAGGTGAGGGCCACAAAGTCCTGGCTGGCCGGGGGAGGGTCGCAACCCTCACCGAATCTAGGTGAGAGTGAGCCCTCCCCAGATCCAGCGAGGCGGGGGCCCGGGAGCCCTTGCGCAGATTTAGCGAGGGCTGTGATCCTCCCTTATGATCGTCAAGGGGCCAACAGGAGTTGTTGGCCCTTAGCTAGTGGCAAGTGGCCCTACTGGCACAATAAAGAAGAAAAGAAAAAAGAAAGAAAGAAAAGAAAAGAATAAATAATAAAAAAATATAAAATTATTTTAAAAATTAAAAAACTTATCCACGTTAGCATTGACCACACCACGTTAGCGATTTTCAGCTAAAATTAGCTGGAATGATTGCATTGACAATTCGTTGAAAATGTATATGACTAAATTGGTAAATAGTCAAAAAGATTTTAGACTGAATTGTCATAATTGAAAGGTTTATGACTGAATTGGCTGCCTTACAATAGGTTTATGACTTTTTGGACAATTTTTCCTACATTTAAACGATATTATTTAAGAAGATTTAATGTCTGCAAAGATTACTATGATTTACTCTAGCTAGACACATGTAATTAGTATGGTTATTTTTAGAGTTGTTTTGTCTGGTTAAGTCTTGTAAGGCTGCGTTTGGTCGTTCGGATTTGGATTGTGATAAGATAGGATAAAGTAGGATTAGAAATCCTCTCAATATCTTCTTGATTGTAAAAAATCCTATCATGTGTTTGGCGTAACTTGGATTGAAATTTTTTAAAAATCTTTAAAAATCCTCCAAATATCTTTCTCTAATCATCCTCCTCCATTCTTCATGCCTTCACCGTTTCACTAACGACAGGAGGAAGCTTTTCTCTCCCGTAGCCTGTTCGGCGAATGAAACCGCCTCATGTGTGGGCTACTACGAGAGAAGGCCACTTCATCTCTAAATCCATCGACACCAACTTTTAATTGATGGTAATTACAACCAAGAGTTTGAAGGGCGTGATAAGAACAGTGAAAATAAGAAAGAGAGGGAAAAAGAAAAGGAATCAAAGACCACCATGGAGGATCTCCCATACATGGTGGATTGTCCCCAGCTTATTCCCTTTGCTCGCCCAAATTAACAAACCTGAGATAAGAAATAGAATTGTGAATCTAAGATTGCATAGGAACACACACAACACCAAGATCCAGGCTTCTACAGGATGAATATACAATTCAAAAAGCTTGAAAGAGAAATGCAAAAAAACTCATTGAAAAGCCAGAGAAAATATAATAGAAGGATTAACTAACCTCAATGTTTTTTTTTTGGTAAGGTTAACTAACCTCAAAGTTCATCACCATCTTGATAAAAAGCCAATATCAAGATCTGCAAATTGGAAACGTAATAGCTGTGAACGGATTTATTACCTTAAAATTCACAATTTCTTCAAACTTCAAGAACTCTGTATGAACATCCTCGTAAAACTCCGCAAGTGAGCATTCAACCTTTTCGTCTGTGTACTGAAAAGAATCAAAACCTTGATCACCAGTCGGAGTGAAGCAGAGTGAATTTCGAGAATTTTTCAGAGCTTTCTTGTCTTTGTGTGGTGGTGGGTGAGTCGTGAAAGTGAACACAACAGAAAAAACTCGAAGAAGAAAAGGGAGAGATATGCGGGAAGAGAGGACAAAGCTGCAGGGATAGTAATTTGCCGATATTTTGAAATGTAATTTTCTTTTTTATTAACTTTTTCTATAATTTACATATTCTATCTGGGTCTATCCTAACCCTCAGGTGGGATTTTTTTATCCTAACTATATCCTGGCTATATTCGGATTTCGCATCACTCCAAACACCGGATAGAATAACTTTTATCCTATCCGGGATTTTATCCGGCCCATCAAACATAACCTAATTGTTTTACAATTACTATAACCCACATTTTGCATTTGAGGAAAGAATCCTAAAGGAAAAAAAAATTGCAATATCTAAAAGATGAAGGGTTAATGCTATGAAAAATTTTAAACCGGTATAAATTTACCCCAAATTTTTTGATAACCAAAAATCCAAAACTAGTACACTTGTGATAAATTTACCACTAACTAATTTTTTAGCCACAAAAAATCCCAAACTGGTACATTTGTAACAAATTTATCTTTCATTAAATTGGATAAATACCCAAAAATACCACAATCTAGTACACTTATGACAATGGAGGATAAAACTCTAAATTAGTATATCCGTCAACTGCCATGTGTTATTTAATTCAGTAATTTGCTAACAAAATTTAACAAAAACTAATGGAGGGTAAATTTATCACAGGTATACTGGTTTTGAGTTTTTGATAGTCAAAAAATTAGTTTGAAGTAAATTTGTTATAGATATACCAGTTTATAATTTTTCGTGGTATTAATCTAAAAATGAAAAAAGAATGAAATCATTTTCCTAGTCACCCACTAATCCAAGCTCTAATTGAGGTGGGGGTTTGTGAGAATATATGACAAGGTTGTCAACAGTTATCAGATGCAATTATGTGTCTATACAAAAATTTGGGATGCAAAGCTGGAGAATATTTTTTCGATTTTATTTTTGACTTTTTTCTTTAACATTTTGTTGTTCCTACAATCTAGAGGATTCACGAGGTGAAGCTGAGACATGTGGCGGCCGTCGAGTTGGCAAAACAAGTTTGCATTGCGATCTCTTCTAAAAAAGCTACCGAGATCACCCAATTTTTTCGAGACAGGGATCTGCTTGGTCAAGCTGCAATCAAATGCATCAGTGAACTCGTGAAGCTACGCATTCAGTTTTTCCCGGAGCTTATTTGGATTTCGCCTTATGATACTACATTCATGACACTAGCTGTGGAAAATCGCCATGAAACGATTCTCAGGTTCTTTTTGAAGGTAAGCTCCACGAATAAGTTGTCATTAGTTCCAGCACCTAAACCGGAAGAATCGTTGGATATGATGATCGCTGCAACAAAGTACAACCCTGATTCCAGTATTGTAACTAATGTCCGGAGCAGCTTTTCAAATGCAAATAGAACTCCAATGGTTTAAGGTAAGTGCCTTTCTTTTCATACATTTGATAATTGCACTTAATGATGATTATCATATCTTCTTGAACAATTTCTTAAAATATGATGGATAGAACTTTATTTGGATAATCTTGAGAATATACATAAAACTTTTTTTTCTTAGAGTATATGGCGATGTCCGAGCACCTCGATTGGTTCACCCGAGCGTTTTAAGGGCGCACTTCCCACCACGGTCTGCAGCACAGAATTTTACTCCCAAAATTAATAAAAATTGGGTGAAGAAGTGAGGAAAGCGACGTAGAGAATTTTAGACCTTCTATTAGATAATAAACAGAGAGAGAGAGAGAGAGAGAGAGAGAGAGAGAGAGAGAGAGAGAGAGAGAAGAGGGTAGGCTTGAGAGGCTGATCCAAGGAAACTAAATGATGATTAAATAAAATTTGAAACTCAAGAGTTGTGCCCTTTAGTCGTGAATTTTCAGAATTGAGATATGGGAAGGGTAATTTACGAATATAAAAAGTGGAGAAACACCACATTTTTTAGGATATATATCTATATATGTATGTATAATATATCTTTATAGACACACACATATATAAATTTGAAGAAGAGGATGTAATCTCGTCTTTGGATGAAAAGTGACAAGGGTGTTGATACTGGGAGAGACAGAAATTTATAGATCAAGAGTGCGACAAAGGAAAAGCTCACTATTTAAGAAATCCATTTCAAGTATATGATAGGATGGTTTCTCAAGACCTAACGAATCCACATCAAAATATAGTGCATATAAATGGTACATGCTCATCATCTAGGGAATTTACTTCAAGATACAAGACAGGGAGTTCAGCACTCAACGGGAATTATCAAATAAGTACATAATTATCCACGATTCTCAAAATTCATTCAAACACTCACTTACAAGCGTATGTAAATCCCAAGACACTACCCTTTTATTTACCAAGATTAGACAAACCATCCGTAGACAAAACATAATACTAACATTGACTCTTGACTCAATAGAAATAAAATGCAATGCATTGGTCTCAACAAAACATAGCAATCGCAACTGACTCCTCGAATATCCTTACCAACTCTTCGTACTTTGCTATAACTTCCTCTAGAAAGATTCCCAATTTTATGAAATTTCATTCATTTGAAAGCAGACATGTAGGGCTTTCCATCCATATATTATTTGACTATAGTGAAGCATATAATCATCATAAAAAATGTTGTGAAAATAATGTGGAAGATAACAGATTTTACAATTCAAGTCAAACACGAGAACCAAATTACCAAATAAATCAACAAGAAATGATAAAGAGCATTACGTGCTTTGGTTTGAGTGTCAGTACATATTCCACAGGGAGAACCAATTGCCAAAAAATCCACCATAAATCAGGAAAGTACAAAGTTCACAATCGCTTGATTGCTGAAGTGTTTCCCAATCCTAGATTACACCCAAAGTAAACTCACAAGTGTTTTCTCACAATCTCTCATAGAGAACTCATTTAGAAAAATTACATAGAGAAAATACTAACACTCTTCTATACCTGTTAAACTGGTGAGTTGGGTCAGGTCAAGTTTGGGTTGAGTCATAAACGGTCTAACCCAAATTGACCTATTACTTTGTTTATAACCTATTTATTTATAATGTAAATATCCCAATCCATATCTGACTTGACCTATATTCTTAAAATATTTCTATATTTAACCCAATCTAGAAAAACTTATTATTTATTATTTTTTTAAAAATTGTATTGCGAAAACATTTTTATGCAATACAAAGCTAGTGCATGATTTTTATAATTTTTTTGAAAATTGAGGTTTCATTTGTTTCATGAAAAATACGACATTTCTAGAAAATATTTTCCAAGAAGTCATTATCCAAGAAAATAAAAAATTTTTTCGGTGTTTGGCTAAAACCTGAAAATTAACTAAAAAATATTTTCCGACATTTGGTATATAAAATATGATTTGATTTTACTTCTTGCACTCATTTCAATAGTTTTATTATTTATTATTTATATTTTTAAAATCAAAATTTTAATTATTCTTTATTTTTATTTTTTCTTTTGTCTTTATTTTTGGCTGGTGACCGGCCATAAGCGAGGACGAGCTCTCCCAATTTTAGCGAGTTGAGCTGAGCCAGCCTCAGGTGAGGCTCAACTTTGCTAGATCTGGTGAGGTTGAGGTCGCTCGAGGCGATTTGGTGAGGTGAAACCTCGCCCGAGGCTGGCGAGGTCGAGGCTCGCCACATTGGCGAGGCTCGAGTATCGCCTAAGGCCGGTGAGGCTCGAGCCTTGCCCAAGGCTAGCGAGGTCATCCCTTCCTTGTGGCCGATCACTGGTCGTCACTGTGGTTGGCCACCGATCGAAAATAAAGAATAAAAAAAAAGAAAAAGAGAAAAAATAAAAATAATTATAATTTCAATTTTTTAAAATATTTTTGTAAAAATGGAGAAAGTATGTATGGACAGAGTGGGTGGATTGGAAATAGGTTCCAAATTCATCCCATTTAGATCCATTTATCTTAAACTTTAAAGTTTAATACCTATTTAAGGTGGATTTTTTAAAATTGAAGTGACCCATATATGATCCATTTATTTTTTTAAATTGGTCATACATGGCTTTAAGATCCATTTTGACAGGTCTACACTCTTGTTTGCTTTTGTGTGTTCTAATAAACGAGTCAGTTTTCATCTCTTATATATATAATATTTGTATACAAAATAGAAAAACTGCTCAAATTAGGGAACTCACTTGAACGTGCTCAAACTCTAGACATGTTCTAAAAAAACAAACAATAATAATGGAAGCGACCCTTGAAATTCTGCTAGTAGAGATGGACAACCTCTAAAGAATTTTAAATTAGGCGTTGGATAAGTATTAATCGCCATGCTTTGTTCCTTTATCATTCTCCCCAGATTGATGGAGAGACTAGTCATGAAGTCTGTCTCATTCTCACTATCCACGTACAGAGAAAAATTAATGACACTGAAAGATTTTGAGACTCCATAATTATTGGGCCATTAGATCTTGTAAGCATTTTAATCAACTCTCTTAAAGACTCGAAAGGAGCCATCAATTTTTGGTTGGACTTTTCCAACACGCCTGGAAGAGATTCACTTTCTAGGACCCATTGGATAGGTCGTTGTGGTTGGAATGAAAGCACTAAGCACAAAATTGAAGTATTGTCGAACTTGAAACCCAAATATTATTAAAAACATCGAACATAGCATCATAGGTGTCGTCAAATGAAGGATACAACCTGATTGGGATCTCCTTTCTTGCTTCATGCTCATGATTCTTGGCAATGTTCTCGTCACCAAAAGCTCTTTCAATGGTCTCAATCCAATTGTAGCCTCTTTGACATCAAAATCATAAGAATTGTGATTTCTGTGACTATGGCGTAAAGGAGCCTCTTCATTAGACGTATTGGAACAAACATTATGGAAAGGGAAATCTCTACTTTGTTGTCTTCTTCTTCATGGTCATAACGGGGATTGTCACATCTCAACAAGTAAGATTTCTCTGATTGTTCTTGGATTTGCTACCCTTGTCTTCTCAAATCTTCCGGTTTGACATCACGATGGTCACCATTAAGTCCACAACGAGGACCACCAGCCAAACTTGAGGGGTTAAGAGATTTAGAAGGTATCACAAATGCGACATCAGAAATTCTCACCATGGTCTTCCCTAACCGATATATCCCCTTCTCCATAACTCCTCCGCATCCGCTCTGGCCTGTTAAGGGGGCAAAACTTTTTGTGTCGGGCCTGGGAGTGCTCCTAAGATCATAGAAGGAATTCATTTAAGGAATCCACTTCAATATACAAAGCATATGATAGGATAAATGCTCACCACCTAAGGAATCATTCTCAGGATATAGGGCATATAAAGGGTAGATGCTCACTACCTAAAGGAATCTTCCTCAGGGTCTAAAGTATGTAAATCACCGCTCAATGGAATCAACCAAAGAGATACGGTAACAAAAATCTAATCCAAGTGTTCAGTTCGAAAAATTCACAATACACTCACTTACCCTCAGCAAAGCCTTGGAGGGGTTAATATATATTCACAACTTGTACAACCTTCCAAGTCTAGGCAAATCCCAACATTACAAACCTTTAATTTCCCAAGAAATGACCAACAACCCCTAGACAAATCATAATACTAACATAGACTCTTGACTCAAATAATTATAGAAACAAAATATAATGCATGTGGCTCAGCAAAGTACATAGAGATACTGAAAGACACATTCTCGGTTTTCCTGACCAACTACTAATATTTTTTTCCATAAATTCCTCAAGAAGATTCCAAATTGAATGAAACTTGATTCATTGGAAAGTAGAAACATAGTGCTTTCCATGCATTTATTATTTGACTATATTGAAGCACAAAATCATCAGCGAAGCTCAGAAGTTGACCCTTGACATTCTGCTAACAAAGATGGACTTAACCTCTATGTAACTTCCCATTAAAAGTTGGATTAGTCTTAATCTCCTTGAGATGCTCCTTTGTCAGATTTTCATAATGAATAATTTATCCACTTATTGTAACTCATGTTTGTGACTTTTATGCTTAGGCTGTGGAAAGTTGGGGTACCCCTGACCTGAGAACCATTAAATATAAGCGCAAAACATTCTGGCAAACCTTTGTGGGTGAGCACGAAAAGTTGCTTCAGACTGGAAAGAAGTGGGTGGGGGACACAGCAAATTCGTGTATGCTCGTCTCAACTCTAATTGCCACCGTATTGTTCGCTGCTGCTTTCACTGTGCCTGAAAGCACTAATGGCAGTACCGGAGTCCCATTGTTGTTAGGGGAGGACTCTCTCCTAGTTTTCGCAATTTCGGATGCATTAGGTTTGCTCTCCTCTGTGATGGCCATCTTGCTATTCCTAGCTATCTTAACTTCGCGGTATGAGCCGCAAGATTTTCTTGACTCCTTGCCTAAGAAGATCATATTGGGCCTTTTGTTTCTATTCCTCTCCTTGGCTTTCATGCTGGTGGCCTTCGCTGCAACACTAACAATTGTGCTGGATAAGAGACTAGAGTGGGTTATCATTCCCATTGCTTTGTTGACCTCTCTTCCCATGGCTTTATTCGTTGTACTACAGCTTCCCCTGCTATTCCAAATGATTAAATCCACTTATGGACCAAGCATCTTATGTTCCGACGGCACCTGGAAGTGAGGCATAATTATTGGAAGAGATCAAGTGATTGGCGAATTTGATTTGAGGGTGTAGGTCTTCTTATAGCGGGCTGTGGCTGCTCTGTGTGATGGAGTTTATGAACAATGACATTCCTATATCGTTACCAAAGATCTGTTTATAGTATGATTTATCAATTTAAAGTTTTAGCCTACATATAATGCATAAACAATTATGTTTAAACATTTAGCACCAAAATATGCTCAATCATGGAATTTTTAGTTAGTTTTTTCTTTTATAATTTAGATGTAAGAATTATTTTCATCGACTTAAATATTAAGCTTACAGATAATTCAAAATAGACTCTATATGTTATAGATAAACATTATTTCAATATATATTACCAAAGTATGTGCAATCGTGCGCTATAACTTTTTAAACATTTAATTTTTCTTATTGTTGACACCAAAATTTTGGCAATCCTATTTTGTCTTTTATCATATAGAAAATTAGGGGTTGACCCCAACCCCTAAAAAATATTATTAATTTGCATTAGCATTTTAGGAGCATTTTTTTAGAAGTAAGCCCACATAAACTGCCTTATATAATCCTTACCAAAAAAAAAAAAAAAACTGCCTTATAATTGGACTGAATTGAGCAAGGAGGCTCTGAGATTAATTGAATTAAGCCTAAGGGAATACGAAATACTGTCAGACCCACTAATTTGCAATGGTAACTGAAAATTGCAAATGGGGGTGTTCTAATCTTGGAAAGTCGATCTTGTGATCAGAATTGGAAGTGCCATATCATCTAATTCTTGGCTACATAGGAATAAGAGCGAGAGATATTTTGATTTCCTGGGTTAGATAAATAGAGATAACACTTTTGATCCAAATTAAGAATTGACATATCAAAGGTAAACCTAATTCCTTGCCTATATAAACTCTCTTACTCTCGTGTTGGAGGTTAGACACAATAGAAAGAAGAGGGAATGTTACGAAATGGAGTGGCTTCCATATACGCTCAAGAGAGAGGATGAAGCCGTTTCTGTTGCTTCCCTCGAGCGTCTCCGTCACCTAGCCTCACCACCGTTGCTGTGCTCCGCCTTCTCGCTTGCCCTGCTGCTGCACTCCACGCCCACCAGCCACCAGGTTCAACGGTGTCGGCCCACCTACAGCGATGCCAATCAGCCCTGTGGTCGTCCAGCAGCCTCCAAACGTGCACCAGCCCTTGCCACCGGGGAGCTCTCTACTGCCGCAGCAACTCCTGCAACACCTCCACAGGCTGCAACGCCCCGCACCAGCAAGCTTTCTTGCAGCAACCGGTGATATCTAACCAAAAACCTGCAGGTTTTCTAGTGAGTAACAATAGCTCTGAGCCTCCCTCTGCGAAGCTACTGATTCCGGTGTAGCTGCACTAGTTTCCGACCCCAAACCAGCAAGTTCCAACGCCACCAGTAGCCTTGGTCGCTTTCACCAGCCACTAAAGCATCCTTGCAGTCTCAGCAAGCCCCCGAATCCAGTTCTTGTCGTGTCTAAACATCATCCTCACTGCGAAGAGCATATCACTGCCGCCTTGAGCCTTGTCATCCGTTGCCGTTCGAGCCAAAGACTCATTTGAGGTAGTTTCCTAAATTGCATATTTGATTGTCGCGACCTTCCTCCAGGTGAATCACCAAGGAAAAGTTGATGGACTATTAAATGGGAACGGAGGTTCCTCTCGTGAGGCAATTACTTGCGTCTAGCGCAGACTCTCCCAAGCCCTACTAATCGCAACTTGATACCCAATTAAACATGCAATTTTCTTTATCTTTTGGAGTCGTCACTAATCAGTTAGGATCAATTAGATTCCTAAGTAAAATGTGGGAGTACATTTTACTTCTGCGAAGCAAAGATTCAAAGTATTCAGGGACATGATTACGTAGATTAATCCAATGCCCTTTAGGCACCTTTTTATCTTTATTTCAAAAATGCTTGGCATGCAATATTTTATCCTATGTCACTAATATGTAAGGAGTGGTCACGCAGGTGCTCAATCAAGAAAGTAACATCCAAGAATCAAAGTAATAAATTGTAGGAGTTTAAGGAACTTGAAAACACTAAGCAAACAAGGCAAAGGCCATCACTATCCATCCTCACAAAGTTTCTGCAAACTATGACTTAGAAAAATATGCAGGCAAAATGCATGAATGTTGTGCATGGTTATGCAAGAACTAGGACCAACTAGCATGCAATCTATACCAATTACTTTTATATTTTTCTCAATTAATCAACATGCTTAATATAAGAAAATGCGCGAAGGGCTAATTAAATTGCACCAATTAAGATGCTAGGTGACATGAACGATATGATTATAAGATATGCATAATGAATTCTAAGTTACTTATCATGAAATTAATTCTAAGTGTTACTCAAGTGAGATATTAATTTAAATTAATTTTAAATGACATGGACCTACTAGATGACAGGCGATGTGCAGTTTATAAAAATTGATATTCCTAACTAATGTAATCCACGTGATGTAATAAAAATCAAAATTTTGTTCCTTTCCTTTTTGTATTTAACAAAAAGACAAACGACCCTAAAAGTCCACAAATTACATGAATATGCATTACTTCCTAAGCATGAATTAGATTGAATATGCACGGCCTAAAGTACTATACGATTAATGAAAATGCAATCTAAATCCTCTGTGCAAGATGACACATTTTAAATGTATGACATATTAAATATGCAATCCGAAGTTAATTAGCAGATATAAAACTAACCATGGACACTCTATGATCCAAACTATATGAAATGTTATTTTAATTTTACTTAATAAAAACCATAAATTTAAGACCTAAGACTCCACATATGAACTACCATGAAATTGTTATGTGACTAACAATTAAATGATGCAATGCGGATAATGCATGTACTGCAATTAATAATTAAAACTATCAATATAATCTGATTATTAAAAAATTAATTCTAAATGACGCGCATTGTATGATATGCATGTTATGAGACTAAGTAATTTAAATCTACATGCAATCTATATGGTTCTAAGGACATTTTTGTTTGGTTTTTGTTTAATGAAGACTATGCATTATCTAAATCTATATGCATTTTAAGATTAACATGCATTGCCCTAAATATTAGTGCCCTAAAATTTGAATTATGAATGCGGCATAATTTTTAACATGTTAATGATATGAAATATGAACATGACGATTAAAGAATTTTTACGAGGGTATCAAAAATAGTTTCTTAAAGTTCATCGTTAAAATCTAATGACATACTATTTCAATACGTGCAAAAATTATTCAATCAATCACGCCTGGAAAGCACGCCTTAAAATCATGAATAATGTATGAGACAATATTAAGGAACTGTCCTTTGGGCTCAAACGTCTCAATAGGCCTGAGTTAACGCAAGGAAATAATCAAATCATGATAACCTAAGTTCTATTACCTACTAAAATGCATGAGAGCAATGCAATAAATTTAAACGCCCACAAAATTACGAACCTTACCCTTACCTTAGATTAGGCATAACGTAGGATCAAAGTAAGGCGTGGCCATCAAGGTGGTGCGACCGGGAGTTGATTCAAAAAGAGGCACAAACGCCAATAAAGAAAAAGACACTCAGAGAAAAATGCTTCGCTGCTTGCTTTAATTATTTATCTGACAATAGACCTTTAAATAGGCCATTGATACTAACGGGATAACTACAAGATAGTAACAAAAGAAACCATGTCCTATATTCAAGGATGGTAATAATAAAATCCTAACAAACCAATAACTTTGACTTATTCTAAAGAAATCACATTGACTGATTCTAGCCAACATTTCATCCCTTAAATTGATGTTGTAGACACTATATTTAAAAATAAAAGATACCCTCCATCAAATTGGATTAACTATCGAGCAAACACCAAGCAATTTTCTTAGCTTCAAAAATGTAGGCAACCTGAGGGGTTTGGTGAATATGTCCACAACTTGGTCTTCACTTCTACAGAAAATAAGATCAATTGCTTCATCCTTCATAGTTTCCCTCAAGAAGTGATACTTCACATCTATGTGTTTGCTTCAATCATGTAGAACAAGATTTTTGGAGAGTTTAATGGCTGAACTGCTATCACAATTAATTGAAGTTGCTCTTTGTTGCTTGAATTGAAGTTTTTCAGGAATCTTCCTTAGCCAAATAGCTTGACAGGCACATGAAGTTGAAGCTACAAACTCAGCTTCAGTTGTTGATAAAGTAACAATTGGTTGCTTCTTCGAGGACCATGACACAGCTCCTAAATCTAGCATAAAAACATATCTTGAAGTGCATATTTTATTATCTAGATCTCCAACATAATTGTTGTATCTAAAGCCAAATAGATTTGACTTCTCTTCCTTCTTATAAAACAGCCCATAAGCTGCGGTACCTTGCAAGTAAAGAAAAACTCTTTTTGCAGCATTAAGATGCATCTCCCTTGAGCATTCCATGTACCTACTGATGAGACTCATGGCATGCATTATATCAGGTCATGTTGTAGTCAAGTACATTAAGCTTCCCATAATTTGCTTGTAAAGGGTGATGTCCGCCTTTCTTCCTTCAGGATTTTTTAGAAGCTTCCAACCAAACTTAGTTGGTATACTCACATAATTGCAATTCTTCATTTGAAACTTGTCTAAAATTTCTTGAACATATTTCTTTAGAGAAATAAAAATCCCTGCCGCTGATTGAGTCACTTCAATTCCCATAAAGTAATGCATCATCCCAAGATTAGTCATATCAAATTCAACTGTCATATACTTCTTAAACTTGTCAAACATCGCATGATCATTTTCGGTAAAAATAAGATCATCCGCATATAAGCACACAATAAGCAACTTTCCTCCATCACCTATTTTACTAAAAAGAGTGTGCTCATATGGACATTTTAAAAAACCTTCTTTCAAAAAATAAGCATCAATGCGACTATACTAAGCTTGCGGAGCTTGTTTTAGCCAATATAATGGCTTTTTTAGTTTATATACCTTATGTTCACTACCAAGCTTCACCTATCCAGCAGGTTGATTAACAAATACCTGTTCTTGCAGGTCACCATGCAAAAATGCTGATTTCACGTTCAATTGGAAGACAGACCATGGATTTTGAGCTGTTAATGCAATCACCAACCAGATTGTATCATGCCGTGCAATAGATGCAAAGACTTCTTTATAATCCACACAAACTCTTGCTTATAGCCTTTAGCTACTAAGCATGCATTGTACTTCTCAACTTCGCCATTTGCTTTCAACTTTGTCTTGTACAATCACCTGGCACCAATTGTTTTGTGCCCTATAGGAAGATCTGTCAACTCCCAAGTATTGTTTCTTTCAACGGATGCAATTTTTTCATCCATCGCATTCCGCCGACTTGATTGTTTTACAGCAACGTTGAAAGTTGTAGGATCACAATCGGGAAATAAAGCAAAATGTGTAAGTGAGTCTTCAGATGGAGCAATTTTAGTTACCTCATAATCAGTCATCCATGCGGGTCTCCTTCCAACATGTTGTGGCCATTGTTCAACTACAAGTGGACTTTGAGTATCTTTTGGGGAAGTTTGAGTGACTGTTGGCTGATGCACATTCTCCAAAGGTTGCTGTCTTTTGGGCGGGCTTGATCTTGAAGAGCATAATCTCCAAACCGTCCTGTACGAGACTCTATGTGGTGCCTGAACAGCTCTCGTAACGCCTCGCAGTCGGTCGCATCGGGCTCCCATGCTCGGTCTCTCTCTCTCTGTCTTTTGCCCTGTATCACCAAGCACCATGCTCGGTCTCTCTCTCTATCTCTTGCCCTGTGTCACCAAGCAGCAAGAACGTGTTTCTTTCTGTGATGTTGTGTTCTAGAGTTTACGGGAGGTTTTGCAGAAGATGTCCACTGGGCTCGGACTATAGTTCGGGTCGGTTTTGGGTCCGAAAAAAGGTGGACTAAAAAAAATATTAATAAATTCGCGATAAGATTGGCTAAAATATAAAACGTGTCGTCCCTTTACAACCCAAACGATTGTAAATTGAAGACCATCATTTATTCTTAGCCGAGCTCGTGCTTATATTTTATCACTAATTCTACAAAAAAAAAAAAAATCCGCAAATAGCATTATAGGATAGAGATAGTTTTCCGGATAAACATAGTATCATCCAGATTCCCAAGAAATTATGGGGAATAACTGGTACAAAAGATTTCAACAGAAAAAAAAGATCATGGAGAAAAGAATACATTTGGAAAAATATACATTTTTTCTTTTCTACTCCGATAATTTAACTAACGGGTTCTTTTTGTCGAGTTTATTTTCTGTAAATATTGATATCAAAATGTGATTTGGGAAAAGTGACTTGAGAATTATCGTTGTTTGATTCATGTCCTTTTGTCTCCTTTAAGTTACATCTCTCCATATTATTAAGTAAACGCAACGCCGCTTTTAACCTCGACTCGGACTTGGGTGTGCACCGATGGCTGTTAATTGTTGAATAATTATCGAGCAAACCGAACAAAACTCTTTCAATTTAAAATTCTGGTCTAGAATATTTCAATAATATCCATAGGTCGAATCTGAGGGGTGTTAATTTTGATTATTTTTCAATTTTTTGCGCATACCCAAGTCAAGAACAAATTTGTGACTAAAAGGTAAACTAAATCCCTCTTAAATCATGATTTCTTGAATCTTATATGCATGTTTAAAATTTAATATACTGCATCTTCTCGGTGGGCTAATTCCATCTTATGTTACATGAACTTAGCTCTTTTCGTTTATCTGGTCTACCTCACCATCGCATGGCGTGATTATGTACTTTGATAAATCATTAGTACTTGAGGAAATTCTAGATGAAGACCTGAATTTGGATCACTTTATAAAAAAAAAGACCTAAAAGATGACGCACACAAGTGATGTGCCGGGTTAGGTTTTATTCCCTCAAAGCGAAGAGAGGAATCAAGCAAGAGCGAATTAAAAGTATGAACTTATTTATTTGTGATGAAATCCAACCTTTGTTTTTTCAAGAAAAGAAACGAAAATCATCAGAAAATCACGTTTTACGGTTTATTTCCTATTTCGTCGTCTTCAAAGATATTAAAATAGATATCAAGTACTTATTTAAAAGCAAAAATATACACAGAAAAGAAAAACAAAAAGCAAGCATCAACATCGCCACCGGTAAAAGAAATATCTCGAACCGGCGGTTATATTGAACAGCCAAGAACAACCGCACGTCTCGACCGAAAAATAAAAATCACAAAGACCACCGCACGTTACACAAACCTCAGAAAACAGCAAACGAAAACAAAATGGCTCGCGACACCGAAATCAAAACCGAAGCAGACTGGCTCGGGACACAGCAGCTGCTACCGGCGGGGCTCCTGGAGGATGATCGTACCCGTCGATGGATCTCCTGGAGGCGACGGCGGAGGCAATGGATCTGAGTTCAGGATGCGACCGGCAGGGCTCTTGAGAGCAAGGGAGACAGAGAGAATGGCTACTGGAGGCGACGGCAGAGGCAACTTATTTGAGCTCGGGATGCGACCGACGGAGATTCTTGGGAGCGAGAGAGTGGGAGTGGCCCCCAGAGGCAGGTGGCGGATTTGAGTTCGAGATGCGACCGGTGGGGCTCTTGGGAGCGAGAGAGTGGGAGAGATTTTTGAAAGAGAGAAAGAGAGAGAGAGAGAGAGAGAGAGAGAGAGAGAGAGGGGCTTTGCGGCTTGATACGAGGCAGCAATCAATGAAAAGAGATAGGAGGCAGAAGTTTCAACGAAGAGAGGGAATTAGGTGGGACCCGGCCAACACGTGTCTGCCATTGTATGGGCCGGCCCTGCAGTGACGTGGAGAGGCCTGCCTATTCAATATTTTCTCCTGGCCATACTGTGTGTAGCTTTCCCAGTCGTAGATGAAGGTGGGCTCCTAGCCATACTATGCGTAGCTTTCCCAGTAAAAGATGAAGGGCTTCCGGTCGTAGATGAAGGCGGGCTCCTGGCCATACCATGCGTAGCTTTCCCAGTCTTCCTAGTCGTAGATGAAGGGCTCCCAGTTGTAGATGAAGGCGGGCTCCTGGCCATACTATGCGTAGCTTTCCCAGTCTTCCTAGTCGTAGATGAAAGAGGGCCCCTGGCCATACTATGCGTAGCTTTCCCAATCGTAGATGAAGGCGGGCTCCTGGCCATACTATGCGTAGCTTTCCCAGTCTTCCTGGACGTAGATGAAGGATTCCCAGTTATAGATGAAGGAGGGCGCCCAGTCATAGATGAAGGAGGGCTCTTGGCCATACTATGCGTAGCTTTCCCAGTCGTAGATGAAGGCGGGCTCCTGGCCATACTATGCGTAGCTTTCCCAGTCATAGATGAAGGGCTCCCAGTCGTAGATGAAGGCGGGCTCCTGGCCATACCATGCTTAGCTTTCCCAATCTTCCTAGTCGTAGATGAAGGGCTCCTGGTTGTAGATGAAGGCGGGCTCCTGGCCATACCATGCTTAGCTTTCCCAATCTTCCTAGTCGTAGATGAAGGGCTCCTGGTTGTAGATGAAGGCGGGCTCCTGGCCATACTATGCATAGCTTTCCCAGTCTTCCCAGTCGTAGATGAAGGAGGCCCCTGGCCATACTATGCGTAGCTTTCCCAATCGTAGATGAAGGTGGGCTCCTGGCCATACTATGCGTAGCTTTCCCAGTCTTCCTGGTCGTAGATGAAGGGTTCCCAGTTATAGATGAAGGAGGGCTTCTGGCCATACTATGCGTAGCTTTCCCAGTCGTAGATGAAGGTGGGCTCCTGGCCATACTATGCGTAGCTTTCCCAGTCATAGATGAAGGGCTCCCAGTCGTAGATGAATGCGGGCTCTTGGCCATACCATGCGTAGCTTTCCCAGTCTTCCTAGTCGTAGATGAAGGGCTCCCAGTTGTAGATGAAGGCGGGCTCCTGGCCATACCATGCGTAGCTTTCCCAGTCTTCCCAGTCGTAGATGAAGGAGGGCCCCTGGCCATACTATGCGTAGCTTTCTCAGTTGTAGTGAAGGGGGGCTCCTGGCCATACTTTGCGTACCTTCCCCAGCGGCCATACCTTGCGTAACTTGAATAGTCGTAGATGAACCTTTCCTGCGCGTACTGAGTGTAGTATCTCCTACTTACCAAATGCTACGTTAAATGACTGTACTGTTCGACAAAAAGAAAAATTGAAAATCTACTTCGTAGCATAGCTGAAAGCGGACAGAAATAGGTATGATGATTTACCCACGCCTCGTCGGCCACAAGCGAAGGTGGCCTCACCTGTGGCCATGCCGTGGCAATAGTGTGTGCGAGGAGAACAAACGATTCCTGAACTACTGTTATATTTGTCGATCACCACTATCCGATTTCGAAGCTCTTGCTTAACCCTAATCACAACCAATGTGCGACTTCTGCAAGTCCTAAGTCCATATAAACCTCTCGACTTGCAGACAACTGTTGCATTACGAAGAGGGGTCAAAGAAACGATTCCGCCAGATAAGATCGGCGAAGCTAGAGAGAGAGGGGATAAAAATTATAAGGGCAGGAGGATCGAAACAGATCGAGGATGGGTTTTGATTTTTACCTGAGAATTGGTTTTGGTTGATGGACCGGCTCATCTTCGATCAGAAGCGATGGCTGAGATCTAGCTCACGAAGAAGTCTGTGCTTAGAGAGACGATGGAGAGAGCAAGCAAGAGAGATGATCCGGTTTGAAATTCATAGAATGAAGGAGGAAGAAGACACGGAGATGAAGAAGGGAGCATGTGGTTGGCGATGCTGACGAAGGCGCTCACGCCGCGGGAGCTCTATGACAAAAAGCAATATCTTTCAAGTCTTCACGCCCCCGTCCGCAGATTTTGAATTTCTCGTGTAGAAACTTCGTTTTTTTAGCGGAAAACATTTTTATCATTTTTTGGCATTTGATTCGTTTACCAAAATGAGTTAATGAAATACTTATGCTTAAATTTAGAAAAATAATCTTCTCTTTGAAAATTGAAAAATATTTTCAAAATATGACAAGGTATCAGTGCTTAGATTCGAAACTCTACACTAGGCACAAAAACCTCAACGATGGTTCCCAGTGTTCCGGACCATGTCTCTGGTGCTTGAGCTAAGGTCCATTGAGGCCGAGCCCAAGACCTCAGTGCTTGGTTCCAAGGCCGTGGTGCTTGTGCTCGATGCCCCAACACCTAAGCCTGGGTCCATGAAGGCTATGCTTGGGTCCCCGATGATCGAGCTCCGATCCCCAACACTTAGCCTCGGGTCCATAAAGGTTGTGAGCAGGTTCTCGGCGCTTGGGCTCTGGTCCTTGGTTCATGAAATGTTTTTTTCTTATCAAAATATTTTTAAAAACCGAACTTTTAATTATTTTTCATTAGTATATGTCCACTAGAATTCCTAAAACTTATCACAAAAGTACTAAAACTTGGTAAATTTGTGCAATCAAGTGGTTCCATTAACTTTGTCCAACTTGGCTAATGAAAAATGTTGACGTGATTTTTTTTTTAAAAAATTTTCTCTACCCTATGTGGTAATGACGTGGTTAAAATGATGCCGTTTTAGTCCAAATATAATTTTAATACAATTTTTCAAAATTAATTAAAAAAAGCTAAAATTTAAAAAAAGAAAAGAAAAGAAGCAGAAAGAAAAAGAACTGGGCGATGAGGGCCCTCGCACTACAAAAAACATGAATTTTGCCACGGAAATTTGTGACGGGAAATTTTTTTGCGACGAACTTTGTGATGGATTCCATTTTCCGTCACAAATTAGCGACGATTAATGTTTGTTGCAAATTTACGACGGAATTTGCCATGAAATAAAAATCCGTCGCTAATTAAGTGTTCGTCGCAAATAGGCGATGGAAAATAAATCCATTGCAAAATCCGTCGTTAATTTGCGACGACAAGATTTCCGTCGCAAATTGGCGACAGATTTCGCGACGAATAAAAAAATTCGTCGCTAATTTGCGACGAAAATGAATTCATCGCTAATTTGTAGTTTATCAGACGGTATAGCTTCCGTGATATTCCACCCCACCTCTCTCTCTCTCTCTCTCGCTTTTCTCCATCTTTCGTATGTCTCAAATCCGCAAAATCCACGCGTGCGCACAAATCAATCTCGGTGAAGTTTTTTTACTAGTAAGTATTATAACTAACTTCGTGACTATTCATCGCTAGATTGAAATTTTTTTTATTTTATAGACTTTTTTTTGTTTTTTTTTCGTAACTTCGTATTCGGTCCAATGACCAGCGACCGGCGATACCTCGCCGGCCTTGGGAGGAGGCCGAACGGCCTTGCTAGCCATGAGGGGAGGCTGAGCTTGTGACGGAATTTTCATTTATCTGTTACAAATTTGCGACGGATGAATTATGTTTTCATTGCAAATTTGCGACAGAATTACGTTTTCGTCGCAAGGTCGACCTCGCCGTCGCCTGGATCTGGGCGACGGCGAGGTTGACCGCCACACCTGAGCGACGCTGCTCGGCCTTACCCATGGCCGGTGAGGTCGAACTCGCCGACCACAGCCGGTCGCCAAACCGGCGATTGGAGAAACATAATGAGGAAAAAAGAGAAAAAAAATGAAAAAAATTCTGAAAAAATTAAAAATTATTAAAAAATGATTCTTAAGTGATTATTTTTTTAGGCACATGTCTATTTGAAGGTGTCACAATCCACGTGAACGGTGCAATTTTCATCAAATTGACCACTTTCTACTATAAATATTTCAGTCAAATATTTAAGTAAGTCTTCTTTACATGGTATTTTTTTCATTTTTTTTCAATTTTAAAGTAATAGTTGCTGCCAAAACAAAATTTAAATTTTCGTAATTTTATGGTTTTAGTTACGAACAGTAGATATGATATTTTTAATATTTTATGAGATCTTTTTGTTTTTATACAAACACAATGCAAAGAGAAAGGACTAGAATGTATAATAAGAATTTACCTGGACGTCGAGGATTGACAGATGAGTTTCATATTGGGTTGGAACTATTTTTAGACTTTGCCAGTAATAAATATGAGTTCATGGATGGAAATAAGTTAATGTGTTCATGTAAAAAGAGCGGTAATGGTAAATTTCTTATGTGTGATAAAGTTAGAGAACATTTTTGTAGATTTGGGTTTACTCCGAACTATTATAATTGGATTTTCCATGGTGAACCATTTATTTCTGATGAACGATATCGAATAAATGATCAATTTTTAATTAGGAAAGAATGTGGCTATTATGATCAATTGAACCCATACGAGAGGATAATGAATGATGCAGCTAGTCAAAATTTTGTTTCAGAATCGAATCATGCAAGTATTAGTTTTATTCTTACACGTGAACAAGTGGATACTAGTCATGCATTACAATTGGAAGAGATAAGAATAACGGGTTTTGATGAGAATGTCTATAATAAAACTTTTCCATCTAATCAGTCCTGGGATGTGTTAAAAGCAGCAGATGAACCTTTATGGGCATGTTGTGAGAACCACACTAAGGTTTCGCTTTTGAAAAGCGAAAATCATTTTCTGCCAAACTCCTTCTTCCCCCTTCCGGTCGCCGCCGCCGCCGGCGGTCACCGGCTGCGACTCGTCGGTCGCCGCCATCGCCGGCCGTTGGTCGCTGTTGCTGGCGATCGCTGGCCGCCGCTCGTTCGCCACCGTGGTCGGCGGCAGCCGCCGCCGTTGGCCCGCCGTCACCGTCGCTGGCTCGCCGCCTTCGCCGGTCGCCACCCGCTACTCGTCCGCCGCCGCGGCTAGTCGCCGCCACCGGTTGCCACCACCATCGTCGGTAAAAAATATTTTCCAAAACTTTTTCATATTGGTTGCCGAACACCAGAAAATTATGTTCCGGGAAAACATTTTTCAGGAAAATGACTTTCGGGAAAACATTTTTCAAAAACACAATATTTTTCGCCAAACGAACGGAGCCTAAGTTATCAGTGACAGCATGACTGTTAAATATAAAGGTAGAGCATAATGTGTCTGCGGATTGCTTTAACTCTTTTGTTGAAGTAATGCGAGAAACAATGCCTCGTGATAACATCATGCTAAATGATTTTTACGATATAAAAAAACTAGTAGATAACTTAAGTTTTCCGGTTGTAATGATTAATGTAAATAGTAGGGGTTGCATGTTATATTGGAGAGATGATGAAAATGAAGAATCTTGCAAATTTTGTAGCCAACGTAGATACAAGAATAACATGAGGCAGGGTTGTAATAAGAAGCGGAGACCATGCAAACAAATGTTTTATTTGCCCTTAATCCCTAGATTGCAAAAGCTTTATGCGTCTCAAACCACTACTGAACACATAACTTGGCATGCAAATCGTAAAACAGAAGAGAGTCTAATGTGTCATCCTTCAGATGAAGAGGCATGGAAACATTTTGATAGAACATACCTTGAGTTTGCGATAAAGCCTCGAAACATCATGTTAGGTCTCTGTGCTGATGGATTTGCCCCATTTGGAAAATCAAGAAAAAGTTATTCATGTTGGCTAGTTATCTTAACGCTATACAATCTTCCACCTTGTATGTGCATGAAGACACCTTATTTGTTTTTGACATTGATCGTGACTGGCTCGCAAAATCCGAAAAAGTTTATAGATGTTTATATGCAATCATTGATTGAAGAGTTACAACGGCTATGAGATGAATGTGTCTTTAGGTATGACGTTTCTACCGATCAAACATTTATAATGAATGTTATTTTTCTTTGGACGATAAATGACTTTCCAGCTTATAGAATGTTATATGGATAGAGTACAGCTAGGATCTTAGGATGTCCGATATGTATGGAGAGATCGAAGTCATTTAGATTAAAATATGGAAAGAAGCCAAACTATTTTGACTGTCACAAACAATTTTTATAGATAAATCATCCATTCAAAAGGAATAAAAAAGAGTTCATAAAAAATAGGACTGAAAGAATACGTCCACCATTGAGTTTGATCGGTGTTCAAATTTGGGAGCCGGTGTAGGACTTTGCAATTGTTGTTGAGAACCCGCACAGCACGGCTTTTGCGTACGGAAGTACACATAAGTGGACAAAACGCAATATATTTTAGGATTTACATATTGGAAGGCCCGTCTTATTCATCATAATTTTGATGTTATGCATATAAAAAAGAATGTTTTCGACAATGTCATAAATATTATGATGGATGTTGCCGAAAAAACAAACGACAACTAGAACACAAGAAAAGATATGCGAGATACTTGTGATCAGCCAACACTAGATGTGGATATAAGCAGCAGGGGACCAAAACCAAAAGTAGGTTATACATTGGATAAGGAGCAGTAGCGAGTTGTTTGTCAATGATTGAAATATGTGCGGTTTTCTAATGGATATGCTTTGAATTTCGGGAGATGTGTTGATTTGAATGAATGCAAATTGACAGGTTTGAAGAGTCATGATTGTCACATATTGATGGAAAGACTAATTCCAATAGCTTTCAAGGAAGTTCTACCGAACTTTGTATGGGCGCCATTACAGAGTTGAGCAATTTCCTGCATGATATTTGCTTGACAGTGTTAAAAACATCGCATATGGAGAAACTGGAGAGAGATATTCCAATTATTTTTTACAACTTTGAAATGATATTTCCTTTATCGTTCTTTGATTCAATTGAGCATTTCTTAGTTCACTTGCCTTATGAGGCCAAAGTTGCAGGTCCCGTCCAATTTCGATGGATATATTCATTTGAGACGTAATTTTTTTAAAAAAATAAAGTTCAAATTACTTTATTATATATTATGTTCCGATAAGTTTCTTTCTACTGCAACTGGATTTTTATATCATTTAAAGAAAAAAATGAAGAATAAGGCACGAGTTGAAGCTTCAATTTGTAATGCATATATTGTGTAAGAAGTGACAATATTTGCATCATACTATTTTGAGCCACACGTGCAGTGCAAGAGGCAGAAAGCAGGCAGAAATGATGAGGGTCCTATTGATCCCAATTGCAAAGCATTCTCTATTTTCAATTATCTAGGTTGACCAAACGGCGCATGTCAGTTTCATTACTTAACAGGCGAAGAATTGCATGTAGCCCATACATATATTTTACTAAACTGTCCATAAGTCGAGCCATACTTCAAGTAAGTGTAAATTTGCATATATATATATATATATATATATATATATTGTGTCAAATATTTGCTAATATGTAAATAATATTTATTACTAGGATTTTCCAAACTTCAATGTATAGACTACCACCAAATGAGTTTAACCGTTTGTGCGATGAACAATTTATAGCATGGTTCAAGACATAAATAAGTTGCCTATGGACCAAAACCAAGTTATTAAAATTTTATACATCATTTATTAAAATATATATTATTGACTTTGCGTGTATAACATTAGGTTCACAGTAATCATGATGAACTTGGAGATCAATGATTGCTATATTATCTATCATGTGGTCCATAGTTAAGAGTACGAAGTTGGCCAACATATTTTATAAATGAATATAATTTTCACATTCAAAAATATGGAATGGGAAAAGTCACAATGAATAGTGGTGTGTCTGTTCGGTTATCCAATAGTGACAGTTCAGAGGATGATTTTTATGGCTTGTTGGATGAAATCATAGAGATAAAGTACCTTGGACCATTAATGATGCGGGTTGTGTTATTTAAATGCAAGTGGTTCCACCCCGTCAAAGGAATGAAGGTGCGTAAGAAATTTAATTTGGTTGAAATAAATCACAAGAAAATGCATATGAAGTATGAACCATTTGTCTTTGCACAACAAGTAATTCAAGTATGTTATGTATTATATCCTAGTTTGAAACGTGATAAAACTGATTGGTGGGCTGTATGTAAAATCAAAGCATGAAGAAAAATCGAGGAACACTGGAAGGATAGAGCTTATCAATAAGAGAAAGTTTCTAATACGGTAGAAATTGAGGAATATAACATTCCAACTTTACGAGTTCCGTGTGGAGTAATGATAGATGTAAACTCAACTGAAATTAGCAAATTAAATGTACAAGAATGTTCAGAATCTGATTTTAAGTCAGATAATGAAGATGATGCCTATGAAGAAAATGAATATGAAGATCAAGACGAGGACGAAGACGAAGATTAAAATTTTTTCGACAAAACATTAATGTTGTGCAATTATTATTACGACATGTGTTATTTTGGTTGTCATATTTATTATTATTGTTTTTGCTATTATTGTTGTTGTTATTGTCATTGTAATTCGTGGCAATTTTCCAAATCCATGGTAAATTTGCGACGGAATCGATACTTTTTGTTTTTTATGCGATCCGTCGCAAAATTCGAGCACGTTTTTCAAATTTTTGGCCTACTCTCTCTCTCTCTTTCCCCCCGCCCTTGTTCACCTGTCACGTCCGCCGACACGTATTTTTATTTTTGGCCATCTCTCTCTCTCTCTCTCTCTTCTCCTTCTTCTCCTTCTTCTCCCTCACGTCGGTCAACCCGTTGTCGTACGCCGCCGTCTCGCCCACCCGACCGAGCTGCGCGACTGCCCGTCGCCAGTCTGTCCAGCCTTGCCCGACCTCCGCATGTCGCCTTCTCGCCGATCCGCCCAAATTCGGCTGACCGCATGCCGGCTTCTTCGCTTGGACTAGATCGCCGCCTGTCGTCGTCGTCGTCGCCTAGTAGCTCGGCAGCTCGCAGCCGCGAGTGTGGCTGCTCCACCCGTGTGCTCACCGACCTCACCGCCGCCTAGCTCGCCCGTCCGCCTCACCCAAGCTCGTAGTTGTGACCGTCGCCGCTAGCTGCCCGATGCCGTCGTCGTCCAACAGTCACCCGACCTCATACCCATCGCTCGTCACAGTTGCTGCCTGATGCCGTCGCCAGAGCTTGTAGTCGAGCTTGTCGCCGCTCAGCCGCCGCCGGATGCCGTCGCCGCCCAGCAGCTGCCCAAGCTCGTCGCCGCCAAGCCGTTGCCCAGCCGTCATCGCCTAGCAGCCGCCCGAGGCCATCTCCGCCTAACCTCGCCGAGCTTGTCGCCACCCAGTAGCTGCCCGATGTTGACGCCGACATCGCCCAACCGCCGCTCGAGGCCGTCACTCCCCAGCCTTGCTGGAGCACTTGCCGTCGCCGCCCAGCCTCGCTCGAGCACTTGCCGTCGCCGTCCCCGCCTAGCCGCCGCCCAGCCGTTGCCCGACGCCTCCCGAGGCCGTTGCTGCCGCTGTCGCCCGATGCCATTGCCGTCGCCCAGCCGCCTCCTAGCTTCGGCCCGACACCGTTGCTGCCCAGTAGCCGCCTAACGCCATCGCCGCCCAGCTCTACTGTTGTTTGCCCGGCTGTGGCCGAGCGCTTAGCCGATTGGCCACCACTTTGGCCCACACCTGTGCCCAGCCCGCCACTGGCCGACCGGCTAAAATATTATCATTGTTTGGTTTTTCTTGGCCTTGAACCAAGTAAGCAACTTCCAAAACCATACCTAGTATAATGAATATTAATCGGACTTGTTTAGGGATTGTTTAATGTTTGATTGGTTGGCTAAGTTATGAGTTAATTTCATGATTGCATGTGGCTTTAATCGATGTTCGATTGGTTAAATTGTCCATTATGTTGCTGATTAAGCGTTTAATGATAATCGGGTAGTTGATTGAGCGTTTTTTCAAAAAATGCATTAAAATTGAACAATTCTAGAAAAATTCATAAAAAATTTGAGAAAATTTAAAAATGTCAGATTTTGGGAAAATATTAAATTTGGTACTAATTTTTTTTTAAAATTAAAAAATCAAAAATTGAAAATATCACAAAATGACAAAAAATAATTGTGGCCACCCACTTTGAGTAAAATTTAACTTTTTTTAAGTGCCCAAAAAAAGAATAATAATAAAAAATTCAAAATTTTCATAACTTTATAAAATGGCTTAAAATACCTGTGACCATCCATTGTGAGAGAAATTTTAATATTTTTAGGTGCAAAAAAATAATAATAAAATAAAAAATTTCAAAACTTTACAGAATTGCTTAGCATACATGTGACCATCCACTTTTAATGAAATTTAAATTTTTTTAGGTGGCCAAAAAAAAATTTAAATATTTAAAAAATTTCAAAACTTTACAGAATGTCTTATAATACCTGTGGCCACCCACTTTTAGTGAAATTTAAATTTTTTTATGTGCCCAAAAAAATTAAAAAATACAAAAATTTCAAAAATTTTAAAATTTTACGGAATGACTTAGCATATCTGTGGTCACCCACTTTTAGTAAAATTAAAATATTTTTAGTTTTCGAAAAAATTTAAAAAAATAAAATTAAAAAATTTCAAAACTTTATAGAATGGCTTAGAATATCTATGACCACCCACTTTTAGGGAAGTTTAAATTTTTGAAGGTGCCCAAAAAAATTTCAAAATTTCAAAATTTTACAGAATTTCTTAAAATACATGTGGCATATCATGCTCATATATTGATGTTTAATATCAAAATGAGTGTGATTCATAGTATATTTGTTCGTAGGAATTTGCACATCATAAACATTCGGCATTGGCTCATTTCGAGGAAACATTTTGCTGCTTCTGAAACAAAATGGTAAGCTTCGTCATGTACGTCATTATATGTCCGTAATGTTGTGTAATATTTTTTCACATATTTGTCTAACATTTCTACTTGTCAATATAAACGTGGATGTCACATGCATAGAAGATCAGCCTCTTCCTCGTCCTCGTCCCCGTCCCTTTCCTCTTCCCCTGTTCTTTCATCTAATCTTCAACCACAATATGCTCCGTCATAATATGGACACATTGGCCTTTCCTCCAACACTCAAGAACATGTTAAGGGACTTGGCCACATGTGAACTGAATCTTCTCCAGTTCCATCTCCTTTAGCTCCATCTCCTTCCGTTCCACCTTATTATTTAGCGGAACAATTGAATAATAACGAAAACACAGGTGAAGAAGATAACCGATTCATGATATGCCAATTTGGAGATTCGTAAGTACTTTATTTTTATTTTAGTATATGTAATATTTATGGCTTTAGATATGAATGTCAACTGAATTGTCGATGTTGCACAATATCTGTATGTTTGTAGATTCACGGATGCTCCATTTGTTGTGAGGGAACTAAATAAAATAGTCAAAAACTATTGGATGGGGCAGTATATTAATTACAGAAGTATTCCATAAGAAGTGAAAGATTTGTGGTGGAATGAGTTTAAGGTAAGTTTTAGATATTTTATTTTCTCATCAACTAAGTTCGATGTAGTATATTGATGGTCAAGAATGATGTAAATGGACCAGAACAACTCTGTAGTTTTCGATACTAAAGGGACTAGATATTTTCCCCGAGATGAACTTTACAAAATCTATCATCGAATTGTCTGGTGCATGGTAATGGATATGTGACCAACATAATAACTTTCAGTTTTGTTTTTATTGATTGCACCGGAAGTTCAGGTGGGATGAAGAGGAAGAGAATGAAGTAAGAAGGATTTTCCAGAAGAAAGTCAGTGATTTTATACGAAATGTGATGAATAGAGTGAAGATCAAGCAAGTGAAGCCGGCTTTCATTATAACTGACAATTGGGCGGAAATTAATAGAATTTGAGAAACTGAAAAGAGTTAACAAATCAGTTAGTGGAATAAAAAGAATCGATCTTATAGTTCTAGTGAAGGGTCTGCCACATATGCTGAAGGCTTTATCAACGTTGGGGAACATTGCAAACGACTAGTAAGTCTGTTAAATCGAGGGTAAGCTTGTTTCACAATCTTTTATGACATAAGTTGACTCATATTCATATGTAAGAACATTGATGTTCATCCTGAAACGTTTTTTTGTTAATAATCTTACTTGTTTTTTTATACCTAGTTCCACATCTATGCATAAACGCTTCTTTTATATTTTGGATTGATTGAATATCTTTATTTATGTATCTACATTTCATCAGGTGTCGACAAAAATGACTGCTTTTGGTGTCCTGCTGAGTACTAAAGCTGCCCAATCTTGTGTTTGGTTTGTCGATTTTTCGTTTTTTAAGCAGAATCTATGGTTGTCCCGCCTCTTATGAATGTTTTGAATATATTATAAGATTAGATATCAAATAGCATCATGTCAGACTTTGCAACTTTGCATATATCATTATTTTTTGCGGACTATCATCTTTCCTTCAGTTATATTTTTCAATTATATGACATTATGTCTGATTTGTTCGTTTTCTGTTTCTGAAGCGGAATCTATGGTTGTCTCATGTCCTTTGATTGTTTTGAATGTATTACATGATGTTCATTAATACGTACCTATTGATATGGACAAGATTTGGTGGCCGAAATGGTGTAAAATTTGCGACGAATATTTAGAGACGAATTTTACGACCATTACAGTTCGTGGTTAATTTGCGACGAAACAAGTTCGTGGCTAAGTTGCGACGAATACATTTTGCGATGAATTTTGAAACGAATTTTGCAACGAATTTTGTGAAAAATTTTGCGACGAATAAAGTTGCGGACTAATTTGCGACGAATTATTTAGTAACGAATTTTTTACGACGAATTTTGCAACGACATATGCGACGAAATTTTCAATGAATTTTGCGATGAATAAAGTTCGTGGCTAATTTGCGATAAATTTTGCGACGGATTATTTGCGATGAATTTTGTGACGGATAGTGTTTATAGCTAATTTGCGATCAATTTTGCGTCGGATATTGTTCGTGGCTAATTTGCGACAAATTTTGCGAAGGATTATTTGCGACGAACTTTTTTCCTTCGCAATTTTGCTACGGACATTGAAATTTTCTGTCGCAAAATTTTGTGACGACCTAGTAGTGACGGAATTTTTTCCATAGATAAATTTGTCGCAAATTCTATTTGTGATAGATTTTGCAAAATTTTTCATCGTAAAATCTGTTGCTAATCCCTTATTTTTTTTGTAGTGTCGCTACCACTGCTGCTGCCCCACCACCGCTGGAAAGGGTTGACAATGGTGGGGGAATGATCGGTGGGGTTTGTCAGGCCCCGACCAAGGAGAGGATAAATTTATGCACCATAAATTTCATCATAATGGACTTTTCGTGCTTCAATTTTTGGACAGTTTATTTTGCCCATCATTCTTCATTAGAGCTAACAATCCACCTGCATTTGATCAAATTTATGCATGGAAGAGGATAGGAATGGAAAAGATTTATCTGAATACGCTGAATTGGAAGAAGTTTTGAATTCACGGGCCAAGGGACGATCTCAGGTAGACACTACCGTATGGTCATAATCAAGTTTCGCGCGTTGGATCGTGAAAAAGGTCGGTATTATCATTCAGTTGACAAAATAAGGTAACGAATCATTCATTTAAATAACATTACTCGCTTAAACTAAAGTAGTGGATAACTATTTCCTGAAATAAAAGATATTGATAGATCAGGTAGTACAATGCTTGTTTGGACTATTTACTATGTGAGTCTGATTGTAGAATCCATTTAAATAGTCCCGATGATTTTAGTCCATGTGATGTTTAATGTGAACAAGACCATGGTGCAACTGGAAGTTGCGTAATGAGGGTTGACCACACAATTTCTCGAAGTTAAATATATAGCTGATTCATCACATGACGCAAAATGATAAGAGTTGACCACTCAATATTTCTCCTTTACGCTACAAAGCTCATCATCCAACCACGCATAAAGAAAGACAAAATTGGAAGCGTTGACACCAAAAAATAATTAGGTTATCGAGAATAGAAATTTGCATGAAGAGATTAAGAAATACATAAGATAAAACTTAGACATGAAATAACCCCCCCTCCGCCCCCCTCCCCCCCCCCACACACACATATATATCACGTGTGTCATACATAGCCATAAATAAAGAGATGACGTATCCATACCATGGGCCTGTTTATCGAACTATAGCAATAGATAGTCGGTAGTCGCCAACAGACAGCTGGCAACTGCTAATAGTGACGTTGGCAAGGAAATTTTAAACATTTGAAACTTGAGGCAGATTAAATCAAAGAGGGAACAATTACTGTCTAAGAAATCAGATGCGGAAGTTTTCAATGAAACAGTCATCACTTGAAAACTCAATCATCGGAGTTATCGATGAAGTGGTTATTGGCAAAGGACTTGAGAACTCAGTCATATGGGTTATCGATAAAGTGGTTATTGCCCAAGAACGTGGTCATGGGAATTGTCGACAAGAACATACGGTTTTGCACACATTAGATACGGTTATGAGAGAACATGGGTAATTTGAGACTATGGAAAGAAAAGCAAATATAAGATCGATGGAGGTTACTTAATGCTGATTGACATGTGTCAAAAAAAAGTTGCCACGCTATCATTATAAATACCACTCGATGTCCAGCAGAAAGCTGCCCCTCGAAAATCACAATCAAAATGTTATCTTTTTTTATCCTTAAAGCTTTATGTATTGTATTTTCAGTTTCCTTAGCTATAGGTCTCTACATTTGAGCATTAGTGTAACATGTTATTGATGAAGTTCAAGAGCAATTTCGAGTTGTAGATCAATACCTCTACCAATAAATGGCTGGTGGAATTGGTTTGCATCTAATGTATCGCTCGAGTTTTTATCAATCAAGTATTGTCACGGTTAAATCTGCATTATTTTGGTTGAAGCAAATGGATTCTTTTTCTCGCTTAGATATCTCCTGTCCAAAGTTGCAATTGCACCAGGTCCTTTCTCATAAAAAACTGAAGTACAACATTTGGTAAATTAGATTTCGTTGTGGGATCCATTCCGGTGAAATAGGAAGAACCATAATACTTTACATTTTTTTCCGCAAGAGCTTGCGATTGCCTTGTCTCCCTCTTTTTTATTTCTGTTTTCTTGTTTTTTTGTTTTTGTTTTTGGGACTCTCTTTATTTTGCTTAGGTTTCACCTGGTTGTGTTTTTGTTGAGTTTAACTCCATTTGTTTTACGGAAAATGAATGATTTGAAAAATATTTTCCTAAAAATGATTTCTTATATCATTTGCAAAAATTAATAAACAAAAAATATTTGTCCCCTTTGTGAAAATATTTAGATATTAATTATTGTCAATGATGAAAATATTTTTCATTAAAAAATTATTTTAAGTGAAACCAACGGTCCATTTTTGTAAAATGTATTTCAAATCATTTATTTTTCTCAAAATAAATGATTACATTTTTGGAAAATGTTTTCCAGGAAGTTCTTTTCAGGAAAATGGCAATATATTTTATAGTTGGCCAAAACCTGAAAATGAACTAAAAAATTATTTTTCGTTGTTTGAAAAGGGAAAATCTGATTTGATTATCCTACATATATATATACACATACTATTTGGACACTAGTAACTTGCATAGGGTAGTCGGGGGAACCAGACACAAGCATTAGGATCCTAGTTTCAGCTTCGATGGGCCTTGACTTGAGTGCCGAGCACTTGAGTCCTGAGCAAGAGCACAGGCAACAATCCCAAGTCCATAGAGGCTGAGCTCTTGGCTAAAATGCCCATGCCCGGATCCCTAGCACTGGGGCCTAATCCACAAAGTGCAGGACCCAAGTGCCTGGGTTCGGGTCCTCAAAGTCAAGCTTGGGACTTGGCGCTTTGGCTCGAGATGCTAGTGCCCGTGCTCAGGTGCCCAAGACCGGTCCATCGAGGCCGGGTTCAAGATCCTGTGCATGTGCTTGGGTCCCCGGTGCCTAGGCTCATGACCCCAATTTCCGTGATTGAATCCCGACACTTGGGCCTAGGCCTTGATGGACTCGAGCAAGAGTATTGGGGTTCTAAATCCTAGCCTCAATGGATATGGGCTTGAGGGTGATGGATCCAGGCACGGGCACCAGGGTCCTGAGCCCAACCTTGGTGGACTCGGCCCCGGCCTTGGTGGATTTAAGCCTAGTCGTTAAGGACCTCGGCACAGACCTCAACCTCGATGGACTCGGGCTAGGGTGCGAGGGATCCGAGCATGGGCTTCCAGGTCTCGGGCTTGGCCTTGATAGATGAGTCCAGTCTCTAGAGACACGGGCCCCGGTGTTAGGGACACGAGCCTAGCCACCAAATTCAGGGGCCTGGTCTTGTTGGACATAGGTGTGGGTGTCTGGGTCTTTTCAGCCTCGATGAATCTGGGCATGGGCACTCAAGCCAGAGCACCAAGGACTTGAGCTTGAGCTTCGGAGGCCCGAGCACGGCTTTTGTGGGCCTGGGCTTGGGTGTTGGGGACCCTAGCCCAAGTGCCAAGGAATAGGGCACAACCTTTGTGGACCCAAGCCCAGGCAAGGGTATCAAGGTCCTACGCTTGGCCTTTGTGGATTTGAGCTCGAGTACTGGGCCATTAGTCATGGCACCGGGGCCTTGGGCCAAGCCTCGATGGACTTGTGCACTGGCACCAAGGACCTGGCATTGGCATCGGGTTCCCAAGCCATAGCTCGATGGACTTGAGCCGGGGTGCTAGAGACTTAGTTGTGGACGCTAAGGACTCGAGAACGAGCATTAGGATTTTTTTGCCCAAATGCAAAAATTTTGTCCAAGCGCCAAGATCTAGTCATATTTTAGAAAGTGATTTTTCATTTTCCAAAAAGGAAATCATTTTATAGAATTTAAGTATAGATTTTTCTTATTATTAGAAATATATTTTCCGTTGACTCATTTTTCTAAGCAATCCAAATGTCAAAAAATGAGGAATTTGTTTTCTTCAAAACAAACGAAAATTAGAAGAGAAGATTTTTCTTTTTTCAAGGAAAAGGTACATGATTATTGGAAAAAAAAAAAAAACAGGCGCAGGGGCCTCTATTTCACACTTCGAGCCTATTTTAATATCTCAATTAAGCAGTATAACATTAAGAATTGAGCATAAAATGAGATCGAGCGCTGTCTCATAATCCTATTTAGCGTTGCCTCAAAAGATTTCGATTGAGTTAAAAAAAAATCACCTAATGCGCTAATTGAGGAAGGAGCTTCTTAATTCTTTTGGTGGAAATATTAATTAATGGCAATTATTAGGGTCACTTTATTTTCACCCCCTCAAATAGTTTCACACACGCTAAAATTTAAATGGTCCAAAGTAGCCTTCATTCGAATTTCATTAATGACGAGATTGATAAAAGCGAAAGGCTCGTGTTATTTCAATCCCGGTTCCTGACACCTCCATTTTACTACATTATCTCTTGCAAGTCTCACTTTCGATTTAACATTATTTCTTACCATTTTTTCTTTCTTTTCTTCTGTTTCAATTTTACTAGAGATGAAACTACCCATGCTCCTCTCAAACAACAATTTTTAGGGTTAAATGTGGGGCCCACTTTTGATTTAAGACTAATGCTTGTCTTCCTTTCTCCTTTTTTGGTGTTTTTTTTCCTTTTCTTCTCCATTTAGAACAAAATTGGTGTACCTCTTTTCAAAAAAAAAAATTATTTGGTAGATAGCTAATTAATTATTCTGTCTCTGACCAAAAGGACTAATTATTTTGTTAATGAGTTGTATATTTTTTTGTACTATGAATTATTATTAAAAAACTTAAGCACAAGTAAGAGGATAATGTCTGAGTAAATTGTGTATAATGGATATATCAACCACAATATTTAATCTTTGAGTAAATTCTCGTAAATTTATACCAAAAATCGAAGTTGAAATATTCACAATCATGAGAATAATCTAGGGAAATAAAGCAAACAATTTGTAGATAAAACTAACATATCTTTACTCCAATACATAATTAGTCCTTGCTTAGATTATAATCATGGAGAATAAGTACAAAAGAAGACAGACATGAAGGAAATGTTGAAATGTGATGCATGTTGAAGAAGCGATTAGGGTGAAAAAAATTTGTTTGAAAGGGATGTGCACAAGTTTTTCTTTTAGTAAAATTGAAAATAAAAAAAAGGTAATAAAAATTTTAAATCAAGAGTGGGAACTGCAAGGGATAATATAATCAATTCAATGAGATAGGGAGTGTTAGAAGCTAATAAGATGATAGAAATAGTGCGAGCCAAGAGAAGTGTGCCTTTGCCAATAGGCATACGGCCCTGCTAATAAATGGATTGGAGGGGTAGGGACACTAGTATCATAATTGCGGGGTTTGACTCTCGTGCTCTACAAGACTCAAAGTAAAAGTCAGAGAGCGAGGAGAGTTAGAGATATGATAGATAAAAAAAAAAAAAAAGAGAGAAGCGTGCCTTTAATGTAGATCAATCAATTTAATGATTTTTATCGATCTTCCCTGAACCCTTGCTTATTCTTCTTTTATATTCAAATTGGAGAAGTTAACATTTTTGTGCATTTTTACGAGATTCATCTAAGTTTTGAGTATTTTAATAAATTTAATAATTGGGATTCTAATTTCAAATTTTAATAAAATACATTTATTTTAATAAATGAATGAATGGGATTCTAATGTCTCTTAAAAATTCAATCGATAATAAATCCTTATGATATACAATTCTTCAGCTTGAGCACATCAGTGAGTAGAAAATAGGAAATAAAATTTGTACACAAATGGATGAACAAAAACATAACACAGTGGAATAAAACATTATCATTTTGGTTAATACGAACAATCTTGTATTTTCATGATAATGAGCGGTGTTTGTATTTTCAATAAATAGCAGCTTTAACCATTCCAGTTGTGCTTTTGATTAATTAGTTCTTTAGAGGGTAGAAATAGCGTGAGCTGAGTATTATTTTACCACCTCTACCTACTGAAACTTACAAATAATAATCACAAGTCAATGTTTAGTAAGGAATTAATAATACCGAGCAACAATTCAAATCATAATTAATTAACTTTTTACAAACTTAACATGCAAAATTTATTACTTAAATTTTCAGCACTCATTACTCAGGTTTATCGAACGGGGTCTTCCTCCCAAATTAATTTACCGTTACAATTTTCCACAAACAATTCTCCCCCCTTTTATTTGATTAAACTATGCTAACAAGTTGGCCTACTAGCACCGGAGACATTCTCCAATTGACGCCTTGCCTAGAAAAACATGCACTAAATTCATTTTTTAGGGCGCATATGATAACCATTATATTTTCCTATTTTTCTATTTTTTTAATCTCAAGAATATGTTTAGAACAGAAATTCATTTGATAATACTATTTCATTTTTCTATTTCCGAAATAAATTTTTAATTAAGAAATATGTTTGGAACATAAAGGAGAATAAAAATTTTCTACTTTTTTGTTTATGAAACAAAAAGAGAAATAAAAACTCTTCGTCCTCGCCTCTTGCTGCCGCTACATTCCGCTGCTGCCCACTCGTTACTCGCTGCCTGTTGCTGCCGCCACCACCTGCTGCTCTCTACCGGACACCACCTCCCGCCTGCTGGCACCCCCCGCCAGCCACTGCTCGTCGATGATTGGAAAAAAGCTTAAGAATGAAAAATTTTGTGTCGTTATTAAACACATAATTCTATTTAGAAACTCATTTAGGGAATGCCAAAAATCTATTTAAAAAACACAATAGTTATTATTCGCGTCCTTAATTGACCAATTTTCGATCCCGTCACGGGAAAGGTCTCCAAATCCACCTTCTAGCCCTCATTAATTGGTTGAAAAATCCTTATCTGACTTTGTCACCAATATATGGCGTGTATGCAAGGAAAAACAAATTGATATATAAATTGCAAGTTGTAAAAGTTAACGTGATTGACATAGAGATAAAGGCAAGTCAACTAAGGGCTTGTTTGGCTAGTTGCTAAATAGTAAAAATTTTTATTCTTTTACTTTCAAAGTTAGTTTGAGAACATACATCGGTTTGTTAAAATTTTTGTGTCCAGGAACAAATTTGCAAAAAATTACTCCCAAAATCAATTTTGGAACATAATCAAGAAGTATAAAAAATTAGCATCTTGATTCTGTGAACAATTTTTTCATTTCTGATTTTTCTTGGTTTTCTTCTTCTTTCTTGGTTTGTTTGTTGTTTTTCTTCTTCTAGGCTTGTTGTCGGCTGCTAGCCACCATCGACTGGCCGCAGGCTAGGGTCGGTAAGGGCAGCTCATGGCCGCGACGGTGAGGCCTTGCCGACCTCGCCTAGATTTGGTGAGGCTGACCTCGCCGTCGTGACCTAGGAGAGGGAGATAGGTTGCGATAGTAAGGGCGGCGGCGAGAGCTGCGACGCCCTTGTCGGCCCTGGCTTGTGGCCAATCGCCGGCGCTAGCAAACGGCCATGGCTAGGGAAGGGAATGGAAAGAAAAAAAAAAAAACAGGAAAAAAAAAAGAAAGAAATATTAAAAAATTCAAAATATTATTAATAAAAAGAAATTTCTTGTAATTACTAAACACATTTCTGTTTTTTTTTTCTATTATAAGAATAGAAATTTTGAGCAGTTACCAAACGCTTTCAAATGTTTAGAAATTATTTCAGGACACGAAATAAAAAAAAAATCATTTCTGAGCAGAATCAGTTCCCGTGTATAAAATCGTTGCCGTGTGCATCCTAAGTCAGTTTTGTTTTAATGTTATATATATATATATATAAAGACAAATAAACTATTTATAATTGGTTCTAGGTATTTGTAATAGAAATAATAGAATAACAAAATGTATGTAATCTTTAAGCGTCTTTCTATGTAATCAAAATAGCTAATATATTCACTAAAAAAATACAAGACTCTAGGAAAATCTCGATTATATAAAGCTCTAGTTACAGAGAAGATGTATAGCAATATATTGATGCAGATTTTTACACAGAAAATTATTAAATAAATAAAATTAAATAAAATGACGTGCATTATAAATAATTAAGAAACCGTATGCAATATATAAGACAAGAAGAAGGATTGCTTAAACTTCTAAACCAACCATATAGGTGGTATTCTAGATAGAAGGACAAAACGGTAAGAAGAAGTGAGGATATTTAACAGATATAGAAAATTGCTCTTAAATTATAGACCATCCACAGGCGGTTCGACCTGCCGTTTGTGGGGTATGTAAATATAGATACAAGAATTTAAATGCAAGACATTAAAGAAAGATTACTATTTAAACAACATTAAAGATTACAGTAATGGTATTGAAAGGTTACAACTGAATTGCAGTTATTGAAATACAAGTGCAGATATAAAACGATATTGAAACGAGGAGGGTATGTATGGTGATAGATCTTATTAAGTTTCAAGTGAAACTTTGGTTTTCCCGAGAATAGTATTAGCAAATGTTTGCAAACTATATTTCTCGAAGGGAAACTAAGATCTGGAAAGAAATACGAAAATTTTCAGGGATCCAGGAAATAATGGCACTTACTGGACTATGAAAGAAATCTGGAAAGATTTTGAGGTATTCCCTCTCTTATTCCTTTGGAGAAGGTTTGGAGTTTCAAAGGAAGTGAAGGGGAATTATGAAAGGCTCTGGAGGAGGTTGTGGAAGAAATTCAGAAAGGAGTTCTGAAAGAAGTTTTGTCCTCCTCTGAGGGGTGATGTCTCCTTATATAAGCGGATTGGTTCTTGTAGAAATTGTTCACGGATAGTATTGTAGTGGTAAGTACATAGTGTTACACTGAACAGTGACTGGACATAATTATGAAAATTCTATAAAAAAGGGAGAAAAGCAAACAGACTCCTCATGATGAGTTTATAGAAAGGATAAGAGTCTTTCGGCATTTTCTCTTTAGGAAAATCTGGATAGATCTTCCACTGGTTCTGATTCCTCTTCTTCTTCATCATCTTTCACACTTGCCCAATTTGCGGGTATGGGTGATATTCTTGGGATACCATAACAGTCATCTTCGTTGGTATCACCATTGTGATGAGAATGAGAAGGACTGGACTCCTCTATTTGCGAAAGGACATGTTTTAGCATGCCTGCTAGCTGTTGGTGAGATTTAGCAGATGCCAGTTTTGATAATACAAATCCTTTATCATGTAGAAATGGAGTTATATCATCACTTCTTATGGGTTCTAATCCTCTGCAAGCGAGCCATTGATGGATGACTTGTTCAGTAACCCTATTAAAGTATTTAAATCCGTTCCACCACTTGACTTTGTATCTCTTTATTAAGATGGGGATACCATTGTCATTTGATTTTTGATAATCAAAATTCCAATCAAGAACCCATGATATTCCGAAATGATAGAAAAATAGCAAAAGCTTGGGGAAATTTTTCTCATATGAAAAGGGGGACAAATTTGGTGAGAAATAATTCATAGTTGGGTTGGATTTTTGGGTGGAGAATTTCTTCGATGGGTCCAAGATGTTCCCACCATTGAATAAACCGGTATGGAGTTTGTTTAATATCAAAGTCTTTAAAGAAGAATAGCCAAGTATGTGTATTGTTGGCATTCTGTCTTTAGAAGGTATTCCACCAGGCTTGTTTGTAATCGAAGTATGAAAAGGAGGATCTGTATAGAAGGGATTCGGTAATATTGAATTTTTTCAAGCTCAATGGATTGGGTGTCCACTGAGAAGGGTGAACAACCCTATGAATTCTTGCTGTGGAATAATTCACATGTCCTTTATCAGAGAAATGCCTGAAAGTAACGGATTTTGTTTCTTTTAGAATTTTCTCATAAAATTCAGCCGTTGTGAAAGTATCATGTGGAGTATAAAGAACTTTTGAGAAAACATGTTTCGGGCAAAAAGATACGGATTCTCATCATGGAATCCATTTTCAACATTGCATATGTTTTGAAATATGCTTTTATGAAAAAATTTGTTCGTTTGAGGGGTAGTCTGTGAAGACTGGATGACCACCTCACTAGAAATTGTTTTTCCTTCAACCTTTTGAACGGGTGTAGCAGAAGGTTCAGGACTTACAATCGCCATGGATGGTTGTGCTTGACTATCGAAAGTCTTCTGGAGAAGCCGTAATGCTTCTTTTGGAGATACTTTGGAGATATCAAAAGGTGTGTTAGGCTCTTGTTTGGCCTGGCTAGAAATGGTGGTGATATTTAATGGGCTTTGAGTGGCCTGGAGCCAACTCCTGATATTGGTCATTTTCCTGAGGATTTTTGCTCGGTGGATGGTTCAGCAGGTTCTTTGCCTTTGTCTCTCCTGGTTGGTTTGTTGGGAGGCATTTTCCCTGTAAAAATTCTTTGGTGAGAAAATCTGGGAGAGAATTTGAAGAATCGTTTATAAATTCTATATTAACATCAAAGACAGATAAAATGGCTTGCCAACGAGCAAAAATTTGTTTGGAAGTAATATTTTGAACATCTTTTTGCAAAACATCTTTTGCAGAGTTACAATCAATTCTTAGTAAGAATTTTTGATTCAAAAGATCTCCTTGAAACTTAGAAATAGAAAGTACAATAGCAAGAATTTCTTTTTTGATGGTGGAGTAACTCTTTTGGCAATCATTCCAGTGTTTAGAGACAAATTGAACAATCTGTTCTTTGTCGTCTTTGGATTGCTTAAGTATTCCTCCATATCCAATATCATAAACATCAGTTTTAACAATTTTGAAAGTAAAAAGATCAACAAGGTGTAAACAAGGAATTTTCTTGACAGTGCGTTTGATCTGTTTCACAATATCAGTATGGACCTGAGTCTATGGTGGAGGATCTTTTTTGAGCCTCTGATGAAGTGGTTTGCAGATTATATTTATGCGAGGGAAATAATTAATAATATAATTGAGACTCCCAAGAAATCTTTGCAATTTGGTTTTGTCTCTGATTTCATTAGGAAATTTTTCAGAAAAGATTATTGATCTTTTAATCGGTACGATGGTGCCCTGGTGAATATAGTGTCTTAGAAAGCGAATCTTTGTTTTTAAAAAAGATATTTTGGTAGGTGAAACTACCAAACCATTCTTTTTCACTATATTGATAAAATGATTGATGTGTTTAAAATATTTTTCTATAGAAGTAGAAAATATTAAAACATCATCAATATATACAATAATATAATCAGAACAATGGTTGAAAATGTCATTCATAATTCTTTGGAATTCAGAAGGAGCATTTTTCAGACCAAAAGGCATGACATTCCATTCATATTGGCCAAAAGGAACAGTAAAAGCTGTTTTGTATCTGTCTTTTTCACTAATTTGAATCTGCCAGAAGCCTGATTTCATATCAAATTTTGAAAAGATTTTTGCTTCAAAAAATCTATTCAACAAATCTTTTTTGTTAGGGATTGGATATCTTATCCACTTTAAAACTGTATTCAAAAGTTTGTAACTTATTACCAATCTTGAAACTTCTCTTTCTAGTTCAGCATTTTTGTTAACATAGAAAGTAGAGTAATTACAGGGTGATTAGCTTTTCCTAATAAGCTTTTTCTCAAGAAGTTCTTGGATTTCTTTTTGACAGAAATTGAGAATTTCATGGTTCATCTGAGAAGGTCTAGCTTTAGTAGGAATATTTTTTTTTTTAGAAAATCCTAGTTCATAAGGTAAATCAACAATGTGACTCTTGCGAGATCAGAAAGCATTAGGAATATTAGAACATGTGGAATCTTTGATTTGATTTTCAAGAATAGAAATTCTTTTTTGAAGACTTTTCTCAGAGAGATTCTTTTCAATTTTCTTATATTCAAGGTCTTCTTTGAGAAATTGAAGATGATTTTCTTTATTATGAATAATGCAATTTATTTTAGAAATAGAGTGTTCTTGAAGAGTATTCAAATTTCTGGTTTGAGGTTTTGAAACAAAATTGAAACATAATTTTTTGCTTAAGGTTTCTGTTTCAATTCCCTTTTCAGAAACTTTAAAAGGCTGGAGTAAGTTTATAAAAGGTGATCCTAAAATAACATTTTGTTTGATGTTTTTGACAAGAAGAAAGGAAGTTTTAAAAGAGATTTGGTCTTTCACAATTTCAGTTTTAGGGATTTTATAATTTATAACCAATTTATCTCCGGATGCCGATTTGAGACTCTAAGAAGTTTTCTTAAAGTATTTGGTGGGTATAAGACCTTTTATACAATTAAGATATGCACTTGTCTCAAAAAGAGATATTGTTTCCAAAACAATTTCATTTTGGATTCTTATGAAAATATTGATAATCCATTTTTTGGTGGTTATTTCAGAAAGCATTAAAAGGAAATTTGCATCTGAAGGAGAAGGAGTTTGAGGAATATCATTTTCTTCAAGGTCTTCTTCCTTTTGTTTTCCTTTTTAATTTTTTAATTTAATATCCAAAATGTCTTTTTGCATAATTAATTGGGCAGCTTTGAGATCTTGTATCTCCTGTTTCTGCATATTAATTTCATGAGCAAGATCACTTATAGAAACATGTTTAAAATCAGTTTTCTTGGTTTTCTCAAGTATGACAGAAAGGTTATAGGGATTGTCAGTTTTGAAAGTTGACTTAGAAATTGGTTTGGAACTTTGGAAATTATTCAAATATTTTATTTTTGTTTCGGGATCAGTGATTTGGTCAAAAGTTTGCAAAATAATTTCTTCTTCTTTTGTCAAAACATTTATTTCAAAATTGGTGGCATCTTCATTCTCATTTTCTAAAGTGGATGATGAAGAAGTTTCTAAATCACAAATTTGCAAACCTTTTTCAAAACTAGATTAATCAGAAAAACTACTGTCATCTTTAATCATTAATTGATTGAGTTGATTTATAGTTTCTTCATCTAAATCTAACTCATTGATTTTTTTGCTGATTTTGCAAAATTGAGAAGTGTGACCCTTTTTACCACAATTGTAGCAAGTGATGCTTTTAAAATTTTTCTTTTTTATCAAAATTTTCTTTTTCCTTATTCTTGGAAAATTTCTTATCAAATTTTCTTTTGTGAGGTTTCTTATAAAATTTCTTTTGCTCTTTCTTTTTAGACGAGCATTTTCCTGAACATTTGGTTTTATCAAAAGATTCAAAAGATGGATCATATTGGGCACAAAAATCTCCTAATCCTTTTTTAGAAAGTTTTTGTTCTCTTTTGATCTATTTTTAAAGACGAATATTAGTACACAATTGTGTGCCAATTTTATAAACATAAGAGGTTAATTCACCGTAAAAAAGATGGTCATATGGAATTTGGTTTCCATATTCTTCTCTTATCCTACTACGAACTTATTCTCCTATGAATTTTGGTAAACTGGTTAAAAATTTCTCTTTCCAAAAAGACTGGTTGCAATCTATTCTTTGGAAAACTCGTTGCAAAAATATTTCTTTGTATTTCCTAAATTCTCCTAGGGATCTACATTTCATATTTGACAAGAGATCTTGGTTTTTGTCAAGAATATGAGAAGAGTCTCCTATAAAATGTTAGGATATAGAAAATATCAAGGTATTTATGGCATCTTGAATGGGTTGCTCATCTTTATCGAGGATGTTTATATATATATATATATAGGACTTGCATCGGAGGGAATCTACTTCCCATCATGCCAAAAACAAGCCCTAGCAATCTCTCTCTCTCAATATCTAATTAATCGTATTTTATTTGGAGTAATTATCAAACTTTGAGAACACAATTCACACCATTCCAGATTATTACAATGCTTAATTATTAAACCATACCTTGGTCTAAAAGCTTAAGTTAGCAATAATCCTACAAAGTCTTACATAATATTAAAGCATGAGGGACTCCCTTAGTATATTACTTTGTGTTAAATACTAGGCCAAAATCCGACCTGCATGTGAGGGGAGCGTGTAATATTTAAATGTTTAACTACATTTTTATCTAACAGTTTGAGTTTTTAGAACAGTCGGCGACGATTTTATAAAATTTCATAAAGTATCCGGTCAAATAGAATGAAATTTCCCCTTAATAAAGTGCAAATTGCGCATTACATTTGTGGTTTAATGTTGTTAATAATTGAGCCCCCAGAATTCGTTTTTGCTTTGATTTATGAGAGATATTATTTGGGACTCTCTCTCTCTTGGGGAAAAGTCAATCTCTATTAATCATATTTTATTTGGAGTAACTATCAAACTTTTTTAGAACAAAATTCACACCCCCTCGAGATTATAACAATGTTTAAATATTAAATCACGTCTTCATATAAAAATTTAAATTTATCCTAATAGCTCTTGCTTTCATCAATATGATTGACCTAAATATGTGAATGCACGTCATAAGATTATCCACCAACATGGTTGAATGCCGTGAAAACTAAGGTCTCCCTATTATATTCCTTCGACTGGGGAAATACTGAACTGCGTCCTAGTGCTTATTATGAAGCCAGAAGCTGCTACAGAAACACACACATACTTGTCCCGGCATCGCCAATTTGCATAAAGTTCATGTCGCGCAGAAAGGTAAATTAACTGTATTTCTCGAGGCACGGTACTCTGTTAACTGTTCGACGGCCAAAAGAAGTCCATAGTTATCAGTGTAGGCAAGTCCTCATTTGGGAACACGAGGCTTGGCTCACCGGCCTTGGGCGAGCTCGTTCCTCGCCTGTGGCTGGTCATCAGACATCGTCATAGCTGGCCATCGGACGAGAAAGAAGGAAAGAGGGAAAAAATGAAAAAAAAAATTATTAATTCAAATTTTTTGGTAATTTTCCATTGGAAAATCAAATCAGCTTTTTTCATACCAAAAGACGGAAAATATTTTCTCGTTTATTTTCATATTTTAGCCAAATACCGAAAAAATATTATTTCATGGAAAATGACTGTATTTTTCAGAAATGTTACATTTTTCGCAGAACAAACCTAGCCTTGCACTTACCTGCCACTAGGAGTATAATCGAGCTGAATTGAGCCAATGCAACTTGACAATATCGGGAAATGGCACACTTACAATCATATTGATCTGTCTTAATGAAGAGGCTTGCACTTACCCACCACTAGGGATATAATCGAGTTGATTTGATCCAATACACCGCAAGCTCGAGCTCGGTTCGCATACTCATTACTCAAAATTCGACTCGAGCTCGATCATGTATTAATTATCACGCTCAAGCTTGACTTGATAAGAAAATCGAGATATTTGAGCTCGACCCAATTACAATTAGTTTACAAATAAAAACTTGAATTCACGTTTGAGCTCGACTTTTATAATTTTAAGTATTTTGTGACTATTTTTACAATAATTACAAATTTTTCTAAAAATAGCGAAATTTCAATTTAGCTCTCGAGCCTATTGAGCCGAAGCTGAAGCTTGACCCTGAGAAGAAACTCGAGCGGTTTGAAATCCCAGCACTCAACCATGGACAAGTGATGGAAGATTCGGGATGTGATATGGTTCTGAAGGATCGAGCTCAACTTGAAATCAAATGAGCAAATCTCGAGTAGTCACCGAGCCGAACCCTAATCCATTTGCGAGTAGCTTAACTCGATTTCACCCCTATACAATGCTACATGAGCTTTGCCCAAATCTGATTATTTTTTTTCCATTTTTTGGAAGAATCAGAATCAAGAATGGGATTAATTAAAAAAAAAAAAGCACAAACTTTAGGTCTAAGGACAACTCTGACCTGAATTTTTTTTTGTTCCATAAAAAAGCACAAACTTTAGGTCAAGGGACAATTTTTGCTCGAACTTTTTTTTTCCCGTAAAAAAGCATCAACTTTAGGTCGAGAGACAATTTTGACCCCAACTTTTTTTTGTCTCATAAAAAAACACTAACTTTGACTTAAGTCCCAAATCTGGCCTACATTGATTTAGAACCATTGATTATCTAACTTGACTATTCCACATTAGTAATAAATCCATGTGGCTTGCTAACTGGATTTAAAGTAATATTTATTGTCTTATTCTCTAAGCCACAATTTGAAGAATAACGGTAAAACTGTTCATCTCATTCACTTCACTGATAAGTAAAAAATATCTCCAGATTGAATCTCTCTGGCCAAACGTAATCTAAAACCGACCACTGCCTATTGACAGATGCCATGGACAAGATTCGCCAATCTCATCACCATAACCTTCTTTCTCAAACAATGGTAAAAGTCAATATGGGGCTAGATTTGGGATCACAATGAAAGTTGGTGATTTTTAATGAGACAAAAAAAAATTGGGGACGGAATTGTCACTCAATCTAAAGTTCGTGCTTTTTTACGTGATAAAAAAAAGTTCATGTCAGAATTGTCTCTCGACCTAAAATTGATACTTTTTTATAAAACAAAAAAATGTTCGGATTAGAATTATCTCTCGACCTAAAGTTGATGCTTTGTTTTTTGGAACTGGGCCATCAAGAATGACAATTCCACTAGCTCCTTTTTCTTTCTCTCTATTTCACTAGTTTCTTTCGAGAAACGGAATAGATTTTGAGTAACCAAGGAATTAGTGGAACCCGGATGCCTGATCCTTGGGATTGGCCCCGTAAAACTTGAGAAAATATTGGCTAGGGTGCCGGTGTCTCTCTTCGCGACCGAAAAAGCGGCGGCCTCCACCGTCGCCTCGGGGAGCCCATCGTTGTCTGCTGGAGGTTAGAGTTTTCCTCCTCTTCCGCCCTTAATATTTGTTGGGGTTCGCTCGCGGGAAATCATATTTTTTACTCGATTGAGATTTTTGTTTGCTGGCGGTGTATTCCCTTAGGCAGCTAATTTCGCGTTTTGTTTTTTTTTTTTGAAGTTAAAACGGTCGTTGAGAGGCACGGGTGGAGAGCAAAAATAGAGCGGAGATGTATTAGATGAATGATGAATAAAAGCCATAAGTCGTCCATGTATACGCTTGAATATACGTGCGAAAAAGAGAAGGTTGAGCTAGCCCTGTTAATTTTTGAAACGTTCTGAATGGATTTAAGTTGAGATTAGCATCAAATTCGAGTTCATCCATGTGTCTTCTCACCCTTTAGCGGAACACATGTAACCTGTTCGATGAATTTCCTATGAGACCTTGTTATACACCAGTCCCTGTTATTGTTCAAATCTGAGCATGTATTGATGGGCCCGCTAGAGACACGTGTGGACTACTAATTTTGCTGACGTGTATACACTAGGGTACCCAATATTTTCTGCCCTCCCAAGTCTTTTCAGTGCTTCCTGCAATCATCACTCCACCCACTCCCGTTTGCTTCTGCGTCTGCAGCAACTTCGAACGTCGTGAGACCCTCCTCCCTCTCTGAGAAAACGTGAAGGAGCTATATCTTTCAAGGTGAAGAATCAGCAGCCCGGAATTTCCAAGCTTTCTGGGTAATGTACTCTTTCATCTTATAGATTCTAATGGTTTGATAGTCTCGGAGGCAGAGGAAGAACGGGTTGTCCACGTTCTTTCCGCAGAACCCAGTACTGAAAACTTATCCACCATGGCTGCAATAGTTGTTTTCGGGGCACGTTGTGTTGTTTCCGGATAATGGGTGCTCGTTGGCAATCCCGTGCGGGGTTTAACTGGAGGAATTTCGAAAGATTGGATTTTGGATGTTTGATGAAATGCTTCTGTGAGAAGTGTGATCTAGCAACGATGCTTGTGGTGGAGATAATTTTATGGTGGCTGTGGTGGCAGCCACGCGAACTATGGTGGAGATGATGGTGGGCGAGGTGATGGACATGGTGGTTGGATCATGGTTGTGGGGAAAATTGTCCTATATGAAAAGAGCTAGATAATAGTATTCATTTTCATGCTGGACGATTTGCTGTTTTCTAATGAAATTATGGAAGTTACTAATATGGAATTTCTAAATTACCATTAATTTTGAAAACTACCGATGACATCGGAGACACCCTGGTTTCCGAATTTTCATTTCATGTCTCTTCCCTGTTTACTTGGATTGCTTGGTGATGGAGCCCTCTAGGTGATTCTATTTTCTTAACATTGTAAGATTGATCTTCTACGTCATTTTTATTTGTGCATAATATTACACATGTTCGATTAACCCCTCTCTTTAAGCAATTATTAATTTAGCAATATAGGCTTTTTCTTCGTTGCTTGTGATATGACATTAAGGAGAAACTTGTGACCTTGAAGTTTGATCTTTCTTGTCTCCAGGAGGAACTTGTCTGGTTATCGATGCACCAAACTGTGTCACTTCTGTTGCTTATCATGCACTTGACAAAAATGGATTCATTTCCCTGTAGGTGCTGCAGTTTCAGAAAGAAAGAGATGCTAGCTTTCTTTGTTTGATTGAATACACTTGCTGGTGCGCAGGTTCATGAAGTTCAAAGATACTTTGATGGTGTACTAGTGGAAATGGACTTGGCTAAGCTACATTCTTTGGTGGTCTTGCTCTGCACGCTCAGCTTTGCAGGCAACAGAGTTTGTTATGCTTTTGACAATACGTCAGTATAGGCAAAATTCTGTTTGTTAACAGGAGCGCATTGCATGAGTGCGTTGTTGAGCTGAAAGGATTGCCTGCCATCCTGTAGGGTCGAGAAGACAATGCTAAAAGTAGGTGAGGAGCTATGGAAACAATCTCTCCCACTTCAGAGAGGATCTTGCCTTTATAGGCTGGAGGGCCTCAAACCTTACACGTGGTATGAAGTGAAGATATCATATCCAGCTTCTGTATGTAAATGTGTTTTCAAGGACTTCCTTTTTCATTATCTCTATACTTGGTGATATATAATTGCTTTGTGTTGAATGACAGATACCTGCTTGCTTCTCTCTGCAACTAACGTGGGGTGATTCGGACTCAGCAATGAACTTGAATAGAAAATTACTTAACGCCGAGAAAATAATATTTAAGACGGAGAGCCTCGAATTGATACAGAATCAGGTTCATACTATCAATGATTTTGTCTGTATTGTTGGATATTTGAAAGCCTTACAGTCTTCCATTCTGGTCCAGGGTGGAATGCATGTACTGGTTACAGTGGAACCCGAAGGAGTTGTTGCCATACGAGATGTAAAGGAGAGAGAATCCATCATCTATAATATAGGTAACTCATAGTAAAACCGTTCATGCAATTACCCTTCAAGTCATTGTCAATTTAATAAGAGAAGATAACCATATTCCAAGTGTAGTCATCATGCAGTCCTTCATAATGACATTGTATGGGCTGCTAATTTAATGCTTTTTCACGTACTTTCACATGGCTTGTTGGTTTTACTATCAAAAGACATAATGGAAATTTCACTCTTGCACATATAATATGCTGTAATGAATCAAAAAGATTTTTCTTATAAATTGTTGATGCTGTGATTACCAACTGTGTCATGGTTATCTGATATGTCTATAGTTGAAGACATCGAAGAAAAAGGAGGGAAACTCAACTGACAATGTTTCTCCTTAAACCTTGAGTTGTCTACATCTATCTTGCTAAATAGTAGTGGTTGATAGAGGAGAAGCATATTAAGTTTTTGTAGTGGAAGTCCTACTTGTATGGTGCATGACATGATTATCTTAAACATCTTCGAGCAATCTGAGGAATTCTTATATCATGGAGTTCCCTAATCTCGCAGACACCGGTTACCAGGCATTTAACGGCCCCTGCAGTTGTGAATGGTTCTATAAAGTTTCTAATATCATTGGACTTATGAATTTCATGTAAAGATATGCACTTGCATCTGTAACAATTGTCTGATTTGAGAATAGAATCTACACACACACACACTGAGTTAAATGAGAAAGAATATTGCAAGTTTCTTTTGAAATGCAAATTGAGTATGGCATTTTTCCACAAGATATTCCACAATACTCTTTGTGAGACATTCTTGTGGATGATGAAATATCCATCAATCTTGCCAAAACAAAGAGATAGACATCTAATGGTTACTAAAAAAGAAAAGGGAGAATTTCCATAAAATACTGAACTGAAATAGATGGAATTGGAATATGATCTTGAAGAAATCACTTCTAACCCTCTATAAAGAAAGACAACAAAAAAATGGAGTTTAAGGAAGAAACCGTTTTACTCTCAAGAAGATTCTATACAATTCGCTTGCTAGCTTTTTCCACACATAGTCGATAGCAGAAAGTGAAGATTCTGACAAATGAAGGAAAAGTTATCATTTATGCTTTTATGCTTCTCATGGTTGCATATTATTTTACATGCTCAAAATATTAGATGTACTTATATTATGAGTCAATGAATATTACAACTTTATGTTTGATGTTTTCTTTTAAACAGAGGATAAACCTACGTGATGAGATTAATAATCACTTCAAAAAGTACTCCATGTGAACTCTAGCGGAGAATCTTATTGATGTGACTATTTATATTATTTTAACTTTTTGCTTATTATTTCTCTCGTAAAAATTCACGTCGATGCCAACATTTAGAATAATATAACAAATATAATCTTGGGCCTGTGCGTGCAGGGTGCAGACATCTTGTAGAATAATATAATAAATATAGTCTTAGACCCGTGCAAGGCATGGGCATCTTGCTAGTTATCATATAAGTTCGCTTACCTTTTGGTCTTGATAATCATCCTCTACTTTCTGATTTTGTATAACTCACTATTGGTACAAGAACAAACCATCAGTAGAATTTTCGTCAGTGTATTATTTACTTGCAACATAAGAAAACTTATATAATTTCTGACGGAATCCCTTGTGACATTCAATGGCAGTTTGTGATGAACTCTTACTAGGGATCCCACACAAAGCTTGGCCCGTTGGAATTTTGGTCCTGCTTTGCTTGGTAGCGGCATTCATTGTTCCATCGTTTCTCCCACCATTTCTACTGGCGAATAGTCGTTCTCAGCAGGAACTTCATGAAGATGTCTCGAAAAATTCTTAGCGAGAGATGTTTTGAGTAGTTGGTGTCTGCTTTTTTCTCATTTTCTTGAAGTGGCAATGAGGCGTAAGAGCTGTCAATCAACTTGGTTCTGCAGCTTCTGCTCTCGTGGGGAGTTTAGCAAAAGTATCGTACTTTTCTTTTAAAAAAAAAACATCACCAGTGACTTGATTTCGGTTTCAAAAGGAGTAGAAGTGGGCACTCGATATATTAATGAAATGATTGGGGATACACTGTGCGTACGTGCGTGCCATTTGTGTGCCTTTTGCTAATCGGATCGTGATTTCTAACGACAGGATAGAAAGCGAGATTTGGAAGTGTCCACAGCATCGGACGTAGCCTCGGTTTCATGATCCACAACTTATTGGAAATGGAATCCAGAATATCGAATGTATTTTACAGGTAGCGCGCTGGAATTACAAGGAATTGAACTGTGTTTCGTGGGAAGGGTCGAGGTGAAGATGATGTCAGTTCATCCTGTGGAATAATAAAGATTTGACTGCACATCGATGTCTAGAACTGGGGCTTGTCCATTGCACAAGCAGATGGCTCGTTCTGGGTTGAACAGAGCATGCGTCTTTAAAGCGCACAAGAGCCACTGACAAAAGTTCCTGGCACTAAAGTGAACTCATTCCATGGGTATGAACTTGGACAGTGCTTGTATGAATGATCACATTTCTTTTTTGAAGGTCCAAATGAGGCTGATCCAGACAAGAACTTAGACCATTCAACTCACGTATGACTTTCGGTCCCAAAAAAAGAAACAAAGTTCGCTTATGATTGATTATTGAGATTATAAGTATAATATAGGTGATGTTAACAAGTGTCTTTGGAGCATTCAATAAGAACCTAAAGATAGAGAATAATTTTCAATGTACATCGAACAACACGAGGATTGAAAATGTTTTATCATTTAGCACAATGTTGGGTAACAAAACACGAGATTAAAAGCGTAATTAATGTTTCTTTTGTCGAGTACGAGGGCCACATTTTGGCAAAACCCATATAGTGTTTTGCATTTTCACCTTTTGGGAATGAGAAAACTGTCCTTTTGATACTTCCCGAACGCAACTTAACGTCAACCCCTCTACCCATGAAAGCCAAAGCAGCTCTTGCATTGCCCAGGCATCGCAACTGTTGTATTATTTTAATCGAACAGTTCTTATTCATACAGGACTCGTGGATCTCTTTGGCCTCGGTCACGACTCATGAACATAGAGGGGCACTTGAGTTTGATCCTCCATCTTAATTTTTCGTAAGAAATCGTTTTTTCGGATATTTCGATAGACAGAATCAAATCAGTAAGGCTTCTGGCCCCGGCCCCAAGTACAATTACACATGAGAAATTTTTTTTTTTTTTTTTTTTTTTTATAAATCGAACGAGTCATCGGGTTGGCACTTCGGCAGTAATATAAGACAAAAGAAGCAAACGGCACGGGGCAACATCGGCTGGGACGCTCCTCGTAAAGAAACAATTTTTTCCTTTTTTCTTAAAAGCAAAAAAACACGATGAGAGCGATCTGACAGGTGATTGGTCCACGTGTCCGCCCACGCGGACTCGACCGTTGCGGCCGGGGCTTGCCGATTCAAAATGAGCCCCGATCTGACCCCCCTTCCTCTTTCCATCTTCGTCCCCGGAAGCGATTCGCGCAGGCCCATTCCATCTCTTTCTCTCTCTCTCTGTCTGCTCGCTTGCTGCTGCTGCTCGAGCTCCGATGGCGATTGCTGCCGAGACTCAGCCCCAGGAGAAGGTACAGCATCCCCGCTTCATTCTCACTCCTCCAACGATTCTCTCTCCTCCATTTCCCGGTGCTGGTCTCTCGAATTGTGAGCCGCGATCGTTCCGATTTGCGAACTAGTGTTTCTTTTAAGGCTGTAATCAACCGTGTAGAGTTAGCTCGGTCTTCGTGGCGGTTGTTCCTGATGCGCCCGGAGTGTCGTCATTTGTCGTTCGTCGGACGGACGGGGATGAGTCGGCGTGTCTAGGGTTAGGGGCGGGGGGGAGGGTGTACACCGAGCAGGCGGTGAGAGCATGGGGTTACTACCTTCCTAGTTTTTACCAGTTAGAAAGTTCAGATTTTGAGGTGTCGAGAGAGCCCGGGGGGGGGGAAGGGAAAGGGAAAGGGAGGGGGATGGTGATATTATGTGAGCTTTGTCCCGTCATCTGTCACCTCCTCCGATGTCTTGAAAGCATGTGCTTTCGACGGAGGGGGGAAAAAGGGTGTTGAATCTCAGCTGTAGCTTGTTGTTCTTGAGTGCGTCGTTATTTTAGATGAAGAAACAGTTCTTTCTTGGGGTGGCGTGGATTGCGAATGCTACGGACTTTTAGATTGCTAACACGCACGTGTGTGGTTAGTCTTTGCTTATTGGAATTGAGGCTGGTAATGATCTCTCGGGGCCAATTTTCTCTTTTTTTTTTCTTGTGCAGTCCACTTCGGAAGCTTCGGCGGCTGAGAAGCGGAGGTGGACGCTCAACGACTTCGACATTGGCAAGCCTCTCGGGCGGGGGAAGTTTGGGCATGTTTACTTGGCAAGAGAGAAAAGGGTTAGTCCGGCAATATGTTCAATTGTTCTCGGATTTTTCCCTTGCCTTTTTACATACTTTTAATTTCTGCCACGGGTCCCAATCAAGGATTTTAGCTTCTTTGAACTGGACTATGTAGTATCTATATATATATCCTACTTTGTTATGTGAAATCTAATTTTGAGATGATCTTCTCTGATTAGAGCAATCATATTGTGGCACTGAAAGTTCTCTTCAAGAGCCAGCTGCAACAGTCTCAGGTTGAGCATCAGCTGCGACGTGAAGTAGAGATACAGAGTCATCTTCGACATCCCAATATTTTACGGCTTTACGGGTACTTTTATGATCAGGTGCGATGTGTTGTAAGAGAACTCTAACGCGTGTGTTGCTTCATCAGACATCTTATATGTTTTGGGAGGATGAATGGTTAAGCAGCTAACTTTTGGGTTCTTTTTCCTTGTCATTAACAATATGGCAGAAACGAGTTTACTTGATACTAGAATATGCAGCCAAAGGTGAACTCTATAAGGAACTCCAGAAGTGTAAATACTTCAGTGAAAGGCGTGCAGCTACTGTAAGTTCTTGCTAGACGTCCTTTCGGATCAGCTTCCTTTTATTTTCCGCTTAATCTGAGCAGCGTCTTTCCTACCTGTCATACTTTCATCATGGCTACTAAATTGGCCTTGGAGAAATGGGTTGATGCATGGTGGATTGATATTCTGACTCTAGCTAAGAATAGCTACCCTGCTGTCATCGAGCATGTTTGGCGGAATTTGCTTGTTTTATCGGTCAAAATTTTTGTTGAGATCTGTCCCTAACAACGTAATTGTTGCAGTACGTCGCATCTTTAGCTCGGGCACTGATTTATTGTCATGGCAAGCATGTCATTCACAGAGATATCAAGCCAGAGAATCTGTTGATCGGTGCTCAGGTGATAAATGGTTGCCATATCATCTTATACTTGATCAATCGATTACTTATTCTATATCTTCTTATTGCTTTGTTTGGTCTCCTTCATTTTCAGGGTGAACTTAAGATTGCAGATTTTGGGTGGTCAGTACATACATTTAATCGTAGAAGAACTATGTGCGGAACATTAGACTACCTTCCACCGGAAATGGGTGAGTAAGCTATTACTGATATCTTAACGGATCATGCCTTCAAGAGGTTAATCGAGTTTGAGAGAAGGATTCTGCTCAAGTTTGAGAATTTTTGTGTTCAACCAATTTCCAAGACTAATACTTTATGAGAGTATTTGCAGTTGAGAGCGTAGAGCATGATGCAAATGTAGATATTTGGAGCTTGGGAGTCCTATGCTATGAGTTTCTGTATGGGGTTCCACCATTTGAGGCAAAGGAGCATTCGGATACATACAGAAGGTAAGCATCAATTTTTCATGTGTAGACGAAATTACTTAGTATGTACTTTGCTTATTTTGATTGATTATGTTCTTCTTCATCCTGAACTAGGATTGTGCAAGTGGACCTGAAGTTCCCTTCGAAACCAATCGTCTCTTCTGCCGCAAAGGACCTTATTAGTCAGGTGAACTTTCCACATCTGAAGTTGATTCATCTAAACCATACACGATACTGCTGAGCAATGCAATTGCTCATAATCTTTTACAAGTACCTGACCCATACACGATACTGCTGAGCAATGCAATTGCTCATAATCTTTTACAAGTACCTGACCCTTAATTTGTTAATTTGTTACAACTGATAACAGATGCTAGTAAAGGATTCTTCACAGCGCCTGCCTCTTCACAAGCTTCTCGAGCATCCGTGGATTATTCAAAATGCAGAACCCTCTGGCATCTACAGGAGTTGATTCACCTTCATTGATGTGATTTTTCTCTTTCATTGATGTGATTAATGAATCCGATGGGTCTCATTATTAAATCAATGTGAAGAATTTGGGGGGCTTCTAGTTGTAGTCCAGAGAACTCGGGGTATTTTTATCTGTTTGGACAAACGTATCAGGAACATTTGTGCACGAACACCCCCCCATCTCCAGTATATTCTTGTAACAGTTGGCTCATATTCAATTAATTTTTTCTGCTGTTTTTTTCTCCGGCAAATGCCTAACTTTCATATTTAACAAATTTAACTTTCCGTTGCCATGGAAAAAGCTCATGGCTCCATAATCAGATATAGCCAAAGGAAATAGCACCACAGTCTTCCCATAAGGAATGATGCGGTTGGATTTGTGGCTCAACCGTGGCTCGTCGCAATGGAACGCGACAGTGTTCGGATAGATTAACTCAAACAAGAGCCATAAGAAGCAGGCCTGGACGGACTTTGAGTGATTTCACCTTCAATTCAGTTGCCGGGTGATTCTCAGCTCAATAACCCGCAGGAATATATTTCCGGCAAGCTGAAACTTGGAAGATGAGCTAAACCTTTTGGAAAGCTTAATCTGACGCTGAAACTGTGGTTAAAAAGACGGGGGGTACACAGAGCAAAAATCATTACCAACCTGAGCCCATGTTTTATCGTTGCGCAATGGTAGCTTCTCAACAAACTTGATTGGGCCAATATACTACCCAACAGAGGTCATCATATACATACGTATGCTAGTTATTTCGGTCGAAAGTGGATGCTAGTTAATGAAAATACGGTCCTTTCAGTGACAAAATTCAGTACCATTGCCAGGAACCTATCTCTGGTTCTCCGTGAAGATCGGCGCTTTCTGCGACAACGCTGCCCGGGGCATACAATCTTGCCATTTCCAATGGACCAAAGGTCAATGAAAACATTTGAATTCAAATTCTCAGCAGTACCTTTTAAAATGGAATGACAAAGAAAGAACCAGGAGAGTACTTAAAGGTAAGTTGACAATTCAAAGCTGTTTCCGGCATTGCACAAAAAGCATTTACTGACTACAGCATTTAAAACAAAGCGATATAACCATATCAACGGGTGTGTTCACATGTAATTTTAGTAGAAGAATCCCTGCTTCTCCGGTTATGAAATAGGGCAAACGTCTTCACTTACGCGGTCTTCCCGTCGTTACAGTTCCCTCCCTCTGACCCTCCCTCTGATGACTGGGTAGGCGGCTCTTCCTCTTCCGTGGTGTAAGCTACATTTTTGGTACTCAAGAAGCTTGGTTGGTTCGTTGAAGAAAGAAGTCTGGCCCACATCCTGTCCGTTATGACAACTTTGTTCTGCCTTTCAGTCACTCGCTGCACCAAAAATCTATGAAGTTACAGAAGGAAAGAAAAGGCATCATAATGATGTCCAAATTGCTATAGAAACCATCCCCTCTCAAATATTGCTATCAAGTGAAAAATGAGAGATCGGAGCAAGCAATGCATGAGGTTTTAGTCCAGTTCAGGTGAAGTTGCAGGGTGCATAAAAGGAGGAAGAAGAGAACTAAGAAAATAGAACCCTGACATTTTAGTGTTAGTTTGCCTTTGTTTGGAGGCTCAATTTTGGGTGGGAGCAACCTGAGAACCTTGCAGTCCACAATTTTACACCTTTAAAGAGAAAAGGATCTCCACATGCGGTCTCTTCAACTACTCCCGACACGAGAATGAAGCCAGAAGTGATAATGGATGTTTGGTTTCTCCAAGAGTCCAAACTCATAAAAATGAACCAACAAGAGTGTAGAAATGATGGATGTGCAACGAAAAATCTGACAAACTTACGTTGAAAGGAATGTAAGTATGTCGTGTATTGACAAGTCCAACTGTGAAGCCTGTGAAACCGGCCATTGCTCCATGGACTGCACTTTGCGCCAGAAGTGTGCAGTAAACATTGTCCGATGCATTACTTGGAATAGCCCGGATCATGTATGTAGGATCTGCCAAAAGACCATGTACGTAAGAATCTATTCTTACATCTAAACTAGAGATGATATTACAATGACCAATCGCATGGAAATTCAAGGCTCTGGTCCTGACCTATATATTTAAGGGTAATGGCCATCTTTTGCTGTCTGGCAAAATGGTCCTGAAATGAAATGGACAAGAGGCTGTAAATATTTAAATTAAGATTATCGAAACCTCCAAAATACAATTTAAAGCAAGTCTGATGTAAGTTTGCATCCGCTTGGATAAATGGTCAGTGTCCATTGAGGAATGATTGCTGATTTGAAAGGAAAATAGATCAACAGAATATAACACAAAGGCACGCATGACAATAATATCACACTAAAAATCAAGACATGAATGTTTCTTAATATGCCACAAAAGTGTACCAAATAATCTTGGATATAAAGAGCAATACCTTGATTTTGTGAGATATCCACAGGCCAACATCTTGAAGAAGCTTATTCCCTGAAGCATCTTGTTGATTCATTTGCAGGCTCTCCGTGACTAGGTCTTGCCCTGCTCCTTCAGCTATCACAATCACCATGTGTCCATTTTCTTTAAGTCGTTTTTCAATGAACTCATAGAGTCCACCTTTCCCTTCAAGATAGAAAGGTGATTCTGGAATCAAACAGCAATCCACATCTCGACTGGCAAGGGTAGCATGCATAGCTATAAATCCTGCACGAGCATCCCAAAGAGAATTAGGTCAAAACATGTAAAGTTGACACATTGTCGCCTCGATAATGTACGAGTTGACAAAGTTTTTGGAAAGAAAATGAATGCAGCTGAAAGCACAACCTTTGTACTGCACTAAAGATCTATAACTTACACATGTTAAGCTTACCACTGTAGCGTCCCATCAACTTGACTACACCTATTCCATTTTCAACACTTTCGGCTTCTACATGAGCTGCATTAATTGCACGTTGAGCCTCCTCAACAGCAGTATCAAATCCAAAAGACTTGTCTATGACCTGGTTCAGTAGAAGAAAACAAATGGACAGGTTAAACGATATATTTTAAGTTACTCTACATCAACAAAAGAGAAGTTCATAGCAAGTACAGGGATGTCATTGTCTATAGTTTTCGGGATGCCAGCAACAGCGACTTTAAGCCCACGCCGTCTAATTTCCTGCATTGTAGAGTGCACGTTACAAGAAGAAAGAAAGCTAATATTTACCTGCCATTCATCACTACATATGCGTGTGCGTGTGCCACCTATACATGATAGAAGGGAAGGGAGGGAAGTTGGTGAAAGTATTAATAGACACCGCCTTTAGACATGCTACTTATCGAGCAGCTTCTTCCTCAACCGCATAACGGTAATCATGAGGTTTTTTATGGAGAATAAGAGGACTAATCGGGCATTGGCAGGTAATCTAGAAACTCAAAACAAAGAGTCAGGAAGTAGCATTCCTTTCTGTTTAGACAGGGCTACCCGAAATGAGTTTTCAAATATGGCTTGGGAAGCAAAGATTGAAGCAATTGAATCCAATATAATTGTCGACCAAGGATGGGCAACATCCCAGGAAGCCAACGAAATCATCGCTGCTGATTATTCTATGGATAATTCTAGATGGCATTCTAGTAAATACGGTAAGGAAAATAAATTTTCCACTACAGCATAGAATATTACCTCATAAATAACAGCCGCCCCCTTCTGCGTTCCATCCCCTCCAATTATGTAAACCTGGTTACCAGATGCAGCGATTATTTCTTCTAAGTATAAAGATGTGATGCCAAAGCTACAATGTCTATCAATAATCGTGAGAATCAAATGTGCCAAAATATTGAAACTTATGAACCAACAAAAGTCCCCTTAATTGCACACCTGGTTAATCCCGCGATCTTGAATGCTGTCAACAATCTTCAAAGTATCATGGCCTCCTCGTGATGTCCCAAGAATGGTACCACCACGCTTATGTATGTCATTGACGACTTTAGGGTTCAAAGTTACAGTATTTTTGGAGTAGAATCCCCTATATCCGCCCTAGGAAAGTGCACCAAACACAGTAAGGAAACAGCATCACAAAGTTAACTGTTCTGTCAAATAAAATACATACAGTATCTACAAAAAAAATTCACTAAACTAAATTGACAAATTATTGCAAAACGATACGGAGATTGAGTATGTTAATATTTTATTCATGATTCGCTGATTACGTGCCTAAAATATAATCCAGCAACAGACAGATGAGTAATCAGAAGTCAGAGCATACACAACTGGAGAGAAATGAAGCACAATATTCATACAACAATAAAATGTAGTAAATGGTTACTGTGACACATAAACATATCATCCACTCACATCTATTCCGAGGATTTTGGTGACACCATACATGTGATAGAGGCCACACACAATTTCCCTGATCACAGTGTTCAGCCCTGGGCAAAGGCCACCACATGTTACAATACACGCGTGCACTTCGTCTGACTCAAAATACACCTGGGCAGCAGAATGACAAAAGTCAGGAAATTTCAAAGAGTTCAACAAATTCCATAACAAGTGTGAGATTTTGGTGGGACTACTGCCAACTGTTCTAAAAGCTTAAGCTGTTAGATGAAGGCATGGTTTAATATTTAATTATTCTAACAACATGTATGACATACCTGTTGGCGAGCTCCACCACGTCGAAAATGAGTTCCTCTTGGGCCATCCTTGTGAACAACAACCTACAAGTTAACACAAATGCAGTTCCAAGGACTAGTCAGAATAGGCTATTAAATTGCATCACTTATAGTCCTTAAATTGCATCAGAATAGGCTATTAATTTGCTCAAACTTCATCTGCCACTATAACTATGGCAGGAGGAGCAAGAAAACTTCTACAATGTGCATCATTTCACTCCCGTGTTCGAACATAATACATAATCACACCAATACTGGACTCTATTTGACAGGTAAATCAATCTCACAAGAGACCCACCTTTTGAGGAACTGTGTCATCCATGTTGACAAAATATTGCCTGAACAAAAAAAGAAAAAAGAAAGAAACAGCAGAGAGATCAGCAGTTTCCAAGAAACATACATTAACATCAGAGCAGTTCTCCAGAAGTAAGCTCTATTGCTTAGAAGAAAACAATTACTCACTTAACCACCGCATATGCAGGATGAGACCGCAACGGATTCGGGTATGTCTGTTGCACAAAAACATAGCAGGGAAGATGAATTTAGTAATGCTAACAACAATAGTAAGTACTTCCATATCTAAATGATCGTAAACATAATAAAATGCAAGCTGGTAAACCACATACAGAAGTCAGAGTGCGCTTGCACCCGCTAGCACAATGTTTCATATATGCTCACATCATACAGTTCGCATTCCTATATCAGTACGTGGGCATTTATTAAGAACCAAAGTGGTTTAATCCAACAAGTCAGAAAAGAAATTCCGCACATTGATTAATCACATTCGGTGACTCTTTGTTCTTCAGTTGAGCTTTTCCATTTTTCTCATCCCCCAGTACAATGCATTTAGGAACTCTAATTGATTATCAACTGATCTTGCGGCAAAACCACAATTAACAGCGCGACATCCCCTCAATCAAGCTATTGCGTGACCACTCTAACAATTAAGGTAGTCCCTGCAGATGGCACACAACCACACGAGCCTGCTCGCTTTTACAGGTTATCATCGCATCAAGACCGCGATCCCTTTCACGGCCAGAGACACCGCATTATAATCTTTCTGACGAATCAAAAACCAGGACTCCCGAATCGTCAAAATACATGGAAGCTCAAAAATCACCAGCAAAGCATGTAACTTCAACATCTACAGTTCAAAATCTCACTCCCCGACACAGATATGCGCACCCATTTGCCAAACAACACGACTTGTAAACGCAGAGCTCAACGCCGAGCGATGGGTCGACCGAACCAACCGAATCACCACAACAAGCCACACACCCACCACCACCACCACCACCACCGCACAGGACATAAGCACCCACGATGCACATCAAATGAAACACGTCAGAGAGAGAGAGAGAGAGAGAGAGAGAGAGAGAGAGAGGGCGTACAGGGAGGTTCTCAATGTAATCCGACAAGTGCGGCACGTCCTCGAGCACATACCCAGCAACCCCGGTCACCACCTTCATCTGGGTACTATTGGCAGCAGCGGCGCTCGACAACCCCATCGCCGTTCTTCCTCCTCGCTTCGACTCCCGGCGGAGGAACAAGAAGGACCCAGATCCCGATCAAGAACCCACTCGCTCGCGCACGCGCACGCGCACGCACTCTGGGTTCCGGCGAATCCAAGCACGAGGGAATCTTTCTTTGGCGCTCCTCTCTCTCCGCTCCTGTTGCGGAGAGCGATGGGTTGTTCTTTGCGCTTTCTTTTCTTCCTCTCGATTCGCCGAGAGAGAGAGAGAGAGAGAAACGCGGAGGAATAAAGGTTGACGCCTCGCGTCAGAAAACGGCGTCGCCGCGGCGACCGGTTTTCCCGTGCTTCCCGGTTTTTCCTGGAAAACGGTTGGCGGGGGTTTCCCCACCGGGCTCCTGTCGGTCGGCGGACGTGCTCTCGATTCGATCTCGCCTATTGATTGGTTTTTTAGTTTTAACGAAGGCTTCACTTTCATCAAAACTGAAACTGCCCACTGGACCAACTAGCCTCTCTTTCACTAAATTAACATCTAATTCACATATATATTTAATAGTCATAATAATAATGATGATGATAATGGTAATAATAGTAATTACCCATTGTACGTATACTCGATTTCTTTCGAAAAACGATTCGTTTCGTTTCGTACGCAGCTCGCCTGCGATCTCGTGCAAGCGCGGAATGTATCTGGACCTTTTCGATTGCCTCTTTTCTCTCTTTCCATCTTTTGTATTTATTTTACAGTTTTCTATATTAGTTTTCACTTTTTAAGATGTTAAAAGTAGGTTGTTTTTTTTTTACCATTTACCTTACCAAAAAAAAATTAGATTGTTTTTTTTTTTTTTAATGGTTAGCTATGTATCTGTCTATCTTTCTTCCTTTCGATTTTATTATCTCGATTGTTGCACTTTATTTGCACTATTCTTATCTGCGTTTTCTAATGAAATGTTTATAGCTACTTTAAAGTCATGTAGATTTTCTCTTTGTTTTTTTTTTTTGGGTAAGGGTAGATTTTCTCTTTGTTACTAGCAAGAAAAGTGCGAAAATCAAGGCTAATTGGTAATTTAATAGGAAAAAAAAGGTTGGTAAGTCATTGAAATGAAGATTGGTAAATTCATATAGAAATTGGTAAATTTTAAGGTGTTGGTAAGCCAAAATAAAAATTTCTAGAAGACAAGAAAAATTTGATGCATTTGTAAACTGTCAAAAAAAAGTTGGCAATCCCATAACCGTATTGATAAGTACCTGACAAGTTTACCGGAGAATCAGAGGATCAGTAATTTTCACGCCAACAGTTTTTTGCTATCGAGTAATTTTTTCAGAAATCTACCAGAGTGGGAAAACAAATGAATATTTCTAAAAACACAATAGTAAAATCGTCCCACTTCCTATAATCATTGGTATATTTAACGAGCTCTTTTTAGTTCTTTAAATCACATGAGTTTTTGGTACAACATGTGATCAAATTACAAAACACCATCAGGGAAAAACTTGCTTTTCGAATTTTTTTTTAAAAAAAGAGTTGATTGTCAATGGCAAAAAGCTACTTCCTTTTTGTATCGAAACTAAGTGCATTCTTCTAAATGTGAAAAGTTATCGACATGCATTGAAAAGCTACTAATCTCCAACCATGAAAAATTAGTAAAAACGTGGCGAACTTACAATTACTTAAGGTTGTACTGTGCAACGTCTGTGCTTAATCACTCAGGCGAGTGAGACTGAATATGACGATTCGATCAGGGATTAATTGGCCAGCTGCTGTACCGTGTCGAACGAATTCATCTCGGTAGCATTCTAAGAAATCTTGTGAGTCGGAGGGCAAGATTGTATCGTTGAGCATTAGGGAGTCGGACTGCAGGCATGATCGGGTAAACATTGCCCGTTTGCGTCGCGCATATGAAGCACCGCCGATCAGTGTTGGTGATCGATACTATAACGAGGAGACCTGGCCAGTAGAACTGCTGTGGCTGAGGAGGTGGTGAATTTGTGATCCTTCTGCGAGATGATGTTAAGAGGAAAAGATGTGTCAAGACTGGCAAATGACTGCTTGGCCTGACCATTGCTACATACAACAAGTGTGGATTCGGGGATCTGGAGTTTCCGGGACCGAGTTTATTGTTATGTCGCGTACTCACGCAAATGCGGTTACAGCAGCAAAACTGCTTTGCCGCCTTCATTTAATTGGTGAGCAGCATCCATTGCTGCTTGATTATGGTTCGGTCTTAGGACTTTGGCTCAGGACATTGCCATTTCGTGTAATATGAACTAGCTTTATGAACTGATTGTGCCGTGCCGAGTGGCGCTTCCTCTTGATGGCGGACGACGATGCCAGTGTCCCGTTTTTGTACAAACGGTGGAAACACTTGATAGGGTCAGAAGAATCGTCACATGTAGATGCACAAAAACATGTCCCGGACAGATTCAGCACCCTTGACAGGTACATTTCCGGCTGCTTCGGCTTTGATTGATGAGCTCGTTGAACTGTGGCCAGAGAAATTACCGACTAAAGGACATTAAGAAGCGTTGTTATATGATGATTGATCTTGAGTGAGGCATTACCTAGCTTCAAAGCAAGAACAAGAGGTCGCTAAAGAGATCAAACTTGGGTGTCAACTCCAGAATTTCATATGAAGAAATCCGTTTTGAGACGGCCATAGCTAGAGATGATACTAACAAAAAGACCGTTGCTACTATTTACATAGATCAGCCTATTTCTCTCGAGAAAGCTGCATAGTGGTGTCGCTTAACATCGAAGGACGTAGCTGCTCCATCTACCGGGAGTTCCAGGTTTTCTTCACTTGCTGGATTCTCATACCCCGACGGCGCGAATGCATTGTATCAAGGCACTTTGAAAGTCCTAACCTCTTCGCACCATGTCAATTTCACAGTTATGCGTCCTGCCGACTACTCTAATTACACACTGTAGACTAAGCTATCGTCGGCTTTCCTACTACGCCTGTAACTAGAAAGATATGTAGAGCTTCCGAGTAGCGGCATGAAGTCGAACTCGGGACCGACCTTTTTCCCTCCGCACCTTTCCGAGGGGCTGCATTGCTGGAGGATGTGCAGGACTTCCCTCATGGAAGGCCTAGTGGATGGCGATCTGCTGGTACAGACAAGCGCGAGCTTGAAAACGGTTGCCATCTCGTCCACATTACATGGTTCCTTGATCTCCTCGTCAAGGGCATCGGCGATCGGCTTTCCCTCCCCGTAGTGCTGCCACGCCCATTCTGTGAGGCTTGTGTTCTCGTCCCCGCTGTTGGCTTGCCTCCCGGTCACCAGTTCTAGGAGCACGACTCCGAAGCTGTACACATCGATCTTCTCGTTCACTCTTGTGCTATATGCATATTCTGCCATGCAAAACACGGATTTAATATTTGTTGTATGATTAAGATAAAGGGGAGGTTATTCTCAGGTCAGAAAATTTCCCTGAATAATTTCTTAGCTCTTACCAGGGGCGAAGTAACCGAACGAGCCCGCCACGGCCGACATGGTGTGAGACTCACCGTGCTTGGCTAGCATCTTGGCCAGTCCAAAGTCCGCCACCTTGGCCTTGAACTGAAAATCCAACAATATGTTGCTTGACTTCACATCGCGGTGTATGATCGGGGGAGAGCACTCATGATGCATATAGCCCAGGCCTTGCGCGGCTCCTATAGCGATCTGCAGCCTCATAGGCCAATCCAACACGGCACGGCACGGCGAGTTCCCTCTCGATGTCAACGCTCTCTTGTTCTTGTGAAGCCACTTGTCCAGACTCTGATTCTCCATGTACTCATACACGAGCAGCTTTGAGTTCTCGCTCGAAATGCAGCACAGCAACTTCACTATGTTGGAATGGCGGATCGAGCCGAGTATTTCGACTTCTGCTGCAAATTCTTTCTCCTGTCTCCAGTCCAACTTTCGGTTGTTCCAAATCCTTTTGACAGCAACGTAGTCGCCCACATCGTTGACCGCTACACGATACACCTTGCCCGAGCCGCCACTTCCTATGAGGGTATTGTCCGTTAGATTGGACATGATGCTCGCTTCGGTGAACCCGAGCCTCTGAAACGAAGTTAACTTCCAAGTTGCGAGGTCGTGCCTGAGCTTCTTCCGCCGATACTCTCTGATTACAAACAAGGAGAACAGAACAGCAGCTAGGAACATGACAGTCACAAGAACTAGAATCAGGGCGAGATACTTCGAAGGAACCTTGTTGGATTTACTGCTTCTGGCATAGCAGCTTCTGATGTTCGGCATGGGATCATCAGCGCATAGATCGGGATTGTTCAAGAAGCTATTTTCGTACACTAGATAATTGAAACCATCTGGGATTCTACCAACTAGTCGATTGGAGGACAAATTTAGGGTAGTGAGCCTCAACTTGACCAATTCTGGGGGTATCACACCTGAGAATTGGTTATCCGATAAGTCGAGATCGAGCAGGTGAGGCAACGAACCTATTGCTGCAGGAATTTGGCCAGAGAGCATGTTCTTGGAGAAATTCAAGGTCGTTAGTGACTTCCAGGAGATGATCTTTGAAGGGAGTTCACCAGAAAGTTGATTGCCATCCATTGATAGAATGATAAGTCGAGAAAGACTAGTCAATTCTTCAGGGACATTGCCAGAGAACAGATTGTTGCTCGCCTTCAAGACTGCTAGACTCGACCATGAAGAGGCTTCGGTCGGAATTGGACCGGAAAATTTGTTGTTGCTGATCTCCACTCTAGACAAATTCCATGCAAGCTTGCTCGGAAGGCCACCCGAAAAGGAGTTTTGACTTACCATCAAGCTTGACAAATTGAACAGCGTCCAAATGCCCAAAGGAAGTTCGCCGGAGAAATTGTTGTTGTAAAGCTGAACTGTCCGCAAAGTATTGCAATTCCCGAGCGATTCCGGAACTTGTCCGCTCAGATTATTGGAGTAAGCAACAACACCTAGCAAGGCCCCATTAGTGCAGAGAGTTTTCGGCAACTCGCCACTGAGCTTATTATCTGAGATCTCAAAGGCTTCCAGCGGCGAATATAGGCCAAACTCGGGCGGCAATACACCGCTCAGCTTGTTGCCAAAAACACGGAAATATCTCAGCAAAGGAAGCTGGGCTATACTCACCGGTATGTGGCCTGATAATTGATTCCAATACAGATTCAAACGGCTCAGACTTTGCAACTTCCCGAAATCTTCTGGGATTGAGCCAGTCAGGTTGTTCATTGCTAGATCAATCTCGATCAAGTTCATCGATGAAATAGAGGTGGGTAATTCACCAGACAATTCGTTATGGAACAGATACATATAGCTCAAGTTCTGTAAAGAAAACAACCAACCAGGGATTCCGCCCCTCATTGTGTTTCCTGCCAGATCCAGGTGCTCGAGACTGGACAGGTTTGAGAAGCTCTCCGGAATTCCACCGATCAGGTTGCACTGTTTCATCCACAGGAACGTCAGCTTCTTGAGCTGCCCGAATTCCTGTGGTATCATTGCAGGCACAAACTCATTATAGGGCATGCGCAGAACTTCAAGATTGGCCAAGTCCCCAATTTCCTTGGGAAACGTGCCATTGAACTGATTCTGGTACAAGTTCAGAGTCTGCAGCCCCGACAATCGCCCTATCTCCGCAGGGATGTCGCCAGAGAAATTGTTCCCGCCGACGTCCAAGTAGGTGAGGCCCGAGAGCCGGTCAATGTCACTAGGAATTGGACCCACAAAGTAGTTCTGAGAAAGGTCCAACATTTGAAGCTTGGAACAGTTATACAGTGCCCTTGGGAATCCACCAGGAATGTAATTCCACGAAAGGTCAAGCTGAGTGAGGTTCTTGAGGTCGCAAATCGAAGGCGGGATCGGCTCAGTGATGTTCATGTTTTGGAGGAGGAGTCCTGTGACGGTGCCGCCGGTGCAGTTGATCTCCAGCCAGCCGCACGGCGTCGCCGACGATGAGGTCCACGATTGGAGAGCAGGCGGATTGCCCCATTGCTGCTTCAGGTTGAGCAGGACCGTGAGCTCATCTGTGGCCTGACCCTGTGAGATTACACAAAAGGGTATGGAGAGAAGAGAGAGGAAGAGGAGGGGGAGGCCGAGCTTTCGGAAATAGAGGGGCATTTTCGACGTTTCAACGGGTCCGGTCGGTCGCTCCGGCGCTTGTTTTTGCCGGGAAAGTTGGTTGGCCAGTAAAAAACCGACAGAAACAGAAGGTAGGAGTTTCGACGTTCAACATTGGTGAGCTTAGGAAGAGCTGGAGTTACTTATATAGTTCGGAGGTTGTTATCCAATTGCACTAGCAAAATGACACTGCCATCGAGTTTATTTACGTTTGTGCCACTGATAGTGATATGGTTTTGCTGGTCAGTTCAACTAATTAGAGTTCTAATCCATCACGTTTCCACTTAATTGACAAAAATTGCAACATCCGAAGAATAAAATAAAGAGGGTCGCAAAAATTTTTAAGGATGGTCCCACCAATTTGGGGTTTTTAGGCTATGAAAAATAGGGTGGTGGCGAATCCAACCCTAGTTAAATTAGTGGACCCTTTTTAATTATCTTGAAAAAGAATATTATAACAGTATGATCTTATCCTGTCAATATGTTAATATAATTTATTAACGTATATGCATGTAAGATCTATACCCTTTTTTGTCCCTTAGTAGCACATGAACAATGTGATCTCAACTGTGAATTCTAAAAGCTCGAATTTCTTTATATTCGTTTCGCAGCTATTTATATTAACTTTATAATCACGCCTTTCAGTGCGATTTTTTGTCCAAATTTGTTAAAATATATGCCGCACGATAAGACTTGCTAATGGTTGAGGGTCATTAGATGTCTTGTTAAATGTTTAGCTATAAGAATAGATTATATATTACTTTCTCCTAGTAATTTAGCGATGATCGGTAGTAATGTTTGATCACCCGACTTTGGTAAAAAGGGTTTTTTTTAAATTAATTCCTTATGACTTGTATCCGAAAATCATATGATTATGTTTCATTTGTGCGTTGGGTTGCTAGCACTAGCTCACGTCCTTTGAATTTTTTCTGGCCGAATGCATTAGCTTGATTTGTTAAATAGAATTAGATTAAATTTGAACTTTGCTTGTTATTTCTTTGGGGGGTGGACCCCTTGTTCTAGAAGGCGTCTCACGGGTTACCGCTAAAGAAAGAAGCTTGTTTGACCAATCTGTGGGGAAAGTCATTGCAAAGTTAGACCAAAAAAGAACAAAAAAAAAAAAAAAACAGTCTTTGCATATCCTCTTGGACTGGTGGAGGCTGAAAGCAGGGGCGGCTCCAACTGTGTTTATTGCACAAAATTATTGATTCTCAAACCCTGGCGATGGTTAGGGAGGATATCCCATCGAAACAGGGAAAGCTAAAAGCTTCTCACTGGAGCGCCCTGCTTGTTTAGATGTATATACGTAACGAATTGATAGGACTGCATTTTTTATATTTATATATTAGTGCCTGTACGACCAACCTCCAAATTGGGGGATAGTTTTTCTTCCATCATCTCAAGGAATACCTTGCATTTTTCGTCCCAAAATTCAGACAAAATATTTTAAAGATATTCTTTGATCCGAAAATTTTGAACTGGACTATTAAACAATATACTAGTGTATTTGCCTATATTAGGCATGTTGAAAATCTATGTTTACTAGAACTCATTCTCTGGTTTTCTACATTCAACTTTTATAATTTAAAAAAAAAATTAGTAGTTTGTAGCAGTAGAATTTAAATAATCGAAGAAAATACCATGCAAAATAATATGTATCATTAATTATTGAATGATGTAGGGTCCTTTGTCTTATATATAAATTCACTTTACACTTATCTAATATTCTATATGTCCTATTTTACTCAGAATAAATTTATCACATATTGCTTTCTTTTTTTTAGCTTAACACGATTATTTTACCAATTCTAGGAATCGTCATTTTTATGGGTTAATATCACGAAAAATTCCAAACTGGTAAACATGTGACGAATTTACTCTAAACTAATGTTTTGATCACAAAAAATTCAAAAGTGATATACCTGTGATAAATTTACCCTCCGTTAGTTTCCGTTAAATTTTACTGTTAAATTTCTAAATTGGATAACACACACCAGTTGACGGGTGTACCAGTTTTGGGTTTTACCCCCACCCTTTATTCACATATTTACTGATTTATGATTTTTTTTGTATTAATTCAATTTAACGGAGAGTCAATTTGTCACATTAGGATTTTTTATGGTTAAAATAGTAGTTTGGGGTAAATTTCTCACACGTATACTATTGGAGTTTTTTGTGATCAAAATATTAGTTGAAGATAAATTTGTCATAAGTGTACTAGTTTGGAATTTTTCATGGTATTAATCCTTTTTTTTTGTTACGTGAAATTCACTCCAATTTTTTGACCATAAAGGAAAATTCACTTCAATCTTAATGCATATTGTATGGGATGGAGTAAAATTACTCTGTCTCTCTCTAGGCATGCTACATATGTAAATATAAATATAAATATATATTTATATATAATTTCGGATAAGTGCATCGGAAGTCCTAAAACTTGTTATGAAAGTATAATTGAGTCTTCAAATTTTTAAAAAATGTAATCAAGTCATAAAACGTATTAAATTAGTTTAATCAAGTCCTTCTATTAACTTCGTTCAACATGATTAACAAAAAAGCTTGACGTGGCTTTTTATTTTTATTTTTTCCCTCTCTCCTAAATGGTGCTAACGTGACCTAACAAGAAGAATAAGGCTAAAACGACGACATTTTGGTCCAATTTGATTTTTCAATATAAATACTATTTAAACTAGATTAAAAAATAAACTAAATAAAAAAAGAGGAACATAGGCAAAACCAACTGGCAATGGCAGGTTGAGGGTTGGCTGGGATCGCCGGGCCTCGACTAGTGGCCAACGACCTTGCCATTTTTTATTTTTATAATTTAGTTTATTCTTTTACTCTAATTTAGAAAGTATTTACATTAAAAAATAAAAAAAAATTGGACCAAAACAATGTTGTTTTAGTCTTTTCCTCTTGTTTTATCCACGTTAGCCCCACATAGGAGAAAGAAAATAATAAAAAAAGCTAAGTTACCATTTTTTGTTAACCAAGTTAGACAGAATTAATAGAAGAACTTGATTGTATGAATGTGACAAGTTTTAGGACTTGATTGTACTTTTTAAAAGTTTTAGGACTTACTTGTAATTTCGTGATAAAGTTTAAGACTTTTAGTGCACTTATCCTTTTTCTTTCTACCACATATTATGCCAAGCCTAAAGCATAAATATTTTCTCATTCTCATGGATTTATTATGTTAGATATTATTAAGTACATATGACATTTTATGACTATGTTGATATCCTGAAATATTCATCTCTCGAAATTGCTTGAAAAGAAATTAAGAAGACTTCTTTTTATCGAATAACTATTGTACATAATCTATTAAAGTATTTCAAATTAATTAACTATTTAGATTTAGATTGAGATTTTAAGAAATTTTCCTTTAAATCTGATCTTTTCTTAAAAACTCTTAAAATTTTATTTGGAAAAGAAAAGAATCTTCACTAAATTGAATTTCCTAAATGTTCAAAATTCACTTTTACGACAGTATATTCAAATAAAAAAAATGAAATTGTATACGAAAATAAAATGATTATTTATTATATTGAATGGATTTAATATTCAAAAAGTCACTTTTACTGTGACTTATTAGATTAGATTATTCTACAGATGCTGGCACAAGGTTGAATGGGCTTTGAAGGAATGGAATTTGGCTTTTGAATCTTCATTTTCACATCGATGTGCCAAAAAAACCTATGAAAATGCGAAAAGTAAAGTGTAGAGTGTCCAACTCCAGCCATTCATCCAAGCCAATGATGACTTCATAGCCAGTAAAAAGCAGTCAATGCATTTAGGTAGTTGATGCAAAGGACAGAGACAGAAAGATCAATTTAAGCCAAAAAGCATGGTCATAAAGTCGTGGGAAGGTTCCAATCATTTTCATATTTTTCTGAATCAAATATTTTGTGGGCCCAAAATATTATTAATAATTGAAGGGGAGGGGGGAAAATTAAAGAAACATCAGTTGTTTCTCGTGGACTAATAAGTCATCTTACCAAGTTGATTTTCTTCATGCCTCTTTGAATGCAAGCCGACTTTGGCGGCTGCTGTTTATGTTTTATATGTTTGTCCATTCGAACAAAGGCATGATATTTCCTCAAATTTGCGGTGTCATGTCCTCTGCCCTGAGTCAATGACATGGACGGATGGATGGATTTATACCTTACAATTTCTTGTTTCTTCTCCCAAGTTTGCTAATGTCAGCATTGAATCTTGTGTGCCTGTCTTTGATTGTTAAAAGAAGGAAAGAGTCTTGCCATGAAGCCTCCATGTCCATAATACCATACATTCATCATTTCTGTAAGAAGAGCTCCATGCTCAGATGGGCAAAATGTGAAGAACAAAGTAGTGAAAAAGAGGAAACTAGAGCAGGGGCAAGAATAGTTAGTTACTCATGCAGTAGAAATCTTTAGTTATGAGAAATTAAACCTGGACAAACACTAGGAAACAAGATTTGGCAAGTGTAGCTTTTCATGCTGACAAAAGGGTTTCTAGAAAGAGAGAATTAAACAGGTGCCTGGGTCAAAAAGACGCCCAGATTTTCTTCTAAGAGAAGTTAATTGATTGAGACACTACCTGCTTAGGTTCACCAAACATACATGAAAAATCAAAGAGTGATTAAAGCATCCGTTTTAGGTGGAATATACATTCTAGAATTAACAGGAATTGGACCGAAGATGAACTTTGTCGCATGCTGAAAGCGATAGAATTATTTTTACCGAGTAATAGCCGAAAAAGAATGGCAATTAAGTCATGAAAACAAGTTGAGATAGAAACACTGAAATCCATTCTGTTGAGTGGAATTTTGTTTATAGCAGATAAAAGCTAATTGTAATCACATATATGCTCCAGCTGGTAAGTCCTAATAAACTAATGCATATGCTATATACAAATAGCTGGACGAGAACTAATAACACACAAACATCTAGAATAGCCTTATGGATGGTCCAAAAACCAAAAAAATACACTAGGAAGCATAATATACAAGTCCTTGAAATTGTGAACTCCTGATGATCAGCTCAATGTCTCCCTCATCTTCCAGTTTTTGCCACTGAATCAAGAGGTGTGTTTTCTTGATCACTGCTTACAACTGAAAGGAAAATTAAAACCAGCTTAACCCGAGGAATTAGATGAGAACGAAATCAACCCTTAGATGGGAAGTTCAAGAAGAACCTGAAAAAGGAACTCACATGGCAGGGAAGCGGTGAGACCCGAGCTCTTCATGATGCGCAGCCTCTTGGCAGTAGATACAAACATACTACGAGAGAATGATAAGATTGTGTTGGGAGAGCACTTTTATGTAATTGGGCGATTGTGATGACTACAAAACTAGTTGGAATCCTTTTTAGTTTGATGCAAATTCAAGCAAATAGAAAACGGAAACCTGTACTAGGAAAGATGATCAGTTTTGAGCAGCTTTGAAGCTTTTCAAAGGTGTCATTGCAGTATGTTCGTTTGTTGAGTTACCGGATTATGGTCAACAAAAATAATGCAGGTTATTTGTTGACACAAACACTAAAATAAAGAGTACTTACTTCCATGGAACATCACCAACAAGTATCCTGTCACCTTCATTATCCTCATAAACTAGAGTGCATTCCCCATTTTCGGCATTCATGGCCTCTCTCTCTGCCTTTGTATCATCGCTCACACTGCTTTGCGCTAAAAAGTGAAAGGTTAGGACATTGAAAACTTAGCATCACTTGTATCATGTTTGTCTTCATGAGGAAAGGATAGATACTCAAGTGCTACCTCATTAACCAAATACCATTCTTGGACTAAGATGCTTAATTTGAGGTCTTACCAGCAAGAAGGCCTCTAAAGAGTTCGTTAATGGCAACAGAGAGCTTCTCATAACTGTCATAGGCTTTGAGGTTCAGTTTTCTTCCTATTGGGAATCCATCCATGTAGATCTTTACAAACATGTGCTGGATTGGATCTTCTGATTGATGTTCACCATTGTCCTGCTTCCTAAATTCACTCGATGACATCTCAGGAGTTTGCCTGCACAACAAGTTGTTTGCAATGTTTTTCCTGAAGGAACCTATTGGGGGCCACCCAACGACTTGACCAGGTGGAATTCTGCAAACAAAGGACCAATATAGTCAAGTTGGGGTCTCTAAAACAGTTCACAGATACAGATATGTTGCATCTTTGGACCCTGAGGATTATGCTGATTTTGCACAGTACAAAATGAGTTAGTGCCTTATTCTGACCCTGGAGAGAGTTCTTTTACCTGTTTCTTCACTGATAAGTCGAACACTTCAATTGCAATCAAATCACGTGACATCCCTTTTTTTATTTTGGGAGATCCATCTTTATTTTTACTACTTCATCTCTTTGATCCTTTATGACAGAGACAACCTAAAGTACCCTAATGCATGTTCATTCATTTTCTTTTCTTTTCAAAATAAAGTTTTTCCAAATTTGTGGCCGAGCAACTCCCCATACATATTAGCTTGATAAGAGTAGGAACAAGGGAGAATGAGAAGGCAAGCTTAGCAAAATAACCTTTTCGGAGAGTTTCCAGGAAGAATAACAGGGCTTGAAAGGGCTTCATTGTTTAAATTGAGAAAGTCCACTTCATTAAAAACATGCTCTTGTGAAGATTTTGCAACCGTCACATTCAGCGGGGAGGTCAAAGAGAACTGTTTGTATGAAGGATTGGGTTGCGTCTTCAGTTCCTGGATCACTCTCTGAAGAGCCAAAGTCGTTTTATCGGGCCAGCATGTCCTGCTATCAGCAAGCTCCTCAATCTTTTGGTCACTCAAAGGGGGCTTTAGGCAGGGATGTTTATGCAAGAGCTTTGTATCCCTTGCTTTATGAGTTACAATGTCTTCAAACACCCTTTTGGCTCCTTGAATAAAACTTTCTCCAGGAGGACCGAGCCTCAGGTCCAAGTTCTTATCGTTTGACCCTCTTGCATTGCTCTTCTTGTTTCCTGAGCACCCTTCTTTTTCCTTAGCAGGCATTCTGCATAAATGAGAATAAACATCAATTTGTGCAATTTAAATGATGACAAACCTAATGGGAAAAGATAAGCATGAGAAATACAATATTTCAGTTTTGGCAACTCAGTTTATCAGGAGAAACTGAATGGAAAGTAAAGTACGATCAGAATCCTTCCAAAAACAATCCGTCATCATCATGGGATGTGTGAAAAGCTTAGAACAGAAATTGCTCAGTTTCAGTCTCAAACCTTTCTCAGATACTTTGCTATGGTAATTGACTGAAAGAGAAACGCGTTGCAGGCATCAGCAAAAGCAAATTAACTTTAAGCCTGTGACGATTCTCAACTCTGCTACCAATTAAGAGGAAGAACCACTATAATACTATATCATACAGATGGCAAGAAAACCTAGTTTTATCACAACCATGCTTCAGTGGGAATGTACAGTGGATGGGTTCTTTCAGCTTTCACTTCGACTCGAGTGGACCGTGTGCTAGAGCAGCAAGAGGCAGTTGCATGGAGATTCCGAATGCTGAGAACTGAAGCCGCACTAGGAAAGGGTAAGCAAGTTTACATGCGCAATTAACCATCTGTGGACTACACTTGGTGGTTGTTGTCACATCCCTGATTCATGACTTGGGTACAAGACAACTTGTTTCTTGTTTAGCTGGAATCCCAACGAATTAAGCATGCTTGCTCAAACCCAAAACTTGAACAGAGGAACATGCATACATACTTCTTGTTCTTGGCCTCACGTACCTTCTGACGTTGAATGATTAGAGCTATTTAGCTGAACCAATATATTTATTCTTCCAAATTGAAAGAAAATAAGAGAGGGCAGGGCCATAAAATGCTCAAACAAAATTTTGTTCTTTGTTCAGTTCCAACAATGGCTCAAATAGGACAGGGCCATGGACCTTGATAATGCTATGACAAAGACACTGGGTATATTCTCGATTCGGCATCTGAATTAGCGAATGAACCGTTAATGCACATACGATGCATTCGAGTTCCAAACTTCTTTGACTCGAGCCGACCCAGGGTGATAGTGTAACGCGTGGCAGCAATCATTTCAGTTTGTCCATTTGGAGGAATCCGAAAAAGTCGCTTGAAGGGTCCACTTTTCTGATAAACCTTTTCAACTTTCTTACATGGTGTCCCACTGCAAAACAGGCTGACTTCTGTTTAAACGATTATAACAAATGGCCGTCTTTATCCTTTGCAGTAGCCTACTTATGTAGGACATAACGAGCTTGTTCCCTTTAACAGATTAAAACTATTTTGATAATCTGAAAGCGCCTGAATATTTGCACTTTCAATACATACTCGGCAAGTACAGAGTGAGAGCATCATCGCACTTTTTTCGTCCTCGAGGCACAGATCAAGACTGAGTCCGTATAAAACTTGTGCAGTGTTAAATCGAAGCCCCAATTTAAAGAATCTCTCTCTCTCTCTCTACACGCTCATGCACACTTTCGGCGAGCCAAGGGAGTCTACATCTTTTGGGTAGGTGGGCTGCCATCTTTTGTTCTTTGGTGTGCTGAACAACAATGTTGAACAAAGTACTAAACCATAATTCTTTGATGAATTGATACTTTGTTGAAGTGTTCATTGAATATGAAAATCGTCGTTCACATCATTACTAGCATAAGAGTCCATTCCTAAGTGGTAGACCCCAGCATGCACTCCATATACGCATGATTGAACCCCTTGATAAAACACCATCTTTCACTTTTCACTTTTGAGGCCTCTTTTCAGCTTTCTCCCTTTTTCTCCTTTTTGCTTTTCGTCAGGTTAATGATGATTGTCTTCATCAGTTTCTCCGCCTCCCGCATATAATTTAACTGCACTTGGATTCATCAAATCAGAAAGCATCTTTTGAACAAAGCCATCTGAGTTTTCCAAAAGGAATCATGCTCCAGTAGTCCAATCTCGCTTCTATGCAGTCCTAAGCCTATAACACTCAAATTCCCATGATTACTCAACCTAAGAACTGTATGTGCAAGTGATTATTTTGTCCGCATGGCAGGCCGATTCGATTCAACAAATCATTACAATCACAAGTCCTAAATTTAGAATTTTACTTCACAATGCATTTACCACTTGGCAACTAAGAATCTGCCCACAATCAGAAAGGTTGAACATTATGGCGAGAGTTGATAAACGTTCTTCAACTACAGAAGCTTCAGATTTATCAAGAATGAAGAGTTACAATCTTATACAACACAGTCGAAAGAGCATTAACAAATAAATTATGAGTGGAAGCAATTTGAATCCACATATTACAAGGATACACCTTTCTAGCACATCAATAAATGTATGACAGCCTTTGCCAGATATATTGCTTTTCCTCAGTCAAGAAATTGCTAAAAAGAATCATCTGAAAACTTATGTTGGTAATCATGTAGAAGTGAGCTTTTATGTAATCTACCAAGTGGTGTGCTCATAAAACTTATTAATGTATCAAAATCTTCTCATCTCCGCAAGAATCCCATTGCTTGATAGAGATTATTGAGGGTAACATCTGCTATTTCTGTTGCTCTTGCAGCACCTTCAGCCAATACACCATCCAAATAGGCTGAATCTGACATGATTTCCTCGTAGCGGACCTGTAAATGACGAAGAGAGGATGAACCATCAACCATTTGGTAAACTTATCATACAAAGTATGCTCAAGAACAACAAAAGTAAGAACTGTCAACTGTCACACATTTGAAATCTCAGCTGTCAAATAATGAATTCAGACTTTGCCACTTAATAATGTAATATTCTCCTGAAGTTACCAGGATCATCTAAAAAGACAAATGATATGAAGTAGAAACCTGAATGGGATGCAGATGATCAATTAAGGCGTCCGTAATGAGGGGCTTAAACAAGCCCCAATTCATGTCTTGGCATTCTTTTGCAACTTCCTGTGGTATAAAGCATGCTAGTTAAACTTTCTGATGCAGTGTATTGAAGAGAGCTTAAAGCCACTGTCAAATCCTTAAGACAATGACAAATGTAATACCATAGTCCGCATTGATGACCGATAAAGTTAACAGTAACATCTCTAATTGCATTACCTCTTTGGTTTTTCCTGAAATGAGCTGGTATATTGAAAGTAGATTATTGCATTCTGGTCTGTCAGGATTGTCAAATTCCAAACTAAATGATAAGAAGAAAATGCAGAAGATGAAAGATCAGCAGACAGCATACTAGGAGGATATCATGATATACAACATTAATTTATAGAGGAACTACAGAGAAAAAATTTTATGTTCATGTTCCAAATTTTGACAACAAATATTTCAATATTTTAGAGCATCGACACAGCAGAAACGATAAAATTTGAAGGAGTGAGTATCGACCCTGTAAATGAGTCAGTTTTGCAACGTTTGATCTTGTTTGCTACCACCTACAAGACAAATAAGTGAACTCAAGGACGGTCAAATAAACATGAGAAACATACACATCAAATTTATCTTTCAACAACCTGCATTAGCAAACTACAGACATTAAGCTGCCTGAACACTACCCCCCCTCCCCCCCCCCCAAAAAAAAAAAAAAACAAACCACTAGAATTAAGCTAATCAAAATTACTTTAGAGAGATGAGTGCATTGATAAAAATATAAATAAAAATCAATTTTTCCTAGGTTTTGATAAGCACAGCAAGATGGCTCTTGCGGCAATAAGTTAAATGGCAGTGTTCAACAAGATAGCTCAGGTGGCAAAAAGTTAAAATGCATAACTAGATGGCTCTGGTTATATCGCACTAAGTCAGTCGAATGCAATCTGACATGCCACTTCTGCATCATAACGGTGGTGGCTGTGTTGTATGTTCATCACTATGCTGGTGTCTAAAAGTGCCACTTCCTCTTTAGATTGACATGCAACATGTGGAAATTGTGGTTGCATGAGATTCAGGTAACTCCTATGTGACGTAGCAAGTTTCATTAATCAACTAATTGCAACCCCAACCAAACTAAACAATAAAGATAGAGAATGACCAAAATATCAAAGCAGCTTCAAATTTATCTGATCAGAGAACTGACATGCATAAGGCAGTCACCAGCCACACACAATGGTGTCATACGTGGCCAACAAATGAAATTATTGCAACATTATCAAGGGGGAAACTCACATCTTTTGAGTCAAGAAGATTGATCCGTGACTGATCAGAGGGTGAAGATTTCGACATCTGCAAGAATGAAGCCTGTATTTCTGTTATGTTGGGAACAGTTCTCTTCCTTCAATCCCATGAAAAAATTTATCTCCGAATTTTTTGTTTGACAAACTGAAAATTTAACTAGCAGAAATATTGAATCAAAGCTACTTTGGAGAATATAGAAGGTTCCATGACCTTGGAAAGACCATCAGTAAGTGACATAACTCTTGCTCCAGCGGGAGGGATAAGGGGCTCTGGAACCTATATCAGGAATAGCAAACACTGCAGTTTGAGCCGTCAATATTGAGCTGAGCCTGAATTCAGCATTCAGAATTAAACTTACCTTGAAAATCGTTCCTCCTCTCCTGTGACAAACAGCGAGGATAACGAAGGATCAAAGTCTGAATGGAAAGTACACCCAGAATTTCCAAAAGTATAAAGGTGGAAAAATGGAAATCCTCACCCTCCCAATTTCTTCCACTTCCTTCCTCCATATAAGTAGTTAACACGTTCAGCTAGCTCACGGGTCAATTCCAGATGCTGCTTCTGGTCTTCACCAACAGGGACAAAGTCAGACTGCAAAATCGTCCCCCAGTGAAGAAGCTAATAAGGATGTTCTGAACTAATGATCACTGATAGTTCTAAAAGCAAACCAATGTCACAAGCACTCAACAAGAGGGGCCATAAAAAGAAACATAGAAGAAAATAGACAATTCTCACAGACAACTAAATAAGTTCTATTGATTTGTTTGTAATTCATATAGTATGCAAATAGAAAACAATATATTGCTTGGTTTTTTACCTGGTACAGGAGAATGTCAGAAGCCATAAGAACTGGATAAGTCAATAGAGCAACACCAACATTTTCGTCTCCCTGTAAAGTCAAAATTAAAGTAAAAAATACTTTGTTAACTCATAACACATAAAAGTAGCATATAACAGCAAAAGATCGTATATATGCCAAATAGGTTTCACTGTGTCTGCTTAACATTTATTTCAAAACCTACATGTTGCTGTCACATGTATGGTCATTGGGATTTATCTAGGTTTATGAAAATTCACCAGTGGAGCTACACCATTACGAATCTATCATCTAACAGATGAATCAAACCATTTAAGGGAATTTATATTTAAAATTGTTGCAAATGATTGATCTTGTGGCTCAGACTTCATAGAAGTTCGAAGAGCTATCACCCAAAGGAGTAAGGGCTTATACTTGACAAAAGTCAATTAAAGGCACACAGCTTAGCATTAGCACTTAAATGCAGAAGCTTAATGTTAGTTCTTTACAAAAGGGGGGAAAAGGTGAGACTTTTCCCTCCATTACATTGCATGAAGAACTTCCTTCCTCGTTACTCAAACTTGCCAGTCCTTTGTGAGGCTAATCAACCAGGATGCTCAATGGTACTTAAGAAGAATGACCATAACAGCAGCAGTGGACCAGTACAAGTAATAGACTAGCAAATTCATGCACAACTTGATATGAAGGTACAAAGTAAAGGAGAATATATCGATGGGGATGAAGCTTCCATACAATTAAAACGCACCGCCTTGCGAGATTTCTCTTTAAACTGGATCATTCTGTTGAGCCAACCAATTGGCGTAGCTGAACTCAGCAACCACATCAATTCTACATGAGCACGGACATGGGATTGCACAAACACAGAAGCCTGTATGCGACAATTAAAGTCATATGCTATCAAAGGTAGAATAGGTGTGCATCTAACTGATGATTGTTCCTTTAATTCAACGAATGCTTCAAAGCAGGGTGGGGAGAAAAACTACCTTGGAAGTGTCAACGCCACATGCCAAATATATAGCCGCTGTATCTCTGGTTGCCTTAGCTAGCTGTTGTGTTTCATACGGTAGTGTTATCTGTAAATGACAATGTCCAACAAATGTACTTAAGCTAGCCTGAACAGGCAATAGAAGGCTTTTCACAAAACTTTGAAAACATTTATTCCCATATCTGGTTCAAAGTTTTTGCCTGCCTGAGAAGAAAGCAACTTGGAATTTCCTTCCCATCCCTCAAATTCTAATTAGTTATATTTAAATCATAAGATATTTTATTAGGATCAAAAGATCTTAAATTACACAAAGATATCGGCATGAACACATTCTTTTAGATATGATCAATTGGCGGGCCTAAGCAGGCTTGGGCACGATGTTGAGGAATTTTCTCTTTACCTAGCCCCAACATAGCCCGTGCCCGGCCTGATGTTTTTGTCCAAGCCCATCCATGTCTGATGAAGAAGACTCCCAAGCCCTGCCCCTTCACCAGTGTGCTTTTCTTTATTTTTTTTCTTTGTATTGTTATTGCACCGCATGACAATAGTTAACCTTATCCCTTGGTCTTGTCCAACAGGATTATTAAAATTGGTATAAGACAGGACCAAATAAAAACCAACTCCAATGGCAATAGCATGTAGTTACATGATAGGCTGGAGGAAAAACTGCCTCAAGGCTCCAATAACAAAGAATGTAAAGGACAAGCACAGGATCCACACCTGTATTAGATTGGCAGAAATGAAGGTGCAAAAATGCCTCCGAAATTTAATGCATGTAGAAAAAGCTTAGTCCAATGACTAGAGCTTGTAGAAAAGACTTAGTCCAAGTGCCAGAGCTTGGCTGACCTAAAAGTTTACTGGGTATGACATGTCCTCATTAATATAGCTTCCAAATTTTTCAGTGTCATTCACTGATAGTTAATATTATAGTCCGTTAGATAGCTTATTTAGAAGCCTAAAACCAGCTGATAAAGACACCTTCTATTGACCTATGAGATGATTAAACACATTATATCCATGCCAAATATGAAAAAAAATTACAAGCAAATCACCTGAAAATTGAGGTTTCAATGAGAAACCACCCACATAAATCCAAAAGTAAGGAGAGTCAAGATCACATTTTTTAGATTTCCACTCGAATGGGTAGAAGAGGACATCCCTCATGAAGTAACATGCCTTCCAAAAAATTCCTTATTTCCAGATGGAGTCTACAAAAATCTCCCTCTATACCAAGTTCTTACATGACTCAGATGAAATTAATATTTTAGTAATCACGTTGGACGAAAATTGGTGGTAAGAAGTATATTGGAAGGTGGAAGCTTGACATTTATATTAAGAACCTACCATAAGAGTTTAGTGGCTACAGTCCAGGACTAGGAAGGCAAAATAAGATTTTCTTAAAAATGATGAAAAAGTACATTAACTTTTTTTTAGGTTACTTCAAAAGAAATCAATTCTAAGGGGGAATTTGTCAGACACCCGGTGGACAATCAGGAAGAAGCCCCACCAGCACCCTATGCCCACCAGTGAGTTTACTTCACTGCTAAAATCAGAAATATAACACAATGCTGCTATTTTATTCTGGAAGAGAATTCTCCTAGATGCTAATGTGAAACTTGCTCGTGATATATTTCTTCTGTGTTTAACTCCTTCAAGTGAATCACCAATCATCTACTCAATTTCTCTGAATATATAACTACAGTTTCCGTCTGTTCAGTGTTGGTCGGCGAGACAGCATTTATGAACCACTCACAATGTTCTTTTGGAATATCAAGGAGCACGTTTTGGTCTTGCATAGTATAATGATCCTATGTGATCTGGCATGACCTAGTTCACTAGCTTACTGGAAGAGCAACAATATTACTAATCCAATTTTTTTTGGTCAGAAACTAAAATAAATGGGACCTTTTTGTGGAAATGTACAGCCTCATGCATATCAGGAACGATAATGCTGTTGAGGGCTGTCCTACACGTTCAGTTTTACTACAAGAAAACATCAATTGACTTGCTTTTCTGTCAGTTACACTAGATGCAACCAATAAGAAGGACAAACCACCCCGCTCCCTTATATCATTTAATAATCTTGAACTAGAGAAAACTATGCCCAAACCAAAAACATACCGCATGAAGGTCCACAATGAAAAAGAGCGTGTCATATGAGTTCTGCGGCATCGAAACCAGGAGTGAATAAATGAAGAAATAACAACAAGTACAAACCAAAACAATTTACGGGAAAACCAACATCAACCTGAAGCTCAATCCAATTCTTAATAGCGCCGAGGTAATTCCCGAGGTGAATGGAACCTGTGGGCTGAACTCCAGAAACAATCCTTTTCCTGTAAGGCAACTCAATGAGCATCAATGGGGCTACATAACTCTGCACTAAATTACACTCCAAAGTCAACCCAAATCAAAGCAATGAAGCGAAAGAAAAAGAATCACCAAAGAGACATCAAATTAGGCATCAAATCAATGAAGCCAAAATCACCAAACCAACCCAAAGAAACCAATTGGGCAATCATTTTAGGACCCAGAGAAAAAAAAAGCGAAAAAAAACACAGAACGCACCTCACGGAGCTGGGAGTCTCCGAGACGGCGGGTTCGGAGAGCGAGAGGGTGCAGAGACATTGAAAACTCGAGGCATTCGGTCTGGCAAAAAGATGCCTTGCGAAGCACTTGCTCGGAGTGACGGCACACGACCTGTTCGACGTAATGACGCAATGAGAAATCGCCACCAGCTGGCTTCAAGATCGCAAAGAACCATTACATACAGGCTTCTACGCATACAAGCACCCTCAAACATGGCATTGCACATACATTGCAGCAGTCCCCACGCCCACCCACAAGCACACACATAAAGAGAACCGTACATACAGTCACGAGAGAGAGAGAGAGAGAGAGAGAGAGAGAGAGTGTGTACAGAGAGGTAGAGTTGGAGAGGATGGGGAAGTGAGAGAGAAGGGAGCGAGCCATGTCTTCTTCTTCTCCAAGCTCTGCGGGTGGGACGAGCGAAGCGGATATGGCTGCTGTGTGCTCCCTCACCGCAGACTCTGTTTTACCCGATTGGTAGAAGTGGGATTTTCTCTTTTATTTCTAAAAGTTAAGTACAAAAGCCACAAAAAAGCTCTAAATTATGCCCACTATAATACCAAAAATTTCAAATTTATACCCACAAGTTACATTTACCCTTTATCAAAATTTTGTTAAACCTAAATGCTTTATACCACATCAATTCTCTAATGTGAGATTTTTTTAACAAAACTCACACATGTATCTTAACACAAAGCATTCATAGGACACTTTACGTATTTTTGCTAACACTTTTAATATGCACATTTCTTTTGTATTTCAAGGGCACGACCCTAATTACCCAGGTACCTAGGAAGGTATTAGAGCAGGAATCGAACTCATAACTATTCAGAGCCGAAAGTGTGGGAGCACCCTTACCTTTGAGTCAACCCTAAGGTGAGTAGTACTAAGCACATCTAACCTTAGAGTTTTGAAGTAGTTGGTATTAGTAGTCGTATGATCACTTGTACACTTCCTTTTTCCATTTATAAAAATATATAAAAATGAGTAAAGCTCATGCGAGGTTGAGTCACACAAATGTGCTAACTTTATTTGGTAGCTTACTTTTTATGACCACTTTAGTAGATTTTTAATTAGGGAAAATGTCTAAATGGGCAAGTTCTTTTGCATAATTTGGTAATAAATTTAGAATAGTTTGTCTTTTGTATTTGATATGTAAAAGCTAGATAGCCCAATAATGGAGAAATTCCATGAAAAAGGAAAACCGAAATATATAAAATCGGAAGAACCATCTCTAACTCTTTATAAGAAAGGAAAGCAAATGGGGCAAAGATATGAGACAAAGGCATCAATCACTTTCTCGCTTTTTTCACACGGAGCCAATGGCACAAAATTGAGGATTTCTACAAATGAAGGACAACCATGAGGATAGGAATTTACTTATCACCTTATGCTTTCATATGTCTTCTTAGTTCACATTATTTTATGTGCTCGAAATATTACCTCTACTTACATCATGATTAATAAAATATTGTAATTCAATACCTCATATTTATTTTGATAAGTGAACAAATCTATGTTTGTTTGATTATGGATATATGTTTCATCACAATTTAATGCATTGATAGCAACATTTAGAATGATGGAATGCATCTGGCTGGTCTTTCCGGGGTAAAGACATGGGGGGGGGTGGATCTTTCCTTTCCCAGGCCGAAGTGCGTGGGCATGAAGAGTCAAAAAAGCCTCAGGAGACGGGCCAGAAACGCCCCGAAACGCCAGGAGCTGGCTCGTAAAGGCGCTTCCTTTTCTGGGGTTCCCATGACGTCCTAGGGTTTTCAACCAATGCCCACTATAGTCTTCTCCAATCAGCAGTCATGCCAGTGTAATCAAACAGCTCCTGTCCAAAATCCCATTTGCAGATGGCTCTTGCCGAAATGATTGGTGAAAACTGGGGCATCCCAGGTTGACAAAATCTTGTCTTTTTTTTTTTTCGTTCTGTTGGTCCTGTGATGCGCACTTGCTGAAGGGCAAATGGATCGCCTCCGTCCAAGGCACAGGGTGGTCTTCTCTGGGTTCACAAGTGCCGAGGTAAAGGTGCAATCTTTTTCGTTTTTTTCTCTTGCTCGAGTTGTTCATTTTATCTGGGTTTGGTTTTGTGAGAAGCTTGAAGAATCATAAACTCTGGACATTGGCTTAGCTCTTCAAAATGTGCTGGAAACTTGTGTGGGGCTTGCTTGGACTGATGTTTGCGTGTGTCTGTGACGTGAAGGTTCGGTAATGTGGCTAGTTCTGATGTCTGTACTGAGTTTGTCCCTTGTGTTTTCGCGATTTTATGAAACCGCGGGCGCATAAAATAGTCGATTGTTTTTCGGAGAAAGATTTGTGAGCTGATCGTAGGGCTTTTGGGGAAGTGGTTGAGGGGATTATAGTTGAATATTTGACTCGTTTGGAGGTATTGGGCAATAAGTTTTTTTGTTATCGGTGAAAAGCTGCAGAGGAAAGAAATCATTGTATTGACAAGTGATAATTGGAAGTGGTATGGAGAAAGATAACATCTTGAAGTTGAAACCTTTTCATTTCCCTTTTAACATGTTTTTTTAACTTAAAATTTCCATCAAAAGCCAGGTCAGAAGGAGGCCCTTGCTTATTTTTGCATTGGCAATGCAGAGAGCCTGGGAAGGTTGTGAAAGAGAGGAAAAGAGTCTTTGCTAGGCTAGTTGAGTGTCCTGTGGATGCTTTACCTACGAGGCAGGTGTATACACCCCAGGGGGGATCTTTCGCTCCTTTTAGAAGGACTTAATTGAAGGTCACTGAACATCGTCTGCTATTTTTTTTTTTTTTGTTGGGTTTCAGAACGGGTAGGATATTCTTCCCCTGCAATAGAAATCACTTAGATTGTTTAGTTTCTGCCTTGCTCTTTATGGTTCCCTTCTTGGCTCTTGATATCTCATCTACTACACTGATATTAAGAAGGCTCATTTGTAGTATGAAGTTTAGTCGGATGGAACTTTCAAGGACAGATGTTAAGTGGGGTGGGCAAGAGGCAGATTTAAACTGACTACAGAGTTTATGATAGAATTGAAATATTTAAAGCTTGGGTACAATCGCAGAAACCATGAAAAACACATCTTTTTATGTAATTAGGGTGTGTTTTATTTGCATTAATATTGACTTTAAGATAGTCCTATGATGCTGATAACCCTTTCAAGCAGATCGAGAAACTGGAGAAGTTGCTGGAAAAATCAGGAGAAGAGATATGTAGTAAGGAATTTTGTCAGAAAATTGCAATTAGTTTCAAGTAAGTTTAAGCTCATCTTTTTCTCTATTTGGAAAATTTAATTGAACAGTTTCTTTTTCTCTCAATGTGAATGGATGGTTTCCTAAAAATTTCATTCTGCTGCTTCTCATTTAGTAACTAATTTCCTGTCTTGTCCTCTTGTACTCACAGTCGCTCTGCTGGTCGAGCTGGAAAGCCTTTGATAAAGTGGATGGAGGTACTGGGAATTTTCACCTGTTCTGTGGGTCTTCAGCTTCTTGTCCTCACATCTAATTGCAGATTTGCTGCTCGTGTGTCTCTGTGTTTGTGAACTTGCTAGGTCCAGAGTTGGTTCGAGAAGAGGCAACAAGAGCGACCCAAAGTTATTTTTGCCCCTAATTCTGGCAAGAATGAGTCTGAGACTCCAGCAAATTGCCCTACTGATAAAGCAAATGAAAATTCTCCAATGCCTAAAGGTTCTTATGCTCCTGTTGCATCATTCAAATGTATATATCCTTCAGATAAATATGAATTTGTGTGATTATTTAAGCGGGTTAATAATCTCCAGCTTATGTGGAAAGAAGATATTCTCTAGCTGAAGCTAGCTTGCTCATACTTGGTTATATAGTGTGAAATATAGAAATAACTTACGTCACCACGTAATTCTTTCCCTAACTCTAATGTCAAATTGGAAAAGTTCGTCTAGAAAGGTAAGGATACTTGGATGTAGCAATATAAAGTACTAGAATGTGGGAAATGTGGTAATTCTGCTTCGTAACTTAGCATTGTCAAACAGGTTAGGATTAACTAATTCATGAAACGTGTATAAATTTTAAGCCGAAAATGGGTTTTTTCTTACTTTTAGTGGCTTTCAAGGATACCGCTTAAACAAATCATAGTTTATCAAGTTTGGGCTGAAAATGTAAATTAATTTGGGAAGTATATACATGCACAAATGCATCAGTCCATCACTCTCCATCTCCATTAGGCATTAAATGTCGCCCTCACCCTCCATTACACTTGTTTGTCCACATTCCAAGTCCATCCATAACTGCCTCTACAAATAAAAATCGTCCAACTCCTATTATATAGGAATAGACTAATATGTTTCTTTTAATATATATGCAAGCGAATTGATTTTAGAAAAATTGTAATGTCTATCTTGCGCAAAAGGAACAAAGACTATACGCACTCTGCATGTGTGCAGCTTGTGTGCGGGATCTAGTTATCTCTCAAGCCAGATGCTGAATATACCTTTTTGACCCTAGTTTTAGTTTTTCCTCTTGCTTGCTAGTGATTACAAGTACAAACAATTTTGGAGTTTTGAAGTTGACTGGTAAGGGAATGATCTTGTTAATAGGAGTGCCTTATTTGTGTTGCTGTTTCAATAGCAGGGC